>CM062294.1:350202467-355002467 GCA_031216915.1 Pictodentalium vernedei
AATAACTCTTAGCTGATAACATATTATAATAAAAGGGCTACTTGGTACTGATTATTTGCCAAAATAAATATATGTTCCTCAAACAAATTATTTTAGTTCATTTATGTATCATTTCTTCTGATGCAAGTATATGAACTTCGACCTTCTTGAACATTTTTATTCAGAATCTTCAATCGAGGTTGAAAGAAAGCATCATATTTTTACTGACCTCTTAGAAAGTTTGTCGGAACTAGCATGCGATCTCAAGGTCCATGACCAAGTCGTTGATTTTTTTTGGCAACGTTTGCAGTATGCAGAATGTTTATCTCCAGGCACCGGTACTAACCATGCACTGTAAGCTGGTGCTTTCAATCAGATATCCCAGAAGCTACATTTCCCCATGTTTGTAACTTGAAATTTCTCCAATAACACAAGAAATGATCACAAAATAATAATATACATGTATACCGATAGCCTACAGTTTGAGTTTACTTTCAATTTGGTACCACAAAAAACAATAATTACACACGCCCTGCAACAAATTTTACCACTGGTAGGAACAAACACACTGATCAAGCTCTGGCATTGACCAATCCCAGAGCTTGATTCATAATGGAACTGGCGCAACAGGCATCACTCAGAGAGGGCTATTTTTAGCAGGAACAGATTGCTGTAAACACTGTTAAATTTGTGTAGATTATTTGTGCGCTATACGACGGATCAAAATATTGTCTGTTTTCAAGGACATTCAAGGCTCCTCCGGAAAATTCAAGGACTTTCAAGGCCTTGGAAGGTCATTTTTCGAATTCAAGGCTTTCAAGGCTCCGCCGGAACCCAGACATCTTACCATTGACACACCGATTGCAATTTTTTTTTTACCAATCACTTCCAATAGTCTTAAAGATGATTCATACTAAATAACAATCTGTTTTGTGCAGTTTTGGAAATATGTGCAGTTGAATGTTTTTCTATTTTTATCTCCTCGGGTTCCCACAGGGATGCTGGAATTTTTTTCAACATAATATCAACTACATAAGATCCAATAAAAGTGCTAAGTCAATTTGGTTCAAATGGGTCCATCGGTTCTGAAAATAGAAGTTTTGGGTGAGGTAAAAATTGTTTCCTTTCCCACACGAACTGAAAATACTGTCCCTCAAATTCCCTTGAACAAACTTTGATGTACACCTAAAAAGGAAATTGAATGCCATATGCCATCAAAAGTGTTAGAAGATTAATAATGTAGAGACATCTTCCCCCATCCATCCCTATGGGTAGGGATGACTTCATTTGAACAAAAGTGCTATGTCACAACAAACAATTCCTTCAAATTTCACAGAATTCAGTTCAGAGGTTTTGGAGAAGTCGTGAAAACAATGTTCAAGGATGATGGCCAGACAAAGAGTAATTACACTATAGTTCACCTTAACTTTCAGTCAGGTAAGCTAAAAATAATCTTGAGAAATAATTTATTTATTGGTGTTTACGGTCATATATTTCTGCACAATGGCTAATCATGACTGCAGCATGGATATAAAGGCAAATCCATTTTAGAGGAATTCCACCACAGGCATTGGTGACTGGGTCCTAATTTACCAGTAAAACAGTACTAGTTTACCACTGCAAAGGAGCACTGCTTCACTTCCCGGGGTTCCCACAGGGATCTCTTGAGAAATAAAAGTGAAAAAAATAAAAACCATAACATATAGTATTTGCTTTTGGTAACGTGTATGTTGGCATGTGTCAAAGCAGTTCATGATGAAAGTGTGTCAGAAAACAAGTGTCATGTGTACATTTTCTGAAGTGCAATATGGTCTCTTGAGGGAAAAATTGTGGCACAATGGGAAAAACATTGAAGGTACTTACCAGAAAAAAAAAATTATGTCGCGGTTGAAACAAACTGCCCAGTGAGTGGAAGGTGGACTTCCATGAACATCCATGGATTTGAGTTTTTACCCAGACAATACAGTTCTGTGATCACAAAAGCTGTCTCTTTTGCAATTAGATCGTGATCGTGATACACTTAGGACCAGAAGTTCAAGATGTGAAATACTGTGAAATCATGACCATATCAAGAAAAACAAATGAAAACAGAATCTCAACTTCAGTGTGTTCTTGCACTTCTTGTTCAATAGGTGAGAATCATTCTCCAGTGTTGCGGAAGGAAAGCAGACTGAGAACTTTGATCAGATCAAAATTTTGATGCCACCTATGGATTGAAGTATTTGGGGGTTTTCTAAAAAGTATCTCGTGAAAAAAAAGAGTTTAAAACAAGAGGCTCTAAAGAGCCTGTAATCATCGCTCACCTGGCACAACAGAAGATGAAAATGTGATTTCACGTAGGATTTCTGTGGTAACTATAAACTGCAATTGTGGCCATGTTTGCAACCCGATAAACATTACATGAGGATCGTTGGTATAGGGGGTCCCAGTCATCAATTATGTGAAGTTTCAAAACATTTCGCCTTGTTGTTTCAGAGAAGATTTTTCAAAATTGACCAATTAGAATCAAAGAATGCCTCTGGCAGCCATGTTCTTCATCCAACAGGAACAAAATGAGAAAATTTTGTAGAGAACCTCCCATAGACCATTCCTGCCAAGTTTGGTTCACATCGGCTCAGTAGTTCCAGAGAAGAAAATGAAAATGTTATTTCCCATAGGGTTCCTATAGTAACTATATGCTGCAATTGTGGCCAAGTTGTAAACTGATCATCATTAAATGAGGATTGTTGGTAGAGGGGGTCCCAGTCATCAAAAATGTGAAGTTTCAAAACATTTGGCCTTGTGGATCCAGAGGAGATTTTTCAAAACCCACCAATCAGAATCAAAGAATGCCTCTGGCAGATATGTTTTCAAACCCATGGGATCAAAATGAGGATCGTTTGTAGAGGACCTCCCATAGGCCATTCCTGCCAAGTTTGGTTTACCTTGGCAAGGTGGTTCCAGGAAAGAAGATGAAAATGTGATTTCCCATAGGGTTTCTATAGTAACTATAAGCTGCAATTACGGCCATGTTTGCAACACGATCAATATTAAATGAGGAGAGGGGGTCCCAGTGATTGATCATGCAAAGTTTCAAAACTTTTGGCCTTGTAGTTTTAGAGGAGAAAATTTTTGAAAATCCACCAAAATCAAAGAATGCCTCTGGTGGCCATGTTTTTCATGCGACGGGAACAAAATGAGGATCGTTTATAGAGGACCTCCCATAGAACATTCCTGCCAAGTTTGGTTCTTTCTGGCTTAGCGGTACCAGAAAAGAAAATGAAAATGTGAAAAGTTTACGGATGACGATGGACGACAGACGTCATGTGATGGCAAAAGCTCACATGGCCTTTTTGGCCAGGTGAGCTAAAAAGGCATCTCAGTGCCAAACAAGTCCTCCAACCTCCAACACCTCTGATGAGTAAGTTATCACATTAAAACATGCACAGCTTTACTTCCGGGGCTTCCACTGCACAGCTACATTTATCAAAATCCACACTAATCCAAGGGTTTCAATTTCATAGATCCACCCCCCCCCCCCCCCCCCCCCCCCCTGTATATACATGGCCATCTTTTGTTGAAGCATATCAAAAGAAGCAGACGATACAAAAGAAAATTTTGCCAACAACACATTATACATTATAAACATTAAAAGTCATTATCCTTCCAGCATTTTATTGCATTAAATGTCATCACAATATATGCACCCTCATTCTAAGTTAAAAGTGAAATTTAACCAGTTTCTAATATTCTTATTTGCTCATGTTTGGAGAAACTACATCCTGACACAAGCTACATGTACAGGCAGCTATTCTATTTTACTGGACAGGTGTCAGGTAATTTGTGCTACTTACATAGATAAATGATAATCCAGTCTTAATTCATAACAGGGTTTCAGCAAAGTATGGTCCATTATTTTTTAACATATCAAGTTTGGAAATAGATTTTTGGGGGGGGGATAAATGAGAAATAAGCATCAGTGTTTATTTCTTTTATGGACCCAATAATTGAAGTCTTTTAATGACTACGATGTAGCAGTGTTGGGGTAAAAGTAGTCAGGTCGAGTTCATTAATATGTATCATGGCGGAGGAATAATTAATTTAATTTACTTTGTTTCACTGACCTCAGCACTGCGTCAAGTTTACAGGGAGATGTATGCAAAGAAACATGCACATACAGACCTTTGTTGTGACGCAGAAGGATGATGTCACAGTATTGATAGCGTCAGTTTTGCCAAGATCTCCATCATTGCAACAACATATCAATTTGCTTTCTTCAATTTGTTTCATATCTTTATCCGGTAAGTTCTTATTTTCTTTTATATTTTCTCAATTCCTGTTCGTTGTACTTATTTATGTCATGGTTAAATTGGTATTCCGCAACACATTCGGCATTTTCTTTGGCAACCATTGTTTTTCTGTTTGAAAACCTGACCGTGGAGCGATCCTGTATTTCCTAAACTGCCTGCACTGACTTTTCTGTATTGGAGAAATTGATGTACCTGGGCATGACGACAGTTCTTTGTGTGTGGCCGTGGCTGTCATAGCCATCTTGTATCTCAATAGTAGCCTTACAGCCCCCCCCCCCCCCACCCCCACCCCATTCCAAACAAACATGTATTTATGCCCCCCACCCCCTTTTTGATGTCTGATCAGACACGACCTAAATTATTGCTTCATTGTTGCGGTCTGTGTTTAGGGGGAGGTGGGCTATGCATGCAGCCCCTCCTTGATGTCTGATCTAACTGGAGTAACAAGGGCAATGCCCCCGGTCCCCAGACCAAGATGGCAAATTCAAGGGAGCTGTTAGGATGCAATTTGTTCCAAGAGCATGGTCTTTATGAGAGGTTAAGGGTGTTAATTTCAATCAAATGATCAAAAGTAAAGTTATCATCCAGACAACACAAAAAGTGTATTTTATAAGTCAAAAAAGGGGAATAACTCCTGTAAAAATAGACAGAGCATGGCCATTTTTTAACTTGACCTGTATTTCCAACCAATTAAACCACATACTTAGTTTCGTTTCAATCAAATGATCCAAAATAAAGTTATCATTCGGACAACACAAAAACCGTATTTTCTAAGTCGAAAAAGGGGAAAAAATCCAGTAAAAATCAGTGGAGCGTGCCCATTTTCGAACTTGACCTGCATTTCCACCCAAATAAGCGGCATACTAAATTTTGTTTCAATCAAATGATCCTAACTAAAGTTATCATCCGGACAACACAAAAACTGTATTTTTTAAGTCGAAAAAGGGGAATAAATCCAGTAGAAATCAGTGGAGCGTGCCCATTTTCGAACTTGACCTGCATTTCCACCCAAGTAAGACACATACCAAATTTAGTTTCAGTAAAATCATCCAAACTAAAGTTATCATCCGGACAAGGGTGTGACGGACGGACGCACAGACGCACGCACGCATGCACAGACAGACGGACGGACGGACGGACACTGCTGATTACAATAGTCCCCCGAAGGGTCGGGGGACAATGATTACAATAGTCCCCCGAAGGGTCGGGGGACAACCAGAGTCATAATTATTGATTTATTGCTTCCTCTTGTGCAAGTGGTCGGTTTTGGGGGGAGGTGGGCTATGCATGGAGCCCCTCCCCATCCATTATGCTTCAATGCAACTGTTTCCGGTGTCTTGGGTTATTCCGCACACAGGTTCCCATCCCTTCCCACAGGGTAATTGTGATGATTAATGTTACACATACTGTGACTATTTGTTTTTTTCAGCCATGCCGCCACGGAAACGTAAGTCTACATACAAGTCTCGGGGGACATGTGCCAAAAGAAAAAGTAGTGGTGGTGCCACATCCCTCATTAATGGCACAAGTACAAGCTTCATGCCAGGGAGCACTAGGAGGACTCGCGGACAGTCAACCTCACAAGTAGAGCCACTAATACAACACAATAGTGACCCAGTACAGGGCATTCAGATGGCAGATCAGCCAATCCAAGTACCACTGCAAGGTGCCTCTCACGCTGTGACAATGACCTCTGAGAATCACATACCATCAACTGTGAGTGCCTTTTCTCATCGATCTTCTGATGTTGGTACCGTAATCACTTCAGGACATTCTCTTTCACCGTTATCCAACATCCAGGGACTCAACTGCTGGATCAACCCATGATCAATACCAGACTTTCTCCGGCATGTGATAGTTCAAGACAGGCATTAAGTCGCGTGGTCCCCATCGCAGACAGTGTGTTCCGTCCCAGGTTTAACACGGATGATGCAGCTCGGACTGAAAGCGACCTGAGCTCCAGTGCATCTTCCAGGACTCAATCAACACTTATCATAACATACATGTTTCAAATCTCCACACAACTAACTGTGCTGCTTCACATCCAAATACCGATGGGATAAATTCCGGTCTTCACAGGAACTCTTCTCACAATTACAACACAGTGTCTCATTCCAGTGTTGAGCCACCAGACATTCTTGAACAAACAGCTATTGGACAACCACCTCAGGAATTTGTTGCAGTGCCTTCTACACAGGACAATAGGGAAGTATGTGCTTCTTTGATGTTTGTGCCAGATTCCTTCCCTAGTACACACTTGATGTCGGACAATATCTTTCCTCAGTCCAGCACCACCATGCTGGTCAGACTGTACACTTCGAGGCTCCAACCTCTGTTGACAGACAGTTGAACATCACATTGCCTCCAGGACTTCAGCCACACAGGGACAGTTTGCAGCAAGACCTGACGGCTGCCTTTCAGAACGTGTTACAGGCTTCTATTTATCCAGGTAATAAAGCTACAAGCCTAGGAGTGGGGAATCCAGACCTCCACTTGGTAGAGGATGAACCAGACTCTCTCCCACAACCCACCCAATCCTTTAGGTTTGTCGCTTCTTCCATCCCATTGGCCTCTGCGATAAACCAAGATTAAGGCTCAAATCTGGCCCAATGAGTTTGTGAATTTTGCGCTGCGGTTACCGAATCATGCCCAGTCAGCATCCTGCTCAATGGCAGTATGTGAGTCCGAAGGCTCGGGTCCTGCTATTGTGTGGATGCCCAAAACCCCAAAGGCATTGAAATCCATTAATCAGTGGATTAGTGCCTATGAGGTTTTCATATCCATATATGCGGAAAAATGTCCTGAAAGCATTCAGCACATGATCCAGTACCAAGCCAACATTAGGCACCTTGCTTCTTTGGGTTATAACTGGGCATATTATGACACAAGTTTGCATTACGACAGCAGGATCCTACTATTCCATGGAACGAGTATCATAGGCAGCTTTACACGAGATGTATTCCTGAGGGGGGCGGCTGGTGCCCAATACAGCAACCAACCCCACTGGTAGAGTAGTTCCTCACTTTCCTAACCGTGGCCCAAGGGTCCGCTTCCCTACAGGATTCTGTCACAAGTTCTTGGCAGGTCAACCAGGTCAACCAGGTGCAGGTGGGTGTGGATATGAGCATCGTTGTTTTAAATGTTCAGGCAGCCATGCTCTTCAAAACTGCCCTGTTAAAGGCCATTCAAACCACCCCTTTCCAAACCGAGGGTCTTTCGATGATTTCCGTGCAAAGGAACAGGCTCCAAACCCCAGCCCACTGCCAAAACCAATACAGGTAGAAAAATCGCGACCTCGACGCTGTAGCTGCGACGGGTGGTGCAATCTCACAAAATTCTAAGTTCATCAAGAGGCATAACTCCCAAGAAAAATATTTGGAACAACACATGCATTGAACAGTGGCTAGACATCAATAAGATACACTTACATGCCAAATATAAAGTCATTCCATCAAGTATTTCAAAAGTTATTGAGTTTTGAAACTCGTTGGTCACAGAAAGACCGACATGAAACTCGTTGGTCACAGACCGACAGACAGACCGACATTGCCACTTATAGAGCTGCTAGTCGCAGCTAAAAATTACGTAAAATGCTGCAGGGTTATAGTTCATACCTTTCGGACTTCCTAGTGAAGGGCTTAACCAAGGGATTTTCTATTCAACACTCTGGGCCCAAGCCGCAGGTAATTCCCAACAATTTACGATCAGCGTTTTATCATCCCAAAGTGGTTGAAATCAAGTTACGAAAGGAATGCGGTGCCACACATGTGTATGGTCCATTTGTCTCGCCTCCTTTTGTGGATTTCTTGGTTTCCAAATTACACGTCTGGTGAATTTCGCATAATTCACCATTTGTCGTTTCCCCTGGGTGAATCTGTGAATTATCATATCCCCAGCCATTCAGCTTCTGTGTAGTATTCTTCCATTCAGGATGCCATCAATTTTGTCTTGGACCTGGGACCCAACTGTTACCTGGCCAAAACTGATATTCAATCTGCATTCCGGCTTCTGTCAGTTAGCCACAAGGATTACCCCTTACTGGGGTTCACCTGCAAGGATTTGTTTTATTATGATAAGGCTCTCCCCATGGGTTGCTCAATAAGCTGTAACCTTTTCGAGCAATTTAGCACAGACATTCAGTGGATAGCCCAAAACAAGTTTGGTATCAAAAACATGGTGCACATGCTTGACGATTTCCTGTTTTTGACTTCCACCAAGTCGCCGTGCAAGGCCTACTTGAGACGCTTTTCTTCTCATGTGTGATAAACTCGGTATACCAATAGCCCATGATAAAACATCAACATCAACCCACACAGTGCCTTACCTTTTTGGGCATCGAATTGGACACGGAGCACCTGGTGGCCCGTAGTGGTCAACCGATGATCAGAACCGGCTGCCACAATCGGCCGATTATGGGCAATCGGATGACAATGGCAACGGCTCCTGGAACATCGGTTCAACCGATTGTTGCCAAGCAATTTGTGATTTTTCTGAATCGCATTTTATTATCTTCTAAAATTGTTCAATTGTTAATGTAAAATGATGTCGATGATACCATTCAATAAAGTTGAGAAACAACCACAATGTGTATTCTTAATCTCTCTAGATGCCCTTTTACGGGATATACAAGTTAAACGACACGTAAAGCCTACAACTAAGCGTACTTGTGACAATCGCCAGGTCATATATCGGAAAAGTGAAGCTTGCACGCCACTGACTCAGGTCGCTGTAAAATTACCAGTCGCACGCACTTGTGCAGTAAACGTGGCTTTGAGAGCCACGTTTAGCGCCCAAGTGTGCGCGACTGGTAATTTTACTGGGACCCCAGTCAACGAAGCTTAACACTTTGAAAAATGTTCAGTTTAATGTAGTTCTTTCGATCCTCGACTTGTCTAGTAGTGCACGGTATTACAATCGGAATCGGCATCAGAATCAGCCGATTGTGGTCTCAAATAACCGGTAATTGGTCAGCGACCAATTTTGGTAATCGGTTGAACACTAGTGGCCCGTTTGCCCTCTGATAAATTAAATGAAAGTGTCAATTACACTGTAGCTCAACTTGTGTTAGACATGTACATGTATTGTATGTGACACAGCAATGACACACATCTAGGCAATGACCTGATAACAAAGGTACATGTAAAGTGTTGTAATGGTCTATATATAAATACTGACCGTAGCCTGTAACAAATGTACGGGTAAAGTATGACTAAACTAAGTTCTAAGACTGTTGGCAGCGGCAACATTTTTTCTCGGAAGTTGAAGAAAATCGATAGCTCCCATCTAGAGGTCTCCCCAAACAAGCATACTGGGTTTCAAAGCAATCCGATCATAAATGTGCCCTGTAGGGTGTGCCAAAGGAAAATATTGAGGTCTGACTAAACTAAGTTCTAAGAACATCGGCCGTGGCAACATTTTTTGACGGAAATGGAAGAAAATCGATAGCTCCCATCTAGAGGTCACCCCAAACAAGCATGCCAGGTTTCAAAGCAATCCGATCATAAATGTGCCCTGCAGGGTGTGCCAAAGGGAAATATTGAGGTCTTCTGACTCAACTAAGTTCTAAGAACGTTGGCCGTGGCAACATTTTTTGATGGAAATTGAAGAAAATCGATAGCTCCCATCTAGAGGTCACCCTAAACAAGCATACTAGGTTTCAAAGCAATCCAATCATAAATGTGTCCTGTAGGGTGTGCCAAAGGGAAATATTGTGGCCTGACTAAACTCAGTTCTAAGAACGTTGGCCGTGGCAACAATTTTTGACGGAAATTGAAAAAAATCGATAGCTCCCATCTAGAGGTCACCCCAAACAAGCATACCAAGTTTCAAAGTGATCTGATCATAAATGCGACCTGTGAGGTGTACCAAAGGAAATTGTGGACGTACGTACTAACGTACGTACGTACGCTGACGGACAAGAAGTGATGGCAATAGCTCAGCTTGACTTTGTCAAGTTGAGCTAAAAAATGTAAAGACAAGATCTCTCAACTTTTGGGCTGTCAGAAGGTTACTCTGCAGGAGCTTCAGTCACTCGTTGGCCTCTTAAACTTCACATGTTCCGTTATTGTTTCTGGCTGAGTGTTCCCCAGACGGCTCATCAATTTAACCATAGGTGTTCATAAGGCCCATCACAAGATTCGGCTGACCACTGATGCGAAGGCCGACTTGCAGATGTGGTACTCTTTCCTGCAGGATTTCAATGGTAAAGCTATGTTTTGGGACAAACAGTGGGTTACGAATGACATTTTGAAATTTCACACCGATGCTGCTTCATCCTGTGGCTTTGGTGCGATATTCCAAAAGGAATGGTTTGCAGGTGTCTGGCCCAGCTTGCAGTTAAGGTCTGGGGGCAGGTAATGCAAAATAAGTGTGTAGTCTTCCATTCTGATAACTTGGCAGTCGTATCTGTAACCAATGCACAGACTTCAAACGAAAAGGGCTTATTACATTTGCTTCGGCACCATGTCTTGGCTTATTTACACTTTAACATCATATTTAAAGCACAATATATACCTGGCAAGTTCAATAATGCAGTCAACGCACTTTCTCGTGCCATCCACAGCCAACCAGAGTGCCACCATATCTGACATTGCAGGACTTACTCAGACTTTGAACCTTTTACTGAACAAATCATTGGCTTCCAGCATGCAACAGCTTTACCAGCGGGCACATAACCATTTTCACACCTTTTGTGACAAGTTTCAGCTGAATGCAGAACTCCCAATTTCTCTTGCAAATGTTTGTCTGTTTGTTTCCTATCTTTTCAATCAAAATTATTCCTCAAGTTCAATCACGTCCATCTTGTCGAGTATTTCTTACTTTCATAAGATTCAAAATCTGCCAGATGCTACTGTCTTTTTTTGGTCTGCCAACTTCAGATGTTAGGATGCCCATTACTGAGGAAATTCTTGAGAAATTATTGTTATCCTTGCCTCGTTGTTGTCCATCTAACTACCATGTTTGTCTGTTTGGAGCCCTGTTCACTGCAGCATTCTATGCTTTTGCACGGATCAGGGAATTGTGCCCCAAACAGACCAACCGGCATCACTTGGTTATTCAACTGGCAGATTTGAACTTGGGAACAACAAAGCATGCCTCCATTTCTGCACCTTCAAACACAATATAACAAACAAGCCCCACGTTGTGGAACTTTTAGCAAATACAAAACATCCTATCTGCTGTCCTATTCGTCTGCTACATTACTTTGTGGCCAAGCGAAAAAGCTCTGCAGGACCACTGTTCAGTTTTCCCAATGCACTACCGCTTTTGCGAGTAAACTTAGATGCACAAATGAGACGCTGCCTGACATTTTGCGGGTTCGATACGTCAGTCTTAAAAGGGCATAGTTTCAGCATAGGGGCAGCTACTTTGGCGGCATCCTATGGCAACACCGATGCCCAAATTCGGCATATGGGTCGGTAGAAGATCAATGCATTCCGCCAGTACATACGTTCTTCTGCTCTTGTTTAGAGTTTCCTAGTTTATGGTTACTAACTAACTTAATTAACCTGTCTGTCCTTGTTCGACCAGATCCGTTTGGGCAGCTCTCAATTTGCAATATTTGTACACTGGTCTTTGCGGGATTAGTCACACCACGCAGGGATGGACATGTCTTAGGAGGGTCGTTTCGGCGATCCCTCCTACCCTGTGAGAACACATAAGCAGTAAGAAATTGAATCTTGGAAGCTGTTTGGTCGGTCATTCCACTCGCTTTAACTATCTTTGCATCATAACACCCTTGGTGACCCCTTTTTGACTATAGCTTGTAGCTTGATTCAACTGTTAATTCGGAGCCTTTATGAGTCGAATGTGAGCTCTTTCCAACCTTAGTAACCTCTACTGGACATCTTTTGTAAATATGTTAACTTGCAAAAACAAAACAAAACAAGAGGCCCCAGGGGGCCTTAGGCGCTCACCGAATGTTCCATACTGTTAAGACACAAATTTTATCAAAAGCTATTCTTAAGGTTCTACAGAGTAAATCTATACTCTCTGCGGAACTAAAACATCAACAGGACTGAACGGACAATGCTGATCAAATATCAAAAGATTCTGCATGATGGTTCTGAAGAAGATTTTTAAAGCATTTTCCTTGAATTGCACAAAGTAAACATTCACGCCCCCATAGTGAGCCCCAATATTGATCAAAAGACTCAATTTGAACAAACGTGAATCCAACCCACACCAAAATGCTGCATACCAAATATCTAAAGATTCTGCCCACTAATTCTGGTGAAGAAGATTGTTAAAGATTTGTTCTTAAATTGCACTAAGTAAAAATTCACACCCCCATAGTGATCCCAAATATTGAAAGGGGGATTCAATTTGAACAAACTTGAATCAGACCCATACCAAGATGCTGCATACCAAATATCAAAAGATTCTGCCCATCGGTTCCGCAAAAGAAGATTTTTAAAGAAATTTTCTTAAATTGCACTAAGTAAAAATTCACATCCCTTTAGTGCTCCCCAATATTGAACGAGGGACTCAATTTGAACAAACTTGAATCAGACCCATACCAAGATGCTGTATACCAAATATCAAAAGATCCTGCCCATTGGTTCTGGAGAAGAAGATTTTTAAATTTTTTTTCTTAAATTGCACTAAGTAAAAATTCAGGTCCCCATAGTGAGCCCCAAAATTGATCAAGGGACTCCATTTGAACAAACTTGAATCAGACCCATACCAAGATGCTGCATACCAAATATCAAAAGATTCTGCCCACTGGTTCTGGAGAAGATGATTTTTCCTTAAATTGCCCTAAGGAAAAATTCATGCCCCTATAGGGAGCCCCAATACTGATCAAGGGACTCGAATTGAACAAACCTGAATCAGACCCACACCAAGATGCTGCATACCAAATATCAAACGATTCTGCCCATTGCTTCTGGAGAAGAAGATTTTTAAAGAATTTTTCTTAAATTGCACTAAGTAAAAATTCACGCCCCCATAGTGAGCCCCAATATTGGCTGAGGAACTCGATTTGAACAAACTTGAATCAGACCCATACCAAGATGATGTATACCAAATATCAGAAGATTCTGCCCATCGGTTCCGGAAAAGAAGATTTTAAAATTTCTTTTCTTAAATTGCACTAAGTAAAAATTCAGGTTCCCATAGTGAGCCCCAATATTGGTTGAGGAACTCAATTTGAACAAACTTGAATCAGACCCATACCAAGAGATGCTGCATACCAAGTATCAAAAGATTCTGCCCACTGGTTCTGGAGAAGATTTTTCAATAATTTTTCTATAATTTATATGGTGCTATCAGAGTTATGCCCCATACAGAGCCTCCAAGGATCGTGGCCATTTCATTTGAACAAACATGAATTGCCATATAGTAATGAACATCCACATGAAGTTTTGTGAAAATCGGACCAGTGGTTTCAGAGAAGAAGTCGTTTGAAAAATGTTCATGATGACGGACGACGAAAAACGGAAAGTGATAAGTTGAGCTCCCTTCGGTGAGCTAAAAATTCCTCATATTGACTAAGTTATAATTCGGGCTCCAACAGAGAGCCCAAATATGGACCCAGGGACTTGGCTTTAACAAACTTGAATCTCACCCCCCCCCCCCCCCCCCTCCCCAAGGATGCTACACACCACATATCAAAACATTCCGACTGCTGGATCTGAAGATGAAGATTTTTTAAGAAAATTCCTCATTTTGAACTAAGTTACAATTCAAGCTCCCACAGTGAGCCCAAATATGGACCTAGGGACATGGCTTGAACAAACTTGAATCTCACCCCCCTGAGGATGCTGAATACCAAATATCAAAACATTCCGACTGCTGGATCTGAAGAAGAAGATTTTTAAAGAAAAGTCCTCATTTTGAACTAAGTTATCATTCGGGCTCCCACATTGAGCCCAAATATGGACCTAGGGACATGGCTTGAACAAACTTGAATCTCACACCCTAAGGATGCTGCATACCAAATATCAAAACATTCCAACTGCTGGATCTGAAGAAGAAGATTTTTAAAGAAAATTCTCATTTTGAACTAAGTTATAATTCGGGCTACCACAGTGAGCCCAAATATGAACCCAGGGACTTGGCTTGAACAAACTTGAATCTAACCCCCCCCCCCCCCCCTCCCCCTAAGCATGCTGCATACCCAATATCAAAAGATTCTGCCTGCTGGAACTTGAGAAGAACATTTTTAAAGAAATTTGCCTGAAATGCACTAAGTTCAAATTTGGGCTCCTATACTGAGTCCAAATATGAACCCAGGGGTCAATTTGAACAAACTTGAATCAGATGCACCCCCACAATGTTGCATACCAAATATCAAAAGATTCTGTCTGCTGGATCTGGAGAAGAAGATTTTTCAAGACATTTGCCTGAAATGCACTAAGTTCGAATTCGAGCTTTTATTGGGAGCCCAAATATGAATCCAGGGGGCCGATTTGAACAAACTTGAATCAGATCCCCCCCCCCACAATGTTGCATACCAAATATCAAAAGATTCTGCCTGCTGGATCTGGAGAAGATTTTTTAAGAAATTTGCATGAAATGCACTAAGTTCGAATTCGGGCTTCTATACTGAGCCCAAATGAGAATCCAGGGGGCCGATTTGAACAAACTTGAATCAGACCCATACCAAGATGCTGTATACCAAGTATCAAAAGATTCTGCCCTCTGGTTCTGGAGAAGAAGATTTTTTAATAATTTTTCTATAATTCATATGGTGCTATCAGAGTTATGCCCCATACAGAGCCCCCAAGGGATGTGGCCATTACATTTGAACAAACATGAATTGCCATATAGTAATGAACATCCACATGAAGTTTCGTGAAAATCGGACCAGTGGTTTCAGAGGAGAAGTTGTTTGAAAAATGTTCACGACGACGGACGACGATGGACGTCAAGTGATAAGTTAAGCTCCCTTCGGTGAGCTAAAAAGTTTGAGATGGGCGTGATACAGACTTGGCAGGTCGAGTGCTATAAGTGTCACCTGCTTGTCCATATCTTAGGTGGATGGTCGCCCACCTTTAACAACTTTTTTCTGGGCAGGGTGCTTTTTCATTTTTTCGTCACTTTGGCTTCACCGTACATTTGTAGATATGTATATATTAGTGTTAAACAATAAATAAACAGTGTTTAGTCATATTCATCAAATCAGTGCTTTGTTACTTCTGTTGTTGGGTCCATAAATGAGAAATAAGCACCAGTGTTTATTTCTTTTATGTGCCCAATAATTGAAGACTTTTAATGACTACGATGTAGCAGTGTTGGCATAAAAGTAGTCCGGTTGAGTTCATTAATATGCATCACAGGGCAGGAATAATTAATGCGTCAAGTTTACAGGGAGATGTATGCAAAGAAACATGCACATATAGACCTTTGTTGTGACATGGAAGGATGACGTCACAGTATTGATAGCGTCAGTTTTGCTAAGATCTCCATCATTGCAACAACATATCAATTTGCTTTCCCTCCTCCAACCCCCTTTCGGACCACATACGGGATAGCAATTCCAAGGACTTTTGACTCCTTAGTTCAAATGGGGTTTACCTGGAACTTTTGTTAGTTATGAATCTTCATACATGACCAGGGTACCAGGAGAGATGGTTACTGTCTTAACCCTCTACAGTACCAGGTGGGCGGTTAGTTGCACACCTTCTAACAATTTTTTTCTAGGCAGGGTGCTTTTTGGTTTTTTTGTCACTTTGGCTTCACTGCACATTTGTGGATATGTATATATTAGTGTTAAACAATAAATAAACAGTGTTTAGTCATATTAATCAAATCAGTGCTTTGTTACCTTTGTTGTTGGGTCCCCATAAAAGATTTTTTTGTGACTTTGGGGAATAATTTCAATCTTTTTTTTTTTCACTTGCTCAGATGTTTGTCAAATGAGCTCTTTACTGACACAAAAAAACTAGAAAAATCACCCGAATACAATAATAACCATGATAATATATTACATTAAATTAGCACAGCCACTGTTGGTAGCATTTACTCAAATAAAACAGATAAGAATTAAAGTATAAACTAGACTTTATCATTCTGGAGAATCATGACTTCTTCCCGATGAGATTACATGATTTTTCATGACCCCACAGTGTCTGATGAATTGTTTTTAACTGTCTCACTGAAGTTCCTCCATTGATGTTATGAGAAAGGTGAGTATAATAGTCTCAATTACATAGTTTGATAAAAAATTGTTTAGGTAAAAATAGGCCGATGAAATCGTCAGATGTGTACCCATACGCGCAACTAGTAGAAAGGTGTTTGACGGTGGGCCTCCACGGATGCCGACATTATGTACACCATACAAGGTATGGGTACATATAGAAATGGATTGGAGGAGTGTCTAATTTGATGGATAAAGGGTTAATATCTCCGGATCAAATTATCAGATTTACATAAATGAAAGTGTCAATGACACTGTAGCTCAACTTGTCAAGACAAAGACATGCACATGTGTAGTATGTGACACAGCAATGACAAACGTCTAGGTAATGACCTGATAACAAAGGTACATATAAAGTATTGTAACGGTCTGTACATAAATACTGACCGTTGCCTGTAACAAATGTATAGGTAAAGTACTGTAAAGGTGGGCTGCAGTCAGATGCTAAACTAGAAAAGAAAACTTTGAGTCCCAGAGTGGGTCTGACTGAACCCCAAAATATTTGTTCTCATAGCACAGTGATAACAAAGGCATCCCAAAACACACTCGTTCCTGTCCCAAGGTGAAAACAAAGGTACCCAAGAAGTTTTGTGAAGATCAATTCATAAATACGAGCTGTATAGAACTTGTGACAAAAAACTGATCGGACCTAATTTTGGTACAAAATGGCCACTGGCAGCTATCTTCAATTTTGGACAGTACCCAGAAACACTCATTCTCGTCCCAAGGTGATAACAAAGGTACCCAAGAAGTTTTGTGAAGATCGGTTCATAAATACAGCCTCTACCCTGAGCCGTATTGACATGTGTGCTTACATTGTGTAAGTAGCACTGAATAAATCAAAGTTCATCTAATTTGCATAATTTCTGCACGAAAAAAAAACCCCTTACAATATGTGATGTATTCCATGTTACTAAACATTCATACAAAAATTTATTCAAATCAGAACTTTCATACAGAAGTTCTGTACAAAAGACTGATTGCACCAATTTTGGTACAAAATGGCTGCTGGTGGCCATCTTGAATTTTGGACCACACCCCAAAACACTCGCTCTCATCCCACGGTGATAACAAAGGTACCCAAGAAGTTTTGTAAAGATTGGTTCATAAATATGGCCTCTAGTCTGAGCTGTATAGAAGTTGTGTACAAAAAACTGATTAGACCTAATTTCGGTAAAAAATGGCCACTGGCAGCCATCTTGAATTTTAGACCGCAACCAGAAACACTCGTTCTCGTCCGAAGGTGATAACAAAGGTACCCAAGACATTTCGTGAAGATGAGTTCATAAATACAGCCTCTACCCTGAGCCGTATTGACATGTGTACTTACTGTGTGTAAGTCGCACTGAAAAAATCAAAGTTCATCTAATTTGCATAATTTCTGCACGAGAAAAAACCCTGTATTATATGTGATGTATCCCATGGTACTAAACATTCACACAAAAAATTATTCAAATCAGCGCTTTCATATGGAAGTTCTGTGCAAAAATCTGATTGCACCTAAATTTGTACAAAATGGCTGCCATCGGCCATCTTGAATTTTGGACCAGACCCCAAAACACTCGTTCTCGTCCCACGGTGATACCAAAGGTACCCAAGAATTTTCGTAAACATCGGTTCATAAATAAGGCCTCTAGCCCGAGCCGTATTGGCATTTGCACTTACAGTGCTGAAAGTAACACCAAAACACATCAAAATTAGTCTAATTTGCACAATTTACGCACAAGAAAAAAACCCGTATTATATGTGATGTATCCCATGGTACTAAACATTCATACAAAAAATTATTCAAATCAGAGCTTTCATATGGAAGTTCTGTACAAAAAACAAATTTCTGCATCATCGGTACAAAATGGCGGCTGGCAGCCATCTTGAATTTCGGACCGCACCCAAAAACACTCGTTCTCGTCCCACGGTCATAACAAAGGTACCCAAGAAGTTTCGTGAAGATCGGTTCATAAATACGGCCTCTAGCCCGAGCCGTATCCAATTATTGACGTACGGACAGATGGACAGACGGACAGATGAACGACGGATGACAGGCCATGACAAAAGCTCAAATTTGGCTTCGCCAAAGTTGAGCTAAAAACTATACAGCACAGCACATGAGTAACCTGAATAAATATATAAAGTAACATGACAATCGGATTGATAGGGGGTGCGGTGGCGTCGCGGTAACCGGTTCTTGTCAGATCACCGAAGTTAAGCAACGTCGAGCGCAGTTAGTAGTTGGATGGGTGACCATTTCAGCGACTGATTCGCACTCCCGTGTTGTGTCCTTGGGCAAGACACTTCACCTCGATTGCCTACATGGGCGTACGATGACGCTGTGTACTAAGGCGTACTGCACGTGGATGGTGCGCATGTCTTCAACCAATCTAACCCTGCCTGTGCCGCAGTGCAGAGTTCAGAGTTACGATGTTGGAGAGCTGGCAGCTGCTCGTCGTGCTTGGTGGTTCTCTCCGGGTACTCCGGCTTCCTCCACCCATAAAACTGTTACCGACATGATATGACCCTGGCTGTTAATGTGTCGTTAAACCCTAATAAAAAAAAAACAAAAAAAAGTCAGATTGATATTTTTTGAGTTATCTCATGCCAAAGGAATTGGAGGAATTTTCAATTTGAAGGATAAAGGGTTAATATCTCAGGATCAAATTATCAGATTAACACCAAACACAAAACAGCTCAGCACATCAGTAACCTGAACACAATTAAAAAGTAACTTGACAATCCAAGCAATATTTTTCAAGTTATCAAATGCCAAAGGGACTGGAGGAATTTTCAATTTGAAGGATAAAGGGTTAATATCTCAGGATTAAAATAACAGATTTACACCAAAAACTATACAGCTCGGTACATCAGTAACCTGAACACAAATATAAAGTAACTTGACAATTCAAGCAATATTTTTCAAGTGATCAAATTGCCAAAGGGATTGGAGGAATTTTCAATTTGAAGGATAAAGGGTTAATATCTCAGGATCAAAATAACAGATTTCCACCAAAAACTTTTCAGCTCGGCACATCAGTAACCTGAACACAAATATAAAGTAACCTGACAATCCAAGCAATATTTTTCAAGTTATCGAATGCCAAAGAAATGGATACGGAGGCCGGACGGACAGATGCACAGACGGACAGACGGAGAGACAGACAGACAGAGAGAGGGACGGACAAAGGATGGATGGTCACCCCGGATGCCGGCATTATGTGCACCATACATAGTAAGGGTACACATAAAAACCATCATTAACGGTGGAGTGGGTTAATGTCAATATCGTCATCCAACAAGTCAATGACCGACAAAAGGAGTTATGTTTGTTTGATACATACCCACTGAGTGCTGTGTCAATTTAAAAATGGTCCATTTTATCTCAAAGGTATCCAAAATATTGATGTCTGGCAGCTTGTAGAGGGTTAACAAGTGCTAACAGGAATATTTATTCATGCAACTTGGAATGTCACACCAAGAACTGTGAATGGCCATTTTTTCTTTAAAATCTACAAGATGTTTTCCGAGAAATCCAGGGAGAACATGAATTTTAAGCTTTTGATGGGTATCATTGTTTATCCAGCCCAAAACGGGTCAAGTGTTGTTTTTTTGAATACTCTTATTACTTCCAAAAATAATTCTCTGTGAATTCTACTTCCACTTATTTTGATCTTTCCTCCCAACTTCGGATGCTGTGGGTACGCAAACACAGCCCATTTTATTGACATTTTGATGTTGGAGAACCTGCATAGGGTTAATAAATGCTTACAGGAATATTTTGTACATGCAACTTGTAATGTCACACTAAGATCTGAGAATGGCCATTTTTTCTTGAAAATGTAAGAGATGGTTTTAGAGAAATCCTCAGATAACACGACTTTATAACCTTTTTAGGGGTATCGCACTGTAACCAGCCCTAAATGGGTTAATGCTTGGTTTTGTGAATACCTTCATTACTTACAAAAATATAAATTTTATAGTAAATTTCCTTTCTTATTATACCTACCGCAATTGTTTACTACAGGCTTGCTCTACAGTGGAAGAACCTAACTCGGATAAAATACTCTCTATTTTAATCTTTCCCAAGAGATTTGGGAAAGAAAAGTCGTGTAAAAACACCACGAAAAAATAAGCCAAAACTGGGTTGAGCGCCATCGGCGCACACCCAGTATGGGACGCTCTTCCATAGTACAAATCCATGACTACCGTAAAACAGTGTGCAGTGCGTCAATTCGTCATTCTTTTGATTCCAACAACACAGGAGTTATGTGATCAGCGGGGAGGAAGGATTCTTACCAGAATAAGAAGACGGGAGGGCCTCCATGTAAAAAATTGCGGTACGTATAATAAGAAAGGAAATTTACTATAAAATTTTTTTTTTATCAACCTACCTCAATTGTTTACGACAGGCTGAATAGACAAAAGGATGGACGGAATCACATAACCAACCCACACATAACTCAATAGAACTGGAACCGTGGACAGAGGAAGAGATCCCTAGGCCTATCAAACCATAGCATCACAAACATTAGAAAAGACAATGAAAGATGAGGCGTATGGTGAAGTGTGACGCACAGACAGAAAGGGCAGTAACAGCACAGAGCTGGAACTAACCCTGAAAAAAAAGCTGAAAGGCTGGGATAGACAACAGCCTGATCCGAAGAAAGAGGGCCCCAAGGACCCAGGTCCTCGATCGGCTCCTGCAACTGTCCCAGATAAAAGGAGAATATAGCATTTCTCCAGTAGGCTGCCAGTATAACATCCGTCATCCAACAACATGACATAGTTATTAAAAGAGGAAGACAATGCACGCACCTCGTGGCAGAAAAAAACAATTGGTAATACAATCACCAGTAGTTAGACGAGCGGAAGCTGCACGAATAGCAAGACAAATCCATCGAGAAATGGATGCAGGAGAGATCTGGCATGTGAGAAAACACATATTCATCCAGGATAAAGGCGCGAACGTCCCCACCCCCAAGCAGAGCAGCACCCAAGAAAGTGACTATCTTGGAGTAAACTGCAAAAGTCCTAGAGCTGAACAAGCTTGAAGAGGCAAGGATGAGTGTCGAAACAATGCGGTACCACATATGAAAAAAGGTCTCCGAAGCATGGACTTGTACCCATTGCTGGAGACCCCCAGAAACAAACATAAACCAGAAACTCCGCAAGCGGTGTGATCGAAGGAGTAACCGAAGCAACAGAGTGATCGCACACCATCGACAGAAGAACCTTCCACTTAGCCACAGAGTGGAGTGAGTGCCTCCTTGAAGAATTAAAGCAACTCCACTGCGTGTCTCGAAAAACCACTACGGAGGAGACAGGACCCGATAAAAGGCATGTGCGAAGGCACAATGAAGTTGGGTCAACTTGAAACCTCCTCGGGCGACTTTGGCAAAGAGGGTCGCGATGTAGAGGGAGACATGCCGGAACCACCACTAACAGAGAGCGGAGCAGATTGATCCACACCCACCGAGGCGACGGGTGTGATCGAAAGGATTCGACGACTCCAGGTTCATATTTGGGAGAGAACCTGAGGCGGAATAGGAACCGGCAGAAAGGCGCAGCCGATAAGACCATCCCAAAGGAGGGCCAGAGCGTCCACGCCGAAAGCCAGAGCATCTGGACACGGGGACACGAAAGTGTCCACCTGATGATTCCAACGAGTTGCAAAGAGATCGATGGAACCCGCCATGTGGAGCATCCACTCGATGGAAAAGAACCTGCCCCGTCGAGACAGGGAGTTGGCTAGGACGTTCAGACGTCCGGAAATGTGACGAACAACCACCCCGGCGTTGACATACTGAGCGAGCAGTAGAAGATCCCGAGCCAATTCGTACATTGGAACCGAGTGCGTGCCGCCCTGGTCCCGAATGTAAGCAACCACTGTCGAATTGTCAAACAACAGTAGGACCTGACGATTCAACAGGTGAGGGATCCACTGCCTGAAACTCAGAAGAGCAAGAAGCTCTGCTGGCTGATGTGTAGAGATGCCCGATCCTGGTCCCACATCCCGAGAAGGGAAAGACCAAGAGGATCCAACGTCGCACCACATCCGAGATCGCCGACATCTGCCATCAGAACGCAATCGGACTTGGGTAAGTCCAACAGGACAAACTGCATGATCCACTGAACATTCGTCCAGTGGAGAAGGTGAGGCTAAGAGAATCTGGTAACTGAAGCACCAGATCCAGAGAATCGACATTCGGCCTCCAACGACTGAGCAGAAAGTGTTGGAGAGGTCGGACACGCAGCCGACCTAGAAGAATGACATCCGTCACCGAACCACAGAGACCGTTCAGCCGGAGAATACTCCGTGCTGTCGCGGATGTGGACTGGGACAGAGTCAGAGCAAATGCTGAGAGAATCACGGCCTTGGCCTGGGGAACCGCCACCAAATTGAATTGGGTGCGGAAAGCCATCCCCAGATGACAAAACGACTGAGAAGGGACCAGGTCCAACCTCTCCTCGTTGACTCTGAATCCTAGCGACGTGAGCAAGCTCAACAGAGTGGCGACATCCGACTCCAGTAAGGCAGCATTGGAATGCCTCTGGAGGATATCGTCCAGATATGCCGAAGTAGTCACCCTGGACTGTGTGCGATGGAAAGTTATCACTTGCAACATCAGCCCAAGGAGCCAGGTTGAGGCCGAAAGGCATGGCCTTGAACTGGTAAACTCGCCCCAGACTGACAAAAGCGAACCTGAGATACTTCCATGACGCCCGAAGAATCGGAACATGAAAATAAGCGTCTCGCAGGTCGAAGCTGGAAGCGAAATCTCCCTGGTGAATTGAACGGCAGACCGACCTGAAAGTCCCCATGCTGAACTTGGGAGCAATGATAGACTGGTTCAGGATACTCAGATCGATAACAGGTCGGAGTCGGCCGTCCTTCTTCGGCACCAAGAACAGGCGGGAATAGAATCCCACTGACTGAATGTTCTTGACGACCTTAATCGCCCCCTTTGTCAGGAGATTGTCTATCTCCGTGGACAAAAGTTCCTGACGTAAAACATCTGAAGGAACTGTGGTTGGAAGAGGCATCCTGGACAGAGTGGGGTGTCTTCGGAAAGATATTCGCAGCCCAGACCGAACAACATCCAACACCCAAGGATCGGATGTGATGCTGGCCCAACTGTCTGCGAACTCTGCTATCCTTCCTCCAACCTGGGACGAGTCGAGGTGAGGACCTTCATTTCGAGCCCTGCCGAGGCCCGAAAGAGGAGAAACCACCTCCTCAACTGAATAAAGAATCCTGATACTTCCCTCTAGTCTGCCGACGCTTACCCTTACCCCTTGAGTAAGAAGTAGAAGCGGTGGCAGAAGGATCAGCCTTTTGCTTCGCAGAGGAAGCAGAAGGGTACTCGTTAGGCTTGGAACTGCCCCTGCCTCCCCTAGAAGGCTGATCAAGCTGAAGAAACAGCAGCTGATCTTTCGGACCATCGACACAGAACCATGGAAAAGTTGCAGACCTGCCAAAGCAGATCGAAGAGCAGTGCGCTGCTCCTCGGGAAGGGATCAGCCTGTGTCCAGCACAGAGTCCCTTCTAACTAATTCCAGATTAGCCATGTTACAGGCATGCGTGTGAGTAAGATGCATGAGCGCCTTGGGCAGCACACACAAAGGAGCCGGTACCTCGTCAAACTTATCTGGAGGCAGATAAGCAGCTAAAGCTGAGACGACGTGATCTGAGAGAGAAAGCATGCCAAGCATTTCTCTCGATAAGCCCAACGTGGACTCCAGAGTCATCATCGTAATGACGGCAGACTTGGGCTTGGAAATCCGAGGGAATTGGAGTCCTGATCCAAAACTGGCAAAGTCTGGCAGACTGACGGATTGGCGAAATCATAGTAACGATAACTCGCCAGAGGCAAAAAGGTGTCAAACCTGGTGAAGAACGGAGCCTTCATAGCCTTGGAACTCAGCTTAGAGTCCAAAGCTGAAAATGCTTCAACCAACTGTACCGACTAGTACGGTCGAGGACGCCCAGAAGCAGGTTGCTCCATAGGCTGTTGGCGCGCGACCGATGATCGCAGCCTGGCTGACACTGGCGGCTGGTTTCATGGTTTGAGATCCGGAAGGAACCCAAACACAAAATCAAGAGCTGCCCCCAAGTCCGAAGACTGCTGGCTCTCGACATCAAGCATGTCTGACTCTTCCCCTGAGTCGGAAGACACATCGCCCATCGTGGGCAAACCAGCCGACGCCTCCCATGGTGTCGGAACACCAGTGGAATCAGAAAGCGGCCTGTTTCCAATCCCGGGAGGAGGCGCCATAGGGGGCGCCTAGAAACCACTCGCTGCCTCGCTGGAAGCAACGGGAAGGCTCTTTGACAGAACCTGAGTGAGTAAGGAGAGGGCCTCCCTAAGCTCACTGCCCGTACTGGCTGGTACGACAGGGGAATGAAGCGGTAAAGTGGCTTCACCTCTAACCCTCTTAACCAGCGAAGGGTGACGATCCTCCAAAACACTCGACGTGGGATGACGGGCGGCAGCCGAAACATCTGAAGGCAGACGTGTGTAGGGGTACGACACACCCTGAGGATCAACATAGCGGGAACTCATGAGAGTCACCGTGGACCTCTGCAGGGCAGAAGGTCCAGGCTGCACAAAAGACGTTGGTCCCCCAAAACTGGTCGTGTGGCCAGAATGAGTGGACGGAAACACCACTGAGTTCATAGTGTCCCCACTAAGAACATCCGAATCCAATAACACAACTGTGGTGCTCGACGACACAGACACCACAGTAGAGGGTCCGGCCAGCAGCCACTTCCAACTTCGCCGAGTTGAAGTCAGGGAAGGCTGAGGCCGATACCCCCACGTCTACACTCCCAGACACCGCAGCAGACCACTGCAGGTATAAAACTACTGTGCTGAGAGGACACAGTAGGGGGTTCAGTCGGCAGCCACTTCTGACTTTGCCGAGTTGAAGTCAGGGAAGGCTGAGGCCGATACCCCACAACCACACTACAGACATCCCTGCAGACCCTTGCAGGGATAAGCCGAGGCCGGCTAAAAACGGTGCCCAATGACGTTGTAGACGGAACAGCAGTAGCAGCAGATACGACGGGAGCTCTTGGAACTGGCGGAAAAGCGGTGAGAGCCACCTAGCTCGGCCTCCAAAGGAGGAGTCACAACCCTAGTGACAGCCTCAGATGTCGACTGGAGAGGGCGCATAGTCCCGGAACCAGGCATCTCTTCACCAGAAATCCAACAGCTCCCGCAGTATCCACCACGGTAAAAAACTGCACATTCCCCACGGAAGGGGAATAACTCTCACAGTACATGGTCGAGTCGGGAAGTCCCACAGCACTCCCCACCCCCACTGGTGTGGGAGGAGCTGCACATCCCTCACGGAGGGGGAGCAATTCTCACCAGACGAGGTCGTGTCGGGCGGCCCCGAAACGACAGCGTTCCCCACCCCACTGGTGTGAGTTAACCCCCTCCGTGGATGTGCAGCTCCTCCTGTAGGAGCGGGAGGAGCTGCACATCCCCCATGGAGGGGGTTAACTCACACCAGATGTGGTCGAGTCGGGAGGCTCCCGAAATGACAGCATTCCACACCACCCGTGGGTGAGAAAGAAACGGCCACGAGAACGCACCAAGGCGAGGGCAAAAGGAATTGCCCTAAAGGAACCGAACTGGAAATAACAGAGGTGACAGCAGTAGAAGAAAAAGGTGAACTCAACAGAAACAGAAAGTAGAACATCCTCAACTACGAGAGAAGGTGGCAGAAAAAAAAACGGTGGGTACACGACAGAACCCAGACGGTCGACAGGGACCGAAAAAACAGAAATTCAGCCCTCAACAGAGTTTAGAAATCCTGTCCAGACAGTCCCTGATTGACACCTAACTCCAATAACAATTAAATTCATCAACCGAAAAATTCATTGTCGAATCGCGTTGACACGATGTCGAAAACAAAACATTCGTGAAAACGGAATAGTAAATAATATACAATGAGAAAGTGGTTGAAAATATAAACGAGAATATATAAAACACAGTCCTGTTATTATACGATTTTCAGATCTATAATTCCAGTCACAGGAAAACCATTATCGACGAGTTAAATATCACTGCTACGGAGCAAAATGGCACATCCACCACGTGTGCGGATAATCAAAAGAATGACAAATTGACGCACTGCGCACTGTTTTACGGTAGTCGTGGATTTGTACTATGGAAGAGCGTCCCATCCTGGGTGTGCGCCGATGGCGCTCGACCCAGTTTTGGCTTATTTTTTCGTGGTGTTTTTACACCACTTTTCTTTCCCAAATCTCTTGGGAAAGATTATAATAGAGAGTATTTTATCCGAGTTAGGTTCTTCCACTGTAGTGCAAGTCTGTAGTAAACAATTGAGGTAGGTTGGTAAGAAATGATCGACGGTGAATTCCACTTCCAATGAAGGAGGTTATGTTTATCTCGCAGGTACACATTTGGTGTTATGGTTTCCCAAGAACAGCCCATTTTCTCCAAATGTCTATGCTTGGCAGCCTCTGGCGGGTTAACAAATGCTTACCAAAATATTTTGTTCATGCAACTTGTAATGTCACTCGAAGACCTGCGAATGGTTGATTGCTCTTGAAAATGTTTTTTGAGAAATCCACAGAAAACTGGAATTTTAAGCTTTTAAGGGATATATCTCCTTAACTAGTCAGAAAAGGGTTAAGACCTCGATTTTTGAATACACTTACTACTTAAAAAAATATTTCCCTTTCAGTTTTGCGTCCGGTAAATGAAGTTACGTTTCTCTGTTGCATTCCCGTTTGATGTTGTTGGTGTTCAAAAACAGACAATTTTTTTCAAAATTTTGACATTTAGCAGCCCATGGAGGGTTAACAAATGCTTACCGGAATAATTTATCCAATCAACTGGTAATGTGACACCAAGGCCTATCAAAACCCTACCAGATGTTTGTAAAGAAATCCAGGGAGAAAACAAGTTTTTAAGCTTTTGATGGGTATCACTATTAACAACCACAAAACGGGTTAAGGCTTGGTTTTTTGAATACCCTTATTACTTACAAAAATGGTCATCGGTAAATTCCACTTCCAACAAAGGAGATCATGTTTATTTCTCAAATACAACTTGGGTGCTGTGCGTGCCTGAAAACAGCCCATTTCAACAAAATTACGATGTGTGGCACCCTGTAGAGGGTTAATAAGCGCTCACCTGAATATTTTGTCCATGCAACTTGTAATATCACACAAAGACCTGCGAGTAGTCAATTTTTCTTGAAAACCTACAGGATGTACTTAAGAGAAATCCACAGAAAATGGGAATTTTACGATTTTAAAGGGTGTCTCTCTATAGCCTGTCCAAATAGGGTAAAGAATGCGACTTTTGAATACCCTTACTACTTACAAATATGTTTCCTTATAGATTGTGCGCTCGATAAAAGAAGGCACTTTTCTTTGTGGCGTACCCATTGGGTGCTGTTGGCGTCCAAAAACAGCCCATTTTATCACAATTTTGACTTTTAGCAGCCTGGAGGGTTAACAAATGCTCACCGCAGTATTTTGTCCATGCAGCTTCTATTGTCACACCAAGGCCTGGGAGTGACAAATTTTTCTTGAAAATCTATAATACTCGTTTAGAGAAATCCACAGAAAACATGAATTTTTTAGCTTTATGGGGGTATTGCTGTTTAACCAGCCCAAAACGGGTTAACACTTGGTTTTTTGAACACCCTTATTACTGACAAAAATGATCCTCGGCGAATTCCACTCCCAATAAAGGAAGTTATGTTTATATCCTGTGTATTGTTCGGGTGCAGTGGGGGCCTGAAACTGGCCTATTTCATCAAAATTTCGATGTTTGGCAGCCTGTGGAGGGTTACCTTATGCATCGCCTGATATGTCGTGTGTATCAAAGGTCGTGTCACAGGCAGGTCTAGCAATGACGAATGTTTAAAAAAAAATCCACAATACATGTTTCGAGAAAGTGCCGATAAACCCCAATTTTGGCAGTTTTTTGCCAATTCTGGCGAAATAAGGGTTAAATCGAAAATTTTGCTTGGGTACATTTTTAGATTTTGTGCCCCTCTATGTGTGTGGAAAATTTCGTGAAAATTGGTTCGAAAATGGCTTCTGAATCGTACAGACAAAATGTGTGGAGAAAAAAAAAACAAGAGGCCCCAGGGGGCCTTAGGCGCTCAACAAATGTTCTATACTGTTAAGACACAAATTTTATCAAAAGCTATTCTTAAGGTTCTACAGAGTAAATCTACACTTATACTCTCTGTGGAGCTAAAACATCAACAGGACTGAATGGGGCAATGCTGCTGATTAAATATCAAAAGATTCTGCATGATGGTTCTGAAGAAGATTTTTAAAGAATTTTCCTTGAATTGCACAAAGTAAAAATTCATGCCCCCATAGTGAGCCCCAATATTGATCAAAAGACTCAATACGAACAAATGTGAATCCAACCCATACCAAGATGCTGCATACCAAATATCAAAAGATCCTGCCCATTGGTTCTGGAGAAGAAGATTGTTAAAGATTTTTTCTTAAATTGCACTAAGTAAAAATCGTTTAGTGAGCCCCAATATTGATCGAGGGACTCAATTTGAACAAACTTGAATCAGACCCATACCAAGATGCTGTATACCAAATATCAAAAGACCCGGCCCATTGGTTCTGGAGAAGAATATTTTTAAATTTTTTTTCTATAATTCATACGGTGCTATCCGATTTATGCCCCATACAGAGCCTCCAAGGGATGTGGCCCTTTCATTTGAACAAACATGAATTGCCATATAGTAATGAAGATCCAAACTTGAATCAGACCCATACCAAGACGCTGCATACCAAATATCAAAAGATTCTGCCCACTGGTTCTGGAACAGAAGATTTTTAAAGAAATTTTCTTAAATTGCATTAAGTAAAAATTCACGCCCCCATAGTGAGCCCCAATATTGGTTGAGGGACTCGATTTGAACAAACTTGAATCAGACCCATACCAAGATGCTGCATACCAAGTATCAAAAGATTCTGCCCACTGGTTCTGGAGAAGAATATTTTTTAATAATTTTTCTAAAATTCATATGGTGCTATCAGATTTATGCCCCATACAGAGCCCCCAAGGGATGTGGCCCTTTCATTTGAGCAAACATGAATTGCCATATAGTAATGAACATCCACATGTAGTTTCCTGAAAATCGGACCAGTGGTTTCAGAGGAGAAGTCGTTTGAAAAGTGTTGACGATGACGGACGACAACGGATGGCAAGTGATAAGTTGAGCTCCCTTCAGTGAGCTAAAAATTCCTCATATTGACTAAGTTATAATTCAGGCTCCCACAGGGAGCCCAAATATGGACCCAGGGACTTGGCTTTAACAAAGTTGAATCTCACCCCCCTAAGGATGCTACACACCACATACCAGTGGCTCTGCCGGGCAAATACCACGAGATTTCCTTTCCCCCAACATGGGGCTCTACATTCTAACTCACTGAAACAAATACAAAAGTCCATCTCACACAGTAATGGACAAACATAGAAACATGCCTCCCCCGGACTCCTTCAGTCCAAATGCTCAAGGGGAGCTAGGTCAAAAACCATCCGACTGACTATGAGAAAGGCAACATCTCCATGTTGATTCCAAGTGACTTCTACGGAACCAACTGAATGAGAAAATACAAAATATAGTGGTCGGTTAGCAAAACACAACTGTATATACACAAGCCTATCTTGTCAAACATTCTGACAACGATAAAATAGTATGAATGATAGACTTCATACCGGTACCTATCAAACTCTTCCAAATATGATAGGTGAGCTGTTCAAATTATGAATAAGCGAAGCTCTTCTATAAAACAGCCAAACGCTACGCTTACGCAATCAAGCTCGTCGACAAAGCAGCCAAGCTCCTCGATAAAGCAGCCAATAGTCAAATAAATAACCCTTAAATAAGGGTGCTGACATCTGATACAGCCTAATCTGTTCTTAATGGCAATAAATGGTTATATAATCCCAATGAGTGGAAATCCACCCACATGATTTTTCAGCACAAATTAAGTGCAAATAAAGGGCACGAACTGACAAATAATAGCGTACACTGCACACTTGCTCTCAATCTATCGACAATATCCTTTGAAATGTCGACAATTAATTACTCAGGCAGTGTACTCAGCCTAATAGTTGGAAAGCACATTACCTCCAACAATACAGCACACACATGCTGATGAGCCTTTTGGTACGGCCATATTTAATACTGCGCGCCGACACTGATACGGCCTTACACGCTAAAAATAGGGCCAGATCATTTTATTGGAAACACTGACGGCCTCGGCGTCGAATCCTGTAAAGCACATGCATTCAACAGTATAGCATGCAATTATAGATGAGCCTTAGAGCGAGGTCTAGGGGTGAATGGAGGAAACGGGTAGCTAAGCCATCCAGGTTTGGTCCTCCACCAGTGCCATCGACCTTCACGCATACCAAATACTGATACGATCTCACGAATAAAACAGTGTACACGTAGTATATTCGAACTGCACCCAATTAGTGAAACACGTATTCTCACACGCAGCAGTTACTCAAAAACCACAAACAACACGCTGTATCATGCGCTAAATAAGTAATCCGTACCTAAGCTCAGCCTACAGCTGATGGAGCGCAATCCATTTTCATAAGCAGTGAAAAGTTATATAACTCCATGGGTGGAAGTCCACCCATATGAGTGTCCAAAATATGGACCACAATCTATAACAATTCTCTGCCCATATACTCAGCGTGCAGAGAGCCGTGACCGTATACTCTGAGAGTATTGGAGGGGTACCACCCTCCCCACATACACACTATGTCGGACCCACCGAATGTCTCGCACTAAACGAGCAGTGGTGAACATGCAGCCACAAGACTAGCTCTTGAGACATCCTAACTCTCTCTTCGCAAAAAGTCATGTAACGGACTCCCACAACTGCCTGTAAGCATGCCTTTGTTTCTGCCTCCCCCGTTTCAATCAACTAAGGATGCTGCATACCAAATATCAAAACATTCTGACTGCTGGATCTGAAGAAGATTTTTAAAGAAAATTCCTCATTTTGAACCAAATTATCATTCGGGCTCCCACAGTGAGCCCAAATATGGACCTAGGGACATGGCTTGAACAAACTTGAATCTCACCCCCCACCCCCCAAGGATGCTGCATACTAAATATCAAAACATTCCGACTGCTGGATCTGAAGAAGATTTTTAAAGAAAATTCCTCATTTTGAACTAAGTTATAATTCCGGCTGCCACAGTGAGCCCAAATATGAACCCAGGGACTTGGCTTGAACAAACTTGAATCTCACCCTCCTAAGCATGCTGCATACCCAATATCAAAAGATTCTGCCTGCTGGATCTTGAGAAGAAGATTTTTAAAAGAAACTTGCCTGAAATGCACTAAGTTTGAATTCGGGCTTCTATAGTGAGCCCAAATATGAATCTAGGGAGCCGATTTGAACAAACTTGAATCAGATCCACCCCACAATGTTGCATACCCAATATCAAAAGATTCTGCCTGCTGGATCTTGAGAAGAAGATTTTCAAAGAAATTTGCCTGAAATGCAGTAAGTTCAAATTTGGGCTCCTATACTGAGCCCAAATATAAACCCAGGGGGGCCGATTTGAACAAACTTGAATCAGATACACCCCACAATGTTGCATACCAAATATCAAAAGATTCTGCCTGCTGGATCTGGAGAAAAAGATTTTTTAACAAATTTACCTGAAATGCACTAAGTTTGAAATCGGGCTCCTATACTGAGCCCAAATATGAACCCAGGGGGCCGATTTGAACAAACTTGAATCAGATCCACCCTACAATGTTGCATACCAAATATCAAAAGATTCTGCCTGCTGGATCTGGAGAAGAAGATTTTTTAATGTTTTTTCCATTGCCTACAGTGTTAAAAAGTGCTGACACAGCACTTTTTCAAAGTCCCGAAACTGTACCCTATGATAAAACCGATGGCAATTTTTTTTTACCAATTCTTTCTGTTGGTCCTAAGGAAGCTTCACACCAAATAAAAATTCTCAGTGCCGTGCAGTTTTGGAGATATGGGCGGTTTAATTTTTTTCTATTTTTATCTCCTGCGGTTCCCATGGGGCTACAGGAAAAAAAAAATCAGCATAAATTAGGTACTTATGACCCAATAAGCCCTCATATCAAATTTGGTTCAAATCAGCCTCTCGGTTTGGAAAATAGAAATTTTGGGCGGTGCCAAAAATTTTGCCCCTCCCATAACGACGCCAAGTATAGCCCCACAAACTTCTCTTGAACAAATCTGAGTCTACACCTAAAAAGGAAGCTGCACACCAAATATCAAGTCTCTGCTACTGCTGGTTCATGAGAAGAAGATTTTTTAACATTTCAGCACACTTTTTGGGTATGGGCCTACCCACGGGCGAGGCAACTTGATTTGAACAAAATCAAATTGCGATGTCATAACAAACTATTATCTCAAATATCAATTAAATTGGTTCAGCGGTTTGGGAGGAGAAGACGCAAACGCCATGTTCACGTACGACGACGGACGTCAGACAATGGACGTCGGACGACGGATGGTGAGTGATCACTATAACTATAGCTCTCCTGACTGAAAGTCAGGTGAGCTAACAAAAAACTAATTTCTGGATTTTGGTCCCACCCGAACCCCAAATTTTCAGTGTAAAAAAAATTGCGACATCGACGCCGTAGCTGCGACAGGTGGTGTAATCTGCGGGTGAAAAATTGATTCTCAGAAGTAATCTGCAGATAATAGTGAAATAAAAAAAAAAAAAAAAATTTTCCAAGTTCATCAAGGGCCATAACTCCAAGAAAAATATTTGGAACAACACATGCATTGAACAGTGGCTAGACATCAATAAGATACACTTACATGCCACATATAAAGTCATTCCATCCAGTATTTCAAAAGTTATTGAGTTTTGAAACTCGTTGGTCACAGACAAACCGACAGACCGACATTGCCACTTATAGAGCTGCTAGTCGCAGCTAAAAAAAAAAATTTTTGTCTTAAAATTGACCGAAACACACAAAAAACAAACAAAAAATTTCAGGAATTTGGTCCAAAATTTTCAAAGTCCCACCCAGCCTCCAAATTTTCAGAGTAAAAATTTTTCTTTTGTCTTAAAATTGACCGAAACACAAAAAACAAAAAAAAAAATTTCCGGATTTTCTTCTCAAATTTCAAAGTCCAGAATGGGACCCCAAATTTTCTCCCTAAATATGAACCCAGGGACTTGGCTTGAACAAACTTGAATCTCACCCCCCTAAGGATGCTGCATACCAAATATCAAAAGATTCTTATTGGTAGATCTGAAGAAGAAGATTTTAAAAAAATATTCCTCATACTGCACTAATTTAAACGTTTGGGCTCCCATAGAGAGCCCAAATATGGACCCAGGGAATTGATTTCAATAAACATGTGAAACAATCTTCCAAAGATGTTATACATGAAATTTGAAAGCTTTTGGAGCAGTGGTTTGGGAGACAAGAGGCCCCAAGGGGCCTTAATCGCTCACCGGGCAAAGTAATTCAAACAAAGTGGTTCAAAGAAGTATTTGGGGTCACATTCATTTAGACATGGTTCATCAACACTACAAAGGAAAGAAGTCATGAGAGCCAAATTTTTATGGAACTAGGGACATGGCTTGAACAAACTTGAATCTTACCCCCTAAGGATGCTGCAAACCAAATATCAAAAGAATTCTGCTGGATCTGAAGATGATTTTTAAAGAAAATTCCTCATTTTGAACTAAGTTATCATTCGGGTTCCCACAGGGAGTCCAAATATGGACCCAGGGACTTGGCTTTAACAAACTTGAATCTCCCCCCCCCCCCCCCCCCCCCCCCCCCCCCAAGGATGCTACACACCACATATCAAAACATTCCGACTGCTGGATCTGAAGAAGAAGATTTTTTAAGAAAATTCCTCATTTTGAACTAAGTTATAATTCGGGCTATCACAGTGAGCCCAAATATGAACCCAGGGACTTGGCTTGAACAAACTTGAATCTCACCCCCCTAAGCATGCTGCATACCAAATATCAAAAGATTCTGCCTGCTGGATCTTGAGAAGAAGATTTTTAAAGAAATTTGCCTGAAATGCACTAAGTTCAAATTTGGGCTCCTATACTGAGCCCAAATATGAACCCAGGGGGCTGATTTGAACAAACTTGAATCAGATCCACCTCACAATGTTGCATACCAAATATCAAAAGATTCAGCCTGCTGGATCTTGAGAAGATTTTTTTAAGAAATTTGCCTGAAATGCACCAAGTTCCAATTCGAGCTTCTATAGTGACCCCAAATATGAATCCAGGGGGCCAATTTGAACAAACTTACATCAGATCCACCCCACAATGTTGCATACCAAATATCAAAAGATTCTGCCTGCTGGATCTGGAGAAGATTTTTTAATAAATTTGCCTGAAATGCACTAAATTCGATTTCGGGCTTCTATACTGAGCCCAAATGTGAATCCAGTGGGCCGATTTGAACAAACTTGAATCAGATCCACCCCACAATGTTGCATACCAAATATCAAAAGATTCTGCCTGCTGGATCTGGAGAAGAAGATTTTTTAAGAAATTTGCCTGAAATGCACTAAGTTCGAATTTGGGCTTCTATAGTGAGCCCAAATATGAATCCAGGGGGCCGATTTGAACAAACTTGAATCAGATCTACCCCATAATGCTGTATACCAAATATCAAATGATTTTGCCCACTGGTTCTGGAGAAGAATATTTTTTAATAATTTTTCTATAATTCATACGGTGCTATCAGAGTTATGCCCATACAGAGCCCCCAAGGGACGTGGCCATTTCATTTGAACAAACATGAATTGCCATATAGTAATGAACATCCACATGAAGTTTCGGGAAAATCAGACCAGTGGTTTCAGAGAAGATGTCGTTTGAAAAATGTTCCCGACGACGGACGACAGAGGGACGATGGACAGCAAGTGAAAAGTTGAGCTCCCTTCGGTGAGCTAAAAAGTAGTCATATGTTTTTCCCATTACCCACAGTGTTAAAAAATGCTGACTCAGCACTTTTTCAAAGTCCCAGAAAAGGACCCCACGATAAAACCGATAGCAATTTTTTTGATCATTCCATTCTGTTGGTCCTAAGGAAGCTTCATACCAAATAAGAATTCTCACTGCCGTGTAGTTTTGGAGATATGGGCGTTTTAATTTTTTTCTATTTTTAGCTCCTGCGGTTCCCATGGGGCGACGGAAAAAAAAATGTTTGCATAAATTAAGTACTTATGACCCAATAAGCCCTCATATCAAATTTGGTTCAAATCTGCCTTTCGGTTTGGAAAATAGAAATTTTGGGAGGGTTAAATATTCTTGCCCCTCCCATAGCGACAGCAAATATAGCCCCAAAAACTTCTCTTGAACAAATCTGAGTCTACACCTCAAAAGGAAGCTGCACACCACATATCAAGTCTCCGCTACTGCTGGTTCATGAGAAGAAGATTTTTTAAGATTTCAGCACACTTTTTGGGTGTGGCCCTACCTTCCAAGGGGCGAGGCAACTTGATTTGAACAAAATCAAATTGCGATGTCATAACAAACTATTATCTCAAATATCAATTAAATTGGTTCAGCGGTTTGGGAGGAGAAGATGCAAACACCATGTTCACGGACGACGGATGCCAGATGACGGACGGCAGGCAACGGATGGTGAGTGATCACGAAAGCTCTCCTGACTGAAAGTCAGGTGAGCTAAAAAGCAAAGAAATGAACGTGTACCATTAGTGATCACATTTTTGAAAGATCATTGTACCAGTCAGCAAGAATGAAGGAATTTTTTCCATTCCCTCCACTCATTTCTTATCAGAGGGATAACAATCTTGCAGATATATTGGTGCACAGAAAGACTGCAAAAGCAATATCTTCGCCCCCTTCATGTGCCAACGAATGTGAAATGTGTAACACCATAATCCGACAATCTATAAATTCAGCAAGGGAATTCTCGAGCTTCAAAGTGAAGTCAAACACTAGTTGTTGCATTAAGAATGTGGTTTATGCTTTAAATTGCAGGAACTGTGACTGCTGTATATGTAGGTGAAACGAGCAAGCAAATAAAGGAGAGGTTCAGTGAACACCTATGCGACGCTAGGCTCCATGCGGACAAACCTGTGTATACACATTTTAATAGTGATGGCCACTAAGTGAAGGATATAGGTGTAGTGGTATTGGAAACCCTATCTGGGAGCTGCTGCTTGCGACTAGTAAAGGAAGACCATTGGATCGAAAGCTGGAGAGGCAGTTTGGGAAAGGCTTTAATGGCAGGCTTAACAGAGCGGGCACGACATAAAACTAGCGGGATGATAGTGGTGCAGATTTCAATGTGAAGTTGACGTCAGAATCAACTTACATTCAAGATACAGTAAAACCTGTCTTGAGAGACCACTGTCTTGAGAGACCCCCCTGTCTTGAGAGACCACCTGTCTTGAGAGACCATATCTGCCAGGCACCGATTGGTTTACTCTATAATGGACCTGCTATGGGAGACCACCTGTCTTGGGAGACAACCTGTCTTGAGAGACCACTATGACCTGGTACCAACTTGTATTTTTATGCCATAATGGACCTGTCATTACGTGTACGCTCCCTGTAAAAAACTGCCAATCGACTCCCCACTAACTGCTCTATGAGGTGGGTATCAAAACCCAACCATGTGACTTCAATAAGACATACTATCAGTTAGAATTAGCACTAAGTGTTTCCCAATGTTGTGACAAGGTTATGCTTCCGACCCAAAATAGGACCTCCAAACATCATTTCTCTGCAAAACGGCCATTGATAATTAGGGAAAAAAGCACATCGCTCCCAAACTACACAAATAAAAATAAAATCGTTAAAATTTATTTTGAAATATCGTACAAAATGACTTTTGAGAGCAGTTTCGATTTCGCATGAATATTTGTGAAGACCTTCTCGTTACTTTTTGTCGATGTCAGTGTTTCTTTGATCTCGTAATTTTTGGATACCAATTAGCACATTTTTCCAACCAGTCGGGCAAATACTATTTTTAATATCATAGGGAAATTTTAAAAACGCGTTTCGTTTCGAATATATTGAGTAAACATCAGTGTGATTTCGTCCTTAAATTTTTACAATCCGACTATTATTAGCGAAGTTACGCCAAAAATGGAAATAATAAAAAAATCTCATTTGTAACAGGTTCAAGAACCTTTCGAAAAGAGTCATTCACATACACACCTTTTTTATTCTGCAGTGGTAGACATATTCCGGGCAATGAAAAAGAACTTTACACAATTTGGTTGCGTTTCCAGGTATTCAAGTATTCGCATGAAGGACAGCTGACGTCGACATAACAGGTTGAGAACAACATAGTTTCGTTACCCACTAAACGGGCCAAGTTGCCAGAGTAATGAGACCACAGACGTCAGGAAACCTGATCTAAATCACCCTACCTCAAAACACCTCATTCTTATATGCACCCCCCCCCCCCCTCCCCCTAAATATATAATACACAGATCTGTGTGTTATTTATTTTGGAAGTGTGTGTGTGTGTGGGGGGGGGGCATATATAAGGTGGAGGTGTGATGTTGGGGGCGATGTGATATTAATCAGGACTCCAGATGTCTGTGGTTAGACTAGGCAGTGGGACCTGGGGCGGGATGCACAGCAACTCCGAATGACGGCATCCCCTTTAATCCGAGGATGATATACATTTCTCAATAACAAAAAAATAAGCGTTCAATGGGTAATGTAGGATTTGAAGGCGAACTCGCCCCAGTGACGCGGCAAAACATCCATGTTTTACAAGGCGAAGTTCCCACTCAAAGTGGTGGGGCAAAAATATAAAAAGAATACCCAAAAGACGGGTACAGAATGTTAATCTGCACCCCCCCCCCCCCCCCACAAAAAAAAAAAAAATTCTTGGTAAAAAAAATGCAGTGGAAGACCAGTCGGGTATAGATATCATCTGACTGGTTGGTTGGTTGGTTGGTTGGGGTGGGGGGGGGGGGGGGGGGGGGCTAAGTACAAATTCAATGGAGGCAGAGAGCCAACTGTTATATAGGCCTACCATCTTGCCATCAGAGGGTGCAGTTGCGTAGGCCAACCCCACAAACATTTAATGTCTGTGTTTCCGTCTCCTAATGTTCAGTGTTGCTGTTAGCTTACAATTTGTGGGCCTAGGCCTATTAAAAAAAAAGAGGCCCCACGGGGCTTGAAGCGCTCATCTTGTACAGAACACAATTTAAACAGAGTCCAAGAATGAGTCTACATTAAGCAAGCCATCTCCATAGGCTACACTGTCAATCCTTGAGTCCCTCAGGAGTGACAAAAATAATCTGGGCATCATGCCTTTTCTTCAGTTGATCATAAGTAAAATGCAGAGCTCCCCTATGAAGCCCCTTGATACAACCTATGTGGATTAATCTTAGTACCTCTAGAGGGTACTGAATACAAAATTTTTAATTCTTCAGCAAAATGGCCAATTCCGGCTCCCATAGAGAGCCCAAATATTAACCCAGGCTCTTGATTTGAACACAGTTAAATCTGACTTCCCTAGAGATGTTGTGTACCGAATATGAAAGCATTCTGACTGTTGGATCTGAAGAAGAGAAATTGTAAAGAAATTTCTTCGAATTGCACTAAGTTCAAATTTGGGCTACCATAGCGAGCCCCAATATTGACCTATGGATCCGATTTGAACAAACTTGAATCTGACCCCCCTAGAGATGTATACCAAATGTGAAAGCATTCTGACAAGTGAATCTGAAGAAGAAGATTTTTGAAGAAATTCCCTCATATTGTACTAAGTTAAATTTCATGTTCCCATATGGAGCCCAAATATTAACCTAGGCACTCGAATTGAACAACCTGGAATCTGACCCCCCTAGAGATGTTGTATACCAAATATAAAAGCATTCCGACTAGTGGATCTGAAGAAGATTTTTAAAGAAATTTTCTCATATTGCACTAAGTAAAAATTTGGGCTACCATAGTGAGCCCAAATATATACCTAGGGATTTGATTTGAACAAACTTGAATCTGACCCCCATAGAGATGTTGCATACCAAATATCAAAGCATTCTGACTGATGGATCTGAAGAAGAAGATTTTTTTAAATTACCCTCCATATTGAACAAAGATAAAATTTGGGCTTCCGTTGGAAGCCCAAATATTAACCTAGGGACTGGGTTTGAACAATCTAGAATCTGACCCTCATAACAATGATGTATACCAAATATTAAAAGATTCTGACTGGTGGTTCTGAAGAAGAAGATTTTTAAAGAATATTCCCCATATTACCCTATGTTAAAACTTCGGGTTCCTGTAGAGAGCCCAAATATGAACCAATGAGCTTTATTTCAACAAACTTTTATCTGACCCCCCTATGAATGCTGTATACCAAATATCAAAAGATTCTGATGATTGGTTCTGGAGAAAAGATTTTTTTTAATTTTTGCAAATAAGCTTACTCAGCATTTTTTCGATGCCCATTACAGAACACCCTAACACAACCGATGGCAATTTTTTTTTACCATTCAATTCTACTGGTCATAAGGATACTTCATACCAAATAAAAGCTCTCTGTTCTGTGGGGTTTGGGAAATATGGGCGTTCGAAAATATTTCTATTTTTAGCTCCCAGGGTTCCCATGGGGATGCGGAAATTTTTTTTTTTTTGCATGGGTCAAGTACTTATGACCCAATACTACCACAAACCAAATTTGGTTCATACCGGACCATCGGTTCAGAAAATAGAAATTTTGGGCGGGGCCAAAAATCTTACCCCTCCTATTACAAAGCCAAATATTACTTTACGAACTTCGTTTGAACAAACTTGATTCTACACCTCATATGGAAGCTCCATAGCAAATATTAAGTCATTGCACACACTGGTTCTTGAGAAGAAGATTTTTTAAATATTTTTGAGCATTTTCCCCCACTCCCTCCCTATGGGGCCGGGCATACTGAGTTGAACAAAAATGAAATACCCATTTGGGACCATCACTCACACAAACTTTCACTTGAATTGGCCCAGTGGCTTTGGAGGAGAAGACCAAAACATGGTGTTGACGGACGACGGACGACAGAAGACGGACGGCGGACAGGAAGTGATTAGATTAGCTCAGCTTGACTTTGTCAAGATGAGCTAAAAATCTCGGTGAACTTGGGTGGGGTGGGAATCTTACGCAGCATCAAGTGGGATATGCAAGCATCTTAACCCATGTGAAAAAAGCACTTCATTCAACTGAGGGTCCTTTGAACGACAACCTACAGTCCATCTGCAGAAATATGTTGTGTTCGCTGTCCCTTTTCCACTGAAGCTGAGAGCATATTTTGTGAGTGGAATTTTCACTCCTCGAGTGTTTTAGCAGAGACCCTGATGTGACGAGATGGGACACGATGTGTCTGAATGTATCTGAGATCAGTTAAAAATTATAAATTGGGAGAGTTTTCAGTTTCCCGTCTGAACTCAGCAAAATTAGAAGAAACGTATACATATATTTTATATTTCGTTCAAAAACGATGCGAATAGCTTGAGGTTTGTTGCTTTGGACAACTGAGAACGTAGACCTGTTGTAATATAACTGAATATTACACAACACTTAATACGATCAATTATTGAGTTCCTACGGCAGCAATAAAATTTGGTAGCAATAACATTTTCTAATCCGAACTAATCCTTTAATTACCCATCCAAAGATGTAAAACAAGAGCCGACAATAGCTTCTGACTGTTTCTGAAACAGCCTTTGATCGCAATGAAAACTTTGACTGGTGACAATAGATGAAGCATAAATTACTCCTATGAAGTCACAGTCACAGTAAGAGCAAATTTGAATTAACTACAGAAAAGTGATTTTCATCACATTCTGAGTTACAAAAAGAGTTAAAACCTAACACAACACAAACTGTTTGCTTTTTCTGAGTCTAGTCATCCAACTTGAACCTAAAATAATAATGCCATCACATATGAAGAAAACCACCCTCAGCACACAGGAGAGGAGAAGAGAGGAGAACAAAGATGGGAATAAAGAAAAGAGGAACAAAGAAAATGCAGCCAGGAGAGTGTCAGCACAAGAGAGCAAGGTAAGTCAGAGCTCCTTTACTAACAATAGCTCAGGTTTAGGGGGTGACAAAATGATAGATGCATCCAGTTCAGAATGCGAGGGCTACTCCTCAGCCCAGTTCATGGAGGTTCTCAAAGACCTAAAAAATCAGATAGCACACCTAACTAAAAAAATTGAGGAAAAGGAAGCCAAGATTGAAGAGAAGGATGCGGTCATCAGGGATTTTATAAGGGGGACTTTCACCACACCATTGCCTGTCTCACCTGTCAGGGAGATTCCCCACAATGTTTGCTCCCTAGTTGCAGGGGCACTCAACTCGGTATTGAATAAACATGTCAAAACCAATCTGTCTGACATCTGTCAAGATGTCACCCGATCAGCGTCCCGGCTATTTAAAACTCAAATCTCGGAATCTCTAATCAAAGCCGCAATTAATGTTAACTAAAGCCACCAATTATCACTAACAAAACACCGCAACTTAAATTCAACCCCCATCATGAATAAGTTACAAGTGTGTGGAACGCTAGAAGCGTTAATAACAAACAAGAGGCCCCAAGGGGCCTTAATCACTCACCGGGCAAAGTGATTCAAACAAAGTGGTTCAACGAAGTATTTGGGGTCACATTCAGTTAGACATGGTTCATCAACACTACAAAGGAATGAAGTCATGAGAGACAAATTTTATGGAACTAGGGACATGGCTTGAACAAACTTGAATCTTACCCCCTTAAGGATGCTACATAACAAATATCAAAAGTATTCATCTGCTGGATCTGAAGAAGATTTTTAAAGAAAATTCCTCATTTTGAACTAAGTTATCATTCGGGCTCCCACAGTGAGCCCAAATATGAACCCAGGGACTTGGCTTGAACAAACTTGAATCTCACCCCCTGAGGATGCTGCATGCCAAATATCAAAACATTCCGACTGCTGAATCTGAAGAAGAATTTTAAAGAAAATAGGCCGATGAAATCATCAGATGTGTATCCATATGCGCAACTAGTAGAAAGCTGTATGATGGAGGGCCACCACGGATGCCAACATTATGTACACCATACAAGGGATGGGTACATATAGAAATGGATTGGAGGAGTAAAACTATACAGCTCAGCACATCAGTAACCTGAATAAATATATAAAGTAACATGACAATTGGATTGATATTTTTTGAGTTATCTCATGCTAACTGGATTGGAGGAATTTTCAATTTGAAGGATAAAGGGTTAATATCTCCGGATCAAATTATCAGATTAACATCAAAAACTATACAGCTCAGCACATCAGTAACCTGAACACAATTATAAAGTAACTTGACAATCCAAGCAATATTTTTCAAGTTATCAAATGCCAAAGAGAATGGAGGAATTTTCAATTTGAAGGATAAAAGGTTAATATCTCAGGATTAAATTATCAGATTTACACAAAAAACTATACAGCTCAGCACATCAGTAACCTGAATAAATATATAAAGTAACATGACAATTGGATTGATATTTTTTGAGTTATCTCATGCTAACTGGATTGGAGGAATTTTCAATTTGAAGGATAAAGGGTTAATATCTCAGGATTAAAATAACAGATTTACACCAAAAACTATACAGCTCGGTACATCAGTAACCTGAACAGAAATATAAAGTAACTTGACAATCCAAGCAATATTTTTCAAGTTATCGAATGCCAAAGGGATTGAAGGAATTTTCAATTTGAAGGATAAAAGGTTAATATCTCAGGATAAAATTATCAGATTTACACAAAAAACTATACAGCTCGGCACATCAGTAACCTGAACACAAATATAAAGTAACTTGACAATCCAAGCAATATTTTTCAAGTTATCGAATGCCAAAGGGATTGGAGGAATTTTCAATTTGAAGGATAAAGGGCTAATATCTCAGGATCAAAATAACAGATTTACACCAAAAACTATACAGCTCAGCAAATCAGTAATCTGAACACAAATATAAAGTAACTTGACAATCCAAGTAATATTTTTCAAGTTATCGAATGCCAAAGGGATTGGTGGAATTTTCAATTTGAAGGATAAAGGGTTAATATCTCAGCATGAAATTATCCGATTTACACCAAAAACTATACAGCTCGGCACATCAGTAACCTGAACACAAATATAAAGTAACTTGACAATCCAAGCAATATTTTTAAAGTTATCGAATGCCAAAGGGACTGGAGAAATTTTCAATTTGAAGGATAAAGGGTTAAGATCTCAGGATCAAAATAACAGATTTACGCCAAAAACTATACAGCTGGGCACATCAGTAACCTGAACACAAATATAAAGTAACTTGATAATCCAAGCAATATTTTTCAAGTTATCGAATGCCAAAGGGATTGGAGGAATTGTCAATTTGAAGGATAAAGGGTTAATATCTCAGGATCAAATTATCAGATTAACATCAAAAACTATACAGCTCGGCACATCAGTAACCTGAACCCAAATATAAAGTAACTTGACAACCCAAGCAATATTTTTCAAGTTATAGAATGCCAAAGGGATTGGAGGAATTTTCAATTAGAAGGATAAAGGGTTAATATCTCAGGATTAAATTAACAGATTTACACGAAAAACTATACAGCTCGGCACATCAGTAACCTGAACACAAATATAAAGTAACTTGACAATCCAAGCAATATTTTTCAAGTTATCGAATGCCAAAGGGACTGGAGAAATTTTCAATTTGAAGGATAAAGGGTTAAGATCTCAGGATCAAAATAACAGATTTACGCCAAAAACTATACAGCTGGGCACATCAGTAACCTGAACACAAATATAAAGTAACTTGATAATCCAAGCAATATTTTTCAAGTTATCGAATGCCAAAGGGATTGGAGGAATTGTCAATTTGAAGGATAAAGGGTTAATATCTCAGGATCAAATTATCAGATTAACATCAAAAACTATACAGCTCGGCACATCAGTAACCTGAACCCAAATATAAAGTAACTTGACAACCCAAGCAATATTTTTCAAGTTATAGAATGCCAAAGGGATTGGAGGAATTTTCAATTAGAAGGATAAAGGGTTAATATCTCAGGATTAAATTAACAGATTTACACGAAAAACTATACAGCTCGGCACATCAGTAACCTGAACACAAATATAAAGTAACTTGACAATCCAAGCAATATTTTTCAAGTTATCGAATGCCAAAGGGACTGGAGAAATTTTCAATTTGAAGGATAAAGGGTTAAGATCTCAGGATCAAAATAACAGATTTACGCCAAAAACTATACAGCTGGGCACATCAGTAACCTGAACACAAATATAAAGTAACTTGATAATCCAAGCAATATTTTTCAAGTTATCGAATGCCAAAGGGATTGGAGGAATTGTCAATTTGAAGGATAAAGGGTTAATATCTCAGGATCAAATTATCCGATTTACTCCAAAAACTATACAGCTCGGCACATCAGTAACCGGAACACAAATATAAAGTAACTTGACAATCCAAGCAACATTTTTCAAGTTATCGAATGCCAAAGAAATGGATACAGACGCCGGACGGAGACGGACGGACGGACGAACAGACAGACAGACGGACAGACAGACAGACGGACGGACAGACAGACGGACGGACAAAGGATGGACAAACGACGGATGGTCACCCCGGATGCCGGCATTATGTGTACCATACATAGTATGGGTGCACATAAAAAATTCCTCATATTGACTACGTTATGATTCCAAATATGGACCCAGGGACTTGGCTTTAACAAACTTGAATCTCACCCCCCAAGGATGCTACACACCACATATCAAAACATTCCGACTGCTGGATCTGAAGAAGAAGATTTTTAAAGAAAATTCCTCATTTCAAACTAAGTTACAATTCAAGCTCCCACAGTGAGCCCAAATATGGACCTAGGGATATGGCTTGAACAAACTTGAATCTCACCCCCCACCCCACCCCACTCCACCCTAAGGATATTGCATACCAAATATCAAAACATTCCAACTGCTGGATCTCAAGAAGAAGATTTTTAAAGAAAATTCCTCATTTTAAACTAAGTTATCATTCAGGCTCCCACAGTGAGCCCAAATATGGACCTAGGGACATGGTTAGAACAAATTTGAATCTCACCTCCCTAAAGATGCTGCATACCAAATATCAAAACATTCTGACTGCTGGATCTGAAGAAGAAGATTTTTAAAGAAAATTCCTCATTTTGAACTAAGTTATAATTCGGGCTATCACAGTGAGCCCAAATATGAACCCAGGGACTTGGCTTGAACAAACTTGAATCTCACCCCCCTAAGCATGCTGCATACCCAATATCAAAAGATTCTGCCTGCTGGATCTTGAGAAGACGATTTTTAAAGAAATTTGCCTGAAATGCACAAAGTTCAAATTTAGGCTCCTATACTGAGCCCAAATATGAACCCAGGAGGCCGATTTGAACAAACTTGAATCAGATCCACCCCACAATGTTGCATACAAAATATCATAAGATTCTGCCTGCTGGATCTGGAGAAGAAGATTTTTTAAGAAATTTGCCTGAAATGCACCAAGTTCGAATTCGGGCTTTTATAGTGAGCCCAAATATGAATCCAGGGGGCCGACTTGAACAAACTTGAATCATATCCACCTCACAATGTTGCATACCAAATATCAAAAGATTCTGAATGCTGGATCTTGAGAAGATTTTTCAATAAATTTGCCTGAAATGCACTAAGTTCGAATTCAGGCTTCTATACTGAGCCCAAATATAAATCCAGGGGGCCGATTTGAACAAACTTGAATCAGTTCCACCCCACAATGTTGCATACCAAATATCAAAAGATTCTGCTTGCTGGATCTGGAGAAGATTTTTAAAGAAATTTGCCTGAAATGCACCAAGTTCGAATTCGGGTTTCTATACTGAGCCCAAATGTGAATCCAGGGGGCCGATTTTAACAAACTTGAATCAGACCCACCCCACAATGCAGCATACTAAATATCAAAAGATTTTGCCTGTTGGATCTGGAGAAGAAGATTTTTTAAGAAATTTGCCTGAAATGCACTAAGTTCGAATTTGGGCTTCTATAGTGAGTCCAAATATGAATCCACGGGGCCGATTTGAACAAACTTGAATCAGACCCATACCAAGATGCTGCATACCAAGTATCAAAAGATTCTGCCCACTGGTTCTGGAGAAGAAGATTTTTTAATAATTTTTCTATAATTCATACGGTGCTATCAGTTATGCCCCATACAGAGCCCCCATGGGACGTGGCCATTTCATTTGAACAAACCTGAATTGCCATATAGTAATGAACATCCACATTAAGTTTTGTCAAAATCGGACCAGTGGTTTCAGAGGAGAAGTCGTTTGAAAAATGTTCACGACGACGGACGACGACAGACGACGACGGACAACGACGGACGGCCGTTGATAAATTAAGCTCCCTTCGGTGAGCTAAAAACTTCAGATGAGCCGATATTTCGAAGATACAGACATTATCTGTATCTGCGAAAAATGGGTTCAACCCAGCAAAAATTTCTCAATAAGTGGGTTCAGCGCTATTAGAAGAGACCGACTAATCACCAAAGGAGGTGGCATTGCTCTTCTAATAAAGCAGAACATCAAAACTACAGGGTTCCCCCAGAATATTGAAAACAAACTTCAAGGACTTTCAACGACCTTTTTGAAGAAAATTCAAGGATATTCAAGGACCATCTCGGGGCTGAAACGTCCTAAGGCCAAAATGTCCCAATGGCAATACCCCCCTTTACAATAAGTAGTCAATTGTACCTCGGTTCACAAGTTGTGAACCGAGGTAAAATTTACTACTTATTGTTTGTCAAGCAAACAGGTGCGCACGTTTTCATCACAGTGGCAACTGTTTCATCTGCTATGAAAGCCCTCATTTTAGTCGCATCTGCATCCACCCAAGATCGGGCAAGTGCGAATGGTTTCATGTTTGCGTTTTTTTCAAAGTATTGTTTGGCATATAAATTTGTTTGCGAAGTGCACAGTTCAATAAAATCTTTGTCAAAAAATTTACTGAAAAAAAAAACTCACGCTCGTCGCCATCCACAGAAAACTGAATGCCCATGGGGTCGTCAAATGTTTTTAACCATGGGTGGTGGAACGAATCCCCCAAATTCAATGTTTTGTCAACATGAACACACGTGCTTGATTGATCAGCTGATTCGCCAGCATTTACATTTTCTTCCAAATTGCTTTCACACGACTCGAATTCGTCTGACGAGTCTTCTTTGATATTTCTTATGAAAGAATATCCAGGAAAACCGTCCTCATCCGAATCAGAATCCTCAACAAGAGGCCCCAGGGGGCCTGAGGGCGCTCACCTGACATGGTAGTCTAAATATCAAACCAGGGACTTGACTTGAATAAGCTGTATACGCCCCTCCCAAGAAAAGCATATACCAACTAGATGAAGCGATTGTGCCCTTCTATTTTCAGTTCCTGCACTTTTACGTCCCAAAATTGAGATAAACACATAAAAAACAGATTTCTTTCCCAAACAAAATACTTTCAGCCTAAATTTTTTTCTTCTTAAAACGCATAAAAAACGCTAAAACTAATTTCCGGATTTTGGTCCAAAATTTTCTAAGTCCGACCCGGACCCCAAATTTTCAGGGGAAATTTTTTTTTTTTTTTTTTTGTCTTAAAATTGACCAAAACGCAGAAAAAACAAAAAAAAATTTTTTTAGGATTTTGGTCCAAAATTTTATAAGTCCCACATGGACCCCAAATTTTCAGTGTAAAAAAAAAAAAATTTTTTTGTCTTAAAATTGACCGAAATGTATAAAAAACAAAAAAAACCCTAATTTCTCAATTTTGTTCCATTAATTTTTTTCTGTCTTAAAATTGGGCCGTGAGCTGCGAAAAGGGACCTTACAGGATATCCAATGAAAACAGAGAAAGACGTCAAAAACGAACGACATAAAAATTGTGGGCGTGATCAAATAAGTTTTATAAATACACGCAGCTTTTTATTTTTTTTTTTTTCTTAACATACGAGAAACGCACTGATTTAATGTATTTAATAAATTAAAACTGATCACCATAACTAAATAAATGTTTTATGTCAGAGATAGAAACAGACTCTCAAAACATTCTCTTGAATTCTGATGAATTGAACAGTTCTTTGCCAACGAAATAGCCGAGGCGACAGTGCAACACGCGTTCTTGACTTTCAAGAAGACGTGTTGTCTACTGTGTAGCAAACCAGCTTCAGGCGTATCCAATTGTTTGGTTGTTTCCATATGACTTTACATGTTTCCTATTAATCGACGACATTAATGTCATAAAACTTCGAGGCACACAGCATTTTCTGATGAAAATTAACTCACACAAAAGATATATTGCAAAAACATGCCGATTTCATTGTTTTCCAAGAGAGTTCGATGGGCTGTCAGCAGACGTGAAACGACTGATTTTTCACTTCACTCTGTTTGGTTTGACCTGTTTAAATGACGTTTCACACTCGCTGAATTGTTTACATCAACAAGTGTTTCTATTTTTAAATCACTGTGTGGCATCGAAAAGAAAGTTGCCGAGAACTCAGGTTTCAAAATCATCTTTGTTTCCGTCACTTGTTGTAACATGAATTCGTCATGATGCAGTAATACCTTCTGAAAACCAGTTACAAGTTACAAATTTTATGTGCCTGGGATAAAATGATTTTTAACGTTGGAACGTTTTTTTTTGTTGTTGTTGTTGTTTCTGTTTTTATTTGAAATTCTGCTGTGGCGTAAAAAAAGACTAAAGTTGTCTGTTTTGTATTCAAAGTCAACTCTACGTCACAACTAGTACTACTAGTCATTACTGTGCAGAGATCATACTGACAAAGCCTTGCGGTGTTCTATTTTCTAACAGCACAGTCGGACTGCGAAATTGAATGTGATTTGTTTTCTACAGCCCTGGATACAGCATGTCCACAGCCTACCTTCTTTACAACCTCAAAAGCCGGAACACCTCATGTCAAGCGCAGTAACTTAGTGTCGATGCTACAGGTGGGGTGAGGTAAACGGTATTTACCCCGTCCCCAAACATAGATTTTGCCAGCCACCCCCTTTCTCCCATTCATCACAAACACATTCACACACCCACTCTCACACAAACATTGACTCTGCTTGTTTTTATTATTGTCATACACACCCCAGCCGATGAACTTATTCAGTTAAGAATTACAAGCTCGAATGCATTTAGCCTACACAGTTTGTATTGTTCTCAAAATATGGGTCGTAGGCCCTACCTCATTATTTTCAACGTTCAAAAACTGTGTAAACCTTTAAAAGTCACCAGAATAGTCCAAAAGCACAATTTTTTGTCTGTTTTTTTTTATCTGGGAGGAGAGGTCTGGGAGCTTTTACAAATCTCAATAAGTGGGTTCACCCCGGGAATACTGAGAGACAAAAACAATACTTACCACGTTATCGTGTAAAATAAGTTATTTTGCACAGTATTGTTTGTGTTTGCATGTTTGTGTTTTTTGCGTGTCTTGTTCACTGATCCCTTTTCTCCTGAAAGAGCAAGAGGTGGTTGGGAATGGGAGTTGTCTTGAAAAACCAAAAACTACAGTCGGCAATCGATAACTCGAAATGGGATGATTCGAATATATGAGATAACTCAAAGTTGGCTATCACTAGTATCAGTCCAAGCAACCAGGGACTAGCAATCCCCCTCCACCCCTCTCAGGAAATATAGACCGTCGCTGTTCTATATTTTCTGGGAGGTGTGGAGGTGGTTCCTTTGTCCAGATTACAAGTTTCTGCGTTCTTGTGTTCAAGGCTTCCAAATCCCTCAAATACATCTAAGTGCATACCTCGAAGACTGGGATAAGTCGAAGTTATCGGTCGGTCCCGTAAACTTCGACTTTTCGACTGTACATGTGAATTGTGATTCTGCAAAACGTGTTAATGGTGGTGTCGAAAACTGCTGAATGGCAACAAAATTTAGAATTGGGAAGACAATCTTGCAGTACATTGTACTTCAAGATAACTTGTTAATGGAAGCTCAGATAAATAAATCAGTTTTTGTGATGTGCCGAAAATTATGTTGTCAAGATTTCATTTCACGGCATTTCATTTCAAAGAAAATGATGGCGTTTGTCAGCCAACGTTTTACCAAGGCAACAAAATATTACAGGGTCTTCTCTGTGCATGTATGCGTGTAGTGGTTGATTTCGACCCCCTCGATCCACATCCAGATTCGTGTTTAGAGCCTCCGACAAATACGCTTACTGAAAAATCATAACGCCTCCAATTTTTTTCTCTATACAACATGGAATTTATTGGTTGATACTGGGAAGTCAGTGTCAGTGAACCCCACCCCCCGTCCAGAGACGTCAGGTTACCAAGGGCCGGATTCAGAAATATAGGGGTCCTGGGCAGCCTCGAGTAGAAGCTCAATTTTTTCTTACGCTCATAACATCCAGATCCCGAAGTGGTCTGGCCGACGAACGACTTAATTGGGGTCTGGGGGGACGTTACCCCAGGTAAATTTGGATTTCTGGGGGCTCTCAAGAAGTTTCTGAAAGCACTTTGGAATGTGGAACATTTCAACAGGAAAATGGGTATTTCAAACAATATGACAAAATTCCCTGCCAAATGTGGGGGGGGGGGGGGGGGGGGGAGACCTTCAAATGTGGGGCCCTGTGCGTCCACCCAGTCTGTCCATTCATAAATACGGCCCTAAGGTTACCTTACTGCTCTGGGAATATTTGTTTCAGTTTTTCTCATCGAATGAAGGGATGTGTGACCTATTTGTGGCCTATAACAGCCTCTCCCGACAAAAGGAGTAAAACTTGTGACAGTATATATCAGTCACCTTTTTAGGTTTCTTGTATAGAAGACTCATAAGGGCCATTCGCTCAATCTAACTTTGATTTAAATACAATTTGCGATTTATGAATTTATTTATTGGTGCCAGCATTAAGGCTATATCATGACTCAACATAATTATAAAGTCAAGTCTTGCCAATCATTTATGCCAATGTTTCCCACTTACTGAGGGATGGCACCCAGAGGCGTTGGTTACAAAGTCCTATTTTACCAATGGAGACAGGTGGAGGAGAACAATCTACTTCAGTGGACATGCGGACTTTTATATCCTGGGCTTCCCACGGGAAGAAGTTTTAAGATTGATATTGATGAGTTTGATATCACCAACACACACAACATGCAGCCAAACATGCTGAGCTTGATAATCCCTCCCGGCAAAGGTTGAGACTAATGACAATCAGGCAACTTTCAAAGGAAACTCACTTAGGTCTTGGCAGAATCTACATTTGATTTCAAGACGTTTTAAAATTGAAATTGTTCAGTTTGATGGCCTGCTCCACGAATTATGTAGGGCCTACATGTTCAGACCCAAACGTGTTTCAATGTTATGTTGAAAATCGAGACGCATTTTAGAGTTACGTTTCACCACAACTAAATGCATTTAGAAATTCCACATTAAGTTGTGTTTTGGAGCAACTGAACATCTTAACACGTTCCGAAATTGGACACAAACTGACGAGAGAAAACATTTTTGTACGTAATCCTTGCACTTCAGAGGCGCTTAGAAATTGAATACGGGATTTTGTAAGCATTTTGGTGTTTAAATTCCAAACCGAAATACGTGCTTTGCATAAATGATACTCAGAAATCATGTCTTTGTCTTGTGAATATCAATTAATCCAAAGCTTGTTAGGGGACAACAAATAAGAGAAAATAACAATTTAAAATTAATGGGCAACACATTAATATTTAACAAAAAACAAACAAAAATATAGGCCTATGCACATGTGCGTGGGGGGGGGGGGGGGGGGGGGGGGGTAAATACTCACTGGGGTAGCCAGGATTTTTGATTGGGGGTAGCAAAATATACGAACGAATGTATGTATAGTATGCTAGGGTGGTACATTTAGATAATTTTCCATGCTGAGCTGTGCAAATGGAAAACTCAAGAACCACTGGTACAGCATAGAGAATAATAAAATTTTACCACAAAATTATCAGGGTGAATTTTAATGCAGTAGTGTTGTATGTAAATCCATCCATGAATAAATCTCCAAGAATGTTTTTCCTTAAGTCGTCATTAAATGGGACAGGATATGTTATAGGCATAATATATCACGCTGGCTGGACGGCGGTGAGAGTGAGTGCGCACTGCCGTTGGTTGGAGATTCGGTGTTAGTTCTCTCAAGAAAAAATTGTCATCCATGCTCTGATGCCTTCGCAACATCGTGCACGTTGGCCCATATTGCCATTACTGGAAATGGCACTGTAAAATTTGTTGGTCCCGTTTCTTCTTCTTTTTTTCTGTCATTATTATTGTCCGGATTTTGGTCCAAAATTTTTCAAGTCCCACCCACACCCCAAATTTTCAGGGGAAAAATTTTTTTTTTTTTTTTTGGGTCTTAAAATTGACCGAAACGCAGAAAAAACAAAAAAAAAATTTCTCGGATTTTGGTCCAAAGTTTCCTAAGTCCCACCCGCACCCCAAATTTTCAGGAGGAATTTTTTTTTTTTTTTTTTTTTTTTTTTTTTTTTTTTTTTTTTTTTCTTAAAATTGACCGAAACGCAGAAAAAACAAAAAAAAAATTTTTACGGATTTTGGTCCAAAATTTTCTGTCCCACCCGCACCCCAAATTTTCAGGGTAAAAAATTTTTTTTTTTTTTTTTTTGGTCTTAAAATAGACTGAAACGCAGAAAAAACCAAAAAAAAATTTTTTCGGATTTTGGTCCAAAATTTTCTAAGTCCCACCCGGACCCCAAATTTTCAGGGGGAAAAATTTTTTTTTTTTTGGTCTTAAAATTGACTGAAACGCAGAAAAAACGGAAAAAAAATTTTTCGGATTTTGGTCCAAACTTTTCTAAGTCCCACCCGCACCCCAAATTTTCAGGGGAAAATTTTATTTTTTTTTTTTGTCTTAAAATTGACCAAAATGCAGAAAAAACAAAAAAAAAAATTTTCTGATTTTGGTCCAAAATTCTAAGTCCAACCCGGACCCCAAATTTTCAGGGGAAAATTTTATTTTTTTTTTTGTCTTAAAATTGACCGAAACGCAGAAAAAACAAAAAAAAATTTTTTTCGGATTTTGGTCCAAAATTTTCTAAGTTCCACCCGCACCCCAAATTTTCAGGGGAAATTTTTTTTTTTTTTTTTTTTTTTTTTTGTCTTAAAATTGACCGAAACACAGAAAAAACAACAACAAAAAATTTAGGATTTGGGTGAAAAATTTTCTAAGTCCCACCCGGACCCCAAATTTTCAGGGGGAAAATTTTTTTTTTTTTTTTGTCTTAAAATTGACCGAAACAAGAAAAAACAAAAAAAAAATTTTTTTTCGGATTTTTGTCCCAAATTTTCTAAGTCCCACCCGCACCCCAAATTTTGAGGGGAAAAATCTTTTCTTTTTTTTTTTTGTCTTAAAATTGACCGAAACACAGAAAAAACAAAAAAAAAATTTTCCGGATTTTGGTCAAAAATTTTCTAAGTCCCACCTGCACCCCAAATTTTCAGGGTGAAATTTTTTTTTTATTTTTTTTTTTGTCTTAAAATTGACCGAAACGCAGAAAAAACAAAAAAAAAAGTTTTCGGATTTTGGTCCAAAAGTTTCTAAGTCCCACCTGCACCCCAAATTTTCAGAGGAAAAAAAAAAAAAATTTTTGGTCTTAAAATTGACCGAAACGCAGAAAAAACAAAAAAAAATTTTCTCGGATTTTGGTCCAAAATTTTCTAAGTCCCACCCGCACCCCAAATTTTCAGAGGAAAAAAATTTTTTTTTTTTTTTTTTGGTCTTAAAATTGACCGAAACGCAGAAAAAACAAAAAAAAATTTTCTCGGATTTTGGTCCAAAATTTTCTAAGTCCCACCCGCACCCCAAATTTTCAGGGGGAAAAATTTTGTTTTTTGGGGGTTTTTTTGACCGAAACGCAGAAAAAAGTCCCACCTGCACCCCAAATTTTCAGGGGAAAATTTTTTTTTTTTTTTTTGTCTTAAAATTGACCAAAACGCAGAAAAAACAAACAAAAAATTTTCCAATTTTGGTCCAAAATTTTCTGTCCCACCCGCACCCCAAATTTTCAGAGGAAAAAAATTTTTTTTTTTTTTTTTTTTGGTCTTAAAATTGACCGAAACGCAGAAAAAACAAAAAATTTCTCGGATTTTGGTCCAAAATTTTTTAAGTCCCACCCGCACCCCAAATTTTCAGGGGAAAAAATTTTTTTTTTTTGGTCTTAAAATTGACCGAAACGTAGAAAAAACCAAAAAAAATTTTCTCGGATTTTGGTCCAAAATTTTTTAAGTCCCACCCGCACCCCAAATTTTCAGGGGCAAAAAATTTTTTTTTTTTTTTTTGGGTCTTAAAATTGACCGAAACGCAGAAAAAACGAAAAAAAAATTTCTCAGATTTTGGTCCAAAATTTGTCCAAAATTTTCTAAGTCCCACCCTCACCCCAAATTTTCAGGGGAAAAAAAATTTTTTTTTTTTTTTTTTGGTCTTAAAATTGACCGAAACGCAGAAAAAAGAAAAAAAAATTTCTTCGGATTTTGGTCCAAAATTTTCTAAGTCCCACCCGCACCCCAAATTTAATTTTCAGGGGAAAAAAAAACAATTTTTTTTTTTTGTCTTAAAATTGACCGGAACACAGAAAAAACAAACAAAATTTTTTTTCGGATTTTGGTCCAAAATTTTGAAGTCCGCAACGGGACCCCCACATTTTCAGCCTAAATATGAACCCAGGGATTTGGCTTCAACAAACTTGAATCTCACCCCCCCCCCCCCCCCCCCCCTAAGGATGCTGCATACCAAATATGAAAACATTCCTATTGCTAGATCTGAAGAAGATTTTTCAAAAATACTCCTCATACTGCACTAATTTAAACATTTGGGCTCCCATAAAGAGCCCAAATATCCACCCAGGCAATTCATTTCAATAAACGTGTGAAACAATCTTCCAAAGATGTTATATGTGAAATTTTAAAGCTTTTCGAGCAGTGCTTTCGGAGAAAAGTAGTCTTATGTTTTTCCCATTACTCACATTGTTAAAAAATGCTGACTCAGCACTTTTTCAAAGTCCCCAAAAAGTACCCCATCATAAAACCGATGGCAATTTTTTTTCACCATTCTATTCTGTTGGTCCTAAGGAAGCTTCACAACAAATAAGAATTGTCAATGCCGTGTAGTTTTGGAGATATGGGCGTTTTAATTTTTTTCTATTTTTAGCTCCTGTGGTTCCCACGCGGCTACGGGGAAAAAAATTTCTGCATAAATTAGGTACTTATGACCCAATAAGCACTCACGTAAAATTTGGTTCAAATCGGCATCGCGGTTTGGAAAATAAAAATTTGGGGCGGGGCCAAAAATTTTGCCCCTCCTTTAACATCGTCAAATATAGCCCCTCCAACTTCTCTTGAACAACCTTGAGTCTACACCTCAAAAGGAAGCTGCATACCAAATATCAAGTCTCTGCTATTGCTGGTTCTTGAGAAGAAGATTTTTTAAGAATTGGAGCATTTTTGCCCAATCCCTCTGCTCAATGTCAGCCGAAACCTAATTTGACAAAAAATAAAAATGCCCTTATATAACCCCTACTCACATGAAATTTCATTAATATGCGGCCAGTGGTTTGGGAGAAAAAGGCCCAAACACCACCTTCACGACGGACGCCGGACAAAAAGTGATTAGAATAGCTCACCCTGACTTTCAGTCAGGTGAGCTAATAATGTCATAGAAAGTTGATAAATTATTTTCAATTGATGACGCCATTTTCCAAACAAAGTCGAACTGGGACGTTTTGTCCCCCTGTCGGACAAAGTATTGGAACACGTGCGTTACTTTATATGGAAACTCATGACGATTCCGGTGGAAATCAAAAGGTTTTCATTGGTTGTTAAACATAATTTGACCAGGGAAGCCCCCCTCTGTACTAATAAACATGAGCCGACCGAGTGCTAAGAGTTAATTAATATTAATAACACCTACTTGTTTGGATTTATCAACAAATTTATTCGTTCCTTTTCGGACCGCTATTATGCTTGTGATAAATCGGCGATCAAATTCAGGGACATTCAAGGACCTTTTACTGATATACCTCGTTTTCAAGGACTTTCAAGGCCTTGAAAATAACGTTTCAAATTCAAGGACATTCCAGGTTTTCAAGGACCCGCGGCTACCCTGAAACTAAAACCATAAAAACCAATCAACTCGATGCAGAGGTGATTGCTACTGAAATCACTGTCGACAATAAAAACATAGCGATTGTTTGTTATTATAACGACCCATGCCAAATTGTTTCTGACAATGTCTTTAATTTCTTCACGAGGAAATACAAACACTGCATTTTCCTCGGCGACTTCAATGCCAAACACCTGTACTTTGGCTGCAACAAATCCAGCCCCAACAATGAAGCCCTCCTCGAAATCACAAAAAAACGTAACCTTCTAACCTTCATGTAGTTATGAGCGACAACCCAGCAACCTATATCAGTAACAACCCACTATTTTCATCTGAAATCATCGATCTAATTATCGCCAGTGACTCCCTGATAAACCACATCGATGACCACTGGGTTGGCAATGATGACGTAGGCAGCGATCATTTCACAGTCCATGCCTCACTGCGGCAAGGAAATGGCCCACTCAGGTACAACCCCCCCCCCCCCACCCCACTCTCCGCAGAAATTTTAGAAAAATTAATTGGAACCTCTACCGCAACATCATCGATGTCAAACTCACAAACACCCCCCATCCAATGCAGCGGAACTCGAAACCCAATGCAAGGCATAGAGAAAATCATGAACTCAACTCTAAACGAAATATGCCCAAAAGAAGAAGTGCGCCCCTGGAGAAATACAATCTCGGGCGACACACTGTCCCTGATCAAAACTAAACGGAAAGCTCTTTGCACTCTTAAAATCGAAACTGACCCTGGTAAGAAAGCCGACCTCAAAAAAAACATACAACCGCCTTCACGGCAAAGTCAAGGAAGCCCTCAAAGCTGAAAAACAAGCCAATTGGGAAAAGGTAACAGCCAATCTAAAAGGGGTCCAGGACGCCAAAAAATTCTGGGACACTTTCAAAACCCTAACTGGGCAAAAAAGTAAGGGCAGCAAAGCCGCAGCCAAACCTCTTAAAAGGGAAGACGGTTCCTTCACGTGCACCAACACAGACAAGGCCAACACCTTTACCGACCCCCTAAGAAAAACGCATCGCCCGTAACAAGGTACGGGCAATGATGACGCTGTCATAAACGCGACTGATGACTTCATCAATGAACACCCTGAAATCTACCGTGACCCCAAATTCGATAACGAGCTAGAAGACAGGGATGACGATGACCTCGTCACCCACATCACCAAGGACGAAATCATCAATGTCATAAAAAAATGCAAAAATTCCTCCTTACCCGGCGAAGACGAAGTGAGCTACAAAATTCTAAAACAAAGCCCAAATTCCCTAATCGAAAAACTAAATAAACTGTTCAACGCTTGCCTCACCCATGGCTACTTTCCCAAATGTTGGAAAAAAGCCATCAGTGTCATGATACCAAAACCTGACAAGGACCCTTGCCATCCAGCCAGCTACCGCCCAATCAGCCTCCTCAGCTGCATTGGTAAGACATTCGAATGAATCCTTACCAATCGGTTCAGGGGGCACCTTGAAGACGATTTTTTCAATAAGTGGCAAAGAGCATATAGAAACCGTAAAGAAGGCATCGAGCATGTCTACCGATTAGTCACTAAAATGAAAACCGCGATCAACAATCAGCAAATAGGCACGGCTGTCCTGTTAGACGTCGAAAAAGCATTTGACTCTGTTTGGCACAATGGAATGCGCTACTAATTATCAATGAAAGTAAGACACTGTAGCTCAACTTGTCAAGACAAAGACATGTACATGTATAGTATGTGACACAGCAATGACAAACATCTAGGTAATGACCTGATAACAAAAGTACATATAAAGTATTGTAACGGTCTGTACATAAGTACTGACCATTGCCTGTAACAAATGTATAGGTAAAGATGCTGAACTAGAAAAGAAAACTTTGAGTCCCAGAGTGGGTCTGACTGAACCCCAAAATATTTGTTTTCATAGCACAGTGATAACAAAGGCACCCCAAAACACACTCATTTCTGTCCCAAGGTGAAAACAAAGGTACCCAAGAAGTTTCATGAAGATCAGTTCACAAATATGAGCCGTTTAGAAGTTGTGACAAAAAACTGAATGGACCTATTTTCGGTACAAAATGGCCTCTGGCAGCCATCTTGAATTTTGGGCCGCACCCAGAAACACTCGAACTCGTCCCAAGGTGATAACAAAGGTACCCAAGAAGTTTCGTAAAGATCGGTTCATAAATACGGCCTCTAGCCTGAGCCGTATCGAAGTTGTGTACAAAAAACTGATTAGACCTAATTTCGGTACAAAATGGCCACTGGTAGCCATCTTGAATTTTGGACCGCACCCAGAAACACTCGTTCTCGTCCCAAGGTGATAACAAAGGTACCCAAGACGTTTCGTGAAGATCGGTTCATAAATACAGACTCTAGCCCGAGCCGTATTGACATGTGTACTTTCGGTGTGTAAGTAGCACTGAAAAAATCTAAGTTCATCTAATTTGCATAATTTCTGCACGAGAAAAAAACCTGTATTATATGTGATGCATCCCATGGTACTAAACATTCACACAAAAAATTACTCAAATCAGCGCTTTCATATGGAAGTTCTGTGCAAAAATCTAATTGCACCTAATTTTGTACAAAATGGCTGCCATCGGCCATCTTGAATTTCGCACCGAACCCAAAAACACTCGTTCTCGTCCCACGGTGATAACAAAGGTACCCAAGGAGTTTCGTAAAGATCGGTTCATAAATATGGCCTCTAGCCCGAGCCGTATTGGCATTTGCACTTACAGTGCTGAAAGTAACAACAAAAAACATCAAAGTTAGTCTAATTTGCATAATTTACGCACGAGAAAAAAACCTGTATTATATGTGATGTATCCCATGGTACTAAACATTCATACAAAAAATTATTCAAATCAGAGCTTTCATATGGAAGTTCAGTACAAAAAACAGATTTCTGCATCGTCGGTACAAAATGGTGGCTGGCTGCCATCTTGAATTTCGGACCGCACCCAAAAACACTCGTTCTCGTCCCACGATCATAACAAAGGCATCCAAGAAGTTTCGTAAAGATCGGTTCATAAATACGGCCTCTAGCCCGAGCCGTATCCAATTGTTGACGGACAGACGGGCCATGGCATAATCTCAAATTTGGCTTCGCCAAAGTTGAGCTAAAAATGAGACTCTCCATGAAATTGCTCAGATTACTATCCTCTTTCCTAAATGATTGCGAAATTAAAGTCAGAGTGAACAATGAAATGTCTGACAGTGTCCCCCCTGAAGCCGACACCCCCCAAGGATCCGTCCTAAGCCCCCTCCTTTACATCTTCTATGTAAATGATCTTAATTTCTCTGAGGATCGTGTTCAAGTCTCCCAATTCGCGGATGATAAGGGCCTCTGGGATTCTAACAATACGACCAATCTGCTCCAAAAACCCCTGCAATGCGCTCTCGATGACCTAGAACAATGGTGTGCCAAATGGAGAATAAAGCTGAACGCCAATAAAACCCAACGAATCACCTTTACTCGCAAGACAAACAAACATGATTTTGACCTAAAACTAATGGATAACAACCTCCCAGAATGCAAAAAGGCGAAATTCCTGGGCATCACCATTGATCAAAAACTGTCCTTTAACAAACACAACGACGACATGGCGAAAAAATAGGCCGATGAAATCGTCAGATGTGTACCCATACGCGCAGCTAGTAGAAAACTGTATGACAGAGGGCCACCACGGATGCCGACATTATGTACACCATACATGGTATGGGTACATATAGAAATGGATTGGAGGAGTGTCTAATTTGATGGATAAAGGGTTAATATCTCCGGATCAAATTATCAGATTTACATCAAAAACTATACAACACAGCACATCAGTAATCTGAATAAATATATTAAGTAACATAACAATCGGATTGATATTTTTTGAGTTATCTCATGCCAAAGGGATTGGAGGAATTTTCAATTTGAAGGATAAAGGGTTAATATCTCAGGATCAAATTATCAGATTTACACCAAAAACTATATAGCTTGGCTCATCAGTAACCTGAACACAAATATAAAGTAACTTGATAATCCAAGCAATATTTTTCAAGTTATCGAATGCCAAAGGGACTGGAGGAATTTTCAATTTGAAGGATAAAGGGTTAATATCTCAGGATTAAATTATCAGATTTACACCAAAAACTATACAGCTCGGCACATCAGTAACCTGAACACAACAAGAGCGCTCGTATCGCTGAAGCAATACAATGTCCCCTACCAGGCAGCATGAATTCCGTTGAAGCATTTCCAAAAAAAGTCCAAAAACTGATATTTTGGTGCTTTTCCATATTTCCAAGGGCCGTAACTCACACAAGAATAATGCAATCAGCATGAAACTCAAACATGATCTGTAAGTCAACGTTCTATAGTAGGTTACCAAGAATGAAATCATTCAGTTGAAGCATTTCCAAAAACAGTCTGGAAAACTAAAGTATGACTGACAGACTGACGGATGGACAGAGTACAAATGAAACTTGATCTGTAAGTCATCGTTCTATAGTAGGTTACCAAAAATGAGATCATTCCGTTGAAGTGTTTCCAAAAAAAGTCCGGAAAACTAAAGTACGACCGACAGACTGACTGACAGACTGACTGACAGACTGATGGATGGATGGACAGAGTGTAAATGAAACGGGATCTGTAAGTTATCGTTCTGTAGTAGGTTACCAAAAATGAAATCATTCCGTTGAAGCGTTTCCAGAAAAAGTCTGGAAAATTGATATTTTGGCGCTTTTCCATATTTCCAAGGGCAATAACTCACACAGGAATAAGGCAATCAGCATGAAACTCAAACTTGATCTGTAAGTCATCCTTCTATAGTAGTTTACCAAAAATGAAATCATTCCGTTGAAGCATTTCCAAGAAAACTCCGGAAAACTGATATTTTTGGTGCTTTTTCCCATATTTACAGGGGCCATAACTCACACAAGAATAATGCAATCAGCATGAAACTCAAACTTGATCTGTAAGTCATCGTTCTATAGAAGTTTACAGAAAATGAAATCATTCTGTTGAAGCGTTTCCAAAACAAGAGGCCCCACGGGACCTGAAGCGCTCATCTTGAACAGAACACAATTTAAACAGAGTCCAAGAAAGAGTCTACATTAAGCAAGCCATCTCCATAGGCTACACTGTTAATCCTTGAGTCCCTCAGGAGTGACAAAAATAATCTGGGCATCATGCCTTTTCTTCAGTTGATCATAAGTAAAATGTAGAGCTCCCCTATGAAGCCCCTTGATACAACCCATGTGGATTAATCTTAGTACCTCTAGAGGGTACTGAATACAAAATTTTTAATTCTTCAGCAAAATGGCCAATTCCGGCTCCCATAGAGAGCCCAAATATTAACCCAGGCTCTTGATTTGAACACAGTTAAATCTGACTTCCCTAGAGATGTTGTGTACCGAATATGAAAGCATTCTGACTGTTGGATCTGAAGAAGAGAAATTGTAAAGAAATTTCTTTGAATTGCACTAAATTCAAATTTGGGCTACCATAGCGAGCCCAAATATTGACCTATGGATCCGATTTGAACAAACTTGAATCTGACCCCCCCTAGAGATGTTGTATACCAAATGTGAAAGCATTCTGACAAGTGAATCTGAAGAAGATTTTTGAAGAAATTCCCTCATATTGTACTAAGTTAAATTTCATGTTCCCATATGGAGCCCAAATATTAACCTGGGCACTCGAATTGAACAACCTGGAATCTGACCCCCCTAGAGATGTTGTATACCAAATATAAAAGCATTCCGACTGGTGGATCTGAAGAAGAAGATTTTTAAAGAAATTTTCTCATATTGCACTAAGTAAAAATTTGGGCTACCATAGTGAGCCCAAATATATACCTAGGAATTTGATTTGAACAAACTTGAATCTGACCCCCATAGAGATGTTGCATACCAAATATCAAAGCATTCTGACTGATGGATCTGAAGAAGAAGATTTTTTTAAATTTTTAAATTTTAAATTACCCTCCATATTGAACAAAGATAAAATTTGGGCTTCTGTAGGAAGCCCAAATATTAACCTAGGGACTTGGTTTGACCAATCTAGAATCTGACCCTCATAACAATGATATATACCAAATATTAAAAGATTCTGACTGGTGGTTCTGAAGAAGAAGATTTTTAAAGAATATTCCCCATATTACCCTATGTTAAAACTTCGGGCTCCTGTATAGAGCCCAAATATGAACCAATGAGCTTTATTTCTACAAAATTTTATCTGACTCCCCTATGAATGCTGTATACCAAATATCAAAAGATTCTGATGATTGGTTCTGGAGAAAAGATTTTTAAAAATTTTTGCAAATATGCTGACTCAGCATTTTTTCGATGCCCATTACACGACACCCTAACATAACCGATGGCAATTTTTTTTTACCATTCAATTTTACTGGTCGTAAGGATACTTCATACCAAATAAAAGCTCTCTGTTCCGTGGGGTTTGGGAAATATCGGCGTTTGAAAATATTTCTATTTTTAGCTCCCAGGGTTCCCATGGGGATGCGGGAATTTTTTTTTTTGCATGGGTCAAGTACTTATGACCCAATATTACTACAAACCAAATTTGGTTCATACCGGACCATCGGTTCAGAAAATAGAAATTTTGGGCGGGGCCAAAAATCTTACCCCTCCTATTACAAAGCCAAATATTACTTTACGAACTTCGTTTGAACAAACTTGATTCTACACCTCATATGGAAGCTACATAGCAAATATCAAGTCATTGTATACACTGGTTCTTGAGAAGAAGATTTTTAAAATATTTTGGAGCATTTTCCCCCACTCCCTCCCTATGGGGCTGGGCATGCTGCGTTGAACAAAAATGAAATGCCCCTTTGGGACCATCACTCACACAAACTTTCACTTGAATTGGCCCAGTGGCTTTGGAGGAGAAGACCAAAACATGGTGTTGACGGACGACAGACGACGGACGGGAAGCGATTAGATTAGCTCAGCTTGACTTTGTCAAGATGAGCTAAAAACTCCAGAAAACTAAAGTGTGACTGACAGACGGACAGATGGACAGACTGACAGACTGATGGATGGACGGAGTGCAAACCTATAGTCCCCTCCGGCGATCCAGTAGGGGACTAAATATAAAGTAACTTGACAATCCAAGCAATATTTTTCAAGTTATCGAGTGCCAAAAGGATTGGAGGAATTTTCAATTTGAAGGATAAAAGGGTTAATATCTCAGGATCAAAATAACAGATTTACACCAAAAACTATACAGCTCGGCACATCAGTAACCTGAACACAAATATAAAGTAACTTGACAACCCAAGCAATATTTTTCAAGTTATCGAATGCCAAAGGGACTGGAGGAATTTTCAATTTGAAGGCTAAAGGGTTGATATCTCGGGATCAAATCATCAGATTTACACCAAAAACTATACAGCTCGGCAAATCAGTAACCTGAACACAAATATAGAGTAACTTGACAATCCAAGCAATATTTTTCAAGTTATCGAATGCCAAAGAAATGGATACGGACGCCAGACGGACAGACAAAGAATGGACGAACGACGGATGGCCACCCCGTTTGCCGGCATTATGTGTACCATACATAGTATGGGTACACATAAAAAGCAACCATTAACTTACTGAAAATGCTAAAGGGAACTTCATGGGGAGCCAACCAGTCCACCCTACGCAAACTATACAAAGCCTTTGTGCGCCCAGTACTCGAATACGGGGCAATCATCTTAACTGACCTCAATCAAACAAATATGGGAAAACTCCAGAAGGTCCAAAATCACGCGCTTAGGGTCGCCCTCCGCGCCCCATGGGACACACCCATCAAAACACTCCACGGCAGGGCCGATATCCCCACCATCAAAGACCGCCTAGCCACCCTGGACACGAAAAATCATAACCGACTAGCCGACAGTGAACTAATTTCCGAACTTGGAGCTATTTGCAAAAGCCGACAAAAGCCCCAAAATTCCAATCAAAACTAAAACTGCTCGACAAAAACTAGGTAACGAGAAGGTGAGCTAACAGGATTAGATTAGCAGCTTAACTGTGGCCATCTACCAGAAAGGGCTGCCTTCACCGACTCAACAAAAATTACATCACGTTTAAATACTGTATAAAACTGAACACGCTCGAGAATAAATAGGGAACGAGAAAGTGAGTTAACAGGCAGATTAACAGCTTAACTGTGACCTTCTACCAGAAAGGGCTGCCTTCATCGACTCAACTAAAATTACATCACATTTAAATACTATATAAACCTAAACATGCTCGAGAATAAATAGGGAACGAGAAAGTGAGTTAACAGGCAGATTAACAGCTTAACTGTGACCTTCTACCAGAAAGGGCTGCCTTCACCAACTCAGCTAAAATTATATCATAAGTCTATTCAATGATTGCTTTAAACTAAATGTGCTATTTCTATTTTTTATTTTACTTCATTTTACATATTCTCATGAAAACTAATTCTGCCTTCTTCTTTTAAGCAGGTACACAGAAGATGCTTCTTGACCAGCACCCCAATAACCGCTATGGAAACTATAACCGTTATGGAAATTGCAACCCCCATGGTTCCAGAATATCCTCCACTCCATCCCTAGAAGTGTCGACCACTTCAAGGGAGGCGAGCGTTGGTCCTGCGTCCCGCCTCTGCCCCTTTTTGTAAAGCGTCCACACTGCGCATTTTCTGTCCCACCCAAATAGGATTATAATGCAGGCCTGCCCCCGAACCAGGAAAGTTCGGGTCTTCTTCTGGTGGTCCCCGAAAGGGGTCGTTGTTGTTCTGTTCCTAGACGTCTTACCACTCAATCAGAGACCGCCTGAGGCAGATTATACTTGCCAGTGATGGCCATCATTCGAAATCATCTCCTAAGTGGCAGACTATACTTGCCTGAAAATCTTAAGACTACTGCACCCTCGGGGAGAGGTAGTACCTTTGTGAGAGGACCCAACCTCCCACACTGGTCCTCACCCGAGGGTTCAACCTACATCAACCTACACCAATCAACGAAGCCATCCACCCACCACGCCGCAACCAGAGACACCTGCCGAGTACCAGAACCCTTCCCTCCTTCAACACGCCTCGACAAACAAATCATATACAGTCACTGTGGGTTGAAAGGGGCTTGTTCCCCAAACCGTCCCTGTGCGCCTTCGACGCGTGAAACCATTCCGTCTGAATTGAACCGGATTAACAGTAGTGACTGCATTATGTAATCATATGTAACAAATAGGGTAATTTGGAAGACAACTTTTACAGGGACTGTACACGTAATGTCTTGATAGACACCCCTTTGAAGACTGAAACCATGACAAAACTTTTTACCTGTTGAGGAATTGGAAAATCCATTGAGGTTATACCAACATAATTAAAAGTATTAAAAGCTCTTAATTGGGTTTCAATTGCTATTCAGTTACATAACTCATTAAAGATTGATATGTTTTTATAAGACCCCTGTGAAAAGATTAGGATTATTGCTGAATAAACAATTTCATACATACCTGAAACGTGACAGATAGGATAATAAAAATAAATTTGTGTTGAAAATCTTCAATGAAGATTTTCAACACTAATTTATTTTTATAATTTTTATAACAGTCCATTTCAATTTGTTACAAAAACTTCATAAAAAAGAACAACTACAAAGTAATTACAAAAATCTATTCTTCTCCATTTCTGAATTTTGTGGTTGGTTATTCACTGACTTGAGAAAACCTGAAACCTGTTATGAGAGACCACCTGTCTTGAGAGACCACTTTTGTGTGGCCCAAAGGGCGGTCTCTCAAGACAGGTTCTACTGTAGATTCAAAGTTAGAAATGTCATTGCAAATTGTAACTCACACTGAAAACATGTAATCATTCATTTCCACTGATGAAGGCCTTTGGCCGAAGGCTACGATATAAAAGAGCCAATATTTTATACTTTAATTCTAATACTAATCAGTCCCTTCCTGGACCAGATAGTCCTAATCAAATACAGATAAGATTACTAGTGTTGAAACAATTTTTCAACTGGTCAACGCTGACGCGAATAAAACTAAACAAATCTATTAACCGATTTATTTATTTATTTATTGGTGTTTAAGGTCACATACTTATGCACAATGGCTAATCGGGACTGTGACAGTTGTACGGGTGGAGGAAGCCGGAGTATCTGGAGAGAATCGACGAGCAACTGTCAGCTCCTCAACATTCTAACTCTGTTCAAGCTCCACTCAAGCAGGGTTACAGCGGTTGAAGACGTGCATCATCGACGTGCAGTATGCCTTAGTACACGGCGTCATCGTGCCCCCATGTAGGCAACCGGGATAAAGTGCCTTGCCCAAGGACACAACGTGGGTCGTCCCGGATATATTAACCGATTAGAAAATCACTTGTCGATTAGTTGTCGGAGTGTATTCTCTAAAGCCTTGAAGTTTCCACTTTGTTTTCCTTTAAGAAATTTAATTTAATTTTATTAACATTAGTTCTTTGCTGTCGATTTGAGGTGCACTATCGCACTCGGGCTTCTACACTGGAAACAAGAAACTCTTCTTTTCTTTTTCGTGCTTCTCTAATTTTCAAGAAAATAGATTATATCACAGGGCAAGGATTCAAGATTCCATTACACTGATTAAAACACACAAATGAGGTGTGAACAGTATACCTGCAAACTGTTGTGTCATTTTAATTAACGCTGACAGTGGAAGTACATCTACAGATGTTCATGCTTTTTCAACATGTTCTTGTTTTGGGTAAATGCTGCTGTAATAAGATTGGTCAGAAAATAAAATATCACATAATGATATTTACTACTGAATGAAGTTTTACAACTTGCATTATGTAGTGCACATACTGACCAAACAAATCACACCATTGGGTCATGTAATGTATTTAATATTCAATGAGGTTATTTTTGACAGTTTATCAAGTTTTTCATTGGGGGTTGATTAAGTTATGCAGGTCATGGAACAATTGCATCATCAGAGTACACTTCTTCAGTCACATGTTTTCTGCATCAAAGTCTTTTACTACAATAAAGAGCAGAAATTTCTTATCAGACCACAATACTCAAGGGAATTTTGGAGGAAAAGTTCAATTTTGCTTACAAATATTTGACAGAACCAGAACTGGAACACCAAAGATTTATTATTAGATTATTTTATTTTTCACGGCACCGGTTGTTTTGGTCGTAAGGACATGGAGACATCGGCTTCAGTAATGTTGCACAGTTGGACCCATTAATTGTATCGTAATTTGGAAAGCATTCCAGCCAATGAATTTAGTTAAAACCACAGTTTTGTAGAATTTATTGCCTAGTTTACCACCTGACATTGCATAACCGACTAGTCGATTAATCGTCAACTACTACCCGGTGTTTAGCCGAATACTAAAAATCCAAATGGCATTAATCGTTTCAACACTAAAGATTACCTGTATTCGATGACGTCAAGTTTGATTTCGATCAGGACCGATAAAATTTCAAGTTCAAGGTCAGTGACCTTGACCTTTGGCACGATAACATAAAATATGTCGGGTTCTTCCTCTCATCATGCTCAACCCACATGCCAAGAGAGGTTTCGATCCGGAATGCATAATTTCAATAATTTAGAGAGTTGAAACCAGCTCCAACCGATAAAATTTTAATTTCAAGGTCACTGTGACCTTGACCTTTGGCACAATGACTTAAATGAAACTGTCAATGACACTGTAGCTCAACTTGTCAAGACATGTACATGTATAGTATGAGACACAGCAATGACAAACATCTAGGTAATGACCTGATAACAAAGGTACATATAAAGTATTGTAACGGTCTGCACATAAATACTGACCGTAGCCTCTTACAAATGTATAGGTAATGTATTGTAAAGGTGGGTGACAGTCAGATGCTAAACTAGAAAAGAAATCTTTGAGTCCCAGAGAGGGTCTGACTGAACCCCAAAATAGTTGTTCTCATAGCACAGTGATAACAAAGGCACCCCAAAACACACTCATTACTGTCCCAAGGTGAAAACAAAGGTGCCCAAGAAGTTTCGAAAAGATCAGTTCATAAACACGAGCTGTATAAAAGTTATGACAAAAAACTGACTGGACCTAATTTCGGTACAAAATGGCCACTGGCAGCCATCTTAAATTTTGGACCGCACTCAGAAACACTCGTTCTCGTTCCAAGGTGATAACAAAGGTACCCAAGAAGTTTTGTGAAGATCGGTTGATAAATACAGCCTCTAGCCCGAACCGTCTTGACATGTGCACTTACGGTGTATAAGTAGCACTAAATAAATCAAAATTCATCTAATTTGCATAATTTCTGCACGAGAAAAAACCCATATTGTTTGTGATGTATTCCATTTTACTAAACATTCATACAAAAATTTATTCAAACCAGAACTTTCATACAGAAGTTCTGTACAAAAGACTGATTGCACTAATTTTGGTACAAAATGGCTGCTGTGGTGGCCATCTTGAATTTCGGACCACACCCAAAAGCACCCGTTCTCATCCCACGGTGATAACAAAGGTACCCAAGAAGTTTTGTAAAGATCGGTTCATAAATACGGCCTCTAGCCTGAGCCGTATAGAAGTTGTGTACAAAAAACTGATTAGACCTAATTTCAGTACAAAATGGCCACTGGCAGCCATCTTGAATTTCGGACCGGACCCCAAAACACTCGTTCTCGTCCCACCGTGATAACAGAGGTACCCCAGAAGTTTTGTGAAGATCGGTTCATAAATTCGGCCTCTAGCCCGTGCCGAATTGGCATTTACATTTACAGTGCTGAAAGTAACACTGAATAAATCTAAGTTAGTCTAATTTGCATAATTTATGCACGAGAAAAAACCCTGTATTATATGTGATGTATCCCATGGTACTAAACATTCATACAAAAAATGATTCAAATCAGAGCTTTCATGTGGAAGTTCTGTGCAAAAATCTGATTGCCCCTAATTTTGAACAAAATGGCTGCCAGCGGCCATCTTGAATTTCAGACCGGACCCAAAAACACTCGTTCTCATCCCACGGTGATAACAAAGGTACCCAAGAAGTTTCGTAAAGATCGGTTCATAAATGCGGCCTCTAGCCCGAGCCGTATTGGCATTTGCACGGACAGTGCTGAACGTAACACTAAATAAATCAAAGTTAGTCTAATTTGCATAATTTAAGCACACGAAAAAAACCCGTATGATATGTAATGTATCTCATGGTACTAAACATTCATAAAAAAAATTATTCAAATCAGAGCTTTCATATGGAAGTTCTGTACAAAAAACAGATTTCTGCATCGTCGGTACAAAATGGCAGCTGGCAGCCATCTTGAATTTCGGACCGCACCCAAAAACACTCGTTCTCGTCCCACGGTCATAACAAAGGCACCCAAGAGGTTTCGTAAAGATTGGTTCATAAATACGGCCTCAAGCCCGAGCCGTATCCAATTGTTGACATGCTGACAGACGGACGACAGGCCATGACAAAAGCTCAAATTTGGCTTCGCCAAAGTTGAGCTAAAAATTCATAGGGTTCTTCCTCTCGTTATGCCCGATCCACATGCCAAGTTTGGTTTTGATCGAGCAAACATTTTAATTGGAGAGCGGAAAGTAACTCTTACAAATAAAACTTTAAATTCAAGGTCACTGTGATCTTAACCTTTGACACAATAACCCCCCAAAAAAACAGAATTCTTCCTTTCATCATGCTCAACCCATAAGCCAAGTTTAGTTTTGATCGAGCAAGCAAAATTTCAATTAAAGAAGCCAACTCTGGTAAATGTTTATGTTCAAGGTCACCGTGACCTTGACCTTTGCCACAATGACCTAAAAAAAATAGGGTTCTTCCTTTCATCATGTCTAACCCACCTGCCAAGTTTGGTTTCAGTTGGCCAAGTGGAATTTTAGTTAAAGAGTGGAAACCAACTACATCTAATATGGGCTTCTTGCAATCAACTAGTTTGAAGTTTTTCACAACTACCATAAGATAGTGATCTGATTGCGAACGAGACCATTTTGCAAGTCACAGTGTTGTTTTATAAATCAGACATTTCAAACAGTTTTAAGTGTACTTTATTTACTAATTACTAAGAGTCGACTTCAGAGTTAGAATATACAAGTACAAAGATAAATAAATAGAGGATACTTAATCTTGTGTGTTCTGAGAGGATACCATAATTATTTCAGGAGTGACTTGCAGGTGAAATATAAATTTTCAACAAGGGATCTGCGGTCACTAGCTAGTCTCTCATGAAATAATTTTGGGAACCACCCAAAAAGCCATAGGTATTCTTTTTATTATATGCATTGCTTATTCTAAAACAAGAGGCCCCAGGGGGCCTGAGGGTGCTCACCTGACACGGTAGCCTAAATATCAACCAAGGGAATTGATTTGAACAAGTTGCATCTGCCCGTCTTAAGAAAAGCTCATACCAAATATCCGAAGATTCTGACTGGTGGATCTGAAAAAAAAGAGATTTTTAAAGAATATTCCTCTTATTGAACTAAGTTATAATTCGGGCTCCCACAGGGAGCCCAAATATGAATCTCACCCCTCTATGGATGCTGCATACCAAATATCAACACATTCCGACTGCTGAATCTGAAGAAGATTATTAAAGAAAATTCCTCATTTTGAACTAAGGTATAATTCAGGCTCCCACAGTGAGCCCAAATATGAACCCAGGGACTTGTCTGAACAAACTTGAATCTCACCCCCCTAAGGATGCTGCATACCAAATATCAAAAGATTCTGATTGGTGGATCTGAAGAAGATTTTTAAAGAACATTCCTCATACTGCACTAATTTAAACATTTGGCCTCCCATAGAGAGCCCAAATATTGATTTCAATAAACATGTGAAACAATCTTCCAAAGATGTAAAATGTGAAATTTGAAAGCTTTTGGAGCAGTGGTTTGGGAGAAGAGTCTTAAATGCTTTCCCCATTACCCAGAGTCTTAAATGCTTTCCCCATTACCCACAGTGTTAAAAAATGCTGACTCAGCACATTTTCAAAAGTCCCGAAAAAGTACCCCATGATAAAACCGATAGCAATTTTTTGGACCATTCCATTCTGTTAGTTCTAAGGAAGCTTCACACTAAATAAGAATTCTCAGTGCTGTGTAGTTTTGGAGATATGGGCGTTTTAAATGTTTTCTATTTTTAGCCCTTGCGGTTCCTATGGGGAGACGGGAAATTTTGGGGGCATAAATTAAGTACTTATGACCCAATAAGCCCTCATATCAAATTTGGTTCAAATCAGCCAATCGGTTTGGAAAATAGAAATTTTGGGCGAGGCGAAAATTCTTGCCCCACCCATCAAAATGCAATGTCATAACAAACAATCATCTCAAATTTCACTTAAATCGGTGAGCTAACTAGTAGCCGCCAAGGGTGGCAAATCACCTGAAAAATCACCTATACAGTAACGTTGGTAATATATTACATTAAATTAACACAGCCACTGTTGGTATTATTTACTCAAATAATACAGATAAGGTTACCTGTATTTGATGGCATGTCAAGTTTGGCAAAATGATCTCAAAATAAATAAGGTTCTTCCTCTCATCATGCCTTACCCACATGCCAAGTTGGGCTTCAGTTGGCCAAGCAGAACTTTAATTACAGAATGGAAACAAACACTGATAAAAATTGAAGTTCAAGGCCACTGTTGTGCTGAAACGGTTGGCCCATTTTTGTAAGCAGCTAACCGTCAGGCATAACCGTTAATTTTAACCGCTGGGATTATTGCACTGTCTACGATTCAAAATCAGTAAGGAATGGCGAGAAAACAGTTCAAAACACTGCCACCTGACTTCCGCAAAATGTATACAAACAGACACTATCGAGTGCCAACGGGAATCGCCAATGTGCAAACGATCGTTAACAATTTATATGACTGCAATAGTCCCACATAAATGACATAATAGTGATGATACATCGTAACTGTGGTAACCTGCAGCACCCTGTCACAAAAACAGGCCTTAATTGCCATTTGAAAATCACAGGCATACGACATGTGAAAATCACAGGCATGCAGCACACCTGACACAAAAATCGCAAGTGCAATTTGTTCCCACAGCGTGCATTTGAATTTGATATGATCATAGAGTGAATATGTGATCCTAATTTTTTTAATATCGTTTTCTGTTCACTGCTGAGACAAAAGTCACAAACAGTTCAACATTTACATTTACCTATTCTTCACAATTAAATTTCTGGTGGGAATCTGTTGTGAGTCATGAAAAGGATGTTGCAAGAAAAGAATTCTAACGTCTTGTGGTCAAATTCTATTTATTTTCCTGATGCTATCCCGTAAACTATAGGTAGAGCGGTTATCCGGTTAACAGCTTTTCCAACTGGTTACATTGATAACGGGTTGCAAACCGGTTATCCGTCCAACCGTTTCAGCACTAGGCCAGTGTGACCTTGACCTTTGCACAATGATCCCAAAATGAATAGGGTTCTCCTCTCATCATGCCTAACCCACATGCCAAGTCTGGCTTCAGTCGACCAAGCAGAATTTTAGTTAGAGAGCAGAAACCAACTCCATCTACAGGGGATAAAAATCTAAATTTTATAGTAAATTTCCTTTCTTATTATACCTACCACAATTGTTTACTCAAGGCTTGCACTACAGTGGAAGTCCCTAACTCGGATAAAATACTCTCTATTTTGTCTTTCCCAAGCAAGTTGGGAAAGAAAAGTGGTGCAAAAGCACCAATAAAAATAAGCCAAAACTGGGTCGAGTGCAACCGGCGCAGACTCAGTACGGGACGCTCTCTCCCAAGTACAACTCCACGACTTCCGTTGCCAGTTCGCATATACCGTCTCTAAAGACTCATTCTTTTTGAATCCGTAAACGTTAGAGTTATGTGATCAGCGGGGAGGAAAGATTCTTTACCCGTAAAGAAGACGGGAGGGCCTCCATGTAAACAATTGTGGTAGGTATAATAAGAAAGGAAATTTACTATAAAATTTAGATTTCTTATCAACCTACTCACGATTGTTTACTCTAGGCTGAATAGACAAAAGGCTGGAGGGAATCGCATAACCAACCCCCACATAACCCCAGTGCACTGGAACCGTGAAGTAGAAGGAAGAGGTCCCGAGGCTTATCAATCATAATGTCGCAATCATTGGTAAAGGACAATGAAAAGAGACATATGAGCCTGTGTGACACACAGACAGAAAAAGGGCAGTAACAGCACAAGGCTGAAACTGACCTTCAAGAAGCCTAATGGCTATGGCAGACAACAGCCTGAGCAGAAGAAAGAGGACCCAGGGCAAAAAGGTCCTCCAACTGCCCCTGCAACTGGCGCAAATAAAAGGTGGAGAAAGTAGAAGCATTCCTCCAGTAGGCTGCCTGCATAACATCCGACAACTTGACGGAGTTAGAATAAGCCCAAGAGGTGGACAGTGCCCGCACCTCGTGGGCAGAAATAAGATTGGTAATACAATCGCCAGCTGCTAAACGACCATAAGCCGTACGAATAGCAAGACAAATCCATCGAGAAATGGATTGAGGAGAGATCTTCTGTCGACCCGGAATGAGAGACAGAAAAAAACGTTTTCTGCCTTTCCGGATGAAGCGTGTCCGATCAAGATAAATGCGAATAGCACGGACCGGACAGAGCAAAGGGCGATTACCCTCAACAGAAGGAAGAGCCCTGATACAGATAGGAGGAGGAGTAGTATCTGGTAACTGATTCTTGGCCAAAAAGGAGCAGTCAGTGGTAAAAGTAACACTGTTGGGAGAGCTCCTAAAAAAGGCCGGGTCAACCGAGAGGGCGTGAAGCTCACTAACCCGTCTGGCCGAAGCAAATGCCATCAGAAAAGCCGTCTTATATGTGAGAAAAAGCATATCCACCTGGGATAAAGGTTCGAACGGCGCCCCCCCCCCCCCCCCCCCCAAGCAAAGCAACACCCACGAAAGATTCCATCGTGGAGTAAGCTGCAAAGTCCGAGGCCTTTTCAAAGAAAAGTGCCGAACAAGCTTGGAGAGGTAAGGATTAGTGCCGATACGACGCTTCCCCACATAAGAAAAAGTCTCTGAAAGCATAGACCTGTAACCCTTGATGGTAACAGGCTGGAGACCCCTAGAATCAAACAGATATACCAGAAACTCCGCAATCTGTGAAATCGAAGGATTGGCATAATCAACAGAGTGATCAGCACACCATCGACAGGAGACCTTCCATTTAGCTGCATAAGCTAAACCAGTGGAGTGCCTCCTTGAAGAAGAAATGCACTCCACTGCTCGTCTCGAAAAACCTCTATGGAGGAGACAGGACCTGACAAAAGATATGCGTGAAGGCACAATGAAGTCGGGTCGACGTGAAACCTCCTCGGGCGACCTTGACAAAGAAGGTCACGACGTAGCGGGAGACGTGCCGGAACCACCGCCATCAGTGAGCGGAGCTGATTGATCCACACCTGCTGAGGCGACAGGGGAGCGATCAGAATGATTCGACAACTGCAGGTTCGAATTTTGGCAAGAACCTCAGGAAGAATCGGAACCGGCGGGAAGGCGTAGCCGACTAGACCGTTCCAATCGAGTGACAGAGCGTCCACGGCAAAAGCCAGAGGATCTGGACACGGGGACACGAAAGTGTCCACCTGATGGTTCCAACGAGTCGCAAAGAGGTCGATGTGGGGACGTCCCCAGAGATCGCAAAGCGACTGGAACACTGCCCTGTGAAGCATCCACTCGGTGGAAATAACCCTGCCCTGTCGGGACAGGGAGTCGGCTAGGACGTTCAGACGACCGGGAATGTGACGAACAACCACTCCGGCGTGAACATCCTCAGCGAGCAGTAGAAGATCCCGAGCTAACTTGTACATCGGAACCGAGTGCGTGCCGCCTTGGTTCCGAATGTAAGCAACCACTGTCGAATTGTCGGATAGTAGAAGGACCTGGCGATTCGACAGGTGAGGGATCCACTGCCTGAAACTCAGAAGAAGAGCAAGAAGCTCCTTCTGGTTGATGTGTAGAGCTGCTTGATCCTGGTCCCACATCCCGTGTAGGGAAAGACCGAGAGGATCCAATGTCGCACCCCATCCGAGATCGCTGGCATCTACTGTCAGAACGCGATCGGACGTGGGTAAGTCCAGTGGAACACCCTGTGTAATCCACTGAACATCTGTCCAGGGAAGAAGGTGAGGATACAGAGAGTCCGGAAACGGAAGCACCTGATCCAGAGAATCTACATTCGGCCTCCAACGACTGAGCAGAAAGTGTTGGAGAGGTCTGACACGCAGCCGACCTAAAGGAATGAGATCCGTCACCGAACCGCAGAGACCGATCAGCCGGAGAAAACTCCGAGCGGTCGTAGACATGACTGGGACAGAGTCAGAGCAAAAGCTGAGAGAATCACAGCCTTGGCCTGGGGAACCGCTACCAAATTGAATTTGGTTTGGAAAGACATCCCCAGATGACAAAACGACTGAGAAGGGACCAGGTCCGACTTCTCCTCGTTGACTCTGAATCCTAGCGACGTGAGCAAGATCAACAGAGTGGCGACATCCGACTCCAGTAAGGCAGCATTGGAATGCCTCTGGAGGATATCGTCCAGATATGCCGAAGTAGTCACCCTGGACTGTGTGCGATGGAACGCTATCACATGCGACATCAGTCTGGTGAACGCCCAAGGAGCCAGGTTGAAGCCGAAAGGCATGGCCTTGAACTGGTAAACTCGCCCCAGAAAAGCGAACCTGAGATACTTCCGTGACGCCCGATGCAACGGAACGCGGAAGTAAGCGTCTCGCAGGTCGATGCTGGCTGCGAAATCTCCCTGGTGAATAGATTGGCGGACCGACCTGAAAGTCTCCATGCTGAACTTGGGAGCAATGATAGACTGGTTCAGGATACTAACTCAGATCGATAACCGGTCGGAGTCGGCCGTCCTTCTTCGGCACCAAGAACAGGCGGGAATAGAAACCCACTGACTGAACGTTCTTGACGACTTCGATCGCCCCCTTTACCAGGAGATTGGCAATCTCCGTGGACAAAAGTTCCCGACGTAAAACGTCTGAAGGAACTGTGGTTGGAAGAGGCACCCTTGACAGAGTGGGGTGCCGACGGAAGGATATTCGCAGCCCGGACCGAACAACATCTAACACCCATGGATCGGATGTGATGGTGGCCCAATGGTCTGCGAACTCTGCTATCCTTCCTCCAACCTGGGACGAGTCGAGGTGAGGACCTTCATTTCGAGCCCCGACGAGGCCCGCGAGAGGAGAAACCACCTCCTCTGCTAAATGAAGAATCCTGAGCCTTCCCTCGATTCTGCCGACCCCTACCTTTACCCCGTGAGTAAGAAGTAGAGGCGGCGGCAGAAGGACCAGCCTTTTGCTTCACAGAGGAAGCAGAAGGGTACTTGTTAGGCTTGGAACGGCCCTTGCCTCCCCTAGAAGGCTGATTAAGCTGACGAAACAGCAGCTGATCTTTGGAATGACGTAGGACGTCATCCCGGACCGTCGACACGGAACCATGGAAAAGTTGCGGACCTGTCAAAGAAGCAGATCGAAGAGTAGCACACTGCTCCTCGGGAAGGGATCGTCCTGTGTCCAACACAGCGTCCCTTCGAACTAATTCCAAATTAGCCGTGTTACAGGCATGCGTGTGAGTAAGGTGCATAAGCGCCTTGGACAGCACACGCAAAGGAGCCTGTACCTCGTCAAACTTATCTGGAGGCAGATAAGCAGCCAAAGCTGAGACGACGTGATCTGAGAGAGAAAGCATGCCAAGCATCTCTCTAGATAAGCCCAACGTGGACTCCAGAGTCGTCATTGGAATGACGGCAGACTTGGGCTTGGAAAGCCCGAGGGAAGTGGAGTCCTGATCCAGAACCGTCAAAGCCTGGCAGACTGACAGATTGGCGGAATCGTAGGAACGATAACGCACAGGAGGCAAAAAGGTGTCAACCCTGGTGAAGAACGAAGTCTTCAAAGCCTTGGAATTCAGCTTGGCATCCAATGCTGAAAAAGCTTCAACCACCTGTACCGACTGGCACGGTCGAAGGCGCCCAGAAGCAGGTTGCTCCATAGGCTGTTGGCGCGCGACCGATGATCGCGGCCAGGCTGACACTGTCGGCTGGTTAGCAGGTTTGAGCTCAGGCAGAAACCAAAACACAAAGTCAAGAGCCGCCCCCAAGTCCGAAGACTGCTGGCCCTCGACCTCAAGCATGTCGGACTCCTCCCCAGAGTCGGAAGACACATAGCCCATCGTGGGCAAACCAGCCGACGCCTCTCATGGTGTCGGGACACCAGAGGAATCGGAAACCGGCCTGTTTCCAATCCCGGGAGGCGGCGCCATAGGAGGCGCCTGGAAACAACCCATAGCCTCGCTGGAAGCCTCTTAGAAAGAACCTGAGTGAGTAAGGAGAGGGCCTCCCTAAGCTCACTGCCCGTACCGACCGGTTCGACAGGGGAGCGAACCGGCAAAGTGGCTTCACCTCTGACCCTCTTAACCAGCGAAGGGTCACGATCCTCCAAAACACCCGACACGGGACGACGGGTGGCAGCCGAAAGATCTGAAGGCAGACGTGTATAGGGGTACGATGCACCCCGAGGATCAATATTGCGAGAACTCATGAGAGTCACCACGGACCTCTGCGGGGCAGAAGGTCCAGGCTGCACAAAAGGCGTTGGTCCCCCAAAACTGGTCGTGTGACCCGAGTGAGTAGACGGAAACGCCACGGGGTTCATAGTGTTTCCACTACGAACATCCGAATCCAAAGACACAACTGTGGTGCTCGACGGTGAAGAGACCACAGAGATGGGCTCGGCCGGCAGCCCCTTCCGACTTCGCAGAGTTGAAGTCAGGGAAGGCTGAGGCCGATATCCCACGTCTACAGTATCGGACATTCCTGCAGTCCCCTGCAGCGAAAAGCCGAGGCCGGCTGAAACAGACAACGAAGCAGACGGGCCAGCAGCAGTAGTAGATACGTCGAGAGTCGTCGAGGCCGGTGAAAAAGTGGACAGAGCACACCGGCTCGGCTCCGAAGGAGGAGTCACAACCCTAGTGACAGCCTCAGATGTCGACTGGAGGGGGACCGTAGTCCCGGAGCCAGGCATCTCTTCACCAGAACACTCAACGGCTCCCGCAGTATCCACCACAGGAAAAGACTGCACATCCCCCACGGAGGAGGAATAACTCTCACCAGAGGCCCCGAACGACCACGTTCCCCTTTCCCGCGGGAGCGGGAGGCACGGCCACGAGAATGAACGACACGATTTACTGACGCCCAGAAGGTGGAAGACCATGTTCCACAGACACCACTCGGCCGCTCGGCCGAACACCCATTACAGGAGGAACAAGACGAATGTACATCGTCCACATGCTTTGGCAGCAGACATTGCCCACAAGGAATTGTCCTGGGCATGATAGAGGTGAGAGGAGCAGAGAAGGTGAGATCAGAAAACAGAACACCCCCAAAGAAGAGAGAAAGGTGACAGAAACAAAGACCCCAGACGGTCGACCGGGAACCACACAACAGGAATACTACTCTCAAAAGAAAGAAGAAACACTGTAGGAGTGGTACCCCGCTGACACCTAACTCTAACACAATTAGAAAATTTTGCAAAAAAAGCATTAACAATAATTGTGAAATAATCTAAGCATTAACAATAATTGTGAAATAATCTAAGTCCGAACCGCGTGGCACACGAAATTCGCGCGCGACTCGAGAGAGAGCAAATAAATATACATTATGGACATATAATAGAAAAGAGAATATAAAACACTGTTACTGAGAATACAAAGGATACACTGTGGTATAATGAATCAGGAATCATCAAACATCGAGCTGGTGGAACACTGATAAGCGTGCAAAAACATCTCGACACGAAGCGGATTATAAAAAGAATGAGTCTTTAGAGACGGTATATGCGCACTGGCAACGGAAGTCGTGGAGTTGTACTTGGGAGAGAGCGTCCCGTACTGGGTCTGCGCCGGTTGCACTCGACTCAGTTTTGGCTTATTTTTATTGGTGCTTTTGCACCACTTTTCTTTCCCAACTTGCTTGGGAAAGACAAAATAGAGAGTATTTTATCCGAGTTAGGGACTTCCACTGTAGTGCAAGCCTAGAGTAAACAATTGTGAGTAGGTTGATAAGAAATGTTCAGGTTTTAATCCAAAATTAATGCACAGTAATTGTCAAAAGCGATAAACATTTCAGTTTAAAAGCCATCAACAAATAGCTGACAAACAAAATAGTTCTCTCAGCTTTTCATGGAAGGCGAGACAGAAACATGAATGGATATTATTACCACTTCAGCTGGCGTTCTTCAGTATATTAACAGAGTTTAGCAGGGCAGTAAAACTCAGTAATTCAAGACGCCATACAACCGGAAACGAGCGACAGGGTTTAATGAAAATAAAATTCATTAACATCCTGCTGCCCACTTCTGGTCCTGGTAATAATAGTAATAACATAATTTTGCCAGTCCTCCCGCTTCTGGTCTTGGTAATAATAGTAATAACATGATTTTGACAGGCCTCCCGGGTTTACTAACAGCCCTTGAGGACTGAATAACAGCCCTCTGTCTTACTAATAGCCCTCGACTTTGTCTCGGGCATGTCATAAACTCTCGGGTTGTTATTCATTCCTTTTGGGCCGTTAATAAACTGTAACACCCTCCAAACTCATGTTATTGTTATTTTAAGATCACAAATGAACGATATATACGTATCAAGTTTTGTGTACAGAGGGGTGCAGTACTTATATATTATGCCGATGTGTTTTGGTAAAGACTGTACCATTACTGGGAATAAATGGAATGGAAGAACCGCCTACGTAGTAGTTTCATGACGCCGTGCATTGTCAGAATCCTCCACAAACGAGGAGAATTATATGAGACAACGAAAGCTTCAAAATTTAGCCAACAAAATTTTACGAGTATGAAATGTTCCATTTCCGAACGATCCAGGTAGGCTGCAGCAGGGGGAGATTGCGTAACTTGTAGACTTCCAGCCAATCAAGAAGAGTAAATATAAGCATGTGCGGTTTCGCGGCTGTATTCCAGGGAAGACAAAGAAACTCACCCTCTTCTTTTGGAATCATTATCGAAGGACGGACCATTTAGCAGTGGCACGACTGCCAGAAGAAATGAAAGTGTCAATGACACTGTAGCTTAACTTGATTGTGTGTAGTGTTTGATGAAAAGGATAACAACGAATATTGACCGATTTTTAGTGTGACCCTGAAATGTGACCTTGACCTTGAAGGTAGGAACCCAGCTATGGTGTGTGACACATCCTCCCATGGTCCTTTATAATTGTGTGAAGTTTGATGACTATGGCCTTAACAGTTTTCGAGTTATTGGCTCAGACACACACACGGACAACACACGCCCACTTCAATCACTATATGCCACCCGACTTAAGTCGGGGGGGGGGGGGGGGGCATAAAAATGGGGGATATAGTGAGGATCCTCATCCATACGTCACTTTTTTGGACCTCTAATTTTGAAACTTACCATACTTATTAAGTATGGTATAGAAATAACAAAAATAGGTTTGGTTTGAATTTCTGTCACCAGGTGGTGCCAGTGACACCACTTAAAGACTGAGCTAAAATACTGCTTTCCGACGAAAGGCTCCTAGGATATGTAGTTTCGGTTGTTTAAAGTGTATTTATATGTTCCGGTTTCCGGTGAAAGGCACCTAGGGTTTTAATTCGAAACGCTGAAAGTGTGTTCATATGTTCTGGTAGGGTCTTTAATTTTCATAACATTTCAGCAAGTTTGTTGATACTCCTTTCACTTTGCCAGTCGTACCCACAGAGAAAAATATGATTTTTAATTAATGTAATTGTATGCCTTTTGTTAGTAAAGAAGAAAAATATGGTGTCTACATTTTTGCCATTTCCTTATAATTTTAGAGGAAGAATATAATAAAGCCATTTATTTTATTAATTTACTTATATTTTGCTAAGGGTTAGCATATATAAGTATTAAACTCAATTTATCTGCCTTTTTTTGATCTGCAAACAGAATAATTAGTACAAAAAGTTCCTTTCCTTTCAAAAACATTTTACTTCAACTGGTTCACCATTTCAGATAATTAATTTGTGTATTTTTTGACAAAACAGTGAAGCACTCAATTCGATGTCTCTCAATTGTGTAACCTTGTTAATTGCACATACAGTACGGCTGCTGTGGACTGGTCACAATATTTCTATGACGCAATAATATTAGATTCCAAACACTAGTTATAGGAATAATCATCAAAAATCCAGCAAGAGGATCACAGATCTAGAAGTCGAGTTTTGACATTAACTTCTGAAGAAATAAGCTATTTATATTAACAGTGACCTTGACTTTAGAGACCTTGACCTTGGAGTCCCAGACTCCGAAATCAATAGGTGTCTTCCCTTCCTATAGGGTAACCTCTGGTATAAGTTTGGTAAAGGTGTGTCAAATAGAACTAAAGTTATTGCCCGGAAACCAATTTGTCACAAAATATTCTATTTATATTAACAGTGACCTTGACCTTGGGGTGCGAGACTCTGAAATCGATAGGTGTCTTCCTTTCCTACAGGGTAACCACTGGTATAATTTTGGTAAAGGTGCATCAAATAAAACTAAAGTTATTGCCCGGAAACCAATTGTTTACGCCCGCCCGCCACTTCATCAAACTATAAGTCGAGTTTGACTTCGTCAAAACTCGACTAAAAATTTAAGTAATGAAGCGCCGTGCACAACACGGTGCTTCATTAATTAAAATATTGCTGATAATTTTTATTACCTGGTAAACATGTGCCTGGACATCACTGCCCACATGTGGATTATGACCAGACCAAGGCGATTGTACTGTAATTTCCAAACAAACTATTTACCATACATACCTTCAGGACAAAAGTCTCTGTCAAACAAGAAATAATAGAACAGGCTTTTAGATTACACCAATTTCACACCATTTACAGGTGTGCCCAAATTAGAGAATGTGTGAAGTCATCAAGAAAAATACATAAATTCTCTCTACCTCTTCTGCATCTGAGAATAACTAACATCATAATATGTCCATAAAAGCACAAAGAAAGACATGGCAATAAGATATAACAGGATAAGACTGTTTTTTCTGGTTTTAATGTGCCCAAATTAGGGCAAAAGGGTGTGCCCAAAATAAATGAATTTTAAGGCCTGTAGAATGCTTAGGTCGTCATTACAACAAGAGTGACAAGAGCACCGCTGGGCATTGCATCATACGCCCGTGAACTGTTCAAATTGTACCATTTTAACACATTTGCAATTTTTTTAGAGTGCGAGAAATTTATACTGGCATATATATATATGTTACAGTCAGACTTTGAAATCAGTGATTTTGTGAAATGACTAAATTTTTCAGTCATTTGAGAAAAAGACTAACAAGTTTGAAGCCAATCGAAAAACAAATACTAAAGTTATCATCCGGAAACCAAATATTTGACGAAGAATTCTAAGTCCAACAGGGGCCATAATTCAGGCAAAAATTGTTCAGACCGACCCCATATTCGAACTTGACCTGTATTTTGTTGTGATTAAACCACATACCAAGTTTGGAGCTGATCGGAAAACAAATACTAAAGTTATCATCCGGAAACCAAATATTTGACGAATTCTAAGTTCAACAGGGGCCATAATTCAGGCAAAAATTGTTCAGACCGACCCCATATTTGAACTTGACCTGTATTTTGTTGTGATTAAACCACATACCAAATTTGGAGCCAATCGGAAAACAAATACTAAAGTTATCATCCGGAAACCAAATATTTGACGAATTCTAAGTCCAACAGGGGCCATAATTCAGGCGAAAAATGTTCGAACCGACCCCATATTCGAACTTGACCTGTATTTTGTTGTGATTAAACCACATACCAAATTTGGAGCTGATCGGAAAACAAATACTAAAGTTATCATCCGGAAACCAAATATTTGACAAATTCTAAGTCCAACTGGGGCCATAATTCAGGCGAAAAATGTTCGGAACGACCCCATATTCGAACTTGACATGTATTTTGTTGTGATTAAACCACATATTACATTTGGAGCCGATCGGAAAACAAATACTAAAGTTATTGTTCGGAAACCAAACGGACGGACGGACGGACGGACGGACGGACGGACGGACGGACAGACGGACAACGCCATACTATAATACGTCCCGTTTTTCAAACGGGCGTATAAAAATGTCTAATTTGGCAAAGGGCTATTCAATTACTGGGCGCCACTGTAAATACAGTGCGATTTGGCATAACAAATTGTTTTAATCTCTGACCGCTGCTGGCAGATTTTTCAACTCCCTTCAAAAATAATGTTATCTACCAGAGGTATGTTGCAGGTAATTGTTGAACTATGTTCTTATAAATTGTAGTACCCTTATCCATGGGGAGCTCAGTGGATCAGTGATTAAACAAGAGGCCCCACGTGGCCTTAATCGCTCACCTGACAAAGTGACTCTAAGAAGTATTTTAGGTCACCTCACCATGTCATGCCTCATCAACATTAACTGGTTGAGTGATAGATTTTGTTTGAAGTTCAACATTTGTTACCTAAAATTAGTTTTATTTAAAATCATTGGTGTGTGGCCAATCTCCAATGATTTTTAATAAAGCAAATTTATCTCTGCAGACAAACTGGTTTAGCATGAAGCACAAACAAGGAATGTGAAGAGATAGCCTTGGACATCTCTCCCCAACTGTGGATATCTTCCATGTGCTACATGTATATATTTGCATGCAAGAAAACAAAAATTTTCACAAATTTTATTTTTTTTTATCATCATTGGAACAAGCTCAAACAGCTTATTCCAATAGGGGTATGGGAAGATCAGGTATATTTTTGAGACAGAAATGTGAATATATAAATAATGGTGTTTTTTTGTGAATGATGCTGGAGAATTTTGCGTAAAGATATGGTAAATGGTTTGTTCTAGATACAGAATGATGCAAAAGTATTTAAATTTGATTAGGCAAGTTGTTCCTATAATGCATTTAAAAATTGAAGTAACTGTTTTTTTGCTGACGAACTTTTAGATGTGTGTGTCTGTGTTTGTGTGTGTGTGTGTGTGTGTGTGTGTGTGTGTGTGTGTGTGTGTGTGTGTGTGTGTGTGTGTGTGTGTGTGTGTGTGTGTGGGGGGGGGGGGGGTAAGAGTGTTCTTGCAAACAAAATTCCTGAATAAATGGCAAATTTTATTTTTTGTGTGAAAGACATAGTGCGTGAATGTTGACTGGAACAAGCTTAGAGAGCTCATTTTAATGTGAAGTCATAAAGCTGTGTTTTACGTACGAAATTCTGGAATAACTAAAAAAATTGCTTTTTTGACTCAAAAAGCATGGTGTGCGACCTCTCATTGGAATGAGCTCAAAAAGCTCATTCCAATGGGGTATTTACAAGCGATAAGTACATGTATGTTTAAGAGACAAAAATTAAAATTTGAATAGCGATTTTTGCGAAGAATGCTGACAAGTTTTGGCAGTTATGCTGGTAAAAAGATAAGATATGCAAAGTGGTTGTTTTTTAGAGGCGACATTTAATTAAGGGGAATTAACCCTTGATTACTGAGGTAACTTCTAAAAGTACTGAAATTTCATGAAGCAATGTGAATAACAGACAACAGTTGCCTAAAAATTTCATGAATAACTAAAATTTTTATTCCTTTGTCTCGAAAACATGGCATATGACCTTTGTTGGAATGAGCTGAATGCGTGTGTTCCAATGAGGGGTCATAAAATTTGAACGAAGATTTGTGTGAATAATGCCTTAGTACTGCTAGATTTGGGTAAACGGTTCACCCTGGATACCACCCCTTCTATAGTAGATCTTTTCTGCAAATTTTGTCTAAGATTCTATCAACTTTACAAATAAATATGTTCATGAATCACAATCAGATCCACCCTACAATGTTGCATACCAAATATCAAAAGATTCTGCCTGCTGGATCTGGAGAAGAAGATTTTTTAAGAAATATGCCTGAAACGCACTAAGTTAAAATTTGGGCTCCTATACGGAGCCCAAATATAAACCCAGGGGGCCGATTTGAACAAACTTGAATCAGATCCACCCCACAATGTTGCTTACCAAATATGAAAAGATTCTGCCGGCTGGATCTGGAGAAGAAGATTTTTTAAGAAATTTGCCTGAAATGCACTAAGTTCGAATTCGAGCTTCTATAGTGAGCCCAAATATGAAACTAGGAAGCCGATTTGAACAAACTTGAATCAGATCCACCCCACAATGTTGCATACCAAATATCAAAAGATTCTGCCTGCTGGATCTGGAGAAGAAGATTTTTTAATAAATTTGCCCGAAATGCACTAAGTGCGAATTCGGGCTTCTATATTAAGCCCAAATATGAATCCAGGGGGCCAATTTGAACAAACTTGAATCAGATCCACCCCGCAATGTTGCATACCAAATATCAAAAGATTCTGCCTGCTGGATCTGGAGAAGAAGATTTTTGAAGAAATTTGCCTGAAATGCACTAAGTGCGAATTCGGGCTTCTATATTAAGCCCAAATATGAATCCAGGGGGCCGATTTGAACAAACTTGAATCAGATCCACCCTGCAATGTTGCATACCAAATATCAAAAGATTCTGCCTGCTGGATCTGGAGAAGAAGATTTTTGAAGAAATTTGCCCGAAATGCACTAAGTTTGAATTCGAGCTTCTATAGTGAGCCCAAATATAAATCCAGGGGGCCGATTTGAACAAACTTGAATCAGATCCACCCCGCAATGTTGCATACCAAATATCAAAAGATTCTGCCTGCTGGATCTGGAGAAGATGATTTTTTAAGAAATTTGCCTGAAATGCACTAAGTTCGAATTCGAGCTTCTATAGTGAGCCCAAATATGAATCTAGGAAGCCGATTTGAACAAACTTGAATCAGATCCACCCCACAATGTTGCATACCAAATATCAAAAGATTCTGCCTGCTGGATCTGGAGAAGAAGATTTTTTAATAAATTTGCTTGAAATGCACTAAGTTCAAATTTGGGCTCCTATACTGAGCCCAAATATAAACCCAGGGGGCCGATTTGAACAAACTTGAATCAGATCCACCCCACAATGTTGCTTACCAAATATGAAAAGATTCTGCCTGCTGGATCTGGAGAAGAAGATTTTTTAAGAAATTTGCATGAAATGCACTAAGTTCAAATTCGAGCTTCTATAGTGAGCCCAAATATGAATCTAGGAAGCCGATTTGAACAAACTTGAATCAGATCCACCCCACAATGTTGCATACCAAATATCAAAAGATTCTGCCTGCTGGATCTGGAGAAGAAGATTTTTTAAGAAATTTGCCTAAATGCACTAAGTTCGAAATCGGGCTCCTATACTGAGCCCAAATATGAACCCAGGGGGCCGATTTGAACAAACTTGAATCAGATCCACCCTACAATGTTGCATACCAAATATCAAAAGATTCTGCCTGCTGGATCTGGAGAAGAAGATTTTTTAAGAAATTTGCCTGAAATGCACTAAGTTCGAAATCGGGCTCCTATACTGAGCCCAAATATTAACCCAGGGGGCCGATTTGAACAATCTTGAATCAGATCCACCCCACAGTGTTGCTTACCAAATATGAAAAGATTCTGCCGGCTGGATCTGGAGAAGAAGATTTTTTAAGAAATTTGCCTGAAATGCACTAAGTTCGAATTCGGGCTTCTATAGTAAGCCCAAATATGTATCCAGGGGGCCGATTTGAACAAACTTGAATCAGATCTACCCCGCAACATTGCATACCAAATATCAAAAGATTCTGCCTGCTGGATCTGGAGAAGAAGATTTTTGAAGAAATTTGCCTGAAATGCACTAAATTCGAATTCGAGCTCCTATAGTGAGCCCAAATATGAATCTAGGGGGCCGATTTGAACAAACTTGAATCAGATCCACCCTACAATGTTGCATACCAAATATCAAAAGATTCTGCCTGCTGGATCTGGAGAAGAAGATTTTCAAAGAAATTTGCCTGAAATGCAGTAAGTTCAAATTTGGGCTCCTATACTGAGCCCAAATATAAACCCAGGGGGCCGATTTGAACAAACTTGAATCAGATCCACCCCGCAATGTTGCATACCAAATATTAAAAGATTCTGCCTTCTGGATCTGGAGAAGAAGATTTTTGAAGAAATTTGCCCGAAATGCACTAAGTTTGAATTCGAGCTTCTATAGTGAGCCCAAATATGAATCCAGGGGGCCGATTTGAACAAACTTGAATCAGATCCACCCCGCAATGTTGCATACCAAATATCAAAAGATTCTGCCTGCTGGATCTGGAGAAGATGATTTTTTAAGAAATTTGCCTGAAATGCACTAAGTTCGAATTCGAGCTTCTATAGTGAGCCCAAATATGAATCTAGGAAGCCGATTTGAACAAACTTGAATCAGATCCACCCCACAATGTTGCATACCAAATATCAAAAGATTCTGCCTGCTGGATCTTGAGAAGAAGATTTTTTAATAAATTTGCTTGAAATGCACTAAGTTCAAATTTGGGCTCCTATACTGAGCCCAAATATAAACCCAGGGGCCGATTTGAACAAACTTGAATCAGATCCACCCCACAATGTTGCTTACCAAATATGAAAAGATTCTGCCGGCTGGATCTGGAGAAGAAGATTTTTTAAGAAATTTGCATGAAATGCACTAAGTTCAAATTCAAGCTTCTATAGTGAGCCCAAATATAAATCTAGGAAGCCGATTTGAACAAACTTGAATCAGATCCACCCCACAATGTTGCATACCAAATATCAAAAGATTCTGCCTGCTGGATCTGGAGAAGAAGATTTTTTAAGAAATTTGCCTAAATGCACTAAGTTCGAAATCGGGCTCCTATACTGAGCCCAAATATGAACCCAGGGGGCCGATTTGAACAAACTTGAATCAGATCCACCTTACTATGTCGCATACCAAATATCAAAAGATTCTGCCTGCTGGATCTGGAGAAGATTTTTTAAGAAATTTGCCTGAAATGCACTAAGTTCGAAATCGGGCTCCTATACTGAGCCCAAATATTAACCCAGGGGGCCGATTTGAACAATCTTGAATCAGATCCACACCACAATGTTGCTTACCAAATATGAAAAGATTCTGCCTGCTGGATCTGGAGAAGAAGATTTTTTAAGAAATTTGCCTGAAATGCACTAAGTTCGAATTCGGGCTTCTATAGTAAGCCCAAATATGTATCCAGGGGGCCGATTTGAACAAACTTGAATCAGATCTACCCCGCAACATTGCATACCAAATATCAAAAGATTCTGCCTGCTGGATCTGGAGAAGAAGATTTTTGAAGAAATTTGCCTGAAATGCACTAAATTCGAATTCGAGCTCCTATAGTGAGCCCAAATATGAATCTAGGGAGCCGATTTGAACAAACTTGAATCAGATCCACCCTACAATGTTGCATACCAAATATCAAAAGATTCTGCCTGCTGGATCTGGAGAAGAAGATTTTCAAAGAAATTTGCCTGAAATGCAGTAAGTTCAAATTTGGGCTCCTATACTGAGCCCAAATATAAACCCAGGGGGCCGATTTGAACAAACTTGAATCAGATCCACCCCACAATGTTGCATGCCAAATATCAAAAGATTCTGCCTGCTGGATCTGGAGAAGAAGATTTTTTAAGAAATTTGCCTGAAATGCACTAAGTTCGAAATCGAGCTCCTATACTGAGCCCAAATATGAACCCAGGGGGCCGATTTGAACAAACTTGAATCAGATACACCCTACAATGTTGCATACCAAATATGAAAAGATTCTGCCTGCTGGATCTGGAGAAGAAGATTTTTTAATGTTTTTCCCATTGCCTACAGTGTTAAAAAGTGCGGACTCAGCACTTTTTCAAAGTCCCGAAACTGTACCCTATGATAAAACGATGGCAATTTTTTTTTACCAATCCTTTCTGTTGGTCCTAAGGAAGCTGCACACCAAATAAAAATTCTCAGTGCCGTGCAGTTTTGGAGATATGGGTGTTTTACATTTTTTCTATTTTTAGCTCCTGCGGTTCCCACGGGGCTGCGGGAAAATTTTTTTTTGCATAAATCAAGTACTCATGACCCAATAAGCCCTCACATAAAATTTGGTTCAAATCAGCCTCTCGGTTTGGAAAATAGAAATTTTGGGCGGGGCAAAAAATTTTGCCCCTCTCATAACAACGTCAAGTATAGCCCCACAAACTTCTCTTGAACAAATCTGAGTCTACACCTCAAAAGGAAGCTGCACACCAAATATCAAGTCTCTGCTACTGCTGGTTCATGAGAAGAAGATTTACAAAGATTTTGGTGCCCCTTGGGGGTGTGGCACCACCCAGGAGGAGGGGCAACTTCATTTGAACAAATCTGAATTGGCATTAGGTAATAAACATTTAGCCAACATTTGAATAAAATTGGGCTAGTGGTTTAGGAGGAGAAGTCGATAATGTAAAGTTAACGCCGGACGGACGCCGACGGACGCCGGACGACGGACGCCGGACAGAAAGTGATTAGTAAAGCTCCCCTTGAGCTTCGCTCAGGTGAGCTAAAAATTGGACTTCAAACCAAAAGGTCAACACTACGGCGCTGAACAGCGGTAAATGCGTTGGGCACTTGAACAAGACACAAGTCCCTGATAGCCCAGTACTACGTCAATGAAGCACTTGCCTTGAACCGCCACTAACTCTGCTTGGACCAAGTTAGAAAGTTGGAGAGTCAGACAGTTGCTCGCCACTGCTCAGTGGTTCTCTCTGAGTACTCCAGCTTTTATGACCATCCTCCACATAAAACTGTCAATCATGATGTGACCCTGGCTGTGAAAAGTGTCATTAAACCCAATTAAATAAGCACACAAAAATGGTTTCTTGATGGCACATTCCATTGAATTTTTCATTAAAAGTCATGAAAAACTAAAATTACTCAGCAGGTTTGAAGTTTTAATGGGATTTAATGACACATTCAAAAGCCCTGATCTCATTGCCCTGGACAGTTTTATTTCCATTTTTCATGTAAAATTATAGACAATAAAATTTCAGCATTTCAATCATTAGTTGAACTCTCTTATCCCTGTTGAAGAATCAGTCCTTCACAACAGATGGTAATGAGTACAGCTGCACCTGGCAGCAGTCACAAATGGCATAGAATATGGTATGTATACCTTTTGACTGGACTGGTGTGTTCTATTGTGTTTTCAATGGTAGCTTTATGTCAACAATTAAGAGGAATACGCTGGATCAATTTTTGCCAATGATCCATATCTGTCATTCCGCATGGATATAAAACAATAGTTTCGAATGGAAGGCAATATCTGGATCGGAGGTGAATACAATTTTTTTTGGCCAGTGCCCTTCACACTCATGACCCATATTGAAAGCTGAACAAGTGGATTTTTGCAGTCACAAAATTACTCCAGTGAAGGAATGATTTCAAGAACCAGTGTCCCGTTTTATGGCTGGAGGAAGCCAGAGTACCCAGAGGAAACCATCAGTACTAATGCTGCACAAGCAGAGTTCACAGCAGTTGGAGAAAAGTGCTCCATCAACAAGCAGTAGTATACAGTGCCAATGTGCCCCCATGTGGGCAATCGGGATTAAGTGTCTTACCCAAGGACAAAATGCAGTTACCGCTTGTCAGGATCGAGCTGTCAACCTTTCGGTTTAAGTTCAATGATTTAAACAATGAACTACCAGACTCCAAGGTTAAGAGTTAATAGACACTGCTCAATACTGATACTCTCACTTACTTCTCTCTAAGAAAGTTGGAGGATTCTACAAAAATATTAGCAGTTCAATGACCACCAAATTGTCTACCCAATCTTTTAGTGAGGCAGGCCTTTAAATTCATTCATTTTGGGGACACCATTTTGCCCTAATTTGGAGACATTAAAACGTGAAATAAGTCTTATCCTGTTATGTTTTATTGTTAAGCATTTCTTTGCATTTCTATGGTCATATTATGATGGAATTTATTCTAAAATTCAGAATAGGCACAGAGAATTTATATATTTTTCTTCATGTCTTCACACCTTCTCTAATTTGGGGACACCTATACAAGGTGTGAAATTGCGATAATCTAAAGGCCTGTAGTGAGGGTACGTCCATGCATACTTAACCACTAAACACCAATGACAAGCATTTCCCCAAAAGTAAAACAAAACATTCATGCCTATATATTAGTTGCAAAAGCATTCAAATACCAAAAACCATAAATTTCTGAATGTCAAACCTTCCATAGAAAAGAAAAGGGATTCTGCACAGAATTTCCTTATGTCAGACGTTCCTGAACAAATGATATATATCCCTCTGCACACTGGTGTAAAAAAAAAAAACCATAGATTTTAAACTTTAAATGTTTTGCATAATGCAACTAGGAATTTAGCCAATTCAATCTTGTTTGACAGAGCTCTTTGAGCTCTGCCAAACAAGATTGAATTGTTGAAATTCGAAGTTGCATTTTGGGATAAAAATTGTACCATAACCATGAAATGCCTCTTTTCTTTCAAAAGCATTAGTTCAATAATTCTTGTTTTCACAATGAAAGGAAAATAAGGATATCAAATATTGACGAAAGAACAAAAGAAAGGTTAAACAAAATTACAGGACACAAAAAAGAACCCAACAGTAGAGTTTATTTGCATTATATCATTTTCAGTCTCGGTTAAAAAGTAGTCCTTTTTGTCAAAGAAATTTCTGAGTTCTCTTTTCTTTGTGATTCGCATCTAGACAATACCCTGAAAATTGGTCCATAACCCATGGAAATAATTTTACAATACCAGTGAAAATACAGATTACTGCAATATTTCTTTCCTGTTTTTCCTTCACACATAACGCCAACAATTAAAATTTATTTATTTATTGATGTTGAAGGTCACATACTTATGCACAATGGCTAATCGTGACCGTGACAGTTTTATGGGTGAAGGAAGCCGGAGTACCCAGAGAGAAGCACTGTGCATCGACAAGCAAATGTCAGCTCCTCAACATTCTAACTCTGTTCAAGCTCCTCTCAAGCAGGGTTACAGCGGTTGAACACATGAGCACCATCGACGTGCAGTACGCCTTAGTACACAGCGTCATCGTGCCCCATGTAGGCAACCAGGATAAAGTGCTTTGCCCAAGGACACATTTCAGCATTTCAATCATTAGCTGAACTATTGTGTGTTTTCAATAAATACAATGACATATAGCTGAGTTATCAGTTCGTAGACATTTTAATTCTGTAAATTTACAAGAAAATGGTCTTTCCATTTTCATGTAAATTTATAGACAATAAAATTTCAGTATTTCAATCATTAGCTGAACTCTCTTATCCCTGTTGAAGAATCAGTCCTTCACAACAGATGGTAATGAGTACAGCTGCACCTGGCAGCAGTCACAAATGGCATAGAATATGGTATGTATACCTTTTGACTGGACTGGTGGGTTTTATTGTGTTTTCAATGGTAGCTATTGTCAACAATTAAGAGGAATACGCGGGATCAATTTTTGCCAATGATCCATATCTGTCATTCCGCATGGATATAAAACAATAGTTTCGAATGGAAGGCAATATCTGGATCGAAGGTGAATACAATTTTTTTTTGCCAGTGCCCTTTACACTCATGACCCATACTGAAAGCTGAACAAGTGAATTCTTGCAGTCACAAAATTACTCCAGTGAAGGAATGATTTCAAGAACCAGTGTCCCGTGAAAAACAGGCAAAAAATATTCCTAGTCATCCCACTACATTTTCCCACTGAAATTGTATTTATGTGCAACCTAAGAATAAAATTTTTCTCAATTCACAGAAAGGATTAACAACTGACCACACTATAGCTACTAAACTATCCAGCCTCAACAAATAATACATATCTACAATAATCAAGTGCACAGAATAAACAAGAGGAGTGGAGCAAGAAAGGTTACAGGAAACATAAGGTGAATGCAGCTATACACATATCAACTGAAGATGAACATTTCATTGGGAGGGTCAGTAAAGCATATGCCTCGTAAATTATGTTAATACATTACAGAATGGAAAATCATCCCCCCATATAAGTTAAGTTATAAGTACCATTATCCTTGGAGATGTCTGTCCCTGAAAAGATGCATTACTTTGCATTATTATTGTGAAACAATCCACAGGACAGTTTTAGACAACAGATGACACAATACAACAGTTTAAACACACAGAAAAAAGCATATATTTGCAGAAATAAATTCACAAAAAACCTCAGTGCAGTTAGCAATGCAACAGAAGATTATCAGGTTGCTGCCAGATACAGCATGCAGAGATTGGGCAACCAATAAAACATTTAAGGAGTGGTTTACCACCTGGATAACCTTATTAGTGAAAATTCATAAGAATGACAGGGAAAGTTTCAACCAATGGACCTCTGAGTTGAACCTAAAGGTGCAGTAGTTAAAACAAAGTTTGTCCTCCAAATGCATCATTGGCAACAGGAATTGAAAATTATTGAACTCGTGGAATTCCTCTCCCCAAGTGTGTGTGGTAATACACTCTCCCTGTACTGCACATTACTCACATTCTATTTTCTCTTCACTAATTATTTATTTATTTATTGGTGTATAATGTCAGTTTTAGCAACTAAGACTATACCATGACCACAACCCAAGTATAAAGTCAAGCTTATCCAATCGTTTATACCCACACTGGCCACATAAGAAGACTTCCAGACCGGCCATTATTGGATTGTATTTTACAGTGATACAGAGCTTATTTACTTATAGTAACCAAGCACTGCTCCATGGGACTATTCAGTGATATTAAACACAAGAGGCCTCAGGGAGCCTGAGGTCGCTCACCTGACACAGTAGCCTAAATATTAACCCAGAAAACTGATTTCAACAAGTTCTGCCCCTCCTAACAAAAACTTATTCCATATATCCAAAGATTCTGACCAGTGGGTCTAAAAAAAAGAAGATTTTTAAAGAATATTCCTCATATTGAAATAAGTAATAATTCAGGCTCCCACAGGGAGCCCAAAAACCAACCCAGGGACTTGGCTTGAACAAACTTTAATCTCACCCCACTGAGGATGCTGCATACCAAATATCAAAACATTCCAACTGCTGGATCTGAAGGAGATTTTTAAAGAAAATTCCTCATTTTGAACTAAGGTATAATTCGGGCTCTCACAGTGAGCCCAAATATGAACCCAGGGACTTGGCTTGAACAAACTTGAATCTCACCCCCCTAAGGATGCTGCATACCAATATCAAAAGATTCTGATTGGTAGACCTGAAGAAGAAGATTTTTAAAGAATATTCCTCATACTGCACTAATTTAAACATTTGGGCTCGCATAGAGAGCCCAAATATGGACCCATGGATTTGATTTCAATAAACATGTGAAACAATCTTCCAAATATGTTATATGTGAAATTTGAAAGCTTTTGGAGCCGTGGTTTGGGAGAAAAGTACTCTTAAATGAAGGGCAAATTATTTTTTTTTGCATAAATTAAGTACTTATGACCCAATAAGCCCTCATATCAAATCAGCCAATCGGTTTGGAAAATAGAAATTTTGGGAGGGGCAAAATTTCTTCCCTCTCCCGTAACGAAGCCAAATATAGCTCCTCGAACTTCTCTTGAAGAAATCGGAGTCTACACCTCAAAAGGAAGCTGCACACCAAATATCATGTCTCTGCTACTGCTGATTCATGAGAAGATTTTATAAGATTTATGCACACTTTTTGGGCGTGGCCCTACCGAGGGGTGAGGCAACCCGATTTGAACAAAATCAAAATGCAATGTCATAACAAACTATTATCTCAAATTTCAAGTAAATTGGTTCAGCGGTTTTGGAGGAGAAGATTCAAACACCATGTTCATGGACGATGGACAGTGAGTGATCACTATAGCTCCCCTGACTGAAAGTCAGGTGAGCTAAAAAGTCACGACTAATGTTTTTGATAAGCTCTCTCATTCCAAATAAATTGAACAACATCTCCAACTTTTCAATAAAGCAAACAAAAAGTCATGGGCAAGAGGATTACCATTTATATTGGTGTTCAAGATCCTTTTCAGCACCCATGGATATATCATAATGGCCCACCAGACTAACTCTCAAACGCTGTGGAAAAGTATTAGAAAAACAAGCTTGTTTTCAGATAATGGGCTTCTGGATTCAACCCTGAATTCTGCTAGCTAGAAGGTTAATCAGAAGTTTTGTTATACACAATTGTTCCTGTACTATTTATTTATTTGGGGTTAACAACACTTTTGACATCTCGAGTCGACTCCTATCGGACAGTTTTATGAGTGAAAGAAGCCAGAGTACATGGAGAAAACCACAGACAGTGGTGACAAACTGTCAGACTCCCCAAAGTACTAACTCCACACAAGCAGGGTTAACATTGGTTGAAGGGAAGTTCACCATCCAAGTGCAGCATGTCTTAGTACACATCACAACTGTGCCACCACGTGGGCAATCAGGATTAACTGCCTCTCCCAAGGACACAAACTAGTTGCCGCTGGTTGGGATCGGACAGTTGACCTTTTTGGTCTGAAGTCCAATGCCCTAACCAATGAGCCACCATGCTCCAACTTCCTATACTGTAAAATGCTGTACACAGTGGTATAAAAGATAATCTTTAATTCCAGTTTCTTTTTAATTATTGGAGTTTAATGACAATTTCAACAGCCAGGACCACCTCAAGTCAGACAGTTTTTGCAGAGGTGGAGGAAACCAGAGTACCTGGAGAGAACCACCGAGCAGTGGCGAGCAACTGTCAAACTTCCCAATGTACCAACTCCGCACAAGCAGGGTGAGCAATGGTTGATGGCAAGGGCACCATCAACATGCAGTACACCGTTGTACACAGGGCAGCCATGCATGGGCAAACAGGATTAAGTGCCTTGCTCAAGGAAACAGCAGTTACTGCTGGGCAGGATCAAACAGTGGAAATTTCGGTTTGAAGTCTAATGTCCTAACCACTTAGCCATCATGTTCCCATTCCTGTTTCAGTCAATGTTTATATTATTTGACTTATGAACTATTTCAACTGCACAGTTACAGAAAGAAATACTTGAGTTTGAGAAGTGAATAAACTTATGATCATGTCAACTCTACGCAAGTCATTAAAAAACAAGAAGCCCCCAGGGGCCTTAATCGCTCACCGGCCAAAGTGGTTTAAAGAAGTATGTGGGGTCACATTCAGTTAGACATGGTTCATCAACACGACTACAAAGAAATGAAGTCATGAGAGGCAAATTTTATGGAAAAACACTAAGGAATGGATTTGAACAAACCTGAAGGTAACATACCCCCCCCCCCCCCCCAACCCCACCCCTGCCCATAGAGCCCAAATATTAAGCCAAGGACTCAAATTGAACAAACTTGAATCTGATCCCCCTTGACATGTCATATACTAAATAAGAAAGAATTCTGACTGATGGATATGAAGAAGGTTTTTAAAGAAATCACCTTACATTGCCCAAAGTTAAACTTTGGGCTCAAATAGGGAGCCAAAATATTAACCAAGGGTTCTGATTTGAACAAACTTGAATCTGACCCACCTAGAGATGTTATATACCAAATATGAAAGGATTCTGATTGGTGGATCTGAAGAAGATTTTTAAAGAAATTTCCTCAAATTGCACCAAGTTAAACTTTGGGCTCCAATAAAGAGCCCAAATACTAACTCAGGGACCCGATTTCAACAAACTTGAATCTAACCCCCTTAGAGATGTTGTATACCAAATATGAAAGCATTCTGACTGGGGGATCCCCCCTGTGGGCGTGGCAAGTTTATTTGGACAAACTTGAATTGACATATGATAAGGAACATGCACACAAAATTTGGTTCAATTTGGTCAAGTAGCTTGTGAGGAGAAGTCGATAATGTACAGTTCACGACGGACGACGACGGATGGCAAGTGATAAGTTAAGCTCCCTTCGGTGAGCTAAAAACAATACACAATTAAAATTAATCATGTACACACTAACTGTTTTCTTACAGCTTATTAGGAAGAGCTAGCAAGCATTCCCTAGTAAAATACTGTTTGGGGAGAATGGGTTACTGCTAAATACCTGCTGAGTGGAGTTTATACTCAAGTGGTAACTCATGATGTGTGAAATGAATGTGTCAATGACACTGCAGCTCAACTTGACAAACTTGAACTTGGAAAGTTATAAATGAAAAGGCAAAACTGAAGATCATTGGTACCAATGTTATTTGGTGAAATTTCAAAACAGCATTGTGTATGCACAACGTCAGAGTAATCCATGCATTTTTAAATGTAAACTGTAAGACTGGCAAAGGAAGAATGTTGATACACAAATGCAGTATGTTCAGAGGTTATTGTAAATGGCAACTTTTTTCACAGAAATCAATGCTAATCAATAGCTCTTATCTAAAGGTCTTTCCTAATGAGCACACCAAGTTCAAAAACAATTCTATAATAAAAATGGCCGGCAGGCCATGTCAAAGAATGTTGATGCACAAATGCAATAAATTCAAAGATTGTTGCTTATAGCAACAGTTTTTGATGGAAATGAAAAGAAATTCAATAGCTCCTATCTTTGTCACCCTGCATAAGCATACAAAGTTTCAAAACAATCTGATAATGAATGTGCCCTCTGAGGCATGCCAAAGGAAGATGTTAAAGCACAAATGTACTAAGTAGAAGGTCACTGCTTGTGGCAATGGTTTTTTTTTGTTTGTTTTTTTTTTTTTTTTTGGGGGGGGGGGGGGGGGGTATGGAAATTCATAAATATACCCTTCTGAGAGTTCAAAAGGGATAAGTTGATGCACAAATGCAGTAAGTTCAAAGGCTAGTGATAACGACAATTTATGGAAATGAAAAAATGCAATAGCTCACATCTGGAGATCACGCCGAACACACATACCAAGTTTCAAAGTGATCCGATCATAAATGTGCCCTGAAGGGTGTGTTAAAGGGAAATATTTTGGCCTGACTGAGTTCAAAGGTCAGCAGCAACATTTTTTACAGAAATGGAAGAAAATCCAGCTCCCATATAGATGTCACCCCATACAAGCACACCAAGTTTGCAAGCGATCCGAGCATAAATGTGCCCTGCAGGGTGTGTCAAAGGGAAATATTGATGCTTAACTGCACTAAGTTTTTACTACGTTCATCAGAGGTTATTTTTGACAGAAATGGAGGAAAATCGATAGCTCCCATCTAGAGGAAACCCCAAACAAGCATACAATGTTTCAAACTGATCTGATCATAAATGTGCCCTGAAGGGCATGCCAAAGGAATATATTGATACCTGACTAAACTAAATTCAAAGATCGTTACCAGCGGCAACATTTTTTGACGGACAGAAATGGAAGAAAATCGATAGTTCTAAGAACGTTGGTCGCGGCAACATTTTTTGGCGGAAATGGAAGAAAATCGATAGCTCCCATCTAGAGATCTTCCCAAACAAGCATGCCAAGTTTCAAAACAATCTGATCACAAATGTGCCCTGTAGGGTGTACCAAAGGGTAATATTGATGTCTGACTAAAGTAAGTTCTAAGAAGGTTGGCCGGGGCAACATTTTTTGACGGAAATTGAAGAAAATCGAACGCTTCCATCTAGAGGTCACTCCAAACAAGTCTACCAAGTTTCAAAGCGATCTGATCATAAATGCGACCTGTGAGGTGTGCCAAAGGAAATTGTGGACGTACGTACCTACGACGAGAAGTGATGGCAATAGCTCAGCTTGACTTTGTCAAGTTGAGCTAAAAATCGATAGCTCCCATCTAGAGGTCACCCCAAACAAGCATACCAGGTTCCAAAGCAATCATAAATGTGCCCTGTAGGGTGTGCCAAAGGGGCATATTGTGGTCTGACTAAACTAAGTTCTAAGAACATTGGCCGCAGCAACATTTTTTGACAGAAATTGAAGAAAATCGATAGCTCCCATCTAGAGGTCACTCACCCTAAAGAAGCATGCCAGGTTTCTAAGCAATCCAATCATAAATGTGCCCTGTAGGGTGTGCCAAAGGGAAATACTGAGGTCTGACTAAACTAAGTTCCAAGAACATTGGCCGCAGCAACATTTTTTGACGGAAATTGAAGAAAATCGATAGCTCCCATCTAGAAGTCACCCCAAACAAGCAGACCAAGTTTCAAAGCGATCTGATCATAAATGCGACCTTTGAGGTGTGCCAAAGGAAATTGTGGACGTACGTAGTAACGTACTAACGTACATACGTACGCCGATGGACGAGAAGTAATGGCAATAGCTCAGCTTGACTTTGTCAAGTTGAGCTAAAAATTTAAGGAAGCACAAGCTGGCATGTCGTTTTGAGGTAAGCAATCATCCTTGTCCTCTGTAGTCAATTTAATTAACTTAATTTAAAATAAGGAGAGTGGCAAATGCCCACCTGGAAAATCTTGATACAATAAGGAAATCAATAAAAGTGCCAATGACACTGTAGCTTAACTTGTGTGTTGTGTTTGATGAAAAGGATAATGTTCAATGTTTATGAAAGGATTATGAAATAAGACAAGAATTGTGTTAATTAGGAATGTGTTCATTTCTGTTCCCTGTATGCTATGTTTTTGATAAAAATAATATGAGGTGTACACTGTACTAAAGAGTTGAGGGGTGGGTTAATATGTCCACACAGTTCATGTATGTGACCCTCACAGTTAACGTTTATCAATGAAAGTTACCAAGTTACAGTGAAATTATTCCAAAACGAGTCATCCTATCAAGTTACATTGAAATCCCTTCATAAATATGGCCTGTAGACTGTTCTAAAGGTTTTCGGGCTTCAGGCCCCTGTAGCTGTCACAGTTGCCCAATCGTATTCAAAAGGGGATGTTCTCATCTAGACATTATATGAAGTCAAACCTACCAAGTTACAATGAAATCCCATAATAAATATGACCTGTAGACTGTGCTAAAGGTTTTCGGGCTTCTGGTTCGGGTAGCCATCATGGCTGAATGATCGCAACCAAAGGGGACAATCTGGGAATCATCTGGAGTGATCCTACGAAGTTACAATGAAATCCCTTCATAAATATGACCTGTAGACTGTGCTCAAGGTTTCCAGGCTTCGGGCACCTGTAGCCACCACAGTTGACCAATCACAACCAAAAGGGGATGTCATCATCTAGGCATTATATGGAGTCAACCTAACAGGTTACAATGAAATCCTTCCATAAATATGACCTTTCGCCTATGCTACAGGTTTTTGGGCTCGGGCACCCATCAAGGCTGAATGATCGCGTTCAAAATGGGACGTTCTCATCTAGACCTTATTTGGAGTCATCCTACCAAGTTACAATGAAATCCCTTCATAAATATGACCTGTAGCCTGTGCTAAAGGTTTTCGGGATTCAAGCCCGTGTAGCCATCACAGTTGCCCAATCACATCCAAAAGGGGACTTTCTCATCTAGACATTATATGAAGTCAACCCGCCAAGTTACAATGAAATCCCTCCATAAATATGACCTGTGGACTGTGCTGAAGATTTTTCAGATTTTGGGCTCGTGCAGTCATCACGGTTGGCAGATCACGCCCAAATGGGGAAATTCTCATCTAGACATCATACAGTGTCATCCTACTAAGTTACAATGAAACCCCCTCCATATTAAGTATGACCTGCAGAATGTGCTGAAGGTTTTGGGGTTTTGGGCTTGGGCAGCCATCACGGTTGACAGATCATGACCAAAAGGGGACGTTCTCATCTCGACATTATACAGAGGCATCCTACCAAATTACAATGAAATCCCTTCATAAATACAACCTGTACACTGTGCTAATGGTTTTCGGGTTTTGGTCTCAGGCAGCCATACCAGTTGACCGATCACGACCAAAAGGAGACGTTCTCAACTAGGCATGACCCCAGCATAGGAAATTTCGTGACAATCGGACAAGAACTGCGGGGTGTAGCCCATGCTAAAGGAAAATGTGAACAGACTCACAGACCAACAGACTCACAGTCTAACAGACTTCCATACATGTGATGGCAATAGCTTATCTTAAAATTAAACAAGAGGCTCAAGTGAGTCTGAAACGCTCACCTGGCTCAAATTGTCAAAAGAGATGAGTGTATCAGTAAGTGAACAGAAGCAAGAGCAATTTTTTGATTTGCTGTGACGCAACCAATGGAAACTTTTTTGACCATTCATTTCTGTTGGTCCTAGGAAAGGTTCCTAGCAAGCTCTGTTCAGTGAAGTATTAAAAAACAATAACCGAACAAAATTTTTGTTTTGTTTTCAACTTCTGTGGTTCCCTCTAGCACCCCCCCCCCCCCCCCCCCCCCCCCCCCCGGCCCCTAAAAAAAAAAAACAAGCGACTCGATTTGAACAAATTTGAACTTGACACCCCTTGAGATGTTACATACCAAATATGAAAGGATTCTCACTGGTGGACCTGAAGAAGAATTTTCAAAAAATTTTCTCATATTTGACAAAGTTAAATATTAACCAAATAAAAGCCCAAATATTAACCCAGGGACCTGATTTGAACAACCTTCAATCTAACCCTCCCAGAGGTGTTGTACACCAAATATCAAAAGAATCTGACTGCTGGATCTGGAGAAGATTTTTAAAGAATAGTCTTCATATTGAACAAAGTTACAATTTGGGCTCCCATAGGGAGCACAAATATGAACCCTGGGACTTGGCTTGAACAAACCTGAATCTCTCTACCCTAAGGATGCTGTATACCAAATATCAAAAGATTCAGATTGTTGGATCTGGAGAAGATTTTTAAAGAATAACCCTCATATTGCACTAATTTGAACATTTGGGCTCCTGTAGAGTGTCCAAAAATGGACCCAGGGGTTAAATTTCAACAACCATGTGAATCAATCTTCCATAGATGTTATATGTGAAATATGAAAGCTTTTGGAGCAGTGATTGGGGAGAAAAAGATTATTTTATATTTTTTCCCATCACCTTTCATGTTAAATAATGCTGATTCAGTTATTTTAGGGAGACTTCATGTCTCCCTCCAGAAAAAATAGGTAGACTGCAGAGTCGAGTAGGATGACTTCATAGGCAAGTGGGGAACATTAAGAATATCTATGTACATGTACCACACCCTGCCACCCCTTCATATTTTCAGCTCGTGGTCCTCCATTAACGCCCTATTAATCCAGGTCCAGTTGTCTATGATGCATCTATGCCAGGTTAAATGAAAGTGTCAATGACACTGTAGCTCAACTTGTCAAGACAAAGACATGTACATGTATAGTATGTGACACAGCAATGACAAACATCTAGGTAATGACCTGATAACAAAGGTACATATAAAGTATTGTAATGGTCTGTACATAAATACTGACCGTTGCCTGTAACAAATGTATAGGTAAAGTATTGTAAAGGTGGGTGACAGTCAGATGCTAAACTAGAAAAGAAAACTTTGAGTCCCAGAGTGGGTCTGACTGAACCCCAAAATATTTGTTCTCATAGCACAGTGATAACAAAGGCACCCCAAAACACACTCGTTCCTGTCCCAAGGTGAAAACAAAGGTACCCAAGAAGTTTTCTGAAGATCAATTCATAAATACGAGCTGTATAGAACTTGTGACAAAAAACTCATTGGACCTAATTTTGGTACAAAATGGCCACTGGCAGCCATCTTGAATTTTGGACCGTACCCAGAAACACTCATTCTCGTCCCAAGGTGATAACAAAGGTACCCAAGAAGTTTTGTGAATATCGGTTCATAAATACAGCCTCTACCCTGAGCCGTATTGACATGTGTGCTTACATTGTGCAAGTAGCACTGAATAAGTCAAAGTTCATCTAATTTGCATAATTTCTGCACGAAAAAAAACCCCTTAGAATATGTGATGTATTCCATGTTACAAAACATTCATACAAAAATTTATTCAAATCAGAACTTTCATGCAGAAGTTCTGTACAACAGACTGATTGCACTAATTTTGGTACAAAATGGCTGCTGGTGGCCATCTTGAATTTCGGACCACACCCAAAAACACTCGCTCTCATCCCACGGTGATAACAAAGGTACCCAACAAGGTTCGTAAAGATTGGTTCATAAATATGGCCTCTAGCCTGAGCTGTATAGAAGTTGTGTACAAACAAGAGGCCCCACGGGGCCTGAAGCGCTCATCTTGTACAGAACACAATTTAAACAGAGTCCAAGAATGAGTCTACATTAAGCAAGCCATCTCCATAGGCTACACTGTCAATCCTTGAGTCCCTCAGGAGTGACAAAAATAATCTGGGCAACATGCCTTTTCTTCAGTTGATCATAAGTAAAATGTAGAGCTCCCCTATGAAGCCCCTTGATACAACCTATGTGGATTAATCTTAGTACCTCTAGAGGGAACTGAATACCAAATTTTTAATTCTTCAGCAAAATGGCCAATTCCGGCTCCCAAAGAGAGCCCAAATATTAACCCAGGATCTTCATTTGAACACAGTTAAATCTGACTTCCCTAGAGATGTTGTGTACCGAATATGAAAGCATTCTGACTGTTGGATCTGAAGAAGAGAAATTGTAAAGAAATTTCTCCGAATTGCACTAAGTTCAAATTTGGGCTACCATAGCGAGCCCAAATATTGACCTATGGATCCGATTTGAACAACCTTGAATCTGACCCCCCTAGAGATGTTGTATACCAAATATAAAAGTATTCCGACTGGTGAATCTGAAGAAGAAGATTTTTAAAGAAATTTTCTCATATTGCACTAAGTAAACATTTGGGCTACCATAGTGAGCCCAAATATATACCTAGGGATCTGATTTGAACAAACTTGAATCTGACCCCCCATAGAGATGTTGCATACCAAATATCAAAGCATTCTGACTGATGGGTCTGAAGAAGAAGATTTTTTTAAATTACCCTCCATATTGAACAAAGATAAAATTTGGGCTTCCGTAGGAAGCCCAAATATTAACCTAGGGACTTGGTTTGAACAATCTAGAATCTGACCCTCATAACAATGATGTATACCAAATATTAAAAGATTCTGACTGGTGGTTCTGAAGAAGAAGATTTTTAAAGAATATTCCCCATATTACCCTATGTTAAAACTTCGGGCTCCTGTAGAGAGCCCAAATATGAACCAATGAGCTTTATTTCAACAAACTTTTATCTGACCCCCCTATGAATGCTGTATACCAAATATCAAAAGATTCTGATGATTGGTTCTGGAGAAAAGATTTTTTAAAATTTTTGCAAATATGTTGACTCAGCATTTTTTCAATGCCCATTACAGAACACCCTAACATAACCGATGGCAATTTTCTTTTACCATTCAATTCTACTGGTCATAAGGATACTTCATACCAAATAAAAGCTCTCTGTTCCGTGGGGTTTGGGAAATATGGGCGTTTGAAAATATTTCTATTTTTAGCTCCCAGGGTTCCCATGGGGATGCAGGAATTTTTTTTTTGCATGGGTCATGTACTTATGACCCAATAATAACACAAACCAAATTTGGTTCATACCGGACCATCGGTTCAGAAAATAGAAATTTTGGGCGGGGCCAAAAATCTTACCCCTCCTATTACAAAGCCAAATATTACTTCACGAACTTCGTTTGAACAAACTTGATTCTACACCTCATATGGAAGCTCCATAGCAAATATCAAGTCATTGTACACACTGGTTCTTGAGAAGAAGATTTTTAAAATATTTGGGTGCATTTTCCCCCACTCCCTCCCTATGGGGCTGGGCATGCTGAGTTGAACAAAAATGAAATGCCCCTTTGGGACCATCACTCACACAAACTTTCACTTGAATTGGCCCAGTGGCTTTGGAGGAGAAGACCAAAACATGGTGTTGACGGACGACGGACGACGGACGACGGATGGGAAGCGATGAGATTAGCTCAGCTTGATTTTGTCAAGATGAGCTAAAAACTGATTAGACCTAATTTCGGTACAAAATGGCCACTGGCAGCCAGCTTGAATTTTAGACCGCACCCAGAAACACTCGTTCTCGTCCCAAGGTGATAACAAAGGTACCCAAGACATTTCGGGAAGATCTGTTCATAAATACAGACTCAAGTCTGAGCCGTATTGACATGTGTACTTAATGTGTGTAAGTCGCACTGAAATATCAAAGTTCATCTAATTTGCATAATTTCTGCACGAGAAAAAAACCTGTATTATATGTGATGTATCCCATGGTACTAAACATTCACACAAAAAATTATTCAAATCAGCGTTTTCATATGGAAGTTCTGTGCAAAAATCTGATTGCACCTAATTTTGTACAAAATGGCTGCCATCGGCCATCTTGAATTTCGGACCGGACCCAAAAACACTCGATCTCGTCCCACGGTGATACCAAAGGTACCCAAGAAGTTTCATAAAGATCGCTTCATAAATACGGCCTCTAGCCCGAGTCGTATTGGCATTTGCACTTACAGTGCTGAAATTAACACCAAAAAACATCAAAATTAGTCTAATTTGCACAATTTACGCACGAGAAAATGAAAGTGTCAATGACACTGTAGCTCAACTTGTCAAGACAAAGACATCTACATGTACAGTATGTGACACAGCAATGACAAACATCTAGGTAATGACCTGATAACAAAGGTACATATAAAGTATTGTAATGGTCTGTACATAAATACTGACCGTTGCCTGTAACAAATGTATAGGTAAAGTATTGTAAAGGTGGGTGACAGTCAGATGCTAAACTAGAAAAGAAATCTGAGTCCCAGAGTGGGTCTGACTGAACCCCAAAATATTTGTTCTCATACCACAGTGATAACAAAGGCACCCCAAAACACACTCATTCCTGTCCCAAGGTGAAAACAAAGGTACCCAAGAAGTTTCGTGAAGATCAGTTCACAAATATGAGCTGTGTAGAAGTTGTGACAAAAAACTGATTGGACCTGATTTCGGTACAAAATGGCCACTGGCAGCCATCTTGAATTTTGGACCACGCCCAGAAACACTCGTTCTCGTCCCAAGGTGATAACAAAGGTACACAAGAAGTTTTGTGAAGATCGGTTCATAAATACAGCCTCTAGCCTGAGCCATATTGACATGTGCACTTACAGAGTATAAGTAGCACTGAATAAATCAAAGTTCATCTAATTTGCATAATTTCTGCACGAGAAAAAAACCCGTACTATATGTGATGTATTCCATGTTACTAAACATTCATACAAAAATTTATTCAAATCAGAACTTTTATACAGAAGTTCTGTACAAAAGACTGATTGCACTAATTTTGGTACAAAATGGCTGCTGGTGGCCATCTTGAAATTCGGACCACACCCAAAAACACTCGTTCTCATCCCAAGGTAATAACAAAGGTACCCATGAAGTTTCGTAAAGATCGGTTCATAAATACGGCATCTAGCCTGAGCCATATAGAAGTTGTGTACAAAAAACTGATTAGACCTAATTTCAATACAAAATGGCCACTGGCAGCCATCTTGAATTTTGGACCGCACCCAGAAACACTCGTTCTCGTCCCAAGGTGATAACAAAGGTACCCAAGACGTTTCGTGAAGATCGGTTCATAAATACAGACTCTAGCCCGAGCCGTATTGACATGTGTACTTACTGTGTGTAAGCAGCACTGAAAAAATCAAAGTTCATCTAATTTGCATAATTTCTGCACGAGAAAAAAACCCGTATTATATGTGATGTATCCCATGGTACTAAACATTCACACAAAAAACTAGAACTATCACTGAAGGTGATTAATACCCCCGCTTTGGGTTTTTAGAAGAATGCACTTCTGATCATGTAGGCGAAGGCCATAAGGAAATGTATACATAAAGATCATTTTTTGTTGTTGAAATTTGTATTTGCATGTGGCCTTCCACAGAACAGCACTGAATACTTAAAGAGCCCACACATATATGGTTTACATTTGGAAAAACACATTTACAATGTGCAACATGTATTCAAAATCGGTTCATTAATGTAGGAGGAGTTGCACACACAAGAATCCCATTTGAAAACCCATAATAAATCCAAGTTAAAGGGAGATAACCTGGTTAAAATTGTCGCAGATCAAAAATTTGGGAATATGCGTATGTTCACTTAGTTGTGATAATGTTTGAAAGGTTTCGTCAAAATTGATTGATAAATGTAGGAGTTGCACGCACAAGAATTTCATGTAGAAACCCATAATAAATCTAAGTTAAAGGGAGATAACCTAGTTAAAATAGCCACAGCTCAAAAATTTTGGAATATGCGCATGTTCACTTAGTAGTGATGATGTCTGTAAACTTTCGTCCAAATTGATTGATAAATGTAGGAGGAGTTGCGCACACAAGAATTTCATGCAGAAACCCATATTAAATCAAAGTTCAAGAGAGATAACCTGGTTAAAATTGTCGCAGATCAAAAAGTTTGGAATATGCACATGTTCACTTAGTAGAGATGATGTTTGAAAGGTTTCATCAAAATCGGTTCATTAATGTAGGAGGAGTTGCGCACACAAGAATTTGTTCGAACGGAAAGACATAATAAATCTAAGTCAAAGGGAGATAACCTGGTTAAAATTGTCGCAGATCAAAAATCTTGGAATATGCGCATGTTCACTTAGTAGTGATGATGTCTAGTTTTGTCCAAATTGATTGATAAATGTAGGAGGAGTTGCATGCACAAGAATTTCATGTAGAAACCCATAATAAATCTAAGTTAAAGGGAGATAACCTAGTTAAAATTGCCACAGCTCAAAAATTTTGGAATATGCACATGTTCACTTAGTAGTGATGATGTCTGTAAACTTTCGTCCAAATTGATTGATAAATGTAGGAGGAGTTGCGCACACAAGAATTTCATGCAGAAACCCATATTAAATCAAAGATCAAGAGAGGTAACCTGGTTAAAATTGTCGCAGATCAAAAAGTTTGGAATATGCACATGTTCACTTAGTAGAGATGATGTTTGAAAGGTTTCATCAAAATCGGTTCATTAATGTAGGAGGAGTTGCGCACACAAGAATTTCATGTCCGGAAAGACGTACGGACGGACGTACGGATGGACGGACAGACGGACGTACGGACGTACAGGGCGATTCCTATATAGCCCCCACTTCTTCGAAGCAGGGGTATAATTATTCAAATCAGCGCTTTCATATGGAAGTTCTGTGCAAAAATCTGATTGCACCAAATTTCGTACAAAATGGCTGCCATTGGCCATCTTGAATTTCGGACCGGACCCCAAAACACTCGTTCTCATCCCACGGTGATAACAAAGGTACCCAAGAAGTTTTGTAAAGATCGGTTCATAAATACGGCCTCTAGCCCGAGCCGTATTGGCATTTGCACTTACAGTGCTGAAAGTAACACCAAAAAACATCAAAGTTAGTCTAATTTGCATAATTTACGCACGAGAAAAAAACCCGTATTATATGTGATGTATCCCATGGTACTAAACATTCATACAAAAAATTATTCAAATCAGAGCTTTCATATGGAAGTTCTGTACAAAAAACAGATTTCTGCATCGTCGGTACAAAATGGCAGCTGGCAGCCATCTTGAATTTCGGACCGCACCCAAAAACACTCGTTCTCGTCCCACAGTCATAACAAAGATACCCAAGAAGTTTCGTAAAGATCGGTTCATAAATACGGCCTCTAGCCCGAGCCATAGCAGCTTGGCACTTACAGCTCTGAAAGTAACACTAAATAAATCAAAGTCAGTCTAATTTGCATAATTTACGCATGAGAAAAAAACCTGTATTATATGTGATGTATCCCATGGTACTAAACATTTATACAAAACTTTATTCAAATCAGAACTTTCATACAGAAGTTCTGTACAAAAAACTGATTTTTGCATCATCGGTACAAAATGGCTGCTGGCAGCCATCTTGAATTTTGGACCACACCTAAAAACACTCGTTCCCGTCCCAGGGTCATAACAAAGGTACACAAGAAGTTTCGTAAAGATCGGTTCATAAATACGACCTCTAGCCCGAGCCATAGCCAATTGTTGACGTACGGACAGACGGACGACGGGCCATGACAATAGCTCAAATTTGACTTCGTCAAAGTTGAGCTAAAAACCCGTATTATATGTGATGTACCCCATGGTACTAAACATTCATACAAAAAAATTATTCAAATCAGAGCTTTCATATGGAAGTTCTGTACAAAAAAACAGATTTCTGCATCATCGGTACAAAATGGCGGCTGGCAGCCATCTTGAATTTCGGACCGCACCCAAAAACACTCGTTCTCGTCCCACGGTCATAACAAAGGTACCCAAGAAGTTTCGTAAAGATCGGTTCATAAATACGACCTCTAGCCCGAGCCATAGCCAATTGTTGACGGACGGACAGACGGACGACGGACGACGGGCCATGACAATAGCTCAAATTTGACTTCGTCAAAGTTGAGCTAAAGACCACAAAGTAATTATTGATTGAAAATCCCCCACGGCTACCCTCTCCTTTATGACCCCTCCCCTCTTCTTCGTGCCAATCCTCCAGCACCCTGCTGTGGTTGCTTTTCAAGTCTACTAAGCCAGTAATTTCTAAGTTTGAAAGTGTGAACAGGACCAGATGTAAGAAGGTTGCTTGGAAGGTACTTTTTCAAGATCCTTCATATGCACACTTGTGCCCTGTACAAAGCTTTTCTTGTCATCACTAAAGCTTTTTTTTCACGGGTTTCAATTCCATTCATGTTTTTCTTGGAATAGACGGCCCAACAGTTAACAGTCGTCAGCAAAACGAAATAAAAATACAGTGTCAGAAAATATGTCCGTTGTGTATACATTTTCAGCAGAGAATTTTCGGCATCCTAAGAGACGTAACCTACTTTCAAACTGGGTTATTTTGTTGAGTCGCCTTAGTCACCTATTTTCGTTTCGACACTTGAAGCTCCGACTGAAACGGAACAAAATAGATATAAAAAATCCGCAAAAAGCGACAATGGACAACTCATTCTCCCGTGATTTCAAATGAATGGTCGGTTATTTGACGAGTGAAAATGACCATTTATCACACTTGAGCACATTCGATTCTTGAAAATAATTGTTTTTATGTAAACCTCGGATCACTCAGTTCAGCCTTTCCTCATTTTGGCCAATTATTAGAGGGCGACTTGTAATCGCCCGACTATTTTTCTAGGCGACTTTGGGCTTAGAAGGGCGACATAATCGCCCTCTCGACTGGTCCCTGAATATAGCCATGAATCTAATGGGAACACACAAGATCTCTTTTAACCTTTTACAGCCTGGCTAATTTTCCTAACTTTCTAATATACCATATATTGTGAGTCCAGCGGCTTAGGAGTAATTTCTAGCTAAGTCTTGGCTGCTTCTAGAGGTTGCAAAGACTTGACTAGAAATGAGTGCCAAGGTAATTTGACTATTGTCCACAGGACCACTTCTTGATTGTATACTCAAATACATGTTCTTCGGCAACACAGTTGGTCAATAAAGAATAAAGACCCTTGATGGCAATCAGCTCCAGATGAATGGTTTTAAAGAAAAGCCAATGTTACAATATTTCCAATCATAATGAAAAGGCCATTACGCTATGGGCCCTGTGGTCCTTTCCAGGAGGGTGGTAGTCGCTCTTATGCAGGTTTCAAAAGGACAGAGCTGCACAAGCAAAGCAATCAATAGACCTGGTTGAATGGATCAATGCTTGAGTCCAAACAATGTAACTTCGAAATTTTCACATGAATTCAATTCTGAATCAGACCCGAGATATTTGTGAAAAACAATGATGTTCGACAATCAGATCACTTAATGTGTCCGCATTTAAAGAAATTAGAGATGAATGGCTGCAGGGCTTGAAATTTGGTGGGAATCCTGAATCTGCTTCTCAAAGATTCTCACAAACTGTTGGACACTTTATAGTAGTATGTAGCATGATTCTCATTCAGATTCTCACAGAACTGAATACAGAAAAGATTTGTTGTGCAGATGGAATCGGCAAGTTCCCATACACAAAAGCTTAGCAACAAAGCAATGAAAGACGCTGCTAAGCTTCCATGTATCGGCTGTCCTAAAGGATAAAAAGTTCTGCAATGAAAGAGAAGGCGTTCATTATCACATCCTGACAAAACCTGTAAGTCTTGTTTCATGATTGGTCCCAAACCTGTCTATGCCCAAACCTGTCTATGCAGCAGATCTGCACTGTACTATTTACTAAGTTACAATTATGGAGTCAAGCTGTCAGGTCCAGCAACGAACCAGAAAATAATGGTAATTATTGCGAAATGGCTATTAATTAAGTGGTTGAGGTCCAGATTATTTTTGGTGAATCTAACTTTGTTTTTCAAAATTTGTTTTATTTAAAATTATTGGAGATTACCCACAGGCACTCTCCAATAATTTGTAATAAAACAAACTTATATAAACAAAATATTTTTTGCATTTGACTGAATGGGAAACATGAGTCAGGATAACGTTGGCTTTTACTTTGGAACCCTTATCTTTTTGAAAGTCTGGATACATGAAGTGGCTTCTAGCACTCAACTAGTTGAAAGGATCAAAACTGCCAACAGATGAACCATACTAAAATGCAGTTTTACCAGTAGTTTATCTTTTAGATTATCCGGTACAACTGATATCAGGAGCAATCTTACTTACGATTATATAGGTATTTATAAAACATGAAAATTAATAAATTAAAAAAATTAATAAGATCCCATGAAATGTTTTCTTCCTGTTTGTCCACCTTCAACAAATACAGCCAATATAAAATGTCAAAAGTAATTCACTTTGAATTACTGAGCATGCATATTCATTGCAAAACAATTTTTAAAACAATGAATTAGGCTTTACATGCAGTTTACAGAAAAGCTTTTAGCCCACATTTTAACCACAATGCTTGACTGAGCAATCACACATACTAAAAGTCTGAATGTTACTTTTTCTTTGCCAGGTTGATGCCAATTTAATTCCAGGATGAATCTCTGCAAGCATTACTCACATACATGTGAATGAGATTTACTCAACCAATTCCATACACTTGACCAGTCCTTAACGTACCCTAATTCTTTTACTAATCTAATGGCCGTAGACTAGAATCATCTAGCATATATAAATATAAACATTGAGACTACACAGTCAACCTCGAACTGCCAATTACTTATTTGGTCCTGAATCTTTCTTTTTTTTTTTATTGGGGTTTAACGACAGTTTCAACATCAAGGATACCCCGTGCCAGACAGTTTTATGGGTCGAGGAATCCGAATGACTTGGAGAAAGCCAACAAGCAGCAGCGAGCAAATGAGACTCCCCAACGTACTAACTCCGCACAAACAGCATTAGCACTGATTGAAGACAAGACAGTCTTACGACATACATATCTCTCCCCCCCCCCCCCCCCCCCCCCCCGGACTTTTATGTTATGATAGGAATAATCTCATTATCAACCTGGACATGTATTCATACCCAATAATGTCACTCACCAAATATCATTTAATTTCTTGAATCACAACTGATGATATCTTCCAAAAACCTGCAATTTTGGTAAATTCAAAGACGACAAGGGATATAACTCTGGTAAACTTTTTTGAATCACAATTTCCTGACCACACGCACATCTACACTTGATACTGATACTTCAGTCTAAGTTTCGTAAAAATCCAATGAAAAATGTAGGAAGAGTTAATCGGGCAAGCCTTTTTGATGGAAATTTTGCAATTTCCAAGGGCCATAACCACGCAAAAATTTATCGCATCAAAAATTCCTGACCACATGCATATCTACACTGGACACTGATACTTTAGACCAAGTTTCGTAAAATTCCACAGAAGACTGCAGGAGGAGTTAACCAAAGTTTGTGATGGAAGGATGGACTGATGGGCCGACAGATGGACGGACACAATATCAATATCCCCCGCCGACGAATAACAAGTGCACCATCGATGTGCAGAACACCTTAGTACACATTTCCACCATGCCCTCACATGGGCAATCAGGTTTAAGTGCCTCGTCCAGGGACACAATGCCAATTACCCACGGTGGGGAGCAAACCGTCGACCTTTTGGTTTGAAGTCCAGTGCTGTAACCACTGCATCACCATACATACTTCCTGGTCCTCAAATTCCTACTGAACCATTAACCTTTGTCCAAGGCACAAGATATCAAAATTTGTTATTTTAATTATTTTTTTTTAAATTTTTCAAAAAATTTCAACAAAACCATATCATGTGATCCCTCACTGGAATAAGCTTGATACTGAATGGATCACATGATATAGTTTTTTGAATATTTTTCAAAATATAATTTCAATGACACAAAAATAAAGTAATATATCCAGAAAGGGCCAGTGATTGGCCGTTTATTAATATACTGAATGGTACGGTATTTACATAAGCACTTAATTTTTGCTTACTGCTATTTGACAGATTGTTAATGTCTACAGGTAAACCCATAAACAAATCCCTGACTAAAGTTTCAAATGGCAGTGGGAGAATAAATGTCACATGCCTTGATTGTCTAAATGGCAAAGCAGAACTGTAGCTATTGGAAAGGGAGGGAAATGAAATAGAAGGGTAGGAAAAAAACAGAAATATCCCGCAATGAATTGTGGGACCTGTTACCCAGCTTCTCCTAAAAGATTCTCCAAGTTGGAAAAGAAAGCTGTCTGCAATCCTTTGTCTGAAATCAACAAATTTCCTTCTAGACACGAAAGCCATTGGTTGAGATTGAGGCCATGTGTTTTCAATTAACTGAGAACAGTTTATCTGATTGCCCTTAAGCTGACCGGGACTGGGATATACCTTCATGCCGAACATGCTTGCTAATTTCTTCTCTAAACAATTATGAAGGACAATAAATTAGGTCTGCTGACAGTTAGCACAAACCTTTTTCCATGCCTAGCAAGTAAAACTCATTTGTGCTCACTGTCCCTACGACAGCTGTGCCCCTCCCCTCATAAAGATCAGCAACCTTTAAGAAGCTTACAAATGTCCCGGTTCCATTTTGCCCTCCCCTACCAGCTTTGTCAAGGCTCAATATTCAAGACTTAATCTCAATGACACAAAATAAAGTAATATATCCAGAAAGGGCAAGTGATTTGCCGTTTATTAATATAATGAATGGTATGGTATATACATAAGTACTAAATTTTTGTTTACTGCTTTTTAACAGATTGTTAATATTTACAGGTAAACCCCAAAACAAATCCCTGACTAATGTTACAAATGGCAGAGATGGGAGAATAAACTCCACAATGTCTGGCACAGTTACCTAACAGTTCACTCAGCCAGACATTCTCCCAACTAAAACTCATTTTCACCCAACTGCTCAATTGCAAATTATGTGGATGGACATTGCCGATATATTTGGTAATGGATTAAATTAGAATATGAATCAATTCCCACCAATCCTGTGACTAAGTACCAAGTAACGCAGAATATTCTCTATGTATGCTAATTAACTTTCTCTTCATTTTTGACATTGATTATCTACACCACAAAAGATCACATCTCTTACATATTGATACCCAAGGTCCTGTTACCTGCCTCTATTATCATTCTCTACTTGTCCACAAAATCTACAGAACATGAATTCACAACAATTTCCTCAAAGATCTACTTCTACAGTGATCACATTACCAAAGTTCACATCCACTTATTCCCAATCCTCTACAACTAGGAAATTGAAATTTCTCCGAGCACCATTTGAAAGACCTTGTAAGAGTAGGCTTCATATACAGTCGTCATCCAAGCAAGTTTTACGACTAAAATATATTAACTGGTTGAGTGCAAGAAGACACTATCAGGGCTTTCCCCCCAAAAAATGAGGGTACCAGAACAAAAGCCAACATTTTCCTTGCTTATGTTTCATATTCAAACGCAAATAATATTTTGTCCATCTAAATTTGTTTGATTACAATTTATTAGAGAATGCCTGTGGGCATTCTCCAATAATTTTGTAATAAAAATATTTTGAATAACAAATTCAGACCACCATAAATAATCTAGCCCTCATCCAGTTAATATGGGTAACTGATAATACCATTCACCGATATTGTTCTCAGAAAGATCTAAATGTTAGGACTAGTATTAAGACTAGAGGCTCTACAGAGGCCGTAATCGCTCACCTGGAACTACATATAATGAAAGTGTCAATGACACTGTAGCTTAACTTGAATGTGTGTTGTGTTTGATGAAAAGGATAATGTTCAATGTTTATGAAAGGATTAAGAAATACGACAAGAATTGTTATCATTGAGAATATGTTAATTTCTGTTCCCTATATGCTATATTTTCAATAAAAATAAATTGAGATGCAGACTGTACTAAAGACTTGAGGGGTGGGTTAATGTGGCCCTCACAGTTAATGTATGTCAACCAAACTTACCAAGTTACAGTGAAACTATTCCAAAACGAGTCATCCTATCAAGTTACAATGAAATCCCTTCATAAATACGGCCTGCAGACTATGCTAAAGGTTTTCGGGCTTAAGGCCTGTGTAGCCATCACAGTAGCCCGATCGCAACCAAAAGGGGATGTCCTCATCTGGACATTATACTGAGTCATCCTCCCTTCATAAATATGACCTGTAGTCTGTGCTAAAGGCTTTTGGGTTTTGGGCTTGGGCAGCCATCACGGTTAAATTAAATGATCGTGACCAAAAGGGGACGTTCTCATCTTGACATTATCTGGAGTCACACAACCAAGTTACAATGAAATCCCTTCATAAATACGACCTGTAGACTGCTGAAGGTTTTTTGGCTTCGCGCCCCTGTAGCCATCACAGTTGACCAATCGCAACCAAAAGGGGACATTCTCATCTATGCATTATATGGAGTCATCCTACCAAGTTCCAATGAAATCCCTCCATAAATAGGACCTCTAGACTATGAAAAAGGGTTTGGTGCACCGGAAGCCGTCATGGTTGACAGATCGCGACCAAATAGGGATGTTCTCATCTAGACAGTCATCCTACAAAGTTACAATGAAATCCCTCCAGATAAAATATGACCTGTAGACTATGCTAAAAGTTTTTGGGTTTCGGGCATGGGCGGCCATCGCAGTTGACAGATCATGATCAAAAGAGGACGTTCTCATGTAGATATTATAGAGAGTCATCCAACCAAGTTACCATGAAATCCCTTCATAAATATGACCTGTAGACTGTGCTAAAGGTCTTCGGATTTTGGGCTCGGGCAGCCATCACAGTTGACTGATCGCGACCAAAAGGGGACGTTCTCATCTAGACATGACCTCAAACCTGCATATCAAATTTCGTGACGATCGGGCAAGAACTATGGTGTGTAGCTCGTGCTAAAGGAAAATGCTCATAGACTAACAGACTTCCACACGCATGATGGCAATAGCTTATCTTGACTTTGTCAAGATAAGCTAAAAATGGCCTGTAGACTGTGCAGACTAAGACTTCCACACGCGTGATGGCAATAGCTTATCCTGACTTTGTCAAGTTAAGCTAAAAATGGCCTGTAGACTGTGCAAAAGGTTTTCGGGCTTCGGGCCTGTGTAGCCATCACGGTTGACCCATCGCAACCAAAAGGGGATGTCCTCATCCAGACATTCAACTGAGTCATACTACAAAGTTACAATAAAATCACTTCATAAATACGACCTGTAGTCTGTGCTAAAGGTTTCAGGGTTTTGGGCTCCAGCAGCCATCATGGTTGAATGATCGTGACCAAAAGGGGATGTTCTCATCTAGAGATTATCTGGAGTCATCCTACCAAGTTACAAAGAAATCCCTTCATAAATACGACCTGTAGACTGTGATAAAGATTTTTGGGCTTTGGGCCCCTGTAGCCATCACGGTTGAATGATTGCGACAAAAAGGGGACATTCTCCTCTAGACTCCTACCAAATTACAATGAAATCCCTCCATAAATACGACCTGTAGACTGTGCTAAAGGTTTTCGGGTTTTGGGCTCCCGCAGCCGTCAAGGCTGACAGATCATGACCAAAAGGGAACGTTCTCATCTAAACATTATACAGAGTCATCCTACCAAGTTACAATGAAATCCCTTCATAAATACTACATGTAGACTATGCTAAACATTTTGCAGTTTGGGGCTCAGGCAGCCATCACGGTTAACCGATCACGACCAAAAGGGAACGTTCTCATCTGGACACAACCTCAAACCTGCATATGAAATTTCGTGACAATCGGACAAGAACTACGAGGAGTAGCCTGTACTAAAGGAAAATGTGAACAGACTGACAGACCAACAGACTCACAGACTAACAGACATCCGTGTGTGTGATGGCAATAGCTTATCTTAAAATTAAACAAGTGGCTCAAGTGAGCCTGAAACGCTCACCTGGCTCAAATTGTCAAAAGAGATGAGTGTATCAGTAAGTGAACAGATGTGAGAGCAATTTTTTGATTTGCTATGACGCAAACAAAGGAAACTTTTTTGACCATTCATTTCTGTTGGTCCTAGGAAAGGTTTCTAGTAAGCTCTGTTCAGTGAAGTATTAAAAAACAATAACCAAACAAAATTTTTGTTTTGTTTTCAACTACTGTGGTTCCCTCTAGCACCCCCCCCCCCCCCCAACCCACAAAAAAAAAAACACAAGCGACTCAATTTGAACAAACTTGAATTTGACACCCCTAGAGATGTTAAATACCAAATATGAAAGGATTCTCACTGGCGGACCTGAAGAAGTAGAATTTTCAAGAAATTTTCTCATATTTGACAAAGTTAAACTTTGGGCTTCAATAAAAAGCCCAAATATTAACCCAGGAACCTGATGGCAATAGCTTATCTTGACTTTGTCAAGTTAAGCTAATGGAAGTGTCAATGACACTGTAGCTTAACTTGTGTGTTGTGTTTGATGAAAAGGATAATGTTCAATGTAATGAAAGGATTATGAAATAAGACAAGAATTGTGATAATTGGGAATATGTTCATTTCTGTTCCCTGTATGCTATGTTTTTGACAAAAATAATATGAGGTGTACACTGTACTAAAGAGTTGAGGGGTGGGTTAATATGACCTCACAGTTAATGTATGTGGCCCTCACAGTTAACGTATATCAACGAAAGTTTCCAAGTTACAGTGAAATTATTCCAAAATGAGTCATCCTATCAAGTTACATTGAAATCCCTTCATAAATATGGCCTGTAGACTGTGCTAACGGTTTTCTGGCTTTGGGCCCCTGCAGCCGTCAGTTTCCCAATTGCATCCAAAGGGGACGTTCTCATCTAGACATTATATGAAGTCAACCTACCAAGTTACAATGAAATCCCTTCATAAATATGACCTGTAGACTGTGCTCAAGGTTTTCGGGCTTCGGGCCCCTGAAGCCGTCACAGTTGACTATTCACGACCAAAAGGGGATGTCATCACCTAGGCATTATATGGAGTCAACCTAACAAGTTACAATGAAATCCTTCCATAAATACAACCTATAGACTATGCTAAAGGTTTTTGGGCTTGGGCTGCCATCAAGTCTGAATGATTGCAACCAAAAGGGGACGTTCTCATCTAGACATTATTTGGAGTCATCCTACCAAGCTACATTGAAATCCCTTCATAATTATGACCTTTACACTGTTCTAAAGGTTTTAGGGCTTCGGGCCCCTGCAGCTGTCACAGTTGCCCAATCATGTCCAAAAGGGGACGTTCTCATCTGGACATTATATGAAATCAAAACTACCAAGTTACAATGAAATCACTTCATAAATATGACCTGTAGACTGTGCTAAAGGTATTTGGGCTTCAGGCTCGGGCAGCCATAATGGTTGAATGATCGCAACCAAAAGGGGACATTCTCATCTGGGCATCATCTGGAGTGATCCTACGAGGTTACAATGAAAAGGGGATGTTTTCATCTATTTAGACATTATTTGGAGTCATCCTACCAAGTTACAATGAAATACGGGGAAGCATGGTGGCTCAGTAGGTAGAGGTGCAGGCTGCAAGCCGAGAGGTCCTCGGTTCGAATCCCGTCTGCGGCAACCGCGTTGTGTCCTACCAAGCTACAATGAAATCCCTTCATAATTATGACCTGTAGACTGTCCTAAAGGTTTTCGGGTTTTTGGCCCCTGTAGCCGCCACAGTTGCCCAATCGTGTCCAAAAGGGGACGTTCTCATCTAGACATTATATGAAGTCAACCTACCAAGTTACAATGAAATCCCTTCATAAATATGACCTGTAGACTGTGCTAAAGGTTTTCGGGCTTCAGGCTCGGGCAGCCATCATGGTTGAATGATTGCAACCAAAGGGGACAATCTCATTGGGTATCATCTGGAGTTATCCTACGAAGTTACAATGAAATCCCTTCATAAATATGACCTGTAGACTGTGCTTAAGGTTTTTGGGCTTCAGGCACCTGTAGCCATCACAGCTGACCAATCATGACCATAAGGGGATGTCATCATCTGGGCATTAAATCAAGTCAACCAAACAGGTTACAATGAAATCCTTCCATAAATATGACCTTTTGCCTACGCTAAAGGTTTTTGGGCTCGGGAACCCATCAAGGCTGAATGATCACGATCAAAATGGGACGTTCTCATCTAGACATTATTTGGAGTCATCCTACCAAGTTACAATGAAATCTGGGGGAGCGCGGTGGCTCAGAAGGTAGAGGCGCAGGCTGCAAGCTGAGAGGTCCTCGGTTTGAATCCCACCTGCGGCAACCGTGTTGTGTTCTTGGGCAAGACACTTCATCTCCATTGCCCGCATGGGGGCACGGTGGCGTTGTGTACTAAGGCGTACTGCACGTCGATGGTGCACTTATCTTCAACCAAAGCTAACCCTGCTTATGTGGAGTTGGTATGTTGGGGAGCTGACAGTTGCTCGGTGGTTCTCTCTGGGTACTCCGGCTTCCTCTACCCTTAAAACTGTCACGGTCATGATTAGCCATTGTGCATAAATATGTGACCTCAAACACCAATAAATAAATAAATACAATGAAATCCCTTCATAAATATGACCTGTAGCCTGTGCTAAAGGTTTTCTAACCCCTGTAGCCGTCACAGTTGCCCAATCACGTCCAAAAGGGGACTTTCTGATCTAGACATTATATGAAGTCAACCCACCAAGTTACAATGAAATTCCTCAATAAATATGACCTGTAGACTGTGCTAAAGGTTTTCGGGTTTTGGGCTCGGGCAGTCGTCACGGTTGGCAGATCACGCCCAAATGGGGAAATTCTCATCTAGACATCATATGGAGTCATCCTACTAAGTTACAATGAAATCCCTCAATATTAAACATGACCTGCAGATTGTGCTAAAAGTTTTTGGGTTTTGGGCTTGGGCAGCCATCACAATGCGATAAACATTAAATGAGGAACGTTGGTGGAGGGTGTCCCAGTATAAATCAACCATGAAAAGTTTCAAAACATTTGGACTTGTGGTTTCAGAGGAAGAGTTTTCAAAATTGACCAATCAGAATCAAAGAATGCTTCTGGCAGCCACGATTTTAAGCCAAAAGGAATAAAATGAGTAACAGTTGTAGAGAACCTCTACCGGCCAAGTCTGGTTCACATTGGCTCAGTACTTTCAGTGAAGATGATGAAAATGTGATTTCCTATCGGGTTTCTATAGTAACTATAAGCCACAATTGCAGCCATAATTGCAAACCAATGAAGATTAAATGAGGATCATTGTTAGTGGGGGTTACAGTCATCAGTCACACTAAGTTTTCAAACCATTTGGCCTTGTAGTTTCAAAGAAGATTTTTTTGAAAATGCACACATTTATGAATTCTGTTTCAACAAAAAAATCAGTAAAAGAAGGTTAAATATTTTTAAAATTACAATTTTTTCCGACAGTATTCTCTTTCAAAATAGCTTTGGAAAGGTAAAGGGTTACAGGGAACACATTTTACTCCAATTTTGTCAAATCTTAAAAGATATACAATAATTACTGTCATCTAAGCTGACATGATGGGAAGAGAATATAAACAAAACTTTCCTGGTTTTCCAAACACCTGTCATCAATCAGTATTTTCTGATAAGTAACCTGAGACTAATAATACATGTATCAACATACAGTTGCACTTGTTTACAGTACAAGTCAAAATAAGTTGTAGGATAATCCTATAAACTATGTATCTTTTCTCTTCCTACACTGATAAAACCAGAAGCTGACATCATTTTCTGGAAAGCTCTCACTGAAAGCTTTCCAGAAAATGTCAGATTCTGATCTTGTCAGGGCAGGAGAGGTAGTTTACTTAGCTTATTGCAGTTATGCTACATCTTATTTTGACTTGTACTGTATACACAATATTTTGTGATTTTTTTCCCAGTTCTCAGTGGAGAAAACTGGAACCAACCCTCACCAGATTCTCAAAAAACAAGTATTTTTCTGACAGTACCGAACTTCGTGCAGACAGGAGAGGCATTGGGTTAAACAGTAGAATATAGCCTCTGGTGGCCATATATTTCCATTCTCTCATAGACCATTCCTGCGAAATTTGGTTCACGTTGGCTCAGTAGTTCCAGAGATGAAAATGTGATTTCCCATAGGGTTTCTATAGTAACTATAAGCCACAAATGTGGCCATGTTTACAACCCGATCAACATTAAATTAGGACAGTTGGTAGAGGGGGTCCCAGTCATCACTTATGTGAAGTATCAAAACATTTGGCCTGACAGTTTCAGAGGAGAAGATTTTTGAAAATCCACCAATCAGAATCAAAGAATGCCTCTGGCGGCCATGTTTTTCAACCCACGGGAACAAACTGAGGATTGTTTGTAGAGGACCTCCCATTAACCATCCCTGCCAAGTTTGGTTCACGTCGGTCCAGTAGTTCCGGAGAAGATGAAAATGTGATTTCCCATAGGGTTTCTATAGTAACTATAAGCCGCAATTGTGACCCTGTTTGCAACCCAATCAACATTAAATGAGGAGCGTTGGTAGAGGGGGTCCCAGTAATCATTTATGTGAAAATATCAAAACATTTGGCCTGGCAGTTTCAGAGGAAAAGATTTTTCAAAATCCACCAATCAAAATCAAAGAATGCCTCTGGCGGTCATGTTTTTCAATCCATGGGAACAAAATGAGGATCGTTTGTAGAGGACCTCCCATAGACTATCCCTGCCAGGTTTGTTTTCACGTCGCCTCGGTTTTTCCAGAGAAGAGGAAAATGTGATTTCCCATGGGGTTTCTACAGTAACTATAAGCCGCAATTGCGGCCATGTTTGTGACCCTATCAACATTAAATGAGGATCATTGGTAGAGGGGGTCCCAGTCATCATTTATGTGAAAATATCAAAACATTTGGCCTGGCAGTTTCAGAGGAGAAGATTTTTGAAAATCCACCAACCAGAATCAAAGAATGCCTCTGGAAGCCATGTTTTTCATCCAACGGGAACAAAATGAGGATCGTTTGTAGAGGACCTCCCATAGACCATTCCTGCCAAGTTTGGTTCACACTGGCTCAGCCGTTACAGGGAAGAAGATGAAAATGTGAAAAGTTTACGGGCGCCGGACGATGACGGACGCCAAGTGATGGGAAAAGTTAACATGGCCTTTTAGGCCAGGTGAGCTAAAAAAGTAAGGGTGCAGTTTTCAAGTAATCCTCTTTCAAGTGACAATGGCTACTGAACATCAGGTCCTTTGCTCATAAGACAAATACCTTTTATACAAATTATAAAGCCATGCTTAGTGTGGTAGCAACACTTTTCAGTCGCTTGCAAGTGAGGGAATCTACGCCCGATTGGGTTAACCTTTCACTTCACAAACCGGCTGCATCCACCCATGTAATTTTCAAATTTAGCAGTTGAAAAAAAAAAATCCACAAAACCATATTGTTTGATAATTTAATGGAACAAGTCCATCAAACTCGTTCAAAACAATGAAAATGTTTTGAAAATTTAAAAAACAATTATGAAAACGAGGCCCCAAGGGGGCCTTAATCGCTCACCTGCCAAAGTGGTTCAAAGAAGTATTTGAGGTCACATTCAGTGAGAGGCAAATTTTATGGAAAAACACTTAAGGAATGGATTTGAACAAGAGCACACGTATTGCTGCAGCAATACAATGTCCCCTACCGGACTAATGAGCATTAATAATTATACAAATGTTATAACCTAGATGTGATCAGCATGAATTCCGTTGAAGCATTTCCAAAAAAAGTCCAGAACACTGATATTTTGCTTTTCCATATTTCCAAGGGCCATAACACACTCAAGAATAATGCAATCAAAATGAAACTCAAACTTGATCTGTAAGTCATCGTTCTATAGTAGGTTACCAAGAATGAAATCATTCCGTCAACTGAAGCGTTTCCAAAAAAAGTCCGGAAAACTAAAGTATGACCGACAGACTGACTGATAGACTGACGGATGGATGGACAGAGTGTAAATGAAACTTGATCTGTAAGTCATCGTTCTATAGTAAGTTACCAAAAATGAAAGTCCGTTCGTTGAAGCGTTTCCAGAAAAAGTCCAGAAAACTGATATTTTGGCGCTTTTCCATATTTCCAAGGGCCATAACTCACACAAGAATAAGGCAATCAGCATGAAACTCAAACTTGATCTGTAAGTCATCGCTCCATAGTAGGTGACCAAAAATAAAATCATTCCGTTGAAGCGTTTCCAAAAAAGGTCCGGAAAACTGATATTTTGGCGCTTTTCCATATTTCCAAGGGCCATACCTCACACAAGAATAATGCAATCAGCATGAAACTCAAACTTGATCTGTAAGTCATCCTTCTATAGTAGTTTACCAAAAATGAAATCATTCCGTTGAAGCATTTCCAAAAAAACTCCGGAAAACTGATATTTTGGTGCTTTTCCATATTTCCAAGGGCCGTAACTCACACAAGAATAATGCAATCAGCATGAAACTCAAACTTGATCTGTAAGTCATCGTTCTATAGTAGTTTACCAAAAATGAAAACATTCCATTGAAGCGTTTCCAAAAAAAACTCCGGAAAACTGATATTTTGGTGCTTTTTCCCATATTTCCAAGGCCGTAACTCACACAAGAATAATGCAATCAGCATGAAACTCAAACTTGATCTGTAAGTCATCGTTCTATAGTAGTTTAACAAAAATGAAATCATTCCGTTGAAGCATTTCCAAAAAAACTCCGGAAAACTAAAGTGTGACTGACAGACTGACAGACCTACAGACTGACAGACGGACAGAGAGCAAACCTATAGTCCCCTCCGGCAATGCCAGTAGGGGACTAACAAACCTGAACCTAACATGCCCCCCTGCCCCACCCCCACCCATAGAGCCCAACTATTTAGCCAGGGACTCAATTTGAACAAACTTGAATCTGATCCCCCTTGAGATGCCATATACCAAATATGAAAGAATTTCGACTGGTGGATCTAAAGAAGGTTTTTAAAAAAAACGCGTCACATTGCACTAAGTTAAACGTTGGGCTCAAATAAGGAGCCAAAATATTAACCCAGGGACCCGATTTGAACAAACTTGAATCTGATCCCCCTAGAGATGTTGTATAACAAATATGAAAAGATTCTGACTGGTGGATCTGAAGATTTTTTTGTATTTTTGAAAAAATTTATGGGTGCTATCAGAGTTATGCACCTTGTGGTGCCCCCTGTGGGTGCGGCAAGTTTATTTGAACAAACTTGAATTGACATATGAGAAGGAACCTACACACCAAATTTGGTTCAATTTGGTTAAGTAGTTTGTGAGAAATTGATAATGTAAAGTTCACGACGGTCGATGACGGACTGCAAGTGATACGTTGAGCTGCCTTCAGTGAGCTAATAATAAAATTTGACATCCTGTGCAGTGGGTAGAGGGTTAAGGGCTTCAAACAACACTCATCTTGTCAAGTATTAGGATTACGAAAGCAGAGAGAATTGGGAATGGACCGCTTTCCTCCCACAACACAGTAGATTCTACAAAAAGGAATGCATGAACACTGAATATGAAATGAAGGTTAGGGCGGTTTTTCGATGTTATGGTTCGGTTCTAGTTTTTGCTGCAAACTGGAAAAACGAAATGCAAGACCCAGCAAAAACCAGCCAAACAGTTTTATGGTGTTTGTGCATAAACTGATCAAACTAGAGATGGTCTGTCATCCGCTGTACCTCCACCGTGGCATACCGCCTAGTGTGGGTGACTGAAAGAGGCATTCAAATTTTCTAAGTCAAGAAAATCCAACATAGCTGCCAGTCGGCCATCTTGAATCCGATTGGGGAAAAAATTATGTCACACACTGCTCCTCATCATGTCGATCATTTATGTTGAGTTTCATGACAATGCAAAAAAAACTGTAGAAGTAGTTCGCTCCACAAGTATTTTGCAAAATCCAATATGGCCCCCAGTCAGCGATCTTGCATCCGATCAGGAATAAAATTATGTCACGCACTGCTCCTCATCATGTTGATCAATTTTGTGAAATTTCATGAAAATGAGGTTAAAACTGTGGAAGTAGTTTGCTCCATAAGTTTACATGTGCAATGGACAGACAGCAACAGACCAACCGATGGACAAGTTGACCCCAATATACCACCTCCATCCCCCCACCCCACCACCCCCACCCCAAAAATTTGATAGCTCCCATCCAGACTAGGGACCTGCAAATTACAGGTTTTGATCAAATCGAATTGGTGAAAACGAATCGAATTTTTAATCGAATCACAGCGAATGGATAAGTCGTCAAAAGAAACGTTTTTCTTCAAATACCCGATTATTGAAAGACCCACAAGTATGTAGAATGCATTTTTCGCCTCACCACTTCCCACGCTATAAGCTGAGATATAAACCAATATATTAGCTATTGATTGAAACTATTCAAACTTTTGACTTTGCTGTGGCTTCGAAACTGTAGCAACATTTTAAACGAATCTGGCTGATAGAGCCGATATCTCACTTTTGTCACGTTTTCTCGGAAAAAAACTTGTTTCAAATCGGATCAACTCCATTCATTCGTGAAGCCATTTGTTTTAAATAAAAATGCGGAATTACTAAAACAAAACGATAATTCAAAGCCGAATGGAGTGGATCCGCTTGTGAATTTAAGCCTGCTCTACTTCTGTTTATATAACAATCAGGGGTATTCTTTCAGAAAACGGTTGCTTTTAACGATGTATCCAGTAACTGTGATCGAATAGAACAATACTCAATATAAAATAATGATCATGTTGTGGCACAAATCATTTAATGAACTTGAACAGCTGAATAACTTTTCAAACATTCACGGTTACGACCAAAGTATATTCGAAAATATTTGAATTTCCGATTTCAAATGGAATTGAATTGAATATTGACTTTCAAATCAAATTTCAAATCGAATTCTGAATTTTCGCAGGAGCCTAATCTAGACATTGCCCTAAAGCCAAGTATGAACTATGGAACTGATCAGGTGAGAGCTGTTGGGTGGATGGACAGACGGACATATGGATGGATAACAGATCAAACCCATCCCAATAGATCATACTTGACGTTGTCAAGATGAGCTAAAAATTAAATTTCCATAGTTTTTTCACTCCTTTCATGCTGCTGGAATTTGCGTGCAAATCTACAATTTGTACCGACTTTTTGACTAGAGATTTCTCAAGTCAAACTCTAAAGAATTTTTCACAGCAGCCATGATTCGATTTGGTGAAAATTATTTTTAAAATATTCAGCAAGTTAAAGAGTTAATACCCTTGCAACAAAACTGTCTTTTTTCCAAACCATTCAAGACGGTTCCAAGACCAACAAAAATTTCCATACATTTTCAAGAAATTCAAAAGAAGTTAGGAACAACTTTTCTGTTCAGTTATTTAGTCATTACCATCGTTGACATAGTCGAGTGGCTTGTTCAGTGATTAGTGGAGAATGTTTGTTTGTATAATCTTGTGCATGATATTTCAGCAAAGAGCTTTCAAATTTTGAAGACATGTTGAAGCAGAGGTCCAGATGTCAGTCTGCTATCTACAGTGTAAAAGGTCAAAGGCAGAGATAAAGAACTAGTTTCAAAATATACATTAAGATGAACAGACAGATAGATGAGCAAGCAGACAAATGGACTGACAAGGTTAATACAATGTATACATTACCAAGTAGAGGTATAGATAGCATCAATGACGTAAATATTCTTGCAGTATTAAACCGTATGCTCAAGTGAGCCTAAAATGCTCAACCTGGGTTGAGTTGTTTACCAAGAATAAGATTATTAGTGTTCAGGTATCAGGAAGACGTTGGCAGAAAAATTGTCACCTTGTACAATTGTGCATACTGCAGTGATTGTCACCAAAGGCTTCCCTCTGAAAAGACTTCCGAGGTTGGTTAAAATTTGGGGTTGAAATTTGGTGAAATATTCAGTGTTTTGTGTGTCCTTACACATTAACAGATGTAATCATTAATGAAAACTGAACATTCGATTGAAATAAAATTTGTTTTCTTAGCAACCATCAAAAGATTCTATCTGGTGGATGCATTTATTTATTGGTGTTGAAGGTCACATATTTCAGCACAATGGTCAATTGTGACCAGAACATGTTTAGTCAATCGTTTATATTCATGTTGCCCATTTTAGAGGGCTTTCACCCCAATCATTGGTGACTGGGTCCTATTTGAGCCGTAAAACTGAGCTTGTTTAGCACACGGCTTCACTTCCTAGGGTTCCCGGATGGGTCTGGTGGATCTAAAGAACTTCAAGGAATATTCCTCATATTGCAATGCAGTATGGTCACTTGGATTCGATTTGAACACATCTGAATTTGCCACCACATGGATGAGATACACATATGGAAAGTTTCCCACAGGTGGATCTTAAGAAGATATTTAAAGCATTTTCTTCATATTGCAGAGAGTTAAAATGTGGGTTCCCATATGGAGTCACAATATGAATCCAAAGAATTGGTTTGAACAAACTTAAATCTGCCTACTCCAAAGAAGCTATACAACAAACTTGAAAAGATTCTGACTCAAGTATCTGGAGATTATTTTTAAAGAATATTCCTAATATTGCACTAAGTCCAAACTTTGGGCTCCCTTCGGGAACCCAAAATATAAACTCATTGTCTGGATGCACCCAAGAATGCTGCCTATGAAATATAAGAAGATTCTAACTGGTGGATCTGAAGAAGATTTTAGAAGAATTTTCCTCATATTGCACAAGTGAAAATTCAGGTTCCCACAAGGAGCCCAAATATAAACCTAGGGACTTAATTTGAGCAAACTTGAATCTCACTCCCATAAGGATGGTTTTTATCTCATATCAAAAGAAGAGTAGATCTTGAAAAGTAGATTTTTGAAGAACATGGATATAAAGTCAAATGCAGCCAATCGTTTATACCCATGTTGCCCATTTTAGAGGACTTCCACCTCAGGAACTGGATTGCACAAAGTTAAAATTTGGGTTCCCATAAGGGACTAATAACTTGATTTAAACTAATTTGAATTTGGCCCCCTAAAAGGATGATGTATACTAAATATCAAAAGATGCTGAGTGGGGTAACTGAAGATTTTTAAAAAGACATTCCTAATACTGCACTAAGCTGAAATTCGGATTCAAATGGGAAACCCAAATACGAATGCATAGACCTCAATTAAACAAAACTTAAATCTGACCCCATAAGGATGCAGAATATCAACAAGAGGCCCCACAGGGCCTGAAGCGCTCACCTTGAACAAAACACAATATAAACAGAGTCCAAGAATGAGTTTACTTAATTATTAAGCAATCCATCTCCATAGGATACATTGTCAATCCTTGAGCCCCTCAGGAGTGACAAAAATAGTCCAGGCATCACATCATGCCTTTTCTTCAGTTGATCTTAATCTAAACTGTAGTGCTCCCCTATGAAGCCCCTTGATACAACCTATGTGGATTAATCTTAGTTACACACCTCTAGAGGGTATTGAATACAAAATTTCTAATTCTTCAGCTATATAGCCAATTCCGGCTCCCATAGGGAGCCCAAATATTAACCCAGGCTCTCAATTTGAATAAAGTTGAATCTGACCCCTCTAGAGATGTTGTACACCAAATATGAACATATTTTGACTCGGCCCCTGCAATTCAGGAAATTGGCCTCGGCAATCAAAATGCCGAGGCAAAAGCAGTTTGCGTCAGCTAAAATACAGTTTGCGTCGGCACTTTTTATAAATCAAAATTTTCATTCCAAATAGGCCCAATTGCTGTGGATACATTTAAATAATGCAGGTCCCATATTTTGCCTGATAAAACTTTGTGAATAATGGACAGGGGGTGACCCAAAACATCAATAAACAAAAATGAATGAAAGATTTTAGCGTGCCAAAGGCGCGCAGGGACGATGTGGGATTTACAACTCCCTTGCGAACCGGTTAACCTTACTTTATTTCACTTGGGTCACACAGGCCTAGCTTTCCTATTGTCTCAAATGGGGTCTGAGGGGGAATGCACGCGGATAGAATTTCTATCAATAAACAAAGTCGGCAAAGAAGACTGAAATGGGACTGACCTACTACATCCATATTAATAACACACTGTCAGCAGGTGAGGTGATCACTCAGCATAATTTTCACACTTCTCAAATGCTGTCAATATAGCCACTTTAATGTTCATTGCAATCGAGAAGTGTTCATGAAAAGATTGTGAGGTGTTTGTTTGTTTAAGTTGGTGACATCAATAAAGAAAATAATCCACTCACATAAATTACAGAACACTGGTTTGTTTTGTTTGTTCCTGTATCATCTGAACATTAATTTGGAACAGTCTGGATTGCATGAGGTTCAGAGCAGGTTAACAAAATCATGTCATTGAACTCTGTCTTCTATTTTGGCTCAGGGTCGTTTCGGCCTTGGGACGTTTCGGCCTCGATATTTTCCCCGATAACTTTTCGTCTTAGGTTTAAAAAAATATCGAGGCCAAAATGTCCCGGGCCCAAAGGTCCCGGGCCAAAACGTTCCGAGGCTGAAACGTTCCAGGGCCGAACTGGTAAAGGGCCGAAACGTTCCGCTCCCTCTATTTCCACACAAGACTTTTCTGTTTTCCCCACCATAAACCCCTGACACACAATTGTTTGAGGATTTTTGACAACACAAGCTTGTCAATTAATGTTTGGAAAAGAAATTTTTTTTTATCTTTAATGGGGTTTTCAAAACCACCAAAGGTAAATAAATCAACTAAAGCAATCACTTTACTTCTAGATCAAAGAGGTCTGGAATAGAAAAATATTGTCAAAGACAATGTAGTCTACTGTAAATGTGAGTTTTGCGACATAACAATCACTGAATCAATTGTTGGGCTAATATTTTCAATTTATATGTTGGCTATTGTTCGGTTTCCGATTTTTACGTATATTTGTGATCGTCGAAAGAGGAGTTTGCGTCGCCAACGTAAAATGCGATTTGCGTCGGCTTTACGTCGGCAATGCCGAATGCCGACGTGAATTGCAGGGGCTGTTGACTAAAGGATCTGAAGAAGATTTTGAAAGAAATTTCCTCATATTGCCCTGAGGTAAAATTTGGGCAACCATAGGGAGCCCAAATATTAACCCAGGGAACCAATTTGAACAAACTTGAATCTGACTCCCCAAGAGATGTTGTAAACCGAATATGACAGGTGAATCTGAAGAAGATGATTTTTGAAGAAATTCACTCATATTGTACAAAGTTAAATTTCAGGTTCCCATATGGAGCCAAAATATTAACCCAGGCACTCGAATTGAACAAACTTGAATCTGACCCCCATAGAGATGTTGTATTCCAAATATGGAAGCATTCCGACTGTTGGATCTGAAGAAGATTTTTAAAGAAATTTCCTCATATTGCACTATTTATTTATTTGTTGGTGCTTTACGTCACATCAGCAGCGAAGGCAATATCGTGGCAATGAACGGTATGTTTTTTTTAAAAAAAAATAGGCCGGTGAAATCGTCAGATGTGTACCCATATGCGCAACTAGTAGAAAGCTGTATGATGGAGGGCCACCCTGGATGCCAACATTATGTACACCATACATGGTATGGGTACATATAGAAATGGACTGGAGGAGTGCCTAATTTGATGGATCAAGGGTTAATATCTCCGGATCAAATTATTAGATTTACATAAAAAAAACTATACAGCACAGCACATCAGTAACCTGAATACATATATAAAGTAACCTGATCATCGGATTAATATTTACTGAGTTATCGCATGCCGAAGAAATGGATTGGAGGAGTTCTCAATTTGAAGGATAAAGGGTTAATATCACAGGATCAAATTATCAGATTTACCAACAACTATACAGCTCGGAACATCAGTAACCTGAAAACATACATGAAGTAACATGACAATCGGATTGATATTTTTTGAGTTATCTCATGCCAAAGGGATTGAAGGAATTTTCAATTTGAAGAATAAAGGGTTAATATCTCAGGATCAAAATAACAGATTTAGACCAAAAACTATACAGCTCGGCACATCAGTAACCTGAACAGAAATATAAAGTAACCTGACAACCCAAGCAATATTTTTCAAGTTATCAAATGCCAAAGGGATTGGAGAAATTTTCAATTTGAAGAATAAAGGTTTAATATCTCAGGATCAAATTATCAGATTTACACCAAAAACTATACAGCTCGGAACATCAGTAACCTGAAGATACATATAAAGTAACATGACAATTGGATTGATATTTTTTGAGTTATCTCATGCCAAAGGGATTGGAAGAATTCTCAATTTGAAGGATAAAAAGTTAATATCTCAGGATCAAATTATCAGATTTACACTAAAAACTATACAGCTCGGCACATCAGTAACTTGAACACAAATATAAAGTAACTTGACAATCCAAGCAATATTTTTCAAGTTATCGAATACCAAAGGGATTGGAGGAATTTCCAATTTGAAGGATAAAGGGTTAACATCTCAGGATCAAAATAACAGATTTACACTAAAAACTATACAGCTCAGCACATCAGCACCTGAACACAAATATAAAGCAACTTGACAATCCAAACAATATTTTTCAAGTTATCAAATGCCAAAGGGATTGGAGAAATTTTCAATTTGAAGGATAAAGGTTTAATATCTCAGGATGAATTATCAGATTTACACCCAAAACTATACAGCTTGGTACATCAGTAACCTGAACACAAATATAAAGTAACTTGACAATCCAAGCAATATTTTTCAAGTGATCGAATGCCAAAGGGATTGGAGGAATTTTCAATTTGAAAGATAAGAGTTAATATCTTAGGATCAAATTATCAGATGTACACCAAAAACTATACAGCTCGGCACATCAGTAACCTGAACACAAATATAAAGTAACTTGACAACCCAAGCAATATTTTTCAAGTGATCGACTGCCAAAGGGATTGGAGGAATTTTCAATTTGAAAGATAAGAGTTAATATCTTAGGATCAAATTATCAGATGTACACCAAAAACTTTACAGCTCGGCACATCAGTAACCTGAACACAAATATAAAGTAACTTGACAACCCAAGCAATATTTTTCAAGTTATCAAATTGCAAAGGGATTGGAGGAATTTTCAATTTGAAGGATAAAGGGTTAATATCTCAGGATCAAAATAACAGATTTACACCAAAAACTATACAGCTCGGCACATCAGTGTCCTGAACACAAATATAAACCAAGCAATTTTTTCAAGTTATTGAATGCCAAAGAAATGGATATGGATGCCGGATGGACAGACAGACGGACAGATGGATGTAACATGACAATTGGGTTGATATTTTTTGAGTTATCTCATGCCAAAGGGATTGGAAGAATTTTCAATTTGAAGGTTAAAAGAGTTAATATCTCAGGATCAAATTATCAGATTTACACCAAAAACTATACAGCTCGGCACATCAGTGTCCTGAACACAAATATAAAGTAACTTGACAATAAAAGCAATTTTTTCAAGTTATTGAATGCCAAAGAAATGGATATGGATGCCGGATGGACAGACAGACAGACAGATGGACGGACGAACGATGGATGGCCACTCCGGATGCCAGCATTATGTGTACCATACATAGTATGGGTACGCATAAAAAGGCCGTTATCCTCCAACAAGTAATTAAAAAGGAGTCGATGAAATATGAGGAATAAAACTAAGAAGTGAATACAGTCCTTCAAAAAATACTGTACAAATCAACCTGTGAAATACATAGGAATTGATGAGAATCTAAAAAAAAAATTAAAAAAACATTTTAAAATTTATTAAAAAGGTTGATAACTTTCAAATGAAAGTGCCAATGACACTGCAGCTCAACTTGACAAATTTGAACTTGAAAAGTTATAAGTGAAATGGCAAAATTGAAGATCATTGGTACCAATGTTATTTGGTGAAATTTCAACATAACAGCATTGTGTGTGCACAACGTCAAGAGTAATCGATGCATTTTTAAATGTAAACTGTAAGACTGGCAAAGGAAGAATGTTGATACACAAATGCAGAAGTTCAGAGGTTATTGTAAATGGCAACTTTTTTCACAGAAATGAATGCTAATCAATAGCTCTTATCTAAAGGTCTCGCCTAATGAGCACACCAAGTTCAAAAACAATCCTATGATAAATGTGGCCTCTTGGCCATGTCAAAGAAGAATGTTGATGCACAAATGCAATAAATTCAAAGAATGTTGCTAGCAGCAACAGTTTTGGATGGAAATGAAAAGAAAATCGATAGCTCTTATCTTTGTCAGCCTACATAAGCATACAAAGTTTCAAAACAACCCGATAATGAATGCGCCCTCTGAGCCATGCCAAAGGAAGATGTTAATGCACAAATGCACTAAGTTTGAAGGTCATTGCTGGTGGCAATGTTTTTATCTCTCTTTTTTATGGAAATACATAAATATACTCTGCAGAGAGTGCAAAAGAGAAAAGTTGCTGCACAAATGCAGTAAGTTCAAAGGCTGGTGATAACAATAATTTTTTATGGAGATGAAAAATGAAAATGTCAATGACACTGTAGCTCAACTCGTTTAAGACATGTACATGTATAGTATGTGACACAGCAATGACAAACATCTAGGTAATGACCTGATAACAAAGGTACATGTAAAGTATTGTAACGGTCTGTACATAAATGCTGATCATATTTGTTCTCATAGCACAGTGATAACAAAGGCATCCAAAAACACTCGTTCCTGTCACAAGGTGATAACAAAGGTACCCCAAGAAGTTTCGTGAAGATCGGTTCATAAATACAGACTCTAGCCCGAGCCATATTGACATGTGCACTTACTGTGTATAAGTAGCACTGAACAAATCAAAGTTCATCTAATTTGCATAATTTCTGCACAAGAAAAAAACCTGTATTATATGCGATGTATCCCATGGTACTAAACATTTACACAAAAACTTATTCAAATCAGCGTTTTCATATGGAAGTTCTGCGTAAAAATCTGATTGCTCCTAATTTTGTACAAAATGGCTGCCAGCGGCCAACTTGAATTTCGGACCGGACCCATAAACACGTCTTCTCATCCCACGGTGATAACAAAGGTACCCAAAAAGTTTTGTAAAGATCGGTTCATAAATACGGCCTCTAGCCCAAACCGTATTGGCATTTGCACTTCCAGTGCTGAAAGTAACACTAAATAAATGTATTATATGTGATGTATCCCATGGTACTAAACATTCATACAAAAAATTATTCAAATCAGAGCTTTCATATGGAAGTTCTGCGCAAAAATCTGATTGCACCTAATTTTGAACAAAATGGCTGCCAGTGGCTGTCTTGAATTTCGGACCGGACCCAAAAACACTCGTTCTCGTCCCACGGTGATAACAAAGGTACCCAAGAAGTTTCGTAAAGATCAGTTCATAAATACGGCCACTAGCACGAGCCGTGTTGACAGCACGATGGACGAACAGACAGACGGACGGACAACGGGCCATGGCAATACCTTAAATTTGGCTTCGCCAAAGTTGAGATACCAAGTTTCAAAGTGATCCGATCATAAATGTGCCCTGAAGGGTGTGCCAAAGGGAAATATTGAAGCCTGAAAGTTCATCAGAGGTCGTTGCCAATGGCAACTATTTTTGACAGAAATGGAAGAATATCGATAGCTCCGATCTAGAGGTCACCCCAAATAAGCACACCAAGCTTCAAAGTGATCCGGTCAAAAATGTGCACTGCAGACTGTGCCAAAGGGAAAATATTGATGCATAACTGCACAAAGTTCATCGAAGGTCATTGCCAGTGGCAACATTTTTTGACAGAAATTGAAGAAAATCGATAGCTCCCATCTGGAGGTAACACCAAACAAACATAATAAGTTCCAAACCATTCTGATCATAAATGTGTCCTGTAGGGTGGGCCAAAGGAATATATTGATGTCTGACTAAACTAAGTTCAAAGGTCATTGCCAGCGGCAACATTTTTTGATGGAAATGGAAAAAAATTGATAGCTCCCAGAGCTCACCCCAAACAAGCATACCAAGTTTCAAAGTGATCTGGTCAAAAATGTGCACTGCAGTGTGCCAAAGGGTAGTGTTGAAACGATTAGTGATTTTCAGGAATCGACTAGTCGCCAGCAGTAATCGATTACTAATCGACTAGTCGAAGTCCCCATGTTATTGTTATCAAACAAGTGTACCGCCGTTCTTCCCTGGTTAAAACTAACAGTAATACTTGCAATGAAACAATGGTAAGTGAAGCTTTCAAAGTCCTCAAAACCTCTTTCAGTTTCGAGAGAGAATTAATGTTGGTAGCTTCTGTTTAAAATCATTTTTTCTCAATATAGTCACTGATATTTTAATAAAATAAATCATTATTCAGGTTTTATATTATTCGTTCCATCCCATTGAATGTTAACTGGTAAAGTGCTGGAAGCCCATATTTGGGCTTTACTCTGAAGTGCAGATGGCTTCATATTCCCGGAATATACTTTGTATTATCCGTGAAGTGAAATTATTCAGTCTGTATGGATTTACCTTCTTACAATTTATGGGAGAGTGCCTGCAGGCACTCTCCCATAAAATGTAACAAGGCAAAGACACATGATCAAGTTTTGCCAAGCAAAAATAATTCAGCACTCTACCAGTTAACAAAAGGAAGTACTCTTTACGCATGCGTGATGTACATCCCCTGTCGAAAATTAAGCACAGTTAACGCCCACAGCAGTCATCAGCCTGTCAACAATTGTACACCGAACACTCCCACACAACTTCTCGTATTATGACTTAACCTCTTATCTGTCCATAATTATGCATACATCGAACACGCCTACTAATTTCCATATTGTCTGCTTTGAAAATCATCACCTGACCTGATTGGGTTTCCTCTTAACTCAGTTGCAGTTCGAGGAAAAGCTAGTTTCACTTTCAATTTCCCGGAAACTTGCCGATTTCCAGGAATTTGTCCGCATGTATTTACAAAATGAAAATAAAAAGCACATGGATTTTGTAATTGGTTCTTTAGTGATAACAAATTGTTCCAAATACGAACTGGTATGTGTTCTTCCATAATTTCTCTTTGATGTTTCTGTAAGACATTTCGAACTTCCAGTACCTGGTGAACAAATTGATGTCCGTAGGTGGCCTAATTTCATGTCAACTTTGGGTCCTAATTTTCCTGCAGGCTGTTCCCTCGAGAAAAAGCTCACCCATATATTTTTCCCTGTTTACTTCACGCACTCCTGGTCTTATTCAATCTCTGGTCAGTTGGCCAACTAGGGTTGTTATTCATGCAGTCAGAAACATCAAACGGGTTATTTCCGTGGGTTGTTTTTTGATTTCGGGAGTTTACTTGTGATGTTCACAACAATGTTGGGTGAATTTAAGGGGATGGTGTATGGTTGGGGCAGATGTTCCGCCTAATTGACTAGCAGATTTAGGGATCGACTAATTTAATAATCGCGTCGACATCGATTAGTCAGCTAATCGTTTCAACACTACCAAAGGGAAATACTGATGCATAACTGCACGGAGTTCATCGTAGGTCGTTGCCAGCGGCAACATTTTTTGATGGAAATCAAAGAGAATTGATAGCTCCCATCTAGAGGTAACACCAAACAAGCATACAAAGTTTCAAACCGATCTGATCATAAATGTGCCCTGTAGGACGTGCCAAAGTAATATATTGATGCCTGACTAAACTAAATTCAAAGGTCATTGCCAGCAACATTTTTTGATGAAATGGAAGAAAATCTATAGCTCCCATCTAGAGGTCACTCCAAACAAGTATGCCAGATTTCAAAGCAATCCGATCATTAATGAGCGCTGTAGGGTGTGCCAAAGGGAAATAATGAGGTCTGACTAAACTAAGTTCTAAGAATGTTGCGAGCGGCAACATTTTTTGACGGAAATGGAAGAAAATAGATAGCTCCCATCTAGAGCTCACCCCAAACAAGCATCCCAAGTTTCAAAGCTATCCGATAATAAATGTGCCCTGCAGGGTGTGCCAAAGGGAAATTTTGATGCATTACTGCACTAAGTTCATCAAAGGTCATTGCCAGCGGCAACATTTCTTGATGGATATCAAAGAAAATCGATAGATCCCATCTAGAGGTAACCCCAAACAAGCATACCAAGTTTCAAACCGCTCTGATCAACCAGAGCACCGCTGGGCATTGCATCATACACCCGTGAACTGTTCAAATTGTACCATTTTAACACATTTGCAATTTTTTTTAGAGTGCGAGAAATTTATACTGGCATATATATATATGTTACGGTCAGACTTTGAAATCAGTGATTTTGTAAAATGACTAAATTTTTTCAGTCATTTGAGAAAAAAGACTAACAAGTTTGAAGCCAATCGAAAAACAAATACTAAAGTTATCATCCGGAAACCAAATATTTGACGAAGAATTCTAAGTCCAACAGGGGCCATAATTCAGGCAAAAATTGTTCAGACCGACCCCATATTCGAACTTGACCTATATTTTGTTGTGATTAAACCACATACCAAGTTTGGAGCCGATCGGAAAACAAATACTAAAGTTATCATCCGGAAACCAAATATCTGACAAATTTTAAGTCCAACAGGGGTCATAATTCAGGCAAAAATTGTTCAGACCGACCCCATATTCGAACTTGACCTGTATTTTGTTGTGATTAAACCACATACCAAATTTGGAGCCAATCGGAAAACAAATACTAAAGTTATCATCCGGAAACCAAATATTTGACGAATTCTAAGTCCAACAGGAGCCATAATTCAGGCGAAAAATGTTCGGACCGACCCCATATTCGAACTTGACCTGTATTTTGTTGTGATTAAACCACATACCAAATTTGGAGCCGATCGGAAAACAAATACTAAAGTTATTGTTCGGAAACCAAACGGACGGACGGACGGACGGACGGACAGATGGACGGACAACACCATACTATAATACGTCCCGTTTTTCAAACGGGCGTATAAAAATGTGCCCTGTAGGGTGTGCCAAAGGGAAATATTGAGGTCTGACTAAACTAAGATCTAAGAACGTTGCCAGCGGCAACATTTTTTGACCGAAATTGAAGAAATTCAATAGCTCCCATCTAGGGGTCACTCCAAACAAGCATACCAAGTTTCGAAGTGACCTGATCATAAATGCGATCTGTGAAGTGTGCCAAAGGAAATTACGTACGTACATACGTATGTATGTACGTACGCCGACGGAAGAGAAGTGATGGCAATAGCTCAGTATGACTTTGTTAAGTTGAGCAAAAAATGCAATGCCCCATTGGAACCATCACTCGCACAAACTTTCACTTGAATTGGCCCAGTGGTTTTGGAGAAGACCAAAACATGGTGTTGACGGATGATGGATGGAGAGCGATGAGATTAGCTCAGTTTGACTTTGTCAAGGTGCACTAAAAATGAAAAGATTCTGACTTGTAGATTTGAAGAAGATTTTAAAAGAGTTTTCCTCTGCACCAAGTTAATATCTAGGGTCAAATTAGAAGCCTAAATATAAACCCAGGGACTTAAACAATCATGAATTTGCACTCCCCTCCCCCCCCCCCCCCACCCCAACCGTCAATAAGGATGCGGAAAGAAAATCAAATATCAGAGGATTCTGACATGTGGATCTGGAGGACTTTTACAGAATTTCCATCATATTGCATAATGAAAGTGTGACACTGTGGCTTAACTTGGTTAAGACATGTACATGTATAGTATGTGACACAGCAATTACACACATCTAGGTAATGACCTGATAACAAAGGTACATGTTAAGTATTGTAAAGGTCTGTACATAAATACTGATTGACCGTAGCCTGTAACAACTGTATAGGTAAAGTATTGTAACGATGGGTGACAGTCAGATGCTAAACTAGAAAAAAAATCTTCATGGGGTTAATGTTACAATGGGGATCCTTGTATGGTGCACCATAAGCCAAATGTTAGCAATTGTTTGGGTCTGTTTGATTCAAACCCTTCTAAGGTTGATTCATACTAATTAATATATATTTTCCAGTCCTTCTTAAAATATAGGTATTTGAATTTTTTATCTTTAGATCATAGGGTTCCCACGGGTGAGGAGGTTTTATTTTTCTCATTGTAAATAGAAAATCAGGTTGTGCTAATAATGTTTACCCTCCCCAAACAACAACAAATATTAACACAGGAACTTGGATTCAACACATTTGAATATACACATCCTGGGGATGCTGAATTCAAGAAACAATATTTTGTCTCGTGTTTTTGGAAAAGATTTTTAATTATCTCCCTTTTTGAGTCCCCGTGTGGGTCTGACTGAACCCAAAAATATTTGTTCTCATAGCACAGTGATAACAAAGGCACCCAATAAACTTATAGCAAACATTACTGACATAAAAAATCTTCTTTACAGGTTCTGTACAAAAAATATATTACACAAAATTCACATAAATATGACTGCCAACAGGCATTTTTAATTTTTGCCCGAGCTCCAAAACACTTGTTACCATCCCATGATGACAACAAATGCAGTCCTAGAAGTTCTGTACAAAAAACTAATTGCACCTAATTTCAGGATAAAATGGCCATCGGCAGCCATCTTGAATTTTGGACCGCACCCAAAAACACTTGTTCTCATCCCAAGGTGATAACAAAGGCACCCAAGAAGTTTCGTGAAGATCAGTTCATAAATACAGCCTATAGCCTGAGCCGTACTGACATGTGCACTTACTGTGTATAAGTAGCACTGAATAAATCAAAGTTCGGTTCATCTAATTTGCATAATTTCTGCACGAGAAAAAAAACTGTATTATATGTGATGTATTCCATGTTACTAAACATTAATTAAAAAATTTATTCAAATCAGAACCTTCATATAGAAGTTCTGAACCAAAAACTGATTGTACCTAATTTCGGTACAAACTGGCCACTGGCAGCCATCTTGAATTTCTGACCACACCCAAAAACACTTGTTCTCGTCCCAGATAACAAAGGTACCCCAAGAAGTTTCGTGAAGATTGGTTCATAAATACAGCCTCTAGCCCGAGTCGTATTGACATGTGTACTTACTGTGTATAAGTAGCCCTGAATAAATCAAAGGCCATCTTATTTGCATAATTTCTGCATGAGAAGAAAACCTGTATTATATGTGATGTATTCTATGTTACTAAACATGTATTCTATGTTACTAAACATTCATACAAAAATTTATTCAAATCAGAACTTCCAGACAGAAGTTGTGTACAAACAAGAGGCTCCACGGGGCCTGAAGCGCTCATCTTGAACAGAACACAATTTAAACAGAGCCCAAGAATGAGTCTACATTAAGCAAGCCATCTCCATAGGCTACACTGTCAATCCTTGAGTCCCTCAGGAGTGATAAAAATAATCTGGGCATCATGCCTTTCCTTCAGTTGATCATAAAGTAAAATGTAGAGCTCCCCTTTGAAGCCCCTTGATACAACCTATGTGGATTAATCTTAGTTACACACCTCTAGAGGGAACTGAATACCAAATTTTTAATTCTTCAGCAAAATGGCCAATTCCGGCTCCCATACAGAGCCCAAATATTAACCCAGGCTCTTGATTTGAACACAGTTGAATCTGACTTCCCTAGCGATGCTGTGTACCCAATATGAAAGCATTCTGAATGTTGGATCTGAAGGAGAGAAATTGTAAAGAAATTTCTTCAAGTTCAAATTTGAGTTACCATAGCGAGCCCAAATATTAACCTATGGATCTGATTTGAACAAACTTGAATCTGACCCCCCTAGAGATGTTGTATACCAAATGTGAAAGCATTCTGACTGGTGGATCTGAAGAAGAAGATTTTTAAAGAAATTTCCTCATATTGCACTAAGTAAAAATTTGGGATACCATAGTGAGCCCAAATATATACCTAGGGATCTGATTTGAACAAACTTGAATCTGACCCCCTAAGAAATATCAAAGCATTCTGACTGGTGGATCTGAAGAAGAAGATTTTTTTAAATTACCCTCCATATTGAACAAAGATAAAATTTGGGCTTCCACAGGAAGCCCAAATATTAACCTAGGGACTTGGTTTGAACAATCTTGAATCAGGCCCTCATAACAATGATGTATACCAAACATTAAAAGATTCTGACTGGTGGTTCTGAAGATTTTTAAAGAATATTCCCCATATTACCCTATGTTAAAACTTCGGGCTCCTCCCAAATATGAACCAATGCGCTTTATTTCAACAAACTTTTATCTGACCCCCCTATGAATGTTGTATACCAAATATCAAAAGATTTTGATGATTGTTTTTTTTTAATTTTTGCAAATATGCTGACTCACCATTTTTTCGATGCCCATTACAGAACACCCTAACAACCGATGGCAATGTTTTTTTACCATTCATTTCTACAGGTCCTAAGGACACTTCATACCAAATAACAGCTCTCTGTTCCGTGTGGTTTGGGAAATATGGGCGTTTGAAAATATTTCTATTTTTAGCTCCCAGGGTTGCCATGGGGATGCAGGAATTTTTTTTTTTTTTGCATGGGTCAAATATTTAGGACCCAATAATACCACAAACCAAATTTGGTTCATACCGGACCCTCGGTTCAGAAAATAGAAATTTTGGGCGGGGCCAAAAATCTTACCCCTCCAATTACAAAGCCAAATATTACTTCACGACCTTCGTTTGAACAAACTTGATTCTACACTTCATATGGAAGCTCCATAGCAAATATCAAGTCATTGTACATACTGGTTCCTGAGAAGATGATTTTTAGAATATTTTGGAGCATTTTCCCCCACTCCCTTCCTATGGGGCTGGGCATGTTGAGTTGAATGAAAGTGTCAATGACACTGTAGCTCAACTTGTCAAGACATGTACATGTATAGTATGTGACACAGCAATGACAAACTTCTAGGTAATGACCTGATAACAAAGGTACATATAATAAAGTATTGTAAGGGTCTGTACATGAATACTGGCCATAGCCTGTAACAAATGTATAGGTAAAGTATTGTAAAGGTGGGTGACAGTCAGATGCTAAACTAGAAAAGAAATCTTGTCCCAGAGTGGGTCTGATTGTACCCCAAAATATTTGTTCTCATAACACAGTGATAACAAAGGCACCTAAAAACACTTGTTCCTGTCTCAAGGTGATAACAAATGTACCCAAGAAGTTTCATGAAGATCAGTTCATAAATACGAGCAGTATATAAGTTGACAAAAAACTGATAGCACCTAATTTCGGTACAAAATGGCCACTGGCAGTCATCTTGAATTTTGGACCGCACACAGAAACACTCGTTCTCGTCCAAAGGTGATAACAAAGGTACCCAAGAAGTTTCGTGAAGATCGGTTGATAAATACAGCCTCTAGACGGAGCCGTATTGACATGTGCACTTACTGTGTATAAGTAGCACTGAATAAATCAAAATTCATCTAATTTGTATAATTTCTGCACGAGAAAAAACCTGTTTTATACGTGATGTATTCCATGTTACTAAACATTCATACAAAAATTTATGCAAATCAGAACTTTCATACAGAAGTTCTGTACAAAAGACTGATTGCCCTAATTTTGGTACAAAATGGCTGCTGGTGGCCATCTTGAATTTTGGACCACACCCAAAAGCACCCGTTCTCATCCCACGGTGATAACAAAGGTACCCAAGAAATTTCGTAATGATCGGTTCATAAATACAGCCTCTAGCCTGAGCCGTATAGAAGTTGTGTACAAAAAACTGATTAGACCTAATTTCGGTACAAAATGGCCACTGGCAGCCAACTTGAACTTTGGACCACACCCAAAAACACTCGTACTCATCCCAAGGTGATAACAAAGGTACCCAAGACGTTTCGTGAAGATCGGTTCATAAATACAGCCCCTAGCCCGAGCCGTATTGACATGTGTACTTACTGTGTGTAAGTAGCACTGAAAAAATCAAAGTTCATCTAATTTGCATAATTTCTGCACGAGAAAAAAACCTGTATTATATGTGATGTATCCCATGATACTAAACATTCACACAAAATATTATTCAAATCAGCGCTTTCATATGGAAGTTCTGCGCAAAAATCTGATTGCACCTAACTTTGTACAAAATGGCTGCCATCTTGAATTTCAGACCGGACCCAAAAACACTCGTTCTTATCCCACGGTGATACCAAAGTTACCCAAGAAGTTTCGTAAAGATCGGTTCATAAATACGGCCTCTAACCCGAGACATATTGGTATTTGCACTTACAGTGCTGAAAGTAACACTAAATACATCAAAGTTAGTCTAATTTGCTTAATTTACGCACGAGAAAAAAACCTGTATTCTATGTGATGTATCCCATGGTACTAAACATTCATACAAAAAATTTTCAAATCAGAGCTGTCATATGGAAGTTCTGCACAAAAATCTGATTGCACCTAATTTTTTACAAAATGGCTGCCAGCGGCCAACTTGAATTTTGGACCGAACCCCAAAACACTCGTTCTAGTCCCACGGTGATAATAAAGGCACCCAAGAAGTTTTGTAAAAATCGGTTCATAAATACGGCCTCTAGCCCGAGCCGTATTGAATTGTTGATGGACAAATGGCCAGACGGACGACGGACGATTGGCCATGGCATAAGCTCAAATATGAGTTACGTCAAAGTTGAGCTAAAAATTATGTCACACACTGCTCCTAATTGTGTCGATCATTTATATTGAGTTTCATGAAAATGAAGCAAAAACTGTAGAAGTAGTTCGCTCCACAAGTATTTTGCAAAATCCAATATGGCCACCAGTCGGCCATCTTGAATCTGATCTGGAAAAAAATTTATGTCACGTACTGCTCCTCATCATGTCGATCAATTTACATTGAGTTTCATGAAAATGCAGCAAAAACTGTAGAAGTAGTTCACTCCACAAGTATTTTGCAAAATCCAATATGGCCACCAGTCGGCCATCTTGAATCCTTGATGGAAAAAATTATGTCAAACACTGCTCCTCATCATTTCAATCAATTTATATTGAGTTTCATGAAAATGCAGCAAAAACTGTAGAAGTAGTTCGCTCCACAAGTTTTTTTGCAAAATCTAATACGGCCACCATTCGGCCAATTTGAATCCGACCAGGAAAAAAATTTCTGTCACGCACTGCTCATTGTGTCAATCATTTATACTGAGTATCATGAAAATGCAGCAAAAACTGCAGAAGTTCGCTCCACAAGTATTTTGCAAAATCCAGTATGGGCACCAGTCGGCCATCATGAAACCAATCTAGAGAAAATTATGTCACGCACTACTTCTCACTGTGTCCATCATTTAGATTGAGTTTCATGAAAATGCAGCAAAAACTGTAGAAGTTGTTCATTCTACAAGTATTTTGCAAAATCCAATATGGCTGCCAGTCGGCCGTCTTGAATCTGATCTAGAAAAAAATTATGTTACGCACTGCTCCTCATAGTGTTGATCATTTATATTGAGTTTCATGAAAATGCAGCAATAACTGTAGAAGTAGTTCGCTCCACAAGTATTTTGCAAAATCGAATATGACCAACAGTTGGCCATCTTGAATCTGATCTGGAAAAAATTTATGTCACGCACTCCTCCTCATCAGGTCAATCAATTTATATTGAGTTTCATGAAAATGCAGCAAAAACTGTAGAAGCATTTCACTCCACAAGTATTTTGCAAAATCCAATATGGCCGCAGTCGGCCATCTTGTATCCGAACTGAAAAAAATTTATGTCATGCACTGCTCCTCATCATGTCGATCAATTTATATTGAGTTTCATCAAGATGCAGCAAAAACTGTAGAAGTAGTTTGCTCCACAAGTATTTTGCAAAATCCAATATGGCCACCAGTCGGCCATCCTGAATCCGATCTGGAAAAAATTATGTCCCGCACTTCCCCTCATCATGTTGATCATTTTTGTGAAGTTTCATGAAAATGAGACTAAAACTGTGGAAGTAGTTCGCTCCACAAGTTGCAACGGACCGACGACAACGATAGACTGACTGACCAACCGACAGACAAGTTGACTCCTACAACCCCCTAAACTTCATATTGTGGGGGTATAATGACAAAAATCATGTAGTGGATTTCTGATTGCTATCAAGGTACATGTGCAAACAAGGAAAAGTGTTCACTAAAATACTAAATATTACAATTTACCTTAGTTTATTAGTTGCTATTAGGTAAAAAAACAAGAGGCCCCAAGGGGCCTTAATCGCTTAACGGCCAAAGTTGTTCAAGGAAGTATTTGGGGTCACATTCAGTTAGATATGGTTCATCAACACTACAAAGGAATGAAGTCATGAGAGGCAAATTTTATGGAAAAACACTAAGGAATGGATTTGAACAAACCTGAACTTAGCATACCCCCCCCCCCCCCCCCTCCCCTGATCCCCCTTGAGATGTCATATACCAAATAGGAAAGAATTCTGACTGGTGGATATGAAGAAGGTTTTTAAATAAATCACCTCACATTGCACTAAGTTAACCTTTGGGTGCAAATAGGGAGTCAAAATATTAACCCAGGGTCCCGACTTGAACAAACTTGAATCTGACCCACCTAGAGATGTTGTATACCAAATATGGAAGGATTCTGATTGGTGGATCTGAAGAAGATTTTAAAAGAAATTCCCACAAATTGCACTTAGTTAGAATTCAGGCTCCCTCAGGTAGCCCAAATTAATAACCCTGGGATCAGGTTTGAACAAACTTGAGTCTCACCCTCCAAGAGATGTTGTATACCAAACATGAATGGATTCTGACTGGTGGATCTGAAGAAGATTTTTAAAGAAATTTTCTTGTATTGACTAAGTTAAAATTTCGGCTCCAATAGGGAGCCCAAATATCAACCTGTGGACAAGGATTGAACAAACTTGAATCTAACCCTCCTAGAGATGTTGTATACGAAATATGAAAGCATTCTGATTACATGGTCTGAAGAAGATTTTAAAAACAAGTCAGAACAGGACCCCAAATTTTCAGGCTATAAACAATATTTTTTTCATCTCAAAATTGCACAAAATGCATAAAAATCCCCCCAAAAATGTCTGAATTTTGGTCCAAACCTGACCCCAATTTTTTTTTTCATCTCAAAATTGAACAAAATGCCTAAAAAAAAAAAAAAAAAAAATTCCAAATTTTCGTCCAAAATTTCCAAGTTTGAACCAAACCCAAAATTTTCAGGCTAATAATTTGGGGGGTTTTCGTTTCAAAATTGAACAAAACGCATAAAAAATCCAAAAGTCCGAACCAGACTCAAAATTTTCAACCCAGGGACCCAATTTGAACAAACTTGAATCTGACCCCTCTTAGAGATGATGCATACCAAATGTTAAAGGATTCTGACTGGTGGATCTGAAAAGATTTTTAAAGAAATTTTCTCATATTGCACTAAGTCAAAGTTCAGGCTCCCATAGGGAACAAAAATATTAACAGAGAAACTCAATTTGAACAAACTTGAATCTGGCCCCCCTAGAGATGATGTATACCAAATATGAGAGGATTCTGACTGGTGAATCTGAAGATTTTTAAAGAATATTCCATGCATTGCACAAAGTTAAAATTTGGGTTTCCATATGGAGCCCAAATATTAACCCAGCGACTCAATTTGAACAAACCTGAATCTGCCGGCCCTACAGATGTTGTATACCAAACATGAAAGGATTCTGACCGGTGGATCTGAAGAAGAAGATTTTTAATGAAATTTCTTCAAATTGCACCAAGTTAAACTTTGGGATCCAATAGAGAGCCCAAATCTTAACCCAGGGACTCGATTTGAACAAACTTAAATCTGACCCCCCAAGAGATCTTGTATAACAAATATGAAAAGATTCTGACTGGTGGATCTGAAGAAGATATTTTTTGAATTTTTGAAAAAATTTATGGGTGCCTTCTGGTGCCCCCTGTGGGCGCGGCAAGTTTATTTGTAGAAACTTGAATTGACATATGATAAGGAACATGCATACAAAATTTGGTTCAATTTGGTCAAGTAGTTTGTGAGGAGAAGTTGATAATGTCAAGTTCACGACGACGGACGACAAGTAATAAGTTAAGCCCCCTTCGGTGAGCTAAAAACTTTCCTCCATTCTCCGCATTCATCATGAATGCTAGCTATTCCAGTGAAATGAATTCATTGAACAGATAGAGCTATCCCGGTTACGAAACAAATTCAGTGAACAGGTAGAGTTATCCTGGCTACTGGACAAAATAATGGGAACGACCTTTTTATTTTTATAACACCAACAAGCGTCGCCATTGTAGTTGTTCTCGACTTCAGTTCCGGACATGACAGACACTCTAACTGTACTCGATTTCGCTTCCGAAAATTCACAAGGGATAATGCTGCCCGGTCATTTCATCCCCAAACCAGTTCCTATCAGTATCTGTGCAGAATCGCCACACTAAAAAAAGTCCCGAAGCCAGCCAAAGACCTGTAGGGAATGATGTGGGGTCAGCCCCAACCCCCTCCGTGATCCTCTTACAATTCCCCCCTCCACGATCCTCTTACAATATCACACACACACACCCCCCCCCCCCCCTCTTATTTTTCTTAAGAAAGTTCAGTACACATAAAAGAACAAAAAAGCGGTTGGTTATGCTATCAACCAAAACCTTGCAGGATTCTTTTTCAGATGGCCATTGCATCTTGCCCCACATCTCATCCGGCCACACATTACTCTACCATAATTCGTTTACTAATCAGCCCCCCACCCCCCGCCACCTCAAAATGTTATATTTTTGACATAACATCCACAAACAAAACACTTGGTTAGGCACAAAACGTCTAATGGTGGGTAGAAAACGTCCTACAGTTTGAGTATGGGGGGGGGGGGGGGGGGTGGGGGAGGGGAAGAGGGGGGTTACAAAATGTTCAACAGTCTGGGTACAAAACATCCAGGTACAAAATGTCCTGGGCACAAATGTCCCGAAACCTTCCCTCTACTACCACTCTCACCTTCCTGTTAAGTAGAAAGGGGGCCATCCATTTGTGTAGGGAGCCTCCGACTCAACTCCCAGTTCTTCCTGGGACGATTCGCTCGGTACATTTCATCCCAAAATCAAAGCCAGACCATTTATTCCCAAATATCGGGATGATTCGTACCAACATAAATTCAGTATATGGCCTCGATGTTTAGTGTGGGACGCAATGCCCCGGACGAATCATACCACTTGGAAAATCGACTTGGGATGAATCATCCCGGGATGAACTGGTTTTGGGAGGTGTTATTTATTGTGTATTTCCAGAAGTGTAATCGAGTATACCCAGCATGGCCATGCTCATCAATTTAATGTTGTTCACAACACAAAATTCTAAATCCATGTGTGTGGTTCCTTGGACCATTATTGTTATTCCAAGTGACTTTACCATACAAATGTTAATAAAGCAAAAGCTGAAAACGGGTCCATTATTCCGTGTGAATTTCGCAAAGTGGACAATCTTGATATCAACGCACAAGCTAGAGTTGCAAAAGATGGCAACTAATCAATTGAGATTTCAAAATGAAATATAAAGCACCTTGGTACAATATAGTAACACCGGGTTAATGAAAGTGTCAATGACACTGTAGTTAACCTGACTGTGTGTTGTGTTTGATGAAAAGGATAATGTTCAATGTTTATGAATGGACTATGAAAGCAGAGGCTCAAGTGAGCCTAAAACGCTCACCTAGCTCAAATTGTCAAAATAGATGAGTGTATCAGCATGTGATCAGCAGCAAGAGCAATTTTTTTTGATTTGCTATGACACAACCAAAGGCAACTTTTTTAGCCATTCATTTCTGCTGGTCCTAGGAAAGCTTCCTAGCAAACTCTGTTCTGTGAAGTATTAAAAAACAACAACCGAAATAAGTTTTTGTTTTGTTTTAAACTACTGTAGTTCTCTCCAGTGCCCCCCACCCCCAATTTTTTTTTTAAAACAAGAAAAAACAAGCGAATCAATTTGAACAAACTTGAATTCGACACCCCCGTGAGATGTTGCATACCAAATATGAAAGGATTCTCACTGGTGGATTTGAAGAAGAATTTTCAAGAAATTTTCTCATATTGCTCTAAGTTTAACTTAGGGCTTCAATAAAAAGCCCAAATATTAAGCCAGGGACCTGATTTTGAACAACCTTCAATCTAACCTTCCCAGAGGTGTTGTACACCAAATATCAAAAGAATCTGACTGCTGGATCTGAAGAAGAAGATTTTTAAAGAATATCCCCCTTATTCCACCAAGTTAATAATCAGGCTCCCATAGAAAGCCCAAATATTAACTCAGGGAGTCGATTTGAACAAATTCAAATCTTACACCTCTAGAGATGTCACATACCAAATATGAAAGGATTCTCACTAGTGGGTCAGAAAAAGAAGATTTTTAAGAAATTTTCTCATATTGCACCAAGTTAAAATTTGAGCTCCAATAAAGAGCCCAAATATTCATCCAGGGATCCCATTTGAACAAACTTGAATCTAACCCCCCTAGGGATGCTGCATACCACATATCAAAAGAATCTGACTGGTGGATCTGAAGAAGAAGATTTTTAAAGATTATTCCCCATATTGCACCAAGTTAATATTCGGGCTTCCATAGGAAGCCCAAATATTAACCCAGGGACTCAATTTGAACAAACTTCAATCTGACCCCTGTAGAGATGCTGTATAACAAAAAAGATTTTTAAAGCTTATTCCCCAAAGTGCCCTAAGATTTGGGCTCCTCTGCTGAGCCCAAATATGAACCGAGGGGGTCGATTTGAACACCCTTGCTTATGACCGTCCTGTGGATGCTGTATACCAAATATTTAAAGATTCTGATCAGCGGTTCTGAAGAAAAGTTTTTTTTTCAATTTTTGCAAATATGCTGACTCATTTTTTCAAACGCACCTACAGAACACCCTAACACAACCGATGGCCTTTTTTTTTTAATCCATTCTAGCAGTAAAAAGGATGCTTCATACCAAATAACAGTTCTCTGTTCCGTGTAGTTTGGAAAATATGGACATTTTAATCTTTTTCTATTTTCAGCCCCTGGGGTACCCACGGGGCAACAAAAAAAAAAAATTTGGGCATCAATCAAGTACTTTGGCCCCACTTATGCTACATGCCAAATTTGGTTCAAATCGGCCCTCGGTTCTTGAAATAGAAATTTTGGGTGGAGCCCAAATTGGATATGTACCCACAGAGAGCCCAAATATTGATCTACCAACTTCTCTTGAACAAACTTTAATCTTCAACACCAAAGAGTGTTACATACCATATTTCAAGGCAATCTCCCTGGTGGTTCATGAGAAGATGATTTTTAAAGATTTTAAGGCTTTGGCGTCATTGCCCAGAGCCCGAAGAAGGCAGCCGCACCATTTGAACAAAATAGAAAGGGTACACCCCAGAGAGGGTTTGTGCAATATATGTTTGAATTTGGCTGAATGGCTGTGGAGAAGAAGCCAGGTTTGCAAAAGTTGACAGACGACGGACGCCAAGTGAGGGCAATGAGAGCCCAAATATGGACTCAATGAAATCCCTTCATAAATACGGCCTGTAGACTGTGCTAAAGGTTTTCAGGCTTCGGGCCTGTGTAGCGATCACAGTTGACTGATCATGACCAAAAGGGGGCATTCTCATCTAGTCATCCTACCAAGCTACCATGAAATCCCTTCATAAATATGACCTGTAGACTGTGCTAAAGGTTTTCGGGTTTTGTGCTCGGGCAGCCATCATGGTTGACCAATCGCAACCAAAAAGGGTTGTCCTCATCTAGACATTATACTGAGTCATCATACCAAGTTAAAATGAAATCTTTTCATAAATGCGACCTGTAGTCTGTGCTAAAGGTTTTCGGGTTTTGGGCTCAGACAGCCATCGTGGCTAAATGATCGTGACCAAAAGAGGATGTTCTCATCTAGACATTATACTGAGTCAATCTACCAATTTATGATGAAATCCTTTCATAAATATGACCTGTAGACTGTGCTAAAGGTTTTTGGGCTTCGGGCCCCTGTTGCCATCACAGTTGACCAATCGCGACCAAAAGGGGAACTTCTCATCTAGACATTATATGGAGTCATCCTACCAAGTTACAATTAAATCCCTCCATATATACGACCTGTAGACTGTGCTAAAGGTTTTTGGGTTTTGGGCTTGGGCAGTCGTCACGGTCCACAGATCGTAACCAAATGGGGAAGTTCTCATCTAGACTTCATACGGAATCATCCTACCAAGTTACAATGAAATCCCTCCATATTAAATATGATCTGTAGACTGTGCTAAAAGTTTTTTTGGGTTTCGGGCTTGGGTAGCCGTAACGGTTGACAGATCATGACAAAAAGGGGATGTTCTCATCTAGATATTATACAGAGTCATCCTACCAAGTTACCATAAAATCCCTTCATAAATACGACCTGTAGACTGTGCTAAAGGTTTTCGAGTTTTGGGCTCGGGCAGCCATCACGGGGACGTTCTCATCTAGACATGACCTCAAACCTGCATATGAAATTTTGTGACGATCGGACAAGAACTACAGGGTGTAGCCTGTGCTAAAGGAAAATGTGAACAGACTCACAGACACACAAACTTTCGCACACGTGATTGCAACAGCTTATCTTGACTTTTGTCAAGTTAAACTAAAAATAACAAGAGGCCCCATGGGACCTGAAGCGCTCACCTTGAACAGAACACAATATAAACAGAGTCCAAGAATGAGTCTACTTAAAGCAATCCATCTCCATAGGATACATTGTCAATCCTTGAGCCAATCAGGAGTGACAAAAATAGTCCGAGCATCATGCCTTTTCTTCAGTTGATCAAAATGTAAAATGTGGCGCTCCCCTATGATGCCCCTTGATACAACCTATGTGGATTAATCTTAGTTACACACCTCTAGAGGGTACTGAATACAAAACTTCTAATTCTTCAGCTGCATGGCCAATACCGGCTCCCATAGTGAGCCCAAATATTAACCTAGGCTCTCGATTTGAACAAAGTTGATTCTGACCTCCCAAGAGATGTTGTATACTAAATATGAAAGCATTCTGTCTGTTGGGTCCTATTTCACCACAGTAAACAAGTACTGCTTCACTTCCCAGGGTACCCTGCAGGATTCTGAACCATAACATATATTTTCTATTGATAAAACAACATACCAAATTTGCAACCAATCAAAGAATTAAAACTCAAGTTCTCATCTGCAAACTTAAATACTAAGCATAAAGGGCCATAACTTTGGCAAAATTTTTGCGAAGCTTGATTTGGAACTTGACCTGTATTTTTATCGAATACACTACATACAAAATCTGAAGCACGTTGAGGAATCCTAACTGAAATCATCTGGAACCACATACATCAGATGGATGGACAGGCAGGGGCTAATTCTATACTGCCTAGAAATATTGTCATTCAAGGGACAAAAAATATGATGAATAGGTGGTTGCTTAGCGCCATCCGAGGTGTTTCTTCTTCATTGAAGGATATTTGGTTGATGGTGTTTTTGGAGATGGTGTATTGTTGTGGGACTTGTATGATCCCGACCTGGCAGCTTCTTTTGGCTGTATTTTTAGTGTTTCATAGTGGTGTACATAGCTTATTCAATTTCTCAAGTTCATTCAAGATTTCCGTGTCCCTGCTGGGGTATTTTTGGGCAAGGTATCCCATGGCCTAGTAGTCAAAGGGTTCCAGGTATTTCAGGTGGTCAGGCCTTGAAGGAACAACCCTTCGTAACATGGTTCTGATCCAAAAGAAAAAGAGTCATCAAAGAGTGTAGGGTATCGAGAATAAATCACACTATTGCTCAATTGTTCAAGGGACATATCACACTCAGAATCATCCTAAAGTGAGAACACAACCCATGATAGAGATTGACCTTTTCCTTGACATCCCAATAACATTGGACTATTGCCTTGAGGAAAGAATTGCTGGAGTAAGGAGTGCCATGGGTGCAAGCTGTGAAACAGAAATATCGGAAATATGTACATCGGTGGCAATTTATTGATCGGTAAATTGCCACGTCTTTTGAAATGCTAATGATTCATTTCAATAATTTATATTCATAAGTAGACATTATAATTCTGGGCCATAAAATTTTTATAGTACTGTCTCCCGGGGTCTATGTACAGCACATGGAGAGTGGAATTTCAACCCCGACAATGACTGTGACTATCAAACCCTGTAATATTTCAAGGACGACAAGCAGAGTTTCAGCCAACAGACCTCTGGATAAAACCCAGAACTCTAGGGGCAGCAGCTTGTTCTTTTTCAATATAACAAGGCCACAATGCAAGCTATTGCTCACAGAGTTCAGCTCACTGGATTTCTATTGATAAAACAACATACACTGGATTTAAAAAGGTTTAATCCTTGGATGCCTAATACCGACATTGATAATTTTTCACTACAACAGTGCAGGTGCTGAATTATGTTAACTTGCAAGTTACGATTTAGGCACCCAAGACTTGCCCCATAACAATTGCAATGCCACAGATTCTAGACTGTCCAAGTGTAGCAAAAATGTAGTAAAAATCTCCAGGCCCTTAAGGATTAAGTTAAAAGACAATCAAAATGAAAACTCAGGAGCAGCAATGGAATTTTAAAATTAAACATGAATAAATACAAAAAGTTGAACACAATAGGCTCCAGGGGGCCTGAGGGCACTCACCTGACATGGTAGTCTAAATATCAACCCAGGGAATTGATTTGAACAAGTTGCATCTGCCCCTCCTAAGAAAAGCTTATACCAAATATCCAAAGATTCTGACCATTGGATCTAAAAAAAAAGAAGAAAGATTTTTAAAGAATATTCCTCATATTGAACCAAGTAATAATTCGGGCTCCTACAGGGACCCCAAATATGAACCCAGGGGGTTGGCTTGAACAAACTTGAATCTTACCTCCATACAAATGCTGTATACCAAACATCAAAAGATTCTGACTACTGGATCTGAAGAAAAATATTTTTAAAGAATATTCCTCATATTGAACTAAGTTATAATTTGGGCTCCCACAAACATGAACCCAGGGACTTGGTTTGAACAAACTTGAATCCCCCCCCCCCCCCCCCCCCCCCAAGGATGCTGTGTACCAAATATCAAAAGAATCTGATTGGTGTATCTGAAGAAGATTTTTAAAGAATACTCCTATTACACTAATCTGAACATTTGGGCTCCCCATAGAGAGCCCAAATATGGACCCTTGGATTTGATTTCAACAAATATGTGAACGAATCTTCCAAAGATATTATATGTGAATGAAAGTGTCAATGACACTGTAGCTCAACTTTTCAAGACAAAGACATGTATAGTATGTAACACAGCAATGACAAACATCTTGGTAATGACCTGATAACAAAGGTACATATAAAGTATTGTAACGGTCTGTACATAAATACTGACCGTTGCCTGTAACAAATGTGTAGGTAAAATATTGTAAAGGTGGGTGACAGTCAGATGCTAAACTAGAAAAAAATCCCAGAGTGGGTCTGACTGAACCCCAAAATATTTGTTCTCATAGCACAGTGATAACAAAGGCATCCCCAAAACACACTCGTTCCTGTCCCAAGGTGAAAACAAAGGTACCCAAGAAGTTTTGTGAAGATCAGTTCATAAATACGAGGTGTATAGAACGTGTGACAAAAAACTGATTGGACCTAATTTCGGTACATCTTGAATTTTGGACCGCACCCAGAAACACTCATTCTCGTCCCAAGGTGATAACAAAGGTACCCAAGAAGTTTTGTGAAGATCGGTTCATAAATACAGCCTCTACCCTGAGCCGCATTGACATGTGTGCTTACATTGTGTTAGTAGCACTGAATGAATCAAAGTTCATCTAATTTGCATAATTTCTGCACGAAAAAAAAACCCTTACAATATGTGATGTATTCCATGTTACTAAACATTCATACAAAAATTTATTCAAATCAGAACTTTCATACAGAAGTTCTGTACAAAAGACTGATTGCACCTAATTTTGTACAAAATGGCTGCCATCGGCCATCTTGAATTTCGGACCGGACACAAAAACACTCGTTCTCGTCCCACGGTGATACCAAAGGTACCCAAGAAGTTTCGTAAAGATCGGTTCATAAATACGGCCTCTATCCCAAGCCATATTGGCATTTGCACTTACAGTGCTGAAAGTAACACCAAAAAAAATCAAAATTAGTCTAATTTGCACTATTTACGCACGAGAAAAAAACCTGTATTATATGTGATGTATCCCATAGTACTAAACATTCATACAAAAAAATTATTCAAATCAGAGCTTTCGTATGGAAGTTCTGTACAAAAAACAGATTTCTGCATCGTCGGTACAAAATGGCGGCTGGCAGCCATCTTGAATTTCGGACCGCATCCAAAAACACTCGTTCTCGTCCCACAGTCATAACAAAGGTACCCAAGAAGTTTCGTAAAGATCGGTTCATAAATATGGCCTCTAGCCCGAGGGGCATCCAATTGTTGACGTACGGACAGATGGTCAACAGGCCATGACAAAAGCTCAAATCTGGCTTCGCCAAAGTTGAGCTAAAAATGAAAGCATTTGGAGCAGTGGTATGGGGGAAGAAGATTCTTTAATGCTTTTCTCATTACTCAGTGTTAAAAAAAGCAGACTCAGCACTTTTTCAAAGTCCTGGAAAAGTACCCTATGATAAAACCGATGGCATTTTTTTTTACCATTCCTTTCTACTTTTCCTGAGGAAGCTTCACACAAATTAAAAATTCTCAGTGCTGTGTAGTTTTGGAGATATGGCGTTTTAATTTTTTTCTATTTTTAAGTCCTGCAGGAGAGACAGGAAATTTTTTTTTGCATAAATTAGGTACTTATGACTCAAAAAGCCCCCATATCAAATTTGCTTCAAATCCGCCTCTTAGTTTGGAAAATAGAAATTCTGGTACAATTTGGGCTCCCATAGGAAGCCCAAATATGAACTCAGGGACTTGGCTTTTACAAACTTAAATCTCACCTCCCTGAGGATACTGTATACCAAATATCAAAAGATTCTGACTGGTGGATGTGAAGAGATTTTTGAAAAATATTCCTCATATTGAACTAAGTTAAAATTCGGGCTTCCACGGGGAGCCCCAAATATCAACCCAGGGACATTGCTTGAACAAACTTGAATCTCATCCCCGAAGGATGCTGCATACCAAATATCAAAACATTCCGACTGCTGTATCTGAAGAAGGTGATTTTTTAAAGAAAATTCCTCATTTTGAACTAAGTTATAAATTGGGCTCCCACATTGAGCCCAAATATGAACCCAGGGACTTCGCTTGAACAAACTTGAATCTCACACCCCCTAAAGATGCTGCATACCAAATATCAAAACATTCCGACTGCTGCATCTGAAGATTTTTAAAGAAAACTCCTCATTTTGGACTAAGCTATAATTCGGGCTCCCACGGTGAGCCCAAATATGAACCAAGGGACTTGACTTGAACAAACTTGAACCACCCACCCCCCACCCCCCCCCCCACCCCCCAAGGATGCTGCATACAAAATATCAAAACATTCTGACTACTAGATCTGAAGAAGAAGATTTTTGAAGATAATTCCTCACTTTGAACTATTGAACTAAGTTATAATTCGGGCTCCCCACAGTGAGTCCAAATATGAACCCAGGGTCTTGGCTGTAACTAACTTGAATCTCAAACCCCCTAAGGATGCTGCATACACAAATATCAAAAGATTCTGATTAGTGCATCTGAAGAAGATTTTAAAAGAATATTCCTCATACTGCACTAATTTAAACATTTGGGCTCCCATAAGAGAGCCCAAATATGGACCCAGGGATTTGATTTCAATAAACATGTGAAACAATCTTCCAGCGGTTTTGGAGGAGGAGAAGATGCAAACACCATATTCACGGGCAACGGACAATGAGTGATCACTATAGCTCCCCTGACTGAAAGTCAGGCGAGCTAAGAAAAGGCTCAAGTCATAGAACCATTATTAGCTAGAGGAAAGTAATTGAATTAAACCCTTACTCAATATTGATCAGTCAGTAACAACAGAGAAAGCTGCAGTACATGTTCCTAATTGTAATGGACTGGTAAATTACCCAGAATAGCAAATGATCTTTTTAATAGAGCTGTGCGGGGTATTGAAATTTCAGGTTCGGTATCGGTATTTTTCAGGTAAATACCTGTTTTGGTACGGTATTCGGTTTGTGCACAGAACCTGAAAGTTGTCTCAAACTGACCCCAATTTCTCAATATTCAACCCTATAGAAACTTAACAGGTTCAGCACTGACAACTCATGAACATGACAAGTTAATTCAACACTGATTAATCATCACACTGAATCGAGCGATTTATTAAATAACTTAAGCTAATCAGTTGGCATCCATGTCCTTTGTACAATGCCCCTCCCTCAAGTCGTTACCCCTCCCCCAAAAAAGCAAGTAGAAGAAACATTTATATGTTCCAATCCAAGACTTTTCAGTAAATTTTCACTGGAAGTAACACTTGGTCAGTCCCCAACCCCTCTCCCCACTTATCTTTCGCAAGTGGCAACAAAATTAATGTCCACTGTCCAGTGAATCCAGTATCCAATATCCACACAAATATGCAAGTAAATTGAAGTAATGCAACTGTAATTAATCTCTCTATGATAATCCCAGTTGTGAACACATTGTGTAATCACTGCCAATCATACAATGTGCCAATGACATGGTATCACTCACCTTTCATTGTTTGGGTTCATCCTTCATAAACAAGAAAAATAACATGATTTACGACATTCATCTAGTTGCAATTATAGAGTATTTTGACTGGAATCACTCTATCAGTGTTCACTTATGGTTCCTGGCTTCATACACGTTTCTGGAAATTCCAGAGAATCCACAATTCTCTATGATAAATTAGGGTAAATTTTCATTTTCAATGAGAAAAAAATGTACAAATCGATGATTTACTAATAACAGCAAATCATTTTCAAAGCATCTGCTGTGCCTCGATCAAGTGAACTTCTGTAATGCGAAAGCTGATGTCACATGTTGACTTCCGTACATTGTTTTTTAACGTGTCCTAAAATTTATGTCAATCATGTCTTTCTAGTGTGCAGTATAAATTATTTATTTGAAAGAATATAAAGCAGATGATCGGGTATTAAAGTTTGTGAACTTGTATTTTAAAAAAATGATCAGTTGTTAAAAGTATCTGCAACTTAAAATAGCAAACTTGAATTGAAAGACATGCTATAAAAAATTCGCCGAGAAGCAATAACCACAGCTAGGCAGTATTACCGTTTGTATGTCAAGTTGTCAACGTAATGAATTGTCAATGCCAGTAGATTATTTCAACCAGTCAACCACCCACCCGACCCTTAATGTCCCCTGTGAATAAATCGCACAATAATTTCCAGAAAATATATTGAATCCGTCTGAATGTTACATGTTGGCTGGAACCAGGCCGTATTTCTTTAGAAACAGAAGTACCAAGTTAACAACTTGTCATTTTTCTGCGGTCATTGTTTATTTCTTTCTCCTGCTTTCTCTTGATGTATTCGTAGCATCTGCTGCTACTTGTTGCTTTCAAAGTTCACATTTGCACGTTTTCTAATCAATTCAATCAAAATATGTGGCCCACAGGCTTTTAGATTTATGATCCACCTTGATGTAGAGTTGAGACGATTAATCGGTGTAACATCGGCACTCGGCCGATAAGCGCCCATCGGTTCACCATCAGCACGTGAAGGTTCAACATCGGCCCTCGCCGATTGTCTGAAACTCAGTGAAAGTGCAAGTGTTATGGATGACCTGTAATGAACTTTCTTCCTCTTCGTGAGACAACCAGTGGCAAGCGATCGGTACATCACTCGCCTGTTACTGATATCAGGAAAGTGATGGTTCATGAAAGAAAAGGCAGAATATTATATTGAAGATTTTACTTGTGTAACTGTGTACCGAGTTGTTTTTTATCCATCATGTGAATACAGATGCTCTTCACTGCCCAAACTGTACTGCATTCTGCAAAATGTCGCAATATTTCTTTCAACTATGCTCATCGTCCAATTAAATATATAATGGCATTCCTTATTCCCATATTGGACAGATAATTCCTCCATATTAGGAATCCGTGTTAACTGTGAGAGGTTTGGGTGCAATAAGTTTAATAATATCAGGCCATTCAGGGTGGGATTTATCAACACGAATCCACTGAATTTTTCTCATGTTGAAATGTGTGGAGCATGTGATAAAAATAGATAATGCAGTGCAATGTCATGACTCGTGTGACACAATCCCATTTATGGGTTTTCCGAAAAGAAACTCCCACTTTAAAATGTGTGGTTCCAACGACGCCTTTTGATTTTCACGAGACATTTTCTTCCAAATATATTTATACACATTCAAGGGTGAAAACTGCTATCATGTAAATATCAATTTTCCATCTGCCTATTTTTCAATTTTAGGCACACGGGAAATGTGGTATTCACGCTTTTGAGAAGATTTATAACTTCGGACAGTTGGTCATCCAAGGTGAAAGCTGGTTGGGGGGGGGGGGGGGGGGGGGGGGGTGGGCTGAGACAAGTGAATTAACTTTTGATGTCTGTTATTTAACTTATTAAAGTGAGTATTAGAAGTGTGTTATCTTCCGGGTTGATGAGGATTAATGGCACATAAATTAAATACTGATTACTAAAAATCAGCCAGCTTCTACAGTAAGCTTGAAAAATAAAGAAACCATCTGGCATCGGCATCAAACGAAAGTTCTCTAAAATAATCGGCATTCATCTGATGGGGCATTTTACTAATCTCTACCTTGATGAGTTGATTTTCTGTCAATTTCGCAGAAAAAATATAAATACCAAAATACACAATATTTTGATTTGGTATCAGTATGGTTTTCAGTAACCCCATAATACCAAAACCGTACCGGAAAGTCGATATACCGCACAGCACTACTTTTTAATATACAAGTGGTTGTAAATTGTTTTGCAAATCAAAGCCTTATTTTGTCAATTTTGTTACCTTTCAGTGCAATGACTTTGCTAGTTGGATTCATGATAGCCGAGTCAGCCGAAATAGGTCTCCGAATCGGGTTGGCAGTATCATTCAGGTCAATGATGACGACTTGGGCAGTATCACCAACCTTCTCTCTGATGCAAATAAACTTGTCCGACTCCATGGTGAGAGTGCTAAATCCAATATTTGCTGCATTGACACCAACATTCTGAAGCTGGAAGTACAAAAAAATGTTAACTCAGTAAGATTTTAGATAGAAAGAGAACAGTGCTTCGTGATTAAACCAGGCCTTGCATTTTGAAATATCAGGGCTTATCAGTCTTTGTTTAGTTCTGTGTGTAGGATTTTAACAACACTTTTAACAACCAGGGTAATGTCTTGATGGGCTGGGTTATAAGTTGAGAAATCCAGAGTGCATGGCGAGAACCACCGAGCAGCAGCAAGTAACTGTTGGACAATCCAGCATACTAACCCCACACATGCACAATTAGCAGCAATTCAAGGCATGTGTACATGCAGTACTTTGGGGGTGGTGGGAATAATAATACAGGGTGGAATATTATTGCCTAATACTGAGGTTTCATATTGACTTTAAAACATTTTCTGTGTGCAACATCCCAGATAAATTGCCTTTAAATTCTCAAATAGCTCCAACTTAGTACAGTTAAGGAAAAATTTAAGTCCAAAATAATGCATCATGATGATGGGCCGACAGTCCAATCTGGTGAAAATAAATAAACATAGGGGCCCAAATAGGAATTATATTCAGTGGAAAAAATCACCGAAATTAATAACAGTATGGTATGATTATTTGGAATGCACAAGTATCCCAGATCCTCTTACACAAATAAATGAAAGTGTCAATGACACTGTAGCTCAACTTGACAAACTAGTACATGGTAAGTTATAAGTGAAATGGCAAAATTGAAGATCAGTGGTTCCAATGTTATTTGGTGAAACTTCAACATAACAGCATTGTGTGACTCGGAAGTGACTATGCCCCTGACGTGGCAAATGACCTTGATCTGTGACCTTGACCTCCATCAAACAAAAAAAATGTGCGTGACACATCATCTCCCCATGAGCAACAGGTATGCCAAGTTTCAACAAAATCCAACGAAGCATATCGGAGTTATGGAGCGGACACGAAAATCTTTCTGAGGGACAGTTGTCCTTGATCTGTGACCTTGAAGTCCATCAAATCAAAAAAAAATTTGTGCGCGACACATCGTCTCCCCATAAGCAACATAATATGCCAAGGTTCAACAAAATCCAACAAAGCATCTCAGTTAAGGAGCAGACCCGAAAATCTGATGGATGGATGGACAGATGGACAGGCAGATGGACGGAAATGACAAACACTATATGCCTCCGAAAAAAAAAATTTCGGGGACATACAAAAAGAATTTTTTTTTACTACAGCAATCAAGCTCTCATCCAAGACCTGGAGTTCCCAAAGGGAACAATAGGTCACTATGCCTTCTACTCAATTAATAGGGCTCTTCTCTGCAACCCATATAAGAATCATATCAAATTTGTACTCAAGCCTGGTAAATGGTTTGGTGTTTGAAAGTTTTATAACTTATATGCAATTAAAAGTGTTTTCTATTGAGCAGTATCCTCTTTATGCAACAGAGAAAAAATTATAATTGAGTTTTTGAAAGCTGAAATATTGATGCATGCAATACAAATCCAATGGCATAATAAAAAGCAATAAAATAACATCACTGCATAATGTCTTGTAGGATAAAATTTGAACCTGAGTGACCCGTATTTCTGTCAAAAGATTTTTAATGAGATCTAACCTAACAGTTTACGGATTCAATCCTTGTGATGCCAATAATAGGGATGAGAGTGTAAGGCATCTAATTATCTGAAATAAACGGAAACTCTCATATTTTATCCTGAAAATTTGTGAAAATGAACTTTCTTCAGAAAGTAAGAGGACATATATAACTAGAGAAACAGAATTTACTGCATCCAGTAAATTCAAGTCTGTGTGAAAGGGGTTAAAGCATCAGAAATAAACACAACAGAAAGAGAATTTATGGAGGCTTAATATTGGGGGTGAAATATTTTTAAAGAAATCAGAAATAGGTTTTCATTAATAGTATTTAAAGATATTCATACAGGAATCAGATAATTTTTTCCAAGAAACCAGAAAAAAGCATACATGTGCACAGCATTCAAAAGGTTCGACCAAGGGATCAGAAATGGACACTGCTTAGAGCTGCAACGGTTCACCATGGTCTCGGTGCACCGCGGTATTTTCCACGGTACAATACTCGGTTCATTCAGCCTAATTTTCGGTACGCTTACGGTACAGCAGTCGCAGCAGGAGAATTCCAAAACCCCCAAAATAGGGCATATGAAGTCGGATGTGAATTTCAAGGAAACTCTCCGCAGGATCAAAGTGTTCTCCCTTTCCCTCTCTCTGAAAAATAGAAGGGGCTTGCCTGTATCCGTCCACACCCCTCCCCCCCCCCCCCCCCACACACACACACACACACACTCAGTAACTCACCCGATTATACGGACCTGGAATCATCAAAATTTATTGGGAAATTGGGCATATAATCTTGGTGGATACTATTTGTAATAGTTGGTGTGGTCAGTATTTAAATAGAAAAAACTTTATACATACGATTTCAAACATTTATTTTAAAAATTTAACTTATTCAATTCACTTAACAATAAAAGAAAGTGTGGAATTTCAAGCCCATAAAACAATCGGATGTGGTGGCGCCTTGCACGAAGTTGGTGCAGTTCAGACAAGCGATAAATATATTCAATATTCATAACCATGTTGATCATATAATTTGGGGGATAAGTTTCTATTGGTTCGTGACAAACAACACTTATTTTCATATTGACGTAGTACATTTAGCACGTGGTCATCCATGTGTTTTTTCTGTCCTGTTTTGCCAAGTCAAGAGTGCATATTTCTACATCAGCTTAACAGGCTGCCCGGCTGCAACATTTCAGCTTCAATCTACCAAATATGCGGTGCATAGAAGCATGCTGTTAGTTTTAATGGACGGCTGTTGGGGATTGGGTCTGTATGAAAATTTGTAAGTGTCAACACAAGCAAACAGTTTGCAAACATAAACAGAACAGCATGTCGTGCATCTATAAATAACCGACTCAAAGTCACTTGAGCTTTGGGTAATTCCGAATGTGTGTCAGGAGAAGTAAGATGATTATTTATTGGCTGATTATTCAACAATTCGCCAATCAAGTTTTGCGTTGTTATTTGCGTATTTCTGTTTTGCCTTAGTGCACACATGTCAGATCTGAAGTACATCCAATTATAACAACATGAGTGACAGAAATAAATATACTGCCAATAACAACAAAGGTATCGTCAGCCCACCTGCAAAATTTAAATCCCCTGTCTGGAAACACTTTGGCTTTCCCTCATACAAAGATGAGATTGAAAGTGAATCATGGTAAATTCCTCAGCTTGGCTCAGAATGAATAAAACCACACAGCCACAGGGAAGGGGGTTATAAATTATGCAGTTTTTTTTTTGTTGCAGTGCATTTTTGCATGGCACAGCTGCCACAGCAGTCCAGCAGCATGCTAGGCTTCTAGCGTACTGCAAACATGATTCACCATCAGTTTTTGGGCGAATAATGTTAGAAACAAGAGGCTCTAAAGAGCCTTAATCGCTCACCTGGCAGAACAGAAGATGAAAATGTGATTTCCCATATGATTTCTATGGTAACTATAAGCCGCAATTCTGGCCATGTTTGCAACCCATTAAACATTACGAGGATCATTGGTAGAAGGTGTCCCAGTCATCAATCATGTGAAGTTTCAAAACATTTGACATTGTAGTTTCAGAGGAGAAAATTTTTCAAAATTAACCAATCAGAATCAAAGAATGCCTCTGGCAGCCATGTTTTTCATCTAATAAGAACAAAATGAGAGACAGTCGTAGAGAACCTCCCATGGACCATTGCTGCCAAGGCTGGTTCACATTGGCTCAGTAGTTCCCAAGAAGAAGATGAAAATGTGATTTCCCATAGGGTTTCTATAGTAACTATAAGCTGCAATTGCAGCCATGTTTGCAACCCGATCAACATTAAATGAGGATCATTGGTAGAGGGTTTCCCAGTCATCAATCATTTCAAGTTTCAAAACATTTGGCTTGTGGTTTCAGGGGAGAAGATTTTTCAAAATCCACCAATCAGAACCAAAGAATGCCTCTGGCAGCCATGTTTTCGTTCCAACGGGAACAAAATGAGGAAAGTTTGTGGAGGACCTGACAAAGACCATTCCAGCCAAGTTTGGTTCACATCGGCTCAGTAGTTCCAGAGAAGAAGATGAAAATGTTATTTCCCATAGTGTTTCTGTAGTAACAATAAGCCGCAGTTGCAGCCATGTTTGTCCTCAATAATGTGAAGTTTCAAAACATTTGGCTTGGTAGTTTCAGAGAAGATTTTTCAAAATCCACTCATCAGAATCAAAGAATGCCTTTGATGGTCATGTTTCTCAACCAACAGAAGCAAAATGAGGATCGTTTGTAGAAGACCTCCCATAGACCATTCCTGCCAAGTTTGGTTCACCTTGGCAGAGTAGTTCCAGGGAAGAAGATGAAAATATGATTTCCCATAGGGTTTCTATGGTAACTATAAGCACAATTGCTGCAATGTTTGCAACCAGATGAACATTAAATAAGGATCGTTGGTAGAGGGGGTCCCAGTGATTGATCATGCAAAGTTTCAAAACAATTGGCCTTGTAGTCTCAGAGAAGATTTTTGAAAATCAACCAACCAAAATCAAAGAGTTCCTCTGGTTTTATCTGACCGGAACAAGCCAAGTTTGGTTCACACTGGCTCAGCGATTCCAGAGAAGATGAAAATGCAAAAAGTTTACGGGCGACAACTGATGACAGACAACAGATGCCAAGTGATGGCAAAAGCTCACATGGCCTTTTTGGCCAGGTGAGCTAAATGTGGAAGCATCTGGAGTAGTGGTTTGGGATATTTTTTATTGCTTTACCCATTACTCAGTTTTAAAATCTGAGGGCCCATGGCACCCCAAAATACAGACACTGGAGCGTGATTTAAATAAAATTGTAAATCATTCTTATAGAGATGATAAATGTCAAGTGTGAAAGCATTTGGAGTGGTGATTTAGAAGAAAAATATTTTTAAACAGTTTTTCTCAATATAGAGCACTATTGAGTGTTAAAAAAGAGAGACCTCCTCAAATAGGCACCATGATGAAACCATTTAAGATTGTTTTATATATACTCCTCCTAAGAATTTCCATACCAAACAGCAATTACTTATTATAGTATAGAAAAGATTATTCTGAAAATATTCTCTTTGTAGCATATGCAGTTCCCCAACTACATTTTTTTTCTTTATGTGAGCAACCCCCTTTTACCCCCTCACAAATAATAATCGTCAGGGGAGAAGCTTGTTTGTCAAAAATAACACTTGAGCCAAAACTGATGATGATAATGGACCACCCTAAAAGTGGCGGCCGATTTATTAAAAGAATACAAAAATGGAAATTCTTATTTATGACTACCTGCGGCCATGTGATGCCCAGGTAGTAGGATGACACAATTTACAAAGATGGGATAGACTACCTGAAGCCATGTGATGCTGAGGTAGTCTAGAGAACCGGTTTTCCATTTTTGCCAAAAGTGGCGCAGATAACGCCTGCCTGTAATGCAGGGTCTAAAACTACAGAAAACTATGCTACAAGTACAACGAAGTGAATACAAAATATGAAAAATGACAATAAAGGAAGTCCTGACTTTGTAGACCAGAAAGCTGTCAATAATACAGTGTAATTTTGTCGGAAGGCATCCTCTCGCCCGCCACATAATGGTGATGGCACGAGTGTAATTCTGCAGAACATTTTGCTCCATCCTGAGCGCAGTAACTGTCAAGAAACCTTAGGGGAATCCCCATGTTTGAAATGTAGATCTGAAATGTAGGCCATCATCATCCGGCGGCAGGCGAAAACAAATAAATGACAATTCTTCCCAGAAATCAAGAGCACCAAGCTATTGTCCATTGCCAGAATCCCAGCCTGTAATGCAGGGATAGGCACTATAGAGGCATTCTAAAGCCAGTCATAATGAAAGTTTGTTGTTGCTGTTGATCCCGGTCATGTAATACAGGGATGCTAACTGTTGTCCTTTATGAATTCGGTTGAGTGATATAGCCAGAGCAGTGGTAACTTGAGGCCTTCTCTTCCTGCGTCTGAAACCCACGGCTTGTCTTGTAAGTTGTCCAAATTGTGGCAAGCTCAGCAGTGCAATGGAAGCATGTCTAACTGGTACATTCAATAGAGTGGGGTGTAAGAAGAGAAAATGAAGATAGATGGGACCATTTAGTAGAAGCCGATGGTTGACTAGCCACGCTCTGAAAAGAAGGAGTGAAAACCAGAGAAAAAAGATGGTGGCGTGAGGGGAGGTGGCGGGAAAGAGTTAACTAACTGTGCTTCTTGTCACAAAGTTGGTAATTTCGAAGTGACGCCAACCTGTTGAGTTGATGATTAGTTCCACCAATGGAATGGTTGGTAAGTATTCTGGGATTGCTCCATGAAACAAAGGGAATATAGTCTGTTTCTACAGAGTGTCTGACTCTGTAGAAATGATGGGAATTAGGCAAAGCAGATAAGAGAGTTAGAATTTAGAAATGTATTATCAAGATTGAAGGATAGTCGACTGGTCTGCTTGGCTTGAGAATAAATTAGCAGACCTGTCTTGTTGTACAGCTGTACCCAAAAAACACTAAGCGTGTCCTCCCATAAAATAATTTATGCCTGGGGCCTAAATTGCATTTATGTGAGCAACCCCCTTTTACCCCCTCACAAATAATAATCGCCAGGGGAGAAGCTTGTTTGGCAAAAATAACACTTGAGCCGAAACTGATGATGATAATGGACCACCCTAAAAGTGGCGGCCGATTTATTAAAAGAATACAAAAATGGAAATTCTTATTTAGGACTACCTGCGGCCATGTGATGCCCAGGTAGTAGGATGACACAATTTACAAAGATGGGATAGACTACCTGAAGCCATGTGATGCTGAGGTAGTCTAGAGAACCGGTTTTCCATTTTTGCCAAAAGTGGCGCAGATAACGCCATAGGCTGCCAGGTAGGAGATCTGGCAGCTCGCGCCACTCGAATCCCCAGGACCAAGCCCCCACCTCTTTCCCTTACATTGTGGGAACATTCCTTAAATAGAGCTTGAAAGCATCTGAAGATCATCGCCCGATCTGTCGAATTTGGGCGTCGGTAGAGCCATTTTGGGCCAAATAAGAAGCCCCACCGATTCTGAAGCTGTGCGTTTTGTAGAAAGAAGCGCTCAACCCACAAAATGTAAGGCAAGGGTGGAGCACGGCCGAAAAATGTGAACGTGTAACCGGTATGCCTGCCTGGGAGGTGAAATAGGAAATGGCCTGAGGACGGACTCTAATGTAATTGGCCAGAGCCGCCACAGGGCATGGGAGAGGGGGAGGCTTGGGTGTTAAGCGGAGGATGAAGGAGCTGCCCGGCGTACCATGTTTGTAATTCTGAAGCGTGACACAAACTCCTGAGTGGTCCCAATGAAAACAGGAGGAAGTGAGAGTTGAAGGACGATGTTGAGATGTCGAAGTAAATTCACTTACTCGCAATAAAGCAAAAAAGGCCAGCAGGAACATAGCTTTAAACAATATGGTATCATACCAAGACAGACTCACATGGTGCAGGGACGTGAGAAGTTTTTGCAGGATGTTTAGCGTTATGGGAAGGCGAATATCTGGAGCATGACTGAGATGTTTTACCCCGTGAAGAGGTTTACAAATGAGGAATGACTGAGAGGGATCTGGAAAACCATACTTTTTGTGAGCATGACTAAGGCCGGATAAGTAGGTCAAAAGGGAATTGTACCTGAAACCCTGTTGATACAGCCATGAAATGAAAAGCCCAATCTCGAAAGGTGCTACCGGCAATGTTGGTGGGCAGAAGAAAGTGGCAAGGTAGAAGGAACGAAAACAGTGCAGAGCCCGAGCATATGTTTGGTGGGTAGATGGTGCCAAGGAGGCCTCTAAGAGTGTATGCATTATGTGAGGAAGACTGTGGGTAACAGATGGTCTGGGATAGGTGTAGGTTGTTTGTTGGCAGTGGGATAGCCGGCCAGAAATTCTTGGACCTGTAAACGAGACAAAGCATCGGCGTAAATGTTTGTCTTACCCGAGATGTGGCAAGCCTTAAATAGAATATTATATTTTAGAGAATATACAACTAGCTGACGAACCAGCCGCATTAATGTTGGATCTTTACAGGTTTGCTTGTTGATGACTGGAATGAGAGCCTCGTTATCGGTGTGAAAGAGGATGCAGTGGTTGGCCAGTAGAGGACCCCAAAGCCCGATCGACAGAATGATAGGGTATAGCTCCAGGGCCGAAATGTGTGCATTCTTGATTTCTGTAGGCCAGGCCCCGTAAGTCCAACGAGCACCAAAGATCGCCCCAAAACCCAGTGTTGAGGCTGCATCCGTATACAGGGAGATGGCTTGGTTGCTACACCACTGATCATGCAAAAACATTGACGCCCCATTGAAATGTTCGAGAAAAAACAGCCAGGCTTGCAAATCTGCCCGTGCCGCTGAGTTGAGCCTAATGCGATGGTTGGGGCGGACTATGCCTTTGGTTAAGTCAATCAGACGTCTGAGAAAAGGGCGGCCGGGAAGGACGACCGAACATGCAAAATTTAGAACCCCTATAAGACTCTGCAACTCATGGAGGGTGACCTTCTTCCTAATACGATATTTCCACAGTAACGCCCGAGCCTGAGCAAGCTTTGCTTGAGGGAGACAAGCTTCCATCTTCGAGTCCAATGTAATGCCTAAAAACTCTAAACAGTGGGTAGGTAAGACAGTCTTGTCAGTAGCTAAGGGTATGCCTAAATCCGTACATAGTGCCTGAAAAATCCGTAAGGCACTGGCACATTCCTCCTTGGAATTGTGCACAAGAAAGAAATCATCCAGGAGGTGGACCACCGAAGCAGAAACCAAAGACTTTAAGATAATCTCAAGGGCTGAACTGAACTTTTCGAAAAGCTGGCAGGAAGAAGAACTACCCATGGGAAGGCATCGGTCGTAGTAAAATTTCCCCTCCCAAGTAAAGCCCAGCAAGTGAAAATCTTTGGGATGTATGGGGAGCAGGCGGAATGCATCTTTGATATCCACTTTGGCCATGAAACTGTTGCAGCCCCAATGTTGGAGATAAGTAATCGCATCGGAAACTGAAGCATAGACAACCCGAGAGTGTTCGGCAGTAATCCCATCATTCACGGAAGCCCCGGAGGGAAAGGACAAATGGTGAATAAGGCGAAAAGAGCCTGGAGACTTTTTAGGCACCAAACCCAGTGGAGAGATATGGAAAGGATGTCAGGGTGGAGTGGAAAAAGGCCCCGCTATTCGGCCCAGCTCTAATTCCCCGAGTAATTTGGCAGAAACAACCGCAGGGTGATCCCGGGCAGATTTTAAATTCTGTGGCTGTGGCTGAGGCGGGAGGTCACCGGAAAAACCTAGGTGAAAACCTTCCCGAAACCCTTGCCGAAGGAATGCGCACTCAGACGGGGGAAGATTATGAAGGTACTTTTCCAGACGTTCCTGGTTTATGGGTGTTGGTAGTGAAAGACTTCCTGAATGGTTGCATGTCTGAGCCCGAAGGTGGGGTGGCTGCTGCTGAAGCTGTGGGGCCACTGGTGCGGCGTGACCAGCAAGAAGAGGCTGGATGGGGGCGCTGGCAAATATAACATTTGTGAGAAAACTGGCAGTTGTTGTGACAGCCGAGACCTTTGTGGAAGCGAAAACATTCCCCGGCGAGCACGCGAAAATTGTGGTTAGGGGTGTTGTTACCATTCCCTCGGTTGTTCCGAAACTGATGATTTCGAAAGGAAGATCTGAAAGTTGGGGCCCTTGGGGCAACTTGATCGATAAGCTCCCAGTGGATCATGTTCCAGGGGAGACGACAAGTCTCCCTGAGGGCCCAAAATTGCTCGTCGTAGCTAAACCAATCTGAACCCTTTTGCGCCAAATTCCGGATGTTTGCAATGTAACGCATGAGCTGAGGCGCTTCAGTGGGCCGTTTTTGAGTATATATGGCTACAAAAATATGAAAGGCTGTTAGCCAGGTATCTAAATTGAGAGTGTTACACTGTGGTGGCTGACTGATGCAAAGTTCAGGGGCACTAGACGACCTGGGTTTCCACTGTGACGACAGAGAAGGAAGGCTTCTGTTTATTGAGCAGTTCAGACATGTGGATAAAGTGGTCATTCCAAATTTTCTCCTTCAGTGGTGCAGGAACAAAGGCATCCAATGGTGTGGCGAGTGAGTGGAAAATTGGCAATGAAGGATCGACCGGAACCTGAAGATCTGATGACGAAAGATGGTTGTTGAGTGTAGATAGGTCGTTACCTGCCGAGTTAGTATCCTGGAGAACTGGAGGAAGCATATTGTCTGGCATCGAGTGTAGCATCTCTGGATGAACTTCCGGTGGTGGAGGTGGAGATGTGCTAGTGTGAATCGGCAAGTTATGTACCCTGTGTGTCTGCTGGTCTTCTAATCGACTGACTGAGTGGGCTAACCGATTGATCGAATCCTGCAAGTGAGACAAGGTGACGGAGGCTTCAGCCTGTCCGGAATGTGTAGTAGGCGGTGGAGGTGTGCTGCAATGTGGCCTGCTGACGCTGAAGGTTGTTGACGTGGAAGGTCTGATGTCGGTGCGTGTGAGGGTCTCATCTGGCCGAGAACCTGGCGTCCGCAATGGGTCCAAAAGATGACTCAAAGGTACAGAAACGCGTGAACGGCTCCTCCTGGTGGGCATGGTGCCACTTGAGCTGGTAGTGGTGAAAATGGACGGCTGTATGGCCACTGTAGGCGAAGTAGGTGTTGCATACTGGTGAGAGTCCTGCGCTGAGCCCCTCTGAAATGAAATGGGGTGTGTTGTGATTGTGCTGTTGTCAGGCTGCTGAATGGTGGTAGGCAGTGGTGCAGATGTTGGTGGGGAGGAAGCAGTAGATATCTGGAACTGTACTGTTGGGTCCGTGTGAGGCACAATGTGGTCGCCCCTCCCTTGTGATACTGCCAAAGCGTGTCGAAGGCTCTGTCTTAATGGCACACCATTTTGTTGTCTACCCTTTTTACGTTTTGTGGGAGCCATCTGTAACGAGAGTAAACAGGCATGAGGGATGTGGTGAGAAACAACAGACCAAGGAATCGTATGATGCATGCAGTACCCAGAAGATGAGTGTCGTGGGGTGTAAATTGTAAATCAAGAAAGGTGTAAATTGTAAATCAAGAAAAAACAAACGGGCACACAGCCCTCAACAAAACTGAACATTGTGCGTAATGGCAGCTAGAAAACCGGGCACGCAGCCCAATGTAAATGATTGGCTAAGATTTGTCGCCCATGCACTGATAAATGAAAGTGTCAATGACACTGTAGCTCAACTTGACAAACTTGAACTTGGTAAGTTATAAATGAAATGGCAAAATTGAAGATCATTGGGACCAATGTCAGTTTTTTTGCCAGTGGCAACATTTTTTGACAGAAACCGAAGAAAATCGATAGCTCCCATCTAGAGGCCTCCCCAAACAAGCATGCCGGGTTTCAAAGCAATCCGATCAAAAATGTGCCCTGTAGGGTGTACAAAAGGGAAATATTGTGGTCTGACTAGACTAAATTCTAAGAACGTTGGCCGTGGCAACAATTTTTGACGGAAATGGAAGAAAATCGATAGCTCCCATCTAGAGGTCACCGTAAATAAGCATACCAGGTTTCAAAGCAATCTAATCATAAATGAGCCCTGTAGGGTGAGCCAAAGGGAAATATTGTGGTCTGACTAAACTAAGTTCTAAGAATGTTGGCTGCGGCAACATTTTTTGATGGAAATTGAAGAAAATCGATAGCTCCCATCTAGAGGTCACCCCAAACAAGCATGAAAGGTTTCAAAGCAATCCGATCATACATGTGCCCTGCAGGGTGTGCCAAAGGGAAATATCGAGTCTTCTGACTAAACCAAGTTCTAAGAACGTTGGCCTCGACAACAGTTTTTGATAGAAATTGAAGAAAATCGATAGCTCCCATCTAGAGGTCTCCCCAAACATGCATACCAGGTTTCAAAGCAATCCAATCATAAATGTGCCCTGTAGGATGTGCCAAAGGGAAATATTGTGGTCTGACTAAACTGAGTTCTAAAAACGTTGGCCGCGGCAACATTTTTTGACGGAAATTGAAGAAAATCGATAGCTCCCATCTAGATGTCACCCCAAACAAGCATGCCAGGTTTCAAAGCAATCCGATCATAAATGTACCCTGTAGGGTGTGCCAAAGGGAAATATTGAGTCTTCTGACTAAACTTAGTTCTAAGAACGTTGGCCGCAGCAACATTTTTTGACAGAAATTGAAGAAAATCGATAGCTCCCATCTAGAGGTCTCCCAAAACAAGCATACCTGGTTTCAAAGCAATCTGATCATAAATGGGCCCTGTAGGGTGTGCCAAAGGGAAATATTGAGGTCTGACTGAACTAAGTTTTACGAATGTTGGCCGTGGCAACATTTTTTGCCGGAAATTGAAGAAAATCGATAGCTCCCATCTAGAGGTCACCCTAAATAAGCATACCAGGTTTCAAAGCAATCAAATCATAAATGTGCCCTGTAGGGTGTGCCAAAGGGAAATATTGTGGTTTGACTAAACTAAGTTCTGAGAATGTTGGCCGCAGCAACATTTTTTGACAGAAATTGAAGAAAATCGATAGCTCCCATCTAGATGTCACCCCAAACAAGCATGCCAGGTTTCAAAGCAATCCGATCATAAATGTACCCTGTAGAGTGTGCCAAAGGGAAATATTGAGTCTTCTGACTAAACTAAGTTCTAAGAATGTTGGCCGCGGCAACATTTTTTAACAGAAATTGAAGAAAATCGATAGCTCCCATCTAGAGGTCTCCCAAAACAAGCATACCTGGTTTTAAAGCAATCTGATCATAAATGGGCCCTGTAGGGTGTGCCAAAGGGAAATATTGAGGTCTGACTGAACTAAGTTTTACGAATGTTGGCCGTGGCAACATTTTTTGCCGGAAATTGAAGAAAATCGATAGCTCCCATCTAGAGGTCACCCTAAATAAGCATACCAGGTTTCAAAGCAATCAAATCATAAATGTGCCCTGTAGGGTGTGCCAAAGGGAAATATTGTGGTTTGACTAAACTAAGTTCTGAGAATGTTGGCCGCAGCAACATTTTTTGACAGAAATTGAAGAAAATCGATAGCTCCCATCTAGATGTCACCCCAAACAAGCATGCCAGGTTTCAAAGCAATCCGATCATAAATGTACCCTGTAGAGTGTGCCAAAGGGAAATATTGAGTCTTCTGACTAAACTAAGTTCTAAGAATGTTGGCCGCGGCAACATTTTTTAACAGAAATTGAAGAAAATCGATAGCTCCCATCTAGAGGTCTCCCCAAACAAGCATACCAGGTTTCAAAGCAATCTGATCGTAAATGTACCCTGTATGGTGTTCCAAAGGAAAATATTGAGGTCTGACTAAACTAAGTTCTACAAACGTTGGCCGTGGCAACATTTTTTGCCAGAAATTGAAGAAAATCGATTGTTCCCATCTAGAGGTCACCCTAAATAAGCGTATCAGGTTTCAAAGCAATCAAATCATAAATGTGCCCTGTAGGGTGTGCCAAAGGGAAATATTGTGGTTTGACTAAACTAAGTTCTAAGAACGTTGGCCGCGGCAACATTTTTTGACAGAAATTGAAGAAAATCGATAGCTCCCATCTAGAGGTCACCCCAAACAAGCATAAGAAGTTTCAAAGTAATCTGATCATAAATGCGACCTGTGAGGTGTGCCAAAGGAAATTGTGGACGTACGTACTAACGTACTAACATACTAACATACGTACGTACGTACATATGCCGACGGACGAGAAGTGATGGCAATAGCTCAGCTTGACTTTGTCAAGTTGAGCTAAAAACCGGGCACGAAACCCAAAATTCTGAAGTACCACAGCGGGCCACGAAGGGACCGGAAGAATAAAACTGGGTAAAACGGACACTAAGTCCCCCGGGTGACCAAGGAACCAATGGAGATAATAATTGCACAAAGCACACACTACTAATGAAGGGGGCATGAAGAACATGCAGGGAAACGGGCACGGAGCCCAAAAATTGTGAATGTAACACCGCGGGCCATGAAGGAACCGGAAGAATAAAACTAGGTAAAAACGGACACTAAGTCCCGTACCGTGTGACCAAATAACCAATGGAGATAATCGCACCAAGCACACACTAAGTACGAATGGAGGGGGCATGAAAAACATGCAGGGAAAAAGAGAAAAAAAATTTTAAAATTTTGTTTTTCTATTGTTGTCAGTTTGTTATTGTTCGTGGTTTTTGTGTTCAAGGGTGCTGGTCGAACCAGGGGTATGCAAGATTGGATGCGGCCCGACGCAGTAAGCCGAAATTACGGAACAGTTTCAAGGAGTTGAAGCTGGCGTTTCCCGTGCATCAGTGCTGCACGAACACTGTAATAGAGACGGACGCTACCTTGGGGCGATAAATGCACTCCATCCCTGAGAAATAAAGGAGCTGGAGATTTGTTGAACCGTCGGTGTTTCCAAAAAATAGCGTACTCAGGGAGGATGCATAAATTTTCTAAACGGGCATTGAATTCATCTAAGTTCGCCGTATATTGAGCATTGTTCCTCCAAAACTCCGAAAAAAGATCGACCAGCTTGACGTTGCAGGAGTGGTGCAAAAATGACCCAAAGTCGAAAACCTCACGAGCGATCTCGGCCGGGTCCCCTCCAGATGAATCGATGTCGTTACCGCCTAACTGTACCATGACAATGTCCAGGCAGAACAGATCAACAACTGGTTGCGAGCGTTCATAAGCCTCGGGAACGGTCAACCCACCTATGCCTAAATATCTGACATCGCAATCTGGGACCCCCAGTGACGCTCGGTATTGGGGAAATTTCGAATCCATATGATCCCGAAAACGTCTGACAAAACTATGCCCAATGATAAGGATCTTCATAATTCGACTAATAACGATACTGCTTACGAAATCCGTGAATAAACGTCTTCAGGAACGAAATGAGAACACAAACGAAAGAGTTAACTAACTGTGCTTCTTGTCACAAAGTTGGTAATTTCGAAGTGACGCCAACCTGTTGAGTTGATTAGTTCCACCAATGGAATGGTTGGTAAGTATTCTGGGATTGCTCCATGAAACAAAGGGAATACAGTCTGTTTCTACAGAGTGTCTGACTCTGTAGAAATGATGGGAATTAGGCAAAGCAGATAAGAGAGTTAGAATTTAGAAATGTATTATCAAGATTGAAGGATAGTCGACTGGTCTGCTTGGCTTGAGAAAAAATTAGCAGACCTGTCTTGTTGTACAGCTGTACCCAAAAAACACTAAGCGTGCCCTCCCATAAAATAATTTATGCCTGGGGCCTAAATTGCATGTATGAATCAAGAACTTGTCTCCCACACATAATGTATTTCAAATTTCATTCAATTGGACCAAGGACTTCAAAAATAATTTAAAATTTTGGCAGGGTCAAAAATATTGCCCCTCATGTTACAATAGCAAATACTGCCCAACAAATTTTATTTGAACAACTTGCATCCACACTGCAAACAAAAGCTCAAAACCAAATATAAAGTCACTATATCTATTAGGCCATATAAAAAAAATACTTAATTTCTCAGGGATTTTTTTTAAAGTGATGAAGGAGGCAGATATTTATATTTATTATTTATGGCAAGTTTGGGGGGAGAGGAGGCAGGTATTTATATCTAAAATATTTTTCATTTTCTGCAGACACTAAAATATGATATAAAATTGTGACCTACAGTGTCAACAGTGGCCTTTCTGAAGCCAACAATTTCATTTTCCAACCAGTCTATAAAGCAGTTTGTCAATTCGTCCTGTTTAGTTTTTCTGTTCACCCGTCTGGGAAGAACAAATTCCTTGCTGCTTGACATAATGCTTGCAAATGCATCAGAAACCATGAGTGTTTTTTTGGGTGTGTCCCTTCCCATTTCAATTTTAAAGTACCTTCCAAAGACAATTGCAATTCCCAAAACATTGAGTTCCTCCGAAAATCGGTCGAAGTCCCCGTTTTTAGTTTCGGCAACGTAAACGGTTAAGTTGTCTGTGACATCTGTATTCCTTTTGCCTTTGATGAAACCGTTACTCTCAAAATATTATCGACCAATATGATGGTCCAAGACACTGTTTCTTGTCCAGAATTTTTCACAAGACAACCATTCACAAAGGCTGACATTTGAGTGTCTGTGCCCTTTGAAATCTCACGAGATCGCGTGACTGTTACTCTACTTTTTGTTTCCTTTCGCATTTAATAATTCCCTGGTTCAGTCGTTTCTTCCATTGTTACAATGTTTAGAAATTATTTTTTCTCCATCGTATTTTTCAATACACATGAAGTCAACAACCCAAGATTGTGCGGGGCGGACTTTCTATATTTTTTTTATTTACGGGAGACAATAAATGTGTTAGAGGTGCACGTTTTTTTCCGGATGCGGCAATCCCTGAGAAACAAAGTATTTTTTTATATGGCCTTAGTTTATGGGAAGAGTTTTGGTTTATTAGGTTACCTGACTGCAAGTCAGTAGAAGCTATTGCCATCACGTTTAGTTTAAACAGTATTTATTTCCAATTTCGTTGAGTTACATTCAATAACAATAAAGTGTGTGTGGATCCGACAGTAAGCTATAAGCTTTTACAAGGTCGTTTCCACTCCATCACTTTTGTCCGGCGTCCGTCATCCGTTAACTTTTTGCAAACTTGACATCTTCTTCACAACCACTAGGCCAAATTCAAACATATACTGCACAGACCATCTATGGAGTATACCCTTTCTATTTTGTTTAAATGAAGCAGCTGCCATCTTCAGGCTCTGGTTTATGCCCCAAAAGCTTAAAAACCTTTAAAAATCTTCTTCTCATGAACCACCAGAAGGAATGCCTTGATATTTGGTATTGAACATCCTTTAGCGTAAAAGATTAAAGTTTGTTCAAGGGAAGTTGATAGGTCAATATCTGGGCTCTCTGTGGGGGCATATCCATTTTGGACTCTGCCCAAAATTTCTAATTCAAAAACCGGTCGGCCAATTTCAACCAAATTTGGCATGTAGTATAAGTGGGCCCTAAGTAATTGATTGATCCCCCCCCCCCCCCCCCCCCCCAAAGAAAAAAAAATTTCCCAGCCAGGTGGCTACCCCAAGGGCTAAAAACAGAAAAAAATCAAAAGCCCATATATTCCAAACCACAAGGAACTGACAACTGTTATTTGGAGAAGCATCCTTAGGACCGTTGGAAAGGATTGGTTAAAATAAATTGCCACAGGTTCAATCAGGGGGCCCAATAGAGGGTATTGAAAAATTGATGAGTCAGCATTTTTGCAGTAGTTTATCCTGGATTTATTTATTTATTAAGGTTTAACAACACATTAACAGCCAAGGTCATATCGTGTCAGTGACAGTTTTACAGGTGGAGGAAGCCGGAGTACCCAGAGAGAACCACCGAGCAATGACGAGCAGCTGTCAGCTCCCCAACATCATAACTCTGCACTGCAGCTCAAGCAAGGTCAGATTGGCTGAAGACACCATCAACATGCAGTTCGACTTAGTGCATGGCATCATTGTGCCCCCATGTGGGCAATCGGAGTTTAGAGCCTTGCCCAAGGACACAACGTGGGAGTCTGAATCGATCGATCAGACGGTCACCCATCCAAGGACTAACCAGGTTCGACGTTGCTTAACTTTGGTGATCTGACAAGAACCAGTTACCACAACGCCACCGCGCCCCCAGTTTATCCTGAATAAAAATTTTCATTCGCTGAGAACCTTGATTGACAGCTAGAATAACATATTGTTCTTAAAATAACAAATTGTACATGGTAATATGTCATTTTAATCAGGAAATTGTTTAGAAAATATCTGACTTCAGTGTGTTTTCCGAAGATTTTATTTCATGCTGAATACTTTCAATTCTGAAAACATTTATCTGATTCCTGTATGCATGTCTTTAATTTAACCCTCTCTCAAGACCGCAATGTGGGTTCCAAAGATTTTATTCATGCCATGAACACACCTTTTCAATTCTGTATACGTTTTTTTCTGGTTCCTTGGAAAAAAATTGATCTGATTCCTGTATGAATATCTTTAATTTAACCCTCTCATGACTTCAGTGTGTTTTCCAGAGATTTTATTTCATGATGACTCTTTCACGACTGTGCACGTTTTTTTCTGGTTTCTTGGAAACATATATCTGATTCCTGTATGCCTATCTTTAATTTAACCCTCTCAAAACTGCAATGTGGGTTCCAAAAATTGTATTGATGCCATGATCAAACACTTTCAATGCTGTGCACATTTTTGTTTTTTCTGGTTCCTTGGAAAAACAAGTACATAGAATGTCGACTTGTCAAGTGTGAGAAGTTGCTAACGTGATCTGTAATTTCGTTGGAGGGGGGGGGGGAGGGGGGGGGGCGCAGAGCTGGCGTTCTGAAAAATCTGCGAGGGTGAAAAATCCCCCTCGCCAGACTGCTTTAAAATAAAGTGACGCTAATATATACCAAGCATACTCACGCCTTGATCCGCCCATATTCCATTTTTAAAAGTTCCCTTTAAATGTCCATGCTAGTCAACAGCCATTTGAAAACTTTATCAAGAGTTTCTGGCACATACAGAACAATTGCGCACATGCTCTCCTGATAAGTCATCAACCATTCATTGCATGCTGATTACCTCAAAACAATAACTCTCGCCATAGTATCGCATTTCAGGCACACTGCCCACACATTCCAATGACATCAAACGGAATCATAGAGACAACGTTATCAGGATAAAACACATGCCGACTTCACTGATGTTATAAGTTTTAACAACATCATAGCGAGTACTGCATGCATTTGAAACTGACAATTCGCCGACGAGTGAGTGTGGCAATGTCTACGTAAGTCGGGGAATGTTTTTTACAGTATTAACACTTGAAATGCGGTAGTTCAAAGGTAACGGTTAATCGATCAAGGACTTTTTTGATCGATCATGCTGTTGATCGTCGGTTAATCGATTAACCGGTTAATCGTTTCAGCTCTAAACTTGTCTCCTTATAACAGTGTTGGTGTTCCGGTAGAGTGCTGAAGGTCCAAATTTGGCTTCACTTGGGCATTCATATACAGCAACTTACTGGAAAACTATTCTGTTAATGTGCTTCTAATTATGCTAAGAGTGAAATTATACACTCTTATTTAATTTGCTTTGTTGTGATTTATGGGATAGTGCCTATAGGCACTCTCCCATAAATTGCAACAAGGCAAATTAATAACATATCCTGATAGCCCAAAATAATTCAGCACTCTACTAGTACCAGTTAAAACAAACTACTGTCACTACTATTAGATAGCAATAGATGTATACATTGATTGCCCAATATTGCTGTTCAAACTGGCTGACAGTGGCAGAGAGGTGATACTATTTACCTAAAAGCTTGAAATCCTCTGACTAGTTGACTGTACAATTGAGAGTCGACTACTGGCTTGCCCAGAGTCGACATCGACTAGTCGACTAATCGTTTGAGTACTGGTTTCAGCAGACTGCCCGATTATTGTTTTGAGAATTAAAAGCAACAACAGCGGAATGTCGATGGAAATTTACGTCTCGTTGTGTGTATCAAATGAATAAAATCCCCACTCGGTTGAAAATACCACACATAAGTAATTCACTAATCGAAAACAATTGATATAAAACCCATTTTCGCATTCAGACATCGGCTATATCTCCCGGTGATAGCACCGGGGGAAACTGTCACTGATTTCACTGTACTGAATATGAATGTAGTGGGCAGCCACAATGTTCGGATAGCTGAACTATGGCACTGGACTTATGATCTGTGACTCTTTTTAATTTTTCAATTTTCAAAGAAAGATAAGTTTTAAGGCGCCATCAAACAAAACATCTGTGCTACAAAACTCCATATTTCCCCCGTAGATTTCTTGATTAAAACTGCCTGTGTTTAAGTTCTTTTCCCGATACTCTCCCTGTGAACTTTTCCAGGGACTACAGCAGAAAAACTTTTAAATTTGTGGCTGATTTCATGGAACAAAGTTGAATTTAAAATTGGGTATTTATCTAAAACAAGTTTTGTTGGATGACGCCTTAATTTTGTCTCGAAGAAGTGCGACGTTTCGGCTTTTTTGTCTCGGGTGTTTCGAGGAGGCCGAAACGTCCCATGTTGAAACGTCTAAAGCCTAGTAAAGCCTAAAGGCCAAAACGTCTCGGAAACGTATGGACGTGGGACGCAAAACGATAAAGCTGTTTTCTGTTGTCTTCAGAATCATTTGTCGTTTTCATCCGTCTGTTGAACAAAACCAAGCATTTTCATCATGTTCCACGCGACTGAAGTTCTGGACGAGAAACAAAGCAAATAAAGTGATCGCAGATCAATTGTTAACATGATGTTACCTTTTTCTCTAAAACACAATAACATGTGATACTCGATTTCATAAGAGCTAACGAAGAGGTACACTCGATTGATGATTTAGAACAGGTGTCGCTAAAAAGAGCCTACTGCAAACCACATATATCCGGCTTTATGATTTAGAACAGGTGTCACTAAAAAGCGCATAGTACAAACCACAAATATCCGGCGCACGTCAGGTATTACAACCCATGTTCCAAAAGCACAAAATGAGAATCTGAAAAATTCTGAATAGCGAATTTTTAGTTGAAGCCCTAGGCTTGCTCATGTTAGTTATTTGTCTACAATTTTGAAGCACAAAACCATACACCAGTCAAACTAAGTCTCTCCATTTGTTTGACCAACTATTCCTCAAGGTGCCCAGGCAATTCTGTCAAACTTGCACGTTGTCTGAATGGTTGACCCAGATTGTCCTTCTGTTGTATTTGCCTATAATTTTGAAACATGAAACCATTTACCTTACTTCAGTTATTCTTTTCTCAATGGTGCTTAGGTTGATCTCCACAAAACTTGCAGAGTGGAATTGCCTTTGGGGGTGTCTGCCCATAATTTTGAAACACAAAACCATTTACTATACTCCATCTCCATTTGCTGACAGGAAATTCTTATTTCTGTACCAACAACTTAACCTCTTCCAATGAGGTAAACCATGGTCACCCTCATTCCGCCCTGTTGACCAAGGTACTTAAACCCATACCCCTTTATAAATCTCCCCCACTATTTTTGATTTTTTTTTTTTGTACAGCTCTATTCGGCTGGTCATGAGGAAGCTTAGTGCTTAAAAAAATGTTCTGAGCCGTGCAATTTTTGAGATATGGCCATTTTTATTTTTTTTACTGTTTCTGGAGAAGATTTTTAAAGGTTTTTGCACCTTTCCGCCCCTTCTGGGGTCCCCATTGGGCGCGGTAACTTTAGTCACACAATTTCTAAATGACACATGCTAAGGAAGATACCAACCAAATTTGGTTCAATTTGGACCAGTGATTTAGGAGGAGAAGTTGTTTGAAAAGTGTTCACGACGACGGACGATGACGCACAACGGATGGAAAGTGATAAAGTTGAGCTCTCTTCAGTGAGCTAAAAATAGCAATTTAGGGGTGGGCCGTTAGCTAATCAGACCTTCAGTGTTAAAAAGTGCCGAGTCAGCACTTTTTCAGAGTCCCGAAAAAGTACCTTAGAAAAAAAACGTTAGCGATTTTTTTCTACCATTCCTTTCCATTGGTCATAAGCAAGCTGCACAGCAAATAAAAAGTTTCTGAGCCGTGCAGTTTTGGAGATATGATCGATTTTAATTTTTTCTATTTTTAGCTCCTGGGGTTCCCACGGGGCTACGGGAAAATTTTCTTCGGCATAAATTAGATACTTATGACCCAATATGTCCTCAAAAAAAATTTGGTTCAAATCGATCTCTTGATTCAAAAAATAGAAATTTAGGGGTGGAGCGTCAGCCAATCAGAAGCTGTGGCAGACATGTTGGATGGCGGGCGGACAAACCGAACATAATTCTGAAAGAGGACCACCCACTGGTTATCTCCAGCAAATTTTATTCAAATTTATGCAGCGGTTCTGAAGAAGAAGATTTGAATGTGTTTTGCCAATCAGCAGCCATATTAGATGGGCGACAGAGATTTCGAACACAATTCTTCGAGTGTTCCACCCAATGATCAAGCCCACAAAATTTTATTGAAATTGGCCCATTGGTTTTGAAGGAGATGATTGTTGATGTGAGAATAAGAGTTTTTAATGTTTTTGCATTACCTTCAGTGTTAAAAAGTGCCGAGTCAGCACTTTTTCAGAGTCCCGAAAAAGTACCTTAGAAAAAGACCGTTAGCGATTTTTTTCTACCATTCCTTTCCATTGGTCATAAGCAAGCTGCACAGTAAATAAAAAGTTTCTGAGCCATGCAGTTTTGGAGATATGAGCGCTTTTAATTTTTTCTATTTTTAGCTCCCGAGGTTCCCACGGGGATATGGGAAAATTTTTTTCAGCATAAATTAGATACTTATGACCCAATAAGTCCTCAAAAAAAATTTGGTTCAAATCGATCTCTTGATTCAAAAAATAGAAATTTAGGGGTGAAGCGTCAGCCAATCAGAAGCTGTGGCAGCCATGTTGGATGGCGGGCGGACAAACCAAACACAATTCTGAGAGAGGACCACCCACTGGTTATCCCCAACAAATTTTATTCAAATTGATCCAGCGGTTCTGAAGAAGAAGATTTTAATGTGTTTTGCCAATCAGCAGCCAAGGCAGCCATATTAGATGGGCGACGGAGATTTCGAACAAAATTCTTCGAGTGTTCCACCTAATGATCAATCCCACAAAATTTTATTAAAATTGGCCTAGTGGTTTGGGAGGAGATGATTGTTGACGCGAGAATAAGAGTTTTTAATGTTTTTGCATTACCTTCAGTGTTAAAAAGTGCCGAGTCAGCACTTTTTCAGAGTCCCAAGAAAGTACCTTAGAAAAAAACCGTTAGCGATTTTTTTCTACCATTCCTTTCCATTGCTCATAAGCAAGCTGCACAGCAAATAAAAAGTTTCTGAGCCGTGCAGTTTTGGAGATATGAGCAATTTTAATTTTTTCTATTTTTAGCTCCTGAGGTTCCCATGGGGCTATGTGAAAATTTTTTTCGGCATAAATTAGATACTTATGACCCAATAAGTCCTCAAAAAAAATTTGGTTCAAATCGATCTCTTGATTCAAAAAATAGAAATTTAGGGGTGGAGCGTCAGCCAATCAGAAGCTGTGGCAGCCATGTTGGATGGCAGGCGGACAAACCGAACACAATTCTGAGAGAGGACCACCCACTGGTTATCCCCAGCAAATTTTATTCAAATTGATCCATTAGTTCTGAAGAAGAAGATTTTAATGTGTTTTTGCCAATCAGCAGCCAAGGCAGCCATATTAGATGGGCGACGGAGATTTCGAACACAATTCTTCGAGTGTTCCACCCAATGATCAATCTCACAAAATTTTATTAAAATTGGCCTAGTGGTTTGGGAGGAGATGATTGTTGACGCCCAACGACGACGGACGACGACGACGGACGGAAAGTGATCAGTAAAGCTCATCCTGAGCTTTGCTCAGGTGAGCTAAAAATGTACCGCAATACGTATTGTACTGCCACCGAAAAACCGCAATACGTACCGAACCATGAGGTAAGTGTACCATTGCAGCCCTAACACTGCTTGCTCTGCAAGTTATCTGAAAGATGTTTAGAGCAGTATTGTGAGTATGGAAAGGGTTAACATTATTCTCACTGAAATAAAATCCTTGGAACCCACATTAAAGTCTTGAGAGGGTTAAAAGCATTGAACGGAATAATTTATACTTTATTTCCTTGCAAAGCAAAGGGTTTCTCTCAACTTGGTTGAAGAACTGACATCTGTCTGGTTAAAATAGCGAAATTATATTTAATGTTTGACAGCTACCTCTACTTCTGTTTACATTTCTCCAGTGTGAATAATACATTCACAAGTAGCATTGCTTGGGGATAATTTAATGTTACAGGAAATTAGAGGCTGTGAAACCTTGTGGCTTACTTGGCCATACTCAAGGGCTCTACAGACCTGAAAAACACAGGATGCCGAGAACTTGTGACTGTCTGTCAGTATGTAAAAAATCAGCGAGATGGGAAGATTCGTTTTTGAGTTATCGTGTGGAGAAGAAAGTAAGGAGAAGGAGATTAAGAAGCAGAAGAAGAAAAGAAAAAAAAAGAAAAAGAAACCTATAAAAACAATAGTCTGTGTGTTTCACAGTCTAATTAAAAGCATAACTTGGTGGACATTTTATGTCTACAGATCTAGATGAAAATGGTCTCCAAGTAGAGTTGTGCGGTTTTGAAACTTCAGGTCGGTTTCGGTTCGTTTTTTTTAAAAACCTTGGTTTACGGTTTCGTTTTTCATTGTACAAACATAACAATGCATACACTGCTTATTGGAATATTACTTTGCAGTTTATAAATTTGCATCAAATAAAAACTTGTAATTGACCCATTTATAAAATAGACCATGACACTTTGTCGAGATATTGAAGTCAAATTCAATCTTTGAAGTAGCAGGACCAAGGGTAGTAACACTGCGGCCCGGAACTGGGGGAGGGGGGGGGGGGGGGGGGGGGGGGGGGGTCTGACTCCTGTGTCAACAGTTAAAAAGGGGGGGGGGAGGGGGGGGGCTGTATTGTGAATGGAGATCTGACCAACAGTTGTAATTTTGGACTGCAGGATTCTTGAAGTAATAACTTTATTAAATCAACTCGACAAAATAAAGTTATCTCTTCAAGAATTGTGCAGTCAAAAGCTATAACCTTGGTCACTGGATATCCACTGAAGTCTGGAGTTTTCAACATGCTGCTACAAAACGCCATTTTGACAGCCAAAAAATAAAGTGATTCTTTTCTGTAATTCACTCAACTCAACTGATGAAACAACAGTAGGTGGATACTGGATGGTGATTTATTGTTAACTTGCAGCCAAAAACATTAATTTAATCCCAAAAGAGTCCAGACATATTAATTAAGAAAACTGGGAATACAGCGCAACAGGTGTTAATTTATGTGCCCGTCATTGTCGGTAGGGGGAGTCCATTTCCATGGCAAAGCATGTGTGTAATACACTCTGATTTCCTTTCAGGTTTAAGAAAACTAGAGATGGTCTGTTGCCCGCTATACCCCCACCGTGGCATACCGCCTAATGTGGGTGACTGAAAAAAAAATCCAATATGGCTGCCAGTCGGCCATCTTGAAACTGTGCGGAAAAACAATTATGCCACGCACTTCCCCTCATCATGTTGATCATTTTTGTGAAGTTTCATGACGATGCGACTAAAACTGTGGAAGTAGTTCGCTCCACAAGTTTACCTAAAAAAAAATCCAATATGGCCACCAGTCGGCCATCTTGAAACCGAGCGGGAAAAAAATTATGTCATGCACGTCCCCTCATCATGTTGATCATTTTTGTGAAGTTTCATGAAAATGCGGCTAAAACTGTGGAAGTAGTTCGCTCCACATGTTTACATAAAAAAAAATCCAATATGCCCACCAGTCGGCCATCTTGAAACCGAGCGGGAAAAAATTATGTCATGCATGTCCCCTCATCATGTTGATCATTTTTGTGAAGTTTCATGAAAATGCGGCTAAAACTGTGGAAGTAGTTCGCTCCACATGTTTACATAAAAAAAAATCCAATATGGCCACCAGTCGGCCATCTTGAAACCGAGCAGGAAAAAAATTATGTCTTTGATTCCTCTTTACTCCCTGGTGAAAAAAGAAAGCAGATTTTGAAGACCCTAAGCAAAATCCCCTTAGGAGACTATAATGAAAGTGTCAATGACACTGTAGCTCAACTACAGGAATTCGTATTTGCTGTGACCACGTCAACAATAATGAATATGACAGGAATCAATATTTGTTGTGACCAAGTCAATAATAATGAATAAGAGAAAAGGAGTTTTGTTGTGACTACATCAACTATAGTAAATCAATTACAAGGTGACTGCAATGGTCTAAAGAATAGGACATAAGTATTATATGTGATGTATCCCATGTTAGTGAACATTCACACAGAAATTTATTCAAATCAAAGCTTTCATTTTGAAGTTCTGAGCAAAAAACTGATTGCACAAAATTTTGTACAAAATGGCTGCTGGTAGCCATCTTGAATTTCAGACCGGACCCCAAAACACTCGTTCTCGTCCCACGGTGATAATAAAGATATCCACGAAGTTTCCTAAAGATCGGTTCGTAAATACAGCCTCTAGCCCGAGCCGAATTGGCGTGTGGAGTTACAGTGCTGAAAGTAACACTAAATAGATTGAAGTTAGTCCGATTGGCATAATTTATGCACGAGAAAAAAACCTGTATTATATGTTATGTATGGCATGGTACTAAACATTCACACAAAAAAGTATTCAAATCAGCGTTTTCATATGGAAGTTCTGTGCAAAAATCTGATTGCACCTAATTTTGTACAAAATGGCTGCCAGTGGCCATCTTGAATTTCAGACCGGACCCCAAAACACTCGTTCTCGTCCCACGGTGATAACAAAGGTACCCAAGAAGTTTCGTAAAGATTGGTTCATAAATACAGCCTATAGCCCGAGCCGTATTGGCATTTGCACTTACAGTGCTGAAAGTAACACTACATAAATCAAAGTTAGTCTAATTTAAATAATTTACGCACAAGAAAAAAACCCATATTATATGTGATGTATCCCATGGTACTAAACATTCATACAAAAAATTATTCAAATCAGAGCTTTCATATGGAAGTGCTACGCAAAAATCTGATTGCACCTAATTTTGTACAAAATGGCTGCCAGCGGCCATCTTGATTTTTGGACCGGACCCAAAAATACTCGTTCTCGTCCCACGGTGATAACAAAGGTACCCAAGAAGTTTCGTAAAGATCGGTTCATAAATACAGCCTCTAGCCCGAGCCGTGTTGACGGCGCGACAGATGGACAGACGGGCCATGACAATACCTCAAATTTGGCTTCGCCAAAGTCGAGCTAAAAATGTCAAAAAGAAAACCAAACCGGTTTCACCAGGTGCCGATTTGTGTGGGTACAAACAAACCTGGTGAATAGTATCCCATTTGACCTGTCACCTATTGTCCAGTTCCCACCAATATTGCGCAATAAGATTAATCTCCTCTTTTTCATGTCCTCCATGGTGGGCATGAATTTCTCGGTTCTGTAAAAATTCACAATTATGTGCAGGTTTAGGATGTTCCTAGGTGGTTTTGTATGTTTTCAATGGTGTGGTAGTGTTTTCTAAGGATGCCTAGCAGTTTTAAAAAGATTTCTCTTAAGTGTTTTCTTTAAATCTTTGTCATTTTCATTGATTTACGATGTATTCAGGTGTCACCTATTTTCGTGCAAAATTTTTATTTTTTAAGAATGCTCGAATTTGGTTTAAACTAATTACCAGTAGTATGCATATATATAAGTGTTAACCACTTTGCTGACGGCTAATCTCCTCTTTATCCTTCACCGTGACCTAGTTTCTATTTTCGGCTCATGTCTCAGTCTGTTTCTCCCCAATAGTGTATATCTTAGCACCTGCTAATATCATTGCGTGGGTTTGATTGACTTGCTTGGACTTGTGAAGGCTTAATTTTCATCCCTTTAGATTTTTTGCCTTATTAGCATCTCATAAAAAGCAGCACCCCCCCCCCCCCCCTCTCCCCAGTTTTCAAGCCCTCAGCCATGGCTTGAGGGGGGGGGGGGGGGGGGGGGTCATGGGTTGATTTTTTCTTAACTAGAATTTACATTAATTATATTAATTATATTATGTATTAATTTACTTACCTGTAGATTTTCCCAACAATTATTCACATTTTCGAGTTTTTTCTTTCAGCTAATGGACCATGTTTATGTTTGTTTTTCTCGGTCCGTTTGTGGAAAGTCGAGTTTCCCAGTTTATAGCTGATATTTTCATGCAAGATTAGTCTCAATACAAATTCAATTTGTTAACCATATACTTTTCATGTTCTTAACTCCAGAATGCCGCGACGGTTTTTTGTACCGCCTGTCAATGCAAAAAAAACCAAGTTGACAATGACCATATTGAATGAATTACATGTAACGGATGTTCTCCCTATGACCATTATGTGGTATGTGGAGTCTGATCTCGTAAAATGTGGACCGATGTTAAATTGATATTGAAATCCAATGCCAGGAAAAATGCCAAGTCTTCTTCACTTTCTATTTCTCTCCTTCACCCCCACCCCCCCACCTGTTATGTTGGTTGATGTTAACCTTTCTTATATCTGAGGTGCTGTTGTGGTCTCGGGAGTCTCCAGTTGTGTGGTGTTCTGGTGTTAGGGCCCCCATTGAGACTAGTGTAGCAAGAGTAGTGGTCGACCGATCAGAGAGACCCCTTGGACCGATTTCCGATTATATCGAACCATAATCGGCCGATTCCGATTTCGATACCGATTATTTTTATTCAATAAAATTTACCCGAAATTTGTCTGTTAATCCCATCATTTCATCATTTCTTTGATAAAGGTATTAAAATTGTGGCTAAACTGTTACGAAATGAAGCTTGATTATCAGGGACACAAATCTGAAAGTGTCCACTTCGTAATTATGGAGAAAGGAGCAATAGGCAGTGTTTCTGCTAAGGTAAAAAAACGCGGCCGTTTTGGTCATGGGGAAGATTTAGAAGCACTCGGCCATGACCCTGGATTGTGTCGGTCTTGCAGTCTGAAATCACCGATAAGGAAACCCAACGAGGATATGGAAAGACAGATCGAATGTAATCGATAAATTCAGAAAAGCATTACCTAAATTTAACTTGAACTAACCTGAATTTATTTTCGTTATTTTCTTTTGTTGTAGAAATCCATTGTCACACTTTTTTCACTTACAATGCTACCCTCGCATCCTTCTCTGACAGAGTCGTTCAGTGATTCACCCATGATCATTTTACAGTTAATATATTTCCAATTCAAATGATTTTCCACGCGAATTTTCAAAGCAAACACAGAACCCATATGGTAAAAAACAGCTGATTTTAAATGTGAAATCGCCAAGTATTTGGGCCAAGAATTTGAGGAGCACCTGTAACTCGCATTTCCATACATTCCAAAACACGTTTTGGTGTCAAATTGCAAAACTGTCAATAGAGGCATGTTTGTGTTTCTGGAAGTTCAAGTTACTGTCATCAACGAACAAACGATACTGGGGAATTCATCAGTTCACTGATGACAGTTAGTAACTCGAGGTACCAAAAACATAATATTTAAATAAACTTGTTTGATTTTATTCTGTTCAGAATTCAAAACAAAAATCAAGGTGATGAGTTGAATTTAATTTTAGTAGAAGTGGAAGGCCAGTAATAATGATAATAATTATTTATTGGTTTTTAAGCTTATATTCTTGTAGCTATGCAATAAAGTAGCTAATGGAGATTGCGAGTTTGCGACAATTTTACAGGTCTGTACATAATACATATGAATGTATTATCACTAAAACACTCACCCGGTTAACAACTTTATGTATGTAAAACAACGCAAGGGGGCAAAGCTGGCAAGCAAAACTTCAGCTAAAGAACCTCAGGGTTAAGGCTGGTGGTTCATTGATTGACACTTTGCTTGCCCTCCTATGACAATTCTTCAGCATTGGCAGATATTAGCCAGGTGGAACATGCCCATTGGAACCACAGCCCCCCAATAATTTGAGCAATCCTTCAGAATCAGCCAGTTCACTCAAATTTGCAATATCAGCCCCCCCCCCCCCCCCCCCCCATCCCAATATAAACTTCGATCCAACGACACTGAGGAATTTCCGCTGTGGGCTTTTCAATGATAAATCCACTCACCACGTGCCTTATACTCTTTAGGGAAAACTTGAAAAAAAGTTAATACAAACAAAGTGAAACATTTAAATTTTTCCATTTGAAGGCAATGTCGAAAAACAAAAACTTATGAATTTTGTCTACAGATATTTTCAAAAGGGGAATGTTGGCTGAGTTGTTGAAGGGCCCCCTGTCGGTACAGCGGAAACCCTGGAATAGGTGGACGACGCTCGGGTCACAAACTCACAGTCAGGTGTTCCCCAAAACAGACACGTGCGTGGTCGAACACCTGCAACAATCCAAGGAAGTCTGATTGATGAGAAGCCCAGTACAGGCGGTAGAGATAAAAGAAATGAAAACAACACAATCGCCTGTGACACTGTTATCATGGACGATTGTGTTGTTTTTGTTTCTCTTATCTCTACCGCCTGTACTGGATAGGCTTTTGAAGAGTTTCCAACTACCCGCCTCTGTTCTGCATACTGTTGCAATTCTGGAATGCCAGATCTCCGTTGGTCATTAAACAGGTCCGTGACCACACCCTTGCCAGTCGCAAGAATTTTTGTTGGCCAGATTAACTGCCTGTCTTTGAACAGCAGACGCCCTTGTAACGAGAATACTATAACTCTATCGTTTAAGTAATTAATTTAATGGGAAAGCAAACAGTCAATCTAGAAACAAACAATAGATCATGGCAGAGGGCAAACATCGAAGTCTTATTTGGAAATTCTTTACAATTGCATCACCAGAAGATTCAAAAGCAAAATGCAACATTTGCGAAAGCCTTATTTCACGTGGGGGTTCTTCTGCAAAGAGGTATACAACAACGAATTTGAGGAATCACCTCAAAATAAAGAACCCGAATGCCATGAAAGAAATGGAAAAAGCAGAAAAGGATGCACTTCAGATAAAACGAAAGAGTGGCAACGGGACCGGATCATCATCCTCAGAGGCCAAGAAGGTGTATCAACAAACCAAACTGACTGATGTGGTTGAGAAAGTTACACCATGGGGTCCAAATGATACCGGCACACGAAACCAAAACAAGCTTCTTGCCGAAATGATAGCTCTAGATTTACAACCATTTTCAATAACAAGTGACGTTGGATTTATTTGTTACACCAAAGGTTTAGAACCACGATATTCTTTGCCGTCAGACCAACATATAAGTTGGGCACTCATACCAGACATTTATAAAAAAAATTGTTACCAAACTTCGATCTGACCTGGAAAACATTAAACACATCAGTGTAACAACGGACATATGGTCGAGTTCAACGGGATCTAACTCACTTATGAGCTTGACAGGGCATTACATAGACGAAGAGTTCAGACCCCAAAAGTGTATTCTTAATGCATCGTCTCTTGAAGGGAGTCAAACCAGTGATGCTATTGCCAGTGAACTAAACAGGATGTTGGAAGAGTGGAACTTAAAGGACAGTGTGGTTTCTGTCGTCCGTGGCAATGCCGCCAATGCAATTTCGGGATGTGAGAAGGCAGGTCTTGATCATTTCGGATGTTTCATCCACACCATTCAGCTAATAATTGAAGATGGAATATCGGCCCAAAGATCCGTGAATGATGTGTTAGCCATATCAAGGAGAATCGCAACACACTTTAACCATTCACCATTGGCTTATCACCGTTTGAGGGCCATTCAGAGTAAGCAGCACCAACTGGAACAAAATCACATTATTCAAGATGTGCAAACTAGATGGAACTCTACTTTTCTCATGTTAGAACGTTTACTAGAACAGAAACTTGCCATAGTGGAATACACAACAACATATGATCTACCAACTCTCAACTCTAATCAATGGAACTTGATACAAACGCTTGTCACAACACTCACACGTTTCAATGAACTTACAAAGGAAGCATCAATGAGTGAGGCGTCATGTGCTTTGATCATTCCATCAGAGAAACTTCTCGATCGTCCTGTCACAGCCCCGAGATGACAACAAAGGTATACAAACCATCACATCAACGATGCATGAGTTTGAAACGAAGATTCAATGACATCGAAGAACAGAGGAAGTTTGTGTTAGCCACATTCCTTGATCCACGATATAAGTCTGTGTTGTTTGAGCATGTGACAATGGACCGTATAGAGTTATGGTTGAAGGGAGATAATAAACCTGATGTTGAAATATCGTCTCGACCTTCTACTGAAGCTCCCAGTACTTCGACGGAGTCTGAAAACACATCCAAGTCCAAGTCGTTCTTGATTGACAAAGATTACGAGGAAATGATGTTGGAAAAGGGGGCCAGTGCGTCGTGTTCAACTCAGAATTTAACTTTAAGTGATGAAGTCAACGTTTACATGTCTGAGTCTGTTATTTCTCGCAGAGATAACCCTTTTGTCTGGTGGAGAGACCACAAGTGTAGATATCCAAAACTAGCGGACAGTGCTCGGAAGTATTTGTGTATTACCCCATCAAGTATTCCTAGCGAACATCTATTTAGTGAGGCTGGTGATCTATATGACGAGAAATGAAACCGTCTCAACCCTGAAAAGGCAGAGATGATCTTGGTAATTCGAGGAAATCTTCCGTTTCTGAACTTCCAGTATTAGAAAAAAACATGAATCATGTGAATTTATTATTGTATGCTCAGATGAAGTTCCCTGGGCTGCTCCGTTTAAATCCATTTACTATTCGCCCTTTGTTTGAACTTTGAAATTGTTGCCCATTGCCAATCTGCCATCTTTGTCTTGATTACATGCAAGCTCACAGGTCGACGGTAGTAAACAAAGCCATAAATGCATTGTATGTCTCCACAAATGATCCCTCGCAATGATGCTTTTGATTCCAGTATATTTTTTAAATATAAGAGAAACAAAGGCGTCGATGTGAGTGATCATTTGTGGGCATACAATGCATCTACGGCTTTGCTTACAACAGTTCAGGGTAGGTTCGGCCTCGGTGTTTTTTCCTGGACGTTTCGGCCTCGACTGGGGCTGAAACGTCCCGATTTTTTTTCAGTTTCTGTTTTGGTGTGGGGGGGGGGGGGGGGGGGGGTGTCAAAATCTGCTTCCAAGAGTCGTTTCCACCTTGGGACGTTTCGGCCTCGCTGTTTTCCACGAGAACTTTATTTTAAAAATATCGGGGCCAAAACGGTGAAGGGCCGAAACGTCCCGCTCCCTGTACAACCGTCGACCTGTGACCTTCCATGTCATTAAGAGATAAAGAGGCAGATTCACAATGGGCTTATTCCGTTACATTTTAGTGAATACCCGGTGCAGTTCAATACACAACAATCCGCTTGTGATTGATCTAGGGAGACTAGCCCTGTGTTTACTTTTTTATGTTTGGTACAATAATGAAAGTGTCAATGACACTGTAGCTCAACATGTCAAGACAAAGACATGTACATGTATAGTATGTGACACAGCAATGACAAACATCTAGGTAATGACCTGATAACAAAGGTACATATAAAGTATTGTAACGGTCTGTACATAAATGCTGACCGTTGCCTGTAACAAATGTGTAGGTAAAGTATTGTAAAGGTGGGTGACAGTCAGATGCTAAACTAGAAAAGAAAACTTTGAGTCCCAGAGTGGGTCTGACTGAACCCCAAAATATTTGTTCTCATAGCACAGTGATAACAAAGGCACCCCAAAACACACTCATTCCTGTCCCAAGGTGAAAACAAAGGTATCCAAGAAGTTTCATGAAGATCAGTTCACAAATATGAGCTGTGTAGAAGTTGTGACAAAAAACTGATTGGACCTAATTTCGTTACAAAATGGCCACTGGCAAACATCTTGAATTTTGGACCACACCCAGAAACACTCGTTCTCGACCCAAGGCGATAACAAAGGTACCCAAGCCTCTAGCCCGAGCTGTATTGAGATGTGCACTTTTAGTGTGTAAGTAGCACTGAATAAATCAAAGTTCATCTAATTTGCATAATTTCTGCACGAGAAAAAAACCCGTACTATATGTGATGTATTCCATTTTACTAAACATTCATACAAAAATTTATTCAAATCAGAACTTTCATACAGAAGTTCTGTACAAAAGACTGATTGCACTAATTTTGGTACAAAAATGGCTGCTGGTGGCCATCTTGAATTTCGGACCACACCCAAAAACACTCGTTCTCATCCCACGGTGATAACAAAGGTACCCAAGACGTTTCGTTAAGATCGGTTCATAAATACAAACTCTAGCCCGAGCCGTATTGACATGTGTACTTACTGTGTGTAAGTAGCACTGAAAAAATCAAAGTTCATCTAATTTGCATAATTTCTGCACGAGAAAAAACCCTGTATTATATGTGATGTATCCCATGGTACTAAACATTCACACAAAAAATTATTCAAATTTTGTACAAAATGGCTGCCATCGGCCATCTTGAATTTCGGACCGGACCCAAAGACACTCGTTCTCATCCCACGGTGATAACAAAGGTACCCAAGGAGTTTCGTAAAGATCGGTTCATAAATACAGCCTCTAGCCCGAGCCGTATTGGCATTAGCACTAACAGTGCTGAAAGTAACACCAAAAAACATCAAAGTTAGTCTAATTTGCATAATTTCTGCACGAGAAAAAAACCCGTACTAAACATTCATACAAAAATTTATTCAAAACAGAACTTTCATACAGAAATTCTGTACAAAAGACTGATTGCAATAATTTTGTTACAAAATGGCTGCTGATGGCCATCTTGAATTTTGGATCACACCCAAAAACACTCGTTCTCATCCCACGGTAATAACAAAGGTACCCAAGAAGTTTCGTAAAGATCAGTTCATAAATATGGCCTCTAGCCTGAGCCGTATAGAAGTTGTGTACAAAAAACTGATTGGACCTAATTTTGGTACAAAATGGCCACTGGCAGTCATCTTGAATTTTGGACCGCACCCAGAAACCCTCTTTCTCGTCCTAAGGTGATAACAAAGGTACCCAAGACGTTTCGTGAAGATCGGTTCATAAATACAGACTCTAGCCCAAGCCGTATTGACATGTGTACTTACTGTGTGTAAGTAGCACTTAAAAAATCAAAGTTCATCTAATTTGCATAATTTCTGCACAAGAAAAAAAACGTATTATATGTGATGTGTCCCATGGTACTAAACATTCACACAAAAAATTATTCAAATCAGCGCTTTCATATGGAAGTTCTGTGCAAAAATCTGATTGCACCAAATTTTGTACAAAATGGCTGCCATCGGCCACATTGAATTTCGGACCGCACCCAAAAACACTCGTTCTCGTCCCACGGTGATAACAAAGGTACCCAAGGAATTTCGTAAAGATCGGTTCATAAATACGGCATCTAGCCCGAGCCGTATCGGCATTTGCACTTACAGTGCTGAAAGTAACACCAAAAAACATCAAAGTTAGTCTAATTTGCATAATTTACGCTCGAGAAAAAAACCCGTATTATATGTGATGTATCCCATAGTACTAAACATTCACACAAAAATTTATTCAAATCAGAGCTTTCATATGGAAGTTCTGTACAAAAAAACAGATTTCTGCATCGTTGGTACAAAATGGCAGCTGGCAGCCATCTTAAATTTCGGACCGCACCCAAAAACACTCGTTCTCGTCCCACGGTCATAACAAAGGTACCCAAGAAGTTTCGTAAAGATCGGTTCATAAATACGGCCTCTAGCCCGAGCCGTATCCAATTGTTGACGGACAGACGGACGACGGGCCATGGCATAAGCTCAAATTTGGCTTCGCCAAAGTTGAGCTAAAAATGTATATCAGAATTTACTTGTTTCATTTAAAATCATTTTTATTGATTCAGGATTTGTGACGGTACTTCGAAATCAGTAAGTTACTGACAATAAGTCGCCAATCGTCCAACCTTTCTTGTCATAATCTCTATTTTAGATTATTCCTCAAGCGCTCAAGGTTCGTAAATTTCAGACGCTTCAGCTTTCTTTCATGTTTAGGGAAATCAAGCACTTGGAAATTCACGATTCAATCACGAAGTACACACCAGTGCCACTTCGTACATTTCCGTCAGTTTAACTTCCCAAATGCAGTATCAAAACATTGAATGGTTTATCATAATATTTGCTGAAGTGAAGCTGGTGGACATCTACGAAGTTTCAACCACATGTTGATTATTGTAGATAAATACGAAATAGTTCAATACTTACTTACCAAGGATTTGCCGGTATTTTTATCAAGGCTCGAATTCGTTGTCTGAACTTGTCTCATTGGTTTGTACGAAATACAATACTAAATACTTACCTCATACCCCAGACAATTAAAAATGAAAGTGTCAATGACACTGTAGCTCAACTTGTCAAGACATGTACATGTATAGTATGTGACACAGCAATGACAAACATCCAGGTAATGACCTGATAACAAATGTACATATAAAGTATTGTATCGGTCTGTACATAAATACTGGCCATAGCCTGTAACAAATGTATAGGTAAAGTATTGTAAAGGTGGGTGACAGTCAGATGCTAAATAGAAAAGAAAACTTTGAGTCCCAAAGTGAGTCTGACTGAACCCCAAAATATTTGCTCTCATAGCACAGTGATAACAAAGGCACCCCAAAACACACTTATTCCTGTCCCAAGGTGAAAACAAAGGTACCCAAGAAGTTTCGTGAAGATCAGTTCATAAATACGAGCTGTATAGAAGTTGTGACAAAAAACTGATTGGACCTAATTTCGGTACAAAATGGCCACTGGCAGCCATCTTGAATTTTGGACCGCACTCAGAAACACTCGTTCTCGTCCCAAGGTGATAACAAAGGTACCCAAGAAGTTTCGTGAAGATCGGTTGATAAATACAGCCTCTAGCCCGAGCAATATTGACATGTGCACTTACAGTGTATAAGCAGAACTAAATAAATCAAAATTCATCTAATTTGCATAATTTCTGCACGAGAAAAAAACCCGTACTGTATGTGATGTATTCCATTTTACTAAACTTTCCTACAAAAATTTATTCAAATCAGACCTTTCATACAGAAGTTCTGTACAAAAGGCTGATTGCACTAATTTTGGTACAAAATGGCTGCTGGTGGCCATGTTGAATTTTGGACCACACCCAAAAACACTCGCTCTCATCCCACGGTGATAACAAAGGTCCAAAAGAAGTTTCGTAAAGATCGGTTCATAAATACGACCTCTAACCTGAGCCGTATAGAAGTTGTGTACAAAAAACTGATTAGAACTAATTTCGGTACGAAATGGCCACTGGCAGCCATCTTGAATTTTGGACCGCACTCAGAAACACTCGTTCTCATTCCAAGGTGATAACAGAGGTACCCAAGAAGTTTCGTGAAGATCGGTTGATAAATACAGCCTCTAGCCCGAGCCGTATTGACATGTGCACTTACTGTGTGTAAGTAGCACTGAAAAAATCAAAGTTCATCAAATTTGCATAATTTCTGCACGAGAAAAAAAAACATATTATATGTGATGTATACCATGGTACTAAACATTCACACAAACAAGAGGCCCCACGGGACCTGAAGCGCTCATCTTGAACACAACATAATTTAAACAGAGTCCAAGAATGAGTCTACATTAAGCAAGCCATCTCCAAAGGCTACACTGTCAATCCTGGAGTCCCTCTGGAGTGACAAAAATAATCTGGGCATCATGCCTTTTCTTCAGTTGATCATAAAGTAAAATGTAGAGCTCCCCTATGCAGCCCCTTGATACAACCTATGTGGATTAATCTTAGTACCTCTAGAGGGTACTGAATACAAAATTTTTAATTCTTCAGCAACATGGCCTATTCCGGCTCCCATAGAGAGCCCAAATATTAACCCAGGCTCTTGATTTGAACACAGTTAAATCTGACTTCCCTAGAGAGGTTGTGTACCCAATATGAAAGCATGCTGACTGTTGGATCTGAAGAAGAGAAATTGTAAAGAAATTTCTTCGAATTGCACCAAGTTCAAATTTGGGCTACCATAGCGAGCCCAAATATTAACCTATGGATCCGATTTGAACAAACTTGAATCTGACCCCCCTAGAGATGCTGTATACTAAATGTGAAAGCATTCTGACAAGTGAATCTGAAGAAGATTTTTTAAGAAATTCCCTCATATTGTACTAAGTTAAATTTCATGTTCCCATATGGAGCCCAAATATTAACCTAGGCACTCGACTTGAACAACCTGGAATCTGACCCCCCTAGAGATGTTGTATACCAAATATAAAAGCATTCCGATTGGTGGATCTGAAGAAGATTTTTAAAGAAATTTCCTCATATTGCACTAAGTAAAAATTTGGGCTACCATAGTGAGCCCAAATATATACCTAGGGATCTGATTTGAACAAACTTGAATCTGACCCCCATAGAGATGCTGCATACCAAATATCAAAGCATTCTGACTGATGGATCTGAAGGAGGTTTTTTTAAATTACCCTCCATATTGAACAAAGATAAAATTTGGGCTTCCATAGGAAGCCCAAATATTAACCTAGGGACTTGGTTTGAACAATCTAGAATCTGACCCTCATAACAATGATGTATACCAAATATTAAAAGATTCTGACTGGTGGTTCTGAAGAAGATTTTTAAAGAATATTCCCCATATTACCCTATGTTAAAACTTCGGGCTCCTGTAAAGAGCCCAAATATGAAGCAAAGAGCTTTATTTCAACAAACATTTATCTGACCCCCCCTATGAATGCTGTATACCAAATATCAAAAGATTCTGATGATTGGTTCTGGAGAAAAGATTTTTAAAAATTTTTGCAAATATGCTGACTCAGCATTTTTTCGATGCCCATTACAGAACACCCTAACATAACCGATGGCAATTTTTCTTTACCATTCAATTCTACTGGTCATAAGGATACTTCATACCAAATAAAAGCTCTCTGTTCCGTGGGGTTTGGGAAATATGGGCGTTTGAAAATATTTCTATTTTTAGCTCCCAGGGTTCCCATGGGGGATGCGGGAATTTTTTTTTTTTTGCATGGGTCAAGTACTTATGACCCAATACTACCACAAACCAAATTTAGTTCATACCGGACCATCGGTTCAGAAAATAGAAATTTTGGGTGGGGCCAAAAATCTTACCCCTCCTATTACAAAGCCAAATATTACTTCACTAACTTCGTTTGAACAAACTTGATTCTACACCTCATATGGAAGCTCCATAGCAAATATCAAGTCATTGTACACACTGGTTCTTAAGAAGATTTTTAAAATATTTTGGAGCATTTTCCCCCCCCTCCCTCCCAATGGGGCTGGGCATGCTGAGTTGAACAAAAATGAAATGCCCCTTTGGGACCATCACTCATACAAACTTTCACTTGAATTGGCCCAGTGGCTTTGGTGGAGAAGACCAAAACATGGTGTTGACAGACGACGGACGGAGAGCGATGAGATTAGCTCAGCTTGAATTTGTCAAGATGAGCTAAAAATTATTCAAGACAGCACTTTCACAGCACAGACGAGGGTGACGATGGTGAAGATTTTACTGAGGATTCTGCTTATTTACTACCCTCTGATTTAGCAGAATCGTTGGAATTTGTTTTTCAACACGTTCCGGAGGTTAAACCTGATGAAGAGCCTCCTTCAATTTGTAGAATTCCAGAGTTGAAAGACAGTCGGCCTCTGCTGTTTCACATCCTTCTACTAACTCTGTTGAGGCCTATTCACTCACCTTTGGCTGATGACGCCTTTGCGTTTATTGATTCCCAGTTACCTGCAAAGACATCTAAATCTGCCCTTTTCTCTAGACTTGATGCTTCTCTTTCTGCCAAGAGATTCAAGAAATATCATAGTTCCGGCAAATCTTCTCTTTGGTGCCGGATGACGACATTGCTTCTCTTAAGCTTACCATGCCTAAGTCAATCAGTGTTCCGTGTCAGGTATGTGATTCATTGTTGGGCTTATCAAGAGAAATTATTCATATGTTATCATATGCTGACCACTTTCAGTCCTCGCAATTGGCTTCGGCAATCAGCATTGCCAAAGCGATTTGCTGAAGCAAACAGCACTGACTATGGCACACAGTTGCCATAGTAGAAATAATCCGCAGTGGTGTTTGACTTGTCCAAACTTGGACCCAAAGTCTGTAATATATTTTTCTGGTTTGGTACATCCTGTTCCACAGGATGTATCAAACCAAAAAATTATATTACGGACTTTGGTTCCAAGTTTGGACGAATGTGTGAAATGCAGTAGTTCACTGTGCACAACGAGAGACACACACCGGTAACTGAAAACAGAAACTTGCAGCCAACGTTACACTTAAACTTTCTGTCATGGGTTTGTTTATTGTGATGCCCCTCTTGAAAACAATTGAATTTGTGCCGTACATATGCGCATCTTCTCCATATATAAATAAGTGTGGGGGTTTCCCGGACTGAAATTCTACATTTACAGAAAATGGGTCAACATTCATTTTGTGATTCCAGGGAATATACATAAACACAGGTAAACAAACGGCATGTTTTTTCTGAGAAATAAGTTTGAAATGTATTTTACTCAATATTCAGCTCAGATGAAATTCATTCGTTTTGCAGTCCCGCAAATTTCGATCGCAAACTGACAAATCGACAGTGCATATGACATTGCAGGGGTGGATTCAAGTAAAAAAAACTAATTTTGTCATCCAAAATATCAAGTGGATTTCCACCCCAAAAGCCATGAGAACGCTCCTTTTGATAGCAGATTTCAAAATTTTCCTAGGGCGAGAACCCTCCACCCCCACCCAGACCCCTCTAAAAAAATTGTGCATTCGTCACTCGCTGCAGATGCCTTCAGCATCTGCATGTATTGCCTTCCCAGAAATGCTGTAGTAACTGCCAAAGCACATACAATTTGCTACGGCAAACGACTGCCGAAGCCAAAAATTTTGAATTGTGAGGGCTGCATTTTGTTGCGGCACTTGCTGCCTGAGTTTCTGCAGATGAGCAGATGGACGATGCTATGCTCTAGTCGAACTCGTTCCTCCCTGAGGTCCAGCATAATCAATTATGTTCAGCTCCAATAATTTCCAATCAGCTTCTTTTTGATTGCTCAATATCTATGGTTCAAGAAGGCGTTTTAAAGTTTGCTCAGCAACAATTGCTAGTCAGCTTGAAGCTGACAATTGTGGTTCTTCCAGAAGGGGATTAAGGTTTTGGGCGTCTTCATCTCAATCACAAGCCATTTCTTCTCATTCTTCTACTCGTTCTGGTAGATCAACAGGCAGAGGTAGATGAGGTGGTGGTCATTTCTCCTCCAATAGGCCTCAAGCCTTCAGAAGTGATGTTCTTCACCTCGAATCGCTTCCAGTGGGAGGATGCATTGCACATTTTCTTCCTCAGTGGTCCATGATTTCAGTGGATCCTTGGTTAATCAGCTTGTTCAGTACGGTCTAAGAATCTCGTTTACAGAAAGACCCCCTCTCACATGCAATCCGTTTCCAACCACTTTCCTTCAGATCTTCACAGAGCTCATCTTTTAGACAATGGGTTTCAAATGCTCTTGCAGAAGAAAGCGATCGAGGTCTTTCTCAATACTCAATGTCCAGGGTTTTACAGCCGTCGGTTTCTTGTTCCCCGAAAGAACGGCCAATTCCGCCTGGTTGTAGACCTGAGATATCTGAATCTCTTTATCAAGGCTCCCAAATTCAGTATGGAAACTTTCAGGTCAGTTCGGAGCTCCATTCACAAGGATTTTTTTGCAACGAGTATAGACCTGAAGGATGCGTATTTTCACGTTCCAATACATCCTCAGTCTCACAAGTTTCTCAGATTCACGTTCTGAGGCATTGCATATCAGTTCAAAGCAATGCCTTACGGCCTCAATTTAGCTCTGTGGGTGTTCCCTCGTCTTATGAATCAGGTCGTGGCTTATCATCAAGCTCATTCTTCAGTCACATTGTCTGCCTACCTGGACGATATCCTCCCGAGAGATGCAGACAAATCTCTCCTGGAAAAGGATGTTCAGTGCCTTATTCAGCATCTCCAGTCACTGGGATTCCATCCAAATTGAGAAAAGTCAGATCTTGTTCCATCTCAAACTTTCACTCATTTGAGGATGGAATTTATCACTCATTTCAACTTAGTGAGGGTGTTTCACTTGCCAGAGCTCAGATTATCAGCCTTTTTGCTCATTATTTTCACAAAGTTCATTTTCACAGCACGGGAATTCTTGTGTCTTATCTGTCTCTGCAATTCCCATTGAGAAGACTTCATCTCCGTCCAAACCATTTCTACCTTCTACGGAATTGGGAGACCGAATCTCGATCCTCTCGACATGTCTATTCCACTGGAGACACACATTCGGGATCAGCCACTCTTATGGCAGGATGTGTTTTCGCTCACGCAGGGAATTCCCCTAGATGCTCCCACTCTGGATCGTGTTATCACAGCAGATGCAAGCGATCAGGGGTGGGGAGCAATGTTGAATCCTCTGGATTTACAGACAAGCGGTCTGTGGTCTCAGGATCAGAGAGAAATGTTAGCTATCCTCCTTGCTTTTCAGCATTGGAAACATCTCCTGTCCTGCCACTCTCTGCTAATTCTTTCAGACAACTCGACAGTGGTTGTTAACATCAGGAATCAAGGAGGGACTCACTACTCTTATCCAATGTATCTTCTCACCAGAGATCTCCACCTGTTAGGTCATCAGCTAAACTGTCGGATTCTTGTCAAACATATTCCGGGCCGTCTGAACGTTTTAGAAAATGCTCTATCTTGCAAAGGCAAGATTCTTCCATCAGAATGGACTCTGAATCATCAAGTTTTCAGCTCGTTGTGTGCCAAGTGGGGCACTCCCCACATCGATCTGTTTGCATCAAGGTGGAACAAACAGCTGGACAATTTTGTGTCCCCTTGTCCTGATCCTCAAGCCTTTGCAGTCGACGCCCTTTTGCTCGACTGGAATGGGATAGACGGTTATGCCTTCCCTCAATCCAACGCCCATCATTCAGGCTGTTCTGAACAAAATTCAGCACTCACGTTGTCGCATCATTCTGGTGGTCCCTCTCACTCCTCAGAATGTCTGGATGAACCAAATACGTCCGCTTCTGCTCGATCATCCAGTCACACTACCTCTTCGAGAAGATCTTCAAGGCCATCCTCAACGATTCTCACCGATAATGAGACAGCTCCACCTTCCTACTTGTCTTTTATCAAGTCCTGTCTCAGAGAGGTTTTTCACAACAAGCAATGGAGCGTATTTCTGCACCACATAGATTCATTCTCCACCAGTCTAGCAAAGTGGCAGGTGTTTACATGCTGGTGCATTAGTAAGAGCTTTAATTTTAGGAGTCCATCCGTAGCTCAGCTGGCTGACAATTTTTGTTTATCTCTTTGACACAAACGGTCTTCAGCCTATTACCATTAAGGGGTATTATTCCATGCTGTCAGAGACTTTATTGTTCGCCAGAAATATGTCTATTGGTTCTAACCCTTTTTTGAGTAATCTCATGAAACATTTTACTTTGAAAAGACCAAGAATTATCAGAATTAAACCCAAGTGGAATCTTTCTTGTGTTTTTCATTGCCTTTCAAAGGCTCCTTTTGAACCTCTTGCTCAAGTAGACACTAGATTTATGACGTACAAGACTGCTTTCTTGATGGCATTTGCTTCAGCTAGAAGAGTTAGTGAGCTTCATTCCCTGTCAGTAGATCCTCATTTTTATTGTAGTGCAGGCTATTCTGTTAATTTTACAAATAATGCAGCATTTCTTGCCAAGAATCAAGTTCCAGATAATTCTCCTCCTCCTCCTATTGTTATTAGAGCTTTATCTCCTTCAGATCAATCTAACAGGCCTTTATTTGGCCCAATTCGAGCTAACAGGAAATATGTTCAGAGAACTAGTGGTTATTGGAAAGGCAGGAAAAGATTCTTTCTATCTCTCTTTCCGGGCAGGAAAGATATTTCATTCTATTTCTAGATGGATTCAGTTGGCAATTCGACTATCCTATGAATAATTGACTACCCCAGATAGGATTTCGAATAATATTTCTACTCATGAAGTTTGGGCACCAGCGACCTTATGGGCGTATTCAAACTCGGAGTCTATTAGTGATCTCATATTTGTGGCTTACTGGAGAAGCTGCACTACATTCTCATCTTTCTACCTTTGGGACCTACAGGAACAGTCTGAATACCTCTTTTCCTTGAGTTCCATGGTAGTAGCACAATCAGTTCTTAACTCGGGTCATTAATAGCTACCGACAAGTTCTCTGTACTACTTGCATTATTCATGCTCTTGTCTGTCCATGTTGGTGTATAGTTTTGGCTAAATTCGGACTAGGCTTTACTCACAACCATGTCAAGAGGGCTAGGTTTGTCTTGGCAACTACCATCAAGGGATGGATGTATTGCATTTAAATGGAGAAATTCTAACCCAGGTTCTCAGGGTATTTAATGACTGGATTCACATCGCAAAATGCAATACATATATGACCAAATGCTAACCATTTCGTTTTCATATTGGCCTTATATTCACTATTTATGATAACTTTTTGAAAACAACATGGAAACTGCTAATCATATTTTAAAAACCAAAAATCCCCTGGGTTCTGATCTTTGTCTTATTATGGGTTTTGTAATTTTTCAGTAATATTATTCGATTCACAGGCGGGTATCACAGTTGAGAATCGAATGTATGTATTTTGAATACTCGTGATATTAAAGTTCCAATAGGCTTAGCTTTCTAGGGGTTAGTTTCCAGCCTGTTTCCCTTATTAATTGCCTGGTCTAACAGTTACTCAGAAACCTGCGATGCTTTCATTGCTTTGGAGTATTGCCTTTCTGTTGTAAGCAAGAATAACACATGCATATTTATATATGTGTTTACCAGTACTTATATATCTATATATATATATAATTTCATCAATTTGCCGTCATGTTCGGGAGATTACTCTCTTCTAAGTGGCTTTCATTTTTGACTAATTCATATTCTGTTACGTTAAGTGCCGTATCAATATGTACCGTGTCAAGGGAACATGAAATTTAGCATCATGCTTATCCTAATCATTAAATGGGAATTTGAGATACGTGTACATCTTACAGGTTGATTCATTACTTGGCAAATGGCCGCCTAGCTCCTAATCACGAACCCATTTATAAAATCACTGTTTCATATCTTCCTTGGGTGGCAACAAGTGAAGATCTAGTCCACGTTATTAGGCGCAAAATTTGTTCTCAGCTTTAGAATTACGAGCATTCTATCATTTATCTCAACCTCGCCCTGGTGGCAGAGGCAAGTTTGCATACAATATTCACACATCCAACCACTCCTTGACTCGAATCGTTCAAACGCATTGTTCTCCATATTCAGGATTTCCGCTATACCGGCAGCGGGTCCGTCGACCAGACCCATTCCCCCCGCCGATCATACTATGATCAGTCAGAAAAGCTGGTGGTTAAAATGTCGAGCACAATGCTGTATCGTAACGACACTCGGGATCCTTTGTATCTACGTAATATAGGCACAATTATGTTGTACACTATGCCTACTATTACTGGTGACAACCTGATACCTTATAACCCCCAGACGAGAGGGGGAAACAAAGTTCAAATCCTAAACGTCGCCTATAAATTTCGGACTCAAATTGTCGTGTTTGGTCCGAAATCACTGGCTTTTATTTTGAGCGACAAATGATGTACTCGTTTTGGAAGCTGTCACTTGTTTCAAATGAGTGTGCAGACTGCTGTCAGAAGTTGTCTGAAACACGCCCACAACATATAGTTTTCAGTTTTCACAGTGGTTGAATATCATCAAAAAGATACTGATTGAACACTGCCACTTTCGAGCGGTGCACAACTCATTGTGAAAGAACACTGCCCCTTTCGAGTGTGCACAACTCATTGTGAAAGAACACTGCCACTTTCGAGCGTGCACAACTCATTGTGAAAAACGGGTGTTCAGAAATTAATGAGAAAGTGGTAATTAAAAATAAAAAATAATTACAACTCTGGTATTTGAGAATTATATAACAATATAACCAGGGATATGATTTATGACTTCTTGGTTCAATAAAATATGCTCATTTATCATTTCATCATGCCCTGCAACATGTGTTATGACTTTCAGTGTAAAATCAATTTTTCAAATGGTGCCAAGGGAGGCAACTATTTTGTTATTCATATTTCGCTGTGTAAATTTTATCTGGTCTTCATATTATGATTCTTTTATTGAGTTTGTGTGAAGCTATATTTTGTTTTATTCGTAAAATTTTTTAAAAATGTACATATTTAAAAAAAACCTCTATTTTTAAACAGACAATGTTTGTCTGTTTTCAAGGGGGTGGTTTGCAGTGCTGATTGACATACTGAACGTCCATTTCTGGCTTTCGACTTTCGAGAGTAGCCTGTACAAAAAATGAAAGTGTCAATGACACTGTAGCTTAACTTGTGTGTTGTGTTTGATGAAAAGGATAATGTTCAATGTTTATGAAAGGATTATGAAATAAGACAAGAATTGTGATAATTGGGAATATGTTCATCTCTGTTACCTGTAGGCTATGTTTATGATAAAAATAATATGAGGTGTACACTGTACTAAAGAGCTGAGGGGTGGGTTAATATGACCTCACAGTTAATGTATGTGGCCCTTCACAGTTAACGTATATCAATAAAAGTTACCAAGTTACAGTGAAATTATTCCAAAACGAGTCATCCTATCAAGTTACATTAAAATCCCCTCATAAATATGGCCTGTAGACTGTGCTAAAGGTTTTCGGGCTTCGGGCCCCTGTAGCCGTCAGTTTCCCAATTGCGTCCAAAGGGAACGTTCTCATCTAGGCATTATATGAAGTCAATCTACCAAGTTACAATGAAATCCCTTAATAAATATGACCTGTAGACTGTGCTAAAGGTTTTTGGGCTTTGGGCTCTGGTAGCCATCATGGTTGAATGATCGCAACCAAAAGGGGACATTCTCATCTGGACACTATTTGGAGTCATCCTACCAAGCTACAATGAAATCCCTTCATAATTATGACCTGTAGACTGTTCTAAAGGTTTTCGGGCTTTGGGTCCCTGAAGCCGTCATAGTTGCCCAATCGTGTCCAAAAGTGGACGTTCTCATCTAGACATTATATGAAGTCAACCTACCAAGCTACAATAAAATCCCTTCATAAATATGACCTGTAGACTGTGCTAAAGGTTTTCGGGCTTCGACCTCGGGCAGCCATCATGGCTGAATGATCGCAACCATAGGGGACAATCTCATCTGGGCATCATCTGGAGTGATCCTAAGAAGTTAAAATGAAATCCCTTCATAAATATGACCTGTAGACTGTGCTCAAGGTTTTCGGGCTTCGGGCACTAGTAGCCATCACAACTGACCAACCACGATCAAAAGGGGATGTCATCATCTAGGCATTACATAGAGTCAACCTAACAGGTTACAATGAAATCCTTCCATAAATATGACCTTTTGCCTATGCTAAAGGTTTTTGGGCTCGGGCACCCATCAAGGCTGCATGATCGCGATCAAAATGGGACATTCTCATCTAGACATTATTTGGAGTCATCCTACCAAGTTACAATGAAATCCCTTCATAAATATGACCTCTAGACTGTGCTAAAGGTTTTCCGGCTTTGGGCCCCTGTAGCCGTCACAGTTGCCCAATCATGCCCAAAAGTTGACTTTCTCATCTAGACATTGTATGAAGTCAACCCACCAAGTTACAATGAAATTCTCCAATAAATATGACCTGTAGACTGCGGTAAAGGTTTTCGGGTTTTGGGCTCGGGCAGTCGTCACGGTTGGCAGATCATGCCCAAATGGGGAAATTCTCATCTAGACATCATAAGGAGTCTACCAAGTTACAATGAAATCCCTCCACATTAAACATGACCTGCAGACTGTGCTAAAAGTTTTTGGGTTTCGGGCTTGGGCAGCCATCACGGTTGATAGATCATGCCCAAAAGGGGACGTTCTCATCTAGGCATTATACAGAGGCATCCTACCAAGTTACAATGAAATCCCTTCATAAATACGACCTGTAGACTGTGCTAATGGTTTTCGGGTTTTGGGCTAGGGCAGCCATACCAGTTGCCCAATCGCGACCAAAAGGGGACGTTCTCATCTAGACATGACCCCAAACCTGCATATGAAATTTCGTGACGATCAGACAAGAACTGCGGGGTGTAGCCCGTGCTAAAGGAAAATGTGAACAGACGTCACAGACTCACAGACTTCCGCACGCGTGATGGCAATAGCTTATCTTGACTATGTCAAGTTAAGCTAAAAAATGAAAACAATACTGCATGGTTTTCTTGTTTGTTTTATTCATTAAATTGAGGATAAAAACCCGAAATCTGAAAATGAAACGTATGTACAAGATAATTATGAGAATTTTTAAAGCAAATTCTATAAAATTGGTAGGCGGTTTCCAAAGAAACGTAACATACCCAGTGGATATTTACTTGCCTTATATCGCCAATTTCAGACGCATCCCAACGCGCCTTGCATGCACTATTACTCGTCCCGAAGCCCCCCTCCCCCACACACACACTTTGCAATTTATCCACTACAAGCACCCCCTCCCCCGGGCTTCTACACGAGTCAGTACGGTAATTGCACGTGCATGATGTCACAGGTCCGCATCATGGTTCTTTTCGAATATTACAGCGAGCGGTTGTAAACAAAGCTCAGTCACTGTTAGGATACGTGGATTTTGTGTTGTTTTGGGTTTGTATTGTTATGAAACCGACCAGATGTAGTATTGTGTGTCCCGTGGGAATTTAGAGAATTGTAGGAGGAAAAAATACATATTTTCCACATCAATTATTCAGCATTTTAGCGACCAGAATGTCCCCAGAGGCCACCAGAGAGCACCTAAAAATCAAAATTTTCCTGGGGGGAGAACCCCCCCCCCCCCCCCCCCCAGGCCCCCCTCTATATGCACGTGCCTTCGGCATGTGAGTTTCACTTTCTTTAAACTACCGGACCCACAAATTTTCCCCAAACGGAAACCCTGCCATATTTAAGTGTATTGCTTGCAAAATCACCGTATCATATCTCCCTTTGGGTGGTAACGAGTAAAGACATGTTCCCCATATCACGCTGTTCCCCGTATCCGTGTCTATTACACGCAAAATAACCGTATCATTTCTTCCTTGGGTGGCAACGAGTAAAGATATGTTCTGTGCTTCACTTTGCTCTTTGTATTGAAGTGTAAATTATGCAAAAACTACAGTATAATATCTTCGTTGAGTGGAAACAATTAAAGATATATTCCGCTTTATTACGCTACAAGCAAACATGAATTACACACAATTGCTAAAACCTCACCCTGGTAACCAAGGCAGAGGCAAGTTAGTTTGTATACCATATTCGCACATCCAACCAACTCTTTGGCTCGAATCATTCAATCATTCAAAAGTGCGCATCCATATCCCCGCCCCAATATCCAATCCACGCCAATCAAACATCAGTACCAATAATGAAAAATATATTCTTTTTATACCTTCCTTGCGTAGTAATAAAGCCCCCCACCTCCAACGCCCCATCCTTCCAGTGTGTGTAAATGTCTTGATATATGCCTGCCCCCACCACTGACCTGTATGCGGCCCTGCTATAATGTCAACACTGACAATTGTAGGCTGGGGTGTGCATGCACCCCCATCCAATCCCCCCCCCCCCCATATGTATGATGTACGCACCCACATATACACAATGATCATAATCTCCCCCCCCCCCTTAGCAAGTTCATTGAGAATATTTGGAATCATTCTTGTCTATTGAGCCCATTGGGTTCTAGTGTTTGAAGTTTCTTAATCCAAAATGCTTCACGACCCCTCCTGTAAGCTGTATTTTGTTGAATAATTTGTTCAATCTCAATAACTTTAAAATTGTTTATTCTATGGTTTTCGGTCAGAAGATGATGCGGTATTGGTTCATTCATTACCTCAAGTTTTATTCTACTCAGATGGTTTTGCATTCTCTCATACAATTTTGTCCCCGTCTCTCCCACGTACACAACTTCATTGCACTTGTCGCAGAGAATCCCATATACCACATTCCTGGAAATGCAGGTGATTTTCTTGCCTATGTAGTAGGCCGTTGCGTTCTTGTCTGCGAATTGTTTTGTTTGGAGCATAAACCCACCGACTGCACAGTTTCTGTTAGATGAGACTTAAATGAAAGTGTCAATGACACTGTAGCTCAACTTGTTAAGACATGTACACGTATAGTATGTGACACAGCAATGACAAACCTCTAGGTAATGACCAGATAACAAAGGTACATATAAAGTATTGTAACGGTCTGTACATAAATACTGACCGTAGCCTGTAACAAATGTATAGGTAAAGTATTGTAAAGGTGGGTGACAGTCAGATGCTAAACTAGAAAAAAATCCCAGAGTGGGTCTGACTGAACCCCAAAATATTTATTCTCATAGCACAGTGATAACAAAGGCACCCAAAAACACTCGTTCCTGTCCCAAGGTGAAACAAAGGTACCCAAGAAGTTTCTGGAAGATCAGTTCATAAATACGAGCTGTATAGAAGTTGTGACAAAAAACTGATTGGACCTAATTTCGGTACAAAATGGCCACTGGCAGCCATCTTGAATTTTGGACCACACCCAGAAACACTCATTCTCGTCCCAAGGTGATAACAAAGGTACCCAAGAAGTTTTGTGAAGATCGGTTGATCAATACAGCCTCTAGCCCGAGCCGTATTGACATGTGCACTTACAGTGTATAAGTAGCACTGAATAAATCAAAGTTAATCTGATTTGCATAATTTCTGCACGAGAAAAAAACCTGTGCTGTATGTGATGTATTCCATGTTACTAAACATTCCTACAAAAATTTATTCAAATCAGAACTTTCATACAGAAGTTCTGTACAAAAGACTGATTGCATTAATTTTGGTACAAAATGGCTGCTGGCAGCCATCTTGAATTTTGGACCACACCCAGAAACACTCGTTCTCATCCCAAGGTGATAACAAAGGTACCCAAGACGTTTCGTGAAGATCGGTTCATGAATACATACTCTAGCCCAAGCCGTATTGACATGTGTACTTACTGTGTGTAAGTAGCACTGAATGAAAGTGTCAGTGACATTGTAGCTCAACTTGTCAAGACATAGTATGTGACACAGCAATGACAAACATCTAGGCAATGACCTGATAACAAAGGTACATATAAAGTATTGTAACGGTCTATACATAAATACTGACCGTTGCCTGTAACAAATGTATAGGTAAAGTATTGTAAAGGTGGGTGACAGTCAGATGCTAAACTAGAAAAAAATCTTAAGTACATGTGTACTTACTGTGTGTAAGTCACACTGAAAAAGTTCATCTAATTTGCATAATTTCTGCACGAGAAAAAAACCTGTATTATATGTGATGTATCCCATGGTACTAAACATTCACACAAAAAATTATTCAAATCAGCGCTTTCATATGGAAGTTCAGTGCGAAAATCTGATTGCACCTAATTTCGTAAAAATGGCTGCCATCGGCCATCTTGAATTTCGGACCGGACCCCAAAACACTCGTCCTCGTCCCACGGTGATACCAAAGGTACCCAAGAAGTTTCGTAAAGATCGGTTCATAAATACGGCCTCTAGCCCGAGCCGTATTGGCATTTGCACTTTCAGTGCTGAAAGTATCACCAAAAAACATCAAAATTAGTCTAATTCGTGCAATTTACGCACAAGAAAAAAACCTGTATTATATGTGATGTATCCCATGGTACTAAACATTCATACAAAAAATTATTCAAATCAGAGCTTTCATATGGAAGTTCTGTACAAAAAACAGATTTCTGCATCGTCGGTACAAAATGGCGGCTGGCAGCCATCTTGAATTTCGGACTGCACCCAAGAACACTCGTTCTCGTCCCACGGTCATAACAAAGGTACCCAAGAAGTTTTGTAAAGATCGGTTCATAAATATGGCCTCTAGCCCGCGCCGTATCCAATTGTTGACTTATGGACAGATGGACAGACGGACGACAGGCCATGACAAAAGCTCAAATTTGGCTTCGCCAAAGTTGAGCTAAAAAATCAAAGTTCATCTAATTTGCATAATTTCTGCACGAGAAAAAAACCTGTATTATATGTGATGTATCCCATGGTACTAAACATTCACACAAAAAATTATTCACATCAGCGCTTTCATATGGAAGTTCTGTGCAAAAATCTGATTGCACCAAATTTTGTACAAAATGGCTGCCATCGGCCATCTTGAATTTTGGACTGGACCCCAAAACACTCGTTCTCGTCCCACACTGATACCAAAGGTACCCAAGAAGTTTCGTAAAGATCGGTTCATAAATACGGCCTCTAGCCCGAGCCGTATTGGCATTTGCACTAACAGTGCTGAAAGTAACAACACTAAATACATCAAAGTTAGTCTAATTTGTATAATTTACGCACGAGAAAAAAACCTGTATTATATGTGATGTATCCCATGGTACTAAACATTCATACAAAAAATTATTCAAATCAGCGCTTTCATACGGAAGTTCTGAGCAGAAATCTGATTGCACCTAATTTTGTACAAAATGGCTGCCAGCGGCCAACTTGAATTTCGGATCAGACCCCAAAACACTTGTTCTCGTCCCACGGTCATAACAAAGGTAGCCAAGAAGTTTCGTAAAGATCGGTTCATAAATTCGGCCTCTAGCCCGAGCCGTATTGAATTGTTGACAGACAGACAGAGAGACGGACATGGCATAAGCTCAAATTTGGTTTCGCCAGAGTTGAGCTAAAAATTGTTCGAGATGGGCGTACATCTTACAGGTCAATTTATTACCTGGCAAGTGGCTGCCTAGCTTCTAATCATGAACCCAGTTGTAAAATCAATAATAATATCTTCCTTGGGTGGCAACAAGTAAAGATACGAAACAGATGGAAGGGAACATGGCATCGTGTAAATTAAATTACAAACCATTAAGCATATCCAATTCTTCCAACCCGTGACCTTATATTCCGCGCTTTTCTAATAACCAGCGAGAAAATAGATGCAATCTTATGGGGAGAAAAATATTTAACCGCAATGGCGCGACCGACAGAAAATCTTTAATAATTTCATGAAACAGGGATATATTTTGAAACAAAGTGACCTGTACTAGACATTAAATGAAAAAAATAATTTTTCTACATTATTCAGAATGTTAACCTTGCAGTATCGATGAGTTAAGGGCCCCTCGGTTGCTGAATTCAAGTGTAAAGGGATCACAGAAATGGATTTGCTTTTTGAATAAGAGGTCCCGAGCAGACGTGTTTGTGTTTTGAAAATGGGACCCAAAACGTATTTCGATTATCAAACTGGAGGCCCCAAACTAACACGTTTGTTTTTTCTAATAAGAGGATCCAAATGAGCATTTGTGCTTTGTACTTGGGGGCCCAAACAAATGCGTGATTAACGGGGCCCACGAAAGAAAGGGTTTCCACGTGTTTTCAAAATTGGTGCCGCGAATCAACTAGTTTTGAAAATAGAGGCCACGAATTAAATTGTTATTTAGTCATTAGAATGGTTTATGCTTTGAATATGGGGTCCCAAATAAGCCTATGTTTCAAATAAGGGGCTCTAAAGGGGCCCCAAGAGGATTCAAAGTGAAGGACCTTAAAAGTCAAAATACACCGGACGCGACCGACCAAGACATAGACAGCCGATTTTGTCAAGGCGACACGACAAATTAAAAGTTGTGCGACTTTGGCGTACACACCGTTTGCGACCGACCAAAATGTCATGTTTCTGTAGCATTCAACAGCAGCGACTGGTGACAATTTATCGGTCACATCATGCCCTGTCGTTTGCGACCGATAAAATCACAGGCGACCAGACTGTCGCCGCATGGTCGTCGGGGCTGTCGCCTGTATTGTCAGAAATAGTCTCCTCAGCCGCCAAAGAGTCATAGCATCCTTCTGCTCGCCGTGAATGGTTTTCAACATGTTGAAAATTTTACAGCGACACGGTGCTTGGTGCCAATGTGTCGTAGGTTGTCGCCAGGTGCCGTAGGTTGTCGTAGGTGCTGACCTAGGTGAATTCCAAATGGAGACAACAAAAACTGGTTCTTTAATAATAAATGTACTATTTTGGGTTCCATATAGAACCTAAACTGGTTCCATTCACGGACAAGGTTCGAACCAGTTTTGGTTCTATATAGAAATAATATTTTGCAGTGTAGTTGATGAGAAGCCAGTTAGCGACAGGCATTGAAGAAACAGCAGTCCACGAAAATATTCTGTTGTCTTAACTTGTCAGTTGCCGCCTACAGGGTTGTATTTTGTCGCGGATGGACCTCGGTTGTCGTAGGTTGTCCCGTGTGGTCGTGGGTTGTAGATTGTCACCTTTGTGGCCGTTGGTTGTCCGTAGGTGTGAACGTAGGTGGCCGTCCTTAGTCACGACAATTGGGTCGCCTGTTGTCGGTAGCTCGCCAAAGTGAGGTGAAACTCGCCAAAGAGGCACCCTGTTTGGCGCACTCCAACGGTGCCCTCTGGGCCACATCCTCACATATTATGAAGCTCCATAGCCCCAGTACGCCCACTTAAGTGCCTCTATGCTAGCCTATGTTCATATCAACCTCCTCACTATGTTGCAGCATTTCGATGAAAAAGAGGCAGTTCGAGTGGCAAAAGACTATGCGACTGCGGAGAGGGGTTGTGTGCAAGCTGCCTCACTGGAGAGCATTTTCCCCCACCAGTAGCCCCAGCTCAGTGGCACAAGGGCGAGCAGCTGTACATGCCACAGGAACACGCCGACTAACTTCCAAAGCCTGAGTATGTCAGCCAGGCCAACCTTACTGCTCCGAGGTATAATGACCCACTAACCCACCATCGGCTGAGTTACCTCAACGGTGGAAGTGGCAGCGGCAAGACAAGAGCGATCGAGCTCTTCAGGGTGCGAAACCCACTTGTCTTTACCCCAACTCACTGCCTTACCAAAGTGATGCGAGGGGGGGGGGGGGGGGGGGGGGGGGGCTGGGGGGGGGGGGGGGGGGGACCTACCATACCTTCTTCCCATGGAGCGACCAGAACGACTGGACACCAGACCGCATGGGCCAGAAGTTCATCCCACGTGTCATCATCTGGGATGAGGTCTGCACTGTGCCCCGGCCTATCCTAGAAATGTTCTTGGACTGGTTGGACCAGCGTGGGGTCCAGGTTATTCACTGTGGTGATCAAGGCCAGCCACCACCAATCGCAGGTGAGATGCCCCATGACTGGTTACATCAAGCAGTGGATTATTACCGAGAGGTCAAGGCAGACCACCAGGCAAAAGATGATGCGGCCAAGGCCCTGAAAAGGCAAATCCGTCTCCAGGCTGACATGGTCCAGTGTCAGGAGATGCGGAAGGCTCTCCTCAGTTGTCTCGGATGGGAACACTTCATGGCCAGGTGGCCTGATTCTCACTAGCCGGCAGAAGGTTTGTGACTGGGCACAAGAGCTGTTGCTCCAAAGACACAAGGAGTACTGGGCACAAGAGCTGTTGCTCCAAAGACAAGGAGTACTTTCCAGACACTCCAGATCCGTTGCCATACCACACCAAGGACAGCTGAAAAACAGAACATTATGGTTCCCATCCCGAGCACAGACCACGAAGAAGAGCTTGTCCTCAATGACATCGTTGAAGTCATCATTGAAGCCACTGAACAGGCTATCAAGACTGATGATTGGCACCTCGGAGGTGCCCTCACAGTTCACTCAAGCTGGGGTCTTACTATCCATGACCCAGAGAAGGTTTGGATCATAGACGACTTCCTACAATGGTCCAAACTCGCCTACCTCGCCGTTTCCCACGTGGAGTATATGCAGCAGCTTGAACGGGTGACCTGTCCACCAGATGAGGGTACTGAGGTCAGGCAGCTGACAGAGCTGTCGGAACGACTGCTCCGCAAAAAAATCACGAGGAAGCTTGTCGCCTACAAGCACCAGGACCAAGTCAAAGGAGTCCTGGGGTTCAATCTCAAGGTCGACTACATCCTGCGTCTCAAGGAGGAACAACATAACCACTGTGCGACATGCAACATCGAGATACAAAGATACACAGCAGTTCAGTGTCAACCGGCTGGACAATAGCAGGGGGGCACTTCCGGGGGAATGTACGATTGACCTGTTTAGAGTGTAACCAAAAAAGAGGGTTTGCAGCAGTGCCACAGGCACAATACACCTAGTGTCTAGTCCAAAGGACTACTCCATCGGGAGGCAGCTGGGTGTCGGGAGGCACCACAAGCAGCTCTTCCCGGACGAAGCCACGAGTTGGTCCATCCAACAAATAGTAGAACAGGATTGCCGGGCTTGGTGACCAAGCGTCCAAGCCGGTACACTTGGAGGGACCACACAGGGTCGGTTGCACAATGGCGACCTCCCTCCAGCTCGCCTGCCTGGTAGAGATAGCGAACACCCACATTGGAGGGGAGCTTCTGCTCCTTGAGGCCAACAGGGCGGCCAGAAACCACAGAGGAGGGCTTTTGTGTCACAACCATTGGCCTTGACGACGTCAGGTGGCCTTTTTTAAGTTAAGCAAGTCACCTCACTATTCAGCGTCGCAACAGCGGCAGGAGGCTACATGAACGACTGTGAGCACATACAAGCAGGTTTTACGGGCCACCCAGTCGTGTGGCAGAAAAGCAGGTCGGCCTGGTGGACCTCATTTGGCGTCCGCACATCAAACTTGGGTCATAGTATGTGTGTGCTTCGCACAGCTGGAAGGTATATCTGCCGTGGAAGCAAGGTTGTTGATGGCCGTGAGTCCGTTCCAGTATCCCTTGGGGCTGTAGTCTGAAGCTAACTTTGGTGCAAGCTTGCTGTCCATTCTTGGGTATTCCAGCATCCTTTGGACCTCTAAACGCCATATTAGAGGAGTCTTATAATGATAATATACAATTATGTATGTGACACTATCCGACGTTCAAACCGTGTCCAGACCTACCAAGGACGTTCCATGTCGGAGAGCAATTTGAGTGTGCCCTTGCTAAAGTAACCTACTACCCTCTTTGGTACAACATTAGCTCGAGGCTAGGCAACAAATATATTTGCGTTGTGGATGAGAAAAGTGACTGAGCTGAACAGAAAAAAAAGATGCCAGATGGCTTTTATAATGTATGCAAGCAAAATGATGAGGTGTTTATTCAGGTTGGGGCTATATTGGATCTTCACAAACCTTCTGCGACTCAAGACAAATAAGTCTCTGAGACTGGGCGGGTTGGCACACACCTTGGGATTTGCAACAAACAAAATTCCTCAGGAAGGGAAGCGGCTGATGGGGGATGAGTTACCTGAACTTGCGACCCACCGTGAGCTCCATATTGGGGTCAGGGGTCAAGGCATAGTGAACATTGTCAAGTCTCGAGTTAATCTGCAGTGTTGAAGATAGCATACTCACTACAAGGGGATGGCAGGTAGACAGCCAAACTGGCTATGTCATCTCCATGCGGTATGTTCATTTGCACTATGTTTTGTAAGAACAATTTTGTAATCTACCTTGTTATAGATGTACGTTTATACCGCAAAAATAAAGAATCTAATCTAAGAATCTAATCTAATCTGTCAGAAGTCAGCACCATGGACAATGTTTACAACAGGCTACCCAGCACGCTACTCAGAACAGTACCCGTAGCAAATGAAAAATGTGCCAGTGGCAGAACAGTAGCTTTCTCTCATTTGCAATACAAAAGGCTTGTCCCAGGCACTATAGGCAATGCTACAGTCCACGTTTTAGATGGCAGGGGTGGCACTATTGAATTGCAACACCTTTCCGTAACATTACATATTCGAAATCTACTTGTTGCATAGCAACAGCTGCAACAAATGTAAAGACATGGTGAATACTGGAGGACCAGGAGCACAGGATGCATTGCCTTGCACAACCCTTCAGCTGGCTGATCTCGGGGACTCGCAGAGCTTTGGAGAACCAGGGATGACGGCTAAACTGTATGTATTTCAGCTCTCCGAGGAGTTATACAAGAGAAAAGAGCTGCCTGTTGTTGTTCTTTCGGAACGGGAACAACCGCAACAAGCAAATTCAGTGGACAGCAGTTTCAAGGGGAATTAATGCATCCAGTGGAACATAGTTGAGTTGCAAGTGGAAGTTATTTAGAAGAGACAGAACAGACAGTGCTTCAGACAGTGCTTCAGACAGTGGTTATCAGACTTATTTTCATGGAGGTCACTGTCAAAGCAAGTCAAGTGATGTGGAGTATAACTGTGAGAATCACTAAGAATTAAGACTGTATGATAGGACATATTACATTAAACTGATGTGAAAAGTGTTAAACAACCTTTAAAGCTTGTGATTGGAAGGTAATCAATCCTTGGAAGTGATGTCCAGATAATATGGTGTTCTGTATATGGTACTGGGAGAGTCTGACTTTGTAGAGTTGCAAAAGAAGTAATGATGAAGTCCAAAATGTTGCCATGAAAATGAGTAGGTTCATTCACAATCTGCAGAAAATTATACCGATGAAGAAAGGTGGTAAAATGTGAATTTGACGGATCCATGTTCAAGTCACCAAGAATCATCGAACTCGGTTGATTCTAAGGATAGTTTGAGTCTGGAAACCATCAACCAATCAAATTTAAGCAACCTAATTAAATATGGGCGGAAATTGCCCCTATTCGAACTTGGACCCACAATTGATGAAGTGATCTACTACCCAATTTTCATCGAAATCGACTGACTGTAAGGAAAGTTAAGAGTCTGGAAACGAAAAACATGGAAGGTGTGCACTTACTGTGTATTAGTAGTAGCACTGAATAAATCAGTTTCCCTAATTTTTGCACGAGAACAAAACCCGTATTATATGTGATGTATTGCATGCTACTAAACATTCATACAAAAATTTATTTAAATCCGAACTTTCATATAGAAGTTCTGTGCAAAAAACTGATAACACCCAATTTCGGAACAAAATGGCTGCTGGTGGCCATCTTGAATTTTGGACCAAACCCCAAAACACATATTCTGGTCTCACAATGATAACAAAGATACCCAAGAAGTTTCGTGAAGATCGGTTCATAAATACGGCTTTTAGTCAGAGGTGCATTGACGCACGGGGCAGACGGACAGATTTTCAGTACAAAATTTCCCACATTCGAACTTGATCTAGGTATTGATAAAAGTAATCCATATATGAAATTTCATCAAAATCGGTTGATTTTAAGGAAAGTTTGAGTCTGGAAACCGTCAGCCAATCAAATTTCAGCAACCTAATTAAATATGCGCAGAAAATGCCCATATTCGAATTTGGACCCACAATTGATGAAAGTGATCTACTACCCAAATTTCTTCGAAATTCGGTCACTGTAAGGAAAGTTAGAGTCTGGAAACAATAAACACGGAAGGATGGAAGGACGGGAGGATGGAATGATGGAAGGACACCCCACATTTAACATCTCCCGTTTTTTTTAAAAAACGGGAGACAATTATCCGAATGACATGCACTATTGAGAGGGTGTAGACATCATGAAGATACACTTGCATACCAAGTATGGTGTCATTCCATCAAGTATTTTACGAGTTATGGTGTTTTTTAAACTCGTTGGTGATAGACCGACAGACAGACAGACATTGCCACATATAGAGCTGCTCATCGCAGCTAAAAATTTCAGCATTTTGGTAACAAATTAGGTGAAGTCAGTTGATTAACACAACTCTCTCATCACTGCAATAAAAAAATATTCAACACAGTGGAAAAAAACCTTGTTGTCTTCAAGTGAAAATTAGAAGCATCACAACATACTAAACAAGAGGACCTGAGGGGCTTGAGAGCGTTCACCAGACACTGACAACTATCAACCAAGGGTCCTGGTTTGAACAAACTTGCATCTGCCCCATTAAGAAAACCATATGCCAAATATCAAAACATTCTGACCAGTGGATCTGAAAATTTTTTTTTTAAATATTCCTCATATTGAACTAAGTTAAAATTTGGGCTCCCATAGGGAATATTAACGTTGGGAACAGTTTTGACAAAATACAACAGCACCGCCTAGCATTGCATAATATGCCTGGTAGGCTTTTTCAAAGTGTACATAACTACTGTTTTGATCGATGGACCAACCAATACAATCTGACAAAACCCCCGATACAAACTGAACTTGTATTTTAGTACACAAACCAAGTTTGGTGCTGATCGACAAATCCAAATCAAAGTTATCATCCAAAAACCAAAATGTTGACAAAAATGTGAAATTTCTGAAGTCAAAAAGGGGCTTAACTCAGGAATGAATACTCTAAACCAAAATTATAACCACAGGTGCGCAGGTTCCCATGGTGGTGAACATGCATACCAAGTTTAAAAAGAATCGGTCCAAAAACCTCTGAGAAACCCTTTGGACAAAATTCCGATTTATACGGCACATTATTCAAAGTCAAAAAGGGGCATAACTCTAAAAAAAAAATAGTCAGACCAGAACTAAAATCGCAGGTGCAAGGGTGATGAAGCATGCCAAGTTTTGAAAGAATTAGTCTATAAACCTCCAAGGAAATCCTGGCAAAAGTAGTCCCACCGGAACTATATTCGCAGGTGCACAGGTCCACATGGTGGTGAACATGCACACCATGTTTTGAAAGAATTGGTTGATAAACTTCCAAGAATATCTCCAGACAAAATTCAGACCGATGAGACAAATTATTGAAAGTCTTAAACGGGCATAACTCTAGCAAAAATAGTCCCACGGAACTATAATCGTACATGCACAGGTTCCCATGGTGATGAACATGCATACCAAGTTGCGAAGAAAATGGCCCTCGAACAGCCGTGAAAATCTCCAGACAAAATGAAAGTGTCAATGACACTGTAGCTCAACTTGACAAACTTGAACTTGTTAAGTTATAAATGAAATGGCAAAATTGAAGATCCTTGGTACCAATGTTATTTGATGAAATTTCAACATAACAGCATTGTGTGTGCACAACATCAGAGTAATCCATGCATTTTTAAATGTAAACTGTAAGACTGGCTAAAGGAAGAATGTTGATACACAAATGCAGTATATTCAGAGCTTATTGTAAATGGCAATGAATGCTAATCAATAGCTCTTATCTAATGGTCTTGCCTAATGAGCACACCAAGTTCAAAAACAATCCTATGATAAATGTGACCTGCAGGCCATGTCAAAGAATGTTGATGCACAAATGCAATAAATTCAAAGATTGTTGCTAACAGCAACAGTTTTTGATGGAAATGAAAAGAAAATCAAAAGCTCCTATCTTTGTCACCCTGCATAAGCTTACAAAGTTTCAAAACAACCTGATAATGAATGTGCCCTCGGAGGCATGCCAAAGGAAGATGTTAATGCACAAATGCACTAAGAAGAAGGTCATTGCTTGTGGCAATGGTTTTTGGGGGGGTTTTTATGGAAATTCATAAATATACCCGGCAGAGAGTGCAAAAGAGATAAGTTGATGCACAAATGCAGTAAGTTCAAAGGCTGGTGATAACGACAATAATTTTTTATGGAAATGAAAAAATAGCAATAGCTCACATATAGAGGTCACCCCGAACACACATATCAGGTTTCAAAGTGATCCGATCATAAATGTGCCCTGAAGGATGTGTTAAAGGGAAATATTGAGGTCTGACTAAACTAAGTTCAAAGGTCAGTGACAACATTTTTTGACAGAAATGGAAGAAAATCGATAGCTCCCATATGAATATCACCCCACACAAGCACACCAAGTTTGCAAGCGATCCAATCATAAATGTGCCCTGCAGGGTGTCAAAGGGAAATATTGATGCTTAACTGCACTAAGTTTTTACTAAGTTCATCAAAGGTCATTGCCAGTGGCAACATTTTTTGACAAAAATCGATAGCTCCAATCTAGAGGTAACCCCAAACAAGCAAACAAAGTTTCAAAGCGATCTGATCATAAATGTGCCTTTTATGGCATGCCAAAGGAATATATTGATGCCTGACTAAACTAAGTTCAAAGATCGTTGCCAGCGGCAACATATTTTTATGGACGGAAATGGAAGAAAATCACTAGCTCCCATCTAGAGGTCACCCCAAACAAGCATGCCAGGTTTCAAAGCAATCCAATCATAAATGTGCCCTGTAGGGTGTGCCAAAGAGAAATATTGAGGTCTGGCTAAACTAAGTTCTAAGAACGTTGGCCGCGGCAACATTTTTTGACGGAAATGGAAGAAAATCGATAGCTCCCATCTAGAGGTCACCTAAAACAAGCATGCCAAGTTTCAAAGAAATCCAATCATAAATGTGCCCTGTAGGGCGTGCCAAAGGAAATATTGTGGTCTGACTAAACTAAGTTCTAAGAACGTTGGCCACGGCAACATTTTTTGACGGAAATTGAAGAAAATCGATAGCTCCCATCCAGAAGTCACCCTAAACAAGCATACCAAGTTTCAAAGCGATCTAATCATAAATGCGACCTGTGAGGTGTACCAAAGGAAATTGTCGACGTACGTACGTACTAACGTACTAACATACTAATGTACGTACGTATGGCGAGAAGTGATGGCAATAGCTCAGCTTGACTTTGTCAAGTTGAGCTAAAAAAGCGGATGGACGACTGACACACATCTACATAATATGACGGACTTTTTTTCAAATGGGCGTATAATAAAAATTAACCCAATTTAGAATCCAACTCCTGTCTTGTTACCTCAACAATAATTTTAATTTTCAGGTACCTATTTAAGCCATATTCAATGACTATTTAATTATTTTTAATTTTTTACTGGTGATTTAGGTCATTTTCAGCATATACAGCTCTAGTATGACCATAACATTGGTATGAAGTCATGTTTAGCCAATTGTTTATTCAAATGCCGGGAGCGCGGTGGCTCAGTAGGTAGAGGTGCAGGCTGCAAGCCGAGAGGTTCTCGTTTCGAATCCCACCTGCGGCAAACACGTTGTGTCCTTGGGCAAGACACTTCATCTCCATTGCCCGCTTGGGGGCACGATGACGCCGTGTACTAAGGCGTACTGCACGTCGATGGTACACATGTCTTCAACCAATCTAACTCTGCCTGTGCTGCAGTGCGGAGTTACGATGTTGGGGAGCTGGCAGCTGCTCGTCGTTGATCGGTGGTTCTCTCCGGGTGCTCCGGCTTCCTCCACCCGTAAAACTGTCACGGTCATGATTAGCCATTGTGCATAAATATGTGACCTTAAACATCAATAAATAAATAATTCAAATGCCACCCACTTTAGAGAACTTCCATGCTTGGTATTGGTTCTGAGTCCTATTTTACAAGTAACAGAACTTGTTTACTGCAGTAAATAAGCACTGCTCCGGTGCGTGGTGGTTCAGTGATTAAATCACTGGACCTCAAACCGAAAGGTACACTTGGTGCCATGTACTACATAAGCGTACTGCACGTCGATGGTGCCCTTGTCTTCAACCAATGCTAACCCTGCTTGTGCTAAGTTGGTATGTTTGGGAGTCAAGATAGTTGCTCTCGACTGCTTGGTGGTTCTCTCTGGGTCCTCTGGAATCCTCCACCCGTAAAACAGTCAGACACAAAGTGACCCTGATTAAGATATTTAAATATCGGTCAAAAAGGACTGTTTTCTATCATAAATCAGAAAGACAGTCATGTTAAATATCTGATTCTACAATGCAGCAGATTATTACAATTGATCAAGTTCTTAATTTTACGAAATGCTCCAAAACTTTAATTTCTGTTGCTCATCATGGAAATCAGAAATAAAAAATTTTGAACTTTCAAGGACTGCAATGAACCCAATAACTTTTTCTACAACTTATTTTTTGTGTCTTTTTAACTGGTACAGAAATGTGGACAGAGAATTTGGAACAGATCCAGTCAAAATACACTCCCCTGCAGACACCACAATAGAATCTCACTTGTTAAAATAAAATGGGAGAACACCGAATCACAAAGCTACATATCTTTCCATTCATTGTTCTTGATTCAGTCTAAATTTGAAAAAGAATCTACGTATGAAATCTCGACCACTGATCTCAATACAACTGGGCTGCTGGAGCACTCATTGGTCACATACTGAAAAGAGTCTTCACCATCTGGGGAGGGGTTGCTATAAATGAATGGAGCTCACAGGAAAAAAAACTCTCAAAGGTTTCCTTGCATTCTTTGATCACTTCTTAAATATACTTTGATGTATGCAGAAAATGAATGTGTTCATGAAAAAATTCAGCAGCGAAAGATATTGCATTGTTATTGCAGTAACAAGACATATTGCTGAAGACACTCATACCCCTACTGCAGGGCTGAACCAATGGATAAGGAACCGTGGCTCTGGCTGCTTTTTTTCACAACTTGTGCAGGAGCGGCTTGTCATAAGGATCCCTCATACCAAATTTCATTGAAATCCATCCACTCACTGCTCAGATATCACTGTGGATGGATGGACAGCCAGATGCACGGATGGACAGATAATCACATGTAATTCAGTGTACCACCCATTCTCTTTGAGAGTGGGGGTATATTAAGTCACAGGACACCACTAGAAACAAAAGCACACACACCTGACAGACTATTTTAGTGGTACTGGTAACTCCAGGTCATTCCCTTCAAAACTTGACAAATCTGCAATGCATGATGCTCCTGCAACATAATTCTGTGTTGCATGGAATTACACGATCCATTACACTAACAATTCACAATGCAAAACACGGAGACTAAAAAAATGCAGATCAATCACAATGAAAGTGACAGCAAGAAAGAGTTGAAACATAACGTCAATCTTTGCACACTAAGTCCTTCTAAAAATTATAAAATCATATCATGTATTTAAAGCAATGCCAGTGCATTATAAAAACCTAATTCCCCAGTTGTTCTTGCAATCTATCCACCTATCCCTTGGGTGACCTTATGAAGTGAATTGAATGTGGTTTGAAATATCATTGTCCAATGGAATATTTATTTATTGGTGTTTTAAGGTCACCTATTTCTGCACAATGGCTAACCATGACCGTGACAGTTTTACGGGTGGAGGAAGCCGGAGTACCCGGAGAGTACCACCGAGCAACTGTCAGCTCCCCGACATACCAACTCCACACAAGCAGGGTTAGCATTGGTTGAAGACAGGTGCACCATCGACGTGCAGTACGCCTTAGTACACAGCGTCACCGTGCCCCCACGTGGGCAATGGGGGTGAAGTGTCTTGCCCAAGGACCCAACGCGGTTGCCGCAGGTGGGATTCGAACCAAGGACCTCTCGGCTTGCAGCCTGCACCTCTACCAACTGAGCCACCGCGCCCCCCGGTCCAATGGAACAAAGGCTACTGTCCGCGAACTGTAGGCATGTTTGAAGTAGCCTTAAAGGTATTGTGGGCCAGAAACATTTTCCATGTCGAAAGAAAAAGGGCCATTTATATTTATTTATTTATTGGTGTTGAAGGTCACACATTTATGCACAATGGCTAATCGTGACTGGCAGTTTTACGGGTGGAGGAAACCAGACTACCCGGAGAGAACCACCGAGCATTTACAAGCAACTGTCAGCTCCTCAACATTCTAACTCTGTTCAAGCTCTGCTCAAGCACGGTTGTAGCGGTTGAAGACATGTGCACCATTGACGTGCAGTACGCCTCAGTACACAGCGTCATCGTGCCTCATGTTGGCAACTGGGATAAAGTGCCTTGCCAAGGATACAATGGGGGTAGTCCCGGACAGGGATCCAACACAGGGATCTCCAGCATAGAAGTCCAACAGTCTACCACTGAGCCACCGCGCTCCCAAAAAATGGCCATAACTCTGGGATAAATTATTATCCGTTCCCCCATGTGGGCCTATTAGCATACCAAAGGAGATCCAAATCAGACGGATGGCTTTGAAATTACAATTCAAAAACATTTCTACAGAGACGGAGGGACTGACAGATGGACGGAGGGCTTCACTAAATACCCCCGAATCCTATTTCAGGGGTCGGGGGCATAAAAAACATATATGGGTCAAGTTGAATTCTGTCTTCTCCCGGTCATGTGTGGGTTCACCTTCTTTCACACTGCACACAAAAGATTTAGGTCATCGATTATATTCTTTGGACGATCGTCACCAAGCGGACGATACAATGGAAGGACAGAATTTTTCCGTAGAACTGGTGAGGCAATAGAATTTGGCGTCCGATTCTGTCGGTCTGCAATCAGGAATTTCGCCATTGTTCAGGAATCTGCAATCAGAATTCCAGAGTCCATGTGTGTTCAACAACCCGCAATCGGGTGAACACAACATCTTGTCTCTGACTGCATGCTCGGGAACGCAGGGTCGAGGTATCCGATGCATAATTGCATAATTGCACAAGGATTTGTGCGCCCTGGCACCGTTTTTCCAGACAAAGGAATTCCAGGACAGCGCCATTTTGTCGCAGCTTACTCAAGCGATTTCAGGACTGCAACAAAATTTTACAACCAAGTTTGATACGTTGGCTGCTGCTATTATGGGCCCACCTTCGACAAAAACATCACAGCTTGGAGATGAGCATATGTAAACGGCATCAGATTCGGGGGAAGAAAGCCTTCGGAGGAGCGGATCGATGAACTTCTGCACTCCAATAAAATTATGAAACGCTGCAGGGACAAGAGTTTGGATCGCCAGACAGAATCACTGGCTGACCAAGACAGCTATCTTTCGTTGATTTACAAGGAAATGGAGTTTGATGAGGAAGCTGGTCCAGCTCTGGATGTCCAACTGGCAAAAATTACCAACAATTTGACCGACAAAGGCCTCAGTGAAAAAAATACTCGACATCAAAACGTCAACAATCTTCTGGTCCCCAAAGTTAAAAGAGAAATTTGGAGCAAGGTAAAATCATTAACATGGTCCAGGGACATGAAGCTTCAGAGGGCTCAGTTAAAATTGATGCAGGGCACTTATTAAATGCAACTCTTCAAGTTCTTAATAATTTGGTGAAGGGGAAATCACTACAGTCACCACTTGACATTGAAAACATTGAAATGTTGGTGGACTTTGTCAGCCTGTCCATAGCTGCACACCATGACATGTCTATGCGGAGAAAAGAATTGTTCAAGCCAGTTTGAATAGTCGATATGCTCCACTTTGTTCGGTGACCAACAATGACTCACAGATGTTGTTTGGAGAAGATCTGGCAAAGTCCATTCCAGACATTAATGAGACAGACAAAGTTGGTAGTGATGTCGCCAACCACTATCATAAAGGCAGCAGTTTCCAATTCAAAGGCAACAGCAAATTCACTGGCAAAGGTAAAGGGCATCTTTTTTCGGAATCCGGCCACAACACCAACCGAAAAAAGCATAACCATAAAGCCGACAAGTGCTATTAAGCAAGTCACATACCTGTACCAGTTCTCCCGCCTCGACGATGACGACTTCACCCACCAACCTAGCCCTTCTAATTCACGTCGGCATTCGGCAATGCCGACGTATTTGCCGAGGTGAAAATAAATGTCCTCGGCAAAAAAATTGCCGACGTTCTTCTTTGGCAAGTCATATTACGTCACTGCAGTGCACTGGTTAGCACATTGTTCCATTCATGCATTCACTGCGATTGCATTCATTACACAATCCATTATGTAATGAATACATCACGTTACGTAACAGATTTTGTGTAATGGATGCTTCAAATAACAATTAAGTTTGCAAATTAATGTAGACAATTCGCAAAATTGTTGTAAACTATCCATTTTGAAATATGGTGAAAAGAAAAACTGTTGACGCTTGGGGCATAGACTCTATAAAATATGACTTGGCGGATGATGGGGAAACAGTCCTCAAAATTTACTGTTCCACGTGCAGGAACTTTTACCAAAATTCCAATGCGAGCAGCAAGCATACATTGCCCGGATTCAGTGGTGTCGTGTCGAAGGTGTGCGATAAGCTGATAAATGGTACAGACGTGATCAAAAAGTGTAATGCCATGGATCACATTTCTAAATCTTCTGCACATCGCCGTGCAATGACAATATCAGCCGTAAAGGGTGGAGTAATCAGTGCCAGTGGTGCTGTGTCCACAAATGAAAATAAAAATAATTGTAGTGGTAACTACCAATATACTTTGCATGAAACCATGCGTAAATATAATTTTGGCCATCGTGCTCAGCTTATCAAAAGAAAGTGTCAATGACACTGTAGCTCAACTGACAAACCTGAACTTGGTAAGTTATAAGTGAAATGGCAAAATTGAAGATCATTGGTACCAAAGTTATTTGGTGAAATTTCAACATAACAGCATTGTGTGTGCACGTCGTCAAGAGTAATCCTTGAATTTATAAATCTAAGCTGTAAGACTGGCTAAAGGAAGAATGTTGATACACAAATGCGGTAAGTTCAGAGGTCATTGTAAATGGCAACTTTTTTCACAGGAATGAATGCTAATCAATAGCTCTTATCTAATTTAAGGTCTTGCCCAATGAGCACACAAAGTTAAAAAAAAAAAATCCTGATAAATGTGGCCTGTAGGCCATGTCAAAGAGGAATGTTGATGCACAAATGCAATAAATTCAAAGACTGTTGCTACAGTTTTTGATGGAAATGAAAAGAAAATCGATAGCTCCTATCTTTGTCATCCTGCATAAGCATACAAAGTTTCAAAACAACCTGATAATGAATGCACCCTCTGAGGAATGCCAAAGGAAGATGTTAAAACAAATGCACTAAGTTTGAATGTCATTGCTTGTGGCAATGTTTTTTTCTCTTTTTTGTATGGAAATTCATAAATATATCCTGCAGAGAGTGCGAAAGGGATAAGTTGCTACACAAATGCAGTAAGTTCAAAGGCTGGTGAAAACGACAATAAGTTTTAAAAGGAAATGAAAATAAATGCGACATCTGAGGAGTGCCAAAGGAAATTATGGATGTACGTACTTGCGTACGTATGTACGTACGTCGACGGACGAGAAGTGATGGCAATAGCTCAGCTTGACTTTGTCAAGTTGAGCTAATAAATGTGCCCTATAGGGTGTGCCAAAGGGAAATATTGAGGTCTGACTAAACTAAGTTCTAAGAACGTTGGTAGCAGCAACATTTTTTGACGGAAAGTGAAGAAAATCGATAGCTCCCATCTAGAGGTCACCCTAAACAAGCATGCAAGGTTTCAAAGCAATCCAATCATAAATGTGTCCTGTAGGGTGTGCCAAAGAGAAATATTGTGGTCTGACTAAACTAAGTTCTAAGAATGTTGACCGTGGCAACATTTTTTGACGGAAATGGACGAAAATCGATAGCTCCCATCTAGAGGTTATCCCAAACAAGCATGCCAGGTTTCAAAGCAATCCAATCATAAATGTGTCCTGTAGGGTGTGCCAAAGAGAAATATTGTGGTCTGACTAAACTAAGTTCTAAGAACGTTGGCCGTGGCAACATTTTTTGACGGAAATTGAAGAAAATCGATAGCTCCCATCTAGAGGTCACCCCAAACAAGCATGCAAGGTTTCAAAGCAATCCGATCAAAAATGTGCCCTGCAGGGTGTGCCAAAGGGAAATATTGAGGTCTGACTAAACTAAGTTCTAAGAACGTTGGCCGTGGCAACATTTTTTGACAGAAATTTAAGAAAATCGATAGCTCCCATCTATGGGTCACCCCAAACAAGCATGCGAGGTTTCAAAGCAATCCCATCATAAATGTGCCCTGTAGGGTGCGCCAAAGGAAAATACTGAGCGCTGACTAAACTAAGTTCTAAGAGCGTTAGCCACGGCAACATTTTTTGACGGAAATTGAAGTAAATCGATAGCTCCCATCTAGAGGTCGCCCCAAACAAGCATGCCAGGTTTCAAAGCATTCCGATCATAAATGTGCCCTGTAGGGTGTGCCAAAGGGAAATATGGAGGTCTTCTGACTAAACTGAGTTCTAAGAACGTTGGCCGCGGCAACACTTTTTGACGGAAATTGAAGAAAATCGATAGCTCCCATCTAGAGGTCACCCCAAACAAGCATACCAGGTTTCAAAGTGATCTGATCATAAATGCAACTTGTGAGGTGTGCCAAAGGAAATTGTGGACGTACGTACTAACATACTAACGTACGTACGCCAACGGACGAGAAGTGATGGCAATAGCTCAGCTTGACTTTGTCAAGTTGAGTTAAAAATTCCAACTAGCACATTTTATCATTCTGAAAAATAAATCATTCAAGGACGATGAGGCTATAGCAAACTTTGAAAAAGATGTGCATAAAGTAGATCTCGGATCTGGCTATATGTCCACCCAGGTGGTGCCGGTAATGGGAACATTTCTTGCACAACACGTTAGGGCCACTCAAATAACCCATCCACTCAATTCTGCTGTGCGATGATATTTTTCAATTTTCTATGATGGTTCCACTTCGGCCAAAACAATGGAGGAGAGGGAAGTGTATGTTATAAAAACGTGTAACCTCGGTAAACCTAACTTCCAGGTCATGAGTTTAGAAAGAGCCTGAAAACACCAACGCCGCTGGCTTAAAAGCCTCTCTAGACAACAGCATAAAAAAACAGAAGTTTACATTTGACCGCAAGGACAGGCAAATAGGAAACGGGAGTTATGGTGCATGTGTCAATTCAGCCCTGTACAAACTTGAAACTGAAGAACTCGGGCCACAATTAATAAAAGGCTGGTGCTCCAACCACAAGACCGAATTGGCAATTCACGATGCTTTTAAACATTCCAAATTGAACAAAGATATTGAATCTGTGCTAAGCAATACTTACTATCTGTTCAAGCAGGCAAACTTAAAGTGGCGTTTATTTAGAAGACAAGCCACACTTCTTGAAATGAAGGGTCTCAAGTACAAGCGACCGAGTGGCTCGTGGTGGGTTTCTCACCAGGCCGACTCCACTAGCAGCTACTTGAGAAACTTTCCAATATTCTTAGGTTTCTTGCATCAAAATATACAGTCGCCATATAATAAATCTATGGCCGACTGTAAGTCTGTATTACGGGGGCAACTGAAAAATGCGTCGAAACTTAAGCTTCTCTTGTATGCTGCTGTTAGGCAAGATATTTTGGCATACATTGCCACCTTTTCACAGACTTTAGAAAGCCAGAAATTACTGGCACCAGAAGCAATTACTGCCATGAAACATTCTACTGAAGTGCTTCGTAAAATAGTTTCAATCGTTAAGGAAATGGGACAGGCCTGCTTTTACAATGAAAGTGTCAATGACACTGTAGCTTAACTTGTGTGTTGTGTTTGATGTAAAGGATAATGTTCAATGGTTATGAAAGGATTATGAAATAAGACAAGAATTGTGATAATTGGGAATATGTTCATCTCTGTTACCTGTAGGCTATGTTTATGATAAAAATAATATGAGGTGTACACTGTACGAAAGAGCTGAGGGGTGGGTTAATATGACCTCACAGTTAATGTATGTGGCCCTCACAGTTAACGTATATCAATAAAAGTTACCAAGTTACATGAAATTATTCCAAAACGAGTCATCCTATCAAGTTACATTAAAATCCCTTCATAAATATGGCCTGTAGACTGTGCTAAAGGTTTTCGGGTTTCGGGCTCTGGCAGCCATCATGGATGAATGATCGCAACCATAAGGGGACATTCTCATCTGGGCATCATCTGGAGTGATCCTACAAAGTTACAATGAAATCCTTTCATAAATATGACCTGTAGACTGTGCTCAAGGTTTTTGGGCTGCGGGCCCCTGAAGCCGTCACAGTTGACCAATCACGACCAAAAGGGGATGTCATCATCTAGGCATTATATGGAGTCAAACTTACGGGTTACAATGAAGTCCTTCCATAAATATGACCAATAGACTATGCTAAAGGTTTTGGGTTCGGACAGCCATCAAGGCTGAATGATCACGACCAAAAGGGGACGTTCTCATCTAGACATTATTTAGAGTCATCCTACCAAGGTACAATGAAATCCCTTCATAAATATCACCTGTAGACTGTGCTAAAGATTTTCGGGCTTTGGGCCCCTATAGCCAACACAGTTGCCTAATGGTGTCCAAAAGGGGCTGTTCTCATCTAGACATTACATGAAGTCAACCTACCAAGTTACAATGAAATCCCTTCATAAATATGATCTGAAGACTGTGCTAAAGGTTTTCGGGCTTTAGGCTTGGGCAGCCATCATGGTTGAATGATCGCAATCAAAAGGGGGCATTCTCATCTCGACATCATCTGGAGTGATCCTATGAAGTTACAATGAAATTCCTTCATCAATATCACCTGTAGACTGTGCTCAAGATTTTCGGGCTTCAGGCACCTGTGGCCATCACAGTTGACCAACCACGACCAAAAGGGGATGTCATCATCTAGGCATTATATGGAGTCAACCTAACAAGTTACAATGAAATCCTTCCATAAATACGACCTACAGACATGCTAAACGTTTTTGGGCTCGGGCAGCCATCAAGGCATTATCTGGACACTATTTGGTGTCATCTGGACACTATTTGGAGTCATCCTACCAAGCTACAATGAAATCCCTTCATAATTATGACCTGTAGACTGTTCTAAAGGTTTTCGGGCTTTGGGCCCCTGAAGCCATCACAGTTGCCCAATCATTTCCAAAAGGGGACGTTCTCATCTAGACATTATATGAAGTCAACCTACCAAGTTACAATGAAATCCCTTCATAAATATGACCTGTAGACTGTGCTAAAGGTTTTCGGGCTTTGGGCTTGGGCAGCCATCATGGTTGAATGATCACAACCAAAGGGGAAATCTCATCTGGGCATCATCTGCAGTGATCCTGCGAAGTTACAATGAAATCCCTTCATAAATATGACCTGTAGACTGTGCTCAAGGTTTTCGGGCTTCAGGCACCTGTAGTTTAGTTTAAACATATTTTATTTGCCATAATGATGGCAAAAAGGATTGGAGAACAAGTTATACAACTTAGTTAATCTCCGTTCCTGTGAATAAATACAAATTTGAGATTGCGGCATAACAATACGTACAAACCAAAATATAAACTAGAACAGTGATTTATAAACTAGAACAGGGCACCTGTAGCCATCAGAGTTGACCAATCACGATCAAAAGGGGATGTCATCATCTAGGCATTATATGGAGTCAACCTAACCGGTTACAATGAAATCCTTCTATAAATTTTACCTTTTGCCTATGCTAAAGGTTTTTGGGCTCGGGCACCCATCAAGGCTGAATGATCGCGATCAAAATAGGACATTCTCATCTAGACATTATTTGGAGTCATCCTACCAAGTTACAATGAAATCCCCTCAAAAATATGACCTGTGGACTGTGCTAAAGGTTTTCGGGCTTTGGGCACCTTTAGCCGTCGCAGTTGCCCAATCATGTCCAAAAGGGGACGTTCTCATCTAGACATTATATGAAGTTAACCTACCAAGTTACAATGAAATCCCTTCATAAATATGACCTGCAGACTGGGCTAAAGGTTTTCGGGCTTTGGGCTCAGGCAGCCATCATGGCTGAATGATCGCAACCATAGGGGACAATCTCATCTGGGCATCATCTGGAGTGATTCTAAGAAGTTACAATGAAATCCCTTCATAAATATGACCTCTAGACTGTGCTCAAGGTTTTCGGGCTTCGGGCACTTGAGCCATCACAACTGACCAATCATGACCAAAAGGGGATGTCATCATCTAGGCATTATATGGAGTCAACCAAACAGGTTACAATGAAATCCTTCCATAAATATGACCTTTTGCCTATGCTAAAGGTTTTTGGGCTCAGGCACCCATCAAGGCTGCATGATCGCGATCAAAATGGGACGTTCTCATCTAGACATTATTTGGAGTCATCCTACCAAGTTACAATGAAATCCCTTCATAAATATGACCTCTAGACTGTGCTAAAGGTTTTCGGGCTTTGGGCCCCTGTAGCCGTCACAGTTGCCCAATCATGTCCAAATGGGGACTTTCTCATCTAGACATTGTATGGAGTCAACCCACCAAGTTACAATGAAATTCCTCAATAAATATGACCTGTGGACTGTGCTAAAGGTTTTCGGGTTTTGGGGCTCGGGCAGTCGTCACGGTTGGCAGATCATGCCCAAATGGGGAAATTCTCATCTAGACATCATAAGGAGTCATCCTACCAAGTTACAATGAAATCCCTCCACATTAAACATGACCTGCAGACTGTGCTAAAAGTTTTTGGGTTTCGGGCTTGAGCTGCCATCACGGTTGATAGATCATGCCCAAAAGGGGACATTCTCATCTAGGCATTATACAGAGGCATCCTACCAAGTTACAATGAAATCCCTTCATAAATACGACCTGTAGACTGTGCTAATGGTTTTCGGGTTTTCGGCTCGGGAAGCCATACCGGTGACCTGATCACGTCCAAAAGGGGACGTTCTCATCTAGACATGACCGCAAACCTGCATATGAAATTTCATGACGATCAGACAAGAACTGCGGGGTGTAGCCCGTGCTAAAGGAAATGTGAACAGACGTCGCAGACTCACAGACTAACAGACTTTCGCACGTGTGATGGCAATAGCTTATCTTGACTATGTCAACTTAAGTTAAAAATGATATATTTCCCACCTTAAGTAAAATAGTGTGGCCTTATTTACAACACGATGATGCCGCCCCGCCTGTTCGTATGACAAGAGCAGATGCTGATTAGGCAGCTGAGGATGAACTCTGTGATAAAACTCAAAATTTTCACAGGTACTCCATGACCGGGGGTCTTGACAGTGCATTGGCTGAAGTCCATAAAAGTGTTGTACAAATTCTCGAGTCGGTTGAGGAGAATCTTAGAAGTAGGTTTGCCGAATTCACTGAAGGTCCAATATTCCATGCTGCCTCAGTACTCTAGGATACAAAAAGTTATCCCTTTAAATCTATAGATATCATTCTTGAGAGTGTAGATATTTTAAAATGAAAGTGTCAATGACACTGTAGCTCAACTTGACAAACTTGAACTTGGTAAGTTATAAATGAAATGGCAAAATGGAAGATCATTGGTACCAATGTTATTTTTTTTGCCAGTGGCAACATTTTTTGACAGAAACCGAATAAAATCGATAGCTCCCATCTAGAGGCCTCCCCAAACAAGCATGCCAGGTTTCAAAGCAATCCGATCATAAATGTGCCCTGTAGGGTGTACAAAAGGGAAATATTGTGGTCTGACTAGACTAAATTCTAAGAACGTTGGCCGTGGCAACATTTTTTGACGGAAATGGAAGAAAATCGATAGCCCCCATCTAGAGGTCACCGTAAATAAGCATACCAGGTTTCAAAGCAATCTAATCATAAATGTGCCCTGTAGGGTGAGCCAAAGGGAAATATTGTGGTCTGACTAAACTAAGTTCTAAGAATGTTGGCTGCGGCAACATTTTTTGATGGAAATTGAAGAAAATCGATAGCTCCCATCTAGATTTCACCCCAAACAAGCATGCCAGGTTTCAAGCAATCCGATCATAAATGTACCCTGTAGGGTGTGCCAAAGTGAAATATTGAGTCTTCTGACTAAACTAAGTTCTAAAACGCTGGCCGCGGCAACATTTTTTGACAGAAATTGAAGAAAATCGTTAGCTCCCATCTAGAGGTCTCCCCATACAAGCATACCAGGATTCAAAGCAATCTGATCATAAATGGGCCCTGTAGGGTGTGCCAAAGGGAAATATTGAGGTCTTCTGACCAAACTAAGTTCTACGAACGTTGGCCGTGGCAACATTTTTTGCCAGAAATTGAAAAAATCAATAGTTCCCATCTAGAGGTCACCCTAAATAAGCATACCAGGTTTCAAAGCAATCAAATCATAAATGTGCCCTGTAGGGTGTGCCAAAGGGAAATATTGTGGTTTGACTAAACTAAGTTCTAAGAACGTTGGCCGCGGCAACATTTTTTGACGGAAATTGAAGAAAATCGATAGCTCCCGTCTGGAGGTCACCTCAAACAAGCATACCAAGTTTCAAAGTAATCTGATCATAAATGCGACCTGTGAGGTGTGCCAAAGGAAATTGTGGATGTACGTACTAACGTACGGACGTATGCCGACGGACGAGAAGTGATGGCAATAGCTCAGCTTGACTTTGTCAAGTTGAGCTAAAAAACATTTTGGTGCATTATTACAGGCTAACAACTGCGACATAACTGTCCCAAGAGTTTGGCCGCCTCTACACACGTGACATTTCTTAAAAATTCAACTAATGAACAAACTTGGCAACGGCTATTTCCCTCGCAGGTTGAATTGACAATAACCAACATTATCCACATACCAAAAATTTGTATTGTGCTGCCTATAAGTAGCTCCGATGTTGAAAGAGTTTTTAGCTCCTTTGCACATATTTTGTCAAAAGAGCGTCTTTCCTTGAATAATCAAAATATTGAGCATATGCTGGTGCTACGCTCTAATGACTTTGATGGGTTCAATCCCCAAATGTACAATGAAGTAGTTGATAAGTTTTGGGGATACTATCCAGATGGAAATGTCTGTAAAGCGCCACCACGCCCAGATGGCTGTAAGTCTTATAAAAGAAAAGGCCATACGTCAATACAGGGAGGTAAATGCCGGAAGACAAACTGTCTTTTTCTCCCCCAAAATCTGACCGCTGACGCTACATGTTCCTCTCCTGGTGATCAAGAAATGCCTGTCAATGTTGGCACAAGCACGCTATCAAATTCTGACGACAATTCAGATTTTACCGTTGGTGACTGTGAGTCGGAACTGGAGACTGACAGTTGTAGTGATACTACTGGTGAAAGTAAATCTGACTGATTACCTTGCCAATATCAAGTTGAGTTTTCGCAGAACTGCAGTGTCCTGTAAACCTCAACTTGATGCTGGCACTTCACTTTAAGTTCAGTATATAAAATGTTGTGAAATGCGACCCATGCTACAGGTCTGAGAACCAGAGACTTGACATAATATAGCCTTTTTAGTTTTAGCTGCAGGAGTCTGTCAGTCGTCACGATCGTTGAGCATAGCTCTCATTCTCAATGCAGGATTCCAGCTATTCGTCATGGTATTGAGTGCATTTTATTAATTCAGCAGTTTTTGTCATTTACAATTGGAGGATACATGTTTCGTTTATTGAAGAAAATAAAATACATTTTCCATGTAAAGTACTAAAGAGTTTCCTTCTTCAAATACATCAATACAATTGGCTTTACCAGTGCACAGGAGTCTGAAATTGTATCAGTATAGCTAAAATTCACTTTCAACATTATATTTACGTTCCCAACAATGTGATCCCCTTCCGAAGAAAAAACACTGTTTGAAAGTGGATTTTAGCAAAACTGAGAGAATTTCAGACTCCTGTGACCAGTGATTTCATTCCCCCCCCCCCACCCCTCCCCAAATAGAATTTTCAATGCTAGAACACTTAAACAGACTAGCCTCCAACCCATACCAACTGACATCGTCGAATGCATTTGGTACTGTTTCGAGATTAGTATGATTGACGTCACATGTAACTTCACAAGACTTGGAAAATCCTATGTTGTATTCAACGAAATGTTCTGTGAGTAAATTATATCACTTTACTCGATGCAAACAAAACTTCATGTAACAACAAACTATCGACAGACTATGTAATTGTTAACTACAATACATTGTGTCAATGTGATATCTGTGATATTATATCCACACTGCGGTGCTGCCCGTGCATGCAGATTATGTCTCCTTGTCATTGCTCATTTCAAATTCAACACTGTTTCCGTTCCCATTTTCGAGGGACTAGTCGCGAATTTAGAACAAATAAGTGTAATTGACACCATTTTAAAAATTGCCGAGGTAGCTATGTTTTTGCCGAGGTGCATAATTTTTACGTCGGCATTTTTTCTGCCGACGCGTTTTTTTTCTGAAATAGAAGGGCTGCCAACCGGACAATGCACACGGAAACAATAGAACAGGTAAGCACCAATTTTCTTTCTTGGTTCTTATTTATCAATGGTCTCAAATCCAAGTTGCAGGGACTAGTGAATAATTTCAGGGCTAGTCAGTTCCATGTCAAAAATTGGCGGAAAGTTCACAGCTGCCCATTGGATATTAAACAATATAACAGGCATTAACACTGAGTTGTTGGGCCTAACGACTCAAGTGCTCTCTACTACCACGCACAATTAACTTCAGTCTTTAAGAACATGAGACTATTTCTGAAGAGATGAAGAAACTTTTGGCGAAAGGCAATGGGGTGGTGTTTTTGGAACACAAAAAAGAGGGGGGAATGGGGTCAGAGGAGGAAGCAGGCATCCACACAAATGTTAAAGAACTTTTAGCAGTTTGGCAAACTTTGCAAGCATTCTGCAACACGTTCACCAACAAGCATATTCAAATTCAAAGTGACAACACAACCACAGCAGCATACATTGTATATCAATAACATGGGTGGAACCAAACATACTTGTAATCGTCTGGCTCAAAAAATATGGCAGTGGGCTTTGAATAGAAAAGTGTGGTTATCGGCAACTCATATCCCAGATGCTCTTAATGTCGATGCGGATCACCAAAGTCGACTTCATCATAATAACACTGAATGGAAATCAGATCCACTCATTTTTCGCAAACTTACTCTAATATGGGGCATCCCGGAGATTGACCTTTTAGCATCCAGACTAAACAAGTGTTTGACCACCGAGGTGGTATTAGCCCCCTATTGCGCTTTTGTGACATAAGGTGTTATTGACACAGAAAACACAAGAGTATATAAGCATCTTGGATTTTGGGAAAAAAAATATTGAGCGTGCATAATCCCCTCACAACCCTTTATCCATGTACCATATATGAAAGGCGTAGCTGGAACCATGTTGGAGGGAGGGGTGGTAACATAAAATAGAGAAAAAAAACTTAAAAAACACAACAAAAATGGCCACCATTCTGCCATCTTGGATTTTGAAAAATAAATATTGACCGTGCATCATCCCCTCAGAACCATTTATCCATGTACCAAATATGAAAGGTGTAGCTTGAAGCATATTAGAGGGAGAGGTGGTAACATAAAAACAGACAGACAGACAGCTTTTGAAACAAGAGGCCCCAAGGGGCCTCAGAGCGCTCACCTGACATGGTAGCCTAAATATCAACCCAGTGAATTGATTTCAACAAGTTGCATCTGCTCCTCCTAAGAAAAGCTTATACCAAATATCCAAAGATTCTGACCAGTGGATCTAAAAAAAAAAAGAAGATTTTTAAAGAATATTCCTCATATTGAACTAACTTATAATTCAGGCTCCCACAGGGAGCCCATATATGAACCCAGGGACTTGGCTTTAACAAACTTGAATCTCACCCCCATAAGGATGCTGCATACCAAATATCAAAACATTCCAACTGCTGGATCTGAAGAAGATTTTTAAAGAAAATTCCTCATTTGAACTAAGTTATAATTCAGGCTACCACAGTGAGCCCAAATATGAACCCAGGGACTTGGCTTTAACAAACTTGAATCTCACCTCCCTAAGGATGCTGCACACCAAATATCAAAACATTGCGACTGCTGGATCTGAAGAATAAAATTTGTAAAGAAAATTCCTCATTTTGAACTTAGTTACAATTCAAGCTCCCTCAGTGAGTCCAAATATGGACCTAGGGACATGGCTTGAACAAAGTTGAATCCCCCCCCCCCACTCCCCCCCAAGGATGCTGCATGTCAAATATCATAACATTCCAACTGCTGGATCTGAAGAAGATTTTTAAAGAAAATTCCTCATTTTGAACTAAGTTATAATTCAGGCTACCATAGTGAGCCAAAATACGAACCAAGGGACTTGGCTTGAACAAACTTGAATCTCACACCCCCCCCCCCCCCCCCCCCCCCCCCAAGCATGGTGCATACCCAATATCAAAAGATTCTGCCTGCTGGATCTTGAGAAGAAGATTTTCAAAGAAATTTGCCTGAAATGCACTAAGTTCAAATTCAGGCTTCTATAGTGAGCCAAAATATTAATCTAGGGGGCCGATTTGAACAAACTTGAATCAGATCCACCCCACAATGTTGCATACCAAATATCAAAAGATTCTGCCTGCTGAATCTGGAGAAGATTTTTTAAGAAATTTGCCTGAAATGCACTAAGTTCGAATTCGGGCTTCTATAGTGAGTCCAAATATGAATCCAGGGGGCCGATTTGAACAAACTTGAATCAGATCCACCCCACAATGTTGCATACCAAATATCAAAAGATTCTGCCTGCTGGATCTGGAGAAGATTTTTTAAGAAATTTGCCTGAAATGCACTAAGTTCGAATTCAAGCTTCTATAGTGAGCCCAAATATGAATCCAGGGGGCCGATTTGAACAAACTTGAATCAGATCCACCCCTCAATGTTGCATACCAAATATCAAAAAATTCTGCCTGCTGGATCTGGAGAAGAAGATTTTTCAAGAAATTTGCCTGAAATGCACTAAGTTCGAATTCGAGCTTCTATACTGAGCCCAAATATAAACCCAGGGGGCCGATTTGAACAAACTTGAATTAGATCCACCCCACAATGTTGCATACCAAATATCAAAAGATTCTGCCTGCTGGATCTTGAGAAGAAGATTTTCAAAGAAATTTGCCTGAAATGCACTAAGTTCAAATTCAGGCTTCTATAGTGAGCCAAAATATTAATCTAGGGGGCCGATTTGAACAAACTTGAATCAGATCCACCCCACAATGTTGCATACCAAATATCAAAAGATTCTGCCTGCTGAATCTGGAGAAGATTTTTTAAGAAATTTGCCTGAAATGCACTAAGTTCGAATTCGAGCTTCTATAGTGAGCCCAAATACGAATCCAGGGGGCCGATTTGAACAAACTTGAATCAGATCCACCCCACAATGTTGCATACCAAATATCAAAAGATTCTGTCTGCTAGATCTTGAGAAGAAGATTTTTAAAGAAATTTGCTGGAACTAAGTTCGAATTCGAGCTTCTATACTGAGCCCAAATATAAACCCAAGGGGCCAATTTGAACAAACTTGAATCAGATCCACCCTACAATGTTGCATACCAAATATCAAAAGATTCTGCCTGCTGGATCTGGAGAAGAAGATTTTTTAATCTTTTTCCCATTGCCTACAGTGTTAAAAAGTGCTGACTCAGCACTTTTTCAAAGTCCTGAAAAAAGTACCTTGTGATCAAACCGATAGGGATTTTTTTTAACTATTCTATTCTACTGGATAAAAGTAAGCTTTATATAAAATAAGAATTCTCTGTGCCGTGTAGTTTTGGAGATATGGCAGTTTTATGGTTTTCCTATTTTTAGCTCCCGAGGTTGCCAGGGGGCAATGAGAAAATTTTTTTTTGCATCAATCAACTACTTATGACCCATTATCATCTCATATCAAATTTGGTTCAAATCGACCTGACGGTTCTGAAAATAGAAATTTTAGGCGTGTAGTTTTGGAGATATGGCAGTTTTATGGTTTTCCTATTTTTAGCTCCCTAGGTTCCCACGGGGCAATGAGAAAATTTTTTTTGGCATCAATCAACTACTTATGACCCATTATCATCTCATATCAAATTTGGTTCAAATCGACCTGACGGTTCTGAAAATAGAATTTTAGGCGTGGCCAAAATTTTTGCCCCTCCCATAACGAAGGCAAATAATGCCCGACAAACTTCTCTTGAACAAACTTGATTCTAAACCTCAAAAGGACTCTGTATACCACATATCAAGTCTCTGCTACTGGTGGTTCATTAGAAGAAGATTTTCCAAAAATTTGGCCATTTTTTCCCCACACCTCTGCTCAATACGAGCCGAAACCTATTTTGGATAAAAATCAAAATGCCCCTATAAAACCACTACTTACATGAAATTTAATTAAAATGTGGCCAGTGGTTTAGGAGAAAGAGGCTCAAACACCACCTTCACGCAGGACGGCGGACGACGGATGAAGAGTGATAAGAAAAGCTCACCCTGACTTTCAGTCAGGTGAGCTAAAAAAAATACTGAGCGTGCATAATCCCCTCACAACCCCTTTTATCCATGTACCATATATGAAAAGTGCAGCTTGTACCATGTTGGAGGGAGCAGTGGTAACATAAAATAGAGAAAAAAGCTTAAAAAACAACAGAAATGGTTGCCATGGCGCCATCTTGAATTTTGGAAAAAAAATATTGAATGTGCAACATCCCATTACAACCCTCTATCCATGTGCCAGATATAAAAAGTGTAGCTTGAACCATGTTGGAGTGAGGGGTGGTAATTTTGAAGAAAAAATATTGAATGTGCATCATCCCCTCCCAACCCTCTATCCATGTGCCAAATATGCAAAGTGTAGCTTGAACCATGTTGGTGGGAGGGGTGGTAACATGAAAATAGAGAAAAAAAAAAGCTTAAAAAACGCAACAAAAATGGCCGCCATTCCGCCGTCTTGGATTTTGAAAAAAAAAATTTGAGCGTGCATCATCCCCTCAGAACCATTTATCCATGTACCAAATATGAAACCTCACATTTATTGAAAATAAGAAATATTATACAGTTTGACACTTACTACTTGATACACATTACAGACTTAGTTGAACAAAGTCGGCCGGGCAAACACATCAGACCCATAGAACTTCATCAGTTTCCATATGATACGGACTTGTGTGTATACACCACATTACAAAAATATTTACTGAATACTTGTCAGTTGAGAAAGGATATACAACAACTGTTCATAAGCTATGTACAGCCACAAAACAAGTCACAAAATCGACCACTGCACATTGGATCAAAACAGGACTTGCAATGGCTGGAGTGGACATGTCATTGTTTACACCACTTAGTACAAGGTCGGCCTCTTCCTCATCGGCAGCACACAATTTGGTGCTGGTTTCAACTATACTGTCTACTGTAGGCTGGTTCCGAGAAACCACCTTCACAAAGTTTTACAAAAAGCCTATTCCCAAGCTAGGAGAATTTGCATCCTCCTTGTTAACATTCAAACAAAATTAGGTATGATATAATATATAGCGTTAGCACTTAGCAGATGCAAAACTATACATGAAATTATTCTCAAACACTGATATAATTATGTTAGGTGTTTGAGTTTTTCCACATTTTTTTATTTGAGTAACTCCGAGGACTGCGTTAAACATCTTGTGGAATCCCATACAGTGATGGGAGAGGACAGAATTGTCTAGTTAAACAAGACTTACCTGAAGGGTAAGGCGCCGTTTGAGTGAAATTCTGTCTTCTTCTCTCGTAGCCCTCCCTGCCCGACCCCACTCATGTCATCCATACTAGCACTATGTGTCATAACCACAACTCATGCTATTGAATATAAACAGATAAAAAACTTACAATAAATGCCAGTTGATATCAGATTGGGGCATAATTGTACATGTACACATGCATGCATTATACCGTCCTCTCGTTACGTTAAAGTATGACCTCTCGGTGAACATGCACAATCTCGTGTTATCCCTCCCCTCCCTAAGACAGAAGAAGACAGAATAACAGTCAAAAAGCGCCTTACCCGTCAGGTAAGTCCCATTTAACTAAACAATTATCTGCTATCATGTACAATTTCATTTGCGTTGAAATTTCCTCACATCACTCGGTTGAGAGAACTGAAAACCAAGTCTGTTTTGAGGAGTTGAGTGTGGCCTTTAAAGGCTTTTCTGTTTGTCAAGAACTATTTTCGAGAAGTCATGGTTACAAGTTTTGTTGACTGAATTGTAGATAAAAGTGTTAAGTGCTCTTCTGCTAGTATACAATCTTATCGTGATTCTACTCATTTTTAGGAAGGTATGGCTATGGCTCATAGCTAGAACTCCCCCCCCCCCCCCCCCACGCATATGTATTGGCCTTTAAATCTAATTTTAGTTATCATAACATATCATTAACACAGATTCATTTAGAGTATGTGAAGAACAGCTAAAGTCAGGGGAGTTGAATGAATTTTGTCTCAATACAATACAAAACCCAGCAGTGAATTTTCTACTAAACAAATGCTTCTGATTTACAAGTAAAAAGTCCAAGAAAATCGTTTCGAAATTTGTTATCTATGGAGCCAAAAATGTGCATTTTTCAACTTTAAAGTCCACAGTAGAGACAAACAAGGGATGGTTTGGCAAGATCTTAAGAGTAAAGAGTCTATATACCCCATTCCTGCTAATTTCCTACGACAGATTGTAATGATGGGTTGGTAAGGATGTTGGTCTTAACTCTCTCTCTCTCAACCATTTCTAGAAAAGTTGGGGGGGTGGTAGGGGGGAGGAGCATGTGCACCTATTGTCCGACCAGCTCCTACATTCCTGACAAGGGAGATTAGAAAAAGAAGAGCGCTGTTCACCAGGCTGTGGTCCACGACAACAACTGTAGTAAAGAATTAAAATTCACCACTCAATGCTTACTGTAGTATTGCACTTCTCAATGCAAGTTTGTTTTCTTTCTCTAAGTGTGAGCCCTCCTACCCATTTGTAATTGCCTATAGATGTATTTATTTCCATCTATCTTATAAGCAAAACAGAAAAAAATCAATCAATCAATCACAGTAAACCATGAGTAGTAGTAGGCAAATGCAAATAGTTATTCGTTAATCAATATGTTGTATAATGATGAAATCAGTGGGATGATTTCTGGTACTGAGAAAACTGTAATTCATGGAATTCTTTTACAGATCAATAGTTTACTTATTCTATTAATAGAAAAGCCTAGTGTCTAGTGTTACTATAAGCTGCAATCTCCCTGAAGGGTATTTGTCACTCATCCCACAATGATATTGCACTTTCTAACTCATGTAATGGTTAAGGAACCAGTTAAAATAAGATAGGGATAACTGCAACCTGAGCAAAATGTCATCTACTTTAATCCTCTGAACCCTGGTTGTTCCATCCATGTCAGTTCAATGACAGCAATCGGAAGGAAAAGTCTATGTTAAGTATCTGGTGGTAGACTAATTAGTATTTTCAACATGCAGCCTTGGAGCTGCACATTGACAATTTTGATTGGTTTATGTCATATATTTACTTAGCAGTCATCCTACTTTATGAAATTACGACGTATCATGATCCTGAGCCAGAAACTTGTCCTCTCAGGTTCAAATAGTTAAGAAAGTGGTGATTATGAAGAAACAAATATATATACTGTAAAATACCGTGCCTTGTGGTGTTAAGGTGGACTGTGCAATTCCACAAAAGAGTGAGGAATGCAAAAACAGTAATGACCAGTTTCCATTCAAACTTGGGCTTTGCAAAGCTTCAGGTATTTAATTCGAAATCATTGCTAAGCTTCGATTCGAACTGATTTTTTTTAGATTGGAGATTTCAAATCGGGGGGGGTGGATTGACAATTGAAGCTACGATAAAACAAGTGCAATGCCGATCGCCAGTGATCAGACAATCATCCTCTACGGTAGGTGGATTACTGTGAAATATATTGATATTTTCCTCAATAAAACCAAAACAAATATGGATATCAAAGGAACAACTCAATAAACTAGTCCCAATGTTGCCCATATTTCTGTGTTTTTTACTGGAAGCATCCAAATGCCTGGAAAAAAGTTAAGTAAGGCAAACTTGGATAATTTATGGACAAGAAAAAAAAACCTATATAATATGTTATGTCCCTTCCCTTCAAATCTGAAAATTTGAAAACAAAAGCATGAAAGCATCTCTGAGATATAGGTGGTAACAGTACACAACATAATATGCACACAAAAAAATTACCCGAAAATAAACTTAAGGCTAATTTGCATAATTTATGCAAGAGAAAAAAACATGTAGTATGATATGTTATTTATCTTATGCTGCTGGACCTCCATACCAAAAATTACTGAAATCAGAAATGTAGTTCAGAAGTTCTGAGAGTATAACGAATTATATAACGTCCAGTCGGACATCTTGAATTTTTTTCGGAAAAAAATTGACGTGTATCAATTTTCCCCAATGGCCATCAAATCTGAAAATTTGAAACAAAACCGCCAAGCATCTCTGAGATACAGGTGGTAACATGACAGAGGGATGGACGGATGGATGGACAGACAGAGACGGAGTTAATCCTTAATGAAAGTATCAATGTCACTGTAGATCAACTTGACAAACCTGAACTTGGTAAGTGATAAATGAAATGGCAAAATTGAGCATCATTGGTACAATGTTATTTGATGAAATTTCAACAAAACAGCATTGTGTGTGCACAACGTCAGAGTAATCCATGCATTTTTAAATGTAAACTGTAAGACTGGTTAAAGGAAGAATGTTGATACACAAATGCAGTATGTTCAGAGGTTATTGTAAATGGCAACTTTTTTCACAGAAATGAATGCTTATCAATAGCTCTAATCTAAAGTTTTTGCCTAATGAGAACACCAAGTTCAAAAACAATCCTATGATAAATGTGGCCTGTAGTCCATGTCAAAGAATGTTGATGTACAAATGCAATAAATTCAAAGATTGTTCCTAACAGCAACAGTTTTTGATTGAAATAAAAAGCTCCTATCTTTGTCACCCTGCATAAGCACACAAGGTTTCAGAACAACCTGATAATGAATGCGTCCTCTGAGGCATGCCAAAGGAAGATGTTAATGCACTAAGTAGAAGGTCATTGCTTGTGGCAATTGGGTTTTTTTATGGAAATTCATAAATATACACTGAAGAGAGTGCAAAAGGGATAAGTTGATGCACAAATGCAGTAAGTTCAAAGGTTGGTGATAACGACAATACATTTTTATGGAAATGAAAACAAGAGGCCCCCACAGGGCCTGAAGCGCTCATCTTGAACACAACATAATTTAAACAGAGTCCAAGAATGAGTCTACATTAAGCAAGCCATCTCCAAAGGCTACACTGTCAATCCTTGAGTCCCTCTGGAGTGACAAAAATAATCTGGGCATCATGCCTTTTCTTCAGTTGATCATAAAGTAAAATGTAGACCTCCCCTATGCAGCCCCTTGATGCAACCTATGTGGATTAATCTTAGTACCTCTAGAGGGTACTGAATACAAAATTTTTAATTCTTCAGCAACATGGCCAATTCCGGCTCCCATAGAGAGCCCAAATATTAACCCAGGCTCTTGATTTGAACACAGTTAAATCGGACTTCCCTAGAGAGGTTGTGTACCCAATACGAAAGCATGCTGACTGTTGGATCTGAAGAAGAGAAATTGTAAAGAAATTTCTTCGAATTGCACTAAGTTCAAATTTGGGCTATCATAGCGAGCCCAAATATTAACCTATGGATCCGATTTGAACAAACTTGAATCTGACCCCCCTAGAGATGTTGTATACCAAATGTGAAAGCATTCTGACAGGTGAATCTGAAGAAGATTTTTGAAGAAATTCCCTCATACTGCACTAAATTAAATTTCATGTTCCCATATCGAGCCCAAATATTAACCTAGGCACTCGAATTGAACAACCTGGAATCTGACCCCCCTAGAGATGTTGTAAACCAAATATAAAAGCATTGAGACAGGTGGATCTGAAGAAGATGATTTTTAAAGAAATTTCCTCATATTGCACTAAGTAAAAATTGGGGTTACCATAGTGAGCCCAAATATATACCTAGGGATCTGATTTGAACAAACTTGAATCTGACCCCCCATAGGGATGTTGCATACCAAATATCAAAGCATTCTGACTGGTGGATCTGAAGAGGATTTTTTTAAATTACCCTCCATATTGAACAAAGATCAAATTTGGAAGCCCAAATATTAACCTAGGGACTTGGTTTGAACAATCTAGAATCTGACCCTCATAACAATGATGTATACCAAACCTTAAAAGATTCTGACTGGTGGTTCTGAAGAAGAAGATTTTTAAAGAATATTCCCCATATTACCCTATGTTAAAACTTCGGGCTCCTGTAGAGTACCCAAATATGAACCAATGAGCTTTATTTCAACAAACTTTTATCTGACCCCCCCTATGAATGCTGTATACCAAATATCAAAAGATTCTGATGATTGGTTCTGGAGAAAAGATTTTTTAATTTTTTGCAAATATGCTGACTCAGCATTTTTTCGATGCCCATTACAGAACACCCTAACATAACCGATAGCAATTTTTTTTTACCATTCAATTCTACTGGTCATAAGGATACTTCATACTAAATAACAGCTCTCTGTTCCGTGAGGTTTGAGAAATATGGGGGTTTGAAAATATTTCTATTTTTAGCTCTCAGGGTTCCCATGGGGATGCAGGCATTTTTTTTTTTGCATGGGTCAAGTACTTATGACCCAATACTACCACAAACCAAATTTGGTTCATACCGGACCATCGGTTCAGAAAATAGAAATTTTGGGCGGGGCCAAAAATCTTACCCCTCCTATTACAAAACCAAATATTACTTCACGAACTTCGTTTGAACAAACTTGATTCTACACCTCATATGGAAGCTCCATAGCAAATATCAAGGCATTGTACACACTAGTTCTTGAGATTTTTAAAATATTTTGGAGCATTTCCCCCAATCCCTCCCTATGGGGCTGGGCATGTTGAGTTCAACAAAAATGAAATGCCCCTTTGGGACCATCACTCACACAAACTTTCACTTGAATTGGCGCAGTGGCTTCGGACGGAGAGCGATGAGATTAGCTCAGCTTGACTTTGTCAAGATGAGCTAAAAAACAATAGCTCATATCTAGAGGTGACACGGAACACACATACCACGTTTCAAAGTGATCCGATCATAAATGTGCCCTGAAGGCTGTGTTAAAGGGAAATATTGAGGCCTGACTAAACTAAGTTCAAAGGTCAACATTTTTTGACAGAAATGGAAGAAAATCGACAGCTCCCATATAGATGTCACCCCACACAAGCTCAGCAAGTCTGCAAGCGATCCAATCATAAATGTGCGCTGCACGGTGTGTCAAAGGGAAATATTGATGCTTAACTGCACTAAGTTTTTACTAAGTTCATTGAAGGTCATTGCCAGTGGCAACATTTTTTGACAGAAATCGAAGAAAATCGATAGCTCCCATCTAGAGGTCTCCCCAAACAAGCATACCAGGTTTCAAAGCAATCCGATCATAAATGTGCCCTGTAGGGTGTGCCAAAGAGAAATATTGAGGTCTGACTAAACTAAGTTCTAAGAACGTTGGCCGTGGCAACATTTTTTTTACGGAAATTGAAGAAAATCGATAGCTCCCATCTAGAGGTCACCCCAAACAAGCATGCCAGGTCTCAAAGCAATCCAATCATAAATGTGCCCTGTAGGGTGTACCAAAGGGAAATATTGTGGTCTGACTATACCAAGTTCTAAGAACGTTGGCCGTGGCAACATTTTTTTATGGAAATTGAAGAAAATCGATAGCTCCCATCTAGAGGTCACCCCAAACAAGCATGAAAGGTAACAAAGCAATCCGATCAAAAATGTGCCCTGTAGGGTGTTCCAAAGGGAAATATTGAGGTCTGACTAAACTAAGTTCTAAGAACGTTGGCCGTGGCAACATTTTTTGACGGAAATTGAAGAAAATCGATAGTTTCCATCTATGGGTCACCCCAAACAAGCATGCGAGGTTTCAAAGCAATCCAATCATAAGTGTGCCCTGTAGGGTGTGCCAAAGGTAAACATTGAGGTCTGACTAAACTAAATTCTAAGAACGTTGGCAGCGGCAACATTTTTTGACGGAAATTGAAGAAAATCTACAGCTCCCATCTAGAGGTCTCCCCAAACAAGCATACCAGATTTCAAAGCAATCTGATCATAAATGTGCCCTGTAGGGTGTGCCAAAGGGAAATATTGAGGTCTGACTAAACTAAGTTCTAAGAACGTTGGTCTTGGCAACATTTTTTGACGGAAATGGAAGAAAATCGATAGCTCCCATCCAGAGGTCACCCCAAACAAGCATGCCAGGTTTCAAAGCAAACCGATCATAAATGTGCCCTGTAGGGTGTGCCAAAAAGAAATATTGAGGTCTTCTGACCAAACTAAGTTCTAAGAACATTGGCCGCAGCAACATTTTTTGATGGAAATGGAAAAAAATCGATAGCTCCCATCTAGAGGTCACCCCAAACAAGCATATCAGGTTTCAATGTAATCCAATCATAAATGTGCCCTGTAGGGTGTGCCAAAGGGAAATATTGAGGTCTGACTAAACTAAGTTCAAAGAACGTTGGCCATGGCAACATTTTTTGACAGAAATTGACGAAAATCGATAGCTCCCATCTAGAGGTCACCCTAAATAAGCATACTGGGTTTCAAAGCAATCTAATCATAAATGTGCCCTGTAGGGTGTGCCAAAGGGAAATATTGTGGTCTGACTAAACTAAGTTCTAAGAACATTGGCTGCAGAAGGTGTGATGTATTCCATGTTACTAAACATTCATACAAAAATTTATTCAAATAAGAACTTTCATACAGAAGTTCTGTACAAAAGACTGATTGCACTAATTTTGGTACAAAATGGCTGCTGGTGGCCACCTTGAATTTCGGACCACACCCAAAAACACTCGTTCTCACCCCACGGTGATAACAAAGGTACCCAAGAAGTTTCATAAAGATCGGCTCATAAATACAGCCTCTAGCCGGAGCCGTATAGAAGCTGTGTATAGAAAAACTGATTAGACCTAATTTCGGTACAAAATGGCCACCGCAGCCATCTTGAATTTTGGACAGCACCCAGAAACACTTGTTCTCGTCCCAAGGGGATAACAAAGGTACCCAAGACGTTTCGTGAAGATCGGTTCATAAATACAGACTCTAGCCCGAGCCGTATTGACATGTGTACTTACTGTGTGTAAGAAGCACTGAAAAAATCAAAGTTCATCTAATTTGCATAATTTCTGCACGAGAAAATTATATGTGATGTATCCCATGGTACTAAACATTCACACAAAAAATTATTCAAATCAGCGCTTTCATATGGAAGTTTTGAGCAAAAATCTGATTGCACCAAATTTTGTACAAAATGGCTGCCATCGGCCATCTTGAATTTCGGACCGGACCCCAAAACACTCGTTCTCGTCCCACGGTGATAACAAAGGTACCCAAGGAGTTTCGTAAAGATCGGTTCATAAATACGGCCTCTAGCCCAAGCCTTATTGGCATTTGCACTTACAGTGCTGAAAGTAACACCAAAAAACATCAAAGTTAGTCTAATTTGCATAATTTACGCACGAGAAAAAAACCCGTATTATATGTGATGTATCCCATGGAACTAAACATTCATAGAAAAAATTATTCAAATCAGAGCTTTCATATGGGAGTTCTGTACAAAAAACAGATTTCTGCATCGTCAGTATAAAATGGTGACTGGCAGGCCATCTTGAATTTCGGACCGCACCCAAAAACACTCGTTCTTGTCCCATGGTCATAACAAAGATACCCAAGAAGTTTCGTAAAGATCGGTTCATAAATACGGCCTCTAGCCCGAGCCGTATCCAATTGTTGATGGCCAGACTGACAGAAGGCCAGACAGACAGACGGGCCATGGCATAAGCTCAAATTTGGCTTCGCCAAAGTTGAGCTAACAAAAAAAAAAAATTTCGGATTTTGGTCCAAAATTTTATAAGTCCCACCCGGACCCCAAATTTTCAGTGTAAAAGAAAAAAAATTTTTTTGTCTTAAAACTGACCGAGACGCATAAAAAAAAAAAAAATTCCGGATTTTGGTCCAAAATTTCTAAGTCTGCAACGGGACCCCAAATTTTCAGTCTAAATATCAGGCCTCGACAATTGAGGCGAACGGTCGTACCGTTCGCCTGGAGGTTACGCAAACATAAAAACCCGCGAACGGACGTCCGGTTAATCAAAATCATAAATCGGTTAACCATTTTTTTGAAATTATCAAAGTCCAAACGTTCGCGGTAGTTATGGTATTCGGATAAGTGTGTGAGACAGAGAATTGTGAATCTGCGGTGAACTAGTTCGGTTAGTGGATTTCTGGGGCTCTTAATTTCGAGAACTTTGCTTGTGTAGGTCAACTGTATAACACTGGTCGAATGGACGTTTTTTTCACGATGCATCCGCAGTTGGTTCTGATCATTTTCGTTCAAAAGTTAAAAAAAAAAACGGTGTTTGGTATTTCTAACAACAATCTGCTTTCTCTTTGAAAAAATTAGTCTTTCGCTAAAAATAAAATCACATCGAAACTTTTTTGGTGAATTTTATTATTTTAAAAACGTGGCGAAGTTTATCTGAGGAAAATTGATGACTTACACTTCAGACGAATCGCGCATGTGTTGTGAACGGGTCTAGGTCATTTCGTCCCATGATTGCCGATCGTTTATCTTTTCCCAGTGCTTGACTAATTCTGATGCAATACGGTCTTTATCTTCTGTACTTTCCCCATCCACTTTGGTACTCTGTACACTACTCTTTTTACAGGAATTTGCGCTGGGGACGAATCGTCCCGGGGACAAATCGTCCCACCAATGAATAGGGGATGAATCATCCCAGGGACGAATCGACCCGATTCCTTCTGACCCGTAACTAAGTTCAACAAAAATGGCTGGAAGTGAGAGACAGTCAAAATAAAAACGTTTGAGAGTTGGCCCTTTCGGAGCGATTTTAAGATCTTGGAAGTGGATGACCAAAACAATATTTTGAAATTGCAATTTGCAGTTTGTTGCGAGCATATGCCGTCGATTCGTTTGGAAGCTCGAAGGAGAAATTTGAAAGGGGTCGCACTGTCGGTCATCCTAAACTATGCCGATGGGATTGAATACATTCATAAGGCGAATGTTTTGAGACATGTGCGGTAGGGAGGCCTCCATGAATGGGCAAAACAAACTTTTTGTAATACCCCTGAAGGTACCACAGCTAGAAATAGCAACCTCAGTCAATCTACTCGCTCTGCCTCATGCAGTAACGTCTCTGCCTCTGCCAGCTGCACAAGCCAGTCCGAACATCATCAGCCAAAGATTGATCAGTTAGTACAAAAGAATGTATGTTTATTCAGAACTGCATTGCACATTGTATGTCAGGAAAAAAGTTTTCATGACTTTGTACAATTGATTCATCTTCAGAAGGAAAATGGGGTGAAGTTTTTATCAACTGCAGGGAAGGAAAATGACAAAAGATGCAGAGAATTTGTGGACATTATTTCACAGTGTATGCATGATGATATTGCAGAAATCTAAATTTTATAGTAAATTTCCTTTCTTATTATACCTACCACAATTGTTTACTACAGGCTTGCACTACAGTGGAAGTCCCTAACTCGGATAAAATACTCTCTATTTTTGTCTTTCCCAAGCAAGTTGGGAAAGAAAAGTGGTGCAAAAGCACCAATAAAAATAAGCCAAAACTGGGTCGAGTGCAACCGGCGCAGACCCAGTCCGGGACGCTCTCTCCCAAGTACAACTCCACGACTTCCGTTGCCAGTGCGCATATACCGTCTCTAAAGACTCATTCTTTTTGAATCCGTAAACGTTAGAGTTATGTGATCAGCAGGGAGGAAAGATTCTTTACCCGTAAAGAAGACGGGAGGGCCTCCATGTAAACAATTGTGGTAGGTATAATAAGAAAGGAAATTTACTATAAAATTTAGATTTCTTATCAACCTACTCACAATTGTTTACTACAGGCTGAATAGACAAAAGGCTGGAGGGAATCGCATAACCAACCCCCACATAACCCTAGTGCACTGGAACCGTGAAGTAGAAGGAAGAGGTCCCGAGTCTTATCAACCATAATGTCGCAATCATTGGTAAAGGACAATGAAAAGAGACATATGAGCCTGTGTGACACACAGACAGAAAAAGGACAGTAACAGCACAAGGCTGAAACTGACCTTCAAGAAGCCTAATGGCTATGGCAGACAACAGCCTGAGCAGAAGAAAGAGGACCCAGGGCAAAAAGGTCCTCCGACTGCTCCTGCAACTGGCGTAAATAAAAAGTGGAGAAAGTAGAAGCATTTCTCCAGAAGGCTGCCTGCATAACATCCGACAACTTGACGGAGTTAGAATAAGCCCAAGAGGTAGACAGTGCCCGCACCTCGTGGGCAGAAATACGATTGGTAATACAATCGCCAGCTGCTAAACGACTATAAGCCGTACGAATAGCAAGACAAATCCATCAAGAAATGGATTGAGGAGAGATCTTCTGTCGACCCGGAATGAGAGACAGAAAAAAACGTTTTCTGCCCTTCCGTATGAAGCGTGTCCGATCAAGATAAATGCGAATAGCACGGACCGGACAGAGCAAAGGGCGAGTACCCTCAACAGAGGGAAGAGCCCTGATACAGATAGGAGGAGGAGTAGTATCTGGTAACTGATTCTTAGCCAAAAAGGAGCAATCAGTGGTAAAAGTAACACTGTTGGGAGAGCTCCTAAAAAAAGGCCGGGTCAACCGAGAGGGCGTGAAGCTCACTAACCCGTCTGGCCGAAGCAAATGCCATCAGAAAAACCGTCTTATATGTGAGAAAATGCATATCCACCTGGGATAAAGGTTCGAACGGCGCCCCCCCCCCCCCCCCCCCCCCCCCAAGCAAAGCAGCACCTACGAAAGATTCCATCGTGGAGTAAGCTGCAAAGTCCGAGGCCTTTTCAAAGAAAAGTGCCGAACAAGCTTGGAGAGGTAAGGATTAGTGCCGATACGAAGCTTCCCCACATAAGAAAAAGTCTCTGAAAGCATAGACCTGTAACCCTTGATGGTAACAGGCTGGAGACCCCGAGAATCAAACAGATATACCAGAAACTCCGCAATCTGTGAAATCGAAGGATTGGCATAATCAACAGAGTGATCAGCACACCATCGACAGAAGACCTTCCATTTAGCTGCATAAGCTAAACCAGTGGAGTGCCTCCTTGAAGAAGAAATGCACTCCACTGCTCGTCTCGAAAAACCTCTACGGAGGAGACAGGACCTGACAAAAGATATGCGTGAAGGCACAATGAAGTCGGGTCGACGTGAAACCTCCTCGGGCGACCTTGACAAAGAAGGTCACGACGTAGCGGGAGACATGCTGGAACCGCCACCATCAGCGAGCGGAGCTGATTGATCCACACCCGCTGAGGCGACAGGGGAGCGATCAGAATGATTCGACAACTGCAGGTTCGAATTTTGGCGAGAACCTGAGGAAGAATCGGAACCGACGGGAAGGCGTAGCCGACTAGACCGTTCCAATCGAGTGACAGAGCGTCCACGTCAAAAGCCAGAGGATCTGGACACGGGGACACGAAAGTGTCCACCTGATGGTTCCAACGAGTCGTAAAGAGGTCGATGTAGGGACGTCCCCAGAGATCGCAAAGCGACTGGAACACTGCCCTGTGAAGCATCCACTCGGTGGAAATAACCCTGCCCTGTCGGGACAGGGAGTCGGCTAGGACGTTCAGACGGCCGGGAATGTGACGAACAACCACTCCGGCGTGAACATCCTGAGCGAGCAGTAAGATCCCGAGCTAACTCGTACATCGGAAGCGAGTGCGTGCCACCCTGGTTCCGAATGTAAGCAACCACTTTCGAATTGTCGGATAGTAGAAGGACCTGGCGATTCGACAGGTGAGGGATCCACTGCCTGAAACTCAGAAGAAGAGCAAGAAGCTCCTTCTGGTTGATGTGTAGAGCTACTTGATCCTGGTCCCACATCCCGTGTAGGGAAAGACCGAGAGGATCCAACGTCGCACCCCATCCGAGATCGCTGGCATCTGCCGTCAGAACGCGATCGGACGTGGGTAAGTCCAGCGGAACACCCTGCGTAATCCACTGAACATCTGTCCAGGGAAGAAGGTGAGGATACAGAGAGTCCGGAAACGGAAGCACCTGATCCAGAGAATCTACATTCGGTCTCCAACGACTGAGCAGAAAGTGTTGGAGAGGTCTGACACGCAGCCGACCTAGAGGAATGAGATCCGTCACCGAACCGCAGAGACCGATCAGCCGGAGAAAACTCCGAGCGGTCGCGGACCTGGACTGGGACAGAGTCAGAGCAAAAGCTGAGAGAATCACAGCCTTGGCCTGGGGAACAGCCACCAAATTGAATTTGGTTTGGAAAGACATCCCCAGATGACAAAACGACTGAGAAGGGACCAGGTCCGACTTCTCCTCGTTGACTCTGAATCCTAGCGACGTGAGCAAGCTCAACAGAGTGGCAACATCCGATTCCAGTAAGGCAGCATTGGAATGCCTCTGGAGGATATCGTCCAGATATGCCGAAGTAGTCACCCTGGACTGTGTGCGATGGAACGCTATCACATGCGACATCAGTCTGGTGAACGCCCAAGGAGCCAGGTTGAGGCCGAAAGGCATGGCCTTGAACTGGTAAACTCGCCCCAGAAAAGCGAACCTGAGATACTTCCGTGACGCCCGATGCAACGGAACGTGGAAGTAAGCGTCTCGCAGGTCGATGCTGGCTGCGAAATCGCCCTGGTGAATTGATTGGCGGACCGACCTGAAAGTCTCCATGCTGAACTTGGGAGCAATGATAGACTGGTTCAGGATACTCAGATCGATAACCGGTCGGAGTCGGCCGTCCTTCTTCGGCACCAAGAACAGGTGGGAATAGAAACCCACTGACTGAACGTTCTTGACGACCTCGATCGCCACCTTTGCCAAGAGATTAGCAATCTTCGTGGACAAAAGTTCCCGACGTAAAACGTCTGAAGGAACTGTGGTTGGAAGAGGCACCCTTGACAGAGTGGGGTGCCGTCGGAAGGATATGCGCAGCCTGGACCGAACAACATCTAACACCCATGGATCGGATGTGATGGTGGTCCAATGGTCTGCGAACTCTGCTATCCTTCCTCCAACCTGGGACGAGTCGAGGTGAGGACCTTCATTTCGAGCCCCGACGAGGCCCGTGAGAGGAGAAACCACCTCCTCTGCTAAATGAAGAATCCTGAGACTTCCCTCGATTCTGCCGACCCCTACCTTTACCCCGTGAGTAAGAAGTAGAGGCGGCGGCAGAAGGACCAGCCTTTTGCTGCACAGAGGAAGCAGAAGGGTACTTGTTAGGCTTGGAACGGCCCTTGCCTCCCCGAGAAGGCTGATCAAGCTGACGAAACAGCAGCTGATCTTTGGAATGACGTAGGACGTCATCCCGGACCGTCGACACGGAACCATGGAAAAGTTGCGGACCTGCCAAAGAAGCAGATCGAAGAGTAGCACGCTGCTCCTCGGGAAGGGATCGTCCTGTGTCCAGCACAGCGTCCCTTCGAACTAATTCCAAATTGGCCATGTTACAGGCACGCGTGTGAGTAAGGTGCATAAGCGCCTTGGACAGCACATGCAAAGGAGCCTGTACCTCGTCAAACTTATCTGGAGGCAGATAAGCAGCTAAAGCTGAGACGACAGGATCTGAGAGAGAAAGCATGCCAAGCATCTCTCTAGAAAAGCCCAACGTGGACTCCAGAGTCGTCATTGGAATGACGGCAGACTTGAGCTTGGAAAGCCCGAGGGAAGTGGAGTCCTGATCCAGAACCGTCAAAGCCTGGCAGACTGACGGATTGGCGGAATCGTAGGAACGATAATGCACAGGAGGCAAAAAGGTGTCAACCCTGGTGAAGAACGAAGTCTTCAAAGCCTTGGAATTCAGCTTGGCATCCAATGCTGAAAAAGCCTCAACCACCTGTACCGACTGGCACGGTCGAAGGCGCCCAGAAGCAGGTTGCTCCATAGGCTGTTGGCGCGCGACCGATGATCGCGGCCAGGCTGACACTGCCGGCTGGTTAGCAGGTTTGAGCTCAGGCAGAAACCCAAACACAAAGTCAAGAGCCGCCCCCAAGTCCGAAGACTGCTGGCCCTCGACCTCAAGCATGTCGGACTCCTCCCCAGAGTCGGAAGACACATAGCCCATCGTGGGCAAACCAGCCGACACCTCCCATGGTGTCGGGACACCAGAGGAATCGGAAACCGGCCTGTTTCCAATCCCGGGAGGCGGCGCCATAGGAGGTGCCTGGAAACCACCCATAGCCTCGCTGGAAGCAACAGGAAGGCTCTTAGAAAGAACCTGAGTGAGTAAGGAGAGGGCCTCCCTAAGCTCACTGCCCGTACCGACTGGTTCGACAGGGGAGCGAACCGGCAAAGTGGCTTCACCTCTGACCCTCTTAACCAGCGAAGGGTCACGATCCTCCAAAACACCCGACGCGGGACGACGGGTGGCAGCCGAAACATCTGAAGGCAGACGTGTATAGGGGTACGATGCACCCCGAGGATCAATATTGCGAGAACTCATAGGAGTCACCGCGGACCTCTGCGGGGCAGAAGGTCCAGGCTGCACAAAAGGCGTTGGTCCTCCAAAACTGGTCGTGTGACCAGAGTGAGTAGACAGAAACGCCACGGAGTTCATAGTGTTTCCACTACGAACATCCGAATCCAAAGACACAACTGTGGTGCTCGACGGCGAAGAGACCACAGCGATGGGCTCGGCCGGCAGCCCCTTCCGACTTCGCCGAGTTGAAGTCAGGGAAGGCTGAGGCCGATATCCCACGTCTACAGTATCGGACAGTCCTGCAGTCCCCTGCAGCGGAAAGCCGAGGCCGGCTGAAACATATAACGAAGCAGACGGGCCAGCAGCAGTAGTAGATACGTCGAGAGTCGTTGAGGCTGGTGAAATAGTGGAGAGAGCACACCGGCTCGGCTCCGAAGGAGGAGTCACAACCCTAGTGACAGCCTCAGATGTCGACTGGAGGGGGACTGTAGTCCCGGAACCAGGCATCTCTACACCAGAACACTCAACGGCTCCCGCAGTATCCACCACAGGAAAAGACTGCACATCCCCCACGGAGGAGGAATAACTCTCACCAAAGTCGGCTCGGGAGGCCCCGAACGACGACGTTCCCCTTTCCCGCGGGAGCGGGAGGCACGGCCACGAGAACGAACGACACGGTTTACTGACGCCCAGAAGGTGGAAGACCATGTTCCACAGACACCACACGTCCGCTCGGCCGAACACCCATTACAGGAGGAACAAGACGAATGTACATCGTCCACATGCTTTGGCAGCAGACATTGCCCACAGGGAATTGTCCTGGGCATGATAGAGGTGAGAGGAGCAGAGAAGGTGAGATGAGAAAACAGAACACCCCCAAAGAAGAGAGAAAGGTGACAGAAACAAAGACCCCAGAAGGTCGACCGGGAACCACCCAACAGGAAGACTACTCTCAAAAGAAAGAAGAAACACTGCAGGAGTGGTACCCCGCTGACACCTAACTCTAACACAATTAGAAAATTTTGCAAAAAAAGCATTAACAATAATTGTGAAAAATCTAAGTCCGAACCGCGTGGCACACGAAATTCGCGCGCGACTCGAGAGAGAGCAAATAAATATACATTATGGACATATAATAGAAAAGAGAATATATAAAACACTGTTCCTGAGAATACAAAGGATACACTGTGGTATAATGAATCAGGAATCATCAAACATCGAGCTGGTGGAACACTGATAAGCGTGCAAAAACATCTCGACACGAAGCGGATTTTAAAAAGAATGAGTCTTTAGAGACGGTATATGCGCACTGGCAACAGAAGTCGTGGAGTTGTACTTGGGAGAGAGCGTCCCGTACTGGGTCTGCGCCGGTTGTACTCGACCCAGTTTTGGCTTATTTTTATTGGTGCTTTTGCACCACTTTTCTTTCCCAACTTGCTTGGGAAAGACAAAAATAGAGAGTATTTTATCCGAGTTAGGGACTTCCACTGTAGTGCAAGCCTGTAGTAAACAATTGTGAGTAGGTTGATAAGAAATCTTGAAGAGGGCAAATTTTTTCTCATGTTTGATGGATGGATCACAAACGAAGAAGACAGGGGCAGAAAAAGAGTTACTTTTTGTGAAGTTAGTTGTTCAGGGTACTCCAATAGAGCTGTTGCTGAAATGTCATGAACTCACAGACAGTGGTGTCGATACGATTAAAGCTAGTATAGACGAGGTCTTTCTCAAAGACTATTGTGTGCCTAATGATCACTTTGAAAAACTTTTAGTGGGCGTGTGCAGTGATGGTGCCTCTGTGAATATGGGGAAAAATACAGCTTGTACACAGCTGAAAAATGATGGTCGAAACTGGTTAATCATAATTCACTGTAGCAATCATCGACTGGAATTAGCCATGAATGATGCCTTCCAATCTAGTCCACAGTTTTGTGTCAAAGATGAAATGATGTGCAATTTATATTATCATTTTAAAAACAGCGGTAAAGCAAAAAGGATACTGAACAACATTGCTATAAGTCTTGGGGTTACATGTATTGCAATCCCTAAAAGTCATGGGACGAGATTTCAAAGTCATAAATATAGGGCATGTAAAGCTTTGCTGATAAACTATTTACCTCTTTGCATTTTTTGTGAAAATATGATAGAAGTCCCAGGTGCTTGTAAACCTGATATGGCAGCTAAATTGAAAGCGTATTTGAAGAAATTTATCTCGTATGGGTATTTAGCCTCACTAAACCTGTATTTTCATGTTTTAAAACAGACCTGTCACATGTCGCAAATTATGCAGGACCCATCAGTTGTCATAACAGATGTCCGAGATGTAACAAAAGACTCCAAACAAAAACTGGAGGAGATTACACATGATGTGACAGATTTACCTTTCAAACGTAAGTCAAATGAGGAGACAGACTCTGCTGCCATTACAGCTGAAGCGACAAATCTTCCTGCCTCTCTTCATTTTATAGAACAACATAAGATGACAGAAAAGCAGAAAATAAAACTTTCAAAATACACTGTTGTCCACCAAGCTGACTATGAACTGAAATGTGTAAAACAAGGGCAAAAAACTGTTCAGGAAATAAAAAACAAACTTATACCAAATATTATCAAATCAATTGATGATCGCTTTCCCCAGTTTACATTAGAAGCTGTTGAACAGAAATCACTGTATGACTCACTTGGACTAGTTGATCATACACTTTGGGATCACGCAGACAGGAACTTTGGCATTGATTCAATCAGCTACCTTTCTGTGCACTTTAAGAACTGCCTGGATCATCATCATTATGTAAAAGACTTGGCTGTGAAACAGTTTGGGGAACTAAAGGATCTTACATATCGGCGCTACAAAAACTTCAAAAACAAAGTGAATTTCTGGGTAACTGTATTCACATACCACTACAATACCTTTCCTCATTTTTTACTGCTAGTTGAGCTATGCCTAGCCCTACCCTGGTCATCTGCCACTGTTGAGCGTGGCTTTAGTGCGTGGCGGAGAATATTTTCCCCTGCTAGAACATCACTCAAAAAAGGCACTCTTGACAGTCTTTTGATAATTCGCACAAACCTGCCAACTCTAGTGACTTTAGATTCAGACTACAAAGAAAAACACATTAGTGCCTCAGTCGACAAGTATCTTTCGCATACTCATTATCAAAGCAAACAAAGAAAGAGAAAGCTCAATGAGACCCTGGCAGAAAAACAGAAAATGACAAAAATTGCTAGTCAACATACAAGTGAAAATCCATCAGAAGGAATTCTACCCACCTCATTTCATACTGTGCAGAATGAACTGTTATCAGATGACATGTCGATGATGATGAGCATGATCTCAGATGAGAGTAGCAGTGATGGTTCGACTGCTTCTAGTACGACAGGTGACTCGGATCTAGAAGATGACAATTAATTTCCATTCTGACAAAATTGAAGACTTATCAAACAATGAACAGGAGAATGTTAGAGAAGGCTGAATTACAGACCTGATCTCATGACCTGTGTTGTAACTGTTCAAGTGTTGTCTTATTGAGTTGAATAATTCTGAGTGAATTAAACTTTTTTTTTCAAAATAAATGTTAAACCTTCAAGTTCAAATTTATTTCCAAGAAACTTTTTCATATGCGCACTTCTCTTCACGTCACATACCATTATGTGACCTTTTCTTTTACGCCCCCCCCCCCCCCCCCCCCCCCACCTATTTTTTTCCAGAATTAACCATTTCTGGCAGATTAGGCAACGATCCCCTTGTGAATTTTATTATTACCATGGTCGACCCTGTGCGTTACTATGCCCCTCCCCCCCCCTCATTTCAAATTCTGGATCCGCCCCTGGTGTCCTATGGTCAGCCTGTATGAACAGCAGAATATAGGTAAATTAGGTTTCCATATGATATTGCATTATCGCATTGTTGGAAAGTCAAACTTTATACACTCGTTCAATCAACTGCACCAGTCAGTCGCAATTCCTCGAATAGAATCAATGCGAAATATTAGTATGTATGCATGTTCATCAAATCTGTTTTGTGGCATTTTGTTGACAAATGCCTTCGGGCATTCTCCAATAAACTGTGCAGGCCTGAGGATTTCTCGGTAACGATCGTTACTAACAATAGTCAACACGGTCAGATGCTCAAAATTCAATTCATGCATTTTTATCAAGAACATGATCCAAGGGAAGTAATAAAATTAACTCGCAAAGCATTTGAAGTATATGCAAGTGCACTTATTGGCAGAATATTATAAATAGATAAAAGCAACATTATCAATCATCGTTACGGTTACGTCACACCCAACAAAATTTTATTTGTATCGAACTCTGGGTAAACATAAGCTCATCACAGGCTTTAATATAATAAATACATTTCTAATAAACGTTTTCAGTTATTGAATATTCCAAGTCACCGATGCACTGCAAAGCTGACAGTCCTTCAAATTTATAGAAACATTCCAACGTTTCATGGGCTAGTTAAGACACCAACATTGCACATAGTGGGTTTTCCACTCAGCTGGTAGATGGCTGGTTTGGGGTTCCAGTCTTAAAATGTCTCCCGACGGTCTTGCCACATTGTGGCAATTTTGTTCATTCTGTTCGAGTGGAACAGGCATGAAAGTCTGAATAATTCACGAATAGGGCAAGTATCGTAATCAATCGAAGTTAAGCAATTTGACCCCCTAAGTAAGTCACAGCCAGTGACAGGTGAGCGATTTTCAGCCACCCTGGATTTTTCAAAACACCAGGCCTGCAGCCAGATCCCTTCGGGATTTGGGTGCTATGATGATTCCAAGAAGAAGTTTTGGGACGAGGGCTAATAGCTAATAGCCCTCATCAGTGGGTTAACATGGGCGATGTTATAGCCCCCATCAATTTTTCGAACAGCCGCCGCCAGGCCTGGTATTTATTGAATTTTGACTCACTCCTATACTTAAAGTTAAGTTAACAGTAAACAGTCATTATGTACCAGTTGAATAATAATAAATTAACCCCAATAGTCTAGGTTCCATTGCAATAATGCTAATTTTATTGTACATCGTACCACATCTTACAATTTATTGTACTGTGTACAGTATATTCTATGGTTTAGTATATTTTAACAGTGAGTCACCATTATGATACTGTAAGAAATCCTTGGGTAACCAACAGGTTAACAATAAAAAATTGCGTAACCCTTAAAAAAAGTTAATGAACTCAAAACACGTAACCTATTGACAGGTTAACCAAAATCCTGAATTGTCATGGCCTGAAATAGACTCTAGCCCGAGCCGTATTGACATGTGCACTTACTGTGTAAAAGTAGCACTGAAAAAAATCTTAATTATATGTGATGTATCCCATGGTACTAAACATTCACACAAAAATTATTCAAATCAGCGCTTTCATATGGAAGTTCTGTGCAAACATCTGATTGCACCTAATTTTGTACAAAATGGCTGCCATCGGCCATCTTGAATTTCGGACCGGACCCCCAAAACACTCGTTCTCATCCCACGGTGATACCAAAGGTACTAAAGAAGTTTGGTAAAGATCGGTTCATAAATACAGCCTCTAGCCCGAGCCGTATTGGCATTTGCACTTACAGTGCTGAAAGTAACACAAGTACATCAAAGTTAGTCTAATTTGCATAATTTACGCACGAGAAAAAAACCTGTATTATATGTGATGTATCCCATGGTACTAAACATTCATAAAATGAAAGTGTCAATGACACTGTAGCTCAACTTGTCAAGACAAAGACATGTACATGTATAGTATGTGACACAGCAATGACAAACATCTAGGTAATGACCTGATAACAAAGATACATATAAAGTATTGTAACGGTCTGAACATAAATACTGACCGTTGCCTGTAACAAATGTATAGGTAAAGTATTGTAAAGGTGGGTGACAGTCAGATGCTAAACTAGAAAAGAAAACTTTGAGTCCCAGAGTGGGTCTGACTGAACCCCAAAATATTTGTTCTCATAGCACAGTGATAACAAAGGCACCCCAAAAAACACTCATTCCTGTCCCAAGGTGAAAACAAAGGTACCCAAGAAGTTTTGTGAAGATCAGTTCACAAATATGAGCTGTGTAGAAGTTGTGACAAAAAACTGATTGGACCTAATTTCGGTACAAAATGGCCACTGGCAGCCATCTTGAATTTTGGACCTCACTCAGAAACACTCGTTCTCTTCCCAAGGTGATAACAAAGATACCCAAGAAGTTTTGTGAAGATCGGTTCGTAAATACAGCCTCTAGCCCAAGCCGCTTTGACATGTGCACTTACAGTGTATAAGTAGCACTGAATAAATCAAAGTTCATCTAATTTGCATAATTTCTGCTTGAGAAAAAAACCTGTACTATATGTGATGTATTCCATGTTACTAAACATTCATACAAAAATTTATTCAAATCAGAACTTTCATACAGAAGTTCTGTACAAAAGACTGATTGCACTAATTTTGGTACAAAATGGCTGCTGGTGGCCATCTTGAATTTTGGACCACACCCAAAAACACTCGTTCTCATCCCACGGTGATAACAAAGGTATCCAAGACGTTTCGTGAAGATCGGTTCATAAATACGGCCTCTAGCCTGAGCCGTATAGAAGTTGTGTACAAAAAACTGATTAGACCTAATTTCGGTACAAAATGGCCACTGGCAGCCACCTTGAATTTTGGACCGCACACAGAAACACTCGTTCTCGTCCCAAGGTGATAACAAAGGTATCCAAGACGTTTCGTGAAGATCGGTTCATAAATACAGACTCTAGCCCGAGCCGTATTGACATGTGTACTTGCTGTGTGTAAGTAGCACTGCAAAAATCAAAGTTCATCTAATTTGCATAATTTCTGCACGAGAAAAAAAACCGTGTTATATGTGATGTATCCCATGGTACTAAACATTCATACAAAAAATTATTCAAATCAGCTCTTTCATATGGAAGTTCTGTGCAAAAATCTGATTGCACCAAATTTTGTACAAAATGGCTGCCATCGGCCATCTTGAATTTCGGACCGGACCCCAAAACACTCATTCTCGTCCAATGGTGATAACAAAGGTACTCAAGGAGTTTCGTAAAGATCGGTTCATAAATATGGCCTCTAGCCCAAGCCGTATTGGCATTTGCACTTACAGTGCTGAAAGTAACACCAAAAAACATCAAAATTAGTCTAATTTGCATAATTTCTGCACGAGAAAAAAAAACGTACTATATGTGATATATTCCATGTTACTAAACATTCATACAAAAATTTATTCAAATCAGAACTTTCATACAGAAGTTCTGTACAAAAGACTGATTGCACTAATTTTGGTACAAAATGGCTGCTGGTGGCCATCTTGAATTTCAGACCACACCCAAAAACACTCGTTCTCATCCCACTGTGATAACAAAGGTACCCAAGAAGTTTCATAAAGATCGGTTCATAAATACGGCCTCTAGCCTGAGCCGTACAGAAGTTGTGTACAAAAAACTGATTAGACCTAATGTCGGTACAAAATGGCCACTGGCAGCCATCTTGAATTTTGGACCGCACCCAGAAACACTCGTTGTCATCCCAAGGTGATAACAAAGGTACCCAAGACGTTTCGTGAAGATCGGTTCATAAATACAGACTCTAGCCCGAGCCGTATTGACATGTGTACTTACTGTGTGTAAGCAGCACTGAAAAAATCAAAGTTCATCTAATTTGCATAATTTCTGCACGAGAAAAAAACCTGTATTATATGTGATGTATCCCATGGTACTAAACATTCACACAAAAAATTATTCAAATCAGCGCTTTCATATGGAAGTTTTGTGCAAAAATCTGATTGCACCAAATTTTGTACAAAATGGCTGCCATCGGCCATCTTGAATTTCGGACCGGACCCAAAAACACTCGTTCTCGTCTCACGGTGATAACAAAGGTACCCAAGGAGTTTCGTAAAGATCGGTTCATAAATATGGCCTCTAGCCCGAGCCGTATTGGCATTTGCACTTACAGTGCTGAAAGTTACACAAAAAAACATCAAAGTTAGTCTAATTTCCATAATTTACGCACGAAAAAAAACCCCGTATTATATGTGATGTATCCCATGGTACTAAACATTCATACAAAAAATTATTCAAATCAGAGCTTTCATATGGAAGTTCTGTACAAAAAACAGATTTCTGCATTGTCGGTACAAAATGGCAGCTGGCAGCCATCTTAAATTTCGGACCACACCCCAAAACACTCGTTCTCGTCCCACAGTCATAACAAAGGTACCCAAGAAGTTTCGTAAAGATCGGTTCATAAATACGGCCTCTAGCCCGAGCCATAGCCAATTATTGACGTACGGACAGACGGACGGACGGACGGATGAACGGACAACGGGCCATGACAATAGCTCAAATTTGACTTTGTCAAAGTTGAGCTAAAAAATTATTCAAATCAGCGCTTTCATATGGAGGTTCTGCGCAAAAATCTGATTGCACCTAATTTTGTACAAAATGCCTGCCAGCGGCCAACTTGAATTTTGGATAGGACCCCAATACACTCGTTCTCATCCCAAGGTCATAACAAAGGTACCCAAGAAGTTTCGTAAAGATCGGGTTTATAAATACGGCCTCTAGCCCAAGCCGTATTGAATTGTTGACGGACAGACGGACCACTGGGCATGGCATAAGCTCAAATTTGGCTTCGCCAAAGTTGAGCTAAAAAACTGATTGCACTAATTTTGGTACAAAATGGCTGCTGACGACCATCTTGAATTTTGGACTGCACTCAAAAACACTTGTTCTCGCCCCACGATGATAACAAAGGTACCCAAGAAGTTTTGTAAAGATCGGTTAATAAATACAGCCTCTATTCTGAGCCAAAAAGAAGTAGTGAACAAAAAACTGATTGGACCTAATTTCTGTACAAAATGGCCACTGGCAGCCATCCCAAATTTTGGACCGCACCCAGAAACACTCGTTCTCGTCCCAAGGTGATAACAAAGGTACCCAAGAAGTTTCGTGAAGATCGGTTCATAAATACAGCCTCTAGCCCGAGCCGTATTGACATTTGCACTTACTGTGTATAAGTAGCATTGAATAAATCAAAGTTCATCTAATTTGCATAATTTCTGCACAAGAAAAAAACCTGTATTATATGTGATTTATTCCATGTTACTAAACATTCATCCAAAAATTTATTCAAATCAGAACCTTCATATATTAGTTCTGTACCAAAAACTGACTGTACCCAATTTTGGTACAAAATGGCTGCAGGCAGCCATATTGAATTTCGGACCGCACCCAAAAACACTCGTTCTCGTCCCACGGTGATAACAAAGGTACCCAAGAAGTTTCGTAAAGATCAGTTCATAAATACGGCCTCTAGTTGTGTACAATGAAAGTGTCAATGACACTGTAGCTTAACTTGTGTGTTGTGTTTGATGAAAAGGATAATGTTCAATCGTTATGAAAGGATTATGAAATAAGACAAGAATTGTGATAATTGGGAATATGTTCATCTCTGTTACCTGTAGGCTATGTTTATGATAAAGGTGTACACTGTACTAAAGAGCTGAGGGGTGGGTTAATATGACCTCACAGTTAATGTATGTGGCCCTCACAGTTAACATATATCAAAGAAAGTTACCAAGTCACAGTGAAATTATTCCAAAACGAGTCATCCTATCAAGTTACATTAAAATCCCTTCATAAATATGGCCTGCAGACTGTGCTAAAGGTTTTCGGGCTTCGGGGCCCCTGTAGTCATCAGTTTCCCAATTGCGTCCAAAGGGGACGTTCTCATCTAGACATTACATGAAGTCAACCTACCAAGTTACAATGAAATCCCATAATAAATATGACATGTAGACTGTGCTAAAGGTTTTCGGGCTTCGGGCTCTGGCAGCCATCATGGTTGAATGATTGCAACCAAAAGGGGACATTCTCATCTGGGCATCATCTGGAGTAATCCTACAAAGTTACAATGAAATCCCTTCATAAATATGACCTGTAGACTGTGCTCAAGGTTTTTGGGCTTCTGACCCCTGAAGCCGTCACAGCTGACCAATCACGACCAAAAGGGGATGTCATCATCTAGGCATTATATGGAGTCAACCTTACGGGTTACAATGAAGTCCTTCCATAAATATGACCAATTGACTATGCTAAAGGTTTTGGGGTTTTGAGTTTGGGCAGCCATCAAGGTACAATGAAATCCCTTCATAAATATCACCTGTAGACTGTGCTAAAGATTTTCAGGCTTTGGGCCCCTATAGCCAACACAGTTGCCTAATGGTCTCCAAAAGGGGCTGTTCTCATCTAGACATTACATGAAGTCAACCTACCAAGTTACAATGAAATCCCTTCATAAATATGATCTGAAGACTGTGCTAAAGGTTTTCAGGCTTTAGGCTTGGGCAACCATCATGGTTGAATGATCGCAACCAAAAGGGGGCATTCTCATCTCGACATCATCTGGAGTGATCCTATGAAGTTACAATGAAATTCCTTCATCAATTTGACCTGTAGACTTTGCTCAAGATTTTCGGGCTTCAGGCACCTGCGGCCATCACAGTTGACCAACCACGACCAAAAGGGGATGTCATCATCTAGGCATTATATGGAGTCAACCTAACAAGTTACAATGAAATCCTTCCATAAATACGACCTACAGACATGCTAAACGTTTTTGGGCTCGGGCAGCCATCAAGGCTGAATGCTCGTGACCAAAAGGGGACGTTCTCATCTGGACACTATTTGGAGTCATCCTACCAAGCTACAATGAAATCCCTTCATAATTATGACCTGTAGACTGTTCTAAAGGTTTTCGGGCTTTGGGCCCCTGAAGCCGTCACAGTTGCCCAATCGTGTATAAAAGGGGACGTTATCATCTAGACATTATATGAAGTCAACCTACCAAGTTACAATGAAATCCCTTCATAAATATGTAGACTGTGCGAAAGGTTTTCGGGCTTCGGGCTCGGGCTGCCATCATGGTTGAATGACACAACCAAAGGGAAATCTCATCTGGGCATCATGTGGAGTGATCCTGCGAAGTTACAATGAAATCCCTTCATAAATGTGACCTGTAGACTGTGCGCAAGGTTTTCAGGCTTCGGGCACCTGTAGCCATCAGAGTTGACCAATCACGATCAAAAGGGGATGTCATCATCTAGGCATTATATGGAGACAACCACTTAACCGGTTACAATGAAATCCTACTATAAATATAACCTTTTCCCTATGCTAAAGGTTTTTGGGCTCGGGCACCCAACAAGGCTGAATGATCACGGCCAAAATGGGACGTTCTCATCTAGACATTATTTGGAGTCATCCTATCAAATTACAATGAAATCCCTTCATAAATATGACCTGTAGATAGTGCTAAAGGTTTTCGGGCTTCGGGCACCTTTAGCCGTCAAAGTTGCCCAATCATATCCAAAAGGGGACATTCTCATCTAGACATTATATGAAGTCAACCTACCAAGTTACAATGAAATCCCATAATAAATATGACCTGTAGACTGTGCTAAAGGTTTTCGGGCTCTGGGCTCGGGCAGCCATCATGGTTGAATGATCGCAACCAAAGGAGACAATCTCATCTGGGCATCATCTGGAGTGATCCTACGAAGTTACAATGAAATCCCTTCATAAATATGACCTGTAGACTGTGCGAAAGGTTTTCGGGCTGCGGGCACCTGTAGCCATCAGAGTTGACCAATCACGAGCAAAAGGGGATGTCATCATCTAGGCATTATATGGAGTCAACCACTTAACCGGTTACAATGAAATCCTTCTATAAATATAACCTTTTGCCTATTCTAAAGGTTTTTGGTCTCGGGCACCCAACAAGGCTGAATGATCACGGGCACCCAACAAGGCTGAATGATCACAGCCAAAATGGGACGTTCTCATCTAGACATTATTTGGAGTCATCCTATCAAATTACAATGAAATCCCTTCATAAATATGACCTGTAGATAGTGCTAAAGGTTTTCGGGCTTCGGGCACCTTTAGCCGTCAAAGTTGCCCAATCATACCCAAAAGGGGACGTTCTCATCTAGACATTATATGAAGTCAACCTACCAAGTTACAATGAAATCCCATAATAAATATGACCTGTAGACTGTGCTAAAGGTTTTCGGGCTTTGGGCTCGAGCAGCCATCATGGTTGAATGATCGCAACCAAAGGGGACAATCTCATCTGGGCATCATCTGGAGTGATCCTACGAAGTTACAATGAAATCCCTTCATAAATATGACATGTAGACTGTGCTCAAGGTTTTGGGGCTTTGGGCACTTGTAGCCATCACAGCTGACCAATCACGACCAAAAGGGGATGTCATCATCTATGCATTATATGGAGTCAACCTAATAGGTTACAATGAAATCCTTCCATAAATATGACCTTTTGCCTATGCTAAAGGTTTTTGGGCTCGAGCACCCATCAAGGCTGAATGATCGCGATCAAAATAGGACGTTCTCGCCTAGACATTATTTGGAGTCATCCTACCAAGTTACAATGAAATCCCCTCAAAAATATGACCTGTAGACTGTGCTAAAGGTTTTCGGGCTTTGGGCACCTTTAGCCGTCACAGTTGACCAATCATGTCCAAAAGGGGACGTTCTCATCTAGACATTATATGAAGTTAATCTACCAAGTTACGAAATCCCTTCATAAATATGACCTGTAGACTGGGCTAAATGTTTTCGGGCTTTGGGCTCGGGCAGACATCATGGCTGAATGATCGCAACCATAGGGGACAATCACATCTGGGCATCATCTGGAGTGATCCTAAGAAGTTACAATGAAATCCCTTCATAAATATGACCTGTAGACTGGGCTAAAGGTTTTCGGGCTTCGGGCTCAGGCAGCTATCATGGCTGAATGATCGCAACCATAGGGGACAATCTCATCTGGGCATCATCTGGAGTGATCCTAAGAAGTAACAATGAAATCCCTTCATAAATATGACCTCTAGACTGTGCTCAAGGTTTTCGGGCTTCGGGCACTTGAGCCATCACAACTGACCAATCATGACCAAAAGGGGATGTCATCATCTAGGCATTATATGGAGTCAACCGAACAGGTTACAATGAAATCCTTCCATAAATATGAGCTTTTGCCTATGCTAAAGGTTTTTGGGCTCAGGCACCCATCAAGGCTGCATGATCGCGATCAAAATGGGACGTTCTCATCTAGACGTTATTTGGAGTCATCCTACCAAGTTACAATGAAAACCCTTCATAAATATGACCTCTAGACTGTGCTAAAGGTTTTCGGGCTTCGGGCCCCTGTAGCCGTCACAGTTGCCCAATCACGTCCAAATGGGGACTTTCTCATCTAGACATTGTATGAAGTCAACCCACCAAGTTACAATGGAATTCCTCAATAAATATGACCTGTAGACTGTGCTAAAGGTTTTCGGGTTTTGGGCTTGGGCAATCGTCACGGTTGGCAGATCATGCCCAAATGGGGAAATTCTCATCTAGGCATCATAAGGAGTCATCCTACCAAGTTACAATGAAATCCCTCCACATTAAACATGACCTGCAGACTGTGCTAAAAGTTTTTGGGTTTCAAGCTTGGGCTGCCATCACGGTTGATAGATCATGCCCAAAAGGGGACGTTCTCGTCTAGGCATTATACAGAGGCATCCTACCAAGTTACAATGAAATCCCTTCATAAATACGACCTGTAGACTGTGCTAATGGTTTTCGGGTTTTGGGCTCGGGCAGCCATACCGGTGGCCTGATCACGACCAAAAGGGGACGTTCTCATCTAGACATGACCCCAAACCTGCATATGAAATTTCGTGACAATCAGACAAGAACTGCGGGGTGTAGCCTGTGCTAAAAGAAAATGTGAACAGACATCACAGACTAACAGACTCACAGACTAACAGACTTCCGCACACGTGATGGCAATAGCTTATCTTGACTATGTCAAGTTAAGCTAAAAAACTGATTGGACCTAATTTCGGTACAAAATGGCTGCTGGCAGCCATCTTGAATTTTGGACCACACCCGTAAACAATCGTTCGCATCCCAAGGTGATAACAAAGGAACCCAAGAAGTTTCGTGAAGATCGGTTCATAAATACAGCCCCAAGCCCAAGCTGTATTGACATGTGTACTTACTGTGTAAGTAGCACTGAAAAAAATCAAAGTTCATCTAATTTGCAGAATTTCTGCTCGGGGAAAAACTGTATTATTTATGATGTATTCCATGTGACTAAACATTAATACAAAAATTTATTCGAATCAGAACTTTCATACAGAAGTTCTGTACAAATGAAAGTGTCAATGACACTGTAGCTCAACTTGTCAAGACAAAGACATGCATAGTACGTGACACAGCAATGACAAACATTTAGGTAATGACCTGATAACAAAGGTACATGTAAAGTATTGTAATGGTCTGTACATAAATGCTGACCGTAGCCTGTAACAAATATATAGATAAAGTATTGTAAAAGTGGGGTGACAGTTAGATGCTAAACTAGAAAAGAAATCTTTGAGTCCCAGTGTGGATCTGACTGAACCCAAAATATTTGTTCTCATAGCACAGTGATAACAAAGGCACCCAAAAACACTCGTTACTGTCACAAGGTGAAAACAAAGGTGTCACAAGGTGAAAACAAAGGTACCCCAAGAGGTTTCGGGAAGATCAGTTCATAAATACAGACTCTAGCCCGAGCCGTAAATATTGACATGTGCACTAACTGTATATAAGTAGCACTGAACAAATCAAAGTTCATCTAATTTGTATAATTTCTGCACAAGAAAAAAAACACGTATTAAATGTGATGTATCCCATGTTACTAAACATTCCTACAAAAATTTATTCAAATCACAACTTTCATACATAAGTTCTGTACAAAAAACTGATTGCACTAATTTTGGTACAAAAAAGGCAGCTGGCAGCCATCTTGAATTTTAGACCGCACCCCAAAACACTCGTTCTCGTCCCACAGTGATAACAAAGGTACACAAGAAGTTTTGTAAAGATCAGTTCATAAATACGGCCTCTAGCCTGAGCCGTATAGAAGTTGTGCACAAAAAACTGATTTGGACTTAATTTCAGTACAAAATGGCTACTGGCAGCCATCTTGAAATTTTGGAACGCACCCAGAAACACTTGTTCTCATCCCAAGGTGATAACAAAGGTACCCAAGAAGTTTTGTGAAGATCGGTTCATAAATACTGCCTCTAGCCCGAGCCGTATTGACACATGCACTTACTGTGTATAAGTAGCACTGAATAAATCAAAGTTCATCTAATTTGCATAATTTCTGCTCGAGAAAAAAACCTGTATTATATGTGATGTATTCCATGTTACTAAACATTCATACAGAAATTTATTCAAATCAGAACTTTCATACAGAAGTTCTGTACAAAAAACTGATTGCACTAATTTTGGTACAAAATGTCTGCTGTCGGCCATCTTGAATTTTGGACCGCACCCAAAAACACTCGTTCTCGTCCCACGATGATAACAAAGGCACCCAAGAAGTTTTGTAAAGATCGTTTCATAAATACAGCCTCTATCCTGAGCCGTATAGAAGTTGTGTACAAAAAACTGATTAGACCTAATTTCGGTACAAAATGGCCACTGGCAGCCATCTTGAATTTTGGACCGCACACAGAAACACTCGTTCTCGTCCCAAGGTGATAACAAAAGTACCCAAGAAATTTTGTGAAGATCGGTTCATAAATACAGACTCCAGCACGAGCCGTATTGACATGTGCACTTACTGTGTATAAGTAGCACTGAATAAATCAAAGTTCATCTAATTTGCATATTTTTTGCACGAGAAAAAAAAACCCTATTATATGTGATGTATTCCATGTTACTAAACATTCATACAAAAATTTATTCAAATCATAACTTTCATACAGAAGTTCTGTACAAAAAACCGATTGCACTAACTAAAGTACAAAATGGCTGCTGGTGGCATCTTGAATTTCGGACCACACCTAAAACCACTCGTCCTCGTCCCACAAAAAGGTGTCCCACAAAAAGGTAAGTCGAGCTCAATATTGATTTAGGCCCAATACTCGGGGGTAGCTCAACTCAAATATCAGTGGAAAGAGTACAACATCCCCATAATATATAATACCCCCGGCTTTTGCCATTTGGAAGAAAAACGAATCATGAAGCAGAAATCTTTGGACGCTGTATGCTAAAGTTGAAAAAGAAAATAACAGCTCAGCAACTTCTCAAAAACATTGAAAAACAATCCCAAAATACATCAAATTACGTAAATATGCACTTTTTATGTTATAGATTGCAAGCTCTGAATTTGGTTATTAGGGTCAAAGTTTTGACGTTAACACTTATGAAGTGTTATGACATCTACACTTTTACAAGTGCTACTTTGACATAATGAGTGTAGTCACTGCGGAGGCTCTTAGAAAGTGCTAATTCCAGCACTTCAAGTGCTGTTTTTAGCACTTTAGTTTTTAGAGTGTATTTTCGGGAGTGGTCACTTTTCACTCGCCAACGATGTAAAAACCTTGACTTAAGACAAGAGATGTGGTCAGAACTCAGGGGTCCCCCCCACCCACCCACCCACCCCATTCGCACCCACCCACCCCATTCGCACCTTTGACTCCAAAGTGTGATGATGGATTGATTGATCGCCCATTATGGTAAATCTGGAAATCCCAGTCAAGCTGAAAAATGCCCTGTCAGCTCTGGACGTCTCTAGTCCTCTTAACTGGACTCGCCAGATGAGAGGCAAGAGCGTCCAACTGACTTGGGAATTCAAAGTGCAGGAGATCACCACACCACCATCGGGGAGAGAGAGTACCTTTGGTGAGAGGATTCCCCCTCACACTGGTCCTCACCCAGTGGCTGTTTCATTGGAGAAGAAGAAGAATCCATCCACCCGACGTAGGGTTGCCTGGTGCCAGAGACATAGCTTGTGAAGAAAAGAGCAGAAACAGGAGGCAACGAGTCTATGCATTATATGGAGTCAAACTAACAGGTTACAATGAAATCCTTACATAAATATGACCTATCTGTTGCTGGTTAACGTCACATATTTATGCACCATGGCTAATCGTGACACAACATGGAGATGAAGTCAAGTTTAGTCAATCGTTGATCAACATGTTGCCCATTTTAGAGGACTTGCACCCCAAGCATTGGTGACTGGGTCCTATTTTACTAGTAAAGCAGAACTGGTTTACCACAGTAAACAAGTGCTGCTTACTTCCCGGGGTTCTCAAGGGGAAAATATGACCTATAGACTATGCTAAAGGTTTTGGGGTCTTGGGCTCGGGCAGCCATCAAAGCTGAATGATTGCGACCAAAAGGGGACGTTCTCATCTAGACATTATTTGGAGTCATCCCACCAAGCTACAATGAAATCCCTTCATAAATATAGAACCTTAGTGAGCACGCTCACATACCCCACGCGTCCCGATATTTCAAGCTCTTATCATTTTTTAAAAATAAACATAGATTCTAGGAATACTGCAGAAAACAGTGTTCTGTAGTTTCAACGGTACTGAAAGAATTCAAGCAGAGAAAAAGCCCGGAAAACTGTAATTTTGATGAACTTTTCAAAGTCTATGGGGCCGTAATTTTGATAAAAATCAGTGGAGCGGAACAAAACCCAAATTTGTTCTGTAGGCCACCATGTTAGACTAACATATCAAAAAACAGCTCAATATCTGCAAGCGTGTAGAAAAAAAGTCTGGAAAACTGTAATTTTGATGAACTTTTCAAAGTTCAAGAGCCATAATTTCGGTAAAAGTCAGTGGAGCAGAACAAAATGCAAACTTGATCTGTAGGCCACCATGTCAGACTAACATACCAAACATCAGCTCAATATCTGGAAGCGTGTAGAAAAACAAGAGGCCCCAGGGGGCCTGAGGGCGCTCACCTGACATGGTAGCCTAAATAGCAACCCAGAGAATTGATTTCCACAAGTTGCATCTGCTCCTCCTAAGAAAAGCTGAAACCAAATATCCAAATATTCTGACCAGTGGATCTAAAAAAAGATTTTTAAAGAATATTCCTCATACTGAACTAAGTCATAATTCGGGCTCCCACAGGAAGCCCATATATGAACCCAGGGACTTGGCTTTAACAAACCTGAATCTCACACCCCTAAGGATTCTGCACACCAAATATCAAAACATTCCAACTGCTGGATCTGAAGAAGATTTTTAAAAAAAAATTCCTCATTTTGAACCAAGTTACAATTCGAGCTCCCACAATCAGCCCAAATATGGACCTAGGGACATGGCTTGAACAAACTTGAATCTTACCCCCCTAAGGATGCTGCATAAAAAATATCAAAAGCATTCATCTGCTGGATCTGAAGATTTTTAAATAAAATTCCTCATTTTGAACTAAGTTGTCATTCAGGCTCCCATAGTGAGCCTAAATATGAACCAAGGGACTTGGCTTGAACAAACTTGAATCTCAGCCCCCTAAGGTTGCTCCATGCCAAATATCAAAACATTCCAACTGCTGAATCTGAAGAAGAAGATTTTTAAAGAAAAATTCCTCATATTGACTAAGTTATAATTTGGGCTCCCACAGGGAGCCCAAATATGGACCCATGGACTTGGCTTTAACACACTTGAATCCCCCCTCCCCCCCAAGGATGCTACTCACCACATATCAAACCATTCCGACTGCTGGATCTGAAGAAGAAGATTTTTTAAGAAAATTCCTCATTTCGAACAAAGTTACAATTCAAGCTCCCACATTGAGCCCAAATATGGACCTAGGGACATGGCTTGAACAAACTTGAATCTCACCCCCCTAAGAATGCTGCATACCAAATATCACAAGATTCTGCCTGCTGGATCTTGAGAAGAAGATTTTCAAAGAAATTTGCCTGAAATGCACTAAGTTCGAATTTGGGCTTCTATAGTGAGCCCAAATATGAATCCAGGTGGCCGATTTGAACAAACTGGAATCAGATCCACCCCACAATGTTGCATACCAAATATCAAAAGATTCTGCCTGCAGGATCTGGAGAAGAAAATTTTTGAAGAAATTTGCCTGAAATGCACGAAGTTCAAATTGGAGCTTCTATAGTGAGCCCAAATATGAATCTAGGGAGCCGATTTGAACAAAATAGAATCAGATCCACCCCACAATGTTGCATACCAAATATCAAAAGATTCTGTCTGCTGGATCTGGAGAAGAAGATTTTTTAAGAAATTTGCCTGAAATGCACTAAGTTCAAATTTTGGCTCCTATACTGACCCCAAATATAAACCCAAGGGGCCGATTTGAACAAACTTGAATCAGATCCACCCCACAATGTTGCATACCCAATATCAAAAGATTCTGTCTGCTGGATCTTGAGAAGAAGATTTTCAAAGAAATATGCCTGAAATGCACTAAGTTCAAATTTGGGCTCCTATACAGAGCCCAAATATAAACCCAAGGGGCCGATTTGAACAAACTTGAATCAGATCCACCCCACAATATTGCATACCAAATATCAAAAGATTCTGCCTGCTGGATCTGGAGAAGAAGATTTTCAAAGAAATTTGCCTGAAATGCAGTAAGTTCAAATTTGGGCTCCTATACTGAGCCCAAATATAAACCCAGGGGGCCGATTTGAACAAACTTGAATCAGATCCACCCCACAATGTTGCATACCAAATATCAAAAGATTCTGCCTGCTGGATCTGGAGAAGAAGATTTTTTAAGAAATTTGCCTGAAATGCACTAAGTTCGAAATCGGGCTCCTATACTGAGCCCAAATATGAACCCAGGGGGCCGATTTGAACAAACCTGAATCAGATCCACCCTCCAATGTTGCATACCAAATATCAAAAGATTCTGCCTGCTGGATCTGGAGAAGAAAATTTTTTAATGTTTTTCCCATTGCCTACAGTGTTAAAAAGTGCTGACTCAGCATTTTTTCAATGTCCCGAAACTGTACCCTATGATAAAACCGATGGCAATTTTTTTTTACCAATTCTTTCTGTTGGTCCTAAGGAAGCTTCACACCAAATAAAAATTCTCGGTGCCGTGCAGTTTTGGAGATATGGGCATTTTAATTTTTTTCTATTTTTAGCTCCTGCGGTTCCCATGGGGCTACAGGAAAAAAAAAATCAGCATAAATTAGTTACTTATGACCCAATAAGCCCTCACATAAAATTTGGTTCAAATCAGCCTCTCGGTTTGGAAAATAGAAATTTTGGGCGGGGCCAAAAATTTTGCCCCTCCCATAACGACGCCAAGTATAGCCCCACAAAGTTCTCTTGAACAAATCTGAGTCTACACCTCAAAAGGAAGCTGCACACCAAATATCAAGTCTCTGCTACTGCTGGTTCATGAGAAGAAGATTTTTTAAGATTTCAGCACACTTTTTGGGTGTGGCCCTACCCACGGGCGGGGCAACTTGATTTGAACAAAATCAAATTGCGATGTCATAACAAACTATTATCTCAAATATCAATTAAATTGGTTTAGCGGTTTGGGAGGAGAAGACGCAAACACCATGTTCACGGACGACGGACGACGGACGCAGGACGACGGATGACGGACGGTGAGTGATCACTATAGCTCTCCTGACTGAAAGTCAGGTGAGCTAAAAAGTCCGGAAAACTGTAAGTTTAATGCATTTTTCAGAGTCCAAGGGTCGTAATTTCGGTAAAAATCAGTGGAGCGGAACAAAACGCAAACTTGTTCTGTAGGCCACCATGTTAGACTAACATACCAAAAATCATCTCAATATCTGGAAGCGTGTAGGAAAAAAGTCTGCAAAACTGTAATTTTGATGAACTTTTCTAAGTTCAAGGGCCGTAATTTCGGTAAAAATCAGTGGAGCGGAACAAAATGCAAACTTGATCTGTAGGCCACCATGTTAGACTAACATACCCAAAAACAGCTCAATATCTGGAAGCGTGTAGAAAAAAAATCCGGAAAACTAATTTTGATGAACTTTTCAAAGTTCAAGGGCCGTAATTTCGGTAACAATCAGTGGAGCAGAACAAAATGCAAACTTGATCTGTAGGCCACCATGTTAGACTAACATACCAAAAATCAGCTCAATATCTGGAAGCGTGTAGAAAAAAAGTCTGGAAAACTGTAATTTTGATGAATTTTTCAGAGTCCAAGGGCCGTAATTTCGGTAAAAATCAGTGGAGCGGAAAAAAGGGAAACTTGATCTGTAGGCCACCATGTTAGACTCACATACCAAAAATCAGCTCAATATCTGGAAGCGTGTAGAAAAAAAAGTCCGGAAAACTGTAATTTTGATGAATTTTTCAGAGTCCAAGGGCCGTAATTTCAGGAAAAATCAGTGGAGCTGAAAAAAATGCAAACTTGATCTGTAGGCCACCATGTTAGACTCACATACCAAAAATCAGCTCAATATCTGGAAGCGTGTAGAAAAAAAGTCCGGAAAACAAGTAGGACTGACGGACTGACGTGATGGACTGACGTGACGGACTGACGGACGGACCAGTCAAAAACATTATACCCCAGCAACTTCGTTGCGTGGGGTATAATTATGACCTGTAGAATGTTCTAAAGGTTTTCGGGCTTCGGGCCCCTGTAGCCGTCACAGTTGCCCAATCGTGTCCAAAAGAGGATGTTCTCATCTAGACATTATATGAAGTCAACCTACCAAGTTACAATGAAATTCCTTCATAAATATGACCTGTTGACTGTGCTAATGTTTTTCGGGCTTCGAGCTCGGGCAACCCTCCTGGTTGAATGATCGCAACCAAAGGGGACAATCTCATCTGGGCATCATCTGGAGTGATCCTACAAAGTTACAGTGAAATCCCTTCATAAATATGACCTGTAGACTGTGCTCAAGGTTTTCGGGCTTCGGGCACCTGTAGCAATCACAGTTGACCAATCGCGACCAAAAGGCGATGTCATCATCTAGGCATTATATGGAGTCAACCTAACAGGTTACCATGAATATGACCTTTTGCCTATGCTAAAGGTTTTTGGGCTCGGGCACCCATCAAGGCTGAATGATCGCGATCAAAATGGGACGTTCTCATCTAGACATTATTTGGAGTCATCCTACCAAGTTACAATGAAATCCCTTCATAAATATGACCTCTAGACTGTGCTAAAGGTTTTCGGGCTTCGGGCCCCTGTAGCCGTCACAGTTGCCCAATCACGTCCAAAAGGGGACCTTCTCATCCAGACAATATATGAAGTCAACCCACCAAGTTACAATGAAATTCCTCAATAAATATGACCTGTAGACTGTGCTAAATGTTTTCGGGTTTTGGGCTCGGGCAGTCGTCACAGTTGGCAGATCATGCCCAAATGGGGAAATTCTCATCTAGACATCATAAGGAGTCATCCTACCAAGTTACAATGAAATCCCACCATATTAAACATGACCTGCACACTGTGCTAAAAGTTTTTGGGTTTCGGGCTTGGGCAGCCATCACGGTTGATAGATCATGCCCAAAAGGGGACGTTCTCATCTAGGCATTATACAGAGGCATCCTACCAAGTTACAATGAAATCCCTTCATATTTATTTATTTATTGATGTTTAATGTCACATATTTATGCACAATGGCTAATCATGACAGTGACAGTTTTACGGGTGGAGGAAGCCGGAGTACCCGGAGAGAACCACCGAGCAGCGACGAGCAGCTGCCAGCTCCCCAACATCGTAACTCGTGTTAGATTGGTTGGAGACATGCGCACCATCAACGTGCTGTACGTCTTAGTACACGGCGTCATCGTGCCCCCACGCGGGCAATGGAGTTGAAGTGTCTTGCCCAAGGACACAACGCGGTTGCCACAGGTGGGATTCGGTTTGCAGCCTGCACCTCTACCTACTGAGCCACCGCGCTCCCAAATCCCTTCATAAATACGACCTGTAGACTGTGCTAATGGTTTTCAGGTTTTGGGCTCGGGCAGCCATACCGGTTGCCCGATCGCGACCAAAAAGGTGACGTTCTCATCTAGACATGACCCCAAACCTGCATATGAAATTTCGTGACGATCAGACAAGAACTGCGGGGTGTAGCCCATGCTAAAGGAAAATGACTCACAGACTAACAGACTTCCGCACGCGTGATGGCAATAGCTTATCTTGACTATTTCAAGTTAATCTAAAAAACTCATTTCATGCTCCAAAAGAAGTTCCAAGAGACTATATAAGGATGCCCTAGATTCCCAACTGGCAGAGCTAAGTAAGAAAATTGAGGAACCAAGTACCCAGATCGCACTGGCACAAAATAACGATCAGCAACCAAAGCAGATCACCACGGGACCACAGCCCTCACCAAACAAACAAACTTTAGAGCTGCCAGAACTGAAAAGATCTGTCATCCCAAACCAGAATAAAAGCTGATGGGGGGAGTTTTATTTTTAATCTATTATTACAGTTATCTGTATTGTGATACCCAGTTGGCACTTATACTCTTCATTCACACACCGAGGGAGCCTATTAATTACAAAGCCACCTACTAAATACCGAGGGGCAGTTTTCAGTCTAAAGATCTTGCATTTAGTCAAACAAATCAATGGTTATATCACAATGTTTTGGTTCAAAGGACTAAATTATATGTCTGTACATATATTGAAACCTTTTAACCGACCCTTCTTACTTATTTTCCTTCACCTCGATATGCCTTGGTATACCTTGGTGTCCCTCGGTATTTGGAAGGACCCTGCACAAGCAGTGCATTTACACACAGTTTCCGAGCAACGCAACACATGAGGGGGCTGATCTGCTTTGTGCAAGTCCTGTGCCTGCAATGGCAAACTTTCTCGAAACAAATATGCGAAAGCACACATCCAATCACTTCTTCAGATGTCAGTTTTCATTCAGCATCTCAGAAAGAAATAGGATATTGCTACGCCTTTCTCTTCATCCCCACATTGCCCGGGCAATGTGCAGAAAGGCGTTATGGGCCCTAGGAGCCTCGAGGGTGTGAAGCAATTAGTGTGGAGGTGTGTGTGTGTGGGGGGGGGGGGGGGGGGGGGGGGGGGGGGGGGGGGGGGGGGGGGGGTTACAATCTGGATAGTTTCTTACTACTTGTATTTCTATGTGTATGGTGCATAAGTATAAGCTCCCATCAAATGGTTCTATCGAAGAATAGTCCCACAGCATTCGACATTACACACTAAACTTACTATTCAAATTGTTATTACTCTTTCATTTTTTTTTGCATTCAAAACATAGCTTCTCCCCAACCGCCCCCGCTATGTTTTGGAAGCCCCCCCCCCCCACCCCCCCACCCCCCAAAAAAAAACATTTAAAAAACTTAGTTGTTGGAAATTTTTGTTTAGTGAGTGCCGTCTCTTGCTCTGGTTAGTCTGATGGGCCGGGTTGACTTGGTTTAGAGGAGGTCATGAAAAAACTGGATTTCTCTGTTATAATATGAAATCATCGCTATCACAGCACACTGTATACAATATATAAACAAAATATCCCATGATATTTTAATATTACTATTTTTGTCAGAACGCTGGCCCCCATCTGTTCGAAGTAGGCTCCCTAAAATCCCCATAAACCCCCCTCCCTATCCCCACTCACTGAAAAAATAGTGACATGTGTAATGGGCCCTAAATTAACTGTTTTTTTATTGAGCTTGACTTACTTTTTTGTCTTCCCTTAATCTCTAGTCTGTTGTTTAAATCATTTTTTCTCTTTTAAAATACACCAGATAAAGTCGTTCTAACTGTTGGTTAACTCTCCACATTATGTTAAAATTAAAAAAAGATTTCGCACGAAAGAGAAAACTTAACGTGTGTTTGCAGGTGTCGCACACCCTTCTTTACCGTTGGTGCGTTTTGTCAACACTTTCCGAGAAGCACATTCTTCCCAATAACATTCAAAACGAAACTAGAAAATTATAAATTCAAAGTAATTTGTATATTTTTTATACTTAACAATGGCCCAGACTTAGCTGGTGCTAACTCAAAGTAATGAAGGGCCAAACACAAATTTTGACCCCCCCCCCCAATCCCCAAAATTTGCTTGCAAAACAAAAATTAAAAGTCCTATCTGGATTACTCTCTGCGCATGCGCAGTCGCGTGGAAGTGACCAAAATTAGTGCCAACATCATTCTTTGTAGAAAAGAGTACTACATAGTAACTCAGCAGGTAGGTATGAGTGCCCACTCATGGGAGGGCCATACCCGTCTGGGCCATTACTTTAAATTAATATTTTTATACTATAACCCCATGGCCCAGACTTAGCTGAATCGTAAAAAGGCAGAGGGTCTAGGACTTCAGAATTAGTAGACCAACATAGTTCCATAGCCTGTTGTCCAAGGTGAAAGGAAATTAAATTTAAAAGGAATTACATGTATGTCTCTCAAAACAGTAATAGAGAAGACATAACATCAATAAGGAGCCAAATTCAAGTATTCCATATTCTTAGCATGAAGACTATGCTAATTGGATGTAACGAGTTCCCAACTTTATAAGGCCCCAGCCCTCGCAATTCACTGCGGCATTTGGTAATGGAACAGCAAAATTGCCGCAGGAAAACTGATTTTGCGACGGCATATATTTGCTGTAGTACAGAAAAAAGACGAGCCAAGAAATCGAAGTCATATCAAAAGACATTGTTTAGTAACAGCTGCGCAAAAAAAATCAAAATACAAGAAAGAAAAGTAGTTACCCCCACTCCCCCCCCCCCCCCCCCCACCCTGCCAAAAAAAACAAACGTAAAATTGATAAAGCTTTTGAACGCAAACGCTGCATGAAGTTTGCTTTCAGTAATTAGAAATTGCTGTTGTTAAGATGCTTCTCGTTGTTGCTTCGAATGCCACATGCTATTACCGCCCTTGATTTGCTCAGTAAGAGGAAAAATTGAAATGCTTTGTCAGTGACGCAGCCACCCATTGCAACCCAACTTAATTGACTTTCAACACATTCGGCCCGCTTTGTGCATTCCGCAGATTTTTCTAAGTCAATTGAGGGATTTTTCGTTTTACAAATTTACCCAGGACTAAACTCTTTGCAGATAATTCTGAACACGTTGCCTTTCAACTGTTGTGTAGTTACCCCTGCATCGCATGACGTATACACATTAATTTTTAATCATATCAGTGACATATAAATTTAGTTAAAAAATGGAAACAAGTTTTCCCCAGAAAACACTAGATGATGACGAGTAATGACATGTTTGGTTCAAAATAGAAACGAGTTTCCCCAACAAACAAAATGGAAGTGGAATGTAATTATTGTTAACTGCGCCAATTGTTTCGGATTTTTTTCTGCAATCGGAATTGGTATGTTTGGGAACGATTTCAACAACACAAAAAGTCATGGCAAAAATGTCGCTGTTGGAAATTACTTGTAGGTGACAAGTAGACAAGTAGTGCTGGGCGATATTGAAAAAAACAAGAGGCCCCACGTGGCCTTAATCGCTCACCTGACAAAGTGACTCTAAGAAGTATTTTAGGTCACCTTCACCATGTCATGCCTCATCAACATTAACTGGTTGAGTGATAGATTTTGTTTGAAGTTCAACATTTGTTACCTAAAATTAGTTTTATTTAAAATCATTGGTGTGTGGCCAATCTCCAATGATTTTTAATAAAGCAAATTTATCTCTGCAGACAAACTGGTTTAGCATGAAGCACAAACAAGGAATGTGAAGAGATAGCCTTGGACATCTCTCCCCAACTGTGGATATCTTCCATGTGCTACATGTATATATTTGCATGCAAGAAAACAAAAATTTTCACAAATTTTATTTTTTTTTATCATCATTGGAACAAGCTCAAACAGCTTATTCCAATAGGGGTATGGGAAGATCAGGTATATTTTTGAGACAGAAATGTGAATATATAAATAATGGTGTTTTTTTTGTGAATGATGCTGGAGAATTTTGCGTAAAGATATGGTAAATGGTTTGTTCTAGATACAGAATGATGCAAAAGTATTTAAATTTGATTAGGCAAGTTGTTCCTATAATGCATTTAAAAATTGAAGTAACTGTTTTTTTGCTGACGAACTTTTAGATGTGTGTGTCTGTGTTTGTGTGTGTGTGTGTGTGTTTGTGTGGTGTGTGTTTGTGGGGGGGGGGGGGGGGGGGGGGGGGGGGGGGGGGGGGGTAAGAGTGTTCTTGCAAACAAAATTCCTGAATAAATGGAAAATTTTATTTTTTGTGTGAAAGACATAGTGCGTGAATGTTGATTGGAACAAGCTTAGAGAGCTCATTTTAATGTGAAGTCATAAAGCTGTGTTTTACGTACGAAATTCTGGAATAACTAAAAAAATTGCTTTTTTGACTCAAAAAGCATGGTGTGCGACCTCTCATTGGAATGAGCTCAAAAAGCTCATTCCAATGGGGTATTTACAAGCGATAAGTACATGTATGTTTAAGAGACAAAAATTAAAATTTGAATAGCGATTTTTGCGAAGAATGCTGACAAGTTTTGGCAGTTATGCTGGTAAAAAGGTAAGATATGCAAAGTGGTTGTTTTTTAGAGGCGACATTTAATTAAGGGGAATTAACCCTTGATTACTGAGGTAACTTCTAAAAGTACTGAAATTTCATGAAGCAATGTGAATAACAGACAACAGTTGCCTAAAAAATTTCATGAATAACTAAAATTTTTATTCCTTTGTCTCGAAAACATGGCATATGACCTTTGTTGGAATGAGCTGAATGCGTGTGTTCCAATGAGGGGTCATAAAATTTGAACGAAGATTTGTGTGAATAATGCATTAGTACTGCTAGATTTGGGTAAACGGTTCACCCTGGATACCACCCCTTCTATAGTAGATCTTTTCTGCAAATTTTGTCTAAGATTCTATCAACTTTACAAATAAATACGTTCATGAATCACAATCAGATCCACCCTACAATGTTGCATACCAAATATCAAAAGATTCTGCCTGCTGGATCTGGAGAAGAAGATTTTTTAAGAAATATGCCTGAAACGCACTAAGTTAAAATTTGGGCTCCTATACGGAGCCCAAATATAAACCCAGGGGGCCGATTTGAACAAACTTGAATCAGATCCACCCCACAATGTTGCTTACCAAATATGAAAAGATTCTGAAGCTGGATCTGGAGAAGAAGATTTTTTAAGAAATTTGCCTGAAATGCACTAAGTTCGAATTCGAGCTTCTATAGTGAGCCCAAATATGAAACTAGGAAGCCGATTTGAACAAACTTGAATCAGATCCACCCCACAATGTTGCATACCAAATATCAAAAGATTCTGCCTGCTGGATCTGGAGAAGAAGATTTTTTAATAAATTTGCCCGAAATGCACTAAGTGCGAATTCGGGCTTCTATATTAAGCCCAAATATGAATCCAGGGGGCCAATTTGAACAAACTTGAATCAGATCCACCCCGCAATGTTGCATACCAAATATCAAAAGATTCTGCCTGCTGGATCTGGAGAAGAAGATTTTTGAAGAAATTTGCCTGAAATGCACTAAGTGCGAATTCGGGCTTCTATATTAAGCCCAAATATGAATCCAGGGGGCCGATTTGAACAAACTTGAATCAGATCCACCCCGCAATGTTGCATACCAAATATCAAAAGATTCTGCCTGCTGGATCTGGAGAAGAAGATTTTTTGAAGAAATTTGCCCGAAATGCACTAAGTTTGAATTCGAGCTTCTATAGTGAGCCCAAATATGAATCCAGGGGGCCGATTTGAACAAACTTGAATCAGATCCACCCCACAATGTTGCATACCAAATATCAAAAGATTCTGCCTGCTGGATCTGGAGAAGAAGATTTTTTAATAAATTTGCTTGAAATGCACTAAGTTCAAATTTGGGCTCCTATACTGAGCCCAAATATAAACCCAGGGGGCCGATTTGAACAAACTTGAATCAGATCCACCCCACAATGTTGCTTACCAAATATGAAAAGATTCTGCCTGCTGGATCTGGAGAAGAAGATTTTTGAAGAAATTTGCATGAAATGCACTAAGTTCAAATTCGAGCTTCTATAGTGAGCCCAAATATGAATCTAGGAAGCCGATTTGAACAAACTTGAATCAGATCCACCCCACAATGTTGCATACCAAATATCAAAAGATTCTGCCTTCTGGATCAGGAGAAGAAGATTTTTTAAGAAATTTGCCTAAATGCACTAAGTTCGAAATCGGGCTCCTATACTGAGCCCAAATATGAACCCAGGGGGCCGATTTGAACAAACTTGAATCAGATCCACCCTACAATGTTGCATACCAAATATCAAAAGATTCTGCCTGCTGGATCTGGAGAAGAAGATTTTTTAAGAAATTTGCCTGAAATGCACTAAGTTCGAATTCGGGCTTCTATAGTAAGCCCAAATATGTATCCAGGGGGCCGATTTGAACAAACTTGAATCAGATCTACCCCGCAACATTGCATACCAAATATCAAAAGATTCTGCCTGCTGGATCTGGAGAAGAAGATTTTTGAAGAAATTTGCCTGAAATGCACTAAATTCGAATTCGAGCTCCTATAGTGAGCCCAAATATGAATCTAGGGAGCCGATTTGAACAAACTTGAATCAGATCCACCCTACAATGTTGCATACCAAATATCAAAAGATTCTGCCTGCTGGATCTGGAGAAGAAGATTTTCAAAGAAATTTGCCTGAAATGCAGTAAGTTCAAATTTGGGCTCCTATACTGAACCCAAATATAAACCCAGGGGGCCGATTTGAACAAACTTGAATCAGATCCACCCCACAATGTTGCATACCAAATATCAAAAGATTCTGCCTGCTGGATCTGGAGAAGAAGATTTTTTAAGAAATTTGCCTGAAATGCACTAAGTTCGAAATCGGGCTCCTATACTGAGCCCAAATATGAACCCAGGGGGCCGATTTGAACAAACTTGAATCAGATCCACCCTACAATGTTGCATACCAAATATCAAAAGATTCTGCCTGCTGGATCTGGAGAAGAAGATTTTTTAATGTTTTTCCCATTGCCTACAGTGTTAAAAAGTGCTGACTCAGCACTTTTTCAAAGTCCCGAAACTGTACCCTATGATAAAACCGATGGCAATTTTTTTTTACCAATCCTTTCTGTTGGTCCTAAGGAAGCTGCACACCAAATAAAAATTCTCAGTGCCGTGCAGTTTTGGAGATATGGGCGTTTTAAATTTTTTCTATTTTTAGCTCCTGCGGTTCCCACGGGGCTGCGGGAAAATTTTTTTTTTGCATAAATCAAGTACTCATGACCCAATAAGCCCTCACATAAAATTTGGTTCAAATCAGCCTCTCGGTTTGGAAAATAGAAATTTTGGGCGGGGCAAAAAATTTTGCCCCCTCTCATAACAACGTCAAGTATAGCCCCACAAACTTCTCTTGAACAAATCTGAGTCTACACCTCAAAAGGAAGCTGCACACCAAATATCAAGTCTCTGCTACTGCTGGTTCATGAGAAGAAGATTTACAAAGATTTTGGTGCCCCTTGGGGGTGTGGCACCACCCAGGAGGAGGGGCAACTTCATTTGAACAAATCTGAATTGGCATTAGGTAATAAACATTTAGCCAACATTTGAATAAAATTGGGCTAGTGGTTTAGGAGGAGAAGTCGATAATGTAAAGTTAACGCCGGACGGACGACGACGGACGACGGACGACGGACGACGGACGCCGGACGACGGACGACGGACGACGGACGACGGACAGAAAGTGATTAGTTAAGCTCCCCTTGAGCTTCGCTCAGGTGAGCTAATAAAAACCGCGATTATTGAGTACTGACATTGCGGTTAACGATATTATCGCGGTTTTTAACACCCAACTGACAACCAGCAAACTGTACATGTAAATGATGTTCTACAAATGTTTGATTTTCGAAGTTGTGTGTTGTGTATCATCTGTTGTTCTTTGTTTTATAATATGATTTGTATTTGGAATAAAATTGAAAGAATTTTGTTTATGTGCCTGCGTGTCTTATTTTTTTGAGAAACCTAAGACATAACATGTGACCAACTGTGAAACTGTGTGGGGAAGGGTCTAATACCGTCGATTGACGCCTGTATTACGAATACATTGAAGGCATGCGGGTCGCATTGACAGGCTTCAATTGACATCAAGTTATCAACTGGTCAATGGCATTGAAAAAAAAACATAAATCATATCTTACCAGTTATATTTGCAGAGAATGTGATCCAAACTGAACCTCACTGTCCTTTATGTGACATGATGTTCGAAATTATTTGGAAAAACCCATTCTCAAAACCATGCTGGCTGTTTATTTAAATGGAATAAGCATGTAAATAAGAAGTCAGCATTGATGAATAAAAGACGTTTACGATAAGTATTCCACACATTCCTTTCGTGGATTGGCAGGGTGATAAGGGGAGGAATTCACATAATTAAGGACAACTCATTCAGTTAGCAATAATTTGTTTTTTGTTGTATCCAAATAAAAACGTTCAACAAACGAAAAATGCACTAAGTAAAAACAATGCAAGAATGAACAACACTTAGCTCTCTTCCATCGATATTCTTTTAATTATGCAAAAGTGGTTCTGTAGTCACCAGACATGCCCAGATTCAACAGATTCACTCCCAATACGGACTCTTTCTCTGTGTGTTTTACAAATTAAATTGCATACGTGGATATAACGTGGGCATTTTAACTTTAATTTAAGACTTGGAAAACTCAAGCTGCATTAAATTAGAATCACTTTTATTCACACACACGGACACACACATGCGAAGTATGATTACTTGACAGCAAGTTGACGCATGCTGATAACTGACGATATGACAATTTTTTTTTATTAGACGATATTACCGACGATAATGAATTTTTAACCGGGTACTGTCGATTAATCGGGAAACCGCCCAGCACTATAGACAAGCGTTATTTTGATCCCTATAAGGCTGTATTAACATGGTAGATAGTGCCAGAATAAATGCCGTAGTAACTGCCGTAGCATTGGAATTTTACTACGGCAAAACGGTGTCGTAGTAAAATATTCTCAATTTCGAGGGCTGAGGCCCATCCGGACTAACCCCCAAAAATTAGGATGGCGTATTTGAGAATGAGAGGCTATACCCCACAAACATACGCCATATACAATAAACACAAGCTGTATCCAGGATATAATCTACAGACAAAACAGCTTCACTCATAGTTACATACTTATCAAGCCGGAGGAGAGGTAAAAAACAAGAGGCCCCAGGGGGCCTGAGGGCGCTCACCTGACATGGTAGCCTAAATATCAACCCAGAGAATTGATTTCAACAAGTTGCATCCGCTCCTCCTAAGAAAAGGTTTTTCCAAATATCCAAAGATTCTAACCCGTGGATCTAAAAAAAAAGGATTTTTAAAGAATATTCCTCATATTGAACTAAGTTATAATTCGGGCTCCCACAGGGATCTCATATATGAACCCAGGGACTTGGCTTTAACAAACATGAATCTCAAATCAGATCCACCCCACAATGCTGCTGGATCTGAAGAAGATTTTTAAAGAAAATTTCTCATTTTGAACTAAGTTACAATTCGAGCTCCCACAGTGAGTCCAAATATGGACCTAGGGACATGGCTTGAACAAACTTGAATTTCACCCCCCAAAGGATGCTGCATACCAAATATCAAAACATTCCGACTGCTGGATCTGAAGAAGATTTTTAAAGAAAATTCCTCATTTTGAACTACGTTATCATTCAGGCTACCACAGTGAGCCCAAATATGAACCTAGGGACATGGCTTGAACAAACTTGAATCTTCCCCCCCCCCCCCCCCCACCCCCCAAGGATGCTGCATAACAAATATTAAAACATTTCAACTGCTGGATCTCAAGAAGATTTTTAAAGAGAATTCCTCATTTTGAACTCAGTTATAATTCGGGCTACCACAGTGAGCCCAAATATGAACCCAGGGACTTGGCTTGAACAAACTTGAATCTCACCCCCCTAAGCATAGTGCATACCCAATATCAAAAGATTATGTATGCTGGATCTTGAGAAGATTTTCAAAGAAATTTGCCTGAAATGCACCAAGTTTGAATTCGAGCTTCTAAAGTGAGCCCAAATATGAATCTAGGCAGCCGATTTGAACAAACTTGAATCAGAACCACCCCACAATGTTGCATACCAAATATCAAAAGACTCTGCATGCTGGATCTGGAGAAGAAGATTTTTCAAGAAATTTGCCTGAAATGCACTAAGTTTGAATTCGGGCTTTTATAAGTGAGCCCAAATATGAATCCAGGGGGCCGATTTGAACAAACTTGAATCAGATCCACCCCACAATGTTGCATACCAAATATCAAAAGATTCTGCCTGCTGGATCTGGAGAAGAAGATTTTGGAAGAAATTTGCCTGAAATGCACTAAGTTCGAATTCGAGCTTCTATACTGAGCCCAAATATAAACCCAGGGGGCCGATTTGAACAAACTTGAATCAGATCCACCCCTCAATGTTGCATACCAAATATCAAAAGATTCTGCCTGCTGGATCAGGAGAAGAAGATTTTTTAATAAATTTGCCTGAAATGCACTAAGTTCGAATTCGAGCTTCTATACTGAGCCCAAATATGAATCCAGGGGGCTGATTTGAACAAACTTGAATCAGATCCACCCCACAATGTTGCATACCAAATATCAAAAAATTCTGCCTGCTGGATCTGGAGAAGATTTTTGAAGAAATTTGCCTGAAATGCACTAAGTTCGAAATCAGGCTCCTATACTGAGCCCAAATATGAATCCAGGGGGCCGATTTGAACAAACTTGAATCAGCTTCACCCTACAATGTTGCATACCAAATATCAAAAGATTCTGGCTGCTGGACCTGGAGAAGAAGATTTGTTAATCTTTTCTCATTGCCTGCAGTGTTAAAAAGTGCTGACTCAGCACTTTTTCAAAATTCCTGAAAAAAGTACCTTGTGATCAAACCGATAGGGATTTTTTTTAACCATTCTATTCTACTAGATAAAAGTAACCTTTATACAAAATAAGAATTCTCTGTGCCGTGTAGTTTTGGAGATATGGCAGTTTTAAGGTTTTTCCTATTTTTAGCTCCCGAGGTTCCCACAGGGCAAGGAGAAAATTTTTTTTTTTGCATCAATCAACTACTTATGACCTATTATCATCTCATATCAAATTTGGATCAAATCGACCTCACGGTTCTGAAAATAGAAATTTTAGGCGTGGCCAAAATTTTTGCCCCTCCCATAACAAAGGCAAATAATGCCCGACAAACTTCTCTTGAACAAACTTGAGTCTAAACCTCAAAAGGACTCTGTATACCACATATCAAGTCTCTTCTACTGGTGGTTCATTAGATGATTTTCAAAAACTTTGGCCATTTTTTCCCCCACACCTCTGCTCAATATGAGCCGAAACCTAATTTTTATAAAAATCAAAATGCCCCTATATAACCACTACTTACATGAAATTTAATTAAAATGTGGCCAGTGGCTTAGGAGAAAGAGGCTCAAACACCACCTTCACACAGGACGACGGACGAAGAGTGATAAGAAAAGCTCACCCTGACTTTCAGTCAGGTGAGCTAAACATCCCCCCCCCCCCCCACCACCTCCCACCTTTTTGAAGGAATCTTCAAACAGAAGAGGGGAGCGCTCTGGAATCAGTAAAAACGGTACCAAATAACAATACAATATAAATATTCGTCGAATAGACACCTAGGTGTTAATTATTATTAATAAATTGGTGCTTAATGCCACTTCAGAAGCTAAGTCTATAGCGGCGATCCCGGTAATTAATATCACCCGCTTGTAACTTATACCAGAGTCGGCATACGTAGATAGGTTGAAAACTGGTTATATAATATATAACATACACATGTCCAATAGAATCACAATGGATGATCTCTGGAGAATAAACACACTTCCAAGGTAACCCACAGGCGACCACATTTAGGTGTACAATAAATTCCAGTAAATAACACTCCTAGACGTGTTCTATCTGATATATATGTTCCTGGAAACGTGCGAATATACGAGAGTGTAAGACAAGATGTATTCGATTGGGTACCGCCATTAATAGAAACCTGGATCTAGAAATGGATCGAGCTATGATTAACATACAAGGGAAGGTGTTTAGTTTAGTTTCTAAGGTCCATAACATACAATAATACATCTGCCTAATAATGCGATTATTATGCACATGAGTATTGAAATCCCACATGTAATCATCTGAATACCAGTTAACTGACGACAGCCACCCAGGTACCCCAAGGCTAGCAACTAGAAAGTGGATGTGCCCATGAGGTCGCAATAGAAGACGACCCAGTCGCCGATCGAGAAGTCATGAAATGCATGTATGTACTTAAATGCATAGGAGGCTGACGGGAAGAAAACTATGTCTTGCCCAGTAATCGCCTCTTAACACATTGGGTGGTGTTGGGGGGGGGGGGATTCAAAATCATAACAAACCCCCTTCACCCGCATTACTTGAATCGTTCTTGTGTTCGTCATCAAATAGTATAGAAACTGCAAGGCTCCCTCACGTTTGACCGACTCCATAATGCCAGTAAGGGTGGTGAAGGACGTGAAGAACAAATACTTTCCCTGATAAAGAAGGTACTCTCGTGGAGGAAGCTTCCGGGGAACAACCCATAACAGACACCTGAGAAGATTGATCCAAGTTTTCTGTGACTACAGAGGTGCTACTATCAGGGTTTCGCAATGAGACTGTTTGAACTAAACAGAATCTGCTAAATCAACGAAGTTGGAGGATACGCCTATCCTATCATTCCGTCCCATGAGATCAACAGACCGTCTACTGTGTACACTCTATCGGGGACCAGCCTAGAGGGGAATTTTAGGGAGACTGCATGTCTCCCTCCAGAAAAAATAGGGAGACTGCAGAGTCAAGTAGGGAGACTTCATAGGCAAGTAGGGAGACTTCATAGGCAAGTGGGGAAAATTAAGAACATTTATGTACCACCCCTTCATATTTTCAGCTTGTGGTCTTCCATTAACATCTGATTAATCCAGGTCCAGTTATCTATGAATGATGCATCTATGCCAGGTTAAAAAATCACAAAGTAATTATTGACTGAAAATCACCCACTGCTACCCTCTCCTTCATGACCCCTCCCCTCTTCTTTGTACCAATCCCCCCAGCACCCTCCTGTGGTTGCCTTTCACCAAAGTCAACTAAGCTAATAATTTCCGAAGTCTGAAAGTGTGAACAGGACCAGATGTAAGAAGGTTGCTTGGAAGGTCCTTTGTTAGTTAATAAACATTCTGGGGTCGTGTATTTTGTAAAATAAATGTCATTCCACATCATTTAAGGCATTCCGGTGTTTAGGAGGACCCCTTTTTCAAGATCCTCCATATTCACACTTGTGCCCTGTACAAAGCTTTTCTTGTCATCACTAAAGCTTTTTCTCATGTGTTTCAATTCCATTTGTGTTTTACTGGGAATAGACAGCCCAACAGTAAACAGTCGTCAGCAAAACGAAATAAAAATACAGAGTTAGAAAATATGTCTGTTGTGTATACATTTTCGGCATCCTAAGCGAGGAAAACCTACTTTCAAACTGGGTTATTTTGTTGAGTCGCGTAAGTCACCTATATTCGTTTCGACACTTGAAGCTCTGACTGAAACAGAACAAAATAGAAATAAAAAAAAATCTACCGCAAAGCAACAATGGACAATTGATTGTCGTGTGATTTCAAATAAATGGTCACTTATTTGACGAATGGAAATGCCCATTTATCACACTCAAGCACATTCGATTCTTGAAAATAATCGTTTTTATGTAAACCTCGGATCACTCAGTTCAGCCTTTCCTCATTTTGGCCAATTTTTAGAGGGTGACTTGTAATTGACCGAACTATTTTTCTAGGCAACTTTGGGCTTAGAAGGGCGACATAATCGCCCTAGTCACCCTCACGGCTGGTCCCTGCACTCGATGATCTTGGCATGGCGACACAAACTTCGGTAACTGATTGTTCCGGTGTGTCGCAAACAGATCATGGAACGATCCCATTGGTAGCAAATCTGCCTGAATATTCGCTTGTTGAGAGTCCGGTCCAATGGCAACGGGCAACCTTTCCGAGTGAGGGAGTCTGCTAGTACATTCTGACGACCCGGTATATGACGGACAGAAAGATGAACATGATAGGAGAATCTTCTCCGTTAATTTGCATAATGGCATTGAATGAGTGTTGCCTTGGTTCCTGAGATAAGCTACTACTGTCGAATTGTCCGAAAAAAATTTGAACATGGACGTCCGCTATTATGTGAATCCAATCTTGTAGTGCTAACCAAATTAACATAATCTCTTTGATGTTTATGCGCTTCTGTAGGAACCAAGGGTCCCAAAGACCCTGGCACCTCAAGTCTGCAGGTCGCATCCCAACCTGTCTGACTCACATCCATCATAATTGTGAAAGCCGAATCCGACAGTTGCAGCGGAACTCCCTGAGTTAACTAGGGACGAGCCGATCTATCGGTAAGCAATCGGCTATTGGCCGGTAAAAGCCTATCGGCAATCAGTATGAATAGCACGGCTCTTGCTGATTGTTGAAAAAAATTACTGGGTACCTATTCTAACTCTATTTCACAGCCATTTTAATGTTCTGCTAATAACTAACATTACACTGTGTAGATCAGACCCCCGACGTGACATTTAAAGAAGCATATGAAGAACTTTGCGACAGGTCGCGCCACTTTTTTCCATTGACAGTGATTACTGAACTTCAATCTTTCACGTAAAAAATTTGACAACGTTTTAGCCTTTGTAAGACTGTGGCCCCGCCGTCTAGAGACATGGGCCACAGTCATACAAAAATTACAACGATTATTACGCATGTGTACTTTTAACATCCGGGTGTGTACTTTCAACAATCAACATCCGATGCAGAAATCAGCAAATTGTGCATGTCAATTCTGATCACGAGGCCCATACAGTAACACAGAGAACATTTTTACGGAAAGGGTTGTTTTACTGTTTCATCAATACAAGTCCTGTGGCAAAACATCGGCGCTAAATCCGTGATATATTTTTGAATGTTATCTTGTAACTTTCTATGATTATGAACATATTCCACTTAACAATTCTTACTGTATACAAATAAAAGAAATGAATGTCATGACGATGGACTTTCCTGTTACCAAACACCCGCATCAACATGAATGAGTTCTACAGTGCAGGTCACATGTCAGTCGCGTGACGAAGTTGTTGACATTGTGATGTTTTCGTATGCGTTCTAGAATGTGGACATTGGAGTATACTGAACGGTAATTAGTAAACTGCACCAGTGTATGCTTGCTTTGGCCAATTTAAATGAGCTGTCGAATAACGCATCCTATCATACCCCACTTATACATCGCATAAAGTGTGAATGTATCATGCACGCCCCTTTTCAACGGAATGTTTCATGCTGGAATCTTGCCTGGTAAAAGGTGCACGCAAGTCTTAAATGACGAGGACTCTGCAGTGCGCACATGGTCTTTTTTTCAAAATCGAAGGTCTGTCGGCATACATCATAGACAAAAAAGGGCGAGTTTGATATCACCACAAGAACTAGGGCTGTGTACCTTTTGGCCCAATGTGTGATATATCTTACTGTGTATGATGATAGCGGTGACGCAGTATGTTTACCGTTTAGCTATCGAAATTTATTTTATTTATTAATTTTATTACTTGCACCAAAAGTATATTCAATATTGTCACCGCACTTTTTTCAACCATTTTTACGGAAATAATATGGGTGAACAAAACTATTTGGTATCGGCATCAGTATTGGCCGATAGTAAATCCAAACTATTTGGTTTCAGATGAATGGGCAAATCTCTTATCGGCTCATTACTAGAGTTAACCACTGAATATCTGCCCAAATCTGAACCCCTGTTTTACTAGGTCCGTTAAAACAATACTGGTTTCGAGCGAATGCGTCATCACACTCCAGTTCTGAGTCAAGAATATCTGGAAGGGACGTGTGCGCAGACGGCTCGTCAGGATAAGATACAAAGCTGCTCCGCACAGCCCCATCAGTTGCATGAATTCCTTCGCCATTAATGCGTCTGAGTGTAGATAAAAGCGAGCATAGCAACTGACAAATTTTGTTCTGGGTAACGGCTGACAAACCAGATTGTTGTGAGTCTCGAAGCCCATTCCCAAGTGAGTGAACGACTTGGACAGAGCTATATCCGACTTTTTCTTGTTTACGATGAAACCGAGATGTCGGAACAAAAGAAGCAGACTCTGAACATTGTTCTGAAAAATAATTCTGTTGTTGTATCTCTGAAGAATGTCGTCCAAGTAAGCCGACGTTACCGCAGACGAATGAGCTCGGAAGTATGACATTACCGTGTTCATTATACGAGTGAATGCCCAGGGAACCAGGTTCAACCAAAGCACATTGCTCTGAACTGATACACCTTCCCTTGTACAGTGAACCGCAGGTACTTTCTGAATGCCGAATGTACCAGGACATGAAAGTATGCCTCCTTTAGATCTATGCTTGCCGCTTAGTCGTTCACTCGAATGCTCGCTCTTACCGACCGAATGGTTCCCATATAGAATTTTGTAGCCACGATAAGCTTGTTTATCCAGCTGAAGTCTATTACTGGTTGGAATGAGCCGTCTAGCTTCGGTATGAGGAACAGGTGACTGTAAAAACCCCGAGAATCCTGATTCTCGGCGAACTCTATTGTTTCCTTCAATATAGAGCCTGTACCTTCGCTAGGAGAGACTCTCTTTTGAAAGGATGCGACGGAAGATCTGACCAACGCAGACATCTTGTTAGTGGGGGTGTCGCTTGGAATGACAGCCATAGGCCGTCCGAGACTACACTTCTCACCCACTGATCTTCCGTGACTGCTGTCCAGTTTCTCGCGAAGATGATACCCTTCCACCAACTGGGAAACAATAGAGGTCTTGAACAACACCTGTATGACCTGCGAGGCTTACGGGAGGAGAAACTACGTCCTTCCCACGAAGAACATCGTCCTGTCAGCCGGGGGGGGGGGGGGGGGGGGGGGGGCGATAGTCCCGATCAGACCTACGCCCCTTTCCAGAGTCGCTATATTGACAACCTCCAGAGTAATTGTAAGAGGGCTTCTTGTACCCTCATGAGGAGTTCCCTTTTGACGTTTAGATCTGGAACGTCCACCTTTACTTTTGTCTGCTGAAGCAGGTTGATGAAATGCTGACTTCAATAGCAGATCACTTGATGCTTTCTAAATAGCCTGATCACAGGCTGATGAAAGCTTGTCGTCCAAAATAGTACGTCCAGAGACCGGAGCGACTCGGAGAGAGCTTTTCACCTGGTTATCTGTAAGTGATGCCGACGCAAGGGCAGCATCACATCTGAATTAACTCCAGATTAGCCACTGTAAGGACAGAGTCATACATGGTATACAAATTGCCCTGAAAAGAACTCGAAGAAAGGTACAAACGTCCTCAAATTCCTTCCCGTTGAGACGTTGCGCCATAGCTCTGGTAAGGTTATCTGTGTAAGACATTAATTCCAAATTCGCTCTACTTGATAAAATTACCGCTGTAATTGTGTCTGAGCGAATAGTGAATAATGCAGGCAAGGATACATCTAGATCCCCGGGCTGCTCATTCAAACGCAGAGGAGCTCTCCGAATATCTTCTCCAACAGTTTTTAAATGAACGTAGTCCATGAAACGGTATGTTTATTTAAGATGTAGCTGAGAAACTGCCTTTCCTTCTCGCACTCGAGAGGTTAAATATGGCGTTGTCTATATGGCCGAAGGCCTGCGACACCTGCCTAGACTGGACCGGAAATGAAAGGACTTCCTCCTTTGTCCGGATAAAGTCTGCGATGCCAGTGGTTTCTTCCTTGTCGCAGCATTCTGATTCATCGGAACAACTTCAGGGTAGTATTGATGGATGAAATCCATCGCAACCCTGTGCTGTTCCAAAAGGGAAGGGTAATCCTCTTCCTTATCCTTTTCACCATCCGAGAGAATCAGTTGCGAATCTCAGTCCATTGCATCTGCGTGAACAGGCATCTGGACCGACCTAGCACCGTCCGACAGCTCAGGTTCTGAGACCGAGGGAGACTGCATCTGCACTTGCTGGGATGCTGCGATCAGCTGCGCAATCTGCGACAGCAAGTCTGTCATTGAGGCCTGAGGAGCAGCAGTCTTCTGTTTCCTAGCCGCTTGCTGCTCCTGGGACGGTGTGTCAGAGATGGATCTGTTCTCCGAACGTCCCAATGATCAAGGCCTCGTCTCCCTCGAGGTAGCTACTGGATGATCCGACTTCACGGGCGAAGAGTAGTTCCTACTTCGTGCAGCAGACTGGATATCCGAAGTCAGGTAGCTAGGATGTGGTCGTGTGTGCTTTAATAACGTAGCGGAGGAAGCCGAGGACTGATGCCGACCCTGGCTACAGACTAGACGGAGCATCTTGAGCGGTGGGCGGACATATGCTCCGTCTCGTGCAAGTTTCCAACCAGAAAACTTCATTTCGGCTTGTGAAACGTAGCAGGGGAAGCCGTGACTGAAGCCAACCCCAGCTGCAGACTAAACAGAGTGCCCCGAGTGGAGGGCAGACATATGCTCCGGCTTGTGCAAATTTCTCAAAACATTTGGCCCTAAATGTCTGTTAGTTTAGAGAGGGGCCTCTCCCGCTCGCGGTCTATAGACCTCGCTGAGTACAAGAAACTTGTTAACTTCCTCCGTATTTCCGTCATCGCTGGGTGAGCTATTTATATTAAAGTCCTCACTCTACCCAATCCACTTCTTAGACCGCAACGGTCTTACCCGGCGTTACGGCACCCACTGACGGAGTATCGCTTCACCGGTCGAGCTAGCTGCCTGCAAGAGATTGAAACCCTTAACAAAAGGTCCTAACTCTTGCAATCATGAGCACTGCAGCTAGATCTATATACCCCACAGAGCGCGACGATGGTAGCACACTTGGATGGGTGTCAGAATATCATCACCATGTTCATGTTCCTCTGAAATAGAAACTGACAAAATGAATTATGATGCGGTGAGAGGCCTGCCCTCAGAACCCCACCGCCAACAACATACCGTGACACCCATCTCCAACATTAGTCATTCCAGTGAACACAAGAATGACACGAGTCCGCAGGAGTGCATCGACTAAAGTCGATATCAGACCTCCAAACTCCACAACAAAATATATATAATTAAGATACATGAATAATAGCAATCAAAAATAAATTCAAAATATTTTTTGGATAAATTTTTTTTTTAAAGATGCCTAAGTTCCAAAGGGAACATTAAGAGCCCAAAGGCATCCCGAAAGAGCCTAAGAGTGGACAAAATTCAAATTTTTTGAGCTACACTACCTGAATAATAATCCATGTATCCTACAGTAATAGAATATAAAACAAGAGGCCACAGGAGGCCTGAGGGCGCACACCTGACATGATAGCCTAAATATCAAGCCAGAGAATTGATTTCAACAAGTTGCATCTGCTCCTCCTAAGAAAAGCTTATAACAAATATCCAAAGTTTCTGACCAGTGGATCTAAAAAAGAAAGATTTTTAAAGAATATTCCTCATATTGAACTAAGTTATAATTCGGGCTTGCAAAGGGAGCCCATATATGAACCCAGGGACTTAGCTTTAACAAACTTGAATCTTACCCCCCTAAGGATGCTGCATAAAAAATATCAAAAGCATTCATCTGCTGGATCTGAAGAAGCTTTTTAAAGAAAATTCCTCGTTTTGAACTAAGTTGTCATTCGGGCTCCCATAGTGAGCCCAAATATGAACCAAGGGACTTGGCTTGAACAAACTTGAATCTCAGTCCCCTTACGTTGCTGCATGCCAAATATCTAAACATTCCGACTTCTGAATCTGAAGAAGATTTTTAAAGAAAAATTCCTCATATTGACCAAGTTAAAATTCTTAATATAATAAATATAATATAAATATCAGAAGTTTATAAACAAATCCTTGTGCTGGTAGTTATAAGAAAAAAAAATGTATTAAAGTTCAAAATAAATACAACGACATCACTGACTATATTCCTGCTAGCGCTTTTCACCGCTCTCTATGCGGATCTTCAGGCATTTTTATTTTTATAAAAATAAAAATGCCTGAAGATCCGCATAGAGAGCGGTGGAAAGCGCTAGCAGGAATATAGTCAGTGATGTCGTTGTATTTGTTTTGAACTTTAATACAAATTTTTTTTTTTTTTTTCTTATAATATAAATATATATATTAATAAATAATTATAATAGCCCAAATATGAACCCAGGGACTTGGCTTTAACAAACTTGAATATCCCCCCCCCCCCCCCCCCCCCCCCCCCCCCCCCCCCCCCCCCCCAAGGATGCTACACACCACATATCAAAACATTCCGACTGCTGGATCTGAAGAAGATTTTTTAAGAAAATTCCTCATTTCAAACTAAGTTACAATTCAAGCTCCCGCAGTGAGCCCAAATATGGACCTAGGGACGTGGCTTGAACAAACTTGAATCTCAACCTCCTATGGGGGGGGGGGGGGGGGGGGCGATTTGAACAAACTTAATCAGATCCACCACACAATGTTGCATATCAAATATCAAAAGATTCTGCCTGCTGGATCTGAAGAAGATTTTTTAATAAATTTGCCTGAAATGCACTAAGTTCGAAGTTGGGCTCCTATATTGAGCCCAAATATAAACCCAGGGGCCGATTTTAACGAATCGGATCCACCCTACAATGTTGCATACCAAATATCAAAAGATTCTGCCTGTTGGATCTGGAGAAGAAGATTTTTTAATGTTTTTCCCATTGCAACAAATCAGATCCACCCTACAATGTTGCATACCAAATACCAAAAGATTCTGCCTGCTGGATCTGGAGAAGAAGATTTTTTAATGTTTTTCCCATTTCCTACAGTGTTAAAAAGTGCCGACTCAACACTTTTTCAAAGTCCTGAAACTGTACCCTATGATGAAACCGAGGCAATTTTTTTTTACCAATCCTTTCTGTTGGTCCTAAGGAAGATTCACACCAAATAAAAATTCTCAGTGCCGTGCAGTTTTGGAGATATGGGCATTTTAATTTGATTCTATTTTTACAGGGTTCCCCCAGGTTAAAATCTTTGAAATTCAAGGCCATTCCAGGCCATTTCTCGGCAATTATCATAGATTTTCAAGGCTCCCATTTATGAAATTCAAGGACTTTCAAGGCCGAGGCTGGCAAAGTACCCTAAATTATCAGATAACGACTAGAAACTTTCTATTATATTTCCCTTTGTTGGTAATTCTAACACTTCACATCATTTCTTGGAAAACTCTTTCTGAAAGCTATCCGAGCAATGATATCACTGATTAGAATTAGTGAGTCTGAGAAAGACATTTTCTTGTGTTTATCCTACAACTGCAGTGTAATTACCACGTGGCACAATAGCTATGTCTCTTGTACATGTACCGCTATTCTAACTGAATACTTACTGAATGCAAATGAATTGATGTCATCCTTTCTCCCAATGAGTAAACTACATGTTACATGTAAATGACACATTTCGTAACCCACAATGTCTCCGGAAATGTCATTTGAAAAGCAAAATGTAATTCCGTTGTGGGGAAGTGTACCTTCCAACAAGCTTGGATTAAATCAACTGCATACTATAACTGGTTACTGCCTGTTCCAGTTGAACGGTATTCAGCTAAATGCAGTAAGTGTCGAAAAGTTTTTAATGTTTCATACATGTCCTTAAAATAGCACATGTTAACATTTGAGGTCAATAAGACAATAACACTTTCATTTGGAAATCCAAACTCGGAATCCACAGTGATGGCGACTGCCTGTGCCAGGACTTTAAGATGACGGTGTGGCAAATTCATCAGACATACCTGCTTCGGAAATACTCACATAGTTCAACTGAACAATCATCCATTTGTAATATTTTCAATATGAATAAATTATCCATGCACATGCGCTCAGCATTCGAACAGGCAGAATTTACAATAAATCTTCCCATTGGCTTAAATATACACCATTGTGCTCGCCCACATCAATAGCAACCATTCACAATGCTTGTTTCAAAGGATCTCAGTGTCACATCACTGCAAAGTTCTATCAATAATGCACGCATTGCACTGCCGTAAATACTCCAAAATATGACCGGATTAATAAACCACACAGTTACATTTGCTGTAAATGCTGTAAAATATGTTCGGATTAAATTACGCATCACAAAATTCTCCGATTTTCCAGGCTTTTCAAGGCTCCCATTGGAAATTCAAGGCTTTTCCAGGTTTTCAAGGTCCCGCGGGAACCTTGTTTTAGCTCCTGCGGTTCCCACGGGGCTACAGGGAAAAAAAATTTGGCATAAAATAGGTACTTATGACCCAATAAGCCTTCACAAAAAATTTGGTTCAAATCAGCCTCTCGGCTCGGAAAATAGAAATTTCGGGCGGGGCCAAACATTTTGCCCCTCCCATTACGACGCCAAATATAGCCCATCAAACTTCTCTTGAACAAATCTGAGTCTACACCTTAAAAGGAAGCTGCATACCATATATAAAGTCTCTGCTACTGGTTCATGAGAAGAAGATTTTCAAAGATTTTGGTGCCCCTTGGGGGCATGGCACCACCCAGGAGGAGGGGCAACTTCATTTGAACAAATCTGAATTGGCATTAGGTAATAAACATTTACCCAACATTTGAATAAAATTGGGCTAGTGGTTTTCAAGGAGAAGTCGATAACGTAAAGTTAACGCCGGACGACGGACAGAATGTGATCAGTAAAGCTCCCACTGAGCTTCGCTCAGGTGAGCTAAAAATTAATAAAGTAAATAATATATAGAAACAGGACCGATACATTTCAGCTCATGAACCAACAGCTCATGGACCAACACCAATCAATTAAATCAGGGTTTCGTAAATTTATCTTTTGCGGGACCCATTTTTGGGTCCTACAAATTTTTTTTGCAGGACCTATTTATTTTTTGCGGGACCCATTTCCAACATGTGTCTTAATCACATGAATTTTGCTTATTTATCTTCAAATGCACAGATCGTTAGATTGTTCAACCACCACATCAAAGGCTATTGCAGTTACCATGTTCATAGAAATTAATTAGACCTGATACAGTTAACCGATTAACCAATGATCAACTTCTTGATCGATAAAAAAAAGTAATTGATTGGTTAACCATTACTTTTGAACTACGGTATTACACTACTGCGCAAGCGACCATTACATGAATATCCCAGGTCCACGATATCGTCACTCAAGATCTAAGAGAAGTCGCCGACTAATATTGGTGATTGTTTCTCAAGTCAATGTCCGACACGATATTAAAATCATCGTGATTCACGGTCACAGATTACAGCTGTAATTAATTTCTAGGGCACCTGAGCGAAAAGGATGTACTTATTGTCGTATTTTGCACGACTCTCACAATTTTGTGGTCAAAATACATGTATAACTCGACAATCACAACTCGACGAAATGACGTTGGCCTTACCATTACCAACACTCATAAAATATTTACGTTTTCCATCAGTTAGAATATTTTTTTTTAAATTCAAACAAATTGCAACATTCTGACACAAACGTACATAAACTTGATTCAGAAAATTATTGATGACTGGTTATCATTCTGACATTCTGTGACATCAATATGCAGTAGTTTATTTGGTCTAATCTATTTCACAATTAATGCCGAGATTACCCTCTCTGGAGTTAATCCGTTTCACTCCAAATGTCTTTAATTTAATTATTGCATGCATTGTCCATGTAATATCGGGTGGGTTTAATACTTTTGTCTCACCTCAGACCTAGGAAAATCATGTAACGGTCGCTTGCGCAGTAGTGTATATGGGTTAACAAAGGAACAAACTTGCTCCAAAACAGGCAAACATTGTCACACTGGCTCACATCAATTATATGAGACAGAGTAACGCATGCCAGTTACGTGCTGACATACTTGTTCACTTGCATGATCATTGTACTGTAACAGTAGCTAGAAATGGTCATTCTCAACCCTTCACCAAATGCGGGTAGCAGACGATACTTGCACAAGAAATTCTTCAATTACTAAAGATTAATGTCAATGTTTGTCGCAAAACATAGCTTATGACCCTCATTGGAACGAGCTCATTCCAATGAGGGGTCAAAAGCTATGTTTTGAGACAAAAATTGAAAACATAATAAAATTTGAAAGGACATTTTTGTATATGGCACTGACTGGTTTTGTCCATTACGTTGAGTAAAGTTTTAATTATATAAATTATAATTTATTATTTTTTTAATTATATAAATTATAATTATAATTTAACGGTACAGCAATTATTCAGCTACCTATTAGGGCAAGTGATTCATCAGTTGCGCAACAATGAAAACTGATTGACTTGCAGTGACGCAAGTCAAAGTGACAAAATGCATCGCTACCAAGCATAACTGCTCACGAACGGTGCCTAAATTTTGTTACCGATGGATTCCGTGCTTCTTAAAGCATGTTACCGATTTTTAGGTAATTGTTTCAATTCATGGCGTCAGCAAAGTGCATTTTTTTCAAGTTTAATTCTCATCTGTAGTGGTCTGTCTGCAACTGCTCTTGACTCCTTCGGCGTTTGCTGCCAGTGGCCGACTACTGAGTTTAATCTACAAAATATATGTATCTGTGGAAAACGGCGACTAGTCGACTAGGAAATTGCTAATCGATTTTCGGCAGAACCGACTAGTCGACTAATCGTTTCAACACTAATCTAAATCACTATCGTCTTACTAGGAAATACTATAGAAATGAGAGCTATTTAAAGTGTCCTATGTCCTACAGTACTGGGACATAGCACACTTCACTAGCACTCAGTTGACGAAGTGTTACTATGAATTTGGGGTAGATTGTATGCCATTTGATTATTTTCCTGTTGTATATGTTCTATTTGGTAAATGCTATACATCAGTGGCAGTATCATGGGGGGGGGGGGGGGGGGTAGGGCTGCATGGTATTACGGTATTACGGTTGGTACCGGTATTGAAATCCTCATTGTTTCAAAACCGTCCATGAAAAATGAATACCGGTATACCCTGATTAACGGTATACAATTTTGGGGTCCGGTATTATGATTTGAAATTCGCGTTTTCTTGAAATAAAAATATAAATAATGCGCGAAAATATGGCAAACACATATTAAATGCAAGGGATATCATGAATAAAAAAGATATTTTGGGTGCAAAAGATAGAAGTATCACTTACTGCTTTGAGAAAATAAATGAGTGACAGACATTGTTAGATAGGTTGAAGACATGTGCACCTCGGCGTGCAGTACGTCCCAGCACACAGCGTCATAGTGCCCCCACGTGGGCAATCAGGGTACAGTGCCTTGCCCGAGGACGTGGCGCGGGTAACCCTTGCTGTTGAAAGTGTCGTAAAACTCCAATGAATAACAAAAAAATATAATAAATTTAATAAATAGATCATTACTTGGGAGTTTTCTATGCTGGTATAGTGTCCAGTGGGTGGTGGTATAGACCCAGGGCCAACGTCGAGGGATCTATTCCACAACATGGGGTACCGTACTGACAAAGAGAACGACCACTCGGGAATCTAAAAATTATAATGATATTAAACCGAAAACAGTTTGACAATTTCTGAAATGGGTCATTTTACCATTTACCTTGTTTTTATCCGTCCTCAACCGGTTAAAAACCTGTCAGATTCGGGTCGTTATATGCAGGCGAGTTATATACATATTAAAAACCGAACACGTGAAGTGGATTTGTGCTGAAAACAGAAAATGTATAGTTACTCATAACTCGCCTGCATGTAATTGCTCGAATATGACAACTCGACAATCTCTCATCTGCTTTGGCTGCCATATGATCCGCTTTGCCCAATAACTGATCCGTTTTGCCCACGTGCATAATCTGCTTTGCCCAAGGCCAAGGGCAAAGCGGATCGATGTAGGGGGGACAACTCTGGGCAAAACAGAATGTACTTTGGACCTGACATCACCACTGACAGAAAGACAATGACGAAAGAAGTTAACAGGTAAAATGTTAGTTTTAGGTGTTTGGAAAATTTGTCAGTTGCAGCCCCAAAACCTTAGGCGATCCGCTTTGCCCGGGTCTCCCCTATATGCCTCCATGATGCCATCCCCACACAATTGCCCAAGTCCCACTCCCAGTTCGAGACAAATGTGTTTGGGTTTCTGAAATAATAAGCCACACAGCAAAATAAACAAAATTCTTTAATTTTTATTAGACACAAAAATCATATAAAGCAAAGAACAACAAATGTTAATGCGTGCATACATGAATGTGCGTGATAATTTGGAACTGGTCTTCGTTGTGTTGTACACGATAAGTTCGTGAAGTTACTGAACCCAGAATCTGGAGCCTGTGTTTGATATCGTCTGAGGGAATCCCAAACAGTCACGGGCTGGTGGAATCCCATGGAACTACCAGTAATCACGTGGAAATCAAACTGACGATCACAGATCGATAAACATTTTCCTTCTATTCCGCAACACCTCCCGGTCTGTACGCCTATTCTATAGGTAGCCATACTTTAGTAAAAAAAAACCTCCTGGAAAGAGAAGAGACCTCTGGGCCTACTGTCCAGCGCAGGGATTTTTAAGGTGACAACAAGGGCAAAAATAGGCCACACTCCCAATCTTAAGTAAATCTGGTTCAGCATTCTGTTCTATCGCAACTGAAATGATCACAAAGTAAAAATTTTGGAGGTTTCAAGGCCTCTAGCCTTTCCGGAACGTTTTACAAACATATATAAAATATTTACCTACCTTCCAGCCTAACCAATTTTTAAACATAGGGTAGGGAATGAGCGCACACATATTTTAACACCAGCATGAGATTGACAAACATTAAAAAATCGCCGCAGAATTACAGGAAAGCATAGGCCTACACATGCAGACATATACAAACGGACAAGCAACTGTGCCTTATATTCTGAACCCAGCCCAACACACCCACACCCTCAATTACACACAAACATCGAGTGCACACTCCATGCTACGCTGGGAGCACACAGGGCAACGAGGATCACCAGCAGGGCAAAGCGGATCACTGATCCACTTTGCCCGAAATGCTCATCGCGTAGAATGCTAGGGGTGTCATGAAACCTTAGCATTTCCATTTAATCATAAATTGTGCAATTGAAGCAAAGTCCCTACTTGTATTATTCGATAGGTATTCATCCCAAATGTCGCAAACATAAGAAAGAAAATAATGAATAAATTAGCTTTTCAAAAATTAGAATTTCCTTTCAAAAAAATATTTTTTGACGTTAATGGCATTGATGTTTCTTTTCATACCTCTTGCTGGAAAAAACAGCATGCGCGTGACGTCTGCTATGAATGTGACGTAAAAACGTTTAACCAATCACTGTTCTTGGAAAGATATGCCGATGCTCCGCTTTGCCCTGGCGATCCACTTTGCCCGGGTCTCCCCTACTGTCGATGGACGTCTGTATTACGAATACATTTGAACTTTAGGGTATGGGAGTTGCATTGGAAGTCTCTGATTAAAACTGGAAAAGAAACAATTGTAAATCGTATCTACCTTCCCCTACATTTTGGAATCCGGAGAATGTAATCCAAAGTTCCAAACTAAAACTTTATTTGTGCCACAATGTTCAAAATCATTTGGAAAAACCCATGTTCACAACCATGCTGGCTGTTTATTCAAATGGAATAAGCACGTACGGTGGTGCGATCACAAAAGTGGAAGAAATTTCGTTTCCGCATCGATTAAAATAAAGCGCAATTGAAACCGTAATCGCGATTTAATTGATAATGTGTCAAGTAAAAAAATCGAGCCGAAATAGCAGCAGAATCGATACTGCATAAACTGCGAGTTCATTGATTAAAATGACGGGATCGCGATTTGCATGAAATTATTGGTTGGCTGACTTGTACTGTACACGACCGTTCTTGTGAAAATTTCAGCTACAGGTATAATGAAGTTAAATGATAGTGATACTCGTGCAGTCCTGTGAACGTGGATTTTTTCATGACGTTATGGAAAAAATGAACAATTAAATGTTGCTAAAAAATCATTTTCGTACTCCCAACGAACTTACAAAGTTGTTTGTGAAGCCAATATTTCTTTTCAATTCAATTCCACGGATACCCAGGATTACCAAGCGCAATTTATCTCGGAACAATTTGAATTTTAATATATTATATTTCCTAAGTCCATTGCAAAATGTGACGTTCGGCTCCTCAGCTGAACACACTTTGCAGTTCGTACCTCGACTAATTCGGGGGCAGGCTAATTTCGACCCAAAAAATCACAAGAAGCTCTACCATATTATCAGTTCATGAACCATACTGGGTACAACCAGTAATTTAATTTAACCTTCAAATTACGAAATCCCGCTCATTATTGGGTTAAAAAGCAAAACACAAGTTTCATCTAAAATGCATCTGAACATAATCCTGTTTAAAGCCCAGCAGGTGAACCATGTTTGGTGTTCAAAATGAAATAATAAAAATTAAGCGTCCTATGACTGCCCAGGAAGAACCATTTTGTGGAGTACACCCTGTAGTGAGGGGTCACAGAGATATTAAGAAATTGATGGAACAAAATGAATAATATCCAGGTAGATCAGTGATACACCCCCCCATTTTTGATCGTCTAACCGCATATCTGCTGGAGCTGTATTGGGACACATTCAACACTATGTCACTCGCTAGATCTGTGACCATTGATGACTCGTTTTTCAGGGACCCTACGCCCCCCCCCCCCCCCCTTCCCAAGCACACACGCTTGTACCAACTGTATTCACATTTGAGAGTTACTAGCCTCATTAAGGAATATGGATAAAAAGGTAGCATGCCACTCGATATTAGTCGAGAAAATTTCCAAAAAGTAAAGCTATTGATATTTTAATACCTAGCATGACACAAGATAAAATTAAAAGTGAAAACGAAATCCATACAGACCAAAAACTTAGTTCTCAGAAAGAGACGTTACAGTTGTCAATTGCAAGTGTGTAATAAGCCCGCACTAGTAATGAGGCCTATAAGCGCACATAAACTGCAGGCGCAGCCCTCCCCACCTTACAAGGCCATTACTTATCTTTTCAAGGATTCAATAATAAACATTAAAATGATTACATTCATAAATGTGTCAAGGTATTCCTTCCCTGAATTCATGATGAGGCCTGTGGAGAAATGTCCGATGAGGATTATCATGTACTCTCCATTGCCTGACTGTCGGACTGACTGAAAAAAAAGAAAAACTTGGCGATATAACTTGGAACTCTTTTTTCTTGGTACTCTTTCTTTGGTTGATAAATGGCTCCTTTAATCTCAGGATGGATATGATAGATAACAGCCTTGTTGTGATAATGCAGACAGTTGGAATCCAGAACAAGTCCTTTGTTGTTTGTTTTTTTCATTTTTGGGGGGAACTCAAAAGACAATTCATAGAATTCAGCCAGCTGACAATTTTGACACTCACCCCAAGAAAAATGACTGGATACATATAAGTCGCATGTCAATATGTCTATCGAGTTTGCACAGATGACTATTAATAACAGTAGTTTATTCAGTAATTAAAACAAGTGTCAATAAGCTTTTAAAGAGACAGTCGCCACAATGGGATTAGTTTCCAGGAACAGAATCAAACAGCTACCGATAATTATATAAGCCTCCCGACGTTCACAGTAGTGCATTCATTTTACATGACATGGGGGGGGGGGGGGGGGGGGGGGGGGGGAGTTGCATTGTGAAAAAAAGAAAGAAAATTAATTGTTGTGATTTTAATCAATTGACATAAGTTGACAAAGCCTTTTATGTACCCACTGCACAAAATGATTCCAATCAGAATATCTGTTCACTCATGACCAAAATGGCCATGCCGAACGGTAACTGACCGGGCCTAAAGTTTGTTGATAATCAACGTCGAGGACTGGGATCATCATCAACAAACTTCAAATGAAGCATTAATTGTCAATGCCACTAAACGAGACTTGAAAAAAAAATATCCACCTATTTCTTCCCACCTGAGGTGTAATATAATAATAACATGATTGTCAAGGGCACTGTGGTTCATTAGCTGCCCAACAGAAGTGATTAACAGTGTGGAATCATATTATACGGGTGTTCTACAATTGTCGTATTGCGTCCGAAATTAATCGGCCGAAAATGTCCAGGGTTGAATCGACATGCGTTACCTGTCCCCAAAGGCATACATTCCGACTTTTGGTTTCCATTCCTTCTTTCCGTTTCCATTCTTCCGCACACGCTACACAGTCATCATTTCTTCGTTTCAATTTTCTTTTCCGATTCAAAATATCACTTTAATTTGTTTTCTTTTAATTTTTATCATTCCACATGTAAACAAAGTAAGGACGGAGTGCCGCAAAATAAGTATCGCGGGACCTGATTTCTGTTTCTCAAAACATAATTTACCTTTGAATTGCCCGAATTGGCATATACCCATATTCATTCTGTATTTGTGGAGTTTTCCATTTACAGAGAAAATGTGAGCGTACACATGTATATTTATGTTGATTGTGGCAATTGTAAAATCGCGACTGTGTTGATTATCGTGTTCACACTTGTAAACTTAATCGGGAGTCTGCATCGATTCGATCGCGCTTTAATTGTTGTAAGTCTCAGAAACCTCATCATGTCGATCTCGATTGCGTTGCGACGCGGTCTATAGTCCTCTTCCACTTTTGTGATCACACAACTGTAAACTAGATATCACGGAGATGGAATCCATCTCTGCGGGCCCCGCAGCAACTAACCGATGTTAGGTATAAACTGATGTGAACCGAAATACTAAAATATTTCAAGCAATAGGTAAAATCATTAAAATCCCTTCCCGGACACAAACTTGTCAGAAAAAAAACCCAAATTCTGAATAATTTGACCTTGAGGTCAAACTTCAAGGTCAAAGCATGGCAACCTTGGTACGCAACACATCATCTTGAGATAATCTACCCGCATACCAAATATCAAAACCCTATCTATTAAGGGAAAAAAGTTACAGCCCGGACACAAACTTGTCAGAAAAGAACCCCGAAAACGGAATAATTTGACCTTGCGGTCCAAGTACGGCAACCTTGGTACGCGACACATCGTCTTGAGATAATATACCCACATGTCAAATATCAAAACCTTATCTATTAAGAGAGAAAGATTACAGCCCGAACAAGTTTTGTTACGGACGCACGGACTGAGCGATCACTATAGGGCGTCCGCCTCACAGCGGGGCCCTAATAAGAAGTCAGCATTGGTGAATAAAAGACGTTTCCATAATGTGTTTGAAAAATTTTCTCATGGACTGGTAGGATAAAAAGGGGCGGAATGCAAATAATTAACAACAGCTCATTTGATTTTCAATATGTCTCATTTTTATTGTATCGAAGACTTATTTTCAGCTTCGCGCAGTGCGAGAGTTAATACCTCATGTGCGGTAAATGTATTGACAAAGCAGTTAGCTCCCTTTAGCCGTAACAGACAATCGTCTCTCTCAGAATCGAAACAAATAGCTTCGAGGGCCAGAGAGTGCCGCAAGTTGGTACAGCGGATCTTCAGTACCGCTAATACTATAGATTTATACCCCCACAAGTACAGTAATGATTGAAACACACTGTATGATAACCACATGAGCATTTTGTTCTTTTGTTCACTGCAGTGCTTCTTTTAAATCAGCGGAAGGAAAAACGTTGAAAACTTTTCTCATCCCGTAACAACTTCGTCGGCCATCGGCGTGATTTTTGGTTAACCGATCGAGCGTTCGCCTGAAAATAAATCTGCGTAACCGATGGGCAAACGGTACGAGCATTCGCCTCTTATTTCGAGGCCTGTTTATTCCACAACCCATATGCAATTAACCGGTAAAATTTGTATTGAAGGTATGATAAATGGTTTGGTGTTTGGAAATTATATTCAATTAACAGGGTTATTCAATTAAAAGATACAATTAAGATGGCTCAACTGTATTACAGGAATTGACAGAGCGCCCTACAGAAGAATTAACCGAGGGGAAGAAGAAATAAGATGGATTTGTTGTCGCTGTAGAAACACCAACAGCATTGTGCAAGAGCCTGAACTTGAAGATGGGTCCTTCAATACATCTGTTTCCTTTTCTACAGAACCTCAATTAGAAAAGTGAGTATGATATCACGTTGTCATTCGTTCTTTTAATGTTATTCATTTACTTATTCATTCACTAATTTAACCCTCTGCACACTGATGTCAAAGTAACAAAATTTCCAAAAACATTTTTATCATCTCCGTGCAAATTTCTGACCAATACATTCATTTTTCAGTTCTACAGAAGATGAGCCAGTTACAGATGAGGTACCTACTCAACCAAATGGGTCATACCAGTTGGTTACTATGGGTTCCACAAAAAGAAAAGCAAAACTTATAGATAATGATGGATATTCTGAAAATGATGGATATTCTTACATTATTAAACACAGAAGAACAGCAAGGGACAAAAGTGAAAAAATCGACTGGCAGTGCTGCATATGAAGACAGGGAAATAGGTGTCCTGCAACAGTTATTGTGCATAACTCAGATTTTACACGAGGACCATCTGACCAGAACCATTCAGCAGAACTAGCAGTAGCAACTGCACTGATCATAAAGTCTCAGGGTAGTAGTCTGCTCTGCTGTTATCAAGTCATTTTATTTCAGCCTGTACAGTGCAGCCTCCCCACCCCACCTCTTACATATTTCTATTCTTTCTTTTATAGTAATACAGATGTATCAAACAGTTCCCATGAGCCAGAAGTTGGCCGACCAAAATTTAGCAACCTTGTAAGAATGGCTAACAGAACATGACAAAAAAACACGACCGAATAAGCCGAAGGACTTAAGTTCATACATGTATGTTGTAAAAAATAATAATATGTTTTTGTGAATGTCATTATCTACAGTAGAAGTTATAGTAAGTTGTAATATAACCACTATAAACAATGTGTCCTCCTGTTCCTACAATGACAACACCTGGTTCCGACATTAGATTTTTGAAAGACCTGGCAGAGGGCTTTTCAAAAAATAATGTCAGAATAATGTCAGAACCTGGTGTTATCAATGTAGGAAAAGTAAGACGCACAGTTTATAGTGGTGATCCTACAACTCATTCTGACTTGTACTGTACAGTATGCCGTGGGATAACCACAAGATAAATCTCTACATTTCTCTAAATTTTTAAAATTTTGTATTAACCACAGAAACATGGAGTTATTTGAGAGTTTTTAAATAATTTATCTTGGAGGTGGCATATTTAAATGTTTTAACCCGAGGCCTTAAATTAATTCTATGGTAACTTATTACCGTATATACAGGTACATACCTGTAGATAACTAAAAGGTGTTTATACATCATTGTTAAAGTCAGTTTCCATAGAAAATTCCACCCCATACTTTTATTCAAACCAATACTTTTATTAAATACGCGACAGTTTTCCACCCCATACTTTTATTTTGACACATTCTTTTATTCAAGTCACACGAGTAATACAAATTCAATGTAAATATAATGAAGATTTGTGATATTGTATAACTATATTACTATAATGATTAATGTGATCAGTTGGACTTAGTATAAATGAATATAAAATTCCAAATTATGTTATTGAAAAGAAACATCCAATAAATATTTTTTTTATTTCGGATGGGGGGGGGGGGGGGGGGGGGGGGGGGGGGGGGGCTGTCCAAATATTTTGGGGGGAAGTGTCAGGTCTGGGGGGGGGGAGTGTCTCATGAAAAAAAAAAATTCTTGGCGGAACACGTTCATCAAAAATGGGGAGGGGAAGTGTCCATTCTAGGGGGAAATGGTTTGGGTGGGGGGAGAGAATGTCGGTAACCAGACAATTCTGCACCAGTTTTCTGGTCAATTCGGCACCTGCCATTGGTCAATTCGGCACCTCACTGAGATGATTGATGCGTGTGTTCACACTTTATCGGCGACAACTAATAACTTATAAAAACAAATTCATGAACTCTTGTTAAAAGTTATTTAGTTGTCAGTAAAGCCTCAGGTTGTGTGATTAAATATTATGTTACAGGCGTAATAATTGTTCTTTAGAAAAACATTTTAAAGAACTTGTGACTTACAATACCGATTGTTAAGTGTCAGCAAGTTTAATAAATGTTGATTCAAGTTAAATTGTGTCTTTTTATTTTGTTATTTTGTTATTAAAACAATAATTGTTTCCCGAGCATCAATTTTATATAAAATAAAGCCCAAACCACCAGCAACATCACCTCCAGAATGTCTTCAGACTGTTGTGTTGAATGTAATACCAGTGTGGAGGTGCGCCAAAAGAACTAACAATAACTACTGCCCAGCGACTGTGATACAAGATGCTGAAACATTCAAAGAGGGACTCAAGTCACACATTCATTCAGCAGAGCCTGGAAAATTTTCTATAGCAAAAAAATCAGGGATGTGTCTTTCACTGGGCTCAAGCTGTCTTTCGTAAAGTACAAGAAAAGGGATTACAGACAGACTATAATAAGAAAGATACAGTTTACAAATATGTTAGAAAATTAATGGCACTCCCTTTTTTGCCTCCGGAACATATTGAACAATCATTTGAGCATCTAGCTGACCAGGCCTGTACACCAGAGTTGAAGTCTGTTGTACAATATATAAGAAACACCAAGTATATTTGAAATTGAACATTGGAGTGTATTCATGTCAAGTGTTCGTACAAACAATGACGTCGAGGGGTGGCACAATCGAATAAACAGTAGAGTTAACAGTAGAGGAAGGGTGCCATTTTATGTCCTCATTATTGAGCAGACATGGGGTCAAATACTTTGGAAAGTATTTAAATGCAAATGCAAATACTTTTCAAATTTTCAAATGCAAATACAAATGCAAATGCAGCTGAAATTGTCCAAATGCAAGTGCAAATGCAAATGCATTTGAAAATCAATTCAAAATTCAAATACTTTTCAAATACTTTCAAATACATTCTGACAAGTTAAAGAAAATAAAACTAAAAATCAGCTAAATCTTTCAATGTTTATCAAACATTTTTGTATTACTATCTCAGCCCCAGGACAGCCATTGTGGATTGATTACATTCAGTTTGTTCAGTTACAGAAAATAATATTCAATTTCTTCTGCTTGGCATATAATTTCTCTTGTAGCTGTGCTGTATTTTTTTTTCACCCAGAGTTGAATGAGTGTTCCTAAATCCACTTTCCACCTGTGTTATGCCCTAGGCTGTATTCTGATAAAAAAATATGCTATCTCAGATGATTCAAAAGACTAAGTGGATGGTCATTTATTACACCATGCTGTGCCTCTTGTCAGAGTTTGTATGAACACACTTTATCAGCACAGTAATCTTCCAAGTTCAAGATTTCTTTAGGCTGGACAAACAAATTAATTAACAAGAAGGAATTCTCTTTCCAGTCAACTGTGTAAAACTAGATATAATTAATCTGTTGAGTAACAAATGCAAAGTTCAATTTATGAAGTTAAGACAAAAGTATTTGAAATGTATTTGGAAAGTATTTGAAATTTCAAATACTTTTTCTTTCAAATGCAAATGCAAATACTTGCTTCTAAAATATTCAAATGCAAATGCAAATACTTGAAATCACGCATTTAAATGCATTTAATTGCAAATGCATTTGCATTTGACCCCAAGTCTACTATTGAGTTGATCAAAGAAGCAACAGCCATTCCCTTGACAATTTTGCTAGTTTCTGAGGGCAAAATGCAGAGACGGCAAAGGAAGGCTGCTGATGAGATTCAAGGGAAACTGTTTAAGTTAAGTGGCAAAGGTACCTTGATCGGGAAATTACCTCCAGTCAGCTTTTAAACAAATATTCTGGTATTTATGGACCTGTCGTTTAAGGGTTTATCCACACTGAAACAAAACAGTCCAATTTTTAGTATTTTATATAAGATTCCAGTAAAGGTTAAATTGTTTGTTAAAGGGTAACTTTTTACAATTATTTCTTCAGTGTATTGCCCCAAAACATAGCTCATGCTCCTTCTTTGAAACGAACTCAATTGAGGTCGTTGCAATGATGAATCATGAGCTATGTTTTGCAGCAAATGAAATCCCCAAAAATCTGATTTATTATTTTTTCAGTGTATTGCCTCAAAACATAGCTCATACTCCCTCTTTGAAACTTGCTCAATTGAGGTCATTGCAATGATGAATCATGAGCTATAGTGATGGGCCGATCATCAGGAAATATAATCGGAAGCTGCCGATTACAGGCCATCGGAAAATAATTGGTAGTCGTCGGTAAACATCGGCACACCCGGTTATAGTGAGGAACACATTGCACCACCGGACACCTACTTTCAAATCGCGTAGTGTGAAAAACCTGGCCTCTATAAAATCACACGCCTAGATAGTCGCCCTGCATGTGGATGAGCACTAAAACTTAAACAAAAAGTAGAAAATTACAGGTAATAACTGTTTGCCTCTCCCCGCACATTAGTCTACTGTGACTACACGGCAGTCGATTTTCTCACTGAAAACTGAAACATTTCCAGTTTTAATTTCGGCTCATTTTTTTAATGCGCATGTCGTGTTATAGCAAATGAAACAGAGTTCAAAGGTTAATTTATTGAATTTTATTCATAAAATATAGTAAGGTGAATTGTGATTGGCTAGCAAGCAGTGAAATCGTCTGCTACAACCAACCGCATTGCTTGTACCAAATAATTTCACATGTTTATCTTTCTGTGGGATATGGACGTTTCGGCTTCAGGACATTTCGGCCCACTAAATAATTCCACTTTGTTTATCTTTGAGTGAAATAGGGACGTTTCTTCCTTGGGACGATTTGCTGCTACAAAATAAAAGTGAAAGAAGGTAGAGTATCCCCCCCCCCACACACACCTTTAACCTTCGTCTGAATTGCATCATAGCCTTCAGTAGCTCTTTCCATGTGTATCTGACGCGCACTGGACTGCTGGACTTGACTCTCGTAATGCATGTCAGGGTTGTTGATTTTTTTGATTTTTTTTAAAAAATCAAAAAATCGATTTTTTTGATTTTAATCAGTTTTTTTTTATTTATATCGATTTTTTTTATTTTTTCATGAATCTTTGTAATAACTCAATGATAACTGGTATATGGAGTGATAAAGTGATACAGAGCCTTGAGAGGACAAAAATGAATACATTTGGAAGTTGTTACAACCTTAAATTACGTTTTTGAGAGATCTATTGCTTATGCCATCTGTCCTATCTGGGTATGAAATTAATAACAGGTGTCGAAACATTCATTGTTAATCATAGATTCATAATACTGTTGGTCATCATTTTTGTAACATAACAATGGTTCTTGAGCATTTATTGATTATTAACAGAACAAAGTAATCAAGTAATCGGTAACCAAACTCGAAGATCCTCCTCGTGTGTTCAAAATCAGAACAAATTCTTTGTGAATGTTCAAATGTTCAATTATTCAAAACTACTTGTTATGAACTGTCCTGGATCAATAATTAGTGGTCATCATCAGCAGCTTTATCACACTCTGTGTCAAATCTCATTGCCTTCTTATCATCAGACTGGTTGAAGGCTTTGAATAGGAAAACCAACTTAGATGCTTTCTCAAAGCCAAGTCGATTGCGTAGTTTCGATTGGACAATGCCATAACTGGAGAAAACTCTCTCAACTCCAGAGGAGGAAGCCACAGCCGAGAATAACTGCATAACTACATCTCTGAAGTCTTCACTTATGTCATGAGAAAACCACCATTCCAACACAGACACCTTTGATGTTACAGACGGGTCAAACTTAAACTCCTGAAATGGTGTGGATTTTGCTTGGAATTTAATATTAAGACAGTTGGCATGATAGTGCTGTGCTTCTCACCAATGTACTCAACTGCATCTTGCTTCTCTTTATCAGTTGAATGCTTCCCTTGGTATTTTGGATGTAATAAATTCGCAAGAAAATGAGCCTTGGTCGTTGCTTGTCTATATCTGTCACTGAAACTTTTTTTAACCAGAGCTACATTGGGGAGGTTACTTTCTAGCTCTTTCCATACCACTACAACGTCAGCAATCATACAATTGTCTCTTTGTGTCTTGTCCAAAGCCACAGCAATGGGTTTCAGTCGAGCTAAAAGGTCTTCAGCTGATCTCTTCAGGCCAAGATTAGAAACTTTGTTACAGATATTTTTATCAATCTTGTCTCTATCAGAGTCACATATCTTGACAAGTACATGCCAGCACTTCAGATAAACTTGAAGGCAATCTGCCATAGTGTTCCATTTTACTTCTTGGGGCATAACAAATCGTTGGCCACCTTCTTGTCTATACCTCGCCGATGCATAGTGATTATTCCTGAAGTATTTTATGATTTGTAGGATGTGATCAGTAACATCGGGAATTTCCAAATCATGTGCCAGTAAATTCAACAGATGAGCAGAACACCAATAACTTATCAAATTTCCACCAACATCTTCGGACTTTTCAAGTATCTGTCTCATTTTCTTAACATTTGCTGCATTGTCTGTGACTATACTTCTGACGCTGCAACCAAACTCATTTTTTGCTTTGGTAATTGCATCAGTCGCCAAACCAGCTAGATATTCCGCTGTGTGAGGGCTCCCAGACGTATCCACTGTGTCTACCAAGTAAACAGACCCTGTGTCAGTTGAAACAGTGTGGCAAATAATGGGTTCATTGTGGCAATTGGGCCAACCATCAAGGGCCAAACAAACTTGTTTTCCTACCAATTCTTGGGCCACAGTCTGTCTTTCTCGATCATATATCTTTGGAAGCCATTTGTCTGATATTTCAACACGGGACGGTGATGTGTAACCTGGTGACAGGTCTCAGTGAAGTAATCATCTTCTTGAAATGTGCATGTTCAACCAAGCGAAATGGAGAATTGGTGGCAAACAGCATCTGAGCAACTTCTTCATCAAACTTCTCATTCTCAGCTGCAGTTGTTTTAATCACATACCCCCCGAATCCACGCAGTTTACTCGAACTTGAACCTATCCGTGACTGTTTCTCAGGAACAACACTAGAGGAGGCTGGTCTTTTGGCCATTACTGTTGTACCAGAGGTGGATGGACCTTCTGATTGTGATAGATTTGATTGCTCAGTGGCACTACTTGATGATTCACTGACTTCTACAATTTCAACTGATTCTGTTGAGACACATTTCTTGTCTTTGTGATCTCTCATTCTTGAAACAATCCCCTGTATCTCCATGTTGCATTGCTTGCACTTTGCTCTGAACCCTTTGCCACTTTTAGTAGGGATTCTGACAAAGGAATTCCAAATAACATCCATCTTTCTACCACTAGACATTTTGAAAATCAGTTTTTGAAGATGAGTGCAGGTCCAACTTGAAGTTTTTCTTGGTAATAATTACTAGTACCATGAATACATCAAAAGTGGGAGTTGATTCAGTTGAACTAGGAAAACCCCAATTCCAAGAAGACCAATATTTCTGAGAAACCGAAAGTTGAACTAGGAATGCCCAAATTCCAAGAAAAACAATAGTCTATGATAAAGTGAAAGTTAAACTAGGAAAACTGTACTCTAAATTTAACCCATTTGGTTTACCAGGTATCACTCTCATATTCCAAGAATGCCAAGTAGACCCACTATCAGACTGTATATATGGTCACAAAAGACTTGAAGATGACCACTTAAATCATCACAATTATTGGAGCTTCATTTGAAGATGAGTTTGGTGGAAAGCTGATTTAAATCAATGATTTTTTTTTTAAAATCCATTGATTTAAATCAAGATTTAAATCAAGGATTTAAATCACTTGATTTAAATCAAACAACCAAGATGCATGTTATTCAGCCCCAATCTCCACGACGGGGTGGGGATTGGGGCTGAATAAAACTCATTAATTCGTATTTGTCTTTCGCTAAGGAAAGACAAATACAAATTATGAGTTTTATTCAGCCCCAATTCCCACCCCGTCGTGTGGAAACTAGTTGCTGTTATTTAGAAGGACGAATACGAAAACCGGTATGCTTTTACAGTGTTTGGGTCCATGTGTTAATTTTTGTGAAACCCTGCAGCAGCACGTGTTGACCTCATTATCATTTGTTCTATTTTTAATACTGGAAAATTTTGTTGGTGTTCAGTGCACTGAATATGTTTATTTGAAGCAATAATTACACTGTTCTGTTGCTGGTGCATGTTTCATACTGCATTAAATGGATTTATTTATAGGACCCTTTCATTATTGTCGTCATTTAAGGTCAGTTCAATATAACATTTTGTGTTGTTTTCTCTTTCCAAATTTAATGAAAGCACACGTTTTGAAAACAATACTTTGATTGGTCAGTTCGTCAGACATGTCAGTTTGAGAAGGAAAACAATACTTACCTGTCAATAAATAAAGAACAAGTTTGCAAATAATATTGTTTCAATAACTCTATTTCCATTGTACAATATATTGTGCATACAATACATGTTTTTAACATAAAACAAAGAAAGAAAGATGAAATATTCAACTGAAAAGAAAATCATTGTCATTTGGAATTTACGTTTCACTGCGATTTTCCCACCACACCAGTCCGGGACGGATCTTTGAGTGGGTGTCCGAAAATTTTGAGGCTTACAAAAAAAATTTTTGATGAAAGACATGGTGTCCGAAGACAAAAAGTGTCCGAAAATTTAGATGAAATACGGTATGTAAATGTTATTTTACATTTACTAACTTTAATTTTGACACTGCATTGAATGTAAGCATTATTTTTTATTCAACTGTAAAAATCGGTAATCGGATCGGAATCGGCCAATTATGAGTCCTCAATAATCGGTAATCAGCACACATGTAAATACCATGATCGGCCCATCACTGCAGTACAGACATACTGATTTGGTACTCTGCCATTGTGTGAGTGGGTTTCAATCCCCAAATAACTTTTGTACTTGGGTGGATACTTGAGAACTTGGAGGCAATCAACAGTTCATGGACCACCAGGTATTCCATGAATGCCTTACTACACGGCATTCATGGACCAGCAGGTATTCTACCTGGTGGTCGATGAACTGCTACTTTGCCATTGAACCATCATGTTTCTACCAGACAAGCAGTTACAAGTTAGGACTAATGCCCATTGTCCACCATGATACAGAACTTGTGAATGTGTATCGTATTTAGCTATGATTGGATAGCTTTCTCTGAATTTTGCATAGCAAAATGCGATGCGATAGCTCTTATTTTGATCCCTGGTTCAGTTGGCTCTTTGTAAATGGAAAGCAGAAAAATCAACAATGTTTCAAAGAGTCAGACTGAAGTCTGTCAAAACCGTCGGTGTCAATCATACTAATTCCGAATGTAAACACTGAACCATAGCTGATCGAATTCGTGTACATCAAATTTATTTATATTTATTTATTTATTTATTGGTGTTTAAGGTCACATACTTATACACAATGGCTAATCATGACCGTGCCAGTTTTACGGGTGGAGAAAACCTGAGTACCCAGAAAGAACCACTGAGCAACGAGAAGCAACTGTCAGCTCAACATTCTAAGTCTGTTCAAGCTCCACTCAAGCAGGGTTATAGCGGTTGAAGACATGTGCACCACTGATGTGCGGTATGCCTTAGTACATGGCGTCACCGTGCGCCTGTGTAGGCAATAGAGATGAGATGATTAATCGGTGTAACATCGGCACTCAGGCGATAAGGGCCCATTGGTTCACCATCGTCACTCGATGGTTCAACATCGGCCTTAACCGATTGTCTGAAACTCAGTGAATGTGAAAGTGTTATGGATGATCTGTAATGAACTTTCTTTCCCTTCGTGGGACAACCAGTGGCAAGTGATCAGTATGTAACTTGTCTGTTACTGATATCAGGTGAATGTAATTGATGGTTCGTGAAAGAAAAGGCAGAATATTATATTTAAGATTTTGATTGTGTAAATGTGTACCGAGTTGTTTTTTATCCATCGTGTGAATACGGACGTTCTTCACTGCCCAAACTGTACTGCATTCTGCAAAATGTCGCAATATTTCTTTCAACCATGCTCATCGTCTCATTAAATATATAATGAGTCTTTATTCTCATATTGGACAGATAATTCCTCCATATTAGTAATCTGTGTTAACTGTGAGAGGCTTGGATGCAGTAAGTTTAATATCGGTCACTCGGGGTGGAATTTATCAACTCGAAGCCACTGAATTTTTCTCATGTTCAAATGTGTGGAGCATGTGATACAAATAGATAATGCACACGACTCGTGTGATACAATCCCATATATGGGTTTACCGAAAAGAAACTCACAATTTAAAATGTGTTTCCAACTGTGACTTTTGATAACTTCTCGACTGAGATGTTAGGTGTTTATTTTAAATCGAAAATATACTGCACTGATGAAGGTGCTTCACTGACATAAAATAAACCCTTCGATGTCTGTTATTTAACTTATTTAAATGAGTATTAAAAGTGTGTTATTTTCCAGGTTGATGGGGATTAATGGCACATAAATTAAATTTTGATTACTGTAAATCAGCCAGCTTCTGCAGTAAGCTTCAATAATAAAGAAACCATCTGACATCGGCATTCAGTTTCGGCCGATTGTTGTCTAAAATAATCGACATTCGTCTGATGGGGCATTTTACTATAGTCCAGTCATCATATGGTTGAACCCAGAACAAATTGCAATACAAATGATGTTTGTGCTGTGCGATAGATAAAGGTGTATGGAAAAACATATTTAAAATCCCCTTGAATCCCTTCATGGGAAAATAGTTAAATAATTGATTTTATTCCTTCGTAGTTTTCGCAATTTTTAAGTAGTTTCGATGTTTCCGTAGTGATATTACGCTGAATAGAATCGTCAGAACGCATCGACGTAACTGAGAGAGATTTATGGTAAGTAAACTCTTAACTTACTTGTGTATCTATTATTCCAGTAAGAATGCAATTCGTTCCTAAAAAGTGGAGATAAAACAAAATTTGGTTCTTTTCAAAACGCACTGATGCGCGAATCATTTACTGACTTGACCGACATAACGCACAGATGCTGACGATTTTTTTTTTATCTACGGAAGCACAGACTTGCAAAGGAGTTTATCTGTCTCTTTAAACGAACACCTGGTCGTCACATTTGCAGCAATTTTGCAACGTGTTTTAAGCAGAATAAACGTTTTACACTGTCATCTCTACTCTGTATTATGCTTTTAAAACTTACTATCATACAAAGTGTGCAAATAGCAACCCATGACCTCTTGATATTTTGATGCCTAAATTAAAATATTAGCTCAAAATTTTGATAATTGTTTCGGATAGAAGATATCTAGATGCTGCTTTGGAATCGATATCAGAGGTGTTTAGTCCTGTAATTCTAAATTATCTAAAATCATTGTGCAACCCACTCAGGGGTGCCCATCTCCACTACGGGTAGACCTACATTAGTAAGAACAAGCGTACGACCGCCTGTGAAGTCATGGCAATTTGGGCGTAGTTTGGGCATTGATTGTACTGAATACGGGAGTTTTAATGAAATTAATATTTTGAGGGAAATTTGATGTAGACCCCCCCCCCCCCACACACCCAGGTACACAAACTTTGCCTCTCTAGTACCCCCACCCTACCCACGCCCGTACGCACAAAGCCGTATATTTATAGAAATAAAAGTAAATGTTACTATAGTCATATTGTTTGTTCTAGGATGACGTAGCAATTAGTGGTACGAACATATGCATTATATGCAAAAAAGAAATATCTGCATCAGAATGATCAGCTTTGTTAACACAAAAGGGGACAGACAGTATAAACAATGCAAGTAAGAGATTATGTCAGAATGATATGAACGCTGAAGTTGGATCCCGTGTGCATATTTCTTGCCGAAAGCGTTTCACTGACTGTAGAAATAAAGCGCCTAGTGCTGATCAGAAGGCTTCTGGATTTTCAAATACAAACAAAAGAATCAACCGTTCCTCATACAGTCATTATAATTCTGAGTCTGACTGTTTATTTTGTGGCACGTATGTTGAGTTCAACACTAAATATGGTTTGAGGAGCGAGGCTCAGAAAGTTCGGACTGATGATTTTGCTGCTACAATTAAACAATGTTGTAAAACTCGCAGCGACCAATGGTCACATGTGGTACTTGGCCGAATTGAATATTTCGATGCAGATCTTCATGCGGCCGATTGTGTGTACCATAAAGGTTGCAGCGGAAATTTTCGTACTGGAAAACAAATTCCCAAAGAATATTCAGATTCAAGTGTTGATAACCCTAAAAGACTTAAAGTTGGTCGACCCGAGAACGACATTCAAAATTCTGCTTTTATCAAAACTTGCGAATATTTTGAAAGCATTGATGACGAGCAGGTTACAATAGCGTCTTTGGTATCTCAAATGAATAACTTTCTAATTGGGACAGAATATAGTACCTCTACTAGCCATAAATATTTGAAAAAAAGACTATTGGAATATTATGAGGACAGAATTGTTATTTCTTTTGAAGGTGGAATGGCGGATGTGGTTACATTGAGGGAAACTAGCGATCGTATTTTAAGGAGTTATTATCAACAACCAAAGGATGCAGACTTAGCTTTACAAAAACAACTAGAACTATCACTGAAGGTGATTAATACCCCCGCTTTGGGTTTTTAGAGGAATGCACTTCTGATCATGTAGGCGAAGGCCATTAGGAAATGTATACATGAAGATCATTTTTTGTTGTTGAAATTTGTATTTGCATGTGGCCTTCCACAGAACAGCACTGAATACTTAAAGAGCCCACACATATATGGTTTACATTTGGAAAAACACATTTACAATGTGCAACGTGTATTCAAAATCGGTTCATTAATGTAGGAGGAGTTGCACACACAAGAATCCCATTTGAAAACCCATAATAAATCCAAGTTAAAGGGAGATAACCTAGTTAAAATTGTCGCAGATCAAAAATTTGGGAATATGCGTATGTTCACTTAGTTGTGATAATGTTTGAAAGGTTTCGTCAAAATTGATTGATAAATGTAGGAGGAGTTGCACGCACAAGAATTTCATGTAGAAACCCATAATAAATCTAAGTTAAAGGGAGATAACCTAGTTAAAATTGCCACAGCTCAAAAATTTTGGAATATGCACATGTTTACTTAGTAGTGATGATGTCTGTAAACTTTTGTCCAAATTGATTGATAAATGTAGGAGGAGTTGCGCACACAAGAATTTCATGCAGAAACCCATATTAAATCAAAGTTCAAGAGAGATAACCTGGTTAAAATTGTCGCAGATCAAAAAGTTTGGAATATGCACATGTTCACTTAGTAGAGATGATGTTTGAAAGGTTTCATCAAAATCGGTTCATTAATGTAGGAGGAGTTGCGCACACAAGAATTTGTTCGAACGGAAAGACATAATAAATCTAAGTCAAAGGGAGATAACCTGGTTAAAATTGTCGCAGATCAAAAATCTTGGAATATGCGCATGTTCACTTAGTAGTGATGATGTCTGAAAAGTTTTGTCCAAATTGATTGATAAATGTAGGAGGAGTTGCACACACAAGAATTTCATGTAGAAACCCATATTAAATCAAAGTTCAAGAGAGATAACCTGGTTAAAATTGTCGCAGATTAAAAAGTTTGGAATATGCACATGCTCACTTAGTAGAGATGATGTTTGAAAGGTTTCATCAAAATCGGTTCATTAATGTAGGAGGAGTTGCGCACACAGGAATTTGTTCGGATGGAAAGACACAATAAATCTAAGTCAAAGGGAGAAAAACTGGTTAAAATTGTCGCAGATCAAAAATCTTGGAATATGTGCATGTTCACTTAGTAGTGATGATGTCTGAAAAGTTTTGTCCAAATTGATTGATAAATGTAGGAGGAGTTGCGCACACAAGAATTTCATGTCCGGAAAGACGTACGGACGGACGTACAGGGCGATTCCTATATAGCCCCCACTTCTTCGAAGCGGGGGTATAATTAACTGTAGAAACTGCAGCTGAAATAATAAGAAGTGATATTAAATCTCAGATTGTCACCAACAAAGATATGTATCCCGGAATTGAGGAATTAAATAATGATAAAGGCGTTTCCTATTTGCCTCAAACTCTTACATTATTACTTAGCAAGCTTTTTGTTAGCAAAGACACAACTAAAGTAGCATCTTTGGGCCAATGTATTGTTCAGGCTGTTCGACCCCGAGCTGTTCTGACACCATTGCAGATTGGGTTAGCCGTGCAAATGCATCACCATTTTCGTTCTAAGTTCCTTATTGATACTCTGCATGCCCTGGGATTTTCTGCATCTTACAATGAGGTTATCAGGTTTGAACGCAATGCTGCTTCCGTTTCCGGGAGTGATCTGCCAAACATATCGAACGAATCAACTGCAATAATGATAGCTGATAATGTTGATCATAACGTGTGCACAATAGATGGCAGAAATACATTACACGCAATGGGAATGATTGCTTCAATTACTCCTCACACGAAGCCTTCGACTCTTGTTCCCAGATCTCTTATATCTCAATCAGATGTATGTGATCTGGCTTCCGTTTTGATTCATGAATACAAACCGGTCAGTGAAAAGTCTAAGCAAATTATCTTTAAAGATATTCAAACTGTTAATTACGCAAAAGGCGGGTTGGATTTGCTTTGGCAAATAAGCTGGTCTTTCAAAGAGTCTAGAATAAATTGGTCTGGCATGATGCAAGTTGCATATTCCCACCAAACAGATATTCCTTCTCAAAGGTCATCTATTGTGTTTTTACCTATTATTGACCTTAAACCTAGCGACATGACGTGCATTATGTCTACTCTTAAATACTTATCAAACCTGTCAAGGAAGCATGCGCTTGACCCAGTTATAACTTTTGACCAACCACTCTTTTGGAAGGCATCCTTGATCATTTCGGAACATTCGGATTTGGGCGATGTGTGTTTACTACTTGGAGGATTTCATACAGTAATGAATTTACTTGGTGCTATAGGCACATTAATGGATGGCTCGGGCCTTCGCGAAATACTTGAAGAGATATATGCCAAGAACGCAGTGACTCATATCCTCACGGGAAAAGCATACTCAAGAGCAGTTCGAGCTCATCTCATAGTTGATACAGCTCTATGCGCTTTGATTTGTGAACAGGAATTTCCAAAAAGCAATGATGGAAAACAACATTCATTGATGGATCAAGCTTCCACTTTATATGATGGAGTTCTAAGTGGTGATATTTCAGTTCATGATATCCAATCATCAACGGTTCTTAATGAGATAGAATCTATACTATCTACAGCACAAGATAAATTAAAATGTTCTTCTGATTAGGGCTGGGCGATATGGGAATCTGAATACCGGTAACGATATCAGAAAAAATATCGCGATATACCGGTATATCGTGCAGCAGTGTGTGAAACGCATATTAAGTGCAAGGGATATCATGAATAAAAAATATATTTTTGGAGCAAAAGATAGAAGTATCACTTACTGCTCTGGAAAAATGAATGATTTGAATGGAAGACCATAATAATCCATGTCTACAAAGTTATTGAACCTATTGTTTAATACGAAAATAAGCCATAAAATTATCATGGGTTTACTGGCTTTCATCTGAATCTGGGATACAAGTAAATTAGTCTTTGTCAATTTAATTCCTGTAAAAACATGGCCAGCCTCTCTTGACTGATAAGCATTTAATTACTGAGCCAGGCAATTGTCACATTGTGTTAATTGCGTGTGTGTGGCTTCATGAAAACAGTGGCAAACAAAACTTTTTATCAAAACAACGGGTATCCAGTTGATGGGATTCTGAGGGCCTGGTTTCACAAAGAACCAGAAGTAGCTCCTCCCCTTCTCCTATCTTCCAGCAGTGAACTTCCTCAGATGACAATGTCAAATGTAATCTGTCACATGTCAGGCCAGTCGGTCTGTTGATATTAAGCACGCCTCCAAGACGTGATCACCCTTCACTTTCATGAGAGTCTGCAGGTGTCAATCACCAGCCGACAATGTTTTCTCCCAGTGATGGCATCACACCTCTGTCATATTTGACAAAAATTGTTGCACATTTCGCAATTGTGAATATGTGTGATTTGAAACATTTTTGTGTCAGATTGCTGACAACGAATTAAGCGATAAGTATGGCTTGCAGATTACAGTTCAAACAAATGCGACCAACAGCAGGTGACCGTGTTTTCACAGCGTGACAGTCGGGTGTGTTTTCCATGTAACAACAAACTATTTGTGTGATGTGTGCTACTTTAATTATTCAGTAATTAAAAATAATCAAACAAATTTAGCAAACAAGTATTACATTTTTATTTCATAATTTCTCCATGAATGCTTGCATGTCGGTGACGATAAACGAGATAGAATGTTACTCTCATCATCTCTCGCTGTTTATCATTTGTTCACGAAATAAGGAAAGATAAACTTCCTGTATTTTCAAAGCAACTTTCTGTGCGATTTAACGAAAAAACACATGTTGAAATTTTATTATCATGTGACCCAAACCAATATCGTTACAGACGATATACCGGTATTGCCAAAAAATAGACGATATTTAACCGGTACCGATTTCAATACCGGTATTTACCGGTATATCGAAATATCGCCCAGCCCTACTTCTGATACCAGTAAGTTATGGTTGTCATATCAACAAATGATATCGGTTGTGCGCAAACTTATTTCAGCAGACCGCACAGGGTCTTTTGATTTGCACCTTGACGCAGTGTATGAATCGCTTCCTATATTTGCTGCTGCGGGACATCACAACTACCTCAAGTCAGCATATTTATATCTACAAAACATGAAACAGTTACAGCACAAAAATGCACATCTTTATCAACAGTTCAAAGCCGGTCGACATAAAGTTAAACGTTCTGAAAGGCAGTGGACCAGACTTTCTGCTGATTTAGTCATAGAGCAGGTCTTGATGTCATAGAGCAGTTCTGAAAGGCAGTGGGCCGGACTTCCTGCTGATTTAGTCATAGAGCAGGTCTTGATGTGATCTATTAAATCAACAGGTGGTTTAACACGCGGAAGTGGTATGTCAGAGGCCCAACGAGCAACATGGTTATTGTCTATGCCAATATGTTCTGAGTATAATATTGCCATGCAGGATTTTGCCGAAGTGTCATATCATTCCAGTGACCAACACAAGGACATTACCGTAGCAAGAATTGAAAGGGACAAGCTAGATATAGGAATGAAAGTGTCAATGACACTGTAGCTCAACTTGACAAACTTGAACTTGGTAAGTTATAAATGAGATGGCAAAATTGAAGATCATTGGGACCAATGTCAGTTTTTTTGCCAGTGGCAACATTTTTTGACAGAAACCGAAGAAAATCGATAGCTCCCATCTAGAGGCCTCCCCAAACAAGCATGCAAGGTTTCAAAGCAATCCGATCATAAATGTGCCCTGTAGGGTGTACAAAAGGGAAATATTGTGGTCTGACTAGACTAAATTCTAAGAACGTTGGCCATGGCAACATTTTTTGACGGAAATGGAAGAAAATCGATAGCTCCCATCTAGAGGTCACCGTAAATAAGCATACCAGGTTTCAAAGCAATCTAATCATAAATGAGCCCTGTAGGGTGAGCCAAAGGGAAATATTGTGGTCTGACTAAACTAAGTTCTAAGAATGTTGGCTGCGGCAACATTTTTTGATGGAAATTGAAGAAAATCGATAGCTCCCATCTAGAGGTCACCCCAAACAAGCATGAAAGGTTTCAAAGCAATCCGATCATAAATGTGGCCTGTAGGGTATGCCAAATGGAAATATCGAGTCTTCTGACTGAACCAAGTTCTAAGAACGTTGGCCGCGGCAACATTTTTTGATGGAAATTGAAGAAAATCGATAGCTTCCATCTAGAGGTCACCCCAAACAAGCATGCCAGGTTTCAAAGCAATCCGATCATAAATGTACCCTGTAGGGTGTGCCAAAGGGAAATATTGAGTCTTCTGACTAAACTAAGTTCTAAGAACGTTGGCCGCGGCAACATTTTTTAGCAGAAATTGAAGAAAATCGATAGCTCCCATCTAGGGGTCTCCCAAACAAGCATACCAGGTTTCAAAGCAATCTGATCATAAATGGGCCCTGTAGGGTGTGCCAAAGGGAAATATTGAGGTCTGACTGAACTAAGTTCTACGAACGTTGGCCGTGGCAACATTTTTTGCCGGAAATTGAAGAAAATTGATAGCTCCCATCTAGAGGTCACCCTAAATAAGCATACCAGGTTTCAAAGCAATCAAATCATAAATGTGCCCTGTAGGGTGTGCCAAAGGGAAATATTGTGGTTTGACTAAACTAAGTTCTAAGAACGTTGGCCGCGGCAACATTTTTTGACAGAAATTGAAGAAAATCGATAGCTCCCATCTAGAGGTCACCCGAAACAAGCATACCACGTTTCAAAGCAATCCGATCATAAATGTACCCTGTAGGGTGTGCGAAAGGGAAATATTGAGTCTTCTGACTAAACTAAGTTCTAAGAACGTTGGCCGCGGCAACATTTTTTGACAGAAATTGTAGAAAATCGATAGCGCCCATCTAGAGGTCTCCCCAAACAAGCATACCAGGTTTTAAAGCAATCTGATCATAAATGTACCCTGTAGGGTGTGCCAAAGGGAAATATTGAGGTCTGACTAAACTAAGTTCTACGAACGTTGGCCGTGGCAACATTTTTTGCCGGAAATTGAAGAAAATCGATAGCTCCCATCTAGAGGTCACCCTAAATAAGCGTATCAGGTTTCAAAGCAATCAAATCATAAATGTGCCCTGTAGGGTGTGCCAAAGGGAAATATTGTGGTTTGACTAAACTAAGTTCTAAGAACGTTGGCCGCGGCAACATTTTTTGATGGAAATTGAAGAAAATCGATAGCTCCCATCTAGAGGTCACCCCAAACAAGAATAAGAAGTTTCAAAGTAATCCGATCATAAATGTACCCTGTAGGGTGTGCCAAAGGGAAATATTGAGTCTTCTGACTAAACTATGTTCTAAGAACGTTGGCCGCGGCAACATTTTTTGACAGAAATTGTAGAAAATCGATAGCTCCCATCTAGAGGTCTCCCCAAACAAGCATACCAGGTTTTAAAGCAATCTGATCATAAATGTACCCTGTAGGGTGTGCCAAAGGGAAATATTGAGGTCTGACTAAACTAAGTTCTACGAACGTTGGCCGTGGCAACATTTTTTGCCGGAAATTGAAGAAAATCGATAGCTCCCATCTAGAGGTCACCCTAAATAAGCGTATCAGGTTTCAAAGCAATCAAATCATAAATGTGCCCTGTAGGGTGTGCCAAAGGGAAATATTGTTGTTTGACTAAACTAATTTCTAAGAACGTTGGCCGCGGCAACATTTTTTGACGGAAAGTGAAGAAAATCGATAGCTCCCATCTAGAGGTCACCCCAAACAAGCATAAGAAGTTTCAAAGTAATCTGATCATAAATGTGACCTGTGAGGTGTGCCAAAGGAAATTGTGGACGTACGTACTAACGTACTAACATACTAACGTACGTACGCCGACGGACGAGAAGTGATGGCAATAGCTCAGCTTGACTTTGTCAAGTTGAGCTAAAAATTGTTGATAGAATTCGCCCAATATCACCATTCTCTGATGACCAAAGTTTGCGCAATATAGTAAATGGTGTAACCGCGGTAAGTGGAGTAAATGTACATGAAGCACACTCTGTTGGCACTCAGCTGGTTGATAAAATGAAAGATAAAGAAGTGTTCAGCTGTACTTAAAAACGGAATGAAAAAGTTCAAACTCTCGCTAGTGTAAACGCGGTTAAACTTAAAGACGATTTAAAAATCGACCCAGTCTTACTCTTTCAGCGTCTCTATGTTGTTGCTACATATACAGATATAAATCTTGAGGAATGTTTGAAATACGAACTCTGTTCATACCCACCTTCACTCTTTGAGGCACCAAATGTACTCAGAAAAGCTTATAAACCCCAATTAGCAAAAGCGATTTCAAACGCTGTGTCTGAAACTGACGCGTCGGGAAATCACGATGAAAACTCAACAGAACCCAATTATGTTTTAGATGGCGGTTCGTTACTCCAACGCGTCCCATGGAAAAAAGGGGCAACCTACCAAGAAATAGTTGACTCATATGTTTCATTGGTCTCAGCTAGGTATGGCCAAGCGACAAGTGTTTTTGATGGATACACAAGTTGTCAGACAACGAAAGACATGGTACAATCCTGTCGTTCCAAGTCTTCAAGTCCTGACATTAACTTTACTTTAGACATGGTGTTCCAAGGTCAAAAACAAACATTTTTATCTAATCCTTCAAATAAACAGAAAATGATTTATTTCATTTCTGATCAGCTGAAAAATAATGGGTGTTCGGTCAGCCATGCTGATGGGGATGCCGATTCTCAAATAGTGCAGGCTGCTATTGCATCTTCTAATAATTACCCAACAGTTCTTATTGGGGAAGACACAGATTTGCTTGTTTTGTTGCTGTTTTGGGCAAATGATGTTAAATTTAATCTTCTCTTTAGAAGTGACATCAAACGATTGAAATCGAAATCAGCCAATCCAATCTATAACATAAAAAGCATTCAGAAACATATAGGACTCAACATTTGTAAGAGCCTATTGTTTCTACACGCCTTTACTGGATGTGATACCACTTCACGCATATTTACCGTCAGTAAACAAAAAACATTCCAAAAACTTCAAAATGATGAGTATTTTCGTAGCTTGTGTGAAGAATTCTCTTTACCGAATCACACACCAAATGAAATAGAATCCATTGGATGCAAGGCTATGATTTCAATTTTTGGTGGTCAACCTGACGACTCGCTTACTACCTGTCTTTATCGAATGCTGGCAGGTAAAGTTGCTAGCGCACAAACTTTTGTCAAGCCCGAGTCTCTCCCCCCAACGCCATGTGCAACAAAATTCCACAGTTATCGTGTGTACTATCAAATCAGGGTGTGACAGGGCTGTAATGCTCTTAATCCAACTGAGTGGGGTTGGTGTGTAACTGATAAGCAGTATATGGCCCGCACCACAGAACTTTCCCCTGCACCAGACTCATTATTAAAAGTAATCAGATGCAACTGTAACACTGGATGTTCAACTAACCGCTGTGGATGTAGGCGCAATGGCCTAATGTGTACCAGTGTTTGTGGAAAATGCCAAGATACACATTGTGATAACATTCCACAGTTGACTGTGGACATCGATGACACTGATGGCATTTAACACATTACTTCACACAGCGAATCACACAGCGAATCCAGAAAATGCCAAAACGTAAAAGGTATGGGGGCCAAAAAGACCTGAAATATTGCTGTACTTTGTGAATCCAACCATACAGATATGGATATCAGTTGAACCAGCTCAGATAGTCAGTTCAACTGTTACCCACATTTGTATGGTTACATTATTTTAATTGATAAAAATGTGAAGGCTATTTTTTTCCAGAAAAATCTGTTAGGTAAAAGGTTAACAGGCATGTGAATGGACAAATTATGAATACATTTGTGACCCGTGTTACTCTTACGGAGAAAAAAAAAAAAGACATAGCGCCCCAACTCCAGGGACCCATGGTGATAGCCATAAATGTATGTATATGGAACCAAGAATATGGCGAAGGAAACTCCTAAGGAATTACGCACCCAAACCACTGAACATATGTATCATGACGCTTACAATCTCTCTCTCTCTCTCTGTCTGCATGCCTGTCTGTCTCTCTCTCTCCCCTCTCTCACTGTCTGTCTCTCTCTCTCTCTGCATACCTGTCTGTCTGTCTGTTCCCTCTCTCTCTGTCTGCCGGTCTGTCTGTCTCTCTCGAGAGAGAGACAGACAGACAGACAGACAGAGAGACAGAGGCAGAATGAGAGAGACATGGGCAAAGGCAGATGAGTGGTGGCATAAATTAACAATTGGAGAAAAGTCTAAATACGTCCACATTTTGGTTAATTTTCTGTTAAAGCCTGATTGTAGATAAAGTATTTTCCATGGCTAGTCGTTATAATGTGTCATAAATTTATTCTGTATATATAAGTGTATGCTACTGGGCTGACTTCGTATTAGAATTGCGTATATTGGTCGCATTGGAGCATGCAGTGTATGATCAACATGTTTTCACCCGAATTCCAATTTTCCCCCGTTTTTGTTTAATTTTACGTGGTTTTACCTCATTTTTCATTGCTTTCCCATGCAGGGACAGATGGGGATTTTTAATATAATGTCTCTAATACAAATCTAAAACAAATAACACAAATAAAAATTGTATTGCAATTTGTTCTCGGTTAGGTGTATTTTTCTCATAAAATGACTGGACTACTAATCGGCTCGTCTCGAATGAGCTATGTTTTGCGGCAAATGAAACAAAAAAAGCTGATTTATTATTTCTTCAATAAATTGAATATCCACCTTTTGTCTGATTACTTTTAACTGAAAATATTTAAAATAAAAAAAATATTAGAAAAATCTTATTCCTCGTCTTTCACAACCCCCATGTTTTCGCAGAATCGTCCTGGCTGTCTTTTGCGCTGAACGTCTCGACAGTATCATGATAATTTTTATGATTGATATTCTCGAAGGTACTGGAACGTTTCGGCCTCGAGATGTTTTGGCCTCCATATATTGAGGTACCGGAGAAAGGAGAAAATTTTTGAAGTGGGTCGAGGACACAAGAACACGTGCAGGATACATAATATATTACATGTATGTATTTACAATGTAAAAACCGGGACCAGATGAAGTGCACTTGTACTATTGTAATAACAATAAAATTTTGTCATATTTTATTTTTGTTGGCAATTCCGACACTTGAAATATTACTAAGTTTAGACCCGAAGAGGGGGTTGTAGTTGATTCAGAGGATTCAGATGAGGCAGCGGGCGAGGAGGGACAGTTCCTCACTTTCTTGACTTGTCTGTCAATTATGTGGGAAAAGCCCCGACCGTCCGTAATCTCATCTGAGTCGATCTCCAGATCTTGGGAGTTCCTCCTTTTACATTTGCTTTTGTTAGGTGTTGTGACTGGGGTATTACTGGTTTCCTGAGCAGATGAGACTACCTTAACCCTATTGACGGGCCCACAATTAGGTTGTGGAGTTTCAGTTAATTGGCTAAGAGTTTTATCAGGGTTGAAACTCTTAGCATTGAGAGGGTCAGCAGGGTCCTTATTTGTAATATTGCTCGCGGCCTCAGCATAGGTTTTTGACTTGCGACCGGTGCCTCAGCTGACTGAGTGACAGATGTCTTGTCATTGGAGGTAGGCTGGACTCTCGGCGATTTGCCCCTCTGTTACAGAAATGCCTTCAGGGGTGTCTAGGACCTCCATCAGGCTCACAACTGTAGCTTTATCAGCTGGAGCTGTGTGGATCTCAGCGACTACCTGGATTTCCTTAACAGGAGATATAGGATATGATGGGGCGAAAGTCCCTTTAATCATATCAGCAATCATTGCATCCTTCTCCTTGATTATCAGTTTTAGATCAGCAATTTCTAGTTAGTTTTTCTAACTGATCCAAGAAGAAGGCGATAGAGAACCCGTCCAAATCCTGTTTTTCCTGCCCCCAGAACCTTTAGATTGCTTGTCACACCTTTTCCTGAGTAATTACTCTAAAACAGTATTAGAATCATGACAAGTTTGTCGCATACATAGCTCATTTTTATGTTATCACAACAATAACACTCCCACTCAACTTGTAAAAACATATTTGGGGGCAGAAATGTGTACAACATTGTACTGTGTGGACGTGAAAGCTCTAGGAAGATTTCTGCTTCATTTCAAAATGTGGAAAATTTTAAGTGAATTCGGAGTCTAGTTTCAAAATATTGGATATTTATATGTGAGTCCTGCCACAGGCGCCTGGAAACTCATTATATATAGCCAAATGCTTCAAAATAGCCCTCATATATGCCAGCCCCCTAATATATATAATAACAATAGAAAGGCTGGAAACTTCAAACGCTCAAAATTTCATACCACGAAATTAAGTTACTCTCGTATCAAAGTTTTGAATCGAAAGCGGGGACACATACGTGTGTCTTCTGATACTGAAATGACTATTCTTTCAGAATCCGGTGCCCTTTGTAAAATTAATTTGCGTTAATAGCTTTTTCTAAGACGTTTTATTTGGATTTTCATGCTAAAATCTGTTTACAGCCACGCCATTGTTGGGAGTTCTCGGCAGTGAATATCAGTCAGGGATATCGAGTGTTTGACTTGTACTCTTTCTCTGGCGTCAGGTTTTTAGTCTTTGTGAAAAAAATAAACGATCGTATATTTTTTCAAAAGACTGTGTTTAATATTAATATAATATTTTTTTTACATTAATGATGCAATTGAGAATTTTAGAGAGACGTTGCTAATATTCAATATCCCTGACTGATATTCACTGCCGAGAACTCCCAACAATGGCGTGGCTGTAAACAGATTTTAGCATGAAAATCCAAATAAAATGTCTTAGAAAAAGCTCTTAATGCAAATTAATTTCACAAAGGGCACCAGATTCTGAAAGAATAGTCATTTCAGCATCAGAAGACACACGTATGTGTCCCCGCTTTCGATTCAAAACTTTGATACGAGAGTAACTTAATTTCGTGGTATGAAATTTTGAGCGTCTGAAGTTTCCAGCCTTTCTATTGTTATTATATATATTAGGGGGTGGCATATATGAGGGCTATTTTGAAGCATTTGGCTATATATAATGAGTTTCCAGGCGCCTGTGGTCCTGCCCATATCGGAAAAGTTCTTCATTCTCATAAATTCTTTGATTTCCAACTTAAAAGTGAGTACAACCATAATAAAAACCATAATCAAATTTATTTTATATTTAAAACTATAAATATAACAAATAATACCCTAATCTTCAAAATATTACCCGAAACCTAAGACGTTTCGGCCCGAAACGTCATAGAACCTTCTCAAAGACTATGACGAACTAAGCAATTTTAAAAATTATCACGACACTGCCCGACGAAAAATTATTCAGGTGTCGAATTTAGTGGTGCCGAATCGTCTGGCATTGGTACTGTCCTACTGTATTCTTTCCAAGGCATTTACTTGTGAAGTTGTGTATGTGGTATCTCTGTAGTTCTATGTGGTAAATCGTCACACCGCCCGCAAACCATAAATGGTCCTCCTTGGATCATATTAGGCGAACTATAATGGCCCTCCTGCAATTTTCAAAATGACAAGCCTGGGCACTGTAACTTGAGTGTAAGTGCAAAAAATACTTCCGGTTTTCATTTTGGGAAAATGCGATGGCCAATGCCACATCACATTTACATCGAAAACGAAACAACGCCATTTTTCCGAGCTGGATTGTCAACTATAAAGTTCAAAATTAATAACCTTGTGTACCAGAATATCGCGATGCTTTTATGATCAATTTCTCGAGAAACTTTCATGATGATGCACCTGTCCGTCATATTTTTCATGTTTATTCGTCGTGTCAGGGGCGTGAAACTGAAATAAGGTTCCTAAACAGACGAAATGTTGTTATACACACCTGTAAATGCTCCTGAAATCGTATAGGAAGTAGCTGCGTCATTATTCAATCGAAGTTCCTAATAAATGAATGTGCATGAGAGTCAACGTCGAAATATCTCTATGTTTTGAGTTAGCAGGTGACTTTTTCGCTGACCGTCCTTCCCTTTCATAAAAGATGGCGGTCACCGGTTGAGAGGAGTCCCCGAAATAGTTCCTAATATATGCACATCAAAGTAATATACTTTTTATTGTTGAAACTGAACACATTAATATATTTATAGTACACTCTAATATGAAATAATTCGTGGGAATTGTACGTATTTTATTTATTGCAATAAACTTTGTATACTGACAGATTGCTGGAACTATATTGTACGCCCCCTATATCATTACGCTATACCACGGTGACATCACCAGTTTTATTTTATGGATTATTTCATAAGCAAGTTGTGGTGATGCAAATTCCAAATTCAACTCCGGTACTTTTAAAAGCTCCAGTGTCAACCTATTTGACCTGAAACACGATTCCATAATGCAGGGCAAATAAAACAAATCTAAGACACAACTAAGATTTCGCTCGAATGAATAAATTTGGCGGAGGCAGGACTTTGTTTTTTTTTGAGAAACCAATGAGAATGCATTGACCAGAGTCGGGTTAGGTCCAGGGAGTGGGATAATATTTTGGTGGGGGGCATTAGTGACGGACACTGAGGTGGACCGACCGCGTGGTTCGCCGGAAAATTTCCCGGTGCCTCAACCCCCCCCCCCCCCCCCACTCCTCTTCCCCAGAACAGTGCAGCCCAACACCTGTTGACGCATAAACTTTCGTAAAAATAACCAACAGGCGAAATGGATCTGATTACTACGAAAGCCGGTAGTGCCACCTGTAAATCAATTTTTATGTCGTAGTTACGACATAGTATGTCGTAATTACGACATAGCTATCTCGTAATTACGAGATATGGTATGTCGTAATTACGACACAGCTAACTCGTAATTACGACATACTATCTCGTAATTACGACATACTATGTCGTAATTACAACATAGCTATCTCGTAATTAAGATATACTAAGTCATAATTACGACATAGCTAACTCGTAATTACGAGATAGTATCTCGTAATTACGACATACTAAGTCGTAATTACGACACAGCTAACTCGTAATTACGACATACTAAGTCGTAATTACGACTTATTATGTCGTAATTACGAGATACTAAGTCGTAATTACGACATAACCGTGTCGTAATTACGACATACTATGTCGTAATTACGACTTATGTCGTAATTACGACTTAGTATGTCGTAATTACGACATAGCTAACTCGCAATTACGAGATATTATCTCGTAATTACGGCATACTAAGTCGTAATTACGACTTACTATGTCGTAATTACGACATAGCTATCCCGTAATTATGACTTAGAATGTCGTAATTACGACACAGCTAACTCGAGATTACGACATAGTATAGCCAAATGATAACCGAGTACATGTATGTGTGTTGCACCGAGATTATACCGTCTCACTGCTTTTCGACTTCAAAGTTTGATCGCTATGCTTATCCAAAAGCTGGAAGTGATTTCAAAATGGGCATTTATTGAATTAAAAAGCATTGCTTTAATGGTGCTTTGAATGAAATTTCCCATATGTGACTGAAAGCTCGAAACTATAACCACACGAACATCTTTCCTCAATTCGTGATATGCCCACACTGAAGCCTGTCGGCTTTTCAAAGCAGTAAGCAAATTGTTGCCCTTGATTTGCAACTCGATCCTTTTCAAACGCCCGACGTCTCCTTGTTTTATTGAACCCTGCACGTTATGTCAGCGGCGTAGGAAAGTATTTTTGATTGGGGGGGGGGGGAGAACATTCGATAGCCGAAGGCCATCGCCGACAGCCATAGGTTGTTTTATTGAACCCTGCACGCTATGTTAGTGCTTGCGGTCTCAAATTTGTATTACACACGCTTATATTCTGTAGGCGACGACATTAATATTATCCGGCAAAAGTAAAATAAACAAAAGATAAAAAACAAACAGAAACGAAATGAAGTAAACAGCAATGTTGCGGGATTTGTAACTATGGGCTTCATTCAACTCCGGAAAATTACATATTTATCGCCGAGGCAAATTGTCATAAACCAAAAAATTCACTTCTGAAAACAACTACAGTCATTTGCTTCCGAAATTTGTCTCAACCCAGATTGTCAACCCTTGAATCTTGCGCGATATCATTTCTTTACAGCATGAATGTTCCTTTTTCACAGGACAGATTTCACACACCACCCCACTCTCCTACTCACATACACCCTTCTTCACCAGGCCACCATCCCGAACAGAAGTTTTGGAGAGAAGCTAATCTTGCAGCAATTTTTTTTTAAAAATATCCCAGGTGGTGTCTTGGTTCGAATTGTGGTATCGGTAGACCTATTTTTGGGAGACTTTCTTCCTACATCGCCATAAAACGCTTGGATTTTCTAAAAAATGTTCTCAGGAAGACCAACATTCCTAGACACAGACACCCGTACTCTGTTCTTCGCGTCTACAGTGCTAGCAATGCTTGTCTGCATCTAATCCTTGTAAAAGGACACGGATACTCAGTGGGACTGTTCTGGAATTCACTGATAGAGCAAGTTATTGCCGTTATCTACCAGGGCATTCCCAGACAATATAACAGAACACCGTTTTCCTATAAAGGACTAACATTGGTCAATCATATCGGCCGGTTATTTAAACTAAATTTCAAATCACCACTTCATATCGATAGTCACGAAATTCTTTTGAAGGTGGAATAAAGAAAGTATTGAATCGATGGATGGGGAAACAGGACCCGTTGCCTAGGTTCATGGGGCATTTATATGGCTATCAACATAAGGACAAGAAGTCTTTGTTGGAATACACTTTGTTGTAACTACGAAGTATGAAGACATTATTACGAGAGTTAAGTCATTATAACGCTTATGTAAGTGTAATGCGGTAGCAGTGCCAAGTATTATAAATACGGAGGTGTGGGGGGGGGGGGGGTCCGAAGCATACATCGTATGGTCTCTCACACTTTTGGAACCTAGCGCATTCCAACCGACCCAACGAAAGATATAAAGATGTGCACGTAGCATTTCCTTCTCCTCACACACCTCTTAAGAAACATTCTTTCCGAACAGTCGCTAAACCATTGAATACAAATACAGAGCTCTTATGACTACACAGAAACTAACTTCTAAGTGAAATTGTACAGGAGTAGTTTTACTGCCTTAAGGTGGCTAATGGGAGTCGTTATGTATCTTGTATTTTAAAACGGTCTCTCAATGCAGCTAATACAAAATGTGATATGACTGGATTGGCTCACATCACGGGCCTGATCATGCGGCACCGCGCGTGCGACCCCATCCCTCCCCACCATTCCTATAATATACCACCGAGAAAGACAGAAGCCGAACAGGATCTGGAGAATCCTAGAAAAATAGATACATACAAGTGCATATCTTGGACAACTAACCGTTCTCGTCAAGGATGGATACTTTTAGAGGCACAAACTCTTTGATGACCCACAAATTTTCATGGAAAACAGATGGACGAGAACAGGGTTCTAGAGGGGGGGGGGGGGGGGGGGCGTAAGTTCCAGCTTTTACTCTGAGAGCGGCCGCAGAAGCATAATCCCGATGGTGGTTAGGAATCTCCAAAATCAGTGCTTTGCCAGGAGCAAGCTACATTTTGCCTGGATATGGACCACAATCAACCTATTCGCCGAGCTCTTTTCTCTCTTCACTCGTGAATGTCACCAGTGAGAAAGTTGTGATGGACATGAAAAATAAATTCTTTGTCTCCTTGGTCGATGGCAATGTTGAATATCACTGCCTGATAATGGTCTTGTTCGCCACATAGTCTTAAGACTACCGCGGATGATTGCTCGTTTGGTGATATTTGAGACACTTGGGCCCCCAAATTAGCCACGGCAATCGGAAATGCCGCGGTAAAAGCAATGACAGAATCCCACGTTTTCTTTCTGTGGCATTACTGTCTGCCGACTGTCAAGGTTAACTACGGTAAATGCAGACTAATTGTCTGAATATCTCTCCGAGAAGCGAAGATATGGGTGCATAAGAACCGTTCTGGAAATTCATTTTATGGTCGGGCAAACATGCCACACCCTCCCCCCTCCCCCCCCCCCCCCCCAGTATGCGAGTATAGCTACGAGCATGGAAGAAATTAACTCACAAGAACTGGCACAATTATCTCGACGTCCTTTGTTGTTATATAACATGCAAACGTTGGTGTTCAGCTGTTTGTTATGTCTCAGTTGGTAGAGGTGCAGGCTGCAAGCCGAGAGGTCCTCGGTTCGAATCCCACCTGCGGCAACCGCGTTGTGTCCTTGGGCAAGACACTTCACCCCGATTGCCTACATGGGGGCACGATGACGCTGTGTACTGAGGCGTACTGCACGTCGATGGTGCGCATGTCTTCAACCAATCTAACCCTGCCTGTGCTGCGGTGCAGAGTTCAGAGTTACGATGTTGGAGAGCTGACAGCTGCTCGTCATTGCTCGGTGGTTCTCTCCGGGTACTCCGGCTTCCTCCACCCGTAAAACTGTCGCGGTCACGATTAGCCATTGTGCATAAGTATGTGACCTTAAACAATAATAAATAATAAATAAATAGTTTGTTATGTAGTTTTGAATTGATGTCAGGCTACCCTCAGAGTGTGGCACATTTGTTGTGTAGAAATGGTATAATGTGGTATGGGCAGTTCTTGCTCTTTTTTAGTCCATTGTCAGCCAAGGGGATGTTTTTATACTACATAACTATTGGGTGTCATGCCATTTCGTGACGTTCTGTGGGTGTATTTTATTGTCTTGTGAGGATCCATAGCAGTGGAATGGCCTCTGACTCTCTAGTTACAATTTTAGATTCATCAGGCTTTATGGTATAGACTGTTTGTAACCCTTTAGACAATTTTATTTTCCCAGTCGATTGGTCGACCTATCGATTTTTACCGTACAATCCTATATATGCCCCCTACACAGTCCTATGGTTGCTAAGGATAGCACATAATGCCTGATCCCGTGGTGTTATTAGATGTGCCTGTCTGGTGTGTTGCTATAGTGTGAACACTGTGTACCTCACTTGGTCTTTCTTTAGCTTCCCTGAGCTGTTGTCCATGTTGAGGTCAGAAGGATGTCTTTGTTCACACTGACCCAGAATTGTGTGGTGCCAAATTTTCACGCAATCTGAATATTTTTAGCCAAATAAATGTTTCGATGCCAAACTCTGATGAGATAGGTGGGTTCTTCTGTGGCGTGTGCTGAATAAAGTAATTAATTATCACGGTTTAAGGCCTTTCCCGTTTACTATTGTAAGAAAAAGGAAAATATATATAAAAAATTACCATACATAGGATATGTGCACACAAGCCTATAAATATGTATATATATAAATATACATATATGTGTAGGTGAGTGTGCATGAATCTGGTGTATGAAGGCGAATTGGTCGCTTCGATATTGAAAGTGTTAAATCACTTTGTGGTGGCCTTAAGTTTTCGCACACATTAGTGAGAGATAGAAAAATGGGTTAATTTCCACGTCGGCTGATTGTCTCTTGTTGATTGTCGAGGTGAAACAACTCATGTGGTAATCAATGTGAACACGCACGGATGATTGGTGATCTGGTAGTCGAAGTGATTGAGTTGACTCCCAATACTTTGGAGAACACATCGGGACTTCATATAGGTAGGTTGTACTTTTGTACTCTCCTCCAGATTAACTCCCCATCGGGGCCGGTCACTATATCATGGATTTCTGATCCTCGTCCTACGCCGAATTCCCAATGACGGCTCTATTAATTTAGTAAAAAGACAAGTTTATTCACGATTAGCCCGATGCATCTTATTTAGTTGTGAGATGCCTCGGTCTAATCGATGAAATTCGGCGTACGACGAGTTTCGGAGGGTCGATAGATTTGAACCCCCCCCCCCCCCCCCCCATTTGGTAACTTTACGGAATTTTATGGTCGCATTCATTGGCACGATTCTACCCTTTGAATATGCGTTTTTTTATTTAAGGGGGAAGAAGGTGAGATACGACGGGCAGGCTGTTTGGTGTAACGGCCGAAATTTTTGATGTGTTGACAAAATTTGTGAGCGCGAGGGATTCAGATTGAACAGCTCTTGATATGAAAATTCGTAGTTTTATACGATTGTTGGCGTAACCCTTCCGCCGGTAGAGAGTTTCGGGTGTTGGAACTTTTGGTTCTGACCTGTGTAGAGCTCCCCTTCTTTAGCCAAGGGTAGTAGCAGTTGTGAATAATTGCAGACATTTTGATGTGCAACTCTTCTGATGAGGGAGAGTTTTGGACGTTGGAACCTGGATTCCGACTTATGAGCGCTCCCCTTCTTTAGCCAAGGGTGGTAGCAGCCGTAATATTTATAAAAATCATCGATGTTTGGTATGTAACTCTTTTGCCGGGGAAGTGGGACTTGGTGATCGAAACAGTGGTTATGGCCTGAAAAGTGAATACCTAATAGACGGTAGAATAAATTTGTTTCCACCTATAGAGTGGAGATGTAGTTGTACATGCCAATTGAAATATGAAAAATGAAAATCCAAAATTCCATGTGACTTCCTCCGAAGTTGAAATAGTAATAGGGGGAATTGTAATAAAGGTTAAATTAATATATATATTTAAATCTTTCGCCATTTGTTGTTGTTGTTTGTTTTTTTTCCAGCTTATAGCCCTTTCAATGAGCCCTTGACCGGATATTATTATTTTTTTTTTTATTATTAAACGCGGTTCAATAGTGGGTTTGAAACATGCCCTTTAAATTCACCTATGTGTATGATTACCCTTGGTTGGCTTTTGCGACGGGGCTATCGGATAGAACTCATTTCTTACAAGTGGGTTCGAGCCGAGAGCAACGGCGCAAGAGGGGTGCCAAGGCAGCGTTAAACGTTTGTGACAGTCCTAGGTGACTGAGAAAGGAAACTAATCCCTATTTAGAAACGAACCTGCAGAAACCCCAGACAACAAATTTGTGTACGGCTAGATCTTGCTTGACTTCTGTGCGAGGCTGTCTGCTGGAACTCACTTCTTGTAAGTGAGTTTGTGCCGAGAGCGTCGGCGCAGAGGAAGGGTCTAGGCGGGGTTAGATCAGTGTCGTTACAGATTTTTGACGTCGCCGACAGGATTAATTGTAAACTGATACTTTTGATAAAAGAATTTATTATTTTAGTTCGGTTCTTTGGCGTTTGAGGACAGAGTTGTTATAGGGCTGTAATTGAAGTCGTTGTGGTGAATTGATATATTTGTTGAGACATAATCCTTATAAAAAAATGGCTAGTGGAATTAGTCAAGAGTTGGAAGACTATATGTATACGTCGGAGGCCCTGGCCGCTGATATAACGGCCAGAGGTGCTAGACCTAAGGAATTTCGGAATGTTCCCCTTACTCCTGATCCTACCCCTGGGAGAAAGATTAGTAAGGTTGATGCGACTATTTTGAAGTGTCAACAGTTGAGTGACGAATTGCAGAATTCTATTGGTGATTTATGTAACCAAACGGAGGATTACACCGAAGTGATTGACACGCCTGAGGCAATTTCGGCCAATTCACCTGCTCGTCGAGCTCTTGCTGGGCGCGCGGTTGATTCGGCGAAAGTGCCCAGGGTGGTCCAAAATAATAAGATTTTGGGGGAGAATCAGAAAGTATCGAGTTTGCCCAGACCTCAGCGTGGGGCAACAGTCTTGCAGCCGGATGGTAGATATAGTGATCAAGCTTATCCGCGTAAACCGATTGTTACGCCGGATACTTTTAATGGAACCACCAGTGTAGCTGATTGGCTATCCCATTTTGAGAAATGTGTTGGGATTAACCAGTGGTCTGAAGACCGGGCTCGTCAATTTCTAGTGGTGTCTTTAAGGGGCGCCGCCTTGCAGTTTTATGAAGATTTGGACCCAGAAATTAAAGCTAATTCTCATAGAGTTATGCAGAGTTTGCGAGATCGTTTTGATCCATTTAAGGGTACTGCAATGTATAGGGCCCAATTAAGATCCAGACGTAGGTCACAGCGGGAGACCTTGCCTGAGTTAGCGCAAAGTATTAGGCGCCTAGTAAGAAAGGCGTACCCAGGGGTTCCCCTAGATGTTAGGGATGATCTGGCCAAGGATAGCTTTATTTCCGCACTGACGGATAATGAAGTCAGAATGCAAGTGTTGAGGGCTAAGCCCGAGACCCTTGATGTGGCAGTGCGAGCTGCTTTAGATGAGGAATCATATAAGAAGGTAGAGGTACCTTCTTTGGTTGGTGTAGTTGGGGAATCGGAGGTTTCGAGTGAAATCGGTGCATTAACCCAGGTGGTGAAAAACTTGTAGGAACAATTGAGAGAGATGCAGATTGAGCAAAATAATTTGCGGGAAGAAGTTTTCAGACAGGGCCGAGGTCGGAACAATAATAATTTTTATAGAGGTCGTCGTGGCCGAGGTGGTTATAGAAATAGAGGTAGAGGTAAAGGTGATTGGTCACACGAGCCTAATTTAAATAATAAATCAGGATTTAAACGAGTAAAGATTGGGGTAGGGGTCGCACCTCAGTCTAGGGTGGAAAGGACCCTCCCACCTGAGAGTACCGGTCATAGTTACCTGACTCTTTAAAGTCTTGAACGAAAATGTTAAGTTTCTATTGGATACTGGTTCGGCGGTGAGTTTAATCAGTACCAAAGTGTTACATGATATTTTGGGTATCGAGCAGTTTCGCGTAAGAGAGGCTCCTCGTAGTGTTGTGGGGGCTAATGGGCAGCCCCTTGATTTAAAAGGGTTAATTGATTTACCTGTTACTGTTGGTAAGAATCAATGTGTACAAACTTTTTTTGTGACTGACTTTGCATTTGATGCAATCCTGGGAATTGATTTTATGAATAGAACTAATTCAGTGATCTCCTTGCCAGACAGAACTATTATGATTTTAGGGGTTAAATTTTCCCTTGAGTTTTTGAAAGAAAATAATCAAATTCATGTATTGCTGATTGAGGGATTGACAGTACCTCCCTTTTCGGAAGTTGTCGTGAAGGGTTGTATTGACAGTCCACCAATTGGACAGAGTTTGTGTGAACCCGACCCAGGGTTTATGAAAAATCATCGTAGATTAATGCTGGGGCGAAGTATTGTTGATGTTAGTCAACCGGAAGTTCCTGTCAGATTAATAAATGTTTCTCAGACCCCACAAAAGTTAAAAGTTGGATGAGCCTGTGGCTGTTCTTGAGAATATTGAAATTTTAGATGAACAACCTAACGAGACCTCCCCTTCAGATGATGGGAAGTTCTCCTTGCCACAAACTTATGACAGAGAGGCATTGACTAGTGCCCAAGCGGAACGGGCCAATGAGTTTTTAGAAAAGAACCGCGATGTATTTATTCAGTTCGAAGGTGATTTGGGCCGCACTGATCTCATCCAGCTTGATATTTGTACGGGCGACCACCCTCCTATTAAACAGCGGGCGTATCGGCTCCCCCTCCATAAAATGCGCGAGGTAGAACAGCAGGTAGATGCTATGCTAAAGCAGGGGGTAATTCAGCCCTCTTCTAGTTCGTGGAAGGCTCCCATAGTTTTAGTTAAAAAGAAAGACAATAGTTTTCGTTTTTGTGTGAAGTACCGTAAGTTAAATGCCATTACAAAAAAAGATTCCTATCCCCTGCCCCGTATAGATGAGAGTTTAGAGGGTATGGCGGGGGCACAGTGGTTTTCCACCCTAGATTTGGCTTCGGGGTACTGGCAAATGGAACTGACTCCTGACGCCCAGGAGAAAACGGCTGTTACTACCGGTGTTGGGCTTTATTAGTTCACGGTCCTCCCATTTGGGCTCTGTGGGGCCCCTGGGACCTTCGAGAGGCTCATGGAGCTCGTATTAAAAGGGTTACACTGGAAGACATGCCTTATCTATCTTGATGACGTCATTATTTACACCCGAACATTCCAGGAGCATATTAAACGATTGCAAGAGGTTTTTAGTAGAATAAGGTCCGCAGGGTTAAAATTGAAACCCTCCAAGTGTGCGTTGTTCAGACGTCAGGTTTCATATTTAGGTCACATTGTTTCCGCGTCGGGTGTGTCAGCTGACCCGGAGAAAATTGCGCGTGTAAAAGATTGGCCTGTTCCGACTTGTCTGAAAGATTTACGGAGTTTTGTCGGGTTATCTGCATATTATCGGAAATTTGTGCCTCATTTTTCCACTTTGGCTAGTCCCTTAACCAAGTTAACTCGTAAGGACGAGAAGTTTGTCTGGGGCGAGGCCCAGCAAGAAGCTTTTGATGTGTTAAAAGGCAAATTGTGTCAAAGCCCAATTTTGGCTTACCCGAATTTTGAGCATGAATTTATTCTCGACACAGATTCGAGTAATTTTGCCTCTGGCTCAGTTTTGTCTCAAATTATAGAGGGCAAGGAGCGAGTAATAGCATATTTTAGTAAAACCCATTCCCAGCAGGAGAAAAACTATAGTGTTACTCGGAAAGAATTATTGGACATGATTAAAAGTGTCCAACATTTTAGACATTTTCTCATTGGTAAGCATTTTACGCTGCGAACCGACCATGGGTCCTTGCAGTGGTTGTTCAATTTTAAGGAACCTGTTGGGCAGGTGGCGCGTTGGCTGGAATACCTCAGTGGGTTCGTTTTTACGACGGTTCATCGTCGCGGTGAACAGCATAAAAATGCGGATGCGCTGAGTAGGATTTCTTCCTGTAATAAAAATGATATTAACACTGTAGAGTTGAGTCTGGAATTAAATTGACTAAAGAAAATCAGCGGGCTGATCCCGTTATTAAAAGATTTCTCGAAATTGAGCTAAAAAGAGAAAAACCTAGTCTTGAAAAGTTAAAAGGAGAGCCCTCAGAACTTCAAAGGTATGTGAGTCAGTGGGAACAATTTTCTGTGGAAGATGGCATTCTTTTTCGAGAATGGACACAAATAGGGGCCCCCAGTAAATTTTTGTGGGTGGTCCCAAAAGACTTAAGAAGTCAGGTGTGTAAGGAGCATCATGACTCTTTAGTGGCTGCACATTTGGGCGTCCATAAAACATATTCAAAAATTCGAGAGCGTTTTTTTTAGATAGGCATGCATCGTGACATAGAACTTTGGGTTCAGTCTTGTCCGAGTTGTCAGCGTCGTAAACCGTCTGGCAAGGCCAGTCGAGCTCCTTTGGTAACAGATAAAGTATCGGAGCCTATGGAACGAATAGCTTTAGACATTTTGGGGCCATTACCCGAGTCCGTTCAGGGTAATATTTATATTTTGGTCATATCAGATTATTTCTCCAAATGGACGGAGGTTTTTGCTATCCCGATTCAAAGGGCAAGTACAGTAGCCGATATTGTGATTCGAGAGTGGATTAGTCGGTATGGTATGCCGAAATTTGTTCATTCAGATCAGGGATCGAATTTCGAGTCAGATCTATTTCAAGAAGTTTGTCGCTATTTTGAGATTAAGAAGACTCGTACCTCTCCTTATATGCCTCAAAGTGGCGGCCAGGTTGAGAGGTTTAACAGAACCTTAGCGGCTATGTTAGCCTGCTTTGTAGAAGACAATCACAGCGACTGGGAATATTATCTTCCATTCGCCATGATGGCCTGTAGGAGCGCCAAACATTAAACTACGGGGTTCACTCCCTTTAGTGTCATGTTTGGTGGAGAAATTACTTTACCTACAGAGTTAATTGCTGGTAAGACTCCTGATAGGGATTGTGCTCCCTCTCAGTATGTCAGTGATTTAGAGGGTCGTCTAGCCCAAATTTTCCCGTTAGTTTCGGCGAAATGTGATTCTGAGATTAGAAGAAAGAAAATTTACGACAAACGAGTTTTCGGCAAACCTTTGACTGTTGGGGATAAGGTTTGGCTTTATTTACCTAGGGTGAATAAAGGCCAAACCTCAAAATTTGTTACATTTTGGGTCGGTCCCTATATCATAAAAAGCAAACTCTCGGACGCAAATTACCTTGTGGTTCCCGTCGGGGGAGCTAAACCACAAGTTGTACATTTCAACCGTTTGAAGAAATGTTACACACGTAAGTCAGAGGTGGTTAATTCGGATTTGGGTGCCCCCATGTGTCCCATACCTGATAGTTTTAACGAAAATAATATAGACCGGTCCTCGGTGGAGAGTCCTGGGGAGGAGGAGACGTTCCTCGATGAAGGTATGACCGGCGGGAACCTACCCGCGCGGTGGGGTGCTTGGCAAGCTCGGGATCAGGCCAGCCTTTTCCGGTTAAGAGATATTGCTCATGGAACACCGTGTAATGTTCGGAGAGAAACGTCTATTAATGGGAGGAAGCTGTCCTGCAGGGAGTTATGGGGTACATTAACGTTGACGGCACGACTGGGGTCCCACAATGTCGGTAAACCTAATTAGAACCTATCACCTCTCCGTTGGTATGGGCTTTAAATCTTACCTACAGGCCATTGTGTGGGTCACTCAGGGCTTATACACTAACGATAAGATTGTGATTCATATATATGTATATTTACAACTCAGTATTTTTATAAATTATCCCAATATTACAATTCACCTCAAATCATATGACTAGTCATACCCCGTGAATAATACATAAATACATTAATAGCTATGGTAAGTTTATATTTCCCAAATCCGTATTCGTTAGAAGATACCGGGGCCGGAATTAAGTAGGATCCGTTATAAATATCCGCGGGTTATTGTCTCATTTAATTATTAACCATCCGCGTCTTAATATACCTGTGTTACGCGACTTCAGTAAAATTTAATATTACGAACTTTGGCTGATATATATATACCTATATGACGCTGCTCGGTGAAAAGTGTCGTTAAATCTCAATAATAAGCAATTATAACATTCTCTCATAAAACATATTCCAAATTATAAAGTACTTAACTTAAATCTGCCGGTCTTCTACTCATGCGGTTCCTATAACCGTATACATGCTGCCCAGAATAGCAAGCCCACCGGAATACACAACTATGAAACAGAACTTTCTGTGTGGCCTATCCTCCCATGTTTCTCCGTCTGTCTTAAAATTAGCTATTTGCATATTTATAGGAACGCGAATAATTAGGCTTTTCCCTCTGGAAAAGACTATTGTTTTTCTTCGGATTATTAGGCTTTTCCCTCTGGAAAAGACTATTGTTCTTCTACAGATTATTATTATTATTATTTTTTTTTTTTTTAGGCTTTTCCCTCTGGAAAAGACTATTGTTTTTCTACGGATTATTATTTTTTTTTTTTTAGGCTTTTCCCTCTGGAAAAGACTATTGTTTTTCTACGGATTATTATTATTTTTTTTTTTTAGGCTTTTCTCTCTGGAAAAGACTATTGTTTTTCTACGGATTATTATTATTATTATTTTTTTTTTTGGAGGGGGGGGGGGGTTAGGCTTTTCCCTCTGGAAAAGACTATTGTTTTTCTACGGATTATAATTTTTTTTTTTTTTTTTAGGCTTTTCCCTCTGGAAAAGACTATTGTTTTTCTACGGATTATTATTATTATTTTTTTTTTTTTTAGGCTTTTCCCTCTGGAAAAGACTATTGTTTTTCTACGGATTATTAGGCTTTTCCCTCTGGAAAAGACTATTGTTTTTCTACGGATTATTATTATTTTTTTTTTTTTTTTTTTTTTTTTAGGCTTTTCCCTCTGGAAAAGACTATTGTTTTTCTATGGATTATTATTTTTTTTTTTCTTTTTTTTCTTTTTTTTTAGGCTTTTCCCTCTGGAAAAGACTATTGTTTTTCTACGGATTATTATTTGTTTTTGGGGGTTTTTTTTTTTTTTTTTTTCCACACATTTTGTCCGTACGATTCAGAAGCCATTTTCGAACCGATTTTCACAAAATTTTGCACACACATAGAGGGGCACAAAATGTAAAAATGTACCAAAGCGGATTTTTCGATTTAACCCTTATTTCGTCAGAATTGGCAAAAAACTGTCAAAATTGGGGTTTATCGGCACTTTCTCGAAACACGTCTTGTAGATTTTTTTTAAACATTCATCATTGATAGACCTGCCTGTGATACGACCTTTGATACACACGACATATCAGGCGATGCATATGGTAACCCTCCACAAACTGCCAAACATAGAAATTTTGATGAAATGGGCTGTTTTTGCGTCCCCACAGCACCCAAACGAAACACGATAGATACACATAACTGCTTTCATTGGAAGTGGAATTCACCGAGGATCATTTTTGTAAGTAATAAGGGTGTTCAGAAAACCAAGTGTTAACCCGTTTTGGGCTGGTTAAACAGCAATACCCCAAAAAAGCTCAAAACTTCATGTTTTCCGTGGATTTCTCTAAACGAGTCCTGTAGATTTTCAAGAAAAATTGGTCACTCTCAGGTCTTGGTGTGACATTACGAGTTGCATGGATAAAATATTCCGGTCAGCATTAGTTAACCCTCCCCGAGCTGCTAAACGTAAAAAATGTGATAAAATGGGCTGTTTTAAGACACCAACAGCACCCAAACGATATACCACAGAGAAAGGGGCCTTCATTTATCGGACGCAAAATTGATCGAAAAATATTTTTGAAAGTGGTAAGGGTATTCAAAATTTGACGTCTTAACCCATTTTGGGCTGGTTAAAGAGAGATACCCATTAAAATCTTAAAATACCCGTTTTCTGTGGATTTCTCTAACAACATCTTATAGGTTTTCAAGAAAAATAGGCTATTTGCAGGTCTTGGTGTGACATTACAAGTCGCATGAACAAAATATTCCGGTCAGCATTAGTTAACCCTCCCCGGGCTGCTGAAGGTCAAAATTGCGATAAAATGGGCTGTTTTTGCACACCAACAGCACCCAAAGGGTACACCACAAAGAAAAGTGCCTTCTTTTATCGCTCGTACAATTTATACGGAAACATTTTTGTAAGTAGTAAGAGTATTCAAAAGTCGACGTCTTAACCCATTTTGGGCAGACTAAAGAGAGATATCCCTTGAGAGCTTTAAATTCCCATTTTCTGTGAATTTCCCTAATGGTAACTTGTAGGGTTTCAAGACAAATTGACTATTCATAGGTCTTTATGTGACATTACAAGCTGCATGGACAAAATACTCCGGTGAGCGTTTTTTAACCATCTACAGGCTACCAAGCATCGTAATGTTGTTAACATGGGACTGTTTTCAGACACGCACAGCACCTAATGTATACATGAGAGATAAACATAATATCCTTTGTTTGAAGTGGAATTCACAGAGGACCATTTTTGTAAGTAATAAAGGTATTCAAAAAGCCAAGCGTTAACCCCTGTTGGGGAGGTTAACAGGGATACCCATCAAAAGCTTAAAAAATCGTTTTCCCTGGATTTCTACAAACATTTTGTGGGGTTTTCAAGAGAAAATGGCCATTTATAGGTCTTGGTGTCATATGACCAGTTGCATGGATCAATTATTCTGGTAGGCATTTGTTAACCCTTCATGGGCTGCTAAATGTAAAACAAATTGAGGAAATAGTCTGTTTTTGGACACCAACAAAATCAAATGGAAATGCCACAGAGAAACGTAACTTCTTTTACCGGACGCAAAACTGATAGGGAAACATTGATATTGATATTAACCCATTCTACCATTAATGATGGGTTTTACCTAAACATTTTTTTATCAAACCCAAACTGAGTCATTTGAGACTACTATACTCACCTTTCTCATAACATCAATGAAGGAACTTTAGTGAGACAGTTAAAAACAATTCATCAGACACTGTGGGGTCAAGAAAAATCATGGAATCTAATCGGGAAAAGCCATGATTCTCCAGAATCATAAAGTCTGTTTTTTTTTTTTTTTAGGCTTTTCCCTCTGGAAAAGACTATTGTTTTTCTACGGGTTATTATTTTTTTTTTTTTTTTTTGGGTGGGTTTTTTTTTTTTTTCCACACATTTTGTCCGCACGATTCCGAAGCCATTTTCGGACCGATTTTCACAAAATTTTGCACACGCATAGAGGGGCACAAAATCTAAAAATGTACCAAAGCGGAATTTTCGATTTAACCCTTATTTCGTCAGAATTGGCAAAAAACTGTCAAAATCCGGGTTTATCGGCACTTTCTCGAAACACGTCTTGTAGATTTTTTTTAAACCTTCCTCATTGATAGACCTGTCTGTGCCACGACCTTTGATACACATGACATATCAGGCGATGCATATGGTAACCCTCCACAGGCTGCCAAACATCGAAATTTTGATGAAATGGGCCGGTTTCAGGCCCCCAGAGCACTCAAACGATACACGAGAGATAAACATAACTTCCTTTATTTGAACTGGAATTCACCGGAGATCATTTTTGTAAGTAATAATGGTGTTAAAAAAACCAAGCATTAACCCGTTTTGGGCTGGTTAAACAGCAATACCCCCAAAAAGCTAAAAAATTCAGGTTTTCTGTGGATTTCTCTAAACGAGTCTTGTAGATTTTCATGAAAAAATTGTCACTCCCAGGCCTTGATGTGACAATAGAAGTTGCATGGACAAAATACTTCTGTGAGCATTTGTTAACCCTCCACGGGCTGCTAAAAGTCAAAATTGTGATAAACTGGGCTGTTTTTGGACGCCAACGGCACCCAACGGGTACGCCACAAAGAAAAGTGATTTCTTTCATCGAGTGCACAATCTATAGGGAAACATTTTTGTAAGTAGTAAGGGTATTCAAAAAACGAAGTCTTAACCCATTTTTGTCAGGCTAAAGAGAGAGACCCCTTAAAATCTAAAAATTCCCATTTTCTGTGGATTTCTCTAAATACATTCCATAGGTTTTCAAGAAAAATTGACTACTTGCAGGTCTTTGTGTGACATTACAAGTGGCATGGACAAAATATTCCGCTGAACGTTTATTAACCCTCTACAGAATGCCAAGCATCATAATTTTGTTGAAATGGGCTGTTTTCGGACACACACAGCCCGCAATGTATGTCCGAGAGTTACACATAATCTCCTTTGTTGGAAGTGGAATTCACTGAGGACCATTTTTGTAAGTAATAAGGGTATTCAAAAACCCAAGCGTTAACCCCTTTTGGGGTGGTTATTAGCGATACCCATCAAAAGCTAAAAAAAAATCATGTTTTCCGTGGATTTCGTTACAAACATCTTGTAAGTTTTCAACAGAAAACGGCCATTGATAGGTCTTGGAGTCACATTACCGGTTGCATGGATAAAATATTCCAGTAAGCATTTGTTAACCCTCCATGGGCTGCTAAATGTCAACATTTTGAAAAAATAGTCTGTTTTTGGACACCAACAACAACAAATGGGAATGCCACAGAGATACATAACTTCTTTTACCGGATGCAAAACTGACAGAGAAAAATTTAGTAAGTAGTAAGGGTATTCAAAAAATCGAGGTCTTAACCCATTTTCGCCTGGTTAAGATGTACCCCTTAAAAGCTTAAAATTCCAGTTTTCTGTGGATTTCTCCAAAAAATCTAGTAAGTATTCAAGAAAAATTGACCATTTGCAGGTCTTGGAGTGACATTACAAGTTACATAGACAAAATATTCCGGTAAGCATTAGTTAACTCTCCAGAGGCTGCAAAGCATAGAAATTTTGAGAAAATGGACTGTCCTTGGGCACCCATTGCACGCAATGTGTACCTGCGAGATAAACATAACCTCCTTCTTTGGAAGTGGAATTCATCAGACTAAGCATTAACCCTTTTAGGGCTGGTCTTAACCCGTTTTGGGCTGGTTAAGCAGCGGTACCCATCAAAGACTTAAAATTTCATGCTTTCCCTGGATTTCTTTAAAAACATCTTGTAGTTTTCAAGAAAAATGGCCATTTATGGGTCTTCATGTGACATTACAAGTTACATGGACAAAATATTCCGTTGAGCATTCGTTAACTCTCCACGACCTGCTAAACATCAAAATGTTGATAAAATGGATTGTTTTCAGACACCAAGAGCACCCAATGGATATGTAACAGAGAAATATAACTTCTTTTACTGCGCGTAGAATTCACAGAGGATCAGTTTTGTAAGTAGTAGGGTATTTAAAAGAATGAAACTTAACCTATTTTAGACTGGATAAGGAGAGATACCCCTTAAAAGCTTAAAATTTGCATTTTCTGTGGATTTCGCTAACTGCTTGTTGGCAATTTTCAAGAACAATTGGACATTGGCAGGTCTTACAAATTGCATAGATAGAATATTCCGCTAGTCGTTTGTTAATCCCGGTACAGGCTGCTAAACGTCAAAATTTTGATAAAATCGGCTGTTTTCGGACAGCAAATGGGTATGTAATAGGTAAACATAACCTCTTTTATCAGACTCAGAATTCATGAGGGATAATGTATGATAGTGTTAAGGGTATTCAAGGGAGCGTGGTGGCTCAGTGGTAGACTGTTGTACTTCTATGCTAGAGGTCCCGAGTTCGATCCCCGTCCGGGACGACTCACGTTGTGTCCTTGGGCAAGGCACTTTAGCCCGGTTGCCGACATGGGGGCACGATGACGCCGTGTACTAAGGCATACTGCACGTCGATCGTACATATGTCTTCACCCTCTGTAATCCTGCTTGAGCGGAGCTTGAACAGAGTTAGAATGTTGAGGAGCTGACAGCTTCTCGTCGATGCTTGGTGGTTCTCCACGTGTACTTCCTCCACCTATAAAACTGTCACGACCACGATTAGCCATTGTGCATAAGTATGTGACCTTAAACACCAATAAACAAACAAATAAATAAATAAATAAATAAATAAATAAATAAATAAATAAATAAATAAGGGTATTCAAAAACCAAGCCTTAACCCTGTTTATAGGATTAAAGACAGACAGCCCATGCCGTGTACGCTGCCTACATTACTTGTAAAATCGACACCCCCACTAAATCTACTTCGAGGTGCGGTGTCGGACCCGACCACCTGATGGTTCTGACCTCATTAGATAACACTCCTTCGTTGTATTATCAGCATGGATTTCCCCAAGAAGCAAAGACAAAAATACGTCTGCGGAAAATTATGGCAAATATTTTATTTAGTCTGTATTTTGTCCGTGTAGAAAATGTCTCGCCCACATATACCTAAACATGATTCAATGATACAATTGGACATATTTCTCTCGTAAAACCTGAAACAAGACTTGATTTATTTCATTTTAGGATTGCGCGTGTATATTCTTAGAAGATTCTCTGCGTGTTATTTATATACAGCGTCAGTCTTTGATCTCGTTTGGGACGATCAGTGATTAACACCTTTTCGACAAGAGCCATCGAAATTGAAAATAAAAAAAAATAATCAAATTTAACTAAAACCTTTTGCAGAATCGTGTTTTTCAGAAAACTCTTTCGCGATTGCATGTGTCGTTTTCAAAATTCCGATCAGTAATCACGAAATTATAAATATGTTGTTGTCAATAACAAAATTGAAAGCGTGTCCGTCAAACTTGCATGACATCAGAACTCGACTCGGATGAAATACTGCATTGAAAGGACGAGAGTAATAAACGCTGATATCGCAGTAGGCTTTAAACTGGCCATGGAATGGTCCTAAAATCATGTTTATATTTGCAGCTTTACTGCAAATAGGTTTCCCGTTGCTTCTTCTTGAAGTGTTGTTTCTGTCAAGGCCAAGTACCATAGAAAATTTGGAACACCGAGCAGTGTTCCTGCCCCATGAACACCTGCCTGTTATTAAAATTAATTAGCGGGGACATCTGCCCCCCCCCCCCCTTCCTGCTGTTTTATTTTTACCTAGGACACCTGCCCCCATTGTTTCTTTTACCTAGGACACGTGCCCCCCCCCCCCCCCCGCTGTTTTTCACCAACTACACCTGCCCCCGTTTGTTTGCTAATGGACCCCTCCCCATTGACTTTTCTATCTTTAGAAGCACCCGGGCCGACGGGGAGAGGGCGTGGTTGTGAGCATGGCTAGATTTCGCTGAAGGAAGGTGCCCTCAAATCTGGGTCGAAAGTGGCGAAATGACAAAAGGCCACTTCAACATATGGTAACGGTATAAACTTCAGACGATCTGGGCGATGTACAGACGTAAGATCATACCTTGGAGCCGGTTAGGTAATTTGGCACAAAAAACTCCGATTTTATGCTCAATCGCTGCTCTACAATAGTCTACAATAGTGCCCAATTCCATTCCAAACTGATAGAGTCGGGACGAATAGTACTCTCACTTTCCACGCGATGCGTGGTGTTCTCCACGCGGTCTCGACACTTGCAACAGATGCCAAAATGTCGGCCAGGGTGTGTAGAACAAGTTCTGAAAATTAGAAGTCGCTGCCTTCGGCGGTCTGGACACGGTTCGTGTTTGTGAGAAGTGCAATTTTAATGTCAAATTGGCAAATTTTCGTTAACCAAGCATTAACCCGTTTTGGGCTGGTTCAACACCAAAAATTTGTATTTTCCGTGGATTTCTCTAAACGAGTCTTGTAGATTTTCAGGAAAAATCTGTCACTCCCAGGCCTTGGTGTGACAATAGAAGTTGCATGGACAAAATACTGCGGTGAGCATTTGTTAACCCTCCACGGACTGCTAAAAGCCAAAATTGTGATAAAATGGGCTGTTTTTGGACGCCAACAGCACCCAATTGGTACGCCTCAAAGAAATGTGCCTTCTTTTATCGAGCGCACAATCTATACGCAAACATTTTTGTAAGTAGTAAGGGTATTCAAAAGTCGAAGCCTTAACCCATTTTGGACAGGCTAAAGAGAGAGACCCCTTAAAATCTGAAAATTCCCATTTTCTGTGGATTTCTCTAAAAACATCCTGTAGGTTTTCAAGAAAAATTGACGACTCGCAGGTCTTTGTATGATATTACAAGTTGCATGGACAAAATATTCCGGTGAGCGTTTATTAACCCTCTAGAGACTGCCAAACATCGTAATTTTGTTGAAATGGGCTGTTTTCAGGCACGCACATCACCCAACGTGTACCTTAGAAATAAACATAATCTCCTTTGTTGGAAGTGGAATTCAACAAAGACCATTTTTGTAAGTAATAAGGGTATTCAGAAAACCAAGCGTTAACCCATTTTGTGGTTGCTAATAGTGATACCCATCAAAGGCTTAAAAATTTATGTTTTCCCTGGATTTCTTTACAAACATCTGGTAGGGTTTTCGAGAGAAAATGGCCATTGATAGGCATGGTGTCACATTACCAGTTGATTGGATAAATTATTCCGGTAAGCATTTGTTAACCCTCCATGGGCTGCTAAATGTCAAAATTTTGAAAAAATAGTCTGTTTTTGAACAACAAAAACATCAAATGGGAATACAACAGAGAAACGTAACTTCTTTTACCGGGCGCAAAACTGACAGGGAAACATTTTTGTAAGTAGTAAATGTATTCAAAAATCGAGGTCTTAACCCATTTTTAACTGGTTAAGGAGATATACCCCTTAAAAGCTTAAAATTCTAGTTTTCTGTGGATTTCTCAAAAAAAAATTCAAGAGCAATTAACCATTCGCAGGTCTTCGAGTGACATTACAAGTTGCATGAACAAAATGTTTCGGTAACCATTTGTTAACCCTCCAGAGGCTGCCAAGCATTGACATTTGGAGAAAATGGGCTGTTCTTGGGCAACCATAACAGCAAATGTGTACCTACGAGATAAACATAACCTCCTTCATTGGAAGTGGAATTCACCGTCGATCATTTTTGTAAGTAATGAAGATATTCACACAACCAAGCATTAACCCTTTAGAGCTGGTTAAAGAGAGATACCCCTCAAAAGGTTAAAAATACATGTTATCTGAGGATTTCTTTAAAAACATCCCGTAGATTTTCAGGAAAAAATGGCCATTCTCATATCTTAGTGTGACATTACAAGTTGCATGTACAAATATTCCTGTAAACATTTGTTAACCCTATGCAGGTTCTCAAACATCAACATGTTGATAAAATAGGCTGTGTTTGCGTACCCACAGCACCTGAAGTTGGGAGGAAAGATCAAAACAAGTGGAAGTAGAATTTACTGAGAATTATTTTTGGAAGTAATAAGAGTATTCCAAAAACAACACTTAACCCGTTTTGGGCTGGAAAAACAATCATACCCATCAAAAGCTTAAAATTCCTGTTCTCCTTGGATTTCTCTGAAAACATCTTGTAGATTTTAAAGTAAAATGGCCATTCACAGTTCTTGGTGCGACATTACAAGTTGCATGAATAAATATTCCTGTTGGCACTTGTTAACCCTCTAGAAGCTGCCAGACATCAATATTTTGGATACATTTGAGATAAAATGGACCATTTTTAAATTGACACAGCACTCAGTGAGTATGTGTCAAACAAACATAACTCGTTTTGTCGGTCATAGCCTTGTTGGACGACGATATTGACATTAACTCACTCCACCGTTAATGATGGTTTTTACCTAAACAATTTTTTATCAAACTGTGTCATTTGAGACTACTATCTTCACCTTTCTCATAACATCAATGAAGGAACTTCAGTGAGACAGTTAAAAACAATTCATCAGACACTGTGGGGTCATGAAAAATCATGCAATCACATCGGGAAAAGCCATGATTCTCCAGAATCATAAAGTCTAGTTTTTTGTTTTTTTTTTTTTGTTTTTTTTTTTTTTTTCCACACATTTTGTCCGTACGATTCAGAAGCCATTTTCGAACCGATTTTCACGAAATTTTGCAAACGCATAGAGGGGCACAAAATCTAAAAATGTACCCAAGCGGAATTTTCGATTTAAGCCTTATTTCCTCAGAATTGGCAAAAAACTGCCAAAATTGGGGTTTATCGGCACTTTCTCGAAACACGTCTTGTAGATTTTTTTTATACATTCGTCATTGCTAGACCTGTCTGTGACACGCCCTTTGATACACACGACATATCAGGCGATGCATATGGTAACCCTCCACAGGCTGCCAAACATCGAAATTTTGATGAAATAGGTCGGATTCAGGCCCCCACCGCACCCAAACAATACACGAGAGATAAATATAACTTTCTTTACTGGGAGTGGAATTCACTGAGGATCATTTTTGTCAGTAATAAGGGTGTTCAAAAAACCAAGCATTAACCCGTTTTGGGCTGGTTAAACAGCAATACCCCCATAAAGCTCAAAAATTGGTATTTTCCGTGGATTTCTCTAAACGAGTCTCGTAGATTTTCAAGAAAAATTTGTCACTCCCAGGCCTTGGTGTGACAATAGAAGTTGCATGGACAAAATACTGCGGTGAGCATTTGTTAACCCTCCACGGGCTGCTAAAAGTCAAAATTGTGATAAAATGGGCTGTTTTTGGACGCCAACAGCACCCAATGGGTACGCCTCAAAGAAACGTGCCTTCTTTTATCGAGCGCACAATCTATATGGAAACATTTTTGTAAGTAGTAAGGGTATTCAAAAGTCGAAGTCTTAACCCATTTTGGACAGGCTAAAGAGAGAGACCCCTTAAAATCTTAAAATTCCCATTTTCTGTGGATTTCTCTAAAAACATCCTGTAGGTTTTCAAGAAAAATTGACTACTCGCAGGCCTTTGTGTGATATTACAAGTGGCATGGACAAAATATTCCGGTGAGCGTTTATTAACCCTCTAGAGGCTGCCAAGCATCGTAATTTTGTTGAAATGGGCTGTTTTCAGGCACGCACATCACCCAACGTGTACCTGAGAAATAAACATAATCTCCTTTGTTGGAAGTGGAATTCACCAAAGACCATTTTTGTAAGTAATAAGGGTATTCAAAAAACCAAGCGTTAACCCATTTTGTGGTTGTTAATAGTGATACCCATCAAAGGCTTAAAAATTTATGTTTTCCCTGGATTTCTTTACAAACATCTGGTAGGGTTTTCAAGAGAAAATGGCCATTGATAGGTCATGGTGTCACATTACCAGTTGATTGGATAAATTATTCCGGTAAGCATTTGTTAACCCTCCATGGGCTGCTAAATGTCAAAATTTTGAAAAAATAGTCTGTTTTTGAACAACAACAACATCAAATGGAAATACAACAGAGAAACGTAACTTCTTTTACCGGGCGCAAAACTGACAGGGAAACATTTTTGTAAGTAGTAAATGTATTCAAAAATCGAGGTCTTAACCCATTTTTAACTGGTTAAGGAGATATACCCCTTAAAAGCTTAAAAATCCAGTTTTCTGTGGATTTCTCAAAAAAAAAAATTCAAGAGCAATTAACCATTCGCAGGTCTTCGAGTGACATTACAAGTTGCATGAACAAAATGTTTCGGTAACCATTTGTTAACCCCCCAGAGGCTGCCAAGCATTGGCATTTGGAGAAAATGGGCTGTTCTTGGGCAACCATAACACCAAATGTGTACCTACAAGATAAACATAACCTCCTTCATTGGAAGTGGAATTCACCGTCGATCATTTTTGTAAGTAATGAAGATATTCACACAACCAAGCATTAACCCTTTAGAGCTGGTTAAAGAGAGATACCCCTCAAAAGGTTAAAAATACATGTTATCTGAGGATTTCTTTAAAAACATCCCGTAGATTTTCAGGAAAAAATGGCCATTCTCATATCTTAGTGTGACATTACAAGTTGCATGTACAAATATTCCTGTAAACATTTGTTAACCCTATGCAGGTTCTCAAACATCAAAATGTTGATAAAATAGGCTGTGTTTGCGTACCCACAGCACCTGAAGTTGGGAGGAAAGATCAAAATAAGTGGAAGTAGAATTCACTGAGAATTATTTTTGGAAGTAATAAGAGTATTCCAAAAACAACACTAAACCCGTTTTGGGCTGGAAAAACAATGATACCCATCAAAAGCTTAAAATTCCTGTTCTCCCTGGATTTCTCTGAAAACATCTTGTAGATTTTAAAGTAAAAATGGCCATTCACAGTTCTTGGTGTGACATTACAAGTTGCATGAATAAATATTCCTGTTGGCACTTGTTAACCCTCTAGAAGCTGCCAGACATCAATATTTTGGATACATTTGAGATAAAATGGACCATTTTTAAATTGACACAGCACTCAGTGAGTATGTGTCAAACAAACATAACTCGTTTTGTCGGTCATTGCCTTGTTGGACGACGATATTGACATTAACTCACTCCACCGTTAATGATGGTTTTTACCTAAACAATTTTTTATCAAACTGTGTCATTTGAGACTACTATCTTCACCTTTCTCATAACATCAATGAAGGAACTTCAGTGAGACAGTTAAAAACAATTCATCAGACACTGTGGGGTCATGAAAAATCATGCAATCACATCGGGAAAAGCCATGATTCTCCAGAATCATAAAGTCTAGTTTTTTTGGGTTTTTTTTTTTGTTTTTTTCCACACATTTTGTCCGTACGATTCAGAAGCCATTTTCGAACCGATTTTCACGAAATTTTGCAAACGGATAGAGGGGCACAAAATCTAAAAATGTAACCAAGCGGAATTTTCGATTTAACCCTTATTTCCTCAGAATTGGCAAAAAACTGCCAAAATTGGGGTTTATCGGCAGTTTCTCGAAACACGTCTTGTAGATTTTTTTTATACATTCGTCATTGCTAGACCTGTCTGTGACACGCCCTTTGATACACACGACATATCAGGCGATGCATATGGTAACCCTCCACAGGCTGCCAAACATCGAAATTTTGATGAAATAGGTCGGTTTCAGGCCCCCACCGCACCCAAACAATACACGAGAGATAAATATAACTTTCTTTACTGGGAGTGGAATTCACTGAGGATCATTTTTGTCAGTAATAGGGGTGTTCAAAAAACCAAGCATTAACCCGTTTTGGGCTGGTTAAACAGCAATACCCCTATAAAGCTCAAAAATTGGTATTTTCCGTGGATTTCTCTAAACGAGTCCTGTAGATTTTCAAGAAAAATTTGTCACTCCCAGGCCTTGGTGTGACAATAGAAGTTGCATGGACAAAATACTGCGGTGAGCATTTGTTAACCCTCCACGGGCTGCTAAAAGTCAAAATTGTGATAAAATGGGCTGTTTTTGGACGCCAACAGCACCCAATGGGTACGCCTCAAAGAAACGTGCCTTCTTTTATCGAGCGCACAATCTATATGGAAACATTTTTGTAAGTAGTAAGGGTATTCAAAAGTCGAAGTCTTAACCCATTTTGGACAGGCTAAAGAGAGAGACCCCTTAAAATCTTAAAATTCCCATTTTCTGTGGATTTCTCTTAAAACATCCTGTAGGTTTTCAAGAAAAATTGACTACTCGCAGGTCTTTGTGTGATACTACAAGTGGCATGGACAAAATATTCCGGTGAGCGTTTATTAACCCTCTAGAGGCTGCCAAGCATCGTAATTTTGTTGAAATGGGCTGTTTTCAGGCACGCACATCACCCAACGTGTACCTGAGAAATAAACATAATCTCCTTTGTTGGAAGTGGAATTCACCAAAGACCATTTTTGTAAGTAATAAGGGTATTCAAAAAACCAAGCGTTAACCCATTTTGTGGTTGTTAATAGTGATACCCATCAAAGGCTTAAAAATTTATGTTTGGATTTCTTTACAAACATCTGGTAGGGTTTTCAAGAGAAAATGGCCATTGATAGGTCATGGTGTCACATTACCAGTTGATTAGATAAATTATTCCGGTAAGCATTTGTTAACCCTCCATGGGCTGCTAAATGTCAAAATTTTGAAAAAATAGTCTGTTTTTGAACAACAACAACATCAAATGGAAATACAACAGAGAAACGTAACTTCTTTTACCGGGCGCAAAACTGACAGGGAAACATTTTTGTAAGTAGTAAATGTATTCAAAAATCGAGGTCTTAACCCATTTTTAACTGGTTAAGGAGATATACCTCTTAAAAGCTTAAAAATCCAGTTTTCTGTGGATTTCTCAAAAAAAAAAATTCAAGAGCAATTAACCATTCGCAGGTCTTCGAGTGACATTACAAGTTGCATGAACAAAATGTTTCGGTAACCATTTGTTAACCCCCCAGAGGCAGCCAAGCATTGGCATTTGGAGAAAATGGGCTGTTCTTGGGCAACCATAACACCAAATGTGTACCTATGAGATAAACATAACCTCCTTCATTGGAAGTGGAATTCACCGTCGATCATTTTTGTAAGTAATGAAGATATTCACAAAACTAAGCATTAACTCTTTAGATCTGGTTAAAGAGAGATACCCCTCAAAAGGTTAAAAATTCATGTTATCTGAGGGTTTCTTTAAAAACATCCCGTAGATTTTCAGGGAAAAATGGCCATTCTCATATCTTAGTGTGACATTACAATTTGCATGTACAAAATATTCCTGTAAACATTTGTTAACCCTATGCAGGTCATCAAACATCAAAATGTTGATAAAATAGGCTGTGTTTGCGTACCCACAGCACCTGAAGTTGGGAGGAGAGATCAAAATAAGTGGAAGTAGAATTCACTGAGAATTATTTTTGGAAGTAATAAGAGCATTCCAAAAACAACACTTAACCCGTTTTGGGCTGGAAAAACAATGATACCCATCAAAAGCTTAAAATTCCTGTTCTCCCTGGATTTCTCTGAAAACATCTTGTAGATTTTAAAGAAAAAATGGCCATTCACAGTTCTTGGTGTGACATTACAAGTTGCATGAATAAATATTCCTGTTGGCACTTGTTAACCCTCTACAAGCTGCCAGACATCAATATTTTGGGTACATTTGAGATAAAATGGACCATTTTTAAATTGGCACAGCACTCAGTGAGTATGTGTCAAACAAACATAACTCGTTTTGTCGGTCATTGACTTGTTGGACGACGACATTGACATTAAGTCACTCCACCATTAATGATGGTTTTTACCTAAACAATTTTTTATCAAACTGTGTCATTTGAGACTACTATCTTCACCTTTCTCATAACATCAATGAAGGAACTTCAGTGAGACAGTTAAAAACAATTCATCAGACACTGTGGGGTCATGAAAAATCATGGAATCTCACCGGGAAAAGCCATGATTCTCCAGAATCATAAAGTCTAGTTTTTTGGGGGTTTTTTTGGGGGTGGGGGGGGGGGGGGATTTTCCACACATTTTGTCTGTACGATTCAGAAGCCATTTTCGAACCGATTTTCACGAAATTTTGCACACGCGTAGAGGGGCACAAAATCTAAAAATGTACTCAAGCGGAATTTTCGATTTAACCCTTATTTCGTCAGAATTGGCAAAAAACTGCCAAAATTGGGGTTTATCGGCACTTTCTCAAAACACATCTTGTAGATTTTTTTTATGCATTCGTCATTGCTAGACCTTTCTGTGACACGCCCTTTGATACACACGACATATCAGGCGATGCATATGGTAACCCTCCACAGGCTGCCAAACATCGAAATTTTGATGAAATAGGCCGGTTTCAGGCCCCCACCGCACCCAAACAATACAGGAGAGATAAATATAACTTCCTTTACTGGGAGTGGAATTCACCGAGGATCATTTTTGTCAGTAATAAGGGTGTTCAAAAAACCAAGCGTTAACCCATTTTGGGCTGGTTAAATAGCAATACCCCCATAAAGCTCAAAAATTTGTATTTTCCGTAGATTTCTCTAAACGAGTCTTGTAGATTTTCAAGAAAAATTTGTCACTCCCAGGACTTGGTGTGACAATAGAAGTTGCATGGACAAAATACTGCGGTGAGCATTTGTTAACCCTCCACAGGCTGCTAAAAGTCAAAGAAGCGTGCCTTCTTTTATCTAGCACATAATCTATACGCAAACATTGTTGTACATAGTAAGAGTATTCAAAAGTCGAAGTCTTAACCCATTTTGGACAGACTAAAGAGAGAGACCCCTTAAAATCTTAAAGTTCCCATTTTCTGTGGATTTCTCCAAAAACATCCTGCAGGTTTTCAAGAAAAATTGACTACTCGCAGGTCTGTGTGTGATATTACAAGTTCCATGGACAAAATATTCCAGTGAGCATTTATTAACCCTCTACAGGCTGCCGATCACCGTAATTCTATTGAAATGGGCTGTTTTAAGACACGCACAGCACCCAACGTGTACCTGAGAAATAAACATAATCTCCTTTGTTGGAAGTGGAATTCACAGAGGACCATTTTTGTAAGTAATAAGGGTATTCAAAAAACCAAGAGTTATCCCCTTTTGAGGTTGTTAATTGTGATACCCATCAAAAGCTTAAAAATTTATGTTTTCACTGGATTTCTTTACAAACATCTTGTAGGGTTTTCAAGAGGAAATGGTCATTGATAGGTCTTGGTGTCACATTACCAGCTGATTGAATAAATTATTGCGGTAAGCATTTGTTAACCCTCCATGGGCTGATAAATGTCAAAATTTTGAAAAAAATAGTCTGTTTTTGAACATCAACAACATCAAATGGGAATGCACCAGAGAAAGGTACCTTCTTTTACCGGACGCAAAATTGAGAGGGGAAACATTTTTGTAAGTAGTAAGTGTATTCAAAAATCGAGGTCTTAACCCATTTTTGACTAGTTAAGGAGATATACCCCTTAAAAGTTTAAAATTTCAGTTTTCTGTGGATTTTTCAACAAAAAAATTCAAGAGCAATTGACCCTTCGCAGGTCTTCAGAGTGGCATTACAAATTGCATGAACAAAATGTTTCAGTAACCATTTGTTAACCCCCCCCCCCCCCCCCCCAGAGGCTGCCAAGCATTGACATTTGGAAAAAATGGGCTGTTCTTGGGCAACCATACTACCAAATGTGTACCTACGAGATAAACATAACCTCCTTCATTGGAAGTGGAACTCACCGTCGATCATTTTTGTAAGTAATGAAGATATTCAAAAAACCAAGCATTAACCCGTTAGAGCTGGTTAAAGAGAGATACCCCTCAAAGGGTTAAAAATTCATGTTATCTGAGGATTTCTTTAAAAACATCACGTAGATTTTCAGGAAAAAATGGCCATTCTCATATCTTAGTGTGACATTACAAGTTGCATGTACAAAATATTCCTGTAAGCATTTGTTAACCCTATGCAGGTTCTCAAACATCAAAATGTTGATAAAATAGGCTGTGTTTGCGTACCCACAGCACCTGAAGTTGGGAGGAGAGATCAAAATAAGTGGAAGTAGAATTCACTGAGAATTATTTTTGGAAGTAACAAGAGTATTCCAAAAACAACACCTAACCCGTTTTGGGTTGGAAAAACAATGATACCCATCAAAAGCTTAAAATTCATGTTCTCCCTGGATTTCTCTGAAAACATCTTGTAGATTTTAAAGAAAAAATGGCCATTCATAGTTCTTGGTGTGACATTACAAGTTGCATGAATAAATATTCCTGTTGGCACTTGTTAACCCTCTACAAATTGCCAGACATCAATATTTTGGATACATTTGAGATAAAATGGACCATTTTTAAATTGACGCAGCACTCAGTGAGTATGTGTCAAACAAACATAACTCCTTTTGTCGGTCGTTGACTTGTTGGACGACGATATTGACATTAACCCACCCCACCGTTAATGATGGTTTTTACCTAAACAATTTTTTATCAAACTGTGTCATTTGAGACTACTATCTTCACCTTTCTCATAACATCAGTGAAGGAACTTCAGTGAGACAGTTAAAAACAATTCATCAGACACTGTGGGGTCATGAAAAATCATGGAATCTCATCGGGAAAAGCCATGATTCTCCAGAATCATAAAGTCTAGTTTTTTTGTTTTTTTTGTCCACACATTTTGTCCGTACGATTCAGAAGCCATTTTCGAACCGATTTTCACGAAATTTTGCACACGCATAGAGGGGCACAAAATCTAAAAATGTACCCAAGCGGAATTTTCGATTTAACCCTTATTTCCTCAGAATTGGCAAAAAACTGCCAAAATTGGGGTTTATCGGCACTTTCTCGAAACACGTCTTGTAGATTTTTTTTATACATTCGTCATTGTTAGACCTGTCTGTGACACGCCCTTTGATACACACGACATATCAGGCGATGCATATGGTAACCCTCCACAGGCTGCCAAACATCGAAATTTTGATGAAATAGGTCAGTTTCAGGCCCCCACCGCACCCAAACAATACACGAGAGATAAATATAACTTTCTTTACTGGGAGTGGAATTCAACGAGGATCATTTTTGTCAGTAATAAGGGTGTTCAAAAAACCAAGCATTAACCCGTTTTGGGCTGGTTAAACAGCAATACCCCCATAAAGCTAAAAAATTGGTATTTTCCGTGGACTTCTCTAAACGAGTCTCGTAGATTTTCAAGAAAATTTTGTCACTCCCAGGCCTTGGTGTGACAATAGTAGTTGCATGGACAAAATACTGCGGTGAGCATTTGTTAACCCTCCACGGGCTGCTAAAAGTCAAAATTGTGATAAAATGGGCTGTTTTTGGACGCCAACAGCACCCAATGGGTACGCCTCAAAGAAACGTGCCTTCTTTTATCGGGCGCACAATCTATATGGAAACATTTTTGTAAGTAGTAAGGGTATTCAAAAGTCGAAGTCTTAACCCATTTTGGACAGGCTAAAGAGAGAGACCCCTTAAAATCTTAAAATTCCCATTTTCTGTGGATTTCTCTAAAAACATCCGGTAGGTTTTGAAGAAAAATTGACTACTCGCAGGTCTTTGTGTGATATTACAAGTGGCATGGACAAAATATTCCGGTGAGCGTTTATTAACCCTCTAGAGGCTGCCAAGCATCGTAATTTTGTTGAAATGGGCTGTTTTCAGACACGCACATCACCCAACGTGTACCTGAGAAATAAACATAATCTCCTTTGTTGGAAGTGGAATTCACCAAAGACCATTTTTGTAAGTAATAAGGGTATTCAAAAAACCAAGCGTTAACCCATTTTGTGGTTGTTAATAGTGATACCCATCAAAGGCTTAAAAATTTATGTTTTCCCTGGATTTCTTTACAGACATCTGGTAGGGTTTTCAAGAGAAAATGGCCATTGATAGGTCATGGTGTCACATTACCAGCTGATTGGATAAATTATTCCGGTAAGCATTTGTTAACCCTCCATGGGCTGCTAAATGTCAAAATTTTGAAAAAATAGTCTGTTTTTGAACAACAACAACATCAAATGGAAATACAAGAGAGAAACGTAACTTCTTTTACCGGGCGCAAAACTGACAGGGAAACATTTTTGTAAGTAGTAAATGTATTCAAAAATCGAGGTCTTAACCCATTTTTAACTGGTTAAGGAGATATACCCCTTAAAAGCTTAAAAATCCAGTTTTCTGTGGATTTCTCAAAAAAAAAAATTCAAGAGCAATTAACCATTCGCAGGTCTTCGAGTGACATTACAAGTTGCATGAACAAAATGTTTCGGTAACCATTTGTTAACCCCCCAGAGGCTGCCAAGCATTGGCATTTGGAGAAAATGGGCTGTTCTTGGGCAACCATAACACCAAATGTGTACCTACGAGATAAACATAACCTCCTTCATTGGAAGTGGAATTCACCGTCGATCATTTTGTAATGAAGATATTCACAAAACTAAGCATTAACCCTTTAGAGCTGGTTAAAGAGAGATACCTCTCAAAAGGTTAAAAATTCATGTTATCTGAGGATTTCTTTAAAAACATCCCGTAGATTTTCAGGGAAAAATGGCCATTCTCATATCTTAGTGTGATATTACAAGTTGCATGTACAAAATATTCCTGTAAACATTTGTTAACCCTATGCAGGTTCTCAAACATCAAAATGTTGATAAAATAGGCTGTGTTTGCATACCCACAGCACCTGAAGTTGGGAGGAGAGATCAAAATAAGTGGAAGTAGAATTCACTGAGAATTATTTTTGGAAGTAATAAGAGTATTCCAAAAACAACACTTAACCCGTTTTGGGCTGGTAAAACAATGATACCCATCAAAAGCTTAAAATTCCTGTTCTCCCTGGATTTCTCTGAAAACATCTTGTAGATTTTAAAGAAAAAATGACCATTCACAGTTCTTGGTGTGACATTACAAGATGCATGAATAAATATTCCTGTTGGCACTTGTTAACCCTCTACAAGCTGCCAGACATCAATATTTTGGATACATTTGAGATAAAATGGACCATTTTTAAATTGGCACAGCACTCAGTGAGTATGTGTCAAACAAACATAACTCCTTTTGTCGGTCATTGACTTGTTGGACGACGATATTGACATTAACTCACTCCACCGTTAATGATGGTTTTTACCTAAACAATTTTTTATCAAACTGTGTCATTTGAGACTACTATCTTCACCTTTCTCATAACATCAATGAAGGAACTTCAGTGAGACAGTTAAAAACAATTCATCAGACACTGTGGGGTCATGAAAAATCATGGAATCTCATCGGGAAAAGCCATGATTCTCCAGAATCATAAAGTGTAGTTTTTTGGGTTTTTTTTCCACACATTTTGTCCGTACGATTCAGAAGCCATTTTCGAACCGATTGTCACGAAATTTTGCACACGCATAGAGGGGTACAAAATCTAAAAATGTACCCAAGCGGAATTTTCGATTTAACCCTTATTTCGTCAGAATTGTTAAAAAACTGCCAAAAGTGGGGTTTATCGGCACTTTCTCGAAACACGTCTTGTAGATTTTTTTATACATTCGTCGTTGCTAGACCTGTCTGTGTCACGCCCTTTGATACACATGACATATCAGGCGATGCATATGGTAACCCTCCACAGGCTGCCAAACATCGAAATTTTGATGAAATAGGCCGGTTTCAGGCCCCCACTGCACCCAAACAATACACGAGAGATAAACATAACTTCCTTTATTGGGAGTGGAATTCACCTAGGATCATTTTTGTCAGTAATAAGGGTGTTCAAAAAACCAAGCGTTAACCCATTTTGGGATGGTTAAACAGCAATACCCCCATAAAGCTAAAAAAATTGTATTTTCCATGAATTTCTCTAAACGAGTCTTGTAGATTTTCAAGACAAATGTGTCACTCCCAGGCCTTGGTGTGACAATAGAAGTTGCATGGACAAAATACTGCGGTGAGCATTTGTTAACCCTCCACGGGCTGCTAAATGTCAAAATTGTGATAAAATGGGCTGTTTTTGGATGCCAACAGCACCCAGTGGGTACGAACAAAGGAAGGGAGCCTTCTTTTATCGAGCGTACAGTCTATACGGAAACATTTTTGTAAGTAGTAAGGGTATTCAAAAGTCGAAGTCTTAACCCATTTTGGAGAGGCTAAACAGAGAGACCCCTTAAAATCTTGAAATTCCCATTTTCTGTGGATTTCTCTAAAAACATTCTGTAGGTTTTCCAGAAAAATTGACTACTTGCAGGTCTTTGTGTGATATTACAAGTTGCATGGGCAAAATATCCCGGTGTGCGTTTATTAACCCTCTACAGACTGCCAAGCATCGTAATGTTGTTGAAATGGGCTGTTTTCGGACACGCACAGCGCCCAATGTGTACCTGAGAAATAAACATAATCTCCTTTATTGGAAGTGGAATTCACCGAGGGCCATTTTTGTAAGTAATAAGAGTATTAAAAAAACCAAGCGATAACCCCTTTTGTGTTTGTCAATAGTGATACCCATCAAAAGCTTAAAAATGTATGTTTGCCCTGGATTTCTTTAAAAACATCTGGTACAGTTTTCAAGAGAAAATGGCCATTGATAGGTCTTGGTGTCACATTACCAGTTGATAGGATAAATTATTCCGGGAAGCATTTGTTAACCCTCCATGGGCTGCTAAATGTGAAAATTTTGAAAAAGTAGTCTGATTTTGGACACCAACAACATCAAATGGTAATGCAACAGAGATGCATAACTTCCTTTACTGGACGCAAAACAGACAGGGAAGCATTTTTGTAAGTAGTAAGAGTATTCAAAAATCGAGGTCTTAACCCATTTTTGACTAGTTAAAGAGATATACCCCTTAAAAGCTTAAAATTCCAGTTTTCTGTGGATTTCTCAAAACTAAATTTCAAGAAAAATTGACCTTTTGCAGGTCTTGGAGTGACAGTTCAAGTTGCATGGGCAAAATATTTCGGTAAGCATTTGTTAACCCTCCAGAGGCTGCCAAGCATAGACATTTGGAGAAAATGGGCTGTTCTTGGGCAACCATCACACCAAAATGTGTACCTGGGAGATAAACATAACCCCCTTCAGTGGAAGTGGAATTCACCGATGATCATTTTTGTATGTAATGAAGGTATTCACAAAACCAAGCATTAACCCGTGTAGGGCTGATTAAAGAAAGATTCCCCTCAAAAGGTTAAAAATTCATGTTATCCGAGGGTTTCTCAAAAAGCATCTCGTAGATTTTCAAGAAAAAATGGCCATTCTCAGATCTTAGTGTGACATTACAAACTGCATGTACAAAATATTCCTGGAAGCATTTGTTAACCCCATGCAGGACCTCGAACATCAAAATGTTGATAAAATGGGCTATGTTTGTATACCCACAGCACCCGAATTTGAGAGGAGAGATCAAAATAAGTGGAAGTAGAATTCACTGAGAATTATTTTTGGAAGTAATAAGAGTATTCAAGAAACAACGCTTAACCCGTTTAGGGCTGGATAAACAATGATACCCATCAAAAGCTTAAAATTCGTGTTCTTCCTGGATTTCTCTGAAAACATCTTGTAGATTTTAAAGAAAAAATGGACATTCGCAGTTCTTGGTGTGGCATTAGAAGTTGCATGAATACATATGCCTGTTAGCACATGTTAACCCTCTACAATCTGCCAGACATCAATATTTTGGATACATTTGAGATAAAATGGACCATTTTCAAATAGACAGAGCACTCAAAGGGTATGTGTCAAACAAACATAACTCCTTTTGTCGGTCATTAACTTGTGGGACGACGATATTGATATTAACCCACTCTACCATTAATGATGGTTTTTACCTAAACAATTTTTTTATAAAACTGAGTCATTTGAGACTGCTATAACCACCTTTCTCATATCATCAATGAAAGACCTTCAGTGAGACAGTTAAAAACAATTCATCAGACACTGTGGGGGCATGAAAAATCAAGGAATCTCATCGGGAAAAGCCATGATTCTCCAGAATCATAAAGTCTAGTTTTTTTTATTTTTTTTTAGGCTTTTCCCTCTGGAAAAGACTATTGTTTTTCTACGGATTATTATTTTTTTTTTTTTGGGTTTTTTTTTTTTTTTTTTTCCCACACATTTTTGTCCGTACGATTCAGAAGCCATTTTCGAACCGATTTTCACACAATTTGGCACACGCATAGAGTGGCAAAAAATCTAAAAATGTACCGAAGCGGAATTTTCGATTTAACCCTTATTTCGCCAGAATTGGCAAAAACCTGCCAAAATTCGGGTTTATTGGCACTTTCTCGAAACACGTCTTTAGGATTTTTTTAAAACATTCATCATTTCTAGACCTGCCCATGACACGACCTTTGATACACACGACATATTAGGCGATGCATATGGTAACCCTCCACAGGCTGCCAAACATCGAAATTTTGATGAAATGGGCCGGTTTCAGGCCCCCAGAACACCCAAATGATACAAGAGAGATAAACATAACTTCCTTTATTTGAAGTGGAATTCACCGGAGATCATTTTTGTAAGTAATAATGGTGTTCAAAAAACCAAGCATTAACCCGTTTTGGGCTGGTTAAACAGCAATACCCCCAAAAAGCTAAAAAATTCAGGTTTTCCGTGGATTTCTCTAAATGAGTCTTGTAGATTTTCATGAAAAAATTGTCACTCCCAGGCCTTGATGTGACAATAGAAGTTGCATGGACAAAATACTTCGGTGAGCATTTGTTAACCCTCCACGGGCTGCTAAAAGTCAAAATTGTGATAAACTGGGCTGTTTTTGGACGCCAACGGCACCCAACGGGTACGCCACAAAGAAAAGTGATTTCATTCATCGAGCGCACAATCTATAGGGAAACATTTTTGTAAGTAGTAAGGGTTTTCAAAAAACGAAGTCTTAACCCATTTTGGACAGGCTAAAGAGAGAGACCCCTTAAAATCTAAAAATTCCCATTTTCTGTGGATTTCTCTAAATACATTCCATAGGTTTTCAAGAAAAATTGACTATTTGCAGGTCTTTGTGTCACATTATAAGTGGCATGGACAAAATATTCCGCTGAGCGTTCATTAACCCTCTACAGAATGCCAAGCATCATAATTTTGTTGAAATGGGCTGTTTTCGGACACACACAGCACACAATGTATGTCCGAGAGTTACACATAATCTCCTTTGTTGGAAGTGGAATTCACTGAGGACCATTTTTGTAAGTAATAAGGGTATTCAAAAACCCAAGCGTTAACCCCTTTTGGGGTTGTTATTAGCGATACCCATCAAAAGCTAAAAAAAAATTATGTTTTCTGTGGATTTCGTTACAAACATCTTGTAAGTTTTCAACAGAAAATGGCCATTGATAGGTCTTGGAGTCACATTACCGGTTGCATGGATAAAATATTCCAGTAAGCATTTGTTAACCCTCCATGGCCTGCTAAATGTCAACATTTTGAAAAAATAGTCTGTTTTTGGACACCAACAACAACAAATGGGAATGCCACAGAGATACATAACTTCTTTTACCGGATGCAAAACTGACAGAGAAAAATTTAGTAAGTAGTAAAGGTATTCAAAAAATCGAGGTCTTAACCCATTTTCGCCTGGTTAAGATGTACCCCTTAAAAGCTTAAAATTCCAGTTTTCTGTGGATTTCTCCAAAAAATCTAGTAAGTATTCAAGAAAAATTGACCATTTGCAGGTCTTGGAGTGACATTACAAGTTACATAGACAAAATATTCCGGTAAGCGTTAGTTAACTCTCCAGAGGCTGCAAAGCATAGAAATTTTGAGAAAATGGACTGTTCTTGGGCACCCATTGCACGTAATGTGTACCGGTGAGATAACCATAACCTCCTTCTTTGGAAGTGGAATTCATCAGACCAGGCATTAACCCATTTAGGGCTGGTTTTAACCCGTTTTGGGCTGGTTAAACAGCGGTACCCATCAAAGACTTAAAATTTCATGTTTTCCCTGGATTTCTTTAAAAACATCTTGTAGATTTCAAGAAAAAATGGCCATTCACGGGTCTTCATGTGACATTACAAGTTACATGGACAAAATATTCCGTTGAGCACTCGTTAACTCTCCACGAGCTGCTAAACATCAAAATGTTGATAAAATGGTTTGTTTGCAGACACCAAGAGCACCCAATGGATATTTAACAGAGAAATGTAACTTCTTTTACTGCGCGTAGAATTCACAGAGGATCAGTTTTGTAAGTAGTAAGGGTATTTAAAAGAATGAAACTTAACCTATTTTAGACTGGATGAGGAGAGATACCCCTTAAAAGCTAAAAATTTACATTTTCTGTGGATTTCGCTAACTGCTTGTTGGCGATTTTCAAGAACAATTGGACATTGGCAGGTCTTACAAATTGCATAGATAGAATATTCCGCTAGTCGTTTGTTAATCCCGCTACAGGCTGCTAAGCATCAAAATTTTGATAAAATCGGCTGTTTTCGGGCAGCAAATGGGTATGTAATAGGTAAACATAACCTCTTTTATCAGACTCAGAATTCATGAGGGATAATGTGTGATAGTGTTACGGGTATTCAAGGGAGCGTGGTGGCTCAGTGGTAGACTGTTGTACTTCTATGCTAGAGGTCCCGAGTCCGATCCCCGTCTGGAACGACTCACGTTGTGTCCTTCGGCAAGGCACTTTAGCCCGGTCGCCGACATTGGGGCACGATGACGCCGTGTACTAAGGCATACTGCACGTCGATGGTACATATGTCTTCACCCTCTGTAACCCTGCTTGAGCGGAGCTTGAACAGAGTTAGAATGTTGAGGAGCTGACAGTTGCTCGTCGTTGCTTGGTGGTTCTCTCCGTGTACTCCAGCTTCCTCCACCTATAAAACTGTCACGGTCACGATTAGCCATTGTGCATAAGTATGTGACCTTAAACACCAATAAACAAATAAATAAATAAATAAATAAATAAATAAGGGTATTCAAAAGGCCAAGCCTTAACCCTGTTTATAGGATTAAAGACAGACAGCCCATGCCGTGTATGCTGCCTACATTACTTGTAAAATCGACACCCCCACTAAATCTACTTCGAGGTGCGGTGTCAGACCCGACCACCTGACGGTTCTGACCTCATTAGATAACACTCCTTCATTGTATTTAGCAGCATGGATTTCCCCAAGAAGCAAAGACAAAAATACGTCTGCGGAAAATAATGGCAAATATTTTATTTAGTCTGTATTTTGTCCGTATAGAAAATGTCTCGCCCACATATACCTAAACATGATTCAATGATACAATTGGACATATTTCTCTCGTAAAACCTGAAAAAGACTTGATTTATTTCATTTTAGGATTGCGCGTGTATATTCTTAGAAGATTCTCTGTGTGTTATTAATATACAGCGTCAGTCTTTGATCTCGTTTGGGACGATCAGTGATTAAAACCTTTTCGACAAGAGCCATCGAAATTGAAAATAAAAAAAAAAATCAAATTTCACTAAAACCTTTTGCAGAATCGTGTTTTTCAGAAAACTCTTTCGCGATTGCATGTGTCGTTTTCAAAATTCCGATCAGTACTCACGAAATTATATATATGTTGTTGTCAATAACAAAATTGAAAGCATGTCCGTCAAACTTGCATGACGTCAGAACTCGACTCGGGTGAAATACTGCAGTGATGCAGTGAAAGTTCGAGAGTAATAAACGCTGATATCGCAGTAGGCTTTAAACTGTCCATGGAATGGTCCTAAAATCATGTTTATGTTTGCAGCTTTACTGCAAATAGGTTTCCCGTTGTTTCTTGTTGTAGTGTTGTTTCCGTCAAGGCCAAGTACCATAGAAAATTTGGAACACCGAGCAGTGGGCCTGCCCCATGAACACCTGCCTGTTATTAAAATTAATTAGCGGGGACATCTGCCCCCCCCCCCCTTCCTGCTGTTTTTTTTTTACGTAGGACACCTGCCCCCTATTGTTTCTTTTGCCTAGGACACGTGCCCCCCCCCCCTGCTGTTTTTCACCAACTACACCTGCCCCCGTTTGTTTGCTAACGGGCCCCTCCCCAATTGACCTTTCTATATTTAGAAGCACCCGGGCCGACGGGGAGAGGGCGTGGTTGTGAGCATGGCTAGATTTCGCTGAAGGAAGGTACCCTCAAATCTGGGTCGAAAGTGGCGAAAATGACAAAAGGCTACTTCAACGTATGGTAACGGTATAAACTACAGACGATCTGGGCGATGTACAGACGAAAGATCATACCTTGGAGCCGGTTAGGTAATTTGTCACAAAAAAACTCCGATTTTATGCTCAATCGCTGCTCTACAGTGGTCTACAATAGTGCCCAATTCCATTCCAAACTGATAGAGTCGGGACGAATAGTACTCTCACTTTCCACGCGATGTTCTCCACGCGGTCTCGACACTTGCAACAGATGCCAAAATGTCGGCCAGGGTGCGTAGAACAAGTTCTAAAAATTAGAAGTCGCTGCCTTCGGCGGTCTGGACACGGTTCGTGTTTGTGAGAAGTGCAATTTTAATGTCAAATTGGCAAATTTTCGTTAATCGTTTCCCGCCAAAACACCTACTCACCGCCGATTTCTTTTCACTGCAACTTCTTCCGATTATCTAAGGTTTAAAGATAGTGTCAGGATACCCTCCCCCCCCCCCCCGCCGCTCCAGCCCCCCACACCCGCACTTCCTCACTTTGGCGGCATTCTGGGTTGAAAGTCTCGAAAATGGCAAGAGACTACATTAACGTACGGCAACGGTGTAAACTACAAGTAGTAAGGACGATATTGAGACAAACAATCATACAATGGAGCCGCTTAGGCAATGAGGCCCCGAAACCTGGGACTTTATGCTCAATCGCAGCTCCACAGTCGTCTACAACACTGCCCGTGTCCATTCTGAACTGATAGGGTCGAGACGAATAGTACCCTCTCATTTCAAGCGGTGCGTGGTGTTTTCCAGGCGGCTCGGACGCTCCAAACAGATCCCAAAATGTCGGCCAGGGTTCGTAGAACAAGTTCTGAAAATTTCAAGTCGCTGCCTCCAGCAGTCTGGACACGGTTCGTGTATGTCAGAAGTGCTATTTTAATGTCCAATATGCAAATCTTCGTCAATCTTTTCCTGCCTGCCAGAAACCCAATCACCGCCAATTTCTTTTCACTTAAAACTTCTGACGATTCTCTTAGGTTTAAAGGTTGTGTTGGGATCCCTGGGTGGCGGTCTTAAAGAAGCAACTTCCATTTACAGAGAGGAGGGGGGGGGGGGGGGGGCTCTAAATGAGTCTGCGCCCATTCCCGACGTCTTTTTTCGAACTGGCTTGAAAAGGAAGGACCAAATTCAGACAGTTACCTCCTCTCTTCAAAACGCTATATCCCAACCAATTCTAGGCAGATTTCCATGAAATTTTCACTCGGTGTTCGTGGATAGTTGCGGCATCACTTTCCATGAAGAGCGATACGAATTTCGCATTTCGTCACGTCGAATTCGAAAAGAGCGCATGCGCATGGATTTCTCTGAAAACATCTTACAGATTTTAAGTAAAAATGGCCATTCGCACTTTTTGGTTTGAAATTGCAAGTTGCATGAATAAATATGCCTGTTAGCACATGTTAGCCCTCTACAAACTGCCAGACATCAATATTTTGGATACATTTGAGATAAAATTGACCATTTTCAAATAGACAGAGCACTCAAAGGGTATGTGTCAAACAAACATAACGCCTTTTGCCGGTCATTAACTTGTGGGACGACGATATTGATATTAACCCACTCTACCATTAATGATGGTTTTTACCTAAACAATTTTTTTTATAAAACTGAGTCATTTGAGACTACTATAACCACCTTTCTCATAACATCAATGAAAGAACTTCAGTGAGACAGTTAAAAACAATTCATCAGACACTGTGGGGGCATGAAAAATCAAGGAATCTCATCGGGAAAAGCCATGATTCGCCAGAATCATAAAGTCTAGTTAGGCTTTTCCCTCTGGAAAAGACTATTGTTTTTCTACGGATTATTATTTTTTAATTTTTTTTATTTTTTTGGGTTTTTTTTTTTTTTTTTTTTCCACACATTTTTGTCCGTACGATTCAGAAGCCATTTTCGAACCGATTTTCACACAATTTGGCACACGCATAGAGTGGCAAAAAATCTAAAAATGTACCAAAGCGGAATTTTCGATTTAACCCTTATTTCGCCAGAACTAATAAAAAACTGCCAAAATTGAGGTTTATCGGCACTTTCTCGAAACACGTCTTTATGATTTTTTTTTAAACATTCATCATTACTAGACCTGCCTAGGACACAACCTTTGATACACACGACATATTAGGCGATGCATATGGTAACCCTCCACAGGCTGCCAAACATCGAAATTTTGATGAAATGGGCCGGTTTCAGACCCCCACAGCATCCAAACGATACCCGAGTAGTAAACATAACTTCCTTTATTGGAAGTGGAATTCACCGAGGATCATTTTTGTAAGTAATAAGGGTGTTCAGAAAACCAAGTGTTAACCCGTTTTGGGCTGGTTAAACAGCAATACCCCCAAAAAGCTCAACACTTCATGTTTTCCGTGGATTTCTCTAAACGAGTCTTGTAGATTTTCAAGAAAAATTGGTGACTCTCAGGTCTTGGTGTGACATTACAAGTTGCATGGATAAAATATTTCGGTCAGCATTAGGTAACCCTCCCCGAGCTGCTAAACGTAAAAATTGTGATAAAATGGGCTGTTTTTAGACACCAACAGCACCCAAACGATATACCACAGAGAAAGGGGCCTTCATTTATCGGACGCAAAATTGATCGGAAAATATTTTTGAAAGTGGTAAGGGTATTCAAAATTTGACGTCTTAACCCATTTTGAAATGGTTAAAGAGAGATACCCATTAAAATCTTAAAAAACCCGTTTTCTGTGGATTTCTCTAACAACATCTTGTAGGTTTTCAAGAAAAATCGGCTATTTGCAGGTCTTGGTGTGACATTACAAGTCGCATGAACAAAATATTCCGGTCAGCATTAGTTAACCCTCCCCGGGCTGCTGAAGGTCAAAATTGCGATAAAATGGGCTGTTTTTGCACACCAACAGCACCCAAAAAGTACACCACAAAGAAAAGTGCCTTCTTTTATCGCACGTACAATTTATACGGAAACATTTTTGTAAGTAGTAAGGGTATTCAAAAGTCGACGTCTTAACCCATTTTGGGCAGGCTAAAGAGAGATATCCCTTGAAAGCTTTAAATTCCCATTTTCTGTGAATTTCCCTAACGGTGACTTGTAGGGTTTCAAGACAAATTGACTATTCGTAGGTCTGTATGTGACATTACAAGTTGCATGGACAAAATACTCCGGTGAGCGTTTTTTAACCATCTACAAGCTGCCAAGCATCGTAATGTTGTTAACATGGGACTGTTTTCAGACAAGCACAGCACCTAATGTATACATGAGAGATAAACATAATCTCCTTTGTTTGAAGTGGAATTCACAGAGGACCATTTTTGTAAGTAATAAAGGTATTCAAAAAGCCAAGCGTTAACCCCTGTTGGGGAGGTTAACAGGGATACCCATCAAAAGCTTAAAAAATCGTTTTCCCTGGATTTCTTTACAAATATTTTGTGGGGTTTTCAAGAGAAAATGGCCGTTGATAGGTCTTGGTGTCATATGACCAGTTGCATGGATCAATTATTCTGGTGGGCATTTGTTAACCCTTCATGGGCTGCTAAATGTAAAAAAAATTGAGGAAATAGTCTGTTTTTGGACACCAACAACATCAAATGGAAATGCCACAGAGAAACGTAACTTCTTTTACAGGACACAAAACTGATAGGGAAACATTGATATTGATATTAACCCATTCTACCATTAATGATGGGTTTTACCTAAACATTTTTTTATCAAACCCAAACCGAGTCATTTGAGACTACTATACTCACCTTTCTCATAACATGAATGAAGGAACTTTAGTGAGACAGTTAAAAACAATTCATCAGACACTGTCGGGTCAAGAAACATCATGGCATCTAATCGGGAAAAGCCATGATTCTCCAGAATCATAAAGTCTATTTTTTTTTTTTTTTTTTTTTTTTTTTTCCACACATTTTGTCCGTACGATTCAGAAGCCATTTTCGAACCGATTTTCACGAAATTTTGCACACGCATAGACGGGCACAAAATCTAAAAATGTACCGAAGCGGAATTTTCGATTTAACCCTTATTTCGTCAGAATTGGCAAAAAACTGCCAAAATTGGTGTTTATCGGCACTTTCTCGAAACATGTCTTGTAGATTTTTTTTATACATTCGTCATTGCTAGACCTGTCTGTGACACACCCTTTGGTATACACGACATATCAGGCGATGCATATGGTAACCCTCCACGGGATGCCAAACATCGAAATTTTGATGAAATAGGCCGGTTTCAGGCCCCCACTGCACCCAAATAATACACGAGAGATAAACATAACTTCCTTTATTGGGAGTGGAATTCACGGAGGATCATTTTTGTCAGTAATAAGGGTGTTCAGAAAACCAAGCGTTAACCCATTTTGAGCTGGTTAAACAGCAATACCCCCATAATGCTCAATAGTTTGTGTTTTCCGTGGATTTCTCTAAACGAGTCTTGTAGATTTTCAAGAAAAATTGGTCACTCTCAGGTCTTGGTGTGACATTACAAGTTGCATGGATAAAATATTCCGGTCAGCATTAGTTAACCCTCCCCGAACTGCTAAACGTGAAATTGTGAAAAAATGGGCTGTTTTTAGACGCCAGCAGCACCCAAACGGTATACCAGAGAGAAAGGGGCCTTCATTTATCGGACGCAAAATTGATCGGAAAATATTTTTGAAAGTGGTAAGGGTATTCAAAATTTGACGTCTTAACCCATTTTCGGCTGGTTAAAGAGAGATACCCATTAAAATCTTAAAATACCCGTTTTCTGTGGATTTCTCTATCAACATTTTGTAGGTTTTCAAGACAAAATCGGCTATTTGCAGGTCTGGGTGTGACATTACAAGTTGCATGAACAAAATATTCCGGTCAGCATTAGTTAACCCTCCCCGGGCTGTTGAAGGTCAAAATTGTGATAAAATGGGCTGTTTTTGGACACCAACAGCACCCAAAGGGTACACCACAAAGAAAAGTGCCTCCTTTCATCGAGCGCACAATTTATTTGGAAACATTTCTGTAAGCAGTAAGGGTATTCAAAAGTCAACGTCTTAACCCATTTTGGGCAGGCTAAAGCTAGATATCCCTTGAAAGCTTCAGATTCCCATTTTCTGTGAATTTCCCTAACGGTAACTTGTAGGGTTTCAAGACACATTGACTATTCATAGGTCTTTATGTGACATTACAAATTGCATGGACAAAATACTCCGGTGAGCGTTTATTAACCATCTACAAGCTGCCAAGCATCGTAATTTTGTTAACATGGGGCTGTTTTCAGACATGCACAGCACCCAATGTATACATGAGAGATAAACATAATCTCCTTTGTTGGAAGTGGAATTCACATAGGACCATTTTTGTAAGTAATAAGGGTATTAAAAAAACAAAGCGTTAACCCCTGATGGGGAGGTTAACACGGATACCCAACGGTAGCTTAAAAAATCGTTTTCCCTGGATTTTTTTACAAACATTTTGTGGGGTTTCCAAGAGAAAATGGCCGTTGATAGGTCTTGGTGTCATATGACTAGTTGCATGGATAAATTATTCTGGTAGGCATTTGTTAACCCTCCATGGGCTGCTAAATGTAAAAAAAATTGAAGAAATAGTCTGTTTTTGGACACCAACAAATGGAAAGGCCACAGAGAAACGTAACGTCTTTTACCAGACGCAAAACTAATAGGGAAAGATTGATGTTGATATTAACCCATTCTACCATTAATGATGGGTTTTACCTAAACATTTTTTTTTATCAAACCCAAACCGAGTCATTTGAGACTACTATACTCACCTTTCTCATAACATCAATGAGGGAACTTCAGTGAGACAGTTAAAAACAATTCATCAGACACTGTGGAGTGATGAAAAATCATGGAATCTAATCGGGAAAAGCCATGATTCTCCAGAATCATAAAGTCTAGTTTTTTTGTTTTTTTTTTTCCACACAATTTTGTCCGTACGATTCAGAAGCCATTTTCGAACCGATTTTCACACAATTTGGCACACGCATAGAGTGGCTAAAAATCTAAAAATGTACCAAAGCGGAATTTTCGATTTAACCCTTATTTCGCCAGAATTGGCAAAAAACTGCCAAAATTGGGGTTTATCGGCAATTTCTCGAAACACGTCTTTAGGATTTTTTAAAAAATATTCATAATTACTAGACCTGCCTATGACACAACCTTTGATACACACGACATATTAGGCGATGCATATGGTAACCCTCCACAGGCTGCCAAACATCGAAATTTTGATGAAATGGGCTGGTTTCAGACCCCCACAGCACCCAAACGATACGCGAGAGGTAAACAAAACTTCCTTTATTGGAATTGGAATTCACGGAGGATCATTTTTGTAAGTAATAAGGGTGTTCAGAAAACCAAGTGTTAACCCGCTTTGGGCTGATAAAACAGCAATACCCCAAAAAAGTTCAAAACTTCATGTTTTCCGTGGATTTCTCTAAACGAGTCTTGTAGATTTTCAAGAAAAATTGGTCACTCTCAGGTCTTGGGGTGACATTACAAGTTGCATGGATAAAATATTCCGGTCAGCATTAGTTAACCCTCCCCGAGCTGCTAAACGTAAAAATTGTGATAAAATGGGCTGTATTTAGACACCAACAGCACCCAAACGACATACCACAGAGAAAGGGGTCTTCATTTATCAGACGCAAAATTGATCGTAAAATATTTTTGAAAGTGGTAAGGGTATTCAAAATTTGACGTCTTAACCCATTTTCGGCTGGTTAAAGAGAGATACCCATTAAAATCTTAAAATACCCGTTTTCTGTGGATTTCTCTAACAACATCTTGTAGGTTTTCAAGAAAAATCGGTTAATTGCAGGTCTTGGTGTGACATTACATGTCACATGAACTAAATATTCCGGTCAGCATTAGTTAACCCTCCCCGGGCTGCTGAAGGTCAAAATAGCGATAAAATGGGCTGTTTTTTGCACACCAACAGCACCAAAGGGTACACCACAAAGAAAAGTGCCTTCTTTTATCGCGCGTACAATTTATACGGAAACATTTTTGTAAGTAGTAAGGGTATTCAAAAGTCGACGTCTTAACCCATTTTGGCCAGGCTAAAGAGAGATATCCCTAGACAGCTTTAAATTCCCATTTTCTGTGAATTTCCCTAATGGTAACTTGTAGGGTTTCAAGACAAATTGACTATTCGTAGGTCTTTATGTGACATTACAAGTTGCATGGACAAAATACTCCGGTGAGCGTTTTTTAACCATCTACAAGCTGCCAAGTATCGTAATGTTGTTAACATGGGACTGTTTTCAGACATGGACAGCACCTAATGTATACATGAGAGATAAACATAATCTCCTTTGTTTGAAGTGGAATTCACAGAGGACCATTTTTGTAAGTAATAAAGGTATTCAAAAAGCCAAGCGTTAACCCCTGTTTGGGAGGTTAACAGGGATACCCATCAAAAGCTTAAAAAATCGTTTTCCCTGGATTTCTACAAACATTTTGTGGGGTTTTCAAGAGAAAATGGCCGTTGATAGGTCTTGGTGTCATATGACCAGTTGCATGGATCAATTATTCTGGTAGGCATTTGTTAACCCTTCATGGGCTGCTAAATGTAAAAAAAATTGAGGAAATAGTCTATTTTTGGACACCAACAACATCAAATGGAAATGCCACAGAGAAACGTAACTTCTTTTACCGGACGCAAAACTGATAGGGAAACATTGATATTGATATTAACCCATTCTACCATTAATGATGGGTTTTACCTAAACATTTTTTTATCAAACCCAAACCGAGTCATTTGAGACTACTATACTCACCTTTCTCATAACATCAATGAAGGAACTTTAGTGAGACAGTTAAAAACAATTCATCAGACACTGTGGGGTCAAGAAAAATCATGGAATCTAATCGGGAAAAGCCATGATTCTCCAGAATTATAAAGTCTAGTTTTTAGGGTTTTTTTTTTTTTTTTTTCCACACATTTTTGTCCTTACGATTCAGAAGCCACTTTCGAACCGATTTTCACACAATTTGGCACACGCATAGAGTGGCAAAAAATCTAAAAATGTACCGAAGCGGAATTTTCGATTTAACCCTTATTTCGCCCGAATTTGGAAAAAACTGCCAAAATTGGGGTTTATTGGCACTTTCTCGAAACACGTCTTTAGCATTTTTTTTAAACATCCATCATTACTAGACCTGCCTATGAGACAACCTTTGATACGCACGACATATTAGGCGATGCATATGGTAACCCTCCACAGGCTGCCAAACATTGAAATTTTGATGAAATGGGCCGGTTTCAGACCCCCGCAACACCCAAATGATACCCGAGAGGTAAACATAACTTCCTTTATTGGAAGTGGAATTCACCGAGGATCATTTCTGTAAGTAATAAGGGTGTTCAGAAAACCAAGTGTTAACCCGTTTTGGGCTGGATAAACAGCAATATCCCAAAAAAGCTCAAAACTTCATGTTTTCCGTGGATTTCTCTAAACGAGTCTTGTAGATTTTCAAGAAAAATTGGTCACTCTCAGGTCTTGGTGTGACATTACAAGTTGCATGGATAAAATATTCCGGTCAGCATTAGTTAACCCTCCCCGAATTGCTAAATGTAAAAATTGTGATAAAATGGGCTATTATTAGACACCAACAGCACCCAAACGATATACCACAGAGAAAGGGGCCTTCATTTATCGGACGCAAAATTGATCGGAAAATATTTTTGAAAGTGGTAAGGGTATTCAAAATTTGACGTCTTAACCCATTTTGGGCTGGTTAAAGAGAGATACCCATTAAAATCTTAAAATACCAATTTTCTGTGGATTTCTCTAACAACATCTTGTAGATTTTCAAGAAAAATCGGCTATTTGCAGGTCTTGGTGTGACATTACAAGTCGCATGAACAAAATATTCCGGTCAGCATTAGTTAACCCTTCCCGGGCTGCTGAAGGTCAAAATTGCGATAAAATGGGCTGTTTTTGCACACCAACAGCACCCAAAGGGTACACCACAAAGAAAAGTGCCTTCTTTTATCGCGCGTACAATTTATATGGAAACACTTTTGTAAGTAGTAAGGGTATTCAAAAGTCGACGTCTTAACCCATTTTGGGCAGGCTAAAGAGAGATATCCCTTGAAAGCTTTAAATTCCCATTTTCTGTGAATTTCCCTAATGGTAACTTGTAGGGTTTCAAGACAAATTGACTATTCGTAGGTGTAGGTGTTTATGTGACGTTACAAGTTGCATGGACAAAATACTCCGGTGAGCGTTTTTTAACCATCTACAAGCTGCCAATTAAGCATCGTAATGTTGTTAACATGGGACTGTTTTCAGACACGCACAGCACCTAATGTATACATGAGAGATAAACATAATCTCCTTTGTTTGAAGTGGAATTCACAGAGGACCATTTTTGTAAGTAATAAAGGTATTCAAAAAGCCAAGCGTTAACCCCTGTTGGGGAGGTTAACAGGGATACCCATCAAAAGCTTAAAAAATCGTTTTCCCTGGATTTCTTTACAAACATTTTGTGGGGTTTTCAAGAGAAAATGGCCGTTGATAGGTCTTGGTGTCATATGACCAGTTGCATGGGTCAATTATTCTGGTAGGCATTTGTTAACCCTTCATGGGCTGCTAAATGTAAAAAAAATTGAGGAAATAGTCTGTTTTTGGACACCAAGAACATCAAATGGAAATGCCACAGAGAAACGTAACTTCTTTTACCAGAACCAAAACTGATAGGGAAACATTGATATTGATATTAACCCATTCTACCATTAATGATGGGTTTTACCTCAACATTTCTTTATCAAACCCAAACCGAGTCATTGGAGACTACTATACTCACCTTTCTCATAACATCAATGAAGGAACTTTAGTGAGGCAGTTAAAAACAATTCATCAGACACTGTGGGGTCAAGAAAAATCATGGAATCTAACCGGGAAAAGCCATGATTCTCCAGAATCATAAAGTCTAGTTTTTAGGGTTTTTTTTTTTTTTTCCACACATTTTTGTCCGTACGATTTAGAAGCCATTTTCGAACCGATTTTCACACAATTTGGCACACGCATAGAGTGGCAAAAAATCTAAAAATGTACCAAAGCGGAATTTTCGATTTAACCCTTATTTCGCCAGAATTGGCAAAAAACTGCCAAAATTGGGGTTTATCGGCACTTTCTCGAAACACGTCTTTAGCATTTTTTTTAAACATCCATCATTACTAGACCTGCCTATGAGACAACCTTTGATACGCACGACATATTAGGCGATGCATATGGTAACCCTCCACAGGCTGCCAAACATTGAAATTTTGATGAAATGGGCCGGTTTCAGACCCCCGCAACACCCAAATGATACCCGAGAGGTAAACATAACTTCCTTTATTGGAAGTGGAATTCACCAAGGATAATTTCTGTAAGTAATAAGGGTGTTCAGAAAACCAAGTGTTAACCCGTTTTGGGCTGGATAAACAGCAATATCCCAAAAAAGCTCAAAACTTCATGTTTTCCGTGGATTTCTCTAAACGAGTCTTGTAGATTTTCAAGAAAAATTGGTCACTCTCAGGTCTTGGTGTGACATTACAAGTTGCATGGATAAAATATTCCGGTCAGCATTAGTTAACCCTCCCCGAACTGCAAAATGTAAAAATTGTGATAAAATGGGCTATTTTTAGACACCAACAGCACCCAAACGATATACCACAGAGAAAGGGGCCTTCATTTATCGGACGCAAAATTGATCGGAAAATATTTTTGAAAGTGGTAAGGTTATTCAAAATTTGACGTCTTAACCCATTTTAGGCTGGTTAAAGAGAGATACCCATTAAAATCTTAAAATACCAATTTTCTGTGGATTTCTCTAACAACATCTTGTAGATTTTCAAGAAAAATCGGCTATTTGCAGGTCTTGGTGTGACATTACAAGTCGCATGAACAAAATATTCAGGTCAGCATTAGTTAACCCTTCCCGGGCTGCTGAAGGTCAAAATTGTGATAAAATGGGCTGTTTTTGCACACCAACAGCACCCAAAGGGTACACCACAAAGAAAAGTGCCTTCTTTTATCGCGCGTACAATTTATATGGAAACATTTTTGTAAGTAGTAAGGGTATTCAAAAGTCGACGTCTTAACCCATTTTGGGCAGGCTAAAGAGAGATATCCCTTGAAAGCTTTAAATTCCCATTTTCTGTGAGTTTCCCTAATGGTGACTTGTAGGGTTTCAAGACAAATTGACTATTCGTAGGTGTAGGTGTTTATGTGACGTTACAAGTTGCATGGACAAAATACTCCGGTGAGCGTTTTTTAACCATCTACAAGCTGCCAATTAAGCATCGTAATGTTGTTAACATGGGACTGTTTTCAGACACGCACAGTACCTAATGTATACATGAGAGATAAACATAATCTCCTTTGTTTGAAGTGGAATTCACAGAGGACCATTTTTGTAAGTAATAAAGGTATTCAAAAAGCCAAGCGTTAACCCCTGTTGGGGAGGTTAACAGGGATACCCATCAAAAGCTTAAAAAATCGTTTTCGCTGGATTTCTTTACAAACATTTTGTGGGGTTTTCAAGAGAAAATGGCCGTTGATAGGTCTTGGTGCCATATGACCAGTTGCATGGATCAATTACTCTGGTAGGCATTTGTTAACCCTTCATGGGCTGCTAAATGTAAAACAAATTGAGGAAATAGTCTGTTTTTGGACACCAAGAACATCAAATGGAAATGCCACAGAGAAACGTAACTTCTTTTACCAGAACCAAAACTGATAGGGAAACATTGATATTGATATTAACCCATTCTACCATTAATGTTTTACCTCAACATTTCTGTATCAAACCCAAACCGAGTCATTTGAGACTACTATACTCACCTTTCTCATAACATCAATGAAGGAACTTTAGTGAGGCAGTTAAAAACAATTCATCAGACACTGTGGGGTCAAGAAAAATCATGGAATCTAATCGGGAAAAGCCAGGATTCTCCAGAATCATAAAGTCTAGTTTATTTCTATTTTTACCGAAAGATTAATTAGGCTTTTCCCTCTGGAAAAGACTATTGTTTTTCTACGGATTGTTATTTTTTTCTTTTCCCTCTGGAAAAGACTATTGTTTTTCTACAGAATATTATTTTTTTTATTTTTTTTGGGGGGGGTTTTTTGTTTTTTTTTTTGTTTTTTTTCCACACATTTTTGTCCATACGATTCAGAAACCATTTTATAACCGATTTTCACACAATTTGGCACACGCATAGAGGGGCAAAACATCTAAAAATGTACCTAAGCGGAATTTTCGATTTAACCCCTATTTCGCCGGAATTGGCAAAAAACTGTCAAAATTGGGGCTTATTGTCATTTTCTCGAAACACGTCGTATAGATTTTTTTCAAACATTCAACATTGCTAGACCTACCCATGACACGACCTTTGATCCACACGACATACTAGGCGATGCATATGGTAACCCTCCACAGGCTGCCAAACATCGAAATTTTGATGAAATGGGCCGGGTTCAGACCCCCACAGCACCCAAACGATACCCGAGAGGTAAACATAACTTCCTTTATTGGCAGTGGAATTCACCGATGATCATTTTTGTAAGTAATAAGGGTGTTAAAAAAACCAAGCGTTAACCCGTTTTGGTCTGGTTAAACAGCAATACCCCCATAAAGATCAAAAATTCATGTTTTTCGTGGATTTCTCTAAACGAGTCTTATAGATTTTCAAGAAAAAATTGTCACTCCCAGGCCTTGGGGTGACAATAGAAGTTGCATGGACAAAATACTGCGGTGAGCATTTGTTAACCCTCCACGGGCTGCTAAAAGTCAAAATTGTGATACAAAGGGCTGTTTTAGGACGCCAACAGCACCCAATGGGTACGCCACAAAGAAAAGTGCCTTCCTTTATCGAGCGCACAATCTATACGCAAACATTTTTGTATGTAGTAAGGGTATTCAAAAGTCGAAGTCTTAACCCATTTTGGACAGACTAAAGAGAGAGACCCCTTAAAATCTTAAAATTCCCATTTTCTGGGGATTTCTCTAAAAACATTCTGTAGGTTTTCAAGAAAAATTAACTACCTGCAGGTGTTTGTGTGATATTACAAGTTGCATGGACAAAATATTCCGGTGAGCGTTTATTAACCCTCTAGAGGCTGCCAAGCATCGTAATTTTGTTGAAATGGGTTGTTTTTGGACACGCACAGCACCCAATGTGTACCTGAGAAATAAACATAATCTCCTTTGTTGGAAGTGGAATTCATCGTGGGCCATTTTTGTAAGTAATAGGAGTATTCAAAAAACCAAGCGTTAACCCCTTTTGTGGTTGTCAATTGTGATACCCATCAAAAGCTTAAAAATTTATGTTTTCCCTGGATTTCTTTACAAACATTTTGTGGGGTTTCCAAGAGAAAATGGCCGTTGATAGGTCTTGGTGTCATATGACCAGTTGCATGGATAAATTATTCTGGTAGGCATTTGTTAACCCTCCATGGGCTGCTAAATGTAAAAAAAATTGAAGAAATGGTCTGTTTTTGGACGCCAACAAATGGAAATGCCACAGGGAGGCGTAACTTCTTTTACCGGATGCAAAACTAATAGGGAAACATTGATCTTGATATTAACCCATTCTACCATTAATGATGGGTTTTACCTAAACATTTTTTTTATCAAACCCAAACCGAGTCATTTGAGACTACTATACTCACCTTTCTCATAACATCAATGAGGGAACTTCAGTGAGACAGTTAAAAACAATTCATCAGATACTGTGGGGTCATGAAAAATCATGGAATCTAATCGGGAAAAGCCATGATTCTCCAGAATCATAAAGTCTAGTTAGGCTTTTCCCTCTTGTTTTTCTACGGATTATTATTTTTTTTTTTTTTTTTTTCACACATTTTGTCCGTACGATTCAGAAGCCATTTTCGAACCGATTTTCACAAAATTTTGCACACACGTAGAGGGGCACAAAATCTAAAAACGTACCAACGCCGATTTTTCGATTAACCCTTATTTCGTCAGAATTTGCAGAAAACTGTCAAAATTGGGGTTTATTGGCACTTTCTCGAAACACGTCTTGTAGATTTTTTTTAAACATTCATCATTGCTAGACCTGCCTGTGATACGACGTTTGATACACACGACGTATCAGGCGATGCATATGGTAACCCTCCACAGGCTGCCAAACATCGAAATTTTGATGAAATGGGCTGTTTTCGGGCCACCACAGCACCCAAACGAAACACGATAGATACACATAACTGCTTTTATTGGAAGTGGAATTCACCGAGGATCATTTTTGTAAGTAATAAATTTGTTCAGAAAATCAAGCGTTAACCCGTTTTGGGCTGGTTAAACAGCAATACCCACAAAAAGCTCAAAACTTCATGTTTTCCGTGGATTTCTCTAGACGAGTCTTGTAGATTTTCAGGAAATATTTGTCACTCCCAGGTCTTGGTGTGACATTACAAGTTGCATGGACAAAATATTCCGGTCAGCGTTAGTTAACCCTCCCCGAGCTGCCAAACGTAAAAATTGTGATAAAATGGGCTGTTTTTGGACACCAACAGCACCCAAACGGTATACCACAGAGAAAGTGGCCTTCATTTATCAGACGCAAAATTGATCGGAAAATAGTTTTGAAAGTGGTAAGGGTATTCAAAATTCGACGTCTTAACCCATTTTCGGCTAGTTAAAGAGAGATACCCATTAAAACCTTAAAATACCCTCTTTCTGTGGATTTCTCTAAAAACATCTCGTAGGTTTTCAAGAAAAAATCGGCTATTTGCAGGTCTTGGTGTGACATTACAAGTTGCATGGACAAAATATTCCGGTCAGCATTAGTTAACCCTCCCAGGGCTCCTCAACATCAAAATTATGATAAAATTGGCAGTTTGTGGACACCAACAGCACCCAATGGGTACACCACAAAGAAAAGCGCCTCCTTTCATCGAGTGTACAATTTATGCAGAAACATTTTTGTAAGTAGTAAGGGTATTCAAAAGTCGAAGTCTTAACCCATTTTGGGTAGGCTAAGAGAGATATCCCTCAAAAGCTTTAAATTCCCATTTTCTGTGAATTTTCCTAACAGTAACTTGTAGGGTTTCAAGAAAAATGAACCATTCCTAGGTCTTTATGTGACATTACAAGTTGTAGGGACAAAATACTCCGGTGAGCGTTTATTAACCATCTACAAGCTGCCAAGTATCGTAATTTTGTTGACATGGGCTGTTTTCGGACATGTACAGCACCCAATGTATACACTTGAGATAAACATAATCACCTTTGTTGGAAGTGGAATTCACAGAGGACCATTTTTGTAGGTAATAAGGGTATTAAAAAAACCAAGTGTTAACCCCTGTTGGGGAGGTTAACAGGGATACCCATCAAAAGCTTAAAAATCGTTTTCCCTGGATTTCTTTACAAACATCTTGTAGGGTTTTCAAGAGAAAATGGCCGTTGATAGGTCTTGGTATCACATTACCAGTTGCATAGATAAATTATTCTGGTAGGTATTTGTTAACCCTCCATGAGCTGCTAAATGTCAAAAATTTTGAAGAAATAGTTTTTGGACACTAACAACATCAAATGGAAATGCCACAGAAAAACGTAACTTCTTTTACTGGACGCAAAACTGATAGAGAAACATTTTTGTAAGTAGTAAGGATATTCAAAAATCGAGGTCTTAACCCATTGTCGACTGGTTAATGCGATATACCCCTCAAAAGCTTAAAATTCCCGTTTTCTGTGGATTTCTCCAAAAAATCTAGCACGTTTTCAAGAAAAATTGACCATTTTTAGGTCTTTGAGTGACATTACAAGTTGCATGGACAAAATATTCCAGTAAGCAATTATTAACCCTCCAGAGCCTGGAAAGTATAGACATTTTGAGAAAATGGGCTGTTTTGGGGCACCCATAACACCCAATGTGTTCCTGCGTGATAAACATAACCTTCCTCATTGGAAGTGAAATTCACTGAGGATCATTTTTGTAAGTAATGAAGGTATTCACAAAACCAAGCATTAATCCGTTTTGGGCTGGTTACAGAGCGATACCCCTCAAAAGGTTAAAAATTCATATTTTCCGAGGATTTCTCTAAAAGCCTCTCGTAGGTTTTCAAGACAAATATTTGCCATTCTCATTTGAGACTACTATACTCACCTTGTATGAACTCAAAAGTAAGTGTATATTTATTTATTATCAAGAATAACCGCCCATAAGTTCCACTCTCACCGTGTCCCGCTTCATCGGTCGCCATCGGTCGATTTATCCAAACAAAATTACCAAGATTACCACCTCCCCTTTGCCTCTTTCTCCAACCAAACACACATTGAAAGGTTCGCCTCACCTCGTCTTTAGGATTTTTTTTAAATATTCATAATTACTAGACATGCCTATGACACAACCTTTGATACACACGACATATTAGGCGATGCATATGGTAACCCTCCACAGGCTGCCAAACATCGAAATTTGGATGAAATGGGCCGGTTTCAGACCCCCACAGCACCCAAACGATACCCGAGAGGTAAACATAACTTCCTTTATTGGAAGTGGAATTAACCGAGGATCATTTTTGTAAGTAATAAGGGTGTTCAGAAAACCAAGTGTTAACCCATTTTGGGCTGGTTAAACAGCAATACCCTCAAAAAGCTCAAAACTTCATGTTTTCCGTGGATTTCTCTAAACGAGTCTTGTAGATTTTCAAGAAAAATTGGTCACTCTCGGGTCTTGGTGTGACATTACAAGTTGCATGGATAAAATATTCCGATGAGCATTAGTTAACCCTCCCGAGCTGCTAAACGTAAAAATTGTGATAAAATGGGCTGTTTTTAGAAACCAACAGCACCCCAACGATATACCACAGAGAAAGGGGCCTTCATTTATCGGACGCAAAATTGATCGGAAAATATTTTTGAAAGTGGTAAGGGTATTCAAAATTTGACGTCTTAACCCATTTTGGGTGGTTAAAGAGAGATACCCATTAAAATCTTGAAATATTCGTTTTCTGTTGATTTCTCTAACATCTTGTAGGTTTTCAAGAAAAATCGGCTATTTGCAGGTCTTGGTGTGACATTACAAGTCGCATGAACAAAATATTCTGGTCAGCATTAGTTAACCCTCCCAGGGCTGCTGAAGGTCAAAATTGCGATAAAATGGGCTGCTTTTGCACACCAACAGCACCCAAAGGGTACACCACAAAGAAAAGTGCCTTCTTTTATCGCGCATACAATTTATACAGAAACATTTTTGTAAGTAGTAAGGGTATTCAAAAGTCGACGTCTTAACCCATTTTCGACAGGCTAAAGAGAGATATCTCTTGAAAGCTTTAAATTCCCATTCTCTGTGAAATTCCCTAACGGTAACTTGTAGGGTTTCAAGACAAATTGACTATTCGTAGGTCTTTATGTGACATTACAAGTTGCATGGACAAAATACTCCGGTGAGCGTTTTTTAACCATCTACAAGCTGCCAAGCATTGTAATGTTGTTAACATGGGACTGTTTTCAGACACGCACAGCACCTAATGTATACATGAGAGATAAACATAATCTCCTTTGTTTGAAGTGGAATTCACAGAGGACCATTTTTGTAAGTAATAAAGGTATTCAAAAAGCTAAGCGTTAACCCCTGTTGGAGAGGTTAAAAGGGATACCCATCAAAAGCTTAAAAAATGTTTTCCCTGGATTTCTACAAACATTTTGTGGGGTTTTCAAGAGAAAATGGCCGTTGATAGGTCTTAGTGTCATATGACCAGTTGCATGGATCAATTATTCTGATAGGCATTTGTTAACCCTTCATGGGCTGCTAAATGTAAAAAAAATGAGGAAATAATCTGTTTTTGGACACCAAGAACATCAAATGGAAATGCCACAGAGAAACGTAACTTCTTTTACCGGATGCAAAACTGATAGGGAAACATTGATATTGATATTAACCCATTCTAGCATTAATGATGGGTTTTGCCTAAACATTTTTTTATCAAACCCAAACCGAGTCATTTGAGACTACTATACTCACCTTTCTCATAACATCAATGAAGGAACTTTAGTGAGACAGTTAAAAACAATTCATCAGACACTGTGGGGTCAAGAAAAATCATGGAATCTAATCGGGAAAAGCCATGATTCTCCAGAATCATAAAGTCTATTTTTTTTTTTTTTTTTTAGGCTTTTCCCTCTGGAAAAGACTATTGTTTTTCAACGGATTATTATTATTATTTTTTTTTTTTTTTTTTTTTTTCCCACACATTTTGTCCGTACGATTCAGAAGCCATTTTCGAACCGATTGTCATGAAATTTGGCACACGCATAGAGGGGCCAAAATCTAAAAATGTACCCAAGCGGAATTTTCGATTTAACCCTTATTTCGTCAGAATTGACAAAAAACTGCCAAAATTGGGGTTTAGCGGCACTTTCTCGAAACACGTCTTGTAGATTTTTTTTTGTACATTCGTCATTGCTAGACCTGTCTGTGACACGCCCTTTGATACACACCACATATCAGGCGATGCATATGGTAACCCTCCACAGGCTGCCAAACATCGAAATTTTGATGAAATAGGCCGGTTTCAGGCCCCACTGCACCCAAACAGAACACGAGAGATAAACATAACTTCCTTTACTGGGAGTGGAATTCATCGAGGATTATTTTTGTCAGCAATAAGGGTGTTCAAAAACCCAAGCGTTAACCCGTTTTGGGCTGGTTAAACAGCAATACCCCCATAAAGCTCAAAAATTCGTATTTTCCGTGGTTTTCTCTAAACGAGTCTTGTAGATTTTCAAGAAAAATTGGTCACTCCCAGCACTTGGTGTGACAATAGAAGTTGCATGGACAAAATACTGCGGTGAGCATTTGTTAACCCTCCACGGGCTGCTAAAAGTCAAAATTGTGATAAAATGCGCTGTTTTTGGACACCAACAGCACCCACTTGGTGTACCACCGAGAAAGGTTCCATCTTTTATCGGACGCAAAATTGATGGGGAAACATTTTTGATAGTGGTAAGAGTATTCAAAAGTCGAAGTCTTAACCCATTTTGGAATGGTTAATGAGAGATACCCCTTAAAAGCTTAAAATTCCCATTTTCTGTGGATTTCTCTAAAAGCAACTTGTAGGTTTTCAGGAAAAATTGACTATTCGCAGGTCTTTGTGTGACATTACAAGTTACATGGACAAAATATTCCGGTGATCATTTATTAACCCTCTACAGGCTGCTAAGCATCGTAATTTTGTTGAAGTAAGCTGTTTTCAGATGTGCACAGCACCCAATGCTTACCCGAGAGATAAAGGTAATCTACTTTGTTGGAAGTAGAATTCACCGAGGACCAAATTTGTTAGTAATAAGGGTATTCAAAAAACCAAGCATTAACCCCTTTTGGGATGGTTAATAGCAATACCCATCAAAAGCTTAAAAAATCATGTTTTCCCTGAATTTCTTTACAAGCGTCTCGTAAGGTTTCAAGAGAAAATGGCCGTTGATAGGTCTTAGAGTCACATTACCATTTGCATGGATAAAATATTCAGATAAGCATTTGTTAACCCTCCATGGGCTGCTAAATGTCAAAATTTCGAAAAAAATAGTCTATTTTTGGACATCAACAACATCAAATGGGAATGCTGCAGAGAAACATAACTTCTTTTACCGAACGCAAAACTGATAGGGAAAATTTTTAGTAAGTTGTAAGGGTATTCAAAAATTGATGTCTTAACACAATTTTGCCCGGTTAAGATGTACCCCTGAAAGGCTTAAAAGTCTCATTTTCTGTGGATTTCTAAAAAAAATCTAGTAAGTATTCATGAGAAATTGACCATTTGCAGGTCTTGGAGTGACATTACAAGTTGCATGAACAAAAAATTCCGGTAAGCGTTTGTTAACCCTCCAGAGGCAGCAAATTTTGAGAAAATGGGCTGTACTTGGCCACCCATTACACCCAATGTGTACCTGCGAGATGAACATAACCACCTTCATTGGAAGTGGGATTCACTGAGGATCATTTTTGTAAGTAATGAAGGTATTCATAAAACCAAGCATTAACCCATTTAGAGCTGGTTACAGGGTGATACCCCTCAAAAGGTTAAAAATTCATGTTATCCGAGGATTTGTCTAAAAACATCACGTAGATTTTCAAGAAAAATTGGCCATTCTCAGATCTTAGTGTGAATTACAAGTTGCATGTACAAAATATTTCAGTAAGCATTTGTTAACCCTATGCAAGTTCTCAAACATCAAAATGTTGAAAAAGTGGGCTGTGTTTACATACCCGCAGCACCCAAAGTGAAGAGTTGAAATCAACATAAATGAAAGTAGAATTCATTGAGAATTATTTTTATAAGTAATAAGCGTATTTAAAAAAGCAACCCTTTACCCGTTTTGGACTGGATAAGCAATTATACCCATCAACAGCTTAAAATTCATGTTCTCCCTGGATTTCTCTGAAAACATCTCGTACATTTTTAAGTAAAAATGGCCATTCACAGTTTCTGGTGTGAAATTACAAATTGCATGAATAAATATTCCTGTGAGCACTTGTTAACCCTTAACAAGCTGTCAGACATCCATATTTTGGATACATTTGAGATAAAATGGACCATTTTCAAATAGATACAGCACTCAGTGGGTATGTGTCAAACAAACATAACGCCTTTTGTCGATCATTAACTTGTTGGACGACGATATTGATATTAACCCTCTCCACCGTTAATGATGGTTTTTACCTAAACAATTTTTTTTTATCAAACTGAGTCATTTGAGACTTCTGTACTCACCTTTTTCTTGACATCAATGAAGGAACTTCAGTGAGACAGTCAAAAGCAATTCGTCATACACTGTGGGGTCATGACAAATCATGGAATCTCATCGGGAAAAGCCATGATTCTCCAGAATCATAAAGTCTATTATTTTTTTTTTTTTTTTTTTTTTTCCACACATTTTTGTCCGTACGATTCAGAAGCCATTTTCGAACCGATTTTCACACAATTTGGCACACGCATAGAGGGGCAAAAAGTCTAAAAATGTACCAAAGCGGAATTTTCGATTTAACCCTTTTTTCGCCCGAATTGGCAAAAAACTGTCAAAATTGGGGCTTATCGGCACTTTCTCGAAACACGTCTTGTAGATTTTTTTTAAACATTCATCATTGCTAGACCTACCCATGACACGACCTTTGATCCACACGACATACTAGGCGATGCATATGGTAACCCTCCACAGGCTGCCAAACATCGAAATTTTGATGAAATGGGCCAGTTTCAGACCCCCACAGCACCCAAACGATACCCGAGAGGTAAACATAACTTCCTTTATTGGAAGTGGAATTCACCGAGGATCATTTTTGTAAGTAATAAGGGTGTTCAGAAAAAATCAAGTGTTAACCTGTTTTGGGCTGGTTAAACAGCAATACCCCAAAAAAACTCATAACTTCATGTTTTCCGTAGATTTCTCTAAACGAGTCTTGTAGATTTTCAAGAAAAATTGGTCACTCTCAGGTCTTGGTGTGACATTACAAGGTGCATGTATAAAATATTCCGGTCAGCATTAGTTAACCCTCCCCGAGCTGCTAAACGTAAAAATTGTGATAAAATGGGCTTTTTCAGACACCAACAGCACCCAAACCATATACCACAGAGAAAGGGGCCTTCATTTATCGGACGCAAAATTGATCGGAAAATATTTTTGAAAGTGGTAAGGGTATTCAAGATTTGACGTCTTAACCCATTTTGGGCTGGTTAAAGAGAGATACCCATTAAAATCTTAAAATACCCATTTTCTGTGGATTTCTCTAACAACATCTTGTAGGTTTTCAAGAAAAATCGGCTATTTGCAGGTCTTGGTGTGACATTACAAGTCGCATGAACAAAATATTCGCTCAGCATTAGTTAACCCTCCCCGGGCTGCTGAAGGTCAAAATTGCGATAAAATGGGCTGTTTTTGCACACCAACAGCACCCAAAGGGTACACCACAAAGAAAAGTGCCTTCTTTTATCGCGTGTACAATTTATATGGAAACATTTTTGTAAGTAGTAAGGGTATTCAAAAGTCGACGTCTTAACCCATTTTGGACAGGCTAAAGAGAGATATCCCTTGAAAGCTTTAAATTCCCATTTTCTGTGAATTTCCCTAACGGTAACTTGTAGGGTTTCAAGACAAATTGACTATTCGTAGGTCTTTATGTGACATTACAAGTTGCATGGACAAAATACTCCAGTGAGCGTTTTTTAACCATCTACAAGCTGCCAAGCGTCGTAATGTTGTTAACATGGGACTGTTTTCAGACACGCACGGCACCTAATGTATACATAAGAGATAAACATAATCTCCTTTGTTTGAAGTGGAATTCACAGAGGACCATTTTTGTAAGTAATAAAGGTATTCAAAAAGCCAAGCGTTAACCCCTGATGGGGAGGTTAACAGGGATACCCATCAAAAGCTTAAAAATCGTTTTCCCTGGATTTCTACAAACATTTTGTGGGGTTTTCAAGAGAAAATGGCCGTTGATAGGTCTTGGTGTCATATGATCAGTTGCATGGATCAATTATTCTGGTAGGCATTTGTTAACCGTTCATGGGCTGCTAAATGTAAAAAAAAATGAGGAAATAGTCTGTTTTTGGACACCAACAACATCAAATGGAAATGCCACAGAGAAACGTAACTTCTTTTACCGGACGCAAAACTGATAGGGAAACATTGATATTGATATTGACCCATTCTACCTTTAATGATGGGTTTTACCTAAACATTTTTTTGATCAAACCCAAACCGAGTCATTTGAGACTACTATACTCACCTTTCTCATAACATCAATGAAGGAACTTTAGTGAGACAGTTAAAAACAATTCATCAGACACTGGGGTCAAGAAAAATCATGGAATCTAATCGGGAAAAGCCATGATTCTCCAGAATCATAAAGTCTAGTTTTTGGGTTTTTTTGGGGTTTTTTTTTTTTTTTTTCCACACATTTTGTCCGTACGATTGAGAAGCCATTTTCGAATCGATTTTCACGAAATTTTGCACACACATAGAGGGGCACAAAATCTAAAAATGTACCCAAGCGGAATTTTCGATTTAACCCTTATTTCGTCAGAATTGGCAAAAAACTGCCAAAATTGGGGTTTATTGGCACTTTCTCGAAACACGTCTTGTAGATTTCTTTTATACATTCGTAATTGCTAGACCTGTCTGTGACACGCCCTTTGATACACACGACATATCAGGCGATGCATATGGTAACCCCAAACATCGAAATTTTGATGAAATAGGTCGGTTTCAGGCCTCCACGGCACCCAAACAATACATGAGAGATAAACATAACTTCCTTTATTGGGAGTGGAATTCACCGAGGATCATTTTTGTCAGTAATAAGGGTGTTAAAAAAACCAAGCGTTAACCCGATTTGGGCTGGTTAAACAGCAATACACCCATAAAGCTCAAAAATTTGTGTTTTCCGTGGATTTCTCTAAACGAGAAAATTTGTCACTCCTAGGCCTTAGTGTGACAATAGAAGTTGCATGGACAAAATACTGCGGTGAGCATTTGTTAACCCTCCACGGGCTGCTAAATGTCAAAATTGTGATAAAATGGGCTGTTTTTGGACGCCAACAGCACCCAATGGGTACGCCACAAAGAAATGTGCCTTCTTTTATCGAGCGCATAATCTATACGCAAACATTTTTGTAAGTAGTAAGGGTATTCAAAAGTCGAAGTCTTAACCCATTTTGGACAGGCTAAAGAGAGAGACCCCTTAAAATCTTAAAATTCCCATTTTCTGTGGATTTCTCTAAAAACATCCTGTAGGTTTTCAAGAAAAATTGACAACTCGCAGGACTTTGTGTGATATTACAAGTTGCTTGGACAAAGTATTCCGGTGAGCGTTTATTAACCTTCTAGAGGCTGCTAAGCATCGTAATTTTGTTGAAATGGGCTGTTTTCAGGCACGCACATCACCCAACGTGTACCTGAGAAATAAACATAATCTCCTTTGTTGGAAGTGAAATTCACCAAAGACCATTTTTGTAAGTAATAAGGGTATTCAAAAAACCAAGCGTTAACCCATTTTGTGGTTGTTAATAGTGATACCCATCAAAGGCTTAAAAATTTATGTTTTCCCTGGATTTCTTTACAAACATCTGGTAGGGTTTTCAAGAGAAAATGGCCATTGATAGGTCATGGTTTCACATTACCAGTTGATTGGATAAATTATTCCTCTAAGCATTTGTTAACCCTCCATTGATGCTAAATGTCACAATTTTGAAAAAATAGTCTGTTTTTGAACAACAACAACATCAAATGGGAATACAACAGAGGAACGTAACTTCTTTTACCGGACGCAAAACTGACAGGGAAACATTTTTGTAAGTAGTAAATGTATTCAAAGATCGAGGTCTTAACCCATTTTTGACTGGTTAAGGAGATATACCCCTTAAAAGCTTAAAATTCCAGTTTTATGTGGATTTCTCAAAAAAAAAAAATTCAAGAGCAATTGACCATTCGCAGGTCTTCGAGTGACATTACAAGTTGCATGAACAAAATGTTTCGGTAAGCATTTGTTAACCCCCCAGAGGCTGCTAAGCATTGACATTTGGAGAAAAAGGGATGTTCTTGGGCAACCATAACACCAAATGTGTACCTAGGAGATAAACATAACCTCCTTCATTGGAAGGGGAATTCTACGTCGATCATTTTTGTAAGTAATGAAGATATTCACAAAACCAAGCATTAACCCTTTAGAGCTGGTTAAAGAGAGATACCCTTCAAAAGGTTAAAAATTCATGTTATCTGAGGATTTCTTTAAAAACATCCCGTAGATTTTCAGGAAAAATGGCCATTCTCATATCCTAGTGTGACATTACAAGGTGCATGTACAAAATATTCCTGGAAGCATTTGTTAACCCTAAGCAGGTTCTCAAACATCAAAATGTTGATAAAATAGGCTGTGTTTGCGTACCCACAGCACCCGAAGTTGGGAGGAGAGATCAAAATAAGTGGAAGTAGAATTCACTGATAATTATTTTTGGAAGTTATAAGAGTATTTCAAAAACAACACTTAACCCGTTTTGGGCTGGAAAAACAATGATACCCATCAAAAGCTTAAAATTCCTGTTCTCCCTGGATTTCTCTGAAAACATCTTGTAGATTTTAAAGAAAAAAAATGGCAATTCACAGTTCTTGCTGTGACATTACAAGTTGCATGAATAAATATTCCTGTTGGCACTTGTTAACCCTCTACAAGCTGGCAGACATCAATATTTTGGATACATTTGAGATAAAATGGACCATTTTTAAATTGACACAGCACTCAGTGAGTATGTGTCAAACAAACGTAACTCCTTTTGTCGGTCATTGACTTGTTGGAGGACGATATTGACATTAACCCACTCCACCGTTAATGATGGTTTTTACCTAAACAGTTTTTTATCAAACTGTGTCATTTGAGACTACTATCTTCACCTTTCTCATAACATCAATGAAGGAACTTCAGTGAGACAGTTAATTTTGTGTTGTTTTTTTTTTCACAGATTTTGTCCGCACGATTCCGAAGCCATGTTGGGACCGATTTTCACAAAATTTTGCACACGCATCTAAAAATGTACCGAAGCGGAATTTTCGATTTAACCCTTATTTCATCAGAATTGGCAAAAAACTGTCAAAATTGGGGTTTATTGGCACTTTCTCGAAACACGTCTTGTAGATTTTTTTAAACCTTCATCATTGATAGACCTGCCTGTGCCACGACCTTTGATACACATGACATATCTGGCGATGCATATGGTAACCCTCCACAGGCTGCCAAACATCGAAATTTTGATGAAATGGGCCGGTTTTAGGCCCCCAGAGAACCCAAACGATACACGAGAGATAAACATAACTTCATTTATTGGAAGTGGAATTCACCGAGGATAATTTTTGTAAGTAATAAGGGTGTTCAAAAAACCAAGCGTTAACCCGTTTTGGGCTGGTTAAACAGCAATACCCCCATAAAGCTAAAAAATTCAGGTTTTCCGTGGATTTCTTTAAACGAATCTTGTAGATTTTCAAGAAAAAATTGTCACTCCCAGGCCTTGATGTGACAATAGAAGTTGCATGGACAAAATACTGCGGTGAGCATTTGTTAACCCTCCACGGATGGTAAAAGTCAAATTTGTGAAAAAATGGGCTGTTTTTGGACGCCAACAGCACCCAAACGGTATACCACAGAGAAAGTGGCCTTCATTTATCGGACGCAAAATTGATCGGAAAATATTTTTGAAAGTGGTAAGGGTATTCAAGATTCGACGTCTTAACCCATTTTGGGCTGGTTAAAGAGAGATACCCATTAAAATCTTAAAATACCCATTTTCTGTGGATTTCTCTAAAAACATCTTGTAGGTTTTCAAGACAAAATCGGCTATTCGCAGGTCTTGGTGCGACATTACAAGTTGCATGGACAAAATATTCCGTTCAGCATTAGTTAACCCTCCCAGGGCTCCCCAACGTCAAAATTGTGATAAAATGGGCTGTTTTTGGACACCAACAGCACCCAATGGGTACACCACAAAGAAAAGCGCCTCCTTTTATCGAGTGTACAATTTATACAGAAACATTTTTGTAAGTAGTAATGGTATTCAAAAGTCGAAGTCTTAACCCATTTTGGGTAGGCTAAGAGAGATATCCCTTAAAAGCTTTAAATTCCCATTTTCTGTGAATTTCCCTAACAGTAACTTGTAGGGGTTCAAGAAAAATTGACTATTCGTAGGTCTTTATGTGACATTACAAGTTGCAGGGACAAAATACTCCGGTGAGCGTTTATTAACCATCTACAAGCTGCCAAGCATCGTAATTTTGTTGACATGGGCTGTTTTCGGACACGCACAGCACCCAAAGTATACACGAGAGATAAACATAATCACCTTTGTTGGAAGTGGACAGAGGACCATTTTTGTAAGTAATAAGGGTATTAAAAAAAACCAAGCGTTAACCCCTGTTGGGGAGGTTAACACGGACATCCATCGAAAGCTTAAAAATCGTTTTCCCTGGATTTCTTTACAAACATCTTGTAGGGTTTCAAGAGAAAATGGCCGTTGATAGGTCTTGGTATCACATTACCAGTTGCATACATTATTCTGGTAGGTATTTGTTAACCCTCCATGGGCTGCTAAATGTCAAAAAATCTGAAGAAATAGTCTGTTTTTGGACACTGACAACATCAAATGGAAATGCCACAGAGAAACGTAACTTCTTTTACTGGACGCAAACTTGATAGAGAAACATTTTTGTAAGTAGTAAGGATATTCAAAAATCGATGTCTTAACCCATTGTCGACTAGTTAAGGACATATACCCCTCAAAAGCTTAAAATTCCCGTTTTCTGTGGATTTCTCAAAAAAATCTAGCACGTTTTCAAGAAAAATTGACCATTTGCAGGTCTTTGAGTGACATTACAAGTTGCATGGACAAAATATTCCGGTAAGCAATTATTAACCCCCCAGAGCCTGCAAAGTATAGACATTTTGAGAAAATGGGCTGTTTTGGGGCACCCATAACACCCAATGTGTACCTGCGTGATAAACATAGCCTTCCTCATTGGAAGTGAAATTCACTGAGGATCATTTTTGTAAGTAATGAAGGTATTCATAAAACCAAGCATTAATCCGTTTAGGGCTGGTTACAGAGCGATACCCCTCAAAAGGTTAAAAATTCGTATTTTCCGAGAATTTCTCTAAAAGCCTCTCGTAGGTTTTCAAGACAAATATTGGCCATTCTCATTTGAGACAACTATACTCACCTTGTATTAACTCAAAAGTAAGTGTATAGTTATTTATCATCAAGAATAACTGCCCATAAGTTCCACTCTCACTGTGTCCCGCTTTATCGGTCAATTCCACGGTGTCCCACGCCAGCGGTCGATTTATCAAAACAAAATTACCAAGGTTACCACATCCTCCCTGCCTCTTTCTCCAACCAAACACACATTGAAAGGTACGCCTCCCCTCGTATTCCACACTGCCCTGCATGATATCATTTATTATTTATTTATTGGTGTTTAAGGGCATATACTTATGCACAATGGCTAATCATGACCGCGACAGTTTTACGGGTGGAGGAAGCCACAGTACCTGGAGAGAACCACCGAGCAACGACGAGCAGCTGCCAGCTTCCCAACATCGTAACTCCGAACTGCAGCACAGGCAGGGTTAGATTGGTTGAAGACATGCGTACCGTCGACGTGCAGTACGCCTTAGTACATGGCGGCATCATGCCCCCATATGGACAATCAGAGTTAAGTGCCTTGCCCAAGGACACAGCATGGGAGTCCGAATTGATCGCTCAGGCGGCAACCCATCCAGTGATAAACCAGGCTCAACGTTGCTTTACTTCGGTGATCTGACGAGAACCGGCTACCACAATGCCACCGCGCCCCACCACTGCATGATAAGAAAGCAGTAAATAACGTTAGCTGCAATGGGATCAGTTACTTATAATATCAAATAGTGTTGACACTATAGCATTTCCCCGACAGTGGGTCCAGGTATATACTAGTCTGTAAAACGGCTATACACTGCCCCTCCTCCGCCCCAGGGTGGCGACGTGGCAGTATATATCCATCTTACTGACGCTATGTTGTGCCTAAGGAACCTTACAATAAAAGGTGGGGTCCCCAACATGGGAAGGGGGGCAGGTATATTTACTACTCTGTAAGGCGGTTATCAAATGCAGTGGTGCATGGCGCCAAGATTTCTCCGGCAGTGGGGCTAGATATATACTAGTTTGTAAGACGGCTATACTCCCCTTCTCCGTCCCAGGGTATATTTTATCTACACATATGTACAAACAACACTTCCTATTTATGAATGTAATAACTTCATGTTTGTCGTTGTATGTATGGATATCTTCATTGTAATAAATAAAACTAATCCACGGGGAAAAACCAATTGGAGAGAAATTTACTTCTGCTATTAACAGATATGTGATAGGTGAGCTCTACAAGGTGTGAAAAAATGACATAATAATGCATAACAACTGTGGTCTGATAGGAGATAATTGATACAGGACCAGACGTCAATATTTTTGATACATTTGAGATAAAATGGACCATTTTCAAACAGACACAGCACTCAGTGGGTATGTGTCAAACAAACATAACTCCTTTTGTCGGACATTGACTCGTGGGACGGCAATATTGATATTAACCCCTCCACCGTTAATGATGTTTTTTACGTAAACAATGTTTTATCAAACTGAGTCATTTGAGACTACTATATTCACCTTTCTCTTAAAATCAATGGAGGAACTTCAGTGAGACAGTTAAAAACAATTCATCAGACACTGTGGCGTCATGAAGAATCATGGAATCTCATCGGGAAAAGCCATGATTCTCCAGATTCATAAAGTCTAGTTTGAGACTACTATACTCACCTTTCTCATAACATCAATGAAGGAACTTTAGTGAGGCAGTTAAAAACAATTCATCAGACACTGTGGGGTCAAGAAAAATCATGGAATCTAATCGGGAAAAGCCATGATTCTCCAGAATCATAAAGTCTAGTCTGGGTTCTCTGATTGTTGTCACCAATCTTGCGTACTTTATTTAGTTCCTGTCATTGTCATCTTCCAATTGTCCTGTGTGTTGTACCAATTTTCTTCAGTTTTCGTCGTTTGCCACTCACCACTTACTAATGAACCAATTACCATACCATACCATATCATACCTGAAACTAGACTTTATGATTCTGGAGAATCATGGCTTTTCCCGATGAGATTCCATGATTCTTCATGACGCCACAGTGTCTGATGAATTGTTTTTGACTGTCTCACTGAAGTTCCTCCATTGATTTTAAGAGAAAGGTGAATATAGTAGTCTCAAATGACTCAGTTTGATAAAACATTGTTTACGTAAAAACCATCATTAACGGTGGAGGGGTTAATATCAATATTGGCGTCCTACGAGTCAATGTCCGACAAAAGGAGTTATGTTTGTTTGACACATACCCACTGAGTGCTGTGTCTGTTTGAAAATGGTCCATTTTATCTCAAATGTATCAAAAATATTGATGTCTGGTCCTGTATCAATTATCTCCTATTAGACCACAGTTGTTATGCATTATTATGTCATTTTTTCACACCTTGTAGAGCTCACCTATCACATGTCTGTTAATAGCAGAAGTCAATTTCTCTCCAATTGGTTTTTCCCCGTAGGATTAGTTTTATTTATTACAATGAAGATATCCATACATGCAACGACAAACATGAAGTTATTACATTCATAAATAGGAAGTGTTGTTTATATTATGTGTAGATAAAATATACCCTGGGACGGAGAAGAGGAGTATAGCCGTCTTACAAACTAGTATATATCTAGCCCCACTGCCGGGGAAATCTTGGCGCCATGCACCACTGCATTTGATAACCGCCTTACAGAGTTGTAAATATACCTGCCCCCCTTCCCATGTTGGGGACTCCCACCTTTTATTGTAAGGTTCCTTAGGCACAACATAGCGTCAGTAAGATGAATATATACTGCCACGTCGCCACCCTGGGGGGAGGAGGGGCAGTGTATAGCCGTTTTACAGACTAGTATATACCTGGACCCACTGTCGGGGAAATGCTATAGTGTCAACACTATTTGATATTGTAAGTAACTGATCCCATTGCAGCTAACGTTATTTACTGCTTTCTTATCATGCAGTGGCGGGGCGCGGTGGCATTGTGGTAGCCGGTTCTCGTCAGATCACCGAAGTAAAGCAACGTTGAGCCTGGTTTATCATTGGATGGGTGGCCGTCTGAGCGATCAATTCGGACTCCCATGCTGTGTCCTTGGGCAAGGCACTTAACTCTGATTGCCCATATGGGGGCATGATGCCGCCATGTACTAAGGCGTACTGCACGTCGACGGTACGCATGTCTTCATCCAATCTAACCCTGCCTGTGCTGCAGTTCGGAGTTACGATGTTGGGAAGCTGGCAGCTGCTCGTCGTTGCTCGGTGGTTCTCTCCAGGTACTGTGGCTTCCTCCACCCGTAAAACTGTCACGGTCATGATTAGCCATTGCGCATAAGTATATGCCCTTAAACACCAATAAATAAATAATAAATGATATCATGCAGGGCAGTATGGAATACGAGGGGAGGCGTACCTTTCAATGTGTGTTTGGTTGGAGAAAGAGGCAGGGAGGATGTGGTAACCTTGGTAATTTTGTTTGGATAAATCGACCGCTGGCGTGGGACACCGTGGAATTGACCGATGAAGCGGGACACAGTGAGAGTGGAGCTTATGGGCAGTTATTCTTGATAATAAATAACTATACACTTACTTTTGAGTTCATACAAGGTGAGTATAGTAGTATCAAATGAGAATGGCCAACATTTGTCTTGAAAACCTACGAGAGGCTTTTAGAGAAATCCTCGGAAAATACGAATTTTTAACCTTTTGAGGGGTATCGCTCTGTAACCAGCCCTAAACGGATTAATGCCTGGTTTTATGAATACCTTCATTACTTACAAAAATGATCCTCAGTGAATTTCACTTCCAATAAGGAAGGTTATGTTTATCACGCAGGTACACATTGGGTGTTATGGGTGCCCCAAAACAGCCCATTTTCTCAAAATGTCTATACTTTGCAGGCTCTGGGGGGTTAATAATTGCTTACCGGAATATTTTGTCCATGCAACTTGTAATGTCACTCAAAGACCTTCAAATGGTCAATTTTTCTTGAAAACGTGCTTGATTTTTTTTAGAAATCCACAGAAAACGGGAATTTTAAGCTTTTGAGGGGTATATCTCCATAACTAGTCGACAATGGGTTAAGACCTCGATTTTTGAATATCCTTACTACTTACAAAAATGTTTCTCTATCAGGTTTGCGTCCAGTAAAAGAAGTTACGTTTCTCTGTGGCATTTCCATTTGTTGGTGTCCAAAAACAGACTATTTCTTCAAAATTTTTGACATTTAGCAGCCCATGGAGGGTTAACAAATACCTACCAGAATAATGTATGCAACTGGTAATGTGATACCAAGACCTATCAACGGCCATTTGCTCTTGAAACCCTACAAGATGTTTGTAAAGAAATCCAGGGAAAACGATTTTTAAGCTTTCGATGGGTATCCCTGTTAACCTCCCCAACAGGGGTTAACGCTTGGTTTTTTGAATACCCTTATTACTTACAAAAATGGTCCTCTGTGAATTCCACTTCCAACAAAGGTGATTATGTTTATATCTCGTGTGTACTTTGGGTGCTGTGCGTGTCAACAAAATTACGATGCTTGGCAGCTTGTAGATGGTTAATAAACGCTCACCGGAGTATTTTGTCCCTGCAACTTGTAATGTCACATAAAGACCTACGAATAGTCAATTTTTCTTGAACCCCTATAAGTTACTGTTAGGGAAATTCACAGAAAATGGGAATTTAAAGCTTTTAAGGGATATCTCTCTTAGCCTACCCAAAATGGGTTAAGACTTCGACTTTTGAATACCCTTACTACTTACAAAAATGTTTCTGTATAAATTGTACACTCGATAAAAGGAGGCGCTTTTCTTTGTGGTGTACCCATTGGGTGCTGTTGGTGTCCAAAAACAGCCCATTTTATCACAATTTTGACGTTGGGGAGCCCTGGGAGGGTTAACTAATGCTGAACGGAATATTTTGTCCATGCAACTTGTAATGTCGCACGAAGACCTGCGAATAGCCGATTTTTTCTTGAAAACCTACAAGATGTTTTTAGAGAAATCCACAGAAAATGGGTATTTTAAGATTTTAATGGGTATCTCTCTTTAACCAGCCCAAAATGGGTTAAGACGTCGAATCTTGAATACCCTTACCACTTTCAAAAATATTTTCCGATCAATTTTGCGTGCGATAAATGAAGGCCACTTTCTCTGTGGTATACCGTTTGGGTGCTGTTGGCGTCCAAAAACAGCCCATTTTAACACAATTTTGACTTTTAGCAGCCCGTGGAGGGTTAACAAATGCTCACCGCAGTATTTTGTCCATGCAACTTCTATTGTCACATCAAGGCCTGGGAGTGACAATCTTTTCTTGAAAATCTACAAGACTCGTTTAGAGAAATCCACGGAAAACCTGAATTTTTTAGCTTTATGGGGGTATTGCTGTTTAACCAGCCCAAAACGGGTTAACGCTTGGTTTTTTGAACACCCTTATTACTTACAAAAATTATCCTCGGTGAATTCCACTTCCAATAAATGAAGTTATGTTTATCTCTCGTGTATCGTTTGGGTTCTCTGGGGGCCTAAAACCGGCCCATTTCATCAAAATTTCGATGTTTGGCAGCCTGTGGAGGGTTACCATATGCATCGCCAGATATGTCATGTGTATCAAAGGTCGTGGCACAGGCAGGTCTATCAATGATAAAGGTTTAAATAAAATCTACAAGACGTGTTTCGAGAAAGTGCCGATAAACCCCAATTTTGACAGTTTTTTGCCAATTCTGACGAAATAAGGGTTAAATCGAAAATTCCGCTTGGGTACATTTTTAGATTTTGTGCCCCTCTATGCGTGTGCAAAATTTTGTGAAAATCGGTCCGAAAATGGCTTCGGAATCGTGCGGACAAAATGTGTGGAAAACAAAAAAAACCAAAAAAAACTAGACTTTATGATTCTGGAGAATCATGGTTTTTCCCGATGAGATTCCTTGATTTTTCATGCCCCCACAGTGTCTGATGAATTGTTTTTAACTGTCTCACTGAAGTTCTTTCATTGATGTTATGAGAAAGGTGGTTATAGTAGTCTCAAATGACTCAGTTTTATAAAAAAAATTGTTTAGGTAAAAACGATCATTAATGGTAGAGTGGGTTAACATCAATATCGTCGTCCCACAAGTTAATGACCGACAAAAGGAGTTATGTTTGTTTGACACATACCCTTTGAGTGCTCTGTCTATTTGAAAATGGTCAATTTTATCTCAAATGTATCCAAAATATTGATGTCTGGCCAATTGTAGAGGGTTAACATGTGCTAACAGGCATATTTATTCATGCAACTTGCAATTTCAAACCAAAAAGTGCGAATGGCCATTTTTACTTAAAATCTATAAGATGTTTTCAGAGAAATCCATGCGCATGCGCTCTTTTCGAATTCGACGTGACGAAATGCGAAATTCGTATCGCTCTTCATGGAAAGTGATGCCGCAACTATCCATGAACAACGAGTGAAAATTTCATGGAAATCTGCCTAGAATTGGTTGGGATATAGCGTTTTGAAGAGAGGAGGTAACTGTCTGAATTTGGTCCTTCCTTTTCAAGCCAGTTCGAAAAAAGACGTCGTGAATGGGCGCAGACTCCTTTAGAGCCCCACCCCCCCCTCTCTCTCTGTAAATGGAAGTTGCTTGTTTAAGACCGCCACCCAGGGATCCCAACACAACCTTTAAACCTAAGAGAATCGTCAGAAGTTTAAAGTGAAAAGAAATTGGCGGTGATTGGGTTTCTGGCAGGCAGGAAAAGATTGACGAAGATTTGCATATTGGACATTAAAATAGCACTTCAGACATACACGAACCGTGTCCAGACCACTGGAGGCAGCGACTTGAAATTTTCAGAACTTGTTCTACGAACCCTGGCCGACATTTTGGGATCTGTGTTTGAGCGTCCGAGCCGCCTGGAAAACACCACGCATCGCTTGGAAGGAGAGAGTACTATTCGTCCCGCCTCTATCAGTTCAGAATGGAAATGGGCAGTGTTGTAGACGACTGTGGAGCTGCGATTGAGCATAAAGTCCCAGGTTTCGGTGCGGGGGGGGGGGGGGGGGGTATCCTGACACTATCTTTAAACCTTAGATAATCGGAAGAAGTTGCAGTGAAAAGAAATCGGCGGTGAGTAGGTGTTTTGGCAGGAGACGATTAACGAAAATTTACCAATTTGACATTAAAATTGCACTTCTCACAAACACGAACCGTGTCCAGACCGCCGAAGGCAGCGACTTCTAATTTTCAGAACTTGTTCTACGCACCCTGGCCGACATTTTGGCATCTGTTACAAGTGTCGAGACCGCGTGGAGAACACCACGCATCGCGTGGAAAGTGAGAGTACTATTCGTCCCGACTCTATCAGTTTGGAATGGAATTGGGCACTATTGTAGACTACTGTAGAGCAGCGATTGAGCATAAAATCAGAGTTTTTTTGTGCCAAATTACCTAACCGGCTCCAAGGTATGATCTTTCGTCTGTACATCGCCCAGATCGTCTGAAGTTTATACCGTTACCATACGTTGAAGTAGCCTTTTGTCATTTTCGCCACTTTCGACCCAGATTGGAGGGTACCTTCCTTCAGTGAAATCTAGCCATGCTCACAACCACGCCCTCTCCCCGTCGGCCCGGGTGCTTCTAAAGATAGAAAGGTCAATGGGGAGGGGCCCGTTAGCAAACAAACGGGGGCAGGTGTAGTTGGTGAAAAACAGCAGGGGGGGGGGGGGCACGTGTCCTAGGTAAAAGAAACAATAGGGGGCAGGTGTCCTAGGTAAAAAAAAAACAGCAGGAAGGGGGGGGGGGCAGATGTCCCCGCTAATTAATTTTAATAACAGGCAGGTGTTCATGGGGCAGGCCCACTGCTCGGTGTTCCAAATTTTCTATGGTACTTGGCCTTGACGGAAACAACACTTCAACAAGAAACAACGGGAAACCTATTTGCAGTAAAGCTGCAAATATAAACATGATTTTAGGACCATTCCATGGACAGTTTAAAGCCTACTGCGATATCAGCGTTTATTACTCTCGAACTTTCACTGCATCACTGCAGTATTTCACCCGAGTCGAGTTCTGACGTCATGCAAGTTTGACGGACATGCTTTCAATTTTGTTATTGACAACAACATATTTATAATTTCGTGATTATTGATCGGAATTTTGAAAACGACACATGCAATCGCGAAAGAGTTTTCTGAAAAACACGATTCTGCAAAAGGTTTTAGTGAAATTTGATTTTTTTTTTTATTTTCAATTTCGATGGCTCTTGTCGAAAAGGTGTTAATCACTGATCGTCCCAAACGAGATCAAAGACTGACGCTGTATATTAATAACACACAGAGAATCTTCTAAGAATATACACGCGCAATCCTAAAATGAAATAAATCAAGTCTTTTTCAGGTTTTACGAGAGAAATATGTCCAATTATATCATTGAATCATGTTTAGGTATATGTGGGCGAGACATTTTCTATACGGACAAAATACAGACTAAATAAAATATTTGCCATTATTTTCCGCAGACGTATTTTTGTCTTTGCTTCTTGGGGAAATCCATGCTGCTAAATACAACGAAGGAGTGTTATCTAATGAGGTCAGAACCGTCAGGTGGTCGGGTCCGACACCGCACTTCGAAGTAGATTGAGTGGGGGTGTCGATTTTACAAGTAATGTAGGCAGCGTACACCGCAAGGGCTGTCTGTCTTTAATCCTATAAACAGGGTTAAGGCTTGGCTTTTTGAATACCCTTATTTATTTATTTATTTATTTATTTATTTATTTATTTATTTATTTATTTATTTATTGGTGTTTAAGGTCACATACTTATGCACAATGGCTAATCGTGACCGTGACAGTTTTATAGGTGGAGGAAGCCGGAGTACACGGAGAGAACCACCAAGCAACGACGAGCAACTGTCAGCTCCTCAACATTCTAACTCTGTTCAAGCTCCTCTCAAGCAGGGTTACAGAGGGTGAAGACATATGTTCCATCGACGTGCAGTATGCCTTAGTACACGGCGTCATCGTGCCCCCATGTCGGCAACCGGGCTAAAGTGCCTTGCCCAAGGACACAACGTGAGTCGTCCCGGACGGGGATCGGACTCGGGACCTCTAGCATAGAAGTACAACAGTCTACCACTGAGCCACCACGCTCCCTTGAATACCCTCAACACTATCATAAATTATGCCTCATGAATTCTGAGTCTGATAAAAGAGGTTATGTTTACCTATTACATACCCATTTGCTGCCCGAAAACAGCCGATTTTATCAAAATTTTGACGTTTAGCAGCCTGTAGCGGGATTAACAAACGACTAGCGGAATATTCTATCTATGCACTTTGTAAGACCTGCCAATGTCCAATTGTTCTTGAAAATCGCCAACAAGCAGTTAGCGAAATCCACAGAAAATGTAAATTTTAAGCTTTTAAGGGGTATCTCTCCTTATCCAGTCTAAAATAGGTTAAGTTTCATTCTTTTAAATAACCTTACTACTTACAAAACTGATCCTCTGTGAATTCTACGCGCAGTAAAAGAAGTTATATTTCTCTGTTACATATCCATTGGGTGCTCTTGGTGTCTGAAAACAATACATTTTATCAACATTTTGATGTTTAGCAGCTCGTGGAGAGTTAACGAATGCTCAACGGAATATTTTGTCCATGTAACTTGTAATATCACATGAAGACCCGTGAATGGCCATTTTTTCTTGAAATCTACAAGATGTTTTTAAAGAAATCCAGGGAAAACATGAAATTTTAAGTCTTTGATGGGTACCGCTGTTTAACCAGCCCAAAACGGGTTAAGACCAGCCCTAAATGGGTTAATGCTTGGTCTGATGAATTCCACTTCCAAAGAAGGAGGTTATGGTTATCTCGCAGGTACACATTGCGTGCAATGGGTGCCAAAGAACAGTCCATTTTCTCAAAATTTCTATGCTTTGCAGCCTCTGGAGAGTTAACTAACGCTTACCGGAATATTTTGTCTATGTAACTTGTAATGTCACTCCAAGACCTGCAAATGGTCAATTTTTCTGGAATACTTACTAGATTTTTTGGAGAAATCCACAGAAAACTGGAATTTTAAGCTTTTAAGGGGTACATCTTAACCAGGCGAAAATGGGTTAAGACCTCGATTTTTTGAATACCCTTACTACTTACTAAATTTTTCTCTGTCAGTTTTGCATCTGGTAAAAGAAGTTATGTATCTCTGTGGCATTCCCATTTGTTGTTGTTGGTGTCCAAAAACAGACTATTTTTTCAAAATGTTGACATTTAGCAGCCCATGGAGGGTTAACAAATGCTTACCGGAATATTTTATCCATGCAACCGGTAATGTGACTCCAAGACCTATCAATGGCCATTTTCTGTTGAAAACTTACAAGATGTTTGTAACGAAATCCACGGAAAACATGATTTTTTTTTAGCTTTTGATGGGTATCGCTAATAACAACCCCAAAAGGGGTTAACGCTTGGGTTTTTGAATACCCTTATTACTTACAAAAATGGTCCTCAGTGAATTCCACTTCCAACAAAGGAGATTATGTGTAACTCTCGGACATACATTGCGTGCTGTGTGTGTCCGAAAACTATATTTTGTCCATGCCACTTGTAATGTCACACAAAGACCTGCAAGTAGTCAATTTTTCTTGAACACGTATGGAATGTATTTAGAGAAATCCACAGAAAATGGGAATTTTTAGATTTTAAGGGGTCTCTCTCTTTAGCCTGCCCAAAATGGGTTAAGACTTCGTTTTTTCAATACCCATACTACTTACAAAAATGTTTCCCTATAGATTGTGCGCTCGATGAAAGAAATCACTTTTCTTTGTGGCGTACCCGTTGGGTGCCGTTGGCGTCCAAAAACAGCCCAGTTTATCACAATTTTGACATTTAGCAGCCCGTGGAGGGTTAACAAATGCTCACCGAAGTATTTTGTCCATGCAACTTCTATTGTCACATCAAGGCCTGGGAGTGACAATTTTTTCATGAAAATCTACAAGACTCGTTTAGAGAAATCCACGGAAAACCTGAATTTTTTAGCTTTTTGGGGGTATTGCTGTTTAATCAGCCCAAAACGGGTTAATGCTTGGTTTTTTGAACACCATTATTACTTACAAAAATGATCTGCGGTGAATTCCACTTCAAATAAAGGAAGTTATGTTTATCTCTCTTGTATCGTTTGGGTGCTCTGGGGGCCTGAAACCGGCCCATTTCATCAAAATTTCGATGTTTGGTAGCCTGTGGAGGGTTACCATATGCATCGCCTAATATGTCGTGTGTATCAAAGGTCGTGACATGGGTAGGTCTAGAAATGATGAATGTTTTAAAAAAATCTATAAGACGTGTTTCGAGAAAGTGCCAATAAACCCCAATTTTGGCAGTTTTTTGCCAATTCTGGCGAAATAAGGGTTAAATCGAAAATTCTGCTTTGGTACATTTTTAGACTTTTTGCCCCTCTATGCGTGTGCCAAATTTTATGAAAATCGGTTCGAAAATGGCTTCTGAATCGTACGGACACAAATGTGTGGAAAAAAAAAAAAAAAAAAAATAATAATAATAATCCGTACAAAAACAATAGTCTTTTCCAGAGGGAAAAGCCAAAAAAAAAAAAAAATAACTAGACTTTATGATTCTGGAGAATCATGGCTTTTCCGAATGAGATTCCATGATTCTTCATGACCCCACAGTGTATGATGAATTGCTTTTGACTGTCTCACTGAAGTTCCTTCATTAATGTCATGAAAAAGGTGAGTACAGAAGTCTCAAATGACTCAATTTGCTAAAAAAATTGTTCAGGTAAAAACCATCATTAACGGTGCAGAGGGTTAATATCAATATCGTCGTCCACATTTCAACAAGAAACAACGGGAAACCTATTTGCAATAAAGCTGCAAATATAAACTTGATTTTAGGACCATTCCATGGACATTTTAAAGCCTACTGCGATATCAGCGTTTCTTACTCTCGTCCTTTCACTACACCGCAGTATTTTACCCGAGTCGAGTTCTGATGTCATGCAAGTTTGACCGACATGCTTTCAATTTTGTTATTGACAAAAACATATTTATAATTTCGTGCTTACTGATCTGAATTTTGAAAACGACACACGCAATCGGGAAAGCGTTTTCTGAAAAACACGATTCTGCAAAAGGTTTTAGTGAAATTTGATTATTTTTTAGGCTTTTCCCTCTGGAAAAGACTATTGTTTTTCTACGGATTATTATTTTTTTGGGGTTTTTTGTTTTTTTTTTTCCCACACATTTTGTCCGTACGATTCAGAAGCCATTTTCGAACCGATTTTCACGAAATTTTGCACACACATAGAGGGGCACAAAATCTAAAAATGTACCGAAGCGGAATTTTCGATTTAACCCTTATTTCGTCAGAATTGGCAAAAAACTGCCAAAATTGGGGTTTATCGGCACTTTCTCGAAACACGTCTTGTAGATTTTATACATTCGTCATTGCCAGACCTGTCTGTGACACGCCCTTTGATACACACGACATATCAGGCGATGCATATGGTAACCCTCCACAGGCTACCAAACATCGAAATTTTTATGAAATAGGCCGGTTTCAGGCCCCCACTGCACCCAAACAATACACGAGAGATACACATAACTTCCTTTATTTCAGTGGCATTCACCGAGGATCATTTTTGTCAGTAATAGGGGTGTTCAAAAAACCAAGCGTTAACCTGTTTTGGGCTAGTTAAACAGCAATACCCCCATAAAGCTCAAAAATTTGTATTTTCCGTGGATTTCTCTAAACGAGTCTTGTAGATTTTCAAGAAAAATTTGTCACTCCCAGGCCTTGGTGTGACAATAGAATTTGCATGGACAAAATACTGCGGTGAGCATTTGTTAACCCTCCATGGGCTGCTAAAAGTCAAAATTGTGATAAAATGGGCTGTTTTTGAACGCCAACAGCACCCACTTGGTGTACCAACGAGAAAGGTTCCTTCTTTTATCAGACGCAAAATTGATGGGGAAACATTTTTGATAGTGGTAAGGGTATTCAAAAGTCGAAGTCTTAACCCATTTTGGGCTGGTTAAAGAGAGATACCCCTCAAAAGCTTAAAATTCCCATTTTCTGTGGATTTCTCTGAAAGCAACTTGTAGGTTTTCAGGAAAAAATTACTATTCGCAGGTCCTTGTGTGACATTACAAGTTGCATGAACAAAATATTCCAGTGAGCATTTATTAACCCTCTACAGGCTGCTAAGCATTGTAATTTTGTTGAAATAGGCTGCTTTCAGACGCGCACAGCACCCAATGCATACGCGAGAGATAAACATAATCGACTTTGTTGGAAGTGGAATTCACCGAGGACCAAATTTGTTAGTAATAAGGGTATTCAAAAAACCAAGCATTAACCCCTTTTGGGATGGTTAATATCAATACCCATCAAAAGCTTAAAAAGTCATGTTTTCCCTGAATTTCTTCAGAAACGTCTCGTAGGGTTTCAAGAGAAAATGGCTGTTGATAGGTCTTAGAGTCACATAACCAGTTGCATGGATAAAATATTCAGATAAGCATTTGTTAACCCTCCATGGGCTGCTAAATGTCAAAATTTCAAAAAAAATAGTCTGTTTTTGGACACCAACAGCACCAAATGGGGATGCTGCAGAGAAACATAACTTCTTTTACCGGACGCAAAACTGATAGGGAAAATTTTTTGTAAGTAGTAAGGGTATTCACAAATTGAGGTCTTAACCCATTTTCGCCCGGTTAAGGAGATGTACCCCTTAAAAGCTTAAAATTCCCATTTTCTGTGGATTTCTCCAGAAAATCTGGTAAGTATTCAAGAGAAATTGACCATTTGCAGGTCTTGGAGTGACATTACAAGCTGCATGAACAAAAGATTCCGGTAAGCGTTTGTTAACCCTCCAGAGGCAGCAAATTTTGAGAAAATGGGCTGTACTTGGCCACCCATTACACCCAATGTGTACCAGCCAGATCAACATAACCACCTTCATTGAAAGTGGGATTCACCGAGGATCATTTTTGTAAGTAATGAAGGTATTCATAAAACCAAACATTAACCCGTTTAGAGCTGGTTACAGGGTGATACCCCTCAAAAGGTTAAATATTCATGTTATCCGAGGATTTCCAAAAAAACATCACATAGATTTTAAAGAAAAATTGGCCATTCTCAGATCTTAGTGTGAATTACAAGTTGCATGTACAAAATATTTCAGTAAGCATTTGTTAACCCTATGCTGGTTCTCAAACATCAAAATGTTGAAAAAGTGGGCTGTGTTTGCATACCTACAGCACCCAAAGTTAAGAGGAGAAATCAACATAAGTGGAATTCACTGAGAATTATTTTTATAAGTAATAAGCGTATTAAAAAAACAACCCTTAACCCGTTTTGGGCTGGATAAACAATTATACCCATCAACAGCTTAAAATTCATGTTCTCCCTGGATCTCTCTGAAAACATCTCGTAGATGTTTAAGTAAAAATGGCCATTCACAGTTTTTGGTGTGAAATTACAAGTTGCATGAATAAATATTCCTGTAAGCACTTGTTAACCCTTGTCAAGCTGCCAGACATCAATATTTTGGATATATTTGAGATAAAACAGACCATTTTCAAATAGATACAGCACTCAGTGGGTATGTGACAAACAAACATAACTCCTTTTATTGGTCATTAACTTGTTGAACGACGATATTGATATTAACCCTCTCCACCGTTAATGATGGTTTTTCCCTAAACAATTTTTTTATCAAACTGAGTCATTTGAGACTTCTATACTCACCTTTTTCATGACATCAATGAAGGAACTTCCGTGAGACAGTCAAAAGCAATTCAGCATACACTGTGGGGTCATGACAAATCATGGAATCTCATCGGGAAAAGCCATGATTCTCCAGAATCATAAAGTCTAGTGAGTAATTGAATTTGTGGTATCAGCCACTGTATCAGCCGGTACCGATACTGCTCGGCATTAGACAAATAAGAAAAACACCATAGCAAATGATCTCACTGAGTTTATAAACTTATTTTGGCTTTGAATGGGGATGGGTGGGGGTGGGTGTCTTAGAACAGTTGTAGAAAATTTGCATGTTGAGGTGGGTGGGTCTAAAAAGTGGCCGACACAAAAATAGCACCTAGTGTCTTGCAAATTTTTAGTGTCCCCCCCCCCCCCTGATCAAGACAACAAAAGTCAAGACTTGAGTCTGATAGATATTTCAACCAGACAGTAGACGCAAGATGCTATTTTCAGAATTTATGTGCTTCCTAGTCATCGGTCACACTAAAAGGCGTACATAGATGGTCAAATGTTAATGGAAACATTGTTTTTAAACATTTTAGGGTGATTGCTCAGGAGAAAATAGTACATTTTATGAGCGACAGGGGAACAAAACTGAGATGTAAAACTGGCAACATTCAACAATCATCATAAGGAAAACACACAGAACTTTCAGATGACATGAGCTTTCATAATGTAACTTTTGAACATTTTATTAGGCTTTTCCCTCTGGAAAAGACTATTGTTTTTCTACGGATTATTAGGCTTTTCCCTCTGGAAAAGACTATTGTTTTTCTACGGATTAATATTTTTTTTTTTTTTTTTTTTTTTTTTTTTTAGGCTTTTCCCTCTGGAAAAGACTATTGTTTTTCTACGGATTATTATTTTTTTTTTTTTTTTTTTTTTTTTTTTTTTAGGCTTTTCCCTCTGGAAAAGACTATTGTTTTTCTACGGATTATTATTATTTTTTTTTTTAGGCTTTTCCCTCTGGAAAAGACTATTGTTTTTCTACGGATTATTATTTTTTTGGGTTTTTTTTTTTTTTTTTTTTTTTCCACACATTTTGTCCGCACGATTCCGAAGCCATTTTCGGACCGATTTTCACAAAATTTTGCTCACGCATAGAGGGGAACAAAATCTAAAAATGTACCGAAGCGGAATTTTCGATTTAACCCTTATTTCGTCAGAATTGGCAAAAAACTGTCAAAATTGGGGTTTATCAGCACTTTCTCGAAACACGTCTTGTAGATTTTTTTTAAACTTTCATCATTGATAGACCTGTCTGTGCCAAGACCTTTGATACACATGACATATAAGGCAATGCATATGGTAACCCTCCACAGGCTGCCAAACATCGAAATTTTGATGAAATGGGCCGGTTTCAGGCCCCCAGAGCACCCAAACGATACACGAGAGATAAACATAACTTCCTTTATTTGAAGTGGAATTCACCGGAGATCATTTTTGTAAGTAATAATGGTGTTAAAAAAACCAAGCATTAACCCGTTTTGGGCTGGTTAAACAGCAATACCCCCCAAAAGCTCAAAAATTCAGGTTTTCCGTGGATTTCTCTGAACGAGTCTTGTAGATTTTCATGAAAAAATTGTCACTCCCAGGCCTTGATGTGACAATAGATGTTGCTTGGACAAAATACTTCGGTGAGCATTTGTTAACCCTCCACGGGCTGCTAAAAGTCAAAATTGTGATAAAATGGGCTGTATTTGGATGCCAACGGCACCCAACGGATACGCCACAAAGAAAAGTGATTTCTTTTATCGAGCGCACAATCTATAGGGAAACATTTTTGTAAGTAGTAAGGGTATTCAAAAAACGAAGTCTTAACCCATTTTGGGCAGGCTAAAGAGAGAGACCCCTTAAAATCTAAAAATTCCCATTTTCTGTGGATTTCTCTAAATACATTCCATAGGTTTTCAAGAAAAATTGACTACTTGCAGGTCTTTGTGTGACATTACAAGTGGCATGGACAAAATATTCCGCTGAGCGTTTATTAACCCTCTACAGAATTCCAAGCACCATAATTTTGTTGAAATGGGCAGTTTTCGGACACACACAGCACGCAATGTATGTCCGAGAGTTACACATAATCTCCTTTGCGGGAAGTGGAATTCACTGAGGACCATTTTTGTAAGTAATAAGGGTATTCAAAAACCCAAGCGTTAACCCCTTTTGGGGTGGTTATTAGCGATACCATCAAAAGCTAAAAAAAATCATGTTTTCCGTGGATTTCGTTACAAACATCTTGTAAGTTTTCAACAGAAAATGGCCATTGATAGGTCTTGGAGTCACATTACCGGTTGCATGGATACAATATTCCAGTAAGCATTTGTTAACCCTCCATCGGCTGCTAAATGTCAACATTTTGAAAAAATAGTCTGTTTTTGGACACCAACAACAGCAAATGGGAATGCCACAGAGATACATAACTTCTTTTACCGGATGCAAAACTGACAGAGAAAAATTTAGTAAGTAGTAAGGGTATTCAAAAAATCGAGGTCTTAACCCATTTTCGCCTGGTTAAGATGTACCCCTTAAAAGCTTAAAATTCCAGTTTTCTGTGGATTTCTCCAAAAAATCTAGTAAGTATTCCAGAAAAATTGACCATTTGCAGGTCTTGGAGTGACATTACAAGTTACATAGACAAAATATTCCGGTAAGCGTTAGTTAACTCTCCAGAGGCTGCAAAGCATAGAAATTTTGAGAAAATGGACTGTCCTTGGGCACCCATTGCACGCAATGTGTACCTGCGAGATAAACATAACCTCCTTCTTTGGAAGTGGAATTCATCAGACCAAGCATTAACCCATTTAGGGCTGGTCTTAACCCGTTTTGGGCTGGTTAAACAGCGGTACCCATCAAAGACTTAAAATTTCATGCTTTCTCTGGATTTCTTTAAAAACATCTTGTAGATTTCAAGAAAAAATAGCCATTCACGGGTCTTAATGTGACATTACAAGTTACATGGACAAAATATTCCGTTGAGCATTCGTTAACTCTCCACGAGCTGCTAAACATCAAAATGTTGATAAAATGGATTGTTTTCAGACACCAAGAGCACCCAATGGATATGTAACAGAGAAATATAACTTCTTTTACTGCGCGTAGAATTCACAGAGGATCAGTTTTGTAAGTAGTAAGGGTATTTAAAAGAATGAAACTTAACCTATTTTAGACTGGATAAGGAGAGATACCCCTTAAAAGCTTAAAATTAACATTTTCTGTGGATTTCGCTAACTGCTTGTTGGCGATTTTCAAGAACAATTGGACATTGGCAGGTCTTACAAATTGCATAGATAGAATATTCCGCTAGTCGTTTGTTAGTCCCGCTACAGGCTGTTAAACGTCAAAATTTTGATAAAATCGGCTGTTTTCGGGCAGCAAATGGGTATGTAATAGGTAAACATAACCTCTTTTATCAGACTCAGAATTCATGAGGGATAATGTATGATAGTGTTAAGGGTATTCAATGGAGCGTGGTGGGTGGCTCAGTGGTAGACTGTTGTACTTCTATGCTAGAGGTCCCGTGTCCGATCCCCGTCCGGGACGACTCACGTTGTGTCCTTGGGCAAGGCACTTTAGCCCGGTTGCCGACATGGGGGCACGATGACGCCGTGTACTAAGGCATACTGCACGTCGATGGTACATTTGTCTTCACCCTCTGTAACCCTGCTTGAGCGGAGCTTGAACAGAGTTAGAATGTTGAGGAGCTGACAGTTGCTCGTCGATGCTTGGTGGTTCTCTCCGTGTACTCCGGCTTCCTCCACCTATAAAACTGTCACGGCCACGATTAGCCATTGTGCATAAGTATGTGACCTTAAACACCAATAAACAAACAAATAAATAAATAAATAAATAAATAAATAAATAAATAAGGGTATTCAAAAACCAAGCCTTAACCCTGTTTATAGGATTAAAGACAGACAGCCCATGCCGTGTACGCTGCCTACATTACTTGTAAAATCGACACCCCCACTAAATCTACTTCGAGGTGCGGTGTCGGACCCGACCACCTGACGGTTCTGACCTCATTAGATAACACTCCTTCGTTGTATTATCAACATGGATTTCCCCAAGAAGCAAAGACAAAAATACGTCTGCGGAAAATAATGGCAAATATTTTATTTAGTCTGTATTTTGTCCGTATAGAAAATGTCTCGCCCACATATACCTAAACATGATTCAATGATACAATTGGACATATTTCTCTCGTAAAACCTGAAAAAAAGACTTGATTTATTTCATTTTAGGATTGCGCGTGTATATTCTTAGAAGATTCTCTGTGTGTTATTAATATACAGCGTCAGTCTTTGATCTCGTTTGGGACGATCAGTGATTAACACCTTTTCGACAAGAGCCGTCGAAATTGAAAATAAAAAAAAATAATCAAATTTCACTAAAACCTTTTGCAGAATCGTGTTTTTCAGAAAACTCTTTCGCGATTGCATGTGTCGTTTCCAAAATTCCGATCAGTAATCACGAAATTATAAATATGTTGTTGTCAATAACAAAATTGAAAGCATGTCCGTCAAACTTGCATGACGTCAGAACTCGACTCGGGTGAAATATTGCAGTGATGCAGTGAAAGGACGAGAGTAATAAACGCTGATATCGCAGTAGGCTTTAAACTGGCCATGGAATGGTCCTAAAATCATGTTTATATTTGCAGCTTTACTGCAAATAGGTTTCCCGTTGTTTCTTGCTGAAGTGTTGTTTCTGTCAAGGCCAAGTACCATAGAAAATTTGGAACACCGAGCAGTGGGCCTGCCCCATGAACACCTGCCTGTTATTAAAATTAATTAGCGGGGACATCTGCACCCCCCCCCCCCTTCCTGCTGTTTTTTTTTACCTAGGACACCTGCCCCCTATTGTTTCTTTTACCTAGGACACGTGCCCCCCCCCCCCTGCTGTTTTTCACCAACTACACCTGCCCCCGTTTGTTGGCTAACGGACCCCTCCCCATTGACCTTTCTATCTTTAGAAGCACCCGGGCCGACGGGGAGAGGGCGTGGTTGTGAGCATGGCTAGATTTCGCTGAAGGAAGGTACCCTCAAATCTGGGTCGAAAGTGGCGAAAATGACAAAAGGCTACTTCAACATATGGTAACGGTATAAACTTCAGACGATCTGGGCGATGTACAGACGAAAGGTCATACCTTGGAGCCGGTTAGGTAATTTGGCACAAAAAACTCCGATTTTATGCTCAATCGCTGCTCTACAGTAGTCTACAATAGTGTCCAATTCCATTCCAAACTGATAGAGTCGGGACGAATAGTACTCTCACTATTCACGCGATGCGTGGTGTTCTCCACGCGGTCTCGACACTTGCAACAGATGCCAAAATATCGGCCAGGGTGCGTAGAACAAGTTCTGAAAATTAGAAGTCGCTGCCTTCGGCGGTCTGCACACGGTTCGTGTTTGTGAGAAGTGCAATTTTAATGTCAAATTGGCAAATTTTCGTTAATCGTTTCCCGCCAAAACACCTACTCACCGCCGATTTCTTTTCACTGCAACTTCTTCCAATTATCTAAGGTTTAAAGATAGTGTCAGGATACCCCCCCCCCCCTCGCCGCTACACCCCCCCCCCCCCCCCCCACCCTCCGCACTTCCTCACTTTGGCGGCGTTCTGGGTTGAAAGTCTCGAAAATGGCAAGAGGCTACATTAACGTACGGCAACGGTATAAACTACAAGTAGTAAGGACGATATTGAGACAAAAAATCATACAATGGAGCCGCTTAGGCAATGAGGCACCGAAACCTGGGACTTTATGCTGAATCGCAGCTCCACAGCCGTCTACAACACTGCCCATGTCCATTCTGAACTGAGTCGGGACGAATAGCACTCTCTCATTCCAAGCGATGCGTGGTGTTTTCCAGGCGGATCGGACGCTCCAAACAGATCCCAAAATGTCGGCCAGGGTTCGTAGAACAAGTTCTGAAAATTTCAAGTCGCTGCCTCCAGCGGTCTGGACACGGTTCGTGTATGTCAGAAGTGCTATTTTAATGTCCAATATGCAAATCTTCGTCAATCTTTTCCTGCCTGCCAGAAACCCAATCACCGCCAATTTCTTTTCACTTTAAACTTCTGACGATTCTCTTAGGTTTAAAGGCTGTGTTGGGATCCCTGGGTGGCGGTCTTAAAGAAGCAACTTCCATTTACAGAGAGAGAGAGAGGGGGGGGGGGAGGCTCTAAAGGAGTCTGCGCCCATTCACGGCGTCTTTTTTCGAACTGGCTTGAAAAGGAAGGACCAAATTCAAACAGTTACATCCTCTCTTCAAAACGCTATATCCCAACCATTTCTAGACAGATTTCCACGAAATTGTCACTCGTTGTTCATGGATAGTTGCGGCATCACTTTCCATGAAGAGCGATACGAATTTCGCATTTCGTCACGTCGAATTCGAAAAGAGCCCATGAGCATGGATTTCTCTGAAAACATCTTATAGATTTTAAGTAAAAATGGCCATTCGCACTTTTTGGTTTGAAATTGCAAGTTGCATGAATACATATGCTTGTTAGCACATGTTAACCCTCTACAATCTGCCAGACATCAATATTTTGGTTTACATTTGAGATAAAATGGACCATTTTCAAATAGACAGAGCACTCAAAGGGTATGTGTCAAACAAACATAACTCCTTTTGTCGGTCATTAACTTGTGGGACGACGATATTGACATTAATCCACTCTACCATTTTTGATGGTTTTTACCTAAACAATTTTTTTTATAAAACTGAGTCATTTGAGACTACTATAACCACCTTTCTCATAACATCAATGAAAGAACTTCAGTGAGACAGTTAAAAACAATTCATCAGACACTGTGGGGGCATGAAAAATCAAGGAATCTCATCGGGAAAAGCCATGATTCTCCAGAATCATAAAGTCTAGTTTTATTTTCAATTTCGATGGCTCTTGTCGAAAAGGTGCTAATCACTGATCGTCCCAAACGAGATCAAAGACACGCAGTTGTTTAATAACAGACAGAGAATCTTCTAAGAATATACATGTGCAATCCTAAAATGCAATAATCAAGTGTTTTTTAACGTTTTATGAGAGAAATATGTCCAATTGTATCATTGAATCATTTTTAGGTATATGCGGGTGAGAAATTTTCTATACGGACAAAATACAGGCTAAATAAAATATTTGCCATTATTTTCCGCAGACGTATTTTTGTCTTTGTTTCGTGGGGAAATCCATGCTGCTAAATACAACGAAGGTGTGTTATTTGATGTGGTCAGAACCGTCAGGTAGTCGGGTCCGAAACCGCACCTCGCAGAAGATTTAGTGGTGGGGGGGGGGGGGGGGTCTATTTTACAAGTAATGTAGGCAGCGTACACGGCATGGGCTGTCTGTCTTTAATCCGACAAAACAGGGTTAAGGCTTGGTTTTTGAATACCCTTATTTATTTATTTATTTTATTTATTTATTTATTTATTGGTGTTTAAGGTCACATACTTCTGCACAATGGCTAATCGTGACCGTGACAGTTTTAGAGGTGGAGGAAGCTGGAGTAGCCGGAGAGAACCACCAAGCATCGATGAGCAACTGTCAGCTCCTCAACATTCTAACTCTGTTCAGGCTCCGCTCAGGCAGGGTTACAGAGGTTGAAGACATGTGTACCATCGACGTGCAGTATGCCTTAGTACACGGGGACATCGTGCCCCCATGTCGGCAACCGGGCCAAAGTGCCTTGCCCAAGGACACAACGTGAGTCGTCCCGGACGGGGATCGAAGTCGGGACCTCTAGCATAGAAGTACAACAGTCTACCACTGAGCCACCGCGATCCCTTGAATACCCTTAATACTATCATACGTTATCCCTCAGGAATTCTAAGTCTGATAAAAGAGGTCATGTTTATCTATTGCATACCCATTTGCTGCCCGAAAACAGCCGATTTTATTAAAAGTTTGACGTTTAGCAGCCTGTAGAGGGATTAAAAAACGACTAGCGGAATATTCTATCAATGCAATTTGTAAGACCTGCCAATATCAAATTGTTCTTGAAAATCCCCAACAAGCAGTTAGCGAAATCCACGGAAAATGTAAATTTTAAGCGTTTAAGGGGCATCTCTCCTTATCCAGTCCAAAATGGGTTAAGTTTCATTCTTTTAAATACCCTTACTACTTACAAACCTTAAACACCAATAAATAAATAATATCATGCAGTGCAGTGTGGAATATGAAGTGAGGCGGTCCAAAACATTTTAACAAGAAATACGGGAAACCTATTTGCAGTAACGCTGCAAACATGAACTTGATTTTAGGACCATTCCATGGACAGTTTAAAGCCTACTTCGATATCAGCATCCCTTATTCTCCACCTTTCAGTGCATCACTGCAGTATTTCACGCGAATCGAGTTCTAATGTCATGCAAGTTTGGCCGACATGAACATGAATTTTAAGCTTTTGATGGGTATAATTGTTTATCCAGCCCAAAACGGGTTAAGTGTTGTTTTTTGAATACTCGTATTACTTCCAAAAATAATTCTCAGTGAATTCTACTTCCACTTATTTTGATCTCTCCTCTCAACTTCGGGTGCTGTGGATACGCAAACACTGCCCATTTTATCAACATTTTGATGTTTGAGAACCTGCATAGGGTTAACAAATGCTTAGAGGAATATTTTGTACATGCAACTTGTAATGTTACATTAAGATCTGAGCATGGCCATTTTTTTCTTGAAAATATACGACATGTTTTTAGAGAAATCCTCGGATAATATGAATTTTTAACCTTTTAATGGGTATGGATCTGTAACCAGCCCTAAACGGGTTAATGCTTGGTTTGATGAATACCTTCATTACTTACAAAAATGATCCCCGGGAAATTCCACTTCCAAAGAAGGAGGTTATGTTTATCTCGCAGGTACACATTGCGTGTAATGGGTGCCCAAGAACAGTCCATTTTTGCAAAATTTCTATGCTTTGCAGTCTCTGGAGGGTTAACTAACGCTTACCGGAATATTTTGTCTATGCAACTTGTAATGTCACTCCAAAGACCTGCAAATGGTCAATTTTTCTTGAATACTTACTAGATTTTTTGGAGAAATCCACAGAAAACTGGAATTTTAAGCTTTTAAGGGCTACATCTTAACCAGGCGAAAATGGGTTAAGACCTCGATTTTTTGAATACCCTTACTACTTACTAAATTTTTCTCTATCAGTTTTGCATCCGGTAAAAGAAGTTATGTATCTCTGTGGCATTCCCATTTGTTGTTGTTGGTGTCCAAAAACAGACTATTTTTTCAACATGTTGACATTTAGCAGCCCATGGAGGGTTAACAAATGCTTATTGGAACATTTTATCCATGCAACCGGTAATGTGACTCCAAGACCTATCAATGGCCATTTTCTGTTGAAAACTTACAAGATGTTTGTAACGAAATCCACGGAAAACATGATTATTTTAGCTTTTGATGGGTATCGCTATTAACGACCCCAAAAGGGGTTAACGCTTGGGTTTTTGAATACCCTTATTACTTACAAAAATGGTCCTCAGTGAATTCCACTTCCAGCAAAGGAGATTATGTGTAACTCTCGGACATACATTGCGTGCTGTGTGTGTCCGAAAACAGCCCATTTCAACAAAATTATGATGCTTGGCATTCTGTAGAGGGTTAATAAACGTCTCAGCGGAATATTTTGTCCATGCAACTTGTAATGTCACACAAAGACCTGCAAGTAGTCAATTTTTCTTGAAAACCTATGGAATGTATTTAGAGAAATCCACAGAAAATGGAATTTTTAGATTTTAAGGGGTCTCTCTTCTTAACCTGCCCAAAACGGGTTAAGACTTCGTTTCTTGAATACCCTTACTACTTACAAAAATGTTTCCGTATAGATTGTGCGCTCGATAAAAGAAAGCACTTTTCTTTGTGGCGTACCCGTTGGGTGCTGCTGGCGTCCAAATACAGCCCATTTTATCACAATTTTGACTTTTAGCAAGCCCGTGGAGGGTTAACAAATGCTCACCGCAGTATTTTGTCCATGCAACTTCTATTGTCACATCAAGGCCTGGGAGTGACAATTTTTTCTTGAAAATCTACAAGACACGTTTAGAGAAATCCACGGAAAACCTGAATTTTTAGCTTATGGGGGTATTGCTGTTTAACCAGCCCAAAACGGGTTATGCTTGGTTTCTTGAACACCCTTATTACTTACAAAAATGATCCCTCGGTGAATTCCACTTCCAATAAATGAAGTTATGTTTATCTCTCGTGTATCGTTTGGGTTCTCTGGGGGCGTAAAACCGGCCCATTTCATCAAAATTACGATGTTTTGCAGCCTGTAGAGGGTTACCATATGCACCGCCAGATATGTCATGTGTATCAAAGGTCGTGGCACAGGCAGGCCTATCAATGATGAAGGTTTAAAAAAAATCTACAAGACGTGTTTCGAGAAAGTGCCGATAAACCCCAATTTTGACAGTTTTTTGCCAATTCTGACGAAATAAGGGTTAAATCGAAAATTCCGCTTTTGTACATTTTTAGATTTTGTGCCCCTCTATGCGTGTGCAAAATTTTGTGAAAATCGGTCCGAAAATGGCTTCGGAATCGTGCGGACAAAATGTGTGGAAAAAAAAAAAACCCAAACCCCCCCCCCCCCCCCCCCTCAAAAAAAAAAAAAAAAAAAAATAATAATAATCCGTAGAAAAACAATAGTCTTTTCCAGAGGGAAAAGCCTAATAATCCGTAGAAAAACAATAGTCTTTTCCAGAGGGAAAAGCCTAATTAGAAACTAGAAAACCCTTTGAGAAATGTTAGTTTAATCATGTTATTTCATTTTATCTGTCCCGGGAGGAAATACAAATTAGTCACTGGAAGGAAACAAAAATTGACCACTGAAAGGAAACATAAATTAGAAGCTGAAAGAAAGAGAATATACACCCTGAAAGGAAGCAATTAGGCTCTAAATTGAAATGATGAATTAGGCGCTAGAACCCCCAGACAAGATTTGAGCATTAACAAGAAACAGTAGTATTAACTAGACTTTATGATTCTGGAGAATCATGGCTTTTCCCGATTAGATTCCATGATTTTTCTTGACCCCACAGTGTCTGATGAATTGTTTTTAACTGTCTCACTAAAGTTCCTTCATTGATGTTATGAGAAAGGTGAGTATAGTAGTCTCAATTGACTCGGTTTGAGTTTGATAAAAAAATGTCTAGGTAAAACCCATCATTAATGGTAGAATGGGTTAATATCAATATCAATATTTCCCTATCAATTTTGCGTCTGGTAAAAGAAGTTACGTTTCTCTGTGGCATTTCCATTTGATGTTGTTGGTGTCGAAAAACAGACTATTTCCTCATTTTTTTTTTACATTTAGCAGCCCATGAAGGGTTAACAAATGCCTTCCAGAATAATTGATCCATGCAACTGGTCATATGACACCAAGACCTATCAACGGCCATTTTCTCTTGAAAACCCCACAAAATGTTTGTAGAAATCCAGGGAAAACGATTTTTTAAGCTTTTGATGGGTATCCCTGTTAACCTCCCCAACAGGGGTTAACACTTGGATTTTTGAATACCTTTATTACTTACAAAAATGGTCCTCTGTGAATTCCACTTCAAACAAAGGAGATTATGTTTATCTCTCATGTATACATTAGGTGCTGTGCGTGTCTGAAAACAGTCCCATGTTAACAACATTACGATGCTTGGCAGCTTGTAGATGGTTAAAAAACGCTCACCGGAGTATTTTGTCCATGCAACTTGTAATGTCACATAAAGACCTACGAATAGTCAATTTGTCTTGAAACCCTACACGTTACCGTTAGGGAAATTCACAGAAAATGGGAATTTAAAGCTTTCAAGGGATATCTCTCTTTAGCCTGCCCAAAATGGGTTAAGACGTCGACTTTTGAATACCCTTACTGCTTATAAAAATGTTTTCGTATAAATTGTGCACTCGATAAAAGGAGGCACTTTTCTTTGTAGTGTACCCGTTGGGTGCTGTTGGTGTCCAAAAACAGCCCATTTTATCACAATTTTGACCTTCAACAGCCTGGGGAGAGTTAACTAATGCTGACCGGAATATTTTGTTCATGCAACTTGTAATGTCACACCCAGACCTGCAAATAGCCGTTTTTGTCTTGAAAACCTACAAAATGTTGATAGAGAAATCCACAGAAAACGGGTATTTTAAGATTTTAATGGGTATCTCTATTTAACCAGCCCAAAATGGGTTAAGACGTCAAATTTTGAATACCCTTACCACTTTCAAAAATATTTTCCGATCAATTTTGCGTCCGATAAATGAAGTCACCTTTCTCTCTGGTATACCGTTTGGGTGCTGTTGGCGTCTAAAAACAGCCCATTTTATAACAATTTTTACGTTTAGCAGCTCGGGGAGGGTTAACTAATGCTGATCGGAATATTTTATCCATGCAACTTGTAATGTCACACCAAGACCTGAGAGTGACCAATTTTTCTTGAAAATCTACAAGACTCGTTTAGAGAAATCCACGGAAAACACGAACTTTTGAGCATTAGGGGGGTATTGCTGTTTAACCAGCTCAAAGTGTGTTAACGCTTGGTTTTCTGAACACCCTTATTACTGACTAAAATGATCCACGGTGAATTCCACTCCCAATAAAGGAAGTTATGTTTATCTCTGGTGTATTGTTTGGTTGCAGTGGTGGCATGAAACCGGCCTATTTCATCAAAATTTCGATGTTTGGCAGCCTGTGGAGGGTTACCATATGCATCGCCTGATATGTCGTGTCTACCAAAGGGCGTGTCACAGACAGGTCTAGCAATGACGAATGTATAAACAAATCTACGAGACATATTTCGAGAAAGTGCCGATAAACCCCAATTTTGGCAGTTTTTTGCCAATTCTGACAAAATAAGGGTTAAATCGAAAATTCCGCTTGGGTACATTTTTAGATTTTGTGCCCCTCTATGCGTGTGCAAAATTTCGTGAAAATCGGTTCGAAAATGGCTTCTGAATCGTACGGACAAAATGTGTGGAAAAAAAAAAAAAAACCCAAAAAACTAGACCGGCTGATACAGTGGCTGATACCACAAATTCAATTACTCACTAGACTTTATGATTCTGGAGAATCATGGCTTTTCCCGATGAGATTCCATGATTTTTCATGACCCCACAGTGTCTGATGAATTGTTTTTAACTGTCTCACTGAAGTTCCTTCATTGATGTTATGAGAAAGGTGAAGATAGAAGTCTCAAATGACACAGTTTGATAAAAAAAAATGTTTAGGTAAAAACCATCATTAACGGTGGAGTGGGTTAATGTCAATATTGTCGTCCCACAAGTCAATGAACGACAGAAGGAGTTATGTTTGTTTGACACATACTCACTGAGTGCTGTGTCAATTTAAAAACGGTCCATTTTATCTCAAATGTATCCAAAATATCGATGTCTGGCAGCTTGTATAGGGTTAACAAGTGCCAACAGGAATATTTATTCATGCAACTTGTAATGTCACACCAAGAACTGTGAATGGCCATTTTTTCTTTAAAATCTACAAGATGTTTTCAGAGAAATCCAGGGAGAATAGGAATTTTAAGCTTTTGATGGGTATCATTGTTTTTCCAGCCCAAAACGGGTTAAGTGTTGTTTTTGGAATACTCTTATTACTTCCAAAAATAATTCTCAGTGAATTCAACTTTTACTTATTTTGATCTCTCCTCCCAACTTCGGGTGTTGTGGGTACGCAAACACAGCCTATTTTATCAACATTTTGATGTTTGAGAACCTGCATAGGGTTAACAAAAGCTTACAGGAATATTTTGTACATGCAACTTGTAATGTCACACTAAGATATGAGAATGGCCATTTTTTCCTGAAAATCTACGGGATGTTTTTTAAAGAAATCCTCAGATAACATGAATTTTTAACCTTTTGAGGGGTATCTCTCTTTAACCAGCTCTAAAGGGTTAATGTTTGGTTTTGTGAATATCTTCATTACTTACAAAAATGGTCGACGGTGAATTCCACTTCCAATGACGGAGGTTATGTTTATCTCGTAGGTACACATGCCCAAGGACAGCCCATTTTCTCCAAATGTCAATGCTTGGCAGCCTCTGTGGGGGGGGGGGGGGGGGTGGGGGGTTAACAAATGCTTACCGAAACATTTTGTTCATGCAACTTGTAATGTCACTGGAAGACCTGCGAATGGTCAATTGCTCTTGAAATTTTCTTTTTTGAGAAATCCACAGAAAACTGGAATTTTAAGCTTTTAAGGTGTATATCTCCTTAACTAGTCAAAAATGGGTTAAGACCTCAATTTTTGAATACATTTACTACTTACAAAAATGTTTCCCTGTCAGTTTTGCGTCCGGTAAAAGAAGTTACGTTTCTCTGTTGTATTCCCATTTGATGTTGTTGTTGTTCAAAAACAGACTATTTTTTTTTAAAATTTTGACATTTAGCAGACCATGGAGGGTTAACAAATGCTTACCGGAATAATTTATCCAAGCAACTGGTAATGTGACACCATGACCTATCAATGGCCATTTTCTCTTGAAAACCCAACCAGTTGTTTGTTAAGAAATCCAGGGAAAACATAACTTTTTAAGCCTTTGATGGGTATCACTATTAACAACCACAAAATGGGTTAACGCTTGGTTTTTTGAATACCCTTATTACTTACAAAAATGGTCTTCGGTGAATTCCACTTCCAACAAAGGAGATTATGTTTATTTCTCAGGTACACTTTGGGTGATGTGCGTGCCTGAAAACAGCCCATTTCAACAAAATTACGATGCTTGGCAGTCTCTAGAGGGTTAATAAACGCTCACCGGAATATGTTGTCCATGCAACTTGTAATATCATACAAAGACCTGCGAGTCGTCAATTTTTCTTGAAAACCTACAGGATGTTTTTAGAGAAATCCACAGAAAATGGGAATTTTCAGATTTTAAGGGGTCTCTCTCTTTAGCCTGTCCAAAATGGGTTAAGACTTCGACTTTTGAATACCCTTACTACTTACAAAAATGTTTGCGTATAGATTGTGCGCTCGATAAAAGAAGGCGCGTTTCTTTGTGGCGTACCCATTGGGTGCTGTTGGCGTCCAAAAACAGCCCATTTTATCACAATTTTGACATTTAGCAGCCTGTGGAGGGTTAACAAATGCTCACCGCAGTATTTTGTCCATGCAACTTCTATTGTCACACCAAGGCCTGGGAGTGACAAATTTTTCTTGAAAATCTACAAGACTCGTTTAGAGAAATCCACGGAAAACACAAATTTTTGAGCTTTATGGGGGGATTGCTGTTTAACCAGCCCAAAATGGGTTAAAGCTTGGTTTTTTGAACACCCTTATTACTGACAAAAATGATCCTCGGTGAATTCCACTCCCAGTAAAGAAAGTTATATTTATCTCTCGTGTATTGTTTGGGTGCGGTGGGAGCCTGAAACCAGCCTATTTCATCAAAATTTCGATGTTTGGCAGCCTGTGGAGGGTTACCATATGCATCGCCTGATATGTCGTGTGTATCAAAGAGCGTGTCACAGACAGGTCTAGCAATTACGAATGTATAAAAAAAATCTACAAGACGAGTTTCGAGAAAGTGCCGATAAACCCCAATTTTGGCAGTTTTTTGCCAATTCTGAGGAAATAAGGGTTAAATCGAAAATTCCGGTTGGGTACATTTTTAGATTTTGTGCCTCTCTATGCGTGTGCAAAATTTCTTGAAAATCGGTTCGAAAATGGCTTCTGAATCGTTCGGACAAAATGTGTGGAAAAAAAAAAAAAAAAAAAAAAAACCCCAAAAAAAAAAAAAAAAAAAAAATAATAATAATCCGTAGAAAAACAATAGTCTTTTCATCTATGAGATGAGTGTACCCTCGCAGAACTTTGCCATAGTAATCCGATGGTATATTCTATGCCGCTTGAATGCAAGTGGCAAGGTTGCATCCAGGCTTCACAGATTGAAGAAAGGCTAAATTTAAGTATTAGTATTAATTTTTGTTAGTATTTTTTTCAATTTTTAGGCTTTTCCCTCTGGAAAAGACTATTGTTTTTCTATTATTTTTATTTTTTGGGTTTTTTTTTTTTTTTTTTCCACACATTTTGTCCGTACGATTCAGAAGCCATTTTCGAACCGATTTTCACGAAATTTTGCACACGCATAGAGGGGCACAAAATCTAAAAATGTACCGAAGCGGAATTTTCGATTTAACCCTTATTTCGTCAGAATTGGCAAAAAACTGCCAAAATTGGGGTTTATCGGCACTTTCTCGAAACATGTCTTGTAGATTTTTTTAAAACATTCGTCATTGCTAAACCTGTCGGTGACACACCCTTTGGTACACACTACATATCAGGCGATGCATATGGTAACCCTCCACAGGCTGCCAAACATCGAAATTTTGATGAAATAGGCCGGTTTCAGGCCCCCACTGCACCCAAACAATACACGAGAGATAAACATAACGTCCTTTATTGGGATTGGAATTCACCGAGGATCATTTTTGTAAGTAATAAGGGTGTTCAGAAAACTAAGCGTTAACCCATTTTGAGCTGGTTAAACAGCAATACCCCCATAATGCTCAAAAGTTCGTGTTTTCCGTGGATTTCTCTAAACGAGTCTTGTAGATTTTCAAGAAAAATTGGTCACTGTCAGGTCTTGGTGTGACATTACAAGTTGCATAGATAAAATATTCTGGTCAGCATTAGTTAACCCTCACCGAGCTGCTAAATGTAAAAATTGTGATAAAATGGGCTGTTTTTAGTCACCAACAGCACCCAAACGGTATACCAGAGAGAAAGGGTCCTTCATTTATCGGACGCAAAATTGATCGGAAAATATTTTTGAAAGTGGTAAGGGTATTCAAAATTTGACGTCTTAACCCATTTTGGGCTGGTTAAATAGAGATACCCATTAAAATCTTAAAATACCCGTTTTCTGTGGATTTCTCTATCAACATTTTGTAGGTTTTCAAGAAAACATCGGCTATTTGCAGGTCTTGGTGTGACATTACAAGTTGCATGAACAAAATATTCCGTTCAGCATTAGTTAACCCTCCCCGGGCTGTTGAAGGTCAAAATTGTGATAAAATGGGCTGTTTTTGGACCAACAGCACCCAAAGGGTACACCACAAAGAAAAGTGCCTCCTTTTATCGAGTGCACAATTTATACGGAAACATTTTTGTAAGCAGTAAGGGTATTCAAAAGTCGACGTCTTAACCCATTTTGGGCAGGCTAAAGAGAGATATCCCTTGAAAGCTTTAAATTCCCATTTTCTGTGAATTTCCCTAACAGTAACTTGTAGGGTTTCAAGACAAAATGACTATTCGTATGTGTTTATGTGACATTACAAGTTGCATGGACAAAATACTCCGATGAGCGTTTATTAACCATCTACAAGCTGCCAAGCATCGTAATTTTGTTAACATGGGACTGTTTTCAGACATGCACAGCACCCAATGTGTACATGAGAGATAAACATAATCTCCTTCGTTGGAAGTGGAATTGACAGAGGACCATTTTTGTAAGTAATAAGGGTATTAAAAAAACCAAGCGTTAACCCCTGTTGGGGAGGTTAACACGGATACCCATCGATAGCTTAAAAAATCGTTTTCCCTGGATTTCTTTACAAACATTTTGTGGGGTTTCCAAGAGAAAATGGCCGTTGATAGGTCTTGGTGCCATATGACCAGTTACATGGATAAATTATTCTGGTAGGCATTTGTTAACCCTCCATGGGCTGCTAAATGTAAAAAAATTGAAGAAATAGTCTGTTTTTTGGACACCAACAAATGGAAATGCCACAGAGAAACTTCTTTTACCGGACGCAAAACTAATAGGGAAACATTGATCTTGATATTAACCCATTCTACCGTTAATGATGGGTTTTACCTAAACATTTTTTTTTATCAAACCCAAACCGAGTCATTTGAGACTACTATACTCACCTTTCTCATAACATCAATGAGGGAACTTCAGTGAGACAGTTAAAAACAATTCATCAGACACTGTGGGGTCATGAAAAATCATGGAATCTAATCGGGAAAAGCCATGATTCTCCAGAATCATAAAGTCTAGTTTTTTTGTTTTTTTTTAATTTTTTTTTTTTATTCTTATATTTTCTTTTTATTGATTATTATTATTATTATTATTATTATTATTATTATTATTATTATTATTATTATTATTATTATTTTATTATTAGCGGTTTTATTATGATTATTATTTTTATTTTACATGTATTATTATTATTATTTTTTTTTATTATTATTCATGATTATAATTTCACTATCAACAGTAATTGTGTCAGACTTGACCATTGTACTGACAGGCGCGACTCTTTGTTGATAAGTGTAAGCACGTAGTTTGGCAGCGGTGGCAGGTCTGCTGCGTGGCGATTAATATAATAACACTTATATATGCGAGCGACGCGGGTTTATAAAATAAGCACGTGATTACGTCATGCACACTCACGTTTCTACAGGCCAGTAGCGCTGCAGTATAAACTAGAACTATTTAATGACTGTTAATGTAGAACTTACATACAAGTTTTTGTTTCTATTTTTATAAAATGTCCCATTCATCTAAATCTGGAATACTTACTGAGTCTGATAATGTAGCGACTTGTGTTTTCAGTTTTCTTTTTCTTTTTCTTCCCTTTGCTGTTTTAGAAATATGGAACGCCTGGATTAATTCCTCGGGCACATTTTCTTTCGGTTCCCACGTGGTTGTTCTCGATTCAAGCCATTTAACTTTATAATGTTTTCTCCCGTTTATTTGTTTACAAGCCAAGATTTTGTCGACCAAGTATTTTTTGTCTTCCTCGTTTTCCTCTCTGTCATCTGCTGTGGAGCTCGCATTGTCATTTTCGGGTGATGCGTTTGGTGTGCTATCTTTCGATTGGCTTTTATTGTCTTGCAGCGGCGTTTCTTCCTCGAGAATATTCGTCGGGCGATTTTGGGAATTGATAAACGGTTTTAATCTGTTCGCATGTACTGGCGACTTCATTTGGATATCGTCCGAGCATCGGCGGACGATATAGGTTGGGTTGCTGTCGTGGGTGATGTAATATGACCCGTTACAGCGATGGCATAGCTTGGGTGAGAGTCCAACTGGTGTCTTGTTGTTGTATAGCCAAACCTTGTCACCAACAGAGAATTTCGGAATTTCCGCTTTCTTGTCGTGCTGCTGTTTGTATTTTTGTTGCGCGTCATCAATATTCTGTTTGACTATCTTCCTTGTTATTTCAAAATTTTTCAATATATTTTCGAGATGTTTACTTGCCTCGGCGCCCACGTGTTTTGATGGAAGTAATTCGTTGTCTATTGGTAGCTGACATTCTTGTCCAAACAACACACGAAAAGGGCTGCATTGAGTGGATTCGGTACACGGTGACGCTCTGTACGCGAACATTACACTTGGAAGCAGTTCAGGCCAATTTGATTGTTTTTCGTCGCAGTACATCCGAAGTGTTTTGGTGATTGTTGAATTCATTCTTTCACACGCGGCATTCGTTTGTGGTTGGTAACTGCTGGTCGCGACTTTTCTGATCTGAAAAAGATTGCACAGTTCTTTGATTAGTTTGGATAGAAAATTTTGTCCTCTGTCCGATAAAAGTGTTTTGGGGGCTCCATATCTACAAATTATTTCCGAATATAAAATTTTAGCAATTTCTGATGCTTCCATTGTCTTAAGTGTGAATGCTTCTGGCCATTTTGAAAAAGCATCTACAATTAACAAAACATATTTATGGGGATGTTTTAACAGGCCCTAAAATATCTATATGCAGCCGACTGAACGAGCTTTCCACAGGTAATGGTTTTAGTGGTGCTGGATATTGGTGGGTTGCATTTTTGTTTTTCTGACATGAAATACAGGATTTTACATAAAACTGGATGTCGGTGTACATGCCTGGCCAGAAATATTTGTATCTGATTGAGTGATAAGTTCTATCAATACCTTGGTGTCCACCCAGTAAAGAGTCATGATATGACAACAGTATATCATTTCTCAAACTGAATGGCACCACCAGTTGTTTTATTAAGCGATCAAGGCGATGTCCCTTACCTGATGGGTAGTAGAGGTGGTATAAAATTCCATCTTCTAGGATGTAGTCATTCGCTTCCAATATTATTCTTCTGGCTTCTTTGTTGTCTTCCGGCAATTTTCTGTCTTCCAAATATTCAATAAAAACATTAACGTCCGCGTCCGTTGTTTGCGCGAGTCTGATGTCGGCCTCAGATACCACTGCGACGCGTACTATTGATTCTAAAGGGTCACACTGTTGGATTATCTCTTCCGTCGGAGTCTGGGAAGTCGTTTGTTTGTTTACGGTACTTGCAGTCATTACTGGTGCCTGGGGATTTTTGTCAATTTCCATATTTTTAGTTTTCGGATATTCTCGTCGCGAAAGTGCATCGGCGTTTAAATGCTTTTTACCTGCCTTATGAATAATATCTAAGTTATACCATTGCAGTTTAAGTGACCATCTGCCTAACCTTCCACTACATTGTTTAAGGTGTTTTAAATAAGAATTTGCAACATGATCCGTTATTACAGTAAATTTACCATTTGCTAAATAAACATGATATTGTTTAATACCTTCAACTATCGCGAGACATTCGCGTTCTGTAATACCAAATTTTTGTTCTGCCTGTGTGAGCGATCTACCGCCATATGAAACTACTACTTCCTTACCGTTTTCGTCCAACTGACCGAGTATATAACCAATAGAAAAGCCTGATGCATCTGTATATAGGAAAAATATTCTTTGTTGAAATCTGGAAATGCCAGTACGGGAGGGGTCGTCAAGGCTTCTTTCATGGTGTTGAAGGCCTTTTCACATTCTGCAGTCCACTGAAAAGAAACATTCTTTTTAAGAAGATTAGTGAGGGGTGCTGCTTTTTTGGCAAAATTGAACACGAACCGCCGATAATAATTACAGAGGCCCAGAAAAGCTCGGACATCTTTGACATTTTTCGGTCTAGGAAACGAGAACACAGCGTCCGTTTTAGAAGTGTCAATTGAAATACCATCCTTAGAAAGAACATGTCCCAAATAGTGTATTTTCTTTGCTGCAAACTCACATTTAGAAGGCTTCAACTTGAGATTGGCGTTGCGCAAGGCTTCAAACAATTGCGACAGGTGTTTGAGATGTTCCTCAAAGGACGTAGAAAACACAAGAAGATCGTCGACGTAACATAAACATGAATGCCATTGTAAATCTCGAAGAACCTCGGCCATAACTAACTGGAAGCTTGATGCGCTATTCATTAATCCCATGGGAAGTCTTTTGAACTGATGAACGCCTCTATGAGTAACGAATGCGGTTTTGTGCCTAGAATCCCGGTCTAAATCTATTTGAAAATATCCTGAAAACATGTCAAGACAAGAGAAGATTGTAGCCTTTGATTTGCCAATTGTGTCTGTGACATCGTCCACGCGAGGGAGGGGGTATGAGATTGGCTTAGTCAAGGCATTCAGTTGCCGGTAATCGACCGTAAACCTAAATGAATTATCCTTCTTCCTGACCATTACAACTGGAAACATCCATTCCGAAACTGAGGGTTCAATAATGCCATATTTTTCAAGTTCGTCAATCTGCTTGCTAATCTCAGCCTTCATGGCTGGAGACGCCCTATAAAATCGACGTCTCACAGGGGGAGAATTACCTGTATCTATTTTATGACTGTAAATGTTAGTTTTACCAAGTTCTGAGAAATCCTTAGCGAAGCAATCCCTATTCCTACCAAGTAGTATCATTAGTTCCTGTTTTTGAAGTTCTGATAAATCTGAACGTGACAAGTCAATGCCAAGAGACTCAGCGTCAGCAAGGTATTTTTTACAATTACCAGGGCCATTTCGACCTATATAATTCACCGAAGCTTCAGAACTGACATTACTTTCATCAACAGTGTGTAAAATATCCTCAGGGCCGACGTGCTGAAAACAACCGAGAACATGTGATGACTTCAATTTAACATGGGAATTAGTTGGGTTAAGAACCTTGGAAACAGCCTTATTGTTAATCACTTCAACGAGCGTTCGTGCGCTCATGACATGCAAGTTGCTCACCAAATTCACACCAGGCTCTATAATACCTATTGAAGTAGCAATGCTGTCTGGACCTACACACACTGGCACAATTGTTTCACTACGGGGTGCCAGAGTGATGTCCTCTAGCACTCTGACGTTATATGTATAATTAGTTTGTTTTTCGACATTGTTTACCGGAGCGTGTGTCATACCATCCTGCAGTATGATAGTTTTGTGAGGAATATCAATATTGGCTTTGTTTTGTGTAAGAAAATCCATACCTAGAATAATATTTGCAGGCATTTTCTCCAAAATCAGAAAATCTTGAATTAAATCTAATCTACCCAGGGAGAGATGCAAAGTAGTTTCCCCTAAAACTCTGAGTAAGTTTCCATTTACACCTGACAATAGCTTAATGCTGGGAGGGAGGGTGAATTTCCACTTTGTTCCACAGATCAGTTGATTGTAGTATATTTTTGGATATACACGATCGACTGGCTCCTGTGTCGATCAATGCAGCAATTCGTGTGTACACGTTCTCTAGCCTAATATCTACCTTATTTCCAGTTAATTCAGCACTTACAGAAGTAGTCAGGACCGGTACCCTGTTAAACTTACATGTATCACTAATGTGACCGATTCTTTTACAAGTATTGCACCTGTAACTTCTGACGTGACATTTTGAGGCATCATGAAAATTTATTCCACTCCTGTGACATAAAGGGAATCGACGCCTTCTACCTCGATATGGACGGCGCTTTGACCGTCTGAAATTCATTTCAGCGTCTAGCCTTTCACGGTTACTCATGGGCCGGTTTCCGGTGTCAACAGCATTTATCTTCCGATAATCCCTGTTGCACCGTTCTTGACACACATTATCATATTGCTCAAACTGACGAGAATTATTTTCATTAGGCGTTATGGTAAGGACAATGTGTAATAAGTACTGTAAATAACAAATGAAGTCACTGCGGTGTAAACATATCGACTTAAATGCAGAGCATATACCTGAAAAAGTTTGAAACTGGTTTTTCTGTACTGGCTAATATACTCCTGCCAGATATTACTATAGGGTCGCTACTTTGTGACAACTCGTATTGGATACGGTGATACGTTTCATGTTCACGGAGCAAACTTATGCATGTATGCAAAGATTCCTTGTATGATGTATACCATTTAATAATTTCTGAAACTGGTTCGTGCCCCATTATTGTGAAAAAGAAGTAATTTGCTGCAATGTTCCACGCTTCAAATGTAGTATACAAGCACGAGCGAGTGAGAAACGTCGGAGAAGTTAACCACTAACTCGGAAACCCGGATTTTCCACCATATATGACCGGCGGGAACCTACCCGCGCGGTGGGGTGCTTGGCAAGCTCGGGATCAGGCCAGCTCTTTCCGGTTAAGAGATATTGCTCATGGAACACCGTGTAATGTTCGGAGAGAAACGTCTATTAATGGGAGGAAGCTGTCCTGCAGGGAGTTATGGGGTACATTAACGTTGACGGCATGACTGGGGTCCCACAATGTCGGTAAACCTGATTAGAACGTATCACCTCTCCGTTGGTATGGGCTTTAAATCTTACCTACAGGCCATTGTGTGGGTCACTCAGGGCTTATACACTAACGATAAGATTGTGATTCATATATATATATTTACAACTCAGTATTTTTATAAATTATCCCAATATTACAATTCACCTCAAATCATATGACTAGTCATACCCCGTGAATAATACATAAATACATTAATAGCTATGGTAAGTTTATATTTCCCAAATCCGCATTCGTTAGAAGATACCGGGGCCGGAATTAAGTAGGGTCCGTTATGAATATCCGCGGGTTATTGTCTCATTTAATTATTAACCATCCGCGTCTTAATATACCTGTGTTACGCGACTTCAGTGAAATTTAATATTACGAACTTTGGCTGATATATATATACCTATATGACGCTGCTCGGTGAAAAGTGTCGTTAAATCTCAATAATAAGCAATTATAACATTCTCTCATAAAACATATTCCAAATTATAAAGTACTTAACTTAAATCTGCCGTCTTCTACTCATGCGGTTCCTATAACCGTATACATGCTGCCCAGAATAGCAAGCCCATCGGAATACACAACTATGAAACAGAACTTTCTGTGTGGCCTATCCTCCCATGTTTCTCCGTCTGTCTTAAAATTAGCTATTTGCATATTTATAGGAACGCGAATAATTTATTTCTATTATTACCGAAAGATTAATATTAGCTTGTTATTCACTCGACGCACAGGGTGTTGATTAGAATTTCTGCGACATGTTGAAACGTATTATCTGCACACGCGTTAATTAAGACTATTCATCTTCGCCGCTTGACGTGAAGACGGGACGATGAACAGCCTTGCAATTAACCGAGGGAATCACTTTTTTTTCTTTAACGGGGTGTATCATTTCGGAGGGGGTAAAGGAGGCACCGCGGGTTATAAAGGTCCGACTAGTAGGCGTGGTCGCACCCTCCGGCGACCGCGCCGACTAGGTTCTCAAGAATTTGTATTTTATTAATTATTGATTGTTTTTTTTTCTTACTTGAATTTTTTTTCTGGCAACCCACTTGACATTTGACGTTAGATTGGCAGTTCGCGTGGGCTTGGTGTGTAAATTTTGTGTTAAGCGCGATAGTTGTTGTATAGATTTGAGTTTGGATTTTGCGCTTATAATCCGGCCTTCGACTTAGAACTGCCTTCGATGGGTATCTATGGTGGTACCAAAAATTCATATTTTGTACATATTTGGCTGCATGAGCATTGAACCGTCATATGAGCTGTATTGGCTTGTATTGTAATAATTCTTTTTTTATAATTGCGTCATTTCCCTGACGTTGGGGAAATGCCGCTTGAGATATGGATCCGGGAAATTGAGTTTTGTATGTTCATTCGTGGGGATCGTCATGGGGTTGATTTCCGGAAAGCCCCTGTGACGATAATTTCAGACTAGATCGGTTATAATTCAGTTCAAATACAAGTGTGGTTGCCTCTCTTTTTATACCCGTCTAGATTGTTATTGAGCCCGCTGACCGGTTCATTTTTGCGATTCGGTGCGCAAGAGGGTTGGGTTTCATTGATGGGGATCTTTTATTTTGCGCGTGATTCGTGAAGGGCGGTGCGAGTTATATGCTAGTGTATGTATTAGTATGTTTAGGAATATTAGAGTTATGCAAGTTAAAGTCGGATCCGACTGAGTATAATTAAATGTCCGCGAGCGTTGTGTCCGAGGTAGAAATCTGAATTAATGAACGGGTCAGCTTGGTCGAAAGAACTATCTGACGGGAATTCATGAATATGAGTTTTTTGTGAGTTGGTTCCCCATTACATTTCCATGTAAGGAAAAGATTGTGTAATCTTTTGTGGAGAAAATGATATTTTTATATCCAGATACTGTTCTCTGTGTAACTTTTTCCTTATAGCATAATGGAGATGGTAATTGGACATTCGTTCGTGAGAAGAATTGGAACATGGACAGAGAAACTTCCTGATCGTCTGAAGTCGATTAAAATGTATGGAATCCCTGGAGCAAAACTTCAACATTTGGAACAGATTCATTGTGTTGGTGCAGAAACTGTACTGGTGCAGGCTGGTGTAAATGATTTGGACAGTGACATCTTCCATTTTGAGCATTATAAACTATATGTTGAAAGACTCATTAAGCATATATTACGCCAATGCATTAAAACGATTATTATATTGGGTCTGTTTCCTCGGATAAAGACCAGAGTGTCTGGCACCCTATTCGATTTACGAAGGGCGGCTATTACTCAGTTCTATGAAACTCTTTCAGGCCCAAATGTGGTATATAAGTCTTTGTTTAAAGTATCACGTATGCATTTTTCCAGAGACGGGGTGCACTTGAATGACCTGGGCCAGTTTCTTTATGCAAGACATCTTGCTTTAGTCTTGGAGGAACAAAGCTCCTCTAATTGAATAATACTTCCAGTATAAGCACCTAAGTTTCTTGAGATTTGGAAAGTATTTATAAAAGCATAATGAATAGATTTAACGATATAAAACGTAAATTGTATACCTATGAATAGTCATTTCATTCGAGGAAGGTATAAGTTCCAAGAGAACTTTCATCTATGAAATCAAAGTGTTTTTTTTCTTCTTAAATTATTGGAATAAATATCGTTTGATATATATGCTGGGGTTCTGGTTGGGACCATAAAATTAAAGGTTGTTGTTTTATGTTTGAATGGGTCCAATCTGACGTTTTCTATCTCCTGCGGCATGTCAAAGACGGCTTCAGGCAGTGCAGGTTTCAGTAATGGTCGGGGACCTATTTCGGCCTAAAGCGTAACAATTGGCCCTAGACGGAATCCTATTTATTATGTCATTTGAAAATAATTTATTATTTAGAAAATTAACAAAAAAATAATTATTGTAAGAAAAAAAAAAAAAAAAAAAAAAAAAATTGTAGTTGTCCCATGGGGAACCAGCCAACAATATCTAATACTCAGTATTAGAAGTTTTTTTTTATTTTTATTTTTTACGGAGGGTTGTAAATATCTCCCCCTTTTATTTTTTTCAACGGGGACGTTGAATCCTGGGGTGGGGGTAGTGTAAGAAAAAGGAAAATATATATAAGAAATTACCATACATAGGATATGTGCAAACAAGCCTATAAACATGTATATATATAAATATATATACTTCATCAAATATTTAATATAACTTCGTCAAATTGCCGTCATGCTCGGAAGTTTACTTCCTTCTAAGCGGCTTTCATTTTTGGCTAAAACTTATTCCGTTACGTTAAGTGCCGTACCAATGTGTATCGCGTCATGGGAACGTAAAATTTAGCGTCACGCTGATCCTAATTGTTGAATGGGAATTATAAAATTGATCGTGATACGCGTACGTCTTACAGATCGATTTATTATTTGGCAAGTGGCTGCCTAGCTCCTAATCACGAACCCGTCTATAAAATCGCCGATGCATATCTTCCTTGGGTGGCAACAAGTAAAGATATGTTCCGCATTACACGTTGTTCACTGTTTTTAATTGTAAATTATGGACAAACAAGACCGTATCATATCTTCCTAAGGTGGTAACGAGTGGAGATATATTCCGCGTTATAGCGCGCATTTTTTGTTCTCAGCCTTAGAATTAGAAGCATTCAATCATTTATCTCAACCTCGCCCTGGTAACAGAGGCAGAAGCGAGTTCGCATGCAGTATTCACACATCCAACCATTCCTTGACCCGAATTGTTCAAACGCGTTGTTCTCCATATTCAAGTGTATTGCTTGTAAAACCACCGCATCATATCTCCCTTGGGTGGTAAAGATATGTTCCCCGTTTCATGTTGTTCCCCGTATCCGAGTCTATTACGCGCAAAATAACCGTATCATATCTTCCTTGGGTGGCAACAAGTAAAGATATGTTCCGCGCTTCACTTTGCTTTTTGTATTCAAGTGTAAATTATGAAAAAAATACCGTATAATATCTTCCTTGGGTGGCAACAAGTAAAGATATGTTCCGCGTTATTACGTAAAAAGCAAATATGAATTAGACACTATTTCTAAAACCTCGCCCTGGTAACAGAGGCAGAGGCAAGTAAGTTCGTATACCGTATTCACACATCCAACCACTCCTTGGCCCGAATCATTCAATCATTTAAAAGCGCGCCTCCATATCTCCGCCCCAGTACTCAACCCGCGTCAATCAGACATCAATACCGCTGATGGAAAATATAATTTTTTATACCCCCCTTGCGTAGTAATAACCTCCCACTCCCCCCCCGCCCGATCATTCCAGGGTGTGTAAATGTCTTGTCCCACCCACTATTGTAGCATATATATGCCCTCCACCACTGATCTAAGTGCAGTCCCTCCTATAATGTCTACACTGGCAATCGTAGGCTAGGGTTCCATACACCCCCCCCCCCCCCCCCCCACACACACACACACACCACATACACATGATGTACGCACTGACATATACCAAATGATCATAATCTCGCAACATATACACGCTATGTTTAACACAGTGCGTGTTTAGGTGTAATTGCTCTGTACACTAATTTATATACCCCCTCCCTCCCCCCCCCCCCCCCCCCCCCGTTCAGCAAGTTCATAAATGAGAATATTTGGAATTATTCTTGTCTATTGAGCCCATTGGGTTCTAGTGTTTGAAGTTTGTTAATCCAAAATGCTTCACGGCCCCTCCTGTAAGCTGTATTTTGTTTATTAATTTGTTCAATCCCAATAATCTTAAAATTGTTTATACTATGGTTTTTGGTCAGAAAATGATGTGGTATCGGTTCATCCATAACCTCAAGTTTTATTCTACTCAGGTGGTTTTGCATTCTCCCATACAATTTTGTCCCCGTCTCTCCCACGTACACAACTTCATTGCACTTGTCGCAGAAAATCCCATATATCACATTCCTGGACATGCAGGTGATTTTTTTGCCTATGTGGTAGGCCGTCCCGTTCTTGTCTGCGAATTGTTTTGTTTGGAGCATAAACTCACAGATTGCACATTTTCTCTCGCATCTACAGATCCCGTCCCTTGATTGTTGAACATTTTATTATGCTTACTGTGGACTATGATATCTCCCAAATTTTTCAGTCTTTTGTACGAAATCAGGGGAGGTTTTTCAAATGCCAACTTCATGCGTTTTGAGCGGTGTAAAATGGGCATCCGCTCCCGCGTTATTTTCCCGATGTCGGGGAGGCGCCGCGAGTAGGTGACCACAAACGGGACTCTTTCGCCGGTTGATTTGTTGGATCGTTTTTCAAGTAACTGTTTGCGCTCAATTTGATCGACCTTTTCTAGTTGTTCGCTTACAAACTTTTCGTCGTAACCTCTGGCATGCAGGTGCTGTTTTATATTATTTTTGTGGCATTCATATTCAGCATTATCGGAACAAATTCTTTTTACTCTTGAAGCTATTCCATATGGTATCGCTCTTTTAGTGTTGACACTAAAAACACTAAAAGAGCGATACCATATGGAATAGCTTCAAGAGTAAAAAGAATTTGTTCCGATAATGCTGAATATGAATGCCACAAAAATAATATAAAACAGCACCTGCATGCCAGAGGTTACGACGAAAAGTTTGTAAGCGAACAACTAGAAAAGGTCGATCAAATTGAGCGCAAACAGTTACTTGAAAAACGATCCAACAAATCAACCGGCGAAAGAGTCCTGTTTGTGGTCACCTACTCGCGGCGCCTCCCCGACATCGGGAAAATAACGCGGGAGCGGATGCCCATTTTACACCGCTCAAAACGCATGAAGTTGGCATTTGAAAAACCTCCCCTGATTTCGTACAAAAGACTGAAAAATTTGGGAGATATCATAGTCCACAGTAAGCATAATAAAATGTTCAACAATCAAGGGACGGGATCTGGTAGATGCGAGAGAAAATGTGCAATCTGTGGGTTTATGCTCCAAACAAAACAATTCGCAGACAAGAACGGGACGGCCTACCACATAGGCAAAAAAATCACCTGCATGTCCAGGAATGTGATATATGGGATTTTCTGCGACAAGTGCAATGAAGTTGTGTACGTGGGAGAGACGGGGACAAAATTGTATGAGAGAATGCAAAACCACCTGAGTAGAATAAAACTTGAGGTTATGGATGAACCGATACCACATCATTTTCTGACCAAAAACCATAGTATAAACAATTTTAAGATTATTGGGATTGAACAAATTAATAAACAAAATACAGCTTACAGGAGGGGCCGTGAAGCATTTTGGATTAACAAACTTCAAACACTAGAACCCAATGGGCTCAATAGACAAGAATAATTCCAAATATTCTCATTTATGAACTTGCTGAACGGGGGGGGGGGGGGGGGGGGGGGGGGAGGGGGTATATAAATTAGTGTACAGAGCAATTACACCTAAACACGCACTGTGTTAAACATAGCGTGTATATGTTGCGAGATTATGATCATTTGGTATATGTCAGTGCGTACATCATGTGTATGTGGTGTGTGTGTGTGTGTGTGTGGGGGGGGGGGGGGGGTGTATGGAACCCTAGCCTACGATTGCCAGTGTAGACATTATAGGAGGGACTGCACTTAGATCAGTGGTGGAGGGCATATATATGCTACAATAGTGGGTGGGACAAGATATTTACACACCCTGGAATGATCGGGCGGGGGGGGGGGGAGTGGGAGGTTATTACTACGCAAGGGGGGTATAAAAAATTAAATTTTCCATCAGCGGTATTGATGTCTGATTGACGCGGGTTGAGTACTGGGGCGGAGATATGGAGGCGCGCTTTTAAATGATTGAATGATTCGGGCCAAGGAGTGGTTGGATGTGTGAATACGGTATACGAACTTACTTGCCTCTGCCTCTGTTACCAGGGCGAGGTTTTAGAAATAGTGTCTAATTCATATTTGCTTTTTACGTAATAACGCGGAACATATCTTTACTTGTTGCCACCCAAGGAAGATATTATACGGTATTTTTTTCATAATTTACACTTGATTACAAAAAGCAAAGTGAAGCGCGGAACATATCTTTACTTGTTGCTACCCAAGGAAGATATGATACGGTTATTTTGCGCGTAATAGACTCGGATACGGGGAACAACATGAAACGGGGAACATATCTTTACCACCCAAGGGAGATATGATGCGGTGGTTTTACAAGCAATACACTTGAATATGGAGAACAACGCGTTTGAACAATTCGGGTCAAGGAATGGTTGGATGTGTGAATACTGCATGCGAACTCGCTTCTGCCTCTGTTACCAGGGCGAGGTTGAGATAAATGATTGAATGCTTCTAATTCTAAGGCTGAGAACAAAAAATGCGCGCTATAACGCGGAATATATCTCCACTCGTTACCACCTTAGGAAGATATGATACGGTCTTGTTTGTCCATAATTTACAATTAAAAACAGTGAACAACGTGTAATGCGGAACATATCTTTACTTGTTGCCACCCAAGGAAGATATGCATCGGCGATTTTATAGACGGGTTCGTGATTAGGAGCTAGGCAGCCACTTGCCAAATAATAAATCGATCTGTAAGACGTACGCGTATCACGATCAATTTTATAATTCCCATTCAACAATTAGGATCAGCGTGACGCTAAATTTTACGTTCCCATGACGCGATACACATTGGTACGGCACTTAACGTAACGGAATAAGTTTTAGCCAAAAATGAAAGCCGCTTAGAAGGAAGTAAACTTCCGAGCATGACGGCAATTTGACGAAGTTATAAATATATATATATATGTGCAGGTGTGTGTGCACGAATCTGGTGTATGAAGGCGAATTGGTCGCTTCGATATTGAAAGTGTTAAATCACTTTGTGGTGGCCTTAAGTTTTCGAACACATTAGTGAGAGATAGAAAAATGGGTTAATTAGCCGTCGGCTGATTGTCTCTTGTTGATCGTCGAGGTGAAACAAATCATGCGGTAATCAATGTGAACACGCACGGATTATTGGTGATCTGGAAGTCGAAGTGATTGGGTTGACTCCCAACACTTTGGAAAACACATCGGGACTTCATAGAGGTAGGTTGTACTTTTGTACTCTCCTCCAGATTAACTCCCCATCGGGGCCGGTCACTATATCATGGATTTCTGATCCTCGTCCAAGTTTATTCACGATTAGCCCGATGCATCTTATTTAGTTGTGAGATGCCTCGGTCTAATCGATGAAATTCGGCGTTCGACGAGTTTCGGAGGGTCGATAGATTTGAAACCCCGCCCCTCCCATTTGGCAGCTTTACGGAATTTTATGGTCGCATTCATTGGCACGATTCTACCCTTTGAATATGCGTATTTTTATTTAAGGGGGAAGAAGGTGAGATACGACGGGCAGGCTGTTTTGTGTAACGGCCTAAATTTTTGATGTGTTGACAAAATTTGTGAGCGCGAGGGATTCAGATTGAACAGCTCTTGATATGAAAATTCGTAGTTTTATACGATTGTTGGCGTAACCCTTCCGCCGGTAGAGAGTTTCGGGTGTTGGAACTTTTGGTTCTGACCTGTGTAGAGCTCCCCTTCTTTAGCCAAGGGTAGTAGCAGTTGTGAATAATTGCAGACATTTTGATGTGCAACTCTTCTGATGAGGGAGAGTTTTGGACGTTGGAACCTGGATTCCGACTTATGAGCGCTCCCCTTCTTTAGCCAAGGGTGGTAGCAGCCGTAATATTTATAAAAATCATCGATGTTTGGTATGTAACTCTTTTGCCGGGGAAGTGGGACTTGGTGATCGAAACAGTGGTTATGGCCTGAAAAGTGAATACCTAATAGACGGTAGAATAAATTTGTTTCCACCTATAGAGTGGAGATGTAGTTGTATATGCCAATTGAAATATGAAAAATGAAAATCCAAAATTCCATGTGACTTCCTCCGAAGTTGAAATAGTAATAGGGGGAATTGTAATAAAGGTTAAATTAATATATATATTTAAATCTTTCGTCATTTGTTGTTGTTGGGTTTTTTTTTCTTCAGCTTATAGCCCTTTCAATGATCCCTTGACCGGATATTATTATTATTTTTTTTATCATTAAACGCGGTTCAATAGTGGATTTGAAACATGCCCTTTAAATTCACCTATGTGTATGATTACCCTTGGTTGGCTTTTGCGACGGGGCTGTCGGCTAGAACTCATTTCTTACAAGTGGGTTCGAGCCGAGAGCAACGGCGCAAGAGGGGCACCAAGGCAGCGTTAAACGTTTGCGACAGTCCTAGGTGACTGAGAAAGGAAACTAATCCCTATTTAGGAACGAACCTGCAGAAACCACAGACAACAAATTTGTGTACGGCTAGATCTTGCTTGACTTCTGTGCGAGGCTGTCTGCTGGAACTCACTTCTTGTAAGTGAGTTTGTGCCGAGAGCGTCGGCGCAGAGGAAGGGTCTACGCGGGGTTAGATCAGTGTCGTTACACTATCTGTTTACTTATTAGGGTTTAAAGACAATTTCGACAGCCAGGGTCACCTCGTGTTGGACTCTCGTCTACTAAATCTAGCTTACATTTACGGTACATTTGCAGAATACGTACCTGTCGTTTATGGGCTTTACTGACTTGAGGCCGGTGAAAAATTGGTGTTTCGAACGTCAGGTAGCTTGAGAGAATCGACTGGCAAAGATGTTTGTTTGTTTATTTATTTGTTGAGGTTTAACGACACTTTCAGCAGCCAGCGTCATATCATGTGGAACAAATTTATGGGTGGAAGAAGGAGTACCAATTGAGAACCACTGGGCAGGACCGAGCAACTGTCAGACTCTCCAACTTACTAAACGGACACAAGCAGAATTAGCAGTGGTTGAAGGCAAGTGCACCATCGAGTCAATTAATGTCCCAAACAGAAAAGGATGTGACAGTAGTATGTCTCGCACCTTTCGCCCCCCCCCTTTTTTTTGGGGGGGGGGGGGGGCGATTAGGGATCTTGGAAGTGACGTCATTTCACGTGACCCAGTGGCGCAATGTTTGGTTGTCATCGTAACCCTCGTGAGAGACCATGTTGTGACGTAAGTACCATAGTGATATGTGACGTTAGTTCGCATGTGCAGCATGTGTTGTTTGGGTAATACTTGTTTCCGTCGTCCATTTTTGTACACTGGAGACCGCCATCTTAGTTTCTATGGTTGCGCGTGGTTGGTATGTTACCCAAAAACCTTCTTATAGGGCCAGGGGGCCTCTAAACGGTGTGTTCAACTGAATAGGAATGGTTGTCAGGTTCATTTACTTCGTAGAATTACCACAAACAACCCAACAATCCTTCAAATCACCAAAATCACCTCCAAGGCTTATCAGAGTAGCAGGTAGTGCTATAAGACGCGTTCTTTTGTATAAGAGTGAATATAATTACCCAAATTGACCAGTCATTTGTTTATTTGGCTCAGAGTTTCTCCAAATTCTCGGTTCTACCCGTTATTTGGATTCTTTCGGAATCTTCTACCTCTATATATGTATCTATGCTATAGCTTCTGTCTACCCGGTCCTGTAATTTGTTCTGGAGTACACTCCAGTGGCAGTAGAGCCTATCAGTTGGAACAGTTTTGCTTATTGTTACTATATTTAGCTTTTCTGGTCTGTTCTGGCTAGTTCTGAACCTATTCCGAGTACTCCTGCTCTTTCTTGATTCGTTTAATTTATCCAGATCGGATTTACTTTACCACCATGTCCCGTATACTCCCTTTGTGGGAATCCCTTTTTAGAAAACGTCTGGCCTTTTCATAGTATGAGGCCACGGGGACCATGAGAAAATCCCTCATTGAGGTATAATTTACAATCCTTCTTAGCTTCATCTCGATATCGAATGGCCACGTTCTGTGGAATCCCTTTTTAAAAATCCCTTTTTGGAAAAACGCCTTGCCTTCGGCACCCTTTTTTCTCGTATGAGGCCATGTGGTTGACGAGAAAATCCTTGAATGAGGCCTGATTTACCATCCCTCTTAGCCTCATCGGCATCGGATGTTCACCGTCTGTGGAATCCCTTTTTGTGAATCCCTTTTTGGAAAACGTCTGGCATTCGGCACCCCTTTTTATAGTATTCGTATGAGGCCATGAGAAAAGCCCTCGTTGAGGTCTAATTTACCAACCCTCTTAGCCTCATTTTGTATCTGAGGATAGCTATGGCATGGTGATATACTATTTAAGGATACGTTTTGAGGATATCTATCTGAAGATAGTTATGGTTCCAAGTACCTGTTTGACCCTGGCGGCGTCTCGGCCACTACTACTGACTTGTCCATAGGCACAATCATATGTCCAATGATCGACTGCAGTCGGCCAATACTATAGTGTTCTACTAACATTACAGCCTGGAACCATTAATGCCTTGTACCATTACTATTGACGACAACAGGGACGGTGTGGAGCAAGTCTCTTTCCTTTCGACTCTCTGCAACTATAGGGTTTTGGGATTTTAGCTTATTTCTTAGCTGGGCAAAGGAGCAAATTATTTAGGTCGTCAGCGGCGTTTGTGTCTCCTGCGGTTTTTTTTTTTTTGGGGGGGGTGGGGAATGATTGTGTTGGAGATATCGCGGCAGTTGGTGTTGTCGGTATTATAGGAATTGTAGGAGGAGGAGGAGAGCTTGAGGGCTGGTTATGTTAGTATGGTCTCGCCCTGTCTGCTTCGGTTACGTCTTTCTTTGCGGTTGAGGGCTGTTATACCCGTATGTCATTTAGCAGATAGTGCCCTCAATCGCTTATCCCGTACGACTGGATAAATTTCGTTCTTATCCTGCATTATGAGTCGCAGCTCCTATTTGCTGACCTCCACTCACAGGGAAGCCTCCATGAATTCCGCTGTGCTCACCTCCTGGTGAAGACTCTGGTCTTAAAAAGCTGGAGGAGTGGGGGTTTGAGGGGTGGAAAGTGCATCTTCCGAGTAACCTTCCTACTCCAAAGACAGACTTCCCTCCTCCATCTCCTCTGCAGATGAAGACGGGGATGAGGATGGAGACTAATTTGTCTCCTGACAATCTAGAGTCCTCTGGACACTCATCCCCCGATGGGACACCAGGCGAGACAAGAACTGGCCAGGGGAGCAGGTATTGGCCTTTAGGCGCCTTCACTTGCCCCCTTCTCTTTCTTCTCTCTCTTTCTCACAAAATTCCGTCATTCGACTGGCATCTTATTGTCTGGCGGAGCGTCCATTTCTTGTTCTTATTCTTGTGCCCTTCACGGATTCGGTGGTTAGAGTGATCGACCACGTTGTCCGAGTTAGTAGGAGTGACCAGTGCGGGAGGAAATCCCCATCACGAAAGATATGACACCTCTCCAAGGACTCCTGTTCTGCTATTCTGTCAATATATACTGGTAAGTGAATTTCTCCCTGGAGCTCTTGGATACTCCTAGTGATAGCAAGGGCAGCCCTCAGACACAGCAGTGTTAATTGGAACGGGAGCTCCATTTCAACGATGTTGACACACGGGAGTCCAAGGTGTGAAAGAAATGAAAATGTGGACTAATCGAGCTGATGGTGTGACAGGTGAAGTATTTATCTAATTTAAAGGTGGCTTTTGTAAAACTGAAGGTTTATTATGTTTCATAAAATATGCTTAATTACTAATCAACGACAATTGTCGCCAATAAACAAGTAACGAACCGAATTGAATATATTGGTTCTTGCGCGCGAAGGCAAGCCCCGTTCGAACCTCTGTGACCGTATAATGTTTTTCCGTTATATTTGGGCGTGGGAAGGGAGGGAAGCGTTCGGGGCATTAGGAGGACGATCGCATCTCTTTCATATATAACAAATCGAGAGAGAAGTACGGAAGCTGAGGCTCGAATCGTCGACCTCTAGCACACAATGCTGGATGGTAAATGAACCCACAGGTTCCACCTCAGAGCGGTCGAAACATCCACAATTCTTCAGCACAGCTTCCACAATGTCACCAACTGCCAAGGGCTGGTCTCGGCACCAATGTAACAGCTCGAGAGAGAAGTGCAGGAGCCGAGGCTCGAACCGTCGACATCCAGCACATAAAGCAACCGATTTACCATGAGACTAAGAGATCCGGGCCAACTAGGCTGGTTGGTAAATGGCCCTTATACCTCGACCACTTCACATATAGCGGTGGAAACTCTGGTTGCGATCTATGTGCTATTAGGTATTTTCCGGTGAGGTTTTAGAAGCATTCTCTGGGTGGATTCAGTGCAGATGTCTTTTATGCATGCAATGCATTGTTCTACTGAGCCACTGTGATTTATCGCGAGGTCGTCGTGGCCCTTGAAGCTAGCCTCGTTTACAGCTTGGGTGAAGAAGGTCCATGGTCTGTTCGTATGATCGTAGTCTTTGTGTTCTTTTTCGGATTCCGAGAGTACGGATTTGCTGGAACTGTTGGAGCAGCGGCTGGATTGCTCAGAGCCAATCGGAGATCCAGGTCAAGATTGGTTGACTTCCATTTCCCCCTCCTTCTCCTCCTCCTCATCTCTGCCTTCCGACCTGTTTGGTGAAGATGCGCGAACTGCCGAAGGCGGGGAATGTGGTGGAGACGGTTTGGAGGTTGTCACTCTATCCTTCTCTTGTGTCTTTCAGTTCTCCTCTTTTCCAGCCAGGCTTCTAATTGTCTGGCGTCCTGGCGTTTTTCTGATGGTGGCTTTCTTTTCTTCCTCAGACCCTTTTCAGGATGACCACTCATGGTGTCGGCCTTCTGTCCCTTCCTCTGATGTGGAGCTTTCACAAGTATGCCCGTTCACTCGGAGAACCAAGCCATCAACGTCGAAGGCGATGAAAGAACTAACCATTTAATGTGCTTGATTAAATACTAGATTGTCACCTCTGCCACTGCCTGCCTGTCAATCATGTTTACCAGCCAACCTTTCTTTATTTGCAGTGATAAGCTTCGTGAAAACCTATGGGTGTCTCCGCCTTAATTGCCAGGTGATGCGTTTATTTTATGACACGTAACCAAACAATTCCTTGGTTTATTTTATTACCAACAGTTCTTAGCAAAAGTGTTAACCAAGCGGAGATGTTATAGTGCCAAATCAAATTGTTTTAGTTGGCTAAAGTGGCACTCGACAGTGTGAACGCTGAGTATGTCGCGCACACGTTTTGCCTGAAAAGCATGATACTAGAAGTTATGTGATGACACGTTTGCCCTGTGGGTGTCACGCATGTTATCAAGGAAACCCCCGTGAGCAGCCATGTTCTGACGACATCATCAGTGTGATACGTGGTGTTAGTGCGCATACCCATCACGTCTGCGCGTGTGTCGTCCATTTTGTTTCCTGCAGACCGCCGTCTTGGTTTCTATGGCAACACATGGTTGTAACGAGGACGTGTGGCCTCTAACTGGTGGAGGGATGTGAAGGGTGCGATCGATTTTATAGGAATTTATCTAACCACAACTGCCAATAGTACCAATACATGCTTATCTCTTAGCTAGAGCTCTCTCCTATGGTCTGCTGTTATTGTGCCTGTGCTTGCCTAATGCCAGAGTTTCCTGCCACAACTCCTGGAACTACCAGTACTATTCATTCGGAGTCCTATCACTGGTTTATACTACCGCTGTCTGCTGTCAAGTTCACAAACTATTATCCACCTCTCTCATTGTCTTCTGGTAGTGGTTCTATACCAATGCCTTCTTCCCTTGTTTTTACTTTCTACATCACTCCACTATCCTTTCTGGTCACTACAAGGCCTTTGGCTACCCGTATCTTGTCACTGCTATTAACTCTACAGTGACTGTTCGGTCATTACTTCTATCCAGCTGCTCATCTACTACCACTCTACGGCTGGCTAATATCAATATTATTCTCACTAGTTGACGTTTTACAATATCGTTTCCTACCAATTCATTTCTAGCTGTTACTACTAGTGTTGCCATCCGCTGCTGTCTACAAGTGCACTAATACTAGCAGATTATCTTCTCACTCTCCTCCTTTAACACTACGACGTCATCTACCCTTGCATCTATGTCTACCCCACTGCATGATATATGATGACTGCTAGCCCTTATGGCTACCACTATCTTTTGCCATTACTTTCAGCTCTAATGTCTTCGTCGAGTACTGATGCTTATGTTTCCACCAATACTACCCTACTATTTACTAAGTTGCTAAGTACTACATGTAAGTACCATCTGTCACCTCATAGGTCCTATCTGTCAATTGTTTGAGTGTTCTTCCTCTGAGAAGTGACTGCGATCGTGGGTTGGTAAAAATAACAAGTAGAGCTATAGAACAGAGAGACCTCCAAAAGGTATGACCGGTTCGATAAGAGTATGTGGAATCACCGGAACGACCGACAAAAACAAAAACCTAAAATTACCCCAACTGGCTTTCCTAGCTTTGTTCCTGGATATCCGAAGCACATTTGACCATGTGTTGTTCTCCGGAAATATTATTTAATTATCAGCTCTGAACCATTGGTTCCTTCTGTCAATTCTGTGAGTTGATTGCATATATGTTTCGAGTTCTATACATCATAACCTTCAATCTGATGCATACTTTCTGTGTGTTTCATTAAACTTATGGAATATCACATTGGGCATTTCAAAATAAACAAATTTCCGTTACTTATATAACTCCTTAATGAATGTAATTCATTAAAATAATAACAATGCAAGAATGGTTTTCGCGTATATGACCACTTGATGTCATACACTCATAACGAACACTTTCATACAAGGGTATAGGAATATAAGGGTGTTTTTGCACATTGAAAATTGCTGTTTCCGTCAAATGGTCAACTTTTTTTTTTAAATCAGCGCTTTTTAGAGAAATTGCTGACGCTTGGCCGACCAGCATTTTTCCGACAGACAGAAAATTTCCGACAGTTGTTGGGTTTGGTGAGCAAACCGCTCCCCTTCTTGCTTCGGATCTGTTGTTAGTGTAGTGGATAATGTGGTTGGTGTGGTGGTTGTTGTTTGGGGAAAAGTAGTTGTTGTTGCAGTAGTTTGTTTAATCAATGCATTGTTTGGTGTCGTAGTGGATGGTATAGTAGTTGTTTGGTGACATAGTAAGAGCTGTACTTGTGGTTGTGGTTCGTGTTCTTGTTCTTGTTGGTGTAGTAGATGGAATGGTTGTTGTTGTTGTGGTTGGTGCAGTAGTGGATGGCGTACTAGCTTTGGGGGTTGTAATGTTGAAATTGTAATGAATGATCCTGTAGTTGTAGTGGTGGTGTACTTGTGGTAGTGGAAGGTGTTGTAGTTGCAGTGGGTGGTGTATTTGTGGTAGTGGTAGGTATTGTAGTTGCAGTGGGTGGTGTATTTGTGGTAGTGGTAGGTGTTGTGGTGGTTGGTTGTAATGGTTATTGGTGTAGTTGGTTTAACCATTGCAGTGTATAGTAGTGTTTGATACAGCAATAATTGGTGCTGCTTAAGTTGAAATAGTAGAGGTATGTGTGGTAGTTATAGTGGTTGTTGGGGTAGTAGCTGAAGTTGTTGGAATGATAGTTATGGATCTTGTGGTCATAGCGGCTGGGGCATAATTGTTGTTGTTAGTGTCAAAGTTCTTTTGATTGGTGTAATTGCAGGAGTGGTTGGAGTTATACTGGTCATGGTAGTAGATTTGGTTGTTGGTGTTGTATTGGTTGGTGTAGTAATTGGTGTAGTAGTTGTTGATATGGTAATGGTTCAACCGGTACCGTAGTAGATGGTGGTGTATTTAGTTGTTGTGGCTGTTGGTTTCATAGTGCCATACTTGTGGTGGTTGGAGTCATAGGTTTTTTGGTTTGTGTAATAGTTGCATGCCTTGTGGTTGGTTGTTGGTGTTGAAATGGCTAATGTAGTAGTTGTGGTCGTAGGAAAAGTATTTATAGTGGTTGGTGCTCTAGTTGTTGGTGATATTGTTTGTGGTGTTGCAGTTGTAGTAGTTTTGAGTATGATAATTGTAATGTTTTTATCCCCGCATTTTTGAAAAAGCGGGGATATTGTGCTCCGTCCGTCTCATCCGTCACATCCGTTTCGTCCGCCCGTCCTGTCCCGTCCGTACGTCCGAACTTCATATCAACAAGAATATGTAATTCGAAACTTTTAGACTATGATGATGTGTTCAGATAGCATATGTAGACGTGCATAAAGGATTCGGTATTTCTGGTAGCACCACAAGAACCACAACTATCATTCCAGCCACTTCAACTACTACTCTAACAACCACTACAACTTCCACACCCACCTCTACTAATTCAACTTAAGAAACACCAATTACTTCCGTATCAAACACTACTATATCAACCTTTACTACACTACTGAAACTATTTCATCAAAACACAACAACAACTACAAAAGTCTTTACTGTAACACCAACCACTACGACAAATCACTATAACTGCATCATCAAAACTACAATCGCTATAGCAACCATGACTACACCACCAACCATTGCAACTACCACGCCAACCACGACTACACCAACAACTTCAACACCAACTACTACTTCACCCACTACAACTAATGCATTAATCATTACAACACGATAGTACCAACAACTATACTCAAATAGCCAGAACTACTACACTAGCCACTTCTACACCAATAACTATTATATCAATCATTGTATGAACTTCGACAACATGAACAACTACTATGTCAACCACTATTACACAACCCCTATGACCACCACATCAACTACTACATCTAAACCTTGAACATTTACATCTACCACACCAACCACTACAGCACCATCAACTAGTCCACCAACTACTATGACAACCAATGACTAAAACACCACAAACCCCAACTATCGCAACAACCACTGCTATATCAACCATTACAACTACTACACAAACACCTACTGCACTAGTCACTACCACGCATACATCGGCAGCAACAATAACGTCTACAGAGGCCCCTGCCACACCAACGTTGACAATACAAACAACTCTTTCTGCAACAACTGCATAGAGGACCAGTATAACTTCTAGACCAATAGTTACTGCACCAACTACCCCCACCCCACCCGCTAAAAATACGACACAAACTGGTGAACCAATCACTATAACCTCTACACCAACCACTTCATCTACAGTACCAATCATGATTTTACAGCCAGCAACAACACTAATAGCTACATCTACTACAACACCAACGACTATGGCTTAATTACTACTGCATCAGCCACCACAACTACTATACCAACCACTTAGTCAATAACTACGCCAACACCTTCAACTGCTACACCATCCATAACAACACCAATTTCGACAGCACAATCAACTAATAAAGCGACTACAGTATCAACAAGTATCAATTGTACACCAACAACTACTACACCAATTACTATAACTATTGCATCAACGACTATAATTATGACAACAACCACTTCAACTACAAACCAACCATACTACACTCTCCACTTCAAGTTGAAGAGCTGGTACTTCAATAATTCTAACATCCACATCACCAACCATGATGACACAACTCTAGAACAGAACCTCAGCAACAGGCCAAACTATTGCATCAGCCACTACAACAACTATATCAAGCAAGCCACCTACTGTGTGAGCAACGAAATCTAAATCGTCTACCACAACTACTACATCGAGAACTACAACATCATTACATCATTACATCTATCACCCAACTATTATAACACCAACGAATACAATGACGAAACCAACTGGTACACCAGAAAAAATGAAAAACAAGAGGTGCGCATCGGAGATGCAGGCATCGAGTTGTGGTAGCAATCGGAGAGTGCAGCATATCCATAACCCGATTATCAATCATATGCTGGTTGTCAAATCTGCAACCTTTGTTCAAGGTAAAATGCTAATAAGTTCAGAATTTGTAAATATTAATTAAGGCCCATAACTCTGTAACGAACAAAATTGGAGCAGGTCAGTTTCGAACCTGTTTGAAATATCCTGTATGACAAATTTTCGTCAAACCGGAGAAGGTTTCTTCAAGTTATTGCGCCAACGCGCTCAAAACTTGTAAAAATCGACTAATTAAGACCCATAACTCTGTACTGAAAAATCGGGCGGGCCCGCTTTCTAATTTGCTTGAGATATTTTTGCAAAGGATTTGTATGACAAATTTTAGTCAAATCGGAGAATGTTTGTTCAAATTATTGAGCTAACAGTGCGAGGACGCCCAAACGCCCAAACGCCCAGACGCTTGGACGCCCATAGCTACAACACCAACCACTACAGCTACAGCTATAAAAGCAACAACTGCATCCCAAACACTGCAATGGTTAAACCAACTACACTCCTACCCACTACAACCAACCACCACAAAATCCTCCCACTACCACAGATACACGCCCCACTGCATCTACAACACCTATCACTACCACAAATACACCACCCACTGCAACTACAACACCTACCGCTCTCACAAATACACCACCCACATCAACTACAACACCTACCACTACCACAGATACATCATCCACTGCAACTACCCACACATACACCACCCACTGCAACTACAACACCTACCACTTTTACAAATACACCACCCACTACAACTACAAGACCTACTACTACCACAAATACACCACCCACTGCAACTACAACATCATTGTTACAACATCAACATTACAACCCCCAAAACTAGTACATCCACTACTGCACCAACAACAACACAACAGCCACTCCATCTACTACACAAACAAGAACAAGAACACCAACCACAACCACAGATACATCATCCACTGCAATTACCCACAGATACACCACCCACTGCAACTACAACACCTACCACTTTTACAAATACACCATCCACTGCAACTACAACACCATTTGTTACAACATCAATATTACAACCCCCAAAACTAGTACATCCACTACTGCACCAACCACAACAACAACCACTCCATCTACCACACCAACAAGAACAACAACACCAACCACAACTACGGCTCTTACTATTACACCAACAACTACTATACCATCCACTACGACACTAAACAATGCATTGATTAAACAAACTACTGCAACAGCAACTACTTTTCCCTAAAACCACCGCACCAACCACATCATCTACTACACCAGCAATAGACCCGCTAGAAGACAATATCAGTAGGAAATTTTCTGTTGTCTGTCGGGAAAAGTGCTGATCGGCCAAATGTCAGCATTTTCTCTGAAAGGCGTTGATTAAAAAAAAGTTTACCATTTGACGAAACAGTAATTTTCACTGTGCAAAAATACCCTTATATTCCTATACCTTTGTATAAAAATGTTCGTTATGAGTGTATGACAACACACTCACATCGAGTGGAAAACAATTCGTGCATTGTTATTATTTTAATGAATTACTTTAATTAAGAACGCATATAAGTAACGGAAATTTGTTTACTTTGAAACTCCCACATGTGATATTCCATGAGTACAAATGAAATACAAGAAAGTATACATCAGAATGAAGGCTTGCGGTCTAGAATACGAAACGTATATGCAGTTAACTCACAGAGTTGATAACAGGCACCAATGGATCCTGGAAGTCTGCTACCATATTCGTATCAGAACAGATAATAAAATAATGTTTCCGGAGAACAACTCGTGTCAAATGTGCTTCAGATATCCAAGAGCAAATCTAGGAAATTCTGTTTAGGTAATTTTGATTAGTTGTCGGTTGTTTCTGGTGACTCTACATACTCCCATCGAACCAAACATACCTTTTGGTGGTCTCACTTTTCTATAGCCCTGCGTGCTACTCTTACCAACTCAAGATCGCAGCCACTTCTCCGAGGAAGAACACATCAAACAACTGACTGACAGGACCTATGGGGTGACAGATAGCACTTACATGTAGCACTTAGCAGCTTAGTACATAGTAGGATGGTATTGGTGGGATCATAAGCATCACTACTGGTGGAAGACTGAAGTACTGGACGAAGATATTAGAGCTGGTAGTAGTGTCCAGAGATAGTTGTAGCGATAGGGGCTACAAGTCATCATACGTCGAGTAGTGAGGTAGACAGTAGACGCAAGGGCAGCCGATGAGGGTAAGAGGGTAATCTGATAGTGTTAGTGCACTTGTAGACCACGTATGACAACACTAGGGGCTAGCAGTCATCGTAGATCGTGCAGTGAGGTAGACAGTAGATGTAAGGGTAGATGACGTACTGATTACTATCAGTTTACTCCCTCACTCTCCCACTTCGTCGTAGAGAGAGAGTGAGAGGGTAAACTGATAGTAATCTGATAGTGTTTGTGCACTTGTAGATCGCGGATGGCAACACCAGTAACAGCTAAAAGCGAATTGATACAGAGCGAGAGTGAGAGGGTAATCTGATAGTAATCTGATAGTGTTAGTGCACTTGTAGAACACGGATGGTAACACTAGTAGTAACAGCAAGACGTGAATTGATAGGAGACGGTATTGCAACAAGCCAATGATGAGACTGGAGAGAATAGTATTGACATTAGCCAGGTGTGGTGGTAGTAGATATGTAGAAGGATAGACGTTATGGAGGTACTATCACTGTAGAGCTAACAGCAGAAGATAATAGTAGCCAAAGGACTTGTAGTAGCCAGCAGAGATAGTGGAATGAGGTAGAAAATAAAAACTGGGGTAGAAGGCATTCATAGTACCATTACCAGAAAACATTGAGAGAGGTGGATCATAGTTTGTGACCTTATATACCGGAGATGGTAAGACAATATGTAGGATTAGCAGCTAGTTTGGAATTCGCGAGAATTCGGACGGTAGAATTTTTGTGGGTGACACTGAAGTGCGAAGGGATGATGATAATTTAATCGTCGGTTCGAATAAGTATAAAATAACTGATGGGCTGCGCTCATTGCTCCTTTCCGACAAGACTGGAAATTACACGGAACAGGATTACGACAATTACGGCGACATTCTGGTTCAGACCAACGCCATGAAGAGAAATAATGATGCCGAAGAAATGAGACCCAAAGCCAGTAGAGGTTACAAGTGGACGAAGGTGGTGAAACCCATATGGGATATGAATAAGAAGTATTACGAGTCGAGAGCCGGAAAAGGAGTGAGAACCACTTTTCTTCCGACCGATTCTGACGCGCTGTTTCAGAGATTGAGATTGTTGATGGCAAGTAGACGCGCTGGTAACACAGGATTAGATAATGAGATAGTTAGCATATGTGACGAATTGTTACGACAGAAGGTTTTGAATAAAAACCATTATAAAAGGCTGATGAACGAATTGAAGGATTGATGTATATAATAAGTAGAGAGAAACAAACAAACAAACAAAAATATATAAAATAAAAACAGTAAATTTTACACTAGAATAATAAAAAGTATTTAAACAACAAACGATTTACCAGTGAAAACAAAAATATATTATAAAAATAAAATATGCTGGTGATAAAGAACAGGGGATACGTTAGAACTTACGTTCAAGGTGGTTCTGGCATCGTTGATTCTATAATGCGAGAGTTCACGAGTGATGCGGGTAGAAAACTCGCATCGACCGCATTTGAAGTTGGCAAGAAGACGGCTTTGGATGCTGGTAAGAAAGCCGCTTCCAAAGCCAGTGGTAGGATAGCTTCTGTGGCTGGGAAGAGGGCAGCCGACGCGTCGATCGACAAGTTGATCAGTCCACCGGCGAAGCGAGCTAGGTTAGAGCGACCGCCGAAAAGTTGGAAAGATTTTAAGGATGCTGTGGTACCCATACAAGATTTAGCCGAAATGACGAGTGGATCTGGATTGAAGAGAACTCGCGACGGTGTAATATAAATAAATAATAATATAAAAAAAAAAAACATAAAAAATTGTGTTTGAAAAAACTGTTGATGAATCTGTTGTCATGACCCGACTGGTTGGATTACGACAGATTGTTTGTGTTTGGCAAGAGCTTGTTTCAACCCGAAAACAGATTGCTTCGAGAGTGCATGGATCGTAGATTGCCCGAGGACGTCATAGCCAGAATCTTTGACAGTAGGGAGGAATTTGACAAAAGTGAAGCTTCTCTTTCGACCATTTTGGACAGTGCGACGATGGAATTGATGAAGAGAAATGCATCTTCGAACGTCAAGTGTCGATTTTATGAGAACGCTAGCGACGTTCCAGATCCTAGAGAATTGAAATCGGAAGATAAGAATCTCATGATTTTCGACGATCTGCTTTTGGAGAGACAGAACTGATGCGAATCGTATTACATTAGGGGTCGTCACAGCAACGTGGACTGTTTCTACCTGTCGCAGAATTATTTTCGATTGCCCAGACAGACGATAAGGGAGAACGCTAATTTTCTATGTCTCTTTCGCCAAGATCTCAAGAATCTCAATCACATCTACAGCGATCACGTCGCAAACGACATGAGCACGGCGGAATTCAGAAGAATCTGTAAGAGGGTTTGGGATGGAGGACTTCACAATTTCATCGTGAACGATTTGACTAGCGAATTTAATTGCGGAAACTATCGGTGCGGATTCAACAAGTTTTATGTTTCTGATGATAATAAGATAGAGCGTGAAAATAAAAAAAAAAATTAGAAAATAATAAATCTTCAAATAATTAGTTTTTGAAAAAAATAAAAATAAAATTAAATATAATGTTCGAACAAGGAGAATTGTTAGAACGGATAGCTGAGAATACAGCTGCAAAACAATCCATTCAAATCGTGATGAGTGGCAATTCGACTCGATTCACACCAAAATTCGAACCTTCCATCAAATTGAATAGAGAGAAAAGATACGAGATGGCGTTGGTGAATCTGGTGACTTATTATTCCTTTCCCAACGTCACCGAAAAGAATAACTCGTTTAAGTATTCCGACGGAGTGAATTGGTTGGAGATGCGAATTCCCAAAGGAAGTTACGACATAGACGATTTGAACAATTACATTCAGACGCGAATGAAGATGGATGGAAAGGGAAGCAACAAGATCAGACTCACTCCCAATCCTAATACCTTACAGATGATGTTGGATTTGGAAGATAATTTTTGAGTGGATTTCAACACGGACGATTCTATAGGCAAGATGTTGGGATTTGATCGAAAGATGTATCGAGGCCACGTGGCATCTGAAAATACGGTCGACATTCTCGCAGTCAATAGCATTCTGGTGAACGTGGATGTGATTGCTGGAAGCTACATGAATGGTAGCGCTCAACCGACGATCTATTCCTTCTTTCCAAACGTGTTGCCGGGTTATAAGATCATGGAACGACCTCGAAATTTAGTTTATCTACCAGTGATTTTAGACATGTTGTATAGTCTCAAAACCATGTTGACAGATCAAAATGGTGAACTGTTAGATCTTCGCGGAGAGAGGGTGACGATACGATTTCACATAAGAGAAATATAAAAGCAAAAAAAAAAAAAATATTGTGTATATATATATAAATAACAAAAATAAAATAAGCGCAATATTAATTTTACAAAAATTATTTAATATATATAATTATCATTAAAACAAAAAAAAACAATTGAAGAAAATATATTTTAAAAAAAGAATTATGACACAATACGTGGTTAAAAACGTGAACATATCTGCAGGACAGAGGAAGAAACTTAAGAGAGCGTTAACAACTCGAGGCGAGGCGTTGAGATTCAAATTCACTCACAAAGATCTGACAAGTGGCGGTCAGGATTCGAGCGCCTGGACCAGAAGTCAAATCAAAAGGATGGAGAAAGCGATTCGTGATGGAAGAGGGTTGACGGTGAGATTGAGTCCCGCTCAATGGAGATACAATTTGAGAATGAAAGGCGGTTTCCTACCGCTATTGGCAGGAATCACCGCAAAAGCATTACCCTTCACTGCAAAGGCATTATCCTTTCTCCGAAAGACTCTCGGCGTGGGAGCTCTCATGGGATTAGCGAGTTCGGCAGTTGAGAAATTAATGGGTGGCAGCGGACTGTTTTTGAAGAAGGGAAGAGCCATGTGTCGCGTCCACGTAGACGACAGTGGTAAAGGATTGTATCTAGAACCCGTTAGAGGTGACAACTCTTTGAGTGGAAACGGTCTCTATCTGAAGCGTGGACGGAACATTGAGCGACTCGGCAAGGGTTTGTTGTTTGGTGAGAATTCGCCATTTAAGAATATACCGATTTTGAATATGTTATTATAATGTAAGAAAATTATATAATTATATAAATATAAAATATAAATCATAGAAAGTATAAAATAATATAAAATGGATAAAAAGGTGGAAAAACAATTAGATGATAATGATGAATATCGCGAGATAGAGTGTGAAAAAGATGTGGAAAAACGATTAGATGCTAATGATGGATATCTTAGGAAAGAACTGATAAAAGAGTTAAATAAAGATCGGGATATGCGGTTGAAATTTAAAAGAATGAGACGTTTTCCACCGTTACCACTATCTTCTGAAGAGAATGGTAATGATGCGAGTGTTACCGAGAGATGCACAACATTCGTTCATAATTATGATTCGGATAAACAAATGTGTTCTTATAAAAACGTAGCATATCACAACAAAAAAAAAAGAAAAGAAGAATCGACGCTGAAATTTGAGAAAAAAGGAAACGTTATTATAATATATATCGCAATAGTGAAGAAGGAAAACAAAAAAAACAAAAAAAAGTAATGAGATCTAAAGATGATCTTATTACTTTTTTTTCCTTCTTCTTTGCTAAAAATCAATCTCTCTATTGTTTATATTTCCAAGTCCGTTATTAGCATGTTGACACTTGTGTTTTCTCCTTTTTCGAAAATGTGTTGAATGTTTATCTTTACTTTTTTAAGTTTTTTTACATCGGTGAATGCGCTCTCACCACCCGATTTGTCCATGAGTTCGAGTGAGATTTTTGGATATATGTAACTTCCATAGAACAACGACAAATCATCCTTGTCGAATTCTCTGTCTTCAGCGACGATGATATTCTGCAGATCGCTTTGGTACTCGTAAAACAATGGCATGGCTTCGTCCAATTTCAAAGGCATGCTATATTTGTCATGTTTATGCTCTAAGCCCTTCGTCTCGACCACATTCAATTCAATGGAGTCATGTCATTGTAATCTATAGATTTTATAACCGAATTTCTTATACGTTTCGACTCGTTTCAATTTCAATTCGCATCTTTTAGGTGTTGTTGTCATGATCGATTATTTGATTTTTTTGTTTTATGAATTATTGCAAATAATATATATTTTTAAATTTTGTATTTAAATAATAATTTGTTAAAAAATTTTGTTTTTCCTTTTTACTCTTTATATATATATATGAAAAAAAATTTTTTTTTAATTTTCTTTAATGTGAAATTTTTTTTTTTTTTTTGTAAAAGTGTTTTTTCTCTTTATATAAATAAAAGTTTAAATTTAACGTCCTTTTTTTCTCGTATTAATTCAATTTTTTTTCACGTTAAGGAACATAAAAAATTGATTAATTTCATCCAAAATAATTTTTTTACATTAAAGAAAATTAAAAAAACTTCTTTTTTTTTATATATATATAAAGAGTAGAAAAAACTAACTTTTTTAACAAATTATTTAAATACAAAATTCGAAAAAAAAAAATTCTTACAAATGGAGCAAACAAATAAAAAAATGGAAAATTTAAATGAGAAAACCGTACCTCAGTTAAACGAGATTTGTAAACTATTAAAAATTCCACATTTCAGAAATCATAGAACTAAATAAAAAAAATTTGAAGTGACTTTTCCAACGCAGTTAAAACACATCGAACATTTTGAGGCTCAAAATCCCACCATAGTGATGAACGTCTTGGGATACGATGATGAAAAATGAATGATCTATCCTCTCAGACAGACTTCGTATCTCGAAAGAGAAAAGACAATTATTTTATTATTGATTTCAAATGGTGACAATTGTCATTATTGTTGGGTTAAACATCCGAGCCGATTACTGTCGAGACAAAATAATAAACATAAAGGAAAGATATGTTTATGTTGCAACTGCATGAACGTGTTTTGCAGCGAAAAATCGTTAGTGGAACATCAGGAATATTGTAATGAAAATCAAGGTGTCGCCATTGAAATGCCCAAACCCAACACCATCGTGAAGTTTGAAAATCGCAATAGAAGGTTAAAAGTACCATTCGTCATGTACGCCGATTTCGAACGTTTCAACGTGAAAATGAGTTCCTGCCAACCTAACGCTCTTCAAAGTTACGTCGAAAGATATCAAAAACACATGCCTTCGGGTTATTGCATTTACGTGAAATATGCTTTCGATTCACAACACGACATGGGTCCCTTCACCTACACAAAACAATGCGAAGAAGACGACGTGGCTCAAAGGTTCGTGGAAGAGTTAGAATCGAAAATTCAAATGTTATACGACAAATTCAAAACTCCGGCGAAAATGATCATCACACAAGAGCAGCAGGACGTAAAAAACAGAGCCACCGAATGTCACATATGCAGACAATCGTTTGATGAGAATTCGGAGGAAAATAAGAAGGTCAGAGACCACGATCATTACACGGGTCTGTATCGCGGTCCGGCTCACAGCAAGTGTAATTTAAAATATCGAGACGCTGTTTTCTATCCGGTGATATTTCACAATCTCTCACGTTATGACAGTCATCTGTTCATGAAAAATCTCGGCACCTCCCACGAAGAATTAAATTGCATCGCGAACAGCGAAGAAAGATACATTTCCTTCACGAAATGGAAGGTCATGGAGAAGAAGAGAGTAATCAATGGAGAGACATTGGAAGTAAAAACGAAATCCATTCGTAGAAGCATATGTTTCATCGACAGTTTTAAATTCATGTCGACCGCTCTGGAAAAATTAGTCGATAACATGAGCAAGGATAAATTTAAAATCACGAGCGAACATTTCGGAGAACACGTGGATGTCATGTTGAGGAAAGGAGTCTATCCTTACGATTACATGAACGATCTAAAGAGATTCGATGACACTGCACTACCTTCAAAAGAAGATTTTTATTCAAAATTATACGCCATTTCCGACGAGAATTACGAACACGCCAAAAACGTGTGGAAATCATTCGATATGAAAACCATGAGAGATTATCACGATCTCTATCTGAAGACCAACGGTCTGCTCTTGGCAGACGTGTTCAAAAATTTTTGAGATGTCTGTCATCGAAATTACGATCTGGATCCTGCTTGGTATTTCACCGCACCCGGTCTGGCATGGGACGCTCTGTTGAAGACCACCGAAGTCCAATTGGAATTATTATCCGATGTGAACATGTTGCTCATGTTCGAAAGGGCTGCGAGAGGTGGCGTCTCGATGATCTCCCACAGATATTCTGAAGCTAACAATCCCTACATGAAAGAAGGTTTCGAATAAATACATACAGTATTGGGACGTTAATAATCTGTACAGTTGGGCTATGAGTCATCCTTTACCGATTGGAAATTTCGAATGGGTAACGGAACAGGAAGAGATGCAAAAATGGAGAGACTATCCTTGCATTTTAGAAGTCGATTTGAACTATCCGGAAGAATTACACGATCTACACAATGATTATCCGCTGGCTCCCGAACGAATAAAACCGAACGAAGGAGATGAGGAAAAACTCATTCCCAATTTATCTAACAAACATAACTACGTCGTCTACATTGAGAATTTGAAACAATACGTCGATTACGGGATGAAATTAGTCAACATACATCGCATCATTCGATTCAACGAAGAGCCTTGGATGAAAAAATACATCGATCTCAACACGAATCTCAGAATTCGAGCCGAGAACGATTTTGAAAAAGATTTCAAACTCATGAACAACTGTGTGTACGGTAAATTGATGGAAAACATCACCGACATTCGACTCGTCACATCTGAGAAAAGAGCTAAAAAATTAGTGGCGAAACCCAATTACAAACACCGAACCATATTCGACGAAAATCTAGTGGCCGTTCACATGCAAAAGACGCACCTGAAGTTCGACAAACCGTATTATCTCGGACCGATCATCTTAGATATCAGCAAGCGATTGATGTACGAGTTTCACTACGATTACGTCAAACGAAAATTTGGTGATAAAGCCAAACTACTGTTCACCGACACAGACAGTTTAGTCTACGAGATAGAGACAAAAGATGTCTACCAAGATATATCTCCGGATGTGGCTACATGGTTCGACATGAGCAATTATCCTGTCGATCACCCGTCCAACATTCAATTGAACGACAACAAGAAGGTGTTAGGTAAATTTAAGGATGAGAGCGGTGGTAAACAAATCATCGAATTCGTGGGCTTGAGACCCAAACTGTATGCTTATCGTCTAGAAGATGAAGAGATCAAGAAGTGCAAAGGGGTTAAAGCGTACGTGGTGAAGAAAAACATTTCTTTCTAAGAGTATAAAGATTGTCTGTTAGGAAGTGGTCCGGTGTATAAGACTATGAAATCGATTCGAAGCGAAAATCACGACTTGTATACCGAAATAGACAACAAGATTTCACTGACGGCTGACGGCGATAAGAGATTCATGTTAGACAATAAAATAAGCACTTTAGCACGTGGACATTAGACTTTGGATCTAATTTTAGATGATAGGATTTCAGATATGATTGTGGATGATAAGATTCCAGATATGATTAAGGATGATAGGATTCCAGAAAATCAATAGGAATTAAACGGATTCATGATTATGGAAGTCGAGGAATTAGATGGATTCAAGATTATGGAAGTCGATAGAGTTAGTTTAAAAAGAAAAAGAAAAAAAAAAAAAAAATAACATCATTTTAGTGAATTATAATAAAATAAATAAATAAAAAAAAAAATATATGCATTTATGAATAAGAAAATAGAGATATCCATAGAAGGTGTCATCTTACCTAACGAACCCCTATCCAACATCGATCTGTCGAATGCGGCGAAGGATTTGAAAATCAAAGATTTTCTAGGCGTGTTTTCCAGAGATGCCTTGCCGAAGAGAAAACCTTGACAATCGGAATGCGGAATTTTAAATCTAGACGATTTATCAGGTGAAGGCACTCACTGGGTGGCGTGGTTCAAGAACGGGAAGAAGGAGAATTATTATTTCGACAGCTACGGAATCTCACCGCCGAAAGAAATAAAGAACTATTTCAACAAATCGATGGTTCGTTACAACACAGAACGAGTGCAATCACCAGATCAAGTGTTTTGCAGTCACTTATGTCTCTACATTCTCAAGAGAAGGTCTGAAGGAGAGCTGTTTCAAGACATTCTCAATGATTTACATTAGAGAGAGATTTTTTTTTATAGTATATAAAGATAAAAAATTATTTAAAAAAATTTAATCGAATAAAAACGAAAAATAAAATAAGTGAAATAATTCAATTTTTAATAAACTGCATTTGAAATATATTTTTAAAAACAAAAATCTCAAAACAACATGCCAGTCGATAAATTTGGTAGAAGTGATGACGAAAGTCAACCCAAAAAGAAGAGGAAGATGCTCGAAGTCGGTGATGGTTATGACGTTGCCAACTTGGACGAATGTTACATTCGGAGATACGAACCTCGAGAGGAACCTTTGAACATGAACGATAAGAAGCTCTACAATCTTCCTGAGCTGATAGATCTTGCAGATGCTGCGACTAAAAAATACATCGACAGAGGAAACGCAGATTTCGAACGAATCATGCTAGATAATTACGTTGATAAAGCCATGACCGACGATCTCGATCTGAAATCTAAACATTTGGTGAATGTCGCAAATCCCCTAGATCCCACCGATGCTGCGACCAAGAAATACGCTGACGACTTTCACGCGCGATTCAGCGAACACCTGAGAAATAGATACGTTCAGAAAACGATGCACTCGGAATTGAACGCCAATTCTAACAAGATAACGAACGTGGCCACTCCCACAAATCACAAGGACGTGGCGACCAAACACTATGTAGATCTGGAACAGAGAAAGTCTGATGGACGAGAAATGAAATCGGATCTGAATGCAGGATTCAACAAGATATTGAATCTGTCGAAGGTCAATGACACGGGTGCAGACTCAACCACAGTCAACAAGGGCTACGTAGATTCTGCTGTGATACGATCACCAGAATACGTAGAATCGCAAGGGATGAAACACAGATTCTATCTCTTGTCCAGATAGCATGTATTTTATATTACTGAATAGATGCATGATGCCATTATTGCCTAGAGTAACCATGTCGTCGTCGGCGTAGTCGCTCCCATCTTCCTTGGTGAGACGTCCCTGCACCACTATGTAACTCTCGCTAGGATGGATGAATAGATCTTGAGTTTCGATGTTGATTCTTATCTCTCCCGCATTGTTCAAACTCGTTCCGGTTATCGGTTCATATTCGTGAACCTCATATTCTTGAATACTTCCATCTTTCACTATGCTTTGTGCTATATCTAGTATATTTGCCACTTTTAAAGGGTTTTTTGTTTTTTTGTTTATTTATTAGCTTGCTTTTTTTTTATCTAGAAATAGTTTTAATTATTTTTTTATTATTATTTTTCTCTCCTATATATATAGATGTGTAAACAAGAAAATGTTAAAGAGAGTAAATAAAAAAAAATTGTTTTCTTTATCAAAACTTCGTCTTCTGTAATTGTTGTTCGTAAAACTTTCCGATGATCTCTTCTCCATCCAAAGCTTTGATTTCATAAGTTACCGGATCGGTGTGAAATATTTTGATTATCACGAAGATTTCCGAGGTCCATCGAGGAGTATAACCCTTTTCAAAGAGCTTCTTATAAGCGTAGATTCTCACACGATCACCGACCGCAAATTTCGGCATTCTAGACTTCTTCTTGATCTTAGATCTCTCAGGATATAGATTCGCGTAGACCCGTTTTTCGTTTTGAGGATCGCTAGCTTCCACGGGAGTCATCTTGATCGATCTGTGTCATGTGTTCTTGTAATCTTTAACCAGACCGTTCAGAGCGTATATGTATTTCTTGGTCAAATTCGCCGTGAAGTATCTATGCATCTTTTCCTTCATCGTTCGATTCCAACGTTCTACCATGCTGGCTTTCTCTTCATTTTCGATCGAGTAGAGGTCAATCAATCGATGAACGTGCTTGTTGTAGAATTCCTTTCCCTTATCCACCCACAATTTATTCAGTTTTCGAGAAGACGAATCAAATACGCTCTTCAGAGCCTCGGTGACGCAAGGTCCCGATTTATTCTTCAAAGCTCTGATTCAACCATATTTGGAAAATACGTCGATGACCGTAAATAGATATTTGACACCCTCGTTCCACCTTGAAAACGATCTCATGTCGACCAAGTCGGCAGACCAAATATCATCCAAACCCTTCACGAACACCCTTCTCTTTCGAAATTTACGCACGATGGGTTTGTGTAACTCCTCGGCCAATTCGCTCATCAATAATCATTTCTTCTTCTTTCCAGATGTGCTTTTTTTTTTAACGCCCCATCCAAATTGACGTTTTGCACCGATCAAATTGCCGACCAGCGAACGTTCTATCTTCTCTCTCCTGGTCGGATTCGATATGCCTCTCAATTTCCCCAACATGTTTTTATCGCAGACATCGTTGCGAGTCTTGGTGTCGGGATGTCCGGTGTAGCACAGATCATGATCATACGTGGCCGCATCCACCCTATTCACAGGTTTGCTCCAAGATTTAGGAGTCAGATCGGCGTTGAGTCTCTTGTTCAATTTCGTTCCAGGTCCCGTGAAACTGTGACCAGGCAGATGCATTTTGAAAGGTAGATTATTGATCATTTTATTCACGATGCCTTTACCTTTGCTCGCATTCTTTTTTTTTGATGAATCGAGTCTTGATACAACCACACACGTCGCAAATTCCGCGAAGCATCTGTCTGTCGTTTTTAGTTCGTACTTCTCGAGAATTACTCGTCTCGGTAACTCTCTTACACTTTACGCAATACATTTTTTTTTTAGAGTTATTTAAACTAATTTCGTTTTTATTTTATATATAAATTTAATATTTTTTTTAAAAATTCTGTTCTTATTATATATATATTTTTTTTTCAATCGCTGCTCTTAAGTTCTATCATCCTACTGAATTCCTCCCTGGCCTCTTTCCTCCCTTTTTCCACGAGAGAATCCTTCATCTCTTCCTTGATGATCTGACGAGTCTTGATTCTCACGGCTTCTTTCATGGCTTCATATTTCGTTTTCTCACCCAATATCCTGAAGTATTCTCCATCCGATATCCTACCACCTTTCAACGCCATCGAGATCATTTTGGATATCATGTCGATCGTGGAGTCGGTCAAGACGCGAATCTTGTCATGTTTCCTCACCTTCAGATATAATTTCCTACTCAAAAAGTTTCCGAGCGTGCTAAACAATCCCGTAATATGCAGTAATAGAGAACTCATTATATGTACTTGTGTGATTATAAATGAATAATATTAACGTGGATACGGTTCCACTGAATCAACTTGTACAGTATAATGGTCAGTTTACTTGCTACTTCTAAGTGATGAGATAGGAAAACAACATTTTGTGTGGAAAATCAAAATGTTTTGTGGTCATTTCTGGCAACTAAATTGTCCGAAATTTTCTGGCATATTGGCTGAAAAATCGGCTTCTTCCTGACTCAGGGGTGGGTTGGGGAACAGTCCTTCATGAAACCCCGGCCCATACGCCCATAATTCATATGTACTAATTAATTTTTTCCAAAGCAGAAAGGATATCGCTTGTTTTTCTTTCTATGAAAATATTCTGTAATTATTGAAGAGCAAATTTTGTGTTAAATGTTTTGGTGTCCTGCTGTATCTCAAATATCTGTTTTGGCTGCATAAAAACTAGCAGCATCACAAAAACTTTGATTTCCACTAAATTTTCTGTTTTCAAAACTGATCGATAGTTTTTTGTACAATGCAGTTTGCCTTTTCACATTAAAAAGTTGGGAAAGCCCGTAATTTGTCCAACAAATTACAATTCTCTAGTTTTTTTTTTCTTTTTCTTTTTTTTTCCTCCCTGAATTTTGACTGTTGAACTGCTCGAAAACTAGCTGTACGATTTTGACCAAATTTGGCACACTCATGTAATGTCATAGAGTCTAGGGAAATGCGGTATCGTCATATCTGTGAAAACGCGTATTTTCAAAATATTCTGCCAAAACCTTCAAATTTTCAACATTTTTCGAATGTCTCAAAATTGTTATTTAGCTCAAATTTTGCACACATTTAGAGCATAATATGATACACCACAATCACTACTCAAATCTGTCAACATTAACCCCCCACTGGACATAAATGACATGAATATAGAATTTTTCTTCAAAATTGATCAACTTCAAAGGCAAATTTCTCTAATAACAATGTTGTTGTAAGAATTATCTTGGTTTGAATAGATGCAACAATGATTGCCGAAGAAAGTTACTGTTTACTTTTTAATCTCAGATTTAACCCTCAAGCACAATGAGGGCGAGGATAAGAGTACCTTTTGATAATGCCAAAATTAGCCATCTTTGATTGCTTTTTCTATCACTTTGGAAAGGGTTAATTTCAAAAACTTTTCATGTACGTATTCACAATTGACTACCGAGGATATCTGATGTTGTAAGTTTGGTTGTAACGTTTAACCCTATCCCATTCTGGTTGCATAAAGGTCAGTACCGTCCAAAAAATTCCAATTTTTCAGAATTTGGTAAGTTTAGGTGGCGATTTACTCCATTTTTAATTGCTTGAGCTCTGAATGTTTTCTATAGTTGCTTGCAGCAGTCAAAGTATGACAAATTTTGTTCTATATGTTATTATTAAAAGTTTAACCCTTGGCAGATTTGAGACTTCCCATAAGGGTACTGTCGGAATAATTGTTATTTTCGCCAACGTTTACATGCTCTTTCTCAACACTGGGGCCATATTGTCTTCAAACCTTTTCCATGAGAGGATTGGGCCTTCATCCAAGAACAATTTTGCTGTTATATATTTTATTCAAAGTTTTAACCTTCACCAAGATTTCGGGCCATGAATTTGAGTGCCCTAAAATTCTTCATAAAATTGGCTAATTTGGAGCTCACTTTTCTTCCATTTTCGAAAGGAATATCGAAAAATGATTTACATGTTCGTATTTACAATTGCCTGCCGAGCATATTTGCTGTTGTAAGTTTGGTTGTAAAGTTTAACCCTATGCTCGTTCTGTTTGCATAAAGGTAGGTGCAGTAAAAAAAAAACGATCGTTTTTCAGAATTTGGTAAGTTCAAGTAGCGCTGTGAAATCCTTTACTTATTCCCAGTTCCTTATTCAACATTCCTCAATTGGGCGAAATTCGTGGAATAAACGGCGTTGTAGGGTGGCGCCCTGAGATACAAGATTATTGAAATACAAAGCTTCATACTCCTACCCCTTTTAAGGGGTCAGCTTGAACCCTAAAAGTGACCAAATGGTCAAAATGGTAATTATTCACCGAAATTCTCGGAATAAACGGCGATATAGGGTGGCGCCCTAAAACACAAGATTATTGAAATCCTAAGTTTCACGGTCCGACCCCTATTAATGGGTCAGCCTGACCCCTAAAAGTGTCCAAATGGTGAAAATAGTAATTATTGGCCGAAATTCGCGGAATAAGCGGCGTTGTAGGGTGGCGCCGTTAAGACACAAGATTATTGAAATTCTAAGTTTCATACTCCGACCCCTTTTAAGGGGTCAGCGTGACCAAAATGGTCAAATGGTCAAAATGGTAATTATTCACCAAAATTCTCAGAATAAACGGCGATGTAGGGTGGCGCCCTAAGACACAAGATTATTCAAATCCTAAGTTGCACACTCTGACCCCTTTTAAGGGGTCAACCTGACCCCTAAATTGACTAAATGGTTAAAATGGTAATTATTGGCCGAAATTCGCGGAATAAAAGGCATTGTAGGGTGGCGCCCTGAGATACAAGATTATTGAAATCCTAAGTTTCACGGTCCGACCCCTATTAATGGGTCCGCCTGACCCCTAAAAGTGTCCAAATGGTCAAAATAGTAATTATTGGCCCAAATTCGCGGAATAAACGGCGATGTAGGGTGGCGCCCTAAGAAACAAGATTATTGAAATCCTAAGTTTCACACTCTGACCCCTCTTAAGGAGTCAACGTGACCCCTAGAAGTGACCAAATGGTCAAAATAGTAATAATTGGCCGAAATTCGCGGAATAAAATACATTGTAGGGTGGCGCCCTAAGATACAAGATTATTGAAATCCTAAGTTTCACGGTCCGACCCCTATTAATGGGTCTGCCTGACCCCTAAAAGTGTCCAAATGATCAAAATAGTAATTATTGGCCGAAATTCGCGGAATAAACGGCGTTGTAGGGTGGCGCCCTAAGAAACAAGATTATTGAAATCCTAAGTTTCACACTCCGACCCCTTTTAAGTGGTCAACGTGACCCCTAGAAGTGACCAATGGTCAAAATGGTAATTATTGGCCGAAATTCGCGGAATAAAAGGTATTGTAGGGTGACGCCCAAGGATACAAGATTATTGAAACCCTAAGTTTCATACTCCGACCCTTTTAAGGGGTCAGCTTCTCCCCTAAATGTGACCAAAAGGTCAAAATGGTGATTATTCCCCTAAATTCGTGGAATAAACGGCGATGTAGGGTGGCGCCCTAAGATACAAGATTATTGAAATCCTAAGTTTCACACTCCGGCCCCTTTTAAAGGGTCAACTTGACCCCTAAAAGTGTCCAAATGGTCAAAATAGGAATTATTAGCCGAAATTCGTGGAATAAAATGCATTTTAGGGTGGCGCCCTAGGATACAAGATTATTGAAATCCTAAGTTTCACACATCGACCCCTTTTAAGGGGTCAGCCTGACCCCTAAAAGTGACCAAATGGTCAAAATAGCAATTATTGGCCGAAATTCGCGGAATAAACAGCGTTGTAGTGTGGCGCCCTAAGATACAAGATTATGGAAATACTAAGTTTCATACTCCGACCCCTTTGAAGGGGTCAGCTTGTCTCCTAATAGTGACCAAATGGTCAAAATGGTAATTATTCCTGTAAATACGTGGAATAAACGGCGAGTCAACATAACCCCTAAAAGTGACCAAATGGTCAAAATGGTAATTATTGGTCGAAATTCACGGAATAAAAGGCATTGTAGGATGGCGCCCTAAGATACAAGGTTATTGAAAACCTAAGTTTCACACTCCGATCCCTTTTAAGGGGTCAACCTGACCCCTAAAAGTGACCAAATGGTCAAAATAGTAAATATTGGCTGAAATTCGCGGAATAATCGGCGATGTAGGGTGGCGCCTAAGATACAATATTATTGAATCCTAAATTTCACACTCCGACCCCTTTTAAGGGGTCAACGTGACCCCTAAAAGTTACCAAATGGTCAAAATAGTAATTACTCCCCGAAATCCGCGGAATAAAAGGCGTTATAGGGTGGAGCCCTAGGATACAAGATTATTGAAATCCTAAGTTTCACACTCTGACCCATTTTATGGGGTCAACCTGACCCATAAAAGTCACCAAATGGTGAATATTGGCCGAAATTCGCGGAATAAACGGCGTTGTAGTGTGGCACCCTAAGAAACAAGATCATTGAAATCCTAAGTTTCGCACTCCGACCCCTTTGAAGGTGTCAACATGACCCCTAAAAGTGAAAAAATGGTCAAAATAGTAATTATTGGCCAAAATTCGCAGAATAAAAGGCATTGTAGGGTGGCGCTCTAGGATACAAGATTATTGAAATCCTAAGTTACACACTCCGACCTCTTTAAGGGGTCAGCCTGATCCCTAAAAGTGACCAAGTGGTCAAAATAGTAATTATTGTCTAAAATTCGCGGAATAAACGGTGTTGTAGGGTGGCGCCCTAAGTTAAAGATTATTGAAATATTAAGTTTCATACTCCGACCCTTTTAAGGGGTCAGCTTGACCAAAATGTTCAAATGGTCAAAATGGTAATTATTCACCGAAATTGTTGGAATAAACGGCGATGTAGGATGGCGCCCTAAGAAACAAGATTATTGAAACCCTAAGTTTCACACTCTGACACCTTCCAAGGGGTCAACCTGACCCCTAAAAGTGAGCAAATGGTCAAAATAGTAATTATTGTCCGAAATTCGCTAAATAAAAGGCATTGTAGGGTGGCACCCTAGGATAAGAGTTTATTGAAATATTAAGTTTCATACTATGACCCCTTTCAAGGGGTCGGCTTGGCCCCTAAAAGTGACCAAATGGTTAAAATGGTAATTATTCAGCTAAATTCGCGGAATAAATGGAGATGTAGGGTGGCGCCCTAAGATACAAGATTATTGAAATCCTAAGTTTCTCACTCTGACCCATTTTAAGGGGTCAGTCTGACCCCTAAAAGTGACCAAATCGTGATTATTGGCCGAAATTCGCGGAATAAAAGGCATTGTAGGGTGGCGCCCTAAGATAAAGATTATTGAAATCCTAAGTCTCACACCCCAACCCCATTTAAGGGTCAGTTTGACCCTTAAAAGTGACCAAATGGTCAAAATAGTAATCACCAGCCAAAATTCACGGAATAAACGGCGTTGTAGGGTGGCGCCCTCAGATACAAGATTATTGAAATACTAAGTTTCATACTCCGACCCCCTTTAAGGGGTCAGCTTGACCAAAATGTTCAAATGGCCAAAATGGTAATTATTCACCGAAATTCTCAGAATAAACGGCGATGTAGGGTGGCGCCCTAAGATACAAGATTATTGAAATCCTAAGTATCACGGTCCGACCCCTATTAAGGGGTCAGCCTGACCCCTAAGTGTCCAAATGGTCGAAATGGTCATTATTTCCCTAAATTCGCGGAATAAACGGCAATGTAGGGTGGCGCCCTAAGATACAAGGTTATTGAAAGCCTAAGTTTCACACTCTGACCCCTTTCAAGGTGTCAACCTGACCCCTAAAAGTGAACAAATGGTCAAAATGGTAATTATTGGCCGAAATTCGCGGAATGAACGGCGTTGTAGGGTGGCGCCCTAAGATACAAGATTATTGAAATCCTAAGTATCATGGTCCGACCCCTATTAAGGGGTCAGCCTGACCCCTAAGTGTCCAAATGGTCGAAATGGTAATTATTCCCCTAAGTTCGCGGAATAAACGGCGATGTAGGGTGGCGCCCTAAGATACAAGGTTATTGAAAGCCTAAGTTTCACACTCTGACCCATTTTAAGGGGTCAACCTGACCCATAACAGTTACCAAATGGTCAAAATAGTAATTATTGGCCGAAATTCGCGGAATGAACGGCGATGTAGGGTGGCGCCCTAAGATACAAGATTATTGAAATCCTAAGTTTCATACTCCGACCCCTGTTTAGGGGTCAGCCTGACCCCTAAAAGTGACCAAGTGGTCAAAATGGTAATTATTCCGCTAAATTCGCGGAATAAACGGCGATGTAGGGTGGCACCCTAAGATACAAGATTATTGAAATACTAAGTTTCATACTTCGATCGCTTTTAAGGGGTCAGCTTGACCCCTAAAAGTGACCAAATGGTCAAAATGGTAATTATTGGCCAAAATTCGCGGAATAAATTCTGTTTAATCTCATTTAAAATCAAGTGTGCCTCGGAAAGATTTTGACACTAGCTACCATAAAACTACCCCCAGTGTTCCACCAAAGTACCACAAAACTACTTCCCAGAACAAAATGTACCTATCCCTAAGTTACACCAAAGCATTCAAGAAATGGAAATAAATGGTGCAATTCAAGTTTCGAGTAGACATTGATACTGCAGAAAAAATCCAAAAAGAAAAAGAAACCAAAACAAAGGGATAAGCCTTCTGCTGCTTCCCTTCGTGAGAGTCCATAGATTTGGCCAGGTAATCACTCGATCATAGCTGGCCGGCGCTTCGTCCTATTGTCGTGAAAAGATGGGACTGCACAGTTCCAATATTAGGTCTCAATTCAATTCCCTCTTCTGGCAAACCCTCTCTTTCATACTGGCCGGCATATGGTCACTTGCGGGTAGAAGGTGGGCGGTGTGGATTGGAACCGCGCGTGCTGAAGCCGCTGGACAACCTCTCACAGGCGCCACCACACACCTCTCCCAGCCTCCAAGTTGGCGACGAGTTAGAGACTTTTTAAACATAAATTCCGGGCCGTCCGATGAACGATGGACGATTGAAATGGGCGAAGGAGAAAAAAAGAAAAGTGAGCAGCTGTATGCTGTACTGACAAGGTGACAGGTTGAACCTAAACATGGGTAGATTTGGGTATATACTGGAGCTGGAAGGGCTCCCCTCTCGTAGACAAACGCCACACGGCGATGAGCGGATAAATAACAACTGGGCACCTTTATGGATCATTGCACAATTTGTGTTAAAAAAGTCTCTAACTCGTCGCCAGATTTACATCGAATTCGACCCCTCTGAATTGGCAGACACAGAATCAAAATTTCAGATTATGACTAATTGCATAGCAGATATCAGAACCTTTATGCTGGTGAACAAACTAAAACTGAACGGTAATGAAACATAACTCATTATATTTTCCTCCAGGTACAAACCAGCACCAGATGTTTTGCCTCCTCTGAAAATAGGTTACAATACTGTCAGCCTATCTACCACGGTCAGAAACTTGGGCGTGTATCTTGATACACATCTGACCATGTCTTATCACATATCAAAACTCTGTCAGTCTGCAAATTTTCACATTCGGAACATCGGTCGAGCAAGGAAAATCCTAACAAAATATGCCACTGAACGTCTCGTGCATGCATTCATTTCATCTTGGCCAGACTTGGGCTCCCGAAAAAGCAAATTAATAGATTGCCCATAATTCAGAATACTGCTGCCGGTATAGTGACCCGCACTAAGAAGAACGAACACATTACTCCTCAGTTAATGAATCTTCATTGGCGCCCCATTGCAGCCAGAATAGACTTCAAAATTATTCTGTTCACCTATAAAACACAAGCAAACGTATTGCCTTCTTATGTTTCTGAGTTAGTCAAAGTGTATGCACCAAAACGCCCACATCACTCCTCATGCCACAACCTACTGGAACAGCCCACATATGACCTTGCATCACATGGTGGGTGTTCTTTTAGTTACAATGCTCAAAGACTTTTCAATATGTTACCTGAATCTGTGAGAATGGCCCAATCTCTTCCAGTTTTCAAATCAAAGCTAAAATCTTTTCTATTTAAAAAATATTACCCTTATGTTGATTAATACCATATTCTGTGTATTTATGTTTCTTTCATGTTGTTCGGCGCCTTGGAACTTTTTGTAATATTGTGAAAAGTGCGCTATGCAAATCTTACCTATTATTATTACAATGCTTTGGGGGTAGTTTTGAAGTAAATACATTTCATGTCTTGGTGTAAAAGCACAGCCACAAAAGGTTGGACAGAACTGAATTATAAACAGATCCAACACAACTAAGGTCGAACTGTTCGAGTAAACTAAGATTGCTGGTACAGCAGATGTAGGGTTGAGAGTGGGTGCAATGGAAAAGTGGGAACCTCTCTTTTTGTATTCTCGGGGAAATTAGCCCGGCTGCAAAATTTGAAATCCACACTTAAAAAATCTGAAACCTGTAGTCGTCAAAGGCAGGCAGATGAAGTCATTAACTTACGCATTTATAATTATTTATTTCATTTTTGGAATGCTTTTAAGAGAACTTTAGGGTAAATACAGTTTGTGCTTTGAGGGTAACTCTGGGGTAATTTGAGATAACACTGAGATATTTGGGGGGACAATTTGTTAGACAGAAGAACAACAAGGGCCATCGGAATTACAACGAAGATTACTTATATTACCAATACAGTATGATGATGATATATTTAAATTCATAGAATGAACATGAATTGAATGAAAAAAATACATTATCTCGCCCTAAAGTCCATTTCGGCACGTACACCTTAGCTATTTGGGTTTGGACTTTTTGCAGAAAGAATTGGCGGCTCAGGAGCCTCATGGGCCCCGAAGTAGTACTTGCGGGCTCTTGGTGTAGTAATCATCGGATCCGCGAGGGAGAATTTAAGGGGTAATACCCCACTATTTGGATAGTGACCGAGGTGTAACATCCACTCCCGAAGAAAAACGCCATTTCCTGATCTCGGACTCCATTAACCAACCAAGGCCCAGAAAGGTCGAAGATTTACTGCAGTAGTAATCATCGGAACTTGATGGCGAGGGGAGTCGGGGATGAATCCCCGACAGAATGAAATTTTTGAAAATTGGTTTTGAAAACTGCATTTCCGTGTATTCACAAGTCAATGAGGTGGCGTACTCATGGCTCGGGGATTCTAGTAGAGATGATTTGGAGTAGTAATCCTAAGAGCGGCTGGGCATGGTATCAGGGGACTGTCCTGGGCTGTCCCTATCATTTGTAAAGAAATAAGAAAATTTCATTCTTGTGGTGTTAAACTCATTTCATCACGGTCTTATTGAAAGGGAATAGGATTCGTGCAGTTATTAAAGCTGGAAGGGCCCTGTTTCAAAATTCTATCATATGTCAGTTCCGAATATAAACTTATCAAGAAATAAAGGCAGCCAACAGGCTCAACACATGGTGACATCGCACCCAACATTACTTGAGCGTTAGCAGTCGGAGAGCGATGACGGAATCCCATTTTACGGAGTCGGATAAGAATCCCATTTACGAAATCCCTTTTTAAGAATCCCTTTTTGGAAAACGCCTGTGGCTATGGAATCCCTTTTTCATGAAATGAGGCTAAGACTCGTATGTGTGAGTCACTTGTTAGAGCAATTGCTCTATATCTCATTTGCGCGATAGGATTCGAGTCGTTCGAGCAATGACTTTTCATTAATTGCTGGATAGCTTATATGGGAAATTTGGGATAGGTATGTCTTGGGGGTAACCTAGAAGGCTGGGCCAAACAGGTAATAGTATCTTCAAATTAGTATCCTATAAAGGTATCCTCCAATAGTCCAGTAGTACAATACAATAGGTATCCTCAAATACCGGTATGTGCCCATGTGATAGTGCACAATGTGTCACATTGTGCATTTTCGCATAAACACATATTGGCACATCCAACATGTGGCTATGTGCTACCTATAATGTGTACACATGACAAGTATCCTATAAAAGGTATCCCCGAAAGGAATCCTCCAATATTACAATACCGGGCCATAGGTATCCTCAAATACCCGTATGGGCCTATGTGCTAGTGCACAATGTGTCACATTTTGAATTTTCATATAAGCATATATCGGTACATTCAGCATGTGTCAATGTGCTACAGGTAATGTGTACAAATAGTGACACAATGTGTAATAACACACAAGCACATTCCACCAAACACCCAAGTTCCATTGAATCCTTTTTTTTTAAAAAAACGTCTGAACTTCGGCACCCCTTTTTATCGCATGTGGCTATGTGCTAGTGCACAATGAGTCACATTATGCATTTTCACATAAGCACATATCGGCACATCCAGTATGTGCCCATGTGCTACCTGTAATGTGTACAATAGAACATAAACATGTCTTGGATCGTCGGAATACTTATGAAACAAGGTAGTAACGGCACAAGACTGCAAGAATGTTAGAAGACTAGTATTGGATGACTGCAATATAGCCAAATCATAGGACAGATAGTTGAAGATAAGATGGAAGCCACTGGTAAGACTACCTGTATAGGAGCTAGGAGCCATATAGGAGCTAAGAGCCATATAGGAGCTGTATAGGAACCCGGTCATAGGTTCCCTAAAATACCCGTATGTGCCTATGTGCTTGTACACATTGTGTCATATTGTGCGTATTCACAAAAGCACATATCGGCACATCCAGCATGTGCCTATGTGCTACATGTAATGTGTACAAGAGAACATGAACACGTCTAGGGGTCTTCAGAATACTTTATAAGGAGATGGGGGAGTTATAAGATAGCTTGTAGATACATAGGTAGAAAGCGAGAATTTAGTAGGAAATCTGAGCCAAGTAAACAATTATCGGGTTATTACAGTAATTCTACGAAGTATTCAAAGATTCTGCTGGAATCAGAACCAGTGAAGGACTCATATACAAAGGAATTCGTCCGATAGCACTACGTACTACTATTATAAATAGCATTCGTGGTGAATCCGTATCAAATAAAAGTCGTTTTGGGTGATTTGGGGTATTGTCGGGTGGTTTATGGTAATTCTACGAAGTATCCGAGGATTTGGGGAAAACCCGAACCTGAAAATTACTCTAGTTCAATTGAACTTACCCCCCCCCCCCCGGGGGGGGGGGGGGGGGGCTCTCGGTACTTTAGCACTACGTGCTAACAGAAACAGTATTACCATTACTACCACCACCACTTCCCCACTTCAATAGTACCGGTGTAAAATGTGAAAATGAAAGGTCCAAGACAAATTTAAGGCTAATTTTGTACATTACGTGGAGGGTGGATAGATTTTCAATCTGATAAATATTTACACTTTTAAATAAGGAAGAAGCACTAGAAATGTTTCAGCTCAATGACCCCCGCGTTGCAACACGATGGTCGGTGATGTGAAACATTTCCATTGCTCTCAGAAGTTGAAAATAACCACCGAGTAGAAGATCTACCCGACTATGACTTGAAGTGATGCAACGCCAACGTACTGTAGTTATCAGTCGCGATAAAAACTCATTTTTTTACATCCTCTACTTCTGTCTGGTTACGATTATAAAAATACAGGCCACTTTCGTTTATTTGCAAAAACAACAAAAAATTACCTTTGGTTTACAGGGCTGTATTCGATATGATTACCAGTGCTGACAATGTCGAATGAGGAAATGGCAATCAGTGTTGTTTTTATTTTGCTTATGAAAGTCAGGCGAGATACATGCCTTTTTATCATATTATTAATTATTATTTTAAATGTTGTTATACAGGTGAAAGCAAGTCAAATAGATACACATTTTCATCAACTATCTAAACATTTGTCCTGCAAAAGTGTTTGTTTATTGATTTTTTACAATTGTCATAGAAAAGGTGAAACTCACTCACTCACTCACTCACTCACACTATTTGTCTGGTTATTGAAGCATTTTTAAATTACCTAATTATATTGTTTTTGCTGCAGCAAAATATTATTTCATTTAAAATAATTTTTCGAGATAGATACTGAAATAATAAAAGTTTATTCCGAGATAGAAAGATGGAATGTAGCTTTACCAAATCAATATTTCAAAATAAAGAAATTTAATTTCAAGATAATAGTGTAAATATTTAAATCCAAGAGAGTTTTACTTTGATACAGCCAAATAATTATTCTGATTATAATATAACAAAATAACAGTTCAAATTATTAGTGTGGTGGGTATATCGCGGTTAAAAGATATCCGTTCCTGTCTGTTATTATAACTTGGAAGCGCTGGAAATTCGCATGAAACATTGTACTCTCTTATTTTATTTAGCAAGATGGCTAATATGTAAACGTTTTAAAGTGTGCTATGGTGGAATAACAAGGGTGGTTAGACTCATTTTGATGTGCGTTTAAAGAATAAGTCAACTCTGGTACATTTACACGTTCCGAATCTTGCTCTTGCAATGCGATGGCCAAGCTATGACATCTACATGGTCTCTCTGTCAGATGACATGGTGTGGACAGTCTGTACCCGTTTTGGAGAGCCCGCGGGAAGTTCGTCTGTATCATTAGACTACTGTGTGCCTATGCTATACAGAATTGCAATATCTTAATATTGCAGAGATGATCATCAAAATTGGTTCTGTTGCTTTCGGCTTTACCTTCTACTATTATTGTAACCATCTGATGCCACTGCAACATCATGCTAATCCCGATCACCCGACCAACAAAACATTTCACTCGAACATTGCCCCTTTCAACCGCCACTATTATCATCACTATGGTTATTAACTTTGACCTCATTTATACCTCTCTTCGTACCCTCCCCCCTCCCCCCTCTCGTGACCAGAACGTCAATTGTTCCATTTTCTGTGAGATAACAAGATACCTATGGCAAAAACCTGCAATGGTATCCTTACGGACAGAATGGAGAATTTGTGATTTCAAACATATAAATCTTAAAAGTAATGTCACTTGTTAATCAACGTGAGCAAAAACCATTAATTTGTGTGTGCAACAATTTTTCTGACATATTCAAGAAAATACTGTCTACTTATATTTGAAAATTTGTTGATTTTAGAAGGATTTAATTGAATAGTTTTATTTTTATAATTATTTTATGGACTAAGCAGTTGTCTCTGTTATATTATTGTTTTTATAATTTTATTTTCATACTTTTTATTTATTAAAAACTATTTTTGAATTCTGTTACACATGATGCCTTTCCTATTTTCGAAATAAGTTACGGGGCTGCAAACAAAGTTTGCACAGGACCAGGTGGATTGGTGACCCCAAGGAGCCAAAACTTAATTTCTCGAAACGTTTATAAAGTTTCTTCTCTATGCGTTTCTCAGCAGTAATTTTGTTGTTAAATAGGTTCTGCAATTAACGGCCTTTAAAATTTACTCGCTCACCCTTGAAGGTTGATTACGACTGCAGCACCTTCGTATATTTTGCAGTTGTCCAAATGGACCTCACAACGGCGTACAGCAGTGTAATATAATTTAAATGGGAAATAATAATAATAATAATAATAATAATAATAATAATAATAATAATAATAATAATAATAATAATAATAATAATAATAATAATTGTACATGACATAGCGCTCATAACTGTTTCACTCAGTGGCCGCGAGACATTCTATAGCGCTGCACATTATTATCCCTGATCCATATGTAATCATTACAAATCATTCTGATTCAATCTCAACTCCCTGAGGGGCATACAACCCATGCCGCGAAAATACCGCGCTCGGAGTTAATTATCTTCAGAGGTACCCATCTTATAGATGGGTGAGCTGGAGCCATCGCAGTTAATTGTCTTGCTCAAGACCACAATGCGATTGGCGCGGGTCGGGTTCGAGCTCACGACCTTCCAATTCGAAGTCTGTCGCTCTAAACGATGAGCTACTGGTCACAGAAGGTGAAGGTCGATGATCAGGCTGCATGCTGGTTGATTTGGTGGGGTGATATGACACAACAAAATTGATAAAAGAGAAACAAATCGGGCAACAGCAATTATATACGCCTCTTTCAAATACCACAGATCCCATAGATGTGATGTATATCAGACATTGGTTGAAAAAGCCCTACACTTAATTGATACTCAACAACATTCCTAAACCACTGTCAGTCAAGTATCACTGTATTCCCACGAGACCCAAAGGGCCAGTGAATATACAAGTACTCATGTATTAAATAGATAGATAAAAGTGGCATGCCACTTGATACATGTACAGTACAGACTCCACGGTGTTGAAAAACACAAGTCTCTGGTAATCACCCGGGAAGTGGAACACAGAAATACATATACACATTGCATAACCGACAACGCATCTATGTTTTTACACGCCACTGATTGACCGATTTAATAATTGTTCGATGGGGGTGGTTGCTTATAAGGTGTCCAATACTAGCAGTACCATAGCCAAATCTGCAAGATATCATCATGTAACAACAGAGGGATGCAACCAGGCAACGCTGGCCGTGTGTGTCTCTTGTGCATTTGGGAGGCTATTACTGCGGGCAATCGTTACTAATATTCTTTTCTTATCAGTTTCTCCAGCCCCTGGCTAGACATATACAATGGCCTTACGATGCATTTCAAAATAATATTAAACGGTAATCACAAAACAGTTTGATATGATCATCCATGTCTATGTTTCACATGAAGCGACGCATTGGTGGGAGAAAAGAGTAAACAGTATATAAGAAGATTTAGGGGTCATAGCAGCTAAGAACTCCTGTTTATTTGCGCATCTTTAGGTTATAATAAAACTGATGACTTGGCTCAAGGAGAGATATTGCAGATTGTCTTCCCGAGGGACACATTGTCTCCGGAGACGTCAGCCGAGGTAGATAATGTTTCCAATGGGAGACAGTCTGCAATATCCCCACAGAGTCAGGATCACTATTATTTTATTATACCGAATAGAGAGGTCAGTCAGGTTTACCTTTGCTTTAAAATGGGGGAGTAGGCAGGCGGTGCTTGAGTGCATGACCTTAAATAGAGGCAGTAAGAAAGAGTTCAATAATATTAATGTAATTTAACAAATTCAATTATGTTATCACAGCATTAGCTTAATTTCCTTGATGGTGCCAGTAAATTATTGTTCAATCTTAATCATCCTTTGGATTGAGGTACTAGTGTTTCTGTCAGAATTGAATTTTTGTGCACTGCATGTTACATGTAGAATTTAATAATGAATTATAAGAATCAATTTCAAGTCCAAGCAATTTATCAAGTTCATCATCACTCATAGTCAAGATAGCATTAACGTTAACGTCAAGTTCAAGTCGACCTCTCTCTAAGAGCTATTAATTTTCCAAGCTCTTCGATGTTGCAGTCGAAATAATGTCAGAGTTTTGCCATTTCTTCCTCTCACTCAGATGATTCGCATATGATCGACAAGAAGATTCTGCTTTATGCCCTGTGCTCTGTATCATATGCCGTGCTTCTATAAAACGGGGGTGGGGAGTGTTTGGGGAGATGTCTCAAATTCAGCCGGAAAAGTAAATACGGGTTCATTGGTCCTACAGCCATAATAAAATAAGTACCATGGTACACAATGATGTCCCAGAACACAATGGTATGTAGGGTAATACCATGGTATATCATGATGTTTAGAGACAATACCATGGTGTGCCATGTCACTTTTTTTAGAACGAGGACATTTCACTACAGTGTACGAAATATTGGCCTCACACCTTTCAAATAAGTAAGGACATAAAGAGATAAAATGGGTTAACTGATAAGCAGGTGAAAATGGAAACTATGGAACAACAAAACGCTTTGTAGTAGATCAACATTCATCAGGCTGCACTATTTCAGTTACTTGTCACTGTGTCCAAATAGACAGTGAAAGAAAAACGCATATAAAAAAGCACACTGCACGTAAATGTTTGGGCGTCAGGCGTACTTATACAACTGTTTATGCAAAATTACCCACTGTGAAGTTTACAAGTAATTAACATCGGTTCCACTGTGCCAGAACACACCGACTTAAACTTTTCCTGCACAATAACCAACTGAACTTGAGCAATAATATCCATATTCCCCATACAAATTTTCCCATGGAAGGTTCACCGGGTCCACGCGGACAAAGAAATGCCAAGAATAGAATGAAGGATTCAAACCAAGTTGATTCTCAGGTGCAAACCGACACCATTTGTTTTGGGCGGCAAATTCAGGCTAATGATTACAGTTATGAGGATTTGGAGCCCTAAAAAGTCAAATGATAAAACCTGGGATTTCAATAATCTTGTATCTTCGGACGCCACCCAACAACGCCGTTGTCCCGCGAATTTCGGCCCGTAATTACCATTTTGTTTATTTGGTCAATCTAAGCGGTCAATCTGACTTTATAAAGGGGGTCAGAGTATGAAACTTAGCATACCAATTATCTTGTATCTCAGAGCGCCACCCTACATCGCCATTTATTCATCGAATTTCGGTTAATAACAATTTTGATCACTTGGTCACTTTTAGGGATCAGGCCTACCCCTTAAAAGGGGTCAGAGTATGAAACGTAGGATTTCAATAATCTTGTATCTAAGGGCGCCACACTACAACGCCGCTTATTCCGCGAATTTCGGCCAATAATTACCATTTTGACCATTTGGTCATTTTAAGGGTCGAGCTGATCCCTTAAAAGGGGTCGGAGTATGAAACTTAGTATTTCAATAATCTTGTATCTTAGGCCTCGAAAGGGATCGGAATATGAAACTTAGTATTTCAATAATTTTGTATCGCCACCCTGCAATGCCTGTTATTCCGTGAATTTCGGCCAACAATTACTATTTTGACCATTTGGTCAGTTTTAGGGGTCAGGTTGACCCCTTAAAAGATGTCGGAGTGTGAAACTTAGGATTTCAATAATCTTGTATCTTAGGGCGCCACCCTACACCGCCGTTTATTCCGCGAATTTAGGTGAATAGTTACCATTTTGACAGTTTGGTCACTTTTAGGGGTCAATCTGACCCCTGAAAAGGGGTCGGGGTGTGAAACTTAGTATTTCAATAATCTTGTATCTTAGGGCGCCACCCTACATCGCCGTTTATTCCGAGAATTTCGGTGAATAATTACCATTTTGACCATTTGACCATTTTGGTCAAGCTGACCCCTTTAACGGGGTCGGAGTATAAAACTTAGTATTTTAATTTCCTTGTATTTGAGGGCGCCACCCTACAACGCCATTTATTCCGTGAATTTCGGCCAGTAATTACCATTTTGACCATTTGGTCACTTTTACGGGTCAGACTGACCCCTTAAAAGAGTTTGGGTGTGAAACTTAGGATTTCAATAATCTTGTATCTTAGGGCGCCACCCTACATTGCCTTTTCTTCTGCGAATTTCGGCCAATAATTACCATTTTGACCATTTGGTCTCTTTTAGGGGTCACGCTGACCCCTTAAAAGGGGATGGAGTGTGAAACTTAGGATTTCAATAATCCTGTATCTTAGGGCAACACCCTACATCGCCGTTTATTGCGCGAATTTAGGTGAATAATTACCATTTTAACCATTTGGTCACTTTTAGGGGTCAAGCTGATCCCTTAAGAGGGGTAGCAGTGTGAAACTTAGGATTTCAATAATCTTGTATCTTAGGGCGCCACCCTACAACGCCTTTTATTCTGCGAATTTCGACCAATAATTACTATTTTGACTATTTGGAAACTTTTAGGGGTCAGGCTGAGCCCTGAAAAGGGTCGAAATGTAAAACTTAGGATTTCAGTAATCTTGTATCTTAGGGCGCCACCCTACAACGCCTTTTATTCCGCAAATTTTGGCCAATAATTACTATTTTGACCATTTGGTAACTATTAGCAGTCACGTTGACCCCTTAAAAGGGGTAGGGGTGTGAAACTTAGGATTTCAATAATCTTGTATTTTGGGGCGCCACCCTACATCGCCGTTTATTCCACGAATTTCGGTGCATAATGACCATTTGCTCACCCTACAATGCCTTTTATTCCGTGGAATTCGACCAATAATTACTATTTTGACCATTTGGAAACTTTTAGGGGTCAGGCTGACCCCTTAAAAGGGTCGGAATGTGAAACTTAGGATTTCAATAATCTTGTATCTAAGGGCGCCACCCTACATTGCCTTTTGTTCTGCGAATTTCGGCCAATAATTACCATTTTGACCATTTGGTCTCTTTTAGGGGTCATGCTGACCCCTTAAAAGGGGATGGAGTGTGAAACTTAGGATTTCAATAATCCTGTATCTTAGGGTACCACCCTACATCGCCGTTTATTCCGCGAATTTCGGTGCATAATTACCATTTTGACCATTTGTTCACTTTTAGGGGTCAAGCTGACCCCTTAAAAGGGGTCGGAGTATGAAACTTAGTATTTCAATAATCCTGTATCTTAGGGCGCCACCCTACAACGCCGTTTATTCCATGAACTGTGGCCAGTAATTACTTTTTTGACCATTTGGTGACTTTCAGGGGTCAGGATGTCCCCTTAAAAGGAGTAGGGATGTGAAACTTAGGATTTCAATAATCTTGTATTTTGGGGCGCCACCGTACATCGCCGTTTATTCCACGAATTTCGGTGCATAATGACCATTTTGACCATTTGGTCACTTTTAGGGGTCAAGCTGACCCCTTAAAAGGGGTCAGCATATGAAACTTAGGATTTCAACAATGCTTTTTATTCTGCGAATTTCGGTGCATAATTACCATTTTGACCATTTGTTCACTTTTAGGGGTCAAGCTGACCCCTTAAAAGGGGTCGGAGTATGAAATTTAGTATTTCAATAATCCTGTATCTTAGGGCGCCACCCTGCAATGCCATTTATTCCACGAATTTTGGCCAATAATTACTTTTTTAACCATTTGGTCACTTTCAGGGGTCAGGCTGACCCCTTAAAAGGGGTAGGGGTGTGAAACTTAGGATTTGAATAATCTTGTATTTTGGGGCGCCACCCTACATCGCCATTTATTCCACGAATATCGGTGCATAATGACCATTTTGACCATTTGGTCACATTTAGGGGTCAAGTTGACCCCTTTAAAGGGGTCAGAGTGTGAAACTTAGGATTTCAATAATCTTGTATCTTGGGGCGCCACCCTACATCACCGTGTATTCCGCGAATTTCGGTGCATAATTACCATTTTGACCATTTGTTCACTTTTAGGGGTCAAGCTGACCCCTTAAAAGGGGTTGGAGTATGGAATTTAATATCTCAATAATCCTGTAGCTTAGGGCGCCACTCTACATCGCCATTTATTCCGCAAACTGTGGCCAATAATTACTTTTTTGACCATTTGGTTACTTTCAGGGACCAGGCTGACCCCTTAAAAGGGGTAGGGATGTGAAACTTAGGACTTCAATAATCTTGTGTTTTAGGGCGCCACCCTACAATGCCTTTTCTTCCGCGAATTTCGGGCAATAATTACCATTTTGACCATTTGGTCACTTTTAGTGGTCACGTTGACCCCTTATAAGGGGTCGGAGCAAAGAACGTAGGATTTCAATAATCTTGTATCTTAGGGCGTCACTCTACATCGCCGTTTATTCCACGAATTTTGGTGAATAATTACCATTGTGACCATTTGTTCACTTTTAGGAGTCAAGCTGGTCCCTTAAAAGGGGTCGGACTATAAAACTTAGCATTTCAATAATCTTGTATCTTAGGGCACCACCCTACAATGGCATTTGTTCCGCGAATTTCGACCAATAATTACTATTTTGACCATTTGGATACTTTTAGGGGTCAGGCCGACCCCTTAAAAGTGGTCGGAGTGTGAAATTTAGGATTTCATTAATCTTGTACCTAAGGGTGCCACCCTACATCGCCGTATATTCTGTAAATTTCGGTGAATAATTACCATTTTGACCATTTGATAACTTTTAGGGGTCAAGCTGATCCCTTAAAATGGGTCAGAGTATAAAACTTAGTATTTCAATAATCATGTGTCTTAGGGCGTCATCCTACAACGCCGTTTATTCCGCGAATTTCGGCCAATAATTACTATTTTGACGATTTGGACACTTTTAGGGGTCCGACTGATCCCTTAATAGGGGTTGGATCGTGAAACTTAGGATTTCAATGATCTTGTATCTTGCGGCGCCACCCTACATCGCCGTTTATTCCGTGAAGTTCGGTGAATAATTACCATTTTGACCATTTGGTCACTTTTAGGGGTCAAGCTGATCCCTTAAAAGAGGTCGGAGTATGGAACTTAGTATTTCAATAATCTTGTATCTTAAGGCGCCACCCTACAACGCCATTTATTCCGGGAAATTCGGCCAATAATTATTATTTTGACCATTTGGACACTTTTATGGGTCAGACTGACCCCTTAATATGGGTCTGACTGTGAAATTTAGGATTTCAGTAATCTTGTATCTTAGTACGCCACCCTACAACACCTTTTATTCCGCGAATTTCTGCCAATAACTACCATTTTTGACCATTTGGCCACTTTTAGGGGTCACCTCTCTTTTTGTATTCTCGGGGAAATTAGCCCGGCTGCAAAATTTGAAATCCACACTTAAAAAATCTGAAACCTGTAGTCGTCAAAGGCAGGCAGATGAAGTCATTAACTTACGCATTTATAATTATTTATTTCATTTTTGGAATGCTTTTAAGAGAACTTTAGGGTAAATACAGTTTGTGCTTTGAGGGTAACTCTGGGGTAATTTGACATAACACTGAGATATTTGGGGGGACAATTTGTTAGACAGAAGAACAACAAGGGCTATCGGAATTACAACGAAGATTACTTATATTACCAATACAGTATGATGATGATATATTTAAATTCATAGAATGAACATGAATTGAATGAAAAAAATACATTTTCTCGCCCTAAAGTCCATTTCGGCACGTACACCTTAGCTATTTGGGTTTGGACTTTTTGCAGAAAGAATTGGCGGCTCAGGAGCCTCATGGGCCCCGAAGTAGTACTTGCGGGCTCTTGGTGTAGTAATCATCGGATCCGCGAGGGAGAATTTAAGGGGTAATACCCCACTATTTGGATAGTGACCGAGGTGTAACATCCACTCCCGAAGAAAAACGCCATTTCCTGATCTCGGACTCCATTAACCAACCAAGGCCCAGAAAGGTCGAAGATTTACTGCAGTAGTAATCATCGGAACTTGATGGCGAGGGGAGTCGGGGATGAATCCCCGACAGAATGAAATTTTTGAAAATTGGTTTTGAAAACTGCATTTCCGTGTATTCACAAGTCAATGAGGTGGCGTACTCATGGCTCGGGGATTCTAGTAGAGATGATTTGGAGTAGTAATCCTAAGAGCGGCTGGGCATGGTATCAGGGGACTGTCCTGGGCTGTCCCTATCATTTGTAAAGAAATAAGAAAATTTCATTCTTGTGGTGTTAAACTCATTTCATCACGGTCTTATTGAAAGGGAATAGGATTCGTGCAGTTATTAAAGCTGGAAGGGCCCTGTTTCAAAATTCTATCATATGTCAGTTCCGAATATAAACTTATCAAGAAATAAAGGCAGCCAACAGGCTCAACACATGGTGACATCGCACCCAACATTACTTGAGCGTTAGCAGTCGGAGAGCGATGACGGAATCCCATTTTACGGAGTCGGATAAGAATCCCATTTACGAAATCCCTTTTTAAGAATCCCTTTTTGGAAAACGCCTGTGGCTATGGAATCCCTTTTTCATGAAATGAGGCTAAGACTCGTATGTGTGAGTCACTTGTTAGAGCAATTGCTCTATATCTCATTTGCGCGATAGGATTCGAGTCGTTCGAGCAATGACTTTTCATTAATTGCTGGATAGCTTATATGGGAAATTTGGGATAGGTATGTCTTGGGGGTAACCTAGAAGGCTGGGCCAAACAGGTAATAGTATCTTCAAATTAGTATCCTATAAAGGTATCCTCCAATAGTCCAGTAGTACAATACAATAGGTATCCTCAAATACCGGTATGTGCCCATGTGATAGTGCACAATGTGTCACATTGTGCATTTTCGCATAAACACATATTGGCACATCCAACATGTGGCTATGTGCTACCTATAATGTGTACACATGACAAGTATCCTATAAAAGGTATCCCCGAAAGGAATTCTCCAATATTACAATACCGGGCCATAGGTATCCTCAAATACCCGTATGGGCCTATGTGCTAGTGCACAATGTGTCACATTTTGAATTTTCATATAAGCATATATCGGTACATTCAGCATGTGTCAATGTGCTACAGGTAATGTGTACAAATAGTGACACAATGTGTAATAACACACAAGCACATTCCACCAAACACCCAAGTTCCATTGAATCCTTTTTTTTTAAAAGAACGTCTGAACTTCGGCACCCCTTTTTATCGCATGTGGCTATGTGCTAGTGCACAATGAGTCACATTATGCATTTTCACATAAGCACATATCGGCACATCCAGTATGTGCCCATGTGCTACCTGTAATGTGTACAATAGAACATAAACATGTCTTGGATCGTCGGAATACTTATGAAACAAGGTAGTAACGGCACAAGACTGCAAGAATGTTAGAAGACTAGTATTGGATGACTGCAATATAGCCAAATCATAGGACAGATAGTTGAAGATAAGATGGAAGCCACTGGTAAGACTACCTATATAGGAGCTAGGAGCCATATAGGAGCTAAGAGCCATATAGGAGCTGTATAGGAACCCGGTCATAGGTTCCCTAAAATACCCGTATGTGCCTGTGTGCTTGTACACATTGTGTCATATTGTGCGTATTCACAAAAGCACATATCGGCACATCCAGCATGTGCCTATGTGCTACAAGTAATGTGTACAAGAGAACATGAACACGTCTAGGGGCTTCAGAATACTTTATAAGGAGATGGGGGAGTTATAAGATAGCTTGTAGATACATAGGTAGAAAGCGAGAATTTAGTAGGAAATCTGAGCCAAGTAAACAATTATCGGGTTATTACAGTAATTCTACGAAGTATTCAAAGATTCTGCTGGAATCAGAACCAGTGAAGGACTCATATACAAAGGAATTCGTCCGATAGCACTACGTACTACTATTATAAATAGCATTCGTGGTGAATCCGTATCAAATAAAAGTCGTTTTGGGTGATTTGGGGTATTGTCGGGTGGTTTATGGTAATTCTACGAAGTATCCGAGGATTTGGGGAAAACCCGAACCTGAAAATTACTCTAGTTCAATTGAACTTACCCCCCCCCCCGGGGGGGGGGGGGGGGGGGGGCTCTCGGTACTTTAGCACTACGTGCTAACAGAAACAGTATTACCATTACTACCACCACCACTTCCCCACTTCAATAGTACCGGTGTAAAATGTGAAAATGAAAGGTCCAAGACAAATTTAAGGCTAATTTTGTACATTACGTGGAGGGTGGATAGATTTTCAATCTGATAAATATTTACACTTTTAAATAAGGAAGAAGCACTAGAAATGTTTCAGCTCAATGACCCCCGCGTTGCAACACGATGGTCGGTGATGTGAAACATTTCCATTGCTCTCAGAAGTTGAAAATAACCACCGAGTAGAAGATCTACCCGACTATGACTTGAAGTGATGCAACGCCAACGTACTGTAGTTATCAGTCGCGATAAAAACTCATTTTTTTACATCCTCTACTTCTGTCTGGTTACGATTATAAAAATACAGGCCACTTTCGTTTATTTGCAAAAACAACAAAAAATTACCTTTGGTTTACAGGGCTGTATTCGATATGATTACCAGTGCTGACAATGTCGAATGAGGAAATGGCAATCAGTGTTGTTTTTATTTTGCTTATGAAAGTCAGGCGAGATACATGCCTTTTTATCATATTATTAATTATTATTTTAAATGTTGTTATACAGGTGAAAGCAAGTCAAATAGATACACATTTTCATCAACTATCTAAACATTTGTCCTGCAAAAGTGTTTGTTTATTGATTTTTTACAATTGTCATAGAAAAGGTGAAACTCACTCACTCACTCACACTATTTGTCTGGTTATTGAAGCATTTTTAAATTACCTAATTATATTGTTTTTGCTGCAGCAAAATATTATTTCATTTAAAATAATTTTTCGAGATAGATACTGAAATAATAAAAGTTTATTCCGAGATAGAAAGATGGAATGTAGCTTTACCAAATCAATATTTCAAAATAAAGAAATTTAATTTCAAGATAATAGTGTAAATATTTAAATCCAAGAGAGTTTTACTTTGATACAGCCAAATAATTATTCTGATTATAATATAACAAAATAACAGTTCAAATTATTAGTGTGGTGGGTATATCGCGGTTAAAAGATATCCGTTCCTGTCTGTTATTATAACTTGGAAGCGCTGGAAATTCGCATGAAACATTGTACTCTCTTATTTTATTTAGCAAGATGGCTAATATGTAAACGTTTTAAAGTGTGCTATGGTGGAATAACAAGGGTGGTTAGACTCATTTTGATGTGCGTTTAAAGAATAAGTCAACTCTGGTACATTTACACGTTCCGAATCTTGCTCTTGCAATGCGATGGCCAAGCTATGACATCTACATGGTCTCTCTGTCAGATGACATGGTGTGGACAGTCTGTACCCGTTTTGGAAAGCCCGCGGGAAGTTCGTCTGTATCATTAGACTACTGTGTGCCTATGCTATACAGAATTGCAATATCTTAATATTGCAGAGATGATCATCAAAATTGGTTCTGTTGCTTTCGGCTTTACCTTCTACTATTATTGTAACCATCTGATGCCACTGCAACATCATGCTAATCCCGATCACCCGACCAACAAAACATTTCACTCGAACATTGCCCCTTTCAACCGCCACTATTATCATCACTATGGTTATTAACTTTGACCTCATTTATACCTCTCTTCGTACCCTCCCCCCTCCCCCCTCTCGTGGCCAGAACGTCAATTGTTCCATTTTCTGTGAGATAACAAGATACCTATGGCAAAAACCTGCATTCTCTAATGGTATCCTTACGGACAGAATGGAGAATTTGTGATTTCAAACATATAAATCTTAAAAGTAATGTCACTTGTTAATCAACGTGAGCAAAAACCATTAATTTGTGTGTGCAACAATTTTTCTGACATATTCAAGAAAATACTGTCTACTTATATTTGAAAATTTGTTGATTTTAGAAGGATTTAATTGAATAGTTTTATTTTTATAATTATTTTATGGACTAAGCAGTTGTCTCTGTTATATTATTGTTTTTATAATTTTATTTTCATACTTTTTATTTATTAAAAACTATTTTTGAATTCTGTTACACATGATGCCTTTCCTATTTTCGAAATAAGTTACGGGGCTGCAAACAAAGTTTGCACAGGACCAGGTGGATTGGTGACCCCAAGGAGCCAAAACTTAATTTCTCGAAACGTTTATAAAGTTTCTTCTCTATGCGTTTCTCAGCAGTAATTTTGTTGTTAAATAGGTTCTGCAATTAACGGCCTTTAAAATTTACTCGCTCACCCTTGAAGGTTGATTACGACTGCAGCACCTTCGTATATTTTGCAGTTGTCCAAATGGACCTCACAACGGCGTACAGCAGTGTAATATAATTTAAATGGGAAATAATAATAATAATAATAATAATAATAATAATAATAATAATAATAATAATAATAATAATAATAATAATAATAATAATTGTACATGACATAGCGCTCATAACTGTTTCACTCAGTGGCCGCGAGACATTCTATAGCGCTGCACATTATTATCCCTGATCCATATGTAATCATTACAAATCATTCTGATTCAATCTCAACTCCCTGAGGGGCATACAACCCATGCCGCGAAAATACCGCGCTCGGAGTTAATTATCTTCAGAGGTACCCATCTTATAGATGGGTGAGCTGGAGCCATCGCAGTTAATTGTCTTGCTCAAGACCACAATGCGATTGGCGCGGGTCGGGTTCGAGCTCACAACCTTCCAATTCGAAGTCTGTCGCTCTAAACGATGAGCTACTGGTCACAGAAGGTGAAGGTCGATGATCAGGCTGCATGCTGGTTGATTTGGTGGGGTGATATGACACAACAAAATTGATAAAAGAGAAACAAATCGGGCAACAGCAATTATATACGCCTCTTTCAAATACCACAGATCCCATAGATGTGATGTATATCAGACATTGGTTGAAAAAGCCCTACACTTAATTGATACTCAACAACATTCCTAAACCACTGTCAGTCAAGTATCACTGTATTCCCACGAGACCCAAAGGGCCAGTGAATATACAAGTACTCATGTATTAAATAGATAGATAAAAGTGGCATGCCACTTGATACATGTACAGTACAGACTCCACGGTGTTGAAAAACACAAGTCTCTGGTAATCACCCGGGAAGTGGAACACAGAAATACATATACACATTGCATAACCGACAACGCATCTATGTTTTTACACGCCACTGATTGACCGATTTAATAATTGTTCGATGGGGGTGGTTGCTTATAAGGTGTCCAATACTAGCAGTACCATAGCCAAATCTGCAAGATATCATCATGTAACAACAGAGGGATGCAACCAGGCAACGCTGGCCGTGTGTGTCTCTTGTGCATTTGGGAGGCTATTACTGCGGGCAATCGTTACTAATATTCTTTTCTTATCAGTTTCTCCAGCCCCTGGCTAGACATATACAATGGCCTTACGATGCATTTCAAAATAATATTAAACGGTAATCACAAAACAGTTTGATATGATCATCCATGTCTATGTTTCACATGAAGCGACGCATTGGTGGGAGAAAAGAGTAAACAGTATATAAGAAGATTTAGGGGTCATAGCAGCTAAGAACTCCTGTTTATTTGCGCATCTTTAGGTTATAATAAAACTGATGACTTGGCTCAAGGAGAGATATTGCAGATTGTCTTCCCGAGGGACACATTGTCTCCGGAGACGTCAGCCGAGGTAGATAATGTTTCCAATGGGAGACAGTCTGCAATATCCCCACAGAGTCAGGATCACTATTATTTTATTATACCGAATAGAGAGATCAGTCAGGTTTACCTTTGCTTTAAAATGGGGGAGTAGGCAGGCGGTGCTTGAGTGCATGACCTTAAATAGAGGCAGTAAGAAAGAGTTCAATAATATTAATGTAATTTAACAAATTCAATTATGTTATCACAGCATTAGCTTAATTTCCTTGATGGTGCCAGTAAATTATTGTTCAATCTTAATCATCCTTTGGATTGAGGTACTAGTGTTTCTGTCAGAATTGAATTTTTGTGCACTGCATGTTACATGTAGAATTTAATAATGAATTATAAGAATCAATTTCAAGTCCAAGCAATTTATCAAGTTCATCATCACTCATAGTCAAGATAGCATTAACGTTAACGTCAAGTTCAAGTCGACCTCTCTCTAAGAGCTATTAATTTTCCAAGCTCTTCGATGTTGCAGTCGAAATAATGTCAGAGTTTTGCCATTTCTTCCTCTCACTCAGATGATTCGCATATGATCGACAAGAAGATTCTGCTTTATGCCCTGTGCTCTGTATCATATGCCGTGCTTCTATAAAACGGGGGTGGGGAGTGTTTGGGGAGATGTCTCAAATTCAGCCGGAAAAGTAAATACGGGTTCATTGGTCCTACAGCCATAATAAAATAAGTACCATGGTACACAATGATGTCCCAGAACACAATGGTATGTAGGGTAATACCATGGTATATCATGATGTTTAGAGACAATACCATGGTGTGCCATGTCACTTTTTTTAGAACGAGGACATTTCACTACAGTGTACGAAATATTGGCCTCACACCTTTCAAATAAGTAAGGACATAAAGAGATAAAATGGGTTAACTGATAAGCAGGTGAAAATGGAAACTATGGAACAACAAAACGCTTTGTAGTAGATCAACATTCATCAGGCTGCACTATTTCAGTTACTTGTCACTGTGTCCAAATAGACAGTGAAAGAAAAACGCATATAAAAAAGCACACTGCACGTAAATGTTTGGGCGTCAGGCGTACTTATACAACTGTTTATGCAAAATTACCCACTGTGAAGTTTACAAGTAATTAACATCGGTTCCACTGTGCCAGAACACACCGACTTAAACTTTTCCTGCACAATAACCAACTGAACTTGAGCAATAATATCCATATTCCCCATACAAATTTTCCCATGGAAGGTTCACCGGGTCCACGCGGACAAAGAAATGCCAAGAATAGAATGAAGGATTCAAACCAAGTTGATTCTCAGGTGCAAACCGACACCATTTGTTTTGGGCGGCAAATTCAGGCTAATGATTACAGTTATGAGGATTTGGAGCCCTAAAAAGTCAAATGATAAAACCTGGGATTTCAATAATCTTGTATCTTCGGACGCCACCCAACAACGCCGTTGTCCCGCGAATTTCGGCCCGTAATTACCATTTTGTTTATTTGGTCAATCTAAGCGGTCAATCTGACTTTATAAAGGGGGTCAGAGTATGAAACTTAGCATACCAATTATCTTGTATCTCAGAGCGCCACCCTACATCGCCATTTATTCATCGAATTTCGGTTAATAACAATTTTGATCACTTGGTCACTTTTAGGGATCAGGCCTACCCCTTGAAAGGGGTCAGAGTATGAAACGTAGGATTTCAATAATCTTGTATCTAAGGGCGCCACACTACAACGCCGCTTATTCCGCGAATTTCGGCCAATAATTACCATTTTGACCATTTGGTCATTTTAAGGGTCGAGCTGATCCCTTAAAAGGGGTCGGAGTATGAAACTTAGTATTTCAATAATCTTGTATCTTAGGCCTCGAAAGGGATCAGAATATGAAACTTAGTATTTCAATAATCTTGTATCTTAGGCCTCGAAAGGGATCGGAATATGAAACTTAGTATTTCAATAATTTTGTATCGCCACCCTGCAATGCCTGTTATTCCGTGAATTTCGGCCAACAATTACTATTTTGACCATTTGGTCAGTTTTAGGGGTCAGGTTGACCCCTTAAAAGATGTCGGAGTGTGAAACTTAGGATTTCAATAATCTTGTATCTTGGGGCGCCACCCTACACCGCCGTTTATTCCGCGAATTTAGGTGAATAGTTACCATTTTGACAGTTTGGTCACTTTTAGGGGTCAATCTGACCCCTGAAAAGGGGTCGGGGTGTGAAACTTAGTATTTCAATAATCTTGTATCTTAGGGCGCCACCCTACATCGCCGTTTATTCCGAGAATTTCGGTGAATAATTACCATTTTGACCATTTGACCATTTTGGTCAAGCTGACCCCTTTAACGGGGTCGGAGTATAAAACTTAGTATTTTAATTTCCTTGTATTTGAGGGCGCCACCCTACAAGGCCATTTATTCCTTTGATTTCGGCCAGTAATTACCATTTTGACCATTTGGTCACTTTTACGGGTCAGACTGACCCCTTAAAAGAGTTTGGGTGTGAAACTTAGGATTTCAATAATCTTGTATCTTAGGGCGCCACCCTACATTGCCTTTTCTTCTGCGAATTTCGGCCAATAATTACCATTTTGACCATTTGGTCTCTTTTAGGGGTCACGCTGACCCCTTAAAAGGGGATGGAGTGTGAAACTTAGGATTTCAATAATCCTGTATCTTAGGGCAACACCCTACATCGCCGTTTATTGCGCGAATTTAGGTGAATAATTACCATTTTAACCATTTGGTCACTTTTAGGGGTCAAGCTGATCCCTTAAGAGGGGTAGCATTGTGAAACTTAGGATTTCAATAATCTTGTATCTTAGGGCGCCACCCTACAACGCCTTTTATTCTGCGAATTTCGACCAATAATTACTATTTTGACCATTTGGAAACTTTTAGGGGTCAGGCTGACCCCTGAAAAGGGTCGAAATGTAAAACTTAGGATTTCAATAATCTTGTATCTTAGGGCGCCACCCTACAACGCCTTTTATTCCGCAAATTTTGGCCAATAATTACTATTTTGACCATTTGGTAACTATTAGCAGTCACGTTGACCCCTTAAAAGGGGTAGGGGTGTGAAACTTAGGATTTCAATAATCTTGTATTTTAGGGCGCCACCCTACATCGCCGTTTATTCCACGAATTTCGGTGCATAATGACCATTTGCTCACCCTACAATGCCTTTTATTCCGCGGAATTCGACCAATAATTACTATTTTGACCATTTGGAAACTTTTAGGGGTCAGGCTGACCCCTTAAAAGGGTCGGAATGTGAAACTTAGGATTTCAATAATCTTGTATCTAAGGGCGCCACCCTACATTGCCTTTTGTTCTGCGAATTTCGGCCAATAATTACCATTTTGACCATTTGGTCTCTTTTAGGGGTCATGCTGACCCCTTAAAAGGGGATGGAGTGTGAAACTTAGGATTTCAATAATCCTGTATCTTAGGGTACCACCCTACATCGCCGTTTATTCCGCGAATTTCGGTGCATAATTACAATTTTGACCATTTGTTCACTTTTAGGGGTCAAGCTGACCCCTTAAAAGGGGTCGGAGTATGAAACTTAGTATTTCAATAATCCTGTATCTTAGGGCGCCACCCTACAACGCCGTTTATTCCACGAACTGTGGCCAGTAATTACTTTTTTGACCATTTGGTCACTTTCAGGGGTCAGGATGTCCCCTTAAAAGGAGTAGGGATGTGAAACTTAGGATTTCAATAATCTTGTATTTTGGGGCGCCACCGTACATCGCCGTTTATTCCGCGAATTTCGGTGCATAATGACCATTTTGACCATTTGGTCACTTTTAGGGGTCAAGCTGACCCCTTAAAAGGGGTCAGCATATGAAACTTAGGATTTCAACAATGCTTTTTATTCTGCGAATTTCGGTGCATAATTACCATTTTGACCATTTGTTCACTTTTAGGGGTCAAGCTGACCCCTTAAAAGGGGTCGGAGTATGAAATTTAGTATTTCAATAATCCTGTATCTTAGGGCGCCACCCTGCAATGCCATTTATTCCACGAATTTTGGCCAATAATTACTTTTTTAACCATTTGGTCACTTTCAGGGGTCAGGCTGACCCCTTAAAAGGGGTAGGGGTGTGAAACTTAGGATTTGAATAATCTTGTATTTTGGGCGCCACCCTACATCACCATTTATTCCACGAATATCAGTGCATAATGTCCATTTGGCCATTTGGTCACATTTAGGGGTCAAGTTGACCCCTTTAAAGGGGTCCGAGTGTGAAACTTAGGATTTCAATAATCTTGTATCTTGGGGCGCCACCCTACATCACCGTGTATTCCACGAATTTCGGTGCATAATTACCATTTTGACCATTTGTTCACTTTTAGGGGTCAAGCTGACCCCTTAAAAGGGGTTGGAGTATGGAATTTAATATCTCAATAATCCTGTAGCTTAGGGCGCCACTCTACAACGCCATTTATTCCGCAAACTGTGGCCAATAATTACTTTTTTGACCATTTGGTTACTTTCAGGGACCAGGCTGACCCCTTAAAAGGGGTAGGGATGTGAAACTTAGGACTTCAATAATCTTGTGTTTTAGGGCGCCACCCTACAATGCCTTTTCTTCCGCGAATTTCGGGCAATAATTACCATTTTGACCATTTGGTCACTTTTAGTGGTCACGTTGACCCCTTATAAGGGGTCGGAGCAAAGAACGTAGGATTTCAATAATCTTGTATCTTAGGGCGTCACTCTACATCGCCGTTTATTCCACGAATTTTGGTGAATAATTACCATTGTGACCATTTGTTCACTTTTAGGAGTCAAGCTGGTCCCTTAAAAGGGGTCGGACTATAAAACTTAGCATTTCAATAATCTTGTATCTTAGGGCACCACCCTACAATGCCATTTGTTCCGCGAATTTCGACCAATAATTACTATTTTGACCATTTGGATACTTTTAGGGGTCAGGCCGACCCCTTAAAAGTGGTCGGAGTGTGAAATTTAGGATTTCATTAATCTTGTACCTAAGGGTGCCACCCTACATCGCCGTATATTCTGTAAATTTCGGTGAATAATTACCATTTTGACCATTTGATAACTTTTAGGGGTCAAGCTGATCCCTTAAAATGGGTCAGAGTATAAAACTTAGTATTTCAATAATCATGTGTCTTAGGGCGTCATCCTACAACGCCGTTTATTCCGCGAATTTCGGCCAATAATTACTATTTTGACGATTTGGACACTTTTAGGGGTCCGACTGATCCCTTAATAGGGGTTGGATCGTGAAATTTAGGATTTCAATGATCTTGTATCTTGCGGCGCCACCCTACATCGCCGTTTATTCCGTGAAGTTCGGTGAATAATTACCATTTTGACCATTTGGTCACTTTTAGGGGTCAAGCTGATCCCTTAAAAGAGGTCGGAGTATGGAACTTAGTATTTCAATAATCTTGTATCTTAAGGCGCCACCCTACAACGCCATTTATTCCGGTAAATTCGGCCAATAATTATTATTTTGACCATTTGGACACTTTTATGGGTCAGACTGACCCCTTAATATGGGTCTGACTGTGAAATTTAGGATTTCAGTAATCTTGTATCTTAGTACGCCACTCTACAACACCTTTTATTCCGCGAATTTCTGCCAATAACTACCATTTTTGACCATTTGGCCACTTTTAGGGGTCACGTTGACCCCTTAAAAGGGATCGGAGTGTAAAACTTAGTATTTCAATAATTTTGTATCTTAGGGCGCCACCCTACAATGCCTTTTATTCCACGAATTTCGGCCAATAATTACCATTTTAACCATTTGGTCAGTTTTAGAGGTCACGTTGACCCCTTAAAAGATGTCGCAGTGTGAAACCTAGGATTTCAATAATCTTGTATCTTAGGGCGCCACCTTACATCGCCGTTTATTCCGCGAATTTCGGCGAATAATATCCATTTTGACCATTTGGTCACTTTTAGGGGTCAAGCTGACCCCTTAAAGGGGTCGGAGTATGAAACTTAGCATTTGAATAATCTTGTATCTTAGGGCGCCACCCTACAACGCAGTTTGTTCCGCGAATTTCCCCCAATAATTACTATTTTGACCATTTGGACACTTTTAGGGGTCAGGCCTACCCCTTAAAAGCGGTCGTGAAACTTAGGATTTCAATAATCTTGTATCTTAAGGCGCTACCCTACAACACCTTTTATTCCGGGAATTTCGGCCATTTATTACTATTTTGACCATTTCGTCACTTTTTGGGGTCACGTTGACCCTATAAAATGGGTCGGAATGTGAAACTTAGGATTTCAATAATCTTGTATCTTAGGGCGCCACCCTACATCGCCGTTTATTCCGCGAATTTAGGTGAATAATTACCATTTTGACCATTTGGTCACTGTTAGGGGTCAAGCTGACCCTTTAAGAGGGGTCGCAGTGTGAAACTTAGGATTTCAATAATCTTGTATCTTAGGGCGCCACCCTACAACGCCTTTTATTCCGCGAATTTCGGTCAATAATTACCATTTTGACCCTTTGGTCACTTTTAGGAGTTGACCCCCTTATAATGGGTCAGAGTGTGAAACTTAGGATTTCAATAATCTTGTATCCTAGGGCGCCATCCTACATCACCGTTTATTCCGAGAATTTCGGTGAATAATTACCATTTTGACCATTTGATCATTTTGGTCAGGCGGACCCCTTAAACGGGGTCGAAGTATGAAACTTAGGATTTCAATAATCTTGTGTCTTAGGGCGCCACCCTACATCACCGTTTATACTGCGAATTTCGGTGAATAATTACCATTTTGACCATTTGGTTACTTTTAGGGGTCAAGCTGACCCATTAAAAGGGGTCGAAGTATGAAACTTAGTATTAATCTTGTATGTTGGGGCGCCACCCTACAACACCGTTTATTCCGCGAATTTCGCCCAGTTGATGAATGTTGAATAAGAAACTGGGAATAAGTAAAGGATTTCACAGATCGCTGAGCGTTCTATGTCTGTTTGCAGCAGTCATAGTGTGACAACTTTTGTTTTATATGTCATTATTAAAAGTTTAACCGTTGGCACATTTGAGACTGCCCATATGGTTACGGTCGGAATGATTGATATTTTCATAAAATCACTGAATATTGATAAGCGTGCAGTGGTAGTTTGGAATAAGATATCCGAAAATGCTTTCGAAATTCGGATTCACAGTTCAATTCCAAGAATATTTTCTGTTATGAGGTTGCTGTAAAGTTTACCGCCATCCCTGTTTCAGATGCAAAAAGATTGGTGCCGTCGAAAAAAACTCCCATTTTTTCAGAATTCCGTAGGTTTAAGTGACAATTTACTCCATTCCTAATTCATTGAGCGCTGAATGTTTTGTATGCCTGCATGCGGCAAGCATAGCATGACAACTTCTGTTTTATATGTTATTATCAAAAGTTTAACTCTTGGCATATTTAGGAGTCCCCATGTGGGTATAGTCGGAATAATTGTTATTTTCGTAAAATCAATTCCTGAATATATTGGTAACCGTGCAGTGGCCTTTCGGTGGTGCTACATAATGCCGCAAATAATTAAGGTTGAAAAGTTCATCAAATAGACAGATATAATGCCTAACTTAGTCGGTGACAGGTAAATAATTAATGGTAACGTAGTTGAATTGAGAATAAAGAAGGGACGAATCGTGCCCTCGGTTTCCACCTGATCCACGGTATTTCCACGCGGTCTCGGCACTTGACAAAGATACTAAACTGTCGGGCACGGACAGTAGAAAAATATTCTGAGAATTTCAAGTTACTTGCCTTGCATTGGTCGGGACATAATTGGCGTATATCCGATCCGACATTGTATCTGTTCAATTTGAATGTCAAATTAGCCAGATGTGGCTTTTTCTCCACCGGATCGAGTTGTCAGTTTCTGCTGGGACGGTCTAAAATAAGCCGTTTAACTCAAAACGTTCTGTCCTATATGAATGTGCGAATATTTAAAGCTGAACAGTTCATCATATAGACAGAAATAATGCCAAATTCGACCGGTGATAGGTAAATAGTGAATGGAAACGGCATTGCATTGGGAATAGAGTAGGGGCGAATTGTCCCCGCGGGTTCCACGTTGTTCCCGCGGGGTCACGCCACTCGACAAAGATACTGTCCTGTCGAGCAGGGAGAGTAGAACAACTTCTGAAGATTTCGTGTATCTGCCCTTCACTGGTCTGGACGCAGTGGGCGACACTGCTGTCTGTACAATTTTAATATCAAACTAGAGAATTGTAATTTGTTGGACAAATTACGGACATTCGCAACTTTTTAATGTGAAAAGGCAAACTGTATTGTTCACAAAACTATCGATCAGTTTTGAAAACAGAAAATTAAGTGGAAATCAAAGTTTTGTGATGCTACTAGTTTTTATGCAGCCAAAACAGATATTTGAGATGCAGCAGGACACCAAAACATTTAACACAAACTTTGCTCTTCAATAATTACAGAATATCTTCAGAGAAAGCAAAACAAGCGATGTCCTTTCTGCTGTGGAAAAAATTAGTACATATGAATTATGGGCGTACGTGCAGGGATTTCATGAAGGACTGTGCCCCGACCCAGCCCTGAGTCAGGAAGGAGCCCATTTTTCAGCCAATAGGCCAGAAAATTTCGGACAATTTAGTTGCCAGAAATGACCAGAAAACATTTTGGTTTTCCACACAAAATGTTGTTTTCCTATCTCATCACTTAGAAGTAGCAAGTAAACTGACCATTATACTGTACAAGTTTATTCAGTGGAACCGTATCCACGTTAAAATTTTTGATTTATAATCACACAAGTACATATAATGAGTTCTGTATTACTGCATATTTGGGGAGCACGGTGGCTCAGAAGGTAGAGATGATTGCTGTAATCCAAGAAGTTCTCGGTTCGAATCCCGCCTGTGGCAACCACATTGTGTCCTTGAGCAAGACACTTCATCCCAACTTAATTTCCCACGTGGGGGTGGAGGGGGGGGGGGGGCATGATGGCGATGTGTACTAAGGGTACTTTGAGAGTGCACTTGTCTTCAACCAATGCTATCCCTGCTTTGAGGAGTTAGTATGTTGGGGAGTCTGAGTCGCTTGCCATTGCTCGGTGGTTCTTCTCAAGGTAATCAATGGGAGGGAGACCCCCCCTCCCTACCATACCCACATTTGGCACTTCCTCCTGAGATTCAACATTTTAGGGCTAAAAGGGTTTCATCGCCCCCCCCCACCCCCCCCCCCCCCCCCCACACACCCCTGAAAAAATAGCCCTGTACGCCTATGCAATGGATACCTGGACTTGAATAAATACCTATATTATGGTCATGATATAGCTGTAGATGCTGAAAGTGACCTTAAATATCAATAATTAATTTATTCTCTATCATTGTGTCTGTTTGTGAATGTGTGGGATTTGTCAACAAACGATGGTAAGATTCCTACTCCATGATTTCACAATTTTTCCAACATATCTTTTTCAGATACAATGAAATACATGTAATATGAGTTACTGTCACACACAAATTAGTTGTTTATTTGATATGGTTTAAAACCATCTAGAGAGCTAGTATACACAGTGATGGGTACAGTTCAAGTCAAAGTGAGTTCATTAAAGGGATGTTGAACAGCTTAATATTTCTTGCATTACATTACTACTTTGCTATTTATTGACAGAAGGATTTCACAGAGGGTTTCCCTGACGGTATTTATTTATTGGTGTTTACGGTAACATACTTATCCACAATGGCTAATCGTGACCGTGACAGTTTTACAGGTGGGGGAAGTCGGAGGAATCAGAGAGAACCACCGAGCATCGACGAACAACTGTCAGCTCAACATTCTAATTATGTTCAAGCTCCGCTGAAGCAGGACACCAGCGGTTGAAAACATGTGCACCATTGACATGCAGTACGCCTTAGTACATGGCATCATCGTGCCCCCATGTTGGCAACCGGGATAAAGTGCCTTGCCCAAGGACATTACGTGAGTCGTCCCAGATAGGGATCAAACTCGGGACCTCTATCATAGGAGTCAAACAGTCTACCACTGAGAAAATGTGCTTTCTTTCCAGGCGGTATTCATATTTGTATGGCCAAACTGGTGTTGGATAACACGGAACACCAAAACAATATAACACAAAATTTGTTCCCCTTTGATTTTTGAAAGCGGTTATGGAAAGCTCAAAGAGCTCTTTCCTTTGTGTTTTTGGACAATTGAGTATTCACGCAAAGTCATTTTTTGCAGACAGTGCTATTTTTAAGTGGCCACCGCACATGTTTCATTAAGTCCCAGAACATTGCTAAAGCCTGATTTATTGATTAAACATCTCTGCATATAGCAAAGCAAAGTGTCTCAAATTAACCCATTCCAAAATGATAGTAGAGAGTAACCAAAGTTGGATAATTTGGTCATTTCCAAATGGTACACTTATTCTCACTCTCATTGTGCTTGAGGGTTAAATCTGAGATTGAAAAGGTATACCAATCTTACCCAGGGAAGGTGAGTACAGAAAAGAACGAAATTAATCAGAAAATGAATTTTGTCTGACGGTACTAATATTTGCACGAGCAAAACTGGTACTGGATTTATTTATTAGGTTTTAACGACACATTAACAGCCACGGTCATATTATGTCGGTGACAGTTGTGTGGGTGGAGAAAGCCGGAGTACCCAGAGAGAACCACCGAGCAATGACGAGCAGCTACCAGCTCCCCAACATCAACATAGTGCCTCCGCACTGTAGCACAGGCAGGGTTAGATTGGTTGAAGACATGCGCACCATCAACGTGCAGTATGCCTTAGTACACGGCGACAGGGTGCCCCCATGCGGACAGTCGGGGTGAAGTGATCGGGACATAATTGGAATATATCCGACAGATGCAATGTCGGATATATTCCAATTATGTCCCTATCATGCAAGGCAGCAACTTGAAATTCTCAGAATGTTTCCTACTGTCCATGCCCGACAGTTTAGTATCGTTTTCAAGTGCTGAGACCGCGTGGAAATACCGTGGATCAGGTGGAAACCGAGGGCACGATTCGTCCCTACTTTATTCTCAACTCAACGACTTTTCCATTCATTATATACCTGTCACCGGCTGAGTTAGGTATTATATTTGTCTATTTGATGAACTTTTCAACCTTAACTATTTGCGGCTTCATGTAGCACCACTGAAAGGCCACTGCACGGTTACCAATATATTCATGGATTGATTTTACGAATATAACAATTATTCCGACTATACCCACATGGGAACTCCTAAATATGGCAAGGGTTAAACTTTTGATAATGACGTATAAAACAGAAGTTGTCATGCTATGCTTGCTGCATGCAGACATAGAGAACATGCAGCGCTCAAATAATTAGGAATGGAGTAAATTGTCACTTAAACCTACAAAATTCTGAAAAATGAGTTTTTTTTCGAGGGCATCTACCATTATGCATCTGAGATAGGGATTGCGATAAACTTTACAGCAACCTTATAACAGAAAATATTCTTGGAATTGAACTGTGAATCCGAATTTCGAAAGCATTTTCGGATATTCTATTCCAAACTACCACTGCACGCTTATCAATATTCAGTGATTTTATGAAAATTAAAATTATTCCGACCATACCCATATGTGCAGTCTCGAATCTGCCAACGCTTAAACTTTTAATAATGACATATAAAACAAAAGTTGTCATACTATGACTGCTGCATACAGCCATAGAAAACGTTCAGCGCTCAATCAATTAGGAATGGAGTAAATCGTCACTTAAACTTACTAATTTCTGAAAACGAGAGTTTTTTTGGGCAGCACCTATCTTTATGCAAACAGAACGAGCATAGGGTTAAACATTACAACCAAACTTACAACAGCAAATATGCTCGGTAGTCAATTATAAATACGAACATTAAATCATTTATCGAAATTCCTTTCGAAAATGGAAGAAAAGTTGGCTTCAAATTAGCCAATTTTATGAAGAATTTTAGGCCACTCAAATTCAAGCCCCGAAAACTGGATGAAAGTTAAAACTTTGAATAAAATATACAACAGCAAAATTGTTCTTGGATGAAGGTCCAATCCTCTCATGGAAAAGGTTTTGAGACAATATGGCTTCAGTGCTGAGAAAGTGCATGTAAACGTTGGCGAAAATGACAATTATTCCGACAGTACACTTATGGGAAGTCTCAAATTTGCCAAGGGCTAAACTTTTAATAATAACATATAGAACAAAATTTGTCATACTTTGACTGCTGCAAATAGCTATAGAAAACATTCGGAGCTCAAGCAATTAAAAATGGAGTAAATCGTCACCTAAACTTACTAGTACTAGTAATATGAGTTACTGTCATGCACAAATTAGTTGTTTATTTGATATGGTTTAAACCATCTAGAGAGCTAGTATACACAGTGATGGGTACAGTTCAAGTCAAAATGAGTTGATTAAAGGGATGTTGAACAGCTTGTTAATATTTGTTGCATTACATTACTACTTTGCTATTTATTAACAAAAGGATTTCACATAGGTTTTCCCTGACGGTATTTATTTATTGGTGTTTGCTTTCACATACTTATCCACAATGGCTAGTCGTGACCGTGAGAGTTTTACGGGTGGGGAAAGTCGGAGGACCCAGAGAGAACCACCGAGCATCGACGAACAACTGTCAGCTCAACATTCTAATCATGTTCAAGCTCCGCTGAAGTAGGGTACCAGCGGTTGACGATATGTGCACCATTGATTTGCAGTACGCCTTAGTACATGGCATCATCGTGCCTCCATGATGGCAACCGGGATAAAGTGCCTTGCCCAAGGACATTACGTGGGTCGTCCCAGATAGGGATCAAACTCGGGACCTCTATCATAGGAGTCAAACAGTCTACCACTGAGAAAATGTGCTTTCTTTCCTGGCGGTATTCATATTTGTATGGCCAAACTGGTGTAAGATAACACGGAACACCAAAACATATAACACAAAATTGGTTCCCCATTGATTTTTGAAAGCGGTTATGGAAAGCTCAAAGAGCTCTTTCCTTTGTGTTTTTGGACAATTGAGTATTCACGCAAAGTCATTTTTTGCAGACAGTGCTATTTTTAAGTGGCCACAGCACATGTTTCATTAAGTTCCAGAACATTGCTAAAGCCTGATTTATTGATTAAACATCTCTGCATATAGCAAAGCAAAGTGTCTCAAATTAACCCCTTCCAAAATGATAGTAGAGAGTAACCAAAGTTGGATAATTTGGTTATTTCCAAATGGTACACTTATTCTCACTCTCATTGTGCTTGAGGGTTAAATCTGAGATTGAAAAGGTATACCAATCTTACTCAGGGAAGGTGAGTACAGAAAAGAACGAAATTAATCAGAAAATGAATTTTGTCTGACGGTACTAATATTTGTACGAGCAAAACTGGTACTGGATTTATTTATTAGGTTTTAACGACACATTAACAGCCACGGTCATATTATGTCGGTGACAGTTGTGTGGGTGGAGAGAGCCGGAGTACCCAGAGAGAACCACCGAGCAATGACGAGCAGCTGCCAGCTCCCCAACATCCACATAGTGCCTCCGCACTGTAGCACAGACAGGGTTAGATTGGTTGAAGACATGCGCACCATCAATGTGCAGTATGCCTTAGTACACGGCGACAGTGTGCCCCCATGCGGACAGTCGGGGTGAAGTGATCGGGACATAATTGGAATATATCTGACAGATGCAATGTCGGATATATTCCAGGTATGTCCCTATCATGCAAGGCAGCAACTTGAAATTCTCAGAATGTTTCCTACTGTTCATGCCCGACAGTTTAGTATCTTTGTCAAGTGCTGAGACCGTGTGGAAATGCCGTGGATCAGGTGGAAACCGAGGGCACGATTCGTCCCTACTTTATTCTCAACTCAACGACTTTTCCATTCATTATTTACCTGTCACCGGCTGAGTTAGGTATTATATTTGTCTATTTGATGAACCTTTCAACCTTAACTATTTGCGGCTTCATGTAGCACCACTGAAAGGCCACTGCACGGTTACCAATATATTCAGGGATTGATTTTACGAATATAACAATTATTCCGACTATACCCACATGGGAACTCCTAAATATGGCAAGGGTTAAACTTTTGATAATGACGTATAAAACAGAAGTTGTCATGCTATGCTTGCTGCATGCAGACATAGAGAACATGCAGCGCTCAAATAATTAGGAATGGAGTAAATTGTCACTTAAACCTACAAAATTCTGAAAAAATGAGTTTTTTTTCGATGGCATCTACCATTATGCATCTGAGATAGGGATTGCGATAAACTTTACAGCAACCTTATAACAGAAAATATTCTTGGAATTGAACTGTGAATCCGAATTTCGAAAGCATTTTCGGTTATTCTATTCCAAACTACCACTGCACGCTTATCAATATTCAGTGATTTTATGAAAATTAAAATTATTCCGACCATACCCATATGTGCAGTCTCGAATCTGCCAACGCTTAAACTTTTAATAATGACATATAAAACAAAAGTTGTCATACTTTGACTGCTGCATACAGCCATAGAAAACGTTCAGCGCTCAATCAATTAGGAATGGAGTAAATCGTCACTTAAACTTACTAAATTCTGAAAACGAGAGTTTTTTTGGGCAGCACCTATCTTTATGCAAACAGAACGAGCATAGGGTTAAACATTACAACCAAACTTACAACAGCAAATATGCTCGGTAGTCAATTGTAAATACGAACATGTAAATCATTTTTCGATATTCCTTTCGAAAATGGAAGAAAAGTTAGCTTCAAATTAGCCAATTTTATGAAGAATTTTAGGCCACTCAAATTCAAGCCCCGAAAACTGGATGAAAGTTGAAACTTTGAATAAAATATATAACAGCAAAATTGTTCTTGGATGAAGGCCCAATCCTCTCATGGAAAAGGTTTTGAGACAATATGGCTTCAGTGCTGAGAAAGTGGATGTAAACGTTGGCGAAAATGACAATTATTCTGACAGTACACTTATGGGAAGTCTCAAATTTGCCAAGGGCTAAACTTTTAATAATAACATATAGAACAAAATTAGTCATACGTTGACTGCTGTAAGCAGCTATAGAAAACATTCAGAGCTCAAGCAATTATAAATGGGGTAAATCGTCACCGAAACTTACCAAATTCTGAAAAATGGGATTTTTTTTGGACGGTACCTACTTTAATGCAGCCAGAATAGGATAGGGTTAAACTTTACAACTAAACTTACAACAGCAAATATGCTTGGTAGTCAATTGTGAATACGTACACGAAAAGTGTTTGAAATTAACCCCTTTCCAAAATGATGGAAAAGCAACCAAAGTTGGCTAATTTTGGCATTTTCAAATGGTACTCTTATTCTCACCCTCATTGTGTTTAGGGGTTAAATCTGAGATTAAAAAGTAAACAGTAACTTTCTTCCGCAATCATTGTTGCATCTATCCAAACCGAAATAATTGTTACAACAACCTTGTTATTAGAGAAATTTGCCCTTGATGTTCGTAAATTTTGAAGGAAAATTGTATATTCATGTCATTTTTGGCCTGTGGGGGTTAAAGTTGAAAGATTTGAGTGGTGATTGTGGTGTATCATATTATGCTCTAAATGTGTGGAAAATTTGAGCTAAGAAACTGTAAACAATTTTGAGACATTTGAAAAATGGTGAAATTTTGAAGGTTTTGGCAGAATATTTTGAAAACACGCGTTTTCGCAGGTATGACGATACCGCATTTCACTAGATTTTATGACATTAGATAAGTGTGCCAAATTTGGTCAAAATCGTACAGCTTGTTTTCGAGCAGTTCAACAGACAAAATTTAGGGAGGATAAAAAAAAAACAAAAACAAAAAATAGAGAAGAAAAATTTTGAAAAAGAAGAATAACAATAGTCTGTCCCAAACTGGGTTTGGGAAACCCTAATTAACCAAATTGCCGCCTTTTCGCCATTAACCCATGAGCGATTTCTGTCCACTTTTCATTTTTGGCAATTATCTAACTGTTATCCAAGAACAGTTTTGCTATTATATGTTTTATTCCAAGTTTTAATTGTGAAACCTTGAATCGGAGTACCCTCAACTTGAACATGTTCATTCAAATATTAAGATTCAAGATTAGTCCATGTCTCTTTTCAGACACTCAGTCTGTGATTGGTGTTCACACATTAAGAGCATAATATTATACACTAAAATCACCACACAAATATTTCAAAATTAACCCCTATTGACCACAAATGATATGAATATATTATTTTATCTTCAAGATTTACTAACTTCAAGGGCAAATTTCTCATAATTGCGAGGTTGTTGTAACAATTATTTTTGTATGCATAGATGCAACAATGCTTGCAGAAGAATGTTACTGTTTAGTTTATGATCTCATCTTTAACCCTCAAGCAAATGAGGGCAAGAGTACCATCAAAAATGCCAAAATTAGCTAACTGTGGTTGCATCTTCCTGTCATTTTGGAAAGGGTTAATTCTAAACACTTTTGTTTTGATATAGGTAGAGGTGCCTAATGAGCAAATCCTCTGCTGTAAGTTATGCTTTGGGGCTAAACACAACATAAGCTTGAGCCATGTAAAGAATCGTACTGTCAGGAAAAAAATAATTTTCAGTGAATTTTGCAAACATCTGTTCTCATTTCCTCTAATTGCAAGGTTTTTGTAGCAATTATTTTGGTATGTATAGATGCAACAATGATTGTAGAAGAAAGTTATTCTTTACTTTTTAATCTCAAGATTTAACCCCAAAGCAAAATGAGGGTGTGAATAAGAGGACCGTGACAGAATGCCAAAATTAACCAACTTCGGATGCTTTTTGTCTATCATTTTGGAAGTGGATAATTTCAAACAGTTTGCTTTGCTATCTGTAGTCTGCATTTTCACATTGGAAAGTTGGGAAAGCCCGTAATTTGTCCAACAAATTACAATTCTCTAGTTTTTTTTTTTTTTAAATTTTTTTTTTCCTCCCTGAATTTTGTCTGTTGAACTGCTCGAAAACAAGCTGTACGATTTTGACCAAATTTGGCACACTTATGTAATGTCATAAAATCTAGCGAAATGCGGTATCGTCATATATGTGAAAACGCTTGTTCTCAGAATATTCTGCCAAAACCGTCAAAATTTCACCATTTCTCGAATGTCTGAAAATTGTTTACAGTTACTAAGCCCAAATTTTTCACACATTTAGAGCATAATATGATACACCACAATCACCACTCAGATCTTTCAACTGTAACCCTCACTGACCAAAAATGACATGAATATAAATTTTTCTTCAAAATTGACCAACTTCAAGGGCAAATTTTTCGTAAAATCAATCCCTGAATATATTGGTAACCGTGTAGTGGCCTTTCAGTGGTGCTACATGAAGCCGCAAATAGTTAAGGTTGAAAAGTTCATCAAATAGACAGATATAATGCCTAACTCAGCCGGTGACAGGTAAATAATGAATGGAAAAGTCGTTGAGTTGAGAATAAAGTAGGGGTGAATCGTGCCCTCGGTTTCCACATGATCCACGGTATTTCCAAGCGGTCTCGGCACTTGACAAAGATACTAAGCTGTCGGGCAGGGACAGTAGGAATCATTCTGAGAATTTCAAGTTGCTGCCTTGCATGATCGGGACATAATTGGAATATATCCGACATTGTATCTGTCGGATCTATTCCAATTATGTCCCGATCACTTCACCCCGACTGTCCGCATGAGGGCACCATGACGCCGTGCACCAAGGCATACTGCACGTCGATGGTGCGCATGTCTTCAACCAATTTAACCCTGCCTGTGCTACAGTGCGGAGGCACTATGTTGGGGAGCTGGCAACTGCTCGTCATTGCTCGGTGGTTCTCTCTGGGTACTGGGGCTTCCTCCACCCATACAACTGTCACCGACTTAATATGACCTTGGCTGTTAATGTGTCGTTAAAACCTAATAAATAAATAAATAAATCCAGTACCAGTTTTGCTCGTACAAATATTAGTACCGTCCGACAAAATTCATTTTCTGATTAATTTCATACTTTTCTGTACTCACCTTCCCTGAGTAAGATTGGTATACCTTTTCAATCTCAGATTTAACCCTCAAGCACAATGAGAGTGAGAATAAGAGTACCATTTGGAAATACCCAAATTATCCAACTTTGGTTACTCTCTACTATCATTTTGGAATGGGTTAATTTGAGACACTTTGATTTGTTATATGCAGAGATGTTTAATCAATAAATCCGGCTTTAGTTATGTTCTGGGACTTAATAAAACATGTGCTTTGGCCACATAAAAATAGTACTGTCTGCAAGAAATGACTTTGAGTGAATACTCACTTGTCCAAAAACAAAAAGGAAAGAGCTCTTGAGCTTTTCATAACTGCTTTCAAAAATCAATGGGCAACAAATTTTGTGTTATATGTTTTGGTGTTCCGTGTTATCCAGCACCAGTTTGGCCGTACAAATATGAATACCGCCAGGAAAGAAAGCACATTTTCTCAGTGGCAGACTGTTTGACATCTATGATAAAGGTCCCGAGTTTGATTCCTATCTGGGACGACCCACGTAATGTCCTTGGGCAGGGCACTTTATCCCGGTTGCCAACATGGGGGCACGATGATGCCATGTACTAAGGAGTACTGCATGTCAATGGTGCACATGTCTTCAACCGCTGGTACCCTGCTTCAGCGGAGCTTGAACATAATTAGAATGTTGAGCTGACAGTTGCTCGTCGATGCTGGGTGGTTCTCTCTGGGTCCCCCGACTTCCCTCACCCGCAAAACTGTCACGGTCACGATTAGCCATTGTGGATAAGTATGTGACCGTAAACACCAATAAATAAATACCGTCAGGGAAACCCTCTGTGAAATCCTTCTGTCAATAAATAGCAAAGTAGTAATGTAATGCCAGAATTATTAACAAGCTGTTCAACGTCCCTTTAATCAACTCATTTTGGCTTGAACTGTACCCATCACTTTGTATACTAGCTCTTTAGATGGATTAAATCATATCAAATAAACAACTAATTTGTGTGTGACAGTAACTCATATTACTAGTATTTCATTGTATCTGAAACAGATATGTTGGAAAAATTGTGAAATCATGGAGTAGGAAGCTTACCCTCGTTTGTTGACAAATCCCACACATTCACAAACAGACAAAATGATAGAGAATGAATTAATTTTTGATATTTAAGGTCACTTTCAGCATCTACGGCTATATCATCACCATAATATAGGTATTTATTCAAGTCCAGGTATTCATTGCATAGGCGTACAGGGCTATTTTTTCAGGGGGGGGGGGTGAGCCCTTTCAGCCCCAAAAAATTGAATCTCAGGAGGAAATGCCAAATGTGGGTATGGGAGGGAGGGGGGGGGGGTCTCCCTCCCATTGAGTACCTGGAGAGAACCACCGAGCAATGGCAAGCGACTCAAACTCCCCAACATACTAACTCCAGAAAAGCAGGGTTAGCAGTGGTTGAAGACAAGTGCACCCTCACAGTACCCTCGGTACACAGCGCCATCATGCCCCCCCCCCCACGTGCCCTCACGTGGGAAATTAAATTGGGATGAAGTGTCTTGCTCAAGGACACAATGTGGTTGCCACAGGCGGGATTCGAACCGAAGACGTCTTGGATTGCAACAATCATCTCTACCTTCTGAGCCACCGTGCTCCCGCAATATGCAGTAATATAAGTCTTTATATGTACTTGTGTGATTATAAATGAATAATATTAACGTGGATACGGTTCCACTGAATCAACTTGTACAGTATAATGGTCAGTTTACTTGCACCTTCTAAGTGATGAGATAGGTAAACAACATTTTGTGTGGAAAACCACAATGTTTTGTGGTAATTTCTGGCAACTAAATTGTCCGAAATTTTCTGGCATATTGGCCGAAAAATCGGCTCCTTCCTGACTCAGGGGCGGGTTGGGGGCACAGTCCTTCATGAAACCCTGGCGGCCCGTACGCCCATAATTCCTATGTACTAATTTTTTTCCAAAGCACAAAGGACATCGCTTGTTTTGCTTTCTATGAAAATATTCTGTAATTAATGAACAGCAAATTTTGTGTTAAATGTTTTGGTGTACTGCTGTATCTCAGATATCTGTTTTGGCTGCATAAAAACTAGTAGCATCACAAAAACTTTGATTTCCACTAAATTTTCTGTTTTCAAAACTCATCGATAGTTTTGTGTACAATACGCTTTGCCTTTTCACATTAAAAAGTTGGGAAAGCCGGTAATTTGTCCAACAAATTACAATTCTCCAGTGTTTTTTTTCCCCTCCCTGAATTTTGTCTGTTGAACTGCTCAAAAACAAGCTGTACGATACGATTTTGACTAAATTTGGCACACTTATGTAATGTCATAAAATCTAGTGAAATGCGGTATCGGCATATCTGTGAAACGCGTATTTTCAAAATATTCTGCCAAAACCTTCAAAATTTCACCATATTTCGAATGTCTCCAAATTGTTTACAGTTATTTAGCTCAAATTTTCCACACATTTAGAGCATCATATGATACACCACAATCACCACTCAAATATTTCAACATTAACCCCCGCTGGCCAAAAATGACATGAATATTTTCTTCAAAATTGACCAACTTCAAGGGCAAATTTCTCTAATTACAGGGTTGTTATAACAATTATTTTGGTTTGGTTAGATGCTACAATGATTGCGGAAGAAAGTTACTGTTTACTTTTTAATCTCAGAGTTAACCCTCAAGCACAATGAGGGCGAGAATAAGAGTATCGTTTGAAAATGCCAAAATTAGCCATTTTTGGTTGCTTTTTCCATCATTTTGGAAAGGTTAATTTCAAACACTTTTCGTGTACGTATTCACAATTGACTGCCGAGCATATTTGCTGTTGTAAGTTTGGTTGTAAAGTTTAATCCTATCCCATTCTGGTTGCATAAAAGGAGGTACCGTCCATAAAAACTCCATTTTTTCAGAATTAGCACGATTATTTTTTTTTAATTACTTGAGCCCTGAATGTTTTCTATAGCTGCTTGCAGCAGTCAAAGTATGACAAATTTTGTTCTATATGTTATTATTAATTGTAACAGTGTCTGTGAATATCACCCATTGGATTGAGGAAACCAAGGGCTTGAGGTAATATGTGAAAAACCCCATTCTTCTCTGAACTTTCTAAACTCATCTGAAGAGTACTGTGGACCATTGTCCGATACTACTCTAACTGGTATTCCATGATGTGAAAAGATAGATTTCATCTTATGAATGACAGTAGATGCTTTTGTGCTAGGTAAATGACTTACTTCAAAGTGCCTACTGTAATAATCAACAACAACAATATAATCCTGACTCTGAAAGTGAAATAGATCGGTACCAACAGTGTGCCATGGATGTGGAGGAACTTCGTGGGAATGTAATGGTTCCCTAGGGTTATTATTTCTGTGCTCTAAGCAAGTATTACATGATAATACTAAATTCCTAATGTCATTTGACATTTTGGGCCAAAAGAGAATATCTCGTGCCCTTTTCAAACATTTCTCCACACCCATGTGACCTGCATGTATCAATTCAAGTAGTGAGGCTCTCAATTTTCTCGGAATGACTAACTTTTGCCCTTTTAATATAAGGTCATTTACTGTAGACAATTCATCACGGTGGTTCCAATAATAAATAATCGTGGGAGGACAATCATTTCTTACTTCGGGCCACCCATTTTGGATACTCGTTTCAATGTCACAAATTGTGGATCAGACTTAACAGCCAAAGAAATCTACTTTAATTTATCATCACTGACAGGTAGGGCAGTTAAGATTGTATGCACATGACAATCTATTTGCTCCCCTATCTCAGAAAATGTATCCGGTAATGATTTACAGGATAATGTATCGGCTACTGGTATATTATGTCCTGGCCTGTGATTTACTTCTATCTCATATCTCTGTAACTGAAGCATCATCCCCTGAAGGCGAGGAGGTGCAACACTCAACGGCTTTTTGAGGATAGAAATTAAAGGTTTATGATCAGTTTCCACTCTTACCATCCGTCCATAAACATACTGGTGGAAGCGTTTACAGCCAAACAAAATTGCAAACATCTCTTTCTCTATCTGAGCGTAATTGATCTCAGATGGAGTGAGAGATTTTGAGGCATAAACGATCGGTCGCCCTTCCTGCAATAGCGTGGCACCCAATCCATATTTTGACGAATCCACCGGAAGGGTTAACTCTTTTGAAGGTTCGTAATAAGTTAAGACTGGTGACTGGGTAATTGTGTCTTTAACTTTTTGAAAAGCCTCAATTTGTGTTGGTCCCAGGAGAACTCTACATCTTTAGATAAGAGCTTACGAAGAGGACTTGTAATCTCTGCTAAGTTTGGGGCAAATTTTGCTAAGTAATTCACCATTCCAAGTACAGTTTCCAACTCTGACTTATTTTGTGGTGCATTCATTTCACGGACCGCAAGCAGTTTTGATGGGTCTGCCTTAACACCTTCAGCTTTTAACAAATGTCCAAAATAGAATACCTCAGTGACACCTACTTCCAATTTGTCCTGGTTAAATTTAATTCCCACTTCACGAGAACATTTCAGCACATTGCGAAGGTTTTGATCATGCTCATCACGACTTTTGCCATAGACCAAAATATCGTCAACTATTGCTACAACCCCATCGAGACCTTCATATATCTCATCTATTTTGCGTTGGAATTCGTCCTGCGACGACTTCAAGCCAAATGGTAAACAGAGGAAACGGTAACGACCAAAAGGTGTATTGAATGTGGTCAAGTAAGACGATTTCTCAGACAACTTTATTGCCCAATAGCCAGACCGTGCATCAAGCTTGGTGAAATACTGTGCTCCCGAAAGGGTGGGCAGCATGTCGTCAAGAGTGCGCAACGGTTAATATGGACGCATAACAGCACGATTCAAATCCTGCGGGTCTAAACAGACACGTAGTTTACCAGACTTCGGTTTCTCGATGACTACCAGTGAGTTTACCCATTGTGTAGGTTCTTGGACCTTAACAATTATATCAGAATGCTCCATTCGATCAAGTTCATTTTTGAGTCTATCACGCAAAGCTACTGGAACCTTACGAGGTGGTTGTATTACTGGCGGTACAATTGGATTGTACACTCACCGGGAAAAAGCCCTACACCTTTGAAAACATCGCCATATTCTGCTAAAACAGTATTTTTGTCAAGAAATTTTCTATCAGAAAAGTTACTAATACTGTGTGAATCTACAGTGTAAATGAGTTTGATTAATTCTAGGCTTATACAGGACTGTGGGCCGAGAATAGGTTTTGCATCTGTTTCAACTATATAAATTTTTTTAATTGAAACATGATCCTTAAACCTACATGAAAGGTCACACTGGCCACAAGTTTTTAGGTTATGGCCATTATAAGCCATTTGACGTTTCAAGGGCTTTTTGAGGGCAGTATCACCAAGTTGCCTCATAAGTTTGAGAGGTATTATGTTCACTTGAGAACCAGTGTCAACCTTGAACTCAATACGAGTTTCATTTTGTCCTATGCACAAGGTTACGAATGCCTCGTCCATTTGCTTTGGATCTGCATCTACACTGCAAACGAAGAAATCAGAATCGCTGTCATTTTCTACATTGTTCTGCGCATTAACTTCATGTACATGTCGCTGCGAAGCTGATCCACTGGATCAGCAAACTGATGCGAAATGATTCCACTTATTGCACTTCAAGCATTTCTTTCCCTTTGCTGGGCAAATCTGTTCTGATGTATGATTACGGCCACAATATCGACAACGAGATACTTTTGACGATTTGTTGAATTGTCGCATAGTATTTGCTTTTGTTCACCTGTTTTAGGTGTGCTAGACTTAAAAGTTTATTGACGACCACCAGATTTGCGAGAATATCCAGTCTTACTGTGAATGAAGTTCACTTCATGAGCATTTTGACCATTATTCCCCATCGATTGTAACTGAAGTTGAGCATATTGGAAATTTTGTGTAATTTGAACAGCCTTATCCAAAGTTAATTGTGCCCCTTCATTGATAAGTTTCTCACGAACTTTCGTACTGGATACACCAAATACAATCCTGTCTCTAATCATTTCGTCAGAGTCCTGAAAATCACAGTCACGGGCAAATGTTTTAAGACGAGTAAAAAATTCTTCAATTGTGTCCGTGCCTTGTGTCTGGTTGTTAAACTTATAACGTGCGAAAATTGGATTCAACTTGGGCTGAACATATGCCTTAAACTTGTAGTGAGTATTGAGTGATTTTGACTCAGCAGAAGTCAATGTCCACGTATTGAAAATTTCTCTTCCTTTTTCTCCAACCCACAACAAGAGGTAACTGCACTGTGCCTCTTCATCTTTATCTTTTAGGGGACCTTTAAAAATAAGTTCAGCATGTTGTCTAAACTTCTTCCATGCATCCGGAAGATTTGATGATTCCCAGTCCATCCTAGGAGGAGAAATGCCTGCAAGTTCCATGATGCCTACACAGGCAATAAATCCAATCCAGAAAATCAAAAAACAGTGCCAGTATGTGTGCATTTGAGTCCAATTACTTCTAACACCATGTAAACAGTGTCTGGGAATATCATAAAAAATAATAAGCTGACAAAGACAGTGACTGTAACGCTCAATACATGTTGTTTATTCAATGGCTTCTCATGTTGTACAATCATGTCTATGGGGTGGTCAGCAGGGAGTCCCGTGAGCTAAGGGAGATAAGCACAAACTTTCAAAAGTCAAAGTACTGACAATACTGAACTGATAAGAGTTCTAAATTAAGCTAGTGATAATGTTACATTAATAGTTTAACCCTTGGCAGATTTGAGACTTCCCATAAGGGTACTGTCGGAATAATTGTTATTTTCACCAACGTTTACATGCACTTTCTCAGCACTGGAGCCATATTGTCTCAAAACCTTTTCCATGAGAGGATTGTCTACAGTGAATGACCTTATATTAAAAGGGCAAAAGTTAGTCATTCCGAGAAAATTGAGAGCCTCACTACTTGAATTGATACATGCAGGTCACATGGGTGTGGAGAAATGTTTGAAAAGGGCACGAGATATTCTCTTTTGGTCCAAAATGTCAAATGACATTAGGAATTTAGTATTATCATGTAATACTTGCTTAGAGCACAGGAATAATAACCCTAGGGAACCATTACATTCCCACGAAGTTCCTCCACATCCATGGCACACTGTTGGTACCGATCTATTTCACTTTCAGAGTCAGGATTACATTGTTGTTGTTGATTATTACAGTAGGCACTTTGAAGTAAGTCATTTACCTAGCACAAAAGCATCTACTGTCATTCATAAGATGAAATCTATCTTTTCACATCATGGAATACCAGTTAGAGTAGTATCGGACAGGACAATGGTCCACAGTACTCTTCAGATGAGTTTAGAAAGTTCAGAGAAGAATGGGGTTTTTCACATATTACCTCAAGCCCTTGGTTTCCTCAATCCAATGGGTGATATTCCCAGACACTGTTACAATTAATAATAACATATAGAACAAAATTTGTCATACTTTGACTGCTGCAAGCAGCTATAGAAAACATTCAGAGCTCAAGCAATTAAAAAAAAATAATCGTGCTAATTCTACTTTTATGCAACCAGAATGGGATAGGGTTAAACTTTACAACTAAACTAACAACAGCAAATATGCTCGATAGTCAATTGAGAATACGTACATGAAAAGTGTTTGAAATTAACCTTTCCAAAATGATGGAAAAAGCAACCAAAAATGGCTAATTTTGGCATTTTCAAACGATACTTTTATTCTCGCCCTCATTGTGCTTGAGGGTTAACTCTTAGATTAAAAAGTAAACAGTAACTTTCTTCCGCAATCATTGTAGCATCTAACCGAACCAAAATAATTGTTATAACAACCCTGTAATTAGAGAAATTTGCCCTTGAAGTTGGTCAATTTTGAAGAAAAATGTATATTCATGTCATTTTTGGCCAGCGGGGGTTAATGTTGAAATATTTGAGTGGTGATTGTGGTGTATCATATGATGCTCTAAATGTGTGGAAAATTTGAGCTAAATAACTGTAAACAATTTGGAGACATTCGAAATATGGTGAAATTTTGAAGGTTTTGGCAGAATATTTTGAAAATACGCGTTTCACAGATATGCCGATACCGCATTTCACTAGATTTTATGACATTACATAAGTGTGCCAAATTTAGTCAAAATCGTATCGTACAGCTTGTTTGTGAGCAGTTCAACAGACAAAATTCAGGGAGGGAAAAAAAAAACACTGGAGAATTGTAATTTGTTGGACAAATTACCGGCTTTCCCAACTTTTTAATGTGAAAAGGCAAAGTGTATTGTACACAAAACTATCGATGAGTTTTGAAAACAGAAAATTTAGTGGAAATCAAAGTTTTTGTGATGCTACTAGTTTTTATGCAGCCAAAACAGATATCTGAGATACAGCAGTACACCAAAACATTTAACACAAAATTTGCTGTTCATTAATTACAGAATTTTTTCATAGAAAGCAAAACAAGCGATGTCCTTTGTGCTTTGGAAAAAATTAGTATACAGGAATTATGGGCGTACGGGCCGCCAGGGTTTCATGAAGGACTGTGCCCCCAACCCACCCCAGAGTCAGGAAGGAGCCGATTTTTCGGCCAATATGCCAGAAAATTTCGGACAATTTAGTTGCCAGAAATTACCACAAAACATTGTGGTTTTCCACACAAAATGTTGTTTTCCCATCTCATCACTTAGAAGTTGCAAGTAAACTGACCATTATACTGTACAAGTTGATTCAGTGGAACCGTATCCATGTTAATATTATTCATTTATAATCACACAAGTACACATAAAGAGCTCTATTACTGCATATTACGGGAGCACGGTGGCTCAGAAGGTAGAGATGATTGTTGCAATCCAAGAAGTCATCGGTTCGAATCCCGCCTGTGGCAACCACATTGTGTCCTTGAGCAAGACACTTCATCCCACGTGGGGGGGGGGGGGGGGGGGGGGCATGATGGCGATGTGTACTAAGGGTACTTTGAGAGTGCACTTGTCTTCAACCAATGCTATCCCTGCTTTGAGGAGTTAGTATGTTGGGGAGTCTGAGTCGCTTGCCATTGCTGGGTGGTTCTCTCCAGGTACTCAATGGGAGGGAGACCCCCTCCCTCCCTCCCATACCCACATTTGGCATTTCCTCCCGAGATTCAATTTTTTCGGGCTAAAAGGGTTCATCCCCCCCCTGAAAAATAGCCCAGTACGCCTATGCAATGAATACCTGGACTTGAATAAATACCTATATTATGGTGATGATATAGCCGTAGATGCTGAAAGTGACCTTAAATATCAATAATTAATTTATTCTCTATCATTTTGTCTGTTTGTGAATGTGTGGGATTTGTCAACAGATGAGGGTAAGCTTCCTACTCCATGATTTCACAATTTTTCCAACATATCTGTTTCAGATACAATGAAATACATGTAATATGAGTTACTGTCACACACAAATTAGTTGTTTATTTGATATGATTTAATCCATCTAAAGAGCTAGTATACACAGTGATGGATACAGTTCAAGTCAAAATGAGTTGATTAAAGGGATGTAGAACAGCTTGTTAATATTTCTGGCATTACATTGCTACTTTGCTATTTATTGACAGAAGGATTTCACAGAGGGTTTCCCTGACGGTATTTATTTATTGGTGTTTACGGTCACATACTTATCCACAATGGCTAATCGTGACCGTGACAGTTTTGCGGGTGAGGGAAGTCGGGGGACCCAGAGAGAACCTCCGAGCATCGACGAGCAACTGTCAGCTCAGCATTCTAATTATGTTCAAGCTCCGCTGAAGCAGGGTACCAGCGGCTGAAGACATGTGCACCATTGACATGCAGTACTCCTTAGTACATGGCATCATCGTGCCCCCATGTTGGCAACAGGGATAAAGTGCCTTGCGCAAGGACATTACGTGGGTCGTCCCAGATAGGGATCAAACTCGGGACCTCTATCATAGAAGTCAAACAGTCTGCCACTGAGAAAATGTGCTTTCTTTCCTGGCGGTATTCATATTTGTACGGCCAAACTGGTGCTGGATAACACGGAACACCAAAACATATAACACAAAATTTGTTCCCCATTGATTTTTGAAAGCAGTTATGAAAAGCTCAAGAGCTCTTTCCTTTTTGTTTTTGGACAAGTGAGTATTCACTCAAAGTCATTTCTTGCAGACAGTGCTATTTTTAAGTGGCCAAAGCACATGTTTCATTAAGTCCCAGAACATAACTAAAGCTGGATTTATTGATTAAACATCTCTGCATATAACAAATCAAAGTGTCTCAAATTAACCCATTCCAAAATGATAGTAGAGAGTAACCAAAGTTGGATAATTTGGGTATTTCCAAATGGTACACTTATTCTCACTCTCATTGTGCTTGAGGGTTAAATCTGAGATTGAAAAGGTATACCAATCTTACTCAGGGAAGGTGAGTACAGAAAAGTATGAAATTAATCAGAAAATGAATTTTGTCGGACGGTACTAATATTTGTACGAGCAAAACTGGCGCTGGATTTATTTATTTATTTGTTAGCTTTTAACGACACATTAACAGCCAATGTCATATTAAGTCGGTGACAGTTGTATGGGTGGAGGAAGCCCGAGTACCCAGAGAGAACCACCGAGCAATGACGAGCAGTTGCCAGCTCCCCAACATAGTCCCTGCGCACTGTAGCACAGGCAGGGTTAAATTGGTTGAAGACATGCGCACCATCGACGTGCAGTATGCCTTGGTGCACGGCGTCATGGTGCCCTCATGCGGACAGTCGGGGTGAAGTGATCGGGACATAATTGGAATAGATCCGACAGATACAATGTCGGATATATTCCAATTATGTCCCGATCATGCAAGGCAGCAACTTGAAATTCTCAGAATGATTCCTACTGTCCCTGCCCGACAGTTTAGTATCTTTGTCAAGTGCCGAGACCGCGTGGAAATACCGTGGATCAGGTGGAAACCGAGGGCACGATTCACCCCTACTTTATTCTCAACTCAACGACTTTTCCATTCATTATTTACCTGTCACCGGCTGAGTTGGGTATTATATTTGTCTATTTGATGAACTTTTCAACCTTAACTATTTGCGGCTTCATGTAGCACCACTGAAAGGCCACTGCACGGTTACCAATATATTCAGGGATTGATTTTACGAAAAGAACAATTATTCCGACTATACCCACATGGGAACTCCTAAATATGCCAAGGGTTAAACTTTTGATAATGACGTATAAAACAGAAGTTGTCATGCTATACTTGCTGCATGCAGGCATAGAAAACATTCCGCGCTCAATAAATTAGGAATGGAGTAATGTCACTTAAACCTACGAAATTCTGAAAAAATGAGTATTTTTCGACGGCATCTACCGTTATGTATCTGAGACAGGGATTGCGTTAAACTTTACAGCAACCTTATAACAGAAAATATTCTCGGAATTGAACTGTGAATCCGAATTTCGAAAGCATTTTCGGATATTCTATTCCAAACTACCAAACTACGCTTATCAATATTCAGTGATTTTATGAAAATTAAAATTATTCCGACCATACCCATATGGGCAGTCTCGAATCTGTCAACGGTTAAACTTTTAATAATGACATATAAAACAAAAGTTGTCATACTATGACTGCTGCATACAGCCATAGAAAGCGTTCGGCGCCCAATCAATTAGGAATGGAGTAAATCGTCACTTAAACTTACCAGATTCTGAAAACGAGAGTTTTTTTGGACTGCACCTATCTTTATGCAAACAGAACGAACATAGGGTTAAACTTTACAACCAAATTTACAACAGCAAATATGTTTAGTAGGCAATTGTAGATACGATCATGTAAATCATTTTTCGATATTCCTTTCGAAAGTGGAAGAAAAGTGAGCTCCAAATTAGTCAATTTTATGAAGAATTTTATGGCACTCAAATTCAAGGCCCGAAAACTGGGTGAAGGTTAAACCTTTGAATAAAGTATATAACAGCAAAATTGTTCTTGGATGAAGGTCCAATCCTCTCATGGAAAAGGTTTTGAGACAATATGGCTCCAGTGCTGAGAAAGTGCATGTAAACGTTAGCGAAAATAACAATTATTCTGACAATACCCTTATAGGAAGTCTCAAATCTGCTAAGGGTTAAACTTTTAATAATAACATATAGAACAAAATTTGTCATACTTTGACTGCTGCAAGCAGCTATAGAAAACATTCAGAGCTCAAGCAGTTAAAAATGGAGTAAATCGCTACCTAAATTTACCAAATTCTGAAAAAATTGGAAATTTTTTGGACGGTACCTACTTTTATGCAACCAGAATGGGATAGGGTTAAACTTTACAACTAAACTAACAACAGCAAATATGCTCGATAGTCAATTGAGAATACGTACATGAAAAGTGTTTGAAATTAACCCTTTCCAAAATGATAGAAAAGGCAACCAAAAATGGCTAATTTTGGCATTTTCAAACGGTACACTTATTCTCGCCCTCATTGTACTAGAGGGTTAATATAAGATTAAGAAGTAAACAGTAACTTTCTTCCACAATCATTCTTGCATCTAGCCATACCAAAATAATTATTACATCTACCTGGTAATTAGAAAAATTTCCTCTTGAAGTTGGCGAAAATAACAAATATTCTGACAATACCCTTATGGGAAGTCTCAAATCTGCCAAGGGTTAAACTTTTAATAATAACATATAGAACAAAATTTGTCATACTTTGACTGCTGCAAGCAGCTATAGAAAACATTCAGAGCTCAAGCAATTAATAATGGAGTAAATCGTCACCTAAACTTACCAAATTCTGAAAAAAATTGGAGTTTTTTTTCGACGGTGCCTACTTTTATGCAACCAGAATGGGATAGGGTTAAACTTTACAACCAAACTTACAACAGCAAATATGCTCGGTAGTCAATTGTGAATACGTACACGAAAAGTGTTTGAAATTGACCCTTTTCCAAAATAATGGAAAAAGCAACCCAAGTTGGCTTTTTTGGCATTTTCAAACGGTACTCTTATTCTCACCCTCATTGAGCTTGGGGGTTAAATCTGAGATTAAAAAGTAAACAGTAACTTTCTTCCGCAATCATTGATGCATCTATCAAAACCAAAATAATTGTTACAACAACCTTGTTATTAGAGAAATTTTCCCTTGAAGTTGGTCAATTTTGAAGAAAAATTTATATTCATGTCATTTTTGGTCAGTGGGGGTTAAAGTTGAAAGATCTGAGTGGTGATTGTGGTGTATCATATTATGATCTAAATGTGTGAAAAATTTGGGCTTAATAACTGTAAACAATTTTCAGACATTCGAGAAATGGTGAAATTTTGAAGGTTTTGGCAGAATATTTTGAGAACAAGCGTTTTCACATATATGACGATAGCGCATTTCGCTAGATTTTATGACATTACATAAGTGTGCCAAATTTGGTCAAAATCGTACAGCTTGTTTTCGAGCAGTTCAACAGACAAAATTCAGGGAGGAAAAAAAAACTTAAAAAAAAAAAAAACTAGAGAATTGTAATTTGTTGGACAAATTACGGGCTTTCCCAACTTTCCAATGTGAAAATGCAGACTACAGATAGCAAAGCAAACTGTTTGAAATTATCCACTTCCAAAATAATAGACAAAAAGCATCCGAAGTTGGTTAATTTTGGCATTCTGTCACGGTTCTCTTATTCACACCCTCATTTTGCTTGGGGGTTAAATCTTGAGATTAAAAAGTAAAGAATAACGTTCTTCTGCAATCATTGTTGCATCTATACATACCAAAATAATTGCTACAACAACCTTGCAATTAGAGGAAATGAGAACAGATGTTTGCAAAATTCACTGAAAATTATTTTTTTCCTGACAGTACGATTCTTTACATGGCTCAAGCTTATGTTGTGTTTAGCCCCAAAGCATAACTTACAGCAGAGGATTTGTTCATTAGGCACCTCTACCTATATCAAAACAAAAGTGTTTAGCATTAACCCTTTCCAAAATGACAGGAAGATGCAACCACAGTTAGCTAATTTTGGCATTTTTGATGGTACTCTTGCCCTCATTTGCTTGAGGGTTAAAGATGAGATCATAAACTAAAAAGTAATATTCTTCTGCAAGCATTGTTGCATCTATGCATACAAAAATAATTGTTACAACAACCTCGCAATTATGAGAAAATTGCCCATGAAGTTAGTAAATCTTGAAGATAAAATGATATATTCATATCATTTGTGGTCAATAGGGGTTAATTTTGAAATATTTGTGTGGTGATTTTAGTGTATAATATTATGCTCTTAATGTGTGAACATCAATCACAGACTGAGTGTCTGAAAAGAGACATGGACTAATCTTGAATCTTAATATTTGAATGAACATGTTCAAGTTGAGGGTACTCCGATTCAAGGTTTCACAATTAAAACTTGGAATAAAACATATAACAGCAAAATTGTTCTTGGATAACAGTTAGATAATTGCCAAAAATGAAAAGTGGACAGAAATCGCGCATGGGTTAATGGCGAAAAGGCGGTAATTTGGTTAATTAAGGTTTCCCAAACCCAGTTTGGGCAGAGTATTGTTATTCTTCTTTTTCAAAATTTTTCTTCTCTATTTTATGTTTTTGTTTTTTTTATCCTCCCTAAATTTTGTCTGTTGAACTGCTCGAAAACAAGCTGTACGATTTTGCCCAAATTTGGCACACTTATCTAATGTCATAAAATCTAGTGAAATGCGGTATCGTCATATCTGCGAAAACGCGTGTTTTCAAAATATTCTGCCAAAACCTTCAAAATTTCACCATTTTTCAAATGTCTCAAAATTGTTTACAGTTATTTAGCTCAAATTTTCCACACATTTAGAGCATAATATGATACACCACAATCACCACTCAAATCTTTCAACTTTAACCCCCACAGGCCAAAAATGACATGGAAATTCAATTTTTCTTCAAAATTGACCAACTTCAAGGGCAAATTTCTCTAATAACAAGGTTGTTGTAACAATTATTTTGGTTTGGATAGATGCAACAATGATTGCGGAAGAAAGTTACTGTTTACTTTTTAATCTCAGATTTAACCCCCAAACACAATGAGGGTGAGAATAAGAGTACCATTTGAAAATGCCAAAATTAGCCAACTTTGGTTGCTTTTTCCATCATTTTGGAAAGGGGTTAATTTCAAACACTTTTCGTGTACGTATTCACAATTGACTACCAAGCATATTTGCTGTTGTAAGTTTAGTTGTAAAGTTTAACCCTATCCCATTCTATAGTAAAATAATAGTCCATAAACAAGGGACTCCATGTCAATGTAATAGTTTAATAAAATCGCTCAACCGGTTTCAACGTTTCGGCCCCATGGCCTTCATCAGGGTGAAAATAACAAGAGATTTACATATCACACATTCACAATAATTAACTGTAGATAAATGAACTTATTATTATGGAATTATTTATCTACAGTTAATTATTGTGAATGTGTGATATGTAAATCTCTTGTTATTTTCACCCTGATGAAGGCCATGGGGCCGAAACGTTGGAACCGGTTGAGCGATTTTATTAAACTATTACTATCCCATTCTGGCAGCATAAAAGTAGGTACCGTCCAAAAAACTCCAATTTTTCAGAATTTGGTAAGTTTTGGTGACGATTTACTCCATTTATAATGCTTGAGCTCTGAATGTTTTCGATAGCTGCTTACAGCAGTCAAAGTATGACAAATTTTGTTCTATATGTTATTATTAAAAGTTTAGCCCTTGGCAAATTTGAGACTTCCCATAAGTGTACTGTCAGAATAATTGTCATTTTCGCCAACGTTTACATGCACTTTCTCAGGACTGAAGCCATATTGTCTCAAAACCTTTTCCATGAGAGGATTGGGCCTTCATCCAAGAACAATTTTGCTGTTATATATTTTATTCAAAGTTTTAACTTTCATCCAGTTTTCGGGGCTTGAATTTGAGTGGCCTAAAATTCTTCATAAAATTGGCTAATTCGAAGCTAACTTTTCTTCCATTTTCGAAAGGAATATCGAAAAATGATTTACATGTTCGTATTTACAATTGACTACCGAGCATATTTGCTGTTGTAAGTTTGGTTGTAATGTTTAACCCTATGCTCGTTCTGTTTGCATAAAGATAGGTGCTGCCCAAAAAAACTCTCGTTTTCAGAATTTAGTAAGTTTAAGTGACGATTTACTCCATTCCTAATTGATTGAGCGCTGAACGTTTTCTATGGCTGTACGCAGCAGTCATAGTATGACAACTTTTGTTTTATATGTCATTATTAAAAGTTTAACCGTTGGCAGATTCGAGACTGCACATATGGGTATGGTCGGAATAATTTTAATTTTCATAAATTCACTGAATATTGATAAGCGTGCAGTGGTAGTTTGGAATAGAATATCCGAAAATGCTTTCGAAATTCGGATTCACAGTTCAATTCCAAGAATATTTTCTGTTATAAGGTTGCTGTAAAGTTTATCGCAATCCCTATCTCAGATGCATAATGGTAGATGCCCTCGAAAAAAAACTCATTTTTTCAGAATTTTGTAGGTTTAAGTGACAATTTACTCCATTCCTAATTATTTGAGCGCTGCATGTTCTCTAGGTCTGCATGCAGCAAGCATAGCATGACAACTTCTGTTTTATACGTCATTATCAAAAGTTTAACCCTTGCCATATTTAGGAGTTCCCATGTGGGTATAGTCGGAATAATTGTTATTTTCGTAAAATCAATTCCTGAATATATTGGTAACCGTGCAGTGGCCTTTCAGTGGTGCTACATGAAGCCGCAAATAGTTAAGGTTGAAAAGTTCATCAAATAGACAAATATAATACCTAACTCAGCCGGTGACAGGTAAATAATAAATGGAAAAGTCGTTGAGTTGAGAATAAAGTAGGGACGAATCGTGCCCTCGGATTCCACCTGATCCACGGTATTTCCACGCGGTCTCAACACTTGACAAAGATACTAAACTGTCGGGCATGGGCAGTAGGAAACATTCTGAGAATTTCAAGTTGCTGCCTTGCATGATAGGGACATAATTGGAATATATCCGACATTGCATCTGTCGGATATATTCCAATTATGTCCCGATCACTTCACCCCGACTGTCCGCATGGGGGCACCCTGTCGCCGTGTACTAAGGCATACTGCACGTTGATGGTGCGCATGTCTTCAACCAATCTAACCCTGCCTGTGCTACAGTGCGGAGGCACTATGTTGATGTTGGGGAGCTGGCAGCTGCTCGTCATTGCTCGGTGGTTCTCTCTGGGTACTCCGGCTTTCTCCACCCACACAACTGTCACCGACATAATATGACCGTGGCTGTTAATGTGTCGTTAAAACCTAATAAATAAATCCAGTACCAGTTTTGCTCGTACAAATATTAGTACCGTCAGACAAAATTCATTTTCTGATTAATTTCGTTCTTTTCTGTACTCACCTTCCCTGAGTAAGATTGGTATACCTTTTCAATCTCAGATTTAACCCTCAAGCACAATGAGAGTGAGAATAAGTGTACCGTTTGGAAATAACCAAATTATCCAACTTTGGTTACTCTCTACTATCATTTTGGAATGGGTTAATTTGAGACACTTTGCTTTGCTATATGCAGAAATGTTTAATCAATAAATCAGGCTTTAGCAATGTTCTGGGACTTAATGAAACATGTGCTGTGGCCACTTAAAAATAGCACTGTCTGCAAAAAATGACTTTGCGTGAATACTCACTTGTCCAAAAACACAAAGGAAAGAGCTCTTTGAGCTTTCCATAACCGCTCTCAAAAATCAATGGGGAACAAATTTTGTGTTATATGTTTTGGTGTTCGTGTTATCCAACACCAGTTTGGCCATACAAATATGAATACCGCCAGGAAAGAAAGCACATTTTCTCAGTGGTAGACTGTTTGACTCCTATGACAGAGGTCCCGAGTTTGATCCCTATCTGGGACGACCCACGTAATGTCCTTGGGCAAGGCACTTTATCCCGGTTGCCAACATGGGGGCACGATGATGCCATGTACTAAGGCGTACTGCAAATCAATGGTGCACATATCGTCAACCGCTGGTACCCTACTTCAGCGGAGCTTGAACATGATTAGAATTTGAGCTAACAGTTGTTCGTCGATGCTCGGTGGTTCTCTCTGGGTCCTCCGACTTTCCCCACCCGTAAAACTGTCACGGTCACGATTAGCCATTGTGGATAAGTATGTGAAAGCAAACACCAATAAATAAATACCGTCAGGGAAACCCTATGTGAAATCCTTTTGTTAATAAATAGCAAAGTAGTAATGTAATGCAAGAAATATTAACAAGCTGTTCAACATCCCTTTAATCAACTCATTTTGACTTGAACTGTACCCATCACTGTGTATACTAGCTCTCTAGATTGTTTAAACCATATCAAATAAACAACTAATTTGTGCATGACAGTAACTCATATTACTGGTACTAGTAAGTTTAGGTGACGATTTACTCCATTTTTAATTGCTTGAGCTCTGAATGTTTTCTATAGCTGCTTGCAGCAGTCAAAGTATGACAAATTTTGTTCTATATGTTATTATTAAAAGTTTAGCCCTTGGCAAATTTGAGACTTCCCATAAGTGTACTGTCAGAATAATTGTCATTTTCGCCAACGTTTACATGCACTTTCTCAGAACTGAAGCCATATTGTCTCAAAACCTTTTCCATGAGAAGATTGGGCCTTCATCCAAGAACAATTTTGCTGTTATATATTTTATTCAAAGTTTTAACTTTCATCCAGTTTTCGGGGCTTGAATTTGAGTGGCCTAAAATTCTTCATAAAATTGGCTAATTTGAAGCTAACTTTTCTTCCATTTTCGAAAGGAATATCGAAAAATGATTTACATGTTCGTATTTACAATTGACTACCGAGCATATTTGCTGTTGTAAGTTTGGTTGTAATGTTTAACCCTATGCTCGTTCTGTTTGCATAAAGATAGGTGCTGCCCAAAAAAACTCTCGTTTTCAGAATTTAGTAAGTTTAAGTGACGATTTACTCCATTCCTAATTGATTGAGCGCTGAACGTTTTCTATGGCTGTACGCAGCAGTCATAGTATGACAACTTTTGTTTTATATGTCATTATTAAAAGTTTAACCGTTGGCAGATTCGAGACTGCACATATGGGTATGGTCGGAATAATTTTAATTTTCATAAAATCACTGAATATTGATAAGCGTGCAGTGGTAGTTTGGAATAGAATATCCGAAAATGCTTTCGAAATTCGGATTCACAGTTCAATTCCAAGAATATTTTCTGTTATAAGGTTGCTGTAAAGTTTATCGCAATCCCTTTCTCAGATGCATAATGGTAGATGCCCTCGAAAAAAAACTCATTTTTTCAGAATTTTGTAGGTTTAAGTGACAATTTACTCCATTCCTAATTATTTGAGCGCTGCATGTTCTCTATGTCTGCATGCAGCAAGCATAGCATGACAACTTCTGTTTTATACGTCATTATCAAAAGTTTAACCCTTGCCATATTTTGGAGTTCCCATGTGGGTATAGTCGGAATAATTGTTATATTCGTAAAATCAATCCCTGAATATATTGGTAACCGTGCAGTGGCCTTTCAGTGGTGCTACATGAAACCGCAAATAGTTAAGGTTGAAAAGTTCATCAAATAGACAAATATAATACCTAACTCAGCCGGTGACAGGTAAATAATCAATGGAAAAGTCGTTGAGTTAAGAATAAAGTAGGGACGAATCGTGCCCTCGGTTTCCACCTGATCCACGGTATTTCCACGCGACCTCAGCACTTGAAAACGATACTAAACTGTCGGGCATGGACAGTAGGAAACATTCTGAGAATTTCAAGTTGCTGCCTTGCATGATAGGGACATAATTGGAATATATCCGACATTGCATCTGTCGGATATATTCCAATTATGTCCCGATCACTTCACCCCGACTGTCCGCATGGGGGCACCCTGTCGCCGTGTACTAAGGCATACTGCACGTTGATGGTGCGCATGTCTTCAACCAATTTAACCCTGCATGTGCTACAGCGCGGAGGCACTATGTTGATGTTGGGGAGCTGGCAGCTGCTCGTCATTGCTCGGTGGTTCTCTCTGGGTACTCCGGCTTTCTCCACCCACACAACTGTCACCGACATAATATGACCGTGGCTGTTAATGTGTCGTTTAAACCTAATAAATAAATCCAGTACCAGTTTTGCTCGTACAAATATTAGTACCGTCAGACAAAATTCATTTTCTGATTAATTTCGTTCTTTTCTGTACTCACCTTCCCTGGGTAAGATTGGTATACCTTTTCAATCTCAGATTTAACCCTCAAGCACAATGAGAGTGAGAATAAGTGTACCGTTTGGAAATAACCAAATTATCCAACTTTGGTTACTCTCTACTATCATTTTGGAATGGGTTAATTTGAGACACTTTGCTTTGCTATATGCAGAAATGTTTAATCAATAAATCAGGCTTTAGCAATGTTCTGGGACTTAATGAAACATGTGCTGTGGCCACTTAAAAATAGCACTGTCTGCAAAAAATGACTTTGCGTGAATACTCACTTGTCCAAAAACACAAAGGAAAGAGCTCTTTGAGCTTTCCATAACCGCTCTCAAAAATCAATGGGGAACAAATTTTGTGTTATATGTTTTGGTGTTCGTGTTATCCAACACCAGTTTGGCCATACAAATATGAATACCGCCAGGAAAGAAAGCACATTTTCTCAGTGGTAGACTGTTTGACTCCTATGATAGAGGTCCCGAGTTTGATCCCTATCTGGGACGACCCACGTAATGTCCTTGGGCAAGGCACTTTATCCCGGTTGCCAACATGGGGGCACGATGATGCCATGTACTAAGGCGTACTGCAAATCAATGGTGCACATATCGTCAACCGCTGGTACCCTACTTCAGCGGAGCTTGAACATGATTAGAATGTTGAGCTAACAGTTGTTCGTCGATGCTCGGTGGTTCTCTCTGGGTCCTCCGACTTTCCCCACCCGTAAAACTGTCACGGTCACGATTAGCCATTGTGGATAAGTATGTGAAAGCAAACACCAATAAATAAATACCGTCAGGGAAACCCTATGTGAAATCCTTTTGTTAATAAATAGCAAAGTAGTAATGTAATGCAAGAAATATTAACAAGCTGTTCAACATCCCTTTAATCAACTCATTTTGACTTGAACTGTACCCATCACTGTGTATACTAGCTCTCTAGATTGTTTAAACCATATCAAATAAACAACTAATTTGTGCATGACAGTAACTCATATTACTGGTACTAGTAAGTTTAGGTGACGATTTACTCCATTTTTAATTGCTTGAGCTCTGAATGTTTTCTATAGCTGCTTGCAGCAGTCAAAGTATGACAAATTTTGTTCTATATGTTATTATTAAAAGTTTAGCCCTTGGCAAATTTGAGACTTCCCATAAGTGTACTGTCAGAATAATTGTCATTTTCGCCAACGTTTACATGCACTTTCTCAGAACTGAAGCCATATTGTCTCAAAACCTTTTCCATGAGAAGATTGGGCCTTCATCCAAGAACAATTTTGCTGTTATATATTTTATTCAAAGTTTTAACTTTCATCCAGTTTTCGGGGCTTGAATTTGAGTGGCCTAAAATTCTTCATAAAATTGGCTAATTTGAAGCTAACTTTTCTTCCATTTTCGAAAGGAATATCGAAAAATGATTTACATGTTCGTATTTACAATTGACTACCGAGCATATTTGCTGTTGTAAGTTTGGTTGTAATGTTTAACCCTATGCTCGTTCTGTTTGCATAAAGATAGGTGCTACCCAAAAAAACTCTCGTTTTCAGAATTTAGTAAGTTTAAGTGACGATTTACTCCATTCCTAATTGATTGAGCGCTGAACGTTTTCTATGGCTGTACGCAGCAGTCATAGTATGACAACTTTTGTTTTATATGTCATTATTAAAAGTTTAACCGTTGGCAGATTCGAGACTGCACATATGGGTATGGTCGGAATAATTTTAATTTTCATAAAATCACTGAATATTGATAAGCGTGCAGTGGTAGTTTGGAATAGAATATCCGAAAATGCTTTCGAAATTCGGATTCACAGTTCAATTCCAAGAATATTTTCTGTTATAAGGTTGCTGTAAAGTTTATCGCAATCCCTTTCTCAGATGCATAATGGTAGATGCCCTCGAAAAAAAACTCATTTTTTCAGAATTTTGTAGGTTTAAGTGACAATTTACTCCATTCCTAATTATTTGAGCGCTGCATGTTCTCTATGTCTGCATGCAGCAAGCATAGCATGACAACTTCTGTTTTATACGTCATTATCAAAAGTTTAACCCTTGCCATATTTTGGAGTTCCCATGTGGGTATAGTCGGAATAATTGTTATATTCGTAAAATCAATCCCTGAATATATTGGTAACCGTGCAGTGGCCTTTCAGTGGTGCTACATGAAACCGCAAATAGTTAAGGTTGAAAAGTTCATCAAATAGACAAATATAATACCTAACTCAGCCGGTGACAGGTAAATAATCAATGGAAAAGTCGTTGAGTTAAGAATAAAGTAGGGACGAATCGTGCCCTCGGTTTCCACCTGATCCACGGTATTTCCACGCGACCTCAGCACTTGAAAAAGATACTAAACTGTCGGGCATGGACAGTAGGAAACATTCTGAGAATTTCAAGTTGCTGCCTTGCATGATAGGGACATAATTGGAATATATCCGACATTGCATCTGTCGGATATATTCCAATTATGTCCCGATCACTTCACCCCGACTGTCCGCATGGGGGCACCCTGTCGCCGTGTACTAAGGCATACTGCACGTTGATGGTGCGCATGTCTTCAACCAATTTAACCCTGCATGTGCTACAGCGCGGAGGCACTATGTTGATGTTGGGGAGCTGGCAGCTGCTCGTCATTGCTCGGTGGTTCTCTCTGGGTACTCCGGCTTTCTCCACCCACACAACTGTCACCGACATAATATGACCGTGGCTGTTAATGTGTCGTTTAAACCTAATAAATAAATCCAGTACCAGTTTTGCTCGTACAAATATTAGTACCGTCAGACAAAATTCATTTTCTGATTAATTTCGTTCTTTTCTGTACTCACCTTCCCTGGGTAAGATTGGTATACCTTTTCAATCTCAGATTTAACCCTCAAGCACAATGAGAGTGAGAATAAGTGTACCATTTGGAAATAACCAAATTATCCAACTTTGGTTACTCTCTACTATCATTTTGGAATGGGTTAATTTGAGACACTTTGCTTTGCTATATGCAGAGATGTTTAATCAATAAATCAGGCTTTAGCAATGTTCTGGGACTTAATGAAACATGTGCTGTGGCCACTTAAAAATAGCACTGTCTGCAAAAAAATGACTTTGCGTGAATACTCACTTGTCCAAAAACACAAAGGAAAGAGCTCTTTGAGCTTTCCATAACCGCTTTCAAAAATCAATGGGGAACAAATTTTGTGTTATATTGTTTTGGTGTTCCGTGTTATCCAACACCAGTTTGGCCATACAAATATGAATACCGCCAGGAAAGAAAGCACATTTTCTCAGTGGTATACTGTTTGACTCCTATGATAGAGGTCCCGAGTTTGATCCCTATCTGGGACGACCCACGTAATGTCCTTGGGCAAGGCACTTTATCCCGGTTGCCAACATGGGGGCACGATGATGCCATGTACTAAGGCGTACTGCATGTCAATGGTGCACATGTTTTCAACCGCTGGTGCACTGCTTCTGCGCAGCTTGAACATAATTAAAATGTTGAGCTGACAGTTGTTCGTCGATGCTCGGTGGTTCTCTCTGAGTCCTCCGACTTCCCCCACCTGTAAAACTGTCACGGTCACGATTAGCCATTGTGGATAAGTATGTGACCGTAAACACCAATAAATAAATACCGCCAGGGAAACCCTCTGTGAAATCCTTCTGTCAATAAATAGCAAAGTAGTAATGTAATGCAAGAAATATTAAGCTGTTCAACATCCCTTTAATGAACTCACTTTGACTTGAACTTGTGTATACTAGCTCTCTAGATGGTTTAAACCATATCAAATAAACAACTAATTTGTGTGTGACAGTAACTCATATTACATGTATTTCATTGTATCTGAAAAAGATATGTTGGAAAAATTGTGAAATCGTGGAGTAGGAAGCTTACCATCGTTTGTTGACAAATCCCACACATTCACAAACAGACAAAATGATAAAGAATAAATTAATTATTGATATTTAAGGTCACTTTCAGCATCTACAGCTATATCATGACCATAATATAGGTATTTATTCAAGTCCAGGTATCCATTGCATAGGCGTACAGGGCTATTTTTTAGGGTGGGGGGGGGGGGGGGCGATGAACCCTTTTAGCCCTAAAATGTTGAATCTCACGTGGAAATGCCAAATGTGGGTATGGTAGGGAGGGGGATCTCCCTCCCATTGATTACCTTGAGAGAACCACCCAGCAATGGCAAGCGACTCAGCCTCCCCAACATACTAACTCCTCAAAGCAGGGATAGCATTGGTTGAAGACAAGTGCCCTCTCAAAGTACCCTTAGTACACATCGCCATCATGCCCCCCCCCCCCCCCCACGTGGGATGAAGTGTCTTGCTCAAGGTCACAATGTGGTTGCCACAGGCGGGATTCGAACCGAGGACTTCTTGGATTACAACAATCATCTCTACCTTCTGAGCCACCGTGCTCCCGTAATATGCAGTAATAGAGAACTCATTATATGTACTTGTGTGATTATAAATGAATAATATTAACGTGGATACGGTTCCACTGAATCAACTTGTACAGTATAATGGTCAGTTTACTTGCTACTTCTAAGTGATGAGATAGGAAAACAACATTTTGTGTGGAAAACCAAAATGTTTTGTGGTCGTTTCTGGCAACTAAATTGTCCGAAATTTTCTGGCCTATTGGCTGAAAAATGGGCTCCTTCCTGACTCAGGGCCGGGTCGGGGCACAGTCCTTCATGAAATTCCGGCACGTACGCCCATAATTCATATGTACTAATTTTTTCCACAGCAGAAAGGACATCGCTTGTTTTGCTTTCTCTGAAGATATTCTGTAATTATTGAAGAGCAAAGTTTGTGTTAAATGTTTTGGTGTCCTGCTGCATCTCAAATATCTGTTTTGGCTGCATAAAAACTAGTAGCATCACAAAACTTTGATTTCCACTTAATTTTCTGTTTTCAAAACTGATCGATAGTTTTGTGAACAATACAGTTTGCCTTTTTCACATTAAAAAGTTGCGAATGTCCGTAATTTGTCCAACAAATTACAATTCTCTAGTTTGACATTAAAATTGTACAGACAGCAGTGTCGCCCACTGCGTCCAGACCAGTGAAGGCAGATACACGAAATCTTCAGAAGTTGTTCTACTATCCCTGCTCGACAGGACAGTATCTTTGTCGAGTGGCGTGACCCCGCGGGAACAACGTGGAAACCGCGGGGACAATTCGCCCCTACTCTATTCCCAATGCAATGCCGTTTCCATTCACTATTTACCTATCACCGGTCGAGTTTGGCATTATTTCTGTCTATATGATGAACTGTTCAGCTTTAAATATTCGCACATTCATATAGGACAGAACGTTTTGAGTTAAACGGCTTATTTTAGACCGTCCCAGCAGAAACTGACAACTCGATCCGGTGGAGAAAAAGCCACATCTGGCTAATTTGACATTCAAATTGAACAGATACAATGTCGGATCGGATATACGCCAATTATGTCCCGACCATGCAAGGCAGTAACTTGAAATTCTCAGAATATTTTCTACTGTCCGTGCCCGACAGTTTAGTATCTTTGTCAAGTGCCGAGACCGCGTGGAAATACCGTGGATCAGGTGGAAACCGAGGGCACGATTCGTCCCTACTTTATTCTCAATTCAACTACGTTACCATTAATTATTTACCTGTCACCGACTAAGTTAGGCATTATATCTGTCTATTTGATGAACTTTTCAACCTTAACTATTTGCGGCATTATGTAGCACCACCGAAAGGCCACTGCACGGTTACCAATATATTCAGGAATTGATTTTACGAAAATAACAATTATTCCGACTATACCCACATGGGAACTCCTAAATATGCCAAGAGTTAAACTTTTGATAATAACATATAAAACAGAAGTTGTCATGCTATGCTTGCTGCATGCAGGCATAGAAAACAATCAGCGCTCAATGAATTAGGAATGGAGTAAATTGTCACTTAAACCTACGGAATTTTGAAAAAATGGGAGTTTTTTTCGACGGCACCAATCTTTTTGCATCTGAAACAGGGATGGCGGTAAACTTTACAGCAACCTCATAACAGAAAATATTCTTGGAATTGAACTGTGAATCCGAATTTCGAAAACATTTTCGGATATCTTATTCCAAACTACCACTGCACGCTTATCAATATTCAGTGATTTTATGAAAATATCAATCATTCCGACCGTAACCATATGGGCAGTCTCAAATGTGCCAACGGTTAAACTTTTAATAATGACATATAAAACAAAAGTTGTCACACTATGACTGCTGCAAACAGACATAGAACGCTCAGCGATCAATCATTAGGAATGGAGTAAATCGTCACTTAAACTAGCTCTGTGAAATCCTTTACTTATTCCCAGTTTCTTATTCAACATTCATCAACTGGGCGAAATTCGCGGAATAAACGGTGTTGTAGGGTGGCGCCCCAACATACAAGATTAATACTAAGTTTCATACTTCGACCCCTTTTAATGGGTCAGCTTGACCTCTAAAAGTGACCAAATGGTCAAAATGGTAATTATTCACCGAAATTCGCAGAATAAAAAGCATTGTAGGGTGGCGCCCTAAGACACAAGATTTTTGAAATCCTAAGTTTCATACTCCGACCCCTTTTAAGGGGTCAGCTTGACCCCTAAAAGTGAAGAAATGGTCAAAATGGTAATTATGCACCGAAATTCGTGGAATAAACGGCGATGTAGGGTGGCGTCCCAAGATACAAGATTATTGAAATCCTAAGTTTCACACTCCGACCCCTTTTAAGGGGTCAACCATGACCACTAAAAGTGACCAAATGGTCAAAATGGTAATTATTGCCCAAAGTTCACAGAATAAAAAACATTGTAGGGTGGTGCCCTAAGATACAACATTATTGAAATCCTAAGTTTCATACTGCGACCCCTTTTAAGGGGTCAGCTTGACCCCTAAAAGTGACCAAATGGTCAAAATCGTCATTATGCACCGAAATTCGTGGAATAAACGGCGATGTAGGGTGGTGCCCCAAGATACAAGATTGTTGAAATCCTAAGTTTCACACCCCTACCCCTTTTAAGGGGTCAACCTGACCCCTGAAAGTGACCAAATGGTCAAAAAAGTAATTATTAGCCAAAATTCGTGGAATAAAAGGCGTTGCTGGGTGGCACCCCAAGATACAAGATTATTGAAATACTAAGTTTCATACTCTGACCCCTTTTAAGAGGTCAGCTTTACCCCTAAAAGTGACCAAATGGTCAAAATGGTAATTATGCACCGAAATTCGCGGAATAAAAAGCATTATAGGGTGGTGCCCTAAGATACAAGATTGAAGTCCTAAGTTTCACATCCCTACCCATTTAAGGGGTCAGCCTGACCCCGGAAAGTAACCAAATGGTCAAAAAAGTTATTATTGGCCGCAGTCCGTGGAATAAACGGCGATGTAGGGTGGCGCCCTAAGATACAGGATTATTGAAATACTAAATTTCATACTCCGACCCCTTTTAAGGGGTCAGCTTGACCCCTAAAAGTGAACAAATGGTCAAAATGGTAATTATGCACCGAAATTCACGGAATAAACGGCGATGTAGGGTGGGGCCCCAGGATACAAGATTATTGAAATCCTAAGTTTCACACTCCGACCCCTTTTAACGGGTCAAGCGTGACCACTAAAAGTGACCAAATGGTCAAAATGGTAATTATTTCCCGTAATTTGCAGAATAAAAAGCATTGTTGAAATCCTAAGTTTCATACTCTGACCCCTTTTAAGGGGTCAGCTTGACCCCTAAAAGTGACCAAATGGTCAAAATGGTCATTATGCACCGAAATTCGCGGAATAAACGGCGATGTACGGTGGCGCCCCAAAATACAAGATTATTGAAATCCTAAGTTTCACATCCCTACCCCTTTTAAGAGGTCATCCTGACCCCTGAAAGTGACCAAATGGTCAAAAAAGTAATTATTGGCCACAGTTCATGGAATAAACGGCGTTGTAGGGTGGCGCCTTAAGATACAGGATTATTGAAATACTAAGTTTCATACTCCGACCCCTTTTAAGGGGTCAGCTTGACCCCTAAAAGTGACCAAATGGTCAAAATGGTCATTATGCACCGAAATTCGCGAGATGAACAGCGATGTTCGGTGGCGCCCCAAAATACAAGATTATTGAAATCCTAAGTTTCACATCCCTACCCCTTTTAAGGGGTCATCCTGACCCCTGAAAGTGACCAAATGGTCACAAAAGTAATTATTGCCCACAGTTCGTGGAATAAACGGCGTTGTAGGGTGGCACCCTAAGATACAGGATTATTGAAATACTAAGTTTCATACTCCGACCCCTTTTAAGGGGTCAGCTTGACCCCTAAAAGTGAACAAATGGTCAAAATGGTAATTATGCACCGAAATTCGCGGAATAAACGGCGATGTAGGGTGGTACCCTAAGATACAGGATTATTGAAATCCTAAGTTTCACACTCCATCCCCTTTTAAGGGGTCAGCGTGACCCCTAAAAGAGACCAAATGGTCAAAATGGTAATTATTGGCCGAAATTCGCAGAACAAAAGGCAATGTAGAGTGGCACCCTTAGATACAAGATTATTGAAATCCTAAGTTTCACATTCCGACCCTTTTAAGTGGTCAGCCTGACCCCTAAAAGTTTCCAAACGGTCAAAATAGTAATTATTGGTCGAATTCCGCGGAATAAAAGGCGTTGTATGGTGAGCAAATGGTCATTATGCACCGAAATTCGTGGAATAAACGGCGATGTAGGGTGGCGCCCCAAAATACAAGATTATTGAAATCCTAAGTTTCACACCCCTACCCCTTTTAAGGGGTCAACGTGACCCCTAATAGTTACCAAATGTTCAAAATAGTAATTATTGGCCAACATTTGCGGAATAAAAGGAGTTGTAGGGTGGCGCCCTGAGATACAAGATTATTGAAATCCTAAGTTTTACATTTCGACCCTTTTAAGGGGTCAGCCTGACCCCTAAAAGTTTCCAAATGGTCAAAATAGTAATTATTGGTCGAAATTCGCAGAATAAAAGGCGTTGTAGGGTGACGCCCTAAGATACAAGATTATTGAAATCCTAAGTTTCACACTGTGACCCCTCTTAAGGGATCAGCTTGACCCCTAAAAGTGACCAAATGGTTAAAATGGTAATTATTCACCTAAATTCGCGCAATAAACGGCGATGTAGGGTGTTGCCCTAAGATACAGGATTATTGAAATCCTAAGTTTCACACTCCATCCCCTTTTAAGGGGTCAGTGTGACCCCTAAAAGAGACCAAATGGTCAAAATGGTAATTATTGGCCGAAATTCGCAGAACAAAAGGCAATGTAGGGTGGCGCCCTAAGATACAAGATTATTGAAATCCTAAGTTTCACACCCAAACTCTTTTAAGGGGTCAGTCTGACCCATAAAAGTGACCAAATGATCAAAATGGTAATTACTGGCCGAAATTCACGGAATAAATGGCGTTGTAGGGTGGCGCCCTCAAATACAAGGTAATTAAAATACTAAGTTTCATACTCCGACCCCGTTAAAGGGGTCAGCTTGACCAAAATGGTCAAATGGTCAAAATGGTAATTATTCACCGAAATTCTCGGAATAAACGGCTATGTAGGGTGGCGCCCTAAGATACAAGATTATTGAAATACTAAGTTTCGCACCCCGACCCCTTTTAAGGGGTCAGATTGACCCCTAAAAGTGACCAAACTGTCAAAATGGTAACTATTCACCTAAATTCGCGGAATAAACGGCGGTGTAGGGTGGCGCCCTAAGATACAAGATTATTGAAATCCTAAGTTTCACACTCCGACATCTTTTAAGGGGTCAACCTGACCCCTAAAACTGACCAAATGGTCAAAATAGTAATTGTTGGCCGAAATTCACGGAATAACAGGCATTGCAGGGTGGCGATACAAAATTATTGAAATACTAAGTTTCATATTCCGATCCCTTTCGAGGCCTAAGATACAAGATTATTGAAATCCTAAGTTTCATACTCCGACCCCTTTTAAGGGATCAGCTCGACCCCTAAAAGTGACCAAATGGTCAAAATGGTAATTATTGGCCGAAATTCGCGGAATAAGCGGCGTTGTAGTGTGGCGCCCTTAGATACAAGATTATTGAAATCCTACGTTTCATACTCTGACCCCTTTTAAGGGGTAGGCCTGATCCCTAAAAGTGACCAAGTGATCAAAATTGTTATTAACCGAAATTCGATGAATAAATGGCGATGTAGGGTGGCGCTCTGAGATACAAGATAATTGGTATGCTAAGTTTCATACTCTGACCCCCTTTATAAAGTCAGATTGACCGCTTAGATTGACCAGATAAACAAAATGGTAATTACGGGCCGAAATTCGCGGGACAACGGCGTTGTTGGGTGGCGTCCGAAGATACAAGATTATTGAAATCCCAGGTTTTATCATTTGACTTTTTAGGGCTCCAAATCCTCATAACTGTAATCATTAGCCTGAATTTGCCGCCCAAAACAAATGGTGTCGGTTTGCACCTGAGAATCAACTTGGTTTGAATCCTTCATTCTATTCTTGGCATTTCTTTGTCCGCGTGGACCCGGTGAACCTTCCATGGGAACATTTGTATGGGGAATATGGATATTATTGCTCAAGTTCAGTTGGTTATTGTGCAGGAAAAGTTTAAGTCGGTGTGTTCTGGCACAGTGGAACCGATGTTAATTACTTGTAAACTTCACAGTGGGTAATTTTGCATAAACAGTTGTATAAGTCCGCCTGACGCCCAAACATTTACGTGGAGTGTGCTTTTTTATATGCGTTTTTCTTTCACTGTCTATTTGGACACAGTGACAAGTAACTGAAATAGTGCAGCCTGATGAATGTTGATCTACTACAAAGCGTTTTGTTGTTCCATAGTTTCCATTTTCACCTGCTTATCAGTTAACCCATTTTATCTCTTTATGTCCTTACTTATTTGAAAGGTGTGAGGCCAATATTTCGTACACTGTAGTGAAATGTCCTCGTTCTAAAAAAGTGACATGGCACACCATGGTATTGTCTCTAAACATCATGATATACCATGGTATTACCCTACATACCATTGTGTTCTGGGACATCATTGTGTACCATGGTACTTATTTTATTATGGCTGTAGGACCAATGAACCCGTATTTATTTTTCCGGCTGAATTTGAGACATCTCCCCAAACACTCCCCACCCCCGTTTTATAGAAGCACGGCATATGATACATAGCACAGGGCATAAAGCAGAATCTTCTTGTCGATCATATGCGAATCATCTGAGTGAGAGGAAGAAATGGCAAAACTCTGACATTATTTCGACTGCAACATCGAAGAGCTTGGAAAATTAGCAGCTCTTAGAGAGAGGTCGACTTGAACTTGACGTTAACGTTAATGCTATCTTGACTATGATTGATGATGAACTTGATAAATTGCTTGGACTTGAAATTGATTCTTATAATTCATTATTAAATTCTACAGGTAACATGCAGTGCACAAAAAATCAATTCTGACAGAAACACTAGTACCTCAATCCAAAGGATGATTAAGATTGAACAATAATTTACTGGCACCATCAAGGAAATTAAACTAATGCTGTGATAACATAATTGAATTTGTTAAATTACATTAATATTATTGAACTCTTTCTTACTGCCTCTATTTAAGGTCATGCACTCAAGCACCGCCTGCTTCCTCCCCCATTTTAAAGCAAAGGTAAACCTGACTGACCTCTCTATTCGGTATAATAAAATAATAGTGATCCTGACTCTGTGGGGATATTGCAGACTGTCTCCCAATGGAAACATTATCTACCTCGGCTGACGTCTCCGGAGACAATGTGTCCCTCGGGAAGACAATCTGCAATATCTCTCCTTGAGCCAAGTCATCAGTTTTATGATAACCTAAAGATGCGCAAATAAACAGGAGTTCTTAGCTGCTATGACCCCTAAATCTTCTTATATACTGTTTACTCTTTTCTCCCACCAATGCGTCGCTTCATGTGAAACATAGACATGGATGATCATATCAAACTGTTTTGTGATTACCGTTTAATATTATTTTGAAATGCATCGTAAGGCCATTGTATATGTCTAGCCAGGGGCTGGAGAAACTGATAAGAAAAGAATATTAGTAACGATTGCCCGCAGTAATAGCCTCCCAAATGCACAAGAGACACACACGGCCAGCGTTGCCTGGTTGCATCCCTCTGTTGTTACATGATGATATCTTGCAGATTTGGCTATGGTACTGCTAGTATTGGACACCTTATAAGCAACCACCCCCATCGAACAATTATTAAATCGGTCAATCAGTGGTGTGTAAAAACATAGATGCGTTGTTGGTTATGCAATGTGTATATGTATTTCTGTGTTCCACTTCCCGGGTGATTACCAGAGACTTGTGTTTTTCAACACCGTGGAGTCTGTACTGCACATGTATCAAGTGGCATGCCACTTTTATCTATCTATTTAATACATGAGTACTTGTATATTCACTGGCCCTTTGGGTCTCGTGGGAATACAGTGATACTTGACTGACAGTGGTTTAGGAATGTTGTTGAGTATCAATTAAGTGTAGGGCTTTTTCAACCAATGTCTGATATACATCACATCTATGGGATCTGTGGTATTTGAAAGAGGCGTATATAATTGCTGTTGCCCGATTTGTTTCTCTTTTATCAATTTTGTTGTGTCATATCACCCCACCAAATCAACCAGCATGCAGCCTGATCATCGACCTTCACCTTCTGTGACCAGTAGCTCATCGTTTAGAGCGACAGACTTCGAATTGGAAGGTTGTGAGCTCGAACCCGACCCGCGCCAATCGCATTGTGGTCTTGAGCAAGACAATTAACTGCGATGGCTCCAGCTCACCCATCTATAAGATGGGTACCTCTGAAGATAATTAACTCCGAGCGCGGTATTTTCGCGGCATGGGTTGTATGCCCCTCAGGGAGTTGAGATTGAATCACAATGATTTGTAATGATTACATATGGATCAGGGATAATAATGTGCAGCGCTATAGAATGTCTCGCGGCCACTGAGTGAAACAGTTATGAGCGCTATGTCATGTACAATTATTATTATTATTATTATTATTATTATTATTATTATTATTATTATTATTATTATTATTATTATTTAAATTATATTACACTGCTGTACGCCACTGTGAGGTCCATTTGGACAACTGCAAAATATACGAAGGTGCTGCAGTCGTAATCAACCTTCAAGGGTGAGCGAGTAAATTTTAAAGGCCGTTAATTGCAGAACCTATTTAACAACAAAATTACTGCTGAGAAACGCATAGAGAAGAAACTTTATAAACGTTTCGAGAAATTAAGTTTTGGCTCCTTGGGGTCACCAATCCACCTGGTCCTGTGCAAACTTTGTTTGCAGCCCCGTAACTTATTTCGAAAATAGGAAAGGCATCATGTGTAACAGAATTCAAAAATAGTTTTTAATAAATAAAAAGTATGAAAATAAAATTATAAAAACAATAATATAACAGAGACAACTGCTAAGTCCATAAAATAATTATAAAAATAAAACTATTCAATTAAATCCTTCTAAAATCAACAAATTTTCAAATATAAGTAGACAGTATTTTCTTGAATATGTCAGAAAAATTGTTGCACACACAAATTAATGGTTTTTGCTCACGTTGATTAACAAGTGACATTACTTTTAAGATTTATATGTTTGAAATCACAAATTCTCCATTCTGTCCGTAAGGATACCATTAGAGGATGCAGGTTTTTGCCATAGGTATCTTGTTATCTCACAGAAAATGGAACAATTGACGTTCTGGCCACGAGAGGGGGGAGGGGGGAGGGTACGAAGAGAGGTATAAATAAGGTCAAAATTAATAACCATAGTGATGATAATAGTGGCGGTTGAAAGGGGCAATGTTCGAGTGAAATGTTTTGTTGGTCGGGTGATCGGGATTAGCATGATGTTGCAGTGGCATCAGATGGTTACAATAATAGTAGACGGTAAAGCCGAAAGCAACAGAACCAATTTTGATGATCATCTCTGCAATATTAAGATATTGCAATTCTGTATAGCATAGGCACACAGTAGTCTTATGATACAGACGAACTTCCCGCGGGCTCTCCAAAACGGGTACAGACTGTCCACACCATGTCATCTGACAGAGAGACCATGTAGATGTCATAGCTTGGCCATCGCATGCCAAGAGCAAGATTCGGAACGTGTAAATGTACCAGAGTTGACTTATTCTTTAAACGCACATCAAAATGAGTCTAACCACCCTTGTTATTCCACCATAGCACACTTTAAAACGTTTACATATTAGCCATCTTGCTAAATAAAATAAGAGAGTACAATGTTTCATGCGAATTTCCAGCGCTTCCAAGTTATAATAACAGACAGGAACGGATATCTTTTAACCGCGATATACCCACCACACTAATAATTTGAACTGTTATTTTGTTATATTATAATCAGAATAATTATTTGGCTGTATCAAAGTAAAACTCTCTTGGATTTAAATATTTACACTATTATCTTGAAATTAAATTTCTTTATTTTGAAATATTGATTTGGTAAAGCTACATTCCATCTTTCTATCTCGGAATAAACTTTTATTATTTCAGTATCTATCTCGAAAAATTATTTTAAATGAAATAATATTTTGCTGCAGCAAAAACAATATAATTAGGTAATTTAAAAATGCTTCAATAACCAGACAAATAGTGTGAGTGAGTGAGTGAGTGAGTGAGTGAGTTTCACCTTTTCTATGACAATTGTAAAAAATCAATAAACAAACATTTTTGCAGGACAAATGTTTAGATAGTTGATGAAAATGTAAAACTATTTGACTTGCTTTCACCTGTATAACAACATTTAAAATAATAATTAATAATATGATAAAAAGGCATGTATCTCGCCTGACTTTCATAAGCAAAATAAAAACAACACTGATTGCCATTTCCTCATTCGACATTGTCAGCACTGGTAATCATATCGAATACAGCCCTGTAAACCAAAGGTAATTTTTTGTTGTTTTTGCAAATAAACGAAAGTGGCCTGTATTTTTATAATCGTAACCAGACAGAAGTAGAGGATGTGAAATGAGTTTTTATCGCGACTGATAACTACAGTACGTTGGCGTTGCATCACTTCAAGTCATAGTCGGGTAGATCTTCTACTCGGTGGTTATTTTCAACTTCTGAGAGCAATGGAAATGTTTCACATCACCGACCATCGTGTTGCAACGCGGGGGTCATTGAGCTGAAACATTTCTAGTGCTTCTTCCGTATTTAAAAATGTAAATATTTATCAGATTGAAAATCTATCCACCCTCCACGTAATGTACAAAATTAGCCTTAAATTAGTCTTGGACCTTTCATTTTCACATTTTTACACCGGTACCATTGAAGTGGGGAAGTGGTGGTGGTAGTAATGGTAATACTGTTTCTGTTAGCACGTAGTGCTAAAGTACCGAGAGCCCCCCCCCCCCTCCCCGGGGGTAAGTTCGATTGAACTAGAGTAATTTTCAGGTTCGGGTTTTCCCCAAATCCTCGGATACTTCGTAGAATTACCATAAACCACCCGACAATACCCCAAATCACCCAAAACGACTTTTATTTGATACGGATTCACCACGAATGCTATTTATAATAGTAGTACGTAGTGCTATCGGACGAATTCCTTTGTATATGAGTCCTTCACTGGTTCTGATTCCAGCAGAATCTTTGAATACTTCGTAGAATTACTGTAATAACCCGATAATTGTTTACTTGGCTCAGATTTCCTACTAAATTCTCGCTTTCTACCTATGTATCTACAAGCTATCTTATAACTCCCCCATCTCCTTATAAAGTATTCTGAAGACCCCTAGACGTGTTTATGTTCTCTTGTACACATTACATGTAGCACATAGGCACATGCTGGATGTGCCGATATGTGCTTTTGTGAATACGCACAATATGACACAATGTGTACAAGCACATAGGCACATACGGGTATTTTAGGGTACCTATGACCGGGTTCCTATACAGCTCCTATATGGCTCTTAGCTCCTATATGGCTCCTAGCTCCTATACAGGTAGTCTTACCAGTGGCTTCCATCTTATCTTCAACTATCTGTCCTATGATTTGGCTATATTGCAGTCATCCAATACTAGTCTTCTAACATTCTTGCAGTCTTGTGCCGTTACTACCTTGTTTCATAAGTATTCCGACGATCCAAGACATGTTTATGTTCTATTGTACACATTACAGGTAGCACATGGGCACATACTGGATGTGCCGATATGTGCTTATGTGAAAATGCATAATGTGACTCATTGTGCACTAGCACATAGCCACATGCGATAAAAAGGGGTGCCGAAGTTCAGACGTTTTTTTAAAAACAAGGATTCAATGGAACTTGGGTGTTTGGTGGAATGTGCTTGAGTGTTATTACACATTGTGTCACAATATGTACACATTACCTGTAGCACATTGACACATGCTGAATGTACCGATATATGCTTATATGAAAATGCAAAATGTGACACATTGTGCACTAGCACATAGGCCCATACGGGTATTTGAGGATACCTATGGCCCGGTATTGTAATATTGGAGGATTCCTTTCGGGGATACCTTTTATAGGATACTTGTCATGTGTACACATTATAGGTAGCACATAGCCACATGTTGGATGTGCCAATATGTGTTTATGCGAAAATGCACAATGTGACACATTGTGCACTATCACATGGGCACATACCGGTATCTGAGGATACCTATTGTATTGTACTACTGGACTTTTGGAGGATACCTTTATAGGATACTAATTTGAAGATACTATTACCTGTTTGGCCCAGCCTTCTAGGTTACCCCCAAGACATACCTATCCCAAATTTCCCATATAAGCTATCCAGCAATTAATGAAAAGTCATTGCTCGAACGACTCGAATCCCATCGAGCAAATGAGCTATAGAGCAATTGCTCTAACAAGTGACTCACACATACGAGTCTTAGCCTCATTTCATGAAAAAGGGATTCCATAGCCACAGGCGTTTTCCAAAAAGGGATTCTTAAAAAGGGATTTCGTAAATGGGATTCTTATCCGACTCCGTAAAATGGGATTCCGTCATCGCTCTCCGACTGCTAACGCTCAAGTAATGTTGGGTGCGATGTCACCATGTGTTGAGCCTGTTGGCTGCCTTTATTTCTTAATAAGTTTATATTCGGAACTGACATATGATAGAATTTTGAAACAGGGCCCTTCCGGCTTTAATAACTGCACGAATCCTATTCCCTTTCAATAAGACCGTGATGAAATGAGTTTAACACCACAAGAATGAAATTTTCTTATTTCTTTACAAATGATAGGGACAGCCCAGGACAGTCCCCTGATACCATGCCCAGCCGCTCTTAGGATTACTACTCCAAATCATCTCTCCTAGAATACCCGAGCCATGAGTACGCCACCTCATTGACTTGTGAATACACGGAAATGCAGTTTTCAAAACCAATTTTCAAAAATTTCATTCTGTCGGGGATTCATCCCCGACTCCCCTCGCCATCAAGTTCCGATGATTACTACTGCAGTAAATCTTCGACCCTTCTAGGCCTTGGTTGGTTAATGGAGTCCGAGATCAGGAAATGGCGTTTTTCTTCGGGAGTGGTTGTTACACCCCGGTCACTAACCAAATAGTGGGGTATTACCCCTTAAATTCTCCCTCGCGGATCTAAGGTGTACGTGCCGAAATGGACTTTAGGGCGAGATAATGTATTTTTTTCATTCAATTCATGTTCATTCTATGAATTTAAATATATCATCATCATACTGTACTGGTAATATAAGTAATCCTCATTGTAATTCCGATGGCCCTTGTTGTTCTTCTGTCTAACAAATTGTCCCCCCACATATCTCAGTGTTATCTCAAATTACCCCAGAGAGAATACAAAAAGAGAGGTTCCCACTTTTCCATTGCACCCACTCTCAACCCTACATCTGCTGTAACAGCAATCTCAGTTTACTCGAACAGTTCGACCTTAATTGTGTTGGATCTGTTTATAATTCAGTTCTGTCCAACCTTTTGTGGCTGTGCTTTTACACCAAGACATGAAATGTATTTACTTCAAAACTACCTCCAAAGCATTGTAATAATAATAGGTAAGATTTGCATAGCGCTCTTTTCACAATATTACAAAAAGTTCCAAGGCGCCGAACAACATGAAAGAAACATAAATACACAGAATATGGTATTAATCAACATAAGGGTAATATTTTTTAAATAGAAAAGATTTTAGCTTTGATTTGAAAACTGGAAAAGATTGGACCATTCTCACAGATTCAGGTAACATATTGAAAAGTCTTTGAGCATTGTAACTAAAAGAACACCCACAGTGTGATGCAAGGTCATATGTGGGCTGTTCCAGTAGGTTGTGGCATGAGGAGTGATGTGGGCGTTTTGGTGCATACACTTTGACTAACTCAGAAACATAAGAAGGCAATACGTTTGCTTGTGTTTTATAGGTGAACAGAATAATTTTGAAGTCTATTCTGGCTGCAATGGGGCGCCAATGAAGATTCATTAACTGAGGAGTAATGTGTTCGTTCTTCTTAGTGCGGGTCACTATACCGGCAGCAGTATTCTGAATTATCGGCAATCTATTAATTTGCTTTTTCGGGAGCCCAAAAAGAAGGATATTGCAGTAGTCTGGCCAAGATGAAATGAATGCATGCACGAGACATTCAGTGGCATATTTTGTTAGGATTTTCCTTGCTCAACCGATGTTCCGAATGTGAAAATTTGCAGACTGACAGAGTTTTGATATGTGATAAGACATGGTCAGATGTGTATCAAGAGACGCAAGTTTCTGACCGTGGTAGATGGGCTGACAGTATTGTAACCTATTTTCAGAGGAGGCAAAACATCTGGTGCTGGTTTGTACCTGGAGGAAAATATAATGAGTTATGTTTTATTACCGTTCAGTTTTAGTTTGTTCACCAGCATAAAGGTTCTGATATCTGCTATGCAATTACTCATAATCTGAACTTTTGATTCTGTGTCTGCCAATTCAGAGGGGTCGAATTCGATGTAAATCTGGCGACGAGTTAGAGACTTTTTTAACACAAATTGTGCAATGGTCCATAAAGGTGCCCAGTTGTTATTTATCCGCTCATAGCCGTGTGGCGTTTGTCTATGTGAGGGGAGCCCTTCCAGCTCCAGTATATACCCAAACCTACCCATGTTTAGGTTCAACCCGTCACCTTGTCAGTACAGCATACAGCTGCTCACTTTTCTTTTTTTCTCCTTCGCCCATTTCAATCGTCCATCGTTCATCGGACGGCCCGGAATTTATGTTTAAAAAGTCTCTAACTCGTCGCCAACTTGGGGACTGGGAGAGGTGTGGGGTGGCGCCTGTGAGAGGTTGTCCAGCGGCTTCAGCACGCGCGGTTCCAATCCACACCGCCCACCTTCTACCCGCAAGTGACCATATGCCGGCCAGTATGAAAGGGAGGGTTTGCCAGAAGAGGGAATTGAATTTAGACCTAATATTGGAACTGTGCAGTCCCATCTTTTCACGGCAATAGGACGAAGCGCCGGCCAGCTATGATCGAGTGATTACCTGGCCAAATCTATGGACTCTCACGAAGGAAAGCAGCACAGGGCTTATCCCTTTGTTTTGGTTTCTTTTTCTTTTTGGATTTTTTCTGTAGTATCAATGTCTACTCGAAACTTGAATTGCACCATTTATTTCCATTTCTTGAATGCTTTGGTGTAACTTAGGGATAGGTACATTTTGTTCTGGGAAGTAGTTTTGTGGTACTTTGGGGGAACACTGGGGGTAGTTTTATGGTAGCTAGTGTCAAAATCTTTCCGAGGCACACTTGATTTTAAATGAGATTAAACAGAATTTATTCCGCGAATTTTGGCCAATAATTACCATTTTGACCATTTGGTCACTTTTAGGGGTCAAGCTGACCCCTTAAAAGCGATCGGAGTATGAAACTTAGTATTTCAATAATCTTGTATCTTAGGGTGCCACCCTACATCGCATTTATTCCGCGAATTTAGGGGAATAATTACCATTTTGACCACTTGGTCACTTTTAGGGGTCAGGCTGACCCCTAAACAGGGGTCGGAGTATGAAACTTAGAATTTCAATAATCTTGTATCTTAGGGCGCCACCCTACATCGCCGTTCATTCCGCGAATTTCGGCCAATAATTACTATTTTGACCATTTGGTAACTGTTATGGGTCAGGTTGACCCCTTAAAATGGGTCAGAGTGTGAAACTTAGGCTTTCAATAACCTTGTATCTTAGGGCGCCACCCTACATCGCCGTTTATTCCGCGAATTTAGGGGAATAATTACCATTTCGACCATTTGGACACTTAGGGGTCAGGCTGACCCCTTAATAGGGGTCGGACCGTGATACTTAGGATTTCAATAATCTTGTATCTTAAGGCGCCACCCTACAACGCCGTTCATTCCGCGAATTTCGGCCAATAATTACCATTTTGACCATTTGGTCACTTTTAGGGGTCAGGTTGACACCTTGGAAGGGGTCAGAGTGTGAAACTTAGGCTTTCAATAGCCTTGTATCTTAGGGCGCCACCCTACATCGCCGTTTATGCCGCGAATTTAGGGGAATAATTACCATTTCGACCATTTTGACACTTAGGGGTCAGACTGACCCCTTAATAGGGGTCGGACCATGATACTTAGAATTTCAGTAATCTTGTATCTTAGGGCGGCATCCTACATCGCCGTTTATTCCGAGAATTTTGGTGAATAATTACCATTTTGGCCATTTGAACATTTTGGTCAAGCTGACCCCTTAAAGGGGGTCGGAGTATGAAACTTAGTATTTCAATAATCTTGTATCCGAGGGCGCCACCCTACAACGCCGTTTATTCCGTGAATTTCGGCTAGTAATTACTATTTTGACCATTTGGTCACTTTTAAGGGTCAAACTGACCCTTAAAAGGGGTCGGGGTGTGAGACTTAGGATTTCAATAATCCTTATCTTAGGGCGCCACCCTACAATGCTTTTTATTCCACGAATTTCGGCCAATAATCACGATTTGGTCACTTTTAGGGGTCAGACTGACCCCTTAAAATGGGTCAGAGTGAGAAACTTAGGATTTCAATAATCTTGTATCTTAGGGCGCCACCCTACATCTCCATTTATTCCGCGAATTTAGCTGAATAATTACCATTTTAACCATTTGGTCACTTTTAGGGGCCAAGCTGACCCCTCGAAAGGGGTCGTAGTATGAAACTTAATATTTCAATAAACTCTTATCCTAGGGCGCCACCCTACAATGCCTTTTATTTAGCGAATTTCGAACAATAATTACTATTTTGACCATTTGCTCACTTTTAGGGGTCAGGTTGACCCCTTGAAAGATGTCAGAGTGTGAAACTTAGGGTTTCAATAATCTTGTTTCTTAGGGCGCCATCCTACATCGCCGTTTATTCCAACAATTTCAGTGAATAATTACCATTTTGACCATTTGAACATTTTGGTCAAGCTGACCCCTTAAAAGGGTCGGAGTATGAAACTTAATATTTCAATAATCTTGTAACTTAGGGCGCCACCCTACAACACCGTTTATTCCGCGAATTTCGGCCAATAATTACTATTTTGACCACTTGGTCACTTTTAGGGATCAGGCTGACCCCTTAAAGGGGTCGGAGTGTGAAACTTAGGATTTCAATAATCTTGTATCCTAGAGCGCCACCCTACAATGCCTTTTATTTTGCGAATTTTGGCCAATAATTACTATTTTGACCATTTGGTCACTTTTAGGGGTCATGTTGACACCTTCAAAGGGGTTGGAGTGCGAAACTTAGTATTTCAATGATCTTGTTTCTTAGGGTGCCACACTACAACGCTGTTTATTCTGCGAATATCGGCCAATAATCACCATTTGGTGACTTTTAGGGGTCAGGTTGACCCCATAAAATGGGTCAGAGTGTGAAACTTAGGATTTCAATAATCTTGTATCCTAGGGCTCCACCCTATAACGCCTTTTATTCCGCGGATTTCGGGGAGTAATTACTATTTTGACCATTTGGTCACTTTTAGGGGTCACGTTGACCCCTTAAAAGGGGTCGGAGTTTGAAATTTAGGATTCAATAATATTGTATCTTAGGGCGCCATCCTACATCGACGATTATTCCGCGAATTTCAGCCAATATTTACTATTTTGACCATTTGGTCACTTTTAGGGGTCAGGTTGACCCCTTAAAAGGGATCGGAGTGTGAAACTTAGGTTTTCAATAACCTTGTATCTTAGGGCGCCATCCTACAATGCCTTTTATTCTGCGAATTTCGACCAATAATTACCATTTTGACCATTTGGTCACTTTTAGTGGTTATGTTGACTCGCCGTTTATTCCACGTATTTACAGGAATAATTACCATTTTGACCATTTGGTCACTTTTAGGAGACAAGCTGACCCCTTCAAAGGGGTCGGAGTATGAAACTTAGTATTTCCATAATCTTGTATCTTAGGGCGCCACCCTACAACGCTGTTTATTCCGCGAATTTTGGCCAATAATTGCTATTTTGACCATTTGGTCACTTTTAGGGGTCAGGCTGACCCCTTAAAAGGGGTCGATGTGTGAAACTTAGGATTTCAATAATCTTGTATCCTAGGGCGCCACCCTAAAATGCATTTTATTCCACGAATTTCGGCTAATAATTACTATTTTGACCATTTGGTCACCTTTAGGGGTCAAGTTGACCCTTTAAAAGGGGTCGAAGTGTGGAACTTAGGATTTCAATAATCTTGTATCTTAGGGCGCCACCCTACATCGCCTTTTATTCCACGAATTTAGGGGAATAATCACCATTTTGACCTTTTGGTCACATTTAGGGGAGAAGCTGACCCCTTGAAAGGTGTCGGAGTATGAAACTTAGTATTTCCATAATCTTGTATCTTAGGGCGCCACCCTACAACGCCGTTCATTCCGCGAATTTCGGCCAATAATTACCATTTTGACCATTTGGTCACTTTTAGGGGTCAGGTTGACACCTTGGAAGGGGTCAGAGTGTGAAACTTAGGCTTTCAATAGCCTTGTATCTTAGGGCACCACCCTACATCGCCGTTTATTCCGCGAATTTAGGGGAATAATTACCATTTCGACCATTTTGACACTTAGGGGTCAGACTGACCCCTTAATAGGGGTCGGACCATGATACTTAGAATTTCAATAATCTTGTATCTTAGGGTGGCACCCTACATCGCCGTTTATTCCGAGAATTTTGGTGAATAATTACCATTTTGGCCATTTGAACATTTTGGTCAAGCTGACCCCTTAAAGGGGGTCGGAGTATGAAACTTAGTATTTCAATAATCTTGTATCAGAGGGCGCCACCCTACAACGCCGTTTATTCCGTGAATTTCGGCTAGTAATTACTATTTTGACCATTTGGTCACTTTTAAGGGTCAAACTGACCCTTAAAAGGGTCGGGGTGTGAGACTTAGGATTTCAATAATCCTTATCTTAGGGCGCCACCCTACAATGCTTTTTATTCCGCGAATTTCGGCCAATAATCACGATTTGGTCACTTTTAGGGGTCAGACTGACCCCTTAAAATGGGTCAGAGTGAGAAACTTAGGATTTCAATAATCTTGTATCTTAGGGCGCCACCCTACATCTCCGTTTATTCCGCGAATTTAGCTGAATAATTACCATTTTAACCATTTGGTCACTTTTAGGGGCCAAGCTGACCCCTTGAAAGGGGTCGTAGTATGAAACTTAATATTTCAATAAACTCTTATCCTAGGGCGCCACCCTACAATGCCTTTTATTTAGCGAATTTCGGACAATAATTACTATTTTGACCATTTGCTCACTTTTAGGGGTCAGGTTGACCCCTTGAAAGATGTCAGAGTGTGAAACTTAGGGTTTCAATAATCTTGTTTCTTAGGGCGCCATCCTACATCGCCGTTTATTCCAACAATTTCAGTGAATAATTACCATTTTGACCATTTGAACATTTTGGTCAAGCTGACCCCTTAAAAGGGTCGGAGTATGAAACTTAATATTTCAATAATCTTGTAACTTAGGGCGCCACCCTACAACACCGTTAATTCCGCGAATTTCGGCCAATAATTACTATTTTGACCACTTGGTTACTTTTAGGGATCAGGCTGACCCCTTAAAGGGGTCGGAGTGTGAAACTTAGGATTTCAATAATCTTGTATCCTAGAGCGCCACCCTACAATGCCTTTTATTCTGCGAATTTTGGCCAATAATTACTATTTTGACCATTTGGTCACTTTTAGGGGTCATGTTGACACCTTCAAAGGGGTCGGAGTGCGAAACTTAGTATTTCAATGATCTTGTTTCTTAGGGTGCCACACTACAACGCTGTTTATTCCGCGAATATCGGCCAATAATCACCATTTGGTGACTTTTAGGGGTCAGGTTGACCCCATAAAATGGGTCAGAGTGTGAAACTTAGGATTTCAATAATCTTGTATCCTAGGGCTCCACCCTATAACGCCTTTTATTCCGTGGATTTCGGGGAGTAATTACTATTTTGACCATTTGGTCACTTTTAGGGATCACGTTGACCCCTTAAAAGGGGTCGGAGTTTGAAATTTAGGATTCAATAATATTGTATCTTAGGGCGCCACCCTACATCGACGATTATTCCGCGAATTTCAGCCAATATTTACTATTTTGACCATTTGGTCACTTTTAGGGGTCAGGTTGACCCCTTAAAAGGGATCGGAGTGTGAAACTTAGGTTTTCAATAACCTTGTATCTTAGGGCGCCATCCTACAATGCCTTTTATTCCACGAATTTCGACCAATAATTACCATTTTGACCATTTGGTCACTTTTAGGGGTTATGTTGACTCGCCGTTTATTCCACGTATTTACAGGAATAATTACCATTTTGACCATTTGGTCACTTTTAGGAGACAAGCTGACCCCTTCAAAGGGGTCGGAGTATGAAACTTAGTATTTCCATAATCTTGTATCTTAGGGCGCCACCCTACAACGCTGTTTATTCCGCAAATTTCGGCCAATAATTGCTATTTTGACCATTTGGTCACTTTTAGGGGTCAGGCTGACCCCTTAAAAGGGGTCGATGTGTGAAACTTAGGATTTCAATAATCTTGTATCCTAGGGCGCCACCCTAAAATGCATTTTATTCCACAAATTTCGGCTAATAATTACTATTTTGACCATTTGGTCACCTTTAGGGGTCAAGTTGACCCTTTAAAAGGGGTCGAAGTGTGGAACTTAGGATTTCCATAATCTTGTATCTTAGGGCGCCACCCTACAACGCAGTCTATTCCGCGAATTTCGGCCAATAATTACTATTTTGACCATTTGGTCACTTTTAGGGGTCAGGCTGACCCCTTAAAAGGGTCGGAGTATGAAACTTAGGATTTCAATAATCTTGTATCCTTGGGCGTCACCCTACAATACCTTTTATTCCGCGAATTTCGGCCAATAATTACCATTTTGACCATTGGTCACTTCTAGGGGTCACGTTGACCGCTTAGAAGGGGTCGGAGTGTGAAACTTAGGATTTCAATAATCTTGTTTCTTAGGGCGCCACCCTACAACGCCGTTTATTCCGCGAATTTCGGCCAATAATTACTATTTTGATCATTTGGACACTTTTAGAGGTCAGGCAGACCCATTAATAGGGGTCGGACCATGAAACTTAGGATTTCAATAATCTTGTATCTTAGGGCGCCACCCTACAATGTCTTTTATTCCGCGAATTTCGGCCAGTTATTACTATTTTGACCATTTGGTCACTTCTAGGGGTCACGTTGACTCCTTAAGAGGGGTCGGAGTGTGAAACTTAGGATTTCAATAATCTTGTTTCTTAGAGCGCCACCCTACATCGCCTTTTATTCCGGGAATTTCGGCCAATAATTACTATTTTGACCATTTGGACACTTTTAGGGGTCAGGCGGACCCATTAATAGGGGTCGGACCGTGAAACTAAGGATTTCAATAATCTTGTATCTCAGGGCGCCACCCTACAACGCCTTTTATTCCGCGAATTTCGGCCAATAATTACCATTTTAACCATTTGGTCAATTTAGGGGTCAGGTTGACCCCTTAAAAGGGGTCAGAGTGTGCAACTTAGGATTTCAATAATCTTGTGTCTTAGGCGCCACCCTACATCGCCGTTTATTCCGAGAATTTCGGTGAATAATTACCATTTTGACCATTTTGGTCAAGCTGACCCCTTAAAAGGGGTCGGAGTATGAAACTTAGGATTTCAATAATCTTGTGTCTTAACGGCACCACCCTACAACGCCGTTTATTCCGCGAATTTTGGCCAATAATTACTATTTTGACCATTTGGACACTTTTAGGGGTCAGGCTGACCCATTAATAGGGGTCGGACCGTGAAACTTAGGATTTCAATAATCTTGTGTTTTAGGGCGCCACCCTATATCGCCGTTTATTCCGAGAATTTCGGTGAATAATTACCATTTTGACCAGTTGGTCACTTTTAGGGTTCAAGCTGACCCCTTAAAAGGGGTCGGAGTATGAAGCTTTGTATTTCAATAATCTTGTATCTCAGGGCGCCACCCTACAACGCCGTTTATTCCACGAATTTCGCCCAATTGAGGAATGTTGAATAAGGAACTGGGAATAAGTAAAGGATTTCACAGCGCTACTTAAACTTACCAAATTCTGAAAAACGATCGTTTTTTTACTGCACCTACCTTTATGCAAACAGAACGAGCATAGGGTTAAACTTTATAATGAAACTTACAACAGCAAATATGCTCGGCAGGCAATTGTAAATACGAACATGTAAATCATTTTTCGATATTCCTTTCGAAAATGGAAGAAAAGTGAGCTCCAAATTAGTCAATTTTATGAAGAATTTTAGGGCACTCAAATTCAAGGCCCGAAATCTTGGTGAAGGTTAAAACTTTGAATAAAATATATAACAGCAAAATTGTTCTTGGATGAAGGCCCAATCCTCTCATGGAAAAGGTTTGAAGACAATATGGCTCCAGTGCTGAGAAAGTGCATGTAAACGTTGGCGAAAATAACAATTATTCCGACAGTACCCTTATGGGAAGTCTCAAATCTGCCAAGGGTTAAACTTTTAATAATAACATATAGAACAAAATTTGTCATACTTTGACTGCTGCAAGCAGCTATAGAAAACATTCAGAGCTCAAGCAATTAAAAATGGAGTAAATCGCCACCTAAACTTACCAAATTCTGAAAAATTGGAATTTTTTGGATGGTATCTACTTTTATGCAACCAGAATGGGATAGGGTTAAACGTTACAACCAAACTTACAACATCAGATATCCTCGGTAGTCAATTGTGAATACGTACATGAAAAGTTTTGAAATTAACCCTTTCCAAAATGATAGAAAAAGCAATCAAAGATGGCTAATTTTGGCATTATCTAAAGGTACTCTTATCCTCGCCCTCATTGTGCTTGAGGGTAAAATCTGAGATTAAAAAGTAAACAGTAACTTTCTTCGGCAATCATTGTTGCATCTATCCAAACCAAGATAATTCTATCAACAACCTTGTTATTAGAGAAATTTGCCCTTGAAGTTGATCAATTTTGAAGAAAAATTCTATATTCATGTCATTTATGTCCAGTAGGGGGTTAATGTTGACAGATTTGAGTAGTGATTGTGGTGTATCATATTATGCTCTAAATGTGTGGAAAATTTGAGCTAAATAACAATTTTGAGATATTCGAAAAATGGTGAAAATTTGAAGGTTTTGGCAGAATATTTTGAAAATACGCGTTTTCACAGATATGACGATACCGCATTTCCCTAGACTCTATGACATTACATGAGTGTGCCAAATTTGGTCAGAATCGTACAGCTAGTTTTCAAGCAGTTCAACAGACAAAATTCAGGGAGGAAAAAAAAAGAAAAAGAAAAAAAAAAAAACTAGAGAATTGTAATTTGTTGGACAAATTACGGGCTTTCCCAACTTTTTAATGTGAAAAGGCAAACTGCATTGTACAACAAAACTATCGATCAGTTTTGAAAACAGAAAATTTAGTGGAAATCAAAGTTTTTGTGATGCTGCTAGTTTTTATGCAGCCAAAACAGATATTTGAGATACAGCAGGACACCAAAACATTTAACACAAAATTTGCTCTTCAATAATTACAGAATATTTTCATAGAAAGAAAAACAAGCGATGTCCTTTCTGCTTTGGAAAAAAATAATTAGTACATATAAATTATGGGCGTACGGGCCGGGGTTTCATGAAGGACTGTTCCCCAACCCACCCCTGAGTCAGGAAGAAGCCGATTTTTCAGCCAATATGCCAGAAAATTTCGGACAATTTAGTTGCCAGAAATGACCACAAAACATTTTGATTTTCCACACAAAATGTTGTTTTCCTATCTCATCACTTAGAAGTAGCAAGTAAACTGACCATTATACTGTACAAGTTGATTCAGTGGAACCGTATCCACGTTAATATTATTCATTTATAATCACACAAGTACATATAATGAGTTCTCTATTACTGCATATTACGGGAGCACGGTGGCTCAGAAGGTAGAGATGATTGTTGCAATCCAACAAGTCCTCGGTTCGAATCCCGCCTGTGGCAACCACATTGTCTCCTTAAGCAAGACACTTCATCCCAACTTAATTTCCCACGTGGGGGGGGGGGGGGGGGGGCATGATGGCGATGTGTACTAAGGGTACTTTGAAAGTGCACTTGTCTTCAACCAATGCTATCCCTGCTTTGTGGAGTTAGTATGTTGGGGAGTCTGAGTCGCTTGCCATTGCTCGGTGGTTCTCTCGAGGTACTCAATGGGAGGGAGGACCCCCTCCCTCCCATACCCATATTTGGCATTTCCTCCTGACATTCAACGTTTTCGGGCTAAAAGGGTTCATACCCCCCCCCCCCCCCGGAAAAATAGCCCTGTACGCCTATGCAATGAATACCTGGACTTGAATAAATACCTATATTATGGTCATGATATAGCTGTAGATGCTGAAAGTGACCTTAAATATCAATAATTAATTTATTCTCTATCATTGTGTCTGTTTGTGAATGTGTGGGATTTGTCAACAAACGAGTGTAAGCTTCCTACTCCATGATTTCACAATTTTTCCAACATATCTGTTTTAGATACAATGAAAGACATGTAATATGAGTTACTGTCACACACAAATTAGTTGTTTATTTGATATGGTTTAAACCATCTAGGGAGCTAGTATACACAGTGATGGGTACAGTTCAAGTCAAAATGAGTTGATTAAAGGGATGTTGAACAGCTTGTTAATATTTCTTGCATTACATTACTACTTTGCTATTTATTGACAGAAGGATTTCACAGAGGGTTTCTCTGACGGTATTTATTTATTGGTGTTTACGGTCACATACTTAACCACAATGGCTAATCGTGACCGTGACAGTTTTACGGGTGGAGGAAGTCGGAGGACCCAGAGAGAACCACCGAGCGTCGACCCGCAACTGTCAGCTAAACATTCTAATTATGTTCAAGCTCAGCTGAAGCAGGGTACCAGCGATTGAAAACATGTGCACCATTGACATGCAGTACGCCTTAGTACATGGCATCATCGTGCCCCCATGTTGGCAACCGGGATAAAGTGCCTTGCCCTAGGATATTACGTGGATAGTCCCAGATAGGGATCAAACTCGGGACCTCTATCACAGAAGTCAAACAGTCTACCACTGAGAAAATGTGCTTTCTTTCCTGGCGGTATTCATATTTGTACGGCCAAACTGGTGTTGGATAACACGGAACACCAAAACATATAACACAAAATTTGTTCCCCATTGATTTTTGAAAGCAGTTTTGGAAAGCTCAAAGAGCTCTTTCCTTTTTGTTTTTGGACAAGTGAGTATTCACTCAAAGTCATTTTTTGCAGACAGTGCTATTTTTAAGTGGCCAAAGCACATGTTTCATTAAGTCCCAGAACATAACTAAAGCCGGATTTATTGATTAAACATCTCTGCATATAGCAAAGCAAAGTGTCTCAAATTAACCCATTCCAAAATGATAGTAGAGAGTAACCAAAGTTGGATAATTTGGGTATTTCCAAATGGTACACTTATTCACACTCTCTTTGTGCTTGAGGGTTAAATCTGAGATTGAAAGGTATACCAATCTTACTCAGGGAAGGCGAGTACAAAAAAGTACGAAATTAATCAGAAAATGAATTTTGACTGACAGTACTAATATTTGTACGAGCAAAACTGGTACTGGATTTATTTATTTATTTATTAGGTTTTAACGACACATTAACAGCCAAGGTCATATTATGTCGGTGACAGTTGTATGGGTGGAGGAAGCCGGAGTACTCAGAGAGAACCACCGAGCACTGACGAGCAGCTGCCAGCTCCCGAACATAGTGCCTCCGCACTGTAGCATAGGCAGGGTTATGATTGGTTGAAGACATGCGCACCAATGACGTGCAGTATGCCTTAGTACACAGCATCATGGTGCCCCCATGCGGACAGTCGGGGAGAAGTGATCGGGACAAGTAGGTAATAAAGGCGGATTCTGGGACACGTTGTACATGTACCGTACACGTACACGTACATGATGCGTTTACCATCGTAGGATTCAGTGTTAAATCGCGAGCACGTTCGCAAAAAATGTCATTTTTTATGGTGTCCCAGAATCCGCTGTTATTTTGAGACTCCTAGATCGCACTTTTAACGTTCAAATACCCGTTGGCGAACGTGTTGAATGTACACGTTTTTCAAAAAAGTGAAAAATGTATGAAATTGTACATTTTTCACTTTTTTTTTTTTTACTTAAACATTTTTGTTGACGTTCCCATCGTGGATCAGACCATCGATCCATCGTTGGTGAATGCGAGCAAAAAACATTTTGCGGCTTCTAGGACAGCATCAAAAAGGCGGTTTGCGAATTCTGGGACAGTGTCTCAGAATCCGCTATTGTTTTTGAGGCGGAAATAAGAAAGTGATTGACATATATAGGAGAGAAAAAAAAAAAAAAATAAATAGTTATTTAAAAAATAAATATATAAAATCGAATAGATAATAAAAAATACGTAAATCATGAACGCTTCCCATACTATTAGAGCAAGGTTTCTTTTAAAAATGCTGATGAGAGCCTATACATTCTGTGTGAACGAACAACTAAGTTGCCTCTTGTTAGAACGATGCGTCGGATGTCGGGATCACCTAGACTTCGATCACGAGAATCATTCGTGTCTGATGATGGAAAGGTAAGATATGGTCGTCAAGTATTTCGAACCGGCGTTTGAACGCATTCAAATCGATGAAGTGATCGCGTTTTGGAAGAGATTACTCTTCTGTAAGGATTGAGACAAGCCCACAGTTTCGGAAGAACTGAAATTGGTGCGTAGAAGTCTGACTTTAGAAGACAAGGGATGCATCATGAAATTATTGTTCAATGAAGCATACGTCTAAGTTTTCTCGTTGATATAAAATAAGGGAGAATAGAAAATAAAAATAAATACACACATAAATTTTTTATCTAATATTAGAAAGAAAAAAAAACACAAAAATGAGAACCAGAAATAAATTGTATCCGACGTTAGATGACGACGAGGATGAGAAGCCAAACGGCGTTTTGCCGACAGCACCGTCGCTAGAAGAAAAAGAAAGAGGAGAGAGGTATCGCATCGATCAAATCAGTAGAATCCAAGCGTATCTAACTCGAGAGAGAGATTCTTGCCGTTCTCTCATGAAGAAGTATTCGCGTTTCTTGAAATTCGTCAACGCGGTCGACACGACACTCATCACGATTTCCATGGGTTTACACGTGGCCAGCATCAGATTGTTGCCGACCGCGGTCGGCATTCCGGTCGTGTTTACCGTAGAAGCAGTGGCTCTCGCCGCCGGATTGTTTAGCACGCTCGGAAACTTTTTGAGTAGGAAATTATATCTGAAGGTGAGGAAACACGACAAGATTCGCGTCTTGGCCGACTCCACGATCGACATGATATCCAAAATGATCTCAATGGCGTTGAAAGACGGTAGGATAACGGACGGAGAATACTTCAGGATATTGGGTGAGAAAACGAAATATGAAGCCATGAAAGAAGCCGTGAGAATCAAGACTCGTCAGATCATCAAGGAAGAAAATGAAGGATTCTCTCGTGGAAAAAGGGAGGAAAGAGGGCAGGGAGGAATTCAGTATGATGATAGAACTTAAGAGCAGCGATTGAAAAAAAAATATATATAATAAGAACAGAATTTTAAAAAAAAATATTAAATTTATATATAAAATAAAAACGAAATTAGTTTAAATTACTCTAAAAAAAAAATGTATTGCGTAAAGTGTAAGAGAGTTACCGAGACGAGTAATTCTCGAGAAGTACGAACTAAAAACGACAGACAGATGCTTCGCGGAATTTGCGACGTGTGTGGTTGTATCAAGACTCGATTCGTCAAAAAAAGAATGCGAGCAAAGGTAAAGGCATCATGAATAAAATGATCAATAATCTACCTTTCGAAATGCATCTGCCTGGTCACAGTTTCACGGGACCTGGAACGAAATTGAACAAGAGACTCAACGCCGATCTGACTCCTAAATCTTGGAGCAAACCTGTGAATAGGGTGGACGCGGCCACGTATGATCATGATCTGTGCTACGCCGGACATCCCGACACCAAGACTCGCAACGATGTCTGCGATAAAAACATGTTGGGGAAATTGAGAGGCATATCGAATCCGACCAGGAGAGAGAAGATAGAACGTTCGCTGGTCGGCAATTTGATCGGTGCGAAACGTCGATTCGGATGGGGCGTTAAAAAAAAAGCGCATCTGGAAAGAAGAAAAAACGATTATTGATGAGCGAATTGGCCGAGGAGTTACACAAACCCATCGTGCGTAAATTTCGAAAGAGAAGGGTGTTCGTGAAGGGTTTGGATGATATTTGGTCTGCCGACTTGGTCGACATGAGATCGTTTTCAAGGTGGAACGAGGGTGTCAAATATCTATTTACGGTCATCGACGTGTTTTCCAAATATGGTTGAATCAGAGCTTTGAAGAATAAATCGGGACCTTGTGTCACCAAGGCTCTGAAGAGCGTGTTCGATTCGTCTTCTCGAAAACTGAATAAATTGTGGGTGGATAAGGGAAAGGAATTGTACAACAAGCACGTTCATCGATTGATTGACCTCTACTCGATCGAAAATGAAGAGAAAGCCAGCGTGGTAGAACGTTGGAATCGAACGATGAAGGAAAAGATGCATAGATACTTCACGGCGAATTCGACCAAGAAATACATATACGCTCTGAACGGTCTGGTTAAAGATTACAACAACACGCGACACAGATCGATCAAGATGACTCCCGTGGAAGCTAGCGATCCTCAAAACGAAAAACGGGTCTACGCGAATCTATATCCTGAGAGATCTAAGATCAGGAAGAAGTCTAGAATGCCGAAATTTGCGGTCGGTGATCGTGTGAGAATCTACGCTTATAAGAAGCACTTTGAAAAGGGTTATACTCCTCGATGGACCTCGGAAATCTTCGTGATAATCAAAATATTTCACACCGATCCGGTAACTTATGAAATCAAAGCTTTGGATGGAGAAGAGATCATCGGCAAGTTTTACGAACAACAATTACAGAAGACGAAGTTTTGATAAAAAAAACAAAATTTTTTTATTTACTCTCTTTCACATTTTCTTGTTTACACATCTATATATATAGGAGAGAAAAATAATAATAAAAAAAATAATTAAAACTATTTTTTGATAAAAAAAGCAAGCTAATTAATAAACAAAAAAACAAAAAACCCTTTAAAAATGGCAAATATACTAGATATAGCACAAAGCATAGTGAAAGATGGAAGTATTCAAGAATATGAGGTTCACGAATATGAACCGATAACCGGAACGAGTTTGAACAATGCGGGAGAGATAAGAATCAACATCGAAACTCAAGATCTATTCATCCATCCTAGCGAGAGTTACATAGTGGTGCAGGGACGTCTCACCAAGGAAGATGGGAGCGACTACGCCGACGACGACATGGTTACTCTAGGCAATAATGGCATCATGCATCTATTCAGTAATATAAAATACATGCTATCTGGACAAGAGATAGAATCTGTGTTTCATCCCGGTCAGGCCACCACGATGTTCGGACTCTTAATGTATCCTGATGATTTTTCGAAATCCAGAGGACTTAATCAGTTGTGGATGAAAGACACCGTCGGCCCTGCTAGTGCCGGCGCCACCGCGATATTCGACTACATCGTCAAGACGTCCAGACCTAAAGGAACGTTTTCGTTCAGGATACCTTTGAAACGCATCTTCGGATTTGTGGACGATTACAACAAGATCATGTACGGATTCAAACACAATCTGATATTGATTCGAAAAGGAAACGACGATGCGACAGTGAGACTCACTGCGACCGATGCGGGTAAGATAACTCTACAGAAGATATCGCGGTTCGTTCTGCGTGGAGCCTTTGGTCGCGGAAAAAACGTGTCTCTACAAGATCATAGAATCCAAGAGTAAATTACCTGTGGGATTTAGAATGAGACAGTGCGACACGGCTAGCATTCCACCCTCCACGAATCACTTTGATTGGAGATTGATGGTGAAATCCGCTTCTGAGAGACCGCATTTAATCGTGGTTGCATTTCAGACTGATAAGGACAGGTCTCAGGAAAAGAATGCGTCGCTGTTCGATCACTGCCATTTGAGAAACATGCAAGTGTTTCTGAATGCCACGAGATATCCAGCAATCGATTACAATGCGTCGTTTGACAAAAATGATTTCTGCAGAATGTACGGCGACGCCGCAGATTTTAAAAAGATGTATCACGGTCTAGATGAATTGATGAGCAACCCTAACATATCTCCCGGCGAATACAAGTCAATGTATCCCATGTTCGTATTCGACGTCAGTAAACAGAGTGAACGACTCAAGAGTAGCGTCTTAGACATTCAGATCAAGATGCAATTCGATAGGAACGTGCCGAGAAAAACTGAAGCCTTCACCCTGGTCTTGTTGGACAGAGAATTACAATTCGAATCGGATGGAAATAAGATGTCAATCATTCGATGATAGATGTATGTGAAAAAAAAATAAAAAAAATATATAAATAAAAATTTAAAAAAATTATTATAAAAATGAATGATAAAGAAAGAGAATACTTAAGAAGAAACAGACGTGTTTTGATTAAAAATATTTCGCAAGATTCGTTAGCAATAATTCTAGACACTTTAGTCGAAACAGAATCTTTGATATTGACTGATTATATGAGACGTTAAATCGAAAGTAAAATCTTGATAGAAGATAAGACCAGAAAACTTTTAGACACGTTGACGTATAGAGGACCGACTGCTTTTCGAGAATTTATAAAAGCTGTTCGAAATGCTAAAATAGATGTCGACGCGTGTTTCGAGATAGGTGATCCAATTTCACGAGATGAAACATTATGAGAAATAACGTATTAAAACAAAACCAAAAAAAAAAATAAATAAAGTAATGAGATCTAGAGAGATTGAACATCTTTCTAAATCTCATTACTTTTTTTTTTGTTTTTAATAATCACTCATTATTTTTTTTTAATTAATTATTTCCAAGCATTCACTGTTTGTTCAAAGGATCTAGTTCGATCAGTAGACTCACCACGGAACTGGCGGCTTCAGGATTATTGGTTTTTGTAACGAAATTAATCCTGTCTCCGGCGTTCACTTTGAGAAGTGTGCCGAACGTGCTAACATTCGCGTGTTGATTCTCAGTCTTTTTGACGCTGTATTTCTTATCGCTCTCTACTCCATTCACCACGAGATTGACGACCGCTCTGTTATTCAAATCCAACGAAGCCAGAACCATTCGAATGATTTCACCTCCCAACGGCATGGGATATCTCACCTGACCATGTTTCAATCCACTACCTCTGTTTCCGAAAGACCACTTGGTTTTTCCCTCCTCTAACATGCCGGCCTCCTCTGCCCACACGGTGATCAATTTTCTAGCATATTTGAGTCTTTCCACCACCGAAATCAGGGTGCAGGCGTCCGTCATGTTTACGGGATCCGGTAGATTCGTGAGCGCGTGTCCGCCCATGTCTAGTTTACCTTCCATGATGTCGCCCTTTCTCCAGACCGAGTTGTCATCCACGTACTTCCTGCTGACTGTGCTGGAATCGAATTTGGTATCGTGATTGAGTAAATTCTCACTGTTCATGTTGATGCCACCCTCCATGGTTCCGCCAGATTGTTTGTTCAGGTAGAGATCGTCCACTTGCGATTCCACATATTCTTGTGATCGTATCACAGCAGAATCTACGTAGCCCTTGTTGACTGTGGTTGAGTCTGCATCCATGTCATCGACCTTCGACAGATTCAATATCTTGTTGAATCCTGCTTTCTGATCCGATTTCATTTCTCGTCCATCAGACTTTCTCTGTTCCAGATCTACGTAGTGTTTGGTCGCCACGTCCTTGGGATTTGTGGGAGTGGCCACGTTCGTTATCTTGTTAGAATTGGCGTTCAATTCCGAGTGCATCGTTTTCTGAACGTATCTATTTCTCAGGTGTTCGCTGAATCGCGCGTGAAAGTCGTCAGCGTATTTCTTGGTCGCAGCATCGGTGGGATCTAGGGGATTTGCAACGTTCACCAAATGTTTAGATTTCAGATCGAGATTGTCGGTCATGGCTTTATCCACGTAATTATCTAGCATGCTTCATTTGAAATCTGCGTTCCCTCTGTCGACGTATTTTTTAGTCACAGCATCTGCGAGATCTATCGGCTCAGGAAGATTGTAGAGCTTCTTATCGTTCTTGTACAAAGGTTCCTCTCGAGGTTCATATCTCCGAATGTAACGTTTGTCCAAGTTGGCAACGTCATAACCATCACCGACTTCGAGCATCTTCCTCTTCTTTTTGGGTTGACTTTCGTCGTCACTTCTACCAAATTTATCGAATGGCATGTTGTTTTGAGATTTTTGATTTTAAAAATATATTTCAAATGCAGTTTATTAAAAATTGAATTATTTCACTTATTTTATTTTTCGTTTTTATTCGATTAAATTTTTAAAAATAATTTTTTATCTTTATATACTATAAAAAAAAATCTCTCTCTAATGTAAATCATTGAGAATGTCTTGAAACAGATCTCCTTCACACCATCTCTTGAGAACGTAGAGACATAAGTGACCGCAAAACACTTGATCTGGTGATTGCACTCGTTCTGTGTTGTAACGAACCATCGATTTGTTGAAATAGTTCTTTATTTCTTTCGGCGGTGAGATTCTGTAGCTGTCGAAATAATAATTCTACTTCTTCCCGTTCTTGAACCATGCCACCCAGTGAGTGCCTTCACCTGATAAATCATCTAGATATAAAATTCCGCATTCCGATTGTCAAGGTCTTCTCTTCGGCAAGGCATCTCTGGAAAACACGCCTAGAAAATCGTTGATTTTCAAATCCTTCGCCGCATTCGACAGATCAATGATGGATAGGGGTTCGTTAGGTAAGACGACACCTTCTATGGATATCTGTATTTTCTTATTCATAAATGCATATATTTTTTTTTTATTTATTTATTTTATTATAATTCACTAAAATGACGTTATTTTTTTTTCTTTTTCTTTTTAAACTAACTCTATCGACTTCCATAATCTTGAATCCATCTAATTCCTCAACTTCCATAATCATGAATCCGTTTAATTCCTTTTGATTTTCTGGAATCCTATCATCCTTAATCATATCTGGTATCTTATCATCCACAAGAATCGATTTCATAGTCTTATACACCGGACCACTTCCTAACAGACAATCTTTATACTCTTAGAAAGAGATGTTTTTCTTCACCACGCACACTTTAACCCCTTTGCACTTCTTGATCTCTTCATCTTCTAGACGATAAGCATACAGTTTGGGTCTCAAGCCCACGAATTCGACGATTTGTTTACCACCGCTCTCATCCTGAAATTTACCTAACACCTTCTTGTTGTCATTCGATTGAATGTTGGACGGGTGATCGACAAGATAATTGCTCATGTCGAACCATGCGGCCATTTCCGGAGATATATCTTGGTAGACATCTTTTGTCTCTATCTCGTAGACTAAACTGTCTGTGTCGGTGAACAGTAGTTTGGCTTTATCACCAAATTTTCGTTTGACGTAATCATAGTGAAACTCGTACATCAATCGCTTGCTGATATCTAAGATGATCAGTCCGAGATAATACGGTTTGTCGAACTTCAGGTGCGTCTTTTGCATGTGAACGGCCACTAGATTTTCGTCGAATATGGTTCGGTGTTTGTAATTGGGTTTTGCCACTAATTTTTTAGCTCTTTTCTCAGATGTGACGAGTCGAATGTCGGTTCTCTTCCTGATGTTTTCCATCGATTTACCATACACACAGTTGTTCATGAGTTTGAAGAAATCTTTTTCGAAATCGTTCTCGGCTTGAATTCTGAGATTCGTGTTGAGATCGATGTATTTTTTCATCCAAGGCTCTTCGTTGAATCGAATGATGTGATGTATGTTGACTAATTTCATCCCGTAATCGACGTATTGTTTCAAATTCTCAATGTAGACGACGTAGTTATGTTTGTTAGATAAACTGGGAATGAGTTTTTCCTCATCTCCTTCGTTCAGTTTCATTCGTTCGGGAGCCAGCGGATAATCATTGTGTAGATCGTGTAATTCTTCCGGATAGTTCAAATCAACTTCTAAAATGCAAGGATAGTCTCTCCATTTTTGCATCTCTTCCTGTTCCGTTACCCATTCGAAATTTCCAATCAGTAAAGGATGACTCATAGCCCAACTGTACAGATTATTAACGTCCCAATACTGTATGTATTTATTCGACCGTTTCGAATCGAAAACCTTCTTTCATGTAGGGATTGTTAGCTTCAGAATATCTGTGGGAGATCATCAAGATGCCACCTCTCGCAGCCCTTTCGAACATGAGCAACATGTTCACGTCGGATAATAATTCCAATTGGACTTCGGTGGTCTTCAACAGAGTGTCCCATGCCAGACCGGGTGCGGTGAAATACCAAGCGGGATCCAGATCGTAATTTCGATGACAGACATCTCAAAAATTTTCGAACACTTCTGCCAAGAGCAGAACGTCGGTCTTCAGATAGAGATCGTGATAATCTCTCATGGTTTTCATATCGAATGATTTCCACACGTTTTTGGCGTGTTCGTAATTCTCGTCGGAAATGTCGTATAATTTTGAATAAAAATCTTCTTTTGAAGGTAGTGCAGTGTCGTCAAATCTCTTTAGATCGTTCATGTAATCGTAAGGATAGAGTCCTTTCCTCAACATGACGTCCACTTGTTCTCCGAAATGTTCGCTCGTGATTTTAAATTTATCCTTGCTCATGTTATCGACTAATTTTTCCAGAGCGGTCGACATGAATTTAAAACTGTCGATGAAACGTATGCTTCTACGAATGGATTTCATTTTTACTTCCAACGTCTCTCCATTGATTACTCTTTTCTTCTCCATGACCTTCCATTTCGTGAAGGAAATGTATCTTTCTTCGCTGTTTGCGATGCAATTTAATTCTTTGTGGGAGGTGCCGAGATTTTTATGAACAGATGACTGTCGTAACGTGAGAGATTGTGAAATATCACCGGATAGAAAAAGGCATCTCGATATTTTAAATTACACTTGCTGTGAGCTGGACCGCGATACAGACCTGTGTAATGATCGTGGTCTCTGACCTTTTTTTTTTCCTCCAAATTCTCATCAAACGATTGTCTACATATGTGACATTCGGTGGCTCTGTTATTTTCGTCCTGCTGCTCTTGCGTGATGATCATTTTCGCCGGAGTTTTGAATTTGTCGTATAACATTTGAATTTTCGATTCTAACTCTTCCACGAACCTTTGAGCATTGTTTTGTGTAGGTGAAGGGACCCATGTCATGTTGTGAATCGAAAGCATATTTCACGTAAATGCAATAACCCGAAGGTGTGTGTTTTTGATATCTTTCGATGTAACTTTGAAGAGCGTTAGGTTGGCAGGAACTCATTTTCACGTTGAAACATTCGAAATCGGCGTACATGATGAATGGTACTTTTAACCTTCTATTGCCATTTTCAAACTTCACGATGGTGTTGGGTTTGGGCATTTCAATGGCGACACCTTGATTTTCATTGCAATATTCCTGATGTTCCGCTAACGATTTTTCGCTGCAAAACACGTTCATGCAGTTGCAACATAAACATATCTTTCCTTTATGTTTATTATTTTGTCTTGACAGTAATCGGCTCGGATGTTTAACCCAACAATAATGACAATTGTCACCATTCGAAATCAATAATAAAATAATTGTCTTTTCTCTTTTGAGATACGAAGTCTGTCTGAGAGGATAGATCGTTCATTTTTCATCGTCGTATCCTAAGACGTTCACCGCTATGGTGCGATTTTGAGCCTCGAAATGTTCGATGTGTTTTTACTGCGTTGGAAAAGTCACTCTGGTCCAATCGAGATTTTTAGAAGTCTCCTCGTAATGAAAAACGCTCTCAAGATGGATTTTGACAGGGTATCAAGCAGAAGTGACTGCCCATTTAAAACACTGATCATCTTTATTTCTCACATTGACCACGGATTGTTTTTTAGCTAAGAAATACGGTAATTCCACGTAGGAATATCCTTTCAACGAATCGTTTTTAGTTATATGAATTTCCAATTTCAAAACCCCATCGAATGTCCAATTACTACCGTCATGTTGATAATTCGCGAGAGACGTCAACATCTTGTCTTTCATCTTTTCAAAAACATCCGATAAATCTGAACCTCGAAGTACGGGTTCGACGTTAGATCTGAAATATGCATTTTTCACGATGCTCTCGCCAGACTTCACATCAATTTTATTCATCACGCAATGGAGTATCATCTTAATTTTTTGTCCCACGTTCATGTGTTCGCGAAACAAATCCAATACTTTTTTCTTCACCCATTCCATAAACAATTTCGGATCGATTTTCTTGAACGAGGGAACCATGTCGAAAGTTTTAAAAACACCTTTGATCGCACTCTCCCGTTCTACAGGCTTCGATTGGAATAGTTTCATGATGAGTCATGCTACATATTCTTCTCCTTTCCCTTCGTCGATTGCTCATTGAATTTCGCTCGATATATCTCGTTTGTCTAGAATCTGAAGTGCATCACTCGTTTTCGTTTTCGTTTTTCTTTTCTTTTCTTTTGAAACTTGAATTTCTTCAACGGCTTTTCATTTAGTCTTCTTCTTATTTTTCACAATCAAAACGTTTTTGTTTTTTTTCGACGTTGGCATTTCGATTCCTTTAACTATCTTTTTCTTCTTCTCCTTCTTCACAACCGATGCATTTTTTGACGTCATTGCTATCGACATTTCATTTGCCTTTCTAGCATTTCGCAAATATTCCTGTATGACTTCAATTTTTTTTTATTTAGTTCTATGATTTCTGAAATGTGGAATTTTTAATAGTTTACAAATCTCGTTTAACTGAGGTAGGGTTTTCTCATTTAAATTTTCCATTTTTTTATTTGTTTACTCCATTTGTAAGAATTTTTTTTTTCGAATTTTGTATTTAAATAATTTGTTAAAAAAGTTTGTTTTTTCTACTCTTTATATATATATAAAAAAAAGAAAGTTTTTTTAATTTTCTTTAATGTAAAAAAATTTTTTTGGATGAAATTAATCAATTTTTTATGTTCCTTAACGTGAAAAAAATTGAATTAATACGAGAAAAAAAGGACGTTAAATTTAAACTTTTATTTATATAAAGAGAAAAAACACTTTTACAAAAAAAAAAAAAATTTCACATTAAAGAAAATTAAAAAAATTTTTTTTTTTTATATATATATAAAGAGTAAAAAAAAAAAAAAAAACTTTTTTAACAAATTATTATTTAAATACAAAATTTAAAAATATATATTATTTGCAATAATTCATAAAACAAAAAAATCAAATAATCGATCATGACAACAACACCTAAAAGATGCGAATTGAAATTGAAACGAGTCAAAACATATAAGAAATTCGGTTATAAAATCTATAGATTACAACGACATGACTCCATTGAATTGAATGAGGTCGAGACGAAGGGCTTAGAGCATAAACATGACAAATATAGCATGCCTTTGAAATTGGACGAAGCCATGCCATTGTTTTACGAGTACCAAAGCGATCTGCAGAATATCATCGTCGCTGAAGACAGAGAATTTGACAAGGACAATTTGTCGTTGTTCTATGGAAGTTACATATATCCAAAAATCTCACTCGAACTCGTGGACAAATAGGGTGGTGAGAGCGCATTCACCGATGTAAAAAAACTTAAAAAAGTAAAGATAAACATTCAACACATTTTCGAAAAAGGAGAAAACACGAGTGTCAACATGCTAATAACGGACTTGGAAATATAAACAATAGAGAGATTGATTTATAGCAAAGAAGAAGGAAAAAAAAGTAATAAGATCATCTTTAGATCTCATTACTTTTTTTTGTTTTTTTTGTTTTCCTTCTTCACTATTGCCCATATATTATAATAACGTTTCCTTTTTTCTCAAATTTCAGCATCGATTCTTCTTTTCTTTTTTTTTGTTGTGATATGCTACGTTTTTATAAGAACACATTTGTTTATCCGAATCATAATTATGAACGAATGTTGTGCATCTCTCGGTAACACTCGCATCATTACCATTCTCTTCAGAAGATAGTGGTAACGGTGGAAAACGTCTCATTCTTTTAAATTTCAACCGCATATCCCGATCTTTATTTAACTCTTTTATCAGTTCTTTCCTAAGATATCCATCATTAGCGTCTAATCGTTTTTCCACATCTTTTTCACACTCTATCTCGCGATATTCATCATTATCGTCTAATTGTTTTTCCACCTTTTTATCCATTTTATATTATTTTATACTTTCTATGATTTATATTTTATATTTATATAATTATATAATTTTCTTACATTATAATAACATATTCAAAATCGGTATATTCTTAAATGGCGAATTCTCACCAAACAACAAACCCTTGCCGAGTCGCTCAACGTTCCGTCCACTCTTCAGATAGAGACCATTTCCACTCAAAGAGTTGTCACCTCTAACGGGTTCTAGATACAATCCTTTACCGCTGTCGTCTACGTGGATGCGACACACGGCTCCTCCCTTCTTCAAAAACAGTCTGCTGCCACCCATTAATTTCTCAACTGCCGAACTCGCTAGTCCCATGAGAGCTCCCACGCCGAGAGTCTTTCTGAGAAAGGGTAATGCCTTTGCAGTGAAGGGTAATGCTTTTGTGGCGATTCCTGCCAATAGCGGTAGGAAACCGCCTTTCATTCTCAAATTGTATCTCAATTGAGCGGGACTCAATCTCACTGTCAACCCTCTTCCATCACGAATCGCTTTCATCATCCTTTTGATTTGACTTCTGGTCCAGGCACTCGAATCCTGACCGTCACTTGTCAGGTCTTTGTGAGTGAATTTGAATCTCAATGCCTCGCCGCAAGTTGTTAACGCTCTCTTAAGTTTCTTCCTCTGTCCTGCAGATATGTTCACGTTTTTAACCACGTATTGTGTCATAATTCTTTTTTTAAAATATATTTTCTTCAATTGTTTTTTTTTGTTTTAATGATAATTATATATATTAAATAATTTTTGTAAAATTAATATTTCGCTTATTTTATTTTTGTTATTTATATATATATACACAATATTTTTTTTTTTTTGCTTTTATATTTCTCTTATGTGAAATCGTATCATCACCCTCTCTCCGTGAAGATCTAACAGTTCACCATTTTGATCCGTCAACGTGCTTTTGAGACTATACAACGTGCTTAAAATCACTGGTAGATAAACTAAATTTCGAGGTCGTTCCACGATCTTATAACCCGGCAACACGTTTGGAAAGAAGGAATAGATCGTCGGTTGAGCGCTACCATTCATGTAGCTTCCAGCAATCACATCCACGTTCACCAGAATGCTATTGACTGTGAGAATGTCGACCGTATTTTCAGATGCCGCGTGGCCTCGATACATCTTTACGATCAAATCCCAGCATCTTGCCTATAGAATCGTCCATGTTGAAATCCACTCGAAAATTATCTTCCAAATCCAACATCATCTGTAAGGTATTAGGATTGGGAGTGAGTCTGATCTTGTTGCTTCCCTTTCCATCCATCTTCATTCGCGTCTGAATGTAATTGTTCAAATCGTCGTGACTTCCTTTGGGAATTCGAATCTCCAACCAATCCACTCCGTCGGAATACTTAAACGAGTTATTCTTTTCGGTGACGTTGGGAAAGGAATAATAAGTCTCCAGATTCACCAACGCCATCTCGTATCTTTTCTCTCTATTCAATTCGATGGAAGGTTCGAATTTTGGTGTGAATCGAGTCGAATCGCCACTCATCACGATTTGAATGGATTGTTTTGCAGCCGTATTCTCAGCTATCCGTTCTAACAATTCTCCTTGTTCGAACATTATATTTAATTTTATTTTTATTTTTTCAAAAACTAATTATTTGAAGATTTCTTATTTTCTAATTTTTTTTTTTATTTTCACGCTCTATCTTATTATCATCAGAAACATAAAACTTGTTGAATCCGCACCGATAGTTTCTGCGATTAAATTCGCTAGTCAAATCGATCACGACGAAATTGTAAAGTCCTCCATCCCAAACCCTCTTACAGATTCTCCTGAATTCCGCCGTGCTCATGTCGTTTGCGACGTGGTCGCTGTAGATGTGATTGAGATTCTTGAGATCTTGGCAAAAGAGACATAGAAAATTAGCGTTCTCCCTTATCGTCTGTCTGGGCAATCGAAAATAATTCTGCGACAGGTAGAAACAGTCCACGTTGCTGTGACGACCCCTAATGTAATACGATTCGCATCGGTTCTGTCTCTCCAAAAGCAGATCGTCGAAAATCATGAGATTCTTATCTTCCGATTTCAATTCTCTAGGATCCGAAACGTCGCTAGCATTCTCATAAAATCGACACTTGACGTTCGAAGATGCATTTCTCTTCATCAATTCCATCGCCGCACTGTCCAAAATGGTCGAAAGAGAAGCTTCACTTTTGTCGAATTCCTCCCTACTGTCAAAGATTCTGGCTATGACGTCCTTGGGCAATCTACGATCCATATACTCTCGAAGCAATGTGTTTTCGGGTTGAAACAAGCTCTTGCCAAACACAAACAATCTGTCGTAATCCAACCAGTCGGGTCGTGACAACAGATTCATCAACAGTTTTTTCAAACACAATTTTTTATGTTTTTTTTTTATATTATTATTTATTTATATTACACCGTCGCGAGTTCTCTTCAATCCAGATCCACTCGTCATTTTGGATAAATCTTGTATGGGTACCACAGCATCCTTAAAATCTTTCCAACTTTTCGGCGGTCGCTCTAACCTAGTGGACTGATCAACTTGTTGATCGACGCGTCGGCTGCCCTCTTGCCAGCCACAGAAGCTATCCTACCACTGGCTTTGGAAGCGGCTTTCTTACCAGCATCCAAAGCCGTCTTCTTACCAACTTCAAATGCGGTCGATGCGAGTTTTCTACCCGCATCACTCGTGAACGCTCGCATTATAGAATCGACGATGCCAGAACCGCCTTGAACGTAAGTTCTAACGTATCCCCTGTTCTTTATCACCAGCATATTTTATTTTTATAATATATTTTTGTTTTCACTGGTAAATCGTTTGTTGTTTAAATACTTTTTATTATTCTCGTGTAAAATTTACTGTTTTTATTTTATATATTTTTGTTTGTTTGTTTGTTTCTCTCTACTTATTATATACATCAATCCTTCAATTCGTTCATCAGCCTTTTATAATGGTTTTTATTCAAAACCTTCTGTCGTAACAATTCGTCACATATGCTAACTATCTCATTATCTAATCCTGTGTTACCAGCGCGTCTACTTGCCATCAACAATCTCAATCTCTGAAACAGCGCGTCAGAATCGCTCGGAAGAAAAGTGGTTCTCACTCCTTTCCCGGTTCTTGACTCGTAATACTTCTTATTCATATCCCATATGGGTTTCACCACCTTCGTCCACTTGTAACCTCTACTGGCTTTGGGTCTCATTTCTTCGGCATCGTTATTTCTCTTCATGGCGTTGGTCTGAACCAGAATGTCGCCGTAATTGTCGTAATCCTGTCCGTGTAATTTCCAGGCTTGTCGGAAAGGAGCAATGAGCGCAGCCCATCAGTTATTTTATACTTATTCGAACCGACGATTAAATTATCATCATCCCTTCGCACTTCAGTGTCACCCACAAAAATTCTACCGTCCGAATTCTCGCGAATTCCAAACTAGCTGCTAATCCTACATATTGTTTTACCATCTCCGGTATATAAGGTCACAAACTATGATCCACCTCTCTCAATGTTTTCTGGTAGTGGTACTATGAATGCCTTCTACCCCAGTTTTTATTTTCTACCTCATTCCACTATCTCTGCTGGCTACAACAAGTCCTTTGGCTACTATTATCTTCTGCTGTTAGCTCTACAGTGATAGTACCTCCATAACGTCTATCCTTCTACACATCTACTACCACCACACCTGGCTAATGTCAATACTATTCTCTCCAGTCTCATCACTGGCTTGTTGCAATACCGTCTCCTATCAATTCACGTCTTGCTGTTACTACTAGTGTTACCATCCGTGTTCTACAAGTGCACTAACACTATCAGATTACTATCAGATTACCCTCTCACTCTCGCTCTGTACCAATTCGCTTCTAGCTGTTACTAGTGTTGCCATCCGCGATCTACAAGTGCACAAACACTATCAGATTACTATCAGTTTACCCTCTCACTCTCTCTCTACGACGAAGTGGGAGAGTGAGGGGGTAAACTGATAGTAATCAGTACGTCATCTACCCTTACATCTACTGTCTACCTCACTGCACGATCTACGATGACTGCTAGCCCCTAGTGTTGTCATACGTGGTCTACAAGTGCATTAACACTATCAGATTACCCTCTCACCCTCATCGTCTGCCCTTGCATCTACTGTCTACCTCACTACTCGACGTATGATGACTTGTAGCCCCTATCGCTACAACTATCTCTGGACACTACTACCAGCTCTAATATCTTCGTCCAGTACTTTAGTCTTCCACCAGTAGTGATGCTTATGATCCCACCAATACCATCCTACTATGTACTAAGCTGCTAAGTGCTACATGTAAGTGCTATCTGTCACCCCATAGGTCCTGTCAGTCAGTTGTTTGATGCGTTCTTCCTCGGAGAAGTGGCTGCGATCTTGAGTTGGTAAGAGTAGCACGCAGGGCTATAGAAAAGTGAGACCACCAAAAGGTATGTTTGGTTCGATGGGAGTATGTAGAGTCACCAGAAACAACCGACAACTAATCAAAATTACCTAAACAGAATTTCCTAGATTTGCTCTTGGATATCTGAAGCACATTTGACCACGAGTTGTTCTCCGGAAACATTATTTTATTATCTGTTCTGATACGAATACGGTAGCAGACTTCCAGGATCCATTGGTGCCTGTTGTCAACTCTGTGAGTTAACTGCATATACGTTTCGTATTCTAGACCGCAAGCCTTCATTCTGATGTATACTTTCTTGTATTTCATTTGTACTCATGGAATATCACATGTGGGAGTTTCAAAGTGAACAAATTTCCGTTACTTATATGGGTTCTTAATTAAAGTAATTCATTAAAATAATAACAATGCACGAATTGTTTTCCACTCGATGTGTGTGTGTTGTCATACACTCATAACGAAAATTTTTACACAAAGGTATAGGAATATAAGGGTATTTTTGCACAGTGAAAATTACTGTTTCGTCAAATGGTAAACTTTTTTTTAATCAACGCCTTTCAGAGAAAATGCTGACACTTGACCGATCAGCACTTTTCCCGACAGACAACAGAAAATTTCCTACTGATATTGTCTTCTAGCGGGTCTATTGCTGGTGTAGTAGATGATGTTGTTGGTGCGGTGGTTTTGGGGAAAAGTAGTTGCTGTTGCAGTAGTTTGTTTAATCAATGCATTGTTTAGTGTCGTAGTGGATGGTATAGTAGTTGTTGGTGTAATAGTAAGAGCCGTAGTTATGGTTGGTGTTGTTGTTCTTGTTGGTGTGGTAGATGGAGTGGTTGTTGTTGTGGTTGGTGCAGTAGTGGATGTACTAGTTTTGGGGGTTGTAATATTGATGTTGTAACAAATGGTGTTGTAGTTGCAGTGGATGGTGTATTTGTAAAAGTGGTAGGTGTTGTAGTTGCAGTGGGTGGTGTATCTGTGGGTAGTTGCAGTGGATGATGTATCTGTGGTTGTGGTTGGTGTTCTTGTTCTTGTTTGTGTAGTAGATGGAGTGGTTGTTGTGTTGTTGTTGGTGCAGTAGTGGATGTACTAGTTTTGGGGGTTGTAATGTTGATGTAACAATGATGTTGTAGTTGCAGTGGGTGGTGTATTTGTGGTAGTAGTAGGTCTTGTAGTTGTAGTGGGTGGTGTATTTGTAAAAGTGGTAGGTGTTGTAGTTGCAGTGTGTGGTGTATGTGTGGGTAGTTGCAGTGGATGATGTATCTGTGATAGTGGTAGGTGTTGTAGTTGATGTGGGTGGTGTATTTGTGAGAGCGGTAGGTGTTGTAGTTGCAGTGGGTGGTGTATTTGTGGTAGTGGTAGGTGTTGTAGATGCAGTGGGGCGTGTATCTGTGGTAGTGGGAGGATTTTGTGGTGGTTGGTTGTAGTGGGTAGGAGTGTAGTTGGTTTAACCATTGCAGTGGTTTGGGTTGCAGTTGTTGCTTTTATAGCTGTAGCTGCAGTGGTTGGTGTTGTAGCTATGGGCGTCCGAGCGTCTGGGCGTTTGGGCGTCTGGGTGTCCGGGCGTCCTCGCACTGTTAGCTCAATAATTTGAACAAACATTCTCCGATTTGACTAAAATTTGTCATACAAATCCTTTGCAAAAATATCTCAAGCAAATTAGAAAGCGGGCCCGCCCGATTTTTCAGTACAGAGTTATGGGTCTTAATTAGTCGATTTTTACAAGTTTTGAGCGCGTTGGCGCAATAACTTGAAGAAACCTTCTCCGGTTTGACGAAAATTTGTCATACAGGATATTTCAAACAGGTTCGAAACTGACCTGTTCCAATTTTGTTCGTTACAGAGTTATGGGCCTTAATTAATATTTACAAATTCTGAACTTATTAGCATTTTACCTTGAACAAAGGTTGCAGATTTGACAACCAGTATATGATTGATAATCGGGTTATGGATATGCTGCACTCTCCGATTGCTACCACAACTCGATGCCTGCATCTCCGATGCGCACCTCTTGTTTTTCATTTTTTCTGGTGTACCAGTTGGTTTAGTCATTGATTCGTTGGTGTTATAATAGTTGGGTAATAGATGTAATGATGTAATGATGTTGTAGTTCTCGATGTAGTAGTTGTGGTAGACGATTTAGATTTCGTTGCTCACACAGTAGGTGGCTTGCTTGATATAGTTGTTGTAGTGGCTGATGCAATAGATTGGCCTGTTGCTGAGGTTCTGTTCTAGAGTTGTGTCATCATGGTTGGTGATGTGGATGTTAGAATTATTGAAGTACCAGCTCTTCAACTTGAAGTGGAGAGTGTAGTATGGTTGGTTTGTAGTTGAAGTGGTTGTTGTCATAATTATAGTCGTTGATGCAATAGTTATAGTAATTGGTGTAGTAGTTGTTGGTGTACAATTGATAGTTGTTGATACTGTAGTTGTCGCTTTATTAGTTGATTGTGCTGTCGAAATTGGTGTTATTATGGATGGTGTAGCAGTTGAAGGTGTTGGCGTAGTTATTGACTAAGTGGTTGGTATAGTAGTTGTGGTGGCTGATGCAGTAGTAATTAAGCCATAGTCGTTGGTGTTGTAGTAGATGTAGCTATTAGTGTTGTTGTTGGCTGTAAAATCATGATTGGTACTGTAGATGAAGTGGTTGGTGTAGAGGTTATAGTGATTGGTTCACCAGTTTGTGTCGTATTTTTAGCGGGTGGGGTGGGGGTAGTTGGTTCAGTAACTATTGGTCTAGAAGTTATAATGGTCCTCTATGCAGTTGTTGCAGAAAGAGTTGTTTGTATTGTCAACGTTGGTGTGGCAGGGGCCTCTGTAGACATTATTGTTGCTGCCGATGTATGCGTGGTAGTGACTAGTGCAGTAGGTGTTTGCGTAGTAGTTGTAATGGTTGATATAGCAGTGGTTGTTGCGATAGTTGGGGTTTGTGGTGTTTTAGTCATTGGTTGTCATAGTAGTTGGTGGACTAGTTGATGGTGCTGTAGTGGTTGGTGTGGTAGATGTAAATGTTCAAGGTTTAGATGTAGTAGTTGATGTGGTGGTCATAGGGGTTGTGTAATAGTGGTTGACATAGTAGTTGTTCGTGTTGTCGAAGTTCATACAATGAATGATATAATAGTTATTGGTGTAGAAGTGGCTAGTGTAGTAGTTCTGGCTATTTGAGTATAGTTGTTGGTACTATCGTGTTGTAATGATTAATGCATTAGTTGTAGTGGGTGAAGTAGTAGTTGGTGTTGAAGTTGTTGGTGTAGTCGTGGTTGGCGTGATAGTTGCAATGGTTGGTGGTGTAGTAACGATTGCTATAGCGATTGTAGTTTTGATGATGCAGTTATAGTGATTTGCAGTAGTGGTTGGTGTTACGGTAAAGACTTTTGTAGTTGTTGTTGTGTTTTGATGAAATAGTTTCAGTAGTGTAGTAAAGGTTGATATAGTAGTGTTTGATACGGAAGTAATTGGTGTTTCTTAAGTTGAATTAGTAGAGGCGGGTGTGGAAGTTGTAGTGGTTGTTAGAGTAGTAGTTGAAGTGGCTGGAATGATAGTTGTGGTTCTTGTGGTGCTACCAGAAATACCGAATCCTTTATGCACGTCTACATATGCTATCTGAAAACATCATCATAGTCTAAAAGTTTCGAATTACATATTCTTGTTGATATGAAGTTCGGACGTACGGACGGGACAGGACGGGTGGACGAAACGGATGTGACGGATGAGACGGACGGAGCACAATATCCCCGCTTTTTCAAAAATGCGGGGATAAAAACACTACAATTATCATACTCAAAACTACTACAACTGCAACACCACAAACAATATCACCAACAACTAGAGCACCAACCACTATAAATACTTTTCCTACGACCACAACTACTACATTAGCCATTTCAACACCAACAACCAACCACAACGCATGCAACTATTACACCAACCAAAAAACCTATGACTCCAACCACCACAAGTACGGCACTATGAAACCAACAGCCACAACAACTAAATACACCACCATCTACTACGGTACCGGTTGAACCATTACCATATCAACAACTACTACACCAATTACTACACCAACCAATACAACACCAACAACCAAATCTACTACCATGACCAGTATAACTCCAACCACTCCTGCAATTACACCAATCAAAAGAACTTGGACACTAACAACAACAATTATGCCCCAGCCACTATGACCACAAGATCCATAACTATCATTCCAACAACTTCAGCTACTACCCCAACAACCACTATAACTACCACACATACCTCTACTATTTCAACTTAAGCAACACCAATTATTGCTGTATCAAACACTACTATACACTGCAATGGTTAAACCAACTACACCAATAACCATTACAACCAACCACCACAACACCTACCACTACCACAAATACACCACCCACTGCAACTACAACACCTACCACTACCACAAATACACCACCCACTGCAACTACAACACCTTCCACTACCACAAGTACACCACCACTACAACTACAGGATCATTCATTACAACTTCAACATTACAACCCCCAAAACTAGTACGCCATCCACTACTGCACCAACCACAACAACAACAACAACCATTCCATCTACTACACCAACAAGAACAAGAACACCAACCACAACCACAACCACAAGTACAGCTCTTTCTATATCACCAAACAACTACTATACCATCCACTACGACACCAAACAATGCATTGATTAAACAAACTACTGCAACAGCAACTACTTTTCCCAAAACAACAACCACCACACCAACCACATTATCCACTACACTAACAACAGATCCGAAGCAAGAAGGGGAGCGGTTTGCTCACCAAAGGCAACAACTGTCGGAAATTTTCTGTCTGTCGGAAAAATGCTGGTCGGCCAAGCGTCAGCAATTTCTCTAAAAAGCGCTGATTTAAAAAAAAAAAGTTGACCATTTGACGGAAACAGCAATTTTCAATGTGCAAAAACACCCTTATATTCCTATACCCTTGTATGAAAGTGTTCGTTATGAGTGTTTGACATCAAGTGGTCATATACGCGAAAACCATTCTTGCATTGTTATTATTTTGATGAATTACATTCATTAAGGAGCTATATAAGTTACGGAAATTTGTTTATTTTGAAATGCCCAATGTGATATTCCATAAGTTTAATGAAATACACAGAAAGTATGCATCAGATTGAAGGTTATGATGTATAGAACTCGAAACATATATGCAATCAACTCACAGAATTGACAGAATGAACCAATGGTTCAGAGCTGATAATTAAATAATATTTCCGGAGAACAACACATGGTCAAATGTGCTTCGGATATCCAGGAACAAAGCTAGGAAAGCCAGTTGGGGTAATTTTAGGTTTTTGTTTTTGTCGGTCGTTCCGGTGATTCCACATACTCTTATCGAACCGGTCATACCTTTTGGAGGTCTCTCTGTTCTATAGCTCTACTTGTTATTTTTACCAACCCACGATCGCAGTCACTTCTCAGAGGAAGAACACTCAAACAATTGACAGATAGGACCTATGAGGTGACAGATGGTACTTACATGTAGTACTTAGCAACTTAGTAAATAGTAGGGTAGTATTGGTGGAAACATAAGCATCAGTACTCGACGAAGACATTAGAGCTGAAAGTAATGGCAAAAGATAGTGGTAGCCATAAGGGCTAGCAGTCATCATATATCATGCAGTGGGGTAGACATAGATGCAAGGGTAGATGACGTCGTAGTGCTAAAGGAGGAGAGTGAGAAGATAATCTGCTAGTATTAGTGCACTTGTAGACAGCGGATGGCAACACTAGTAGTAACAGCTAGAAATGAATTGGTAGGAAACGATATTGTAAAACGTCAACTAGTGAGAATAATATTGATATTAGCCAGCCGTAGAGTGGTAGTTGATGAGCAGCTGGATAGAAGTAATGACCGAACAGTCACTGTAGAGTTAATAGCAGTGACAAGATACGGGTAGCCAAAGGCCTTGTAGTGACCAGAAAGGATAGTGGAGTGATGTAGAAAGTAAAAACAAGGGAAGAAGGCATTGGTATAGAACCACTACCAGAAGACAATGAGAGAGGTGGATAATAGTTTGTGAACTTGACAGCAGACAGCGGTAGTATAAACCAGTGATAGGACTTCGAATGAATAGTACTGGTAGTTCCAGGAGTTGTGGTAGGAAACTCTGGCATTAGGCAAGCATAGGCACAATAACAGCAGACCATAGGAGAGAGCTCTAGCTAAGAGATAAGCATGTATTGGTACTATTGGCAGTTGTGGTTAGATAAATTCCTATAAAATCGATCGCACCCTTCACATCCCTCCACCAGTTAGAGGCCACACGTCCTCGTTACAACCCTGTGTTGCCATAGAAACCAAGACGGCGGTCTACAGGAAACAAAATGGACGACACACGCGCAGACGTGATGGGTATGCGCACTAACACCACGTATCACACTGATGATGTCGTCACAACATGGCTGCTCACGGGGGTTTCCTTGATAACATGCGTGACACCCACAGGGCAAACGTGTCATCACATTACTTCTAGTATCATGCTTTTCAGGCAAAACGTGTGCGCGACATACTCAGCGTTCACACTGTCGAGTGCCACTTTAGCCAACTAAAACATTTTGATTTGGCACTATAACATCTCCGCTTGGTTAACATTTTTGCTAAGAACTGTTGGTAATAAAATAAACCAAGGAATTGTTTGGTTACGTGTCATAAAATAAACGCATCACCTGGCAATTAAGGCGGAGACACCCATAGGTTTTCACGAAGCTTATCACTGCAAATAAAGAAAGGTTGGCTGGTAAACATGATTGACAGGCAGGCAGTGGCAGAGGTGACAATCTAGTATTTAATCTAGCACATTAAATGGTTAGTTCTTTCATCGCCTTCGACGTTGATGGCTTGGTTCTCCGAGTGAACGGGCATACTTGTGAAAGCTCCACATCAGAGGAAGGGACAGAAGGCCGACACCATGAGTGGTCATCCTGAAAAGGGTCTGAGGAAGAAAAGAAAGCCACCATCAGAAAAACGCCAGGACGCCAGACAATTGGAAGCCTGGCTGGAAAAGAGGAGAACTGAGAGACACAAGAGAAGGATAGGGTGACAACCTCCAAACCGTCTCCACCACATTCCCCGCCTTCGGCAGTTCGCGCATCTTCATCAAACAGGTCGGAAGGCAGAGATGAGGAGGAGGAGAAGGAGGAGGAAATGGAAGTCAACCAATCTTGACCTGGATCTCCGATTGGCTCTGAGCAATCCAGCCGCTGCTCCAACAGTTCCAGCAAATCCGTACTCTCGGAATCCGAAAAAGAACACAAAGACTACGATCATACGAACAGACCATGGACCTTCTTCACCCAAGCTGTAAACGAGGCTAGCTTCAAGGGCCACGACGACCTCGCGATAAATCACAGTGGCTCAGTAGAACAATGCATTGCATGCATAAAAGACATCTGCACTGAATCCACCCAGGGAATGCTTCTAAAATCTCACCGGAAAATACCTAATAGCACATAGATCGCAACCAGAGTTTCCACCGCTATATGTGCAGCGGTCGAGGTATAAGGGCCATTTACCAACCAGCCTAGTTGGCCCGGATCTCTTAGTCTCATGGTAAATCGGTTGCTTTAGGTGCTGGATGTCGACGGTTCGAGCCTCGGCTCCTGCACTTCTCTCTCGAGCTGTTACATTGGTACCGAGACCAGCCCTCGGCAGTTGGTGACATTGTGGAAGCTGTGCTGAAGAATTGTGGATGTTTCGACCGCTCTGAGGTGGAACCTGTGGGTTCATTTACCATCCAGCATTGTGTGCTAGAGGTCGACGATTCGAGCCTCAGCTTCCGTACTTCTCTCTCGATTTGTTATATATGAAAGAGATGCGATCGTCCTCCTAATGCCCCGAACGCTTCCCTCCCTTCCCACGCCCAAATATAACGGAAAAACATTATACGGTCACAGAAGTTCGAACGGGGCTTGTCTTCGCGCGCAAGAACCAATATATTCAATTCGGTTCGTTACTTGTTTATTGGCGACAATTGTCGTTGATTAGTAATTAAGCATATTTTATGAAACATAGTAAACCTTCAGTTTTACAAAAGCCACCTTTAAATTAGATAAATACTTCACCTGTCACACCATCAGCTCGATTAGTCCACATTTTCATTTTTTTCACACCTTGGACTCCCATGTGTCAACATCGTTGAAATGGAGCTCCCGTTCCAATTAACACTGCTGTGTCTGAGGGCTGCCCTTGCTATCACTAGGAGTATCCAAGAGCGCCAGGGAGAAATTCACTTACCATTATATATTGACAGAATAGCAGAACAGGAGTCCTTGGAGAGGTGTCATATCTTTCGTGATGGGGATTTCCTCCCGCACTGGTCACTCCTACTAACTCGGACAACGTGGTCGATCACTCTAACCACCGAATCCGTGAAGGGCACAAGAATAAGAACAAGAAATGGACGCTCCGCCAGACAATAAGATGCCCGCCGAATGACGGAATTTTGGGAGAAAGAGAGAGAAGAAAGAGAAGGGGGCAAGTGAAGGCGCCTAAAGGCCAATACCTGCTCCCCTGGCCAGTTCTTGTCTCGCCTGGTGCCCTATCGGGGATGAGTGTCCAGATGACTCTAGATTGTCAGGAGACAAATTAGTCTCCATCCTCATCCCCATCTTCATCTGAAGAGGAGATGGAGGAGGGAGGTCTGTCTTTGGAGTAGGAAGGTTACTCGGAAGATGCACTTTCCACCTCTCAAACTCCCACTCCTCCAGCTTTTTTAAAACCAGAGTCTTCACCAGGATGTGAGCACAGCGGAATTCATGGAGGCGTCCCTGTGAGTGGAGGTCAGCAACTAGGAGCTGCGACTCATAATGCAGGATAAGAACGAAATTTATCCAGTCGTACGGGATAAGCGATTGAGGGCACTATCTGCTAAATGACATACGGGTATAACAGCCCTCGACCGCAAAGAAAGACGTAACCGAAGCAGACAGGGCGAGACCATACTAACATAACCAGCCCTCAAGCTCTCCTCCTTATACAATTCCTATAATACCGACAACACCAACTGCCGCGATCTCTCCAACACAATCACCCCCCCCCCCCTAAAAAAAAAAAACCGCAGGAGACACAAACGCCGCTGACGACCTAAATAATTTGCTCCTTTGCCCAGCTAAGAAATAAGCTAAAATCCCAAAACCCTATAGTTGAAGAGAGTCAAAAGGAAAGAGACTTGCTCCACACCGTCCCTGTTGTCGTCAATAGTAATGGTACAAGGCCCTAATGGTTCCAGGCTGTAATGTTAGTAGAACACTATAGTATTGGCCGACTGCAGTCGATCATTGGACATATGATTGTGCCTATGGACAAGTCAGTAGTAGTGGCCGAGACGCCGCCAGGGTCAAACAGGTACTTGGAACCATAACTATCTTCAGATAGATATCCTCAAAACGTATCCTTAAATAGTATATCACCATGCCATAGCTATCCTCAGATACAAAATGAGGCTAAGAGGGTTGGTAAATTAGACCTCAACGAGGGTTTTTTCTCATGGCCTCATACGAATACTATAAAAAGGGGTGCCGAATGCCAGACGTTTTCCAAAAAGGGATTTACAAAAAGGGATTCCACAGACGGTGAACATCCGATGCCGATGAGGCTAAGAGGGATGGTAAATCAGGCCTCATTCAAGGATTTTCTCGTCAACCACATGGCCTCATACGAGAACAAAGGGTGCCGAAGGCAAGGCGTTTTTTCCAAAAAAGGGATTCTTAAAAAAGGGATTCCACAGAACGTGGCCATTCGATATCGAGATGAAGCTGAGAAGGATTGTAAATTATACCTCAATGAGGGATTTTCTCATGGTCCCCGTGGCCTCATACTATGAAAAAGGCCAGACGTTTTCTAAAAAGGGATTCCCACAAAGGGAGTATACGGGACATGGTGGTAAAGTAAATCCGATCTGGATAAATTAAACGAATCAAGAAAGAGCAGGAGTACTCGGAATAGGTTCAGAACTAGCCAGAACAGACCAGAAAAGCTAAATATAGTAACAATAAGCAAAACTGTTCCAACTGATAGGCTCTACTGCCACTGGAGTGTACTCCAGAACAAATTACAGGACCGGGTAGACAGAAGCTATAGCATAGATACATATATAGAGGTAGAAGATTCCGAAAGAATCCGAATAACGGGTAGAACCGAGAATTTGGAGAAACGTTGAGCCAAATAAACAAATGACTGGTCCATTTGGGTAATTATATTCACTCTTATACAAAAGAACGCGTCTTATAGCACTACCTGCCACTCTGATAAGCCTTGGAGGTGATTTTGGTGATTTGAAGGATTGTTGGGTTGTTTGTGGTAATTCTACGAAGTAAATGAACCTGACAACCATTCCTATTCAGTTGAACACACCGTTTAGAGGCCCCCTGGCCCTATAAGAAGGTTTTTGGGTAACATACCAACCACGCGCAACCATAGAAACTAAGATGGCGGTCTCCAGTGTACAAAAATGGACGACGGAAACAAGTATTACCCAAACAACACACGCTGCACATGCGAACTAACGTCACATATCACTATGGTACTTACGTCACAACATGGTCTCTCACGAGGGTTACGATGACAACCAAACATTGCGCCACTGGGTCACGTGAAATGACGTCACTTCCAAGATCCCTAATCGCCCCCCCCCCTCAAAAAAAAGGGGGGGGGGGCGAAAGGTGCGAGACATACTACTGTCACATCCTTTTCTGTTTGGGACATTAATTGACTCGATGGTGGACTTGCCTTCAACCACTGCTAATTCTGCTTGTGTCCGTTTAGTAAGTTGGAGAGTCTGACAGTTCCTCGGTCCTGCCCAGTGGTTCTCAATTGGTACTCCTTCTTCCACCCATAAATTTGTTCCACATGATATGACCCTGGCTGCTGAAAGTGTCGTTAAACCTCAACAAACAAAACAAACAAACAAACATCTTTGCCAGTCGATTCTCTCAAACTACCTGACGTTCGGAACACCATTTTTCTCACCGGCCTCAAGTCAGTAAAGCCCATCTAAACGACAGGTACGTATTCTGCAAATGTACCGTAAGTGTAAGCTAGATTTAGTAGACGAGAGTACAACACGAGGTGACCCTGGCTGTCGAAATTGTCTTTAAACCCTAATAAGTAAACAGATAGTGTAACGACACTGATCTAACCCCGCGTAGACCCTTCCTCTGCGCCGACGCTCTCGGCCCAAACTCACTTACAAGAAGTGAGTTCCAGCAGACAGCCTCGCACAGAAGTCAAGCAAGATCTAGCCGTACACAAATTTGTTGTCTGTGGTTTCTGCAGGTTCGTTCCTAAATAGGGATTAGTTTCCTTTCTCAGTCACCTAGGACTGTCACAAACGTTTAACGCTGCCTTGGCGCCCCTCTTGCGCCGTTGCTCTCGGCTCGAACCCACTTGTAAGAAATGAGTTCTAGCCGACAGCCCCGTCGCAAAAGCCAACCAAGGGTAATCATACACATAGGTGAATTTAAAGGGCATGTTTCAAATCCACTATTAAACCGCGTTTAATGATAAAAAAAATAATAATAATATCCGGTCAAGGGATCATTGAAAGGGCTATAAGCTGAAGAAAAAAAAACCCAACAACAACAAATGGCGAAAGATTTAAATATATATATTAATTTAACCTTTATTACAATTCCCCCTATTACTATTTCAACTTCGGAGGAAGTCACATGGAATTTTGGATTTTCATTTTTCATATTTCAGTTGGCATATACAACTACATCTCCACTCTATAGGTGGAAACAAATTTATTCTACCGTCTATTAGGTATTCACTTTTCAGGCCATAACCACTGTTTCGATCACCAAGTCCCACTTCCCCGGCAAAAGAGTTACATACCAAACATCGATGATTTTTATAAATATTACGGCTGCTACCACCCTTGGCTAAAGAAGGGGAGCGCTCATAAGTCGGAATCCAGGTTCCAACGTCCAAAACTCTCCCTCATCAGAAGAGTTGCACATCAAAATGTCTGCAATTATTCACAACTGCTACTACCCTTGGCTAAAGAAGGGGAGCTCTACACAGGTCAGAACCAAAAGTTCCAACACCCGAAACTCTCTACCGGCGGAAGGGTTACGCCAACAATCGTATAAAACTACGAATTTTCATATCAAGAGCTGTTCAATCTGAATCCCTCGCGCTCACAAATTTTGTCAACACATCAAAAATTTAGGCCGTTACACCAAACAGCCTGCCCGTCGAATCTCACCTTCTTCCCCCTTAAATAAAAATACGCATATTCAAAAGGTAGAATCGTGCCAATGAATGCGACCATAAAATTCCGTAAAGTTGCCAAATGGGAGGGGCGGGGTTTCAAATCTATCGACCCTCCGAAACTCGTCGAACGCCGAATTTCATCGATTAGACCGAGGCATCTCACAACTAAATAAGATGCATCGGGCTAATCGTGAATAAACTTGGACGAGGATCAGAAATCCATGATATAGTGACCGGCCCCGATGGGGAGTTAACCTGGAGGAGAGTACAAAAGTACAACCTACCTCTATGAAGTCCCGATGTGTTCTCCAAAGTGTTGGGAGTCAACCCAATCACTTCGACTTCCAGATCACCAATAATCCGTGCGTGTTCACATTGATTACTGCATGATTTGTTTCACCTCGACGATCAACAAGAGACAATCAGCCGACGTGGAAATTAACCCATTTTTCTATCTCTCACTAATGTGTGCGAAAACTTAAGGCCACCACAAAGTGATTAAACACTTTCAATATCGAAGCGACCAATTCGCCTTCATACACCAGATTCGTGCACACACACCTGCACATATATATATATATTTATATCAGAAGTTTATAAACAAATCCTTGTGCTGGTAGTTATAAGAAAAAAATATTAAAGTTCAAAACAAATACAACGACATCACTGACTATATTCCTGCTAGCGCTTTCACCGCTCTGTATGCGGATCTTCAGGCATTTTTATTTTTATAAAATACGTTATACAAATATTTACAAAATAACGTTATGACGTAAACCACTGGGTGTGGTGTATCGATTTTGGAGACGTTGGTCCAGAAACTGCATATGCAATAATTATTTCATACATTTGAACACAGGCGTGTTGATCCTTTATCGAAAGAAATTATAACGAAATTAACATAACAAATAAAATAATGATGTTTCTTTTATCCTAGAAATTAAGTTATAAATGTTGTGGGCTCCGAAAAAAAACCCGGTATATTTATTTCCCACAGATGCTTCCCACTCTAGCTCTCTATATATTACTATGTTGGTAATACCCATATTTCTGCATAATGTAAGGGAATGAACTCCTTACTCCCGACTCTAGCTCGAACCCCCGAGAGTGTTTGTCATTCACGGGGAGTCGAGCCGGACTCGGGGCAAGCGCCACTGCACATGTAACTCTCTGGCTAAGGGAGAAGAAAAGGTTGGGTAAGTAGGGGGCTATACACAAAGACTCACTGTGCCAATCGTGTTATTTCTATGAAACATAACATATAATACTAAGATATGGCCTTTATACTAGAAGTAAAGTTTATGAACTCAGAATATATGTGTTTTTCCACGAATTTTCCTATGTTAACCATCTATTTATATTTATTTTCACGATACCAATATTTCCGCATAATTTAAATTAATGGCTATGAGCGCCTTACTCAGACTCCAGCTCGACACCTCCTGGAGTCGAGCTGGGTCCGATGCAAGCGTTCTTGAACAGAGAACTAATCCGACGTAAACGGAGTCAAGCATGATATTCCGATAAATAAAGTCAAGTTATCCGTAGAGAGACTATACTTTTGTAACTCCGTGGTTTAATCCCCCCCACCCGGGAATCCGTAGCCATTATGTGTCCCGTTGACGCCACTCCTGTAATAAGGAAAAATTGTACGATTAGATAAAGAATTAAAATAGGAATTATAAGGATGAACAAATAAATAATTCTTAATGAGCTGGTCATCCAACCCACCCACCCCCCTCCCGTCACCCCTACACCAAACTAATGCTTACAATCATCCCCATTATATTACATTACTTAAACTCATCCTCAGTCTCAACAAAGCAAGTCCCCCCCCCCCCCCCCCCAAGTGAACATGGACAAAAGCCTTATAAAAACAAGCAGGTGTAGGTAATTACTATTATAAAAATAGCCATCCCAAACGATTTAAAATGGATTAATTATCTATACCCCCCCCCCCCTCCAAAGTTAAGACTATAAAAATAATAATATAGCGCATAATTTGAAAACCTTGGGTGCCCACCCTACTACCACCACCACCCATCTAAAGCTTTAAACTACAGGCATTACATTACGTTTGGATTGTAATAGGGCCACCCAGTAGCATTAAATTGACCGTTGCATGAATGAGCCCAAACCGTAAATTCACGGGAGATACGAACAACGGCCGATCGACATCACGTGCATGAGTTAAATTAAGGCTGTAGACTGCGTATAAAAAATAATAATAATTCCTTCTCGTCACGTAAGATATAATTATATGTGAACAATTGATATAGTTGGCTGTTTATGCAATGTAATGCGTTTTCGCAATTAGATTTTAGTTTGGCCGATATAGAAATATTTGATTTTGTCTCAAAATAAAGGTATATACGACCATGGTTTTAAGAAACCTCATAAAACAAATTCATATCCCCCCCCCCCCCCCTCCAAACCTAATACTTTTAAACAATACAGGCTTCAAAGTGCTGCTCGGTGTAAACAGTAAAATCCCTTTCTCCCAAGCGAACATCGAGAATATCTTGATGAAAACACGCTGGTATTACTAATCACTAGTATAAATTAACATAATATATAAAAAATAATGCGGTTTCCTTTATCCTAGAAATTAAATTAAAAAAGGTTGTGGGCTCTGAAAATACCCGGTATATTTGTTTCCCCACATATCCTTCCCACGCCAAATCTCTGTATATTTGTATGTTGATAATGCCCATATTTCTGCATAATGTTTGGGAATGAACTCCTCACTCCGACTCCAACTCGAACCCTCGAGAGTGTTTATCATTCCCGCGGAGTCGAGCCGGACTCGGGGCAAGCGTCATTGTTCTTGTAAGAAAAGGTTGGGTAAGTAGGGGTCTATACACAAAGACTCACTGTGCCGATCGTGTTATTTCTATGAAACATAACATAAAATAATGATGTTGCCTTCATACTAGAATTAAAGTCTATGGACTCTGAATATATGTGTTTTTTCACGAATGTTTCCTTATTATCTTCACGATACCAATATTTCTGCATAATTTAAATTTATGGCTGTGAGCGCCTTACTCAGACTCCAGCTCGACACCACGAGATTCTTTACTCAGTACCACGTGGAGTCGAGTCGGACCCGGTGCAAGCGTTCTATAACAGATAACTTGTGCGACGCAAACTGAGGCGAGCATGATCTTCCGATAAATAAATTCAAGTTATCAGTAGGTATGCTATAATTATATAACGCGGTGGTAGGCCCCCCTCCAGACCCCACCGGGGGGGGGGGGGGGGACTCCGTACCCATAATGTGTCCCGTTGTCGCCACTCCTGTTGTAAGGAAAAATAGTACGATTAGATAAAGAATTAAAATGGGAATTATAAGGATGAACAAATTAATAATACTAAATGAGCTCGTCATTCAACTCACCCCCCCCCCCCCCCCACACACACACAAACACCAAACTAATGCTTACATTAATCCCCATTATATTACATTACTTAAACTCATCCTCAGTATCAACAAAGGAAGTTTCCTCTCCCAAGTGAACACCGACAAAAGCCTTATAAAAGGCAAGCAGGTGTTGGTAATTACTATTATAAAGAGAGCCATCCAAAACGATTTAAAAGGGAATTAAATATACGGCCAGGTTTTTAAGAAAAATCATAAAACAAATTTATCTCCACCACTCCCACTCCCACCCCCACCCCCACCCACCCACACCAGCCTAATGCTTTAAAACAATACAAGCTTAAATGTACTGCTTGGTGTCAACAATAGAATCCCTTTCCCCCAAGCGAACAGCGAGAATATCTTACTAAAAACACGATGGTATTACCAATCACTATTATAAAGGGATCCACCCTAAGCGATTGAAAGGGGTTAGTTATCAACCCTTCAATGTCAAGATAATAATAAAAAAGTAGCGTTTCATTATAATGCCAAGGGTATATAAACTGTAATGGAAAGGTAAGTTTTATATTGCCCCGAGTCCGGCTCGACTCCCCGAGAATGACAAACACTCTCGGGGGTTCGAGCTAGAGTCGGGAGTAAGGAGTTCATTCCCTTACATTATGCAGAAATATGGGTATTACCAACATAGTAATATATAGAGAGCTAGAGTGGGAAGCATCTGTGGGAAATAAATATACCGGGTTTTTTTTCGGAGCCCACAACATTTATAACTTAATTTCTAGGATAAAAGAAACATCATTATTTTATTTGTTATGTTAATTTCGTTATAATTTCTTTCGATAAAGGATCAACACGCCTGTGTTCAAATGTATGAAATAATTATTGCATATGCAGTTTCTGGACCAACGTCTCCAAAATCGATACACCACACCCAGTGGTTTACGTCATAACGTTATTTTGTAAATATTTGTATAACGTATTTTATAAAAATAAAAATGCCTGAAGATCCGCATACAGAGCGGTGAAAGCGCTAGCAGGAATATAGTCAGTGATGTCGTTGTATTTGTTTTGAACTTTAATATTTTTTTCTTATATATTTATATATATACATGTTTATAGGCTTGTTTGCACATATCCTATGTATGGTAATTTCTTATATATATTTTCCTTTTTCTTACACTACCCCCACCCCATGATTCAACGTCCCCGTTGAAAAAAATAAAAGGGGGAGATATTTACAACCCTCCGTAAAAAATAAAAATAAAAAAAAAACTTCTAATACTGAGTATTAGATATTGTTGGTTGGTTCCCCATGGGACAACTACAATTTCTTTTTTTTTTTTTTTTTTTTTACAATAATTATTTTTTTGTTAATTTTCTAAATAATAAATTATTTTCAAATGACATAATAAATAGGATTCCGTCTAGGGCCAATTGTTACGCTTTAGGCCGAAATAGGTCCCCGACCATTACTGAAACCTGCACTGCCTGAAGCCGTCTTTGACATGCCGCAGGAGATAGAAAACGTCAGATTGGACCCATCCAAACATAAAACAACAACCTTTAATTTTATGGTCCCAACCAGAACCCCAGCATATATATCAAACGATATTTATTCCAATTATTTAAGAAGAAAAAAACACACTTTGATTTCATAGATGAAAGTTCTCTTGGAACTTATACCTTCCTCGAATGAAATGACTATTCATAGGTATACAATTTACGTTTTATATCGTTAAATCTATTCATTATGCTTTTACAAATACTTTCCAAATCTCAAGAAACTTAGGTGCTTATACTGGAAGTATTATTCAATTAGAGGAGCTTTGTTCCTCCAAGACTAAAGCAAGATGTCTTGCATAAAGAAACTGGCCCAAGTCATTCAAGTGCACCCCGTCTCTGGAAAAATGCATACGTGATACTTTAAACAAAGACTTATATACCACATTTGGGCCTGATAGATTTCATAGAACTGGGTAATAGCCGCCCTTCGTAATTCGAATAGGGTGCCAGACACTCTGGTCTTTATCCGAGGAAACAGACCCAATATAATAATCGTTTTAACGCCTTGGCGTAATATATGCTTAATGAGTCTTTCAACATATAGTTTATAATGTTCAAAATGGAAGTTGTCACTGTCCAAATCATTCTCACCAGCCTGCACCAGTACAGTTTTTGCACCAACACAATGAATCTGTTCCAAATGTTGAAGTTTTGCTCCAGGGATTCCATACATTTTAATCGACTTCAGACGATCAGGAAGTTTCTCTGTCCATGTTCCAATTCTTCTCACGAACGAATGTCCAATTACCATCTCCATTATGCTATAAGGAAAAAGTTACACAGAGAACAGTATCTGGATATAAAAATATAATTTTCTCCACAAAAGATTACACAATCTTTTCCTTACAAGGAAATGTAATGGGGAACCAACTCACAAAAAACTCATATTCATGAATTCCCGTCAGATAGTTCTTTCGACCAAGCTGACCCGTTCATTAATTCAGATTTCTACCTCGGACACAACGCTCGCGGAAATTTAATTATACTCAGTCGGATCCGACTTTAACTTGCATAACTCTAATATTCCTAAACATACTAATACATACACTAGCATATAACTCGCACCACCCTTCACGAATCACGCGCACAATAAAAGATCCCCATCAATGAAACCCAACCCTCTTGCGCACCGAATCGCAAAAATGAACCGGTCAGCGGGCTCAATAACAATCTAGACGGGTATAAAAAGAGAGGCAACCACACTTGTATTTGAACTGAATTATAACCGATCTAGTCTGAAATTATCGTCACAGGGGCTTTCCGGAAATCAACCCCATGACGATCCCCACGAATGAACACACAAAACTCAATTTCCCGGATCCATATCTCAAGCGGCATTTCCCCAACGTCAGGGAAATGACGCAATTATAAAAAAAGAATTATTACAATACAAGCCAATACAGCTCATATGACGGTTCAATGCTCATGCAGCCAAATATGCACAAAATATGAATTTTTGGTACCACCATAGATACCCATCGAAGGCAGTTCTAAGTCGAAGGCCGGATTATAAGCGCAAAATCCAAACTCAAATCTATACAACAACTATCGCGCTTAACACAAAATTTACACACCAAGCCCACGCGAACTGCCAATCTAACGTCAAATGTCAAGTGGGTTGCCAGAAAAAAAATTCAAGTAAGAAAAAAAACCAATCAATAATTAATAAAATACAAATTCTTGAGAACCTAGTCGGCGCGGTCGCCGGAGGGTGCGACCACGCCTACTAGTCGGACCTTTATAACCCACGGTGCCTCCTTTACCCCCTCCGAAATGATACACCCGGTTAAAGAAAAAAAGTGATTCCCTCGGTTAATTGCAAGGCTGTTCATCGTCCCGTCTTCACGTCAAGCGGCGAAGATGAATAGTCTTAATTAACGCGTGTGCAGATAATACGTTTCAACATGTCGCAGAAATTCTAATCAACACCCTGTGCGTCGAGTGAATAACAAGCTAATATTAATCTTTCGGTAATAATAGAAATAAATTATTCGCGTTCCTATAAATATGCAAATAGCTAATTTTAAGACAGACGGAGAAACATGGGAGGATAGGCCACACAGAAAGTTCTGTTTCATAGTTGTGTATTCCGGTGGGCTTGCTGTTCTGGGCAGCATGTATACGGTTATAGGAACCGCATGAGTAGAAGACCGGCAGATTTAAGTTAAGTACTTTATAATTTGGAATATGTTTTATGAGAGAATGTTATAATTGCTTATTATTGAGTTTTAACGACACTTTTCACCGAGCAGCGTCATATAGGTATATATATATCAGCCAAAGTTCGTAATATTAAATTTCACTGAAGTCGCGTAACACAGATATATTAAGACGCGGGTGGTTAATAATTAAATGAGACAATAACCCGCGGATATTCATAACGGACCCTACTTAATTCCGGCCCCGGTATCTTCTAACGAATACGGATTTAGGAAATATAAACTTACCATAGCTATTAATGTATTTATGTATTATTCACGGGGTATGACTAGTCATATGATTTAAGGTGAATTGTAATATTGGGATAATTTATAAAAATACTGAGTTGTAAATATATATATATGAATCACAATCTTATCGTTACTGTATAAGCCCTGAGTGACCCACACAATGGCCTGTAGGTAAGATTTAAAGCCCATACCAACGGAGAGGTGATACGTTCTAATCAGGTTTACCGACATTGTGGTACCCCAGTCATGCCGTCAACGTTAATGTACCCCATAACTCCCTGCAGGACAGCTTCTTCCCATTAATAGACGTTTCTCTCCGAACATTACACGGTGTTCCATGAGCAATATCTCTTAACCGGAAAGAGCTGGCCTGATCGCGAGCTTGCCAAGCACCCCACCGCGCGGGTAGGTTCCCGCCGGTTATATATGGTGGAAAATCCGGGTTTACGAGTTAGTGGTTAACTTCTCCGACGTTTCTCACTCGCTCGTGCTTGTATACTACATTTGAAGCGTGGAACATTGCAGCAAATTACTTCTTTTTCACAATAATGGGGCACGAACCAGTTTCAGAAATTATTAAATGGTATACATCATACAAGGAATCTTTGCATACATGCATAAGTTTGCTCGGTGAACATGAAACGTATCACCGTATCCAATACGAGTTGTCACAAAGTAGCGACCCAATAGTAATATCTGGCAGGAGTATATTAGCCAGTACAGAAAAACCAGTTTCAAACTTTTTCAGGTATATGCTCTGCATTTAAGTCGATATGTTTACACCGCAGTGACTTCATTTGTTATTTACAGTACTTATTACACATTGTCCTTACCATAACGCCTAATGAAAATAATTCTCGTCAGTTTGAGCAATATGATAATGTGTGTCAAGAACGGTGCAACAGGGATTATCGGAAGATAAATGCTGTTGACACCGGAAACCGGCCCATGAGTAACCGTGAAAGGCTAGACGCTGAAATGGATTTCAGGCGGTCAAAGCGCCGTCCATATCGAGGTAGAAGGCGTCGATTCCCTTTATGTCACAGGAGTGGAATAAATTTTCATGATGCCTCAAAATGTCACGTCAGAAGTTACAGGTGCAATACTTGTAAAAGAATCGGTCACATTAGTGCTACATGTAAGTTTAACAGGGTACCGGTCCTGACTACTTCTGTAAGTGCTGAATTAACTGGAAATAAGGTAGATATTAGGCTAGAGAACGTGTACACACGAATTGCTGCATTGATCGGCACAGGAGCCAGTCGATCGTGTATATCCAAAAATATGCTACAATCAACTGATCTGTGGAACAAAGTGGAAATTCACCCTCCCTCCCAGCATTAAGCTATTGTCAGGTGTAAATGGAAACTTACTCAGAGTTTTAGGGGAAACTACTTTGCATCTCTCCCTGGGTAAATTAGATTTAATTCAAGATTTTCTGATTTTGGAGAAAATGCCTGCAAATATTATTCTAGGTATGGATTTTCTTACACAAAACAAAGCCAATATTGATATTCCTCACAAAACTATCATACTGCAGGATGGTATGACACACGCTCCGGTAAACAATGTCGAAAAACAAACTAATTATACATATAACGTCAGAGTGCTGGAGGACATCACTCTGGCACCCCGTAGTGAAACAATTGTGCCAGTGTGTGTAGGTCCAGACAGCATTGCTACTTCAATAGGTATTATAGAGCCTGATGGGAATTAGGTGAGCAACTTGCATGTCATGAGCGCACGAACGCTCGTTGAAGCGATTAACAATAAGGCTGTTTCCAAGGTTCTTAACCCAACTAATTCCCATGTTAAATTGAAGTCATCACATGTTCTCGGTTGTTTTCAGCAAGTCGGCCCTGGGGATATTTTACACACTGTTGGATGAAAGTAATGTCAGTTCTGAAGCTTCGGTGAATTATATAGGTCGAAATGGCCCTGGTAATTGTGAAAAATACCTTGCTGACGCTGAGTCTCTTGGCATTGACTTGTCACGTTCAGATTTATCAGAACTTCAAAAACAGGAACTAATGGTACTACTTGGTAGGAATAGGGATTGCTTCGCTAAGGATTTCTCAGAACTTGGTAAAACTAACATTTACAGTCATAAAATAGATACAGGTAATTCTCCCCCAGTGAGACGTCGATTTTATAGGGCGTCTCCAGCCATGAAGGCTGAGATTAGCAAGCAGATTGACGAACTTGAAAAATATGGCATTATTGAACCCTCAGTTTCGGAATGGATGTTTCCAGTTGTAATGGTCAGGAAGAAGGATAATTCATTTAGGTTTACGGTCGATTACCGGCAACTGAATGCCTTGACTAAGCCAATCTCATACCCCCTCCCTCGCGTGGACGATGTCACAGACACAATTGGCAAATCAAAGGCTACAATCTTCTCTTGTCTTGACATGTTTTCAGGATATTTTCAAATAGATTTAGACCGGGATTCTAGGCACAAAACCGCATTCGTTACTCATAGAGGCGTTCATCAGTTCAAAAGACTTCCCATGGGATTAATGAATAGCGCATCAAGCTTCCAGTTAGTTATGGCCGAGGTTCTTCGAGATTTACAATGGCATTCATGTTTATGTTACGTCGACGATCTTCTTGTATTTTCTAAGTCCTTTGAGGAACATCTCAAACACCTGTCGCAATTGTTTGAAGCCTTGCGCAACGCCAATCTCAAGTTGAAGCCTTCTAAATGTGAGTTTGCAGCAAAGAAAATACACTATTTGGGACATGTTCTTTCTAAGGATGGTATTTCAATTGACACTTCTAAAACGGACGCTGTGTTCTCGTTTCCTAGACCGAAAAATGTCAAAGATGTCCGAGCTTTTCTGGGCCTCTGTAATTATTATCGGCGGTTCGTGTTCAATTTTGCCAAAAAAGCAGCACCCCTCACTAATCTTCTTAAAAAGAATGTTTCTTTTCAGTGGACTGCAGAATGTGAAAAGGCCTTCAACACCATGAAAGAAGCCTTGACGACCCCTCCCGTACTGGCATTTCCAGATTTCAACAAAGAATATTTTTCCTATATACAGATGCATCAGGCTTTTCTATTGGTTATATACTCGGTCAGTTGGACGAAAACGGTAAGGAAGTAGTAGTTTCATATGGCGGTAGATCGCTCACACAGGCAGAACAAAAATTTGGTATTACAGAACGCGAATGTCTCGCGATAGTTGAAGGTATTAAACAATATCATGTTTATTTAGCAAATGGTAAATTTACTGTAATAACGGATCATGTTGCAAATTCTTATTTAAAACACCTTAAACAATGTAGTGGAAGATTAGGCAGATGGTCACTTAAACTGCAATGGTATAACTTAGAAATTATTCATAAGGCATGTAAAAAGCATTTAAACGCCGATGCACTTTCGCGACAAGAATATCCGAAAACTAAAAATATGGAAATTGACAAAAATCCCCAGGCACCAGTAATGACTGCAAGTACCGTAAACAAACAAACGACTTCCCAGACTCCGACGGAAGAGATAATCCAACAGTGTGACCCTTTAGAATCAATAGTACGCGTCGCAGTGGTATCTGAGGCCGACATCAGACTCGCGCAAACAACGGACGCGGGCGTTAATGTTTTTATTGAATATTTGGAAGACAGAAAATTGCCGGAAGACAACAAAGAAGCCAGAAGAATAATATTGGATGCGAATGACTACATCCTAGAAGATGGAATTTTATACCACCTCTACTACCCATCAGGTAAGGGACATCGCCTTGATCGCTTAATAAAACAACTGGTGGTGCCATTCAGTTTGAGAAATGATATACTGTTGTCATATCATGACTCTTTACTGGGTGGACACCAAGGTATTGATAGAACTCATCACTCAATCAGATACAAATATTTCTGGCCAGGCATGTACACCGACATCCAGTTTTATGTAAAATCCTGTATTTCATGTCAGAAAAACAAAAATGCAACCCACCAATATCCAGCACCACTAAAACCATTACCAGTGGAAAGCTCGTTCAGTCGGCTACATATAGATATTTTAGGGCCTCTTAAAACATCCCCAGAGGGATATAAATATGTTTTGTTAATTGTAGATGCTTTTTCAAAATGGCCAGAAGCATTCCCACTTAAGACAATGGAAGCATCAGAAATTGCTAAAATTTTATATTCGGAAATAATTTGTAGATATGGAGCCCCCAAAACACTTTTATCGGACAGAGGACAAAATTTTCTATCCAAACTAATCAAAGAACTGTGCAATCTTTTTCAGATCACAAAAGTCGCGACCAGCAGTTACCACCCACAAACGAATGCCGCGTGTGAAAGAATGAATTCAACAATCACCAAAACACTTCGGATGTACTGCGACGAAAAACAATCAAATTGGCCTGAACTGCTTCCAAGTGTAATGTTCGCGTACAGAGCGTCACCGTGTACCGAATCCACTCAATGCAGCCCTTTTCGTGTGTTGTTTGGACAAGAATGTCAACTACCAATAGACAACGAATTACTTCCATCAAAACACGTGGGCGCCGAGGCAAGTAAACATCTCGAAAATATATTGAAAAATTTTGAAATAACAAGGAAGATAGTCAAACAGAAGCGTCAGTAAGATGGATATATACTGCCACGTCGCCACCCTGGGGCGGAGGAGGGGCAGTGTATAGCCGTTTTACAGACTAGTATATACCTGGATCCACTGTCGGGGAAATGCTATAGTGTCAACACTATTTGATATTATAAGTAACTGATCCCATTGCAGCTAACGTTATTTACTGCTTTCTTATCATGCAGTGGCGGGGCGCGGTGGCATTGTGGTAGCCGGTTCTCGTCAGATCACCGAAGTAAAGCAACGTTGAGCCTGGTTTATCATTGGATGGGTGGCCGTCTGAGCGATCAATTCGGACTCCCATGCTGTGTCCTTGGGCAAGGCACTTAACTCTGATTGTCCATATGGGGGCATGATGCCGCCATGTACTAAGGCGTACTGCACGTCGACGGTACGCATGTCTTCAACCAATCTAACCCTGCCTGTGCTGCAGTTCGGAGTTACGATGTTGGGAAGCTGGCAGCTGCTCGTCGTTGCTCGGTGATTCTCTCCAGGTACTGTGGCTTCCTCCACCCGTAAAACTGTCACGGTCATGATTAGCCATTGTGCATAAGTATATGCCCTTAAACACCAATAAATAAATAATAAATGATATCATGCAGGGCAGTGTGGAATACGAGGGGAGGCGTACCTTTCAATGTGTGTTTGGTTGGAGAAAGAGGCAGGGAGGATGTGGTAACCTTGGTAATTTTGTTTGGATAAATCGACCGCTGGCGTGGGACACCGTGGAATTGACCGATGAAGCGGGACACAGTGAGAGTGGAACTTATGGGTAGTTATTCTTGATGATAAATAACTATACACTTACTTTTGAGATCATACAAGGTGAGTATAGTTGTCTCAAATGAGAATGGCCAATATTTGTCTTGAAAACCTACGAGAGGCTTTTAGAGAAATCCTCGGAAAATACGAATTTTTAACCTTTTGAGGGGTATCGCTCTGTAACCAGCCCTAAACGGATTAATGCTTGGTTTTATGAATACCTTCATTACTTACAAAAATGATCCTCAGTGAATTTCACTTCCAATGAGGAAGGTTATGTTTATCACGCAGGTACACATTGGGTGTTATAGGTGCCCCAAAACAGCCCATTTTCTCAAAATGTCTATACTTTGCAGGCTCTGGGGGGTTAATAATTGCTTACCGGAATATTTTGTCCATGCAACTTGTAATGTCACTCAAAGACCTGCAAATGGTCAATTTTTCTTGAAAACGTGCTAGATTTTTTTGAGAAATCCACAGAAAACGGGAATTTTAAGCTTTTGAGGGGTATATCTCCTTAACTAGTCGACAATGGGTTAAGACCTCGATTTTTGAATATCCTTACTACTTACAAAAATGTTTCTCTATCAGGTTTGCGTCCAGTAAAAGAAGTTACGTTTCTCTGTGGCATTTCCATTTGATGTTGTCAGTGTCCAAAAACAGACTATTTCTTCAAATGTTTAGACCTTTAGCAGCCCATGGAGGGTAAACAAATACCTACCAGAATAATGTATGCAACTGGTAATGTGATACCAAGACCTATCAACGGCCATTTTCTCTTGAAACCCTACAAGATGTTTGTAAAGAAATCCAGGAAAACGATTTTTAAGCTTTCGATGGGTATCCGTGTTAACCTCCCCAACAGAGGTTAACGCTTGGTTTTTTTAATACCCTTATAACTTACAAAAATGGTCCTCTGTCCACTTCCAACAAAGGTGATTATGTTTATCTCTCGTGTATACTTTGGGTGCTGTGCATGTCCGAAAACAGCCCATGTCAACAAAATTACGATGCTTGGCAGCTTGTAGATGGTTAATAAACGCTCACCGGAGTATTTTGTCCCTGCAACTTGTAATGTCACATAAAGACCTACGAATAGTCAATTTTTCTTGAACCCCTACAAGTTACTGTTAGGGAAATTCACAGAAAATGGGAATTTAAAGCTTTTAAGGGATATCTCTCTTAGCCTACCCAAAATGGGTTAAGACTTCGACTTTTGAATACCATTACTTCTTACAAAAATGTTTCTGTATAAATTGTACACTCGATAAAAGGAAGCGTTTTTCTTTGTGGTGTACCCATTGGGTGCTGTTGGTGTCCAAAAACAGCCCATTTTATCACAATTTTGACGCTGGGGAGCCCTGGGAGTGTTAACTAATGCTGAACGGAATATTTTGTCCATGCAGCTTGTAATGTCGCACCAAGACCTGCGATTAGCCGATTTTGTCTTGAAAACCTACAACATGTTTTTAGAGAAATCCACAGAAAATGGGTATTTTAAGATTTTAATGGGTATCTCTCTTTAACCAGCCCAAAATGGGTTAAGACGTCGAATCTTGAATACCCTTACCACTTTCAAAAATATTTTCCGATCAATTTTGCGTCCGATAAATGAAGGCCACTTTCTCTGTGGTATACCGTCTGGGTGCTGTTGGCGTCCAAAAACAGCCCATTTTATCACAAATTTGACTTTTAGCAGCCCGTGGAGGGTTAACAAATGCTCACCGCAGTATTTTGTCCATGCAACTTCTATTGTCACATCAAGGCCTGGGAGTGACAATTTTTTCTTGAAAATCTACAAGACTCGTTTGGAGAAATCCACGGAAAACCTGAATTTTTTAGCTTTATGGGGGTATTGCTGTTTAACCAGCCCAAAACGGGTTAACGCTTGGTTTTTTGAACACCCTTATTACTTACAAAAATGATCCTCGGTGAATTCCACCTCCAATAAATGAAGTTATGTTTATCTCTCGCGTATCGTTTGGGTTATCTGGGGGCCTAAACCCGGCCCATTTCATCAAAATTTCGATTTTTGGCAGCCTGTGGAGGGTTACCATATGCATCGCCAGATATGTCATGTGTATCAAAGGTCGTGGCACAGGCAGGTCTATCAATGATGAAGGTTTAAAAAAAATCTACAAGACGTGTTTCGAGAAAGTGCCGATAAACCCCAATTTTGACAGTTTTTTGCCAATTCTGACGAAATAAGGGTTAAATCGAAAATTCATCTTAGGTACATTTTTAGATTTTGTGACCCTCTATGCGTGTGCAAAATTTTGTGAAAATCGGTCCGAAAATGGCTTTGGAATCGTGCGGACAAAATGTGTGGAAAAAAAAACAAAAAACAAAATTAACTGTCTCACTGAAGTTCCTTCATTGATGTTATGAGAAAGGTGAAGATAGTAGTCTCAAATGACACAGTTTGATAAAAAATTGTTTAGGTAAAAACCATCATTAACGGTGGAGTGGGTTAATGTCAATATCGTCCTCCAACAAGTCAATGACCGACAAAAGGAGTTATGTTTGTTTGACACATACTCACTGAGTGCTGTGTCAATTTAAAAATGGTCCATTTTATCTCAAATGTATCCAAAATATTGATGTCTGCCAGCTTGTAGAGGGTTAACAAGTGCCAACAGGAATATTTATTCATGCAACTTGTAATGTCACACCAAGAACTGTGAATTGCCATTTTTTTCTTTAAAATCTACAAGATGTTTTCAGAGAAATCCAGGGAGAACAGGAATTTTAAGCTTTTGATGGGTATCATTGTTTTTCCAGTCCAAAACGGGTTAAGTGTTGTTTTTGAAATACTCTTATAACTTCCAAAAATAATTATCAGTGAATTCTACTTCCAATTATTTTGATCTCTCCTCCCAACTTCGGGTGCTGTGGGTACGCAAACACAGCCTATTTTAGCAATATTTTGATGTTTGAGAACCTGCATAAGGTTAACAAATGCTTACAGGAATATTTTGTACATGCACCTTGTAATGTCACACTAAGATATGAGAATGGCCATTTTCTCCTGAAAGTCTACGGGATGTTTTTAAAGAAATCCTCAGATAACATGCATTTTTAACCTTTTGAGGGGTATCTCTCTTTAACCAGATCTAAAGGGTTAATGCTTGGTTTTGTGAATATCTTCGACGGTGAATTCCACTTCCAATGAAGGAGGTTATGTTTATCTCGTAGGTACACATTTGGTGTTATGGTTGCCCAAGAACAGCCCATTTTCTCCAAATATCAATGCTTGGCAGCCTCTGGGGGGTTAACAAATGCTTACCGAAACATTTTGTTCATGCAACTTGTAATGTCACTCGAAGACCTGCGAATGGTCAATTGCTCTTGAATTTTTTTTTTTGACAAATTGAGAAATCCACAGAAAACTGGAATTTTAAGCTTTTAAGGGGTATATCTCCTTAACCAGTCAAAAATGGGTTAAGACCTCGATCTTTGAATACATTTACTACTTACAAAAATGTTTCCCTGTCAGTATTGCGTCCGGTAAAAGAAGTTATGCATCTCTGTTGCATTCCCATTTGATGTTGTTGGTGTCCAAAAACAGACTATTTTCTCAAAATTTTCACATTTAGCAGCCCATGGAGGGTTAATAAATGCTTCCCGGAATAATTTATCCTATCAGTTGGTAATGTGACATCAAGACCTATCAGTGGCCATTTTCTCTTGAAAACTCTACCAGATGTTTGTAAAGAATTCCAGGGAAAACATAAATTTTTAAGCTTTTGAAGGGTATCACAATTGACAACCACAAAAGGGGTTAACGCTTGGCTTTTTGAATACTCTTATTACTTACAAAAATGGCCCACGATGACTTCCACTTCCAACAAAGGAGATTATGTTTATTTCTCAGGTACACATTGGGTGCTGTGCGTGTCCGAAAACAGCCTATTTCAACAAAATTACGATGCTTGGAAGCCTCTAGAGGGTTAATAAACGCTCACCGGAATATTTTATCCATGCAACTTGTAATATCACACAAAGACCTGCGAGTAGACAATTTTCCTTGAAAACCTACAGAATGTTTTTAGAGAAATCCACAGAAAATGGGAATTTTAAGATTTTAAGGGTCTCTCTCTACAGCCTGTCCAAAATGGGTTAAGACGTCGACTTTTGAATACCCTTACTACTACAAAAATGTTTGCGTATAGATTGTGCGCTCGATAAAGGAAGGCACTTTTCTTTGTGGCGTACCCATTGGGTGCTGTTGGCGTCCAAAAACAGCCCTTTTTATCACAATTTTGACTTTTAGCAGCCCTTGGAGGGTTAACAAATGCTCACTGCAGTATTTTGCCCATGCAGCTTCTATTGTCACCCCAAGGCCTTGGAGTGACAAATTTTTCTTGAAAATCTATACCACTCGTTCAGAGAAATCCACGAAAAACATGAATTTTTGAGCTTTATGGGGGTATTGCTGTTTAACCAGCCCCAAAACGGGTTAACGCTTGGTTTTTTGAACACCCTTATTACTTACAAAAATGATCCTCGGTGAATTCCACTTCCAATAAAGGAAGTTATGTTTACCTCTCCGGTATCGTTTGGGTGCTGTGGGGGGTCTGAAACCGGCCCATTTCATCAAAATTTCGATGTTTGGCAGCCTGTGGAGGGTTACCATATGATTCGCCTAGTATGTCGTGTGGATAAAAGGTCGTGTCATGGGTAGGTCTAGCAATGATGAATGTTTAAAAAAAATCTACAAGACGTGTTTCGAGAAAGTGCCGATAAGCCCCAATTTTGACAGTTTTTTGCCAATTCGGGCGAAACAAGGGTTAAATCGAAAATTCCGCTTCGGTACATTTTTAGACTCTTTGCCCCTCTATGCGTGTGCCAAATTGTGTGAAAATCGGTTCGAAAATGGCTTCTGAATCGTACGGACAAAAATGTGTGGAAAAAAAAAAAAAAAAAAAAATAATAGATTTTATGATTCTGGAGAATCATGGCTTTTCCCGATGAGATTCCATGCTTTGTCATGACTCCACAGTGTATGACGAATTGCTTTTGACTGTCTCACTGAAGTTCCTTCATTGGTGTCATGAAAAAGGTGAGTACAGAAGTCTCAAATGACTCAGTTTGATAAAAAAAAATTGTTTAGGTAAAAACCATCATTAACGGTGGAGAGGGTTAATATCATTGTCGTCGTCCAACAAGTTAATGACCGACAAAAGGCGTTATGTTTGTTTGACACATACCCACTGAGTGCTGTATCTATTTGAAAATGGTCCATTTTATCTCAAATGTATCCAAAATATTGATGTCTGACAGCTTGTATGGGTTAACAAGTGCTCACAGGAATATTTATTCATGCAATTTGTAATTTCACACCAGAAACTGTGAATGGCCATTTTTACTTAAAAATGTACGAGATGTTTTCAGAGAAATCCAGGGAGAACATGAATTTTAAGCTGTTGATGGGTATAGTTGCTTATCCAGTCCAAAACGGGTAAAGGGTTGCTTTTTTAAATACGCTTATTACTTATAAAAATAATTCTCAATGAATTCTACTTCCATTTATGTTGATTTCAACTCTTCACTTTGGGTGCTGCGGGTATGTAAACACAGCCCACTTTTTCAATATTTTGATGTTTGAGAACTTGAATAGGGTTAACAAATGCTTACTGAAATATTTTGTACATGCAACTTGTAATTCACACTAAGATCTGAGAATGGCCAATTTTTCTTGAAAATCTACCTGATGTTTTTAGAGAAATCCTCGGATAACATGAATTTTTAACCTTTTGAGGGGTATCACCCTGTAACCAGCTCTAAACGGGTTAATGCTTGGTTTTATGAATACCTTCATTATTTACAAAAATGATCCTCAGTGAATCCCACTTCCAATGAAGGTGGTTATGTTCATCTCGCAGGTACACATTGGGTGTAATGGGTGGCCAAGTACAGCCCATTTTCTCAAAATTTGCTGCCTCTGGAGGGTTAACAAACGCTTACCGGAATTTTTTGTTCATGCAACTTGTAATGTCACTCCAAGACCTGCAAATGGTCAATTTCTCTTGAATACTTACTAGATTTTTTTGAGAAATCCACAGAAAATGAGACTTTTAAGCCTTTCAGGGGTACATCTTAACCGGGCGAAAATGTGTTAAGACATCAATTTTTGAATACCCTTACAACTTACTAAAAATTTTCCCTATCAGTTTTGCGTCCGGTAAAAGAAGTTATGTTTCTCTGCAGCATTCCCATTTGATGTTGTTGATGTCCAAAAATAGACTATTTTTTTCGAAATTTTGACATTTAGCAGCCCATGGAGGGTTAACAAATGCTTATCTGAATATTTTATCCATGCAACTGGTAATGTGACTCTAAGACCTATCAACCGCCATTTTCTCTTGAAACCTTACGAGACGCTTGTAAAGAAATTCAGGGAAAACATGATTTTTTAAGCTTTTGATGGGTATTGCTATTAACCATCCCAAAAGGGGTTAATGCTTGGTTTTTTGAATACCCTTATTACTAACAAATTTGGTCCTCGGTGAATTCTACTTCCAACAAAGTAGATTACCTTTATCTCTCGGGTAAGCATTGGGTGCTTTGCGCATCTGAAAACAGCCTATTTCAACAAAATTACGATGCTTAGCAGCCTGTAGAGGGTTAATAAATGATCACCGGAATATTTTGTCCATGTAACTTGTAATGTCACACAAAGACCTGCGAATAGTCAATTTTTCCTGAAAACCTACAAGTTGCTTTTAGAGAAATCCACAGAAAATTCGAATTTTAAGCTTTTAAGGGGTATCTCTCTTTAACCAGTCCAAAATGGGTTAAGACTTCGACTTTTGAATACCCTTACCACTTTCAAAAATGTTTCCCCATCAATTTTGCGTCCGATAAAAGAAGGAACCTTTCTCGGTGGTACACCAAGTGGGTGCTGTTGGTGTCCAAAAACAGCCCATTTTATCACAATTTTGACTTTTAGCAGCCTGTGGAGGGTTAACAAATGCTCACCGCAGTATTTTGTCCATGCAACTTCTATTGTCACACCAAGTCCTGGGAGTGACCAATTTTTCTTGAAAATCTACAAGACTCGTTTAGAGAAATCCACGGAAAATACGAATTTTTTAGCTTTATGGGGGTATTGCTGTTTAACCAGCCCAAAACGGGTTAACGCTTGAGTTTTTGAACACCCTTATTCCTGACAAAAATGATCCTCGATGAATTCCACTCCCAGTAAAGGAAGTTATGTTTATCTCTCGTGTTTTGTTTGGGTGCAGTGGGGGCCTGAAACCGGCCTATTTCATCAAAATTTCGATGTTTGGCAGCCTGTGGAGGGTTACCATATGCATCGCCTGATATGTGGTGTGTATCAAAGGGCGTGTCACAGACAGGTCTAGCAATGACGAATGTATAAAAAAAATCTACAAGACGTGTTTCGAGAAAGTGCCGATAAACCCCAATTTTGGCAGTTTTTTGCCAATTCTGACGAACTAAGGGTTAAATCGAAAATTCCGCTTGGGTACATTTTTAGATTTTGTACCCCTCTATGCGTGTGCACAATTTCATGACAATCGGTTCGAAAATGGCTTCTGAATCGTACGGACAAAATGTGTGGAAAAAAAAAAAAAAAAAAAAAAATAATCCGTAGAAAAACAATAGTCTTCTCCAGAGGGAAAAGCCTAAAAAAAAAAAAAAAAAAAAAAAATAGACTTTATGATTCTGGAGAATCATGGCTTTTCCCGATTAGATTCCATGATTTTTCTTAACCCCACAGTGTCTAATGAATTGTTTTTAACTGTCTCACTAAAGTTCCTTCATTGATGTTATGAGAAAGGTGAGTATAGTAGTCTCAAATGACTCGGTTTGGGTTTGATAAAAAAATGTTTAGCTCGATCCTAATTAACACCATAATTATGGAAACACTGGACCTACCAGCGCGACTGAAGAGAACAATAGCAGCTCTGGGCATCTCTTGTCCTGTCACCTGGACTGTCCGGGAGACAGGCAAGAGAGTCCATCTGAAGTTGGAGTTCGTCATTGAAGAGCACAACACCGCCACACCTTCTTCGGGGAGAGGTAGCACCTTTTGTGAGAGGAACCCCTCTCACACTGGTCCTCACCCGAAGAAGCCTGGACCTGGCCCTGAAAAGAAGAAGAGCAAGAAGAAGAAGAAGAGTCCGTCCACCAAGCGCCGGGATTCCAGGCGCCTGGAGGCCTTCCGGAATAGGAAGAAAGAGGTGAGCGAGAGGATGGAGGTCCTGGAGACAGCTGCCAGTTCCCCTCCTAGTCCCACTAGTACACCCAACCAACTGCCAGCTCCTGAACCGGTACTGTTGAATGAGGAACGTCTGGTGGAGACTGAGGAGGAACCGGAGGCTGCCTTTTCACCACCTCCCACCCCTCACTCCCCACTTCCTTCTCTACCGGACAGCCCGGGTGTGTCAATCTCAGCAACACAGCCCCCTAAGTCTGCAGTCACCGCCGAAGAATTAAGGAGAATAATAGAGATGGGAAGGCGGGCAGTTGAGATAGGAAACCGAATCGCCTCCGAAACCCACGAGTTCAGGGAACAATCCAAGGCAGATTTCAAAAAGGAATTAGACGCAATCCATTCACCAAACTCAACACTAAACTCAACATCGTCGACTTCCACATCACAATCTCAACCACCTCCAAAGAAAAAGAGCCGGAAGAAGCCTAGACGGGGTTAAGCCACCTCCCTCCTTTCTTTTCCTCCTCCACCGCGCCTTGACATCCTACAACAACAACAAACAGCTAACGAGGGTTGAAAGGGGCTTGGCCTCCAAATCGTCCGTGCGCGCCTTCGGCGCGTCAAACCATTTCGTTCGTCTCAAATGACTCAGTTGATAAGAAAATTGTTTAGGTAAAAACCATCATTAACGGTGGAGTGGGTTAATATCAATATCGTCGTCCGACAAGTTAATGACCCACAAAAGGAGTTATGTTTGTTTGACACATACCCACTGAGTGCTGTGTCTATTTGAAAATGGTCCATTTTATCTCAAATATATCCAAAATATTGATGTCTGGCAGCTTGTAGAGGGTTAACAAGTACTAACAGGAATATTTTTCCATGCAACTTGTAATGTCACACTAAGAACTGCAAATGGCCATTTTTTCTTTAAAATCTTCCAAGATGTTTTCAGAGAAATCCCTGCGCATACGCTCTTTTCCAATTCGACGTGACGAAATGCGAAATTCATGTCGCTCTTCATGGAAAGTGATGCCACAACTATTCATGAACAAGGAGTGAAAATTTCATGGAAATCTGCCTAGAATTGGCTGAGATATGGGGTTTTGGAGAGAGGAGGTAATTGTTTGAATTTGGTCCTTCCTTTTCAAGCCAGTTCGAAAAAAGACGTCGGGAATGGGCGCAGAATCTTTCAGTGCCTCCTCGCTGGAGTAAGTCCACTTAAATGTTACAATTGTGTATGACTGGTGGAGAGTTGACTGTAAATGGAAGTTGCTTCTTTAAGACAGCCACCAGGGATCCCAACACAACTTTTAAACCTACGAGAATCTCAGAAGTTTAAAGTCAAGAGAAATTGGCGGTGAGTGGGTTTCTGGCAGGCAGGAAAAGATTGACGAAGATTTGCATATTGGACATTAAAATAGCACTTCAGACATACACGAACGGTGTTCAGACCGCTGGAGGCAGCGACTTGAAATTTTCAGAACTTTTTCTACGAACCCTGGCCGACATTTTGGGATCTGTTTGGAGTGTCCGGACCGCGTGGAAAACACCACGCATCGCTTGGAATGTGAGAGTACTATTCGTCCCGACTCTATCAGTTTAGAATGGACACGGGCAGTGTTGTAGACGACTGTAGAGCTGCGATTGAGCATAACGTCCCAGGTTTCGGTGCCACATTGCCTAACCAGCTCCAAAAGAGCGGCGGGGGAGGGGTATCCGGACACTATCTTTAAACCTTAGATAATCGTCAGAAGTTGAAGTGAAAAGAAATCGGCGGTGAGTAGGTTTTTTGGCGGGTAACGATTAACGAAACTTTGCCAATTAGACATTAAAATTGCACTTCTCACAAACATGAAGCGTGTCTAGACCGCTGAAGGCAGCGACATCTAATTTTCAGAACTTGTTCTACGCACCCTGGCCGACATTTTGGCATCTGTTGCGAGTGTCGAGGCCGCGTGAAGAACACCACGCATCGCGTGGAAAGTGAGAGTACTATTCGTCCCGACTCTATCAGTTTGGAATGGATTTGAGGACTGTTGTAGACTACTGTAGAGCAGCGATTGAGCATGAAGTCGGAGTTTTTTGTGCCAAATTGCCTAACCGGCTCCAAGGTATGATTTTTCGTCTGTACATCGCCCAGATCGACTGTAGTTTATACCGTTACCATACGTTGAAGTAGCCTTTTGTCATTTTCGCCACTTTCGCCCCAGATTTGAGGGTACCTTCCTTCAACCCCATTTTATAGCAAAATCTAGCCATGCTCCCAACAACGCCCTCTCCCCGTCGGCCCTGGTGCTTCTAAAAATAGAAAGGTCAATTGGTAGGGGCCCGTTAGCAAACAAACGGGGGCAGGGCAGGTGTACTTGGTGAAAAAACAGTTGTGTGAACATCCCCAGAAGTGAAAACCTATGCTCAGTGGCTGTAATCAAGATCTTAATTTAGACTCCCATTACGGCCAAGATACTACAGAATGCAAATGGGTGGGTGGCGGGCATCATCACTGGATCTAATGTTGTATTTCATGTTTTCTTTATATTCTATCTACTTTTTTGATATCTCTCTCTCTCTCTCTCTCTCTCTCTCTCTCTCTCTCTCTCACTCTCAGTTTAATTTGTGTTTGTCTATAATGTTTATAATATTTAGATTTTGCTAGATTCTGTTATTTATGGAATACGTTCTGCCATATTGTAAATTATTAGTCACCGTACAGGAACGGAGGGGCTTCTAAGTGGTAAACACTTGTCCTCCAATCCTGATTTGCATTGTCAAATGGCAAATAAAATATGTTTAATCTACTCTAACAGTAGGGGGGGGGGGGGGGGGGCATGTGTCCTAGGTAAAAAAAAAACAGCAGGGGGCAGGCGTCCTAGGTAAAATAAACAGCATGGGGTGGGGGGTGTCCCCGCTAATTAATTTTAATAGCAGGCAGTTGTTCATGGGGCAGGTGTCCTATCCCACTAGCCCAGTATTCCAAATTTTCTATGGTACTTGGCCTTGACGGAAATAACATTTCAACGAGAAACAACGGGAAACCTATTTGCAATAAAGCTGCAAATATAAACTTGATTTTAGGACCATTCCATGTACATTTTAAAGCCTACTGCGATATCAGCGTTTCTTACTCTCGTCCTTTCACCACACCGCAGTATTTCACCCGAGTCGAGTTCTGACGTCATGCAAATTTGACCGACATGCTTTCAATTTTGTTATTGACAACAACATATTTATAATTTCGTGCTTACTGATCCGAATTTTGAAAACGACACACGCAATCCCAAAAGCGTTTTCTGAAAAACACGATTCTGTAAAAGGTTTTAGTGAAATTTGATTATTTTTTTTATTTTTAATTTCGATGGCTCTTGTTGAAAAGGTGCTAATCACTGATCGTCCCTAACGAGATCAAAGACACGCCGTAGTTTAATAACAGACAGAGAATCTTCTAATAATATACATGCGCAGTCCTAAAATGCAATAAATCAAGTGTTTTTTCACGTTTTATGAGAGAAATATGTCCAATTGTATCATTGAATCATTTTTAGGTATATGTGGGTGAGAAATTTTCTATACGGACAAAATACAGGCTAAATAAAATATTTGCCATTATTTTCCGCAGACGTATTTTTGTCTTTGCTTCTTGGGGAAATTTCTTGCTGCTAAATACAACGAAGGTGTGTTATTTGATGTGGTCAGAACCGTCAGGTGGTCGGGTCCGAAACCGCACCTCGCAGAAGATTTAGTGGGGGGTGTCAATTTTACAAGTAATGTAGGCAGCGTACACGGCATGGGCTGTCTGTCTTTAATCCGACAAAACAGGGTTAAGGCTTGGTTTTTTGAATACCCTTATTTATTTATTTATTTATTTATTTATTTATTTATTGGTGTTTAAGGTCACATACTTCTGCACAATGGCTAATCGTGACCGTGACAGTTTTAGAGGTGGAGGAAGCCGGAGTACCCGGAGAGAACCACCAAGCATCGACGTGCAACTGTCAGCTCCTCAACATTCTCACTCTGTTCAGGCTCCGCTCAGGCAGGATTACAGAGGTTGAAGACATGTGTACCATCGACGTGCAGTATGCCTTAGTACACGGGGACATCGTGCCCCCATGTCGGCAACCGGGCCAAAGTGCCTTGCCCAAGGACACTACGTGAGTCGTCCCGGACGGGGATCGAACTCGGGACCTCTAGCATAGAAGTACAACAGTCTACCGCTGAGCCACCGCGCTCCCTTGAATACCCTTAATACTATCATACATTATCCCTCAGGAATTCTAAGTCTGATAAAAGAGGTCATGTTTATCTATTACATACCCATTTTGCTGCCCGAAAAACAGCCGATTTTATTAAAATTTTGACGTTTAGCAGCCTGTAGCGGGATTAACAAACGACTAGCGGAATATTCTATCTATGCAATTTGTAAGACCTGCCAATGTCAAATTGTTCTTGAAAATCCCCAACAAGCAGTTAGCGAAATCCACGGAAAATGTAAATTTTAAGCGTTTAAGGGGCATCTCTCCTTATTCAGTCCAAAATGGGTTAAGTTTCATTCTTTTAAATACCCTTACTACTTACAAACCTTAAACACCAATAAATAAATTAGATTCCATGATTTTTCTTGACCCCACAGTGTCTGATGAATTGTTTTTAACTGTCTCACTAAAGTTCCTTCATTGATGTTATGAGAAAGGTGAGTATAGTAGTCTCAAATGACTCGGTTTGGGTTTGATAAAAAAATGTTTAGGTAAAACCCATCATTAATGGTAGAATGGGTTAATATCAATATCAATGTTTCCCTATCAGTTTTGCGTCCGGTAAAAGAAGTTACGTTTCTCTGTGGCGTTTCCATTTGATGTTGGTGTCCAAAAACAGGCCATTTCCTCAATTTTTTTTAAATTTAGCAGCCCATGAAGGGTTAACAAATGCCTACCAGAACAATTGATCCATGCAACTGGTCATATGACACCAAGACCTATCAACGGCCATTTTCTCTTGAAAACCCCACAAAATGTTTGTAGAAATCCAGGGAAAACGATTTTTTAAGCTTTTGATGGGTATCCCTGTTAACCTCCCCAACAGAGGTTAACGCTTGGCTTTTTGAATACCTTTATTACTTACAAAAATGGTCCTCTGTGAATTCCACTTCAAACAAAGGAGATTATGTTTATCTCTCATGTATACATTAGGTGCTGTGCGTGTCTGAAAACAATCCCATGTTAACAACATTACGATGCTTGGCAGCTTGTAGATGGTTAAAAAACGCTCACCGGAGTATTTTGTCCATGCAACTTGTAATGTCACATAAAGACCTACGAATAGTCAATTTGTCTTGAAACCCTACAAGTTACCGTTAGGGAAATTCACAGAAAATGGGAATTTAAAGCTTTCAAGGGATATCTCTATTTAGCCTGCCCAAAATGGGTTAAGACGTCGACTTTTAAATACCCTTACTACTTACAAAAATGTTTCCATATAAATTGTACGCGCGATAAAAGAAGGCACTTTTCTTTGTGGTGCACCCTTTGGGTGCTGTTGGTGTGCAAAAACAGCCCATTTTATCGCAATTTTGACCTTCAGCAGTCCGGGGAGGTTTAACTAATGCTGACCGGAATATTTTGTTCATGCGACTTGTAATGTCACACCAAGACCTGCAAATAGCCGATTTTTTCTTGAAAACCTACAAGATGTTGTTAGAGAAATCCACAGAAAACGGGTATTTTAAGATTTTAAGAGGGTATCTCTCTTTAACCAGCCCAAAATGGGTTAAGACGTCAAATTTTGAATACCCTTACCACTTTCAAAAATATTTTCCGATCAATTTTGCGTCCGATAAATGAAGGCCCCTTTCTCTGTGGTATATCGTTTGGGTGCTGTTGGTGTCTAAAAAACAGCCCATTTTATCACATTTTTTACGTTTAGCAGCTCGGGGAGGGTTAACTAATGCTGACCGGAATATTTTTTTATCCATGCATCTTGGAATATCACGCCAAGACCTGAGAGTGACCAATTTTTCTTGAAAATCTACAAGACTCGTTTAGAGAAATTCACGGAAAACATGAAGTTTTGAGCTTTTTGGGGGTATTGCTGTTTAACCAGCCCAAAACGGGTTAACACTTGGTTTACTGAACACCCTTATTACTTACAAAAATGATCCTCGGTGAATTCCACTTCCAATAAAGGAAGTTATGTTTACCTCTCGGGTATCGTTTGGGTGCTGTGGGGGTCTGAAACCGGCCCATTTCATCAAAATTTCGATGTTTGGCAGCCTGTGGAGGGTTACCATGTGCATCGCCTAGTATGTCGTGTGTATCAAAGGTTGTGTCATAGGCAGGTCTAGTAATTATGAATATTTAAAAAAAATCCTAAAGACGTGTTTCGAGAAAGTGCCGATAAACCCCAATTTTGGCAGTTTTTTTGCCAATTCTGGCGAAATAGGGGTTAAATCGAAAATTCCGCTTGGGTACATTTTTAGATTTTTTGCCACTCTATGCGCCAAATTGTGTGAAAATCGGTTCGAAAATGGCTTCTGAATCCTACGGACAAAAATGTGTGGAAAAAAACCCCAAAAAACTAGACTTTATGATTCTGGAGAATCATGGCTTTTCCAGATGAGATTCCTTGATTTTTCATGCCCCCACAGTGTCTGATGAATTGTTTTTAACTGTCTCACTGAAGTTCTTTCATTGATGTTATGAGAAAGGTGGTTATAGTAGTCTCAAATGACTCAGTTTTATAAAAAAATTGTTTAGGTAAAAACCATCATTAATGGTAGAGTGGGTTAATATCAATATCGTCGTCCCACAAGTTAATGACCGACAAAAGGAGTTATGTTTGTTTGACACATACCCTTTGAGTGCTCTGTCTATTTGAAAATGGTCAATTTTATCTCAAATGTATCCAAAATATTGATGTCTGGCCAATTGTAGAGGGTTAACCTGTGCTAACAGGCATATTTATTCACGCAACTTGCAATTTCAAACCAAAAAGTGCGAATGGCCATTTTTACTTAAAATCTATAAGATGTTTTCAGAGAAATCCACGCGCATGCGCTCTTTTCGAATTCGACGTGACGAAATGCGAAATTCGTATCGCTCTTCGCGAAAAGTGATGCCGCAACTATCCATGAACAACGAGTGAAAATTTCATGAAAATCTGCCTAGAATTGGTTGGGATATAGCGTTTCGAAGGGAGGAGGTAACTGTCTGAATTTGGTCCTTCCTTTTCAAGCCAGTTCGAAAAAAGACGTCGTGAATGGGCGCAGACTCCCTTAGAGCCCTCCCCCCCCTCTCTGTAAATGGAAGTTGCTTCTTTAAGACCGCCACACAGGGATCCCAACACATCCTTTAAACCTAAGAGAATCGTCAGAAGTTTAAAGTGAAAAGAAACTGGCGGTGATTGGGTTTCTGGCAGGCAGGAAAAGATTGACGAAGATTTGCATATTGGACATTAAAATAGCACTTCTGACATACACGAACCGTATCCAGACCACTGGAGGCAGCGGCTTGAAATTTTCAGAACTTGTTCTACGAACCCTGGCCGACATTTTGGGATCTGCTTGGAGCGTCCGAGCCGCCTGGAAAACACCACGCATCGCTTGGAATGTGAGAGTACTATTCGTCCCGTTCAGAATGGAAATGGGCAGTGTTGTAGACGACTGTGGCGCTGCGATTGAGCATAAAGTCCCAGGTTTCGGTGCAGGGGGGGGGGGGGGGGGGGGTTATCCTGACACTATCTTTAAACCATAGATAATCGGAAGAAGTTGCAGTGAAAAGAAATCGGCGGTGAGTAAGTGTTTTGGCGGGAAACGATTAACGAAAATTTGCCAATTTGACATTAAAATTGCACTTATCACAGACACGAACCGTGTCCAGACGGCCGAAGGCAGCGACTTCTAATTTTCAGAACTTGTTCTACGTACCCTGGCCGACATTTTGGCATCTGTTGCAAGTGTCGAGACCGCGTGAAGAACACCACGCATCGCGTGGAAAGTGAGAGTACTATTCGTCCCGACTCTATCAGTTTGGAATGGAATTGGGCACTATTGTAGACTACTGTAGAGCAGCGATTGAGCATAAAATCAGAGTTTTTTTTGTGCCAAATTACCTAACCGGCTCCAAGGTATGATCTTTCGTCTGTACATCGCCCAGATCGTCTGAAGTTTATACCGTTACCATACGTTGAAGTAGCCTTTTGTCATTTTCGCCACTTTCGACCCAGATTTGAGGGTACCTTCCTTCAGCGAAATCTAGCCATGCTCACAACCACGCCATCTCGCCGTCGGCCCGGGTGCTTCTAAAGATAGAAAGGTCAATGGGGAGGGGCCCGTTAGCAAACAAACGGGGGCAGGTGTAGTTGGTGAAAAACAGCAGGGGGAGGGGGGGGGGGGGCACGTGTCCTAGGTAAAAGAAACAATAGGGGGCAGGTGTCCTAGGTACAAAAAACAGCAGAAAGTGGAGGGGTGGGGGGGGGGGGGGGGGTGGGGGGGCAGATGTCCCCGCTAATTAATTTTAATAACAGGCAGGTGTTCATGGGGCAGGCCCACTGCTCGGTGTTCCAAATTTTCTATGGTACTTGGCCTTAACGGAAACAACACTTCAACAAGAAACAACGGGAAACCTATTTGCAGTAAAGCTGCAAATATAAACATGATTTTAGGACCATTCCATGGACAGTTTAAAGCCTACTGCGATATCAGCGTTTATTACTCTCGAACTTTTACTGCATCACTGCAGTATTTCACCCGAGTCGAGTTCTGACGTCATGCAAGTTTGACGGACATGCTTTCAATTTTGTTATTGACAACAACATATTTATAATTTCGTGATTACTGATCGGAATTTTGAAAACGACACATGCAATCGCGAAAGAGTTTTCTGAAAAACACGATTCTGCAAAAGGTTTTAGTGAAATTTGATTTTTTATTTATTTTCAATTTCGATGGCTCTTGTCGAAAAGGTGTTAATCACTGATCGTCCCAAACGAGATCAAAGACTGACGCTGTATATTAATAACACACAGAGAATCTTCTAAGAATATACACGCGCAATCCTAAAATGAAATAAATCAAGTCTTTTTCAGGTTTTACGAGAGAAATATGTCCAATTGTATCATTGAATCATGTTTAGGTATATGTGGGCGAGACATTTTCTATACGGACAAAATACAGACTAAATAAAATATTTGCCATTATTTTCCGCAGACGTATTTTTGTCTTTGCTTCTTGGGGAAATCCATGCTGCTAAATACAACGAAGGAGTGTTATCTAATGAGGTCAGAACCGTCAAGTGGTCGGGTCCGACACCGCACCTCGAAGTAGATTTAGTGGGGGTGTCGATTTTACAAGTAATGTATAGGCAGCGTACACGGCATGGGCTGTCTGTCTTTAATCCTATAAACAGGGTTAAGGCTTGGCTTTTTGAATACCCTTATTTATTTATTTATTTATTTATTTATTTATTTATTTATTTATTTATTTATTGGTGTTTAAGGTCACATACTTATGCACAATGGCTAATCGTGACCGTGACAGTTTTATAGGTGGAGGAAGCCGGAGTACACGGAGAGAACCACCAAGCAACGACGAGCAACTGTCAGCTCCTCAACATTCTAACTCTGTTCAAGCTCCGCTCAAGCAGGGATACAGAGGGTGAAGACATATGTACCATCGACGTACAGTATGCCTTAGTACACGGCGTCATCGTGCCCCCATGTCGGCAACCGGGCTAAAGTGCCTTGCCCAAGGACACAACGTGAGTCGTCGCGGACGGGGATCGGACTCGGGACCTCTAGCATAGAAGTACAACAGTCTACCACTGAGCCACCACGCTCTCTTGAATACCCTTAACACTATCATACATTATCCCTCATGAATTCTGAGTCTGATAAAAGAGGTTATGTTTACCTATTACATACCCATTTGCTGCCCGAAAACAGCCGATTTTATCAAAATTTTGACGTTTAGCAGCCTGTAGCGGGATTAACAAACGACTAGCGGAATATTCTATCTATGCAATTTGTAAGACCTGCCAATGTCCAATAGTTCTTGAAAATCGCCAACAAGCAGTTAGCGATATCCACAGAAAATGTAAATTTTAAGCTTTTAAGGGGTATCTCTCTTTATCCGGTCTAAAATAGGTTAAGTTTCATTCTTTTAAATACCCTTACTACTTACAAAACTGATCCTCTGTGAATTCTACGCGCAGTAAAAGAAGTTATATTTCTCTGTTACATATCCATTGGGTGCTCTTGGTGTCTGAAAACAATCCATTTTATCAACATTTTGATGTTTAGCAGCTCGTGGAGAGTTAACGAATGCTCAACGGAATATTTTGTCCATGTAACTTGTAATGTCACATGAAGACCCGTGAATGGCCATTTTTTCTTGAAATCTACAAGATGTTTTTAAAGAAATCCAGGGAAAACATGAAATTTTAAGTCTTTGATGGGTACCGCTGTTTAACCAGCCCAAAACGGGTTAAGACCAGCCCTAAATGGGTTAATGCTTGGTCTGATGAATTCCACTTCCAAAGAAGGAGGTTATGGTTATCTCGCAGGTACACATTGCGTGCAATGGGTGCCCAAGAACAGTCCATTTTCTCAAAGTTTCGATGCTTTGCAGCCTCTGGAGAGTTAACTAACGCTTACCGGAATATTTTGTCTATGTAACTTGTAATGTCACTCCAAAACCTGCAAATGGTCAATTTTTCTTGAATACTTACTAGATTTTTTGGAGAAATCCACAGAAAACTGGAATTTTAAGCTTTTAAGGGGTACATCTTAACCAGGCGAAAATGGGTCAAGACCTCGATTTTTTGAACACCCTTACTACTTACTAAATTTTTCTCTGTCAGTTTTGCATCCGGTAAAAGAAGTTATGTATCTCTGTGGCATTCCCATTTGTTGTTGTTGGTGTCCAAAAACAGACTATTTTTTCAAAATGTTGACATTTAGCAGCCCATGGAGGGTTAACAAATGCTTACTGGAATATTGTACCCATGCAGCCGGTAATGTGACTCCAAGACCTATCAATGGCCATTTTCTGTTGAAAACTTACAAGATGTTTGTAACGAAATCCACGGAAAACATAATTTTTTTTTAGCTTTTGATGGGTATCGCTAATAACAACCCCAAAAGGGGTTAACGCTTGGGTTTTTGAATACCCTTATTACATTACAAAAATGGTCCTCAGTGAATTCCACTTCCAACAAAGGAGATTATGTGTAACTCTCGGACATACATTGCGTGCTGTGTGTGTCCGAAAACAGCCCATTTCAACAAAATTATGATGCTTGGCATTCTGTAGAGGGTTAATAAACGCTCAGCGGAATATTTTGTCCATGCCACTTGTAATGTCACACAAAGACCTGCAAGTAGTCAATTTTTCTTGAAAACCTATGGAATGTATTTAGAGAAATCCACAGAAAATGGGAATTTTTAGATTTTAAGGGGTCTCTCCATTTAGCCTGTCCAAAATGGGTTAAGACTTCGTTTTTTGAATACCCTTACTACTTACAAAAATGTTTCCCTATAGATTGTGCGCTCGATGAAAGAAATCACTTTTCTTTGTGGCGTACCCCTCGGGTGCCGTTGGCGTCCAAAAACAGCCCAGTTTATCACAATTTTGACTTTTAGCAGCCCGTGGAGGGTTAACAAATGCTCACCGAAGTATTTTGTCCATGTAACTTCTATTGTCACATCAAGGCCTGGGAGTGACAATTTTTTCATGAAAATCTACAAGACTCGTTTAGAGAAATCCACGGAAAACCTGAATTTTTGAGCTTTTAGGGGGTATTGCTGTTTAACCAGCCCAAAACGGGTTAATGCTTGGTTTTTTGAACACCATTATTACTTACAAAAATGATCTCCGGTGAATTCCACTTCAAATAAAGGAAGTTATGTTTATCTCTCTTGTATCGTTTGGGTGCTCTGGGGGCCTGAAACCGGCTCATTTCATCAAAATTTCGATGTTTGGCAGCCTGTGGAGGGTTACCATATGCATCGCCTAATATGTCGTGTGTATCAAAGGTCGTGACATGGGTAGGTCTAGAAATGATGAATGTTTTAAAAATATCTATAAGACGTGTTTCGAGAAAGTGCCGATAAACCCCAATTTTGGCAGTTTTTTGCCAATTCTAGCGAAATAAGGGTTAAATCGAAAATTCCGCTTGGGTACATTTTTAGATTTTTTGCCCCTCTATGCGTGTGCCAAATTGTGTGAAAATCGGTTCGAAAATGGCTTCTGAATCGTACGGACAAAAATGTGTGGAAAAAAAAAAAAAAAAAAAAAAACTAGACTTTATGATTCTGGAGAATCATGGCTTTTCCCGATGAGAATCCTTGATTTTTCATGCCCCCACAGTGTCTGATGAATTGTTTTTAACTGTCTCACTGAAGTTCTTTCATTGATGTTATGAGAAAGGTGGTTATAGTAGTCTCAAGTGAGTCAGTTTTATAAAAAAATTGTTTAAGTAAAAACCAGGATTAATGGTAGAGTGGGTTAATATCAATATCGTCGTCCCACAAGTTAATGACCGACAAAAGGAGTTATGTTTGTTTGACACATACCCTTTGAGTGCTCTGTCTATTTGAAAATGGTCCATTTTATCTCAAATGTATCCAAAATATTGATGTCTGGCAGATTGTAGAGGGTTAACATGTGCTAACAGGCATATGTATTCATGCAACTTGCAATTTCAAACCAAAAAGTGCAAATGGCCATTTTTACTTAAAATCTATAAGATGTTTTCAGAGAAATCCATGCGCATGCGCTCTTTTCGAATTCGGCGTGACGAAATGCGAAATTCGTATCGCTCTTCATGGAAAGTGATGCCGCAACTATCCATGAACAACGAGTGAAAATTTCATGGGAATCGGCCTAGAATTGGCTGGGATATAGCGTTTTGAAGAGAGGAGGTAACTGTTTGAATTTGGTCCTTCCTTTTCAAGCCAGTTCGAAAAAAGACGTCGTGAATGGGCGCAGACTCCTTTAGATCCCCCCTCCCTCTCTCTGTAAATGGAAGTTGCTTCTTTAAGACCGCCACCCAGGGATCCCAACACAACCTTTAAACCTAAGAGAATCGTCAGAAGTTTAAAGTGAAAAGAAATTGGCGGTGATTGGGTTTCTGGCAGGCAGGAAAAGATTGACGAAGATTTGCATATTGGACATTAAAATAGCACTTCTGACATACACGAACCGTGTCCAGACCGCTGGAGGCAGTGACTTGAAATTTTCAGAACTTGTTCTACGAACCCTGGCCGACATTTTGGGATCTGTTTGGAGCGTCCGAGCCGCCTGGAAAACACCAAGCATCGCTTGGAATGAGAGAGTACTATTCGTCCCGACTTTATCAGTTCAGAATGGACATGGGCAGTGTTGTAGACGACTGTGGAGCTGCGATTGAGCATAAAGTCCCAGGTTTCGGTGCCTCCTTGCCTAAGCGGCTCCATTGTATGATTTTTTGTCTCAATATCGTCCTTACTACTTGTAGTTTATACCGTTGCCGTACGTTAATGTAGCCTGTTGCCATTTTCGAGACTTTCAACCCAGAACGCCGCCAAAGTGAGGAAGTGCGGGGGGTGGGGGGGGGGGGGGGGGTGGGGGGGGGCTGTAGCGGCGAGGGGGGTATCCTGACACTATCTTTAAACTTTAGATAATCGGAAGAAGTTGCAGTGAAAAGAAATCGACGGTGAGTAGGTGTTTTGGCGGGAAACGATTAACGAAAATTTGCCAATTTGACATTAAAATTGCACTTCTCACAAACACGAACCGTGTCCAGACCGCCGAAGGCAGCGACTTCTAATTTTCAGAACTTGTTCTACGCACCCTGGCCGACATTTTGGCATCTGTTGCAAGTGTCGAGACCGCGTGGAGAACACCGCGCATCGCGTGGAAAGTGAGAGTACTATTCGTCCCGACTATATCAGTTTGGAATGGAATTGGGCACTATTGTAGACTACTGTAGAGCAGCGATTGAGCATAAAATCGGAGTTGGTTGTGCCAAATTACCTAACCGGCTCCAAGGTATGATCTTTCGTCTGTACATCGCCCAGATCGTCTGAAGTTTATACCGTTACCATATGCTGAAGTAGCCTTTTGTCATTTTCGCCACTTTCGACCCAGATTTGAGGGTACCTTCCTTCAGCGAAATCTAGCCATGCTCACAACCACGCCCTCTCCCCGTCGGCCCGGGTGCTTCTAAAAATAGAAAGGTCAATGGGGAGGGGCCCGTTAGCAACCAAACGGGGGCAGGTGTAGTTGGTGAAAAACAGCAGGGGGGGGGGGGGCACGTGTCCTAGGTAAAAGAAACAATAGGGGGCAGGTGTCCTAGGTAAAAAAAAACAGCAGGAAGTGGGGGGGGGGGGGTGCAGATGTCCCCGCTAATTAATTTTTATAACAGGCAGGTGTTCATGGGGCAGGCCCACTGCTCGGTGTTCCAAATTTTCTATGGTACTTGGCATTGACGGAAACAACACTTCAACAAGAAACAACGGGAAACCTATTTGCAGTAAAGCTGCAAATATAAACATGATTTTAGGACCATTCCATGGCCAGTTTAAAGCCTACTGCGATATCAGCGTTTATTACTCTCGTCCTTTCATTGCATCACTGCATTATTTCACACGAGTCGAGTTCTGACGTCATGCAAGTTTGACGGACATGCTTTCAATTTTGTTATTGACAACAACATATTTATAATTTCGTGATTACTGATCGGAATTTTGAAAGCGACACATGCAATCGCGAAAGAGTTTTCTGAAAAACACGATTCTGCAAAAGGTTTTAGTGAAATTTGATTATTTTTTTTTATTTTCAATTTCGACGGCTCTTGTCGAAAAGGTGTTAATCACTGATCGTCCCAAACGAGATCAAAGACTGACGCTGTATATTAATAACACACAGAGAATCTTCTAAGAATATACACGCGCAATCCTAAAATGAAATAAATCAAGTCTTTTTTCAGGTTTTACGAGAGAAATATGTCCAATTGTATCATTGAATCATGTTTAGGTATATGTGGGCGAGACATTTTCTATACGGACAAAATACAGACTAAATAAAATATTTGCCATTATTTTCCGCAGACGTATTTTTGTCTTTGCTTCTTGGGGAAATCCATGCTGATAATACAAAGAAGGAGTGTTATCTAATGAGGTCAGAACCGTCAGGTGGTCGGGTCCGACACCGCACCTCGAAGTAGATTTAGTGGGGGTGTGGATTTTACAAGTAATGTAGGCAGCGTACACGGCATGGGCTGTCTGTCTTTAATCCTATAAACAGGGTTAAGGCTTGGTTTTTGAATACCCTTATTTATTTATTTATTTATTTATTTATTTATTTATTTATTTATTTATTTATTTATTTATTTATTTATTTGTTCATTGGTGTTTAAGGTCACATACTTATGCACAATGGCTAATCTTGGCCGTGACAGTTTTATAGGTGGGGGAAGCCGGAGTACACGGAGAGAACCACCAAGCATCGACGAGCAACTTCAGCTCCTCAACATTCTAACTCTGTTCAAGCTCCGCTCAAGCAGAGTTACAGAGGGTGAAGAAATATGTACCATCGACGTGCAGTATGCCTTAGTACACGGCGTCATCGTGCCCCCATGTCGGCAACCGGGCTAAAGTGCCTTGCCCAAGGACACAACGTGAGTCGTCCCGGACGAGGATCGGACTCGGGACCTCTAGCATAGAAGTACAACAGTCTACCACTGAGCCACCACGCCCCCTTGAATACCCTTAACACTATCATACATTATCCCTCATGAATTCTGAGTCTGATAAAAGAGGTTATGTTTACCTATTACATACCCATTTGCTGCCCGAAAACAGCCGATTTTATCAAAATTTTGACGTTTAGCAGCCTGTAGCGGGATTAACAAACGACTAGCGGAATATTCTATCTATGCAATTTGTAAGACCTGCCAATGTCCAATTGTTCTTGAAAATCGCCAACAAGCAGTTAGCGAAATCTACAGAAAATGTAAATTTTAAGCTTTTAAGGGGTATCTCTCCTTATCCAGTCTAAAATAGGTTAAGTTTCATTCTTTTAAATACCCTTACTACTTACAAAACTGATCCTCTGTGAATTCTACGCGCAGTAAAAGAAGTTATATTTCTCTGTTACATATCCATTGGGTGCTTTTGGTGTCTGAAAACAATCCATTTTATCAACATTTTGATGTTTAGCAGCTCGTGGAGAGTTAACGAATGCTCAACGGAATATTTTGTCCATGTAACTTGTAATGTCACATGAAGACCCGTGAATGGCCATTTTTTCTTGAAATCTACAAGATGTTTTTAAAGAAATCCAGGGAAAGCTCGAAATTTTAAGTCTTTGATGGGTACCGCTGTTTAACCAGCCCAAAACGGGTTAAGACCAGCCCTAAATGGGTTAATGTTTGGTCTGATGAATTCCACTTCCAAAGAAGGAGGTTATGTTTATCTCGCAGGTAAACATTGCGTGCAATGCGTGCCCAAGGACAGTCCATTTTCTCAAAATTTCTATGCTTTACAGCCTCTGGAGAGTTAACTAACGCTTACCGGAGTATTTTGTCTATGTAACTTGTAATGTCACTCCAAGACCTGCAAATGGTCAATTTTTCTTGAATACTTACTAGATTTTTTGGAGAAATCCACAGAAAACTGGAATTTTAAGCTTTTAAGGGGTACATCTTAACCAGGCGAAAATGGGTTAAGACCTCGATTTTTGAATACCCTTACTACTTACTAAATTTTTCTCTGTCAGTTTTGCATCCGGGAAAAGAAGTTATGTATCTCTGTGGCATTCCCATTTGTTGTTGTTGGTGTCCAAAAACAGACTATTTTTTCAAAATGTTGACATTTAGCAGCCGATGGAGGGTTAACAAATGCTTACTGGAATATTTTATCCATGCAACCGGTAATGTGACTCCAAGACCTATCAATGGCCATTTTCTGTTGAAAACTTACAAGATGTTTGTAACGAAATCCACGGAAAACATGATTTTTTTTTTAGCTTTTGATGGTATCGCTAATAACCACCCCAAAAGGGGTTAACGCTTGGGTTTTTGAATACCCTTATTACTTACAAAAATGGTCCTCAGTGAATTCCACTTCCAACAAAGAGATTATGTGTAACTCTCGGACATACACTGCGTGCTGTGTGTGTCCGAAAACAGCCCATTTCAACAAAATTATGATGCTTGGCATTCTGTAGAGGGTTAATAAACGCTCAGCGGAATATTTTGTCCATGCCACTAGTAATGTCCCACAAAGACCTGCAAGTAGTCAATTTTTCTTGAAAACCTATGGAATGTATTTAGAGAAATCCACAGAAAATGGGAATTTTTAGATTTTAAGGGGTCTCTTTCTTTAGCCTGCCCAAAATGGGTTAAGACTTCATTTTTTGAATACCCTTACTACTTACAAAAATGTTTCCCTATAGATTGTGCGCTCTATAAAAGAAATCACTTTTCTTTGTGGCGTACCCGTTGGGTGCCGTTGGCGTCCAAAAACAGCCCATTTTCACAATTTTGACATTTAGCAGCCCGTGGAGGGTTAACAAATGCTCACCGAAGTATTTTGTCCATGCAACTTCTATTGTCACATCAAGGCCTGGGAGTGACAATTTTTTCATGAAAATCTACAAGACTCGTTTAGAGAAATCCACGGAAAACCTGAATTTTTGAGCTTTTTGGGGGTATTGCTGTTTAACCAACCCAAAACGGGTTAATGCTTGGTTTTTTGAACACCATTATTACTTACAAAAATGATCTCCGGTGAATTCCACTTCCAATAAAGGAAGTTTTGTTTACCTCTCGGGTATCGTTTGGGTGCTCTGGGGGCCTGAAACCGGCCCATTTTATCAAAATTTCGATGTTTGGCAGCCTGTGGAGGGTTACCATATGCATCGCCTGATATGTCATGTGTATCAAAGGTCGTGGCACAGACAGGTCTATCAATGATGAAAGTTTTAAAAAAATCTACAGGACATGTTTCGAGAAAGTGCCGATAAACCCCAATTTTGGCAGTTTTTTGCCAATTCTGACGAAATAAGGGTTAAATCGAAAATTCCGCTTGGGTACATTTTTAGATTTTGTGCCGCTCTATGCATGTGCAAAATTTCGTGAAAATCGGTTCGAAAATGGCTTCTGAATCGTACGGACAAAATGTGTGGAAAAAAAAAAAAAAAAAAACCAAAAAAAAACTAGACTTTATGATTCTGGAGAATCATGGCTTTTCCCGATGAGATTCCATGATTCTTCATGACGCCACAGTGTCTGATGAATTGTTTTTAACTGTCTCACTGAAGTTCCTCCATTGATTTTAAGAGAAAGGTGAATATAGTAGTCTCAAATGAGTTTGATAAAACATTGTTTACGTAAAAAACATCATTAACGGTGGAGGGGTTAATATCAATATTGTCGTCCTACGAGTCAATGTCTGACAAAAGGAGTTATGTTTGTTTGACACATACCCACTGAGTGCTGTGTCTGTTTGAAAATGGTCCATTTTATCTCAAATGTATCAAAAATATTGATGTCTGGTCCTGTATCAATTATCTCCTATTAGACCACAGTTGTTATGCATTATTATGTAATTTTTTCACACCTTGTAGAGCTCACCTATCACATGTCTGTTGATAGCAGAAGTAAATTTCTCTCCAATTGGTTTTAACCCGTAGGATTAGTTCTATTTATTACAATGAAGATATCCATACATACAACGACAAACATGAAGTTATCACATATAGGAAGTGTTGTTTGTACATATGTGTAGATAAAATATACCCTGGGACGGAGAAGGGGAGTATAGCCGTCTTACAAACTAGTATATATCTAGCCCCACTGCCGGGGAAATCTTGGCGCCATGCACCACTGCATTTGATAACCGCCTTACAGAGTAGTAAATATACCTGCCCCCCTTCCCATGTTGGGGACCCCCACCTTTTATTGTAAGGTTCCTTAGGCACAACATAGCGTCAGTAAGATAGATAAATACTGCCACTTCGCCACCCTGGGGCGGAGGAGGGGCAGTGTATAGCCGTTTTACAGACTAGTATATACCTGGACCCACTGTCGGGGAAATGCTATAGTGTCAACACTATTTGATATTATAAGTAACTGATCCCATTGCATCTAACGTTATTTACTGCTTTCTTATCATGCAGTGGCGGGGCGCGGTGGCATTGTGGTAGCCGGTTCTCGTCATTTCACTGAAGTAAAGCAACGTTGAGCTTGGTTTATCATTGGATGGGTGGCCGTCTGAGCGATCAATTCGGACTCCCATGCTGTGTCCTTGGGCAAGGCACTTAACTCTGATTGTCCATATGGGGGCATGATGCCGCCATGTACTAAGGCGTACTGCACGTCGACGGTACGCATGTCTTCAACCAATCTAACCCTGCCTGTGCTGCAGTTCGGAGTTACGATGTTGGGAAGCTGGCAGCTGCTCGTCGTTGCTCGGTGGTTCTCTCCAGGTACTGTGGCTTCCTCCACCCGTAAAACTGTCACGGTCATGATTAGCCATTGTGCATAAGTATATGCCCTTAAACACCAATAAATAAATAATAAATGATATCATGCAGGGCAGTGTGGAATACGAGGGGAGGCGTACCTTTCAATGTGTGTTTGGTTGGAGAAAGAGGCAGGGAGGATGTGGTAACCTTGGTAATTTTGTTTGGATAAATCGACCGCTGGCGTGGGACACCGTGGAATTGACCGATGAAAGCGGGACACAGTGAGAGTGGAACTTATGGGTAGTTATTCTTGATGATAAATAACTATACACTTACTTTTTAGATCATACAAGGTGAGTATAGTTGTTTCAAATGAGAATGGCCAATATTTGTCTTGAAAACCTACCAGAGGCTTTTAGAGAAATCCTCGGAAAATACGAATTTTTAACCTTTTGAGGGGTATCGCTCTGTAACCAGCCCTAAACGGATTAATGCTTGGTTTTATGAATACCTTCATTACTTACAAAAATGATCCTCAGTGAATTTCACTTCCAATGAGGAAGGTTATGTTTATCACGCAGGTACACATTGGGTGTTATGGGTGCCCCAAAACAGCCCATTTTCTCAAAATGTCTATACTTTGCAGGCTCTGGGGGGTTAATAATTGCTTACCGGAATATTTTGTCCATGCAACTTGTAATGTCACTCAAAGACCTGCAAATGGTCAATTTTTCTTGAAAACGTGCAAGATTTTTTTGAGAAATCCACAGAAAACGGGAATTTTAAGCTTTTGAGGGGCATATCTCCTTAACTAGTCGACAATGGGTTAAGACCTCGATTTTTGAATATCCTTACTACTTACAAAAATGTTTCTCTATCAGGTTTGCGTCCAGTAAAAGAAGTTACGTTTCTCTGTGGCATTTCCATTTGATGTTGTCAGTGTCCAAAAACAGACTATTTCTTCAAATTTTTTGACATTTAGCAGCCCATGGAGGGTTAACAAATACCTACCAGGATAATGTATGCAACTGGTAATGTGATACCAAGACCTATCAACGGCCATTTTCTCTTGAAACCCTACAAGATGTTTGTAAAGAAATCCAGGGAAAACGATTTTTAAGCTTTTGATGGGTATCCCTGTTAACCTCCCCAACAGGGGTTAACGCTTGGTTATTTGAATATCCTTATTACTTACAAAAATGGTCTTCTGTGAATTCCACTTCCAACAAAGGTTATTATGTTTATCTCTCGTGTATACTTTGGGTGCTGTTGGTGTCCGAAAACAGCCCATGTCAACAAAATTACGATGCTTGGCAGCTTGTAGATGGTTAATAAACGCTCACCGGAGTATTTTGTCCCTGCAACTTGTAATGTCACATAAAGACCTACGAATAGTCAATTTTTCTTGAACCCCTACAAGTCACTGTTAGGGAAATTCACAGAAAATGGGAATTTAAAGCTTTTAAGGGATATCTCTCTTAGCCTACCCAAAATGGGTTAAGACTTCGACTTTTGAATACCCTTACTACTTACAAAAATGTTTCTGTATAAATTGTACACTCGATAAAAGGAGGAGCTTTTCTTCGTGGTGTACCCATTGGGTGCTGTTGGTGTCCAAAAACAGCCCATTTTATCACAATTTTGACGTTGGGGAGCCCTGGGAGGGTTAACTAATGCTGAACGGAATATTTTGTCCATGCAACTTGTAATGTCGCACCAAGACCTGCAAATAGCCGATTTTTTCTTGAAAACCTACAAGATGTTTTTAGAGAAATCCACAGAAAATGGGTATTTTAAGATTTTAATGGGTATCTCTCTTTAACCAGCCCAAAATGGGTTAAGACGTCGAATCTTGAATACCCTTACCACTTTCAAAAATATTTTCCGATTTATTTTGCGTCCGATAAATGAAGGCCACTTTCTCTGTGGTATACCGTTTGGGTGCTGTTGGCGTCCAAAAACAGCCCATTTTATCACAATTTTGACTTTTAACAGCCCGTGGAGGGTTAACAAATGCTCACCGCAGTATTTTGTCCATTCAACTTCTATTGTCACATCAAGGCCTGGGAGTGACAATTTTTTCTTGAAAATCTACAAGACTCGTTTGGAGAAATCCACGGAAAACCTGCATTTTTTAGCTTTTTGGGGGTATTGCTGTTTAACCAGCCCAAAACGGGTTAACGCTTGGTTTTTTGAACACCCTTATTACTTACAAAAATGATCCTCGGTGAATTCCACTTCCAATAAATGAAGTTATGTTTATCTCTCGTGTATCGTTTGGGTTCTCTGGGGGCCTAAAACCGGCCCATTTCATCAAAATTTCGATGTTTGGCAGCCTGTGGAGGGTTACCATATGCATCGCCAGATATGTCATGTGTATCAAAGGTCGTGGCACAGGCAGGTCTATCAATGATGAAGGTTTAAAAAAAATCTACAGGACGTGTTTCGAGAAAGTGCCGATAAACCCCAATTTTGACAGTTTTTTGCCAATTCTGACGAAATAAGGGTTAAATCGAAAATTCCGCTTTGGTACTTTTTTAGATTTTGTGCCCCTCTATGCGTGTGCAAAATTTTGTGAAAATCGGTCCGAAAATGGCTTCGGAATCGTGCGGACAAAATGTGTGGAAAAAAAAAAAAACCCCAAAAAAACTAGACTTTATGATTCTGGAGAATCATGGCTTTTCCCGATGAGATTCCATGATTCTTCATGACCCCACAGTGACTGATGAATTGTTTTTAACTGTCTCACTGAAGTTCCTTCATTGATGTTATGAGAAAGGTGAGTATAGTAGTCTCAAATGACTTGGCTCGATCCTAATTAACACCATAATTATGGAAACACTGGAACTACCAGCGCGACTGAAGAGAACAATAGCAGCTCTGGGCATCTCTTGCCCTGTCACCTGGACTGTCCGGGAGACAGGCAAAAGAGTCCATCTGAACTTGGAGTTCGTCATTGAAGAGCACAACACCGCCACACCTTCTTCGGGGAAAGGTAGCACCTTTTGTGAGAGGAACCCCTCTCACACTGGTCCTCACCCGAAGAAGCCTGGACCTGGTCCTGTAAAGAAGAAGAGCAAGAAGAAGAGTCCGTCCACCAAGCGCCGGGGTTCCAGGCGCCTGGAGGCCTTCCGGAACAGGAAGAAAGAGGTGAGCGAGAGGATGGAGGTCCTGGAGGCAGCTGCCAGTTCCCCTCCTAGTCCCACTAGTACACCCAACCAACTGCCAGCTCCTGAGCCGGTACTGTTGGATGAGGAACGTCTGGTGGAGACTGAGGAGGAACCGGAGGTTGCCTTTTCACCACCTCCCACCCCTCACTCCCCACTTCCTTCTCTACCGGACAGCCCGGGTGTGTCAATCTCAGCAACACAGCCACCTAAGTCTGCAGTCACCGCCGAAGAATTAAGGAGAATAGTAGAGATGGGAGGGCGGGCAGTTGAGATGGGAAACCGAATCGCCCCCGAAACCCACGAGTTCAGGGAGCAATCCAAAGCAGATCTCAAAAAGGAATTAGACGCAATCCATTCACCAAACTCAACACTAAACTCAACATCGTCGACTTCCACATCACAATCTCAACCACCTCCAAAGAACAAGAGCCGGAAGAAGCCTAGACGGGGTTAAGCCACCTCCCTCCTTCCTTTTCCTCCTCCACCGCGCCTTGACATCCTACAACAACAACAAACAGCTAACGAGGGTTGAAAGTGGCTTGTCCTCCAAATCGTCCCTGCGCGCCTTCGGCGCGTCAAACCATTTCGTTCGTCTCAAATGACTCAGTTGATAAAAAAATTGTTTAGGTAAAAACCATCATTAACGGTGGAGTGGGTTAATATCAATATCGTCGTCCGACAAGTTAATGACCCACAAAAGGTGTTATGTTTGTTTCACACATACCCACTGAGTGCTGTGTCTATTTGAAAATGGTCCATTTTATCTCAAATGTTTCCAAAATATTGATGTCTGGCAGCTTGTAGAGGGTTAACAAGTACTAACAGGAATATTTTTCCATGCAACTTGTAATGTCACACTAAGAACTGCAAATGGCCATTTTTTCTTTAAAATCTTCCAAGATGTTTTCAGAGAAATCCCTGCGCATACGCTCTTTTCCAATTCGACGTGACGAAATGCGAAATTCATGTCGCTCTTCATGGAAAGTGATGCCACAACTATTCATGAACAAGGAGTGAAAATTTCATGGAAATCTGCCTAGAACTGGCTGAGATATGGCGTTTTGGAGAGAGGAGGTAATTGTTTGAATTTGATCCTTCCTTTTCAAGCCAGTTCGAAAAAAGACGTCGGGAATGGGCGCAGAATCCTTCAGTGCCTCCTCGCTGGAGTAAGTCCACTTAAATGTTACAATTGTCAATTGTGTGTGACTGGTGGAGAGTTGACTGTAAATGGAAGTTGCTTCTTTAAGACAGCCACCAGGGATCCCAATACAACCTTTAAACCTACGAGAATCTCAGAAGTTTAAAGTCAAGAGAAATTGGCGGTGATTGGGTTTCTGGCAGGCAGGAAATGATTGACGAAGATTTGCATATTGGACATTAAAATAGCACTTCAGACATACACGAACGGTGTTCAGACCGCTGGAGGCAGCGACTTGAAATTTTCAGAACTTGTTCTACGAACCCTGGCCGACATTTTGGGATCTGTTTGGAGTGTCCGGACCGCGTGAAAAACACCACACATCGCTTGGAATGTGAGAGTACTATTCGTCCCGACTCTATCAATTTAGAATGGACACGGGCAGTGTTGTAGACGACTGTAGAGCTGCGATTGAGCATAACGTCCCAGGTTTCGGTGCCGCATTGCCTAACCAGCTCCAAAAGAGCGGCGGGGGAGGGGTATCATGACACCATCTTTAAACCTAAGATAATCGTCAGAAGTTGAAGTGAAAAGAAATCGGCGGCGAGTATGATTTTTCGTCTGGACATCGCCCAGATCGACTGTAGTTTATACCGTTACCATACGTTGGGGTAGCCTTTTGTCATTTTTGCCACTTTCGCCCCAGATTTGAGGGTACCTTCCTTCAACCCCATTTTATAGCAAAATCTAGCCATGCTCCCAACAACGCCCTCTCCCCGTCGGCCCTGGTGCTTCTAAAAATAGAAAGGTCAATGGGTAGGGGCCCGTTAGCAAACAAACGGGGGCAGGACAGGTGTACTTGATGAAAAAGCAGTTGTGTGAACATCCCCAGAAGTGAAAACCTATGCTCAGTGGCTGTAATCAAGATGTTAATTTAGACTCCCATTACGGCCAATATACTATAGAATGCAATTGGGTGGGTGGCGGGCATCATCACTGGATCTAATGTTGTATTTCATGTTTTCTTTATATTCTATTTATTTTTTTGATCTCTCTCTCTCTCTCTCTCTCTTCTCTCTCTCTCTCTCTCTCTCTCTCTCTCTCTCAGTTTAATTTGTGTTTGTCTATAATGTTTATAATATTTAGATTTTGCTAGATTCTGTTATTTATGGAATACGTTCTGCCATATTGTAAATTATTAGTCACCGTACAGGAACGGAGGGGCTTCTAAGTGGTAAGCACTTGTCCTCCAATCCTGATTTGCATTGTCAAGTGGCAAATAAAATATGTTTAATCTAATCTAACAGTAGGGGGGGGGGGGGGCATGTGTCCTAGGTAAAAAAAAACAGCAGAGGGCAGGTGTCCTAGGTAAAATAAACAGCATGGGGGGGGGGGGGGGGGGGGGGTGTCCCCGCTAATTAATTTTAATAGCAGGCAGTTGTTCATGGGGCAGGTGCCCTATCCCACTGCCCAGTATTCCAAATTTTCTATGGTACCTGGCCTTGACGGAAATAACATTTCAACAAGAAACAACGGGAAACCTATTTGCAATAAAGCTGCAAATATAAAGTTGATTTTAGGACCATTCCATGGACATTTTAAAGCCTATACTGCGATATCAGCGTTTCTTATTCTCGTCCTTTCACCACACCGCAGTATTTTACCCGAGTCGAGTTCTGACGCCATGCAAGTTTGACGGACATGCTTTCAATTTTGTTATTGACAACAACATATTTATAATTTCGTGCTTACTGATCCGAATTTTGAAAACGACACATGCAATCGCGAAAGCGTTTTCTGAAAAACACGATTCTGTAAAAGGTTTTAGTGAAATTTGATTATTTTTTTTTATTTTCAATTTCCATGGCTCTTGTTGAAAAGGTGCTAATCACTGATCGTCCCAAACGAGATCAAAGACACGCCGTAGTTTAATAACAGACAGAGAATCTTCTAAGAATATACATGCGCAATCTTAAAATGCAATAAATCAAGTGTTTTTTCACGTTTTATGAGAGAAATATGTCCAATTGTATCATTGAATCATTTTTAGGTATATGTGGGTGAGAAATTTTCTATATGTACAAAATACAGGCTAAATAAAATATTTGCCATTATTTTCCGCAGACGTAATTTTGTCTTTGCTTCTTGGGGAAATTTCTTGCTGCTAAATACAACGAAGGTGTGTTATTTGATGTGGTCAGAACCGTCAGGTGGTTGGGTCCGAAACCGCACCTCGCAGGAGATTTAGTGGGGGGTGTCGATTTTACAAGTAATGTAGGCAGCGTACACGGCATGGGCTGTCTGTCTTTAATCCGACAAAACAGGGTTAAGGCTTGGTTTTTTGAATACCCTTATTTATTTATTTATTTATTTATTTATTTATTGGTGTTTAAGGTCACACAGTTTTAGAGGTGGAGGAAGCCGGAGTACCCGGAGAGAACCACCAAGCATCGACGAGCAACTGTCAGCTCCTCAACATTCTCACTCTGTTCAGGCTCCGCTCAGGCAGGGTTACAGAGGTTGAAGACATGTGTACCATCGACGTGCAGTATGCCTTAGTACACGGGGACATCGTGCCCCCATGTCGGCAACCGGGCCAAAGTGCCTTGCCCAAGGACGCAACGTGAGTCGTCCCGGACGGGGATCGAACTCGGGACCTTTAGCATAGAAGTACAACAGTCTACCACTGAGCCACCGCGATCCCTTGAATACCCTTAATACTATCATACATTATCCCTCAGGAATTCTAAGTCTGATAAAAGAGGTCATGTTTATCTATTGCATACCCATTTTGCTGCCCGAAAACAGCCGATTTTATTAAAATTTTGACGTTTAGCAGCCTGTAGAGGGATTAACAGACGACTAGCGGAATATTCTATCTATGCAGTTTGTAAGACCTGCCAATGTCAAATTGTTCTTGAAAATCCCCAGCAAGCAGTTAGCGAAATCCACGGAAAATGTAAATTTTAAGCGTTTAAGGGGCATCTCTCCTTATTCAGTCCAAAATGGGTTAAGTTTCATTCTTTTAAATACCCTTAGTATTTACAAACCTTAAACACCAATAAATAAACAATATCATGCAGTGCAGTGTGGAATATGAAGTGAGGCGGTCCAAAACATTTTAACAAGAAATACGGGAAACCTATTTGCAGTAACGCTGCAAACATGAACTTGATTTTAGGACCATTCCATGGACAGTTTAAAGCCTACTTCGATATCAGCGTCCCTTATTCTCAACCTTTCAGTGCATGGCTGCAGTATTTCACCCGAATCGAGTTCTGACGTCATGCAAGTTTGGTCGACATGCTTTCAATTTTGTTATTGCTAACTACATATTTATAATTTCATTATTTCTGATCGGAATTTTCAAAATGACACACGCAATCGCGACAGAGTTTTCTGAAAAACTCGATTCTGCAAAAAGTTTTAGTGAAATTTCATTTTTTTTTATTTTAAATTTCGATGGCTCTTGTCGAAAAGGTGTTAATTACTGATCGTTCCAAACAAGATCAAAGACTGACGCCGAAGATTAAAAACAGACAGAGAATCTTCTAAAAATATACATGTGCAATCCTAAAATGCAATAAATCAAGTCTTTTTTCACGTTTTATGCATGTTTTATATGAGAGAAACATGTCCAATCGTATCATTGAATCATTTTTAGGTATATGTGGGTGAGAAATTTTGTATACGGACAAAATACACACTAAATAAAACAATTGGCATTATTTTCAAAGCAGCCCATTTTATCAAACTTTTGATGTTCAGATGCTGGTGTAGAGCTAACAAATCCTGACCGGAATATTTTGTCCATGCAACATGTAATGGCACACTAAGACCTATGAATGACCATTTTTTTCTTGAAATTTACAAGATGTTTTTAAAGAAATCCAGGGAAAACTTGATTTTTTTAAGCCTTTGATGGGTATCGATGTTTAACCAGCCCAAAACGGGTTAAGGCTTGGTTTATTTAATACCCTTATTACTTACAAAAATTATCCTCGGTGATTTCCACTTCCAAGAGAGGAAGTTATGTTTATTTCCCAGCTACATTGGCTGTGAGGGGCTGAAAACAGCCTATTTTATCAAAGTGTTGATATTTGAGAGTCTGTGGAGGGTTAACAAATGCTTATCAGAATATTCTGTCCTTGCAGTTTATAATGTTACACCACGATCTGCGACGGACCAGTTTTTTCTTGAAAATCTACTTGACATTTTTAGAGAAATCCACGTAAAGCATGATTGTTTTAGCTTTTGGGGGAATCACTCTTAAACCACCCAAAACGGGTTAACACTTGGTTTTTTGAATACCCTTATTACTTACAAAAATGGTCCTCGGTGAATTCCACTTCCAACGAAGAAGATTATGTTTATTTCTCAGGTACACATTGGGTGCTGTGTGAGTCCGAAAACAGCCCATTTCAACAAAATTACAAAGCTTGGCAGCCTGTGGAGGGTTAATAAACGCTCACCAGAATATTTTGTCCATGCCACTTGTAATGTCACACAAAGACCTGCGAGTAGTCAATTTTTCTTGAAAACCTACAAGATGTTTTTAGAGAAATCCACAGAAAATTCGAATTTTAAGATTTTAAGGGGTCTCTCTCTTTATCCCGCCCAAAAAGGGTTAAGACTTCAACTTTTGAATATCCTTACTACTTATAAAAATGTTTCCGTATAGAGTGTGGGCTCGATAAAAGAACGCACTTTTCTTTGTGGCGTACCCATTGGGTGCCGCTGGCGTCCAAAAACAGCCCATTTTATCACAATTTTGACTTTCAGCAGCCCATGGAGGGTTAACAAATGCTCCCCTTAGTATTTTGTCCATGCAACTTCTATTGTCACACCAAGATCTGGGAGTAACAAATTTTTCTTGAAAATCTACAAGACTCGTTTAGAGAAATCCACGGAAAACATGAATTTTTTAGCTTTATGGGGGTATTGCTGTTTAACCAGTCCAAAACGGGTTAATGCTTGGTTTTATGAACACCCTTATTACTGACAAAAATGATCCTCGGTGAATTCAACTTCCAATAAAGGAAGTTATGTTTATCTCTCATGTATTGTTTGGGTGCAGTGGGGGCCTGAAACCGACCCATTTCATCAAAATTTCGATGTTTGGCAGCCTGTGGAGGGTTACCATATGCATCGCCAAATATGTCGTGTGTATCAAAGGTTGTGTCATAGGTAGGTCTAGTAATGATGGATGTTTAAAAAAAATCCTAAAGACGTGTTTCGAGAAAGTGCCGATAAACCCCAATTTTGGCAGTTTTTTGCCAATTCTGGCGAAATAAGGGTTAAATCGAAAATTCCGCTTCGGTACATTTTTAGATTTTTTGCCCCTCTATGCGTGTGCAAAATTTCGTGAAAATCGGTTCGAAAATGGCTTCTGAATCGTACGGACAAAATGTGTGGAAAAAACAAAACAAAAAAAAACCCCAAAACCCCCCACCCCCCCCCAAAAAAAAAATAATAATCCGTAGAAAAACAATAGTCTTTTCCAGAGGGAAAAGCCTAAAAAAAAAAAAAAAAAAAACCCCAAAAAACTAGATGAAGTGATTGTGCCCGCACAATACACAGGATTTTCCTCCTATTTTTCGTCTCAAAATTGAGAAGAACGCAGAAAAATGGATTTTTGATGAGCCTATTAACACATTGACGGTCGACGGTATAATGTCAAGATTTTTTTTACAGAAACCCTGTTGTTTGATGTAAATCACTGGGGTCTTCTCGTTTGACCAGCAGCTATTGTTCAGGAGAGAAGTGTGATAACTACCATGATGTTTGGAAGGTTGTTGTCGAGTTTCGGGGGTTAGTACAGAAAAATTTGCGGAGGGGGTAATGTCCAGAGGGTCATAGACTCCTAATAAGGACAAAGTCTACCCGAGAATATTTTGCAAAGTTCAGTACTCTTAAGATTCAATCTGAGCAGTTGTAGCATGTGCTGCCCTATATTGGAGAGCATTTGTGGGGGCTCTATGTTGTATGAAATTGCACTGGGTCAATTTTTTTTTTTTTGGGGGGGGGGGGGGGCATTTAAGGGACTTGCCCCCCCTCCCTTAATTCCGTGGCTATACTACTGAATCAAAACAGCAGCAATGTCGGCAGGATCTCTATGCAGTATGCCCGCTCCCAGAGGTCGCATCTAATGAAATTCTGTACTGACCACCAAGGCTCCATACATTGGAACAACCATAGACATTTCAAACTGCGCGTTATACTATGTCGACCTCATTAAATGTCAACGAGTGGACGATATTTGGCAGTAAATCCATGTCACTTGTAATTCCCATTCAGAAGTATAATTCCAGGCCTTCGTGGTGCTGTATTACTTTTGGCTTCCATGTCAGAATGTTAGGAAGCAAATGGGTTTTTGCAGGTAGGTAACTGTCCGGATATTTCCTGTAATCCAAGTTTCAATGATTTTTCACTCAAAACGTAAAATGACACTGAACGCTTACCCTGTATAATCTAAAAGCGCATATTTTTTCTGAATATAACTGTTCTCTGTCATAAATGCATGTATTTAGATCTGAGTGCCAGCATGTCTCAATGTGACAGACACAAATTGTCATTACGCCGTGTTGAGCAGTGCAGAGGCTTCTTACCGGTAACCTCCCAAAACTTCTACAGCCAAAACTTCTACAGTCTAAAACAACACATTTCAGGGTCCAAGGCATGATTAATATTGTGCATGTTACCTTAACTTGTGAATGGGATTGTCCAATTAAATAAAAACACAGTATGTGAAAAATGGGTTGTTTATTATTAATTTTATGATAAGGTGCATATAAACTAAAAGTTGTTTTGATTTTTAATACAAAATTAAATACAAGTAGTTCATAATAAATAGAAGTAGTTTTGATTTTTGACATATGTCATGATTAGGTGCATATAATTAAATACATGTAGTTCATAATAAATAGAAGTGGTTTTGATTTTTGACACAAAACTAAATAAGGATATAAGTAGTTTTGATTTTTGACATAAAATTAAATACATTTAGTTCCTAATAAATATAACAATGGAATTATAACAAAAGATATAACAGTTGATTTAGCACAAAAAAATATTAGTTTGTTTTTAGGTTTAGGTAAAGGGTCAACCTCAACCTAATCTCAGAAGATGGCCTACAGCATCTAAAAATTCTAAGTTTGTCTTTTGTCCTCTATTTAACTGCTCCTTCAAACGACCTAAACGATTTTCCATTTCTGTGTAGACACGTTTTCTGCTTGGTGGGGCTGCACCAAAATCTAATTGTCCAATTTTTGCTCTGTCTGCATTTTCTACTTTTTTTATGACTTCAATAAAATGGTAAATGTTGGGATGACAGTGAGGTAATGTCCTGTTCAGTCGGTTATGAAACCCTTCTAGATTGTTGTTAGTTCGTGGTCCAGTAGTGAGGTTATGATTCCACATGTAGATTGGGTACCTTGCATCATCGTCAACCTAGGTAGTCACTATGTAGTCATTGAAGTCTGTAGCTCTTGAGATCTCTGATGTAGAGCTCATGACATCAACCCAAGTGTCTTGTATGGTATTTTAGGGAAGGAGTGCTAGACCAGCAGCCCTACGGACCCATTTTTGTACCTCAATGTCCTCTTTGTATTGGACAGCTAGCCCAAGCTGTTGTGTCTTCCTCCAAATGGCTTGACAATAGTGGAAAAAACACCCTTTTATTTTGGCACTGGGGAATTCTCTCTCAACTGCACGTATCGCTGCAAGTTCAAAGTCAGTTTGTACACGGCTTGGGGTTAAAGAACAATTTAGTCTTTGTGGTATTTCCATCTTGAGCCGGCTGAAAAGTCTCTCATATGTTGTTGCCTGTCGATCTGGCAGCAGAGCAAATACAAGTGGATATGTGGTTGAACAAGTACGTGCATGTATAATGTAAACTTGATTCCAAAGATCAGGAGAAGATGTGAATATTCCATCCATATATATGGTTTCAGCTGGCTGAAGTGACTCAAGCTGTTCAGTGGTGGAAAAAACCAGCATTTTGTCATCCTCACCGTCTGTGAAAAGAAGAAACTTCATTCGGGTTTTGTCTTGCTACCTCCTCGTTATACATAGTGTGCATCTTTGTAGTTTCGTCTCTGGCTCTCTTTCTCACAGAACTCACGAATCTGACTCGGTTGCTGTCTTCTGGGCCATGTGAATGTTCAGTTACATTTTTAAAAATATCTCCCACAGTTGTGCAACATCCTTTACATGTAGACAATGCACACTTCCAATGGATGCATGTCTTTCTAGCAACATTCTTGTTATACAAATATCCATCTAGGAGTACTTGGGAAGTTCCTTTCTGTGACATAACAAACTCAACTTTTCTCAAACCAGCCATTCTGATATTTTTGATGACATGAAATGAAGAGATACTTCATTATATACCATTTTTTAAACCTATCACAATTATATTCACAGACTAAAATTCACTTTATTTAATATTATTTTGTGATTTGTTGTTACTAAATACACATACAACTCATCAAATTTTATTATTAAGATGAGCAGTTATTTTAGGTGATCTTCTAATCACTGTTTGGTTTGTTCCATTGCAAAAAGAGGTGTGAACAATTAACTGATCAATCACAGTGTAGAAGTTTTGGCTGTAGAAGTTTTGGGAGATAACCTTCTTACCACGTGAAGTGAATGACAATGCGTTTTTGAAACAGATGGCTTTGGCAAGAGAATGGTGATGAGTACTCTCCCTTGATGTGCAGAGCTTTGTTTTCAGCATCGCATTCCAAGTTTCCTTTCTTGCTTTCACAATTCCGTTTTTTGAAACGTTTTGTTTTCGAAATAACAGCATATCAAAATATTTCTTTATTGAGTAAAAATTCTTCCAATATATTTACCACTATGTATTGTTCTTTTGGGGGGGGGGGGGGGGGAGAGGGGTCACCAAATTTCTTGCCGGTACCCAAAGTAAACTATTTGATATCTGTGGGACATCACTATTCACTGGATTGGCAAAGCTCAACAAACTTCGTGTCAACTCAAGAAAGTCGCCCGCTTTTAATGAATTAAGGTGGAACAAAAATGGCCCACCTGGACCCATTTTAGGCGGAACATTATGGCCCTCCTGCCATTCTGACAATGACAAACATGGATTTGTATGACCACAACATGTGTAGGCCTAAAATCAAGATTAACCAATCATGTATTCTGTTGTCACTTTAGGGGAATTCCACCAGACATTGGTCATGTTTCCCCAACCCTTCCTGTTGCTTCTTATCTACATGTACGTCGCAGGGTAGATGAATAATTCTCAGTTATTTATCTATGCCGTGAGCTCTTATGGTGAAAGCCTGAAATTGAAACGCGGTACCAGAAGGCAACTTCCCCGGCCCGAAGTCAGCATTATTTAAAAATTCGACATGGGTGTGGGGAGGGGGGGGGGGGGGCAATTCTGTACCTAAGGGTAATTCGAACTTGGACCCAAAGTCCGTAATATATTGGGCATACCCAAAATGCACAGCCCCGCCGAGGTGAGGGAGGGTATTGGAGGGGGTCCCCCCTTCCCGATTTTTTTTAATAAGAGTCTCTGATAACTATTCTAGAGCCTCATAATGCCTCATTTGAGGATTGTCATGGCTCTGCGTTTAGTCAATGGTTAACACAATAGGCCTGCTTTTTAAGCGAACGATCTTTTGGTTCGCCTGGAGGTCGCCTGAATTGAAAAATACGCGAACGAAAAATGGGTTGCTTCGAAATCCTCGACGGTTCGCGCAAAGTTTTTGATGGTTCGCGTAAATATTGTTTGTAACGATGAGCCGTACACGTGTGAGAATTGTTCCAAATCGCTTCGTGGATTGCCGCAAAAATTTGATACAGTCCGATTCGGTAATGACAGCCAGGCTAATTAGGGATGTGTCGCTATGTAATGTCTACACAGTTAGTAACAATCTGGCAATACCGTCGCAATTGCCACCGTCATCAAATTCAATGAGGACGGGGGAGGGGATGAGTAGCTGAAGTCATATTCCCATAAAAAATAACAGACTCTCAGTGTTCTACTTTCGATTTCAGTTTAGGATACAAAATACCATGTAACATTTTGAACAACGTTCACTGAAATTGAGGTCGCCGGGTGCAAAATGATCAAGGTTTTTCAGACGTCTTTCCTGGCTTGGACGCCAGAGTCTGTAGAGTCTAATCTAATGCGTGTTTGCCTTGGGTGGGGGTTGGGCAGTCGCGTCGGATAGTTTTACTGGTGGAGGAAGAGCCTCAACTTCCAAATTCTGAATAACGGCCACTTTAACCCGCCTCGTAGTACAGTTTTGTCAGGTCAAAGTGGTGATCTAAAAAAAAAGTTTGTTTTTTGATCAAAAATTTTCAGTCCAAACCGGACCTAAAAATTTCCAGGTAAAAAAAAAATTGTTTTCGTCTCAAAATTGAACAAAACACATAAAAAAAACAGAAACAAAAATTTTCGAATTTTGGTCTTAAAGTCCGAACCGGAGTGGTAGTTCTCCAGCCATCAGAAGCCAAGTGAAATAAAACCCTATTCCCATTTGGTGAAGAAAGGTTTAAAGATACCGTGAATGTTGCCATTTCAATCACGGAAGCCTTATACGATTCAAGAACGCCGAGTATTCTCATGCCGAAAGGAGGGTGTACGGACCGTTGAGAGGCCGAGAGTGTATTTTGGCGACCTCCCTAAGCCAAACTCAACAAAATTGTGCTTCCAAACTACGGGGAATCTTTTTACCAAAATATGGGCTACACATTTTCAATCACCGCCGCTTTTAACCCACTCCGGTAGTACAGTATAATTAGGTCAAAGTACCAGTCTGAAGACCGATTTTTCGTTTTTTTGGTGTAGTGTAAAAAAAAAAAAAAGAAATTTTTTTTCGTCACAAAATTGAACAAAACACATAAAAAATAAAGACAAACATTTCCGGATTTTGGTCGAAAAGTCCGAACCGGAGTGGTAGTTCTCCAGCCATCAGAAGCCAAGTGAAATAAAACCTTATTCCCATGGGGTGGGGAAAGGTTAAAGGAGACCGTGAATGTTGCCATTTGAATCACGGAAGCCTTATACGAGTCAAGAACGCCGAGTATTCTCATGCCAAAAAGAGGGTGTACGGACCGTTGAGAGGCCGAGAGTGTACTTTTGGCGACCGCCCGAAGGCAAACGCAACAAGATTGTGCTTCCAAACTATGGGGAATCTTTTTACCTATATATGCGCTACACATTCGCAATTATCACCGCTTTTAACCCACTCCGGTAGTACAGTATAATTAGGTCAAAGTACCAGTCTGAAGACCAATTTTCGTTTTTTGGTGGTGTAGTGTAAAAAAAAAAAAAAAATTTTTTCGTCTCAAAATTGAACAAAACACATAAAAAACAAAAACAAAAATATCCGAATTTTGGTCGAAAATTTCGGAAGTCCGATCGGACCGAAAATTTTCAGTGTAAAAAAAAAATGTTTTTTCGTCTCAAAATTGAACAAAACGCATAAAAATCGAAAAATTTTTTTTCGATTTTTTGGCCGCCATTTTGGATTGACGAAAAATCGAAACGAAATTCTTTCGATTTTTTTTATAAAGCGGTATTACTGCCTTCAATTTGGAACTCTTTTAGAGGGCTCATTATATTTAAATCTCGATATTTCAATCCAAAATGGCCGATTTTTGAGATAACTTTCCGTTTTGTGAAAAATTTTGGCAGAAAACATAAAAAATGGAAAAAAATACCGATTATATTTGTTTTAGACAAGAGTAATTCTGACAAGTCTGTCAAAAAATTAAGTCGATAGCTTTTTTCTTTCATGAGATATTGGCCTACGAAGCTTTGGGCGTTTTTGGGCGTTTTTGCCCACCAAGAAACATTTTCCCCCAAATACTGATGGTTTTATTTATTAGGACTCATGGCCATCATTGATAGTTTTTATTTATGAGAAATAATGACTCTAGACATAATAAAGTAAAAAAACAAACAAGAAATTTTTTTTCAATTTTTGGTCACAGTGTCCCGAAGCCATGTTTGACTGCTAGCGGAAGCCAAATTAAGAACAACTCCATTTCCAAAAGATGATAACTGTTCATGTGCACTGTGACTTCAACATTTCTACCCTTAGAAGCTTTCAAATCGTCCCACTTGTTGAGTACTGTGACGGCAAAGTAGCTCGGTGGAAACAAAAAATTCCGACTTTTGGTCGAAAATTTTAAGTCCAAACCGAAAATTTTTCTGGTGCAAAAAATTTTTTTTTTTCGTCTCCAAATGGCCTGAAACACAAAAATAACCGAAAATAAAAATTCGATTTTTCGGCCGCCATTTTGGATTACCGAAAAATCGAAACGAAATTCTTTCGATTTTTTTTATAAAGCGGTATTACTTCCTTCAATTTGGAGCCCTTTTAGAGGGCTCGTTATATTTAAATTTCGATATTTCAATCCAAAAATGGCCGATTTTTTAGATAACTTTCCGTTTTGTGAAAAATTTTGGCAGAAAACATAAAAAATGGAAAAAAATACCGATTATATTTGTTTTAGACAAGAGTAATTCTGACAAGTCTGTCAAAAAATTAAGTCGATAGCTTTTTTCTTTCATGAGATATTGGCCTACGAAGGTTTGGGCGTTTTGGGGCGTTTTTGCCCACCAAGAAACATTTTCCCCCAAATACTGATGGTTTTATTTATTAGAACTCATGGCCGTCATTGATCGTGCAAAGTTTGAAAAGAATCTTAAAGACCGTTTTCGAGAAAATTCTTTCCCCGATGTGTTGGAAAAACAAAAAAAAAAAAAAAAAAAAACAAAAAAAAACTAGATGAAGTGATTGTGCCCGCACAATACACAGGATTTTCCTCCTCTTTTTCGTCTGAAAATTGAGAAGAACGCAGAAAAAAGGATTTTTGATGAGCCTATCACCACATTGACGGTAGACGATATAATGTCAAGATTTTTTTTTACAGGAACCCTGCTGTTTGATGTAAATCACTGGGTTCTTCAGGTTTGACCAGCAGCTATTGTTCAGGAGAAAAGTGTGATAACTACCATGATATTTGGAAGGTCGTTGTCGGGTTTCTGGGTTAGTACAGATAAATTTGCGGAGGGGGTAATGTCCAGAGGGTCACAGACTCCTAGTAAGGACAAAGTCTTCCCGAGAATATTTTGCAAAGTTCAGTACTCTTAAGATTCAATCTGAGCAGTTGTAGCATGTGCTGCCCTATATTGGAGAGCATTTGTGGGGGCTCTATGTTGTATGACATTGCACTGGGTCAATTTTTATTTTTATTTTTTTTGTGGGGGGGGGGGGGGGGGTGGAGCATTTAACATTAATTCCGTGGCTACACTACTGAATCAAAACAGCAGCAATGTCGGCAGGGTCGCTATGCAGTATGCCAGCTCCCAGAGGTCGCATCTAATGAAATTCTGTACTGACCGCCAAGGCTCCATATATTGAAACAACCATAGACATTTCACACTGCGCGTTATTACTATGTCGACCTCATTAAATGTCAACGAGTGGACGACATTTGGCAGTAAATCAAACGCCTTCCCTGTATAATCTAAAAGCGCATATTTTTCTGAATATAACTGTTCTCTGTCATAAATGCATGTATTTAGATCCGAGTGCCAGCATGTCTCAATGTGACAGACACAAATTGTCATTACGCCGTGTTGAGCAGTGCAGAGGCTTCTAACCACGTGAAGTGAATGACAATGCGTTTTTGAAACAGATGGCTTTGGCAAGAGAATGGTGATGAGTACTCTCCCTTGATGTGCAGAGCTTTGTTTTCAGCATCGCATTCCAAGTTTCCTTTCTTGCTTTCACAATTCCGTTTTTTGAAACGTTTTGTTTTCGAAATAACAGCATATCAAAATATTTCTTTATTGAGTAAAAATTCTTCCAATATATTTACCACTGTGTATTGTTCTTTGGGGGGGGGGGGGGGGGGTCACCAAATTTCTTGCCGGTACCCAAAGTAAACTATTTGATATCTGTGGGACATACATCACTATTCACTGGATTGGCAAAGCTCAACTAACTTCGTGTCAACTCAAGAAAGTCGCCCGCTTTTAATGAATTAAGGTGGAACAAAAATGGCCCACCTGGACCATTTTAGGCGGAACATTATGGCCCTCCTGCCATTCTGACAATGACAAACATGGATTTGTATGACCACAACATGTGTAGGCCTAAAATCAAGATTAACCAATCATGTATTCTGTTGTCACTTTAGGGGAATTCCACCAGACATTGGTCATGTTTCCCCAACCCTTCCTGTTGCTTCTTATCTACATGTACTTCGCAGGGTAGATGAATAATTCTCAGTTATTTATCTATGCCGTGAGCTCTTATGGTGAAAGCCTGAAATTGAAACGCGGTACCAGAAGGCAACTTCCCCGGCCCGAAGTCAGCATTATTTAAAAATTCGACATGGGTGTGGGGAGAGGGGGGGGGGGGGGCAATTCTGTACCTAAGGCTAATTCGAACTTGGACCCAAAGTCCGTAATATATTGGGCATACCCAAAATGCACAGCCCCGCCGAGGTGAGGGAGGGTATTGGAGGGGGTCCCCCCTTCCCGATTTTTTTTAATAAGAGTCTCTGATAACTATTCTAGAGCCTCATAATGCCTCATTTGAGGATTGTCATGGCTCTGCGTTTAGTCAATGGTTAACACAATAGGCCTGCTTTTTAAGCGAACGATCTTTTGGTTCGCCTGAAGGTCGCCTGATTTGAAAAATACGCGAACGAAAAATGGGTTGCTTCGAAATCCCCGACGGTTCGTGCAAAGTTTTTGATGATTCGCATAAATATTGTTTGTAACGATGAGCCGTACACGTGTGAGAATTGTTCCAAATCGCTTCGTGGATTGCCGCAAAAATTTGATACAGTCCGATTCGGTAATGGCAGCCAGGCTAATTAGGGATGTGTCGCTATGTAAATGTCTACACAGTTAGTAACAATCTGGCAATACCGTCGCAATTGCCACCGTCATCAAATTCAATGAGGACGGGGGAGGGGATGAGTAGCTGGAGTCATATTCCCATAAAAAATAACAGACTCTCAGAGTTCTACTTTCGATTTCAGTTTAGGATACAAAATACCATGTAACATTATGAACAACGTTCACTGAAATTGAGGTCGCCGGGTGCAAAATGATCAAGGTTTTTCAGACGTGTTTCCTGGCTTGGACGCCAGAGTCTGTAGAGTCTAATCTAATGCGTGTTTGCCTTGGGTGGGGGTTGGGCAGTCGTGTCGGATAGTTTTACTGGTGGAGGAAGAGCCTCAACATCCAAATTCTGAATAACGGCTACTTTAACCCGCCTCGTAGTACAGTTTTGTCAGGTCAAAGTGGTGATCTAAAAAAAAAAATTTGTTTTTTGATCAAAAATTTTCAGTCCAAACCGAACCAAAAAATTTCCAGTTAAAAAAAAAATTGTTTTCGTCTCAAAATTGAACAAAACACATAAAAAAACAGAAACAAAAATTTCCGAATTTTGGTCTAAAAGTCCGAACCGGAGTGGTAGTTCTCCAGCCATCAGAAGCCAAGTGAAATAAAACCCTATTCCCATTTGGTGAGGAAAGGTTTAAAGATACCGTGAATGTTGCCATTTCAATCACGGAAGCCTTATACGATTCAAGAACGCCCAGTATTCTCATGCCGAAAACAGGGTGTACGGACCGTTGAGAGGCCGAGAGTGTATTTTGGCGACCGCCCGAAGCCAAACTCAAAATTGTACTTCAAACTACGGGGAATCTTTTTACCTGTATACGGGCTACACATTCTCAATCACCACCGCTTTTAACCCACTCCGGTAGAACAGTATAATTAGGTCAAAGTACCAGTCTGAAGACCGATTTTTCGTTTTTTGGTGTAGGGCAAAAAAAAAAAAATTTTTTTAGTCTCAAAATTGAACAAAACACATAAAAAATAAAGACAAACATTTCCTGATTTTGGTCGAAAAGTTCGAACCGGAGTGGTAGTTCGCCAGCCATCAGAAGCCAAGTGAAATAAAACCTTATTCCCATGGGGTGGGGAAAGGTTAAAGGAGACCGTGAATGTTGCCATTTGAATCACGGAAGCCTTATACGAGTCAAGAAGGCCGAGTATTCTCATGCCAAAAAGAGGGTGTACGGACCGTTGAGAGGCCGAGAGTGTACTTTTGGCGACCGCCTGAAGGCAAACGCAACAAAATTGTGCTTCCAAACTACAGGGAATCTTTTTACCTATATATGCGCTACACATTCGCGATCACCGCCGCTTTTTACCCACTCCGGTAGTACAGTATAATTAGGTCAAAGTACCAGTCTGAAGACCAATTTTCGTTTCTTGGTGGTGGTGTGTAAAAAAAAAATTTTTTTTTTCGTCTCAAAATTGAACAAAAGACATAAAAAACAAAAATAAAAATTTCCGAATTTTGGTCGAAAATTTCGGAAGTCCGAACCGGACCGAAAATTTTCAGTGTAAAAAAAAATGTTTTTTCGTCTCAAAATTGAACAAAACGCATAAAAAACGAAAAAAAAAAATTCGATTTTTTGGCCGCCATTTTGGATTGACGAAAAATCGAAACGAAATTCTTTCGATTTTTTTTATAAAGCGGTATTACTGCCTTCAATTTGGAACTCTTTTAGAGGGCTCATTATATTTAAATCTCGATATTTCAATCCAAAATGGCCGATTTTTGAGATAACTTTCCGTTTTGTGAAAAAGTTTGGCAGAAAACATAAAAAATGGAAAAAATACCGATTATATTTGTTTTAGACAAGAGTAATTCTGACAAGTCTGTCAAAAAATTAAGTCGATAGCTTTTTTCTTTCATGAGATATTGGCCTACGAAGCTTTGGGCGTTTTTGGGCGTTTTTGCCCACCAAGAAACATTTTCCCCCAAATACTGATGGTTTTATTTATTAGGACTCATGGCCATCATTGATAGTTTTTATTTATGAGAAATAATGACTCTAGACATAATAAAGTAAAAAAACAAACAAGAAATTTTTTTTCAATTTTTGGTCACAGTGTCCCGAAGCCATGTTTGACTGCTAGCGGAAGCCAAATTAAGAACAACTCCATTTCCAAAAGATGATAACTGTTCATGTGCACTGTGACTTCAACATTTCTACCCTTAGAAGCTTTCAAGTCGTCCCACTTGTTGAGTACTGTGACGGCAAAGTAGCTCGGTGGAAACAAAAAATTCCGACTTTTGGTCGAAAATTTTCAAGTCCAAACCGAAAATTTTTCTGGTGCAAAAAATTTTTTTTTTTCGTCTCCAAATGGCCTGAAACACATAAATAACCGAAAATAAAAATTCGATTTTTCGGCCGCCATTTTGGATTACCGAAAAATCGAAACGAAATTCTTTCGATTTTTTTTATAAAGCGGTATTACTTCCTTCAATTTGGAGCCCTTTTAGAGGGCTCGTTATATTTAAATTTCGATATTTCAATCCAAAAATGGCCGATTTTTTAGATAACTTTCCGTTTTGTGAAAAATTTTGGCAGAAAACATAAAAAATGGAAAAAAATACCGATTATATTTGTTTTAGACAAGAGTAATTCTGACAAGTCTGTCAAAAAATTAAGTCGATAGCTTTTTTCTTTCATGAGATATTGGCCTACGAAGGTTTGGGCGTTTTGGGGCGTTTTTGCCCACCAAGAAACATTTTACCCCAAATACTGATGGTTTTATTTATTAGAACTCATGGCCGTCATTGATCGTGCAAAGTTTGAAAAGAATCTTAAAGACCGTTTTCGAGAAAATTCTTTCCCCGATGTGTTGGAAAAACAAAAAAAAAAAAAAAAAAAACAAAAAAAAACTAGATGAAGTGATTGTGCCCGCACAATACACAGGATTTTCCTCCTCTTTTTCGTCTGAAAATTGAGAAGAACGCAGAAAAAAGGATTTTTGATGAGCCTATCACCACATTGACGGTAGACGATATAATGTCAAGATTTTTTTTTACAGGAACCCTGCTGTTTGATGTAAATCACTGGGTTCTTCAGGTTTGACCAGCAGCTATTGTTCAGGAGAAAAGTGTGATAACTACCATGATATTTGGAAGGTCGTTGTCGGGTTTCTGGGTTAGTACAGATAAATTTGCGGAGGGGGTAATGTCCAGAGGGTCACAGACTCCTAGTAAGGACAAAGTCTTCCCGAGAATATTTTGCAAAGTTCAGTACTCTTAAGATTCAATCTGAGCAGTTGTAGCATGTGCTGCCCTATATTGGAGAGCATTTGTGGGGGCTCTATGTTGTATGACATTGCACTGGGTCAATTTTTATTTTTATTTTTTTTTTGGGGGGGGGGGGGGTGGAGCATTTAACATTAATTCCGTGGCTACACTACTGAATCAAAACAGCAGCAATGTCGGCAGGGTCGCTATGCAGTATGCCAGCTCCCAGAGGTCGCATCTAATGAAATTCTGTACTGACCGCCAAGGCTCCATATATTGAAACAACCATAGACATTTCACACTGCGCGTTATTACTATGTCGACCTCATTAAATGTCAACGAGTGGACGACATTTGGCAGTAAATCAAACGCCTTCCCTGTATAATCTAAAAGCGCATATTTTTCTGAATATAACTGTTCTCTGTCATAAATGCATGTATTTAGATCCGAGTGCCAGCATGTCTCAATGTGACAGACACAAATTGTCATTACGCCGTGTTGAGCAGTGCAGAGGCTTCTAACCACGTGAAGTGAATGACAATGCGTTTTTGAAACAGATGGCTTTGGCAAGAGAATGGTGATGAGTACTCTCCCTTGATGTGCAGAGCTTTGTTTTCAGCATCGCATTCCAAGTTTCCTTTCTTGCTTTCACAATTCCGTTTTTTGAAACGTTTTGTTTTCGAAATAACAGCATATCAAAATATTTCTTTATTGAGTAAAAATTCTTCCAATATATTTACCACTGTGTATTGTTCTTTGGGGGGGGGGGGGGGGGGGTCACCAAATTTCTTGCCGGTACCCAAAGTAAACTATTTGATATCTGTGGGACATCACTATTCACTGGATTGGCAAAGCTCAACTAACTTCGTGTCAACTCAAGAAAGTCGCCCGCTTTTAATGAATTAAGGTGGAACAAAAATGGCCCACCTGGACCATTTTAGGCGGAACATTATGGCCCTCCTGCCATTCTGACAATGACAAACATGGATTTGTATGACCACAACATGTGTAGGCCTAAAATCAAGATTAACCAATCATGTATTCTGTTGTCACTTTAGGGGAATTCCACCAGACATTGGTCATGTTTCCCCAACCCTTCCTGTTGCTTCTTATCTACATGTACTTCGCAGGGTAGATGAATAATTCTCAGTTATTTATCTATGCCGTGAGCTCTTATGGTGAAAGCCTGAAATTGAAACGCGGTACCAGAAGGCAACTTCCCCGGCCCGAAGTCAGCATTATTTAAAAATTCGACATGGGTGTGGGGAGAGGGGGGGGGGGGGGGGCAATTCTGTACCTAAGGCTAATTCGAACTTGGACCCAAAGTCCGTAATATATTGGGCATACCCAAAATGCACAGCCCCGCCGAGGTGAGGGAGGGTATTGGAGGGGGTCCCCCCTTCCCGATTTTTTTTAATAAGAGTCTCTGATAACTATTCTAGAGCCTCATAATGCCTCATTTGAGGATTGTCATGGCTCTGCGTTTAGTCAATGGTTAACACAATAGGCCTGCTTTTTAAGCGAACGATCTTTTGGTTCGCCTGAAGGTCGCCTGATTTGAAAAATACGCGAACGAAAAATGGGTTGCTTCGAAATCCCCGACGGTTCGTGCAAAGTTTTTGATGATTCGCATAAATATTGTTTGTAACGATGAGCCGTACACGTGTGAGAATTGTTCCAAATCGCTTCGTGGATTGCCGCAAAAATTTGATACAGTCCGATTCGGTAATGGCAGCCAGGCTAATTAGGGATGTGTCGCTATGTAAATGTCTACACAGTTAGTAACAATCTGGCAATACCGTCGCAATTGCCACCGTCATCAAATTCAATGAGGACGGGGGAGGGGATGAGTAGCTGGAGTCATATTCCCATAAAAAATAACAGACTCTCAGAGTTCTACTTTCGATTTCAGTTTAGGATACAAAATACCATGTAACATTATGAACAACGTTCACTGAAATTGAGGTCGCCGGGTGCAAAATGATCAAGGTTTTTCAGACGTGTTTCCTGGCTTGGACGCCAGAGTCTGTAGAGTCTAATCTAATGCGTGTTTGCCTTGGGTGGGGGTTGGGCAGTCGTGTCGGATAGTTTTACTGGTGGAGGAAGAGCCTCAACATCCAAATTCTGAATAACGGCTACTTTAACCCGCCTCGTAGTACAGTTTTGTCAGGTCAAAGTGGTGATCTAAAAAAAAAAATTTGTTTTTTGATCAAAAATTTTCAGTCCAAACCGAACCAAAAAATTTCCAGTTAAAAAAAAAATTGTTTTCGTCTCAAAATTGAACAAAACACATAAAAAAACAGAAACAAAAATTTCCGAATTTTGGTCTAAAAGTCCGAACCGGAGTGGTAGTTCTCCAGCCATCAGAAGCCAAGTGAAATAAAACCCTATTCCCATTTGGTGAGGAAAGGTTTAAAGATACCGTGAATGTTGCCATTTCAATCACGGAAGCCTTATACGATTCAAGAACGCCCAGTATTCTCATGCCGAAAACAGGGTGTACGGACCGTTGAGAGGCCGAGAGTGTATTTTGGCGACCGCCCGAAGCCAAACTCAACAAAATTGTACTTCAAACTACGGGGAATCTTTTTACCTGTATACGGGCTACACATTCTCAATCACCACCGCTTTTAACCCACTCCGGTAGAACAGTATAATTAGGTCAAAGTACCAGTCTGAAGACCGATTTTTCGTTTTTTGGTGTAGGGCAAAAAAAAAAAAATTTTTTTAGTCTCAAAATTGAACAAAACACATAAAAAATAAAGACAAACATTTCCTGATTTTGGTCGAAAAGTTCGAACCGGAGTGGTAGTTCGCCAGCCATCAGAAGCCAAGTGAAATAAAACCTTATTCCCATGGGGTGGGGAAAGGTTAAAGGAGACCGTGAATGTTGCCATTTGAATCACGGAAGCCTTATACGAGTCAAGAAGGCCGAGTATTCTCATGCCAAAAAGAGGGTGTACGGACCGTTGAGAGGCCGAGAGTGTACTTTTGGCGACCGCCTGAAGGCAAACGCAACAAAATTGTGCTTCCAAACTACGGGGAATCTTTTTACCTATATATGCGCTACACATTCGCGATCACCGCCGCTTTTTACCCACTCCGGTAGTACAGTATAATTAGGTCAAAGTACCAGTCTGAAGACCAATTTTCGTTTCTTGGTGGTGGTGTGTAAAAAAAAAATTTTTTTTTTCGTCTCAAAATTGAACAAAAGACATAAAAAACAAAAATAAAAATTTCCGAATTTTGGTCGAAAATTTCGGAAGTCCGAACCGGACCGAAAATTTTCAGTGTAAAAAAAAATGTTTTTTCGTCTCAAAATTGAACAAAACGCATAAAAAACGAAAAAAAAAAATTCGATTTTTTGGCCGCCATTTTGGATTGACGAAAAATCGAAACGAAATTCTTTCGATTTTTTTTATAAAGCGGTATTACTGCCTTCAATTTGGAACTCTTTTAGAGGGCTCATTATATTTAAATCTCGATATTTCAATCCAAAATGGCCGATTTTTGAGATAACTTTCCGTTTTGTGAAAAAGTTTGGCAGAAAACATAAAAAATGGAAAAAATACCGATTATATTTGTTTTAGACAAGAGTAATTCTGACAAGTCTGTCAAAAAATTAAGTCGATAGCTTTTTTCTTTCATGAGATATTGGCCTACGAAGCTTTGGGCGTTTTTGGGCGTTTTTGCCCACCAAGAAACATTTTCCCCCAAATACTGATGGTTTTATTTATTAGGACTCATGGCCGTCATTGATAGTTTTTATTTATGAGAAATAATGAATCTAGACATAATAAAGTAAAAAAACAAACAAATTTTTTTTCAATTTTTGGTCACGGTGTCCCGAAGCCATGTTTGACTGCTAGCGGAAGCCAAATTAAGAACAACTCCATTTCCAAAAGATGATAACTGTTCATGTACACTGTGACTTCAACATTTCTACCCTTAGAAGCTTTCAAATCGTCCCACTTGTTGAGTACTGTGACGGCAAAGTAGCCCGGTGGAAACAAAAAATTCCGACTTTTGGTCGAAAATTTCTAAGTCCAAACCGAAAATTTTTCTGGTGCAAAAAATTTTTTTTTTTCGTCTCCAAATGGCCTGAAACACATAAATAACCGAAAATAAAAATTCGATTTTTCGGCCGCCATTTTGGATTACCGAAAAATCGAAACGAAATTCTTTCGATTTTTTTTATAAAGCGGTATTACTTCCTTCAATTTGGAACCCTTTTAGAGGGCTCGTTATATTTAAATCTCGATATTTCAATCCAAAATGGCCGATTTTTGAGATAACTTTCCGTTTTGTGAAAAATTTTGGCAGAAAACATAAAAAATGGAAAAAAATACCGATTATATTTGTTTTAGACAAGAGTAATTCTGACAAGTCTGTCAAAAAATTAAGTCGATAGCTTTTTTCTTTCATGAGATATTGGCCTACGAAGCTTTGGGCGTTTTTGGGCGTTTTTGCCCACCAAGAAACATTTTCCCCCAAATACTGATGGTTTTATTTATTAGAACTCATGGCCGTCATTGATCGTGCAAAGTTTGAAAAAAATCTTAAAGACCGTTTTCGAGAAAACTCTTTCCCCGATGTGTTGGAAAAACAAAAAAAAAAAAAAAAAAAAAAAAACAAAAAAAAAAAGAATAATAATCTTGGCAATAACAAATAGATTTTCCTTTCAGGAAAATCCAAATAATAATCCGTAGAAAAACAATAGTCTTTTCCAGAGGGAAAAGCCTAACAAGATTTTTCCATTTCAAGAAATCGAGAGATTCACCTATTCCGCTTGTCTTTTTAGGCAGCGACGAAATAAGATTGCATATAGAGCTGGTAGTTTTTTAGGCTATATTAAGTGCATAGCCGATAGAAAACTCCCTACAGTGTCTAACAATTCTTTCGGCAATACTCTTTCACATTGGCGTGAATGCTGTATGCTTAATCTCCAAGTTAGGGCTAAATAGCAAACCCGTTGAACAGATCGCGTGTACTTAATAATAACAACATGTGCATGTGTGACACCATAGATTGTGGCGAACGTTTTCGCAGCAGCCATCCCAAACATTCAACGTTTGTACCTGAAGCTCACCCGAACTCGGTCATATTATTAGAAAGTCCCGAAACCAAGCATGGGCCTCGAGGCAGCCGCCCCTCTCTCTCAACCCACACCCCGAACGTGCACATACCCTCTCCTGACATTCAACATGATAGAATGGGAAATTGGTGTCGCTCTCTGTGTGAAAAGATGCGGTAACTATTTCTGAAGAATGAGTGAAAAAATGATGGAAATCGGCCAAGAATTGGCCGAGATATAGCGTTTTAATGAGTTGAGATAATTGTTTGAATTTTGTCCCGTTCTAGCCTTTGCGACCTGACGCTCGGTATATGTCTGGGGTTGTGGCACTGCTCCCCTCTGGGGTAGTTCCGCTTGAAATCGTGGATTCTCAGTTTCTGGTGGAGAGACGCTGGTGACTGAAAGATGCATTGTGTACACTGGCGCCAAATGGACCTCGCCAAGCTGGTAACAGTTAGATATTTGTCAGAAATGTGGACAGTAATCGCGCATGGGTTAATGGCGAATAGGCGGTAATCTGGCTAATTTGACATTAAAATTGAACAGACAGCAGTGTCGCTCATACGCCCACTACGTCCAGACCACTGGAGGCAGCTACACGAAATTTTCAGAAGTTGTTCTACTCTTCCTGCCCGACAGGTTAGTATCTTTGTCGAGTGGCATGACCGCGTGGGAACAATGTGGATCGCGTGGAAACCGAAGGGACGATTCGTCCCTCCTCTATTCCCAATGCAACGACGTTTCCATTCACTATTCACCTGTCACCCGTCGAGTTTGGCATTATTTCTGTCTATTTGACGAACTGTTCAGCTTTCAATATTCACACGTTCACGTGGGACTGAAAGTTTGGAGTTAAACTGCTTATTTCAGAGCGTACCGGCAGAAACTGACAACTCGACCCGGTGGCGAAAAAGCCGTCGTCTGGCTAATTTGACATTCAAACTGAACAGATACAATGTCGGATACACGCCAATTATGTCCCGACCATACAAGGCAGCAACTTCAGATTCTCAGAATGTTTTCTCCTGTCCCTGCCCGACAGTTTAGTATCTTTGTCAAGTGCCAAGACCGCGTGGAAACACCGTGGATCAGGTGGAAACCGAGGGGACGATTCGTCCCTACTTTCTTCTCAATTCAACGACTTTCCTATTCATTATTTACCTGTCACCGGCTGAGTTTGGCATTATATCTGTCTATTTGATGAACTTTTCAACCTTAACTATTTGCGGCCTCGTGTTTCACCACCGAAAGGCCACTGCACGGTTACCAATATATTCAGGGACTGATTTTGCGAAAAAAACCCAATTATTCCGACTGTACCCACATGGGAACTCCTAAATCTGTAAGGGTTAAATTTTTAATAATAACGTATAAAACAGAAGTTGTCGTGCTACGCTTGCTGCATGCAGGCATAGAAAACATTCAGCGCTCAATGAATTAGGAATGGAGTAAATTGTCACTTAAACCAGCGAAATTCTGAAAAAAATGAGAGTTTTTTTTCGACGGCACCTACCTTTATGCATCCGAGACAGGGACTGCGTTAAACTTTACAGCAACCTTATAACAGAAAATATTCTTGGAATTGAACTGTGAATCCGAATTTCGAAAGCCTACAGAATGCAAATGGGTGGGTGGCGGGCATCATCACTAGATCTAATGTTGTATTTCATGTTTTCTTTATATTCTGTATCTGTATCTGTATGGGTACGTCACAGATTCCCTTTGGGCTATTATGTGACGGGGTGGTCTGCGCAGGTCTAGTAGCGCTGGCTGAGGAGCTTTGATTTGAAGTCCTCAGTTTTACTGACGCACACAATTGAGTCTTCCAGACGGTTCCAGTCTATTGCTGTGCGTACAAACAGTGAATTTTTGTATTGTTCAGTTCTACTATGTGGTACCGATACTGTTCTTTTGTTGTTTCTCACTTGGTTTTCTATGATGTTTTTTGTGTCGAAGTTGTCATATCTTGTAGCTCTGATTTGTCTTTTCTGCCTTTGGAATTTGATAAGATCCCCTGGAGGGAGTGCCGGTACCTGCCCCTCAACAACTTTAAAGTAGAAAATCAGCCGTTTTTGCTGTCGTCTAGTTTGTAGTGGTGGTAGTTCAAGATTTTTTAGCATTTTGGTCAGGGATCCCTCTTCTCTTGACTTGTAATCCTTGGTGATGAATCTTGCTCCTCTTCTTTGTATAGCTTCTAGTTTGTTTATTTCATTTTGTGTATAGGGGTCCCATATAATTGAGCCATATTCCATGATGGATCTAACTAGTGCTATATATGCGGTCTTGCGGCATTCTCTAGGGGAATGTTGTAAGTTGCGCCTGAGGAATCCTAGTGTGGAGCTTGCTTTGTTGCAGACATTGGTGATATGTTCTTTCCATTTAAGATCCTCTTGTATTTGTAAATTCTATTTATTTTTTTGATCTCTCTCTCTCTCTCTCTCTCTCTCTCTCTCTCTCTCTCTCTCTCAGTTTAATTTGTGTTTGTCTATAATGTTTATAATATTTTGATTTTGCTAGATTCTGTTATTTATGGAATACGTTCTGCCATATTGTAAATTATTAGTCACCGTACAGGAACGGAAGGGCTTCTAAGTGGTAAGCACTTGTCCTCCAATCCTGATTTGCATTGTCAAATGGCAAATAAAATATGTTTAATCTAATCTAACAGTAGGGCGGGGGGGGGGGGGGCATGTGTCCTAGGTAAAAAAACAGCAGGGTGCAGGTGTTCTAGGTAAAATAAACAGCATGGGGGGGGGGGGGGGATGTCCCCGCTAATTAATTTTAATAGCAGGCAGTTGTTCATGGGGCAGGTGTCCTATCCCACTGGTACTTGGCCTTGATGGAAATAACATTTCAACAAGAAACAACGGGAAACTTATTTGCAATAAAGCTGCAAAAACAAACTTGATTTTAGGACCATTCCATGGACATTTTAAAGCCTACTGCGATATCAGCGTTTCTTACTCTCGTCCTTTCACCACACCGCAGTATTTTACCCGAGTCGAGTTCTGACGTCATGCAAGTTTGACGGACATGCTTTCAATTTTGTTATTGACAACAACATATTTATAATTTCGTGCTTACTGATCCGAATTTTGAAAACGACACACGCAATCGCGAAAGCATTTTCTGAAAAACACGATTCTGTAAAAAATTTTAATGAAATTTGATTATTTTTTTTTATTTTCTATTTCGATGGCTCTTGTCGAAAAGGTGCTAATCACTGATCGTCCCAAACGAGATCAAAGACACGCCGTAGTTTAATAACAGACAGAGAATCTTCTAAGAATATACATGCGCAATCCTAAAATGCAATAAATCAAGTGTTTTTTCACGTTTTATGAGAGAAATATGTCCAATTGTATCATTGAATCATTTTTAGGTATATGTGGGTGAGAAATTTTCTATACGGACAAAATACAGACTAAATAAAATATTTGCCATTATTTTCCGCAGACGTATTTTTGTCTTTGCTTCTTGGGGAAATTTCTTGCTGCTAAATACAACGAAGGTGTGTTATTTGATGTGGTCAGAACCGTCAGGTGGTCGGGTCCGAAACCGCTCCTCGCAGAAGATGTAGTGGGGGGTGTCGATTTTACAAGTAATGTAGGCAGCGTACACGGCATGGGCTGTCTGTCTTTAATCCGACAAAACAGGGTTAAGGCTTGGGTTTTTGAATACCCTTATTTATTTATTTATTTATTTATTTATTTATTTATTTATTGGTGTTTAAGGTCACATACTTCTGCACAATGGCTAATCGTGACCGTGACAGTTTTAGAGGTGGAGGAAGCCGGAGTACCCGGAGAGAACCACCAAGCATCGACGAGCAACTGTCAGCTCCTCAACATTCTCACTCTGTTCAGGCTCCGCTCAGGCAGGGTTACAGAGATTGAAGACATGTGCACCATCGACGTGCAGTATGCCTTAGTACACGGGGACATCGTGCCCCTATGTCGGCAACCGGACCAAAGTGCCTTGCCCAAGGACACAACGTGAGTCGTCCCGGACGGGGATCGAACTCGGGACCTCTAGCATAGAAGTACAACAGTCTACCACTGAGCCACCGCGCTCCCTTGAATACCCTTAATACTATCATACATTATCCCCCAGGAATTCTAAATCTGATAAAAGAGGTCATGTTTATCTATTGCATACCCATTTTGCTGCCCGAAAACAGCCGATTTTATTAAAATTTTGACGTTTAGCAGCCGGTAGAGGGATTAACAAACGACTAGCGGAATATTCTATCTATGCAATTTGTAAGACCTGCCAATGTCAAATTGTTCTTGAAAATCCCCAACAAGCAGTTAGCGAAATCCACTAAAATGTAAATTTTAAGCGTTTAAGGGGCATCTCTCCTTATCCAGTTCAAAATGGGTTAAGTTTCATTCTTTTAAATACCCTTACTACTTACAAACCTCAAACACCAATTAGATTCCATGATTTTTCTTGACCCCCACAGTGTCTGATGAATTGTTTTTAACTGTCTCACAAAAGTTCCTTCATTGATGTTATGAGAAAGGTGAGTATAGTAGTCTCAAATGATTCGGTTTGGTTTTGATAAAAAAATGTTTAAGTAAAACCCATCATTAATGGTAGAATGGGTTAATATCAATATCAATGTTTCCCTATCAGTTTTGCGTCCGGTAAAAGCCCATGAAGGGTTAACAAATGCCTACCAGAATAATTGATCCATGCAACTGGTCATATGACACCAAGACCTATCAACGGCCATTTTCTCTTGAAAACCCCACAAAATGTTTGTAAAGAAATCCAGGGAAAACGATTTTTAAGCTTTTGATGGGTATCCCGGTTAACCTCCCCAACAGGGGTTAACGCTTGGCTTTTTGAATACCTTTATTACTTACAAAAATGGTCCTCTGTGAATTCAACTTCAAACAAAGGAGATTATGTTTATCTCTCATGTATACATTAGGTGCTGTGCGTGTCTGAAAACAGTCCCATGTTAACAACATTACGATGCTTGGCAGTTTGTAGATGGTTAATGTCACATAAACACCTACGAATAGTCAATTTGACTTGAAACCCTACAAGTTACCGTTAGGGAAATTCACAGAAAATGGGAATTTAAAGCTTTCAAGGGATATCTCTCTTTAGCCTGCCCAAAATGGGTTAAGACGTCGACTTTTGAATACCCTTACTACTTACAAAAATGTTTCCATATAAATTGTATGCGCGATAAAAAAAGGCACTTTTCTTTGTGGTGTACCCTTTGGGTGCTGTTGGTGTGCAAAAACAGCCCATTTTATCGCAATTTTGACCTTCAGCAGCCCGGGGAGGGTTAACTAATGCTGACCGGAATATTTTGTTCATGCGACTTGTAATGTCACACCAAGTCCTGCAAATAGCCGCTTTTTCTTGAAAACCTACAAGATGTTGTTAGAGAAATCCACAGAAAATGGGTATTTTAAGATTTTAATGGGTATCTCTCTTTAACCAGCCCAAAATGGGTTAAGACGTCGACTTTTGAATACCCTTACTACTTACAAAAATGTTTCCATATAAATTGTACGCGCGATAAAAGAAGGAACTTTTCTTTGTGGTGTACCCTTTGGGTGCTGTTGGTGTGCAAAAACAGCCCAGTTTATTGCAATTTTGACCTTCAGCAGCCCGGGGAGGGTTAACTAATGCTGACCGGAATATTTTGTTCATGCGACTTGTAATGTCACACCAAGACCTGCAAATAGCCGATTTTTCTTGAAAACCTACAAGATGTTGTTAGAGAAATCCACAGAAAACGGGTATTTTAAGATTTTAATGGGTATCTCTCTTTAACCAGCCCCAAATGGGTTAAAACGTCAAATTTTGAATACCCTTACCACTTTCAAAAATATTTTCCGATCAATTTTGCGTCCGATAAATGAAGGCCCCTTTCTCTGTGGTATATCGTTTGGGTGCTGTTGGTGTCTAAAAACAGCCCATTTTATCACAGTTTTTACGTTTAGCAGCTCGGGGAGGGTTAACTAATGCTGACCGGAATATTTTATCCATGCAACTTGTAATGTCACACCAAGACCTGAGAGTGACCAATTTTTCTTGAAAATCTACAAGACTCGTTTAGAGAAATCCACAGAAAACATGAAGTTTTGAGCTTTTTTGGGGTATTGCTGTTTAACCAGCCCAAAACGGGTTAACACTTGGTTTTCTGAACACCCTTATTACTTACAAAAATGATCCTCGGTGAATTCCACTTCCAATAAAGGAAGTTATGTTTACCACTCGGGTATCGTTTGGGTGTTGTGGGGGTCTGAAACCGGCCCATTTCATCAAAATTTCGATGTTTGGCAGCCTGTGGAGGGTTACCATATGCATCGCCAAATATGTCGTGTGTATCAAAGGTTGTGTCATAGGTAGGTCTAGTAATGATGGATGTTTAAAAGAAATCCTAAAGACGTGTTTCGAGAAAGTGCCGATAAACCCCAATTTTGGCAGTTTTTTGCCAATTCTGGCGAAATAAGGGTTAAATCGAAAATTCCGCTTCGGTACATTTTTAGATTTTTTGCCCCTCTATGCGTGTACAAAATTTCGTGAAAATCGGTTCGAAAATGGCTTCTGAATCGTACGGACAAAATGTGTGGAAAAAAAAAAAAAAACCCAAAAACCCCCCAAAAAACTAGACTTTATGATTCTGGAGAATCATGGCTTTTCCTGATGAGATTCCATGATTCTTCATGACGCCACAGTGTCTGATGAATTGTTTTTAACTGTCTCACTGAAGTTCCTCCATTGATTTTAAGAGAAAGGTGAATATAGTAGTCTCAGTTTGATAAAACATTGTTTACGTAAAAACCATCATTAACAGTGGAGGGGTTAATATCAATATTGTCGTCCTACGAGTCAATGTCCGACAAAGAGAGTTATGTTTGTTTGACACATACCCACTGAGTGCTGTGTCTGTTTGAAAATGGTCCATTTTATCTCAAATGTATCAAAAATATTGATGTCTGGTCCTGTATCAATTATCTCCTATTAGACCACAGTTGTTATGCATTATTATGTAATTTTTTCACACCTTGTAGAGCTCACCTATCACATGTCTGTTAATAGCAGAAGTAAATTTCTCTCCAATTGGTTTTTCCCCGTAGGATTAGTTTTATTTATTACAATGAAGATATCCATACATACAACGACAAACATGAAGTTATTACATTCATAAATAGGAAGTGTTGTTTGTACATATGTGGAGATAAAATATACCCTGGGACGGAGAAGGGGAGTATAGCCTTCTTACAAACTAGTATATATCTAGCCCCACTGCCGGGGAAATCTTGGCGCCATGCACCACTGCATTTGATAACCGCCTTACAGAGTAGTAAATATACCTGCCCCCCTTCCCATGTTGGGGACCCCACCTTTTATTGTAAGGTTCCTTAGGCACAACATAGCGTCAATAAGATGGATATATACTGCCACGTCGCCACCCTGGGGCGGAGGAGGGGCAGTGTATAGCCGTTTTACAGACTAGTATATACCTGGACCCACTGTCGGGGAAATGCTATAGTGTCAACACTATTTGGTATTATAAGTAACTGATCCCATTGCAGCTAACGTTATTTACTGCTTTCTTATCATGCAGTGGCAGGGCGCGGTGGCATTGTGGTAGCCGGTTCTCGTCAGATCACCGAAGTAAAGCAACGTTGAGCCTGGTTTATCATTGGATGGGTGGCCGTCTGAGCGATCAATTCGGACTCCCATGCTGTGTCCTTGGGCAAGGCACTTAACTCTGATTGTCCATAGGGGGCATGATGCCGCCATGTACTAAGGCATTCTGTCACGGTCATGATTAGCCATTGTGCATAAGTATATGCCCTTAAACACCAATAAATAAATAATAAATGATACCATGCAGGGCAGTGTGGAATACGAGGGGAGGCGTACCTTTCAATATGTGTTTGGTTGGAGAAAGAGGCAGGGAGGATGTGGTAACCTTGGTAATTTTGTTTGGATAAATCGACCGCTGGCGTGGGACACCGTGGAATTGACCGATGAAGCGGGACACAGTGAGAGTGGAACTTATGGGCAGTTATTCTTGATAATAAATAACTATACACTTACTTTTGAGTTCATACAAGGTGAGTATAGTAGTCTCAAATGAGAATGGCCAATATTTGTCTTGAAAACCTACGAGAGGCTTTTAGAGAAATCCTCGGAAAATACGAATTTTTAACCTTTTGAGGGGTATCGCTCTGTAACCAGCTCTAAACGGATTAATGCTTGGTTTTATGAATACCTTCATTACTTACAAAAATGATCCTCAGTGAATTTCACTTCCAATGAGGAAGGTTATGTTTATCACGCAGGTACACATTGGGTGTTATGGGTGCCCCAAAACAGCCCATTTTCTCAAAATGTCTATACTTTGCAGGCTCTGGGGGGTTAATAATTGCTTACCGGAATAGTTTGTCCATGCAACTTGTAATGTCACTCAAAGACCTGCAAATGGTCAATTTTTCTTGAAAACGTACTAGATTTTTTTGAGAAATCCACAGAAAACGGGAATTTTAAGCTTTTGAGGGGTATATCTCCTTAACTAGTCGACAATGGGTTAAGACCTCGATTTGTGAATATCCTTACTACTTACAAAAATGTTTCTCTATCAGGTTTGCGTCCAGTAAAAGAAGTTACGTTTCTCTGTGGCATTTCCATTTGATGTTGTCAGTGTCCAAAAACAGACTATTTCTTCAAAATTTTTGACATTTAGCAGCCCATGGAGGGTTAACAAATACCTACCAGAATAATGTATGCAACTGGTAATGTGATACCAAGACCTATCAACGGCCATTTTCTCTTGAAACCCTACAAGATGTTTAAAGAAATCCAGGGAAAGCGATTTTTAAGCTTTCGATGGGTATCCCTGTTAACCTCCACAACAGGGGTTAACGCTTGGTTTTTGAATACCCTTATTACTTACAAAAATGGTCCTCTGTGAATTCCACTTCCAACAAAGGTGATTATGTTTACCTCCCGTGTATACTTTGGGTGCTGTGCGTGTCCGAAAACAGCCCATGTCAACAAAATTACGATGCTTGGCAGCTTGTAGATGGTTAATAAACGCTCACCAGAGTATTTTGTCCCTGCTACTTGTAATGTCACATAAAGACCTACGAATAGTCAATTTTTCGTGAACCCCTACAAGTTACTGTTAGGGAAATTCACAGAAAATGGGAATTTAAAGCTTTTAAGGGATATCTCTCTTAGCCTACCCAAAATGGGTTAAGACTTCGACTTTTGAATACCCTTACTACTTACAAAAATGTTTCTGTATAAATTGTACACTCGATAAAAGGAGGCGCTTTTCTTTGTGGTGTACCCATTGGGTGCTGTTGGTGTCCAGAAACAGCCCATTTTATCACAATTTTGACGTTGGGGAGCCCTGGGAGGGTTAACTAATGCTGAACGGAATATTTTGTCCATGCAACTTGTAATGTCGCACCAAGACCTGCGAATAGCCGATTTTTTCTTGAAAACCTACAAGATGTTTTTAGAGAAATCCACAGAAAATGGGTATTTCAAGATTTTAATGGGTATCTCTCTTTAACCAGCCAAAAATGGGTTAAGACGTCGAATCTTGAATACCCTTACCACTTTCAAAAATATTTTCCGATCAATTTTGCGTCCGATAAATGAAGGCCACTTTCTCTGTGGTATACCGTTTGGGTGCTGTTGGCGTCCAAAAACAGCCCATTTTATCACAATTTGGACTTTTAGCAGCCCGTGGAGGGTTAACAAATGCTCACCGCAGTATTTTGTCCATGCAACTTCTATTGTCACATCAAGGCCTGGGAGTGACAATTTTTTCTTGAAAATCTACAAGACTCGTTTAGAGAAATCCACGGAAAACCTGAATTTTTTAGCTTTATGGGGGTATTGCTGTTTAACCAGCCCAAAACGGGTTAACGCTTGGTTTTTTGAACACCCTTATTACTTACAAAAATGATCCTCGGTGAATTCCACTTCCAATAAATGATGGTATGTTTATCTCTCGTGTATCGTTTGGGTTCTCTGGGGGCCTGAAACCGGCCCATTTCATCAAAATTTCGATGTTTGGCAGCCTGTGGAGGGTTACCATATGCATCGCCAGATATGTCATGTGTATCAAAGGTCGTGGCACAGGCAGGTCTATCAATGATGAAGGTTTAAAAAAAATCTACAAGACGTGTTTCGAGAAAGTGCCGATAAACCCCAATTTTGACAGTTTTTCCCAATTCTGACGAAATAAGGGTTAAATCGAAAATTCCGCTTGGGTACATTTTTAGATTTTGTGCCCCTCTATGCGTGTGCAAAATTTCGTGAAAATCGGTTAGAAAATGGCTTCGGAATCGTACGGACAAAATGTGTGGAAAAAAAAAAAAAAAAAAAAACCCCCCCAAAAAAAAACTAGACTTTATGATTCTGGAGAATCATGGCTTTTCCCGATGAGATTCCATGATTCTTCATGACCCCACCGTGTCTGATGAATTGTTTTTAACTGTCTCACTGAAGTTCCTTCATTGATGTTATGAGAAAGGTGAGTATAGTAGTCTCAAATGACTTGGCTCGATCCTAATTAACACCATAATTATGGAAACACTGGAACTACCAGCGTGACTGAAGAGAACAATAGCAGCTCTGGGCATCTCTTGCCCTGTCACCTGGACTGTCCGGGAGACTGGCAAGAGAGTGCATCTGAACTTGGAGTTCGTCATTGAAGAGCACAACACCGCCACACCTTCTTCGGGGAGAGGTAGCACCTTTTGTGAGAGGAACCCCTCTCACACTGGTCCTCACCCGAAGAAGCCTGGACCTGGCCCTGAAAAGAAGAAGAGCAAGAAGAAGAAGAAGAGTCCGTCCACCAAGCGCCGGGATTCCAGGTGCCTGGAGGCTTTCCGGAATAGAAAGAAAGAGGTGAGCGAGAGGATGGAGGTCCTGGAGGCAGCTGCCAGTTCCCATCCTAGTCCCACTAGTACACCCAACCAACTGCCAGCTCCTGAGCCGGTACTGTTGGATGAGGAACGTCTGGTGGAGACTGAGGAGGAACCGGAGGTTGCCTTTTCACCACCTCCCACCCCTCACTCCCCACTTCCTTCTCTACCGGACAGCCCGGGTGTGTCAATCTCAGCAACACAGCCACCTAAGTCTGCAGTCACCGCCGAAGAATTAAGGAGAATAATATAGATGGGAAGGCGAGCAGTTGAGATGGGAAACCGAATCGCCTCCGAAACCCACGAGTTCAGGGAACAATCCAAGGCAGATCTCAAAAAGGAATTAGACGCAATCCATTCACCAAACTCAACACTAAACTCAACATCGTCGACTTCCACATCACAATCTCAACCAACTCCAAAGAAAAAGAGCCGGAAGAAGCCTAGACGGGGTTAAGCCACCTCCCTCCTTCCTTTTCCTCCTCCACCACGCCTTGACATCCTACAAAAACAACAAACAGCTAACGAGGGTCGAAAGGGGCTTGTCCTCCAAATCGTCCCTGCGCGCCTTCGGCGCGTCAAACCATTTCGTTCGTCTCAAATGACTCAGTTGATAAGAAAATTGTTTAGGGAAAAAACATCATTAACGGTGGAGTGGGTTAATATCAATATCGTCGTCCGACAAGTTAATGACCCACAAAAGGAGTTATGTTTGTTTGACACATACCCACTGAGTGCTGTGTCTATTTGAAAATGGTCCATTTTATCTCAAATGTATCCAAAATATTGATGTCTGGCAGCTTGTAGAGGGATGACAAGTACTAACAGGAATATTTTTCCATGCAACTTGTAATGTCACACTAAGAACTGCAAATGGCCATTTTTTCTTTAAAATCTTCCAAGATGTTTTCAGAGAAATCCCTGCGCATACGCTCTTTTCCAATTCGACGTGACGAAATGCGACATTCATGTCGCTCTTCATGGAAAGTGATGCCACAACTATTCATGAACAAGGAGTGAAAATTTCATGGAAATCTGCCTAGAATATGTTGAGATATGGTGTTTTGGAGAGAGGAGGTAATTGTTTGAATTTGGTCCTTCCTTTTCAAGCCAGTTCGAAAAAAGACGTCGGGAATGGGCGCAGAATCCTTCAGTGCCTCCTCGCTGGAGTAAGTCCACTTAAATGTTACAATTGTGTGTGACTGGTGGAGAGTTGACTGTAAATGGAAGTTGCTTCTTTAAGACAGCCACCAGGGACCCCAACACAACCTTTAAACTTACGAGAATCTCAGAAGTTTAAAGTCAAGAGAAATTGGTGGTGATTGGGTTTCTGGCAGGCAGGAAAAGGTTGACGAAGATTTGCATATTGGACATTAAAATAGCACTTCAGACATACACGAACGGTGTTCAGACCGCTGGAGGCAGCGACTTGAAATTTTCAGAACTTGTTCTACGAACCCTGGCCGACATTTTGGGATCTGTTTGGAGTGTCCGGACCGCGTGGAAAACACCACGCATCGCTTGGAATGTGAGAGTACTATTCGTCCCGACTCTATCAGTTTAGAATGGACACGGGCAGTGTTGTAGACGACTGTAGAGCTGCGATTGAGCATAACGTCCCAGGTTTCGGTGCCGCATTGCCTAACCAGCCCCAAAAGAGCGGCGGGGGAGGGGTATCATGACACTATCTTTAAACCTTAGATAATCGTCAGAAATTGAAGTGAAAAGAAATCGGCGGTGAGTAGGTTTTTTGGCGGGTAACGAATAACGAAAATTTGCCAATTAGACATTAAAATTGCACTTCTCACAAACATGAACCGTGCCTAGACCGCTGAAGGCAGCGACATCTAATTTTCAGAACTTGTTCTACGCACCCTGGCCGACATTTTGGCATCTGTTGCGAGTGTCGAGGCCGCGTGAAGAACACCACGCATCGCGTGGAAAGTGAGAGTGCTATTCGTCCCGACTCTATCAGTTTGGAATGGACTTGAGGACTGTTGTAGACTACTGCAGAGCAGCGATTGAGCATGAAGTCGGAGTTTTTTGTGCCTAATTGCCTAACCGGCTCCAAGGTATGATTTTTCGTCTGTACATCGCCCAGATCGACTGTAGTTTATACCGTTACTATACGTTGAAGTTGCCTTTTGTCATTTTCGCCACTTTCGCCCCAGATTTGAGAGTACCTTCCTTCAACCCCATTTTATAGCAAAATCTAGCCATGCTCCCAACAACGCCCTCTCCCCGTCGGCCCGGGTGCTTCTAAAAATAGAAAGGTCAATGAGTAGGGGCCCGTTAGCAAACAAACGGGTGAACGGCAGGTGTACTTGGTGAAAAAACAGTTGTGTGAACATCCCCAGAAGTGAAAACCTATGCTCAGTGGCTGTAATCAAGATGTTAATTTAGACTCCCATTACGGCCAAGATACTACAGAATGCAAATGGATGGGTGGCGGGCATCATCACTGGATCTAATGTTGTATTTCATGTTTTCTTTATATTCTATTTATTTTTTTGATCTCTCTCTCTCTCTCTCTCTCTCTCTCTCTCTCTCTCTCTCTCTCTATCAGTTTAATTTGTGTTTGTCTATAATGTTTATAATATTTAGATTTTGCTAGATTCTGTTATTTATGGAATACGTTCTGCCATATTGTAAATTATTAGTCACCGTACAGGAACGGAGGGGCTTCTAAGTGGTAAGCACTTGTCCTCCAATCCTGATTTGCATTGTCAAATGGCAAATAAAATATGTTTAATCTAATCTAACAGTAGGTGTGGGGGGGGGGGGGGGCATGTGTCCTAGGTAAAAAATCAGCAGGGGGCAGGTGTCCTAGGTAAAATAAACAGCATGGGGGGGGGGGGGGGGATGTCCCCGCTAATTAATTTTAATAGCAGGCAGTTGTTCATGGGGCAGGTGTCCTATCCCACTGGCACTTGGCCTTGATGGAAATAACATTTCAACAAGAAACAACGGGAAACTTATTTGCAATAAAGCTGCAAATATAAACTTGATTTTAGGACCATTCCATGGACATTTTAAAGCCTACTGCGATATCAGCGTTTCTTACTCTCGTCCTTTCACCACACCGCAGTATTTTACCCGAGTCGAGTTCTGACGTCATGCAAGTTTGACCGACATGCTTTCAATTTTGTTATTGACAACATATTTATAATTTCGTGCTTACTGATCCGAATTTTGAAAACGACACACGCAATCGCGAAAGCGTTTTCTGAAAAACACGATTCTGTAAAAGGTTTTAGTGAAATTTGATTATTTTTTTTATTTTCAATTTCGATGGCTCTTGTCGAAAAGGTGCTAATCACTGATCGTCCCAAACGAGATCAAAGAAACGCCGTAGTTTAATAACAGACAGAGAATCTTCTAAGAATATACATGCGCAATCCTAAAATGCAATAAATCAAGTGTTTTTTCACGTTTTATGAGAGAAATATGTCCAATTGTATCATTGAATCATTTTTAGGTATATGTGGGTGAGAAATTTTCTATACGGACAAAATACAGGCTAAATAAAATATTTGCCATCATTTTCCGCAGACGTATTTTTGTCTTTGCTTCTTGGTGAAATTTCTTGCTGCTAAATAGAACGAAGGTGTGTTATTTGATGTGGTCAGAACCGTCAGGTGGTCGGGTCCGAAACCGCACCTCGCAGAAGATTTAGTGGGGGTGTCGATTTTACAAGTAATGTAGGCAGCGTACACAGCATGGGCTGTCTGTCTTTAATCTGACAAAACAGGGTTAAGGCTTGGTTTTTTGAATACCCTTATTTATTTATTTATTTATTTATTTATTTATTTATTTATTTATTTATTTATTTATTTATTTATTTATTTATTTTTTGGTGTTTAAGGTCACATACTTCTGCACAATGGCTAATCGTGACCGTGACAATTTTAGAGGTGGAGGAAGCCGGAGTACCCGGAGAGAACCACCAAGCATCGACGAGCAACTGTCAGCTCTTCAACATTCTCACTCTGTTCAGGCTCCGCTCAGGCAGGTTTACAGAGGTTGAAGACATGTGTACCATCGACGTGCAGTATGCCTTAGTACACGGGGACATCGTGCCCCCATGTCGGCAACCGGGCCAAAGTGCCTTGCCCAAGGACACAACGTGAGTCGTCCCGGACGGGGATGGAACTCGGGACCTCTAGCATAGAAGTACAACAGTCTACCACTGAGCCACCACGCCCCCTTGAATACCCTTAACACTATCATACATTATCCCTCAGGAATTCAAAGTCTGATAAAAGAGGTCATGTTTATCTATTGCATACCCATTTTGCTGCCCGAAAACAGCCGATTTTATTAAAATTTTGACGTTTAGCAGCCTGTAGAGGGATTAACAAACGACTAGCGGAATATTCTATCTATGCAATTTGTAAGACCTGCCAATGTCAAATTGTTCTTGAAAATCCCCAACAAGCAGTTAGCGAAATCCACGGAAAATGTAAATTTTAAGCGTTTAAGGGGCATCTCTCCTTATCCAGTTAAAAATGGGTTAAGTTTCATTCTTTTAAATACCCTTACTACTTACAAACCTTAAACACCAATTAGATTCCATGATTTTTCTTGACCCCCCACAGTGTCTGATGAATTGTTTTTAACTGTCTCACTAAAGTTCCTTCATTGATGTTATGAGAACGGTGAGTATCGTAGTCTCAAATGATTCGGTTTGGTTTTGATAAAAAAAATGTTTAGGTAAAACCCATCATTAATGGTAGAATGGGTTAATATCAATATCAATGTTTCCCTATCAGTTTTGCGTCCGGTAAAAGAAGTTACGTTTCTCTGTGGCATTTCCGTTTGATGTTCTTGGTGTCCAAAAACAGACTATTTCCTCAATTTTTTTACATTTAGCAGCCCATGAAGGGTTAACAAATGCCTACCAGAATAATTGATTGATGCAACTGGTCATATGACACCAAGACCTATCAACGGCCATTTTCTCTTGAAAACCCCCAAAAATGTTTGTAAAGAAATCCAGGGTAAACGATTTTTCAAGCTTTTGATGGGTATCCCTGTTAACCTCCCCAACAGGGGTTAACGCTTGCCTTTTTGAATACCTTTATTACTTACAAAAATGGTCCTCTGTGAATTCCACTTCAAACAAAGGAGATTATGTTTATCTCTCATGTATACATTAGGTGCTGTGCGTGTCTGAAAACAGTCCCATGTTAACAACATTACGATGCTTGGCAGCTTGTAGATGGTTAAAAAACGCTCACCGGAGTATTTTGTCCAAGCAACTTTTAATGTCACATAAACACCTACGAATAGTCAATTTGTCTTGAAACCCTACAAGTTACCGTTAGGGAAATTCACAGAAGATGGGAATTTAAAGCTTTCAAGGGATATCTCTCTTTAGCCTGCCCAAAATGGGTTAAGACGTCGACTTTTGAATACCCTTACTACTTACAAAAATGTTTCCATATAAATTGTATGCGCGATAAAAAAAGGCACTTTTCTTTGTGGTGTACCCTTTGGGTGCTGTTGGTGTGCAAAAACAGACCATTTTATCGCAATTTTGACCTTCAGCAGCCCGGGGAGGGTTAACTAATGCTGACCGGAATATTTTGTTCATGCGACTTGTAATGTCACACCAAGACCTGCAAATAGCCGCTTTTTCTTGAAAACCTACAAGATGTTGTTAGAGAAATCCACAGAAAATGGATATTTTAAGATTTTAATGGGTATCTCTCTTTAACCAGCCCAAAATGGGTTAAGACGTCAAATTTTGAATACCCTTACCACTTTCAAAAATATTTTCCGATCAATTTTGCGTCCGATAAATGAAGGCCCCTTTCTCTGTGGTATATCGTTTAGGTGCTGTTGGTGTCTAAAAACAGCCCATTTTATCACAATTTTTACGTTTAGCAGCTCGGGGAGGGTTAACTAATGCCGACCGGAATATTTTATCCATGCAACTTGTAATGTCACACCAAGACCTGAGAGTGACCAATTTTTCTTGAAAATCTACAAGACTCGTTTAGAGAAATCCACGGAAAACATGAAGTTTTGAGCTTTTGGGGGGTATTGCTGTTTAACCAGCCCAAAACGGGTTAACACTTGGTTTTCTGAACACCCTTATTACTTACAAAAATGATCTTCGGTAAATTCCAGTTCCAATAAAGGAAGTTATGTTTACCTCTCGGGTATCGTTTGGGTGTTGTGGGGGTCTGAAACCGGCCCATTTCATCAAAATTTCGATGTTTGGCAGCCTGTGGAGGGTTACCATATGCATCGCCAAATATGTCGTGTGTATCAAAGGTTGTGTCATAGGCAGGTCTAGTAATGATAGATGTTTAAAAAAAATCCTAAAGACGTGTTTCGAGAAAGTGCCGATAAACCCCAATTTTGGCAGTTTTTTGCCAATTCTGGCGAAATAAGGGTTAAATCGAAAATTCCGCTTTGGTACATTTTTAGATTTTTTGCCACTCTATGCGTGTGCCAAATTGTGTGAAAATCGGTTCGAAAATGGCTTCTGAATCGTACGGACAAAAATGTGTGGAAAAAAAAAAAAAAAAAAAAAAACCCCAAAAAAAAAAAAAAAAAAAAAAATAATAATCCGTAGAAAAACAATAGTCTTTTCCAGAGGGAAAAGCCTAAAAAAAAAACAAAAAACATAATAATCCGTAGAAAAACGATAGTCTTTTCCAGAGGGAAAAGCCTAAAAAAAAAAAAAAAACCCCAAAAAATAATAATCCGTAGAAAAACAATAGTCTTTTCCAGAGGGAAAAGCCTAACAAGATTTTTCCATTTCAAGAAATCGAGAGATTCACCTATTCCGCTTGTCTTTTTAGGCAGCGACGAAATAAGATTGCATATAGAGCTGGTAGTTTTTTAGGCTATATTAAGTGCATAGCCGATAGAAAACTCCCTACAGTGTCTAACAATTCTTTCGGCAATACTCTTTCACATTGGCGTGAATGCTGTATGCTTAATCTCCAAGTTAGGGCTAAATAGCAAACCCGTTGAACAGATAGCGTGTACTTAATAATAACAACATGTGCATGTGTGACACCATAGATTGTGGCAAACGTTTTCGCAGCAGCCATCCCAAACATTCAACGTGTGTACCTGAAGCTCACCCGAACTCGGTCATATTATTAGAAAGTCCCGAAACCAAGCATGGGCCTCGAGGCAGCCGCCCCTCTCTCTCAACCCACACCCCGAACGTGCACATACCCTCTCCTGACATTCAACATGATAGAATGGGAAATTGGTGTCGCTCTCTGTGTGAAAAGATGCGGTAACTATTTGTGAAGAATGAGTGAAAAAATGATGGAAATCGGCCAAGAATTGGCCGAGATATAGCGTTTTAATGAGTTGAGGTAATTGTTTGAATTTGGTCCCGTTCTAGCCGGTGCGACCTGACGCTGGGTATATATCTGGGGTTGTGGCACTGCTGCCCCTCTGGGGTAGTTCCGCTTGAAATCGTGGATTCTCAGTTTCTGGTGGAGAGACGCTGGTGACTGAAAGATGCATTGTGTACACTGGCGCCAAATGGACCTCGCCAAGCTGGTAACAGTTAGATATTTGTCAGAAATGAAAAGTGGACAGTAATCGCGCATGGGTTAATGGCGAATAGGCGGTAATCTGGCTAATTTGACATTAAAATTGAACAGACAGCAGTGTCGCTCATACGCCCACTACGTTCAGACCACTGGAGGCAGCTACACGAAATTTTCAGAAGTTGTTCTACTCTTCCCGCCCGACAGGTTAGTATCTTTGTCGAGTGGCGTGACCGCGTGGGAACAATGTGGATCGCGTGGAAACCGAAGGGACGATTCGTCCCTCCTCTATTCCCAATGCAACGACGTTTCCATTCACTATTCACCTGTCACCCGTCGAGTTTGGCATTATTTCTGTCTATTTGACGAACTGTTCAGCTTTCAATATTCACACGTTCACGTGGGACTGAAAGTTTGGAGTTAAACTGCTTATTTCAGAGCGTACCGGCAGAAACTGACAACTCGACCCGGTGGCGAAAAAGCCGTCGTCTGGCTAATTTGACATTCAAACTGAACAGATACAATGTCGGATACACGCCAATTATGTCCCGACCATACAAGGCAGCAACTTCAGATTCTCAGAATGTTTTCTCCTGTCCCTGCCCGACAGATTAGTATCTTTGTCAAGTGCCAAGACCGCGTGGAAACACCGTGGATCAGGTGGAAACCGAGGGGACGATTCGTCCCTACTTTCTTCTCAATTCAACGACTTTCCTATTCATTATTTACCTGTCACCGGCTGAGTTTGGCATTATATCTGTCTATTTGATGAACGTTTCAACCTTAACTATTTGCGGCCTCGTGTTTCACCACCGAAAGGCCACTGCACGGTTACCAATATATTCAGGGACTGATTTTGCGAAAAAACCCAATTATTCCGACTGTACCCACATGGGAACTCCTAAATCTGTAAGGGTTAAATTTTTAATAATAACGTATAAAACAGAAGTTGTCGTGCTACGCTTGCTGCATGCAGGCATAGAAAACATTCAGCGCTCAACGAATTAGGAATGGAGTAAATTGTCACTTAAACCAGCGAAATTCTGAAAAAAATGAGAGTTTTTTTTCGACGGCACCTACCTTTATGCATCCGAGACAGGGACTGCGTTAAACTTTACAGCAACCTTATAACAGAAAATATTCTTGGAATTGAACTGTGAATCCGAATTTCGAAAGCCTACAGAATGCAAATGTGTGGGTGGCGGGCATCATCACTGGATCTAATGTTGTATTTCATGGTTTCTTTATATTCTGTACTGTATCCGTATGGGTACGTCACAGATTCCCTTTGGGCTATTATGTGACGGGGTGGTCTGCGCAGGTCTAGTAGCGCTGGCTGAGGAGCTTTGATTTGAAATCCTCAGTTTTACTGACGCACACAATTGAGTCTTCCAGATGGTTCCAGTCTATTGCTGTGCGTACAAACAGTGAATTTTTGTATTGTTCAGTTCTACTTGGTGGTACCGATACTGTTCTTTTGTTGTTTCTCACTTGGTTTTCTATGATGTTTTTTGTGTCGAAGTTGTCATATCTTGTAGCTCTGATTTGTCTTTTCTGCCTTTGGAATTTGATAAGATCCCCTGGAGGGAGTGCCGGTACCTGCCCCTCAACAACTTTAAAGTAGATAATCAGCCGTTTTTGCTGTCGTCTAGTTTGTAGTGGTGGTAGTTCAAGATTTTTTAGCATTTTGGTCAGGGATCCCTCTTCTCTTGACTTGTAATCCTTGGTGATGAATCTTGCTCCTCTTCTTTGTATAGCTTCTAGTTTGTTTATTTCATTTTGTGTATAGGGGTCCCATATAATTGAACCATATTCCATGATGGATCTAACTAGTGCTATATATGCGGTCTTGCGGCATTCTCTAGGGCAATGTTGTAAGTTGCGCCTGAGGAATCCTAGTGTGGAGCTTGCTTTGTTGCAGACATTGGTGATATGTTCTTTCCATTTAAGATCCTCTTGTATTTGTAAATTCTATTTATTTTTTTGATCTCTCTCTCTCTCTCTCTCTCTCTCTCTCTCCTCTCTCTCAGTTTAATTTGTGTTTGTCTATAATGTTTATAATATTTTGATTTTGCTAGATTCTGTTATTTATGGAATACGTTCTGCCATATTGTAAATTATTAGTCACCGTACAGGAACGGAAGGGCTTCTAAGTGGTAAGCACTTGTCCTCCAATCCTGATTTGCATTGTCAAATGGCAAATAAAATATGTTTAATCTAATCTAACAGTAGGGCGGGGGGGGGGGGGGGGGGGCATGTGTCCTAGGTAAAAAAACAGCAGGGTGCAGGTGTTCTAGGTAAAATAAACAGCATGGGGGGGGGGGGGGATGTCCCCGCTAATTAATTTTAATAGCAGGCAGTTGTTCATGGGGCAGGTGTCCTATCCCACTGGTACTTGGCCTTGATGGAAATAACATTTCAACAAGAAACAACGGGAAACTTATTTGCAATAAAGCTGCAAAAACAAACTTGATTTTAGGACCATTCCATGGACATTTTAAAGCCTACTGCGATATCAGCGTTTCTTACTCTCGTCCTTTCACCACACCGCAGTATTTTACCCGAGTCGAGTTCTGACGTCATGCAAGTTTGACGGACATGCTTTCAATTTTGTTATTGACAACAACATATTTATAATTTCGTGCTTACTGATCCGAATTTTGAAAACGACACACGCAATCGCGAAAGCATTTTCTGAAAAACACGATTCTGTAAAAAATTTTAATGAAATTTGATTATTTTTTTTTATTTTCTATTTCGAGGGCTCTTGTCGAAAAGGTGCTAATCACTGATCGTCCCAAACGAGATCAAAGACACGCCGTAGTTTAATAACAGACAGAGAATCTTCTAAGAATATACATGCGCAATCCTAAAATGCAATAAATCAAGTGTTTTTTCACGTTTTATGAGAGAAATATGTCCAATTGTATCATTGAATCATTTTTAGGTATATGTGGGTGAGAAATTTTCTATACGGACAAAATACAGACTAAATAAAATATTTGCCATTATTTTCCGCAGACGTATTTTTGTCTTTGCTTCTTGGGGAAATTTCTTGCTGCTAAATACAACGAAGATGTGTTATTTGATGTGGTCAGAACCGTCAGGTGGTCGGGTCCGAAACCGCACCTCGCAGAAGATGTAGTGGGGGGTGTCGATTTTACAAGTAATGTAGGCAGCGTACACGGCATGGGCTGTCTGTCTTTAATCCGACAAAACAGGGTTAAGGCTTGGGTTTTTGAATACCCTTAATTATTTATTTATTTATTTATTTATTTATTTATTTATTTATTTATTTATTTATTTATTTATTGGTGTTTAAGGTCACATACTTCTGCACAATGGCTAATCGTGACCGTGACAGTTTTAGAGGTGGAGGAAGCCGGAGTACCCGGAGAGAACCACCAAGCATCGACGAGCAACTGTCAGCTCCTCAACATTCTCACTCTGTTCAGGCTCCGCTCAGGCAGGGTTACAGAGGTTGAAGACATGTGCACCATCGACGTGCAGTATGCCTTAGTACACGGGGACATCGTGCCCCTATGTCGGCAACCGGACCAAAGTGCCTTGCCCAAGGACACAACGTGAGTCGTCCCGGACGGGGATCGAACTCGGGACCTCTAGCATAGAAGTACAACAGTCTACCACTGAGCCACCGCGCTCCCTTGAATACCCTTAATACTATCATACATTATTCCCCAGGAATTCTAAATCTGATAAAAGAGGTCATGTTTATCTATTGCATACCCATTTTGCTGCCCGAAAACAGCCGATTTTATTAAAATTTTGACGTTTAGCAGCCGGTAGAGGGATTAACAAACGACTAGCGGAATATTCTATCTATGCAATTTGTAAGACCTGCCAATGTCAAATTGTTCTTGAAAATCCCCAACAAGCAGTTAGCGAAATCCACGAAAATGTAAATTTTAAGCGTTTAAGGGGCATCTCTCCTTATCCAGTTCAAAATGGGTTAAGTTTCATTCTTTTAAATACCCTTACTACTTACAAACCTTAAACACCAATTAGATTCCATGATTTTTCTTGACCCCCACAGTGTCTGATGAATTGTTTTTAACTGTCTCACAAAAGTTCCTTCATTGATGTTATGAGAAAGGTGAGTATAGTAGTCTCAAATGATTCGGTTTGGTTTTGATAAAAAAATGTTCAAGTAAAACCCATCATTAATGGTAGAATGGGTTAATATCAATATCAATGTTTCCCTATCAGTTTTGCGTCCGGTAAAAGCCCATGAAGGGTTAACAAATGCCTACCAGAATAATTGATCCATGCAACTGGTCATATGACACCAAGACCTATCAACGGCCATTTTCTCTTGAAAACCCCACAAAATGTTTGTAAAGAAATCCAGGGAAAACGATTTTTAAGCTTTTGATGGGTATCCCTGTTAACCTCCCCAACAGGGGTTAACGCTTGGCTTTTTGAATACCTTTATTACTTACAAAAATGGTCCTCTGTGAATTCCACTTCAAACAAAGGAGATTATGTTTATCTCTCATGTATACATTAGGTGCTGTGCGTGTCTGAAAACAGTCCCATGTTAACAACATTACGATGCTTGGCAGCTTGTAGATGGTTAATGTCACATAAACACCTACGAATAGTCAATTTGTCTTGAAACCCTACAAGTTACCGTTAGGGAAATTCACAGAAAATGGGAATTTAAAGCTTTCAAGGGATATCTCTCTTTAGCCTGCCCAAAATGGGTTAAGACGTCGACTTTTGAATACCCTTACTACTTACAAAAATGTTTCCATATAAATTGTACGCGCGATAAAAGAAGGAACTTTTCTTTGTGGTGTACCCTTTGGGTGCTGTTGGTGTGCAAAAACAGCCCATTTTATCGCAATTTTGACCTTCAGCAGCCCGGGGAGGGTTAACTAATGCTGACCGGAATATTTTGTTCATGCGACTTGTAATGTCACACCAAGACCTGCAAATAACCGATTTTTCTTGAAAACCTACAAGATGTTGTTAGAGAAATCCACAGAAAACGGGTATTTTAAGATTTTAATGGGTATCTCTCTTTAACCAGCCCCAAATGGGTTAAGACGTCAAATTTTGAATACCCTTACCACTTTCAAAAATATTTTCCGATCAATTTTGCGTCCGATAAATGAAGGCCCCTTTCTCTGTGGTATATCGTTTGGGTGCTGTTGGTGTCTAAAAACAGCCCATTTTATCACAGTTTTTGCGTTTAGCAGCTCGGGGAGGGTTAACTAATGCTGACCGGAATATTCTATCCATGCAACTTGTAATGTCACACCAAGACCTGAGAGTGACCATTTTTTCTTGAAAATCTACAAGACTCGTTTAGAGAAATCCACTGAAAACATGAAGTTTTGAGCTCTTTTGGGGTATTGCTGTTTAACCAGCCCAAAACGGGTTAACACTTGGTTTTCTGAACACCCTTATTACTTACAAAAATGATCCTCGGTGAATTCCACTTCCAATAAAGGAAGTTATGTTTACCACTCGGGTATCGTTTGGGTGTTGTGGGGGTCTGAAACCGGCCCATTTCATCAAAATTTCGATGTTTGGCAGCCTGTGGAGGGTTACCATATGCATCGCCAAATATGTCGTGTGTATCAAAGGTTGTGTCATAGGTAGGTCTAGTAATGATGGATGTTTAAAAAAAATCCTAAAGACGTGTTTCGAGAAAGTGCCGATAAACCCCAATTTTGGCAGTTTTTTGCCAATTCTGGCGAAATAAGGGTTAAATCGAAAATTCCGCTTCGGTACATTTTTAGATTTTTTGCCTCTCTATGCGTGTGCAAAATTTCGTGAAAATCGGTTCGAAAATGGCTTCTGAATCGTACGGACAAAATGTGTGGAAACCCCCCCCCCCCCCCAAAAAAAACCCCAAAAAACAAAAAAAAAACCCAAAAAATAATAATCCGTAGAAAAACAATAGTCTTTTCCAGAGGGAAAGCCTAACAAGATTTTTCGATTTCAAGAAATCGAGAGATTCACCTATTCCGCTTGTCTTTTTAGGCAGCGACGAAATAAGATTGCATATAGAGCTGGTAGTTTTTTAGGCTATATTAAGTGCATAGCCGATAGAAAACTCCCTACAGTGTCTAACAATTCTTTCGGCAATACTCTTTCACATTGGCGTGAATGCTGTATGCTTAATCTCCAAGTTAGGGCTAAATAGCAAACCCGTTGAACAGATCGCGTGTACTTAATAATAACAACATGTGCATGTGTGACACCATAGATTGTGGCGAACGTTTTCGCAGCAGCCATCCCAAACATTCAACGTTTGTACCTGAAGCTCACCCGAACTCGGTCATATTATTAGAAAGTCCCGAAACCAAGCATGGGCCTCGAGGCAGCCGCCCCTCTCTCTCAACCCACACCCCGAACGTGCACATACCCTCTCCTGACATTCAACATGATAGAATGGGAAATTGGTGTCGCTCTCTGTGTGAAAAGATGCGGTAACTATTTGTGAAGAATGAGTGGAAAAATGATGGAAATCGGCCAAGAATTGGCCGAGATATAGCGTTTTAATGAGTTGAGGTAATTGTTTGAATTTGGTCCCGTTCTAGCCGGTGCGACCTGACGCTGGGTATATATCTGGGGTTGTGGCACTGCTGCCCCTCTGGGGTAGTTCCGCTTGAAATCGTGGATTCTCAGTTTCTGGTGGAGAGACGCTGGTGACTGAAAGATGCATTGTGTACACTGGCGCCAAATGGACCTCGCCAAGCTGGTAACAGTTAGATATTTGTCAGAAATGAAAAGTGGACAGTAATCGCGCATGGGTTAATGGCGAATAGGCGGTAATCTGGCTAATTTGACATTAAAATTGAACAGACAGCAGTGTCGCTCATACGCCCACTACGTTCAGACCACTGGAGGCAGCTACACGAAATTTTCAGAAGTTGTTCTACTCTTCCCGCCCGACAGGTTAGTATCTTTGTCGAGTGGCGTGACCGCGTGGGAACAATGTGGATCGCGTGGAAACCGAAGGGACGATTCGTCCCTCCTCTATTCCCAATGCAACGACGTTTCCATTCACTATTCACCTGTCACCCGTCGAGTTTGGCATTATTTCTGTCTATTTGACGAACTGTTCAGCTTTCAATATTCACACGTTCACGTGGGACTGAAAGTTTGGAGTTAAACTGCTTATTTCAGAGCGTACCGGCAGAAACTGACAACTCGACCCGGTGGCGAAAAAGCCGTCGTCTGGCTAATTTGACATTCAAACTGAACAGATACAATGTCGGATACACGCCAATTATGTCCCGACCATACAAGGCAGCAACTTCAGATTCTCAGAATGTTTTCTCCTGTCCCTGCCCGACAGATTAGTATCTTTGTCAAGTGCCAAGACCGCGTGGAAACACCGTGGATCAGGTGGAAACCGAGGGGACGATTCGTCCCTACTTTCTTCTCAATTCAACGACTTTCCTATTCATTATTTACCTGTCACCGGCTGAGTTTGGCATTATATCTGTCTATTTGATGAACGTTTCAACCTTAACTATTTGCGGCCTCGTGTTTCACCACCGAAAGGCCACTGCACGGTTACCAATATATTCAGGGACTGATTTAGCGAAAAAAAAACCAATTATTCCGACTGTACCCACATGGGAACTCCTAAATCTGTAAGGGTTAAATTTTTAATAATAACGTATAAAACAGAAGTTGTCGTGCTACTCTTGCTGCATGCAGGCATAGAAAACATTCAGCGCTCAATGAATTAGGAATGGAGTAAATTGTCACTTAAACCAGCGAAATTCTGAAAAAATGAGAGTTTTTTTTCGACGGCACCTACCTTTATGCATCCGAGACAGGGACTGCGTTAAACTTTACAGCAACCTTATAACAGAAAATATTCTTGGAATTGAACTGTGAATCCGAATTTCGAAAGCCTACAGAATGCAAATGTGTGGGTGGCGGGCATCATCACTGGATCTAATGTTGTATTTCATGGTTTCTTTATATTCTGTACTGTATCCGTATGGGTACGTCACAGATTCCCTTTGGACTATTATGTGACGGGGTGGTCTGCGCAGGTCTAGTAGCGCTGGCTGAGGAGCTTTGATTTGAAGTCCTCAGTTTTACTGACGCACAAAATTGAGTCTTCCAGATGGTTCCAGTCTATTGCTGTGCGTACAAACAGTGAATTTTTGTATTGTTCAGTTCTACTTGGTGGTACCGATACTGTTCTTTTGTTGTTTCTCACTTGGTTTTCTATGATGTTTTTTGTGTCGAAGTTGTCATATCTTGTAGCTCTGATTTGTCTTTTCTGCCTTTGGAATTTGATAAGATCCCCTGGAGGGAGTGCCGGTACCTGCCCCTCAACAACTTTAAAGTAGAAAATCAGCCGTTTTTGCTGTCGTCTAGTTTGTAGTGGTGGTAGTTCAAGATTTTTTAGCATTTTGGTCAGGGATCCCTCTTCTCTTGACTTGTAATCCTTGGTGATGAATCTTGCTCCTCTTCTTTGTATAGCTTCTAGTTTGTTTATTTCATTTTGTGTATAGGGGTCCCATATAATTGAACCATATTCCATGATGGATCTAACTAGTGCTATATATGCGGTCTTGCGGCATTCTCTAGGGCAATGTTGTAAGTTGCGCCTGAGGAATCCTAGTGTGGAGCTTGCTTTGTTGCAGACATTGGTGATATGTTCTTTCCATTTAAGATCCTCTTGTATTTGTAAATTCTATTTATTTTTTTGATCTCTCTCTCTCTCTCTCTCTCTCTCTCTCTCTCTCTCTCTCTCTCTCTCTCTCCTCTCTCTCAGTTTAATTTGTGTTTGTCTATAATGTTTATAATATTTTGATTTTGCTAGATTCTGTTATTTATGGAATACGTTCTGCCATATTGTAAATTATTAGTCACCGTACAGGAACGGAAGGGCTTCTAAGTGGTAAGCACTTGTCCTCCAATCCTGATTTGCATTGTCAAATGGCAAATAAAATATGTTTAATCTAATCTAACAGTAGGGCGGGGGGGGGGGGGGGGGGCATGTGTCCTAGGTAAAAAAACAGCAGGGTGCAGGTGTTCTAGGTAAAATAAACAGCATGGGGGGGGGGGGGGGGGGGATGTCCCCGCTAATTAATTTTAATAGCAGGCAGTTGTTCATGGGGCAGGTGTCCTATCCCACTGGTACTTGGCCTTGATGGAAATAACATTTCAACAAGAAACAACGGGAAACTTATTTGCAATAAAGCTGCAAAAACAAACTTGATTTTAGGACCATTCCATGGACATTTTAAAGCCTACTGCGATATCAGCGTTTCTTACTCTCGTCCTTTCACCACACCGCAGTATTTTACCCGAGTCGAGTTCTGACGTCATGCAAGTTTGACGGACATGCTTTCAATTTTGTTATTGACAACAACATATTTATAATTTCGTGCTTACTGATCCGAATTTTGAAAACGACACACGCAATCGCGAAAGCATTTTCTGAAAAACACGATTCTGTAAAAAATTTTAATGAAATTTGATTATTTTTTTTTATTTTCTATTTCGATGGCTCTTGTCGAAAAGGTGCTAATCACTGATCGTCCCAAACGAGATCAAAGACACGCCGTAGTTTAATAACAGACAGAGAATCTTCTAAGAATATACATGCGCAATCCTAAAATGCAATAAATCAAGTGTTTTTTCACGTTTTATGAGAGAAATATGTCCAATTGTATCATTGAATCATTTTTAGGTATATGTGGGTGAGAAATTTTCTATACGGACAAAATACAGACTAAATAAAATATTTGCCATTATTTTCCGCAGACGTATTTTTGTCTTTGCTTCTTGGGGAAATTTCTTGCTGCTAAATACAACGAAGATGTGTTATTTGATGTGGTCAGAACCGTCAGGTGGTCGGGTCCGAAACCGCACCTCGCAGAAGATGTAGTGGGGGGGTGTCGATTTTACAAGTAATGTAGGCAGCGTACACGGCATGGGCTGTCTGTCTTTAATCCGACAAAACAGGGTTAAGGCTTGGGTTTTTGAATACCCTTATTTATTTATTTATTTATTTATTTATTTATTTATTGGTGTTTAAGGTCACATACTTCTGCACAATGGCTAATCGTGACCGTGACAGTTTTAGAGGTGGAGGAAGCCGGAGTACCCGGAGAGAACCACCAAGCATCGACGAGCAACTGTCAGCTCCTCAACATTCTCACTCTGTTCAGGCTCCGCTCAGGCAGGGTTACAGAGGTTGAAGACATGTGCACCATCGACGTGCAGTATGCCTTAGTACACGGGGACATCGTGCCCCTATGTCGGCAACCGGACCAAAGTGCCTTGCCCAAGGACACAACGTGAGTCGTCCCGGACGGGGATCGAACTCGGGACCTCTAGCATAGAAGTACAACAGTCTACCACTGAGCCACCGCGCTCCCTTGAATACCCTTAATACTATCATACATTATCCCCCAGGAATTCTAAATCTGATAAAAGAGGTCATGTTTATCTATTGCATACCCATTTTGCTGCCCGAAAACAGCCGATTTTATTAAAATTTTGACGTTTAGCAGCCGGTAGAGGGATTAACAAACGACTAGCGGAATATTCTATCTATGCAATTTGTAAGACCTGCCAATGTCAAATTGTTCTTGAAAATCCCCAACAAGCAGTTAGCGAAATCCACGAAAATGTAAATTTTAAGCGTTTAAGGGGCATCTCTCCTTATCCAGTTCAAAATGGGTTAAGTTTCATTCTTTTAAATACCCTTACTACTTACAAACCTTAAACACCAATTAGATTCCATGATTTTTCTTGACCCCCACAGTGTCTGGTGAATTGTTTTTAACTGTCTCACAAAAGTTCCTTCATTGATGTTATGAGAAAGGTGAGTATAGTAGTCTCAAATGATTCGGTTTGGTTTTGATAAAAAAATGTTCAAGTAAAACCCATCATTAATGGTAGAATGGGTTAATATCAATATCAATGTTTCCCTATCAGTTTTGCATCCGGTAAAAGCCCATGAAGGGTTAACAAATGCCTACCAGAATAATTGATCCATGCAACTGGTCATATGACACCAAGACCTATCAACGGCCATTTTCTCTTGAAAACCCCACAAAATGTTTGTAAAGAAATCCAGGGAAAACGATTTTTAAGCTTTTGATGGGTATCCCTGTTAACCTCCGCAACAGGGGTTAACGCTTGGCTTTTTGAATACCTTTATTACTTACAAAAATGGTCCTCTGTGAATTCCACTTCAAACAAAGGAGATTATGTTTATCTCTCATGTATACATTAGGTGCTGTGCGTGTCTGAAAACAGTCCCATGTTAACAACATTACGATGCTTGGCAGCTTGTAGATGGTTAATGTCACATAAACACCTACGAATAGTCAATTTGTCTTGAAACCCTACAAGTTACCGTTAGGGAAATTCACAGAAAGTGGGAATTTAAAGCTTTCAAGGGATATCTCTCTTTAGCCTGCCCAAAATGGGTTAAGACGTCGACTTTTGAATACCCTTACTACTTACAAAAATGTTTCCATATAAATTGTACGCGCGATAAAAGAAGGAACTTTTCTTTGTGGTGTACCCTTTGGGTGCTGTTGGTGTGCAAAAACAGCCCATTTTATCGCAATTTTGACCTTCAGCATCCCGGGGAGGGTTAACTAATGCTGACCGGAATATTTTGTTCATGCGACTTGTAATGTCACACCAAGACCTGCAAATAGCCGATTTTTCTTGAAAACCTACAAGATGTTGTTAGAGAAATCCACAGAAAACGGGTATTTTAAGATTTTAATGGGTGTCTCTCTTTAACCAGCCCCAAATGGGTTAAGACGTCAAATTTTGAATACCCTTACCACTTTCAAAAATATTTTCCGATCAATTTTGCGTCCGATAAATGAAGGCCCCTTTCTCTGTGGTATATCGTTTGGGTGCTGTTGGTGTCTAAAAACAGCCCATTTTATCACAGTTTTTGCGTTTAGCAGCTCGGGGAGGGTTAACTAATGCTGACCGGAATATTTTATCCATGCAACTTGTAATGTCACACCAAGACCTGAGAGTGACCATTTTTTCTTGAAAATCTACAAGACTCGTTTAGAGAAATCCACTGAAAACATGAAGTTTTGAGCTTTTTTGGGGTATTGCTGTTTAACCAGCCCAAAACGGGTTAACACTTGGTTTTCTGAACACCCTTATTACTTACAAAAATGATCCTCGGTGAATTCCACTTCCAATAAAGGAAGTTATGTTTACCACTCGGGTATCGTTTGGGTGTTGTGGGGGTCTGAAACCGGCCCATTTCATCAAAATTTCGATGTTTGGCAGCCTGTGGAGGGTTACCATATGCATCGCCAAATATGTCGTGTGTATCAAAGGTTGTGTCATAGGTAGGTCTAGTAATGATGGATGTTTAAAAAAAATCCTAAAGACGTGTTTCGAGAAAGTGCCGATAAACCCCAATTTTGGCAGTTTTTTGCCAATTCTGGCGAAATAAGGGTTAAATCGAAAATTCCGCTTCGGTACATTTTTAGATTTTTTGCCTCTCTATGCGTGTGCAAAATTTCGTGAAAATCGGTTCGAAAATGGCTTCTGAATCGTACGGACAAAATGTGTGGAAACCCCCCCCCCCCCCCCCCCCCCCCCCAAAAAAAACCCCAAAAAACAAAAAAAGAACCCAAAAAATAATAATCCGTAGAAAAAACAATAGTCTTTTCCAGAGGGAAAGCCTAACAAGATTTTTCGATTTCAAGAAATCGAGAGATTCACCTATTCCGCTTGTCTTTTTAGGCAGCGACGAAATAAGATTGCATATAGAGCTGGTAGTTTTTTAGGCTATATTAAGTGCATAGCCGATAGAAAACTCCCTACAGTGTCTAACAATTCTTTCGGCAATACTATTTCACATTGGCGTGAATGCTGTATGCTTAATCTCCAAGTTAGGGCTAAATAGCAAACCGTTGAACAGATCGCGTGTACTTAATAATAACAACATGTGCATGTGTGACACCATAGATTGTGGCGAACGTTTTCGCAGCAGCCATCCCAAACATTCAACGTTTGTACCTGAAGCTCACCCGAACTCGGTCATATTATTAGAAAGTCCCGAAACCAAGCATGGGCCTCGAGGCAGCCGCCCCTCTCTCTCAACCCACACCCCGAACGTGCACATACCCTCTTCTGACATTCAACATGATAGAATGAGAAATTGGTGTCGCTCTCTGTGTGAAAAGATGCGGTAACTATTTGTGAAGAATGAGTGAAAAAATGATGGAAATCGGCCAAGAATTGGCCGAGATATAGCGTTTTTGAGTTGAGGTAATTGTTTGAATTTGGTCCCGTTCTAGCCGGTGCGACCTGACGCTGGGTATATATCTGGGGTTGTGGCACTGCTGCCCCTCTGGGGTAGTTCCGCTTGAAATCGTGGATTCTCAGTTTCTGGTGGAGAGACGCTGGTGACTGAAAGATTCATTGTGTACACTGGCGCCAAATGGACCTCGCCAAGCTGGTAACAGTTAGATATTTGTCAGAAATGAAAAGTGGACAGTAATCGCGCATGGGTTAATGGCGAATAGGCGGTAATCTGGCTAATTTGACATTAAAATTGAACAGACAGCAGTGTCGCTCATACGCCCACTACGTTCAGACCACTGGAGGCAGCTACACGAAATTTTCAGAAGTTGTTCTACTCTTCCCGCCCGACAGGTTAGTATCTTTGTCGAGTGGCGTGACCGCGTGGGAACAATGTGGATCGCGTGGAAACCGAAGGGACGATTCGTCCCTCCTCTATTCCCAATGCAACGACGTTTCCATTCACTATTCACCTGCCACCCGTCGAGTTTGGCATTATTTCTGTCTATTTGACGAACTGTTCAGCTTTCAATATTCACACGTTCACGTGGGACTGAAAGTTTGGAGTTAAACTGCTTATTTCAGAGCGTACCGGCAGAAACTGACAACTCGACCCGGTGGCGAAAAAGCCGTCGTCTGGCTAATTTGACATTCAAACTGAACAGATACAATGTCGGATACACGCCAATTATGTCCCGACCATACAAGGCAGCAACTTCAGATTCTCAGAATGTTTTCTCCTGTCCCTGCCCGACAGATTAGTATCTTTGTCAAGTGCCAAGACCGCGTGGAAACACCGTGGATCAGGTGGAAACCGAGGGGACGATTCGTCCCTACTTTCTTCTCAATTCAACGACTTTCCTATTCATTATTTACCTGTCACCGGCTGAGTTTGGCATTATATCTGTCTATTTGATGAACGTTTCAACCTTAACTATTTGCGGCCTCGTGTTTCACCACCGAAAGGCCACTGCACGGTTACCAATATATTCAGGGACTGATTTTGCGAAAAAAAAACCAATTATTCCGACTGTACCCACATGGGAACTCCTAAATCTGTAAGGGTTAAATTTTTAATAATAACGTATAAAACAGAAGTTGTCGTGCTACGCTTGCTGCATGCAGGCATAGAAAACATTCAGCGCTCAATGAATTAGGAATGGAGTAAATTGTCACTTAAACCAGCGAAATTCTGAAAAAAATGAGAGTTTTTTTTCGACGGCACCTACCTTTATGCATCCGAGACAGGGACTGCGTTAAACTTTACAGCAACCTTATAACAGAAAATATTCTTGGAATTGAACTGTGAATCCGAATTTCGAAAGCCTACAGAATGCAAATGTGTGGGTGGCGGGCATCATCACTGGATCTAATGTTGTATTTCATGGTTTCTTTATATTCTGTACTGTATCCGTATGGGTACGTCACAGATTCCCTTTGGGCTATTATGTGACGGGGTGGTCTGCGCAGGTCTAGTAGCGCTGGCTGAGGAGCTTTGATTTGAAGTCCTCAGTTTTACTGACGCACACAATTGAGTCTTCCAGATGGTTCCAGTCTATTGCTGTGCGTACAAACAGTGAATTTTTGTATTGTTCAGTTCTACTTGGTGGTACCGATACTGTTCTTTTGTTGTTTCTCACTTGGTTTTCTATGATGTTTTTTGTGTCGAAGTTGTCATATCTTGTAGCTCTGATTTGTCTTTTCTGCCTTTGGAATTTGATAAGATCCCCTGGAGGGAGTGCCGGTACCTGCCCCTCAACAACTTTAAAGTAGAAAATCAGCCGTTTTTGCTGTCGTCTAGTTTGTAGTGGTGGTAGTTCAAGATTTTTTAGCATTTTGGTCAGGGATCCCTCTTCTCTTGACTTGTAATCCTTGGTGATGAATCTTGCTCCTCTTCTTTGTATAGCTTCTAGTTTGTTTATTTCATTTTGTGTATAGGGGTCCCATATAATTGAACCATATTCCATGATGGATCTAACTAGTGCTATATATGCGGTCTTGCGGCATTCTCTAGGGCAATGTTGTAAGTTGCGCCTGAGGAATCCTAGTGTGGAGCTTGCTTTGTTGCAGACATTGGTGATATGTTCTTTCCATTTAAGATCCTCTTGTATTTGTAAATTCTATTTATTTTTTTGATCTCTCTCTCTCTCTCTCTCTCTCTCTCTCTCTCTCTCTCCTCTCTCTCAGTTTAATTTGTGTTTGTCTATAATGTTTATAATATTTTGATTTTGCTAGATTCTGTTATTTATGGAATACGTTCTGCCATATTGTAAATTATTAGTCACCGTACAGGAACGGAAGGGCTTCTAAGTGGTAAGCACTTGTCCTCCAATCCTGATTTGCATTGTCAAATGGCAAATAAAATATGTTTAATCTAATCTAACAGTAGGGCGGGGGGGGGGGGGCATGTGTCCTAGGTAAAAAAACAGCAGGGTGCAGGTGTTCTAGGTAAAATAAACAGCATGGGGGGGGGGGGGGGGATGTCCCCGCTAATTAATTTTAATAGCAGGCAGTTGTTCATGGGGCAGGTGTCCTATCCCACTGGTACTTGGCCTTGATGGAAATAACATTTCAACAAGAAACAACGGGAAACTTATTTGCAATAAAGCTGCAAAAACAAACTTGATTTTAGGACCATTCCATGGACATTTTAAAGCCTACTGCGATATCAGCGTTTCTTACTCTCGTCCTTTCACCACACCGCAGTATTTTACCCGAGTCGAGTTCTGACGTCATGCAAGTTTGACGGACATGCTTTCAATTTTGTTATTGACAACAACATATTTATAATTTCGTGCTTACTGATCCGAATTTTGAAAACGACACACGCAATCGCGAAAGCATTTTCTAAAAAACACGATTCTGTAAAAAATTTTAATGAAATTTGATTATTTTTTTTTATTTTCTATTTCGATGGCTCTTGTCGAAAAGGTGCTAATCACTGATCGTCCCAAACGAGATCAAAGACACGCCGTAGTTTAATAACAGACAGAGAATCTTCTAAGAATATACATGCGCAATCCTAAAATGCAATAAATCAAGTGTTTTTTCACGTTTTATGAGAGAAATATGTCCAATTGTATCATTGAATCATTTTTAGGTATATGTGGGTGAGAAATTTTCTATACGGACAAAATACAGACTAAATAAAATATTTGCCATTATTTTCCGCAGACGTATTTTTGTCTTTGCTTCTTGGGGAAATTTCTTGCTGCTAAATACAACGAAGATGTGTTATTTGATGTGGTCAGAACCGCCAGGTGGTCGGGTCCGAAACCGCACCTCGCAGAAGATGTAGTGGGGGATGTCGATTTTACAAGTAATGTAGGCAGCGTACACGGCATGGGCTGTCTGTCTTTAATCCGACAAAACAGGGTTAAGGCTTGGGTTTTTGAATGCCCTTATTTATTTATTTATTTATTTATTTATTTATTTATTTATTTATTGGTGTTTAAGGTCACATACTTCTGCACAATGGCTAATCGTGACCGTGACAGTTTTAGAGGTGGAGGAAGCCGGAGTACCCGGAGAGAACCACCAAGCATCGACGAGCAACTGTCAGCTCCTCAACATTCTCACTCTGTTCAGGCTCCGCTCAGGCAGGGTTACAGAGGTTGAAGACATGTGCACCATCGACGTGCAGTATGCCTTAGTACACGGGGACATCGTGCCCCTATGTCGGCAACCGGACCAAAGTGCCTTGCCCAAGGACACAACGTGAGTCGTCCCGGACGGGGATCGAACTCGGGACCTCTAGCATAGAAGTACAACAGTCTACCACTGAGCCACCGCGCTCCCTTGAATACCCTTAATACTATCATACATTATCCCCCAGGAATTCTAAATCTGATAAAAGAGGTCATGTTTATCTATTGCATACCCATTTTGCTGCCCGAAAACAGCCGATTTTATTAAAATTTTGACGTTTAGCAGCCGGTAGAGGGATTAACAAACGACTAGCGGAATATTCTATCTATGCAATTTGTAAGACCTGCCAATGTCAAATTGTTCTTGAAAATCCCCAACAAGCAGTTAGCGAAATCCACGAAAATGTAAATTTTAAGCGTTTAAGGGGCATCTCTCCTTATCCAGTTCAAAATGGGTTAAGTTTCATTCTTTTAAATACCCTTACTACTTACAAACCTTAAACACCAATTAGATTCCATGATTTTTCTTGACCCCCCACAGTGTCTGATGAATTGTTTTTAACTGTCTCACAAAAGTTCCTTCATTGATGTTATGAGAAAGGTGAGTATAGTAGTCTCAAATGATTCGGTTTGGTTTTGATAAAAAAATGTTCAAGTAAAACCCATCATTAATGGTAGAATGGGTTAATATCAATATCAATGTTTCCCTATCAGTTTTGCGTCCGGTAAAAGCCCATGAAGGGTTAACAAATGCCTACCAGAATAATTGATCCATGCAACTGGTCATATGACACCAAGACCTATCAACGGCCATTTTCTCTTGAAAACCCCACAAAATGTTTGTAAAGAAATCCAGGGAAAACGATTTTTAAGCTTTTGATGGGTATCCCTGTTAACCTCCCCAACAGGGGTTAACGCTTGGCTTTTTGAATACCTTTATTACTTACAAAAATGGTCCTCTGTGAATTCCACTTCAAACAAAGGAGATTATGTTTATCTCTCATGTATACATTAGGTGCTGTGCGTGTCTGAAAACAGTCCCATGTTAACAACATTACGATGCTTGGCAGCTTGTAGATGGTTAATGTCACATAAACACCTACGAATAGTCAATTTGTCTTGAAACCCTACAAGTTACCGTTAGGGAAATTCACAGAAAATGGGAATTTAAAGCTTTCAAGGGATATCTCTCTTTAGCCTGCCCAAAATGGGTTAAGACGTCGACTTTTGAATACCCTTACTACTTACAAAAATGTTTCCATATAAATTGTACGCGCGATAAAAGAAGGAACTTTTCTTTGTGGTGTACCCTTTGGGTGCTGTTGGTGTGCAAAAACAGCCCATTTTATCGCAATTTTGACCTTCAGCAGCCCGGGGAGGGTTAACTAATGCTGACCGGAATATTTTGTTCATGCGACTTGTAATGTCACACCAAGACCTGCAAATAGCCGATTTTTCTTGAAAACCTACAAGATGTTGTTAGAGAAATCCACAGAAAACGGGTATTTTAAGATTTTAATGGGTATCTCTCTTTAACCAGCCCCAAATGGGTTAAGACGTCAAATTTTGAATACCCTTACCACTTTCAAAAATATTTTCCGATCAATTTTTCGTCCGATAAATGAAGGCCCCTTTCTCTGTGGTATATCGTTTGGGTGCTGTTGGTGTCTAAAAACAGCCCATTTTATCACAGTTTTTGCGTTTAGCAGCTCGGGGAGGGTTAACTAATGCTGACCGGAATATTTTATCCATGCAACTTGTAATGTCACACCAAGACCTGAGAGTGACCATTTTTTCTTGAAAATCTACAAGACTCGTTTAGAGAAATCCACTGAAAACATGAAGTTTTGAGCTTTTTTGGGGTATTGCTGTTTAACCAGCCCAAAACGGGTTAACACTTGGTTTTCTGAACACCCTTATTACTTACAAAAATGATCCTCGGTGAATTCCACTTCCAATAAAGGAAGTTATGTTTACCACTCGGGTATCGTTTGGGTGTTGTGGGGGTCTGAAACCGGCCCATTTCATCAAAATTTCGATGTTTGGCAGCCTGTGGAGGGTTACCATATGCATCGCCAAATATGTCGTGTGTATCAAAGGTTGTGTCATAGGTAGGTCTAGTAATGATGGATGTTTAAAAAAAATCCTAAAGACGTGTTTCGAGAAAGTGCCGATAAACCCCAATTTTGGCAGTTTTTTGCCAATTCTGGCGAAATAAGGGTTAAATCGAAAATTCCGCTTCGGTACATTTTTAGATTTTTTGCCTCTCTATGCGTGTGCAAAATTTCGTGAAAATCGGTTCGAAAATGGCTTCTGAATCGTACGGACAAAATGTGTGGAAACCCCCCCCCCCCCAAAAAAAACCCCAAAAAACAAAAAAAGAACCCAAAAAATAATAATCCGTAGAAAAACAATAGTCTTTTCCAGAGGGAAAGCCTAACAAGATTTTTCGATTTCAAGAAATCGAGAGATTCACCTATTCCGCTTGTCTTTTTAGGCAGCGACGAAATAAGATTGCATATAGAGCTGGTAGTTTTTTAGGCTATATTAAGTGCATAGCCGATAGAAAACTCCCTACAGTGTCTAACAATTCTTTCGGCAATACTCTTTCACATTGGCGTGAATGCTGTATGCTTAATCTCCAAGTTAGGGCTAAATAGCAAACCCGTTGAACAGATCGCGTGTACTTAATAATAACAACATGTGCATGTGTGACACCATAGATTGTGGCGAACGTTTTCGCAGCAGCCATCCCAAACATTCAACGTTTGTACCTGAAGCTCACCCGAACTCGGTCATATTATTAGAAAGTCCCGAAACCAAGCATGGGCCTCGAGGCAGCCGCCCCTCTCTCTCAACCCACACCCCGAACGTGCACATACCCTCTTCTGACATTCAACATGATAGAATGGGAAATTGGTGTCGCTCTCTGTGTGAAAAGATGCGGTAACTATTTGTGAAGAATGAGTGAAAAAATGATGGAAATCGGCCAAGAATTGGCCGAGATATAGCGTTTTAATGAGTTGAGGTAATTGTTTGAATTTGGTCCCGTTCTAGCCGGTGCGACCTGACGCTGGGTATATATCTGGGGTTGTGGCACTGCTGCCCCTCTGGGGTAGTTCCGCTTGAAATCGTGGATTCTCAGTTTCTGGTGGAGAGACGCTGGTGACTGAAAGATGCATTGTGTACACTGGCGCCAAATGGACCTCGCCAAGCTGGTAACAGTTAGATATTTGTCAGAAATGAAAAGTGGACAGTAATCGCGCATGGGTTAATGGCGAATAGGCGGTAATCTGGCTAATTTGACATTAAAATTGAACAGACAGCAGTGTCGCTCATACGCCCACTACGTTCAGACCACTGGAGGCAGCTACATGAAATTTTCAGAAGTTGTTCTACTCTTCCCGCCCGACAGGTTAGTATCTTTGTCGAGTGGCGTGACCGCGTGGGAACAATGTGGATCGCGTGGAAACCGAAGGGACGATTCGTCCCTCCTCTATTCCCAATGCAACGACGTTTCCATTCACTATTCACCTGTCACCCGTCGAGTTTGGCATTATTTCTGTCTATTTGACGAACTGTTCAGCTTTCAATATTCACACGTTCACGTGGGACTGAAAGTTTGGAGTTAAACTGCTTATTTCAGAGCGTACCGGCAGAAACTGACAACTCGACCCGGTGGCGAAAAAGCCGTCGTCTGGCTAATTTGACATTCAAACTGAACAGATACAATGTCGGATACACGCCAATTATGTCCCGACCATACAAGGCAGCAACTTCAGATTCTCAGAATGTTTTCTCCTGTCCCTGCCCGACAGATTAGTATCTTTGTCAAGTGCCAAGACCGCGTGGAAACACCGTGGATCAGGTGGAAACCGAGGGGACGATTCGTCCCTACTTTCTTCTCAATTCAACGACTTTCCTATTCATTATTTACCTGTCACCGGCTGAGTTTGGCATTATATCTGTCTATTTGATGAACGTTTCAACCTTAACTATTTGCGGCCTCGTGTTTCACCACCGAAAGGCCACTGCACGGTTACCAATATATTCAGGGACTGATTTTGCGAAAAAAACCCAATTATTCCGACTGTACCCACATGGGAACTCCTAAATCTGTAAGGGTTAAATTTTTAATAATAACGTATAAAACAGAAGTTGTCGTGCTACGCTTGCTGCATGCAGGCATAGAAAACATTCAGCGCTCAATGAATTAGGAATGGAGTAAATTGTCACTTAAACCAGCGAAATTCTGAAAAAAATGAGAGTTTTTTTTCGACGGCACCTACCTTTATGCATCCGAGACAGGGACTGCGTTAAACTTTACAGCAACCTTATAACAGAAAATATTCTTGGAATTGAACTGTGAATCCGAATTTCGAAAGCCTACAGAATGCAAATGTGTGGGTGGCGGGCATCATCACTGGATCTAATGTTGTATTTCATGGTTTCTTTATATTCTGTACTGTATCCGTATGGGTACGTCACAGATTCCCTTTGGGCTATTATGTGACGGGGTGGTCTGCGCAGGTCTAGTAGCGCTGGCTGAGGAGCTTTGATTTGAAGTCCTCAGTTTTACTGACGCACACAATTGAGTCTTCCAGATGGTTCCAGTCTATTGCTGTGCGTACAAACAGTGAATTTTTGTATTGTTCAGTTCTACTTGGTGGTACCGATACTGTTCTTTTGTTGTTTCTCACTTGGTTTTCTATGATGTTTTTTGTGTCGAAGTTGTCATATCTTGTAGCTCTGATTTGTCTTTTCTGCCTTTGGAATTTGATAAGATCCCCTGGAGGGAGTGCCGGTACCTGCCCCTCAACAACTTTAAAGTAGAAAATCAGCCGTTTTTGCTGTCGTCTAGTTTGTAGTGGTGGTAGTTCAAGATTTTTTTAGCATTTTGGTCAGGGATCCCTCTTCTCTTGACTTGTAATCCTTGGTGATGAATCTTGCTCCTCTTCTTTGTATAGCTTCTAGTTTGTTTATTTCATTTTGTGTATAGGGGTCCCATATAATTGAACCATATTCCATGATGGATCTAACTAGTGCTATATATGCGGTCTTGCGGCATTCTCCAGGGCAATGTTGTAAGTTGCGCCTGAGGAATCCTAGTGTGGAGCTTGCTTTGTTGCAGACATTGGTGATATGTTCTTTCCATTTAAGATCCTCTTGTATTTGTAAATTCTATTTATTTTTTTGATCTCTCTCTCTCTCTCTCTCTCTCTCTCTCTCTCTCTCCCCCTCTCTCTCTCTCTCTCTCTCCTCTCTCTCAGTTTAATTTGTGTTTGTCTATAATGTTTATAATATTTTGATTTTGCTAGATTCTGTTATTTATGGAATACGTTCTGCCATATTGTAAATTATTAGTCACCGTACAGGAACGGAAGGGCTTCTAAGTGGTAAGCACTTGTCCTCCAATCCTGATTTGCATTGTCAAATGGCAAATAAAATATGTTTAATCTAATCTAACAGTAGGGCGGGGGGGGGGGGGGGGGGCATGTGTCCTAGGTAAAAAAACAGCAGGGTGCAGGTGTTCTAGGTAAAATAAACAGCATGGGGGGGGGGGGGGGGGATGTCCCCGCTAATTAATTTTAATAGCAGGCAGTTGTTCATGGGGCAGGTGTCCTATCCCACTGGTACTTGGCCTTGATGGAAATAACATTTCAACAAGAAACAACGGGAAACTTATTTGCAATAAAGCTGCAAAAACAAACTTGATTTTAGGACCATTCCATGGACATTTTAAAGCCTACTGCGATATCAGCGTTTCTTACTCTCGTCCTTTCACCACACCGCAGTATTTTACCCGAGTCGAGTTCTGACGTCATGCAAGTTTGACGGACATGCTTTCAATTTTGTTATTGACAACAACATATTTATAATTTCGTGCTTACTGATCCGAATTTTGAAAACGACACACGCAATCGCGAAAGCATTTTCTGAAAAACACGATTCTGTAAAAAATTTTAATGAAATTTGATTATTTTTTTTTATTTTCTATTTCGATGGCTCTTGTCGAAAAGGTGCTAATCACTGATCGTCCCAAACGAGATCAAAGACACGCCGTAGTTTAATAACAGACAGAGAATCTTCTTAGAATATACATGCGCAATCCTAAAATGCAATAAATCAAGTGTTTTTTCACGTTTTATGAGAGAAATATGTCCAATTGTATCATTGAATCATTTTTAGGTATATGTGGGTGAGAAATTTTCTATACGGACAAAATACAGACTAAATAAAATATTTGCCATTATTTTCCGCAGACGTATTTTTGTCTTTGCTTCTTGGGGAAATTTCTTGCTGCTAAATACAACGAAGATGTGTTATTTGATGTGGTCAGAACCGTCAGGTGGTCGGGTCCGAAACCGCACCTCGCAGAAGATGTAGTGGGGGGTGTCGATTTTACAAGTAATGTAGGCAGCGTACACGGCATGGGCTGTCTGTCTTTAATCCGACAAAACAGGGTTAAGGCTTGGGTTTTTGAATACCCTTATTTATTTATTTATTTATTTATTTATTTATTTATTGGTGTTTAAGGTCACATACTTCTGCACAATGGCTAATCGTGACCGTGACAGTTTTAGAGGTGGAGGAAGCCGGAGTACCTGGAGAGAACCACCAAGCATCGACGAGCAACTGTCAGCTCCTCAACATTCTCACTCTGTTCAGGCTCCGCTCAGGCAGGGTTACAGAGGTTGAAGACATGTGCACCATCGACGTGCAGTATGCCTTAGTACACGGGGACATCGTGCCCCTATGTCGGCAACCGGACCAAAGTGCCTTGCCCAAGGACACAACGTGAGTCGTCCCGGACGGGGATCGAACTCGGGACCTCTAGCATAGAAGTACAACAGTCTACCACTGAGCCACCGCGCTCCCTTGAATACCCTTAATACTATCATACATTATCCCCCAGGAATTCTAAATCTGATAAAAGAGGTCATGTTTATCTATTGCATACCCATTTTGCTGCCCGAAAACAGCCGATTTTATTAAAATTTTGACGTTCAGCAGCCGGTAGAGGGATTAACAAACGACTAGCGGAATATTCTATCTATGCAATTTGTAAGACCTGCCAATGTCAAATTGTTCTTGAAAATCCCCAACAAGCAGTTAGCAAAATCCACGAAAATGTAAATTTTAAGCGTTTAAGGGGCATCTCTCCTTATCCAGTTCAAAATGGGTTAAGTTTCATTCTTTTAAATACCCTTACTACTTACAAACCTTAAACACCAATTAGATTCCATGATTTTTCTTGACCCCCACAGTGTCTGATGAATTGTTTTTAACTGTCTCACAAAAGTTCCTTCATTGATGTTATGAGAAAGGTGAGTATAGTAGTCTCAAATGATTCGGTTTGGTTTTGATAAAAAAATGTTCAAGTAAAACCCATCATTAATGGTAGAATGGGTTAATATCAATATCAATGTTTCCCTATCAGTTTTGCGTCCGGTAAAAGCCCATGAAGGGTTAACAAATGCCTACCAGAATAATTGATCCATGCAACTGGTCATATGACACCAAGACCTATCAACGGCCATTTTCTCTTGAAAACCCCACAAAATGTTTGTAAAGAAATCCAGGGAAAACGATTTTTAAGCTTTTGATGGGTATCCCTGTTAACCTCCCCAACAGGGGTTAACGCTTGGCTTTTTGAATACCTTTATTACTTACAAAAATGGTCCTCTGTGAATTCCACTTCAAACAAAGGAGATTATGTTTATCTCTCATGTATACATTAGGTGCTGTGCGTGTCTGAAAACAGTCCCATGTTAACAACATTACGATGCTTGGCAGCTTGTAGATGGTTAATGTCACATAAACACCTACGAATAGTCAATTTGTCTTGAAACCCTACAAGTTACCGTTAGGGAAATTCACAGAAAATGGGAATTTAAAGCTTTCAAGGGATATCTCTCTTTAGCCGGCCCAAAATGGGTTAAGACGTCGACTTTTGAATACCCTTACTACTTACAAAAATGTTTCCATATAAATTGTACGCGTGATAAAAGAAGGAACTTTTCTTTGTGGTGTACCCTTTGGGTGCTGTTGGTGTGCAAAAACAGCCCATTTTATCGCAATTTTGACCTTCAGCAGCCCGGGGAGGGTTAACTAATGCTGACCGGAATATTTTGTTCATGCGACTTGTAATGTCACACCAAGACCTGCAAATAGCCGATTTTTCTTGAAAACCTACAAGATGTTGTTAGAGAAATCCACAGAAAACGGGTATTTTAAGATTTTAATGGGTATCTCTCTTTAACCAGCCCCAAATGGGTTAAGACGTCAAATTTTGAATACCCTTACCACTTTCAAAAATATTTTCCGATCAATTTTGCGTCCGATAAATGAAGGCCCCTTTCTCTGTGGTATATCGTTTGGGTGCTGTTGGTGTCTAAAAAACAGCCCATTTTATCACAGTTTTTGCGTTTAGCAGCTCGGGGAGGGTTAACTAATGCTGACCGGAATATTTTATCCATGCAACTTGTAATGTCACACCAAGACCTGAGAGTGACCATTTTTTCTTGAAAATCTACAAGACTCGTTTAGAGAAATCCACTGAAAACATGAAGTTTTGAGCTTTTTTGGGGTATTGCTGTTTAACCAGCCCAAAACGGGTTAACACTTGGTTTTCTGAACACCCTTATTACTTACAAAAATGATCCTCGGTGAATTCCACTTCCAATAAAGGAAGTTATGTTTACCACTCGGGTATCGTTTGGGTGTTGTGGGGGTCTGAAACGGCCCATTTCATCAAAATTTCGATGTTTGGCAGCCTGTGGAGGGTTACCATATGCATCGCCAAATATGTCGTGTGTATCAAAGGTTGTGTCATAGGTAGGTCTAGTAATGATGGATGTTTAAAAAAAATCCTAAAGACGTGTTTCGAGAAAGTGCCGATAAACCCCAATTTTGGCAGTTTTTTGCCAATTCTGGCGAAATAAGGGTTAAATCGAAAATTCCGCTTCGGTACATTTTTAGATTTTTTGCCTCTCTATGCGTGTGCAAAATTTCGTGAAAATCGGTTCGAAAATGGCTTCTGAATCGTACGGACAAAATGTGTGGAACCCCCCCCCCCCCCCCCCCCAAAAAAAAAACCCAAAAAACAAAAAAAAAACAAAAAAAATAATAATCCGTAGAAAAACAATAGTCTTTTCCAGAGGGAAAGCCTAACAAGATTTTTCGATTTCAAGAAATCGAGAGATTCACCTATTCCGCTTGTCTTTTTAGGCAGCGACGAAATAAGATTGCATATAGAGCTGGTAGTTTTTTAGGCTATATTAAGTGCATAGCCGATAGAAAACTCCCTACAGTGTCTAACAATTCTTTCGGCAATACTCTTTCACATTGGCGGTGAATGCTGTATGCTTAATCTCCAAGTTAGGGCTAAATAGCAAACCCGTTGAACAGATCGCGTGTACTTAATAATAACAACATTGCATGTGTGACACCATAGATTGTGGCGAACGTTTTCGCAGCAGCCATCCCAAACATTCAACGTTTGTACCTGAAGCTCACCCGAACTCGGTCATATTATTAGAAAGTCCCGAAACCAAGCATGGGCCTCGAGGCAGCCGCCCCTCTCTCTCAACCCACACCCCGAACGTGCACATACCCTCTTCTGACATTCAACATGATAGAATGGGAAATTGGTGTCGCTCTCTGTGTGAAAAGATGCGGTAACTATTTGTGAAGAATGAGTGAAAAAATGATGGAAATCGGCCAAGAATTGGCCGAGATATAGCGTTTTAATGAGTTGAGGTAATTGTTTGAATTTGGTCCCGTTCTAGCCGGTGCGACCTGACGCTGGGTATATATCTGGGGTTGTGGCACTGCTGCCCCTCTGGGGTAGTTCCGCTTGAAATCGTGGATTCTCAGTTTCTGGGTGGAGAGACGCTGGTGACTGAAAGATGCATTGTGTACACTGGCGCCAAATCGGACCTCGCCAAGCTGGTAACAGTTAGATATTTGTCAGAAATGAAAAGTGGACAGTAATCGCGCATGGGTTAATGGCGAATAGGCGGTAATCTGGCTAATTTGACATTAAAATTGAACAGACAGCAGTGTCGCTCATACGCCCACTACGTTCAGACCACTGGAGGCAGCTACACGAAATTTTCAGAAGTTGTTCTACTCTTCCCGCCCGACAGGTTAGTATCTTTGTCGAGTGGCGTGACCGCGTGGGAACAATGTGGATCGCGTGGGAAACCGAAGGGACGATTCGTCCCTCCTCTATTCCCAATGCAACGACGTTTCCATTCACTATTCACCTGTCACCCGTCGAGTTTGGCATTATTTCTGTCTATTTGACGAACTGTTCAGCTTTCAATATTCACACGTTCACGTGGGACTGAAAGTTTGGAGTTAAACTGCTTATTTCAGAGCGTACCGGCAGAAACTGACAACTCGACCCGGTGGCGAAAAAGCCGTCGTCTGGCTAATTTGACATTCAAACTGAACAGATACAATGTCGGATACACGCCAATTATGTCCCGACCATACAAGGCAGCAACTTCAGATTCTCAGAATGTTTTCTCCTGTCCCTGCCCGACAGATTAGTATCTTTGTCAAGTGCCAAGACCGCGTGGAAACACCGTGGATCAGGTGGAAACCGAGGGGACGATTCGTCCCTACTTTCTTCTCAATTCAACGACTTTCCTATTCATTATTTACCTGTCACCGGCTGAGTTTGGCATTATATCTGTCTATTTGATGAACGTTTCAACCTTAACTATTTGCGGCCTCGTGTTTCACCACCGAAAGGCCACTGCACGGTTACCAATATATTCAGGGACTGATTTTGCGAAAAAAACCCAATTATTCCGACTGTACCCACATGGGAACTCCTAAATCTGTAAGGGTTAAATTTTTAATAATAACGTATAAAACAGAAGTTGTCGTGCTACGCTTGCTGCATGCAGGCATAGAAAACATTCAGCGCTCAATGAATTAGGAATGGAGTAAATTGTCACTTAAACCAGCGAAATTCTGAAAAAAATGAGAGTTTTTTTTCGACGGCACCTACCTTTATGCATCCGAGACAGGGACTGCGTTTTAAACTTTACAGCAACCTTATAACAGAAAATATTCTTGGAATTGAACTGTGAATCCGAATTTCGAAAGCCTACAGAATGCAAATGTGTGGGTGGCGGGCATCATCACTGGATCTAATGTTGTATTTCATGGTTTCTTTATATTCTGTACTGTATCCGTATGGGTACGTCACAGATTCCCTTTGGGCTATTATGTGACGGGGTGGTCTGCGCAGGTCTAGTAGCGCTGGCTGAGGAGCTTTGATTTGAAGTCCTCAGTTTTACTGACGCACACAATTGAGTCTTCCAGATGGTTCCAGTCTATTGCTTGTGCGTACAAACAGTGAATTTTTGTATTGTTCAGTTCTACTTGGTGGTACCGATACTGTTCTTTTGTTGTTTCTCACTGGGTTTTCTATGATGTTTTTTGTGTCGAAGTTGTCATATCTTGTAGCTCTGATTTGTCTTTTCTGCCTTTGGAATTTGATAAGATCCCCTGGAGGGAGTGCCGGTACCTGCCCCTCAACAACTTTAAAGTAGAAAATCAGCCGTTTTTGCTGTCGTCTAGTTTGTAGTGGTGGTAGTTCAAGATTTTTTAGCATTTTGGTCAGGGATCCCTCTTCTCTTGACTTGTAATCCTTGGTGATGAATCTTGCTCCTCTTCTTTGTATAGCTTCTAGTTTGTTTATTTCATTTTGTGTATAGGGGTCCCATATAATTGAACCATATTCCATGATGGATCTAACTAGTGCTATATATGCGGTCTTGCGGCATTCTCTAGGGCAATGTTGTAAGTTGCGCCTGAGGAATCCTAGTGTGGAGCTTGCTTTGTTGCAGACATTGGTGATATGTTCTTTCCATTTAAGATCCTCTTGTATTTGTAAATTCTATTTATTTTTTTGATCTCTCTCTCTCTCTCTCTCTCTCTCTCTCTCTCTCTCTCTCCCTCTCTCTCTCTCTCTCTCTCTCTCCTCTCTCTCAGTTTAATTTGTGTTTGTCTATAATGTTTATAATATTTTGATTTTGCTAGATTCTGTTATTTATGGAATACGTTCTGCCATATTGTAAATTATTAGTCACCGTACAGGAACGGAAGGGCTTCTAAGTGGTAAGCACTTGTCCTCCAATCCTGATTTGCATTGTCAAATGGCAAATAAAATATGTTTAATCTAATCTAACAGTAGGGCGGGGGGGGGGGGGGCATGTGTCCTAGGTAAAAAAACAGCAGGGTGCAGGTGTTCTAGGTAAAATAAACAGCATGGGGGGGGGGGGGGATGTCCCCGCTAATTAATTTTAATAGCAGGCAGTTGTTCATGGGGCAGGTGTCCCTATCCCACTGGTACTTGGCCTTGATGGAAATAACATTTCAACAAGAAACAACGGGAAACTTATTTGCAATAAAGCTGCAAAAACAAACTTGATTTTAGGACCATTCCATGGACATTTTAAAGCCTACTGCGATATCAGCGTTTTCTTACTCTCGTCCTTTCACCACACCGCAGTATTTTACCCGAGTCGAGTTCTGACGTCATGCAAGTTTGACGGACATGCTTTCAATTTTGTTATTGACAACAACATATTTATAATTTCGTGCTTACTGATCCGAATTTTGAAAACGACACACGCAATCGCGAAAGCATTTTCTGAAAAACACGATTCTGTAAAAAATTTTAATGAAATTTGATTATTTTTTTTTATTTTCTATTTCGATGGCTCTTGTCGAAAAGGTGCTAATCACTGATCGTCCCAAACGAGATCAAAGACACGCCGTAGTTTAATAACAGACAGAGAATCTTCTAAGAATATACATGCGCAATCCTAAAATGCAATAAATCAAGTGTTTTTTCACGTTTTATGAGAGAAATATGTCCAATTGTATCATTGAATCATTTTTAGGTATATGTGGGTGAGAAATTTTCTATACGGACAAAATACAGGACTAAATAAAATATTTGCCATTATTTTCCGCAGACGTATTTTTGTCTTTGCTTCTTGGGGAAATTTCTTGCTGCTAAATACAACGAAGATGTGTTATTTGATGTGGTCAGAACCGTCAGGTGGTCGGGTCCGAAACCGCACCTCGCAGAAGATGTAGTGGGGGGTGTCGATTTTACAAGTAATGTAGGCAGCGTACACGGCATGGGCTGTCTGTCTTTAATCCGACAAAACAGGGTTAAGGCTTGGGTTTTTGAATACCCTTATTTATTTATTTATTTATTTATTTATTGGTGTTTAAGGTCACATACTTCTGCACAATGGCTAATCGTGACCGTGACAGTTTTAGAGGTGGAGGAAGCCGGAGTACCTGGAGAGAACCACCAAGCATCGACGAGCAACTGTCAGCTCCTCAACATTCTCACTCTGTTCAGGCTCCGCTCAGGCAGGGTTACAGAGGTTGAAGACATGTGCACCATCGACGTGCAGTATGCCTTAGTACACGGGGACATCGTGCCCCTATGTCGGCAACCGGACCAAAGTGCCTTGCCCAAGGGACACAACGTGAGTCGTCCCGGACGGGGATCGAACTCGGGACCTCTAGCATAGAAGTACAACAGTCTACCACTGAGCCACCGCGCTCCCTTGAATACCCTTAATACTATCATACATTATCCCCCAGGAATTCTAAATCTGATAAAAGAGGTCATGTTTATCTATTGCATACCCATTTTGCTGCCCGAAAACAGCCGATTTTATTAAAATTTTGACGTTCAGCAGCCGGTAGAGGGATTAACAAACGACTAGCGGAATATTCTATCTATGCAATTTGTAAGACCTGCCAATGTCAAATTGTTCTTGAAAATCCCCAACAAGCAGTTAGCAAAAATCCACGAAAATGTAAATTTTAAGCGTTTAAGGGGCATCTCTCCTTATCCAGTTCAAATGGGTTAAGTTTCATTCTTTTAAATACCCTTACTACTTACAAACCTTAAACACCAATTAGATTCCATGATTTTTCTTGACCCCCACAGTGTCTGATGAATTGTTTTTAACTGTCTCACAAAAGTTCCTTCATTGATGTTATGAGAAAGGTGAGTATAGTAGTCTCAAATGATTCGGTTTGGTTTTGATAAAAAAATGTTCAAGTAAAACCCATCATTAATGGTAGAATGGGTTAATATCAATATCAATGTTTCCCTATCAGTTTTGCGTCCGGTAAAAGCCCATGAAGGGTTAACAAATGCCTACCAGAATAATTGATCCATGCAACTGGTCATATGACACCAAGACCTATCAACGGCCATTTTCTCTTGAAAACCCCACAAAATGTTTGTAAAGAAATCCAGGGAAAACGATTTTTAAGCTTTTGATGGGTATCCCTGTTAACCTCCCCAACAGGGGTTAACGCTTGGCTTTTTGAATACCTTTATTACTTACAAAAATGGTCCTCTGTGAATTCCACTTCAAACAAAGGAGATTATGTTTATCTCTCATGTATACATTAGGTGCTGTGCGTGTCTGAAAACAGTCCCATGTTAACAACATTACGATGCTTGGCAGCTTGTAGATGGTTAATGTCACATAAACACCTACGAATAGTCAATTTGTCTTGAAACCCTACAAGTTACCGTTAGGGAAATTCACAGAAAATGGGAATTTAAAGCTTTCAAGGGATATCTCTCTTTAGCCGGCCCAAAATGGGTTAAGACGTCGACTTTTGAATACCCTTACTACTTACAAAAATGTTTCCATATAAATTGTACGCGCGATAAAAGAAGGAACTTTTCTTTGTGGTGTACCCTTTGGGTGCTGTTGGTGTGCAAAAACAGCCCATTTTATCGCAATTTTGACCTTCAGCAGCCCGGGGAGGGTTAACTAATGCTGACCGGAATATTTTGTTCATGCGACTTGTAATGTCACACCAAGACCTGCAAATAGCCGATTTTTCTTGAAAACCTACAAGATGTTGTTAGAGAAATCCACAGAAAACGGGTATTTTAAGATTTTAATGGGTATCTCTCTTTAACCAGCCCCAAATGGGTTAAGACGTCAAATTTTGAATACCCTTACCACTTTCAAAAATATTTTCCGATCAATTTTGCGTCCGATAAATGAAGGCCCCTTTCTCTGTGGTATATCGTTTGGGTGCTGTTGGTGTCTAAAAACAGCCCATTTTATCACAGTTTTTGCGTTTAGCAGCTCGGGGAGGGTTAACTAATGCTGACCGGAATATTTTATCCATGCAACTTGTAATGTCACACCAAGACCTGAGAGTGACCATTTTTTCTTGAAAATCTACAAGACTCGTTTAGAGAAATCCACTGAAAACATGAAGTTTTGAGCTTTTTTGGGGTATTGCTGTTTAACCAGCCCAAAACGGGTTAACACTTGGTTTTCTGAACACCCTTATTACTTACAAAAATGATCCTCGGTGAATTCCACTTCCAATAAAGGAAGTTATGTTTACCACTCGGGTATCGTTTGGGTGTTGTGGGGGTCTGAAACCGGCCCATTTCATCAAAATTTCGATGTTTGGCAGCCTGTGGAGGGTTACCATATGCATCGCCAAATATGTCGTGTGTATCAAAGGTTGTGTCATAGGTAGGTCTAGTAATGATGGATGTTTAAAAAAAATCCTAAAGACGTGTTTCGAGAAAGTGCCGATAAACCCCAATTTTGGCAGTTTTTTGCCAATTCTGGCGAAATAAGGGTTAAATCGAAAATTCCGCTTCGGTACGTTTTTAGATTTTTTGCCTCTCTATGCGTGTGCAAAATTTCGTGAAAATCGGTTCGAAAATGGCTTCTGAATCGTACGGACAAAATGTGTGGAACCCCCCCCCCCCCCCAAAAAAAAAAAAAAACCCAAAAAACAAAAAAAAAAACAAAAAAAATAATAATCCGTAGAAAAACAATAGTCTTTTCCAGAGGGAAAGCCTAACAAGATTTTTCGATTTCAAGAAATCGAGAGATTCACCTATTCCGCTTGTCTTTTTAGGCAGCGACGAAATAAGATTGCATATAGAGCTGGTAGTTTTTTAGGCTATATTAAGTGCATAGCCGATAGAAAACTCCCTACAGTGTCTAACAATTCTTTCGGCAATACTCTTTCACATTGGCGTGAATGCTGTATGCTTAATCTCCAAGTTAGGGCTAAATAGCAAACCCGTTGAACAGATCGCGTGTACTTAATAATAACAACATGTGCATGTGTGACACCATAGATTGTGGCGAACGTTTTCGCAGCAGCCATCCCAAACATTCAACGTTTGTACCTGAAGCTCACCCGAACTCGGTCATATTATTAGAAAGTCCCGAAACCAAGCATGGGCCTCGAGGCAGCCGCCCCTCTCTCTCAACCCACACCCCGAACGTGCACATACCCTCTTCTGACATTCAACATGATAGAATGGGAAATTGGTGTCGCTCTCTGTGTGAAAAGATGCGGTAACTATTTGTGAAGAATGAGTGAAAAAATGATGGAAATCGGCCAAGAATTGGCCGAGATATAGCGTTTTAATGAGTTGAGGTAATTGTTTGAATTTGGTCCCGTTCTAGCCGGTGCGACCTGACGCTGGGTATATATCTGGGGTTGTGGCACTGCTGCCCCTCTGGGGTAGTTCCGCTTGAAATCGTGGATTCTCAGTTTCTGGTGGAGAGACGCTGGTGACTGAAAGATGCATTGTGTACACTGGCGCCAAATGGACCTCGCCAAGCTGGTAACAGTTAGATATTTGTCAGAAATGAAAAGTGGACAGTAATCGCGCATGGGTTAATGGCGAATAGGCGGTAATCTGGCTAATTTGACATTAAAATTGAACAGACAGCAGTGTCGCTCATACGCCCACTACGTTCAGACCACTGGAGGCAGCTACACGAAATTTTCAGAAGTTGTTCTACTCTTCCTGCCCGACAGGTTAGTATCTTTGTCGAGTGGCGTGACCGCGTGGGAACAATGTGGATCGCGTGGAAACCGAAGGGACGATTCGTCCCTCCTCTATTCCCAATGCAACGACGTTTCCATTCACTATTCACCTGTCACCCGTCGAGTTTGGCATTATTTCTGTCTATTTGACGAACTGTTCAGCTTTCAATATTCACACGTTCACGTGGGACTGAAAGTTTGGAGTTAAACTGCTTATTTCAGAGCGTACCGGCAGAAACTGACAACTCGACCCGGTGGCGAAAAAGCCGTCGTCTGGCTAATTTGACATTCAAACTGAACAGATACAATGTCGGATACACGCCAATTATGTCCCGACCATACAAGGCAGCAACTTCAGATTCTCAGAATGTTTTCTCCTGTCCCTGCCCGACAGTTTAGTATCTTTGTCAAGTGCCAAGACCGCGTGGAAACACCGTGGATCAGGTGGAAACCGAGGGGACGATTCGTCCCTACTTTCTTCTCAATTCAACGACTTTCCTATTCATTATTTACCTGTCACCGGCTGAGTTTGGCATTATATCTGTCTATTTGATGAACTTTTCAACCTTAACTATTTGCGGCCTCGTGTTTCACCACCGAAAGGCCACTGCACGGTTACCAATATATTCAGGGACTGATTTTGCGAAAAAAACCCAATTATTCCGACTGTACCCACATGGGAACTCCTAAATCTGTAAGGGTTAAATTTTTAATAATAACGTATAAAACAGAAGTTGTCGTGCTACGCTTGCTGCATGCAGGCATAGAAAACATTCAGCGCTCAATGAATTAGGAATGGAGTAAATTGTCACTTAAACCAGCGAAATTCTGAAAAAAATGAGAGTTTTTTTTCGACGGCACCTACCTTTATGCATCCGAGACAGGGACTGCGTTAAACTTTACAGCAACCTTATAACAGAAAATATTCTTGGAATTGAACTGTGAATCCGAATTTCGAAAGCCTACAGAATGCAAATGGGTGGGTGGCGGGCATCATCACTGGATCTAATGTTGTATTTCATGTTTTCTTTATATTCTGTATCTGTATCTGTATGGGTACGTCACAGATTCCCTTTGGGCTATTATGTGACGGGGTGGTCTGCGCAGGTCTAGTAGCGCTGGCTGAGGAGCTATGATTTGAAGTCCTCAGTTTTACTGACGCACACAATTGAGTCTTCCAGATGGTTCCAGTCTATTGCTGTGCGTACAAACAGTGAATTTTTGTATTGTTCAGTTCTACTTGGTGGTACCGATACTGTTCTTTTGTTGTTTCTCACTTGGTTTTCTATGATGTTTTTTGTGTCGAAGTTGTCATATCTTGTAGCTCTGATTTGTCTTTTCTGCCTTTGGAATTTGATAAGATCCCCTGGAGGGAGTGCCGGTACCTGCCCCTCAACAACTTTAAAGTAGAAAATCAGCCGTTTTTGCTGTCGTCTAGTTTGTAGTGGTGGTAGTTCAAGATTTTTTAGCATTTTGGTCAGGGATCCCTCTTCTCTTGACTTGTAATCCTTGGTGATGAATCTTGCTCCTCTTCTTTGTATAGCTTCTAGTTTGTTTATTTCATTTTGTGTATAGGGGTCCCATATAATTGAGCCATATTCCATGATGGATCTAACTAGTGCTATATATGCGGTCTTGCGGCATTCTCGAGGGCAATGTTGTAAGTTGCGCCTGAGGAATCCTAGTGTGGAGCTTGCTTTGTTGCAGACATTGGTGATATGTTCTTTCCATTTAAGATCCTCTTGTATTTGTAAATTCTATTTATTTTTTTGATCTCTCTCTCTCTCTCTCTCTCTCTCTCTCTCTCTCTCTCTCTCTCTCCTCTCTCTCAGTTTAATTTGTGTTTGTCTATAATGTTTATAATATTTTGATTTTGCTAGATTCTGTTATTTATGGAATACGTTCTGCCATATTGTAAATTATTAGTCACCGTACAGGAACGGAAGAGCTTCTAAGTGGTAAGCACTTGTCCTCCAATCCTGATTTGCATTGTCAAATGGCAAATAAAATATGTTTAATCTAATCTAACAGTAGGGCGGGGGGGGGGGGGCATGTGTCCTAGGTAAAAAAACAGCAGGGTGCAGGTGTTCTAGGTAAAATAAACAGCATGGGGGGTGGGGGGGATGTCCCCGCTAATTAATTTTAATAGCAGGCAGTTGTTCATGGGGCAGGTGTCCTATCCCACTGGTACTTGGCCTTGATGGAAATAACATTTCAACAAGAAACAACGGGAAACTTATTTGCAATAAAGCTGCAAAAACAAACTTGATTTTAGGACCATTCCATGGACATTTTAAAGCCTACTGCGATATCAGCGTTTCTTACTCTCGTCCTTTCACCACACCGCAGTATTTTACCCGAGTCGAGTTCTGACGTCATGCAAGTTTGACGGACATGCTTTCAATTTTGTTATTGACAACAACATATTTATAATTTCGTGCTTACTGATCCGAATTTTGAAAACGACACACGCAATCGCGAAAGCATTTTCTGAAAAACACGATTCTGTAAAAAATTTTAATGAAATTTGATTATTTTTTTTTATTTTCTATTTCGATGGCTCTTGTCGAAAAGGTGCTAATCACTGATCGTCCCAAACGAGATCAAAGACACGCCGTAGTTTAATAACAGACAGAGAATCTTCTAAGAATATACATGCGCAATCCTAAAATGCAATAAATCAAGTGTTTTTTCACGTTTTATGAGAGAAATATGTCCAATTGTATCATTGAATCATTTTTAGGTATATGTGGGTGAGAAATTTTCTATACGGACAAAATACAGACTAAATAAAATATTTGCCATTATTTTCCGCAGACGTATTTTTGTCTTTGCTTCTTGGGGAAATTTCTTGCTGCTAAATACAACGAAGGTGTGTTATTTGATGTGGTCAGAACCGTCAGGTGGTCGGGTCCGAAACCGCACCTCGCAGAAGATGTAGTGGGGGGTGTCGATTTTACAAGTAATGTAGGCAGCGTACACGGCATGGGCTGTCTGTCTTTAATCCGACAAAACAGGGTTAAGGCTTGGGTTTTTGAATACCCTTATTTATTTATTTATTTATTTATTTATTTATTTATTTATTGGTGTTTAAGGTCACATACTTCTGCACAATGGCTAATCGTGACCATGACAGTTTTAGAGGTGGAGGAAGCCGGAGTACCCGGAGAGAACCACCAAGCATCGACGAGCAACTGTCAGCTCCTCAACATTCTCACTCTGTTCAGGCTCCGCTCAGGCAGGTTTACAGAGGTTGAAGACATGTGCATCATCGACGTGCAGTATGCCTTAGTACACGGGGACATCGTGCCCCTATGTCGGCAACCGGACCAAAGTGCCTTGCCCAAGGACACAACGTGAGTCGTCCCGGACGGGGATCGAACTCGGGACCTCTAGCATAGAAGTACAACAGTCTACCACTGAGCCACCGCGCTCCCTTGAATACCCTTAATACTATCATACATTATCCCCCAGGAATTCTAAATCTGATAAAAGAGGTCATGTTTATCTATTGCATACCCATTTTGCTGCCCGAAAACAGCCGATTTTATTAAAATTTTGACGTTTAGCAGCCGGTAGAGGGATTAACAAACGACTAGCGGAATATTCTATCTATGCAATTTGTAAGACCTGCCAATGTCAAATTGTTCTTGAAAATCCCCAACAAGCAGTTAGCGAAATCCACGAAAATGTAAATTTTAAGCGTTTAAGGGGCATCTCTCCTTATCCAGTTCAAATGGGTTAAGTTTCATTCTTTTAAATACCCTTACTACTTACAAACCTTAAACACCAATTAGATTCCATGATTTTTCTTGACCCCCACAGTGTCTGATGAATTGTTTTTAACTGTCTCACAAAAGTTCCTTTATTGATGTTATGAGAAAGGTGAGTATAGTAGTCTCAAATGATTCGGTTTGGTTTTGATAAAAAAATGTTCAAGTAAAACCCATCATTAATGGTAGAATGGGTTAATATCAATATCAATGTTTCCCTATCAGTTTTGCGTCCGGTAAAAGCCCATGAAGGGTTAACAAATGCCTACCAGAATAATTGATCCATGCAACTGGTCATATGACACCAAGACCTATCAACGGCCATTTTCTCTTGAAAACCCCACAAAATGTTTGTAAAGAAATCCAGGGAAAACGATTTTTAAGCTTTTGATGGGTATCCCTGTTAACCTCCCCAACAGGGGTTAACGCTTGGCTTTTTGAATACCTTTATTACTTACAAAAATGGTCCTCTGTGAATTCCACTTCAAACAAAGGAGATTATGTTTATCTCTCATGTATACATTAGGTGCTGTGCGTGTCTGAAAACAGTCCCATGTTAACAACATTACGATGCTTGGCAGCTTGTAGATGGTTAATGTCACATAAACACCTACGAATAGTCAATTTGTCTTGAAACCCTACAAGTTACCGTTAGGGAAATTCACAGAAAATGGGAATTTAAAGCTTTCAAGGGATATCTCTCTTTAGCCTGCCCAAAATGGGTTAAGACGTCGACTTTTGAATACCCTTACTACTTACAAAAATGTTTCCATATAAATTGTACGCGCGATAAAAGAAGGAACTTTTCTTTGTGGTGTGCCCTTTGGGTGCTGTTGGTGTGCAAAAACAACCCATTTTATCGCAATTTTGACCTTCAGCAGCCCGGGGAGGGTTAACTAATGCTGACCGGAATATTTTGTTCATGCGACTTGTAATGTCACACCAAGACCTGCAAATAGCCGATTTTTCTTGAAAACCTACAAGATGTTGTTAGAGAAATCCACAGAAAACGGGTATTTTAAGATTTTAATGGGTATCTCTCTTTAACCAGCCCCAAATGGGTTAAGACGTCAAATTTTGAATACCCTTACCACTTTCAAAAATATTTTCCGATCAATTTTGCGTCCGATAAATGAAGGCCCCTTTCTCTGTGGTATATCGTTTGGGTGCTGTTGGTGTCTAAAAACAGCCCATTTTATCACAGTTTTTACGTTTAGCAGCTCGGGGAGGGTTAACTAATGCTGACCGGAATATTTTATCCATGCAACTTGTAATGTCACACCAAGACCTGAGAGTGACCAATTTTTCTTGAAAATCTACAAGACTCGTTTAGAGAAATCCACAGAAAACATGAAGTTTTGAGCTTTTTTGGGGTATTGCTGTTTAACCAGCCCAAAACGGGTTAACACTTGGTTTTCTGAACACCCTTATTACTTACAAAAATGATCCTCGGTGAATTCCACTTCCAATAAAGGAAGTTATGTTTACCACTCGGGTATCGTTTGGGTGTTGTGGGGGTCTGAAACCGGCCCATTTCATCAAAATTTCGATGTTTGGCAGCCTGTGGAGGGTTGCCATATGCATCGCCAAATATGTCGTGTGTATCAAAGGTTGTGTCATACGTAGGTCTAGTAATGATGGATGTTTAAAAAAATCCTAAAGACGTGTTTCGAGAAAGTGCCGATAAACCCCAATTTTGGCAGTTTTTTGCCAATTCTGGCGAAATAAGGGTTAAACCGAAAATTACGCTTCGGTACATTTTTAGATTTTTTGCCCCTCTATGCGTGTGCAAAATTTCGTGAAAATCGGTTCGAAAATGGCTTCTGAATCGTACGGACAAAATGTGTGGAAAAAAAAAAAAAAAAAAAACCCCAAAAAACCCCCCAAAAAACAAAAAAAAACCCAAAAAAATAATAATCCGTAGAAAAACAATAGTCTTTTCCAGAGGGAAAGCCTAACAAGATTTTTCGATTTCAAAAAATCGAGAGATTCACCTATTCCGCTTGTCTTTTTAGGCAGCGACGAAATAAGATTGCATATAGAGCTGGTAGTTTTTTAGGCTATATTAAGTGCATAGCCGATAGAAAACTCCCTACAGTGTCTAACAATTCTTTCGGCAATACTCTTTCACATTGGCGTGAATGCTGTATGCTTAATCTCCAAGTTAGGGCTAAATAGCAAACCCGTTGAACAGATCGCGTGTACTTAATAATAACAACATGTGCATGTGTGACACCATAGATTGTGGCGAACGTTTTCGCAGCAGCCATCCCAAACATTCAACGTTTGTACCTGAAGCTCACCCGAACTCGGTCATATTATTAGAAAGTCCCGAAACCAAGCATGGGCCTCGAGGCAGCCGCCCCTCTCTCTCAACCCACACCCCGAACGTGCACATACCCTCTTCTGACATTCAACATGATAGAATGGGAAATTGGTGTCGCTCTCTGTGTGAAAAGATGCGGTAACTATTTGTGAAGAATGAGTGAAAAAATGATGGAAATCGGCCAAGAATTGGCCGAGATATAGCGTTTTAATGAGTTGAGGTAATTGTTTGAATTTGGTCCCGTTCTAGCCGGTGCGACCTGACGCTGGGTATATATCTGGGGTTGTGGCACTGCTGCCCCTCTGGGGTAGTTCCGCTTGAAATCGTGGATTCTCAGTTTCTGGTGGAGAGACGCTGGTGACTGAAAGATGCATTGTGTACACTGGCGCCAAATGGACCTCGCCAAGCTGGTAACAGTTAGATATTTGTCAGAAATGAAAAGTGGACAGTAATCGCGCATGGGTTAATGGCGAATAGGCGGTAATCTGGCTAATTTGACATTAAAATTGAACAGACAGCAGTGTCGCTCATACGCCCACTACGTTCAGACCACTGGAGGCAGCTACACGAAATTTTCAGAAGTTGTTCTACTCTTCCTGCCCGACAGGTTAGTATCTTTGTCGAGTGGCGTGACCGCGTGGGAACAATGTGGATCGCGTGGAAACCGAAGGGACGATTCGTCCCTCCTCTATTCCCAATGCAACGACGTTTCCATTCACTATTCACCTGTCACCCGTCGAGTTTGGCATTATTTCTGTCTATTTGACGAACTGTTCAGCTTTCAATATTCACACGTTCACGTGGGACTGAAAGTTTGGAGTTAAACTGCTTATTTCAGAGCGTACCGGCAGAAACTGACAACTCGACCCGGTGGCGAAAAAGCCGTCGTCTGGCTAATTTGACATTCAAACTGAACAGATACAATGTCGGATACACGCCAATTATGTCCCGACCATACAAGGCAGCAACTTCAGATTCTCAGAATGTTTTCTCCTGTCCCTGCCCGACAGTTTAGTATCTTTGTCAAGTGCCAAGACCGCGTGGAAACACCGTGGATCAGGTGGAAACCGAGGGGACGATTCGTCCCTACTTTCTTCTCAATTCAACGACTTTCCTATTCATTATTTACCTGTCACCGGCTGAGTTTGGCATTATATCTGTCTATTTGATGAACTTTTCAACCTTAACTATTTGCGGCCTCGTGTTTCACCACCGAAAGGCCACTGCACGGTTACCAATATATTCAGGGACTGATTTTGCGAAAAAAACCCAATTATTCCGACTGTACCCACATGGGAACTCCTAAATCTATAAGGGTTAAATTTTTAATAATAACGTATAAAACAGAAATTGTCGTGCTACGCTTGCTGCATGCAGGCATAGAAAACATTCAGCGCTCAATGAATTAGGAATGGAGTAAATTGTCACTTAAACCAGCGAAATTCTGAAAAAAATGAGAGTTTTTTTTCGACGGCACCTACCTTTATGCATCCGAGACAGGGACTGCGTTAAACTTTACAGCAACCTTATAACAGAAAATATTCTTGGAATTGAACTGTGAATCCGAATTTCGAAAGCCTACAGAATGCAAATGGGTGGGTGGCGGGCATCATCACTGGATCTAATGTTGTATTTCATGTTTTCTTTATATTCTGTATCTGTATCTGTATGGGTACGTCACAGATTCCCTTTGGGCTATTATGTGACGGGTGGTCTGCGCAGGTCTAGTAGCGCTGGCTGAGGAGCTTTGATTTGAAGTCCTCAGTTTTACTGACGCACACAATTGAGTCTTCCAGATGGTTCCAGTCTATTGCTGTGCGTACAAACAGTGAATTTTTGTATTGTTCAGTTCTACTAGGTGGTACCGATACTGTTCTTTTGTTGTTTCTCACTTGGTTTTCTATGATGTTTTTTGTGTCGAAGTTGTCATATCTTGTAGCTCTGATTTGTCTTTTCTGCCTTTGGAATTCGATAAGATCCCCTGGAGGGAGTGCCGGTACCTGCCCCTCAACAACTTTAAAGTAGAAAATCAGCCGTTTTTGCTGTCGTCTAGTTTGTAGTGGTGGTAGTTCAAGATTTTTTAGCATTTTGGTCAGGGATCCCTCTTCTCTTGACTTGTAATCCTTGGTGATGAATCTTGCTCCTCTTCTTTGTATAGCTTCTAGTTTCATTTTGTGTATAGGGGTCCCATATAATTGAGCCATATTCCATGATGGATCTAACTAGTGCTATATATGCGGTCTTGCGGCATTCTCTAGGGCAATGTTGTAAGTTGCGCCTGAGGAATCCTAGTGTGGAGCTTGCTTTGTTGCAGACATTGGTGATATGTTCTTTCCATTTAAGATCCTCTTGTATTTGTAAATTCTATTTATTTTTTTTGATCTCTCTCTGTCTCTCTGTCTCTCTCTCTCTCTCTCTCCTCTCTCTCAGTTTAATTTGTGTTTGTCTATAATGTTTATAATATTTTGATTTTGCTAGATTCTGTTATTTATGGAATACTTTCTGCCATATTGTAAATTATTAGTCACCGTACAGGAACGGAAGGGCTTCTAAGTGGTAAGCACTTGTCCTCCAATCCTGATTTGCATTGTCAAATGGCAAATAAAATATGTTTAATCTAATCTAACAGTAGGGTGGGGGGGGGGGGGGGGCATGTGTCCTAGGTAAAAAAACAGCAGGGTGCAGGTGTTCTAGGTAAAATAAACAGCATGGGGGGGGGGGGGGGATGTCCCCGCTAATTAATTTTAATAGCAGGCAGTTGTTCATGGGGCAGGTGTCCTATCCCACTGGTACTTGGCCTTGATGGAAATAACATTTCAACAAGAAACAACGGGAAACTTATTTGCAATAAAGCTGCAAAGACAAACTTGATTTTAGGACCATTCCATGAACATTTTAAAGCCTACTGCGATATCAGCGTTTCTTACTCTCGTCCTTTCACCACACCGCAGTATTTTACCCGAGTCGAGTTCTGACGTCATGCAAGTTTGACGGACATGCTTTCAATTTTGTTATTGACAACAACATATTTATAATTTCGTGCTTACTGATCCGAATTTTGAAAACAACACACGCAATCGCGAAAGCATTTTCTGAAAAATACGATTCTGTAAAAAATTTTAATGAAATTTGATTATTTTTTTTTATTTTCTATTTCGATGGCTCTTGTCGAAAAGGTGCTAATCACTGATCGTCCCAAACGAGATCAAAGACACGCCGTAGTTTAATAACAGACAGAGAATCTTCTAAGAATATACATGCGCAATCCTAAAATGCAATAAATCAAGTGTTTTTTCACGTTTTATGAGAGAAATATGTCCAATTGTATCATTGAATCATTTTTAGGTATATGTGGGTGAGAAATTTTCTATGCGGACAAAATACAGACTAAATAAAATATTTGCCATTATTTTCCGCAGACGTATTTTTGTCTTTGCTTCTTGGTGAAATTTCTTGCTGCTAAATACAACGAAGGTGTGTTATTTGATGTGGTCAGAACCGTCAGGTGGTCGGGTCCGGAACCGCACCTCGCAGAAGATGTAGTGGGGGGTGTCGATTTTACAAGTAATGTAGGCAGCGTACACGGCATGGGCTGTCTGTCTTTAATCCGACAAAACAGGGTTAAGGCTTGGGTTTTTGAATACCCTTATTTATTTATTTATTTATTTGTTTATTTATTTATTTATTTATTTATTTATTTATTTATTTATTTATTGGTGTTTAAGGTCACATACTTCTGCACAATGGCTAATCGTGACCGTGACAGTTTTAGAGGTGAAGGAAGCCGGAGTACCCGGAGAGAACCACCAAGCATCGACGAGCAACTGTCAGCTCCTCAACATTCTCACTCTGTTCAGGCTCCGCTCAGGCAGGGTTACAGAGGTTGAAGACATGTGCACCATCGACGTGCAGTATGCCTTAGTACACGGGGACATCGTGCCCCTATGTCGGCAACCGGACCAAAGTGCCTTGCCCAAGGACACAACGTGAGTCGTCCCGGACGGGGATCGAACTCGGGACCTCTAGCATAGAAGTACAACAGTCTACCACTGAGCCACCGCGCTCCCTTGAATACCCTTAATACTATCATACATTATCCCCCAGGAATTCTAAATCTGATAAAAGAGGTCATGTTTATCTATTGCATACCCATTTTGCTGCCCGAAAACAGCCGATTTTATTAAAATTTTGACGTTTAGCAGCCGGTAGAGGGATTAACAAACGACTAGCGGAATATTCTATCTATGCAATTTGTAAGACCTGCCAATGTCAAATTGTTCTTGAAAATCCCCAACAAGCAGTTAGCGAAATCCACGAAAATGTAAATTTTAAGCGTTTAAGGGGCATCTCTCCTTATCCAGTTCAAAATGGGTTAAGTTTCATTCTTTTAAATACCCTTACTACTTACAAACCTTAAACACCAATTAGATTCCATGATTTTTCTTGACCCCCCACAGTGTCTGATGAATTGTTTTTAACTGTCTCACAAAAGTTCCTTCATTGATGTTATGAGAAAGGTGAGTATAGTAGTCTCAAATGATTCGGTTTGGTTTTGATAAAAAAATGTTTAAGTAAAACCCATCATTAATGGTGGAATGGGTTAATATCAATATCAATGTTTCCCTATCAGTTTTGCGTCCGGTAAAAGCCTATGAAGGGTTAACAAATGCCTACCAGAATAATTGATCCATGCAACTGGTCATATGACACCAAGACTTATCAACGGCCATTTTCTCTTGAAAACCCCACAAAATGTTTGTAAAGAAATCCAGGGAAAACGATCTTTAAGCTTTTGATGGGTATCCCTGTTAACCTCCCCAACAGGGGTTAACGCTTGGCTTTTTGAATACCTTTATTACTTACAAAAATGGTCCTCTGTGAATTCCACTTCAAACAAAGGAGATTATGTTTATCTCTCATGTATACATTAGGTGCTGTGCGTGTCTGAAAACAGTCCCATGTTAACAACATTACGATGCTTGGCAGCTTGTAGATGGTTAATGTCACATAAACACCTACGAATAGTCAATTTGTCTTGAAACCCTACAAGTTACCTTTAGGGAAATTCACAGAAAATGGGAATTTAAAGCTTTCAAGGGATATCTCTCTTTAGCCTGCCCAAAATGGGTCAAGACGTCGACTTTTGAATACCCTTACTACTTACAAAAATGTTTCCATATAAATTGTACGCGCGATAAAAGAAGGAACTTTTCTTTGTGGTGTACCCTTTGGGTGCTGTTGGTGTGCAAAAACAGCCCATTTTATCGCAATTTTGACCTTCAGCAGCCCGGGGAGGGTTAACTAATGCTGACCGGAATATTTTGTTCATGCGATTTGTAATGTCACACCAAGACCTGCAAATAACCGATTTTTCTTGAAAACCTACAAGATGTTGTTAGAGAAATCCACAGAAAACGGGTATTTTAAGATTTTAATGGGTATCTCTCTTTAACCAGCCCCAAATGGGTTAAGACGTCAAATTTTGAATACCCTTACCACTTTCAAAAATATTTTCCGATCAATTTTGCGTCCGATAAATGGAGGCCCCTTTCTCTGTGGTATATCGTTTGGGTGCTGTTGGTGTCTAAAAACAGCCCATTTTATCACAGTTTTTACGTTTAGCAGCTCGGGGAGGGTTAACTAATGCTGACCGGAATATTTTATCCATGCAACTTGTAATGTCACACCAAGACCTGAGAGTCACCAATTTTTCTTGAAAATCTACAAGACTCGTTTAGAGAAATCCACAGAAAACATGAAGTTTTGAGCTTTTTTGGGGTATTGCTGTTTAACCAGCCCAAAACGGGTTAACACTTGGTTTTCTGAACACCCTTATTACTTACAAAAATGATCCTCGGTGAATTCCACTTCCAATAAAGGAAGTTATGTTTACCACTTGGGTATCGTTTGGGTGTTGTGGGGGTCTGAAACCGGCCCATTTCATCAAAATTTCGATGTTTGGCAGCCTGTGGAGGGTTACCATATGCATCGCCAAATATGTCGTGTGTATCAAAGGTTGTGTCATAGGTAGGTCTAGTAATGATGGATGTTTAAAAAAAATCCTAAAGACGTGTTTCGAGAAAGTGCCGATAAACCCCAATTTTGGCAGTTTTTTGCCAATTCTGGCGAAATAAGGGTTAAATCGAAAATTCCGCTTTGGTACATTTTTAGATTTTTTGCCCCTCTATGCGTGTGCAAAATTTCGTGAAAATCGGTTCGAAAATGGCTTCTGAATCGTACGGACAAAATGTGTGGAAAAAAAAAAACAAAAAAAAACTAGACTTTATGATTCTGGAGAATCATGGCTTTTCTCGATTAGATTCCATGATTTTTCATGACCCCACAGTGTCTGATGAATTGTTTTTAACTGTCTCACTGAAGTTCCCTCATTGATGTTATGAGAAAGGTGAGTATAGTAGTCTCAAATGACTCAGTTTGGGTTTGATAAAAAAAAATGTTTAGGTAAAACCCATCATTAATGGTAGAATGGGTTAATATCAAGATCAATGTTTCCCTATCAGTTTTGCGTCCGGTAAAAGAAGTTACGTTTCTCTGTGGCATTTCCATTTGTTGGTGTCCAAAAACAGACTATTTCTTCATTTTTTTACATTTAGCAGCCCATGGAGGGTTAACAAATGCCTACCAGAATAATTTATCCATGCAACTGGTCATATGACACCAAGACCTATCAACGGCCATTTTCTCTTGGAAACCCCACAAAATGTTTGTGAAGACATCCAGGGAAAACGATTTTTTAAGCTATCGATGGGTATCCGTGTTAACCTCCCCAACAGGGGTTAACGCTTGGTTTTTTTAATACCCTTATTACTTACAAAGATGGTCCTCTGTGAATTCCACTTCCAACAAAGGAGATTATGTTTATCTGTCATGTCTACATTGGGTGCTGTGCGTGTCTGAAAACAGCCCCATGTTAACAAAATTACGATGCTTGGCAGCTTGTACATGGTTAATAAACGCTCACCGGAGTATTTTGTCCATGCAACTTGTAATGTCACATAAAGACCTACGAATAGTCAAATTGTCTTGAAACTCTACAAGTTACCGTTAGGGAATTTCACAGAAAATGGCAATTTAAAGCTTTCAAGGGATATCTCGCTTTAGCCTGCCCAAAATGGGTTAAGACGTCGACTTTTGAATACCCTTACTGCTTACAAAAATGTTTCCGTATAAATTGTGCGCTCGATAAAAGGAGGCACTTTTCTTTGTGGTGTACCCTTTGGGTGCTGTTGGTGTCCAAAAACAGCCCATTTTATCACAATTTTGACCTTCAACAGCCCGGGGAGGGTTAACTAATGCTGACCGGAATATTTTGTTCATGCAACTTGTAATGTCACACCAAGACCTGCAAATAGCCGAATTTTTTCTTGAAAACCTACAAAATGTTGATAGAGAAATCTACAGAAAACGGGGATTTTAAGATTTTAATGGGTATCTCTATTTAACCTGCCCAAAATGGGTTAAGACGTCAAATTTTGAATACCCTTACCACTTTCAAAAATATTTTCCGATCAATTTTGCGTCCGATAAATGAAGGTCCCTTTCTCTCTGGAATACCGTTTGGGTGCTGTTGGCGTCTAAAAACAGCCCATTTTATCACAATTTTTATGTTTAGCAGCTCGGGGAGGGTTAACTAATGCTGACCGGAATATTTTATCCATGCAACTTGTAATGTCACACCAAGACCTGAGAGTGACCAATTTTTCTTGAAAATCTACAAGACTCGTTTAGAGAAATCCACAGAAAACATGAAGTTTTGAGCTTTTTTGGGGTATTGCTGTTTAACCAGCCCAAAACGGGTTAACACTTGGTTTTCTGAACACCCTTATTACTTACAAAAATGATCCTCGGTGAATTCCACTTCCAATAAAGGAAGTTATGTTTACCACTCGGGTATCGTTTGGGTGTTGTGGGGGTCTGAAACCGGCCCATTTCATCAAAATTTCGATGTTTGGCAGCCTGTGGAGGGTTACCATATGCATCGCCAAATATGTCGTGTGTATCAAAGGTTGTGTCATAGGTAGGTCTAGTAATGATGGATGTTTAAAAAAGATCCTAAAGACGTGTTTCGAGAAAGTGCCGATAAACCCCAATTTTGGCAGTTTTTTGCCAATTCTGGCGAAATAAGGGTTAAATCGAAAATTCCGCTTCGGTACATTTTTAGATTTTTTGCCCCTCTATGAGTGTGCAAAATTTCGTGAAAATCGGTTCGAAAATGGCTTCTGAATCATACGGACAAAATGTGTGGAAAAAAAAAAAAAAAACCCAAAACCCCCCCCCCCCCCCCCAAAAAAAAAAAAAAAAAAAAATAATAATCCGTAGAAAAACAATAGTCTTTTCCAGAGGGAAAAGCCTAACAAGATTTTTCCATTTCAAGAAATCGAGAGATTCACCTATTCCGCTTGTCTTTTTAGGCAGCGACGAAATAAGATTGCATATAGAGCTGGTAGTTTTTTAGGCTATATTAAGTACATAGCCGATAGAAAACTCCCTACAGTGTCTAACAATTCTTTCGGCAATACTCTTTCACATTGGCGTGAATGCTGTATGCTTAATCTCCAAGTTAGGGCTAAATAGCAAACCCGTTGAACAGATCGCGTGTACTTAATAATAACAACATGTGCATGTGTGACACCATAGATTGTGGCGAACGTTTTCGCAGCAGCCGTCCCAAACATTCAACGTTTGTACCTGAAGCTCACCCGAACTCGGTCATATTATTAGAACGTCCCGAAACCAAGCATGGGCCTCGAGGCAGCCGCCCCTCTCTCTCAACCCACACCCCGAACGTGCACATACCCTCTCCTGACATTCAACATGATAGAATGGGAAATTGGTGTCGCTCTCTGTGTGAAAAGATGCGGTAACTATTTGTGAAGAATGAGTGAAAAAATGATGGAAATCGGCCAAGAATTGGCCGAGATATAGCGTTTTAATGAGTTGAGGTAATTGTTTGAATTTGGTCCCGTTCTGGCCGGTGCGACCTGACGCTGGGTATATGTCTGGGGTTGTGGCACTGCTCCCCCTCTGGGGTAGTTCCGCTTGAAATCGTGGATTCTCAGTTTCTGATGGAGAGACGCTGGTGACTGAAAGATGCATTGTGTACACTGGCGCCAAATGGACCTCGCCAAGCTGGTAACAGTTAGATATTTGTCAGAAATGAAAAGTGGACAGTAATCGCGCATGGGGTAATGGCGAATAGGCGGTAATCTGGCTAATTTGACATTAAAATTGAACAGACAGCAGTGTCGCTCATACGCCCACTACGTCCAGACCACTGGAGGCAGCTACACGAAATTTTCAGAAGTTGTTCTACTCTTCCTGCCCGACAGGTTAGTATCTTTGTCGAGTGGCGTGACCGCGTGGGAAGAATGTGGATCGCGTGGAAACCGAAGGGACGATTCGTCCCTCCTCTATTCCCAATGCAACGACGTTTCCATTCACTATTCACCTGTCACCCGTCGAGTTTGGCATTATTTCTGTCTATTTGACGAACTGTTCAGCTTTCAATATTCACACGTTCACGTGGGACTGAAAGTTTGGAGTTAAACTGCTTATTTCAGAGCGTACCGGCAGAAACTGACGACTCGACCCGGTGGCGAAAAAGCCGTCGTCTGGCTAATTTGACATTCAAACTGAACAGATACAATGTCGGATACACGCCAATTATGTCCCGACCATACAAGGCAGCAACTTCAGATTCTCAGAATGTTTTCTCCTGTCCCTGCCCGACAGTTTAGTATCTTTGTCAAGTGCCAAGACCGCGTGGAAACACCGTGGATCAGGTGGAAACCGAGGGGACGATTCGTCCCTACTTTCTTCTCAATTCAACGACTTTCCTATTCATTATTTACCTGTCACCGGCTGAGTTTGGCATTATATCTGTCTATTTGATGAACTTTTCAACCTTAACTATTTGCGGCCTCGTGTTTCACCACCGAAAGGCCACTGCACGGTTACCAATATATTCAGGGACTGATTTTGCGAAAAAAACCCAATTATTCCGACTGTACCCACATGGGAACTCCTAAATCTATAAGGGTTAAATTTTTAATAATAACGTATAAAACAGAAGTTGTCGTGCTACGCTTGCTGCATGCAGGCATAGAAAACATTCAGCGCTCAATGAATTAGGAATGGAGTAAATTGTCACTTAAACCAGCGAAATTCTGAAAAAATGAGAGTTTTTTTTCGACGGCACCTACCTTTATGCATCCGAGACAGGGACTGCGTTAAACTTTACAGCAACCTTATAACAGAAAATATTCTTGGAATTGAACTGTGAATCCGAATTTCGAAAGCCTACAGAATGCAAATGGGTGGGTGGCGGGCATCATCACTGGATCTAATGTTGTATTTCATGTTTTCTTTATATTCTGTATCTGTATCTGTATGGGTACGTCACAGATTCCCTTTGGGCTATTATGTGACGGGGTGGTCTGCGCAGGTCTAGTAGCGCTGGCTGAGGAGCTTTGATTTGAAGTCCTCAGTTTTACTGACGCACACAATTGAGACTTCCAGATGGTTCCAGTCTATTGCTGTGCGTACAAACAGTGAATTTTTGTATTGTTCAGTTCTACTAGGTGGTACCGATACTGTTCTTTTGTTGTTTCTCACTTGGTTTTCTATGATGTTTTTTGTGTCGAAGTTGTCATATCTTGTAGCTCTGATTTGTCTTTTCTGCCTTTGGAATTTGATAAGATCCCCTGGAGGGAGTGCCGGTACCTGCCCCTCAACAACTTTAAAGTAGAAAATCAGCCGTTTTTGCTGTCGTCTAGTTTGTAGTGGTGGTACTTCAAGATTTTTTAGCATTTTGGTCAGGGATCCCTCTTCTCTTGACTTGTAATCCTTGGTGATGAATCTTGCTCCTCTTCTTTGTATAGCTTCTAGTTTCATTTTGTGTATAGGGGTCCCATATAATTGAGCCATATTCCATGATGGATCTAACTAGTGCTATATATGCGGTCTTGCGGCATTCTCTAGGGCAATGTTGTAAGTTGCGCCTGAGGAATCCTAGTGTGGAGCTTGCTTTGTTGCAGACATTGGTGATATGTTCTTTCCATTTAAGATCCTCTTGTATTTGTAAATTCTATTTATTTTTTTTGATCTCTCTCTCTCTCTGTCTCTCTGTCTCTCTGTCTCTCTCTCTCTCTCTCTCTCTCTCAGTTTAATTTGTGTTTGTCTATAATGTTTATAATATTTTGATTTTGCTAGATTCTGTTATTTATGGAATACGTTCTGCCATATTGTAAATTATTAGTCACCGTACAGGAACGGAAGGGCTTCTAAGTGGTAAGCACTTGTCCTCCAATCCTGATTTGCATTGTCAAATGGCAAATAAAATATGTTTAATCTAATCTAACAGTAGGGTGGGGGGGGGGGGGGGGGCATGTGTCCTAGGTAAAAAAAACAGCAGGGTGCAGGTGTTCTAGGTAAAATAAACAGCATGGGGGGGGGGGGGGATGTCCCCGCTAATTAATTTTAATAGCAGGCAGTTGTTCATGGGGCAGGTGTCCTATCCCACTGGTACTTGGCCTTGATGGAAATAAGATTTCAACAAGAAACAACGGGAAACTTATTTGCAATAAAGCTGCAAAAACAAACTTGATTTTAGGACCATTCCATGGACATTTTAAAGCCTACTGCGATATCAGCGTTTCTTACTCTCGTCCTTTCACCACACCGCAGTATTTTACCCGAGTCGAGTTCTGACGTCATGCAAGTTTGACGGACATGCTTTCAATTTTGTTATTGACAACAACATATTTATAATTTCGTGCTTACTGATCCGAATTTTGAAAACAACACACGCAATCGCGAAAGCATTTTCTGAAAAACACGATTCTGTAAAAAATTTTAATGAAATTTGATTATTTTTTTTTATTTTCTCTTTCGATGGCTCTTGTCGAAAAGGTGCTAATCACTGATCGTCCCAAACGAGATCAAAGACACGCCGTAGTTTAATAACAGACAGAGAATCTTCTAAGAATATACATGCGCAATCCTAAAATGCAATAAATCAAGTGTTTTTTCACGTTTTATGAGAGAAATATGTCCAATTGTATCATTGAATCATTTTTAGGTATATGTGGGTGAGAAATTTTCTATGCGGACAAAATACAGACTAAATAAAATATTTGCCATTATTTTCCGCAGACGTATTTTTGTCTTTGCTTCTTGGGGAAATTTCTTGCTGCTAAATACAACGAAGGTGTGTTATTTGATGTGGTCAGAACCGTCAGGTGGTCGGGTCCGAAACCGCACCTCGCAGAAGATGTAGTGGGGGGTGTCGATTTTACAAGTAATGTAGGCAGCGTACACGGCATGGGCTGTCTGTCTTTAATCCGACAAAACAGGGTTAAGGCTTGGGTTTTTGAATACCCTTATTTATTTATTTATTTATTTGTTTATTTATTTATTTATTTATTTATTTATTTATTTATTTATTTATTTATTGGTGTTTAAGGTCACATACTTCTGCACAATGGCTAATCGTGACCGTGACAGTTTTAGAGGTGAAGGAAGCCGGAGTACCCGGAGAGAACCACCAAGCATCGACGAGCAACTGTCAGCTCCTCAACATTCTCACTCTGTTCAGGCTCCGCTCAGGCAGGGTTACAGAGGTTGAAGACATGTGCACCATCGACGTGCAGTATGCCATAGTACACGGGGACATCGTGCCCCTATGTCGGCAACCGGACCAAAGTGCCTTGCCCAAGGACACAACGTGAGTCGTCCCGGACGGGGATCGAACTCGGGACCTCTAGCATAGAAGTACAACAGTCTACCACTGAGCCACCGTGCTCCCTTGAATACCCTTAATACTATCACACATTATCCCCCAGGAATTCTAAATCTGATAAAAGAGGTCATGTTTATCTATTGCATACCCATTTTGCTGCCTGAAAACAGCCGATTTTATTAAAATTTTGACGTTTAGCAGCCGGTAGAGGGATTAACAAACGACTAGCGGAATATTCTATCTATGCAATTTGTAAGACCTGCCAATGTCAAATTGTTCTTGAAAATTCCCAACAAGCAGTTAGCGAAATCCACGAAAATGTAAATTTTAAGCGTTTAAGGGGCATCTCTCCTTATCCAGTTCAAAATGGGTTAAGTTTCATTCTTTTAAATACCCTTACTACTTACAAACCTTAAACACCAATTAGATTCCATGATTTTTCTTGACCCCCACAGTGTCTGATGAATTGTTTTTAACTGTCTCACAAAAGTTCCTTCATTGATGTTATGAGAAAGGTGAGTATAGTAGTCTCAAATGATTCGGTTTGGTTTTGATAAAAAAATGTTTAAGTAAAACCCATCATTAATGGTGGAATGGGTTAATATCAATATCAATGTTTCCCTATCAGTTTTGCGTCCGGTAAAAGCCCATGAAGGGTTAACAAATGCCTACCAGAATAATTGATCCATGCAACTGGTCATATGACACCAAGACCTATCAACGGCCATTTTCTCTTGAAAACCCCACAAAATGTTTGTAAAGAAATCCAGGGAAAACGATCTTTAAGCTTTTGATGGGTATCCCTGTTAACCTCCCCAACAGGGGTTAACGCTTGGCTTTTTGAATACCTTTATTACTTACAAAAATGGTCCTCTGTGAATTCCACTTCAAACAAAGGAGATTATGTTTATCTCTCATGTATACATTAGGTGCTGTGCGTGTCTGAAAACAGTCCCATGTTAACAACATTACGATGCTTGGCAGCTTGTAGATGGTTAATGTCACATAAACACCTACGAATAGTCAATTTGTCTTGAAACCCTACAAGTTACCTTTAGGGAAATTCACAGAAAATGGGAATTTAAAGCTTTCAAGGGATATCTCTCTTTAGCCTGCCCAAAATGGGTCAAGACGTCGACTTTTGAATACCCTTACTACTTACAAAAATGTTTCCATATAAATTGTACGCGCGATAAAAGAAGGAACTTTTCTTTGTGGTGTACCCTTTGGGTGCTGTTGGTGTGCAAAAACAGCCCATTTTATCGCAATTTTGACCTTCACCTTTTGACCTAACTAATGCGGGACCGGAATATTTTGTTCATGCCGATTTGTAATGTCACACCAAGACCTGCAAATAACCGATTTTTCTTGAAAACCTACAAGATGTTGTTAGAGAAATCCACAGAAAACGGGTATTTTAAGATTTTAATGGGTATCTCTCTTTAACCAGCCCCAAATGGGTTAAGACGTCAAATTTTGAATACCCTTACCACTTTCAAAATATTTTCCGATCAATTTTGCGTCCGATAAATGAAGGCCCCTTTCTCTGTGGTATATCGTTTGGGTGCTGTTGGTGTCTAAAAACAGCCCATTTTATCACAGTTTTTACGTTTAGCAGCTCGGGGAGGGTTAACTAATGCTGACCGGAATATTTTATCCATGCAACTTGTAATGTCACACCATGACCTGAGAGTGACCAATTTTTTCTTGAAAATCTACAAGACTCGTTTAGAGAAATCCACAGAAAACATGAAGTTTTGAGCTTTTTTGGGGTATTGCTGTTTAACCAGCCCAAAACGGGTTAACACTTGGTTTCTGAACACCCTTATTACTTACAAAAATGATCCTCGGTGAATTCCACTTCCAATAAAGGAAGTTATGTTTACCACTCGGGTATCGTTTGGGTGTTGTGGGGGTCTGAAACCGGCCCATTTCATCAAAATTTCGATGTTTGGCAGCCTGTGGAGGGTTACCATATGCATCGCCAAATATGTCGTGTGTATCAAAGGTTGTGTCATAGGTAGGTCTAGTAATGATGGATGTTTAAAAAAAATCCTAAAGACGTGTTTCGAGAAAGTGCCGATAAACCCCAATTTTGGCAGTTTTTTGCCAATTCTGGCGAAATAAGGGTTAAATCGAAAATTCCGCTTTTGGTACATTTTTAAATTTTTTGCCCCTCTATGCGTGTGCAAAATTTCGTGAAAATCGGTTCGAAAATGGCTTCTGAATCGTACGGACAAAATGTGTGGAAAAAAAAAAACAAAAAAAAACTAGACTTTATGATTCTGGAGAATCATGGCTTTTCTCGATTAGATTCCATGATTTTTCATGACCCCACAGTGTCTGATGAATTGTTTTTAACTGTCTCACTGAAGTTCCCTCATTGATGTTATGAGAAAGGTGAGTATAGTAGTCTCAAATGACTCAGTTTGGGTTTGATAAAAAAAAATGTTTAGGTAAAACCCATCACTAATGGTAGAATGGGTTAATATCAAGATCAATGTTTCCCTATCAGTTTTGCGTCCGGTAAAAGAAGTTACGTTTCTCTGTGGCATTTCCATTTGTTGGTGTCCAAAAACAGACTATTTCTTCATTTTTTTACATTTAGCAGCCCATGGAGGGTTCACAAATGCCTACCAGAATAATTTATCCATGCAACTGGTCATATGACACCAAGACCTATCAACGGCCATTTTCTCTTGGAAACCCCACAAAATGTTTGTGAAGACATCCAGGGAAAACGATTTTTTAAGCTATCGATGGGTATCCGTGTTAACCTCCCCAACAGGGGTTAACGCTTGGTTTTTTTAATACCCTTATTACTTACAAAGATGGTCCTCTGTGAATTCCACTTCCAACAAAGGAGATTATGTTTATCTGTCATGTCTACATTGGGTGCTGTGCGTGTCTGAAAACAGCCCCATGTTAACAAAATTACGATGCTTGGCAGCTTGTACATGGTTAATAAACGCTCACCGGAGTATTTTGTCCATGCAACTTGTAATGTCACATAAAGACCTACGAATAGTCAAATTGTCTTGAAACTCTACAAGTTACCGTTAGGGAATTTCACAGAAAATGGCAATTTAAAGCTTTCAAGGGATATCTCGCTTTAGCCTGCCCAAAATGGGTTAAGACGTCGACTTTTGAATACCCTTACTGCTTACAAAAATGTTTCCGTATAAATTGTGCGCTCGATAAAAGGAGGCACTTTTCTTTGTGGTGTACCCTTTGGGTGCTGTTGGTGTCCAAAAACAGCCCATTTTATCACAATTTTGACCTTCAACAGCCCGGGGAGGGTTAACTAATGCTGACCGGAATATTTTGTTCATGCAACTTGTAATGTCACACCAAGACCTGCAAATAGCCGAATTTTTTCTTGAAAACCTACAAAATGTTGATAGAGAAATCTACAGAAAACGGGGATTTTAAGATTTTAATGGGTATCTCTATTTAACCAGCCCAAAATGGGTTAAGACGTCAAATTTTGAATACCCTTACCACTTTCAAAAATATTTTCCGATCAATTTTGCGTCCGATAAATGAAGGTCCCTTTCTCTCTGGAATACCGTTTGGGTGCTGTTGGCGTCTAAAAACAGCCCATTTTATCAAAATTTTTATGATTAGCAGCTCGGGGAGGGTTAACTAATGCTGACCGGAATATTTTATCCATGCAACTTGTAATGTCACACCAAGACCTGAGAGTGACCAATTCTTCTTGAAAATCTACAAGACTCGTTTAGAGAAATCCACAGAAAACATGAAGTTTTGAGCTTTTTTGGGGTATTGCTGTTTAACCAGCCCAAAACGGGTTAACACTTGGTTTTCTGAACACCCTTATTACTTACAAAAATGATCCTCGGTGAATTCCACTTCCAATAAAGGAAGTTATGTTTACCACTCGGGTATCGTTTGGGTGTTGTGGGGGTCTGAAACCGGCCCATTTCATCAAAATTTCGATGTTTGGCAGCCTGTGGAGGGTTACCATATGCATCGCCAAATATGTCGTGTGTATCAAAGGTTGTGTCATAGGTAGGTCTAGTAATGATGGATGTTTAAAAAAGATCCTAAAGACGTGTTTCGAGAAAGTGCCGATAAACCCCAATTTTGGCAGTTTTTTGCCAATTCTGGCGAAATAAGGGTTAAATCGAAAATTCCGCTTCGGTACATTTTTAGATTTTTCGCCCCTCTATGAGTGTGCAAAATTTCGTGAAAATCGGTTCGAAAATGGCTTCTGAATCGTACGGACAAAATGTGTGGAAAAAAAAAAACAAACCCAAAAAACCCCCCCAAAAAAAAAAAAAAAAAAAAAAATAATAATCCGTAGAAAAACAATAGTCTTTTCCAGAGGGAAAAGCCTAACCCCCCCCCCCCCCCCCCCAAAAAAAAAAAAAACCCAAAAATAATAATCCGTAGAAAAACAATAGTCTTTTCCAGAGGGAAAAGCCTAACAAGATTTTTCCATTTCAAGAAATCGAGAGATTCACCTATTCCGCTTGTCTTTTTAGGCAGCGACGAAATCAGATTGCATATAGAGCTGGTAGGTTTTAGGCTATATTAAGTGCATAGCCGATAGAAAACTCCCCACAGTGTCTAACAATTCTTTCGGCAATACTCTTTCACATTGGCGTGAATGCTGTATGCTTAATCTCCAAGTTAGGGCTAAATAGCAAACCCGTTGAACAGATCGCGTGTACTTAATAATAACAACATGTGCATGTGTGACACCATAGATTGTGGCGAACGTTTTCGCAGCAGCCATCCCAAACATTCAACGTTTGTACCTGAAGCTCACCCGAACTCGGTCATATTATTAGAAAGTCCCGAAACCAAGCATGGGCCTCGAGGCAGCCGCCCCTCTCTCTCAACCCACACCCCGAACGTGCACATACCCTCTCCTGACATTCAACATGATAGAATGGGAAATTGGTGTCGCTCTCTGTGTGAAAAGATGCGGTAACTATTTGTGAAGAATGAGTGAAAAAATGATGGAAATCGGCCAAGAATTGGCCGAGATATAGCGTTTTAATGAGTCGAGGTAATTGTTTGAATTTGGTCCCGTTCTAGCCGGTGCGACCTGACGCTGGGTATATGTCTGGGGTTGTGGCACTGCTCCCCCTCTGGGGTAGTTCCGCTTGAAATCGTGGATTCTCAGTTTCTGATGGAGAGACGCTGGTGACTGAAAGATGCATTGTGTACACTGGCGCCAAATGGACCTCGCCAAGCTGGTAACAGTTAGATATTTGTCAGAAATGAAAAGTGGACAGTAATCGCGCATGGGTTAATGGCGAATAGGCGGTAATCTGGCTAATTTGACATTAAAATTGAACAGACAGCAGTGTCGCTCATACGCCCACTACGTCCAGACCACTGGAGGCAGCTACACGAAATTTTCAGAAGTTGTTCTACTCTTCCTGCCCGACAGGTTAGTATCTTTGTCGAGTGGCGTGACCGCGTGGGAACAATGTGGATCGCGTGGAAACCGAAGGGACGATTCGTCCCTCCTCTATTCCCAATGCAACGACGTTTCCATTCACTATTCACCTGTCACCCGTCGAGTTTGGCATTATTTCTGTCTATTTGACGAACTGTTCAGCTTTCAATATTCACACGTTCACGTGGGACTGAAAGTTTGGAGTTAAACTGCTTATTTCAGAGCGTACCGGCAGAAACTGACAACTCGACCCGGTGGCGAAAAAGCCGTCGTCTGGCTAATTTGACATTCAAACTGAACAGATACAATGTCGGATACACGCCAATTATGTCCCGACCATACAAGGCAGCAACTTCAGATTCTCAGAATGTTTTCTCCTGTCCCTGCCCGACAGTTTAGTATCTTTGTTAAGTGCCAAGACCGCGTGGAAACACCGTGGATCAGGTGGAAACCGAGGGGACGATTCGTCCCTACTTTCTTCTCAATTCAACGACTTTCCTATTCATTATTTACCTGTCACCGGCTGAGTTTGGCATTATATCTGTCTATTTGATGAACTTTTCAACCTTAACTATTTGCGGCCTCGTGTTTCACCACCGAAAGGCCACTGCACGGTTACCAATATATTCAGGGACTGATTTTGCGAAAAAAACCCAATTATTCCGACTGTACCCACATGGGAACTCCTAAATCTATAAGGGTTAAATTTTTAATAATAACGTATAAAACAGAAGTTGTCGTGCTACGCTTGCTGCATGCAGGCATAGAAAACATTCAGCGCTCAATGAATTAGGAATGGAGTAAATTGTCACTTAAACCAGCGAAATTCTGAAAAAAATGAGAGTTTTTTTTCGACGGCACCTACCTTTATGCATCCGAGACAGGGACTGCGTTAAACTTTACAGCAACCTTATAACAGAAAATATTCTTGGAATTGAACTGTGAATCCGAATTTCGAAAGCCTACAGAATGCAAATGGGTGGGTGGCGGGCATCATCACTGGATCTAATGTTGTATTTCATGTTTTCTTTATATTCTGTATCTGTATCTGTATGGGTACGTCACAGATTCCCTTTGGGCTATTATGTGACGGGGTGGTCTGCGCAGGTCTAGTAGCGCTGGCTGAGGAGCTTTGATTTGAAGTCCTCAGTTTTACTGACGCACACAATTGAGTCTTCCAGATGGTTCCAGTCTATTGCTGTGCGTACAAACAGTGAATTTTTGTATTGTTCAGTTCTACTTGGTGGTACCGATACTGTTCTTTTGTTGTTTCTCACTTGGTTTTCTATGATGTTTTTTGTGTCGAAGTTGTCATATCTTGTAGCTCTGATTTGTCTTTTCTGCCTTTGGAATTTGATAAGATCCCCTGGAGGGAGTGCCGGTACCTGCCCCTCAACAACTTTAAAGTAGAAAATCAGCCGTTTTTGCTGTCGTCTAGTTTGTAGTGGTGGTAGTTCAAGATTTTTTAGCATTTTGGTCAGGGATCCCTCTTCTCTTGACTTGTAATCCTTGGTGATGAATCTTGCTCCTCTTCTTTGTATAGCTTCTAGTTTGTTTATTTCATTTTGTGTATAGGGGTCCCATATAATTGAGCCATATTCCATGATGGATCTAACTAGTGCTATATATGCGGTCTTGCGGCATTCTCTAGGGCAATGTTGTAAGTTGCGCCTGAGGAATCCTAGTGTGGAGCTTGCTTTGTTGCAGACATTGGTGATATGTTCTTTCCATTTAAGATCCTCTTGTATTTGTAAATTCTATTTATTTTTTTGATCTCTCTCTCTCTCTCTCTCTCTCTCTCTCTCTCTCTCTCTCTCTCTCCTCTCTCTCAGTTTAATTTGTGTTTGTCTATAATGTTTATAATATTTTGATTTTGCTAGATTCTGTTATTTATGGAATACGTTCTGCCATATTGTAAATTATTAGTCACCGTACAGGAACGGAAGGGCTTCTAAGTGGTAAGCACTTGTCCTCCAATCCTGATTTGCATTGTCAAATGGCAAATAAAATATGTTTAATCTAATCTAACAGTAGGGCGGGGGGGGGGGGGGGGGCATGTGTCCTAGGTAAAAAAACAGCAGGGTGCTGGTGTTCTAGGAAAAATAAACAGCATGCGGGGGGGGGGGGGATGTCCCCGCTAATTAATTTTAATAGCAGGCAGTTGTTCATGGGGCAGGTGTCCTATCCCACTGGTACTTGGCCTTGATGGAAATAACATTTCAACAAGAAACAACGGGAAACTTATTTGCAATAAAGCTGCAAAAACAAACTTGATTTTAGGACCATTCCATGGACATTTTAAAGCCTACTGCGATATCAGCGTTTCTTACTCTCGTCCTTTCACCACACCGCAGTATTTTACCCGAGTCGAGTTCTGACGTCTTGCAAGTTTGACGGACATGCTTTCAATTTTGTTATTGACAACAACATATTTATAATTTCGTGCTTACTGATCCGAATTTTGAAAACAACACACGCAATCGCGAAAGCATTTTCTGAAAAACACGATTCTGTAAAAATTTTTAATGAAATTTGATTATTTTTTTTTATTTTCTATTTCGATGGCTCTTGTCGAAAAGGTGCTAATCACTGATCGTCCCAAACGAGATCAAAGACACGCCGTAGTTTAATAACAGACAGAGAATCTTCTAAGAATATACATGCGCAATCCTAAAATGCAATAAATCAAGTGTTTTTTCACGTTTTATGAGAGAAATATGTCCAATTGTATCATTGAATCATTTTTAGGTATATGTGGGTGAGAAATTTTCTATGCGGACAAAATACAGACTAAATAAAATATTTGCCATTATTTTCCGCAGACGTATTTTTGTCTTTGCTTCTTGGGGAAATTTCTTGCTGCTAAATACAACGAAGGTGTGTTATTTGATGTGGTCAGAACCGTCAGGTGGTCGGGTCCGAAACCGCACCTCGCAGAAGATGTAGTGGGGGGTGTCGATTTTACAAGTAATGTAGGCAGCGTACACGGCATGGGCTGTCTGTCTTTAATCCGACAAAACAGGGTTAAGGCTTGGGTTTTTGAATACCCTTATTTATTTATTTATTTATTTGTTTATTTATTTATTTATTTATTTATTTATTTATTGGTGTTTAAGGTCACATACTTCTGCACAATGGCTAATCGTGACCGTGACAGTTTTAGAGGTGAAGGAAGCCGGAGTACCCGGAGAGAACCACCAAGCATCGACGAGCAACTGTCAGCTCCTCAACATTCTCACTCTGTTCAGGCTCCGCTCAGGCAGGGTTACAGAGGTTGAAGACATGTGCACCATCGACGTGCAGTATGCCTTAGTACACGGGGACATCGTGCCCCTATGTCGGCAACCGGACCAAAGTGCCTTGCCCAAGGACACAACGTGAGTCGTCCCGGACGGGGATCGAACTCGGGACCTCTAGCATAGAAGAACAACAGTCTACCACTGAGCCACCGCGCTCCCTTGAATACCCTTAATACTATCATACATTATCCCCCAGGAATTCTAAATCTGATAAAAGAGGTCATGTTTATCTATTGCATACCCATTTTGCTGCCCGAAAACAGCCTATTTTATTAAAATTTTGACGTTTAGCAGCCGGTAGAGGGATTAACAAACGACTAGCGGAATATTCTATCTATGCAATTTGTAAGACCTGCCAATGTCAAATTGTTCTTGAAAATTCCCAACAAGCAGTTAGCGAAATCCACGAAAATGTAAATTTTAAGCGTTTAAGGGGCATCTCTCCTTATCCAGTTCAAAATGGGTTAAGTTTCATTCTTTTAAATACCCTTACTACTTACAAACCTTAAACACCAATTAGATTCCATGATTTTTCTTGACCCCCACAGTGTCTGATGAATTGTTTTTAACTGTCTCACAAAAGTTCCTTCATTGATGTTATGAGAAAGGTGAGTATAGTAGTCTCAAATGATTCGGTTTGGTTTTGATAAAAAAATGTTTAAGTAAAACCCATCATTAATGGTGGAATGGGTTAATATCAATATCAATGTTTCCCTATCAGTTTTGCGTCCGGTAAAAGCCCATGAAGGGTTAACAAATGCCTACCAGAATAATTGATCCATGCAACTGGTCATATGACACCAAGACCTATCAACGGCCATTTTCTCTTGAAAACCCCACAAAATGTTTGTAAAGAAATCCAGGGAAAACGATCTTTAAGCTTTTGATGGGTATCCCTGTTAACCTCCCCAACAGGGGTTAACGCTTGGCTTTTTGAATACCTTTATTACTTACAAAAATGGTCCTCTGTGAATTCCACTTCAAACAAAGGAGATTATGTTTATCTCTCATGTATACATTAGGTGCTGTGCGTGTCTGAAAACAGTCCCATGTTAACAACATTACGATGCTTGGCAGCTTGTAGATGGTTAATGTCACATAAACACCTACGAATAGTCAATTTGTCTTGAAACCCTACAAGTTACCTTTAGGGAAATTCACAGAAAATGGGAATTTAAAGCTTTCAAGGGATATCTCTCTTTAGCCTGCCCAAAATGGGTCAAGACGTCGACTTTTGAATACCCTTACTACTTACAAAAATGTTTCCATATAAATTGTACGCGCGATAAAAGAAGGAACTTTTCTTTGTGGTGTACCCTTTGGGTGCTGTTGGTGTGCAAAAACAGCCCATTTTATCGCAATTTTGACCTTCAGCAGCCCGGGGAGGGTTAACTAATGCTGACCGGAATATTTTGTTCATGCGATTTGTAATGTCACACCAAGACCTGCAAATAACCGATTTTTCTTGAAAACCTACAAGATGTTGTTAGAGAAATCCACAGAAAACGGGTATTTTAAGATTTTAATGGGTATCTCTCTTTAACCAGCCCCAAATGGGTTAAGACGTCAAATTTTGAATACCCTTACCACTTTCAAAAATATTTTCCGATCAATTTTGCGTCCGATAAATGAAAGCCCCTTTCTCTGTGGTATATCGTTTGGGTGCTGTTGGTGTCTAGAAACAGCCCATTTTATCACAGTTTTTACGTTTAGCAGCTCGGGGAGGGTTAACTAATGCTGACCGGAATATTTTATCCATGCAACTTGTAATGTCACACCAAGACCTGAGAGTGACCAATTTTTCTTGAAAATCTACAAGACTCGTTTAGAGAAATCCACAGAAAACCTGAAGTTTTGAGCTTTTTTGGGGTATTGCTGTTTAACCAGCCCAAAACGGGTTAACACTTGGTTTTCTGAACACCCTTATTACTTACAAAAATGATCCTCGGTGAATTCCACTTCCAATAAAGGAAGTTATGTTTACCACTCGGGTATCGTTTGGGTGTTGTGGGGGTCTGAAACCGGCCCATTTCATCAAAATTTCGATGTTTGGCAGCCTGTGGAGGGTTACCATATGCATCGCCAAATATGTCGTGTGTATCAAAGGTTGTGTCATAGGTAGGTCTAGTAATGATGGATGTTTAAAAAAAATCCTAAAGACGTGTTTCGAGAAAGTGCCGATAAACCCCAATTTTGGCAGTTTTTTGCCAATTCTGGCGAAATAAGGGTTAAATCGAAAATTCCGCTTTGGTACATTTTTAGATTTTTTGCCCCTCTATGCCTGTGCAAAATTTCGTGAAAATCGGTTCGAAAATGGCTTCTGAATCGTACGGACAAAATGTGTGGAAAAAAAAAAACAAAAAAAAACTAGACTTTATGATTCTGGAGAATCATGGCTTTTGTCGATTAGATTCCATGATTTTTCATGACCCCACAGTGTCTGATGAATTGTTTTTAACTGTCTCACTGAAGTTCCCTCATTGATGTTATGAGAAAGGTGAGTATAGTAGTCTCAAATGACTCAGTTTGGGTTTGATAAAAAAAAATGTTTAGGTAAAACCCATCACTAATGGTAGAATGGGTTAATATCAAGATCAATGTTTCCCTATCAGTTTTGCGTCCGGTAAAAGAAGTTACGTTTCTCTGTGGCATTTCCATTTGTTGGTGTCCAAAAACAGACTATTTCTTCATTTTTTTACATTTAGCAGCCCATGGAGGGTTAACAAATGCCTACCAGAATAATTTATCCATGCAACTGGTCATATGACACCAAGACCTATCAACGGCCATTTTCTCTTGGAAACCCCACAAAATGTTTGTGAAGACATCCAGGGAAAACGATTTTTTAAGCTATCGATGGGTATCCGTGTTAACCTCCCCAACAGGGGTTAACGCTTGGTTTTTTTAATACCCTTATTACTTACAAAGATGGTCCTCTGTGAATTCCACTTCCAACAAAGGAGATTATGTTTATCTGTCATGTCTACATTGGGTGCTGTGCGTGTCTGAAAACAGCCCCATGTTAACAAAATTACGATGCTTGGCAGCTTGTACATGGTTAATAAACGCTCACCGGAGTATTTTGTCCATGCAACTTGTAATGTCACATAAAGACCTACGAATAGTCAAATTGTCTTGAAACTCTACAAGTTACCGTTAGGGAATTTCACAGAAAATGGCAATTTAAAGCTTTCAAGGGATATCTCGCTTTAGCCTGCCCAAAATGGGTTAAGACGTCGACTTTTGAATACCCTTACTGCTTACAAAAATGTTTCCGTATAAATTGTGCGCTCGATAAAAGGAGGCACTTTTCTTTGTGGTGTACCCTTTGGGTGCTGTTGGTGTCCAAAAACAGCCCATTTTATCACAATTTTAACCTTCAACAGCCCGGGGAGGGTTAACTAATGCTGACCGGAATATTTTGTTCATGCAACTTGTAATGTCACACCAAGACCTGCAAATAGCCGAATTTTTTCTTGAAAACCTACAAAATGTTGATAGAGAAATCTACAGAAAACGGGGATTTTAAGATTTTAATGGGTATCTCTATTTAACCAGCCCAAAATGGGTTAAGACGTCAAATTTTGAATACCCTTACCACTTTCAAAAATATTTTCCGATCAATTTTGCGTCCGATAAATGACGGTCCCTTTCTCTCAGGAATACCGTTTGGGTGCTGTTGGCGTCTAAAAACAGCCCATTTTATCACAATTTTTATGATTAGCAGCTCGGGGAGGGTTAACTAATGCTGACCGGAATATTTTATCCATGCAACTTGTAATGTCACACCAAGACCTGAGAGTGACCAATTTTTCTTGAAAATCTACAAGACTCGTTTAGAGAAATCCACAGAAAACATGAAGTTTTGAGCTTTTTCGGGGTATTGCTGTTTAACCAGCCCAAAACGGGTTAACACTTGGTTTTCTGAACACCCTTATTACTTACAAAAATGATCCTCGGTGAATTCCACTTCCAATAAAGGAAGTTATGTTTACCACTCGGGTATCGTTTGGGTGTTGTGGGGGTCTGAAACCGGCCCATTTCATCAAAATTTCGATGTTTGGCAGCCTGTGGAGGGTTACCATATGCATCGCCAAATATGTCGTGTGTATCAAAGGTTGTGTCATAGGTAGGTCTAGTAATGATGGATGTCTAAAAAAGATCCTAAAGACGTGTTTCGAGAAAGTGCCGATAAACCCCAATTTTGGCAGTTTTTTGCCAATTCTGGCGAAATAAGGGTTAAATCGAAAATTCCGCTTTGGTACATTTTTAGATTTTTTGCCCCTCTATGCGTGTGCAAAATTTCGTGAAAATCGGTTCGAAAATGGCTTCTGAATCGTACGGACAAAATGTGTGGAAAAAAAAAAAACAAAAAAAAAACTAGACTTTATGATTCTGGAGAATCATGGCTTTTCTCGATTAGATTCCATGATTTTTCATGACCCCACAGTGTCTGATGAATTGTTTTTAACTGTCTCACTGAAGTTCCCTCATTGATGTTATGAGAAAGGTGAGTATAGTAGTCTCAAATGACTCAGTTTGGGTTTGATAAAAAAAAATGTTTAGGTAAAACCCATCACTAATGGTAGAATGGGTTAATATCAAGATCAATGTTTCCCTATCAGTTTTGCGTCCGGTAAAAGAAGTTACGTTTCTCTGTGGCATTTCCATTTGTTGGTGTCCAAAAACAGACTATTTCTTCATTTTTTTACATTTAGCAGCCCATGGAGGGTTAACAAATGCCTACCAGAATAATTTATCCATGCAACTGGTCATATGACACCAAGACCTATCAACGGCCATTTTCTCTTGGAAACCCCACAAAATGTTTGTGAAGACATCCAGGGAAAACGATTTTTTAAGCTATCGATGGGTATCGGTGTTAACCTCCCCAAAAGGGGTTAACGCTTGGTTTTTTTAATACCCTTATTACTTACGAAGATGGTCCTCTGTGAATTCCACTTCCAACAAAGGAGATTATGTTTATCTGTCATGTCTACATTGGGTGCTGTGCGTGTCTGAAAACAGCCCCATGTTAACAAAATTACGATGCTTGGCAGCTTGTACATGGTTAATAAACGCTCACCGGAGTATTTTGTCCATGCAACTTGTAATGTCACATAAAGACCTACGAATAGTCAAATTGTCTTGAAACTCTACAAGTTACCGTTAGGGAATTTCACAGAAAATGGCAATTTAAAGCTTTCAAGGGATATCTCGCTTTAGCCTGCCCAAAATGGGTTAAGACGTCGACTTTTGAATACCCTTACTGCTTACAAAAATGTTTCCGTATAAATTGTGCGCTCGATAAAAGGAGGCACTTTTCTTTGTGGTGTACCCTTTGGGTGCTGTTGGTGTCCAAAAACAGCCCATTTTATCACAATTTTAACCTTCAACAGCCCGGGGAGGGTTAACTAATGCTGACCGGAATATTTTGTTCATGCAACTTGTAATGTCACACCAAGACCTGCAAATAGCCGAATTTTTTCTTGAAAACCTACAAAATGTTGATAGAGAAATCTACAGAAAACGGGGATTTTAAGATTTTAATGGGTATCTCTATTTAACCAGCCCAAAATGGGTTAAGACGTCAAATTTTGAATACCCTTACCACTTTCAAAAATATTTTCCGATCAATTTTGCGTCCGATAAATGACGGTCCCTTTCTCTCAGGAATACCGTTTGGGTGCTGTTGGCGTCTAAAAACAGCCCATTTTATCACAATTTTTATGATTAGCAGCTCGGGGAGGGTTAACTAATGCTGACCGGAATATTTTATCCATGCAACTTGTAATGTCACACCAAGACCTGAGAGTGACCAATTTTTCTTGAAAATCTACAAGACTCGTTTAGAGAAATCCACAGAAAACATGAAGTTTTGAGCTTTTTCGGGGTATTGCTGTTTAACCAGCCCAAAACGGGTTAACACTTGGTTTTCTGAACACCCTTATTACTTACAAAAATGATCCTCGGTGAATTCCACTTCCAATAAAGGAAGTTATGTTTACCACTCGGGTATCGTTTGGGTGTTGTGGGGGTCTGAAACCGGCCCATTTCATCAAAATTTCGATGTTTGGCAGCCTGTGGAGGGTTACCATATGCATCGCCAAATATGTCGTGTGTATCAAAGGTTGTGTCATAGGTAGGTCTAGTAATGATGGATGTCTAAAAAAGATCCTAAAGACGTGTTTCGAGAAAGTGCCGATAAACCCCAATTTTGGCAGTTTTTTGCCAATTCTGGCGAAATAAGGGTTAAATCGAAAATTCCGCTTTGGTACATTTTTAGATTTTTTGCCCCTCTATGCGTGTGCAAAATTTCGTGAAAATCGGTTCGAAAATGGCTTCTGAATCGTACGGACAAAATGTGTGGAAAAAAAAAAAACAAAAAAAAAACTAGACTTTATGATTCTGGAGAATCATGGCTTTTCTCGATTAGATTCCATGATTTTTCATGACCCCACAGTGTCTGATGAATTGTTTTTAACTGTCTCACTGAAGTTCCCTCATTGATGTTATGAGAAAGGTGAGTATAGTAGTCTCAAATGACTCAGTTTGGGTTTGATAAAAAAAAATGTTTAGGTAAAACCCATCACTAATGGTAGAATGGGTTAATATCAAGATCAATGTTTCCCTATCAGTTTTGCGTCCGGTAAAAGAAGTTACGTTTCTCTGTGGCATTTCCATTTGTTGGTGTCCAAAAACAGACTATTTCTTCATTTTTTTACATTTAGCAGCCCATGGAGGGTTAACAAATGCCTACCAGAATAATTTATCCATGCAACTGGTCATATGACACCAAGACCTATCAACGGCCATTTTCTCTTGGAAACCCCACAAAATGTTTGTGAAGACATCCAGGGAAAACGATTTTTTAAGCTATCGATGGGTATCCGTGTTAACCTCCCCAACAGGGGTTAACGCTTGGTTTTTTTAATACCCTTATTACTTACAAAGATGGTCCTCTGTGAATTCCACTTCCAACAAAGGAGATTATGTTTATCTGTCATGTCTACATTGGGTGCTGTGCGTGTCTGAAAACAGCCCCATGTTAACAAAATTACGATGCTTGGCAGCTTGTACATGGTTAATAAACGCTCACCGGAGTATTTTGTCCATGCAACTTGTAATGTCACATAAAGACCTACGAATAGTCAAATTGTCTTGAAACTCTACAAGTTACCGTTAGGGAATTTCACAGAAAATGGCAATTTAAAGCTTTCAAGGGATATCTCGCTTTAGCCTGCCCAAAATGGGTTAAGACGTCGACTTTTGAATACCCTTACTGCTTACAAAAATGTTTCCGTATAAATTGTGCGCTCGATAAAAGGAGGCACTTTTCTTTGTGGTGTACCCTTTGGGTGCTGTTGGTGTCCAAAAACAGCCCATTTTATCACAATTTTAACCTTCAACAGCCCGGGGAGGGTTAACTAATGCTGACCGGAATATTTTGTTCATGCAACTTGTAATGTCACACCAAGACCTGCAAATAGCCGAATTTTTTCTTGAAAACCTACAAAATGTTGATAGAGAAATCTACAGAAAACGGGGATTTTAAGATTTTAATGGGTATCTCTATTTAACCAGCCCAAAATGGGTTAAGACGTCAAATTTTGAATACCCTTACCACTTTCAAAAATATTTTCCGATCAATTTTGCGTCCGATAAATGACGGTCCCTTTCTCTCAGGAATACCGTTTGGGTGCTGTTGGCGTCTAAAAACAGCCCATTTTATCACAATTTTTATGATTAGCAGCTCGGGGAGGGTTAACTAATGCTGACCGGAATATTTTATCCATGCAACTTGTAATGTCACACCAAGACCTGAGAGTGACCAATTTTTCTTGAAAATCTACAAGACTCGTTTAGAGAAATCCACAGAAAACATGAAGTTTTGAGCTTTTTCGGGGTATTGCTGTTTAACCAGCCCAAAACGGGTTAACACTTGGTTTTCTGAACACCCTTATTACTTACAAAAATGATCCTCGGTGAATTCCACTTCCAATAAAGGAAGTTATGTTTACCACTCGGGTATCGTTTGGGTGTTGTGGGGGTCTGAAACCGGCCCATTTCATCAAAATTTCGATGTTTGGCAGCCTGTGGAGGGTTACCATATGCATCGCCAAATATGTCGTGTGTATCAAAGGTTGTGTCATAGGTAGGTCTAGTAATGATGGATGTCTAAAAAAGATCCTAAAGACGTGTTTCGAGAAAGTGCCGATAAACCCCAATTTTGGCAGTTTTTTGCCAATTCTGGCGAAATAAGGGTTAAATCGAAAATTCCGCTTTGGTACATTTTTAGATTTTTTGCCCCTCTATGCGTGTGCAAAATTTCGTGAAAATCGGTTCGAAAATGGCTTCTGAATCGTACGGACAAAATGTGTGGAAAAAAAAAAAACAAAAAAAAAACTAGACTTTATGATTCTGGAGAATCATGGCTTTTCTCGATTAGATTCCATGATTTTTCATGACCCCACAGTGTCTGATGAATTGTTTTTAACTGTCTCACTGAAGTTCCCTCATTGATGTTATGAGAAAGGTGAGTATAGTAGTCTCAAATGACTCAGTTTGGGTTTGATAAAAAAAAATGTTTAGGTAAAACCCATCACTAATGGTAGAATGGGTTAATATCAAGATCAATGTTTCCCTATCAGTTTTGCGTCCGGTAAAAGAAGTTACGTTTCTCTGTGGCATTTCCATTTGTTGGTGTCCAAAAACAGACTATTTCTTCATTTTTTTACATTTAGCAGCCCATGGAGGGTTAACAAATGCCTACCAGAATAATTTATCCATGCAACTGGTCATATGACACCAAGACCTATCAACGGCCATTTTCTCTTGGAAACCCCACAAAATGTTTGTGAAGACATCCAGGGAAAACGATTTTTTAAGCTATCGATGGGTATCCGTGTTAACCTCCCCAACAGGGGTTAACGCTTGGTTTTTTTAATACCCTTATTACTTACAAAGATGGTCCTCTGTGAATTCCACTTCCAACAAAGGAGATTATGTTTATCTGTCATGTCTACATTGGGTGCTGTGCGTGTCTGAAAACAGCCCCATGTTAACAAAATTACGATGCTTGGCAGCTTGTACATGGTTAATAAACGCTCACCGGAGTATTTTGTCCATGCAACTTGTAATGTCACATAAAGACCTACGAATAGTCAAATTGTCTTGAAACTCTACAAGTTACCGTTAGGGAATTTCACAGAAAATGGCAATTTAAAGCTTTCAAGGGATATCTCGCTTTAGCCTGCCCAAAATGGGTTAAGACGTCGACTTTTGAATACCCTTACTGCTTACAAAAATGTTTCCGTATAAATTGTGCGCTCGATAAAAGGAGGCACTTTTCTTTGTGGTGTACCCTTTGGGTGCTGTTGGTGTCCAAAAACAGCCCATTTTATCACAATTTTAACCTTCAACAGCCCGGGGAGGGTTAACTAATGCTGACCGGAATATTTTGTTCATGCAACTTGTAATGTCACACCAAGACCTGCAAATAGCCGAATTTTTTCTTGAAAACCTACAAAATGTTGATAGAGAAATCTACAGAAAACGGGGATTTTAAGATTTTAATGGGTATCTCTATTTAACCAGCCCAAAATGGGTTAAGACGTCAAATTTTGAATACCCTTACCACTTTCAAAAATATTTTCCGATCAATTTTGCGTCCGATAAATGACGGTCCCTTTCTCTCAGGAATACCGTTTGGGTGCTGTTGGCGTCTAAAAACAGCCCATTTTATCACAATTTTTATGATTAGCAGCTCGGGGAGGGTTAACTAATGCTGACCGGAATATTTTATCCATGCAACTTGTAATGTCACACCAAGACCTGAGAGTGACCAATTTTTCTTGAAAATCTACAAGACTCGTTTAGAGAAATCCACAGAAAACATGAAGTTTTGAGCTTTTTCGGGGTATTGCTGTTTAACCAGCCCAAAACGGGTTAACACTTGGTTTTCTGAACACCCTTATTACTTACAAAAATGATCCTCGGTGAATTCCACTTCCAATAAAGGAAGTTATGTTTACCACTCGGGTATCGTTTGGGTGTTGTGGGGGTCTGAAACCGGCCCATTTCATCAAAATTTCGATGTTTGGCAGCCTGTGGAGGGTTACCATATGCATCGCCAAATATGTCGTGTGTATCAAAGGTTGTGTCATAGGTAGGTCTAGTAATGATGGATGTCTAAAAAAGATCCTAAAGACGTGTTTCGAGAAAGTGCCGATAAACCCCAATTTTGGCAGTTTTTTGCCAATTCTGGCGAAATAAGGGTTAAATCGAAAATTCCGCTTTGGTACATTTTTAGATTTTTTGCCCCTCTATGCGTGTGCAAAATTTCGTGAAAATCGGTTCGAAAATGGCTTCTGAATCGTACGGACAAAATGTGTGGAAAAAAAAAAAACAAAAAAAAAACTAGACTTTATGATTCTGGAGAATCATGGCTTTTCTCGATTAGATTCCATGATTTTTCATGACCCCACAGTGTCTGATGAATTGTTTTTAACTGTCTCACTGAAGTTCCCTCATTGATGTTATGAGAAAGGTGAGTATAGTAGTCTCAAATGACTCAGTTTGGGTTTGATAAAAAAAAATGTTTAGGTAAAACCCATCACTAATGGTAGAATGGGTTAATATCAAGATCAATGTTTCCCTATCAGTTTTGCGTCCGGTAAAAGAAGTTACGTTTCTCTGTGGCATTTCCATTTGTTGGTGTCCAAAAACAGACTATTTCTTCATTTTTTTACATTTAGCAGCCCATGGAGGGTTAACAAATGCCTACCAGAATAATTTATCCATGCAACTGGTCATATGACACCAAGACCTATCAACGGCCATTTTCTCTTGGAAACCCCACAAAATGTTTGTGAAGACATCCAGGGAAAACGATTTTTTAAGCTATCGATGGGTATCGGTGTTAACCTCCCCAAAAGGGGTTAACGCTTGGTTTTTTTAATACCCTTATTACTTACGAAGATGGTCCTCTGTGAATTCCACTTCCAACAAAGGAGATTATGTTTATCTGTCATGTCTACATTGGGTGCTGTGCGTGTCTGAAAACAGCCCCATGTTAACAAAATTACGATGCTTGGCAGCTTGTACATGGTTAATAAACGCTCACCGGAGTATTTTGTCCATGCAACTTGTAATGTCACATAAAGACCTACGAATAGTCAAATTGTCTTGAAACTCTACAAGTTACCGTTAGGGAATTTCACAGAAAATGGCAATTTAAAGCTTTCAAGGGATATCTCGCTTTAGCCTGCCCAAAATGGGTTAAGACGTCGACTTTTGAATACCCTTACTGCTTACAAAAATGTTTCCGTATAAATTGTGCGCTCGATAAAAGGAGGCACTTTTCTTTGTGGTGTACCCTTTGGGTGCTGTTGGTGTCCAAAAACAGCCCATTTTATCACAATTTTAACCTTCAACAGCCCGGGGAGGGTTAACTAATGCTGACCGGAATATTTTGTTCATGCAACTTGTAATGTCACACCAAGACCTGCAAATAGCCGAATTTTTTCTTGAAAACCTACAAAATGTTGATAGAGAAATCTACAGAAAACGGGGATTTTAAGATTTTAATGGGTATCTCTATTTAACCAGCCCAAAATGGGTTAAGACGTCAAATTTTGAATACCCTTACCACTTTCAAAAATATTTTCCGATCAATTTTGCGTCCGATAAATGACGGTCCCTTTCTCTCAGGAATACCGTTTGGGTGCTGTTGGCGTCTAAAAACAGCCCATTTTATCACAATTTTTATGATTAGCAGCTCGGGGAGGGTTAACTAATGCTGACCGGAATATTTTATCCATGCAACTTGTAATGTCACACCAAGACCTGAGAGTGACCAATTTTTCTTGAAAATCTACAAGACTCGTTTAGAGAAATCCACAGAAAACATGAAGTTTTGAGCTTTTTCGGGGTATTGCTGTTTAACCAGCCCAAAACGGGTTAACACTTGGTTTTCTGAACACCCTTATTACTTACAAAAATGATCCTCGGTGAATTCCACTTCCAATAAAGGAAGTTATGTTTACCACTCGGGTATCGTTTGGGTGTTGTGGGGGTCTGAAACCGGCCCATTTCATCAAAATTTCGATGTTTGGCAGCCTGTGGAGGGTTACCATATGCATCGCCAAATATGTCGTGTGTATCAAAGGTTGTGTCATAGGTAGGTCTAGTAATGATGGATGTCTAAAAAAGATCCTAAAGACGTGTTTCGAGAAAGTGCCGATAAACCCCAATTTTGGCAGTTTTTTGCCAATTCTGGCGAAATAAGGGTTAAATCGAAAATTCCGCTTTGGTACATTTTTAGATTTTTTGCCCCTCTATGCGTGTGCAAAATTTCGTGAAAATCGGTTCGAAAATGGCTTCTGAATCGTACGGACAAAATGTGTGGAAAAAAAAAAACAAAAAAAAAACTAGACTTTATGATTCTGGAGAATCATGGCTTTTCTCGATTAGATTCCATGATTTTTCATGACCCCACAGTGTCTGATGAATTGTTTTTAACTGTCTCACTGAAGTTCCCTCATTGATGTTATGAGAAAGGTGAGTATAGTAGTCTCAAATGACTCAGTTTGGGTTTGATAAAAAAAATGTTTAGGTAAAACCCATCACTAATGGTAGAATGGGTTAATATCAAGATCAATGTTTCCCTATCAGTTTTGCGTCCGGTAAAAGAAGTTACGTTTCTCTGTGGCATTTCCATTTGTTGGTGTCCAAAAACAGACTATTTCTTCATTTTTTTACATTTAGCAGCCCATGGAGGGTTAACAAATGCCTACCAGAATAATTTATCCATGCAACTGGTCATATGACACCAAGACCTATCAACGGCCATTTTCTCTTGGAAACCCCACAAAATGTTTGTGAAGACATCCAGGGAAAACGATTTTTTAAGCTATCGATGGGTATCCGTGTTAACCTCCCCAAAAGGGGTTAACGCTTGGTTTTTTTAATACCCTTATTACTTACGAAGATGGTCCTCTGTGAATTCCACTTCCAACAAAGGAGATTATGTTTATCTGTCATGTCTACATTGGGTGCTGTGCGTGTCTGAAAACAGCCCCATGTTAACAAAATTACGATGCTTGGCAGCTTGTACATGGTTAATAAACGCTCACCGGAGTATTTTGTCCATGCAACTTGTAATGTCACATAAAGACCTACGAATAGTCAAATTGTCTTGAAACTCTACAAGTTACCGTTAGGGAATTTCACAGAAAATGGCAATTTAAAGCTTTCAAGGGATATCTCGCTTTAGCCTGCCCAAAATGGGTTAAGACGTCGACTTTTGAATACCCTTACTGCTTACAAAAATGTTTCCGTATAAATTGTGCGCTCGATAAAAGGAGGCACTTTTCTTTGTGGTGTACCCTTTGGGTGCTGTTGGTGTCCAAAAACAGCCCATTTTATCACAATTTTGACCTTCAACAGCCCGGGGAGGGTTAACTAATGCTGACCGGAATATTTTGTTCATGCAACTTGTAATGTCACACCAAGACCTGCAAATAGCCGAATTTTTTCTTGAAAACCTACAAAATGTTGATAGAGAAATCTACAGAAAACGGGGATTTTAAGATTTTAATGGGTATCTCTATTTAACCAGCCCAAAATGGGTTAAGACGTCAAATTTTGAATACCCTTACCACTTTCAAAAATATTTTCCGATCAATTTTGCGTCCAATAAATGAAGGTCCCTTTCTCTCTGGAATACCGTTTGGGTGCTGTTGGCGTCTAAAAACAGCCCATTTTATCACAATTTTTATGATTAGCAGCTCGGGGAGGGTTAACTAATGCTGACCGGAATATTTTATCCATGCAACTTGTAATGTCACACCAAGACCTGAGAGTGACCAATTTTTCTTGAAAATCTACAAGACTCGTTTAGAGAAATCCACAGAAAACATGAAGTTTTGAGCTTTTTCGGGGTATTGCTGTTTAACCAGCCCAAAACGGGTTAACACTTGGTTTTCTGAACACCCTTATTACTTACAAAAATGATCCTCGGTGAATTCCACTTCCAATAAAGGAAGTTATGTTTACCACTCGGGTATCGTTTGGGTGTTGTGGGGGTCTGAAACCGGCCCATTTCATCAAAATTTCGATGTTTGGCAGCCTGTGGAGGGTTACCATATGCATCGCCAAATATGTCGTGTGTATCAAAGGTTGTGTCATAGGTAGGTCTAGTAATGATGGATGTCTAAAAAAGATCCTAAAGACGTGTTTCGAGAAAGTGCCGATAAACCCCAATTTTGGCAGTTTTTTGCCAATTCTGGCGAAATAAGGGTTAAATCGAAAATTCCGCTTTGGTACATTTTTAGATTTTTCGCCCCTCTATGCGTGTGCAAAATTTCGTGAAAATCGGTTCGAAAATGGCTTCTGAATCGTACGGACAAAATGTGTGGAAAAAAAAAAACAAAAAAAAAACTAGACTTTATGATTCTGGAGAATCATGGCTTTTCTCGATTAGATTCCATGATTTTTCATGACCCCACAGTGTCTGATGAATTGTTTTTAACTGTCTCACTGAAGTTCCCTCATTGATGTTATGAGAAAGGTGAGTATAGTAGTCTCAAATGACTCAGTTTGGGTTTGATAAAAAAAATGTTTAGGTAAAACCCATCACTAATGGTAGAATGGGTTAATATCAAGATCAATGTTTCCCTATCAGTTTTGCGTCCGGTAAAAGAAGTTACGTTTCTCTGTGGCATTTCCATTTGTTGGTGTCCAAAAACAGACTATTTCTTCATTTTTTTACATTTAGCAGCCCATGGAGGGTTAACAAATGCCTACCAGAATAATTTATCCATGCAACTGGTCATATGACACCAAGACCTATCAACGGCCATTTTCTCTTGGAAACCCCACAAAATGTTTGTGAAGACATCCAGGGAAAACGATTTTTTAAGCTATCGATGGGTATCCGTGTTAACCTCCCCAAAAGGGGTTAACGCTTGGTTTTTTTAATACCCTTATTACTTACGAAGATGGTCCTCTGTGAATTCCACTTCCAACAAAGGAGATTATGTTTATCTGTCATGTCTACATTGGGTGCTGTGCGTGTCTGAAAACAGCCCCATGTTAACAAAATTACGATGCTTGGCAGCTTGTACATGGTTAATAAACGCTCACCGGAGTATTTTGTCCATGCAACTTGTAATGTCACATAAAGACCTACGAATAGTCAAATTGTCTTGAAACTCTACAAGTTACCGTTAGGGAATTTCACAGAAAATGGCAATTTAAAGCTTTCAAGGGATATCTCGCTTTAGCCTGCCCAAAATGGGTTAAGACGTCGACTTTTGAATACCCTTACTGCTTACAAAAATGTTTCCGTATAAATTGTGCGCTCGATAAAAGGAGGCACTTTTCTTTGTGGTGTACCCTTTGGGTGCTGTTGGTGTCCAAAAACAGCCCATTTTATCACAATTTTGACCTTCAACAGCCCGGGGAGGGTTAACTAATGCTGACCGGAATATTTTGTTCATGCAACTTGTAATGTCACACCAAGACCTGCAAATAGCCGAATTTTTTCTTGAAAACCTACAAAATGTTGATAGAGAAATCTACAGAAAACGGGGATTTTAAGATTTTAATGGGTATCTCTATTTAACCAGCCCAAAATGGGTTAAGACGTCAAATTTTGAATACCCTTACCACTTTCAAAAATATTTTCCGATCAATTTTGCGTCCGATAAATGAAGGTCCCTTTCTCTCTGGAATACCGTTTGGGTGCTGTTGGCGTCTAAAAACAGCCCATTTTATCACAATTTTTATGATTAGCAGCTCGGGGAGGGTTAACTAATGCTGACCGGAATATTTTATCCATGCAACTTGTAATGTCACACCAAGACCTGAGAGTGACCAATTTTTCTTGAAAATCTACAAGACTCGTTTAGAGAAATCCACAGAAAACATGAAGTTTTGAGCTTTTTTGGGGTATTGCTGTTTAACCAGCCCAAAACGGGTTAACACTTGGTTTTCTGAACACCCTTATTACTTACAAAAATGATCCTCGGTGAATTCCACTTCCAATAAAGGAAGTTATGTTTACCACTCGGGTATCGTTTGGGTGTTGTGGGGGTCTGAAACCGGCCCATTTCATCAAAATTTCGATGTTTGGCAGCCTGTGGAGGGTTACCATATGCATCGCCAAATATGTCGTGTGTATCAAAGGTTGTGTCATAGGTAGGTCTAGTAATAATGGATGTTTAAAAAAGATCCTAAAGACGTGTTTCGAGAAAGTGCCGATAAACCCCAATTTGGGCAGTTTTTTGCCAATTCTGGCGAAATAAGGGTTAAATCGAAAATTCCGCTTCGGTACATTTTTAGATTTTTCGCCCCTCTATGAGTGTGCAAAAGTTCGTGAAAATCGGTTCGAAAATGGCTTCTGAATCGTACGGACAAAATGTGTGGAAAAAAAAAACAAACCCCAAAAAACCCCCCAAAAAAAAAAAAAAAAAAAAAATAATAATCCGTTGAAAAACAATAGTCTTTTCCAGAGGGAAAAGCCTAACCCCCCCCCCCCCCCCCAAAAAAAAAAAAAACCCAAAAATAATAATCCGTAGAAAAACAATAGTCTTTTCCAGAGGGAAAAGCCTAACAAGATTTTTCCATTTCAAGAAATCGAGAGATTCACCTATTCCGCTTGTCTTTTTAGGCAGCGACGAAATAAGATTGCATATAGAGCTGGTAGTTTTTTAGGCTATATTAAGTGCATAGCCGATAGAAAACTCCCTACAGTGTCTAACAATTCTTTCGGCAATACTCTTTCACATTGGCGTGAATGCTGTATGCTTAATCTCCAAGTTAGGGCTAAATAGCAAACCCGTTGAACAGATCGCGTGTACTTAATAATAACAACATGTGCATGTGTGACACCATAGATTGTGGCGAACGTTTTCGCAGCAGCCATCCCAAACATTCAACGTTTGTACCTGAAGCTCACCCGAACTCGGTCATATTATTAGAAAGTCCCGAAACCAAGCATGGGCCTCGAGGCAGCCGCCCCTCTCTCTCAACCCACACCCCGAACGTGCACATACCCTCTCCTGACATTCAACATGATAGAATGGGAAATTGGTGTCGCTCTCTGTGTGAAAAGATGCGGTAACTATTTGTGAAGAATGAGTGAAAAAATGATGGAAATCGGCCAAGAATTGGCCGAGATATAGCGTTTTAATGAGTCGAGGTAATTGTTTGAATTTGGTCCCGTTCTAGCCGGTGCGACCTGACGCTGGGTATATGTCTGGGGTTGTGGCACTGCTCCCCCTCTGGGGTAGTTCCGCTTGAAATCGTGGATTCTCAGTTTCTGATGGAGAGACGCTGGTGACTGAAAGATGCATTGTGTACACTGGCGCCAAATGGACCTCGCCAAGCTGGTAACAGTTAGATATTTGTCAGAAATGAAAAGTGGACAGTAATCGCGCATGGGTTAATGGCGAATAGGCGGTAATCTGGCTAATTTGACATTAAAATTGAACAGACAGCAGTGTCGCTCATACGCCCACTACGTCCAGACCACTGGAGGCAGCTACACGAAATTTTCAGAAGTTGTTCTACTCTTCCTGCCCGACAGGTTAGTATCTTTGTCGAGTGGCGTGACCGCGTGGGAACAATGTGGATCGCGTGGAAACCGAAGGGACGATTCGTCCCTCCTCTATTCCCAATGCAACGACGTTTCCATTCACTATTCACCTGTCACCCGTCGAGTTTGGCATTATTTCTGTCTATTTGACGAACTGTTCAGCTTTCAATATTCACACGTTCACGTGGGACTGAAAGTTTGGAGTTAAACTGCTTATTTCAGAGCGTACCGGCAGAAACTGACAACTCGACCCGGTGGCGAAAAAGCCGTCGTCTGGCTAATTTGACATTCAAACTGAACAGATACAATGTCGGATACACGCCAATTATGTCCCGACCATACAAGGCAGCAACTTCAGATTCTCAGAATGTTTTCTCCTGTCCCTGCCCGACAGTTTAGTATCTTTGTTAAGTGCCAAGACCGCGTGGAAACACCGTGGATCAGGTGGAAACCGAGGGGACGATTCGTCCCTACTTTCTTCTCAATTCAACGACTTTCCTATTCATTATTTACCTGTCACCGGCTGAGTTTGGCATTATATCTGTCTATTTGATGAACTTTTCAACCTTAACTATTTGCGGCCTCGTGTTTCACCACCGAAAGGCCACTGCACGGTTACCAATATATTCAGGGACTGATTTTGCGAAAAAAACCCAATTATTCCGACTGTACCCACATGGGAACTCCTAAATCTGTAAGGGTTAAATTTTTAATAATAACGTATAAAACAGAAGTTGTCGTGCTACGCTTGCTGCATGCAGGCATAGAAAACATTCAGCGCTCAATGAATTAGGAATGGAGTAAATTGTCACTTAAACCAGCGAAATTCTGAAAAAAATGAGAGTTTTTTTTCGACGGCACCTACCTTTATGCATCCGAGACAGGGACTGCGTTAAACTTTACAGCAACCTTATAACAGAAAATATTCTTGGAATTGAACTGTGAATCCGAATTTCGAAAGCCTACAGAATGCAAATGGGTGGGTGGCGGGCATCATCACTGGATCTAATGTTGTATTTCATGTTTTCTTTATATTCTGTATCTGTATCTGTATGGGTACGTCACAGATTCCCTTTGGGCTATTATGTGACGGGGTGGTCTGCGCAGGTCTAGTAGCGCTGGCTGAGGAGCTTTGATTTGAAGTCCTCAGTTTTACTGACGCACACAATTGAGTCTTCCAGATGGTTCCAGTCTATTGCTGTGCGTACAAACAGTGAATTTTTGTATTGTTCAGTTCTACTTGGTGGTACCGATACTGTTCTTTTGTTGTTTCTCACTTGGTTTTCTATGATGTTTTTTGTGTCGAAGTTGTCATATCTTGTAGCTCTGATTTGTCTTTTCTGCCTTTGGAATTTGATAAGATCCCCTGGAGGGAGTGCCGGTACCTGCCCCTCAACAACTTTAAAGTAGAAAATCAGCCGTTTTTGCTGTCGTCTAGTTTGTAGTGGTGGTAGTTCAAGATTTTTTAGCATTTTGGTCAGGGATCCCTCTTCTCTTGACTTGTAATCCTTGGTGATGAATCTTGCTCCTCTTCTTTGTATAGCTTCTAGTTTGTTTATTTCATTTTGTGTATAGGGGTCCCATATAATTGAGCCATATTCCATGATGGATCTAACTAGTGCTATATATGCGGTCTTGCGGCATTCTCTAGGGCAATGTTGTAAGTTGCGCCTGAGGAATCCTAGTGTGGAGCTTGCTTTGTTGCAGACATTGGTGATATGTTCTTTCCATTTAAGATCCTCTTGTATTTGTAAATTCTATTTATTTTTTTGATCTCTCTCTCTCTCTCTCTCTCTCTCTCTCTCTCTCTCTCTCCTCTCTCTCAGTTTAATTTGTGTTTGTCTATAATGTTTATAATATTTTGATTTTGCTAGATTCTGTTATTTATGGAATACGTTCTGCCATATTGTAAATTATTAGTCACCGTACAGGAACGGAAGGGCTTCTAAGTGGTAAGCACTTGTCCTCCAATCCTGATTTGCATTGTCAAATGGCAAATAAAATATGTTTAATCTAATCTAACAGTAGGGCGGGGGGGGGGGGGGCATGTGTCCTAGGTAAAAAAACAGCAGGGTGCTGGTGTTCTAGGAAAAATAAACAGCATGCGGGGGGGGGGGGGGGGGATGTCCCCGCTAATTAATTTTAATAGCAGGCAGTTGTTCATGGGGCAGGTGTCCTATCCCACTGGTACTTGGCCTTGATGGAAATAACATTTCAACAAGAAACAACGGGAAACTTATTTGCAATAAAGCTGCAAAAACAAACTTGATTTTAGGACCATTCCATGGACATTTTAAAGCCTACTGCGATATCAGCGTTTCTTACTCTCGTCCTTTCACCACACCGCAGTATTTTACCCGAGTCGAGTTCTGACGTCTTGCAAGTTTGACGGACATGCTTTCAATTTTGTTATTGACAACAACATATTTATAATTTCGTGCTTACTGATCCGAATTTTGAAAACAACACACGCAATCGCGAAAGCATTTTCTGAAAAACACGATTCTGTAAAAATTTTTAATGAAATTTGATTATTTTTTTTTATTTTCTATTTCGATGGCTCTTGTCGAAAAGGTGCTAATCACTGATCGTCCCAAACGAGATCAAAGACACGCCGTAGTTTAATAACAGACAGAGAATCTTCTAAGAATATACATGCGCAATCCTAAAATGCAATAAATCAAGTGTTTTTTCACGTTTTATGAGAGAAATATGTCCAATTGTATCATTGAATCATTTTTAGGTATATGTGGGTGAGAAATTTTCTATGCGGACAAAATACAGACTAAATAAAATATTTGCCATTATTTTCCGCAGACGTATTTTTGTCTTTGCTTCTTGGGGAAATTTCTTGCTGCTAAATACAACGAAGGTGTGTTATTTGATGTGGTCAGAACCGTCAGGTGGTCGGGTCCGAAACCGCACCTCGCAGAAGATGTAGTGGGGGGTGTCGATTTTACAAGTAATGTAGGCAGCGTACACGGCATGGGCTGTCTGTCTTTAATCCGACAAAACAGGGTTAAGGCTTGGGTTTTTGAATACCCTTATTTATTTATTTATTTATTTGTTTATTTATTTATTTATTTATTTATTTATTTATTGGTGTTTAAGGTCACATACTTCTGCACAATGGCTAATCGTGACCGTGACAGTTTTAGAGGTGAAGGAAGCCGGAGTACCCGGAGAGAACCACCAAGCATCGACGAGCAACTGTCAGCTCCTCAACATTCTCACTCTGTTCAGGCTCCGCTCAGGCAGGGTTACAGAGGTTGAAGACATGTGCACCATCGACGTGCAGTATGCCTTAGTACACGGGGACATCGTGCCCCTATGTCGGCAACCGGACCAAAGTGCCTTGCCCAAGGACACAACGTGAGTCGTCCCGGACGGGGATCGAACTCGGGACCTCTAGCATAGAAGAACAACAGTCTACCACTGAGCCACCGCGCTCCCTTGAATACCCTTAATACTATCATACATTATCCCCCAGGAATTCTAAATCTGATAAAAGAGGTCATGTTTATCTATTGCATACCCATTTTGCTGCCCGAAAACAGCCTATTTTATTAAAATTTTGACGTTTAGCAGCCGGTAGAGGGATTAACAAACGACTAGCGGAATATTCTATCTATGCAATTTGTAAGACCTGCCAATGTCAAATTGTTCTTGAAAATTCCCAACAAGCAGTTAGCGAAATCCACGAAAATGTAAATTTTAAGCGTTTAAGGGGCATCTCTCCTTATCCAGTTCAAAATGGGTTAAGTTTCATTCTTTTAAATACCCTTACTACTTACAAACCTTAAACACCAATTAGATTCCATGATTTTTCTTGACCCCCACAGTGTCTGATGAATTGTTTTTAACTGTCTCACAAAAGTTCCTTCATTGATGTTATGAGAAAGGTGAGTATAGTAGTCTCAAATGATTCGGTTTGGTTTTGATAAAAAAATGTTTAAGTAAAACCCATCATTAATGGTGGAATGGGTTAATATCAATATCAATGTTTCCCTATCAGTTTTGCGTCCGGTAAAAGCCCATGAAGGGTTAACAAATGCCTACCAGAATAATTGATCCATGCAACTGGTCATATGACACCAAGACCTATCAACGGCCATTTTCTCTTGAAAACCCCACAAAATGTTTGTAAAGAAATCCAGGGAAAACGATCTTTAAGCTTTTGATGGGTATCCCTGTTAACCTCCCCAACAGGGGTTAACGCTTGGCTTTTTGAATACCTTTATTACTTACAAAAATGGTCCTCTGTGAATTCCACTTCAAACAAAGGAGATTATGTTTATCTCTCATGTATACATTAGGTGCTGTGCGTGTCTGAAAACAGTCCCATGTTAACAACATTACGATGCTTGGCAGCTTGTAGATGGTTAATGTCACATAAACACCTACGAATAGTCAATTTGTCTTGAAACCCTACAAGTTACCTTTAGGGAAATTCACAGAAAATGGGAATTTAAAGCTTTCAAGGGATATCTCTCTTTAGCCTGCCCAAAATGGGTCAAGACGTCGACTTTTGAATACCCTTACTACTTACAAAAATGTTTCCATATAAATTGTACGCGCGATAAAAGAAGGAACTTTTCTTTGTGGTGTACCCTTTGGGTGCTGTTGGTGTGCAAAAACAGCCCATTTTATCGCAATTTTGACCTTCAGCAGCCCGGGGAGGGTTAACTAATGCTGACCGGAATATTTTGTTCATGCGATTTGTAATGTCACACCAAGACCTGCAAATAACCGATTTTTCTTGAAAACCTACAAGATGTTGTTAGAGAAATCCACAGAAAACGGGTATTTTAAGATTTTAATGGGTATCTCTCTTTAACCAGCCCCAAATGGGTTAAGACGTCAAATTTTGAATACCCTTACCACTTTCAAAAATATTTTCCGATCAATTTTGCGTCCGATAAATGAAAGCCCCTTTCTCTGTGGTATATCGTTTGGGTGCTGTTGGTGTCTAGAAACAGCCCATTTTATCACAGTTTTTACGTTTAGCAGCTCGGGGAGGGTTAACTAATGCTGACCGGAATATTTTATCCATGCAACTTGTAATGTCACACCAAGACCTGAGAGTGACCAATTTTTCTTGAAAATCTACAAGACTCGTTTAGAGAAATCCACAGAAAACCTGAAGTTTTGAGCTTTTTTGGGGTATTGCTGTTTAACCAGCCCAAAACGGGTTAACACTTGGTTTTCTGAACACCCTTATTACTTACAAAAATGATCCTCGGTGAATTCCACTTCCAATAAAGGAAGTTATGTTTACCACTCGGGTATCGTTTGGGTGTTGTGGGGGTCTGAAACCGGCCCATTTCATCAAAATTTCGATGTTTGGCAGCCTGTGGAGGGTTACCATATGCATCGCCAAATATGTCGTGTGTATCAAAGGTTGTGTCATAGGTAGGTCTAGTAATGATGGATGTTTAAAAAAAATCCTAAAGACGTGTTTCGAGAAAGTGCCGATAAACCCCAATTTTCGCAGTTTTTTGCCAATTCTGGCGAAATAAGGGTTAAATCGAAAATTCCGCTTTGGTACATTTTTAGATTTTTTGCCCCTCTATGCCTGTGCAAAATTTCGTGAAAATCGGTTCGAAAATGGCTTCTGAATCGTACGGACAAAATGTGTGGAAAAAAAAAAACAAAAAAAAACTAGACTTTATGATTCTGGAGAATCATGGCTTTTCTCGATTAGATTCCATGATTTTTCATGACCCCACAGTGTCTGATGAATTGTTTTTAACTGTCTCACTGAAGTTCCCTCATTGATGTTATGAGAAAGGTGAGTATAGTAGTCTCAAATGACTCAGTTTGGGTTTGATAAAAAAAAATGTTTAGGTAAAACCCATCACTAATGGTAGAATGGGTTAATATCAAGATCAATGTTTCCCTATCAGTTTTGCGTCCGGTAAAAGAAGTTACGTTTCTCTGTGGCATTTCCATTTGTTGGTGTCCAAAAACAGACTATTTCTTCATTTTTTTACATTTAGCAGCCCATGGAGGGTTAACAAATGCCTACCAGAATAATTTATCCATGCAACTGGTCATATGACACCAAGACCTATCAACGGCCATTTTCTCTTGGAAACCCCACAAAATGTTTGTGAAGACATCCAGGGAAAACGATTTTTTAAGCTATCGATGGGTATCCGTGTTAACCTCCCCAACAGGGGTTAACGCTTGGTTTTTTTAATACCCTTATTACTTACAAAGATGGTCCTCTGTGAATTCCACTTCCAACAAAGGAGATTATGTTTATCTGTCATGTCTACATTGGGTGCTGTGCGTGTCTGAAAACAGCCCCATGTTAACAAAATTACGATGCTTGGCAGCTTGTACATGGTTAATAAACGCTCACCGGAGTATTTTGTCCATGCAACTTGTAATGTCACATAAAGACCTACGAATAGTCAAATTGTCTTGAAACTCTACAAGTTACCGTTAGGGAATTTCACAGAAAATGGCAATTTAAAGCTTTCAAGGGATATCTCGCTTTAGCCTGCCCAAAATGGGTTAAGACGTCGACTTTTGAATACCCTTACTGCTTACAAAAATGTTTCCGTATAAATTGTGCGCTCGATAAAAGGAGGCACTTTTCTTTGTGGTGTACCCTTTGGGTGCTGTTGGTGTCCAAAAACAGCCCATTTTATCACAATTTTAACCTTCAACAGCCCGGGGAGGGTTAACTAATGCTGACCGGAATATTTTGTTCATGCAACTTGTAATGTCACACCAAGACCTGCAAATAGCCGAATTTTTTCTTGAAAACCTACAAAATGTTGATAGAGAAATCTACAGAAAACGGGGATTTTAAGATTTTAATGGGTATCTCTATTTAACCAGCCCAAAATGGGTTAAGACGTCAAATTTTGAATACCCTTACCACTTTCAAAAATATTTTCCGATCAATTTTGCGTCCGATAAATGACGGTCCCTTTCTCTCAGGAATACCGTTTGGGTGCTGTTGGCGTCTAAAAACAGCCCATTTTATCACAATTTTTATGATTAGCAGCTCGGGGAGGGTTAACTAATGCTGACCGGAATATTTTATCCATGCAACTTGTAATGTCACACCAAGACCTGAGAGTGACCAATTTTTCTTGAAAATCTACAAGACTCGTTTAGAGAAATCCACAGAAAACATGAAGTTTTGAGCTTTTTCGGGGTATTGCTGTTTAACCAGCCCAAAACGGGTTAACACTTGGTTTTCTGAACACCCTTATTACTTACAAAAATGATCCTCGGTGAATTCCACTTCCAATAAAGGAAGTTATGTTTACCACTCGGGTATCGTTTGGGTGTTGTGGGGGTCTGAAACCGGCCCATTTCATCAAAATTTCGATGTTTGGCAGCCTGTGGAGGGTTACCATATGCATCGCCAAATATGTCGTGTGTATCAAAGGTTGTGTCATAGGTAGGTCTAGTAATGATGGATGTCTAAAAAAGATCCTAAAGACGTGTTTCGAGAAAGTGCCGATAAACCCCAATTTTGGCAGTTTTTTGCCAATTCTGGCGAAATAAGGGTTAAATCGAAAATTCCGCTTTGGTACATTTTTAGATTTTTTGCCCCTCTATGCGTGTGCAAAATTTCGTGAAAATCGGTTCGAAAATGGCTTCTGAATCGTACGGACAAAATGTGTGGAAAAAAAAAAACAAAAAAAAAACTAGACTTTATGATTCTGGAGAATCATGGCTTTTCTCGATTAGATTCCATGATTTTTCATGACCCCACAGTGTCTGATGAATTGTTTTTAACTGTCTCACTGAAGTTCCCTCATTGATGTTATGAGAAAGGTGAGTATAGTAGTCTCAAATGACTCAGTTTGGGTTTGATAAAAAAAAATGTTTAGGTAAAACCCATCACTAATGGTAGAATGGGTTAATATCAAGATCAATGTTTCCCTATCAGTTTTGCGTCCGGTAAAAGAAGTTACGTTTCTCTGTGGCATTTCCATTTGTTGGTGTCCAAAAACAGACTATTTCTTCATTTTTTTACATTTAGCAGCCCATGGAGGGTTAACAAATGCCTACCAGAATAATTTATCCATGCAACTGGTCATATGACACCAAGACCTATCAACGGCCATTTTCTCTTGGAAACCCCACAAAATGTTTGTGAAGACATCCAGGGAAAACGATTTTTTAAGCTATCGATGGGTATCCGTGTTAACCTCCCCAAAAGGGGTTAACGCTTGGTTTTTTTAATACCCTTATTACTTACGAAGATGGTCCTCTGTGAATTCCACTTCCAACAAAGGAGATTATGTTTATCTGTCATGTCTACATTGGGTGCTGTGCGTGTCTGAAAACAGCCCCATGTTAACAAAATTACGATGCTTGGCAGCTTGTACATGGTTAATAAACGCTCACCGGAGTATTTTGTCCATGCAACTTGTAATGTCACATAAAGACCTACGAATAGTCAAATTGTCTTGAAACTCTACAAGTTACCGTTAGGGAATTTCACAGAAAATGGCAATTTAAAGCTTTCAAGGGATATCTCGCTTTAGCCTGCCCAAAATGGGTTAAGACGTCGACTTTTGAATACCCTTACTGCTTACAAAAATGTTTCCGTATAAATTGTGCGCTCGATAAAAGGAGGCACTTTTCTTTGTGGTGTACCCTTTGGGTGCTGTTGGTGTCCAAAAACAGCCCATTTTATCACAATTTTAACCTTCAACAGCCCGGGGAGGGTTAACTAATGCTGACCGGAATATTTTGTTCATGCAACTTGTAATGTCACACCAAGACCTGCAAATAGCCGAATTTTTTCTTGAAAACCTACAAAATGTTGATAGAGAAATCTACAGAAAACGGGGATTTTAAGATTTTAATGGGTATCTCTATTTAACCAGCCCAAAATGGGTTAAGACGTCAAATTTTGAATACCCTTACCACTTTCAAAAATATTTTCCGATCAATTTTGCGTCCGATAAATGACGGTCCCTTTCTCTCAGGAATACCGTTTGGGTGCTGTTGGCGTCTAAAAACAGCCCATTTTATCACAATTTTTATGATTAGCAGCTCGGGGAGGGTTAACTAATGCTGACCGGAATATTTTATCCATGCAACTTGTAATGTCACACCAAGACCTGAGAGTGACCAATTTTTCTTGAAAATCTACAAGACTCGTTTAGAGAAATCCACAGAAAACATGAAGTTTTGAGCTTTTTCGGGGTATTGCTGTTTAACCAGCCCAAAACGGGTTAACACTTGGTTTTCTGAACACCCTTATTACTTACAAAAATGATCCTCGGTGAATTCCACTTCCAATAAAGGAAGTTATGTTTACCACTCGGGTATCGTTTGGGTGTTGTGGGGGTCTGAAACCGGCCCATTTCATCAAAATTTCGATGTTTGGCAGCCTGTGGAGGGTTACCATATGCATCGCCAAATATGTCGTGTGTATCAAAGGTTGTGTCATAGGTAGGTCTAGTAATGATGGATGTCTAAAAAAGATCCTAAAGACGTGTTTCGAGAAAGTGCCGATAAACCCCAATTTTGGCAGTTTTTTGCCAATTCTGGCGAAATAAGGGTTAAATCGAAAATTCCGCTTTGGTACATTTTTAGACTTTTTGCCCCTCTATGCGTGTGCAAAATTTCGTGAAAATCGGTTCGAAAATGGCTTCTGAATCGTACGGACAAAATGTGTGGAAAAAAAAAAACAAAAAAAAAACTAGACTTTATGATTCTGGAGAATCATGGCTTTTCTCGATTAGATTCCATGATTTTTCATGACCCCACAGTGTCTGATGAATTGTTTTTAACTGTCTCACTGAAGTTCCCTCATTGATGTTATGAGAAAGGTGAGTATAGTAGTCTCAAATGACTCAGTTTGGGTTTGATAAAAAAAATGTTTAGGTAAAACCCATCACTAATGGTAGAATGGGTTAATATCAAGATCAATGTTTCCCTATCAGTTTTGCGTCCGGTAAAAGAAGTTACGTTTCTCTGTGGCATTTCCATTTGTTGGTGTCCAAAAACAGACTATTTCTTCATTTTTTTACATTTAGCAGCCCATGGAGGGTTAACAAATGCCTACCAGAATAATTTATCCATGCAACTGGTCATATGACACCAAGACCTATCAACGGCCATTTTCTCTTGGAAACCCCACAAAATGTTTGTGAAGACATCCAGGGAAAACGATTTTTTAAGCTATCGATGGGTATCCGTGTTAACCTCCCCAAAAGGGGTTAACGCTTGGTTTTTTTAATACCCTTATTACTTACGAAGATGGTCCTCTGTGAATTCCACTTCCAACAAAGGAGATTATGTTTATCTGTCATGTCTACATTGGGTGCTGTGCGTGTCTGAAAACAGCCCCATGTTAACAAAATTACGATGCTTGGCAGCTTGTACATGGTTAATAAACGCTCACCGGAGTATTTTGTCCATGCAACTTGTAATGTCACATAAAGACCTACGAATAGTCAAATTGTCTTGAAACTCTACAAGTTACCGTTAGGGAATTTCACAGAAAATGGCAATTTAAAGCTTTCAAGGGATATCTCGCTTTAGCCTGCCCAAAATGGGTTAAGACGTCGACTTTTGAATACCCTTACTGCTTACAAAAATGTTTCCGTATAAATTGTGCGCTCGATAAAAGGAGGCACTTTTCTTTGTGGTGTACCCTTTGGGTGCTGTTGGTGTCCAAAAACAGCCCATTTTATCACAATTTTGACCTTCAACAGCCCGGGGAGGGTTAACTAATGCTGACCGGAATATTTTGTTCATGCAACTTGTAATGTCACACCAAGACCTGCAAATAGCCGAATTTTTTCTTGAAAACCTACAAAATGTTGATAGAGAAATCTACAGAAAACGGGGATTTTAAGATTTTAATGGGTATCTCTATTTAACCAGCCCAAAATGGGTTAAGACGTCAAATTTTGAATACCCTTACCACTTTCAAAAATATTTTCCGATCAATTTTGCGTCCAATAAATGAAGGTCCCTTTCTCTCTGGAATACCGTTTGGGTGCTGTTGGCGTCTAAAAACAGCCCATTTTATCACAATTTTTATGATTAGCAGCTCGGGGAGGGTTAACTAATGCTGACCGGAATATTTTATCCATGCAACTTGTAATGTCACACCAAGACCTGAGAGTGACCAATTTTTCTTGAAAATCTACAAGACTCGTTTAGAGAAATCCACAGAAAACATGAAGTTTTGAGCTTTTTCGGGGTATTGCTGTTTAACCAGCCCAAAACGGGTTAACACTTGGTTTTCTGAACACCCTTATTACTTACAAAAATGATCCTCGGTGAATTCCACTTCCAATAAAGGAAGTTATGTTTACCACTCGGGTATCGTTTGGGTGTTGTGGGGGTCTGAAACCGGCCCATTTCATCAAAATTTCGATGTTTGGCAGCCTGTGGAGGGTTACCATATGCATCGCCAAATATGTCGTGTGTATCAAAGGTTGTGTCATAGGTAGGTCTAGTAATGATGGATGTCTAAAAAAGATCCTAAAGACGTGTTTCGAGAAAGTGCCGATAAACCCCAATTTTGGCAGTTTTTTGCCAATTCTGGCGAAATAAGGGTTAAATCGAAAATTCCGCTTTGGTACATTTTTAGATTTTTCGCCCCTCTATGCGTGTGCAAAATTTCGTGAAAATCGGTTCGAAAATGGCTTCTGAATCGTACGGACAAAATGTGTGGAAAAAAAAAAACAAAAAAAAAAACTAGACTTTATGATTCTGGAGAATCATGGCTTTTCTCGATTAGATTCCATGATTTTTCATGACCCCACAGTGTCTGATGAATTGTTTTTAACTGTCTCACTGAAGTTCCCTCATTGATGTTATGAGAAAGGTGAGTATAGTAGTCTCAAATGACTCAGTTTGGGTTTGATAAAAAAAATGTTTAGGTAAAACCCATCACTAATGGTAGAATGGGTTAATATCAAGATCAATGTTTCCCTATCAGTTTTGCGTCCGGTAAAAGAAGTTACGTTTCTCTGTGGCATTTCCATTTGTTGGTGTCCAAAAACAGACTATTTCTTCATTTTTTTACATTTAGCAGCCCATGGAGGGTTAACAAATGCCTACCAGAATAATTTATCCATGCAACTGGTCATATGACACCAAGACCTATCAACGGCCATTTTCTCTTGGAAACCCCACAAAATGTTTGTGAAGACATCCAGGGAAAACGATTTTTTAAGCTATCGATGGGTATCCGTGTTAACCTCCCCAAAAGGGGTTAACGCTTGGTTTTTTTAATACCCTTATTACTTACGAAGATGGTCCTCTGTGAATTCCACTTCCAACAAAGGAGATTATGTTTATCTGTCATGTCTACATTGGGTGCTGTGCGTGTCTGAAAACAGCCCCATGTTAACAAAATTACGATGCTTGGCAGCTTGTACATGGTTAATAAACGCTCACCGGAGTATTTTGTCCATGCAACTTGTAATGTCACATAAAGACCTACGAATAGTCAAATTGTCTTGAAACTCTACAAGTTACCGTTAGGGAATTTCACAGAAAATGGCAATTTAAAGCTTTCAAGGGATATCTCGCTTTAGCCTGCCCAAAATGGGTTAAGACGTCGACTTTTGAATACCCTTACTGCTTACAAAAATGTTTCCGTATAAATTGTGCGCTCGATAAAAGGAGGCACTTTTCTTTGTGGTGTACCCTTTGGGTGCTGTTGGTGTCCAAAAACAGCCCATTTTATCACAATTTTGACCTTCAACAGCCCGGGGAGGGTTAACTAATGCTGACCGGAATATTTTGTTGATGCAACTTGTAATGTCACACCAAGACCTGCAAATAGCCGAATTTTTTCTTGAAAACCTACAAAATGTTGATAGAGAAATCTACAGAAAACGGGGATTTTAAGATTTTAATGGGTATCTCTATTTAACCAGCCCAAAATGGGTTAAGACGTCAAATTTTGAATACCCTTACCACTTTCAAAAATATTTTCCGATCAATTTTGCGTCCGATAAATGAAGGTCCCTTTCTCTCTGGAATACCGTTTGGGTGCTGTTGGCGTCTAAAAACAGCCCATTTTATCACAATTTTTATGATTAGCAGCTCGGGGAGGGTTAACTAATGCTGACCGGAATATTTTATCCATGCAACTTGTAATGTCACACCAAGACCTGAGAGTGACCAATTTTTCTTGAAAATCTACAAGACTCGTTTAGAGAAATCCACAGAAAACATGAAGTTTTGAGCTTTTTTGGGGTATTGCTGTTTAACCAGCCCAAAACGGGTTAACACTTGGTTTTCTGAACACCCTTATTACTTACAAAAATGATCCTCGGTGAATTCCACTTCCAATAAAGGAAGTTATGTTTACCACTCGGGTATCGTTTGGGTGTTGTGGGGGTCTGAAACCGGCCCATTTCATCAAAATTTCGATGTTTGGCAGCCTGTGGAGGGTTACCATATGCATCGCCAAATATGTCGTGTGTATCAAAGGTTGTGTCATAGGTAGGTCTAGTAATAATGGATGTTTAAAAAAGATCCTAAAGACGTGTTTCGAGAAAGTGCCGATAAACCCCAATTTGGGCAGTTTTTTGCCAATTCTGGCGAAATAAGGGTTAAATCGAAAATTCCGCTTCGGTACATTTTTAGATTTTTCGCCCCTCTATGAGTGTGCAAAATTTCGTGAAAATCGGTTCGAAAATGGCTTCTGAATCGTACGGACAAAATGTGTGGAAAAAAAAAACAAACCCCAAAAAACCCCCCCAAAAAAAAAAAAAAAAAAAAAATAATAATCCGTAGAAAAACAATAGTCTTTTCCAGAGGGAAAAGCCTAACCCCCCCCCCCCCCCCCCCAAAAAAAAAAAAAACCCAAAAATAATAATCCGTAGAAAAACAATAGTCTTTTCCAGAGGGAAAAGCCTAACAAGATTTTTCCATTTCAAGAAATCGAGAGATTCACCTATTCCGCTTGTCTTTTTAGGCAGCGACGAAATAAGATTGCATATAGAGCTGGTAGTTTTTTAGGCTATATTAAGTGCATAGCCGATAGAAAACTCCCTACAGTGTCTAACAATTCTTTCGGCAATACTCTTTCACATTGGCGTGAATGCTGTATGCTTAATCTCCAAGTTAGGGCTAAATAGCAAACCCGTTGAACAGATCGCGTGTACTTAATAATAACAACATGTGCATGTGTGACACCATAGATTGTGGCGAACGTTTTCGCAGCAGCCATCCCAAACATTCAACGTTTGTACCTGAAGCTCACCCGAACTCGGTCATATTATTAGAAAGTCCCGAAACCAAGCATGGGCCTCGAGGCAGCCGCCCCTCTCTCTCAACCCACACCCCGAACGTGCACATACCCTCTCCTGACATTCAACATGATAGAATGGGAAATTGGTGTCGCTCTCTGTGTGAAAAGATGCGGTAACTATTTGTGAAGAATGAGTGAAAAAATGATGGAAATCGGCCAAGAATTGGCCGAGATATAGCGTTTTAATGAGTTGAGGTAATTGTTTGAATTTGGTCCCGTTCTAGCCGGTGCGACCTGACGCTGGGTATATGTCTGGGGTTGTGGCACTGCTCCCCCTCTGGGGTAGTTCCGCTTGAAATCGTGGATTCTCAGTTTCTGATGGAGAGACGCTGGTGACTGAAAGATGCATTGTGTACACTGGCGCCAAATGGACCTCGCCAAGCTGGTAACAGTTAGATATTTGTCAGAAATGAAAAGTGGACAGTAATCGCGCATGGGTTAATGGCGAATAGGCGGTAATCTGGCTAATTTGACATTAAAATTGAACAGACAGCAGTGTCGCTCATACGCCCACTACGTCCAGACCACTGGAGGCAGCTACACGTAATTTTCAGAAGTTGTTCTACTCTTCCTGCCCGACAGGTTAGTATCTTTGTCGAGTGGCGTGACCGCGTGGGAACAATGTGGATCGCGTGGAAACCGAAGGGACCATTCGTCCCTCCTCTATTCCCAATGCAACGACGTTTCCATTCACTATTCACCTGTCACCCGTCGAGTTTGGCATTATTTCTGTCTATTTGACGAACTGTTCAGCTTTCAATATTCACACGTTCACGTGGGACTGAAAGTTTGGAGTTAAACTGCTTATTTCAGAGCGTACCGGCAGAAACTGACAACTCGACCCGGTGGCGAAAAAGCCGTCGTCTGGCTAATTTGACATTCAAACTGAACAGATACAATGTCGGATACACGCCAATTATGTCCCGACCATACAAGGCAGCAACTTCAGATTCTCAGAATGTTTTCTCCTGTCCCTGCCCGACAGTTTAGTATCTTTGTTAAGTGCCAAGACCGCGTGGAAACACCGTGGATCAGGTGGAAACCGAGGGGACGATTCGTCCCTACTTTCTTCTCAATTCAACGACTTTCCTATTCATTATTTACCTGTCACCGGCTGAGTTTGGCATTATATCTGTCTATTTGATGAACTTTTCAACCTTAACTATTTGCGGCCTCGTGTTTCACCACCGAAAGGCCACTGCACGGTTACCAATATATTCAGGGACTGATTTTGCGAAAAAAACCCAATTATTCCGACTGTACCCACATGGGAACACCTAAATCTATAAGGGTTAAATTTTTAATAATAACGTATAAAACAGAAGTTGTCGTGCTACGCTTGCTGCATGCAGGCATAGAAAACATTCAGCGCTCAATGAATTAGGAATGGAGTAAATTGTCACTTAAACCAGCGAAATTCTGAAAAAAATGAGAGTTTTTTTTCGACGGCACCTACCTTTATGCATCCGAGACAGGGACTGCGTTAAACTTTACAGCAACCTTATAACAGAAAATATTCTTGGAATTGAACTGTGAATCCGAATTTCGAAAGCCTACAGAATGCAAATGGGTGGGTGGCGGGCATCATCACTGGATCTAATGTTGTATTTCATGTTTTCTTTATATTCTGTATCTGTATCTGTATGGGTACGTCACAGATTCCCTTTGGGCTATTATGTGACGGGGTGGTCTGCGCAGGTCTAGTAGCGCTGGCTGAGGAGCTTTGATTTGAAGTCCTCAGTTTTACTGACGCACACAATTGAGTCTTCCAGATGGTTCCAGTCTATTGCTGTGCGTACAAACAGTGAATTTTTGTACTGTTCAGTTCTACTTGGTGGTACCGATACTGTTCTTTTGTTGTTTCTCACTTGGTTTTCTATGATGTTTTTTGTGTCGAAGTTGTCATATCTTGTAGCTCTGATTTGTCTTTTCTGCCTTTGGAATTTGATAAGATCCCCTGGAGGGAGTGCCGGTACCTGCCCCTCAACAACTTTAAAGTAGAAAATCAGCCGTTTTTGCTGTCGTCTAGTTTGTAGTGGTGGTAGTTCAAGATTTTTTAGCATTTTGGTCAGGGATCCCTCTTCTCTTGACTTGTAATCCTTGGTGATGAATCTTGCTCCTCTTCTTTGTATAGCTTCTAGTTTGTTTATTTCATTTTGTGTATAGGGGTCCCATATAATTGAGCCATATTCCATGATGGATCTAACTAGTGCTATATATGCGGTCTTGCGGCATTCTCTAGGGCAATGTTGTAAGTTGCGTCTGAGGAATCCTAGTGTGGAGCTTGCTTTGTTGCAGACATTGGTGATATGTTCTTTCCATTTAAGATCCTCTTGTATTTGTAAATTCTATTTATTTTTTTTGATCTCTCTCTCTCTCTCTCTCTCTCTCTCTCTCTCTCTCTCTCTCCTCTCTCTCAGTTTAATTTGTGTTTGTCTATAATGTTTATAATATTTTGATTTTGCTAGATTCTGTTATTTATGGAATACGTTCTGCCATATTGTAAATTATTAGTCACCGTACAGGAACGGAAGGGCTTCTAAGTGGTAAGCACTTGTCCTCCAATCCTGATTTGCATTGTCAAATGGCAAATAAAATATGTTTAATCTAATCTAACAGTAGGGCGGGGGGGGGGGGGGGGGCATGTGTCCTAGGTAAAAAAACAGCAGGGTGCTGGTGTTCTAGGAAAAATAAACAGCATGCGGGTGGGGGGGGGGGGGGGGGATGTCCCCGCTAATTAATTTTAATAGCAGGCAGTTGTTCATGGGGCAGGTGTCCTATCCCACTGGTACTTGGCCTTGATGGAAATAACATTTCAACAAGAAACAACGGGAAACTTATTTGCAATAAAGCTGCAAAAACAAACTTGATTTTAGGACCATTCCATGGACATTTTAAAGCCTACTGCGATATCAGCGTTTCTTACTCTCGTCCTTTCACCACACCGCAGTATTTTACCCGAGTCGAGTTTTGATGTCATGCAAGTTTGACGGACATGCTTTCAATTTTGTTATTGACAACAACATATTTATAATTTCGTGCTTACTGATCCGAATTTTGAAAACAACACACGCAATCGCGAAAGCATTTTCTGAAAAACACGATTCTGTAAAAAATTTTAATGAAATTTGATTATTTTTTTTTATTTTCTATTTCGATGGCTCTTGTCGAAAAGGTGCTAATCACTGATCGTCCCAAACGAGATCAAAGACACGCCGTAGTTTAATAACAGACAGAGAATCTTCTAAGAATATACATGCGCAATCCTAAAATGCAATAAATCAAGTGTTTTTCACGTTTTATGAGAGAAATATGTCCAATTGTATCATTGAATCATTCTTAGGTATATGTGGGTGAGAAATTCTCTATGCGGACAAAATACAGACTAAATAAAATATTTGCCATTATTTTCCGCAGACGTATTTTTGTCTTTGCTTCTTGGGGAAATTTCTTGCTGCTAAATACAACGAAGGTGTGTTATTTGATGTGGTCAGAACCGTCAGGTGGTCGGGTCCGAAACCGCACCTCGCAGAAGATGTAGTGGGGGGTGTCGATTTTACAAGTAATGTAGGCAGCGTACACGGCATGGGCTGTCTGTCTTTAATCCGACAAAACAGGGTTAAGGCTTGGGTTTTTGAATACCCTTATTTATTTATTTATTTATTTGTTTATTTATTTATTTATTTATTTATTTATTTATTTATTTATTTATTTATTTATTTATTGGTGTTTAAGGTCACATACTTCTGCACAATGGCTAATCGTGACCGTGACAGTTTTAGAGGTGAAGGAAGCCGGAGTACCCGGAGAGAACCACCAAGCATCGACGAGCAACTGTCAGCTCCTCAACATTCTCACTCTGTTCAGGCTCCGCTCAGGCAGGGTTACAGAGGTTGAAGACATGTGCACCATCGACGTGCAGTATGCCTTAGTACACGGGGACATCGTGCCCCTATGTCGGCAACCGGACCAAAGTGCCTTGCCCAAGGACACAACGTGAGTCGTCCCGGACGGGGATCGAACTCGGGACCTCTAGCATAGAAGTACAACAGTCTACCACTGAGCCACCGCGCTCCCTTGAATACCCTTAATACTATCATACATTATCCCCCAGGAATTCTAAATCTGATAAAAGAGGTCATGTTTATCTATTGCATACCCATTTTGCTGCCCGAAAACAGCCGATTTTATTAAAATTTTGACGTTTAGCAGCCGGTAGAGGGATTAACAAACGACTAGCGGAATATTCTATCTATGCAATTTGTAAGACCTGCCAATGTCAAATTGTTCTTGAAAATTCCCAACAAGCAGTTAGCGAAATCCACGAAAATGTAAATTTTAAGCGTTTTAGGGGCATCTCTCCTTATCCTGTTCAAAATGGGTTAAGTTTCATTCTTTTAAATACCCTTACTACTTACAAACCTTAAACACCAATTAGATTCCATGATTTTTCTTGACCCCCACAGTGTCTGATGAATTGTTTTTAACTGTCTCACAAAAGTTCCTTCATTGATGTTATGAGAAAGGTGAGTACAGTAGTCTCAAATGATTCGGTTTGGTTTTGATAAAAAAATGTTTAAGTAAAACCCATCATTGATGGTGGAATGGGTTAATATCAATATCAATGTTTCCCTATCAGTTTTGCGTCCGGTAAAAGCCCATGAAGGGTTAACAAATGCCTACCAGAATAATTGATCCATGCAACTGGTCATATGACACCAAGACCTATCAACGGCCATTTTCTCTTGAAAACCCCACAAAATGTTTGTAAAGAAATCCAGGGAAAACGATCTTTAAGCTTTTGATGGGTATCCCTGTTAACCTCCCCAACAGGGGTTAACACTTGGCTTTTTGAATACCTTTATTACTTACAAAAATGGTCCTCTGTGAATTCCACTTCAAACAAAGGAGATTATGTTTATCTCTCATGTATACATTAGGTGCTGTGCGTGTCTGAAAACAGTCCCATGTTAACAACATTACGATGCTTGGCAGCTTGTAGATGGTTAATGTCACATAAACACCTGCGAATAGTCAATTTGTCTTGAAACCCTACAAGTTACCTTTAGGGAAATTCACAGAAAATGGGAATTTAAAGCTTTCAAGGGATATCTCTCTTTAGCCTGCCCAAAATGGGTCAAGACGTCGACTTTTGAATACCCTTACTACTTACAAAAATGTTTCCATATAAATTGTACGCGCGATAAAAGAAGGAACTTTTCTTTGTGGTGTACCCTTTGGGTGCTGTTGGTGTGCAAAAACAGCCCATTTGATCGCAATTTTGACCTTCAGCAGCCCGGGGAGGGTTAACTAATGCTGACCGGAATATTTTGTTCATGCGATTTGTAATGTCACACCAAGACCTGCAAATAACCGATTTTTCTTGAAAACCTACAAGATGTTGTTAGAGAAATCCACAGAAAACGGGTATTTTAAGATTTTAATGGGTATCTCTCTTTAACCAGCCCCAAATGGGTTAAGACGTCAAATTTTGAATACCCTTACCACTTTCAAAAATATTTTCCGATCAATTTTGCGTCCGATAAATGAAGGCCCCTTTCTCTGTGGTATATCGTTTGGGTGCTGTTGGTGTCTAAAAACAGCCCATTTTATCACAGTTTTTACGTTTAGCAGCTCGGGGAGGGTTAACTAATGCTGACCGGAATATTTTATCCATGCAACTTGTAATGTCACACCAAGACCTGAGAGTGACCAATTTTTCTTGAAAATCTACAAGACTCGTTTAGAGAAATCCACAGAAAACATGAAGTTTTGAGCTTTTTTGGGGTATTGCTGTTTAACCAGCCCAAAACGGGTTAACACTTGGTTTTCTGAACACCCTTATTACTTACAAAAATGATCCTCGGTGAATTCCACTTCCAATAAAGGAAGTTATGTTTACCACTCGGGTATCGTTTGGGTGTTGTGGGGGTCTGAAACCGGCCCATTTCATCAAAATTTTGATGTTTGGCAGCCTGTGGAGGGTTACCATATGCATCGCCAAATATGTCGTGTGTATCAAAGGTTGTGTCATAGGTAGGTCTAGTAATGATGGATGTTTAAAAAAAATCCTAAAGACGTGTTTCGAGAAAGTGCCGATAAACCCCAATTTTGGCAGTTTTTTGCCAATTCTGGCGAAATAAGGGTTAAATCGAAAATTCCGCTTTGGTACATTTTTAGATTTTTTGCCCCTCTATGCGTGTGCAAAATTTCGTGAAAATCGGTTCGAAAATGGCTTCTGAATCGTACGGACAAAATGTGTGGAAAAAAAAAAACAAAAAAAAACTAGACTTTATGATTCTGGAGAATCATGGCTTTTCTCGATTAGATTCCATGATTTTTCATGACCCCACAGTGTCTGATGAATTGTTTTTAACTGTCTCACTGAAGTTCCGTCATTGATGTTATGAGAAAGGTGAGTATAGTAGTCTCAAATGACTCAGTTTGGGTTTGATGAAAAAAAATGTTTAGGTAAAACCCATCACTAATGGTAGAATGGGTTAATATCAAGATCAATGTTTCCCTATCAGTTTTGCGTCCGGTAAAAGAAGTTACGTTTCTCTGTGGCATTTCCATTTGTTGGTGTCCAAAAACAGACTATTTCTTCATTTTTTTACATTTAGCAGCCCATGGAGGGTTAACAAATGCCTACCAGAATAATTTATCCATGCAACTGGTCATATGACACCAAGACCTATCAACGGCCATTTTCTCTTGGAAACCCCACAAAATGTTTGTGAAGACATCCAGGGAAAACGATTTTTTAAGCTATCGATGGGTATCCGTGTTAACCTCCCCAACAGGGGTTAACGCTTGGTTTTTTTAATACCCTTATTACTTACAAAGATGGTCCTCTGTGAATTCCACTTCCAACAAAGGAGATTATGTTTATCTGTCATGTCTACATTGGGTGCTGTGCGTGTCTGAAAACAGCCCCATGTTAACAAAATTACGATGCTTGGCAGCTTGTACATGGTTAATAAACGCTCACCGGAGTATTTTGTCCATGCAACTTGTAATGTCACATAAAGACCTACGAATAGTCAAATTGTCTTGAAACTCTACAAGTTACCGTTAGGGAATTTCACAGAAAATGGCAATTTAAAGCTTTCAAGGGATATCTCGCTTTAGCCTGGCCAAAATGGGTTAAGACGTCGACTTTTGAATACCCTTACTGCTTACAAAAATGTTTCCGTATAAATTGTGCGCTCGATAAAAGGAGGCACTTTTCTTTGTGGTGTACCCTTTGGGTGCTGTTGGTGTCCAAAAACAGCCCATTTTATCACAATTTTGACCTTCAACAGCCCGGGGAGGGTTAACTAATGCTGACCGGAATATTTTGTTCATGCAACTTGTAATGTCACACCAAGACCTGCAAATAGCCGAATTTTTTCTTGAAAACCTACAAAATGTTGATAGAGGAATCTACAGAAAACGGGGATTTTAAGATTTTAATGGGTATCTCTATTTAACCAGCCCAAAATGGGTTAAGACTTCAAATTTTGAATACCCTTACCACTTTCAAAAATATTTTCCGATCAATTTTGCGTCCGATAAATGAAGGTCCCTTTCTCTCAGGAATACCGTTTGGGTGCTGTTGGCGTCTAAAAACAGCCCATTTTATCACAATTTTTATGATTAGCAGCTCGGGGAGGGTTAACTAATGCTGACCGGAATATTTTATCCATGCAACTTGTAATGTCACACCAAGACCTGAGAGTGACCAATTTTTCTTGAAAATCTACAAGACTCGTTTAGAGAAATCCACAGAAAACATGAAGTTTTGAGCTTTTTCGGGGTTTTGCTGTTTAACCAGCCCAAAACGGGTTAACACTTAGTTTTCTGAACACCCTTATTACTTACAAAAATGATCCTCGGTGAATTCCACTTCCAATAAAGGAAGTTATGTTTACCACTCGGGTATCGTTTGGGTGTTGTGGGGGTCTGAAACCGGCCCATTTCATCAAAATTTCAATGTTTGGCAGCCTGTGGAGGGTTACCATATGCATCGCCAAATATGTCGTGTGTATCAAAGGTTGTGTCATAGGTAGGTCTAGTAATGATGGATGTTTAAAAAAGATCCTAAAGACGTGTTTCGAGAAAGTGCCGATAAACCCTAATTTTGGCAGTTTTTTGCCAATTCTGGCGAAATAAGGGTTAAATCGAAAATTCCGCTTTGGTACATTTTTAGATTTTTTGCCCCTCTATGCGTGTGCAAAATTTCGTAAAAATCGGTTCGAAAATGGCTTCTGAATCGTACGGACAAAATGTGTGGAAAAAAAAAAACAAAAAAAAACTAGACTTTATGATTCTGGAGAATCATGGCTTTTCTCGATTAGATTCCATGATTTTTCATGACCCCACAGTGTCTGATGTATTGTTTTTAACTGTCTCACTGAAGTTCCCTCATTGATGTTATGAGAAAGGTGAGTATAGTAGTCCCAAATGACTCAGTTTGGGTTTGATAAAAAAAAATGTTTAGGTAAAACCCATCACTAATGGTAGAATGGGTTAATATCAAGATCAATGTTTCCCTATCAGTTTTGCGTCCGGTAAAAGAAGTTACGTTTCTCTGTGGCATTTCCATTTGTTGGTGTCCAAAAACAGACTATTTCTTCATTTTTTTACATTTAGCAGCCCATGGAGTGTTAACAAATGCCTACCAGAATAATTTATCCATGCAACTGGTCATATGACACCAAGACCTATCAACAGCCATTTTCTCTTGGAAACCCCACAAAATGTTTGTGAAGACATCCAGGGAAAACGATTTTTTAAGCTATCGATGGGTATCCGTGTTAACCTCCCCAAAAGGGGTTAACGCTTGGTTTTTTTAATACCCTTATTACTTACAAAGATGGTCCTCTGTGAATTCCACTTCCAACAAAGGAGATTATGTTTATCTGTCATGTCTACATTGGGTGCTGTGCGTGTCTGAAAACAGCCCCATGTTAACAAAATTACGATGCTTGGCAGCTTGTACATGGTTAATAAACGCTCACCGGAGTATTTTGTCCATGCAACTTGTAATGTCACATAAAGACCTACGAATAGTCAAATTGTCTTGAAACTCTACAAGTTACCGTTAGGGAATTTCACAGAAAATGGCAATTTAAAGCTTTCAAGGGATATCTCGCTTTAGCCTGCCCAAAATGGGTTAAGACGTCGACTTTTGAATACCCTTACTGCTTACAAAAATGTTTCCGTATAAATTGTGCGCTCGATAAAAGGAGGCACTTTTCTTTGTGGTGTACCCTTTGGGTGCTGTTGGTGTCCAAAAACAGCCCATTTTATCACAATTTTGACCTTCAACAGCCCGGGGAGGGTTAACTAATGCTGACCGGAATATTTTGTTCATGCAACTTGTAATGTCACACCAAGACCTGCAAATAGCCGAATTTTTTCTTGAAAACCTACAAAATGTTGATAGAGAAATCTACAGAAAACGGGGATTTTAAGATTTTAATGGGTATCTCTATTTAACCAGTCCAAAATGGGTTAAGACGTCAAATTTTGAATACCCTTACCACTTTCAAAAATATTTTCCGATCAATTTTGCGTCCGATAAATGAAGGTCCCTTTCTCTCTGGAATACCGTTTGGGTGCTGTTGGCGTCTAAAAACAGTCCATTTTATCACAACTTTTATGATTAGCAGCTCGGGGAGGGTTAACTAATGCTGACCGGAATATTTTATCCATGCAACTTGTAATGTCACACCAAGACCTGAGAGTGACCAATTTTTCTTGAAAATCTACAAGACTCGTTTAGAGAAATCCACAGAAAACATGAAGTTTTGAGCTTTTTTGGGGTATTGCTGTTTAACCAGCCCAAAACGGGTTAACACTTGGTTTTCTGAACACCCTTATTACTTACAAAAATGATCCTCGGTGAATTCCACTTCCAATAAAGGAAGTTATGTTTACCACTCGGGTATCGTTTGGGTGTTGTGGGGGTCTGAAACTGGCCCATTTCATCAAAATTTCGATGTTTGGCAGCCTGTGGAGGGTTACCATATGCATCGCCAAATATGTCGTGTGTATCAAAGGTTGTGTCATAGGTAGGTCTAGTAATGATGGATGTTCAAAAAAGATCCTAAAGACGTGTTTCGAGAAAGTGCCGATAAACCCCAATTTTGGCAGTTTTTTGCCAATTCTGGCGAAATAAGGGTTAAATCGAAAATTCCGCTTCGGTACATTTTTAGATTTTTCGCCTCTCTATGAGTGTGCAAAATTTCGTGAAAATCGGTTCGAAAATGGCTTCTGAATCGTACGGACAAAATGTGTGGAAAAAAAAAACAAACCCAAAAAAACCCCCCCAAAAAAAAAAAAAAAAAAAAAAATAATAATCCGTAGAAAAACAATAGTCTTTTCCAGAGGGAAAAGCCTAACCCCCCCCCCCCCCCCCCAAAAAAAAAAAAAAACCCAAAAATAATAATCCGTAGAAAAACAATAGTCTTTTCCAGAGGGAAAAGCCTAACAAGATTTTTCCATTTCAAGAAATCGAGAGATTCACCTATTCCGCTTGTCTTTTTAGGCAGCGACGAAATAAGATTGCATATAGAGCTGGTAGTTTTTTAGGCTATATTAAGTGCATAGCCGATAGAAAACTCCCTACAGTGTCTAACAATTCTTTCGGCAATACTCTTTCACATTGGCGTGAATGCTGTATGCTTAATCTCCAAGTTAGGGCTAAATAGCAAACCCGTTGAACAGATCGCGTGTACTTAATAATAACAACATGTGCATGTGTGACACCATAGATTGTGGCGAACGTTTTCGCAGCAGCCATCCCAAACATTCAACGTTTGTACCTGAAGCTCACCCGAACTCGGTCATATTATTAGAAAGTCCCGAAACCAAGCATGGGCCTCGAGGCAGCCGCCCCTCTCTCTCAACCCACACCCCGAACGTGCACATACCCTCTCCTGACATTCAACATGATAGAATGGGAAATTGGTGTCGCTCTCTGTGTGAAAAGATGCGGTAACTATTTGTGAAGAATGAGTGAAAAAATGATGGAAATCGGCCAAGAATTGGCCGAGATATAGCGTTTTAATGAGTTGAGGTAATTGTTTGAATTTGGTCCCGTTCTAGCCGGTGCGACCTGACGCTGGGTATATGTCTGGGGTGGTGGCACTGCTCCCCCTCTGGGGTAGTTCCGCTTGAAATCGTGGATTCTCAGTTTCTGGTGGAGAGACGCTGGTGACTGAAAGATGCATTGTGTACACTGGCGCCAAATGGACCTCGCCAAGCTGGTAACAGTTAGATATTTGTCAGAAATGAAAAGTGGACAGTAATCGCGCATGGGTTAATGGTGAATAGGCGGTAATCTGGCTAATTTGACATTAAAATTGAACAGACAGCAGTGTCGCTCATACGCCCACTACGTCCAGACCACTGGAGGCAGCTACACGAAATTTTCAGAAGTTGTTCTACTCTTCCTGCCCGACAGGTTAGTATCTTTGTCGAGTGGCGTGACCGCGTGGGAACAATGTGGATCGCGTGGAAACCGAAGGGACGATTCGTCCCTCCTCTATTCCCAATGCAACGACGTTTCCATTCACTATTCACCTGTCACCCGTCGAGTTTGGCATTATTTCTGTCTATTTGACGAACTGTTCAGCTTTCAATATTCACACGTTCACGTGGGACTGAAAGTTTGGAGTTAAACTGCTTATTTCAGAGCGTACCGGCAGAAACTGACAACTCGACCCGGTGGCGAAAAAGCCGTCGTCTGGCTAATTTGACATTCAAACTGAACAGATACAATGTCGGATACACGCCAATTATGTCCCGACCATACAAGGCAGCAACTTCAGATTCTCAGAATGTTTTCTCCTGTCCCTGCCCGACAGTTTAGTATCTTTGTCAAGTGCCAAGACCGCGTGGAAACACCGTGGATCAGGTGGAAACCGAGGGGCTCGATTTTTCCCTACTTTCTTCTCAATTCAACGACTTTCCTATTCATTATTTACCTGTAACCGGCTGAGTTTGGCATTATATCTGTCTATTTGATGAACTTTTCAACCTTAACTATTTGCGGCCTCGTATTTCACCACCGAAAGGCCACTGCACGGTTACCAATATATTCAGGGACTGATTTTGCGAAAAAAAACAATTATTCCGACTGTACCCACATGGGAACTCCTAAATCTGTAAGGGTTAAATTTTTAATAATAACGTATAAAACAGAAGTTGTCGTGCTACGCTTGCTGCATGCAGGCATAGAAAACATTCAGCGCTCAATGAATTAGGAATGGAGTAAATTGTCACTTAAACCAGCGAAATTCTGAAAAAAATGAGAGTTTTTTTTCGACGGCACCTACCTTTATGCATCCGAGACAGGGACTGCGTTAAACTTTACAGCAACCTTATAACAGAAAATATTCTTGGAATTGAACTGTGAATCCGAATTTCGAAAGCCTACAGAATGCAAATGGGTGGATGGCGGGCATCATCACTGGATCTAATGTTGTATTTCATGTTTTCTTTATATTCTGTATCTGTATCTGTATGGGTACGTCACAGATTCCCTTTGGGCTATTATGTGACGGGGTGGTCTGCGCAGGTCTAGTAGCGCTGGCTGAGGAGCTATGATTTGAAGTCCTCAGTTTTACTGACGCACACAATTGAGTCTTCCAGATGGTTCCAGTCTATTGCTGTGCGTACAAACAGTGAATTTTTGTATTGTTCAGTTCTACTAGGTGGTACCGATACTGTTCTTTTGTTGTTTCTCACTTGGTTTTCTATGATGTTTTTTGTGTCGAAGTTGTCATATCTTGTAGCTCTGATTTGTCTTTTCTGCCTTTGGAATTTGATAAGATCCCCTGGAGGGAGTGCCGGTACCTGCCCCTCAACAACTTTAAAGTAGAAAATCAGCCGTTTTTGCTGTCGTCTAGTTTGTAGTGGTGGTAGTTCAAGATTTTTTAGCATTTTGGTCAGGGATCCCTCTTCTCTTGACTTGTAATCCTTGGTGATGAATCTTGCTCCTCTTCTTTGTATAGCTTCTAGCTTGTTTATTTCATTTTGTGTATAGGGGTCCCATATAATTGAGCCATATTCCATGATGGATCTAACTAGTGCTATATATGCGGTCTTGCGGCATTCTCTAGGGCAAGGTTGTAAGTTGCGCCTGAGGAATCCTAGTGTGGAGCTTGCTTTGTTGCAGACATTGGTGATATGTTCTTTCCATTTAAGATCCTCTTGTATTTGTAAATTCTATTTATTTTTTTGATCTCTCTCTCTCTCTCTCTCTCTCTCTCTCTCTCTCTCTCTCTCTCTCTCTCTCAGTTTAATTTGTGTTTGTCTATAATGTTTATAATATTTTGATTTTGCTAGATTCTGTTAGTTATGGAATACGTTCTGCCATATTGTAAATTATTAGTCACCGTACAGGAACGGAAGGGCTTCTAAGTGGTAAGCACTTGTCCTCCAATCCTGATTTGCATTGTCAAATGGCAAATAAAATATGTTTAATCTAATCTAACAGTAGGGCGGGAGGGGGGGGGGGCATGTGTCCTAGGTAAAAAAACAGCAGGGTGCAGGTGTTCTAGGTAAAATAAACAGCATGGGGGGGGGGGGGGGATGTCCCCGCTAATTAATTTTAATAGCAGGCAGTTGTTCATGGGGCAGGTGTCCTATCCCACTGGTACTTGGCCTTGATGGAAATAACATTTCAACAAGAAACAACGGGAAACTTATTTGCAATAAAGCTGCAAAAACAAACTTGATTTTAGGACCATTCCATGGACATTTTAAAGCCTACTGCGATATCAGCGTTTCTTACTCTCGTCCTTTCACCACACCGCAGTATTTTACCCGAGTCGAGTTCTGACATCATGCAAGTTTGACGGACATGCTTTCAATTTTGTTATTGACAACAACATATTTATAATTTCGTGCTTACTGATCCGAATTTTGGAAACGACACACGCAATCGCGAAAGCATTTTCTGAAAAACACGATTCTGTAAAAAATTTTAATGAAATTTGATTATTTTTTTTTATTTTCTATTTCGATGGCTCTTGTCGAAAAGGTGCTAATCACTGATCGTCCCAAACGAGATCAAAGACACGCCGTAGTTTAATAACAGACAGAGAATCTTCTAAGAATATACATGCGCAATCCTAAAATGCAATAAATCAAGTGTTTTTTCACGTTTTATGAGAGAAATATGTCCAATTGTATCATTGAATCATTTTTAGGTATATGTGGGTGAGAAATTTTCTATACGGACAAAATACAGACTAAATAAAATATTTGCCATTATTTTCCGCAGACGTATTTTTGTCTTTGCTTCTTGGGGAAATTTCTTGCTGCTAAACACAACGAAGGTGTGTTATTTGATGTGGTCAGAACCGTCAGGTGGTCGGGTCCGAAACCGCACCTCGCAGAAGATGTAGTGGGGGGTGTCGATTTTACAAGTAATGTAGGCAGCGTACACGGCATGGGCTGTCTGTCTTTAATCCGACAAAACAGGGTTAAGGCTTGGGTTTTTGAATACCCTTATTTATTTATTTATTTATTTGTTTATTTATTTATTTATTTATTTATTTATTTATTTATTTATTTATTTATTTATTTATTTATTGGTGTTTGAGGTCACATACTTCTGCACAATGGCTAATCGTGACCGTGACAGTTTTAGAGGTGAAGGAAGCCGGAGTACCCGGAGAGAACCACCAAGCATCGACGAGCAACTGTCAGCTCCTCAACATTCTCACTCTGTTCAGGCTCCGCTCAGGCAGGGTTACAGAGGTTGAAGACATGTGCACCATCGACGTGCAGTATGCCTTAGTACACGGGGACATCGTGCCCCTATGTCGGCAACCGGACCAAAGTGCCTTGCCCAAGGACACAACGTGAGTCGTCCCGGACGGGGATCGAACTCGTGACCTCTAGCATAGAAGTACAACAGTCTACCACTGAGCCACCGCGCTCCCTTGAATACCCTTAATACTATCATACATTATCCCCCAGGAATTCTAAATCTGATAAAAGAGGTCATGTTTATCTATTGCATACCCATTTTGCTGCCCGAAAACAGCCGATTTTATTAAAATTTTGACGCTTAGCAGCCGGTAGAGGGATTAACAAACGACTAGCGGAATATTCTATCTATGCAATTTGTAAGACCTGCCAATGTCAAATTGTTCTTGAAAATTCCCAACAAGCAGTTAGCGAAATCCACGAAAATGTAAATTTTAAGCGTTTAAGGGGCATCTCTCCTTATCCAGTTCAAAATGGGTTAAGTTTCATTCTTTTAAATACCCTTACTACTTACAAACCTTAAACACCAATTAGATTCCATGATTTTTCTTGACCCCCACAGTGTCTGATGAATTGTTTTTAACTGTCTCACAAAAGTTCCTTCATTGATGTTATGAGAAAGGTGAGTATAGTAGTCTCAAATGATTCGGTTTGGTTTTGATAAAAAAATGTTTAGGTAAAACCCATCATTAATGGTAGAATGGGTTAATATCAATATCAATGTTTCCCTATCAGTTTTGCGTCCGGTAAAAGCACATGAAGGTTTAACAAATGCCTACCAGAATAATTGATCCATGCAACTGGTCATATGACACCAAGACCTATCAACGGCCATTTTCTCTTGAAAACCCCACAAAATGTTTGTAAAGAAATCCAGGGAAAACGATTTTTAAGCTTTTGATGGGTATCCCTGTTAACCTCCCCAACAGGGATTAACGCTTGGCTTTTTGAATACCTTTATTACTTACAAAAATGGTCCTCTGTGAATTCCACTTCAAACAAAGGAGATTATGTTTATCTCTCATGTATACATTAGGTGCTGTGCGTGTCTGAAAACAGTCCCATGTTAACAACATTACGATGCTTGGCAGCTTGTAGATGGTTAAAAAACGCTCACCGGAGTATTTTGTCCATGCAACTTTTAATGTCACATAAACACCTACGAATAGTCAATTTGTCTTGAAACCCTACAAGTTACCGTTAGGGAAATTCACAGAAAATGGGAATTTAAAGCTTTCAAGGGATATCTCTCTTTAGCCTGCCCAAAATGGGTTAAGACGTCGACTTTTGAATACCCTTACTACTTACAAAAATGTTTCCATATAAATTGTACGCACGATAAAAGAAGGAACTTTTCTTTGTGGTGTACCCTTTGGGTGCTGTTGGTGTGCAAAAACAGCCCATTTTATCGAAATTTTGACCTTCAGCAGCCCGGGGAGGGTTAACTAATGCTGACCGGAATATTTTGTTCATGCGACTTGTAATGTCACACCAAGACCTGCAAATAGCCGATTTTTCTTGAAAACCTACAAGATGTTGTTAGAGAAATCCACAGAAAACGGGTATTTTAAGATTTTAATGGGTATCTCTCTTTAACCAGCCCCAAATGGGTTAAGACGTCAAATTTTGAATACCCTTACCACTTTCAAAAATATTTTCCGATCAATTTTGCGTCCGATAAATGAAGGCCCCTTTCTCTGTGGTATATCGTTTGGGTGCTGTTGGTGTCTAAAAACAGCCCATTTTATCACAGTTTTTACGTTTAGCAGATCGGGGAGGGTTAACTAATGCTGACCGGAATATTTTATCCATGCAACTTGTAATGTCACACCAAGACCTGAGAGTGACCAATTTTTCTTGAAAATCTACAAGACTCGTTCAGAGAAATCCACAGAAAACATGAAGTTTTGAGCTTTTTTGGGGTATTGCTGTTTAACCAGCCCAAAACGGGTTAACACTTGGTTTTCTGAACACCCTTATTACTTACAAAAATGATCCTCGGTGAATTCCACTTCCAATAAAGGAAGTTATGTTTACCACTCGGGTATCGTTTGGGTGTTGTGGGGGTCTGAAACCGGCCCATTTCATCAAAATTTCGATGTTTGGCAGCCTGTGGAGGGTTACCATATGCATCGCCAAATATGTCGTGTGTATCAAAGGTTGTGTCATAGGTAGGTCTAGTAATGATGGATGTTTAAAAAAAATCCTAAAGACGTGTTTCGAGAAAGTGCCGATAAACCCCAATTTTGGCAGTTTTTTGCCAATTCTGGCGAAATAAGGGTTAAATCGAAAATTCCGCTTGGGTACATTTTTAGATTTTTTGCCCCTCTATACGTGTGCAAAATTTCGTGAAAATCGGTTCGAAAATGGCTTCTGAATCGTACGGACAAAATGTGTGGAAACCCCCCCCCCCCCCCCCCCCAAAAAAAAAAAACCTAGACTTTATGATTCTGGAGAATCATGGCTTTTCCCGATGAGATTCCTTGATTTTTCATGCCCCCACAGTGTCTGATGAATTGTTCTTAACTGTCTCACTGAAGTTCCTTCATTGATGTTATGAGAAAGGTGATCTCAAATGACTCAGTTTGATAAAAAAAATTGTTTAGGTAAAACCATCATTACCGGTGGAGTGGGTTAATATTAATATCGTCGTCCCACAAGTTAATGGCCGACAAAAGAAGTTATGTTTGTTTGACACATACGCACTGAGTGCTCTGTCTATTTGAAAATGGTCCATTTTATCTCAAATGTATCCAAAATATTGATGTCTGGCAGTTTGTAGAGGGTTAACATGTGCTAACAGGAATATTTATTCATGCAACTTGCAATTCCAAACCCAAAAGTGCGAATGGCCATTTTTACTAAAAATCTACAAGATGTTTTCAGAGAAAGCCATGCGCATACGCTCTTTTCGAATTCGACGTGACGAAATTCGAAATTCGTATCGCTCTTATTATTTATTTATTTATTGGTGTTTAAGGTCACATATTTCTGCACAATGGTTAATCATGACCGTGACAGTTTTGCGGGTGGAGGAAGCCGGAGTACCCGGAGAGAACCACCGAGCAACGGCGAGCAACTGTCAGCTCCCCAACATACCAACTCCACACAAGCAGGGTTAGCATTGGTTGAAGACAGGTGCACCATCGACGTGCAGTACGCCTTAGTACCGTGCCCCCACGTGGGCAATGGGAGTGAAGTGTCTTGCCCAAGGACACAACGCGGTTGCCACAGGTGGGATTCGAACCGAGGACCTCTCGGCTTGCAGCCTGCACCTCTACCTACTGAGCCACCGCGCCCCCTCGTATCGCCCTTCATGGAAAGTGATGCCGCAACTATCCATGAACAACGAGAGAAAATTTCATGGAAATCTGTCTAGAATTGGCTGGGATATAGCGTTTTGAAAAGAGGAGGTAACTGTTTGAATTTGGTCCTTCCTTTTCAAGCCAGTTCGAAAAAAGATGTCGTGAATGGGCACAGACTCCTTTAGTGCCCCCCCCCCCCCCCCCCTCCTCTCTGGAGTAAGTCCACTTAAATGTTACAATTGTGTGTGACTGGTGGAGAGTTGGCTGTAAATGGAAGTTGCTTCTTTAAGACCGCCACCCAGGGATCCAAACACAACCTTTAAACCAAAGAGAATCGTCAGAAGTTTAAAGTGAAAAGAAATTGGCGGTGATTGGGTTTCTGGTATTGGACATTAAAATAGCACTTCTGACATACACGAACCGTGTCCAGACCGCTGGAGGCAGCGACTTGAAATTTTCAGAACTTGTTCGACGAACCCTGGCCGACATTTTGGGATTTGTTAGTTTAAACATATTTACTTGCCAACAAAAGCATAGCAAAAGGATTGGAGGACAAGTGCTCAACACTTAGCAAACCCTCCTCTCCATTACATATAACATTTAATAATATAATTATTGTAATAATGGTAGCAATTAAATAATGTACAAAACTTTACTAATAGATTTACACTTATATTTTCTGCCAAATAAAAATAGGCAAGAGAGAGAGAGAGAGAGAGAGAGAGAGAGAGAGGAAGAAGAAAAAAGAAGAAGTAAGGCTCACAGTGAAGGGGCAGAGATTTCCACTGATAAATGTTGCTCAAACTCCTACGGAAGTGTTCCATTACAATGGCTAAACAGGAGGGATCTGTTTGGAGCGTCCGGACCGCCTGGAAAACACCACGCATCGCTTGGAATGTGAGAGTACTATTCGTCCCGACTCTGTCAGTTTAGAATGGACATGGGCAGTGTTGTAGGCGACTGTAGAGCTGCGATTGAGCATAACGTCCCAGGTTTCGGTGCCTCATTGCCTTACCGACTCCAAGGTATGATTGTTTGTCTCAATATCGTCCTTACTACTTGTAGTTTATACCGTTGCCATACTTTAATGTAGCCTCTTGCCGTTTTCGAGACTTTCGACCCAGAACGCCGCCAAGGTGGGGAAGTGCGGGGGAGGGGGGGGGGGGGGGCTGCAGCGGCGGGGGGGGGGGGGTTGTATTTTGACACTATCTTTAAACCTTAGATAATCCGCAGAAGTTGAAGTGAAAAGAAATCGACGGTGAGTATGTTTTTTGGCGGGAAACGATTAACGAAAATTTGCCAGTTAGACATTCAAATTGCACTTCACACAAACACGAACCGTGTCCAGACCGCTGAAGGCAGCGACTTCTGATTTTCAGAACTTGTTCTACGCACCCGGGCCGACATTTTGGCATCTGTTGCAAGTGTCGATACCGCGTGGAGAACACCATGCATCGCGTGAAAATTGAGAGTACTATTCGTCCCGACTCTATCAGTTTGGAAAGGAATTGGGCACTATTGTAGCCTACTGTAGAGCAGCGATTAAGTATAAAGCCGGAGTTTTTTGTGCCAAATTGCCTAACCGGCTCCAAGGTACGATCTTTCGTCTGTACATCGCCCAGATCGCCTGTAGTTTATAGCGTTACCATACGTTGAAGTAGCTTTTTGTCATTTTCGCCACTTTCTACCGAGATTTGAGGGTACCTTCCTTCAACCCCAATTTACAGCGAAATCTAGCCATGCTCACAACCACGCCCTCTCCCCGTCGGCCCGGGTGCTTCTAAAGATATAAAGGTCAATGGGGAGGGGCAGGTGTACTTGGTGTAAAAACAGCAGGGGGGGCACGTGTCCTAGGTAAAAGAAACAGCAGGGGACAGGTGTCCTAGGTAAAATAAACAGCGGGGGGGGGGGGGGGGGGGGGGGAGGAGGGCAGATGCCCCCGCTAATTAATTTTAATAGCAGGCAGTTGTTCATGGGGCAGGTGTCCAATCCTATTGCACAGGTTCCAAATTTTCTATGGTACTTGGCCTTGACGGAAACAACATTTCAACAAGAAACAACGGGAAACCTATTTGTAGTAAAACTGCAAATATAAACCTGATTTTAGGACCATTCCATGGACAGTTTAAAGCCTACTGCGATATCAGCGTTTCTTACTCTCCGCAGTATTTCACCCGAGTCGAGTGCTGACGTCATGCAAGTTTGACGGACACGCTTTCAATTTTGTTATTGACAACAACATATTTATAATTTCGTGATTACTGATCGGAATTTTGAAAACTACACACACGATCGCGAAAGAGTTTTCTGAAAAACACGATTCTGCAAAAGGTTTTAGTGAAATTTGATTATTTTTTTTTATTTTCAACTTCGATGGCTCTTGTCGAAAAGGTGCTAATCACTGATCGTCCCAAACGAGATCAAAGACTGACGCCGTATATTAATAACATACAGAGAATCTTCTAAGAATATACACGCGCAATTCTAAAATGCAATAAATCAAGTCTTTTTTCAGGTTTTACGAGAGAAATATGTCCAATTGTATCATTGAATCATGTTTAGGTATATGTGGGCGAGACATTTTCTATACGGACAAAATACAGATTAAATAAAATATTTGCCATTATTTTCCGCAGACGTATTTTTGTCTTTGCTTCTTAGGGAAATCCATGCTGCTAAATACAACGAAGAAGTGCTATCTAATGAGGTCAGAACCGTCAGGTGGTCGATCCGACACCGCACCTCGAAGAAGATTTAGTGGGGGTGTCGATTTTACAAGTAATGTAGGCAGCGTACATGGCATGGGCTGTCTGTCTTTAATCCTATAAACAGGGTTAAGGCTTGATTTTTTGAATACCCTTATTTATTTATTTATTTATTTATTTATTTATTGGTGTTTAAGGTCACATACTTATGCACAATGGCTAATCGTGACCGTGACAGTTTTTTTGGTGGAGGAAGCCGGAGTACCCGGAGAGAACCACCAAGCATCGACGAGCAAATGTCAGCTCCTCAACATTCTAACTCTGTTCAACGTCCGCTCAAGCAGAGTTACAGAGGTTGAAGACATATGTACCATCGACGTTCAGTATGCCTTAGTACACGGCGTCATCGTGCCCTCATGTCGGCAACCGGGCTACCTAACGCCAATTATCCAAATGGGAGCACGATGCCGCCGTGTACAAAGGCGTACTGCACGTCAATTGTACGCATGTCTTCAACCAATATAACCCTGCCTGTGCTGCAGTGCGGAGTTACAATGTTGGGGAGCTGGCAGCTGCTCGTCGTTGACTGGTGGTTCTCTCTGGGTACTCCGGCTTCCTCCATCCGTAGAACTGTCACGGTCATGATTGGCCGTTGTGCAAATATTATCATGCACTGTAGTGTGGAATATGAAGTGAGACGTACCTTTCAATGTGTGTTTGGTTGGAGAAAGAGAGAGGGGAAGGGGTGGGGGGGTGGTAAGATCGGTAATATTGTTGGGATAAATCTACCGATGGCGTTGGACACCATGGAATTGACAGCCCATTTTCTGAAAATGTCTTTGCTTGGCAGCCTCTGGAGGGTTAGCAAATGCTTACCGAAATATTTTGTCCATGCAACTTGTAATGTCACTCCAAGTCCTGCGAATGCAAACTTTTTGTTGAAAATCTTTTTGAGAAATCTACAGAAAACTGGAATTTTAAGCTTTTAGGGGTATATCTCCTTAACTAGCCAAAATGGGTTAAGACCTTGATTTTTGAATACACTTCCTACTTACAAAAATGTTTCCCTGGCAGCTTTGCGTCCGGTAAAAGAAGTTATTTTTCTCTGTTGTCTTCTCATTTGATGTTGTTGGTGTCCAAAAATGGACTATTTTTTCAGAATTTTGACTTTTAGCAGTTCATAAAGGGTTAACCAATGCTTACCAGAATAATTTATCCATTCAAGTGGTAATGTGACACCAAGACCTATCAATGGCCATTTTTTGTTGAAAACCCTACCAGATGTTTGTAAAGAATTCCAGGGAAAACATAAATTTTTAAGCCTTTGATGGGTATCACTATTAACAACAACAAAAGGGGTTAACGCTTGGTTTTTTGAATACCCTTATTACTTACAAAAATGGTCCTTGGTGAATTCCACTTCCGACAAAGGAGATTAAGTTTATTTCTCAGGTACACGTCGGGAGCTGTGGGTGTCCAAAAACAGCCCATTTCAACAAAATTACGATGTTTGATAGCCTGCAGAGGGTTAATAAACGCTCACCGGAATATTTTGTCCATGCAGCTTGTAATGTCACACTAAGACCTGCGAGTAGTCATTTTTTCCTTGAAAACCTACAGGATATTTTTAGCTAAATCCACAGAAAATGGGAATTTTAAGATTTTAAGGGGTCTCTCTCTTTAGCTTTGCCAAAATGGGTTAAGACTTCGACTTTTGAATACCCTTACTACTTACAAAAATGTTTCCATATAGATTGTGCGCTCGATAAAAGAAAGCACTTTTCTTTGTGGCGTACCCGTTGGGTGCTGTTGGCGTCCAAAAACAGCCCATTTTATCACAATTTTGACTTTTAGCAGCCCGTGGAGGGTTAACAAATGCTCACCGCAGTATTTTGTCCACGCAGCATCTATTGTCACATCAAGGCCTGGGAGTGACAATTTTTTCTTGAAAATCTACAGGACTCATTTAGAGAAATCCACGGAAAACCTGAATTTTTTAGCTTTATGGGGGTATTCCTGTTTAACCAGCCCCAAACGGGTTAACGCTTGCTTTTTTGAACACCCTTATTACTTACAAAAATGATCTCCGGTGAATTCCACTTCCAATAAAGGAAGTTATGTTTATCTCTCGTGTATCGTTTGGGTGTTCTGGGGGCCTGAAACCGACCCATTTCATCAAAATTTCGATGTTTGGCAGCCTGTAGAGGGTTACCATATGTATCGCCTGATATGTCATGTGTATCAAAGGTCATGGCACAGACAGGTCTATCAATGATGAAGGTTTAAAAAAAATCTACAAGACGTGTTTCGAGAAAGTGCCGATAAACCCCAATTTTGGCAGTTTTTTGCCAATTCCGACGAAATAGGGGTTAAATCGAAAATTCCGCTTCGGTACATTTTTAGATTTTGTGCCCCTCTATGGGTGTGCAAAATTTCGTGAAAATCGGTTCGAAAATGGCTTCTGAATCGTACGGACAAAATGTGTGGAAAAAAAACAAAACAAAAAAACCCCCAAATTATGATTCTGGAGAATCATGGCTTTTCCCGATGAGATTCCTTGATTTTTCATGCCCCCACAGTGTCTGATGAATTGTTCTTAACTGTCTCACTGAAGTTCCTTCATTGATGTTATGAGAAAGGTGATCTCAAATGACTCAGTTTGATAAAAAAAATTGTTTAGGTAAAACCATCATTACCGGTGGAGTGGGTTAATATTAATATCGTCGTCCCACAAGTTAATGGCCGACAAAAGAAGTTATGTTTGTTTGACACATACGCACTGAGTGCTCTGTCTATTTGAAAATGGTCCATTTTATCTCAAATGTATCCAAAATATTGATGTCTGGCAGTTTGTAGAGGGTTAACATGTGCTAACAGGAATATTTATTCATGCAACTTGCAATTCCAAACCCAAAAGTGCGAATGGCCATTTTTACTAAAAATCTACAAGATGTTTTCAGAGAAAGCCATGCGCATACGCTCTTTTCGAATTCGACGTGACGAAATGCGAAATTCGTATCGCTCTTATTATTTATTTATTTATTGGTGTTTAAGGTCACATATTTCTGCACAATGGTTAATCATGACCGTGACAGTTTTACGGGTGGAGGAAGCCGGAGTACCCGGAGAGAACCACCGAGCAACGGCGAGCAACTGTCAGCTCCCCAACATACCAACTCCACACAAGCAGGGTTAGCATTGGTTGAAGACAGGTGCACCATCGACGTGCAGTACGCCTTAGTACCGTGCCCCCACGTGGGCAATGGGAGTGAAGTGTCTTGCCCAAGGACACAACGCGGTTGCCACAGGTGGGATTCGAACCGAGGACCTCTCGGCTTGCAGCCTGCACCTCTACCTACTGAGCCACCGCGCCCCCTCGTATCGCCCTTCATGGAAAGTGATGCCGCAACTATCCATGAACAACGAGTGAAAATTTCATGGAAATCTGCCTAGAATTGGCTGGGATATAGCGTTTTGAAAAGAGGAGGTAACTGTTTGAATTTGGTCATTCCTTTTCAAGCCAGTTCGAAAAAAGATGTCGTGAATGGGCGCAGACTCCTTTAGTGCCCCCCCCCCCCCTCCTCTCTGGAGTAAGTCCACTTAAATGTTACAATTGTGTGTGACTGGTGGAGAGTTGGCTGTAAATGGAAGTTGCTTCTTTAAGACCGCCACCCAGGGATCCAAACACAACCTTTAAACCAAAGAGAATCGTCAGAAGTTTAAAGTGAAAAGAAATTGGCGGTGATTGGGTTTCTGGTACTGGACATTAAAATAGCACTTCTGACATACACGAACCGTGTCCAGACCGCTGGAGGCAGCGACTTGAAATTTTCAGAACTTGTTCGACGAACCCTGGCCGACATTTTGGAATCTGTTAGTTTAAACATATTTATTTGCCAACAAAAGCATAGCAAAAGGATTCGAGGACAAGTGCTCAACACTTAGCAAACCCTCCTCTCCATTACATATAACATTTAATAATATAATTATTGTAATAATGGTAGCAATTAAATAATGTACCAAATAAAAATAGGCAAGAGAGAGAGAGAGAGAGAGAGAGAGAGAGAGAGAGAGGAAGAAGAAAAAAGAAGAAGTAAGGCTCACAGTGAAGGGGCAGAGATTTCCACTGATAAATGTTGCTCAAACTCCTACGGAAGTGTTCCATTACAATGGCTAAACAAGAGGGACCTGTTTGGAGCGTCCGGACCGCCTGGAAAACACCACGCATCGCTTGGAATGTGAGAGTACTATTCGTCCCGACTCTGTCAGTTTAGAATGGACATGGGCAGTGTTGTAGGCGACTGTAGAGCTGCGATTGAGCATAACGTCCCAGGTTTCGGTGCCTCATTGCCTTACCGACTCCAAGGTATGATTGTTTGTCTCAATATCGTCCTTACTACTTGTAGTTTATACCGTTGCCATACTTTAATGTAGCCTCTTGCCGTTTTCGAGACTTTCGACCCAGAACGCCGCCAAGGTGGGGAAGTGCGGGGGAGGGGGGGGGGGGGGCTGCAGCGGCGGGGGGGGGGGGGGGGTATCCTGACACTATCTTTAAACCTTAGATAATCCGCAGAAGTTGAAGTGAAAAGAAATCGACGGTGAGTATGTTTTTTTGGCGGGAAACGATTAACGAAAATTTGCCAGTTAGACATTCAAATTGCACTTCACACAAACACGAACCGTGTCCAGACCGCTGAAGGCAGCGACTTCTGATTTTCAGAACTTGTTCTACGCACCCTGGCCGACATTTTGGCATCTGTTGCAAGTGTCGATACCGCGTGGAGAACACCATGCATCGCGTGGAAAGTGAGAGTACTATTCGTCCCGACTCTATCAGTTTGGAAAGGAATTGGGCACTATTGTAGACTACTGTAGAGCAGCGATTAAGTATAAAGCCGGAGTTTTTTTGTGCCAAATTGCCTAACCGGCTCCAAGGTACGATCTTTCGTCTGTACATCGCCCAGATCGCCTGTAGTTTATAGCGTTACTATACGTTGAAGTAGCCTTTTGTCATTTTCGCCACTTTCTACCGAGATTTGAGGGTACCTTCCTTCAACCCCAATTTACAGCGAAATCTAGCCATGCTCACAACCACGCCCTCTCCCCGTCGGCCCGGGTGCTTCTAAAGATAGAAAGGTCAATGGGGAGGGGCAGGTGTACTTGGTGTAAAAACAGCAGGGGGGGGGGGGGCACGTGTCCTAGGTAAAAGAAACAGCAGGGGACAGGTGTCCTAGGTAAAATAAACAGCGGGGGGGGGGGGGAGGAGGGCAGATGCCCCCGCTAATTAATTTTAATAGCAGGCAGTTGTTCATGGGGCAGGTGTCCAATCCTATTGCACAGGTTCCAAATTTTCTATGGTACTTGGCCTTGACGGAAACAACATTTCAACAAGAAACAACGGGAAACCTATTTGTAGTAAAGCTGCAAATATCAACCTGATTTTAGGACCATTCCATGGACAGTTTAAAGCCTACTGCTATATCAGCGTTTCTTTCTCTCCGCAGTATTTCATCCGAGTCGAGTGCTGACGTCATGCAAGTTTGACGGACACGCTTTCAATTTTGTTATTGACAACAGCATATTTATAATTTCGTGATTACTGATCGGAATTTTGAAAAGTACACACACAATCGCAAAAGAGTTTTCTGAAAAACACGATTCTGCAAAAGGTTTTAGTGAAATTTGATTATTTTTTTTTTATTTTCAACTTCGATGGCTCTTGTCGAAAAGGTGCTACTCACTGATCGTCCCAAACGAGATCAAAGACTGACGCTGTATATTAATAACATACAGAGAATCTTCTAAGAATATACACGCGCAATTCTAAAATGCAATAAATCAAGTCTTTTTTCAGGTTTTACGACAGAAATATGTCCAATTGTATCATTGAATCATGTTTAGGTATATATGTGGGCGAGACATTTTCTATACGGACAAAATACAGATTAAATAAAATATTTGCCATTATTTTCCGCAGACGTATTTTTGTCTTTGCTTCTTAGGGAAATCCATGCTGCTAAATACAACGAAGAAGTGCTATTTATTGGTGTTTAAGGTCACATACTTATGCACAATGGCTAATCGTGACCGTGACAGTTTTTTTGGTGGAGGAAGCCGGAGTACCCGGAGAGAACCACCAAGCATCGACGAGCAAATGTCAGCTCCTCAACATTCTAACTCTGTTCAAGCTCCGCTCAAGCAGAGTTACAGAGGTTGAAGACATATGTACCATCGACGTTCAGTATGCCTTAGTACATGGCGTCATCGTGCCCCCATGTCGACAACCGGGCTACTTAACGCCAATTATCCAAATGGGAGCACGATGCCGCCGTGTACAAAGGCGTACTGCACGTCGATGGTACGCATGTCTTCAACCAATATAACCCTGCCTGTGCTGCAGTGCGGAGTTACGATGTTGGGGAGCTGGCAGCTGCTCATCGTTGACTGGTGGTTCTCTCCGGGTACTCCAGCTTCCTCCATCCGTAGACCTTCACGGTCATGATTGGCTGTTGTGTAAATATTATCATGCACTGTAGTGTGGAATATGAAGTGAGACGTACCTTTCAATGTGTGTTTGGTTGGAGAAAGAGAGAGGGGAAGGGGTGGGGGGTGGTAAGATCGGTAATATTGTTGGGATAAATCTACCGATGGCGTTGGACACCATGGAATTGACAGCCCATTTTCTGAAAATGTCTATGCTTGGCAGCCTCTGGAGGGTTAGCAAATGCTTACCGAAATATTTTGTCCATGCAACTTGTAATGTCACTCCAAGACCTGCGAATGCAAACTTTTTGTTGAAAATCTTTTTGAGAAATCTACAGAAAACTGGAATTTTAAGCTTTTAGGGGTATATCTCCTTAACTAGCCAAAAATGGGTTAAGACCTTGATTTTTGAATACACTTACTACTTACAAAAATGTTTCCTTGGCAGCTTTGCGTCCGGTAAAAGAAGTTATTTTTCTCTGTTGCCTTCTCATTTGATGTTGTTGGTGTCCAAAAATGGACTATTTTTTCAGAATTTTGACTTTTAGCAGTTCATAAAGGGTTAACCAATGCTTACCAGAATAATTTATCCATTCAAGTGGTAATGTGACACCAAGACCTATCAATGGCCATTTTTTGTTGAAAACCCTACCAGATGTTTGTAAAGAAATCCAGGGAAAACATAAATTTTTAAGCCTTTGATGGGTATCACAATTAACAACAACAAAAGGGGTTAACGCTTGGTTTTTTGAATACCCTTATTACTTACAAAAATGGTCCTTGGTGAATTTCACTTCCGACAAAGGAGATTAAGTTTATTTCTCAGGTACACGTCGGGAGCTGTGGGTGTCCAAAAACAGCCCATTTCAACAAAATTACGATGTTTGATAGCCTGCAGAGGGTTAATAAACGCTCACCGGAATATTTTGTCCATGCAGCTTGTAATGTCACACTAAGACCTGCGAGTAGTCATTTTTTCCTTGAAAACCTACAGGATATTTTTAGCTAAATCCACAGAAAATGGGAATTTTAAGATTTTAAGGGGTCTCTCTCTTTAGCTTTGCCAAAATGGGTTAAGACTTCGACTGTTGAATACCCTTACTACTTACAAAAATGTTTCCATATAGATTGTGCGCTCGATAAAAGAAAGCACTTTTCTTTGTGGCGTACCCGTTGGGTGCTGTTGGCGTCCAAAAACAGCCCATTTTATCACAATTTTGACTTTTAGCAGCCCGTGGAGGGTTAACAAATGCTCACCGCAGTATTTTGTCCACGCAGCATCTATTGTCACATCAAGGCCTGGGAGTGACAATTTTTTCTTGAAAATCTACAGGACTCATTTAGAGAAATCCATGGAAAACCTGAATTTTTTAGCTTTATGGGGGTATTGCTGTTTAACCAGCCCCAAACGGGTTAACGCTTGCTTTTTTGAACACCCTTATTACTTACAAAAATGATCTCCGGTGAATTCCACTTCCAATAAAGGAAGTTATGTTTATCTCTCGTGTATCGTTTGGGTGTTCTGGGGGCCTAAAACCGGCCCATTTCATCAAAATTTCGATGTTTGGCAGCCTGTGGAGGGTTACCATATGCATCGCCTGATATGTCATGTGTATCAAAGGTCATGGCACAGACAGGACTATCAATGATGAAGGTTTAAAAAAAATCTACAAGACGTGTTTCGAGAAAGTGCCGATAAACCCCAATTTTGTCAGTTTTTTGCCAATTCCGACGAAATAAGGGTTAAATCGAAAATTCCGCTTCGGTACATTTTTAGATTTTGTGCCCCTCTATGCGTGTGCAAAATTTCGTGAAAATCAGTTCGAAAATGGCTTCTGAATCGTACGGACAAAATGTGTGCAAAAAAAAAAAAAAAAAACCCAAAAAAAAAAAAAAAAAAAAGTAATAATCCGTAGAAAAACAATAGTCTTTTCCAGAGGGAAAAGCCTAAAAAAAAAAAAAACCCAGAAAAATAATAATCTGTAGAAAAACAATAGTCTTTTCCAGAGGGAAAAGCCTAACAAGATTTTTCCATTTCAAGAAATCGAGAGATTCACCTATTCCGCTCTGTCTTTTTAGGCAGCGACGAAATAAGATTCCATATAGAGCTGGTAGTTTTTTAGGCTATATTAAGTGCATAGCCGATAGAAAACTCCCTACAGTGTCTAACAATTCTTTCGGCAATACTCTTTCACATTGGCGTGAATGCTGTATGCTTAATCTCCAAGTTAGGGCTAAATAGCAAACCCGTTGAACAGATCGCGTGTACTTAATAATAACAACATGTGCATGTGTGACACCATAGATTGTGGCAAACGTTTTCGCAGCAGCCATCCCAAACATTCAACGTTTGTACCTGAAGCTCACCCGAACTCGGTCATATTATTAGAAAGTCCCGAAACCAAGCATGGGCCTCGAGGCAGCCGCCCCTCTCTCTCAACCCACACCCCGAACGTGCACATACCCTCTCCTGACATTCAACATGATAGAATGGGAAATTGGTGTCGCTCTCTGTGTGAAAAGATGCGGTAACTATTTGTGAAGAATGAGTGAAAAAATGATGGAAATCGGCCAAGAATTGGCCGAGATATAGCGTTTTAATGAGTTGAGGTAATTGTTTGAATTTGGTCCCGTTCTAGCCGGTGCGACCTGACGCTGGGTATATGTCTGGGGTTGTGGCACTGCTCCCCCTCTGGGGTAGTTCCGCTTGAAATCGTGGATTCTCAGTTTCTGATGGAGAGACGCTGGTGACTGAAAGATGCATTGTGTACACTGGCGCCAAATGGACCTCGGCAAGCTGGTAACAGTTAGATATTTGTCAGAAATGAAAAGTGGACAGTAATCGCGCATGGGTTAATGGCGAATAGGCGGTAATCTGGCTAATTTGACATTAAAATTGAACAGACAGCAGTGTCGCTCATACGCCCACGTCTATTTGACGAACTGTTCAGCTTTCAATATTCACACGTTCACGTGGGACTGAAAGTTTGGAGTTAAACTGCTTATTTCAGAGCGTACCGGCAGAAACTGACAACTCGACCCGGTGGCGAAAAAGCCGTCGTCTGGCTAATTTGACATTCAAACTGAACAGATACAATGTCGGATACACGCCAATTATGTCCCGACCATACAAGGCAGCAACTTCAGATTCTCAGAATGTTTTCTCCTGTCCCTGCCCGACAGTTTAGTATCTTTGTCAAGTGCCAAGACCGCGTGGAAACACCGTGGATCAGGTGGAAACCGAGGGGACGATTCGTCCCTACTTTCTTCTCAATTCAACGACTTTCCTATTCATTATTTACCTGTCACCGGCTGAGTTTGGCATTATATCTGTCTATTTGATGAACTTTTCAACCTTAACTATTTGCGGCCTCGTGTTTCACCACCGAAAGGCCACTGCACGGTTACCAATATATTCAGGGACTGATTTTGCGAAAAAAAAACAATTATTCCGACTGTACCCACATGGGAACTCCTAAATCTGTAAGGGTTAAATTTTTAATAATAACGTATAAAACAGAAGTTGTCGTGCTACGCTTGCTGCATGCAGGCATAGAAAACATTCAGCGCTCAATGAATTAGGAATGGAGTAAATTGTCACTTAAACCAGCGAAATTCTGAAAAAAATGAGAGTTTTTTTTCGACGGCACCTACCTTTATGCATCCGAGACAGGGACTGCGTTAAACTTTACAGCAACCTTATAACAGAAAATATTCTTGGAATTGAACTGTGAATCCGAATTTCGAAAGCCTACAGAATGCAAATGGGTGGGTGGCGGGCATCATCACTGGATCTAATGTTGTATTTCATGTTTTCTTTATATTCTGTATCTGTATCTGTATGGGTACGTCACAGATTCCCTTTGGGCTATTATGTGACGGGGTGGTCTGCGCAGGTCTAGTAGCGCTGGCTGAGGAGCTTTGATTTGAAGTCCTCAGTTTTACTGACGCACACAATTGAGTCTTCCAGATGGTTCCAGTCTATTGCTGTGCGTACAAACAGTGAATTTTTGTATTGTTCAGTTCTACTAGGTGGTACCGATACTGTTCTTTTGTTGTTTCTCACTTGGTTTTCTATGATGTTTTTTGTGTCGAAGTTGTCATATCTTGTAGCTCTGATTTGTCTTTTCTGCCTTTGGAATTTGATAAGATCCCCTGGAGGGAGTGCCGGTACCTGCCCCTCAACAACTTTAAAGTAGAAAATCAGCCGTTTTTGCTGTCGTCTAGTTTGTAGTGGTGGTAGTTCAAGATTTTTTAGCATTTTGGTCAGGGATCCCTCTTCTCTTGACTTGTAATCCTTGGTGATGAATCTTGCTCCTCTTCTTTGTATAGCTTCTAGTTTGTTTATTTCATTTTGTGTATAGGGGTCCCATATAATTGAGCCATATTCCATGATGGATCTAACTAGTGCTATATATGCGGTCTTGCGGCATTCTCTAGGGCAATGTTGTAAGTTGCGCCTGAGGAATCCTAGTGTGGAGCTTGCTTTGTTGCAGACATTGGTGATATGTTCTTTCCATTTAAGATCCTCTTGTATTTGTAAATTCTATTTATTTTTTTGATCTCTCTCTCTCTCTCTCTCTCTCTCTCTCTCTCTCTCTCTCTCTCTCTCTCCTCTCTCTCTCTCAGTTTAATTTGTGTTTGTCTATAATGTTTATAATATTTTAATTTTGCTAGATTCTGTTATTTATGGAATACGTTCTGCCATATTGTAAATTATTAGTCACCGTACAGGAACGGAAGGGCTTCTAAGTGGTAAGCACTTGTCCTCCAATCCTGATTTGCATTGTCAAATGGCAAATAAAATATGTTTAATCTAATCTAACAGTAGGGCGGGGGGGGGGGGGGCATGTGTCCTAGGTAAAAAAACAGCAGGGTGCTGGTGTTCTAGGTAAAATAAACAGCATGGGGGGGGGGGGGGGGATGTCCCCGCTAATTAATTTTAATAGCAGGCAGTTGTTCATGGGGCAGGTGTCCTATCCCACTGGTACTTGGCCTTGATGGAAATAACATTTCAACAAGAAACAACGGGAAACTTATTTGCAATAAAGCTGCAAAAACAAACTTGATTTTAGGACCATTCCATGGACATTTTAAAGCCTACTGCGATATCAGCGTTTCTTACTCTCGTCCTTTCACCACACCGCAGTATTTTACCCGAGTCGAGTTCTGACGTCATGCAAGTTTGACAGACATGCTTTCAATTTTGTTATTGACAACAACATATTTATAATTTCGTGCTTACTGATCCGAATTTTGGAAACGACACACGCAATCGCGAAAGCATTTTCTGAAAAACACGATTCTGTAAAAAATTTTAATGAAATTTGATTATTTTTTTTTATTTTCTATTTCGATGGCTCTTGTCGAAAAGGTGCTAATCACTGATCGTCCCAAACGAGATCAAAGACACGCCGTAGTTTAATAACAGACAGAGAATCTTCTAAGAATATACATGCGCAATCCTAAAATGCAATAAATCAAGTGTTTTTTCACGTTTTATGAGAGAAATATGTCCAATTGTATCATTGAATCATTTTTAGGTATATGTGGGTGAGAAATTTTCTATACGGACAAAATACAGACTAAATAAAATATTTGCCAGTATTTTCCGCAGACGTATTTTTGTCTTTGCTTCTTGGGGAAATTTCTTGCTGCTAAATACAACGAAGGTGTGTTATTTGATGTGGTCAGAACCGTCAGGTGGTCGGGTCCGAAACCGCACCTCGCAGAAGATGTAGTGGGGGGTGTCGATTTTACAAGTAATGTAGGCAGCGTACACGGCATGGGCTGTCTGTCTTTAATCCGACAAAACAGGGTTAAGGCTTGGTTTTTTGAATACCCTTATTTATTTATTTATTTATTTATTTATTTATTTATTTATTTATTTATTTATTTATTTATTTATTCATTTATTTATTGGTGTTTAAGGTCACATACTTCTGCACAATGGCTAATCGTGACCGTGACAGTTTTAGAGGTGGAGGAAGCCGGAGTACCCGGAGAGAACCACCAAGCATCGACGAGCAACTGTCAGCTCCTCAACATTCTCACTCTGTTCAGGCTCCGCTCAGGCAGGGTTACAGAGGTTGAAGACATGTGTACCATCGACGTGCAGTATGCCTTGTGTACCATCGACGTGCAGTATGCCTTAGTACACGGGGACATCGTGCCCCCATGTCGGCAACCGGGCCAAAGTGCCTTGCCCAAGGACACAACGTGAGTCGTCCCGGACGGGGATCGAACTCGGGACCTCTAGCATAGAAGTACAACAGTCTACCACTGAGCCACCGCGATCCCTTGAATACCCTTAATACTATCATACATTATCCCCCAGGAATTCTAAATCTGATAAAAGAGGTCATCTTTATCTATTGCATACCCATTTTGCTGCCCGAAAACAGCCGATTTTATTAAAATTTTGACGTTTAGCAGCCTGTAGAGGGATTAACAAACGACTAGCGGAATATTCTATCTTTGCAATTTGTAAGACCTGCCAATGTCAAATTGTTCTTGAAAATCCCCAACAAGCAGTTAGCGAAATCCACGAAAAGGTAAATTTTAAGCGTTTAAGGGGCATCTCTCCTTATCCTGTTCAAAATGGGTTAAGTTTCATTCTTTTAAATACCCTTACTACTTACAAACCTTAAACACCAATTAGATTCCATGATTTTTCTTGACCCCCACAGTGTCTGATGAATTGTTTTTAACTGTCTCACAAAAGTTCCTTCATTGATGTTATGAGAAAGGTGAGTATAGTAGTCTCAAATGATTCGGTTTGGTTTTGATAAAAAAAATGTTTAGGTAAAACCCATCATTAATGGTAGAATGGGTTAATATCAATATCAATGTTTCCCTATCAGTTTTGCGTCCGGTAAAAGCACATGAAGGTTTAACAAATGCCTACCAGAATAATTGATCCATGCAACTGGTCATATGACACCAAGACCTATCAACGGCCATTTTCCCCTTGAAAACCCCACAAAATGTTTGTAAAGAAATCCAGGGAAAACGATTTTTAAGCTTTTGATGGGTATCCCTGTTAACCTCCCCAACAGGGATTAACGCTTGGCTTTTTGAATACCTTTATTACTTACAAAAATGGTCCTCTGTGAATTCCACTTCAAACAAAGGAGATTATGTTTATCTCTCATGTATACATTAGGTGCTGTGCGTGTCTGAAAACAGTCCCATGTTAACAACATTACGATGCTTGGCAGCTTGTAGATGGTTAAAAAACGCTCACCGGAGTATTTTGTCCATGCAACTTTTAATGTCACATAAACACCTACGAATAGTCAATTTGTCTTGAAACCCTACAAGTTACCGTTAGGGAAATTCACAGAAAATGGGAATTTAAAGCTTTCAAGGGATATCTCTCTTTAGCCTGCCCAAAATGGGTTAAGACGTCGACTTTTGAATACCCTTACTACTTACAAAAATGTTTCCATATAAATTGTACGCGCGATAAAAGAAGGAACTTTTCTTTGTGGTGTACCCTTTGGGTGCTGTTGGTGTGCAAAAACAGCCCATTTTATCGCAATTTTGACCTTCAGCAGCCCGGGGAGGGTTAACTAATGCTGACCGGAATATTTTGTTCATGCGACTTGTAATGTCACACCAAGACCTGCAAATAGCCGATTTTTCTTGAAAACCTACAAGATGTTGTTAGAGAAATCCACAGAAAACGGGTATTTTAAGATTTTAATGGGTATCTCTCTTTAACCAGCCCCAAATGGGTTAAGACGTCAAATTTTGAATACCCTTACCACTTTCAAAAATATTTTCCGATCAATTTTGCGTCCGATAAATGAAGGCCCCTTTCTCTGTGGTATATCGTTTGGGTGCTGTTGGTGTCTAAAAACAGCCCATTTTATCACAGTTTTTACGTTTAGCAGCTCGGGGAGGGTTAACTAATGCTGACCGGAATATTTTATCCATGCAACTTGTAATGTCACACCAAGACCTGAGAGTGACCAATTTTTCTTGAAAATCTACAAGACTCGTTTAGAGAAATCCACAGAAAACATGAAGTTTTGAGCTTTTTTGGGGTATTGCTGTTTAACCAGCCCAAAACGGGTTAACACTTGGTTTTCTGAACACCCTTATTACTTACAAAAATGATCCTCGGTGAATTCCACTTCCAATAAAGGAAGTTATGTTTACCACTCGGGTATCGTTTGGGTGTTGTGGGGGTCTGAAACCGGCCCATTTCATCAAAATTTCGATGTTTGGCAGCCTGTGGAGGGTTACCATATGCATCGCCAAATATGTCGTGTCTATCAAAGGTTGTGTCATAGGTAGGTCTAGTAATGATGGATGTTTAAAAAAAATCCTAAAGACGTGTTTCGAGAAAGTGCCGATAAACCCCAATTTTGGCAGTTTTTTGCCAATTCTGGCGAAATAAGGGTTAAATCGAAAATTCCGCTTCGGTACATTTTTAGATTTTTTGCCCCTCTATACGTGTGCAAAATTTCGTGAAAATCGGTTCGAAAATGGCTTCTGAATCGTACGGACAAAATGTGTGGAACCCCCCCCCCCCCACCCCCCCCCCCCCAAAAAAAAAACTAGACTTTATAATTCTGGAGAATCATGGCTTTTCCCGATGAGATTCCTTGATTTTTCATGCCCCCACAGTGTCTGATGAATTGTTCTTAACTGTCTCACTGAAGTTCCTTCATTGATGTTATGAGAAAGGTGATCTCAAATGACTCAGTTTGATAAAAAAAATTGTTTAGGTAAAACCATCATTACCGGTGGAGTGGGTTAATATTAATATCGTCGTCCCACAAGTTAATGGCCGACAAAAGAAGTTATGTTTGTTTGACACATACGCACTGAGTGCTCTGTCTATTTGAAAATGGTCCATTTTATCTCAAATGTATCCAAAATATTGATGTCTGGCAGTTTGTAGAGGGTTAACATGTGCTAACAGGAATATTTATTCATGCAACTTGCAATTCCAAACCCAAAAGTGCGAATGGCCATTTTTACTAAAAATCTACAAGATGTTTTCAGAGAAAGCCATGCGCATACGCTCTTTTCGAATTCGACGTGACGAAATGCGAAATTCGTATCGCTCTTATTATTTATTTATTTATTGGTGTTTAAGGTCACATATTTCTGCACAATGGTTAATCATGACCGTGACAGTTTTACGGGTGGAGGAAGCCGGAGTACCCGGAGAGAACCACCGAGCAACGGCGAGCAACTGTCAGCTCCCCAACATACCAACTCCACACAAGCAGGGTTAGCATTGGTTGAAGACAGGTGCACCATCGACGTGCAGTACGCCTTAGTACCGTGCCCCCACGTGGGCAATGGGAGTGAAGTGTCTTGCCCAAGGACACAACGCGGTTGCCACAGGTGGGATTCGAACCGAGGACCTCTCGGCTTGCAGCCTGCACCTCTACCTACTGAGCCACCGCGCCCCCTCGTATCGCCCTTCATGGAAAGTGATGCCGCAACTATCCATGAACAACGAGAGAAAATTTCATGGAAATCTGTCTAGAATTGGCTGGGATATGGCGTTTTGAAAAGAGGAGGTAACTGTTTGAATTTGGTCCTTCCTTTTCAAGCCAGTTCGAAAAAAGATGTCGTGAATGGGCGCAGACTCCTTTAGTGCCCCCCCCCCCCCTCCTCTCTGGAGTAAGTCCACTTAAATGTTACAATTGTGTGTGACTGGTGGAGAGTTGGCTGTAAATGGAAGTTGCTTCTTTAAGACCGCCACCCAGGGATCCAAACACAACCTTTAAACCAAAGAGAATCGTCAGAAGTTTAAAGTGAAAAGAAATTGGCGGTGATTGGGTTTCTGGTATTGGACATTAAAATAGCACTTCCGACATACACGAACCATGTCCAGACCGCTGGAGGCAGCGACTTGAAATTTTCAGAACTTGTTCGACGAACCCTGGCCGACATTTTGGGATTTGTTAGTTTAAACATATTTACTTGCCAACAAAAGCATAGCAAAAGGATTGGAGGACAAGTGCTCAACACTTAGCAAACCCTCCTCTCCATTACATATAACATTTAATAATATAATTATTGTAATAATGGTAGCAATTAAATAATGTACAAAACTTTACTAATAGATTTACACTTATATTTTCTGCCAAATAAAAATAGGCAAGAGAGAGAGAGAGAGAGAGAGAGAGAGAGAGAGAGAGAGAGAGAGAGAGAGAGAGAGAGAGGAAGAAGAGAAAAGAAGAAGTAAGGCTCACAGTGAAGGGGCAGAGATTTCCACTGATAAATGTTGCTCAAACTCCTACGGAAGTGTTCCATTACAATGGCTAAACAAGAGGGATCTGTTTGGAGCGTCCGGACCGCCTGGAAAACACCACGCATCGCTTGGAATGTGAGAGTACTATTCGTCCCGACTCTGTCAGTTTAGAATGGACATGGGCAGTGTTGTAGGCGACTGTAGAGCTGCGATTGAGCATAACGTCCCAGGTTTCGGTGCCTCATTGCCTTACCGACTCCAAGGTATGATTGTTTGTCTCAATATCGTCCTTACTACTTGTAGTTTATACCGTTGCCATACTTTAATGTAGCCTCTTGCCGTTTTCGAGACTTTCGACCCAGAACGCCGCCAAGGTGGGGGAGGGGGGGGGGGGCTGCAGCGGCGGGGGGGGGGGGGGGGGGTTGTATCCTGACACTATCTTTAAACCTTAGATAATCCGCAGAAGTTGAAGTGAAAAGAAATCGACGGTGAGTATGTTTTTTGGCGGGAAACGATTAACGAAAATTTGCCAGTTAGACATTCAAATTGCACTTCACACAAACACGAACCGTGTCCAGACCGCTGAAGGCAGCGACTTCTGATTTTCAGAACTTGTTCTACGCACCCTGGCCGACATTTTGGCATCTGTTGCAAGTGTCGATACCGCGTGGAGAACACCATGCATCGCGTGAAAATTGAGAGTACTATTCGTCCCGACTCTATCAGTTTGGAAAGGAATTGGGCACTATTGTAGACTACTGTAGAGCAGCGATTAAGTACAAAGCCGGAGTTTTTTTGTGCCAAATTGCCTAACCGGCTCCAAGGTACGATCTTTCGTCTGTACATCGCCCAGATCGCCTGTAGTTTATAGCGTTACCATACGTTGAAGTAGCTTTTTGTCATTTTCGCCACTTTCTACCGAGATTTGAGGGTACCTTCCTTCAACCCCAATTTACAGCGAAATCTAGCCATGCTCACAACCACGCCCTCTCCCCGTCGGCCCGGGTGCTTCTAAAGATAGAAAGGTCAATGGGGAGGGGCAGGTGTACTTGGTGTAAAAACAGCAGGGGGGGGGGCACGTGTCCTAGGTAAAAGAAACAGCAGGGGACAGGTGTCCTAGGTAAAATAAACAGCGGGGGGGGGGGGGGGGGGAAAGGGCAGATGCCCCCGCTAATTAATTTTAATAGCAGGCAGTTGTTCATGGGGCAGGTGTCCAATCCTATTGCACAGGTTCCAAATTTTCTATGGTACTTGGCCTTGACGGAAACAACATTTCAACAAGAAACAACGGGAAACCTATTTGTAGTAAAACTGCAAATATAAACCTGATTTTAGGACCATTCCATGGACAGTTTAAAGCCTACTGCGATATCAGCGTTTCTTACTCTCCGCAGTATTTCACCCGAGTCGAGTGCTGACGTCATGCAAGTTTGACGGACACGCTTTCAATTTTGTTATTGACAACAACATATTTATAATTTCGTGATTACTGATTGGAATTTTGAAAACTACACACACGATCGCGAAAGAGTTTTCTGAAAAACACGATTCTGCAAAAGGTTTTAGTGAAATTTGATTATTTTTTTTTATTTTCAAGTTCGATGGCTCTTGTCGAAAAGGTGCTAATCACTGATCGTCCCAAACGAGATCAAAGACTGACGCCGTATATTAATAACATACAGAGAATCTTCTAAGAATATACACACGCAATTCTAAAATGCAATAAATCAAGTCTTTTTTCAGGTTTTACGAGAGAAATATGTCCAATTGTATCATTGAATCATGTTTAGGTATATGTGGGCGAGACATTTTCTATACGGACAAAATACAGATTAAATAAAATATTTGCCATTATTTTCCGCAGACGTATTTTTGTCTTTGCTTCTTAGGGAAATCCATGCTGCTAAATACAACGAAGAAGTGCTATCTAATGAGGTCAGAACCGTCAGGTGGTCGATCCGACACCGCACCTCGAAGAAGATTTAGTGGGGGTGTCGATTTTACAAGTAATGTAGGCAGCGTACACGGCATGGGCTGTCTGTCTTTAATCCTATAAACAGGGTTAAGGCTTGATTTTTTGAATACCCGTATTTATTTATTTATTTATTTATTTATTTATTTATTTATTTATTTATTTATTTATTTATTTATTTATTTATTTATTGGTGTTTAAGGTCACATACTTATGCACAATGGCTAATCGTGACCGTGACAGTTTTTTTGGTGGAGGAAGCCGGAGTACCCGGAGAGAACCACCAAGCATCGACGAGCAAATGTCAGCTCCTCAACATTCTAACTCTGTTCAAGGTCCGCTCAAGCAGAGTTACAGAGGTTGAAGACATATGTACCATCGACGTTCAGTATGCCTTAGTACACGGCGTCATCGTGCCCCCATGTCGGCAACCGGGCTACCTAACGCCAATTATCCAAATGGGAGCACGATGCCGCCGTGTACAAAGGCGTACTGCACGTCGATTGTACGCATGTCTTCAACCAATATAACCCTGCCTGTGCTGCAGTGTGGAGTTACAATGTTGGGGAGCTGGCAGCTGCTCGTCGTTGACTGGTGGTTCTCTCCGGGTACTCCGGCTTCCTCCATCCGTAGAACTGTCACGGTCATGATTGGCCGTTGTGCAAATATTATCATGCACTGTAGTGTGGAATATGAAGTGAGACGTACCTTTCAATGTGTGTTTGGTTGGAGAAAGAGAGAGGGGAAGGGGTGGGGGTGGTAAGATCGGTAATATTGTTGGGATAAATCTACCGATGGCGTTGGACACCATGGAATTGACAGCCCATTTTCTGAAAATGTCTTTGCTTGGCAGCCTCTGGAGGGTTAGCAAATGCTTACCGAAATATTTTGTCCATGCAACTTGTAATGTCACTCCAAGACCTGCGAATGCAAACTTTTTGTTGAAAATCTTTTTGAGAAATCTACAGAAAACTGGAATTTTAAGCTTTTAGGGGTATATCTCCTTAACTAGCCAAAATGGGTTAAGACCTTGATTTTTGAATAAATTTCCTACTTACAAAAGTGTTTCCCTGGCAGCTTTGCATCCGGTAAAAGAAGTTATTTTTCTCTGTCGTCTTCTCATTTGATGTTGTTGGTGTCCAAAAATGGACTATTTTTTCAGAATTTTGACTTTTAGCAGTTCATAAAGGGTTAACCAATGCTTACCAGAATAATTTATCCATTCAAGTGGTAATGTGACACCAAGACCTATCAATGGCCATTTTTTGTTGAAAACCCTACCAGATGTTTGTAAAGAAATCCAGGGAAAACATAAATTTTTAAGCCTTTGATGGGTATCACTATTAACAACAACAAAAGGGGTTAACGCTTGGTTTTTTGAATACCCTTATTACTTACAAAAATGGTCCTTGGTGAATTCCACTTCCGACAAAGGAGATTAAGTTTATTTCTCAGGTACACGTCGGGAGCTGTGGGTGTCCGAAAACAGCCCATTTCAACAAAATTACGATGTTTGATAGCCTGCAGAGGGTTAATAAACGCTCACCGGAATATTTTGTCCATGCAGCTTGTAATGTCACACTAAGACCTGCGAGTAGTCATTTTTTCTTGAAAACCTACAGGATATTTTTAGCTAAATCCACAGAAAATGGGAATTTTAAGATTTTAAGGGGTCTCTCTCTTTAGCTTTGCCAAAATGGGTTAAGACTTCGACTTTTGAATACCCTTACTACTTACAAAAATGTTTCCATATAGATTGTGCGCTCGATAAAAGAAAGCACTTTTCTTTGTGGCGTACCCGTTGGGTGCTGTTGGCGTCCAAAAACAGCCCATTTTATCACAATTTTGACTTTTAGCAGCCCGTGGAGGGTTAACAAATGCTCACCGCAGTATTTTGTCCACGCAGCATCTATTGTCACATCAAGGCCTGGGAGTGACAATTTTTTCTTGAAAATCTACAAGATTCATTTAGAGAAATCCACGGAAAACCTGAATTTTTTAGCTTTATGGGGGTATTGCTGTTTAACCAGCCCAAAACGGGTTAACGCTTGCTTTTTTGAACACCCTTATTACTTACAAAAATGATCTCCGGTGAATTCCACTTCCAATAAAGGAAGTTATGTTTATCTCTCGTGTATCGTTTGGGTGTTCTGGGGGCCTGAAACCGACCCATTTCATCAAAATTTCGATGTTTGGCAGCCTGTGGAGGGTTACCATATGCATAGCCTGATATGTCATGTGTATCAAAGGTCATGGCACAGACAGGTCTATCAATGATGAAGGTTTAAAAAAAATCTACAAGACGTGTTTCGAGAAAGTGCTGATAAACCCCAATTTTGGCAGTTTTTTGCCAATTCCGACGAAATAGGGGTTAAATCGAAAATTCCGCTTTGGTACATTTTTAGATTTTGTGCCCCTCTATGCGTGTGCAAAATTTCGTGAAAATCGGTTCGAAAATGGCTTCTGAATCGTACGGACAAAATGTGTGGAAAAAAAACAAAACAAAAAAAACCCCAAATTATGATTCTGGAGAATCATGGCTTTTCCCGATGAGATTCCTTGATTTTTCATGCCCCCACAGTGTCTGATGAATTGTTCTTAACTGTCTCACTGAAGTTCCTTCATTGATGTTATGAGAAAGGTGATCTCAAATGACTCAGTTTGATAAAAAAAATTGTTTAGGTAAAACCATCATTACCGGTGGAGTGGGTTAATATTAATATCGTCGTCCCACAAGTTAATGGCCGACAAAAGAAGTTATGTTTGTTTGACACATACGCACTGAGTGCTCTGTCTATTTGAAAATGGTCCATTTTATCTCAAATGTATCCAAAATATTGATGTCTGGCAGTTTGTAGAGGGTTAACATGTGCTAACAGGAATATTTATTCATGCAACTTGCAATTCCAAACCCAAAAGTGCGAATGGCCATTTTTACTAAAAATCTACAAGATGTTTTCAGAGAAAGCCATGCGCATACGCTCTTTTCGAATTCGACGTGACGAAATGCGAAATTCGTATCGCTCTTATTATTTATTTATTTATTGGTGTTTAAGGTCACATATTTCTGCACAATGGTTAATCATGACCGTGACAGTTTTACAGGTGGAGGAAGCCGGAGTACCCGGAGAGAACCACCGAGCAACGGCGAGCAACTGTCAGCTCCCCAACATACCAACTCCACACAAGCAGGGTTAGCATTGGTTGAAGACAGGTGCACCATCGACGTGCAGTACGCCTTAGTACCGTGCCCCCACGTGGGCAATGGGAGTGAAGTGTCTTGCCCAAGGACACAACGCGGTTGCCACAGGTGGGATTCGAACCGAGGACCTCTCGGCTTGCAGCCTGCACCTCTACCTACTGAGCCACCGCGCCCCCTCGTATCGCCCTTCATGGAAAGTGATGCCGCAACTATCCATGAACAACGAGTGAAAATTTCATGGAAATCTGCCTAGAATTGGCTGGGATATAGCGTTTTGAAAAGAGGAGGTAACTGTTTGAATTTGGTCCTTCCTTTTCAAGCCAGTTCGAAAAAAGATGTCGTGAATGGGCGCAGACTCCTTTAGTGCCCCCCCCCCCCTCCTCTCTGGAGTAAGTCCACTTAAATGTTACAATTGTGTGTGACTGGTGGAGAGTTGGCTGTAAATGGAAGTTGCTTCTTTAAGACCGCCACCCAGGGATCCAAACACAACCTTTAAACCAAAGAGAATCATCAGAAGTTTAAAGTGAAAAGAAATTGGCGGTGATTGGGTTTCTGGTACTGGACATTAAAATAGCACTTCTGACATACACGAACCGTGTCCAGACCGCTGGAGGCAGCAACTTGAAATTTTCAGAACTTGTTCGACGAACCCTGGCCGACATTTTGGGATCTGTTAGTTTAAACATATTTATTTGCCAACAAAAGCATAGCAAAAGGATTGGAGGACAAGTGCTCAACACTTAGCAAACCCTCCTCTCCATTACATATAACATTTAATAATATAATTATTGTAATAATGGTAGCAATTAAATAATGTACCAAATAAAAATAGGCAAGAGAGAGAGAGAGAGAGAGAGAGAGAGAGAGAGGAAGAAGAAAAAAGAAGAAGTAAGGCTCACAGTGAAGGGGCAGAGATTTCCACTGATAAATGTTGCTCAAACTCCTACGGAAGTGTTCCATTACAATGGCTAAACAAGAGGGACCTGTTTGGAGCGTCCGGACCGCCTGGAAAACACCACGCATCGCTTGGAATGTGAGAGTACTATTCGTCCCGACTCTGTCAGTTTAGAATGGACATGGGCAGTGTTGTAGGCGACTGTAGAGCTGCGATTGAGCATAACGTCCCAGGTTTCGGTGCCTCATTGCCTTACCGACTCCAAGGTATGATTGTTTGTCTCAATATCGTCCTTACTACTTGTAGTTTATACCGTTGCCATACTTTAATGTAGCCTCTTGCCGTTTTCGAGACTTTCGACCCAGAACGCCGCCAAGGTGGGGAAGTGCGGGGGAGGGGGGGGGGGGGGGGGCTGCAGCGGCGGGGGGGGGGGGGGGGGTATCCTGACACTATCTTTAAACCTTAGATAATCCGCAGAAGTTGAAGTGAAAAGAAATCGACGGTGAGTATGTTTTTTGGCGGGAAACGATTAACGAAAATTTGCCAGTCAGACATTCAAATTGCACTTCACACAAACACGAACCGTGTCCAGACCGCTGAAGGCAGCGACTTCTGATTTTCAGAACTTGTTCTACGCACCCTGGCCGACATTTTGGCATCTGTTGCAAGTGTCGATACCGCGTGGAGAACACCATGCATCGCGTGGAAAGTGAGAGTACTATTCGTCCCGACTCTATCAGTTTGGAAAGGAATTGGGCACTATTGTAGACTACTGTAGAGCAGCGATTAAGTATAAAGCCGGAGTTTTTTTGTGCCAAATTGCCTAACCGGCTCCAAGGTACGATCTTTCGTCTGTACATCGCCCAGATCGCCTGTAGTTTATAGCGTTACCATACGTTGAAGTAGCCTTTTGTCATTTTCGCCACTTTCTACCGAGATTTGAGGGTACCTTCCTTCAACCCCAATTTACAGCGAAATCTAGCCATGCTCACAACCACGCCCTCTCCCCGTCGGCCCGGGTGCTTCTAAAGATAGAAAGGTCAATGGGGAGGGGCAGGTGTACTTGGTGTAAAAACAGCAGGGGGGGGGGGGCACGTGTCCTAGGTAAAAGAAACAGCAGGGGACAGGTGTCCTAGGTAAAATAAACAGCGGGGGGGGGGGGGGGAGGAGGGCAGATGCCCCCGCTAATTAATTTTAATAGCAGGCAGTTGTTCATGGGGCAGGTGTCCAATCCTATTGCACAGGTTCCAAATTTTCTATGGTACTTGGCCTTGACGGAAACAACATTTCAACAAGAAACAACGGGAAACCTATTTGTAGTAAAGCTGCAAATATCAACCTGATTTTAGGACCATTCCATGGACAGTTTAAAGCCTACTGCGATATCAGCGTTTCTTTCTCTCCGCAGTATTTCATCCGAGTCGAGTGCTGACGTCATGCAAGTTTGACGGACATGCTTTCAATTTTGTTATTGACAACAGCATATTTATAATTTCGTGATTACTGATCGGAATTTTGAAAACTACACACACAATCGCGAAAGAGTTTTCTGAAAAACACGATTCTGCAAAAGGTTTTAGTGAAATTTGATTATTTTTTTTTTATTTTCAACTTCGATGGCTCTTGTCGAAAAGGTGCTACTCACTGATCGTCCCAAATGAGATCAAAGACTGACGCTGTATATTAATAACATACAGAGAATCTTCTAAGAATATACACGCGCAATTCTAAAATGCAATAAATCAAGTCTTTTTTCAGGTTTTACGACAGAAATATGTCCAATTGTATCATTGAATCATGTTTAGGTATATATGTGGGCGAGACATTTTCTATACGGACAAAATACAGATTAAATAAAATATTTGCCATTATTTTCCGCAGACGTATTTTTGTCTTTGCTTCTTAGGGAAATCCATGCTGCTAAATACAACGAAGAAGTGTTATCTAATGAGGTCAGAACCGTCAGGTGGTCGATCCGACACCGCACCTCGAAGAAGATTTAGTGGGGGGTGTCGATTTTACAAGTAATGTAGGCAGCGTACACGGCATGGGCTGTCTGTCTTTAATCCTATAAACAGGGTTAAGGCTTGATTTTTTGAATACCCTTATTTATTTATTTATTTATTTATTTATTTATTTATTTATTTATTTATTTATTTATTTATTGGTGTTTAAGGTCACATACTTATGCACAATGGCTAATCGTGACCGTGACAGTTTTTTTGGTGGAGGAAGCCGGAGTACCCGGAGAGAACCACCAAGCATCGACGAGCAAATGTCAGCTCCTCAACATTCTAACTCTGTTCAAGCTCCGCTCAAGCAGAGTTACAGAGGTTGAAGACATATGTACCATCGACGTTCAGTATGCCTTAGTACACGGCGTCATCGTGCCCCCATGTCGAAAACCGGGCTACTTAACGCCAATTATCCAAATGGGAGCACGATGCCGCCGTGTACAAAGGCGTACTGCACGTCGATGGTACGCATGTCTTCAACCAATATAATCCTGCCTGTGCTGGAGTGCAGAGTTACGATGTTGGGGAGCTGGCAGCTGCTCGTCGTTGACTGGTGGTTCTCTCCGGGTACTCCGGCTTCCTCCATCCGTAGACCTTCACGGTCATGATTGGCCGTTGTGCAAATATTATCATGAACTGTAGTGTGGAATATGAAGTGAGACGTATCTTTCAATGTGTGTTTGGTTGGAGAAAGAGAGAGGGGAAGGGGTGGGGGGTGGTAAGATCGGTAATATTGTTGGGATAAATCTACCGATGGCGTTGGACACCATGGAATTGACAGCCCATTTTCTGAAAATGTCTATGCTTGGCAGCCTCTGGAGGGTTAGCAAATGCTTACCGAAATATTTTGTCCATGCAACTTGTAATGTCACTCCAAGACCTGCGAATGCAAACTTTTTGTTGAAAATCTTTTTGAGAAATCTACAGAAAACTGGAATTTTAAGCTTTTAGGGGTATATCTCCTTAACTAGCCAAAAATGGGTTAAGACCTTGATTTTTGAATACACTTACTACTTACAAAAATGTTTCCTTGGCAGCTTTGCGTCCGGTAAAAGAAGTTATTTTTCTCTGTTGCCTTCTCATTTGATGTTGTTGGTGTCCAAAAATGGACTATTTTTTCAGAATTTTGACTTTTAGCAGTTCATAAAGGGTTAACCAATGCTTACCAGAATAATTTATCCATTCAAGTGGTAATGTGACACCAAGACCTATCAATGGCCATTTTTTGTTGAAAACCCTACCAGATGTTTGTAAAGAAATCCAGGGAAAACATAAATTTTTAAGCCTTTGATGGGTATCACTATTAACAACAACAAAAGGGGTTAACGCTTGGTTTTTTGAATACCCTTATTACTTACAAAAATGGTCCTTGGTGAATTCCACTTCCGACAAAGGAGATTAAGTTTATTTCTCAGGTACACGTCGGGAGCTGTGGGTGTCCGAAAACAGCCCATTTCAACAAAATTACGATGTTTGATAGCCGGCAGAGGGTTAATAAACGCTCACCGGAATATTTTGTCCATGCAGCTTGTAATGTCACACTAAGACCTGCGAGTAGTCATTTTTTCCTTGAAAACCTACAGGATATTTTTAGCTAAATCCACAGAAAATGGGAATTTTAAGATTTTAAGGGGTCTCTCTCTTTAGCTTTGCCAAAATGGGTTAAGACTTCGACTTTTGAATACCCTTACTACTTACAAAAATGTTTCCATATAGATTGTGCGCTCGATAAAAGAAAGCACTTTTCTTTGTGGCGTACCCGTTGGGTGCTGTTGGCGTCCAAAAACAGCCCATTTTATCACAATTTTGACTTTTAGCAGCCCGTGGAGGGTTAACAAATGCTCACCGCAGTATTTTGTCCACGCAGCATCTATTGTCACATCAAGGCCTGGGAGTGACAATTTTTTCTTGAAAATCTACAGGACTCATTTAGAGAAATCCACGGAAAACCTGAATTTTTTAGCTTTATGGGGGTATTGCTGTTTAACCAGCCCCAAACGGGTTAACGCTTGCTTTTTTGAACACCCTTATTACTTACAAAAATGATCTCCGGTGAATTCCACTTCCAATAAAGGAAGTTATGTTTATCTCTCGTGTATCGTTTGGGTGTTCTGGGGGCCTAAAACCGGCGCTTTTCATCAAAATTTCGATGTTTGGCAGTCTGTGGAGGGTTACCATATGCATCGCCTGATATGTCATGTGTATCAAAGGTCATGGCACAGACAGGTCTATCAATGATGAAGGTTTAAAAAAAATCTACAAGACGTGTTTCGAGAAAGTGCCGATAAACCCCAATTTTGGCAGTTTTTTGCCAATTCCGACGAAATAAGGGTTAAATCGAAAATTCCGCTTCGGTACATTTTTAGATTTTGTGCCCCTCTATGCGTGTGCAAAATTTCGTGAAAATCAGTTCGAAAATGGCTTCTGAATCGTACGGACAAAATGTGTGCAAAAAAAAAAAAAAAAAAAAACCAAAAAAAAAAAAAAAAAAAGTAATAATCCGTAGAAAAACAATAGTCTTTTCCAGAGGGAAAAGCCTAAAAAAAAAAAAAAAAACCCAGAAAAATAATAATCTGTAGAAAAACAATAGTCTTTTCCAGAGGGAAAAGCCTAACAAGATTTTTCCATTTCAAGAAATCGAGAGATTCACCTATTCCGCTCTGTCTTTTTAGGTAGCGACGAAATAAGATTGCATATAGAGCTGGTAGTTTTTTAGGCTATATTAAGTGCATAGCCGATAGAAAACTCCCTACAGTGTCTAACAATTCTTTCGGCAATACCCTTTCACATTGGCGTGAATGCTGTATGCTTAATCTCCAAGTTAGGGCTAAATAGCAAACCCGTTGAACAGATCGCGTGTACTTAATAATAACAACATGTGCATGTGTGACACCATAGATTGTGGCGAACGTTTTCGCAGCAGCCATCCCAAACATTCAACGTTTGTACCTGAAGCTCACCCGAACTCGGTCATATTATTAGAAAGTCCCGAAACCAAGCATGGGCCTCGAGGCAGCCGCCCCTCTCTCTCAACCCACACCCCGAACGTGCACATACCCTCTCCTGACATTCAACATGATAGAATGGGAAATTGGTGTCGCTCTCTGTGTGAAAAGATGCGGTAACTATTTGTGAAGAATGAGTGAAAAAATGATGGAAATCGGCCAAGAATTGGCCGAGATATAACGTTTTAATGAGTTGAGGTAATTGTTTGAATTTGGTCCCGTTCTAGCCGGTGCGACCTGACGCTGGGTATATGTCTGGGGTTGTGGCACTGCTCCCCCTCTGGGGTAGTTCCGCTTGAAATCGTGGATTCTCAGTTTCTGATGGAGAGACGCTGGTGACTGAAAGATGCATTGTGTACACTGGCGCCAAATGGACCTCGGCAAGCTGGTAACAGTTAGATATTTGTCAGAAATGAAAAGTGGACAGTAATCGCGCATGGGTTAATGGCGAATAGGCGGTAATCTGGCTAATTTGACATTAAAATTGAACAGACAGCAGTGTCGCTCATACGCCCACTACGTCCAGACCACTGGAGGCAGCTACACGAAATTTTCAGAAGTTGTTCTACTCTTCCTGCCCGACAGGTTAGTATCTTTGTCGAGTGGCGTGACCGCGTGGGAACAATGTGGATCGCGTGGAAACCGAAGGGACGATTCGTCCCTCCTCTATTCCCAATGCAACGACGTTTCCATTCACTATTCACCTGTCACCCGTCGAGTTTGGCATTATTTCTGTCTATTTGACGAACTGTTCAGCTTTCAATATTCACACGTTCACATGGGACTGAAAGTTTGGAGTTAAACTGCTTATTTCAGAGCGTACCGGCAGAAACTGACAACTCGACCCGGTGGCGAAAAAGCCGTCGTCTGGCTAATTTGACATTCAAACTGAACAGATACAATGTCGGATACACGCCAATTATGTCCCGACCATACAAGGCAGCAACTTCAGATTCTCAGAATGTTTTCTCCTGTCCCTGCCCGACAGTTTAGTATCTTTGTCAAGTGCCAAGACCGCGTGGAAACACCGTGGATCAGGTGGAAACCGAGGGGACGATTCGTCCCTACTTTCTTCTCAATTCAACGACTTTCCTATTCATTATTTACCTGTCACCGGCTGAGTTTGGCATTATATCTGTCTATTTGATGAACTTTTCAACCTTAACTATTTGCGGCCTCGTGTTTCACCACCGAAAGGCCACTGCACGGTTACCAATATATTCAGGGACTGATTTTGCGAAAAAAAAACAATTATTCCGACTGTACCCACATGGGAACTCCTAAATCTGTAAGGGTTAAATTTTTAATAATAACGTATAAAACAGAAGTTGTCGTGCTACGCTTGCTGCATGCAGGCATAGAAAACATTCAGCGCTCAATGAATTAGGAATGGAGTAAATTGTCACTTAAACCAGCGAAATTCTGAAAAAAATGAGAGTTTTTTTTCGACGGCACCTACCTTTATGCATCCGAGACAGGGACTGCGTTAAACTTTACAGCAACCTTATAACAGAAAATATTCTTGGAATTGAACTGTGAATCCGAATTTCGAAAGCCTACAGAATGCAAATGGGTGGGTGGCGGGCATCATCACTGGATCTAATGTTGTATTTCATGTTTTCTTTATATTCTGTATCTGTATCTGTATGGGTACGTCACAGATTCCCTTTGGGCTATTATGTGACGGGGTGGTCTGCGCAGGTCTAGTAGCGCTGGCTGAGGAGCTTTGATTTGAAGTCCTCAGTTTTACTGACGCACACAATTGAGTCTTCCAGATGGTTCCAGTCTATTGCTGTGCGTACAAACAGTGAATTTTTGTATTGTTCAGTTCTACTAGGTGGTACCGATACTGTTCTTTTGTTGTTTCTCACTTGGTTTTCTATGATGTTTTTTGTGTCGAAGTTGTCATATCTTGTAGCTCTGATTTGTCTTTTCTGCCTTTGGAATTTGATAAGATCCCCTGGAGGGAGTGCCGGTACCTGCCCCTCAACAACTTTAAAGTAGAAAATCAGCCGTTTTTGCTGTCGTCTAGTTTGTAGTGGTGGTAGTTCAAGATTTTTTAGCATTTTGGTCAGGGATCCCTCTTCTCTTGACTTGTAATCCTTGGTGATGAATCTTGCTCCTCTTCTTTGTATAGCTTCTAGTTTGTTTATTTCATTTTGTGTATAGGGGTCCCATATAATTGAGCCATATTCCATGATGGATCTAACTAGTGCTATATATGCGGTCTTGCGGCATTCTCTAGGGCAATGTTGTAAGTTGCGCCTGAGGAATCCTAGTGTGGAGCTTGCTTTGTTGCAGACATTGGTGATATGTTCTTTCCATTTAAGATCCTCTTGTATTTGTAAATTCTATTTATTTTTTTGATCTCTCTCTCTCTCTCTCTCTCTCTCTCTCTCTATCTCCTCTCTCTCTCTCAGTTTGATTTGTGTTTGTCTATAATGTTTATAATATTTTGATTTTGCTAGATTCTGTTATTTATGGAATACGTTCTGCCATATTGTAAATTATTAGTCACCGTACAGGAACGGAAGGGCTTCTAAGTGGTAAGCACTTGTCCTCCAATCCTGATTTGCATTGTCAAATGGCAAATAAAATATGTTTAATCTAATCTAACAGTAGGGCGGGGGGGGGGGGGGGCATGTGTCCTAGGTAAAAAAACAGCAGGGTGCTGGTGTTCTAGGTAAAATAAACAGCATGGGGGGGGGGGGGGGGGATGTCCCCGCTAATTAATTTTAATAGCAGGCAGTTGTTCATGGGGCAGGTGTCCTATCCCACTGGTACTTGGCCTTGATGGAAATAACATTTCAACAAGAAACAACGGGAAACTTTTGCAATAAAGCTGCAAAAACAAACTTGATTTTAGGACCATTCCATGGACATTTTAAAGCCTACTGCGATATCAGCGTTTCTTACTCTCGTCCTTTCACCACACCGCAGTATTTTACCCGAGTCGAGTTCTGACGTCATGCAAGTTTGACGGACATGCTTTCAATTTTGTTATTGACAACAACATATTTATAATTTCGTGCTTACTGATCCGAATTTTGGAAACGACACACGCAATCGCGAAAGCATTTTCTGAAAAACACGATTCTGTAAAAAATTTTAATGAAATTTGATTATTTTTTTTTATTTTCTATTTCGATGGCTCTTGTCGAAAAGGTGCTAATCACTGATCGTCCCAAACGAGATCAAAGACACGCCGTAGTTTAATAACAGACAGAGAATCTTCTAAGAATATACATGCGCAATCCTAAAATGCAATAAATCAAGTGTTTTTTCACGTTTTATGAGAGAAATATGTCCAATTGTATCATTGAATCATTTTTAGGTATATGTGGGTGAGAAATTTTCTATACGGACAAAATACAGACTAAATAAAATATTTGCCATTATTTTCCGCAGACGTATTTTTGTCTTTGCTTCTTGGGGAAATTTCTTGCTGCTAAATACAACGAAGGTGTGTTATTTGATGTGGTCAGAACCGTCAGGTGGTCGGGTCCGAAACCGCACCTCGCAGAAGATGTAGTGGGGGGTGTCGATTTTACAAGTAATGTAGGCAGCGTACACGGCATGGGCTGTCTGTCTTTAATCCGACAAAACAGGGTTAAGGCTTGGTTTTTTGAATACCCTTATTTATTTATTTATTTATTTATTTATTTATTTATTTATTTATTTATTTATTTATTTATTCATTTATTTATTGGTGTTTAAGGTCACATACTTCTGCACAATGGCTAATCGTGACCGTGACAGTTTTAGAGGTGGAGGAAGCCGGAGTACCCGGAGAGAACCACCAAGCATCGACGAGCAACTGTCAGCTCCTCAACATTCTCACTCTGTTCAGGCTCCGCTCAGGCAGGGTTACAGAGGTTGAAGACATGTGTACCATCGACGTGCAGTATGCCTTTGTACACGGGGACATCGTGCCCCCATGTCGGCAACCGGGCCAAAGTGCCTTGCCCAAGGACACAACGTGAGTCGTCCCGGACGGGGATCGAACTCGGGACCTCTAGCATAGAAGTACAACAGTCTACCACTGAGCCACCGCGATCCCTTGAATACCCTTAATACTATCATACATTATCCCCCAGGAATTCTAAATCTGATAAAAGAGGTCATGTTTATCTATTGCATACCCATTTTGCTGCCCGAAAACAGCCGATTTTATTAAAATTTTGACGTTTAGCAGCCTGTAGAGGGATTAACAAACGACTAGCGGAATATTCTATCTATGCAATTTGTAAGACCTGCCAATGTCAAATTGTTCTTGAAAATCCCCAACAAGCAGTTAGCGAAATCCACGAAAAGGTAAATTTTAAGCGTTTAAGGGGCATCTCTCCTTATCCAGTTCAAAATGGGTTAAGTTTCATTCTTTTAAATACCCTTACTACTTACAAACCTTAAACACCAATTAGATTCCATGATTTTTCTTGACCCCCACAGTGTCTGATGAATTGTTTTTAACTGTCTCACAAAAGTTCCTTCATTGATGTTATGAGAAAGGTGAGTATAGTAGTCTCAAATGATTCGGTTTGGTTTTGATAAAAAAAATGTTTAGGTAAAACCCATCATTAATGGTAGAATGGGTTAATATCAATATCAATGTTTCCCTATCAGTTTTGCGTCCGGTAAAAGCACATGAAGGTTTAACAAATGCCTACCAGAATAATTGATCCATGCAACTGGTCATATGACACCAAGACCTATCAACGGCCATTTTCTCTTGAAAACCCCACAAAATGTTTGTAATGAAATCCAGGGAAAACGATTTTTAAGCTTTTGATGGGTATCCCTGTTAACCTCCCCAACAGGGATTAACGCTTGGCTTTCTGAATACCTTTATTACTTACAAAAATGGTCCTCTGTGAATTCCACTTCAAACAAAGGAGATTATGTTTATCTCTCATGTATACATTAGGTGCTGTGCGTGTCTGAAAACAGTCCCATGTTAACAACATTACGATGCTTGGCAGCTTGTAGATGGTTAAAAAACGCTCACCGGAGTATTTTGTCCATGCAACTTTTAATGTCACATAAACACCTACGAATAGTCAGTTTGTCTTGAAACCCTACAAGTTACCGTTAGGGAAATTCACAGAAAATGGGAATTTAAAGCATTCAAGGGATATCTCTCTTTAGCCTGCCCAAAATGGGTTAAGACGTCGACTTTTGAATACCCTTACTACTTACAAAAATGTTTCCATATAAATTGTACGCGCGATAAAAGAAGGAACTTTTCTTTGTGGTGTACCCTTTGGGTGCTGTTGGTGTGCAAAAACAGCCCATTTTATCGCAATTTTGACCTTCAGCAGCCCGGGGAGGGTTAACTAATGCTGACTGGAATATTTTGTTCATGCGACTTGTAATGTCACACCAAGACCTGCAAATAGCCGATTTTTCTTGAAAACCTACAAGATGTTGTTAGAGAAATCCACAGAAAACGGGTATTTTAAGATTTTAATGGGTATCTCTCTTTAACCAGCCCCAAATGGGTTAAGACGTCAAATTTTGAATACCCTTACCACTTTCAAAAATATTTTCCGATCAATTTTGCGTCCGATAAATGAAGGCCCCTTTCTCTGTGGTATATCGTTTGGGTGCTGTTGGTGTCTAAAAACAGCCCATTTTATCACAGTTTTTACGTTTAGCAGCTCGGGGAGGGTTAACTAATGCTGACCGGAATATTTTATCCATGCAACTTGTAATGTCACACCAAGACCTGAGAGTGACCAATTTTTCTTGAAAATCTACAAGACTCGTTTAGAGAAATCCACAGAAAACATGAAGTTTTGAGCTTTTTTGGGGTATTGCTGTTTAACCAGCCCAAAACGGGTTAACACTTGGTTTTCTGAACACCCTTATTACTTACAAAAATGATCCTCGGTGAATTCCACTTCCAATAAAGGAAGTTATGTTTACCACTCGGGTATCGTTTGGGTGTTGTGGGGGTCTGAAACCGGCCCATTTCATCAAAATTTCGATGTTTGGCAGCCTGTGGAGGGTTACCATATGCATCGCCAAATATGTCGTGTGTATCAAAGGTTGTGTCATAGGTAGGTCTAGTAATGATGGATGTTTAAAAAAAATCCTAAAGACGTGTTTCGAGAAAGTGCCGATAAACCCCAATTTTGGCAGTTTTTTGCCAATTCTGGCGAAATAAGGGTTAAATCGAAAATTCCGCTTCGGTACATTTTTAGATTTTTTGCCCCTCTATACGTGTGCAAAATTTCGTGAAAATCGGTTCGAAAATGGCTTCTGAATCGTACGGACAAAATGTGTGGAACCCCACCCCCCCCCCCCCCCAAAAAAAAAATAGACTTTATAATTCTGGAGAATCATGGCTTTTCCCGATGAGATTCCTTGATTTTTCATGCCCCCACAGTGTCTGATGAATTGTTCTTAACTGTCTCACTGAAGTTCCTTCATTGATGTTATGAGAAAGGTGATCTCAAATGACTCAGTTTGATAAAAAAAATTGTTTAGGTAAAACCATCATTACCGGTGGAGTGGGTTAATATTAATATCGTCGTCCCACAAGTTAATGGCCGACAAAAGAAGTTATGTTTGTTTGACACATACGCACTGAGTGCTCTGTCTATTTGAAAATGGTCCATTTTATCTCAAATGTATCCAAAATATTGATGTCTGGCAGTTTGTAGAGGGTTAACATGTGCTAACAGGAATATTTATTCATGCAACTTGCAATTCCAAACCCAAAAGTGCGAATGGCCATTTTTACTAAAAATCTACAAGATGTTTTCAGAGAAAGCCATGCGCATACGCTCTTTTCGAATTCGACGTGACGAAATGCGAAATTCGTATCGCTCTTATTATTTATTTATTTATTGGTGTTTAAGGTCACATATTTCTGCACAATGGTTAATCATGACCGTGACAGTTTTACGGGTGGAGGAAGCCGGAGTACCCGGAGAGAACCACCGAGCAACGGCGAGCAACTGTCAGCTCCCCAACATACCAACTCCACACAAGCAGGGTTAGCATTGGTTGAAGACAGGTGCACCATCGACGTGCAGTACGCCTTAGTACCGTGCCCCCACGTGGGCAATGGGAGTGAAGTGTCTTGCCCAAGGACACAACGCGGTTGCCACAGGTGGGATTCGAACCGAGGACCTCTCGGCTTGCAGCCTGCACCTCTACCTACTGAGCCACCGCGCCCCCTCGTATCGCCCTTCATGGAAAGTGATGCCGCAACTATCCATGAACAACGAGAGAAAATTTCATGGAAATCTGTCTAGAATTGGCTGGGATATAGCGTTTTGAAAAGAGGAGGTAACTGTTTGAATTTGGTCCTTCCTTTTCAAGCCAGTTCGAAAAAAGATGTCGTGAATGGGCGCAGACTCCTTTAGTGCCCCCCCCCTCCTCTCTGGAGTAAGTCCACTTAAATGTTACAATTGTGTGTGACTGGTGGAGAGTTGGCTGTAAATGGAAGTTGCTTCTTTAAGACCGCCACCCAGGGATCCAAACACAACCTTTAAACCAAAGAGAATCGTCAGAAGTTTAAAGTGAAAAGAAATTGGCGGTGATTGGGTTTCTGGTATTGGACATTAAAATAGCACTTCTGACATACACGAACCGTGTCCAGACCGCTGGAGGCAGCGACTTGAAATTTTCAGAACTTGTTCGACGAACCCTGGCCGACATTTTGGGATTTGTTAGTTTAAACATATTTACTTGCCAACAAAAGCATAGCAAAAGGATTGGAGGGCAAGTGCTCAACACTTAGCAAACCCTCCTCTCCATTACATATAACATTTAATAATATAATTATTGTAATAATGGTAGCAATTAAATAATGTACAAAACTTTACTAATAGATTTACACTTATATTTTCTGCCAAATAAAAATAGGCAAGAGAGAGAGAGAGAGAGAGAGAGAGAGGGAGAGAGAGAGAGAGAGGAAGAAGAAAAAAGAAGAAGTAAGGCTCACAGTGAAGGGGCAGAGATTTCCACTGATAAATGTTGCTCAAACTCCTACGGAAGTGTTCCATTACAATGGCTAAACAAGAGGGATCTGTTTGGAGCGTCCGGACCGCCTGGAAAACACCACGCATCGCTTGGAATGTGAGAGTACTATTCGTCCCGACTCTGTCAGTTTAGAATGGACATGGGCAGTGTTGTAGGCGACTGTAGAGCTGCGATTGAGCATAACGTCCCAGGTTTCGGTGCCTCATTGCCTTACCGACTCCAAGGTATGATTGTTTGTCTCAATATCGTCCTTACTACTTGTAGTTTATACCGTTGCCATACTTTAATGTAGCCTCTTGCCGTTTTCGAGACTTTCGACCCAGAACGCCGCCAAGGTGGGGAAGTGCGGGGGAGGGGGGGGGGGGGGGCTGCAGCGGCGGGGGGGGGGGGTTGTATCCTGACACTATCTTTAAACCTTAGATAATCCGCAGAAGTTGAAGTGAAAAGAAATCGACGGTGAGTATGTTTTTTGGCGGGAAACGATTAACGAAAATTTGCCAGTTAGACATTCAAATTGCACTTCACACAAACACGAACCGTGTCCAGACCGCTGAAGGCAGCGACTTCTGATTTTCAGAACTTGTTCTACGCACCCTTGCCGACATTTTGGCATCTGTTGCAAGTGTCGATACCGCGTGGAGAACACCATGCATCGCGTGAAAATTGAGAGTACTATTCGTCCCGACTCTATCAGTTTGGAAAGGAATTGGGCACTATTGTAGACTACTGTAGAGCAGCGATTAAGTATAAAGCCGGGGTTTTTTTGTGCCAAATTGCCTAACCGGCTCCAAGGTACGATCTTTCGTCTGTACATCGCCCAGATCGCCTGTAGTTTATAGCGTTACCATACGTTGAAGTAGCTTTTTGTCATTTTCGCCACTTTCTACCGAGATTTGAGGGTACCTTCCTTCAACCCCAATTTACAGCGAAATCTAGCCATGCTCACAACCACGCCCTCTCCCCGTCGGCCCGGGTGCTTCTAAAGATAGAAAGGTCAATGGGGAGGGGCAGGTGTACTTGGTGTAAAAACAGCAGGGGGGGGGGGCACGTGTCCTAGGTAAAAGAAACAGCAGGGGACAGGTGTCCTAGGTAAAATAAACAGCGGGGGGGGGGGGGGGGGGGAGGGCAGATGCCCCCGCTAATTAATTTTAATAGCAGGCAGTTGTTCATGGGGCAGGTGTCCAATCCTATTGCACAGGTTCCAAATTTTCTATGGTACTTGGCCTTGACGGAAACAACATTTCAACAAGAAACAAAGGGAAACCTATTTGTAGTAAAACTGCAAATATAAACCTGATTTTAGGACCATTCCATGGACAGTTTAAAGCCTACTGCGATATCAGCGTTTCTTACTCTCCGCAGTATTTCACCTGAGTCGAGTGCTGACGTCATGCAAGTTTGACGGACACGCTTTCAATTTTGTTATTGACAACAACATATTTATAATTTCGTGATTACTGATCGGAATTTTGAAAACTACACACACGATCGCGAAAGAGTTTTCTGAAAAACACGATTCTGCAAAAGGTTTTAGTGAAATTTGATTATTTTTTTTTATTTTCAACTTCGATGGCTCTTGTCGAAAAGGTGCTAATCACTGATCATCCCAAACGAGATCAAAGACTGACGCCGTATATTAATAACATACAGAGAATCTTCTAAGAATATACACGCGCAATTCTAAAATGCAATAAATCAAGTCTTTTTTCAGGTTTTACGAGAGAAATATGTCCAATTGTATCATTGAATCATGTTTAGGTATATGTGGGCGAGACATTTTCTATACGGACAAAATACAGATTAAATAAAATATTTGCCATTATTTTCCGCAGACGTATTTTTGTCTTTGCTTCTTAGGGAAATCCATGCTGCTAAATACAATGAAGAAGTGCTATCTAATGAGGTCAGAACCGTCAGGTGGTCGATCCGACACCGCACCTCGAAGAAGATTTAGTGGGGGTGTCGATTTTACAAGTAATGTAGGCAGCGTACACGGCATGGGCTGTCTGTCTTTAATCCTATAAACAGGTTTAAGGCTTGATTTTTTGAATACCCTTATTTATTTATTTATTTATTTATTTATTTATTTATTTATTTATTTATTTATTTATTTATTTATTGGTGTTTAAGGTCACATACTTATGCACAATGGCTAATCGTGACTGTGACAGTTTTTTTGGTGGAGGAAGCCGGAGTACCCGGAGAGAACCACCAAGCATCGACGAGCAAATGTCAGCTCCTCAACATTCTAACTCTGTTCAAGGTCCGCTCAAGCAGAGTTACAGAGGTTGAAGACATATGTACCATCGACGTTCAGTATGCCTTAGTACACGGCGTCATCGTGCCCCTATGTCGGCAACCGGGCTACCTAACGCCAATTATCCAAATGGGAGCACGATGCCGCCGTGTACAAAGGCGTACTGCACGTCGATTGTACGCATGTCTTCAACCAATATAACCCTGCCTGTGCTGCAGTGCGGAGTTACAATGTTGGGGAGCTGGCAGCTGCTCGTCGTTGACTGGTGGTTCTCTCCGGGTACTCCGGCTTCCTCCATCCGTAGAACTGTCACGGTCATGATTGGCCGTTGTGCAAATATTATCATGCACTGTAGTGTGGAATATGAAGTGAGACGTACCTTTCAATGTGTGTTTGGTTGGAGAAAGAGAGAGGGGAAGGGGTGGGGGGTGGTAAGATCGGTAATATTGTTGGGATAAATCTACCGATGGCGTTGGACACCATGGAATTGACAGCCCATTTTCTGAAAATGTCTTTGCTTGGCAGCCTCTGGAGGGTTAGCAAATGCTTACCGAAATATTTTGTCCATGCAACTTGTAATGTCACTCCAAGACTTGCGAATGCAAACTTTTTGTTCAAAATCTTTTTGAGAAATCTACAGAAAACTGGAATTTTAAGCTTTTAGGGGTATATCTCCTTAACTAGCCAAAATGGGTTAAGACCTTGATTTTTGAATACACTTCCTACTTACAAAAATGTTTCCCTGGCAGCTTTGCGTCCGGTAAAAGAAGTTATTTTTCTCTGTTGTCTTCTCATTTGATGTTGTTGGTGTCCAAAAATGGACTATTTTTCAGAATTTTGACTTTTAGCAGTTCATAAAGGGTTAACCAATGCTTACCAGAATAATTTATCCATTCAAGTGGTAATGTGACACCAAGACCTATCAATGGCCATTTTTTGTTGAAAACCCTACCAGATGTTTGTAAAGAAATCCAGGGAAAACATAAATTTTTAAGCCTTTGATGGGTATCACTATTAACAACAACAAAAGGGGTTAACGCTTGGTTTTTTGAATACCCTTATTACTTACAAAAATGGTCCTTGGTGAATTCCACTTCCGACAAAGGAGATTAAGTTTATTTCTCAAGTACACGTCGGGAGCTGTGGGTGTCCGAAAACAGCCCATTTCAACAAAATTACGATGTTTGATAGCCTGCAGAGGGTTAATAAACGCTCACCGGAATATTTTGTCCATGCAGCTTGTAATGTCACACTAAGACCTGCGAGTAGTCATTTTTTCTTGAAAACCTACAGGATATTTTTAGCTAAATCCACAGAAAATGGGAATTTTAAGATTTTAAGGGGTCTCTCTCTTTAGTTTTGCCAAAATGGGTTAAGACTTCGACTTTTGAATACCCTTACTACTTACAAAAATGTTTCCATATAGATTGTGCGCTCGATAAAAGAAAGCACTTTTCTTTGTGGCGTACCCGTTGGGTGCTGTTGGCGTCCAAAAACAGCCCATTTTATCACAATTTTGACTTTTAGCAGCCCGTGGAGGGTTAACAAATGCTCACCGCAGTATTTTGTCCACGCAGCATCTATTGTCACATCAAGGCCTGGGAGTGACAATTTTTTCTTGAAAATCTACAAGACTCATTTAGAGAAATCCACGGAAAACCTGAATTTTTTAGCTTTATGGGGGTATTGCTGTTTAACCAGCCCAAAACGGGTTAAAGCTTGCTTTTTTGAACACCCTTATTACTTACAAAAATGATCTCCGGTGAATTCCACTTCCAATAAAGGAAGTTATGTTTATCTCTCGTGTATCGTTTGGGTGTTCTGGGGGCCTGAAACCGACCCATTTCATCAAAATTTCGATGTTTGGCAGCCTGTGGAGGGTTACCATATGCATCGCCTGATATGTCATGTGTATCAAAGGTCATGGCACAGACAGGTCTATCAATGATGAAGGTTTAAAAAAAATCTACAAGACGTGTTTCGAGAAAGTGCCGATAAACCCCAATTTTGGCAGTTTTTTGCCAATTCCGACGAAATAGGGGTTAAATCGAAAATTCCGCTTCGGTACGTTTTTAGATTTTGTGCCCCTCTATGTGTGTGCAAAATTTCGTGAAAATCGGTTCGAAAATGGCTTCTGAATCGTACGGACAAAATGTGTGGAAAAAAAACAAAACAAAAAAACCCCCAAATTATGATTCTGGAGAATCATGGCTTTTCCCTATGAGATTCCTTGATTTTTCATGCCCCCACAGTGTCTGATGAATTGTTCTTAACTGTCTCACTGAAGTTCCTTCATTGATGTTATGAGAAAGGTGATCTCAAATGACTCAGTTTGATAAAAAAAATTGTTTAGGTAAAACCATCATTACCGGTGGAGTGGGTTAATATTAATATCGTCGTCCCACAAGTTAATGGCCGACAAAAGAAGTTATGTTTGTTTGACACATACGCACTGAGTGCTCTGTCTATTTGAAAATGGTCCATTTTATCTCAAATGTATCCAAAATATTGATGTCTGGCAGTTTGTAGAGGGTTAACATGTGCTAACAGGAATATTTATTCATGCAACTTGCAATTCCAAACCCAAAAGTGCGAATGGCCATTTTTACTAAAAATCTACAAGATGTTTTCAGAGAAAGCCATGCGCATACGCTCTTTTCGAATTCGACGTGACGAAATGCGAAATTCGTATCGCTCTTATTATTTATTTATTTATTGGTGTTTAAGGTCACATATTTCTGCACAATGGTTAATCATGACCGTGACAGTTTTACGGGTGGAGGAAGCCGGAGTACCCGGAGAGAACCACCGAGCAACGGCGAGCAACTGTCAGCTCCCCAACATACCAACTCCACACAAGCAGGGTTAGCATTGGTTGAAGACAGGTGCACCATCGACGTGCAGTACGCCTTAGTACCGTGCCCCCACGTGGGCAATGGGAGTGAAGTGTCTTGCCCAAGGACACAACGCGGTTGCCACAGGTGGGATTCGAACCGAGGACCTCTCGGCTTGCAGCCTGCACCTCTACCTACTGAGCCACCGCGCCCCCTCGTATCGCCCTTCATGGAAAGTGATGCCGCAACTATCCATGAACAACGAGTGAAAATTTCATGGAAATCTGCCTAGAATTGGCTGGGATATAGCGTTTTGAAAAGAGGAGGTAACTGTTTGAATTTGGTCCTTCCTTTTCAAGCCAGTTCGAAAAAAGATGTCGTGAATGGGCGCAGACTCCTTTAGTGCCCCCCCCCCCCTCCTCTCTGGTGTAAGTCCACTTAAATGTTACAATTGTGTGTGACTGGTGGAGAGTTGGCTGTAAATGGAAGTTGCTTCTTTAAGACAGCCACCCAGGGATCCAAACACAACCTTTAAACCAAAGAGAATCATCAGAAGTTTAAAGTGAAAAGAAATTGGCGGTGATTGGGTTTCTGGTACTGGACATTAAAATAGCACTTCTGACATACACGAACCGTGTCCAGACCGCTGGAGGCAGCGACTTGAAATTTTCAGAACTTGTTCGACGAACCCTGGCCGACATTTTGGGATCTGTTAGTTTAAACATATTTATTTGCCAACAAAAGCATAACAAAAGGATTGGAGGACAAGTGCTCAACACTTAGCAAACCCTCCTCTCCATTACATATAACATTTAATAATATAATTATTGTAATAATGGTAGCAATTAAATAATGTACCAAATAAAAATAGGCAAGAGAGAGAGAGAGAGAGAGAGAGAGAGAGAGAGAGAGAGAGAGAGAGAGAGAGGAAGAAGAAAAAAGAAGAAGTAAGGCTCACAGTGAAGGGGCAGAGATTTCCACTGATAAATGTTGCTCAAACTCCTACGGAAGTGTTCCATTACAATGGCTAAACAAGAGGGACCTGTTTGGAGCGTCCGGACCGCCTGGAAAACACCACGCATCGCTTGGAATGTGAGAGTACTATTCGTCCCGACTCTGTCAGTTTAGAATGGACATGGGCAGTGTTGTAGGCGACTGTAGAGCTGCGATTGAGCATAACGTCCCAGGTTTCGGTGCCTCATTGCCTTACCGACTCCAAGGTATGATTGTTTGTCTCAATATCGTCCTTACTACTTGTAGTTTATACCGTTGCCATACTTTAATGTAGCCTCTTGCCGTTTTCGAGACTTTCGACCCAGAACGCCGCCAAGGTGGGGAAGTACGGGGGAGGGGGGGGGGGGCTGCAGCGGCGGGGGGGGGGGGGGGGGGGGTATCCTGACACTATCTTTAAACCTTAGATAATCCGCAGAAGTTGAAGTGAAAAGAAATCGACGGTGAGTATGTTTTTTGGCGGGAAACGATTAACGAAAATTTGCCAGTCAGACATTCAAATTGCACTTCACACAAACACGAACCGTGTCCAGACCGCTGAAGGCAGCGACTTCTGATTTTCAGAACTTGTTCTACGCACCCTGGCCGACATTTTGGCATCTGTTGCAAGTGTCGATACCGCGTGGAGAACACCATGCATCGCGTGGAAAGTAAGAGTACTATTCGTCCCGACTCTATCAGTTTGGAAAGGAATTGGGCACTATTGTAGACTACTGTAGAGCAGCGATTAAGTATAAAGCCGGAGTTTTTTTGTGCCAAATTGCCTAACCGGCTCCAAGGTACGATCTTTCGTCTGTACATCGCCCAGATCGCCTGTAGTTTATAGCGTTACCATACGTTGAAGTAGCCTTTTGTCATTTTCGCCACTTTCTACCGAGATTTGAGGGTACCTTCCTTCAACCCCAATTTACAGCGAAATCTAGCCATGCTCACAACCACGCCCTCTCCCCGTCGGCCCGGGTGCTTCTAAAGATAGAAAGGTCAATGGGGAGGGGCAGGTGTACTTGGTGTAAAAACAGCAGGGGGGGGGGGGGCACGTGTCCTAGGTAAAAGAAACAGCAGGGGACAGGTGTCCTAGGTAAAATAAACAGCGGGGGGGGGGGGGGGGGGGGGAGGAGGGCAGATGCCCCCGCTAATTAATTTTAATAGCAGGCAGTTGTTCATGGGGCAGGTGTCCAATCCTATTGCACAGGTTCCAAATTTTCTATGGTACTTGGCCTTGACGGAAACAACATTTCAACAAGAAACAACGGGAAACCTATTTGTAGTAAAGCTGCAAATATCAACCTGATTTTAGGACCATTCCATGGACAGTTTAAAGCCTACTGCGATATCAGCGTTTCTTTCTCTCCGCAGTATTTCATCCGAGTCGAGTGCTGACGTCATGCAAGTTTGACGGACATGCTTTCAATTTTGTTATTGACAACAGCATATTTATAATTTCGTGATTACTGATCGGAATTTTGAAAACTACACACACAATCGCGAAAGAGTTTTCTGAAAAACACGATTCTGCAAAAGGTTTTAGTGAAATTTGATTATTTTTTTTTTATTTTCAACTTCGATGGCTCTTGTCGAAAAGGTGCTACTCACTGATCGTCCCAAACGAGATCAAAGACTGACGCTGTATATTAATAACATACAGAGAATCTTCTAAGAATATACACGCGCAATTCTAAAATGCAATAAATCAAGTCTTTTTTCAGGTTTTACGACAGAAATATGTCCAATTGTATCATTGAATCATGTTTAGGTATATATGTGGGCGAGACATTTTCTATACGGACAAAATACAGATTAAATAAAATATTTGCCATTATTTTCCGCAGACGTATTTTTGTCTTTGCTTCTTAGGGAAATCCATGCTGCTAAATACAACGAAGAAGTGTTATCTAATGAGGTCAGAACCGTCAGGTGGTCGATCCGACACCGCACCTCGAAGAAGATTTAGTGGGGGTGTCGATTTTACAAGTAATGTAGGCAGCGTACACGGCATGGGCTGTCTGTCTTTAATCCTATAAACAGGGTTAAGGCTTGATTTTTTGAATACCCTTATTTATTTATTTATTTATTTATTTATTTATTTATTTATTTATTTATTTATTTATTTATTTATTGGTGTTTAAGGTCACATACTTATGCACAATGGCTAATCGTGACCGTGACAGTTTTTTTGGTGGAGGAAGCCGGAGTACCCGGAGAGAACCACCAAGCATCGACGAGCAAATGTCAGCTCCTCAACATTCTAACTCTGTTCAAGCTCCGCTCAAGCAGAGTTACAGAGGTTGAAGACATATGTACCATCGACGTTCAGTATGCCTTAGTACACGGCGTCATCGTGCCCCCATGTCGACAACCGGGCTACTTAACGCCAATTATCCAAATGGGAGCACGATGCCGCCGTGTACAAAGGCGTACTGCACGTCGATGGTACGCATGTCTTCAACCAATATAACCCTGCCTGTGCTGCAGTGCAGAGTTACGATGTTGGGGAGCTGGCAGCTGCTCGTCGTTGACTGGTGGTTCTCTCCGGGTACTCCGGCTTCCTCCATCCGTAGACCTTCACGGTCATGATTGGCCGTTGTGCAAATATTATCATGCACTGTAGTGTGGAATATGAAGTGAGACGTATCTTTCAATGTGTGTTTGGTTGGAGAAAGAGAGAGGGGAAGGGGTGGGGGGGTGGTAAGATCGGTAATATTGTTGGGATAAATCTACCGATGGCGTTGGACACCATGGAATTGACAGCCCATTTTCTGAAAATGTCTATGCTTGGCAGCCTCTGGAGGGTTAGCAAATGCTTACCGAAATATTTTGTCCATGCAACTTGTAATGTCACTCCAAGACCTGCGAATGCAAACTTTTTGTTGAAAATCTTTTTGAGAAATCTACAGAAAACTGGAATTTTAAGCTTTTAGGGGTATATCTCCTTAACTAGCCAAAAATGGGTTAAGACCTTGATTTTTGAATACACTTACTACTTACAAAAATGTTTCCTTGGCAGCTTTGCGTCCGGTAAAAGAAGTTATTTTTCTCTGTTGCCTTCTCATTTGATGTTGTTGGTGTCCAAAAATGGACTATTTTTTCAGAATTTTGACTTTTAGCAGTTCATAAAGGGTTAACCAATGCTTACCAGAATAATTTATCCATTCAAGTGGTAATGTGACACCAAGACCTATCAATGGCCATTTTTTGTTGAAAACCCTACCAGATGTTTGTAAAGAAATCCAGGGAAAACATAAATTTTTAAGCCTTTGATGGGTATCACTATTAACAACAACAAAAGGGGTTAACGCTTGGTTTTTTGAATACCCTTATTACTTACAAAAATGGTCCTTGGTGAATTCCACTTCCGACAAAGGAGATTAAGTTTATTTCTCAGGTACACGTCGGGAGCTGTGGGTGTCCGAAAACAGCCCATTTCAACAAAATTACGATGTTTGATAGCCTGCAGAGGGTTAATAAACGCTCACCGGAATATTTTGTCCATGCAGCTTGTAATGTCACACTAAGACCTGCGAGTAGTCATTTTTTCCTTGAAAACCTACAGGATATTTTTAGCTAAATCCACAGAAAATCGGAATTTTAAGATTTTAAGGGGTCTCTCTCTTTAGCTTTGCCAAAATGGGTTAAGACTTCGACTTTTGAATACCCTTACTACTTACAAAAATGTTTCCATATAGATTGTGCGCTCGATAAAAGAAAGCACTTTTCTTTGTGGCGTACCCGTTGGGTGCTGTTGGCGTCCAAAAACAGCCCATTTTATCACAATTTTGACTTTTAGCAGCCCGTGGAGGGTTAACAAATGCTCACCGCAGTATTTTGTCCACGCAGCATCTATTGTCACATCAAGGCCTGGGAGTGACAATTTTTTCTTGAAAATCTACAGGACTCATTTAGAGAAATCCACGGAAAACCTGAATTTTTTAGCTTTATGGGGGTATTGCTGTTTAACCAGCCCCAAACGGGTTAACGCTTGCTTTTTTGAACACCCTTATTACTTACAAAAATGATCTCCGGTGAATTCCACTTCCAATAAAGGAAGTTATGTTTATCTCTCGTGTATCGTTTGGGTGTTCTGGGGGCCTAAAACCGGCGCATTTCATCAAAATTTCGATGTTTGGCAGCCTGTGGAGGGTTACCATATGCATCGCCTGATATGTCATGTGTATCAAAGGTCATGGCACAGACAGGTCTATCAATGATGAAGGTTTAAAAAAAATCTACAAGACGTGTTTCGAGAAAGTGCCGATAAACCCCAATTTTGGCAGTTTTTTGCCAATTCCGACGAAATAAGGGTTAAATCGAAAATTCCGCTTCGGTACATTTTTAGATTTTGTGCCCCTCTATGCGTGTGCAAAATTTCGTGAAAATCAGTTCGAAAATGGCTTCTGAATCGTACGGACAAAATGTGTGCAAAAAAAAACAAAAAAAACCCCCCCCAAAAAAAAAAAAAAAAGTAATAATCCGTAGAAAAACAATAGTCTTTTCCAGAGGGAAAAGCCTAAAAAAAAAAAAAAAAACCCAGAAAAATAATAATCTGTAGAAAAACAATAGTCTTTTCCAGAGGGAAAAGCCTAACAAGATTTTTCCATTTCAAGAAATCGAGAGATTCACCTATTCCGCTCTGTCTTTTTAGGCAGCGACGAAATAAGATTGCATATAGAGCTGGTAGTTTTTTAGGCTATATTAAGTGCATAGCCGATAGAAAACTCCCTACAGTGTCTAACAATTCTTTCGGCAATACTCTTTCACATTGGCGTGAATGCTGTATGCTTAATCTCCAAGTTAGGGCTAAATAGCAAACCCGTTGAACAGATCGCGTGTACTTAATAATAACAACATGTGCATGTGTGACACCATAGATTGTGGCGAACGTTTTCGCAGCAGCCATCCCAAACATTCAACGTTTGTACCTGAAGCTCACCCGAACTCGGTCATATTATTAGAAAGTCCCGAAACCAAGCATGGGCCTCGAGGCAGCCGCCCCTCTCTCTCAACCCAAACCCCGAACGTGCACATACCCTCTCCTGACATTCAACATGATAGAATGGGAAATTGGTGTCGCTCTCTGTGTGAAAAGATGCGGTAACTATTTGTGAAGAATGAGTGAAAAAATGATGGAAATCGGCCAAGAATTGGCCGAGATATAGCGTTTTAATGAGTTGAGGTAATTGTTTGAATTTGGTCCCGTTCTAGCCGGTGCGACCTGACGCTGGGTATACGTCTGGGGTTGTGGCACTGCTCCCCCTCTGGGGTAGTTCCGCTTGAAATCGTGGATTCTCAGTTTCTGGTGGAGAGACGCTGGTGACTGAAAGATGCATTGTGTACACTGGCGCCAAATGGACCTCGCCAAGCTGGTAACAGTTAGATATTTGTCAGAAATGAAAAGTGGACAGTAATCGCGCATGGGTTAATGGCGAATAGGCGGTAATCTGGCTAATTTGACATTAAAATTGAACAGACAGCAGTGTCGCTCATACGCCCACTACGTCCAGACCACTGGAGGCAGCTACACGAAATTTTCAGAAGTTGTTCTACTCTTCCTGCCCGACAGGTTAGTATCTTTGTCGAGTGGCGTGACCGCGTGGGAACAATGTGGATCGCGTGGAAACCGAAGGGACGATTCGTCCCTCCTCTATTCCCAATGCAACGACGTTTCCATTCACTATTCACCTGTCACCCGTCGAGTTTGGCATTATTTCTGTCTATTTGACGAACTGTTCAGCTTTCAATATTCACACGTTCACGTGGGACTGAAAGTTTGGAGTTAAACTGCTTATTTCAGAGCGTACCGGCAGAAACTGACAACTCGACCCGGTGGCGAAAAAGCCGTCGTCTGGCTAATTTGACATTCAAACTGAACAGATACAATGTCGGATACACGCCAATTATGTCCCGACCATACAAGGCAGCAACTTCAGATTCTCAGAATGTTTTCTCCTGTCCCTGCCCGACAGTTTAGTATCTTTGTCAAGTGCCAAGACCGCGTGGAAACACCGTGGATCAGGTGGAAACCGAGGGGACGATTCGTCCCTACTTTCTTCTCAATTCAACGACTTTCCTATTCATTATTTACCTGTCACCGGCTGAGTTTGGCATTATATCTGTCTATTTGATGAACTTTTCAACCTTAACTATTTGCGGCCTCGTGTTTCACCACCGAAAGGCCACTGCACGGTTACCAATATATTCAGGGACTGATTTTGCGAAAAAAAACAATTATTCCGACTGTACCCACATGGGAACTCCTAAATCTGTAAGGGTTAAATTTTTAATAATAACGTATAAAACAGAAGTTGTCGTGCTACGCTTGCTGCATGCAGGCATAGAAAACATTCAGCGCTCAATGAATTAGGAATGGAGTAAATTGTCACTTAAACCAGCGAAATTCTGAAAAAAATGAGAGTTTTTTTTCGACGGCACCTACCTTTATGCATCCGAGACAGGGACTGCGTTAAACTTTACAGCAACCTTATAACAGAAAATATTCTTGGAATTGAACTGTGAATCCGAATTTCGAAAGCCTACAGAATGCAAATGGGTGGGTGGCGGGCATCATCACTGGATCTAATGTTGTATTTCATGTTTTCTTTATATTCTGTATCTGTATCTGTATGGGTACGTCACAGATTCCCTTTGGGCTATTATGTGACGGGGGTGGTCTGCGCAGGTCTAGTAGCGCTGGCTGAGGAGCTTTGATTTGAAGTCCTCAGTTTTACTGACGCGCACAATTGAGTCTTCCAGATAGTTCCAGTCTATTGCTGTGCGTACAAACAGTGAATTTTTGTATTGTTCAGTTCTACTAGGTGGTACCGATACTGTTCTTTTGTTGTTTCTCACTTGGTTTTCTATGATGTTTTTTGTGTCGAAGTTGTCATATCTTGTAGCTCTGATTTGTCTTTTCTGCCTTTGGAATTTGATAAGATCCCCTGGAGGGAGTGCCGGTACCTGCCCCTCAACAACTTTAAAGTAGAAAATCAGCCGTTTTTGCTGTCGTCTAGTTTGTAGTGGTGGTAGTTCAAGATTTTTTAGCATTTTGGTCAGGGATCCCTCTTCTCTTGACTTGTAATCCTTGGTGATGAATCTTGCTCCTCTTCTTTGTATAGCTTCTAGTTTGTTTATTTCATTTTGTGTATAGGGGTCCCATATAATTGAGCCATATTCCATGATGGATCTAACTAGTGCTATATATGCGGTCTTGCGGCATTCTCTAGGGCAATGTTGTAAGTTGCGCCTGAGGAATCCTAGTGTGGAGCTTGCTTTGTTGCAGACATTGGTGATATGTTCTTTCCATTTAAGATCCTCTTGTATTTGTAAATTCTATTTATTTTTTTGATCTCTCTCTCTCTCTCTCTCTCTCTCTCTCTCTCTCCTCTCTCTCTCTCAGTTTGATTTGTGTTTGTCTATAATGTTTATAATATTTTGATTTTGCTAGATTCTGTTATTTATGGAATACGTTCTGCCATATTGTAAATTATTAGTCACCGTACAGGAACGGAAGGGCTTCTAAGTGGTAAGCACTTGTCCTCCAATCCTGATTTGCATTGTCAAATGGCAAATAAAATATGTTTAATCTAATCTAACAGTAGGGCGGGGGGGGGGGGGGCATGTGTCCTAGGTAAAAAAAAACAGCAGGGTGCTGGTGTTCTAGGAAAAATAAACAGCATGCGGGGGGGGGGGGGGGGGGGGATGTCCCCGCTAATTAATTTTAATAGCAGGCAGTTGTTCATGGGGCAGGTGTCCTATCCCACTGGTACTTGGCCTTGATGGAAATAACATTTCAACAAGAAACAACGGGAAACTTATTTGCAATAAAGCTGCAAAAAACAAACTTGATTTTAGGACCATTCCATGGACATTTTAAAGCCTACTGCGATATCAGCGTTTCTTACTCTCGTCCTTTCACCACACCGCAGTATTTTACCCGAGTCGAGTTCTGACGTCATGCAAGTTTGACGGACATGCTTTCAATTTTGTTATTGACAACAACATATTTATAATTTCGTGCTTACTGATCCGAATTTTGAAAACGACACACGCAATCGCAAAAGCATTTTCTGAAAAACACGATTCTGTAAAAAATTTTAATGAAATTTGATTATTTTTTTTTATTTTCTATTTCGATGGCTCTTGTCGAAAAGGTGCTAATCACTGATCGTCCCAAACGAGATCAAAGACACGCCGTAGTTTAATAACAGACAGAGAATCTTCTAAGAATATACATGCGCAATCCTAAAATGCAATAAATCAAGTGTTTTTTCACGTTTTATGAGAGAAATATGTCCAATTGTATCATTGAATCATTTTTAGGTATATGTGGGTGAGAAATTTTCTATACGGACAAAATACAGACTAAGTAAAATATTTGCCATTATTTTCCGCAGACGTATTTTTGTCTTTGCTTCTTGGGGAAATTTCTTGCTGCTAAATACAACGAAGGTGTGTTATTTGATGTGGTCAGAACCGTCAGGTGGTCGGGTCCGAAACCGCACCTCGCAGAAGATGTAGTGGGGGGTGTCGATTTTACAAGTAATGTAGGCAGCGTACACGGCATGGGCTGTCTGTCTTTAATCCGACAAAACAGGGTTAAGGCTTGGTTTTTTGAATACCCTTATTTATTTATTTATTTATTTATTTATTTATTTATTTATTTATTTATTTATTCATTTATTTATTTATTTATTTATTCATTTATTTATTGGTGTTTAAGGTCACATACTTCTGCACAATGGCTAATCGTGACCGTGACAGTTTTAGAGGTGGAGGAAGCCGGAGTACCCGGAGAGAACCACCAAGCATCGACGAGCAACTGTCAGCTCCTCAACATTCTCACTCTGTTCAGGCTCCGCTCAGGCAGGGTTACAGAGGTTGAAGACATGTGTACCATCGACGTGCAGTATGCCTTAGTACACGGGGACATCGTGCCCCCATGTCGGCAACCGGGCCAAAGTGCCTTGCCCAAGGACACAACGTGAGTCGTCCCGGACGGGGATCGAACTCGGGACCTCTAGCATAGAAGTACAACAGTCTACCACTGAGCCACCGCGATCCCTTGAATACCCTTAATACTATCATACATTATCCCCAGGAATTCTAAATCTGATAAAAGAGGTCATCTTTATCTATTGCATACCCATTTTGCTGCCCGAAAACAGCCGATTTTATTAAAATTTTGACGTTTAGCAGCCTGTAGAGGGATTAACAAACGACTAGCGGAATATTCTATCTATGCAATTTGTAAGACCTGCCAATGTCAAATTGTTCTTGAAAATCCCCAACAAGCAGTTAGCGAAATCCACGAAAAGGTAAATTTTAAGCGTTTAAGGGGCATCTCTCCTTATCCAGTTCAAAATGGGTTAAGTTTCATTCTTTTAAATACCCTTACTACTTACAAACCTTAAACACCAATTAGATTCCATGATTTTTCTTGACCCCCACAGTGTCTGATGAATTGTTTTTAACTGTCTCACAAAAGTTCCTTCATTGATGTTATGAGAAAGGTGAGTATAGTAGTCTCAAATGATTCGGTTTGGTTTTGATAAAAAAATGTTTAGGTAAAACCCATCATTAATGGTAGAATGGGTTAATATCAATATCAATGTTTCCCTATCAGTTTTGCGTCCGGTAAAAGCCCATGAAGGTTTAACAAATGCCTACCAGAATAATTGATCCATGCAACTGGTCATATGACACCAAGACCTATCAACGGCCATTTTCTCTTGAAAACCCCACAAAATGTTTGTAAAGAAATCCAGGGAAAACGATTTTTAAGCTTTTCATGGGTATCCCTGTTAACCTCCCCAACAGGGATTAACGCTTGGCTTTTTGAATACCTTTATTACTTACAAAAATGGTCCTCTGTGAATTCCACTTCAAACAAAGGAGATTATGTTTATCTCTCATGTATACATTAGGTGCTGTGCGTGTCTGAAAACAGTCCCATGTTAACAACATTACGATGCTTGGCAGCTTGTAGATGGTTAAAAAACGCTCACCGGAGTATTTTGTCCATGCAACTTTTAATGTCACATAAACACCTACGAATAGTCAATTTGTCTTGAAACCCTACAAGTTACCGTTAGGGAAATTCACAGAAAATGGGAATTTAAAGCTTTCAAGGGATATCTCTCCTTAGCCTGCCCAAAATGGGTTAAGACGTCGACTTTTGAATACCCTTACTACTTACAAAAATGTTTCCATATAAATTGTACGCGCGATAAAAAAGACACTTTTCTTTGTGGTGTACCCTTTGGGTGCTGTTGGTGTGCAAAAACAGCCCATTTTATCGCAATTTTGACCTTCAGCAGCCCGGGGAGGGTTAACTAATGCTGACCGGAATATTTTGTTCATGCGACTTGTAATGTCACACCAAGACCTGCAAATAGCCGATTTTTCTTGAAAACCTACAAGATGTTGTTAGAGAAATCCACAGAAAACGGGTATTTTAAGATTTAAATGGGTATCTCTCTTTAACCAGCCCCAAATGGGTTAAGACGTCAAATTTTGAATACCCTTACCACTTTCAAAAATATTTTCCGATCAATTTTGCGTCCGATAAATGAAGGCCCCTTTCTCTGTGGTATATCGTTTGGGTGCTGTTGGTGTCTAAAAACAGCCCAATTTATCACAATTTTTACGTTTAGCAGCTCGGGGAGGGTTAACTAATGCTGACCGGAATATTTTATCCATGCAACTTGTAATGTCACACCAAGACCTGAGAGTGACCAATTTTTCTTGAAAATCTACAAGACTCGTTTAGAGAAATCCACAGAAAACATGAAGTTTTGAGCTTTTTTGGGGTGTTGCTGTTTAACCAGCCCAAAACGGGTTAACACTTGGTTTTCTGAACACCCTTATTACTTACAAAAATGATCTTCTGTGAATTCCACTTCCAATAAAGGAAGTTATGTTTACCACTCGGGTATCGTTTGGGTGTTGTGGGGGGTCTGAAACTGGCCCATTTCATCAAAATTTCGATGTTTGGCAGCCTGTGGAGGGTTACCATATGCTTCGCCAAATACGTCGTGTGTAGCAAAGTTTGTGTCATAGGTAGGTCTAGTAATGATGGATGTTTAAAAAAAATCCTAAAGACGTCTTTCGAGAAAGTGCCGATAAACCCCAATTTTGGCAGTTTTTTGCCAATTCTGGCGAAATATGGGTTAATTCGAAAATTCCGCTTCGGTACATTTTTAGAATTTTTGACACTCTATGCGTGTGCCAAATTGTGTGAAAATCTGTTCGAAAATGGCTTCTGAATCGTACGGACAAAAAGGTGTGGAGAAAAAAAAAAAAAAAAAAAAAAAACCCAAACTAGACTTTATGATTCTGGAGAATCATGGCTTTTCCCGATGAGATTCCTTGATTTTTCATGCCCCCACAGTGTCTGATGAATTGTTCTTAACTGTCTCACTGAAGTTCCTTCATTGATGTTATGAGAAAGGTGATCTCAAATGACTCAGTTTGATAAAAAAATTGTTCAGGTAAAACCATCATTACCGGTGGAGTGGGTTAATATTAATATCGTCGTCCCACAAGTTAATGGCCGACAAAAGAAGTTATGTTTGTTTGACACATACGCACTGAGTGCTCTGTCTATTTGAAAATGGTCCATTTTATCTCCAATGTATCCAAAATATTGATGTCTGGCAGTTTGTAGAGGGTTAACATGTGCCAACAGGAATATTTATTCATGCAACTTGCAATTCCAAACCCAAAAGTGCGAATGGCCATTTTTACTAAAAATCTACAAGATGTTTTCAGAGAAAGCCATGCGCATACGCTCTTTTCGAATTCGACGTGACGAAATGCGAAATTCGTATCGCTCTTATTATTTATTTATTTATTGGTGTTTAAGGTCACATATTTCTGCACAATGGTTAATCATGACCGTGACAGTTTTACGGGTGGAGGAAGCCGGAGTACCCGGAGAGAACCACCGAGCAACGGCGAGCAACTGTCAGCTCCCCAACATACCAACTCCACACAAGCAGGGTTAGCATTGGTTGAAGACAGGTGCAGCATCGACGTGCAGCACGCCTTAGTACCGTGCCCCCACGTGGGCAATGGGAGTGAAGTGTCTTGTCCAAGGACACAACGCGGTTGCCACAGGTGGGATTCGAACCGAGGACCTCTCGGCTTGCAGCCTGCACCTCTACCTGCTGAGCCACCGCGCCCCCCTCGTATCGCCCTTCATGGAAAGTGATGCCGCAACTATCCATGAACAACGAGTGAAAATTTCATGGAAATCTGCCTAGAATTGGCTGGGATATAGCGTTTTGAAAAGAGGAGGTAACTGTTTGAATTTGGTCCTTCCTTTTCAAGCCAGTTCGAAAAAAGATGTCGTGAATGGGCGCAGACTCCTTTAGTGCCCCCCCCCCCCCCCCTCTCTGGAGTAAGTCCACTTAAATGTGACAATTGTGTGTGACTGGTGGAGAGTTGGCTGTAAATGGAAGTTGCTTCTTTAAGACCGCCACCCAGGGATCCAAACACAACCTTTAAACCAAAGAGAATCGTCAGAAGTTTAAAGTGAAAAGAAATTGGCGGTGATTGGGTTTCTGATATTGGACATTAAAATAGCACTTCTGACATACACGAACCGTGTCCAGACCGCTGGAGGCAGCGACTTGAAATTTTCAAAACTTGTTCGACGAACCCTGGCCGACATTTTGGGATCTGTTAGTTTAAACATATTTATTTGCCAACAAAAGCATAGCAAAAGGATTGGAGGACAAGTGCTCAACACTTAGCAAACCCTCCTCTCCATTACATACAACATTTAATAATATAATTATTGTAATAATGGTAGCAATTAAATAATGTACAAAACTTTACTAATAGATTTACACTTATATTTTCTGCCAAATAAAAATAGGCAAGAGAGAGAGAGAGAGAGGAGAGAGAGAGAGAGAGAGAGAGAGAGAGAGAGAGAGAGAGAGAGAGAGAGGAAGAAGAAGAAAAAAGAAGAAGTAAGGCTCACAGTGAAGGGGCAGAGATTTCCACTGATAAATGTTGCTCAAACTCCTACGGAAGTGTTCCATTACAATGGCTAAACAAGAGGGATCTGTTTGGAGCGTCCGGACCGCCTGGAAAACACCACGCATCGTACTATTCGTCCCGACTCTGTCAGTTTAGAATGGACATGGGCAGTGTTGTAGGCGACTGTAGAGCTGCGATTGAGCATAACGTCCCAGGTTTCGGTGCCTCATTGCCTTACCGACTCCAAGGTATGATTGTTTGTCTCAATATCGTCCTTACTACTTGTAGTTTATATCGTTGCCATACTTTAATGTAGCCTCTTGCCGTTTTCGAGACTTTCGACCCAGAACGCCGCCAAGGTGGGGAAGTGCGGGGGAGGGGGAGGGGGCTGCAGCGGCGGGTGGGGGGGGGGGGGGGGTATCCTGACACTATCTTTAAACCTTAGATAATCCGCAGAAGTTGAAGTGAAAAGAAATCGACGGTGAGTATGTTTTTTGGCGGGAAACGATTAACGAAAATTTGCCAGTTAGACATTCAAATTGCACTTCACACAAACACGAACCGTGTCCAGACCGCTGAAGGCAGCGACTTCTGATTTTCAGAACTTGTTCTACGCACCCTGGCCGACATTTTGGCATCTGTTGCAAGTGTCGATACCGCGTGGAGAACACCATGCATCGCGTGGAAAGTGAGAGTACTATTCGTCCCGACTCTATCAGTTTGGAAAGGAATTGGGCACTATTGTAGACTACTGTAGAGCAGCGATTAAGTATAAAGCCGGAGTTTTTTTGTGCCAAATTGCCTAACCGGCTCCAAGGTACGATCTTTCGTCTGTACATCGCCCAGATCGCCTGTAGTTTAAAGCGTTACCATACGTTGAAGTAGCCTTTTGTCATTTTCGCCACATTCTACCGAGATTTGAGGGTACCTTCCTTCAACCCCAATTTACAGCGAAATCTAGCCATGCTCACAACCACGCCCTCTCCCCGTCGGCCCGGGTGCTTCTAAAGATAGAAAGGTCAATGGGGAGGGGCAGGTGTACTTGGTGTAAAAACAGCAGGGGGGGCACGTGTCCTAGGTAAAAGAAACAGCAGGGGACAGGTGTCCTAGGTAAAATAAACAGCGGGGGGGGGGGGGGGTGGGGGGGGAGGAGGGCAGATGCCCCCGCTAATTAATTTTAATAGCAGGCAGTTGTTCATGGGGCAGGTGTCCAATCCTATTGCACAGGTTCCAAATTTTCTATGGTACTTGGCCTTGACGGAAACAACATTTCAACAAGAAACAACGGGAAACCTATTTGTAGTAAAGCTGCAAATATAAACCTGATTTTAGGACCATTCCATGGACAGTTTAAAGCCTACTGCGATATCAGCGTTTCTTACTCTCCGCAGTATTTCACCCGAGTCGAGTGCTGACGTCATGCAAGTTTGACGGACACGCTTTCAATTTTGTTATTGACAACAACATATTTATAATTTCGTGATTACTGATCGGAATTTTGAAAACTACACACACAATCGCGAAAGAGTTTTCTGAAAAACACGATTCTGCAAAAGGTTTTAGTGAAATTTGATTATTTTTTTTTTATTTTCAACTTCGATGGCTCTTGTCGAAAAGGTGCTAATCACTGATCGTCCCAAACGAGATCAAAGACTGACGCCGTATATTAATAACATACAGAGAATCTTCTAAGAATATACACGCGCAATTCTAAAATGCAATAAATCAAGTCTTTTTTCAGGTTTTACGAGAGAAATATGTCCAATTGTATCATTGAATCATGTTTAGGTATATGTGGGCGAGACATTTTCTATACGGACAAAATACAGATTAAATAAAATATTTGCCATTATTTTCCGCAGACGTATTTTTGTCTTTCCTTCTTAGGGAAATCCATGCTGCTAAATACAACGAAGAAGTGTTATCTAATGAGGTCAGAACCGTCAGGTGGTCGATCCGACACCGCACCTCGAAGAAGATTTAGTGGGGGTGTCGATTTTACAAGTAATGTAGGCAGCGTACACGGCATGGGCTGTCTGTCTTTAATCCTATAAACAGGGTTAAGGCTTGATTTTTTGAATACCCTTATTTATTTATTTATTTATTTATTTATTTATTTATTTATTTATTTATTTTTTTTATTTATTTATTTATTTATTGGTGTTTAAGGTCACATACTTATGCACAATGGCTAATCGTGACCGTGACAGTTTTTTTGGTGGAGGAAGCCGGAGTACCCGGAGAGAACCACCAAGCATCGACGAGCAAATGTCAGCTCCTCAACATTCTAACTCTGTTCAAGCTCCGCTCAAGCAGAGTTACAGAGGTTGAAGACATATGTACCATCGACGTTCAGTATGCCTTAGTACACGGCGTCATCATGCCCCTATGTCGGCAACCGGGCTACTTAACGCCAATTATCCAAATGGGAGCACGATGCCGCCGTGTACAAAGGCGTACTGCACATCGATGGTACGCATGTCTTCAACCAATATAACCCTGCCTGTGCTGCAGTGCGGAGTTACGATGTTGCGGAGCTGGCAGCTGCTCATCGTTGACTGGTGGTTCTCTCCGGGTACTCCGGCTTCCTCCATCTGTAGAACTGTCACAGTCATGATTGGCCGTTGTGCAAATATTATCATGCACTGTAGTGTGGAATATGAAGTGAGACGTACCTTTCAATGTGTGTTTGGTTGGAGAAAGAGAGAGGGGAAGGGGTGGGGGTGGTAAGATCGGTAATATTGTTGGGATAAATCTACCGATGGCGTTGGACACCATGGAATTGACAGCCCATTTTCTGAAAATGTCTATGCTTGGCAGCCTCTGGAGGGTTAGCAAATGCTTACCGAAATATTTTGTCCATGCAACTTGTAATGTCACTCCAAGACCTGCGAATGCAAACTTTTTGTTGAAAATCTTTTTGAGAAATCTACAGAAAACTGGAATTTTAAGCTTTTAGGGGTATATAATGGGTTAAGACCTTGATTTTTGAATACACTTACTACTTACAAAAATGTTTCCCTGGCAGCTTTGCGTCCGGTAAAAGAAGTTATTTTTCTCTGTTGCCTTCTCATTTGATGTTGTTGGTGTCCAAAAATGGACTATTTTTTCAGAATTTTGACTTTTAGCAGTTCATAAAGGGTTAACCAATGCTTACCAAAATAATTTATCCATTCAAGTGGTAATGTGACACCAAGACCTATCAATGGCCATTTTTTGTTGAAAACCCTACCAGATGTTTGTAAAGAAATCCAGGGAAAACATAAATTTTTAAGCCTTTGATGGGTATCAGTATTAACAACAACAAAAGGAGTTAACGCTTGGTTTTTTGAATACCCTTATTACTTACAAAAATGGTCCTTGGTGAATTCCATTTCCGACAAAGGAGATTAAGTTTATTTCTCAGGTACACGTCGGGAGCTGTGGGTGTCCGAAAACAGCCCATTTCAACAAAATTACGATGTTTGATAGCCTGCAGAGGGTTAATAAACGCTCACCGGAATATTTTGTCCATGCAGCTTGTAATGTCACACTAAGACGTGCGAGTAGTCATTTTTTCTTGGAAACCTACAGGATATTTTTAGCTAAATCCACAGAAAATGGGAATTTTAAGATTTTAAGGGGTCTCTCTCTTTAGCTTTGCCAAAATGGGTTAAGACTTCGACTTTTGAATACCCTTACTACTTACAAAAATGTTTCCATATAGATTGTGCGCTCGATAAAAGAAAGCACTTTTCTTTGTGGCGTACCCGTTGGGTGCTGTTGGCGTCCAGAAACAGCCCATTTTATCACAATTTTGACTTTTAGCAGCCCGTGGAGGGTTAACAAATGCTCACCGCAGTATTTTGTCCACGCAGCATCTATTGTCACATCAAGGCCTGGGAGTGACAATTTTTTCTTGAAAATCTACAAGACTCATTTAGAGAAATCCACGGAAAACCTGAATTTTTTAGCTTTATGGCGGTATTGCTGTTTAACCAGCCCAAAACGGGTTAACGCTTGCTTTTTTGAACACCCTTATTACTTACAAAAATGATCTCCGGTGAATTCCACTTCCAATAAAGGAAGTTATGTTTATCTCTCGTGTATCGTTTGGGTGTTCTGGGGGCCTGAAACCGGCCCATTTCATCAAAATTTCGATGTTTGGCAGCCTGTGGAGGGTTACCATATGCATCGCCTGATATGTCATGTGTATCAAAGGTCATGGCACAGACAGGTCTATCAATGATGAAGGTTTAAAAAAAATCTACAAGACGTGTTTCGAGAAAGTGCCAATAAACCCCAATTTTGGCAGTTTTTTGCCAATTCCGACAAAATAAGGGTTAATCGAAAATTCCGGTTCGGTACATTTTTAGATTTTGTACCCCTCTATGCGTGTGCAAAATTTCGTGAAAATCGGTTCGAAAATGGCTTCTGAATCGTACGGACAAAATGTGTGGAAAAAAAAAAAAAAAAAAAAAACCCCCAAAAAAAAAAAAAAAAAAAAAAAAAAAATAATAATCCGTAGAAAAACAATAGTCTTTTCCAGAGGGAAAAGCCTAAAAAAAAAAAAAAAAAAAAAAAAATAATAATCCGTAGAAAAACAATAGTCTTTTCCAGAGGGAAAAGCCTAACAAGATTTTTCCATTTCAAGAAATCGAGAGATTCACCTATTCCGCTTGTCTTTTTAGGCAGCGACGAAATAAGATTGCATATAGAGCTGGTAGTTTTTTAGGCTATATTAAGTGCATAGCCGATAGAAAACTCCCTACAGTGTCTAACAATTCTTTCGGCAATACTCTTTCACATTGGCGTGAATGCTGTGTGCTTAATCTCCAAGTTAGGGCTAAATAGCAAACCCGTTGAACAGATCGCGTGTACTTAATAATAACAACATGTGCATGTGTGACACCATAGATTGTGGCGAACGTTTTCGCAGCAGCCATCCCAAACATTCAGCGTTTGTACCTGAAGCTCACCCGAACTCGGTCATATTATTAGAAAGTCCCGAAACCAAGCATGGGCCTCGAGGCAGCCGCCCCTCTCTCTCAACCCACACCCCGAACGTGCACATACCCTCTCCTGACATTCAACATGATAGAATGGGAAATTGGTGTCGCTCTCTGTGTGAAAAGATGCGGTAACTATTTGTGAAGAATGAGTGAAAAAATGATGGAAATCGGCCAAGAATTGGCCGAGATATAGCGTTTTAATGAGTTGAGGTAATTGTTTGAATTTGGTCCCGTTCTAGCCGGTGGGACCTGACGCTGGGTATATGTCTGGGGTTGTGGCACTGCCCGCTTGAAATCGTGGATTCTCAGTTTCTGGTGGAGAGACGCTGGTGACTGAAAGATGCATTGTGTACACTGGCGCCAAATGGACCTCGCCAAGCTGGTAACAGTTAGATATTTGTCAGAAATGAAAAGTGGACAGTAATCGCGCATGGGTTAATGGCGAATAGGCGGTAATCTGGCTAATTTGACATTAAAATTGAACAGACAGCAGTGTCGCTCATACGCCCACTACGTCCAGACCACTGGAGGCAGCTACACGAAATTTTCAGAAGTTGTTCTACTCTTCCTGCCCGACAGGTTAGTATCTTTGTCGAGTGGCGTGACCGCGTGGGAACAATGTGGATCGCGTGGAAACCGAAGGGACGATTCGTCCCTCCTCTATTCCCAATGCAACGACGTTTCCATTCACTATTCACCTGTCACCCGTCGAGTTTGGCATTATTTCTGTCTATTTGACGAACTGTTCAGCTTTCAATATTCACACGTTCACGTGGGACTGAAAGTTTGTAGTTAAACTGCTTATTTCAGAGCGTATCGTCAGAAACTGACAACTCGACCCGGTGGCGAAAAAGCCGTCGTCTGGCTAATTTGACATTCAAACTGAACAGATACAATGTCGGATACACGCCAATTATGTCCCGACCATACAAGGCAGCAACTTCAGATTCTCAGAATGTTTTCTCCTGTCCCTGCCCGACAGTTTAGTATCTTTGTCAAGTGCCAAGACCGCGTGGAAACACCGTGGATCAGGTGGAAACCGAGGGGACGATTCATCCCTACTTTCTTCTCAATTCAACGACTTTCCTATTCATTATTTACCTGTCACCGGCTGAGTTTGGCATTATATCTGTCTATTTGATGAACTTTTCAACCTTAACTATTTGCGGCCTCGTGTTTCACCACCGAAAGGCCACTGCACGGTTACCAATATATTCAGGGACTGATTTTGCGAAAAAAACCATTATTCCGACTGTACCCACATGGGAACTCCTAAATCTGTAAGGGTTACATTTTTAATAATAACGTATAAAACAGAAATTGCCGTGCTACGCTTGCTGCATGCAGGCATAGAAAACATTCAGCGCTCAATGAATTAGGAATGGAGTAAATTGTCACTTAAACCAGCGAAATTCTGAAAAAAATGAGAGTTTTTTTTCGACGGCACCTACCTTTATGCATCCGAGACAGGGACTGCGTTAAACTTTACAGCAACCTTATAACAGAAAATATTCTTGGAATTGAACTGTGAATCCGAATTTCGAAAGCCTACAGAATGCAAATGGGTGGGTGGCGGGCATCATCACTGGATCTAATGTTGTATTTCATGTTTTCTTTATATTCTATTTATTTTTTTGATCTCTCTCTCTCTCTCTCTCTCTCTCTCTCTCTCTCTCTCTCTCTCTCTCTCTCTCTCTCTCTCTCCCAGTTTAATTTGTGTTTGTCTATAATGTTTATAATATTTTGATTTTGCTAGATTCTGTTATTTATGGAATACGTTCTGCCATATTGTAAATTATTAGTCACCGTACAGGAACGGAAGGGCTTCTAAGTGGTAAGCACTTGTCCTCCAATCCTGATTTGCATTGTCAAATGGCAAATAAAATATGTTTAATCTAATCTAACAGTAGGGCGGGGGGTGGGGGGGGGGGGGCATGTGTCCTAGGTAAAAAAAACAGCAGGGTGCAGGTGTTCTAGGTAAAATAAACAGCATGGGGGGGGGGGGGTGATGTCCCCGCTAATTAATTTTAATAGCAGGCAGTTCATGGGGCAGGTGTCCTATCCCACTGGTACTTGGCCTTGATGGAAATAACATTTCAACAAGAAACAACGGGAAACTTATTTGCAATAAAGCTGCAAATACAAACTTGATTTTAGGACCATTCCATGGACATTTTAAAGCCTACTGCGATATCAGCGTTTCTTACTCTCGTCCTTTCACCACACCGCAGTATTTTACCCGAGTCGAGTTCTGACGTCATGCAAGTTTGATGGACATGCTTTCAATTATGTTATTGACAACAACATATTTATAATTTCGTGCTTACTGATCCGAATTTTGAAAACGACACACGCAATCGCGAAACCATTTTCTGAAAAACACGATTCTGTAAAAGGTTTTAATGAAATTTGATTATTTTTTTTATTTTCTGTTTCGATGGCTCTTGTCGAAAAGGTGCTAATCACTGATCGTCCCAAACGAGATCAAAGACACGCCGTAGTTTAATAACAGACAGAGAATCTTCTAAGAATATACATGCGCAATCCTAAAATGCAATAAATCAAGTGTTTTTTCACGTTTTATGAGAGAAATATGTCCAATTGTATCATTGAATCATTTTTAGGTATATGTGGGTGAGAAATTTTCTATACGGACAAAATACAGGCTAAATAAAATATTTGCCATTATTTTCCGCAGACGTATTTTTGTCTTTGCTTCTTGGGGAAATTTCTTGCTGCTAAATACAACGAAGGTGTGTTATTTGATGTGGTCAGAACCGTCAGGTAGTCGGGTCCGAAACCGCACCTCGCAGAAGATGTAGTGGGGGGTGTCGATTTTACAAGTAATGTAGGCAGCGTACACGGCATGGGCTGTGTGTCTTTAATCCGACAAAACAGGATTAAGGCTTGGTTTTTTGAATACCCTTATGTACCCGCCTTCACACTGGGATTTAGAAAAAAATACACAAGGGAGGCAGAATAAATTATTTACACGGGTTCGTTTATTTCCATAGTTAAATGATGGTGATGATGTTTCAAATCAGGTGCTTCACAAAATGGTAGTCATGTCCATTTAACACTCATATAAATATAAACTCTGAAATATAAAATAGAGCACACTGTAACTGACCAGTACAAATCCCGAATACAGGGTAGCATTTAAATATTCCAAGAGTGAAAACTCACTCAACCTAACATGGGTTGTTATACTCCGCTGGAATGAGCTCATTCCAGTAAAGTGTACCAACCGATGCCAGTGCAGTTATAACGATACTACAAATATCTACTATGTAGACTATGCAGGAAATAAACAACAATTAATTCTGATTACAGAATTAATTTCACACTGCGTTTACATATACATACCACTTAATAAATGATACCTGACCACAGTGGCCTATGGAATTGAGATTCTGCATCGTACATAAAAGCACGGAAATCCATATAGCGTAACAATATTTACACAACAAACCCTTTTACTAAAACGTATAAAACCAGTCAGTCATAACTCGATCCACAAAAATCAATATTTTCATTATTAAGCAAGTGCGCCTAATTCGTAATAATAATGACTGACCGAATAGATGATTGAGTAATATAAAAGAATATTTGTTTCCTGACGAGTGAAACAAATACATAAACTGTATATACATTTAACCCAACTCGTCTGCAGTAGACATAAAGGTAAGTATTTAGCTGTTAGGCTAAAGCGGGAGGGGTTAACTAATAAATGCCTACCCTCAGTGTGACGAGTTCACTTGTTAATGTGCAAGCCAGCAGTGGTATTGGTATTTCTTGAACCTGAATAGAATAACAAAATAAGTCCTTAGACTTTATGGCTATAGCAAAGGGTTAATCAACATGCATCCAATAATGCATTCTCAATGACGTGCGATGCGACACATTCAACGTTCGTTGAATGAGTCGAATCGCCCGTCCACTGAGAATAGCATCACGACTACAAATCTTCTGGGTGCGTGTTGATTAAAAACAATAATATATTTACCGATATAAAATTTACCGTTAACTTCTAAATTAAGCAGCATTTACATTCACTATAACGGGTCTTCAAAGTGAAGACGGCTTTAACTTTAATCAAAGTAATTTACTTGGTGCAAATTATCGTTAACAGCTTTGGCGGACCTGGTGCTGGTCCCGATAGCCGGACCGGCATTTCATGGATATGAAATGCCGAGCCTGCTATCCGACCACACTCGAAATTAACTAGAAATGTATTTAATAAATAAATAAATTAAAGAAAAAAATATAATTGAGGGTATAAAATATAATGTTTAATCTGACTGTACCTGGTTCACGAATTCCGATATGAATCCTTTCCTATTCTTCCAAGAAATACGCAATAGTCACTTATGTATAACAAGGTTTCACATATTTTCACACAAATATTTACAAATTAAAACAACGATGACCACAGATTATAAAGCAACAACAGCAAAGATTCCTCAAGTGGCAGAATGATTGATGTCACCTTAATTGATAATGCAGGTCACTTTAAAGGAGAAGATCAAAGGGGTTATCCAATGAAATATTAGTTAATCAGTGTTCAGTGCATGCAGTGAGTGAGGCATGGTAATCAGCAAATACTGAAGAGAAAATCTGGTGATCTGTAATTGAATTAAAGAAGAAATTAACCATCTTTGATCTGTATTCTGTGTGACATCTGTAATGTTAACACTTTAACTAGTTTAATCCTGAAATAAAATTCTGCAGTTGGAAAGGAAATTCTGTAATTCTGAAATTAATAAATACTAGGGCCTGCAAATTAAAATACTATGAAATACCTGTAGCATTTTAAATATTTCAACACTGCCACATTGTTCCCCCTCAAAGAAAATGTCGTCCCTGACATTTAATCTGTGGATAAAAGATTTAAAATAGCTTGACAAATTTTATTGCTGTTGGTGTTAAAAAATCCTTCATTCGACAATGCTGTTAAAATCTCTATCTTTTCTTTCCATTCTGGTTTCGTTGTCTGTGACATGACATACTCATCTGTTTTCATCCATTGTGGTTTCGTTTTTGGACGAGTAGAACGCCTGACTGCAACAGGTGGTGGTGGTCTCTCCTGATCACCATTTGCTGTGTCCATATTCTGTTCTACAGATGAACCAAATTCAGTTGTGGGTTGGGCACCACTGAGTCCAGCTGTATTACTAACAGAATCTGTATCTCCAGGTGGAAAATCACTATCACTGCCATGGTGACTGTGGGCGTCCCCACCATGATCAGCCTCCTGGATCTCCACAACAGACACCAGGTCGTCACCTGGTTGTTGTGAAGCAATATTCTTCTTGTCCGTGTCGACACTCTGTCCAGTGTTTGATGAAACACTGTCATCCAAGACTTTGTGTAAAACAAAGTAACTATCTTCACTTTCATCATCAGAATTTTGGTCAGGTTCCACTCTGCTGTCCAAGTTCGATTTTGTCTCTGTTGTCTTCTTGCGAGGTGCAGGTTTTGGAGTGACAGGTTGCTTTCTTGGATGTGGAAGTGGTGTATTTTCATCATTAATCTCTTCATTCAAAGTACCAATAGGAAGTAACATATTCCTATGCAGAACTTTGACACAGCCATGAGCATCTCCTTTTGTCACCTTGTAGACTGGTATATCCAAGTTGGGCTGGTTGACCACTGTAAAAACATCCTCGCTCCACTTGTCAACCAACTTGTGGCGACCATCAAACGCTTTTCGCTTTACCAGCACTCTGTCCCCAACTTGGATATGGGCCCCTCTGACTTTGGCATCATATCTTTTCTTCTGATGCTGCTGGGCTTCTGTAATATGTTTGTTTGCTGCATCATATGCTTCCTTGAGTCTGTTTTTAAGGCCCTCGGCATACGTTGATAACGGTACAACCGGCTGGTTCTCTTCCAAACAGAATTCTACATCCACTGGTAGACGAGGTTCTCTACCAAACATTAGATAAAAGGGAGAGTACCCAGTGGAATCATGACGTGTGCTGTTGTAGGCATGTACCAAGGAGCATATGTAAGAAGTCCAATCTGCTTTTTTCTTTGTTTCCAAAGTACCCAACATATCGATTAAAGTGCGATTGAAGCGCTCACACATCCCATTACCCATGGGATGATATGGCGTTGTGCGGGACTTGGAAACCCCTGCTACTGACAGTATTTCTTGAATAAGTTTGGATTCGAAGTTTGCACCCTGGTCAGAGTGAATACGTTTGGGTAAACCGTAGTGTTGCACAAACCTATTCAAGAAAACGTCAGCAGTAGTTCTTGCACTCATATTCTTTGTGGAATATGCTTGTGCATAACGGGTGTAATGGTCCGTAATGACCAAAACATACTGTACTCCACCTTTGGCCACATCAAGTTGTAGGTAGTCCATGCAAACAAGCTCCAAGGGCTGTGAAGTCAGGATATTTTTCATTGGAGCTTTTTGGTTGTCAAGAGTTTTGAATCTAACACAGCGTCCACAGCCTTTGATCCATTCTTCCACATCTCTGCACATCCCAGGCCAATAAAGCCTGTCTCTTAGAAGGGATAGCGTCCTGTCCCTCCCAGGGTGACCCACATCATCATGCAGAGCTGTCAATACTCGATGTATATATACTGCAGGCAAAACAAGTTGACGCCGTTTCTCTTCATTAATGGTAGTCTCTCTGTATAAAACTCCTCTAACCATTAATAATCTATCAAAACTCCTGTACATTGCTGTATGGAAGGACGATGGAGTCATCTTTGTTAAAATTGGCCTTTGTTTGTTAGTAACAGATGAATACCAGGTACTGATAAAAGGATCTTCTCTTTGAGCCTTCCGAATATCTTGAATGCCCAGCTGCAAGATACTCTGCCCTAAAAGGTCTGTGTCAGGAACTACATTTTCCGACATTGATATTGTATCAATAAATCCATCATGCTGAGCACTATTACAAATGGCTTGGATGGTTTCACCATTAATCAACTTTTCCTCCTCTTTGAAGAAACCTGGTTCTGTATTGGCTGGATGTCTGGAAAGTGAATCTGCATCTTTATTGGCCTTTCCAGGCCGATACAGAATGTCAAAATTAAACGATGATAATGATGCAAGCCACCTGTGTCCAGTGGCATCCAGTTTGGCAGTGGTTAACACATAAGTTAAAGGATTATTGTCTGTACAGACAGTAAACTTCCTTCCATATAAATAGTCATAAAACTTATCACAAATGGCCCATTTTAAAGCCAGGAATTCCAGTTTGTGAGCTGGGTAGTGCTGCTCCGATTTACTTAGTCCACGGCTGGCATAACTAACTACTCTTTTGATGTTGTCTTGCGTTTGGTAAAGTACTGCCCCAAGGCCCTTTTGGCATGCATCAGTGTGCAGCTCAAAAGTGTTGGTGTAGTCTGGGTAAGCTAATACTGGTGGATTTGACAGCATAAATTTTAGCTTCTCAAAAGCATGGTCCTGTTCATTACCCCATTTCCAATTTGGTGTCTCAGTAGATTTGACTTTTTTCTTCCTCCACGATTTCTTCTCAGGCCTGGGCATAAGTTCAATGAGGGGTTTTGCTACCTTGGAAAAATTCTTGCAAAATCTCCTGTAATACCCAGCAAAACCTAGGAATTTTCTAACTTCTTCCGGGTTGGTAGGTATTGGCCATGAGACTATCTGTTCTATTTTGCAGGGGTCGGTCTCAATACCGTTAGCTGATACCACGTGACCAACAAATTTGACTTTTTCCTTGAAAAAGGAACACTTCTTAGGGGAAAGTTTTAACCCTGTTTCCCTAAGACGGTTAAAAATCTTTTCAAGACGTTCCATGTGCTGTTGAATGTCGTTGGAAAATATGATTAGGTCATCCAAATAGATAAAACATATTTTCAGGTGTAGCTCCCCAAAACATTGCTCCATCACCCTTTGATACGTGGCAGGGGCGTTCCCCAAACCAAATGGGAGCCTGTTGAATTCATAAAAGCCCAAGGGGCCGACAGTAAAGGCTGTCCTCTCCTTGTGGTCCTCTTCTATATCTACTTGGTAGTATCCGGATTTCATGTCGACTACACTAAAATACTTTGCACCAGACAGTGCATCAAGAACTTCGTCTATTCTTGGAAGTGCATAACTGTCTTTAATTGTTTTATTGTTGAGTGCCCTGTAGTCGACGCACATGCGCAACTTGCCGTCCTTTCGCCGAGCCAACACCACAGGTGAGGCATAGGGCGAGTATGAGGCACGTATAACCCCACTTGCTGTGAGCTGCTGTAAGTGTTCCCTCACCTCCTCAAACATAGAGGGTGGTATACGCCGATATCTCTGTTTGAAGGGAATATTGTCCGTCGGACTCGACAACCGATCTGTACGTGACCTTTCTGCCCACATCTGTAGCAGGTCACATCAGAGTATCTCCCTTGTTGGGCATCTTTCGGTGCCATTTGACCCCCATAATCAGAATCAGATTGCTGTTTACGATTCTGGTAATTATATGAAGCTCCATAATTACGGTCTCGTCCTCTGTTATACTGATTCCTTGGCTGTCTGGCAATATCTTGTTGTTCTTGAGTTTTAAATTTGTTTTTCAATTCTTTCACTTCTGTACGAAGCTGATTGACAGTACCAGTCAATACCTTGATGGGGTCATCAGCTGTTGAAGTGGCAGCCTTACTTGGTGCTGCAATAGCAAACTGGGGTTCTAACCTCCTTAATTCCACACGCAGGTGGTCAAAGTTTGAAAATTTTTCAAACTTGTATCCAGCAATGGATTTCAAATGTACATTTAAACCAGCATATAATGCTGAACACAACATGTCGTCTCTATCTGCTGATTTTGCAGCTCCTGTCTCATTAAGTTTTGCAAATAAATCTTCTAGCCTATTTGCAAATGATGACACATCTTCGTGATCGCTCTGTTTTGCACTATAAAATGCAGATAACAGCGACTGTTTAATGTCAACTGAGCCAAATACTGACTCAAATTTTGTGAGAATGTCACTAACAGTGACGTATTGACCCATGTGCATCAACACGCGCGCCGCATTACCTTTGAGCGAGCGCCGTATTGCTTGCAAAATATCAGCATTGGAATATATTTTCTCATTTATCAAACAGGTTACTTCGTACTTCCAAAGATCAAAATCGGCATCTTTGGACCCTTTGTCACCAGAGAAAAACGATATTTTCAAAGGAGTTTGATGATACGTTACATGAGATTTACCAGATATACCAGCATCAGGCTTCACATCAATATCAAGTTCACCAGAATTTACAATATCTACCATCCATTTTTTAAGATCTTCTGGTGAATCACTTTTAGGTTTAATACCTAAGGAGCTAAAAGCAGCTCCGAGTTTTTGTAGTTCGTCAGCATCCATTGTTTTAAATATTATACTCAGTGTATACTATTTTGCAGTATACTTGAAAATAATGTTCAATTTTCAAGTTATGACATTAATACTATAACAACAGTATTATACTAAAGACACGTTTACATGTTTGTATACCCTGAAAATGTATTATACTACACACACTTTTACATGTTTGTTTTTCCTGAAAATGTACAGAAACGGGGTGTAAAATTTGTTTTTCAAATATTGAAATGAAAGAAAAAAATGTTTCAAGTTCTTTTCAGTGCTGAAATTAATATCCGAAAACACTAAAAGAGAATGAAGCATGGGAATCAACTGGAATTTCAATTCCTCAATGCCATATCACTTGCCGAAAACAGGTATATTTTAATCAAATATCAAGTTTCTTTAAGCAAAGTTAAACGCCCATCTCGAATCTAAAAAAAAATGGAAAATAGAAATCTCTTCACCTACAGAAATTAAAAATTTATGTAAGACAAATATGGAAAACAGTTTGTAAGTTGTGCTCATGCAAAGTGTTATGATGAAATGATGACACCCACAGATACTTAAATAATATTACTTATAATGTATCAAGCACAGGTACACACTATCCCTATATCAATGGAAACATGTCATTGACATGGCAACATTGACATAGTACATATGGTCTACCATACTCTATACAATTAAACAAGCAAACAACTGAAAAGAGTTGGGACTGGGAACGGGTTACACTGGTGAAATTATTTTTGGAAGAAAAATAATTTCACGAGTGTTACGCAACTGGCGAAGTATCCATACGACACAATAGCAATTAATGCCTCATTTTTTTTTTTTAAATTTGAGCTGAAAAATAAAATTGCCTCAACAGTTTATCAATCAATGTTGATGCTGACAGTTTTGTTCCAGTCGTATATTTTCTGTCAAAAATATTGTCATGTCGGACAGTCAAAGTTGAAATCGGTAATTTCGTCAATGTCGCACACTGTAACACTCAGTCAAACTCTGAAGATGTTGAACATCTAGGAAATTTTCGGATCCAAGTTTCCAAGTATGGAAGAGCAGTAGCCCAATAATGAAATTTCACATTTTATATTTTTCACTTAATAAACAAATCACGTTGTTTCACTCCTCGAATGCATCACACATCATGGAAACTTCACGTTGGGCGCCATTTGTACCCGCCTTCACACTGGGATTTAGAAAAAAATACACAAGGGAGGCAGAATAAATTATTTACACGGGTTCGTTTATTTCCATAGTTAAATGATGGTGATGATGTTTCAAATCAGGTGCTTCACAAAATGGTAGTCATGTCCATTTAACACTCATATAAATATAAACTCTGAAATATAAAATAGAGCACACTGTAACTGACCAGTACAAATCCCGAATACAGGGTAGCATTTAAATATTCCAAGAGTGAAAACTCACTCAACCTAACATGGGTTGTTATACTCCGCTGGAATGAGCTCATTCCAGTAAAGTGTACCAACCGATGCCAGTGCAGTTATAACGATACTACAAATATCTACTATGTAGACTATGCAGGAAATAAACAACAATTAATTCTGATTACAGAATTAATTTCACACTGCGTTTACATATACATACCACTTAATAAATGATACCTGACCACAGTGGCCTATGGAATTGAGATTCTGCATCGTACATAAAAGCACGGAAATCCATATAGCGTAACAATATTTACACAACAAACCCTTTTACTAAAACGTATAAAACCAGTCAGTCATAACTCGATCCACAAAAATCAATATTTTCATTATTAAGCAAGTGCGCCTAATTCGTAATAATAATGACTGACCGAATAGATGATTGAGTAATATAAAAGAATATTTGTTTCCTGACGAGTGAAACAAATACATAAACTGTATATACATTTAACCCAACTCGTCTGCAGTAGACATAAAGGTAAGTATTTAGCTGTTAGGCTAAAGCGGGAGGGGTTAACTAATAAATGCCTACCCTCAGTGTGACGAGTTCACTTGTTAATGTGCAAGCCAGCAGTGGTATTGGTATTTCTTGAACCTGAATAGAATAACAAAATAAGTCCTTAGACTTTATGGCTATAGCAAAGGGTTAATCAACATGCATCCAATAATGCATTCTCAATGACGTGCGATGCGACACATTCAACGTTCGTTGAATGAGTCGAATCGCCCGTCCACTGAGAATAGCATCACGACTACAAATCTTCTGGGTGCGTGTTGATTAAAAACAATAATATATTTACCGATATAAAATTTACCGTTAACTTCTAAATTAAGCAGCATTTACATTCACTATAACGGGTCTTCAAAGTGAAGACGGCTTTAACTTTAATCAAAGTAATTTACTTGGTGCAAATTATCGTTAACAGCTTTGGCGGACCTGGTGCTGGTCCCGATAGCCGGACCGGCATTTCATGGATATGAAATGCCGAGCCTGCTATCCGACCACACTCGAAATTAACTAGAAATGTATTTAATAAATAAATAAATTAAAGAAAAAAATATAATTGAGGGTATAAAATATAATGTTTAATCTGACTGTACCTGGTTCACGAATTCCGATATGAATCCTTTCCTATTCTTCCAAGAAATACGCAATAGTCACTTATGTATAACAAGGTTTCACATATTTTCACACAAATATTTACAAATTAAAACAACGATGACCACAGATTATAAAGCAACAACAGCAAAGATTCCTCAAGTGGCAGAATGATTGATGTCACCTTAATTGATAATGCAGGTCACTTTAAAGGAGAAGATCAAAGGGGTTATCCAATGAAATATTAGTTAATCAGTGTTCAGTGCATGCAGTGAGTGAGGCATGGTAATCAGCAAATACTGAAGAGAAAATCTGGTGATCTGTAATTGAATTAAAGAAGAAATTAACCATCTTTGATCTGTATTCTGTGTGACATCTGTAATGTTAACACTTTAACTAGTTTAATCCTGAAATAAAATTCTGCAGTTGGAAAGGAAATTCTGTAATTCTGAAATTAATAAATACTAGGGCCTGCAAATTAAAATACTATGAAATACCTGTAGCATTTTAAATATTTCAACACTGCCACACTTATTTATTTATTTATTTATTTATTTATTTATTTATTGGTATTTAAGGTCACATACTTCTGCACAATGGCTAATCGTGACCGTGACAGTTTTAGAGGTGGAGGAAGCCGGAGTACCCGGAGAGAACCACCAAGCATCGACGAGCAACTGTCAGCTCCTCAACATTCTCACTCTGTTCAGGCTCCGCACAGGCAGGGTTACAGAGGTTGAAGACATGTGCACCATCGACGTGCAGTATGCCTTAGTACACGGGGACATCGTGCCCCTATGTCGGCAACCGGACCAAAGTGCCTTGCCCAAGGACACAACGTGAGTCGTCCCGGACGGGGATCGAACTCGGGACCTCTAGCATAGAAGTACAACAGTCTACCACTGAGCCACCGCGCTCCCTTGAATACCCTCAATACTATCATACATTATCCCCCAGGAATTCTAAATCTGATAAAAGAGGTCATGTTTATCTATTGCATACCCATTTTGCTGCCCGAAAACAGCCGATTTTATTAAAATTTTGACGTTTATCAGCCGCTAGAGGGATTAACAAACGACTAGCGGAATATTCTATCTATGCAATTTGTAAGACCTGCCAATGTCAAATTGTTCTTGAAAATCCCCAACAAGCAGTTAGCGAAATCCACGAAAATGTAAATTTTAAGCGTTTAAGGGGCATCTCTCCTTATCCAGTTCAAAATGGGTTAAGTTTCATTCTTTTAAATACCCTTACTACTTACAAACCTTAAACACCAATTAGATGCCATGATTTTTCTTGACCCCCACAGTGTCTGATGAATTGTTTTTAAATGTCTCACAAAAGTTCCTTCATTGATGTTATGAGAAAGGTGAGTATAGTAGTCTCAAATGATTCGGTTTGGTTTTGATAAAAAAAATGTTTAGGTAAAACCCATCATTAATGGTAGAATGGGTTAATATCAATATCAATGTTTCCCTATCAGTTTTGCGTCCGGTAAAAGCCCATGAAGGGTTAACAAATGCCTACCAGAATAACTGATCCATGCAACTGGTCATATGACACCAAGACCTATCAACGGCCATTTCCTCTTGAAAACCCCACAAAATGTTTGTAAAGAAATCCAGGGAAAACGATTTTTAAGCTTTTGATGGGTATCCCTGTTAACCTCCCCAACAGGGGTTAACGCTTGGCTTTTTGAATACCTTTATTACTTACAAAAATGGTCCCCTGTGAATTCCACTTCAAACAAAGGAGATTATGTTTATCTCTCATGTATACATTAGGTGCTGTGCGTGTCTGAAAACAGTCCCATGTTAACAACATTACGATGCTTGGCAGTTTGTAGATGGTTAATGTCACATAAACACCTACGAATAGTCAATTTGTCTTGAAACCCTACAAGTCACCGTTAGGGAAATTCACAGAAAATGGGAATTTAAAGCTTTCAAGGGATATCTCTCTTTAGCCTGCCCAAAATGGGTTAAGACGTCGACTTTTGAATACCCTTACTACTTACAAAAATGTTTCCATATAAATTGTACGCGCGATAAAAGAAGGAACTTTTCTTTGTGGTGTACCCGTTGGGTGCTGTTGGTGTGCAAAAACAGCCCATTTTATCGCAATTTTGACCTTCAGCAGCCCGGGGAGGGTTAACTAATGCTGACCGGAATATTTTGTTCATGCGACTTGTAATGTCACACCAAGACCTGCAAATAGCCGATTTTTCTTGAAAACCTACAAGATGTTGTTAGAGAAACACAGAAAACGGGGATTTTAAGATTTTAATGGGTATCTCTCTTTAACCAGCCCCAAATGGGTTAAGACGTCAAATTTTGAATACCCTTACCACTTTCAAAAATATTTTCCGATCAATTTTGCGTCCGATAAATGAAGGCCCCTTTCTCTGTGGTATATCGTTTGGGTGCTGTTGGTGTCTAAAAACAGCCCATTTTATCACAATTTTTACGTTTAGCAGCTCGGGGAGGGTTAACTAATGCTGACCGGAATATTTTATCCATGCAACTTGTAATGTCACACCAAGACCTGAGAGTGACCAATTTTTCTTGAAAATCTACAAGACTCGTTTAGAGAAATCCACAGAAAACATGAAGTTTTGGGCTTTTTGGGGGTTTTGCTGTTTAACCAGCCCAAAACGGGTTAACACTTGGTTTTCTGAACACCCTTATTACTTACAAAAACGATCTTCGGTAAATTGCACTTCCAATAAAGGAAGTTATGTTTACCACTCGGGTATCGTTTGGGCGTTGTGGGGGTCTGAAACCGGCCCATTTCATCAAAATTTCGATGTTTGGCAGCCTGTGGAGGGTTACCATATGCATCGCCAAATATGTCGTGTGTATCAAAGGTTGTGTCATAGGTAGGTCTAGTAATGATGGATGTTTAAAAAAAATCCTAAAGACGTGTTTCGAGAAAGTGCCGATAAACCCCAATTTTGGCAGTTTTTTGCCAATTCTGGCGAAATAAGGGTTAAATCGAAAATTCCGCTTCGGTACATTTTTAGATTTTTTGCCACTCTATGCGTGTGCCAAATTGTGTGAAAATCGGTTCGAAAATGGCTTCTGAATCGTACGGACAAAAATGTGTGGAAAAAAAAAAAAAAAAAAAAAAACCCAAAAAAAAAAAAAAAAAAAAAAAAAAAATAATAATCCGTAGAAAAACAATAGTCTTTTCCAGAGGGAAAAGCCTAAAAAAAAAAAAAAAAAAAAAACCCCAAAAAAATAATAATCCGTACAAAAACAATAGTCTTTTCCAGAGGGAAAAGCCTAAAAAAAAAAAATAATAATAATCCGTAGAAAAATAGTAGTCTTTTCCAGAGGGAAAAGCCTAAAAAAAACCCCAAAAACCTAGACTTTATGATTCTGTAGAATCATGGCTTTTCCCGATTAGATTCCATAATTTTTCATGACTCCACAGTGTCTGAAGAATTGTTTTTAACTGTCTCACTGAAGTTCCCTCATTGATGTTATGAGAAAGGTGAGTACAGTAGTCTCAAATGACTCGGTTTGGGTTTGATAAAAAAAAATGTTTAGGTAAAACCCATCATTAATGGTAGAATGGGTTAATATCAACATCAATGTTTCCCTATTAGTTTTGCGTCCGGTAAAAGAAGTTACGTTTCTCTGTGGCATTTCCATTTGTTGGTGTCCAAAAACAGACTATTTCTTCAATTTTTTTTACATTTAGCAGCCCATGGAGGGTTAACAAATGCCTACCAGAATAATTTATCCATGCAACTGGACATATGACACCAAGACCTATCAACGGCCATTTTCTCTTGGAAACCCCACAAAATGTTTGTAAAGAAATCCAGGGAAAACGATTTTTCAAAGGTTGTGTCATAGGCAGGTCTAGTAATTATGAATATTTCAAAAAAATCCTAAAGACGTGTTTCGAGAAATTGCCGATAAACCCCAATTTTGGCAGTTTTTTGCCAATTCTGGCGAAATAAGGGTTAAATCGAAAATTCCGCTTCGGTACATTTTTAGATTTTTAGCCACTCTATGCGTGTGCCAAATTGTGTGAAAATCGGTTCGAAAATGGCTTCTGAATCGTACGGACAAAAATGTGTGGAAAAAAAAACAAAAAAACTAGACTTTATGATTCTGGAGAATCATGGCTTTTGCCGATGAGATTCCTTGATTTTTCATGCCCCCACAGTGTCTGATGAATTGTTTTTTAACTGTCTCACTGAAGTTCTTTCATTGATGTTATGAGAAAGGTGGTTATAGTAGTCTCAAATGACTCAGTTTTATAAAAAAAATTGTTTAGGTAAAAACCATCATTAATGGTAGAGTGGGTTAATATCAATATCGTCGTCCCACAAGTTAATGACCGGCAAAAGGAGTTATGTTTGTTTGACACATACCCTTTGAGTGCTCTGTCTATTTGAAAATGGTCAATTTTATCTCAAATGTATCCAAAATATTGATGTCTGGCAGTTTGTAGAGGGTTAACATGTGCTAACAGGCATATTTATTCATGCAACTTGCAATTTCAAATCAAAAAGTGCGAATGGCCATTTTTACTTAAAATCTATAAGATGTTTTCAGAGAAATCCATGCGCATGCGCTCTTTTCGAATTCGACGTGACGAAATGCGAAATTCGTATCGCTCTTCATGGAAAGTGATGCCGCAACTATCCACGAACACCGAGTGAAAATTTCATGGAAATCTGCCTAGAATTGGTTGGGATATAGCGTTTTGAAGAGAGGAGGTAACTGTCTGAATTTGGTCCTTCCTTTTCAAGCCAGTTCGAAAAAAGACGTCGTGAATGGGCGCAGACTCATTTAGAGCCCCCCCCCCCCCCTCCTCTCTGTAAATGGAAGTTGCTTCTTTAAGACCGCCACCCAGGGATCCCAACACAACCTTTAAACCTAAGAGAATCGTCAGAAGTTTAAAGTGAAAAGAAATTGGCGGTGATTGGGTTTCTGGCAGGCAGGAAAAGATTGACGAAGATTTGCATATTGGACATTAAAATAGCACTTCTGACATACACGAACCGTGTCCAGACTGCTGGAGGCAGCGACTTGAAATTTTCAGAACTTCTTCTACGAACCCTGGCCGACATTTTGGGATCTGTTTGGAGCGTCCGAGCCGCCTGGAAAACACCACGCATCGCTTGGAATGAGAGGGTACTATTCGTCCCGACTCTATCAGTTCAGAATGGACATGGGCAGTGTTGTAGACGACTGTGGAGCTGCGATTGAGCATAAAGTCCCAGGTTTCGGTGCCTCATTGCCTAAGCGGCTCCATTGTTTGATTGTTTGTCTCAATATCGTCCTTACTACTTGTAGTTTACATCGTTGCCGTACGTTAATGTAGCCTCTTGTCGTTTTCGAGACTTTCAACCCAGAACGCCGCCAAAGTGAGGAAGTGCGGGTGGGGGGGGGGGGGGGGGGGGCTGTAGCGGCGGGGGGGGGGGGGGGTATCCTGTATCCTGACACTATCTTTAAACCTTAGATACTCGGAAGAAGTTGCAGTGAAAAGAAATCGGCGGTGAGTAGGTGTTTTGGCGGGAAACGATTAACGAAAATTTGCCAATTTGACATTAAAATTGCACTTCTCACAAACACGAACCGTGTCCAGACCGCCGAAGGCAGCGACTTCTAATTTTTAGAACTTGTTCTACGCACCCTGGCCGACATTTTGGCATCTGTTGCAAGTGTCGAGACCGCGTGGAGAACACCACGCATCGCGTGGAAAGTGAGGGTACTATTCGTCCCGACTCTATCAGTTTGGAATGGAATTGGGCACTATTGTATACCACTGTAGAGCAGCGATTGAGCATAAAATCGGATTTTTTTTTTGCCAAATTACCTAACCGGCTCCAAGGTATGATCTTTCGTCTGTACATCGCCGAGATCGTCTATAGTTTATACCGTTACCATACGTTGAAGTAGCCTTTTGTCATTTTCGCCACTTTCGACCCAGATTTGAGGGTACCTTCCTTCAGCGAAATCTAGCCATGCTCACAACCACGCCCTCTCCCCGTCGGCCCGGGTGCTTCTAAATATAGAAAGGTCAATGGGGAGGGGCCCGTTAGCAAACAAACGGGGGCAGGTGTAGTTGGTGAAAAACAGCAGGGGGGGCACGTGTCCTAGGTAAAAGAAACAATAGGGGGCAGGTGTCCTAGGTAAAAAAAAACAGCAGGAAGGTGGGGGGGGGGGGGGGGCAGATGTCCCCGCTAATTAATTTTAATAACAGGCAGGTGTTCATGGGGCAGGCCCACTGCTCGGTGTTCCAAATTTTCTATGGTACTTGGCCTTGACGGAAACAACACTTCAACAAGAAACAACGGGAAACCTATTTGCAGTAAAGCTGCAAATATAAACATGATTTTAGGACCATTCCATGGACAGTTTAAAGCCTACTGCGATATCGGCGTTTATCACTCTCGTCCTTTCACTGCATCACTGCAGTATTTCTCCCGAGTCGAGTTCTGACGTCATGCAAGTTTGACGGACATGCTTTCAATTTTGTTATTGACAACAACATATTTATAATTTCGTGATTACTGATCGGAATTTTGAAAACGACACATGCAATCGCGAAAGAGTTTTCTGAAAAACACGATTCTGCAAAAAGGTTTTAGTGAAATTTGATTATTTTTTTTTATTTTCAATTTCGATGGCTCTTGTTTAAGGTCACATACTTATGCACAATGGCTAATCGTGACCGTGACAGTTTTATAGGTGGAGGAAGCCGGAGTACACGGAGAGAACCACCAAGCATCGACGAGCAACTGTCAGCTCCTCAACATTCTAACTCTGTTCAAGCTCCGCTCAAGCAGGGTTACAGAGGGTGAAAACATATGTACCATCGACGTGCAGTATGCCTTAGTACACGGCGTCATCGTGCCCCCATGTCGGCAACCGGGCTAAAGTGCCTTGCCCAAGGACACAACGTGAGTCGTCCCGGACGGGGATCGGACTCGGGACCTCTAGCATAGAAGTACAACAGTCTACCACTGAGCCACCACGCTCCCTTGAATACCCTTAACACTATCATACATTATCCCTCGTGAATTCTGAGTCTGATAAAAGAGGTTATGTTTACCTATTACACACCCATTTACTGCCCGAAAACAGCCGATTTTATCAAAATTTTGACGTTTAGCAGCCTGTAGCGGGATTAACAAACGACTAGCGGAATATTCTATCTATGCAATTTGTAAGACCTGCCAATGTCCAATTGTTCTTGAAAATCGCCAACAAGCAGTTAGCGAAATCCACAGAAAATGTAAATTTTATGCTTTTAAGGGGTATCTCTCCTTATCCAGTCTAAAATAGGTTAAGTTTCATTCTTTTAAATACCCTTACTACTTACAAAACTGATCCTCTGTGAATTCTACGCGCAGTAAAAGAAGTTATATTTCTCTGTTACATATCCATTGGGTGCTCTTGGTGTCTGAAAACAATCAATTTTATCAACATTTTGATGTTTAGCAGCTCGTGGAGAGTTAACAAATGCTCAACGGAATATTTTGTCCATGTAACTTGTAATGTCACATGAAGACCCGTGAATGGCCATTTTTTCTTGAAATCTACAAGATGTTTTTAAAGAAATCCAGGGAAAACATGAAATTTTAAGTCTTTGATGGGTACCACTGTTTAACCAGCCCAAAACGGGTTAAGACCAGCCCTAAATGGGTTAATGCTTGGTCTGATGAATTCCACTTCCAAAGAAGGAGGTTATGTGTATCTCGCAGGTACACATTGCGTGCAATGGGTGCCCAAGAACAGTCCATTTTCTCAAAATGTCTATGCTTTGCAGCCTCTGGAGAGTTAACTAACGCTTACCGGAATATTTTGTCTATGTAACTTGTAATGTCACTCCAAGACCTGCAAATGGTCAATTTTTCTTGAATACTTACTAGATTTTTTGGAGAAATCCACAGAAAACTGGAATTTTAAGCTTTTAAGGGGTACATCTTAACCAGGCGAAAATGAGTTAAGACCTCGATTTTTTTAATACCCTTACTACTTACTAATTTTTTCTCTGTCAGTTTTGCATCCGGTAACAGAAGTTATGTATCTCTGTGGCATTCCCATTTGTTGTTGTTGGTGTCCAAAAACAGACTATTTTTTCAAAATGTTGACATTTAGCAGCCCATGGAGGGTTAACAAATGCTTACTGGAATATTTTATCCATGCAACCGGTAATGTGACTCCAAGACCTCCAAGACCTATCAATGGCCATTTTCTGTTGAAAACTTACAAGATGTTTGTAACGAAATCCACGGAAAACATAATTTTTTTTAGCTTTTGATGGGTATCGCTAATAACCACCCCAAAAGGGGTTAACGCTTGGGTTTTTGAATACCCTTATTACTTACAAAAGTGAATTCCACTTCCAACAAAGGAGATTATGTGTAACTCTCGGACATTCATTGCGTGCTGTGTGTGTCCGAAAACAGCCCATTTCAACAAAATTATGATGCTTGGCATTCTGTAGAGGGTTAATAAACGCTCAGCGGAATATTTTGTCCATGCCACTTGTAATGTCACACAAAGACCTGCAAGTAGTCAATTTTTCTTGAAAACCTATGGAATGTATTTAGAGAAATCCACAGAAAATGGGAATGTTTAGATTTTAAGGGGTCTCTCTCTTTAGCCTGTCCAAAATGGGTTAAGACTTCGTTTTTTGAATACCCTTACTACTTACAAAAATGTTTCCCTATAGATTGTGCGCTCGATAAAAGAAATCACTTTTCTTTGTGGCGTACCCGTTGGGTGCCGTTGGCGTCCAAAAACAGCCCATTTTATCACAATTTTGACTTTTAGCAGCCCGTGGAGGGTTAACAAATGCTCACCGAAGTATTTTGTCCATGCAACTTCTATTGTCACATCAAGGCCTGGGAGTGACAATTTTTTCATGAAAATCTACAAGACTCGTTTAGAGAAATCCACGGAAAACCTGAATTTTTGAGCTTTTTGGGGGTATTGCTGTTTAACCAGCCCAAAACGGGTTAATGCTTGGTTTTTTTAACACCATGATTACTTACAAAAATGATCTCCGGTGAATTCCACTTCAAATAAAGGAAGTTGTGTTTATCTCTCTTGTATCGTTTGGGTGCTCTGGGGGCCTGAAACCGGCCCATTTCATCAAAATTTCGATGTTTGGCAGCCTGTGGAGGGTTACCATATGCATCGCCTGATATGTCATGTGTACCAAAGGTCGTGGCACAGACAGGTCTATCAATGATGAAGGTTTAAAAAAAATCTACATGACGTGTTTCGAGAAAGTGCCGATAAACCCCAATTTTGACAGTTTGTTTGCCAATTCTGACGAAATAAGGGTTAAATCGAAAATTCGGCTTCGGCACATTTTTAGATTTTGTTCCCCTCTATGTGTGTGCAAAATTTTGTGAAAATCTGTCCGAAAATGAAAAATTAATAATCCGTAGAAAAACAATAGTCTTTTCCAGAGGGAAAAGCCTAAAAAAAAAAAAAAAAAAAATAATAATAATCCGTAGAAAAACAATAGTCTTTTCCAGAGGGAAAAGCCTAATAATCCGAAGAAAATCAATAGTCTTTTCCAGAGGGAAAAGCCTAATTATTCGCGTTCCTATAAATATGCAAATAGCTAATTTTAAGACAGACGGAGAAACATGGGAGGATAGGCCACACAGAAAGTACTGTTTCATAGTTGTGTATTCCGGTGGGCTTGCTATTCTGGGCAGCATGTATACGGTTATAGGAACCGCATGAGTAGAAGACCGGCAGAGTTAAGTTAAGTACTTTATAATTTGGAATATGTTTTATGAGAGAATGTTATAATTGCTTATTATTGAGATTTAACGACACTTTTCACCGAGCAGCGTCATATAGGTATATATATATCAGCCAAAGTTCGTAATATTAAATTTTACTGAAGTCGCGTAACACAGGTATATTAAGACGCGGATGGTTAATAATTAAATGAGACAATAACCCGCGGATATTTATAACGGACCCTACTTAATTCCGGCCCCGGTATCTTCTAACGAATACGGATTTGGGAAATATAAACTTACCATAGCTATTAATGTATTTATGTATTATTCACGGGGTATGACTAGTCATATGATTTGAGGTGAATTGTAATATTGGGATAATTTATAAAAATACTGAGTTGTAAATATATATATATATGAATCACAATCTTATCGTTAGTGTATAAGCCCTGAGTGACCCACACAATGGCCTGTAGGTAATATTTAAAGCCCATACCAACGGAGAGGTGATACGTTCTAATTAGGTTTACCGACATTGTGGGACCCCAGTCATGCCGTCAACGTTAATGTACCCCATAACTCCCTGCAGGACAGCTTCCTCCCATTAATAGACGTTTCTCTCCGAACATTACACGGTGTTCCATGAGCAATATCTCTTAACCGGAAAGAGCTGGCCTGATCCCGAGCTTGCCAAGCACCCCACCGCGCGGGTAGGTTCCCGCCGGTCATACCTTCATCGAGGAACGTCTCCTCCCCAGACCTCTCCACCGAGGACCGGTCTATATTATTTTCGTTAAAACTATCAGGTATGGGACACATGGGGGCACCCAAATCCGAATTAACCACCTCTGACTTACGTGTGTAACATTTCTTCAAACGGTTGAAATGTACAACTTGTGGTTTAGCTCCCCCGACGCGAACCACAAGGTAATTTGCGTCCGAGAGTTTGCTTTTTATGATATAGGGACCGACCCAAAATTTAACAAATTTTGAGGTTTGGCCTTTATTCACCCTAGGTAAATAAAGCCAAACCTTATCCCCAACAGTCAAAGGTTTGCCGAAAACTCGTTTGTCGTAAATTTTCTTTCTTCTTCTAATCTCAGAATCACATTTCGCCGAAACTAACTGGAAAATTTGGGCTAGACGACCCTCTAAATCACTGACATACTGAGAGGGAGCACAATCCCTATCAGGAGTCTTACCAGCAATTAACTCTGTAGGTAAAGTAATTTCTCCACCAAACATGACACTAAAGGGAGTGAACCCCGCAGTTTAATGTTTGGCGCTCCTATAGGCCATCATGGCGAATGGAAGATAATATTCCCAGTCGCTGTGATTGTCTTCTACAAAGCAGGCTAACATAGCCGCTGAGGTTCTGTTAAACCTCTCAACTTGGCCGCCACTTTGAGGCATATAAGGAGAGGTACGAGTCTTCTTAATCTCAAAATAGCGACAAACTTCTTGAAATAGATCTGACTCGAAATTCGATCCCTGATCTGAATGAACAAATTTCGGCATACCATACCGATTAATCCACTCTCGAATCACAATATCGGCTACTGTACTTGCCCTTTGAATCGGGATAGCAAAAGCCTCCGTCCATTTGGAGAAATAATCTGATATGACCAAAATATAAATATTACCCTGAACGGACTCGGGTAATGGCCCCAAAATGTCTAAAGCAATTCGTTCATAGGCTCCGATACTTTATCTGTTACCAAAGGAGCTCGACTGGCCTTGCCAGGCGGTTTACGACGCTGACAACTCGAACAAGACTGAACCCAAAGTTCTATGTCACGATGCATGCCTATCCAAAAAAACGCTCTCGAATTTTTGAATATGTTTTATGGACGCCCAAATGTGCAGCCACTAAAGAGTCATGATGCTCCTTACACACCTGACTTCTTAAGTCTTTTGGGACTACCCACAAAAATTTACTGGGGGCCCCTATTTGTGTCCATTCTCGAAAAAGAATGCCATCTTCCACAGAAAATTGTTCCCACTGACTCACATACCTTTGAAGTTCTGAGGGCTCTCCTTTTAACTTTTCAAGACTAGGTTTTTCTCTTTTAGCTCAATTTCGAGAAATCTTTTAATAACGGGATCAGCCCGCTGATTTTCTTTAGTCAATTTAATTCCAGACTCAACTCTACAGTGTTAATATCATTTTTATTACAGGAAGGAATCCTACTCAGCGCATCCGCATTTTTATGCTGTTCACCGCGACGATGAACCGTCGTAAAAACGAACCCACTGAGGTATCCCAGCCAACGCGCCACCTGCCCAACAGGTTCCTTAAAATTGAACAACCACTGCAAGGACCCATGGTCGGTTCGCAGCGTAAAATGCTTACCAATGAGAAAATGTCTAAAATGTTTGACACTTTTAATCACGTCCAATAATTCTTTCCGAGTAACACTATAGTTTTTCTCCTGCTGGGAATGGGTTTTACTAAAATATGCTATTACTCGCTCCTTGCCCTCTATAATTTGAGACAAAACTGAGCCAGAGGCAAAATTACTCGAATCTGTGTCGAGAATAAATTCATGCTCAAAATTCGGGTAAGCCAAAATTGGGCTTTGACACAATTTGCCTTTTAACACATCAAAAGCTTCTTGCTGGGCCTCGCCCCAGACAAACTTCTCGTTCTTACGAGTTAACTTGGTTAAGGGACTAGCCAAAGTGGAAAAATGAGGCACAAATTTCCGATAATATGCAGATAACCCGACAAAACTCCGTAAATCTTTCAGACAAGTCGGAACAGGCCAATCTTTTACACGCGCAATTTTCTCCGGGTCAGCTGACACACCCGAAACAATGTGACCTAAATATGAAACCTGACGTCTGAACAACGCACACTTGGAGGGTTTCAATTTTAACCCTGCGGACCTTATTCTACTAAAAACCTCTTGCAATCGTTTAATATGCTCCTGGAATGTTCGGGCGTAAATAATGACGTCATCAAGATAGATAAGGCATGTCTTCCAGTGTAACCCTTTTAATACGAGCTCCATGAGCCTCTCGAAGGTCCCAGGGGCCCCACAGAGCCCAAATGGGAGGACCGTGAACTAATAAAGCCCAACACCGGTAGTAAAAGCCGTTTTCTCCTGGGCGTCAGGAGTCAGTTCCATTTGCCAGTACCCCGAAGCCAAACCTAGGGTGGAAAACCACTGTGCCCCCGCCATACCCTCTAAACTCTCATCTATACGGGGCTGGGGATAGGAATCTTTTTTTTGTAATGGCATTTAACTTACGGTAGTCCACACAAAAACGAAAACTATTGTCTTTCTTTTTAACTAAAACTATGGGAGCCTTCCACGGACTAGAAGAGGGCTGAATTACCCCCTGCTTTAGCATAGCATCTACCTGCTGTTCTACCTCGCGCCTTTTATGGAAGGGGAGCCGATACGCCCGCTGTTTAATAGGAGGGTGGTCGCCCGTACAAATATCAAGCTGGATGATATCAGTGCGGCCCAAATCACCTTCGAACTGAATAAATACGTCGCGGTTCTTTACTAAAAACTCATTGGCCCGTTCCGCTTGGGCACTAGTCAATGCCTCTCTGTCGTAAGTTTGTGGCAACGAGAACTTCCCATCATCTGAAGGGGAGGTCGCGTTAGGTTGTTCATCTAAAATTTCAATATTCTCAAGAACAGCCACAGGCTCACCAACTTTTAACTTTTGTGGGGTCTGAGAAACATTTATTAATCTGACAGGAACTTCCGGTTGACTAACATCAACAATACTTCGCCCCAGCATTAATCTACGATGATTTTTCATAAACCCTGGGTCGGGTTCACACAAACTCTGTCCAATTGGTGGACTGTCAATACAACCCTTCACGACAACTTCCGAAAAGGGAGGTACTGTCAATCCCTCAATCAGCAATACATGAATTTGATTATTTTCTTTCAAAAACTCAAGGGAAAATTTAACCCCTAAAATCGTAATAGTTCTGTCTGGCAAGGAGATCACTGAATTAGTTCTATTCATAAAATCAATTCCCAGGATTGCATCAAATTCAAAGTCAGTCACAAAAAAAGTTTGTACACATTGATTCTTACCAACAGTAACAGGTAAATCAATTAACCCTTTTAAATCAAGGGGCTGCCCATTAGCCCCCACAACACTACGAGGAGCCTCTCTTACGCGAAACTGCTCGATACCCAAAATATCATGTAACACTTTGGTACTGATTAAACTCACCGCCGAACCAGTATCCAATAGGAACTTAACATTTTCGTTCAAGACTTTAAGAGTCAGATAACTATGACCGGTACTCTCGGGTGGGAGGGTCCTTTCCATCCTAGACTGAGGTGCGACCCCTACCCCAACCTTTACTCGTTTAAATCCTGATTTATTATTTAAATTAGGCTCGTGTGACCAATCACCTTTACCTCTACCTCTATTTCTATAACCACCTCGGCCACGACGACCTCTATAAAAATTATTATCGTTCCGACCTCGGCCCTGTCTGAAAACTTCTTCCCGCAAATTATTTTGCTCAATCTGCATCTCTCTCAATTGTTCCTACAAGTTTTTCACCACCTGGGTTAATGCACCGATTTCACTCGAAACCTCCGATTCCCCAACTACACCAACCAAAGAAGGTACCTCTACCTTCTTATATGATTCCTCATCTAAAGCAGCTCGCACTGCCACATCAAGGGTCTCGGGCTTAGCCCTCAACACTTGCATTCTGACTTCATTATCCGTCAGTGCGGAAATAAAGCTATCCTTGGCCAGATCATCCCTAACATCTAGGGGAACCCCTGGGTACGCCTTTCTTACTAGGCGCCTAATACTTTGCGCTAACTCAGGCAAGGTCTCCCGCTGTGACCTACGTCTGGATCTTAATTGGGCCTAAAACATTGCAGTACCCTTAAATGGATCAAAACGATCTCGCAAACTCTGCATAACTCTATGAGAATTAGCTTTAATTTCTGGGTCCAAATCTTCATAAAACTGCAAGGCGGCGCCCCTTAAAGACACCACTAGAAATTGACGAGCCCGGTCTTCAGACCACTGGTTAATCCCAACACATTTCTCAAAATGGGATAGCCAATCAGCTACACTGGTGGTTCCATTAAAAGTATCCGGCGTAACAATAGGTTTACGCGGATAAGCTTGATCACTATATCTACCATCCGGCTGCAAGACTGTTGCCCCACGCTGAGGTCTGGGCAAACTCGATACTTTCTGATTCTCCCCAAAAATCTTATTATTTTGGACCACCCTGGGCACTTTCGCCGAATCAACCGCGCGCCCAGCAAGAGCTCGACGAGCAGGTGAATTGGCCGAAATTGCCTCAGGCGTGTCAATCGCTCCAGTGTAATCCTCCGTTTGGTTACATAAATCACCAATAGAATTCTGCAATTCGTCACTCAACTGTTGACACTTCAAAATAGTCGCATCAACCTTACTAATCTTTCTCCCAGGGGTAGGATCAGGAGTAAGGGGAACATTCCGAAATTCCTTAGGTCTAGCACCTCTGGCCGTTATATCAGCGGCCAGGGCCTCCGAGGTATACATATAGTCTTCCAACTCTTGACTAATTCCACTAGCCATTTTTTTTATAAGGATTATGTCTCAACAAATATATCAATTCACCACAACGACTTCAATTACAGCCCTATAACAACTCTGTCCTCAAACACCAAAGAACCGAACTAAAATAATAAATTCTTTTATCAAAAGTGTCAATTTACAATTAATCCTGTCGGCGACGCCAAAAATCTGTAACGACACTGATCTAACCCCGTCTAGACCCTTCCTCTGCGCCGACGCTCTCGGCCCAAACTCACTTACAAGAAGTGAGTTTCAGCAGACAGCCTCGCACAGAAATCAAGCAAGATCTAGCCGTACACAAATTTGTTGTCTGGGGTTTCTGCAGGTTCGTTCCTAAATAGGGATTAGTTTCCTTTCTCAGTCACCTAGGACTGTCACAAACGTTTAACGCTGCCTTGGCACCCCTCTTGCGCCGTTGCTCTCGGCTCGAACCCACTTGTAAGAAATGAGTTCTATCCGACAGCCCCGTCGCAAAAGCCAACCAAGGGTAATCATACACATAGGTGAATTTAAAGGGCATGTTTCAAATCCACTATTGAACCGCGTTTAATGATAAAAAAAATAATAATAATATCCGGTCAAGAGCTCATTGAAAGGGCTATAAGCTGAAAAAAACCCAAACAACAACAACAAATGGCGAAAGATTTAAATATATATATTAATTTAACCTTTATTACAATTCCCCCTATTACTATTTCAACTTCGGAGGAAGTCACATGGAATTTTGGATTTTCATTTTTCATATTTCAATTGGCATGTACAACTACATCTCCACTCTATAGGTGGAAACAAATTTATTCTACCGTCTATTAGGTATTCACTTTTCGGGCCATAACCACTGTTTCGATCACCAAGTCCCACTTCCCCGGCAAAAGAGTTACATACCAAACATCGATGATTTTTATAAATATTACGGCTGCTACCACCCTTGGCTAAAGAAGGGGAGCGCTCATAAGTCGGAATCCAGGTTCCAACGTCCAAAACTCTCCCTCATCAGAAGAGTTGCACATCAAAATGTCTGCAATTATTCACAACTGCTACTACCCTTGGCTAAAGAAGGGGAGCTCTACACAGGTCAGAACCAAAAGTTCCATCACCCGAAACTCTCTACCGGCGGAAGGGTTACGCCAACAATCGTATAAAACTACGAATTTTCATATCAAGAGCTGTTTAATCTGAATCCCTCGCGCTCACAAATTTTGTCAACACATCAAAAATTTAGGCCGTTACACCAAACAGCCTGCCCGTCGTATCTCACCTTCTTCCCCCTTAAATAAAAATACGCATATTCAAAGGGTAGAATCGTGCCAATGAATGCGACCATAAAATTCCGTAAAGTTACCAAATGGGGGGTGGGGGGGGGGTGGGGGGGGGGGGGGTTCAAATCTATCGACCCTCCGAAACTCGTCGTACGCCGAATTTCATCGATTAGACCGAGGCATCTCACAACTAAATAAGATGCATCGGGCTAATCGTGAATAAACTCGTCTTTTTACTAAATTAATAGAGCCGTCATTGGGAATTCGGCGTAGGACGAGGATCAGAAATCCATGATATAGTGACCGGCCCCGATGGGGAGTTAATCTGGAGGAGAGTACAAAAGTACAACCTACCTCTATGAAGTCCCGATGTGTTCTCCAAAGTATTGGGAGTCAACCCAATCACTTCGACTACCAGATCACCAATCATCCGTGCGTGTTCACATTGATTACCGCATGAGTTGTTTCACCTCGACGATCAACAAGAGACAATCAGCCGACGTGGAAATTAACCCATTTTTCTATCTCTCACTAATGTGTGCGAAAACTTAAGGCCACCACAAAGTGATTTAACACTCAATATCGAAGCGACCAATTCGCCTTCATACACCAGATTCATGCACACTCACCTACACATATATATATATTTATATATATACATATTTATAGGCTTGTGTGCACATATCCTATGTATGGTAATTTTTTATATATATTTTCCTTTTTCTTACAATAGTAAACGGGAAAGGCCTTAAACCGTGATAATTAATTACTTTATTCAGCACACGCCACAGAAGAACCCACCTATCTCATCAGAGTTTGGCATCGAAACATTTATTTGGCTAAAAATATTCAGATTGCGTGAAAATTTGGCACCACACAATTCTGGGTCAGTGTGAACAAAGACATCCTTCTGACCTCAACATGGACAACAGCTCAGGGAAGCTAAAGAAAGACCAAATGAGGTACACAGTGTTCACACTATAGCAACACACCAGACAGGCATATCTAATAACACCACGGGATCAGGCATTATGTGCTATCCTTAGCAACCATAGGATTGTGTAGGGGGCATATATAGGAGTGTACGGTAAAAATCGATAGGTCGACCAATCGACTGGGAAAATAAAATTGTCTAAAGGGTTACAAACAGTCTATACCATAAAGCCTGATGAATCTAAAATTGTAACTAGAGAGTCAGAGGCCATTCCACTGCTATGGATCCTCACAAGACAATAAAATACACCCACAGAACGTCACGAAATGGCATGACACCCAATAGTTATGTAGTATAAAAACATTCCCTTGGCTGACAATGGACTAAAAAAGAGCAAGAACTGCCCATACCACATTATACCACTTCTACACAACAAATGTGCCACACTCTGAGGGTAGCCTGACATCAATTCAAAACTACATAACAAACAGCTGAACACCAACGTTTGCATGTTATATAATAACAAAGGACGTCGAGATAATTGTGCCAGTTCTTGTGAGTTAATTTCTTCCATGCTCGTAGCTATACTCGCATCCTGAGGGGGGGGGGGGGGCGGGGGGAGGGTGTGGCATGTTTGCCCGACCATGAAATGAATTTCCAGAACGGTTCTTATGTACCCATATCTTCGCTTCTCGGAGAGATATTCAGACAATTAGTCTGCATTTACCGTAGTTAACCTTGACAGTCGGCAGACAGTAATGCCACAGAAAGAAAACGTGGGATTCTGTCATTGCTTTTACCGCGGCATTTCCGATTGCCGTGGCTAATTTGGGGGCCCAAGTGTCTCAAATATCACCAAACGAGCAATCATCCGCGGTAGTCTTAAGACTATGTGGCGAACAAGACCATTATCAGGCAGTGATATTCAACATTGCCATCGACCAAGGAGACAAAGAATTTATTTTTCATGTCCATCACAACTTTCTCACTGATGACATTCACGAGTGAAGAGAGAAAAGAGCTCGGCGAATAGGTTGATTGTGGTCCATATCCAGGCAAAATGTAGCTTGCTCCTGGCAAAGCACTGATTTTGGAGATTCCTAACCACCATCGGGATTATGCTTTTGCGGCCGCTCTCAGAGTAAAAGCTGGAACTTACGCCCCCCCCCCCCCCCCCCCTCTAGAACCCTGTTCTCGACAATCTGTTTTCCATGAAAATTTGTGGGTCATCAAAGAGTTTGTGCCTCTAAAAGTATCCATCCTTGACGAGAACGGTTAGTTGTCCAAGATATGCACTTGTATGTATCTATTTTTCTAGGATTCTCCAGATCCTGTTCGGCTTCTGTCTTTCTCGGTGGTATATTATAGGAATGGTGGGGAGGGATGGAGTCGCACGCGCGGTGCCGCATGATCAGGCCCGTGATGTGAGCCAATCCAGTCATATCACAATTTTTATTAGCTGCATTGAGAGACCGTTTTAAAATACAAGATACATAACGACTCCCCTTAGCCACCTTAAGGCAGTAAAACTACTCCTGTACAATTTCACTTAGAAGTTAGTTTCTGTGTAGTCATAAGAGCTCTGTATTTGTATTCAATGTTTTAGCGACTGTTCGGAAAGAATGTTTCTTAAGAGGTGTGTGAGGAGAAGGAAATGCTACGTGCACATCCTTATATCTTTCGTTGGGTCGGTTGGAATGCGCTAGGTTCCAAAAGTGTGAGAGACCATACGATGTATGCTTCGGACCCCCCCCCCCCCCCCCCCCTCCGTATTTATAATACTTGGCACTGCTACCGCATTACACTTACATAAGCGTTATTATGACTTAACTCTCGTAATAATGTCTTCATACTTCGTAGTTACAACAAAGTGTATTCCAACAAAGACTTCTTGTCCTTATAAATAATATAGCATGATGCTAAAATAATATAGCATGTTGTCTGAATAATACAGCATGATGCTTAGTAAATTAAGCATCATGCTTAATTATTTAGGAATCACACTTAATTATTTATCCAGCATTCATGAAATCATACCAAACAATATATCATTCAAAAAGAGTTGAAAAATAATACAGCATGATGCTTAAATAATTAAGGATCATGCTGAATTGAAATGCATGATCCTCTCGTAATTCTGCATGATGCTTAATTATTTCGGCATCATGATAAATTAATTCAGCATCATACTAAAATAATTAAGCATCATGCTATATTAATTCAGCATCCTGCTAATCAGCACATTCTGCTAACCAATCAGTGGCGCCGATACACACACGCTGGTTGTCTAGTCGGATAGGAACAATGGAGCATGGTCCAGAAACAAGAAAATGTTGATGCAAACATCAAGCTGCAGAGTTAGAATCTTGCACAAGAAATCTTTTGTATACATATCATGAAATCGGTCATTGGGTTCTCTTTTCATGATACATAATAAATTAAAAATTAAACACCGAGAATTTGAGCAGTGCTTGTTTACGTTTGTAAACGAGTTATGTTTCATTGTTGAATTATGACTCGTTAATTATAGTCTGGATTGTGTGCTCTAAAGTGAGCATGAAAGGTAAGAATGGTTTGAAAATCTTGACATTGCACTTGTGTGGTGACCATGATATAGCCACAGACTGAAAGCAGCTTTAAAAACCAATGAATAATTGTAAATCTGAAAATGTACAGGTATCAGAAAGCACGCAGTCCCCCGAGTCCCCAGTATCAATGACTGACTTTTCCATAGCCTCTCACTCACTATTTTAACCAGTTGAGAGTTTTGGTCTCCCGAAAAGGTGAAGGACTATCTTACACAACCGTAGTACAGCACGTATGAATCGGGTCCGGTTACCCGAAACTTTGACAGAGCAACTACAGTTTTGTAGGCCTGCTCGGTTGTTTGTGGAATTCAATTTCGAAGTTCGACCACAGATTCGTGGTCTCGACACGCTACCTCTCCAGATCTCATCAACATTTAATGCAAATGGTCTAAGATTTTTAGAGCGTTATTTTTCCACCTCATATTTGTGTTGAGGATGAAAATGTTCAGAAAGTATTCTTGTATAATTTGTAATTTCACTTTAAATCGAAAATACCGCGACACGCAGCAGAAGTTTGACTTGTAGGCCCGCCTGGGCCTGATGTTCCAAATCATTGACGCAAGTCAAAGCTATGATCGTAATATATCCTCCTTTCATTCATAAAAAAGTTGTATGCTCTGTTTATGCCCTTTGTGATTGATGTACAATTAGAGAAAAGTTTAACCCTCCACGCGTCACTTATCCAAAGTACTCCAATATGTTTGCTTTGACAGGAGTTCCAGTTGAAAGTAAACATGAGATCCTGCTAGATCCTGAGAAAGATATGGCCTGTGGGAAGTTCGCATTTAAAAAGATTCGTTCACACTATTTGATTTACATCTTCCATAAAAGTAACCGTAGGTGAACAGATACACCTTCAGCCCCCCCCCCCCCCCCCCCCACATCGCCGATCAAATGTAATTATCTTTCCAGTTCAGTCCTAAAGAAATATGGGCTGTCACTCCTTACTGTGACAAGCTATAGTTCCAAATAACAAATACGGCACATAAGCTATATGTTTTCGGTGTCGAGAAATATGATCCGAAGACCCCCCTCATAAAGTTCTGTCAGTGATTAGTAAAAATGTTTGGTGCTGATCAAGAAGTAATCAATCGAGACTTTCGGAAAAAAAATAAATATACTACTCAAAGTTTGCTAAGCACCAAGTATATCCAACTACCTGTTTTACGTTTTAGTTGAAATATTGTAATGAAAAGTTATATATTTTTTATTTAATTATATCTTTAATGATTTAAGTACAGAAATTAAGATTTTAGTTGTGTTTGACATTATTTTTTAGCTTTTGAATACGATAACCATGGAAAATAAATATTATTGGCAAAGAGGAAATTTTTCAATTTGCCAAAAATTTGACGGAGCGAACTGGTATGGGTTCAGTATCGAGTATGAGACCCGTCACTATTATTTACAGCTTGACAACACCTTCTCATGCTCCCAATCAGGTTCCTGGTGGTCCTTTATGGAATGCTGTTCCATTTTTGGGCCAGTATGGCACCCAGCTCCTGGATACTTTTTGGCTGGACTGGACGGGATGAAATTGCAAGCTGCACCTCATTCCAGACATGTTCGATTGGATTGAGGTCAGGGGATCTTGTTGGCCAGTCCATACGCTCAATCACCTCCCTCTGACGGTACTCCCCGACAGCATGTGCAACATGAGGACGAGCGTTATCGTCCATCAGAATGAATCTATCACCCACTGCACCTGCATACAATCTGACATGGGCACCCAGGATCTCATTAATATACCGCTGTGCAGTCAATGTGTTGCGAAATTAAGTAAAAAGTCTATCGATCAGTGATCGTAAATTCTGACCCCAAGCGTTGTGTTTACTGGCAGTTCTGTGAGAATCCACCAGTCCGTGGCGTTTTGTGATTCCTTACCAGACGATATCAGACACAGGCTCCAGATTTTAGGTTCAGTTCAGTAGGTAAGTTCACGAACTTGTCGTGTACATCAGAACGAAGACCAGATTCAAATTATCTACTCATTTATTCTATTAACAAATTCGCGACTAACCTGTCGTTGTCTCTGGCATAAAAATGTAAATTGTATCAAACAACAAAGTTCATTCCTTCAATAGCAGCGGCGGCATCCGGGGTTCTCCTTGTAGACCGTTTAGTGTTCGTCAGGAGCCCAGAGACAACTTTAACTTTTCTAAGCAGTCAGAAATTGGTGCTTATCATAGTGTACACCAAATTTCTGATGCAATACCTGGGGTACGTGACGACCGTCAGCAAATTCTCCCTGAGTTTTGGAGAATTTAGGGAAAGTCCCTTGACGTGGCGGTCGCCATTTTGTGGACTCTATTACTGCTATGCAAACTGTCGGTTACTCTGCATGCAGTCCATGGAATATCTGCTATAAAATAGTATCCTGCCGTGCGTCAGGTTAACCGACAGAATGATCTGGTGACTTGTGCAATTTTGCAACTCAGCATCCCAGATATCCGGGGAGCCTCACCAGGTACATGTTATGATTTGTTGGACAGTTCGAACACCAACATCTCAGGAATACTGCTGAATGTTATTGTTCCATCCATCAACAAATCCTACAATTTTACTTGCTTGTTGACATTCAATATTGGCCTGCAAAGGCATGCCTAATAATGTCAACAGAACATCTGGCGTGTACCCACAAAGAACGCCTGTACTCTGGTCGCCAGTTTAATACAATTCCATGTATTTTATTGTCATGTTCAATTTATGTTATTACTGTTAATAAATCTTGAATCCATGTTACCAAATAAATCCTCATAACACTTTAATGGGCTCGAGTTCTTTATCCAAGCTTGCGATCTTGATTAACCCCTGTGGGCTCACTTCACATCAAATGTAACACGTTCAAGGATACAGAGGTATGTACGTCCATCCCCGCTGACGTCGCCCCTGACCATCATTGGCCCTCCATCATAGGGCCATGCTCAGCAATGTTGGTTGCAAGGAATCGCTCTCCTGGTTTTCTCCATACCCTAGAACGCCTATCTGTCTCCAATCTTCTCTGGCCCATCCAACTCGGTCCATGGTCCTTTCATATTGTGTCTGGCGGTGGTTCTGGGACAGCGGAATGCGAATACATGGTCTTCTCGATCGGAGACCACATTCGTGCAAGCTTGCCCGGATAGTCTGCGCCGAAACATTTACCCAGGATGCATTCTGAAGGTCACTGCGAAGCTGGGATGCTGTGGCAAAGCGGTTCCTACAGGCCAGAAAGATCAAAAACCGGTCTTCAGCTGCAGATGTTGCCCTGTCTCTGACACCACCATGCTGTCTTACTGGTGTGCCATACTGCTGAAATCTTGCCCAGGCTCCGATCACCGTATGGTGCACACCAAGGGCTTCATCAACCTGACGATGGGTAGCCCCTTGCTCCACCATCCCTACAGCCCGCCACATTTCTGCTTCAGACAAATGTCTTCTTACATTTGCTTTTGCCATATTCTGTCATTAAATCACAAGGGTTTGTGTTGAAATGAAGATTGTATGCACTACACATGTCATTTACATGTAGACAGTACACGAAAACATCATGAAAATTAAGGGGTACATGCTTTCCTTGACTATCACGAAAAAGTTTGCCTGACAAAGAGAGGTTATGAAAACACTGGGGACCATCTCAATACATTCCTCAACCATATCCACCAAAAATATCGCAAATATGTCACAAGCAAATTTCACAATAGACACCCACCCCCACTCTCCCATTAAAATCCAAAATAAACTTATAAACTTAGTAAGAACAGCTGTCTTTGGGGGGGTTTCATAATGTTCTTTAACTGGTACCACCAATTTAAACCTCTGTGGGCTGCTGTGGGCCTCAATCTACAAATGACAAGCTGTTCATTATCAGGCTTGGCCAGAGCAGGTGTACATATACGGGAACAAATTTTCATTTGAATTGTTCTGTCAGTATTCTCAGGTGTTTGCTACTTTCCTCTTCTATCCATACAAATTCTATTAATAAATAAATAACTTGGGTTGAATTTAGTGCATCAGAGAGAATTTTCCCAAAATATTGTCTGCACATTTTCTACATTTCGAACAAGACACCCACCCCCTACTAACGTGTGACATTTTCCCAGATTAAGCCCAATATTCTCACATTTGAAGTCTCCTGATGTCGTATTTATGTTAAGAGTGTGATGTACAACATAATCTTTAAGGTTTGAAACACAAATGGTGGTATATATTAGCTGATATATTGATATATTTTTAAAAAATTCAAAACATTGCACAAGTTGGAAATGCACCTTTTTGGCGCACTCAAGAGACCCACCCACCCTCACGTCACGTCTTGCAAATTTTTGGTGCTCCCCCCCCCCCCCCCCGATGATGTGTCAAATATTTGGTGCTTAGCAAACTTTGAGTAGTATAGAAATATATAAAGAACCTTCTCCACCAGCGATGTAGTACTGCTGTTTAAACCTGGCCATACCAAAAATAAGCTATTTATCTGTGGAGCAGTCAAAAGGCAATATTGTGGTTTATGCATCAGCTCACCATTGGAGAAGGGCGTCCATTTGTGTGATTCGATATTCTGCACTTATTGTGGTAAAATGATAAAGGAAAGCGTACTCAAATAACAGAGATCAGTAAAAATATGTTTCAACTATTTATTCCACAATAACGTTTGAAAGAATACGTCAGGAAGCGTGTGCGTTTTCACTATGACAAAGTTTTTTTTTTACAAATTTCAGACATGTGCATGGGAAGTCGGATATAAATTTGGATCCAAAATTTCGCTCCTATGCATATCGACCCATTCTAATAAATTGAGTCAAACATGATCTTATATGCGTGGGCAAATTATATTTTGCTTGAGGTTGTCAAGTAGCCTGGTGCAAAACACAGAAACAGTACATGGATAGCGGACCAATTTGGAAACACCCATCAAGTGTAAATTTCACCCAGATAATAGCTCATGTTTAGTGAAGCTGCGCAAAAAACATTAAAAAATTAGCAAGGCAGCTCCCATATGTAACCGCGACAAACCAGCGGCTGGCCAAAGTGTTATTATGTAATCAGAAGCTGTATGATTAGTGTTTTTTCCAGCAATTAAACCAGTGGCAATGATCTCGCAATGAAAGAGACACCACACTAGCGTATTATTGACATAATCAAACAAATACCAATCATTGTATGAACCTGATGTTTTCAGAAGCCGATTATTGTGGATGTGTTAATTTGAAATTATCGTTCCAGCAGAATAAATTGACAATGTCAATAGCCTAACACCTCACCCATTTGACACAGAAAATTAGGTTGTTTTTTTTAAACTACCATTCTCTCTCTCTCTCTCTGTCTCTCTCGGTCTCTCTCTCTTTGTCTCTCTCTGACTCTCTCTGACTGTCTATAGCAATACTAAACATTATAAGAAAATAGATTCACTTATTTGGCCTAGTGATATCGAAAAATTCAATAAGATCTTAAAATTTCTCCTCGACGAAGGTCACATTACCAAAAAACAATTGAAATATTTAACAGCTAAGCTCAGTGCTCAAACAAGACAATTTTATATCCTACCAAAGATCCACAAGGACCGTTCTTCATGGACGGATGACTTAACTCCACCCGGGAGGCCAATTGTATCAGATTGTAATTCGGAATCTTATGCGATCTCGGAATTAATTGATTATCATCTGAAACCTATAGCAAATAGACATCCGAGCTATCTAAAAAATACACAGGATTTCCTGTCAAAAATTTCGAAATTGAAAATATCGAAAAATGCAATTCTGGCTACTTTGGATATCGACAGTATGTATACGAACATTGATATTGATAAAGGTGTTAAATCAGTTAAAAATGCATTTGAAAAATATCCGGATGCGAAACGCCCGGATGAACAAATTTTGGATCTTTTAGAGCTGAGCTTAAAAGGTAATGACTTTCAATTCAATGGAGAATATTTTCTATAAATAATGGGTTGTCCTATGGGTAAAAGATTCAGTCCTAATTTTGCAAGCATTTATGTAGCGGAATGGGAGGAAAATGCCTTAAGCAAATGTGCAAAGCGTCCTCTCGTATATCTCAGGTATTTAGATGACATTTTTATTATTTGGGAACATTCAAAAGAAGATTTTGATGAATTTTTAGAAATTTTGAACAATCACGATCCAAATATTAAATTGAAAGCTACTATCAGTGAAAATTCTGTTGATTTTCTCGATGTGACCTTGTATAAAGGCAAGCAATTTCAGGCGTCCGGTCATTTAGATTATAAAGTGTATTTTAAACCAACTGATTCACATCAATTGTTGCACACAAAATCATTTCATCCTCAACATACATTTAAAGGTATCATCAAATCACAACTCATTCGTTTCCACCGCAATTCAAGTGATAAGGTAAATTTCAATGAGGCTTGTTCTACTCTATTTGGCGCCCTCAGATCGAGAGGGTACTCGCTGCGCCTTTTGCGTAGCCTGAAATCCCAAACCTTGAAAAAGCTCGAAAGTCCAGCTGAAACTACCAATTTCGAACCACTGAAGATTGAACACGACATACCGTTGCAAAATGGTAGTGGCGCGGTATTTAATTGCAAAAAGCCTCGTTGTAGACTGCATACATTTATGCCTGATCAGAAAGAGGAATTTTCCTCCGAACAAACGAAAAATCATTATCAGATCCGTAACCCCCTCCATTGTGATTCACCAAACATTATTTACCTTATCACTTGTAAGCGATGTCGGAAACAGTATGTTGGTCAAAGTCAAAATCCTTTCCGAGAACGTGCTACTAGACACAAACAGGATATAAAACATAATGCTGATGCCCCAGTAGCACAACATTTTAACCTTCTTGGCCATTCTTTGGACGATTTCGAAATCCACCCAATTGAACAACCACCAATTAAAGACACATTAGAAGAAACGGATGAATTTAGAAAAAAAACGTGAAGCTTTTTGGATCAATACGCTTCAAACCCTCTGGCCATTTGGTATGAACATATCAGAGGGCGAATGCGAAAAGAGGTCCATCATTCCTTTCACTTTAATGTACAACAGAATGAATATCGAAATAGCAAAATTGTTAAAAGATGAATTTAATTTTACCAATGCTAAATTAAATGAACCTTTGAATGTTCGACCTTTCATCGCCTATAAGAAAAACAAAAGCTTGCGTAACATCCTTGTAAGGACTAAATTAGAGCCCATCAATTAATAACATCAATTTTTGCCAGTCAGTTTAACCAGTTTCTAAGCTCATCACTTAGTTTAAATCAATTTTGTGTAATTTTTTGTCATGTTTGAAACCCATCAGGGTTCAGTAAATGAAAACAATTTTTCGGCGGCAGTGTATGCACCATATTGGGCTCCTAGAGCAGCATTTGGCCAACCGGAATTTCCCGAAACAGTTGGAGAAGAAAGTAGACGAGTTAGGTGGCTTTCTAAAGCCGGCTCTTCCCACCCCACACATTTTTCTGTTTTTCGACAGATTAGTGTGGGATGGGCCAACCAAACGTTAAATGCTTTAGTTGAGCATTACAAGATAAATCTAAACCAGTTGAAGCCTAAGATAACTTTGGCTATGCGACCACCTCCTGGACTCGAAAAAATAGACTTCAACAGCGCTTCGGCGCGTGCCTTGATCTGGGCTCAAAAAAACTTTAAAAATAAGATGACAGATAAGACGATTTCGGCCTATGAGTCTTACATTTCGGAACTTCGCCCAGCGTCTGGAGTAAGGAACAATACGGGAGGGAGCAAGCAAACTCCGGCCCGTGTTGTCCCTCTACCCCAACGCGAAAAGCAAAATAAGAAAAGATCAAGGCAAAGCACTTCTCCCTCTTCTTTTCCTTCTACTTCTTCTTTCTCTCAGAGTAAGCGCCTCAATTTGCAAACATCTCCGGTCCATATTGTGAACGAAGATGCTCGCAAATTGAGTAACGCTGTCTCGCCTCGTCTTGCTCCTCTACCTCCTCCTCCTCCTCAGCCTTTCTTCTCTGGTTCTCCTAGTGCTCTCACTAGAACTCCTCCTCCTCCTTCTGTTTCTTCTCCTACTTCTGTTTCCTCTCCTGCTTCTGTTTCTTCTCCCCCTTCTCCTGCCTCTAGTGTGGTTCAACCAGGTATATCGTACTCAGAGAAAGTCAAATCACCGAGCCGCAACTCGGGCCGCTCATTTGATTCTAAATTCTCCCAGTTTCGGCATAAAAGCGGAGTTAATTTTGACAAAAGGAATTGGCGCCTCCTCGAAGTTTGTAAAAACATCCTTACGATTGGAAGTTCAAATTTAGGACGCATTGATCGAAATCCCCATCCGGACATCCAGGTGGAGTGTTACCCCGGCGCCAAATTCAATCATCTGCGCTCTATGTTTAAAAGGCACAGGGGCCAGTCCAGTCCCCAAAAAATATTATTAAATATTGGCGTGAATTCTCGAAACGATAATTCTGATCTCGTAGTTAAGCAGTTGCGGAATATGCTTAGCGATATCAGGGTCAAGTTTAGATCAGCAAAAATTTATTTCGCTGAACTAAACTTTTCGCAAAAACTCCCTCAGGCTGAGAGGAGAACCCTGAGCATCATCAACGAAACCATTCGGAAAGTGAAGGACGTTAACGTGATACCAAAAATTGATGACGCGAAGTTTGATGTTGCTCAGGATTTAATCCATTGGACCACGAGAACCGCCAATATTATGTACTATCACTGGTTGAACCACCTAAATTTAAACTAAGTAAAGGCAAAAGTAACAGCCGCCTAACAGATGAGGGATTAGGAACTAATGTGGTTAACCTGTCTGGCACCAATGACCTAACAACCCAAGAGAAATCTCTTTTAGATCGCGGTTTAACTTTTGTACCAGCACCAAAGCCTAAAACTGATAACCAAACAAATTTACCATCATACAACTGTAATTTTCTTAGGCAAATGAAATTAGCCGACCGCTTTAGAAACTCCAGCGGTCGGAAACTTCCTTTTACAGAATTATCTGGTTGGTCACCTCCAGATAGTGAAGTAGATCCCGAAATTATTGAGGCTAGCAAACGAATCATCAAAAAGGTGTTCAGCATGAACATACTCTCCGATAAAGACAATTTAACAGCTGGTGAAAGGAGAGCCCTCACGAAACTTCGAAAAAATAAGAAATTAGTAATTAAACCAGCCGACAAAGGTGGGTCGGTAGTTGTTCTATCTCGGGATAATTATATAAAGGAAGCCATGAGACAACTCAGCAATACTAAACATTATAAGAAAATAGATTCACTTATTTGGCCTAGTAATATCGATAAATTCAATAAGATCTTAAAATTTCTCCTCGACGAAGGTCACATTACCAAAAAATATTTAACAGCTAAGCTCAGTGCTCAAACAAGACAATTTTATATCCTACCAAAGATCCACAAGGACCGTTCTTCATGGACGGATGACTTAACTCCACCCGGGAGGCCAATTGTATCAGATTGTAATTCGGAATCTTATGCGATCTCGGAATTAATTGATTATCATCTGAAACCTATAGCAAATAGACATCCGAGCTATCTAAAAAATACACAGGATTTCCTGTCAAAAATTTCGAAATTGAAAATATCGAAAAATGCAATTCTGGCTACTTTGGATATCGACAGTATGTATACGAACATTGATATTGATAAAGGTGTTAAATCAGTTAAAAATGCATTTAAAAAATATCCGGATGCGAAACGCCCGGATGAACAAATTTTGGATCTTTTAGAGCTGAGCTTAAAAGGTAATGACTTTCAATTCAATGGAGAATATTTTCTATAAATAATGGGTTGTCCTATGGGTAAAAGATTCAGTCCTAATTTTGCAAGCATTTATGTAGCGGAATGGGAGGAAAATGCCTTAAGCAAATGTGCAAAGCATCCTCTCGTATATCTCAGATATTTAGATGACATTTTTATTATTTGGGAACATTCAAAAGAAGATTTTGATGAATTTTTAGAAATTTTGAACAATCACGATCCAAATATTAAATTGAAAGCTATCAGTGAAAATTCTGTTGATTTTCTCGATGTGACCGTGTATAAAGGCAAGCAATTTCAGGCGTCCGGTCATTTAGATTATAAAGTATATTTTAAACCAACTGATTCACATCAATTGTTGCACACAAAATCATTTCATCCTCAACATACATTTAAAGGTATCATCAAATCACAGCTCATTCGTTTCCACCGCAATTCAAGTGATAAGGTAAATTTCAATGAGGCTTGTTCTACTCTATTTGGCGCCCTCAGATCGAGAGGGTACTCGCTGCGCCTTTTGCGTAGCCTGAAATCCCAAACCCTGAAAAAGCTCGAAAGTCCAGCTGAAACTACCGATTTCGAACTACAGAAGATTGAACACAACAGACCGTTGCAAAATAGTAGTGGCGCGGTATTTAATTGCAAAAAGCCTCGTTGTAGACTGCATACATTTATGCCTGATCAGAAAGAGGAATTTTCCTCCGAACAAACGAAAAATCATTATCAGATCCGTAACCCCCTCCATTGTGATTCACCAAACATTATTTACCTTATCACTTGTAAGCGATGTCGGAAACAGTATGTTGGTCAAAGTCAAAATCCTTTCCGAGAACGTGCTACTAGACACAAACAGGATATAAAACATAATGCTGATGCCCCAGTAGCACAACATTTTAACCTTCCTGGCCATTCTTTGGACGATTTCGAATTCCACCCAACTGAACAACCACCAATTAAAGACACATTAGAAGAAACGGATGAATTTAGAAAAAAACGTGAAGCTTTTTGGATCAATACGCTTCAAACCCTCTGGCCATTTGGTATGAATATATCAGCGGGCGAATGCGAAAGGAGGTCCATCATTCCTTTCACTTTAACGTACAACAGAATGAATATCGAAATAGCAAAAATGTTAAAAGATGAATTCAATTTTACCAATGCTAAATTAAATGAACCTTTGAATCTTCGACCTGTCATCGCCTATAAGAAAAACAAAAGCTTGCGTAACATCCTTGTAAGGACTAAATTAGAGCCCATCAATGAATAACATCAATTATTGCCAGTCAGTTTAACCAGTTCCTAAGCTCATCACTTAGTTTAAATCAATTTTGTGTAATTTTTTGTCATGTTTGAAACCCATCAGGGTTCAGTAAATGAAAACAATTTTTCGGCGGCATATTAAAAGAAAAAAAACGTTTCGGTATGAAATGTCTGTGCCAGTGCGATTTTTTAACCTCAAACACACACACTCTCTCTCTTCCGCTTTCTCTCTATCTCTCTATCTGTCTTCTCTCTCTCTCTCTCGGCACTGAAACTGGTAAGTTATTAAGGCAGGAAGACGAAGGGGCACTGGGTTGGGGCATCCATGCGTCGCATGGGTGGGAAGGGGGCTGCGAGTCACAAGATGGTTTGGGAATTTAAAAAAAAAAATTGGGAATGAGGAAGGTTAACCCCCTCATGAAATTTCTACTTCACCGGCTGTGGGGAGGATTTCACACCCAACTTATACTTACATTTATAAGTAAAAGTTAAGGTACCGCTGGCATTTTTTTAAATACCGCTAGCGCTTCTACTACTCCCTTAAACTTGAAAATAATTGCTCCCTTCCGCAGTGGTTCAGTGGTAATCTACTTCTCCTGTAATTATATGAACTCCAACAGGTGAATTTCAGTAACACGCATCGGCACGAACCAGTGACATGAATGTTCTTCGCGTTAGCTCAACGATTGTCTGGGCCGAACGTAATAGGGGCGATTTGTCCTCCAATTAAAAGCACATGATGAGCAGCGACCTTGTTACGAATCTAAAAGGCTGTGTTTTGACTTTGAATAAAGTTTAAAACTGTCGTATGTAACAATGTTATAGCGAATAAATGGGACAATTAAAACTCATTCTACCGTGTTTACTGTTGTTTTATCTTGTTATTCAATTCCAGTGAATGAAAGCGAACAGGATATTTAAATACCAAAAACTGAGCTCCTTACAGTAAGGGTGTCTGAAAACCTATGAAATTTAGGCCTTTATTCGTAGATTCTTCAAGCGATAGTCAGTAGGGTGGGGATGGGGATGGGGATGTCATAGACCGGGACTCACACCTTTATTCAGTGGTAAATAACACTTCACATAACACATTGTGAAAAAAGGCGGGGAACTTGCACGTTTTGATGATGATCATATAGCAGGCCAGGGGCGGCGGGGCAGGAGGGGCACGCCCCCCCCCACACACTTTTTTCACCAATTATAGGAACACAAACGGCATTTTCTGACATAATGTACATAACCCCTATAGACACAACACATTTCTTTCTCATCAATTCTCATTCGATTCATATATACTGTTTTTCTTTTCTCGTTTACTTTTACCCTGTGATTTTGCAAAATATAAATTTGCATTCAAAGGCAAAGAACTAGTTTAATTCAATTCAATCCAAAGTATACGAATTGCGGGGGGGGGGGGGGGGGGGGGACGCCATATAGGTTGTAGTGTGTACCAAAAGGTAAGATATATAAAGACGAATGCTACTCTTAAATCAAAAACAAAAAAAAATAAATCCACCACTACTACCCTAATCTGTGGTAACACCCGAAGACAGCCGATTTAATACGAAGACACCTGATGCCACATGATTCACCATGGATCGGTCAATATTCAATATCGCAAAATAATAACAATAAGGTGGAGGTTGAGGTCGCTGAGGTTAGTGTCTTAAATAGGGTGTGCATAAGGGTGAGGGGTAGCGTATATAAATTTATATATTTTGCACGAATAAGCCGTCCCGCAACTATTGACCCCCCCCCCCCCCCCCCGCCCCGAAGAAAAATTATTTTCCAGCCTACACCCTAATGGTACCTATAGAGGTGTGACCCCCGCTTTTTGGTCTGACTCCCCACTTTTTTTTAGCTTCCGCCGCCTCTGTAGCAGGCCTATTTTACAGAGTTCAAAACAATATGTACTAACACACGAGCACATCTCGATACGATAATCATACAGTTTCTTATATGCAAGGTACCCTAGCTTGCACTAGGTCAAGCCATTGTATAGACTGATACGGGCTTGAATAAATGGAGTGATCTGATTGAGTCTAGATTTGGTCAAAGGCAGATATCAAGACAGAATCGGGGGGAGGGGGGGGGGGGTAGCCACTAAGCTTGTGGTAGTGCCACAAGTCAATAGCAATTGTACGAGGTAGTAATGGCAAAAGACTGCAAGGGTGATAGAAGACTGTAGTATTGGGTAAATACAATAGTATTGGATCACACGACAGAAGTAGGAGATGTGGTTTTCGACCACTATCAGGTAGATCCCAGCTGGTGGACCCCGGAAGTGACATCATACCGCAATGTATTATGGGTATCACGTGGTTGTCATGGTAGCCCGGGTGAGCAGCCATGTTGTTACGTCATTGTCATGGTGACGGGTGATGTGAGTGCGCATGCGCAGCTCGTGTTGTTAGGGTGATATTTGTTTCCGTCGTCCATTTTGTTCGCAGGAGGCCGCCATCATTGTTTCTATGGTGGCACATGGTTGCTATGTTACCCAAATTCATCTTATAGGTTAGGGGTATGTTCGGATGGTATGTTCGCTTGTTCAAGAGTAATTTGCCGATTCGGAGAATTACCCAAATGAGCCCGAGAATGCCCGTAAATCACCGAAAAGTTCCCTTTTTAACCGAAACGCACCGGTCTGGGGTAACACGTAGTGCTATAGACCCTTGAAAGGTTGTGTTCCGTTCAACTGGAGTATGTTTTAGAACGACTTCCTTAAATAATTACCTAAATAAACCCGACAATCCCGCCAAAGCACCGAAATCCACTGCAAACTACCGGAACCCACTTGGTAAAGCCTCATTTTGGACAGGGATGTTTTATGAAGGCTCGAATTTTGTTATTCCGGGTCAAAATCCTCGTTTCTCCGACCTGCTTCCATAGAGTACTATTCCGTTCTTCTGGAGTATGACTCGCTTTCGTCCGTCTGTTTTGTTACTACTTCTGATAAAGGAACCAATCAGATTACTTCTCCAGGATTAAACAACCAATCAAATTGCTCTATTAACCTTAGCTCACGTCCATCATCTTCTTCGTTCCAACGATTGTGATCTACGTACACAATGTGCGAATAGCACATGCAGCACATGCAAAATGTGCCAATATGTGGATGTGTGCAAGTGCACAATGTGCGCACAAGACATGCAACACATGCGCACATACGGGTATTTGTGGACTAGTGGGGACCAGTGTTTGGGGACTAGCGAGGACCAGGCTTTGGGGACTAGTGGGGACCAGGCTTTGGGGACCAAGGCATGGGTACCAAGGTTTGAGGACCAGTGTCAGAAATATTGTCTAACCACCGTCTTAACCCAGTACCAAAGTTTCTGCTACCAACAGTGTTACCGTTGTAACCAAGGTCTTGACTTATTCCACCACTCTGCTAAATCCATCACTACTATTATGAAATGTGAGTGTACACAATGTGCAAATAGCACATGTAGCACACCAGCACATGCAAAATGTACCAATATGAGCCTGTATTCAAGTGAACAGTGTGCTCTCAAAACATGCAGCACATACGCACATACGAGTATTCGAGGACCAGCAAAGGCCAGTGTTTGGGGACTAGTGAGGACCAGGCCTTGGCGACTAGTGAGGACCGGGCTTTGGGGACCAAGGCATGGGTACCAAGGTTTGAGGACCAGTGTCAGAAATAATGTCTAACCATCGTCACTTAACTCAGTACTAAAGTTTCTCCTACCAATAGTGTTACCGTTTGCAACCAAGGTCTTGGCTTATTCCACCACTCTGCTGAATCCATCACTACTACTATGAGATGTGCTTGTACACAATGTCCAAATAGCATATGTAGCGGCGCATCAGCACATGCAAAATGTTCCAATATGTGCCTGTGTGCAAGTGCGCAATGTGCCCACAAAACATGCAGCACATGCGCACATACGGGTATTTGAGGACCAGTGAGGACCAGTGTTTAGGGACTAGTGAGGACTAGGCTTTAGGGACTAGTGAGGACCATTGTGAGGACTAGTGACTACTATGAGATGTGATTGTACGCAATGTGCAAATAGCACCTGTAGCACATGCAAAATGTACCGATATGTGCCTGTGTGCAAGTACACAATGTGCGCACAAAACATGCAGCACATGCGTACATACTGGTATTTGAGAACCAGTGTTTGAGGACTAGTGAGGACCAGGCTTTGGAGACTAGTGAGGACCAGTGTGAGGACTAGTGACTACTATGAGATGTAATTGTACACTCTGTGCAAATAACACACGTAGCACATGCAAAATTTGCCAATATGTGCCTGTGTGCAAGTGCACAATGTGCGCACAAAACATGCAGCACATGCGCACATATGGGTATTTGAGGACCAGTGTTTGAGGACTTGTGAGGACCAGTGGCTGAGGACTATTTCTGACCCTGGCCCTCAAACCTTTGCCCCAAGCCTTGGTTGCCACGCCTTGGTCCCCACAAGTCGCCAAAGCCTGGTCCTCACTTGCCCTCAAACACTCGTCATCAAATACCCGTATGTGCGCATGTGCTGCGTGTTTTGTGCGCACATTGTGTACTCCTCACTAGTCCCCAAACACTGGCCCACACTAATCCCCAAAGCCTGGTCCTCACAAGTCCCCAAACACTGGTCCCCAAATACCCGTATGTGCGCATGTGCTGCGTGTCTTGTGTGCACATCGTGCACTTGCACACAGGCACATTTTGCATGTTCTACATGTGCTATTTGCACATTGTGTACGATCACATCTCATAGTAGACCTCACACTGGTCCCCACTAGTCCCCAAAGTCTGGTCCTCACTTGTCCCCAAAGGATGGCCTTTGCTGTTCCTCAAATACTTGTATGTGCGTATGTGTTGCATGTTTTGAGAGCACATTGTGCACTTGCACACAGGCACATATTGGTACACTTTGCATGTGCTGATGTGGTACATGTGCTATTTGCACATTGTGTACAATCACATCTCATAGAAGTAGTGGTGGATTTAGCAGAGTGGCGGAATAAGTCAAGACCTTGGTTGCAAACGGTAACGCCGTTGGTAGCAGGAACTTTAGTTAGGTGGTTAGACAAAATTTCTGACACTGGTCCTCAAACCTTGGTCCCACACTAGTTCCCAAAGCCTGGTCCCCACTAGTCCCAAACCCTGGTCCTCACTAGTCCCCAAACACTGGCCCCCATTGGTCCACAAATACCCGTATATGCGCATGTGCTGTATGTCTTGTGTGCACATTGTGCACTTGCACACAACCAGATATTGGCACATTTCGCATGTGCTGATGTGCTGCATGTGCTATTCGCACATTGTGTACGTAGATAATAATCGTTGGAACGAAGAAGATGATGGACGTGATCTGATTGGTTATTTTATCAGAAGTAGTAACAAAACAGATGGAAGAGAGCAAGTCATACTCCAGAAGAACGGAAAAGCACTCTGTGGAAGCAGGTCGGAGAAACGAGAATTTTGACTCGGAATAACAAAATTCGAGTCTACATAAAATATCCCTGTCCAAAATGAAGCTTTACTAAGTCGGTTTCGGTAGTTTGCGGTGGATTTTGGTGCTTTGGAGGGATTGTCAGGTTTATTTGGGTAATTATTAAGGAAGTCGTTTCAAAAACAATACTCCAGTTAAATCGAACACGACCTTTAAAAGGTCTATAGCCCTATGTGCTAGTCTAAACAGGTGCGTTTCGGTTAAAAAGGGTACTTTCCGGTGATTTAGGGCATTCTCGGGCTCATTTTGGGTAATTCTGCGAATCGGGAAATTACTCTTGTGCAATCGAACATACCCTTCGAACATACCCCTATCCTATAAGACGCTTTTGGGTAACATAGCAACCACGTGTCATCATAGAATCAAAGATGGCAGCCTCTTGCATACAAAATGGTCGACGGAAACAAGTATCACCCTCACAAACATGCGCACTCACATCAGCCACCACCATGACAATGACGTCAAACCATGGTTGCTCACCGGGGCTACCATGACAACCACGTGATACCCATAATACATTGCGGTATGACGTCACTTCCAGGATCCACCAGCCGGGGTCCACCTGATAGAGGTCGAAAATAACATCTACTACTCACGACAGATGGTGGTGACCATGGACAACTGGTGGCCTTGGAGCTTGGAAAGGTGTGGGTGGTCTAGAAAGACGGATCAAACAGGTACTAGAAACCATAACTATCATCAGATAGATATCCTGCAAAAGGTATCCTATAAAGGGTATAGTCAACAGGTATCTTCAAAAAGTATCTTCAAAAGTTATCCTCAAATAGTACAATACTATGTGTCCTCAAATACCGAAATGAGTCGTAGAGCAGTAAGTAGAGTCACTCGTTCGAGCAATTGCTCTATATTTCATTGGCTCGATGAGATTTGAGTCGCTCGAGCGATCTGATGTAACTATCACGTCTTTCCTATTTTTCAGTAGGCGCGGCAGAAAACTATAGTGTCTGGTAAATAAAGCCGATCATAGGACAGATCACGGTGACTTTTGGTAAGTCAACAGTAATGATCTTAGAGATGTAAAGGTCCAGAATCCAAGCTTTACCCATAACCCCAACAATACCCCTGGGCCTAGCATTAGTAAACTACTTGTACCAACTGTGGGCTAGCACTAGAACACCTAAGATAGATATTTGTACTAAGGGCTAACAATAGGCATATGGGGTACAAAGAGTTTCTCCTATACTACTCTACCAGACAACCAAGCATAACACTGCGTGGCTTAGCATTACGTAGCATCCGTACTTACTTAGGACAGTATAACGAGTAGGTGGATCAATAGTACTATGGGCTACCACTGAACCCGCGGGAATACAGCCCTTACATCATATCAGGGTTGGGGTATTCGTATTCGGTATTCAGTCGTCTTCAATACATTTTTTCAAGTATTCGAATGTATTCAGTATTCATGCAATTTTAAAGTATTCGTTTTCGTATTCGAATACAGTCAAATTTGAGATGTATTCATGAATACTTTTTGAATACTTTTCTTGTTTTTAATACACACATATACAGTATTTGTAAAAAAAATATTGTAATTATCTCTATTAGAAAGTAGTAAAGAATTAAACTAATACTTTTGAAGTGCTTTTTAACAGCAACAGGCTAATTCACTTTAATAGCTGTTTCAAATAGCTTGTTTGTTTCACTGTAAACTGAATATTGTAATTGTACAGATTATTCTTAGGACAAAGGATATCGGTCTGGCCAAAGTATTGATTTTTAATCCCTAAACAACTCCATTATCCAATTAATACTAATCTAATATTTTTCTACAGTAATATTAGAAATAAGGTGTAGACCGATAGATCTATAAAATTATTGTGCTTGAATTACCACATTTTTCCAATAGTGCAGTAATTGCTTAATTGATTTTAGTGAATAGCACTGGCCAGTTTTTTTTATTCTCCCCAGCAATGTATGTTTAAATATTAATAAAAGACATGAAGCAAAGAGGCCACAATTAGCCACGATTAATAGACATTATTAAGGGTCATAAAATGCAGTTTAGAAGAAAAAAACTTTAAAAAATACCCCCAAAATTGTGTTAATTTCTCACAGTTCCCTATTTAATGATTTTATTTTTCCATTTTTTCCTACTTTGGGGTCATAAGATGCAGTTTAGAAGAAAAAAATCCTGAAAAAATAGAAAAAAAATTGGCGTTGATAGTATGTATATGGCGATATATATATATATAGAACCCGTAAACCAATTTAAGGGAGACCGTTTATGCTTAGAATACAGTCTTAAGGAGACCGCCATATTAAGGCGACCACTGTCGGTCTACTTAAAACTTTGGGTGATTCAAAAGGATAATAAATCTAATTTTGAAGGCACAACAGACATTGGAGATGGAAAAGTAGATGTTAATGATCATTTCGGAACAATTTATGACAGATCTTTAATTTTCTTGTTCCGTGCGGTAACCATAATTAAATGGGTGCGAGTCGTTTCGGCACCGAGTCGATTCGGCACCAAGTCGATTCGGCACCGGGGTAAGTCGTTTCGGCACCCGGTCAGGTCGTTTCGGCACCGAGTCGTTTCGGCACCAAGTCGTTTCGGCACCAAAGGTAAGTCGTTTCGGCACCTAGATTTTTTAGCCCTGCGGGGTTAGAAAAAAACATAACAACAATTAAAACTTGCCTTAAATTCAAAGTTTTATTAAGATATCTTTCAAATATATGAAAATAACAACAAACAATATTTTTGACATTCAGTTTAGTGGTAGCACAATATCACATATCGTTTTAGCACAAAGTATTAAGCATAAACATCAAATGACAAATATGTCTAACTTTACAGGACAAATAAAATTACATGATTTTTATGGCCCATAGATTTCAGCACATCTCCTCAGCAATTTACTTGTACTAATTTCACCTCTCCGATATTCATCCCAAAATGTAAATAATTGTCCCTGTATTTTTGTGGTGTTTTTTCTCTTTCTCTCTCTCTCTTGAAAGATTGTGTATGTTCAGTCCTTGATCCCTCATCCACTGTGTTGAATGAATGCTGAACAATGAAAATAGCATTAGGTCTGGAAACGCTATTGTCGTCAATATTATCACTAACAATACTATTGTCACCACTGACATTGTCATTATTATTTTGTCGAGAGCATTCTGCACATGACCATTCAATATTTCTACGTTGTCTAATAGCATATCTGTATTCGTTTAGGGTAACTCCTGTTCCACACGTTCTGTGCTGCCATCTTAAGCACCCATCACATTGAAGCCCATGGTGACGGGGTCGGACTGCAGTGTTGCACTGGATGCATATGTCTTCAGACATTTTGAACAATGACAAACCCTTCTCCCAGATACAGCTTTATAGGAAAATTTTCCCTTCCAACAACAAACATCTGAGGGGCCGAAATCTTTCTGTCAAGTGATTTGTGTTGCTCACACCCTGTTAGGTATCCCCCCATTAGTCAGACACCCCAGTTGTCAGACAGTTTATAATCACAGATTATTGGGTTGTTTGAACAGCTAATTTACAAATCCCTTGCGACCCGGTTAACCTTATTTTATTTCACTTGGATCACACAGGCCTAGCTTTCCTATTGCCTCAAATGGGGTCTGCGGGGATATGCACGCGGTTAGAATTCCCGGCAGTTTACGTTGGCGTGATAGATTGTCAATAATCAATCCCTCAACGCAATTATGGCTGTTAGAGAGTGGGCTCTATTCGGTTCTAGCTTGGCGTTGGTGGAGGTTTGAGTCCCACCATGGTGGCGAGCCAGAATATAATGTTGTGCGATGGCAAATTTAAGGGAAGAAGAGAAAAGAAAACCAAACAGCAACGCCGGTTTGGTAGCGGCCCCTGTATATGACCATAGCGGTTAAAAAAGGAATGGAGAAAGCTCCAACAGTTTAGTTTGAAAAACCGGGAGTCATCCATCAAGCCTTCTGTGAGATAGGATGCCGTATGTGATTATGAGGTATCTGGTTATCCTTCGGGAATTCCAAATGACCCCAAAAAATGCCTATTGTTGGGTGCATTCAACTATATATAGACAAGCATCGTTGTTACAATGTAAACAACAGCAAAACATTTGAAAAAGAAAATTATTGCAAAGAGATTTCTGTTTTTACAAAACTTATGTGTGATTCTTTAATTTTGATTAGTTATCAAAAAATAGTCAAACATCAGTTTTACAAGAAAATGAAAAAAAAAAAAACAACAGCAAACTGTTTGGAAAAAAAAAAATTATTTTCAAATTTTAGATCAAAGTTATTATCAGTGTTATTACAGAATATATGTACCAAACAAAATGTTGAAACTAAATTTTATTCGGATTGTATACATCTGGGTTGTTCCATTTATAACAACAGGTAATCATCTATTTTAACTTCAGCTAATCCCTAATTAACTGTCTGACAGCTGGGGTGTATGACAATTGGGTGTCTGACTAATGGGGGTAAACCCCCTGTTATGTTTAATCACCGTAAAAACAGCTACATAAGATCGTTAAAAATGGTGCCGTACCTCTGATCACTTTGAAAACAAAGCCATACAAGATACAAAGAAATCACTCAAATCAGTTCTCTTTGTTCTTAATTAAAAATTTAATATCATTGAAAACAGTTCCAAACTACTTCAAACAAGCATACACAGTGTAACATATTCATAATATACTGAAAATATACTTTTAAAACAACTAAAATACATCAAAAATAAAGTGCCGAAAAAAATTCAATCAGGTGCCGAAATGACTTGCAGCAGGTGCCGAAACGACCTACCCCAGGTGCCGAAACGACTTTTCCCAGGTGCCGAAACGACTTGACCACCGATGCCGAAACGACCCGGTGGCGAAACGACCAGGATTCAATTAAATGACCTTGTATATTCTTCATTCCTTAAAAACCAGTTTTAAGTAGACCTGAATAAAGGGACCACCGCTGTAATAAATGAGTGTATATCGTCAGGTGCTACATCGCGATTTTTAAATTAAATATTCTTCTATCTTTTGCGTTTATATTTTGACATGCGAAGTTATTATTTTAAAAACATATTTTTTCGCTGCCGTCAGCGTTGCAGTTTTTCAATTTTATCCCTTCATTCAAAATGGCGGCTCTGTGGTATGAAAAACAGACTAGTATACAAAACATACGTAGATCTATTTGATCGTATTTATGTCGCATTACAGATCGTTATTTACTGGGAAAGATGTTATGGTCAAAGTCTCGTTGAAAATTACTCAAAAATGGTTTTAATCTACATTCGAGAATAATTTACGGAGAACTCTTTGAAATGATTCGACAGGCGACCTTGCGCTTGTGTCTCGAACTTCGAAGGTTATGATTATGAATAAAACGCATTCATTCCCTTCAGTTATAATTGCGGATTTTTCCAAAGTATATGACTGCGTATTTGTTATCAAAATAATGAGAGCGTTAGTCTAATTATTAATTTATTAAATTTGTGTTTAGAACTGCCGGTTCAGAAACTTTGAAATAGGACGAGTTGCCAGTGTTGATTTTTCGAACACCGGGACATTTGTTTCAGGTTTCTGTTCTGAGACTGCGTTAAATCTGTTAGAACAGACACTTTCGGCTCCAGAGATACTGAGAGTCCCATCGAAGTTTTATGTCAGTATTAAGAATGTTGACATTAGCTTGAGGACTGTCAACGTTGCCTGTGTTGTGGTGGTTGAACCGTGTCAGAATGGCAATGTTCACTGAAAAATTAGATCCCCCTTACCCTGTTAGACTCTTCGATATTAACTTGCAATTTTCCGTGTTTCCTATTTTCACTGTAATCTATCAGTGAAACTTACAGTTGTGAGAAAAATGGAAACTTTTTTGTAATTTTTCATGAAAAGCTCGGTTTCAACAGTGAGGCCATATGAAGAACAAATGACTTGTGCCAGTACTGCATCAGTGAAGTTTTAATATTAATATGAAAATAGGTGTAACCTACATGTACTTAACTTAAGGGAATGCAGTTTTGAGATGAAAACATTAGTCCTAGAAATTCAGAACTCTCACCCCACTCCCCAGATTTAATAAAATTGTGTCTGTTAAAAGAGTTAATCTATAGGGGCCGGAAAATATATTTAATATTGAAATAATTCTTATTTTTTGTTTTTGTGCCAATTGTGGAGGTTGGCAGTGTACTATGATGGGTGAATGCGGAAATGAATTTGAACGTAATGTCTAAATAATAATAAGAAGAAATGAGGCAAAATATGTGGACTGTGTTTGGATCCTGGATTTTTTTTTTTAGATATCTTAACGATGAAAAAGTACATGTACTGTCATTCAACCTATTCAAATGCAAGTGGGGCAGAACATGTACAGTACAGTCACTGTGGACTGGTCGTAATCCATGCGTGGACGATGATGTCCACGTATGCTTTTAATTCAATATTGTTGCATCCATGAAAATACTTCCCACAGGCCACAGCGTGGAAAGTGAATTTCCACGGCGGCCATACTGTAGTTCATTTCATAAAATTATAGTAAAATAACTTTTGGCAGCCCAAAATTTGTTAATCACTCTTTTTTTATTTCATTGCCTATAGGAATTTCTGATGGAAGTACTGAAAAATCTTTGGCATTATCTATACAGCTCACATTGCTCAGATGCATTTGCTACTGAACACCGTACACAACTTCCCCCAAATATTTAAAAAAAGTCTTATTCTCTTAACCCTTTACCTAACGAATCGGCCGCATCTGCCTACGTAATATGCAAATTCAGCAGCTGAAAAAAATATTATTTTTCAAATAATTTCAACAAAACCATATCATGCGACCCTTGTTTGGAACGAGCTCGTTGAGCTCATTCCAAAGAGAGGTCGCATGATATGGTTTCGTTGAATTTGTTTGAAAAAATTTAAAAAATGATATTTAAAATAATAAATTTTGAAATCGTCTGCATTGGGTAAAGGGTTAAACCAGTGGGTGTAATACTTTGATGATTGATATTGAATAAAATTCTTTCAAATGAAGTTTATGGGTCAAGATCTGTATAGTCACCCTGGTTGAGGCCAAGATTTTTGGCACCACCCATATTTTTTCTGTTCAGAAACCATAGCTAACCATTTTTTGGGGGGAAGAATTTCCAGGAACATAAATGCATTTCTGTATTCATCTTGGCATAAGAACTGAGGAAATAAAACATGTAAACCCCCCAAAATATTTAAAAATACATTTTTGCTAAAAAAATGAATGGTGGTGGGATGCTCGGAAAAGGAGCTTTTCAAACAAAAATAAAAAATTATGTCACCACCCTTGTATTTGAAAAAAAATGAACACGTACAGCCCATGTTTGGTTTGTTATGTTCTATACAAACAGTACAGTTGCTGTGGACAGGTCGTAATGCACATGTGGGCTGTAATGCCCACGCACACATTTGTCAGGTAATAAAAATCAACAGCAGTAAAATTTTAATTAGTGATTGTACCCGGTGCTTCATTACATGTAATTAAATTGTTGATGATAAATCCTATAATTGGTGTTTGAAATCCAATATTACTGCGTCCATAAAGTTATTGCTCACCCATGGAAAGCGACCAATCCATGGCAACTGTACTGTATTATTACTCTATCAAAATGAAGCTTTATTGGTGTATTCAGGACATATTTGTGCTCAAGGATGGCTTAAAACTAAGCATACCTTCAGATGAGGAAGGCAAAAGTTGTACCCAGACATTTTGTGCACCTTATTTTTTGGATATACACTTTATCTGCATCTTGGAATTAAATAATGTGGGTCTGGTTAATATTGGTCAGTCTAACTGATAGTTATAATAATTCTGCTTAATACCTTTTTACATGTTTTTAAAATAATCAGAGAGCTTTCTTGCTGATAAATATGTCAGTTTGCATGTCCAGTGCCCAAACACAACAGCACAGGTTGGATCATCTGTCTGTCACAGCATGGAATTGATTGGGTGATTTGATCATTGTAAATTGACTAGTGATGAACCGATTATCAAAACTTGCAATGGATTACCTGTTATTTCTTTGCCGATGATGCCGATTCTGATGGTTGAAGTGGGACACTGAAGAAAATCTGTTGGTGCCTGTTTTACTACATGTACAGAATTTCGTTGATGAATCATCAATTACGAAAGCTTAATACCACATAACTTCTCAGAGTATGCATATTTAGTGCTGGGCAATATTAGCCAAAATAATATTAGCATTTTGGTTTGGGTGTGGTGAAAAATTGTTTTTAACGATACAATCACACAGTATCGTTCTCGTGAAGATTGGGTTTTATTCCAGTAAAACAGTGTTAATACGGTTTTGTGTGAGGATGCAATACACTTGGCTGTATTAACAAGGAATATACTGATTACTGAGCACACATACTTTGTGTTTTAAATGACTACAAAAACTTTGATGTTAATGTGGGCTGTGAAGTCGTATGACGCATGGTTTACATGTTTGTCAGGAGATATTATTCAATGTTATTTTTTCAACATGCTACCTCCCTCTAATGTTGACGTAAACTCTACAGTCTTCAGGAAATGGTAGCAATTTCGTACCAATTACAGTGGGTAAATTCCGTATTATCTCTGCTCTGCAAATCCCTTACTTTTCTGCTATGCACTACACACATTTTTAATGGGAAATCTTTATTGAAATGGCCAGATATCAAAGGGATTTTTAATAGTCAGTGTGAAATATAGAATAACTGGCAACTGCCAGTTATCATAATTTTCCGATGCCCCATAACCGGCCGGTTCTGATTGCAGATTCCGATTGTCGGTTCATCACTAAAATTGGCAAATGTTTGGTAGCTTTGACAACGTTCACATCAGCGAAAGAATTCTTAAAATCTCGCAGACAGATACCATACTATTTATTCTCCAGATGCTACTCAATGAACTAAAGATATAATGATTATCCGGTTGACAGATTTTCCAACCAATTATGCTGATAGCCAGTTACAAACTATTTCAGCACTATTTGAGCCATGGTTTGTCCTCAAATCAAGGAGAATCTTCATATAAGAAATGCCTAATTATCAGATTTTTAAGAAAAGCTGGGATTCGGTTTACAATATGTAATTTATTTATTTATGTAATGGGATTTAATGACTCTTATGACACCCCAGGTCACCATGTGTCAGACAGCGTTATGGATGGAGGATGTCAAGGTACCACGTCAGAACCACTGAGAAATGGCAAGCAACTTCCAGTCTCCACAATGTACTAACTCCACACAAGCATGGTTAGCATAGGTTGAAGACAAGTGCATCATTGATGTGCAGTATGCCTTAGTACTCAGAATAGCAGTGCCCACAAGTGAACCGTCAAGATTAACTTGAGTGCTTTGCCCAAGTACACAATGCAGTTAACCTTGGCGGGAATCGAACTATGAACAGTTTAAAGTTCAAACTCGTAACCACAGAGCTACCACCCTCCACATGGGCAATATTTAGTTTTAATAACGTTGGCACTTCTTCCTACATCATACATAATGTCAACAAAATTTTTAAAAAGCACCAGGTACACACAGTGATACATTAATTGAATTGAAAAATTCAATAAGGTTGTATTACTGACTGGCTGAGGTAGTCTAGCTACAGTTAAAACTAGAAGTCCTGTCATGAAATGCGCACAAATAGCACATTGATATGCGCGTTAATGTACGCGTTATGACCCAAGTAAAGCTATCAAATTCTGTACATATGGCCTGTGTACAAGCAATTTTTCTGCCCACCATACATGGTATGGGTACATATAGAAATGGACTGGAGGAGTGTCTGAAAATCATCAATGCTTTTAATTCTTATGAACAAAATTGAAGAATTTGTCCTCTTAACACTTGAGTGTTTGATTAACTTTGAACTGGATTGGCAAAAAATCATTTGTTTACAATTTGAAAAAAGTTATTTCAAGAAAAATAAAGAGAGTATGATTTTTCAAATATTCAAAACAACGATGTAATTCTGTTGAAAATCATTTGAAAATATTGTGAAGTCCATTAAGAGGGTGAAGACTAATATTATTTTCACCATTTCACTCAATTTTCTACATTTCATATGCTCGAACAATTGTCTGCCAGCTTTGAATTTTCACAGCATCAGGACCCAGAATGGTTAGTTTTAACCTCCCCATTAATAAATTTAATACAGAATTTTGTATAAAATCTGGTGTAGAGCATTGAATTTTCTTTTTGAAATGGTTTTCGAAGAGATTTATTCTATAGTTGCTGCAAATCTTTTGTCATATAATTCAATTCAGTGAGAATCAACCTCGGCTAATCTTAGCCCCCAAAATGTTGTCATTACCTTCATTTAGATGGCTTGAAAATAGCCACCCATGAAAAACATTTAGATAGTTTGAAAATAATCACCCGTGAAAAAACAAGAGTGCTGTGACTCCATCCACAGAGTTTCCAAAACAGGACATGAAGCACCCCCAATCAACTTTGGTTGTTGCTGTATTCCTTTGTCTGCTTTGAATAAAACTTGATGTACTGCATAACTGGACAACAGGTATTTGAGCTGTATGAAAAAAAGTTAACACTAGCTCTCATGAGGGAGATGGGGAAGGGGGGGGGGCCTTAGCATGTACTAAAAATATAAACATAATTTCAAAATCATTCTGCAAGCAACTATGAGCTTGAGGAATTCAATATTGTTCTTAGATATCCTCTTGAGGTGTGAAAATGAACTGAATCCTGATGGGTGTATCAAGGATCTCTATACCCTATGATTAACTGGAAAATAGGCATGATGCTTGGACTATTTTAGGAGCTCCTGATAGGGCTGCATGATATTCTAAACTGAATACTGGTATCGGTATTAAAAAAATGTTGCAGTACACCGGGATATCAAAAGAATGTTCAGATATCTGAATAGAGACTTGAGCCATCACAGTGGAATAAATTGGCAAGCCTTGATGATGCAGTTCAAATAACCCTTTACCCAACACACACGATATCAAAATTTATTATTTTAAATAGTATTTTATCAAATTTTTCAAAAATGTCAACAAAATAATATCATGTGAACCCTCATTGGAACAAGCTCATTCCAGTGAGGGATCACATCATATGGTTTTGTTGAATTTTTTTTAAAAATATTTGTTCAACTGCTGAATATGTGTACAGGTATTATGCTGGTCGATGTGGCTGATTTGTTGGGTAAAAGGATAATATTATTCATTCAGGACTACAGTTAAAACTGAAGACATCTAGTCTAGAAAATTTTATTGTGAGTAAATAAATAATGAAGATAAACCAATATTTTTGAAATTGCACTGGTATTCAGTTTATACTGGTCTGAATACTGGTTTTATCGATATATCTTATAGCTTAAAACTCTTGTTTTAAAACAAAGTTGGCTAAAAAGTCAGTTTCTGTAGAGCTCTTTGACATACCTGAAATACACTCACAGATACCATAAGCTTCCCTGAGTTACCAAGCTGTCTACATGTAGATGGTTCGCCCTTTCCTCCCTCATGTGCTACAAACTCCTTGTTAATAATGCCCCAGTGTCTGTAGCATTGCTGTGATCTCAAACGATGTTGGTGACTAATTCATTTATTATGAAGTTTTTTTTTAAAGTAGTCATGCTTTACTGAGTGACGAATCAGCAACCTGTCTACACATTTTGGGGAGTTTTATGAACATTTTGTTGGATAGAAAATGAAGACAAAATTTTTCTTAATCAATTTTTTGATTTGCATGATATGTATAATACTACTAGTAAGCATTTATATCACCAACCATGGGTATAAATTATTAACACATTCATACGTAATTCCGTTTCCTGATTTCTAATTTTCTGTCTACACTTTTTCTACAGTTGGTATCGGCATTGGTCAGTACTTTTTAATGAGTTCCCATTGTATCTTTTTCTGAATTTTGAAGTTTTTGTTTGAGTAATGAAAAGAAATCAGTATAATGAATTTGTCTGGTCTGTTAGTATCGTGGGTCAGCAATTTCATTGTTCTGAAGCTCTGCTCAGGATCAACTGTAGTACATGTATTAATTTATTTTACAATTTATTTATTTATTTGGGGTTAATGATCCTTTCAACAGCCATGGTCGCCTTGTGTAGGACAGTTTATGGGGCAGAGGAAGGTGGAGTATCTGGAGAGAACCACCAAGCAATGGCAGGCAACTGTCCGGCTTCCTAACATACTAACTCCACACAAGCAGGGTTAGCGTAGGTTGAAGACAAGTGCACCCTTAACGTGCAGTATGCCTTAGTACATAATGGCACCATGCCCCCACATGGGCAACGGTGGTGAAGTTTGTTGCTCAAGGACACAATAGGGTTACTGCAGGTGGATTCGAACCAAGGACCTCTTGCCTTACAGCCTGCACTTTTTCCTACTGAGCCACCACACCCTCACTGTAGTACATGTAAATGCATTTGAAGTACATATATGAACAATGAAAATACATGCAAATTTTGCCACCATTTTAATGTGCATGCTTTTAGGGTTTGTTTAATTTTCAGCTTCCCTTACGGCCTAGCTATAAGTTTGTTCAAGGAAGTTTCTGGGGCAATATTTGTCATCACCCTGGGAGGGGCAAGTTTCGAAGCCCCACTCAGATTTTGAAAATTTAAACTCCCTGAGCCAATTTGAACTGAATTTGGTTTATAGCTTGATTACTTAACATGTATTTGATTAATGTGAAAAAGTTTTGCCTATGACCCTGTGGGTGTTCTGTAAGGGGTTAATATAAAAAAAAATATAATGCCATCATAATGACATTGAGGTGCTATATAAGTAAGTGAAATTTGTTTACTTTGCAATTCCCACCTGTGATATTCCATAAATTGGAATTAAATATAACCAAATTATACACCAAAATGAATGTTGCAACGTATAGAACATGAAAAAAATCGCGACATCGATGCCGTAGCTGCGACGGGTGGTGCAATCTCACAAAATTCTAAGTTCATCAAAGGCCATAACTCCAAGAAAAATATTTGGAACAACACATGCATTGAACAGTGGCTAGACATCAATAAGATACACTTACATGCCAAATATAAAGTCATTCCATCAAGTATTTCAAAAGTTATTGAGTTTTGAAACTCGTTGGTCACAGACAGACCGACCGACAGACCGACCTGCTGACCGACCAACAGACCGACATTGCCACTTATAGAGCTGCTAGTCGCAGCTAATAAAAATATATGAAATGAACTCAAGAGTTGCCCCCGTGGGAACCCCGGGAAGTGAAGCAGTGCTTGTTTACTGTGGTAAACAAGCTCTATTTCACTGGTAAAATAGGACCCAGTCACTAATGCTTGGGGTGCGAGTCCTCTAAAATAGGCAACATGGGGTATAAACGATTGACTGACCTTGACTTTATCTCCATGTTGTGGTCATGATTAGCCATTGTGCAGAAGTATGTGACCTTAAACAACAATAAATAAATAACTCAGAGTTGGCAGCAGACACCTGTGTAACACCAATGTTCCTTGCAGTCCACTACCGTATTCGTACCAGAACTGATAACAAAATAATATTTCAGGCAAACAACTTGTGTCCAAATGTGCTTCAGATATCCATGAACAAAGCTAGGACATTAAAATTCTTCAAAACACAGTGACTGCACTTTGTGGGGGTAAATTAAAAAAACTGTCTGCTTTATTTACATTGATGGTTCAGTCTAGATTTCATGTCATGGTCATCGTACAGAGAAAGCGGTATACAGTACCCTCTAAAATCAAAAAAATGAGAAAGATCGGTTTAATACAGCATACAGTTATTATATGGAGACAACAAAGTTCAACATATTCTGTGAAAGGTATCATGACACCTGGTGAAATTTCCTAGAATTATGATTTTGTTTTTCGATGGTAAGGCCTAAAAAATATTTATGTTCTGTTTCTGCTGACAGGATAAAAAAAATAGGGTCGGTGTGTTGGAAAAACTTTAATTTTTACTTATTTTTTTTTGTCCAGAATGAAGATCCATCCCTTAACTCAGTTTATAACTTTTTCATCGAATGATTTGCACATGTCCATTGAACATAGAATCCATCTTCATTAAAGAATGCAGACAGCATTGTCCTTTTCCATAATGCAGTCCTATTGCTGCATCATTTGGCCACAAGTTGTTCTCAGGAAATATTATTTTATTATCAGTTCTGGTACAAATACGGTAACAGACTTACAGGAAACCATTGGTGCCTGCTGTCAATTCTGTGAGTTGAGCCTTCATTTTGATGTATAATTTGTGCATATTTCATTTGAATTTGTGGAATATTGATATCAGAGGTGAGAATTTCAAAGTAAACAAATTTTTCTTACTTATACAGCATCCTAACTGGTTGAGTGCTAGAATCCACTATCAGGGCTTTAAAAAAATATAGGATACCAAAGCAAAAGCCGATATTTTCCTTGCTCATGTTTCATATTTGGTCAAATGCAAAAAATATTTTGTTCTTATAAATCTGTTTTATTACAAATTATTGGAGAATGCCTTCAGCCAGTACGCACGGTCATATAATTTGTAACAAAACAACTTTTGAATGACAATTTCACACCAGGAAAAATAATCTAGCATTCTATCAGTTAATGCAGCTGGAAATTGGAAAATTGAAATCTTTTTATTCAAACACTACTTTGTTTAAATTCAGACAAATTGTATACACTATATTTGTGTGGTGATAGCCTTTCAATTTGTTCATTTGAAGTGCCTCAGTACCAATGGGATGTATGTGGGGGAAATTTACCCCAAACATTTAAAAGATCTCTCAAACCAGTGGATGCAATGCTTTGATGATTGGTATTCTGCTTCATTCTCGGGTCACAAATAAAATTTGTTCAAGTGAAATTTGTGGGTCAATATCTGGAGTTAGCCTGGAAGATGCAGGATTTTTGGTACCTCTCATACTTTCACCATTCAGAACCCTTAATCTGATTTGAAAATGTTTTTATATTCAGCATAAGTGGGCAACAGGTATTCGACTTATACGAAAAAAATTAACACTAGCTGGTATTGGGGCTTGTTACAACCAGTAGTGTATAAATTTACCAGTAATGTCGAAATCGACCAGTAATGTCGAAAAAATTAACCAGTAATGTCGAAATCAACCAGTAATGTCGAACAAATCGACCAGTAATGTAAAAATCCGTAATGTCGAAAAATTAACCAGTAGTGCCAAAAAGTGAATGGAGGCATAACATTTTGGCTGGCCACTGATATGTCATGGCATACGTATCATTGGCATGCCATATATATCGTAGCACACTTTGCTACCATATTCACACATAAGCGGTGGAGAATAAGTGCCTTGCTCATCATTGACACAGCACAAGTGATGTAAATCAGGTTGAAACTCCCAACTTCTCTATCAGAAGTGAGGCACGCTGATCGATGGACCATCAAGTTCCCATAAGTTATACATATGACTAATTCAAAGAAATGGTGAATTAAAATGCAGTACCTTTAAATGCAAAACTTAAAATTGCATTTACAGTATTCTCCCTTATGTATCACATGTAAGGTGATTGGTGAAATTACAAGCTCCTAATAAAAGGGAACTGCATAAACTGTTGACACCTGCACCCACCATGCAGCAATCTCGCCTCTTCCCTCACTGCCAATGACACCCGAGAAAGAGTCTACTTGTACACACAGAGTCAGATTACTTAATATACCTGAGATAGATGGTGGGATCAAGTGGGATTTAATTTTCTAAGCTCCCTTCTTTTTTGCTCACCCAATCAAGTTGAGCTCATCTAATCAGTCTCCGTCCATCATCCACCTACACTCCAAATTAGAGGGCCAACTGATTCAAGTGTTACATGTAGTTTGTGTTAGTAATGGTTCCAAAGAGGCATTGCATTTTTGTTCAAATGGTGGAAAATGCTCCTAAATTTTCATGCCCCCCCCCCCCCCCCCAATTTTTGGTGGGCATATAGTGTTTGTCATTTTCATCCGTCCGTCTGTCTCTAAGATTTTGTTGTGATGATGTGTCGCAAACAAATCTATTTTTGCTCGATGGAGGTCAAGGTCATTGCCAAGTCAGGGGCATAGTCACTTCCGAATGACAATCTCTTGTTTAAAAATCTTTTTCTCATGAACCAGTGGGTACAATGACTTGATAATTCAGATTGAGTTTCCTTTTGAGGTGCAGAATCAAGTTTGTTGTTTGCATGCCCATAATTTCTATTTTCTGAATTGATAGTTATGGTATGTGGTATTATTGGGTCATAAGTACTTGAGTCGACTCCTGCAAAAAAAAATTTCCTGTTTCCCTCCTTCAATGTTCATTGGATTTTTACGAAACTTGGTCTAAAGTATCAGTATAAAGTGTAGATGTGCATGTGATAAAGAATTTTTGAAGCGATAATTTTTGCATAGTTATGGCCCTGGAAATAGCAAAATTTCCATCACAAAAGGCATCCCTGCTTAACTCCTACATTTGTTATTGGATTTGTACGAAACTTGGTCTGAAGTATCGGTATCAATTAGTGTAGATGTGCATGTGGTCCAGAATTTGTGATGCGCTAAATTTTACATGGTTACTGTCCTAGGAAATAGCAAAAAAATGCTGAGTCAGCTTATTTGCAAATTTTTTTTTTCAAATTTGACTCCAGAACTAATGCTCAGAAACTTTTGATATTTGGTACACAGCTTCCATAGGGAGTTAGATACAGGTTTGTTGAAATGAAGCCGCGTGGTTTATATTTTGGCTGAATATAGGGACCCAAATTTTTAACTTAGGTAATACACCCTTTTCTCCATGAAAGAGTGGTCTCCCAAGACAAGTGATTTTGCATGACAAGTCCTTTATAGAGTAAAACAACCTAAATTGTACAAGGTCACAATGATCTCTCAAGACCGGTGGTCTCACACAACAGTGGTCTCTTCAGACAGGTTTCTCTGTATGGAGAATCATATTTAAAAACCTTCTTCAGTTCCACCAGTCAGACTCTTTTCATGTTTGAGATACATCATTGTTACGAGAGTCTGATTCAAGATTGTTCAAATCAAGTCCTTCTGTTAATATTTGGTCTTCCCATTGGAAACCCAAATTTTAACTTGGTGCAATATGGGGGATAATCTTTAAAGATCTTCTTTAGCAGATACACCAGTCAGAATACTTTCATATTTGATATACATCATCTCTTGGAGGGTCAGATTCAATTTTGTTCAGATTGAGTAATCGGTTTAATATTTGGGTCCCCTATGGGAGCACAGATTTTAACTAAATGAATTATGAGGGAATTTCTTTAAAAATCATCTTCATATTTACCAGTACAAATTCTTTAATATTTGGTGTATAAGATCTCGTGGGGCAGAATGAAGTTTGTTCAAGTTCCTAGGTTAATATGTGGGCTCCCTATGGTACCCAGGGGTCGAATTAATTTTTAAAAATTTAATAGCAGTCATTTAACTTGGATAAATTTGAAATTGATTAGCTATAAGTTGAAAATTGTTCCGAAAACTGCTATGTAAATGCAGTCATGATGGTAACCCAAATTTCAACTTAGTGCAATATGCAAAATTCTGTAAAAAAATATTTGTGCTCCCTACGTTACCCCAAATTTTTATACGCCCGTTTGAAAAACGGGATGTATTATAGTATGGCGTTGTCCGTCTGTCCGTCCGTCCGTCCGTCCGTCCGTCCGTCCGTCCGTCCGTCCGTCCGTCCATCCGTCCGTCCGTCCGTTTGGTTTCTGAACAATAACTTTAGTATTTGTTTTCCGATCGGCTCCAAATTTGGTATGTGGTTTAATCACAACAAAATACAGGTCAAGTTCAAATATGGGGTCGGTCTGAACATTTTTCACCTGAATTATGGCCCCTGTTGGACTTAGAATTTGTCAAATATTTGGTTTCCGGATGATAACTTTAGTATTTGTTTTCCGATTGGCTCCAAATTTGGTATGTGGTTTAATCACAACAAAATACAGGTCAAGTTCGAATATAGGGTCGGTCTGAACAATTTTTGCCTGAATTATGGCCCCTGTTGGACTTAGAATTCGTCAAATATTTTTAGTCTTTTTCTCAAATGACTGAAAAATTTAGTCATTTCACAAATTCACTGATTTCAAAGTCTGACAGTAACATATATATATATGCCAGTATAAATTTCTCGCACTCTAAAAAAATTGCAAATGTGTTAAAATGGTACAATTTGAACAGTTCACGGGCATATGATGCAATGCCCAGTGGTGCTCTTGTTCAACTTAGTTTGGTGAGAACATTTCTTTTAAAATGTTATTATTCAGATCCAACAGCTAGAATGAATGGTCTTATATTTGGTATACCTTTCTAAGGGCGTCAGATTCAAGCCTATTCAAACCAAGTTCCTGGGTGAATACTTGGGGTCCTTATGGCAGCCACACAACATCTTGGAGGTGGGGATCAGATTCAAGTTTCTTCAAATCAAGTCGCTGGGTTAATTTTTGGGCATCCTATGGAAGCCTGACTTTTAATTTGGTGCAGTATGAGGAAATTTCTTTAAAAATCTTCTTCAGATCCAACAGTTAGAATGCTTTTATGTTTGGTATACAACATATCTAGTGGGGTCACATTCAAGTTTGTCTAAAGCAGGTCCCTGGGTTAATATCTGGGTTTCTGTGGGAGCTGGAATTGGCCATGTAGCCGAAGAATAGACAATTTTTAATTGTAAACCAAGACTTGAGGATTTACTCATATCCGAGAAATCTTTTTATCTCAGTTGAAAAAAAATTCACTGTATCATTTCCATTATGTACATAGCCCCAGGGTAGTCTGAGTTTGCAGTAACGCTTCTATCTTGATAATTTTAAAACAACATAATATACAAGTTAGAATGAAATATTTTATTATATATGTTATGCCCCCTCCCTCCAAAAAAAATTTGAAGGTGGAGGGGGGGGGGGGGGGGTGGTGCGGAGGGGGGGGGGGGGGGGAGAAATTGCTCTGTCTGCCCTCGTCTTTTATGTCTGTCCAGCCATCCAATCCATACATCTATCCAGCCATGTGTTCAACCGTCCATCAATCTTTTTGTTTGTCCATCATCTCTCTTTGCTATAATATGGGAGTTAAAAGGGTTTTTATTTGTCCAGACAGGCATCATGAGCTTACCGAAATATTATGAACGTAGTCAAATTTGAGGTTGCCATGGCCCAGCATCCATCTGTCCGTCCGTCAACAATTCAATACGGCTCGGGCTAGAGGCCATATTTATGAACAAATCTTTACGAAACTCCTTAGGTACCTTTGTTATCACTGTGGGACGAGAATGATTTCAGATTGTTTTTGGGTGCCGTCCAAAATTCAAGATGGCTACCAGCAGCCATTTTGTACCGTAATTAGTGCAATCAGTTAGTAACATTGAATACATCACATATAATACTTTTTTTTTTTGTGTGGAAATTATGCAAATTAGGTGAACTGATTTATTCAGTGCTACTTATACACAATAAGTACACATGTCAATACAGCTTGGACTGGAGACTGTATTTATGAACTGATCATCACAAAACTTCTTGGGTACCTTTGTTATTACCTTGGGATGAGAACAAGTGTTTTTGGGTGTGGTCCGAAATTCAAGATGGCAACTGCCAGCCGTTTTGTACCAAAATTAGTGCCATCAGTTTTTTGTAAAGAACTTCTGTATGAAAGTTCAGATTTGAAAAATCTTTTGAATGAATGTTTAGTAACATGGAATAAATCACATATGATAGTTTTTTATCTCGTGCAGAAATCATGCAAATTCCTGAACTTTGTTTTATTCAATTCTACTTTCACACAGTAAGTACACATATCAATACCGCTTGGACTAGGGACTGTGTTTATGAACCGTTCTTCACAAAACTTCTTGGGTACTTTTGTTATCATCTTGGGACGAGAACGAGTGTTTTGGGGTGCAATCCAAAATTCAAGATGGCTGCCAGTGGCCATTTTGTACCAAAATTACGTACAGTTAGTTTTTTGTACAGAACTTCTGTAGGAAGGTTCTGATTTGAATAAATTTTGTATGAATGTTTAGTAACAAGGAATACATAACATCTAATACAGGGGTTTTTTTTCGTGCAGAAATTATGCAAATTAGATGAACTTTGATTTATTCAGTACTACTTGTACACAGTAAGTGCACATGTCAATACAGCTCGGGCTAGAGGCTGTATATATGAACCGTTCTTCACAAAGCTTCTTGGGTACCTTTGTTATCACTTTGGGATAAGAATGAGTGTTTTGGATGCAGTCCGAAATGCAAGATGTTATCATCATGGGGTGGTAACAAGTGATTTTGGGCTTGGGCAAAAATTCAAAATGTCTGTCGGCAGTCCTATTTACAGAAATTGTGTGTATTACATTTTATGCACAGAACCTGTAAAGAAGATTTTTTTATGTCAGTAATATTTGCTATAAATTTATTGGGTGCCTTTTTTATCACTGAGGTGCGAGAACAAATATTTTGGGGTTCAGTCAGACCCGCTCAGGGACTCAAAAAGGAGATAATTAAAAATCTTTTCCAAAAACACCAGATAAAATAATGTTTCTTGAATTCAGCATCCCTGGTATGTGTATATTCAAATGTGTTGAAGCCAGGTTCCTGTGTGAATATTTGGTGTCGTTTGGGGAGGGTAAACATTATAATAGCACAACCCGATTTTCTATTTTCAATGAGAAAAATAATAATAAAATGAACAAATTATAAAAAATTCATCAAATACGTATATTTTAAGAAGGACTGGACAAATATTTATTAATTAGTATGAATCAACCTTAGAAGGGTTTGAATCAAACAGGCCAAAACAATTAACTTTTAGTTTATGGTGCACCATCTAATTGTCACCCACCTTTACAATACTTTACCTGTACATTTGTTACAGGCTACGTTCAGTATTTATATAAAGATCTTTACAAAACTTTACATGTACCTTTGTTATCAGTGTGTGTCATTGCTGTGTCACAGACTTTACATGTACATGTCTTACACAATTTGAGCTACAGTGTCATTGACACTTTCATTTGATATATTATGAGCTTAATTAATAAGATATGAGACTATTGCGAATTTTGGGGATTTATATTAAGGGTTAGGGTCAATCCATGATTGGGGTTAGCGTTAGTTTCTCTTCAGTATTAGGTTGGGAGATGTAACCATGTCTATAACCCCTCTCCCCTCCCCTGGAATTTTTTCCAAAAATACGAGGTTTTAACTGTTGTCTGAACAAATTAAAATGATTAATTTTTTTTCGTAATTTTTTAAGCCTACAACTCCCACTTTTAACATCCTTCCGTCTGTCCGTTCATCCATCCATCAGTCTGTACAAGTTGTGTCCAGCTCAGAACTTTTGATACCGTTAAAGGATACTAATGATATTTAATTTGAACCATATTGTATTTGTAAACTTTTTTGTGATGATTGCACAATGTTGCAAAGTTGATAACCTATAAGTTTCCACTAATTGAACAAAATGATGAACAAATGCAAAAAAGTTAGTTGTCAAGTCAAGATGTCATGATAATTAAACCACATTTATATAAATTAGGATCATTGTTGGAGAGTAACTCAAAAGAATTTGGTAAGTTATGGAATTTAAGACTGTTTCTTCGAAGAGATGTAATATCCTATGCGTTTTAGTAGTTAATGATATGTGGTATTATTGTTGCCGAACACCAGAGGAAGTGCCACAGATAGGTTTGGAATGTTTGTCTGCAAAGTCACAGACTTAGTTCTATTTCAAATACCCACTTCCAAACCCATATCTCAATATTCCAAGTCTTGTCTGGCTCAGACCTTTTGGTAGCCTTGAAGGGTATTAATGATGCTTGGTGTTATTGTTGCCCACCACCAGAGGGTGTGTGGCAAATAAGGTTTGGAATGCTTGTCTGCAAGGTCAAGGTCAAAGACTTAGTTCAACTTTACATATCCTACATCCAAATATTCCAAGTCGTGTCTGGATGAGAACTTTTGAATGCCTCAAAGGATGTTAATGATACTTGGTATTACTGTTGCCCACTATCAGTGAATGTGTCGTGAATAAAGTTGGAATGCCTTATCTCCAAGATCAAGGTCACAAACTTAGTTCAACTTTACATATCATATCAAAATGTACAAAATATGTGTGTCCTATCCTTTTGATTGCATTGAAGGATATTTATCGTACTTGGTATTAATGTTGCCGGGGGCGCGGTGGCAGAGGTGCAGGCTGCAAGCCGACAGGTCCTCGGTTCGAATCCCACCTGCGGCAACCGCATTGGGTCCTTGGGCAAGACACTTCACCCCGATTGCCTACATGGGGGCACGATGACGCTGTGTACTGAGGTGTACTGCACGTCGATGGTGCGCATGTCTTCAACTAATCTAACCCTGCCTGTGCTGCGGTGCAGAGTTCAGAGTTACGATGTTGGGGAGCTGACAGCTGCTCGTCGTTGCTCGGTGGTTCTCTCCGGGTACTCCGGCTTCCTCCACCCGTAAAACTGTCATGGTCATGATTAGCCATTGTGCATAAGTATGTGACCTTAAACACCAATAAGTAAATAAATAAATATTAATGTTGCCCACCACGAGAGACGGTTTTGCAAATAAGGTTTGTATGGAATGTACATGTATGTCTTCAAGGGGTCAAGGTCACAAACTTAGTTCAACTTCACTTACCCATATCCAAATATACAAAGTCCTGAGAATTTATTTTCTATAGCTTTAAAGGATATTAATGATACTTGGTATTATTGCTCTATCAGAGAGTGTGTTGCATATTCTTGGTCCCAGGTTGGGACAGGCCACATCTCGTGTATTGACTAGCACAGGTACCTATCAATGGAAAAAATTCCAATTTTGAACAGAAATTAAATTTAATTTTCTTCTGTTATCGGTGATGTCATAGGCTACAATGTATAAACCCTGCTCCAACGCTTAAAAACAAGTAAAGTGAAGGAAATCAGCTTACTAGGGCTTTTGTCAAGGCATGAGAAAATCTGTACTCTTTGCATCAATAAATTGTCAACTTTTGTTGAGGACAAAACATTTGGAAAGGTTTAACTCTTGCATGCTGCTACGGATATTCCCACCCAAGACATGTCTCTTCTTGCCACAGAAATATGTTTAGTTTGGTTATATTTAATCTAATTTTCACCCTGTTAATTGAATGCATTTTTTCACCAAAGATTTCTTGAGTTAATTTTAGATTTTTGCATCATCTCTACTCTAAATCAATCTTCACAGTAGCTGTGTCTGGATATGATGGAAAATATCTTAAAAATACCCGGCAGGTTAAGAGTTAAAAAAGTTAAATGCACCAACTAGCAAAAATGGAGCAACTCAGTCAAAGAATCTGATGCAATATATGCTATGTTAAAGTAGATTTAAGATCCTGATCAGTAACTGAGTATCATTAGGTTTTATGTAAACAACACAAACCATGCATGTTGAGAATTCTTGATAATCTTGAAGGAATAATGAGCATTTGTTCAGCCAAAGTTTCATTCAACTTTGCTGTGATGTTGCACTGCCGGAAAGTTCTTTGATGACCTTTCACAATAGCTTATCATAGCAGTGCAGTTCCAGCAAAAAAAGAGATATTCTCATTTCTTGGTAACCTTTTGAGACAGCTATGTGCATTCCCAACGACAGTACAACTGCTGTAAGTTGGTTATTTTCTCATAGTAATGTTACAACTGCTGTAAGTTGGTTATTTTTCCACAGTAATGTTACAACTGCTGTAAGTTGGTTATTTTTCCACAGTAATGTTACAACTGCTGTAAGTTGGTTATTTTCCCATAGTAATGTTACAACTGCTGTAAGTTGGTTATTTTCCCATAGTAATGTTACAACTGCTGTAAGTTGGTTATTTTTCCACAGTAATGTTACAACTGCTGTAAGTTGGTTATTTTTCCACAGTAATGTTACAACTGCTGTAAGTTGGTTATTTTCCCATAGTAATGTTACAACTGCTGTAAGTTGGTTATTTTTCCATAGTAATGTTACAACTGCTGTAAGTTGGTTATTTTTCCACAGTAATGTTACAACTGCTGTAAGTTGGTTATTTTTCCACAGTAATGTTACAACTGCTGTAAGTTGGTTATTTTTCCACAGTAATGTTACAACTGCTGTAAGTTGGTTATTTTTCCACAGTAATGTTACAACTGTTGAAAGTTGGGGATGTTTTCCCATTAATATAATAATTTATATTACAACTGGTATAAGTTGGGTATTTTGTTTTTCACTTCTATACATGTACTAAAAAAACAGAACTAGAGCTTCAAAGTAAAGATATTCAACCATCAGGTGTTCCTGCACAACATGTTCACAACGAGCTGTAAGTTGGTTATTTTTTCTCAACAACGCTACAACTGCTGTACGTTAGTAATTTTTTTTCAACAACACTACAACTGCTGTAAATTGGTCATTTTTAGCTTAACTTGACAAAGTCAAGATAAGCTATTGCCATCATGCGTGCGGAAGTCTGTTAGTCTGTTCACATTTTCCTTTAGCACAGGCTACACCCCGCAGTTTTTATCTGATCATCACGAAATTTCATATGCAGGTTTAGGGTCATGTCTAGATGAGAATGTATGCTTTTGGTCACGATCGGTCAACCGGTATAGCTGCCCGAGCCCAAAACCCGAAAACCATTAGCACCGTCTACACATCATATTTATGAAGGGATTTCATTGTAACTTGGTAGAATGCCTCTGTATAATGCCTAGATGAGACCGTCACCTTATGGGCATGATTTGTCAACCGTGATGGCTGCCCAAGCCCGAAACCCAAAATCTTTTAGCACAGTCTGCAGGTTATGTTTAATATGGAGGGATTTCATTGTAACTTGGTAGGATGACTCCTTGTGATGTCTAGATGAGAATTTCCCCATTTGGGCATGATCTGCCAACTGTGACGACTGCCCGAGCCGAAAACCTTTAGCACAGTCTACATGTCATATTTTTGAGGAATTTCATTGCAACTTGGTGGGTTGACTTCATATAATGTCTAGATGAGAAAGTCCCCCTTTGGACGTGATTGGGCAACTGTGACGGCTACAGGGGCCCAAAGCAAAAAAGCCTTTAGCACAGTCTACAGGTCATATTTATGAAGGAATTTCATTGTAACTTGGTAGGATGACTCCAAATAATGTCTAGATGAGAACGTCCCATTTTGATCGCGATCATTCAGCCTTGATGGGTGCCCGAGCCCAAAAACCTTTAGCATAGGCAAAAGGTCATATTTATGAAAGGATTTCATTGTAACCTGTTAGGTTGACTCCATATAATGCCTAGATGATGACATCCCCTTTTGGTCGTGATTGGTCAACTGTGATGGCTACAGGTGCCCGAAGCCCGAGAACCTAGAGCACAGTCTACAGGTTATATTTATGAAGGGATTTTATTGTAACTTCGTAGGATCACTCCAGATGATGCCCAGATGTGATTGTCCCCTTTGGTTGTGATCATTCAACCGTGGTGGCTGCCCAAGCCCGAAGACCGAAAACCTTTAGCACAGTTTACAGGTCATATTTATGAAGGGATTTCATTGTAACTTGGTAGGTTGACTTCATATAATGTCTAGATGAGAACCTCCCCTTTTGGACACGATTGGTCAACTGTGACAGCTACAGAGGCCCGAAGCCCAAAAACCTTTAGAAAAGTCTACAAGTCATAATTATGAAGGGATTTCATTGTAGCATGGTAGGATGACTCCAAATAATGTCTAGATGAAAATATCGGTCAACCGGTATAGGTAGCATGGTAGGATGACTCCAAATAATGTCTAGATGAAAATATCCTCTTTTTGTCGTGATCATTCAGCATTTATGGCTGCCTGAGCCCAAAGACCTTTAGCATAGTCTGTAGGGCGTATTTGTGGAAGGATTTCATTGTAACTTGTTAGGCCTAGATGATGACATCCCCTTTTGGTCATGATTGGTCAACTGTGATGGCTACAGGTGCCCGAAGCTCGCAAATCTTGAGCACAGTCTACAAGTCATTTTTATGAAGGGATTTCATTGTAACTTGGTAGGTTGACTTCATATAATGTCTAGATGAGAACAGCCCCTTTTGGACACCATTAGGCAGCTGTGATGGCTACAGTGGCCTGAAGCCCGAAAACCTTTAGCACAGTCTACAGGTGACATTTATGAAGGGATTTCATTGTACCTTGGTGGGATGACTCCAAATAATGTTGAGATGAGAATGTCCCATTTTGGTCTCGATCATTCAGCCTTGATGGCTGCCCGAGCCCAAAGCCGCAAAACCTTTAGCATAGTCTAAAGGTCATATTTATGGAAGGATTTCATTGTAACCTGTTAGTTTGACTCCATATAATGCCTAGATGATGACATCCCCTTTTGGTCATGATTGGTCAGCTGTGATGGCTTCAGAGGCCTGAAGCCTAAAAACCTTGAGCACAGTCTATAGGTCATATTTATGAAGGGATTTCATTGTAACTCGTTGGATCACTCCAGATGATGCCCAGATGAGAATGTCCCCTTTTGGTTGCGATCATTCAACCATGATGGCTGCCCAAGCCCAAAGCCCAACAATCTTTAGCACAGTCGACAGGTCATATTTATGAAGGGATTTCATTGTAACTTGGTAGGTTGACTTAATATAATGTCTAGATGAGAACGTCCCCTTTGGACACAATTGGGAAACTGACGGCTACAGGGGCCCGAAGCCCGAAAACTTTTAGCACAGTCTACAGGCCATATTTATGAAGGGATTTCAATGTAACTTCATAGGATGACTCGTTTTGGAATAATTTCACTGAACATGTAACTTGGTAACTTTTGTTGATATACGTTAACTGTGAGGGCCACATACAATAACTGTGAGGTCATATTAACCCACCCCTCAGCTCTCTCTTTGGTACAGTGTGCACCTCAATAGTATTTTTATCAAAAACATAGCATACAGGGAACACCCCTGTGGGAACCCTGGGAAGTGAAGCAGTGCTTGTTTACTGTGGTAAACAAGCTCTGTTTCACTGGTAAAATAGGACCCAGTCACTAATGCTTGGGGTGCAAGTCCTCTAAAATATGCAGCATGGGATATAAACGATTGACTGACCTTAACTTTATCTCCATGTTGTGGTCATGATTAGCCATTGTGCAGAAGTATGTGACCTTACACAACAATAAATAAATAAATAAATACAGGGAACAGAAATGAACCTATTCCCAATTATCACAATTCTTGTCTTATTTCCTAATCCTTTCATAAACATTGAACATTATCCTTTTCATCAAACATGGGGGCACGGTGGCTCAGTAGGTAGAGGTGCAGGCGGCAACCGTGTTGTGTCCTTGGGCAAGACACTTCACCCACATGCCCACATGGGGACACGGTGGGCGTTGTGTACTAAGGTGTACTGCACATAGAAGGTGCACTTGTCTTCAACCAATGCTAACCCTGCTTGTGTGGAGTTACTATGTTGGGGAGCTGACAGTTGCTCGACGTTGCTTGGTGGTTCTCTCCGGGTGCTCTGGCTTCCTCCACCCGTAAAACTGTCATGGTCATGATTAGCCATTGTGCAGAAATATGTGACCTTAAACACAAATAAATAAATAAATGAATAATCAAACACAGCACACAAGTTGTGCTACAGTGTTACTGAAACTTTCATTTAAATTCCATACATCAGGTTTTTATTTACAATCCACAGATAATTTAATTTTACATAATTTGCAAATGGGTTATGCCAACGGAGGTTTGCATAAACTTTGCATAAAAAGTATGAGCTTTGCTGTAATTTTCAGAAGCCTGATGCATTCAGTATGCCAGTTTTAATGAGATATATATTTGGTTATTGTATATTGACACAGGTCAGATCCAGTATTATGGTGACCAGGGAATCACTCAACGTCATCTTGTAAATGAACACCTACATGTAAGCATTGTGCATGTTTTGGTGATATTGTCTGTAACAATACATATCCCACATTAAGATCATTGATGAATCAATGCAGTTTAGGTCATGAGTGGAAACCTGTCAAATGCATAATGCAACTACTTGGTTTGAAAACTTTTTTTCTTATATAATGTTTGTTTTGTTTTATTTTTAGAACATATTATGCTACAGCTTTTAGTTCTGGGGACGATGAGATGTGAAACCAGATAGATTATGGTATGATTGATAACTTTTGTAATACACTAATATTCAGCACTCACCATTTACCACTTATCTTCAACCACTGAACTTTTTAGCTCACCTGACTGAAAGTCAGGGTGAGGTATTGTTATCAATGTTTGTCAGTAATCCTATGTTCATTGTTACATATCAAGTTGTCTTTGAGTCTTCTCTGAAACCACTGGACCAATTCAAATGAAAGTTTGTGTAAGTGATGGACCAAATGGGCATTCCATTTCTGTTCAATTAAACAGGCCAATTAAATCTTATGATGAACCAGTGCATTCAGTGACTTTATATTTGGTATGGAGCTTCAGTTTGAGGTGAGAATCACATTTATGAACAGAAATCTTTTGTGCAGTATTTGCCTTTGTAGTGGGAGTGCCACAACCCAAAATTTCTATATTTTTATACTGTACCAATGACCCAGACTTCAACTCCAACAAAACCAGGGCCAAACACAAATTTTGCCCCCCAATCCCCAAAATTTGCATCCAAAACAAAAAGAAATCATGTCCTAAAGGACCTCCATACTACGCCTCTACTGCGCATGCGCAGTGACGCAGTCGTCCCGAAATTGGTGCCAATTATCATTCTCTGTTTGGCCCTTCATCAGTCAACATCTCACTGATCTTTGTGCTTGTAAATCTCAGTTTAAAGGATGCCAGACACGTAATTTTTGGAGAAAATGTGATTCTAAGGAGGATAGAAGGAGGAGAGGAAAAAGAAGTGGCAAAAAATAATCAGGGCTGTACTTAAAATTTTTTGATGAAATTATGTTAAGTTGCCTATTTTCGAGGCATGGGCCTCTTGTTGTCATTCTTGCTAATTGTTGCACTGCTTATTCAGTGTTTCCTCTCCCCTAGCCTTCTAAAGTCCCCCCTGGCAATTCTCCCATGCTTTTGGCATATTTTTGAGAAATTTCATTTCTAAAATTTCCTGGGAGAGTTGCTTGGTTACAGAATGTTTTCTGTTATTTTCCCCATAGTTACGTTTTCACCCATGGGTGTATAACGTTTGTGTTCTGCATCTTCCATCTGATGTTCTACAGATTCTCCCCTGGGAGTCTCTGTTTTGCATCAGATAGAGTGTAATTGATGACTGATTCCGGGCCAGTTTTTTCAGTGCCTGGAGTCATGTTTTCTAGTGTGTTTACACTGTTTGTTTTCATTGGCAACAGCCTTTTTTGAGGGGGGCTGTTTGCCTTTGTGGTAGTTTATCTCATTATAAGATACATTTATATTATCCGAAAGTGTCTCATTAATTATTTTATATAAATTTAAAATTTTTGACCACACTTTGCCATCGGATCCATCGGGGCTCAACGTTACTTTTTCAGCAACTTGGGCTTCTCTGAAAAAATATTTTTTCAAAATTATTTTGTTTTGCAATTGTTTTTTCATTTATTAATGGATCATGTTATTATGTATCTTTGTGTCAGGGGTTTTTGCGAGTAACTAGGACTTATTGTTGTTCTTTCACAATGAAGGGACATTGTTCAAACTGTAATAGGAAGAAATCTTCCTCTGACTTTCATGATCATTGTATTAATTGTAGTCAGTGTTCTCGCATTAATCCCTGTCCTATATGTGAACATTGGGATGAGAAACATTGGAAACGTGTGTCACGATATGTTGTTTCTGGAGAAAGAGCGATGCCGGCTCTTTCTCCACAAGGTCACTCTACTCTCTCAGTTTCTATTTCAGAGGAACCAGAACAGGGTGATGTTTCCATGTTATCTTCTTCAAGTGTGCGTCCGTCGTCACAAATGAATTCAGAGCTAGCGGCAAAAGTGCTCATGGAGATTAGACAAATGTCGTCCGCTAGCTCGCCCGGTGTAGCGTCCATTCACCGAATGGTTCGGCAGCCGGGTTCGTCCGATGCGGTCCAAGAGGAAATTTTGGGTGATGCGAGCACTATAAACATAATAGATGCACACCCAGTGACGGCGGATAGTAAGCGAGAATGGAGGAAGCCTTTTAGTCCGGTTCCTAGCTCGTCCAGGTCCAGCCGGGCCGCGAGCGAGAGAGGTCCCTCTCTCATACAACAACATCTGGGACCAGATGTTGTGGTACAAAATGTGTCTTTAGCAGAGCATACGTCTGTCGCTCGGGACGCTCCGTTGTATAAGCAGTCCGCAGAGACTGTTAAGGCTTCCTCTTCTCGTCAGCGCACACGACCGCACCTTGGCTGCGTGACCGCCGATATTTTACCAGCTTCGCCGATGAAGGATTCTTCGGCGACCAGGTCACACCATCCGGCAGCCAGGGATTCGAGACCGATGGACTCCGGACGTTCGCATAGGAAAAGTATGCGGGAGCCATCTGATGCGGAGCTGCCCTCGGCGAAGCAGCGAAAGACTGCGCCTCCGCAGGTCTCGAGGTCGGACATTCTTGTGCAGATAGCACAGCTTATCGCAGCATCCCAGCAGCCGACAGAAACGGTGTGGGATCGAGAATTATCCGACGGCGCTGGGTCGGTACGCTCCGCCGAAGCATCGGGGGCGGACGACCGGGAACATCGGGAGGTCCGACCGGATGGTGAAAGGGATACGGATGACTTGGAGCTATCCCTTTCGGAACAACATAAAGCTGCCGTGGACTTCATCCGGCACTTTCTGCCTCAAGTTGTTCCGTCGGGCCAGACTGCTGCGCTTCCGGACAAGAGAATTATAGCGTCATTGGACTCTGAATTTTTTGAGCGGTTCAGGGACATCGCTCCCGAGTTTCCGTCGCAGTCCAATAATGTTGCAAGAACATTTGAATTATTGAACGACGCTATATTTAAACTTGCTTCCAGGACGGGGAAAGCAGGTTTCTTGTCCGCTAATACTCTTAACCTGCCTTTCATTAATGCAAGGAATAAATTCGATATGGCAGGACAGGGTATACCGAGAGTTCCTCTGCGTATGGACGACGAGGCGGAAGACTTAGAGCTATCATTACCGTCGTCAGCTTCTATTCCAACCGCGGTGTTGGAAACAGCTATTGCGTCTAACAGAGCCAATTTAGATGCCTTATCTTACGCAGATCACCTTACTAAGGCGTTATCACTGCGCCTTCAAGGGGAAGAGTTTCAGGATATACAATCCTCTTTAAGACTTCTTTCAAGGGCAGTAGCTTATTCCACGTGTAACTCCGCCCTTTCAGTGGCAAATCTGGAGTTGGTTAGACGTGACGCAGCCCTAGCTACATCCACACTAGTGGATTCTAAGGTGAAGAACTCTCTTAGAGTCGCTTCGGTCTCAGGAGAACTTCTCTTTGACGGCAAGCTTTCCGCTATTTATGATAAAATTAAAAAGAAAGCTAATGATTCTCTGTTGTTCAGATCGGCTCCTAAAAAGTCGGATACAGCAGACACGAATAAGACAGGCACTTCTGGGTCTAATGCGCCCAAGAGAGGTTCCTATAGAGGTTCCGGTGCATCCTCTTGGTCTTATTCGAGAGACCGTCAGGATAGCGACTCTCGTTCGGAACGTCCTTCAGGCCGGGACAATCGGTCGGACGCCCCGAGGTCGACGAGGCGAGGTGCGGGTCGTGGAAGAGGTGGTTTCTCCTACCGCAGGCCTCGCAGGTCCAGGAGGTGATGGCTTAAACCTCTATCGCGTTCCGGTTGGCGGAAGGTTGTCGAGTTTTTCACAAGAGTGGGCGTCGATTACGGACGACCCTTGGGTGAGAGGAGTGACTTCGGAAGGTCTAAAGATATCCTTCAAACGAAAGCCTCCATTAACTCGAAGTCCAAAGTGGACTCATCTTCCGTCAAATCCACAGAAAAGAGACGCTCTGTTATCAGAGGTGCAGTCTCTTTTAATGAAGAACGCGGTAGAGGTCGTAGAAAACCAGGAATCTCTGGGATTCTACAGCCATCTGTTTCTGGTTCCGAAACCAGACGGCTCGTTCCGTCCAGTCATAGATTTGAGCTGGATAAACAAGCTGATCGTCGCTCCGAAGTTTTATATGGAGACGATTCGATCGGTCAGAGCGAGTATTCGGGTGAACGATTATGCAACGAGCATAGATCTCAAAGATGCGTACTTTCACGTCATGGTACATCCGACATTCCGAAAGTATTTACGCTTCGCAGTCGGAGGAGTGGTGTATCAATTCCGGGCGATGTGCTTCGGATTGAATCTAGCACCCTGGGCTTTCACTCGGGTAATGAACTCGGTAATGATCTACTTCCGAGCTCATTCGTCTGCGGTAACGTCGGCCTACCTGGACGACATTCTTCAGAGGTACGGCAACGAGTTAACGCTTCAGAACGATGTTCAGAATCTTCTTCTATTGCTCCGACGTCTCGGTTTTATAGTAAACGAGGAGAAGTCGGATCTGGTGCCGTCCAAGTCATTCACTCATCTGGGAATGAGCTTCGAGACGCACAACAATCTCGTTCGTCTGCCGTTAACCAGAGCGAAATTAGTCAGTTGTTACGCTCGCTATTGTCTGCACGCAGACAAAGTCACGGCGAGAGAATTTATGAGACTGATAGGTCTGTGCGGAGCCGCCGCGGATCTCATTCCGATGGGGCGGCTACGCACACGTCCTCTTCAAATTTTCCTGACTCAGAATTGGAGTGTGAAAATTCATTCGCTCGATGTAGACGTTCTCTTGTCAGATCAAGTGAAACAAGAGATTCAGACTTGGGCAAACATTCAGTGGTTAACTCAAGGAGTTCCGCTGCAGTTGCCGGATCCGAGTTTTACCGTTATGACGGATGCCAGTCAAACAGGTTGGGGTGCATCATTAATCCCAACGGATTCGAGATGCCAGGGTCTTTGGGATCCGCAATTCCTGTGCAAGCACATAAACAATCAAGGAAATGATGTCAATTTGGCTTGCGTTACGTCACTGGATGGACATTATTCACGATGCTCATGTCCAAATCCTATCCGACAATACGACAGTAGTGGCGTATATACGGAATCAGGGAGGCACTCATTCAGTTCCGTTGTTCAATCTAACGGAAAGAATCCTTCTGTTTGCGTTAGAACATCACGTTCTTCTTTCGGTCCGTCACATACCGGGTCGACTGAATGTGCTAGCAGACTCCCTTTCACGAAAGGGTCGCTTGTTGCCGTCGGAGTGGACTCTCAACAAACAAGTATTCAATCAGATTTGCTACCAATGGGAACGGCCAATGATAGACTTATTTGCGACACATCTCAACAATCAGTTGCAGACGTATGTGTCTCCGTGTCCGGATCCAAGAGCATTTGCAGTAGACGCTCTGTCGATCCCTTGGGACGGAATGATAGGATATGCGTATCCTCCAGCGCCGTTAATTCAACAAGTATTGCTAAAGATAAAACAATCTCAATGCAAGATTCTGTTGGTAGCATCTCTGTCGCCACAGAGACCGTGGATAAATCTACTCAGGTGTCTGTTGTGGGACCTACCGCGGAAGCTTCCTCCACGAGAGGATCTTCTTTCGCAGGGGAAATCGCACCAACTCCATCACAACCCGCAAGGTCTCAACCTTCACGTTTTTCCGTTGTGCGGTCCTTCTTGCATGGCAAGCACTTTACAGGACGAGCAGTGGACGCGATTTCTAACTGTAGGAGGACCTCCTCTTCGCTAAACTATGCGGCTAAGTGGAAGGTTTTTCGTCGTTGGTGTAGGGATCATTCTGTAGATATATTTGATCCCTCTATACCAGACATTGCAAACTTTCTAGTATACTTGTTTGACGAAATCAAACTGCAGCCTGTTACTATAAAGGGTTATAGATCTATGTTATCTGATACCTATGCACATCATGATAGTTTACAAATTGGATCTAATGTCTCTTTATCGAAGTTGGTTAGAAACTTTTCGATAAATAGACCCAGGACTCTTAGATTAATTCCTAAGTGGAATTTAGCTTGGGTTCTCCTTAAATTGAAGGAAAAGCCATTTGAACCTCTTGGGACAGTAGATTTCAAATTCTTATCTTATAAGACAGCTTTTCTCTTAGCTTTCTCTTCTGCCAGAAGAGTCAGTGAGCTTCATGCACTATCGGTGGATGATTCTCATTATCGTAGTGTTGGGAACACTATCACCTTCACTACTAATGTGGGTTTTTTAGCTAAGAATCAGGCTCCTAATAAATATCCGGAACCTATTGTTATTAAGGCTCTTCCGTCTTCAGACGGGCGTAGGCCTTTACTCTGTCCTGTTAGAGCACTACGTATCTATAAACAGAGATCTCAGTTTATCAGAAAGGGACGGAAACGTTTCTTTCTGTCTTTGATGCCTAATAGAAAGGACATTTCAGTCCATTCTATTGCTAGATGGATTCAGTTAACTATCCGTACTGCTTATGAAGATTTATCTTCTTCTCAGCGGTCTGTGCTTAAGATTTCTGCTCATGAAGTAAGAGCTCTTTCTACTTCCTGGGCTTATGCTAATAGTGTTGCTATTACAGATTTAATGAAGGCTGCTTATTGGTCTCAGCCATCCACATTTACGAATTTTTATCTCAGAAATATTGAGTCCATTTCTGGAGACCTGCATTGTTTAGGTCCGTTATCTGTTGCTCAGAATGTCGTCCACTAAACAGTTGCAACTATAGTTATGCAGGCTTTCTGTTCCGGCAGTGACTCCGTCCGGCTGCCCTCTTCGCTCTGGGCTATTTGACCCAGGGCAAGGGGAAGGGGGGGGGGGGGGCGGGTGTTCCCTTAGGTCACCTGCTTTATAGTGAAAAGCAAGGGAATGCCTCCTCCAAGTCAGTATTTCTGAGTCGCTTCCGGGATGGTTTTAAAGTGTAATATTAATGTTTAAATTCATTCATGTCTTATTTTTAAAGTGTAGCTCGGTGTGAAGCATTTGTATATGTCAAGTGTCAAACGGGCTTTAATATACAATACTCGGACACTTTTAAATGATTATAAAGAGTCTCAATTCTCTGGACTACTTTATTTATTGGCTTGCTTTAAAAATAATTAGTATAAGGGTTATACTGGATGTTAATAGAGAACATGAATGTTATTGTGCTCAATTATTAAGGGTAGTGTATCTTTCTAATTTAATATTAAATAAGAAAGATACATGTAAAGCCTAATACTCCTTTTCTCCTTAAGGGGTTACCTCTTTACTATATAGTTGAGCTTATTGGATTTTCCTCTATGTCCTAGGCCCTCCAGCCTGTTTACTATTCAGCTAAGTCTGGGTCATTGGTACAGTATAAAAATGTTAAAAAATTTATAGTAATTTATATATTTTTTATACTTACCAATGACCCAAATGGGGATGGCCCTCCCTGGAGTTGGGAACTCTTGCCTCCCCGCTGAGTACATAGCGCTGACCAGGCACTGCCAGTAAGAATGATAATTGGCGCCAATTTCGGGACGACTGCATCACTGCGCATGCGCAGTAGAGGCGTAGTATGGAGGTCCTTTAGGACATGATTTCTTTTTGTTTTGGATGCAAATTTTGGGGATTGGGGGGCAAAATTTGTGTTTGGCCCTGGTTTTGTTGGAGTTAGCACCAGCTAAGTCTGGGTCATTGGTAAGTATAAAAAATATATAAATTACTATAAATTTTTTAACTTTCTGAACTAATGGCCTGATCCGAAACAAATTTGGTATGTGGTATTATTGAGTCATAGATATTTGACTCATGCCAAAGCCAAAAAAATTTTTTGTGTTCCAGTAGGAACTCCAGGAGCTAAAATATTTTCAAACGCCCATTTTTCCCAAACTGCATGCAACAGAGATCTATTATTTTGTATGAAGCATCCTTAGGGCCAGTAGAACTGAATGTTAAAAAAAAATTGCCATTAGGCCTAAAGAAAATAAAACTCTGTTTCTCAGGCCCTCCCGCATGGACCTTTTGGCTGCCGCATACTCTCTTTTTATAACCAATGTGAACTTAAAAAAAATAAAAATTAAATGGTTTATGTCTGATATTTTACCCAAGTTAAAAACATTGATAAATTTGTCCCTGAGTGCAAGAAGGCTTTGCAATGCTTTAGCATTGCAAAGCCTTCTTGCTCTCAAGGGACAAAATACACCACCACACATGCTATTCTGCAGATTATGAGACCTAAAACATAAACCAAGAACATACATTTTTGATGGCAAAGAAATAATTACAGATATAAAAAATAAAATAAAAAAAATGCTCGCCCGCATGCAATTATACAAATAATGGCCTGAGAAACAAGATCTACTTTGTATGGCCTTAGTTGTGTTAGGGTGTTTGGTAGCGGGCAAAAATGTGAGCATATTTGCAAAAATTGAAAAAAAAATTCTCCAGAACCAATTATCCGAATCTTATATTTGGTATGCAGTATCCCTTGGGAGGAGTAGGTGGGCATGGAAGAGGGTGGGGATGCATGTTTGTTGAAATGAAGCCCTTTGCTTCATATTTGGGCTCAATTTTTTTTACTTTAGGTAATATGGGTAATAATTTTTAAAAATCTTTTTCCGAACCACCAGTCAGAATCTTTTTATATTTACTCTACATTATTTTTTTGATGGCCAGATTCAAGATTGTTCAAACCAGGTTTAATATTTGGTCTTCCAATGAAAGCCCAATTTTCAACCTAGTACAATATGGGGATAATCTTTCAAAATTGTCGCCTTCAAATCCACCACTCTGAATACTTTCATATTTGGTATCCAACATCTCTAGGGTGGTCAGATCAAGTTTGTTCAGTTCGATTCCTATTAATATTTAGGCTCCCTATTCATATCTAGTATACAACATCTCTAGGGGAATCAGCTTCAAGTTTGTTCAAAGTAGGTTTCTGGGTTAATATTTGAGTTCCTTATGGGAGTCCAAATTTTAAATTATGGCAATGTGAGGGAATTACTTTAAAAATCATCTTCAGTCTGACCAGTCAGAATGCTTTCATATTTTTTATACTGCATCTATAGGTGGATCAGATTCGACTTTCTTCAAATCAAGTGCATGGTTTAATATTTAGAATCTATATAAGATCCTGAATTTTAGTTTAGTGAAATATGCAAGAATTTCATCAAAAATCTTCTTTTTCAGATTCACCAATCAGAATCCTTTCATAATTGACATACAACATCTCAGGAGAGAGGCGGGGCAAATGTGGAGGGAGTGGAGAAGTACACCAACTTTTAGGTGGGTTTTAGGTTATCTTGACGAAGTGAAGATAAGCTATTACCATCACATGTCTGTTAGTCTGCGAGTCTGTTCACATTTTATGTAGCATAGTAGTTGTTGTCCGGTATTCACAAAATTTCATTTGCAGGTTGAGGTCGTGACTAGATGAGAATGTCCTATTGTGGTCATGATCGGCCAAAGGAACACATAGGCAGAAGCCCGAAAACCTTTAGCACAGTCTACAGGTCATATTTATGACAGGATTTTATTATAACTTGGTAGAATGACTAAATATAAAGTCTTGATGAGAATGTCTTGTTTTGATCTTGACAGGTGCACTGGCACTTGATCTAGATTTGTTTAGCACAGTCTACAGTTCATTAGCACATCTGACTGAAAGTCAGGGTGAGCTATAGTGATCACTCACTGTCCGTCATCCTTGAACATGGCGTTTGCTTTTTCTCCAAAACCACTGAACAGATTTAAGTGAAGTTTGTTATGACATCGCATTTTGATTCTGTTCAAATCAAGTTGACCTGCCCCTCGGTATGGCCACATCCAAAAAGTGAATCTTAAAAAATCTTCTTCTCATGAACCAGCAGTAGCAGAGACTTGATATTTGGTGAGCAGTTTCCTTTTGAGATGTAGACTCAGATTTGTTCAAGAGAAGTTTGAAGGTATATATTCGCCATCATTATGGGAGGGGCAAGAATTTTAGCCCCGCCTGAAATTTCTATTTTCCAAACCAAGAGGCTGATTTGAACCAAATTTGATATGAGGGTTTATGGGGTCATAAGTACTTATTTTATGCTGACATTTTTTTTCCCATTGCCCCATGGGAACTGCAGGAGCTAAAAATAGAAAAAAATTAAAATGTAAATATCTTCCAAACTACACAGCACTTTTTTGGTGTGCAGCTTTCTTAGGGCTAACAGAATGGAACGGTCAAAAATATTGCTGTCGGTTTTATCACAGAGTACTTTTTGGGGACTTGGAAAAAGTGCTGTGTCTTCTTTTTCTAACACTGTGGGCAATAGGGAAAACATTTCAGACGCCTCTTCTCCCAAACCACTGAACCAAAAGCTTTCAAATTTCACATATAACATCTTTGGAAGATTGTTTGAAAGAAATCCTTATGTCCATATTTGGCTCTCTGTGGGAGCCCAAATGTTTAAATTAGAGCAGTATGAGGAATATTCTTTAAAAATCTTCTTCTTCTGATCCACCAATCATAATCTTTTGACATTTGATATGCATCATTCTGGGGGGGGGGGGGGGGGGGGGGATTCAAGTTTGTTCAAGCCAAGTCCCCAGGTTCATAATTTGGCTCATAGTTGAAGCCTGAATTATAACTTAGTTCAATATGAGAAATATTCTTCAATTCCAGCAGTCAGAATGTTTAGATATTTGGTATGCAGCATCCTTGGGGGGGGGGGGGGGGGGAGATTTATGTTTGTTCAAGCCAAGCCCCTGGGTTTATATTTGGGCTCCCTGTCAGAGCCCAAATTATAACTTAGTTCAATATGAGGAATATTCTTCAAAAATCTTCTTCTTCACATCCACCAGTGAGAATCTTTTGATATTTGGTATGCAGTATCCTAAGTGAAGTGAGATATACATTGGTTAAAGCCAAATGCCTGGGTTCATATTTGGGCTTCTTGTGGGAGCCCAAACTGTACCAACATTTTTATTTTCCGAACTGAGAGGCTGGTTTGAACCGAATTTGATATAACTTATTGGATCATGAGTACCTAATATATACCCCCCAAAAATTTCCTGTCACCCCATGGGAACAGAAGGAGCTAAAAACAGAAAAAAATTCAAACGCCCATATCTCCAAAACTACACAGTACTGAGAATTTTTATTTTGTTTGAAGCTTCATTAGGAAAAGCAGAAAGGAATGGTATAATGAAAATTGCCATCGGTTTTATCATAGGGGACTTTTTCAGTCATCATTTTTCTAACACTGTGAGTAATGGGAAAACATTTAAGAATCTTCTTCTCCCATACCACTGCTTCAAAGGCTTTCATTTTTCACATGTAACAATTTTGGAAGATTCATTCACATGTTTGTTGAAATCATATCCCTGTGTCTATATTTGGGCTGTCTATGGGAGCCCAAATGTTAGGATTAGTGCAATATGAGAAATATTCTTTAAAAATCTTTTGATATTTGGTATGTAGCATCCTTTGTGGGAGGGGGGCAGGGGGGGGGGGGGGTATTCAAGTTTGTTCAATCCAAGTCCCTGGTTCATATTTGGAGCCTGAATTATATAACTTTGTTCAATTTGAGGAATATTCTTTAAGTCTTTTTTTCTGATACACTGGTCAGAATCTTTCGATATTTGGTATAAGCTTTTCTTAGGAGGGGCAGATGGAACTTGTCAATTCCCTTGGTTGATATTTTGGCTACCATGCCGGGTTAGCACCCTCCGCCCCCCCTGGAGCAGCTTGTTAGGTCACCTGACTGAAAGTCAGGGTGAGCTTTTTTGATCACTCTTCGTCCATCGTCCGTCCATCCATCCGTCGTCCTGCATGAAGGTGGTGTTTGACCCTCTTTCTCCTAAATCACTGGACACATTTTAATTAAATTTCATGTAAGTAGTGGTTATATTTTGATTTTTTTACAAATTAGGTTTCGGCTCATATTGAGCAGAGGGGTGAGGAAAAAATGGCCATTTTTTTAAAAATCTCCTAATGAAGCACCAGTAGCAGAGACTTGATATGTGGTATACAGAGTCCTTTTGAGGTTTAGAATCAAGTTTGTGCAAGAGAAGTTTGTCGGGCATTAATTGTCTTCGTTACGGAATGGGCAAAAATTTTTGCCACGCCTAAAATTTCTATTTTCAGAACCGTGAGGTCGATTTGAACCAAATTTCATTGCCCCGTGGGAACCTCAGGAGCTAAAAAACCTTAAAACTGCCATATCTCCAAAACTACATGGCACAGAGAATTCTTATTTTTGTATAAAGCTTACTTTTATCCAGTAGAACAGAATGGTTAAAAAAAATCCCTATCGGTTTGATCACAAGGTATTTTTTTTCAGGACTTTTGAAAAATTACTGAGTGCACTTTTTAACACTGTAGGCAATGGGAGAAACATTAAAAAATCTTCTTCTCCAGATCCAGCAGGCAGAATCTTTTTATATTTGGTATGCAACGTTGTGGGGTGGATATGATTCAAGTTTGTTCAATTCGCCCCCTGGGTTTATATTTGGGCTCAGTATAGGAGCCCAAATTTGAACTTAGTTTCAGGCAAATTTCTTAAAAAATCTTCTTCTCCAGATCCAGCAGACAGAATCTTCTGATATTTGGTATGCAACATTGTGGGGTGGATCTGATTCAAGTTTGTTCAAATCGGCTCCCTGGATTTACATTTGGGCTCAGTATAGAAGCCTGAAGTCTAACTTAGTGCATTTCAGGCAGATTTCTTAAAAAATCTTCTTCTCCAGATCCGGCAGGCAGAATCTTTTGATATTTGGTATGCAACATTGTGGGGTGGATCTGATTCAAGTTTGTTCAAATCGGCTCCCTTGATTTACATTTGGGCTCAGTATAGAAGCCCGAATTCTAACTTAGTGCATTTCAGGCAAATTTCTTAAAAAATCTTCTCCAGATCCAACAGGCAGAATCTTTTGATATTTGATATGCAACATTGTGGGGTGGATCTGATTCAAGTTTGTTCAAATCGGCTCCTTGGATTCACATTTGGGCTCAGTATAGAAGCCCGAAGTCTAACTTAGTGCATTTCAGGCAAATTTCTTAAAAAATCTTCTTCTCCAGATCCGGCAGGCAGAATCTTTTGATATTTGGTATGCAACATTGTGGGGTGGATCTGATTTAAGTTTGTTCAAATCGGCTCCCTTGATATACATTTGGGCTCAGTATAGAAGCCCGAATTCTAACTTAGTGCATTTCAGGCAAATTTCTTAAAAAATCTTCTTCTCCAGATCCAGCAGGCAGAATCTTTTGATATTTGGTATGCAACATTGTGAGGTGGATCTGATTCAAGTTTGTTCAAATTGGCCCCCTGGATTCATATTTGGGCTCAGTATAGAAGCCCAAATTCGAACTTAGTGCATTTCAGGCAAATTTCTTAAAAAATCTTCTTCTCCAGATCCAGCAGGCAGAATCTTTTGATATTTGGTATGCAACATTGTGGGGTGGATCTGATTCAAGTTTGTTCAAATCGGCCCCCCTGAGTTCATATTTGGGCTCAGTATAGGAGCCCAAATTTGAACTTAGTGCATTTCAGGCAAATTTCTTTAAAAATCTTCTTCTCAAGATCCTACAGGCAGAATCTTTTGATATTGGGTATGCAGCATGCTTAGTAGGTGAGATTGAAGTTTGTTCAGGCCAATTCCCTGGGTTTATATTTGGGCTCACTGTGGTAGCCCGAATTATAACTTAGTTCAAAATGAGGAATTGTCTTTAAAAATCTTCTTCTTCAGATCCAGCAGTTGGAATATTTTGATATTTGGTGTGCAGCATCCCTAGGGGGGTGAGATTCAAGCTTGTTGAAGCCAAGTTCCTGGGTTCATATATGGGCTCCCTGTGGGAGCCCGAATTATAACTTAGTTCAATATGAGGAATATTCTTTAAAAATCGTTTTTTTTAGATCCACTGGTCAGAATCTTTGGATATTTGGTATAAGCTTTTCTTAGGAGGAGCAGATGCAACTTGTTAAAATCAATTTCCTGAGTTGATAATTAAGCTACCATGTCAGGTGAGCACCCTCAGGGCCCCTGGGGCCTCTTGTATTTATGAAGGGATTTCATTGTAACTTGGTAGGATGACTCTGTGTGATATCAAGGCGAGACTGTCCTATTTTGGTCACGATCTGTCAACCAAGACCACCCAACCGGCACATGACCTGCATTCCTTTTACATAGTCTACAAGTTATATTTATGAAGGCATTTCCATGTAACTTAGTAGGATGCGACTTTTTTGAATGATTTTACTGTAACTTTAGTTGACATACATTAACTGTGAGGGCCAAATCAACCTAGTCTGCAATTCCTTTAGTTACAGTCTACACCTCAGATTATTCTTATTGAATACATAGCATGAAGGGTACTGAACTTAACACATGTTCAGTTATCACAATTCTTGTTTTCTTTCACAATCCTTTCATAAACATTGAGGGTTATTTTTTGCATTAAACACTACTTACAGCCAGGTTAAGCTGCAGTGTCATTGAATTTTATTATATGTTGTTTTATTTTATAGAAACATGTGGTGCTTCAAGTGGTACTTCTACAGCTGATGAAATGGAAAACAACATTCATCATGGTATGAAACATAATTTTTGTAATGTAGACTGATTATCACCTTAATCTTCGATCTGAAGTGTGTTCTTATATACTGAGCAATATTGTAAACCACCTGACAGTTCTATTCAAACAACGTACACATGACTGATACTCTGGCTTCCTTATGGTTGCATCAGAAGTATTTTAGTATATAATTCATAATAATATAAAAAACATTTTGTTGACTGATTCTTTGTCTTACTCAGTCTGAAGTACGCATCTGAAATATGATTGTATAAAATTCACAATAATGTAAATCATCTTAGGGTTCTATCAAAACAACATACACATGACTGGTTCTCTTGTCTCTAATGCTGGATCTGAAGTGTGTTAAGATATATACAAATTAATATAAGACCCCTGACATTTCTATTGAAACAACATACTCTTGACTGATTCTATGGTCTCCATTATTTTTAGCTTAGCTTGACAAAGTCAAGATAAGCTATTGTCATCACGTATGCGGAAGTCTGTGAGTCTGTTCACATTTTCCTTTAGTACAGGCTACACCCATAGTTCTTGTCTGATCATCACAAAATTTCATATGCACGTTTGGGGTCATATCTAGATGAGAACGCCCCCTGTCAACTGGTATGGCTGCCCGAGCCCAAAACCCCAAAACTATTAGCACAGTCTACAGGATATATTTATGAAGGGATTTCATTGTAACTTGGTAGGATGCCTCTGTATAATGCCTAGATGAGAACATCCCCTTTTAGTCATGATCTGTCAACCGTGATGGCTGTCCAAGCCCGAAACCCAATAACTTTTAGTACACTCTGCAGGTCATATTCAGTACGGAGGGATTTCAGTGTAACTTGGTAGGATAACTCAGGATGTTGTCTGAATGAGAACTTCCCCATTTGGTCGCAATCTGTCAACCGTGATGACTGCCCAAGCCCAGAACCCGAAAACCATTAGCACAGTCTACAGGTCATATTTATGGAGGGATTCCATTGTAACTTGGTGGGTTGAAACAATATAATGTCTAGATGAGAACGTCCCCTTTTGGGCGTGATTGGGCAGCTGTGGCGGCTACAGGGACTCAAAGCCAAAAACCTTTAGCACAGTCTACAGGTCATATTTATGAAGGGATTTCATTGTTACTTGGTAGGATGACTCCAATTAATGTCTAGATGAGAATGTCCCAGCTTGGTCGCGATCGTTCAGCCTTGATGGCTGCCCGAGTCCAAAAACCTTTAGCATAGTCTATAGGTCGTATTTATGGAAGAATTTCATCGTAACTTGTTAGGTTGCCTCCATATAAAGCCTAGATGATGACATCTCCTTTTGGTCGTGATTGGTCAACTGTGATGGCTACAGGGGCCCAAAGCCTGAAAACCTTGAGCACAGTCTACAGGTCATATTAATGAAGGGTTTTCATTGTAACTTCGTGGGATCACTCCAGATGATGCCCAGATGAGAATGTCCCCTTTTGGTCATGATCATTCATCGATGATGGCTGCCCGAGCCAAAAGCCTGAAAACCTTTAGCACAGTCTACAGGTCATATTTTTGAAGAGATTTCATTGTTAACTTGGTAGGATGACTCCAAATAATGTCTAGATGAGAACATGGCTGCCCGACCCCCAAACCCCAAAACCCTTAGTATAGTCTATAGGTCGTATTTATGTAAGGATTTCATTGCAATTTGTTAGGTTGACGACATATAGTGCCTAGATGATGACATCCCCTTTTGGTCGACTGTGACGGCTTCAGGGGCCCGAAGCCTGAAAATCTTGAGCAAAGTCTGCTGGTCATATTTATAAAGGGATTTCATTGTAACTTCGAAGGATCACTCCAGATGATGCCCAGATGACAACATCCCCTTTTGGTCATGATCATTCAACCATGATGATGACCCCCAAAACCCGAAAAACTTTAGTACAGACTGCAGGTCATATTTGTGAAGGGATTTCATTGTAACTTAGTAGAATGACTCAGTATAATGTTGAGATGAGGACGTCCCCTTTTAGTTGGAATCGGTCAACCATCATGGCAACACAGGCCCGAAGCCAGAAAACCTTTAGCACAGTCTACAGGCCATATTTATGAAGGGATTTCAATGTAACCTGATAGGATGACTCATTTTGGAATAATTTCACAGTAACTTGGTAACTTTCGTTGACATACATTAACTGTCATGGCCACATACATTAACTGTGAGGCCATATTAACCCACCCCTCCATCCTTTAGTACAGTGTACACCTCTTATTATTTTTATTAAAAGCATAGCATACAGGGAATGGAAATTAACATATTCCCAATTATCACAATTCTTGTCTTATTTCATAATCCTTTCATCAAACGCAACACACAGACAAGTTAAGCTACAGTGTCATTGACACTTTCATTGAACTTGAAGTGTGTTAGTATATAATCAGCAATAATGTAAACCACCTCAAATAATATACCCATAACTGATTTACTAGTCTTCTTAATCCTGGATCCTGGATCTGAAGTGTGTTAATAAATAATCAACAATAATGTAAACCACATGCCACTTCTATTCAAACAACAAATCCATGACTCATTATCCCTGTCTCCTTAATCCTGGATCTGAGGTGCCTTAGTATATAATCAGCAACATTGTAAACAATTCAACAACAAACAATTCAAACAACATCCTCCTTAATCCTGGATCTGAAGTATGTTAGTATTTTATCAGAAATAATTTGAACCATGTGACAGTTCTATTCAAACAACATACCAATGACTGATTCGCTGGTCTCCTTAATTCTGGATCCGAAGTGTGTTAGTATATAATGAGCAATAATGTTAACCACCTGACAGTTGTATTCAAATGAAATACACAGGACACATTATCTGGGCTCTTTAATCCAAAATCCAAAGTGTCTTGGTATAACTGCATGTCTATGTTGCTCTTGTCATCAGCCATTGCTAAACTTGCATGTGTGGAGTTAGTACATTGGGGAGTCTGACAGTTGCTGGCCATTGGTCAGTGGTTCTCTTCAGCTTCCTCCACCACCTGTTAAACTGTCCAACATGAGGTGACCCTGGCTGTTAAAAGTGCCGTTGAAGCCCCCAAAATAAATAAATCTATGTAAACCAACTGACAGTTGTATTCAAACGACATAGCCATGGTTGATTCTCTGGTCTCCTTAATCCTGGATCTGAAGTGTCTTCATATATAATCACCAATAATGTATACAAACTGATAGCTCTATTCAACCAATATTTTTCTTACTGATTCCCTAATCTCCGTAATCCTGCATTTGAAGGAATTTATTATACATGTACAATCAGCAATAATCTGAACCAACTGAAAGTTCTATTCAAACAATATGCCCATGACATGCTCATTCTCTGGTATCCCTTATCCTGGATCTGAAATGTGTTAGTAAATAATTAGCAACAATCTAAACCACCTGACATCTTTTCAAACAACATGCCCATGATTCATTCTCTTGTTTGCTTAATCCCGGATCTATAGTATTTTAGTATATAATCAGCAATCATGTGAACCACTTTCAGTTCCATTCAGAAAACATACCAGTGACTAATTCTCTGGTCTCCTTAATCCTGGATTTGTAGTATTTAGTATATAATCAGCAATAATGCAACCCATTTACAGTTTTATTCAAGCAACATACCATTGACTGATTCTCTGGTCTCCTAGATCCTGGATCTGAAGTGTGTTAGTATATATTCAGCAATAGTCTAAACCATATGACAGTTCTATTCAAACAACATACCACTGACTGATTCTCTGGTCTCTTTAATCCTGGTTCTGAGGTGTATTAGTATAAACCACATTTGTAGTATTTTAATGTATAATCAGCAACAATGTATAATCAGCAACATTTATGGTTTTATTCAGACAACATACCAATGACTGATGTTCTGGTCTCGTTAATCCTGGATCAGAATTGTGTTAGTATATAATCAGCAATAGTCTGAATCACCTGACAGTTCTATTCAAACAACATACCAATGACTGATTTTCTGGTCTCCTTAATCCTGGTTCTGAGGTGTATTAGTATATAATAATGTAAACTATCTCACTGTTCTATTCAAACAACATACCCATGGCTAATCTGCTGGTCTCCATAATCCTGGATGTGAAGTGTCTTACTATATAATCAGTAAAAATGTAAACCACTTGAAAGTTCCATTTGATATGCACAACTGATCCTCTTTTCCTACAAAATACCCATAACTGATTGTCTGCAATATGCAATGAGCAATAATGTAAACACCTCACAGTTCTATTCAAACAATATTCTCTTGACTGATTCTCTGGCCTCTTATATCCTGGATCTGAAATGTCCGAGTATATAATCAGCTATAATCTAAAACTCCTGACAGTTCTATTTAAACAAAATACCCATGACTAATTCTCTGGTCTCCTTAATCCTAGATCTGTAGTATTTTAGTATGTAATCGGCAATAATGTAACCACTTACACTTCTATTCAAGCAACATACCCATGGCTGATTCTTTGGTCTCCTTAATACTGGATCTGTAGTATTTTAGTATATATAATCAGCAGTAATGTAACCACTTACAGTTTTATTCAAGCAACATACCCATGGGTGATTCTTTGGTCTCCTTTATACTGGACTTGTAGTATTTTAGTATATAATCAGCAAAATATAAACCACTTACAGTTCTGTTCGAACAGCATACCCATGACTGATTCCCGTGTCTCCTTAATCCTGGATCTGTAGTAGTTTAGTATATAATCATCCATAATGTAACCACTTACAGTTCTATTCAAGCAACATGCACATGACTAATTCTTTGGTCTTCTTAATCGAGGATTTGTAGTTCTATTCAAGCAACATGCACATGACTGATTCTTTGGTCTCCTTAATCCAGGATTTGTAGTATCATAGTATTTAATCAGCAAAATATAAACCAGTTACAGTTCTATTCAAACAAAATATCTATGACTGATTCCCTGGTCTCCTTAATCCTGGATTTGTAGTATTTTAGTATACAATCAGCAATAATGTACTTCTCACAATTCTATTCAAGCAACATACCCATGGCTGATTCTTTGATCTCCTTAATCCTGGCTTTGTAGTATTTTAGTATATAATCAGCAACAATGTAACCCATTTACGGTTTTATTCAAACAACATACCAATGACTGATTCTATGGTCTCCTTAATCCTGGATCTGAAGTGTATTAGGATGTAATCAGCAATAATGTAAACCACCTCACAGTTTTATTCAAACAACATACACATGGCTAATCCTCTGGTCTCCTTAATCCTCCAGCAAAATATAAACCACTTACATTTCTATTCAAACAGCATACCCATGACTGATTCCCGTGTCTCCTTACTCCTAGATCTGTAGTAGTTTAGTATATAATCATCAATAATGTAACCACTTACAGTTCTATTCAAGCAACATACCCATGACTGACTCTTTGGTCTCCTTAATTCTGGATTTGTAGTATTTTAGTATATAATCAGCAAAATATAAACCACTTACAGTTCTGTCCGAACGGCATACCCATGACTGATTCCTGTGTCTCCTTAATGCTGGATCTGTAGTATTTTAGTATACAATCAGCAATAATGTAACTACTCACAGTTCTATTCAAGCAACATACCCATGACTGATTCTTTGATCTCCTTAATCCTGGCTTTGTAGTATTTTAGTATATAATCAGCAGCAAGGTAGCCCATTTACAGTTTTATTCAAACAACATACAAATGACTGATCTTCTGGTCTCCTTAATCCTAGATCTGTAGTTTCTTAGTATATAATCAGCAATAATGTAAACCATTTACAGTTCTATTCTATTCAAACAAAATACCCATGACTGATTCTATGGTCTCCTTAATCCTGGATCTGAAGTGTATTAGGATATAATCAGCAGTAATGTAAACCACCTCACAGTTCTATTCAAACAACATACACATGGCTAATCCTCTGGTCTCCTTAATCCTGGATGTGAAGTGTCTTACTATATATAATCAGTTATAATGTAAACCAACTGACAGTTCCATTTCATATCCATGACTGATTCTCTGTTCTCCTTAATACTCGATCTGCTGAAGTGTCTTGAGTATATAATCAGCAATAATGTAAACCAGATACAGTTCTGGTCGAACAGCACACCTCTGACTTATTCTCTGGTCTCCTTAATCCTCTGTCTGTAGTATTTTAGTATATAATCAGCAATAATGTATCCACTTTTAAAGTTCTATTCACACAACATACCCATGGCTGATTCTCTGTTCTCCTTAATACTCGATCTGCTGAAGTGTCTTGAGTATATAATCAGCAATAATGTAAACCACCTACTGGTTCTATTCAAACAAAATACCCATAACTGATTGTCTGCAATATGCAATCAGGAATAACACCTCATAGTTCTGTTCTATTGAAACAATATTCTCTTGACTGATCTTCTGGTCTCCTTAATCCTGGACCTGAAGTGTGCTAGTATATAATCAGAAATAGTCTAAACCAACTGATGAGAGTTCTATTAAATCAGCATACCCATGGCGGAATCTCTAGTCTCCTTAATCCTGGATCTGTAGTATTTTAGAATATAATCAGCAATAATGTAAACCATCAGACAGTTCTATTCTTACAACAGACCAATGACCGATTCTCTGGTCTCCTTAATCCTGGATCTGTAGTATTTAAGCATATATTCAGCAATAATGTAACCACTTACAGTTGTTTTCAAGCAACATACCCATGACTGATTCTTTGGTCTCCTTAATCCTGGATTTGTAGTATTTTAGTATATAATCAGCAAAATATAAATCAATTAAGGTTCGATTCGAACAGCATACATGTGACTGATTCTCTGGTCTCCTTAATCCTGGATCTATAATATTTTAGTATATAATCAGCAATGATGTAAACCACCTGACAGTTCTATTCAAACAACATACACATAACTAATTCTCTGGTCTTTTTAATCCTGGATCTGTAGTATTTCCGTATATAATCAGCAATAGTCTAAACCAACTGACAGTTCTATTCAAACAACATATCCATGGCTGACTCTCTGGTCTCCTTAATCCTGGTTGGGAAGAGTCTTACTATATAATCAGTAATTATGTAAACCACTTGACTGTTCTATTCAAACAGCATATCAGTGACAGATTCTCTTAGTCCTGGATCTGTAGTATTTTAGTATATAATATGCAGTAATGTAACCACCTACAGCTCTGTTCAAGTAACAGACCAATGACTGATTCTTTGTCCTCCCTAATCCTGGATCTGTAGTATCTTAGTATATAATCAGCAAAATATAAACCAGTTACAGTTCTTTTCGAACAGCATATCCATTACTGATTCTCTGGTCTCCTTAATCCTGGATCTGTAGTATTTTAGTATACAATCATCAATAATGTACAGTTACAGTTCTATTCAAGATACATACCCATGACTGATTCTTTGGTCTCCTTAATCCTGGATTTGGAGTATTTTAGTATATAATCAGCAAAATGTAAACCTGTTAGATTCCCTGGTCTCCTTAATCCTGTATCTGTAGTATTTTAGTATATAATCAGCAAAATATGAACCACTTACAGTTCTGTTCAAGCAACATACCCATGACTGATTCTTTGGTCTCCTTAATCCTGGCTTTGTAGTATTTTAGTATATAATCAGCAAAATATGAACCACTTCCATTTCTGTTCAAGCGACATACCCTTGACTGATTCTTAATCCTGGATCTGAATTGTGTTAGTATATAAACAGCAGTAGTCAAAACCAACTGACAGTTCTATACAAACAACATATCCATGACTGATTCTTCTGGTCTCCTTAATCCTGGATCTGTAGTATTTTAGTATATAATCATCAATAATGTACAGTTACAGTTCTATTCAAGCAACATACCCATGACTGATTTTTTGGTCTCCTTAATCCTGGCTTTGTAGTATTTTAGTATATAATCAGCAAAATATGAACCACTTCCATTTCTGTTCAAGCGACATACCCATGACTGATTCTTTGGTCTCCTTAATCCTGGCTTTGTAGTATTTTAGAATATAATCAGCAACAATGTAACCCATTTACAGTTTTATTCAAGCAACATACCAATGACTGATCTTCTGGTCTCCTTAATCCTAGATTTGTAGTATTTTAGTATATATTCAGCAACAGTGTAACCCATTTACAGTTTTATTCATGCAACATAACAATGACTGATCTTCTGGTCTCCTTAAGCCTGGATTTGTAGTATTTTAGTATAAATTTAGCAACAATGTTTCCCATTTACAGTTTTATTCAAGCAACATACCAGTGACAGATCTTCTGGTCTCCTTAATCCTGGATCTGAATTGTGTTAGTATATAAACAGCAGTAGTCAAAACCAACTGACAGTTCTATACAAACAACATATCCATGACTGATTCTTTTGGTTTCCTTAATCCTGGATCTGTAGTATTTTAGTATATATTCAGCAATAATTTAACCACTTACAGTTCTATTCAAGCAACAGACCCATGACTGATTTTTTGGTCTCCTTAATCCTGGATTTGTAGTATTTTAGTATATAATCAGCAAAATATAAACCAATTAAGGTTCTATTCGAACAGCATACCCATGACTGGTTCTCTGTTTTGCTTAATCCTGGATCTGTAGTATTTTAGTATATATTCAGCAGTAATGTAACCACTTACAGTTCTATTCAAGCAACATACCCATGACTGACTCTTTGGTCTCCTTAATTCTGGATTTGTAGTATTTTAGTATATAATCAGCAAAATATGAACCACTTACAGTTCTGTCCGAACGGCATACCCATGACTGATTCCTGTGTCTCCTTAATGCTGGATCTGTAGTATTTTAGTATACAATCAGCAATAATGTAACTACTCACAGTTCTATTCAAGCAACATACCCATGACTGATTCTTTGATCTCCTTAATCCTGGCTTTGTAGTATTTTAGTATATAATCAGCAAAATATGAACCACTTCCATTTCTGTTCAAGCGACATACCCTTGACTGATTCTTAATCCTGGATCTGAATTGTGTTAGTATATAAACAGCAGTAGTCAAAACCAACTGACAGTTCTATACAAACAACATATCCATGACTGATTCTTCTGGTCTCCTTAATCCTGGATCTGTAGTATTTTAGTATATAATCAGCAAAATATGAACCACTTACAGTTCTGTTCAAGCAACATACCCATGACTGATTCTTTGGTCTCCTTAATCCTGGCTTTGTAGTATTTTAGTATATAATCAGCAAAATATGAACCACTTCCATTTCTGTTCAAGTGACATACCCTTGACTGATTCTTAATCCTGGATCTGAATTGTGTTAGTATATAAACAGCAGTAGTCAAAACCAACTGACAGTTCTATACAAACAACATATCCATGACTGATTCTTCTGGTCTCCTTAATCCTGGATCTGTAGTATTTTAGTATATAATCATCAATAATGTACAGTTACAGTTCTATTCAAGCAACATACCCATGACTGATTTTTTGGTCTCCTTAATCCTGGCTTTGTAGTATTTTAGTATATAATCAGCAAAATATGAACCACTTCCATTTCTGTTCAAGCGACATACCCATGACTGATTCTTTGGTCTCCTTAATCCTGGCTTTGTAGTATTTTAGAATATAATCAGCAACAATGTAACCCATTTACAGTTTTATTCAAGCAACATACCAATGACTGATCTTCTGGTCTCCTTAATCCTAGATTTGTAGTATTTTAGTATATATTCAGCAACAATGTAACCCATTTACAGTTTTATTCATGCAACATAACAATGACTGATCTTCTGGTCTCCTTAAGCCTGGATTTGTAGTATTTTAGTATAAATTTAGCAACAATGTTTCCCATTTACAGTTTTATTCAAGCAACATACCAGTGACAGATCTGGTCTCCTTAATCCTGGATCTGAATTGTGTTAGTATATAAACAGCAGTAGTCAAAACCAACTGACAGTTCTATACAAACAACATATCCATGACTGATTCTTTTGGTTTCCTTAATCCTGGATCTGTAGTATTTTAGTATATATTCAGCAATAATTTAACCACTTACAGTTCTATTCAAGCAACAGACCCATGACTGATTTTTTGGTCTCCTTAATCCTGGATTTGTAGTATTTTAGTATATAATCAGCAAAATATAAACCAATTAAGGTTCTATTCGAACAGCATACCCATGACTGGTTCTCTGTTTTGCTTAATCCTGGATCTGTAGTATTTTAGTATATATTCAGCAGTAATGTAACCACTTACAGTTCTATTCAAGCAACATACCCATGACTGATTCTCTGGTCTCCTTAGTTCTGGATGTGTAGTATTTTAGTATATAATCAGGAATAATGTAACCACTTACAGTTGTTTTCAAGCAGCATTCCCATGACTGATTCATTGGTCTCCTTAATCCTTGATTTGTAGCATTTTAGTATATAATCAGCAAAATATAAACCAGTTACAGTTCTATTCAAACAACATACCCATGACTGATTCTCCGGTCTCCTTAGTCCTAGATTTGTAGTATTTTAGTATATATTCAGCAGTTATGTAACCACTTACTGTTCTATTCAAGCAACAGGCCCAAGACTGATTATTTGGTCTCCTTAATCCTAGATTTGTAGTGTTTTAGTATATAATCATCAAAATATAAACCAATTAAGGTTCTATTCAAACAACATACCCATGACTGATACTCTGTTTTGCTTAATCCTGGATCTGTAGTATTTTAGTATATATTCAGCAGTAATGTAACCACTTACAGTCCTATTCCAGCAACAGACCCATGACTGATTCTTTGGTCTCCTTAATTTTGGATTTGTAGTATTTTAGTACATAAACAGCAAATATATTCGAACAACATAGCCATGACTGATTCTCTGGTTTCCTTAATCCTGGATCTGTAGTATTTTAGTATATATTCAGCAGTAATGTAACCACTTACAGTTCTATTCAAGCAACAGACCCATGGCTCATTGTTTGGTCTCCTTAATCCTTGATTTGTAGTATTTTAGTATATAATCAGCAAAATATGTACCAATTAAGGTACTATCTGAACAACATACCCATGACTGATTCTCTGGTTTCCTTAATCCTGGATCTGTAGTATTTTAGCATATAATCAGCAATAATGTAAACCATCAGACAGTTCTATTCAAACAACATACAAATGACCGATTCTCTGGTTGCCTTAATCCTGGATTTGTAGTATTTTAGTATATAATCAGCAAAGTATAAACCAGTTACAGTTCTATTCGAACAGCATACCCATGACTGATTCTTTGGTCTTCTTAGTCCTGGATCTGTAGTATTTTAGTATACAATCAGCAATAATGTTACCATTTACAGCTCTATTCAAGCAACATACCCATGACTGATTCTTTGGTCTCCTTAATCCTGGATTTGTAGTATTTTAGTATATAATCAGCAAAATATAAACCAATTAAGGTTCAACTCAAACAGCGTACCCATGACTGGTTCTCTGGTCTCCTTAATCCTGCATCTGTAGTATTTTAGTATATAATCAGCAATAATGGAACCACTTACAGTTCTCTTCAAGACACATACCCATGACTATTTCTTTGCTCTCCACAATCCTGGATATGTAGTATTTTAGTATATTTTCAGCAATGATGTAAACCACCCGACAGTCTTATTCAAACAACATGCACATAACTAATTCTGTGGTCTTTTTAATACTGGATCTGTAGTATTTTCGTATATAATCAGCAATAGTCTTAACCAACTGACAGTTCTATTCAAACAACATGTCCATGACTGATTCTCTGATCTCCTTAATGCTGGATGTGAAGTGTCTTACTATATAATCAGTAATCATGTAAACCAGCTGACTGTTCTATTCAAACAACATACTAAAGACAGATTCTCTGGTCTCCTTAGTCCTGAATCTATAGTATTTTAGTATATAATTTAGTGTATAATCAGGAATAATGGAACCACTTACAGTTCTATTCAAGCAACATACCCATGACTGATTCTTTGGTCTTCTTATTCCTGGATCTGTAGTATTTTAGTATATAATCAGCAATAATGTTACCACTTACAGCTCTATTCAAGCAACATACCTATGACTGATTGTTTGGTCTTCTTAATTCTGGATTTGTAGTATTTTAGTATATAATCAGCAATAATGTAACCACTTACAGTTTTATTCAAGGAACATACCCAGGGCTGATTCTCTGGTCTCTTTAATCCAGAACCTGAAGTGGCTTAGTGTATAATCAGCAATAATGTAACCCACCTTGAAATGCAGTAGCTCATTAGATAGAGATGCAGACTGCATGCCGAGAGGTCTGCGGCTTGAATCCCACCAACAGCAACCCCATTGTGTCCTTGGGCAAGTCATTTAATCCCTATTTCCCACTGGGGAGTCTGACAGTTGGTGGCCAATGCTTGGTGGTTCTCTCTGGCTTCTTCCACCTGTAAAACTGTCCAACATGAGGTGACTCAGGCTGTTAAAAGTGCTGTTAAGGCCAAAAAAAAGATAAATCAATGTATACCACCTGACAGTTTTATTCAGATGACATGTCCATAGTTGATCCTCTGTTCTCCTTAATCTTGGATCGGAAGTGTCTTCATATATAATCACCAATAACGTATACCAGCCAACAGCTATGTTCAAAAAACATCATTGTCAGTGATTCTCTAATTCCTTAATCCTTGATATGAAGTGACTTAGTATATAATCAGCAATAACATGGCTTCGGAAATTGCAATAACATGCAGTAACAGTCGTTTCGTTCCCGTGATAGTCCCGCAAATGCTCAAGGAGACCCATTTACCATTCCCGCAAAAAATAAAAGCATTTTTTCATCAGATAAAATTTAATAAAATTAGATTAATTTTAGAGCTGAAACTATTAAAGGGTTGTCTGGATCGATTTATTGCATGGATTAACCTTGGTTAAACGATTAATCACTTGCCCTAATAGGTAGCTGAATAACAGCCATACCCTTGATGATTTATATAATTAAAACTTTACTCAATGTAATGGGCAAATCCGTTCAGTGCAATATTCAAAAATGACCTTTCAAATTTTCTTATGTTTTAAATTTTTGTCTCAAAACATAGCTTATGACCCCTCTTTGGATCGCTCACGTTGAGCTTGTTTCAATGAGGGGTCATAAGCTATGTTTTTGAGACAAACATTGAAAATCTTTAGTAATTCAAGAATTTCTTGTGCTAGAATCGTCTGCTACCTGCATTGGTGAAGGGTTAAGAATGACCATTTCCAGCTACTGATAGAGTATAATGATCTTGCAAGTGAACAAGTATGTCAGCATGTAACTGGCTTGCGTTACTCTGTCTCATATAACTGATGTGAGCCAGTGTGACAATGATTGCCTGTTTTGGAGCATGTTTGTTCCTTTCTTAACCATATAATACCGTAGTTCAAAAGTAACGGTTAACCAATCAATTACATTTTAGCTCAACTTTGGTGAAGCCAATTTGAGGTATTATCATGGCCCATCGTCTGTCCGTCCATCTGTCTGTCTGTCCATCCGTCGCACCGTCAATACGGCTTGGACTAGAGGCCGTATTTATAAGCCGATCTTTATGAAACTTCTTGGGTACCTTTGTTATCACCGTGGGATGATTACGAGTGTTTGTGGGTCTGGTCCGAAATTGAAGATGGTGGCTGGCAGCCATTTTGTACAAAATTAGGTGCAGTCAGATTTTTGCACAGAACTTCCATACAGTTAAAACTAGAAGTCCTGTCATGAAATGCGCAGAAATAGCACGTTGATATGCGCGTTAATGTGCGCGTTATGGCCCAAGTAAAGCTATCAAATTCTGTAAATATGGTCTGTGCACAAGCAATGTTTCAGCCAATGGACCTCCGGGTAACCCAGAGGTCCATTGGAAGAAACATTGCATGTGTTTGCTATGACTAACCAGGAGAACCTGCCGTGCTTTGGAAGCCATTCAATATGGCAATTGTGCGCAATTCCAACGCGCAATTAAGCCTAGATAAGTGCACAATTCGTGACAGGACTTCTAGTTTTAACTGTATGAAACCTCTGATTTGAATAATTTTTTGTATGAATGTTTAGTACCATGGGATACATCATATATAATACGGGTTTTTTCTTGTGTGTAAATTATGCAAATTAGACTAACTTTGATTTATTTAGTGTTATTTTCAGCACTGTAAGTGCACATGCTCAGGCTAGAGGCCGTATTTATGAACCGATCTTTACGAAACTTTTGAGTACCTTTGTTATCACCATGGAACGAAAACCAGTGTTTTGAGGTGCGGTCTAAAATTCAAGATGGCCACCAGCAGCTATTTTGTACTTTAGTTAGTGCAATACGTTTTTTGTACATAACTTCTGTATGAAAGTTCTGATTTGAATAAATTTTTGTTGGAATGTTTAATAACATGGAATACAGCACATATAATATGGGTTTTGTTCTCTTAGAATTGGATGAACTTTGATTTTTTCAGTGCTACTTACACACAGTAGTAAGTACACATGTCAATATGGCTCGGGCTAGGGGTCGTATTTATGAACCGATCTTTATGAAACTTCTTGGGTATCTTTGTTATCACCTTGGGATGAGAATGAGTGTTTTGGGATGTGGTCCAAAATTGAAGACGGCTGCCGGTGGCCATTTTGTTTCAAAATTAGGTAGAATTAGTTTTTGTTACATAACTTCTATATGAAGGTTATGCTCCGGTTGATGCTCCGGGTACTCCGGCCTCCTTCGCCTGTAAAACTGCCACGGTCATGATTAGCCATTGTGCATAAGTATGTGACCTTAAACACCAATAAATAAATCAGTCAAATCATTTTCGTCAGTTTGTCTGCAAAGTGTTCATTCACATTATGTAGTTTTCATTTTTCATTCATGGAGTCACTTGTGCCTCAATACCTGTTGCTCTGAACTGTATGGGGTTGACCTCTGCTAAACTTTCTTAATCAAAACAAAAAGCAAAACGATATGGCAGTTTATTGTCAAAATTTTTTAGGCAGTGGTGTCTACCACATGGCAGAGGTTCAATGGAAAATTTCAGTTTCCACATGTTCTATGTTTTTTTCCAAACATTTTGGTAAAAACTTCTCGGGGTTATTTCTTTCTAGCCATTTTTTTTATTTTAAGGAACATTTCCTGAATTTTGAACAAAGTTAGGCTGGATTTACACAGAACTCTAAATTCATTTATTTTGGGCACTCTCTTTTGCTCTAATTATGGCACATTAAAACTAGAAATAACATCGTTATCGTGTTATGTTATATTACCTGCCTTTCTTTGTGTTTCTATGGCCATATTATGATGGAAGTTAGTGTCAAATGTAGAATAGGCAAAGAGAACTTATATATTTCTTGTGATGTCTTTACCCCCTTCTCTAATTTGTAAATAGTGTGAAATTGGGGTAATCTAAAATCCTGCATCCTCTTAACATAATATGTTCGAATTCGTTCAGATATGAAAACATATTCTAATATATTTATCTTTTTTTTGTCTTTTCAAATTATTCAGGTAGAAATGAAATAATAAGATTTATTGAAACCGCCTGTCCAGATTGCCTAAAACAGTGCAGCAAGCAAACTGCATGCAGAAAAAACAAGAATCAAGTTATTCAACGAAAGAAAAAGCATTAGACAGAAGATTTCAAGAAAATTTGATTCCATGCAGTGAATCATATGCCAAATAGTGCAGTTGTTTTCCAAAATGTGTCAAAAGATGATTTAGGTCTTGTTTTGTGCAAGTAAAATTTGACTTGTGGATTCAAGATGGTTGTCGAAGATAGCATCCACAATCTAGCTATTTCATTAAATATGCTTCATTTTTAGCTCACCTGACTGAAAGTCAGGGTGAGCTTTTCTGATCACTTTTCGTCCGTCGTCCGGCGTCCGTCGTCCGTCATGAAGGTGGTGTTTGGGCCTTTTTCTCCCAAACCACTGGCCGCATATTAATGAAATTTCATGTGAGTAGGGGTTATATAAGGGCATTTTGATTTTTGTCAAGTTAGGTTTCGGCTCATATTGAGCAGAGGGATGGGGCAAAAATGTTCCAATTCTTAAAAAGTCTTCTTCTCAAGAACCAGCAATAGCACAGACTTGATATTTAGTATGCAGCTTCCTTTAGAGGTGTAGACTCAAGTTTGTTCAGGAGAAGTTTGTCGGGCATTATTTGCCTTCGTTATGGGAGGGGCAAAAATTTTGGCCACGCCTAAAATTTCTATTTTCAGAACTGTCAGGTCGATTTGAACCAAATTTGATATGAGATGATAATGGGTCATAAGTAGTTGATTGATACAAAAAAAAAAGTTCTCATTGCCCCGTGGGAACCTCGGGAGCTAAAAATAGGAAAAACCTTAAAACTGCCATATCTCCAAAACTACACGGCACAGAAAATTCTTATTTTGTATAAAGCTTACTTTTATCCAGTAGAATAGAATGGTTAAAAAAAATCCCTATCGGTTTGATCATAAGGTACTTTGAAAAAGTGCTGAGTCAGCACTTTTTAACACTGTAGGCAATGGGAAAAAGATTAAAAAATCTTCTTCTCCAGATCCAGCAGGCAGAATCTTTTGATATTTGGTATGCAGCATTGTAGGGTGGATCTGATTCAAGTTTGTTCAAATCGGCCCCCTGGGTTCATATTTGGGCTCAGTATAGGAGCCTGATTTCGAACTTAGTGCATTTCAGGCAAATTTCTTAAAAAATCTTCTTCTCCAGATCTAGCAGGCAGAATCTTTTGATATTTGGTATGCAACATTGTGGGGTGGATCTGATTGAAGTTTGTTCAAATCGGCTCCCTGGATTCATATTTGGGCTCACTATAGAAGCCCAAATTCGAACTTGGTGCATTTCAGGCAAATTTCTAAAAAATCTTCTTCTCCAGATCCAGCAGGCAGAATCTTTTGATATTTGGAATGCAACATTGTGGGGTGGATCTGATTCAAGTTTGTTCAAATCGGCCCCCTGGGTTTATATTTGGGCTCAGTACAGAAGCTCGAATTCGAACTTGGTGCATTTCAGGCAAATTTCTTAAAAAATCTTCTTCTCCAGATCCAGCAGGCAAAATCTTTTGATATTTGGTAAGCAACATTGTGGGGTGGATCTGATTCAAGTTTGTCCAATTCGGCCCCCTGGATTCATATTTGGGCTCACTATAGAAGCCTGAATTCGAAGTTGGTGCATTTCAGACAAATTTCTTAAAAAATCTTCTTCTCCAGATCCAGCAGGCAGAATCTTTTGATATTTGGTATGCAACATTGTGGGGTGGATCTGATTCAAGTTTGTTCAAATCGGCCCCCTGGGTTTATTTTTGGACTCAGTATAGAAGCTCGAATTCGAACTTTGTGCATTTCAGGCAAATTTCTTAAAAAATCTTCTTCTCCAGATCCAGCAGGCAGAATCTTTTGATATTTGGTATGCAACATTGTGGGGTGGATCTGATTCAACTTTGTTCAAATCAGCCCCCTGGATTCATATTTGGGCTCATTATAGAAGCCCGAATTCGAACTTAGTGCATTTCAGGCAAATTTCTTAAAAAATCTTCTTCTCCAGATCCAGCAGGCAGAATCTTTTGATATTTGGTATGCAACATTGTGGGGTGGATCTGATTCAAGTTTGTCCAATTCGGCCCCCTGGATTCGTATTTGGGCTCACTATAGAAGCCTGAATTCGAACTTGGTGCATTTCAGGCAAATTTCTTAAAAAATCTTCTTCTCCAGATCCAGCAGGCAGAATCTTTTGATATTTGGTATGCAACATTGTGGGGTGGATCTGATTCAAATTTGTTCAAATCGGCCCCCTTGGTTTATATTTGGGCTCAGTATAGAAGCTCGAATTCGAACTTAGTGCATTTCAGGCAAATTTCTTAAATCTTCTTCTCCAGATCCAGCAGTCAGAATCTTTTGATATTTGGTATGCAACATTGTGGGGTGGATCTGATTCAAGTTTGTTCAAATCGGCCCCCTGGGTTCATATTTGGGCTCAGTATAGGAGCCTGATTTCGAACTTAGTGCATTTCAGGCAAATTTCTTAAAAAATCTTCTTCTCCAGATCTAGCAGGCAGAATCTTTTGATATTTGGTATGCAACATTGTGGGGTGGATCTGATTGAAGTTTGTTCAAATCGGCTCCCTGGATTCATATTTGGGCTCACTATAGAAGCCCAAATTCGAACTTGGTGCATTTCAGGCAAATTTTTAAAAAATCTTCTTCTCCAGATCCAGCAGGCAGAATCTTTTGATATTTGGAATGCAACATTGTGGGGTGGATCTGATTCAAGTTTGTTCAAATCGGCCCCCTGGGTTTATATTTGGGCTCAGTACAGAAGCTCGAATTCGAACTTGGTGCATTTCAGGCAAATTTCTTAAAAAATCTTCTTCTCCAGATCCAGCAGGCAAAATCTTTTGATATTTGGTATGCAACATTGTGGGGTGGATCTGATTCAAGTTTGTCCAATTCGGCCCCCTGGATTCATATTTGGGCTCACTATAGAAGCCTGAATTCGAACTTGGTGCATTTCAGACAAATTTCTTAAAAAATCTTCTTCTCCAGATCCAGCAGGCAGAATCTTTTGATATTTGGTATGCAACATTGTGGGGTGGATCTGATTCAAGTTTGTTCAAATCGGCCCCCTGGGTTTATTTTTGGACTCAGTATAGAAGCTCGAATTCGAACTTTGTGCATTTCAGGCAAATTTCTTAAAAAATCTTCTTCTCCAGATCCAGCAGGCAGAATCTTTTGATATTTGGTATGCAACATTGTGGGGTGGATCTGATTCAACTTTGTTCAAATCAGCCCCCTGGATTCATATTTGGGCTCATTATAGAAGCCCGAATTCGAACTTAGTGCATTTCAGGCAAATTTCTTAAAAAATCTTCTTCTCCAGATCCAGCAGGCAGAATCTTTTGATATTTGGTATGCAACATTGTGGGGTGGATCTGATTGAAGTTTGTTCAAATCGGCTCCCTGGATTCATATTTGGGCTCACTATAGAAGCCCAAATTCGAACTTGGTGCATTTCAGGCAAATTTCTAAAAAATCTTCTTCTCCAGATCCAGCAGGCAGAATCTTTTGATATTTGGAATGCAACATTGTGGGGTGGATCTGATTCAAGTTTGTTCAAATCGGCCCCCTGGGTTTATATTTGGGCTCAGTACAGAAGCTCGAATTCGAACTTGGTGCATTTCAGGCAAATTTCTTAAAAAATCTTCTTCTCCAGATCCAGCAGGCAGAATCTTTTGATATTTGGTATGCAACATTGTGGGGTGGATCTGATTCAAGTTTGTCCAATTCGGCCCCCTGGATTCGTATTTGGGCTCACTATAGAAGCCTGAATTCGAACTTGGTGCATTTCAGGCAAATTTCTTAAAAAATCTTCTTCTCCAGATCCAGCAGGCAGAATCTTTTGATATTTGGTATGCAACATTGTGGGGTGGATCTGATTCAAGTTTGTTCAAATCGGCCCGCTGGGTTCATATTTGGGCTCAGTATAGGAGCCTGATTTCGAACTTAGTGCATTTCAGGCAAATTTCTTAAAAAATCTTCTTCTCCAGATCCAGCAGGCAGAATCTTTTGATATTTGGTATGCAACATTGTGGGGTGGATCTGATTGAAGTTTGTTCAAATCGGCTCCCTGGATTCATATTTGGGCTCACTATAGAAGCCCAAATTCAAACTTGGTGCATTTCAGGCAAATTTCTAAAAAATCTTCTTCTCCAGATCCAGCAGGCAGAATCTTTTGATATTTGGAATGCAACATTGTGGGGTGGATCTGATTCAAGTTTGTTCAAATCGGCCCCCTGGGTTTATATTTGGGCTCAGTACAGAAGCTCGAATTCGAACTTGGTGCATTTCAGGCAAATTTCTTAAAAAATCTTCTTCTCCAGATCCAGCAGGCAAAATCTTTTGATATTTGGTATGCAACATTGTGGGGTGGATCTGATTCAAGTTTGTCCAATTCGGCCCCCTGGATTCATATTTGGGCTCACTATAGAAGCCTGAATTCGAACTTGGTGCATTTCAGACAAATTTCTTAAAAAATCTTCTTCTCCAGATCCAGCAGGCAGAATCTTTTGATATTTGGTATGCAACATTGTGGGGTGGATCTGATTCAAGTTTGTTCAAATCGGCCCCCTGGGTTTATTTTTGGACTCAGTATAGAAGCTCGAATTCGAACTTTGTGCATTTCAGGCAAATTTCTTAAAAAATCTTCTTCTCCAGATCCAGCAGGCAGAATCTTTTGATATTTGGTATGCAACATTGTGGGGTGGATCTGATTCAACTTTGTTCAAATCAGCCCCCTGGATTCATATTTGGGCTCATTATAGAAGCCCGAATTCGAACTTAGTGCATTTCAGGCAAATTTCTTAAAAAATCTTCTTCTCCAGATCCAGCAGGCAGAATCTTTTGATATTTGGTATGCAACATTGTGGGGTGGATCTGATTCAAGTTTGTCCAATTCGGCCCCCTGGATTCGTATTTGGGCTCACTATAGAAGCCTGAATTCGAACTTGGTGCATTTCAGGCAAATTTCTTAAAAAATCTTCTTCTCCAGATCCAGCAGGCAGAATCTTTTGATATTTGGTATGCAACATTGTGGGGTGGATCTGATTCAAGTTTGTTCAAATCGGCCCGCTGGGTTCATATTTGGGCTCAGTATAGGAGCCTGATTTCGAACTTAGTGCATTTCAGGCAAATTTCTTAAAAAATCTTCTTCTCCAGATCCAGCAGGCAGAATCTTTTGATATTTGGTATGCAACATTGTGGGGTGGATCTGATTGAAGTTTGTTCAAATCGGCTCCCTGGATTCATATTTGGGCTCACTATAGAAGCCCAAATTCGAACTTGGTGCATTTCAGGCAAATTTCTAAAAAATCTTCTTCTCCAGATCCAGCAGGCAGAATCTTTTGATATTTGGAATGCAACATTGTGGGGTGGATCTGATTCAAGTTTGTTCAAATCGGCCCCCTGGGTTTATATTTGGGCTCAGTACAGAAGCTCGAATTCGAACTTGGTGCATTTCAGGCAAATTTCTTAAAAAATCTTCTTCTCCAGATCCAGCAGGCAAAATCTTTTGATATTTGGTATGCAACATTGTGGGGTGGATCTGATTCAAGTTTGTCCAATTCGGCCCCCTGGATTCATATTTGGGCTCACTATAGAAGCCTGAATTCGAACTTGGTGCATTTCAGACAAATTTCTTAAAAAATCTTCTTCTCCAGATCCAGCAGGCAGAATCTTTTGATATTTGGTATGCAACATTGTGGGGTGGATCTGATTCAAGTTTGTTCAAATCGGCCCCCTGGGTTTATTTTTGGACTCAGTATAGAAGCTCGAATTCGAACTTTGTGCATTTCAGGCAAATTTCTTAAAAAATCTTCTTCTCCAGATCCAGCAGGCAGAATCTTTTGATATTTGGTATGCAACATTGTGGGGTGGATCTGATTCAACTTTGTTCAAATCAGCCCCCTGGATTCATATTTGGGCTCATTATAGAAGCCCGAATTCGAACTTAGTGCATTTCAGGCAAATTTCTTAAAAAATCTTCTTCTCCAGATCCAGCAGGCAGAATCTTTTGATATTTGGTATGCAACATTGTGGGGTGGATCTGATTCAAGTTTGTCCAATTCGGCCCCCTGGATTCGTATTTGGGCTCACTATAGAAGCCTGAATTCGAACTTGGTGCATTTCAGGCAAATTTCTTAAAAAATCTTCTTCTCCAGATCCAGCAGGCAGAATCTTTTGATATTTGGTATGCAACATTGTGGGGTGGATCTGATTCAAATTTGTTCAAATCGGCCCCCTTGGTTTATATTTGGGCTCAGTATAGAAGCTCGAATTCGAACTTAGTGCATTTCAGGCAAATTTCTTAAATCTTCTTCTCCAGATCCAGCAGTCAGAATCTTTTGATATTTGGTATGCAACATTGTGGGGTGGATCTGATTCAAGTTTGTTCAAATCGGCCCCCTGGATTCATATTTGGGCTCACTATAGAAGCCTGAATTCGAACTTAGTGCATTTCAGGCAAATTTCTTAAAAAATCTTCTCCAGATCCAGCAGGCAGAATCTTTTGATATTTGGTAGCAACATTGTGGGGTGGATCTGATTCAAGTTTGTTCAAATCGGCTCCCTGGGTTTATATTTGGGCTCAGCATAGAAGCTCGAATTCAAACTTAGTGCATTTCAGGCAAATTTCCTAAAAAATCTTCTTCTCCAGATCCAGCAGGCAGAATCTTTTGATATTTGGTATGCAACATTGAGGGGTGGATCTGATTCAAGTTTGTTCAAATCGGCCCCCTGGATTCATATTTGGGCTCACTATAAAAGCTCGAACTCGAACTTAGTGCATTTCAGGCAAATTTCTTAAAAAATCTTCTTCTCCAGATTCAGCAGGCAGAATCTTTTGATATTTGGTATGCAACATTGTGGGGTGGATCTGATTCAAGTTTGTTCAAATCGGCTCCCTAGATTCATATTTGGGCTCACTATAGAAGCTCAAATTCGAACTTTTGCATTTCAGGCAAATTTCTTTGAAAATCTTCTTATCAAGATCCAGCAGGCAGAATCTTTTGATATTAGGTATGCACCGTGCTTACAGGGGTGAGATTCAAGTTTGTTCAAGCCAAGTCCCTAGGTCCATATTTGGACTCACTGTGGGAGCTTGAATTGTAACTTAGTTCAAAATGAGGAAATTTCTTTAAAAATCTTCTTCTTCAGATCCAGCAGTCAGAATGTTTTGATGTTTGGTGTGCAGCATCCTTAGGGGGGTGAGATTCAAGTTTGTTAAAGCCAAGTCCCTGTGGAAGCCCGAATTATAACTTAGTTCAATGTGAGGAATATTCTTTAAAAATCTTCTTTTTTTTTTAGATCCACTGGTCAGAATCTTTGGATATTTGATATAAGCTTTTCCTAGGAGGAGTAGATGCAACTTGTTGAAATCAATTCTCTGGGTTGATATTTAGGCTACCATGTCAGGTGAGCACCCTCAGGCCCCTTGGGGCCTCTTGTTATCTCAACTTGACGAAGTCAAGCTGAGCTATTGACGTCACTTCTTGTCCATCGTCAAATGTGCGTACATATGTATGCATGTTCATACATACGGATGTATGTATGTATGTACATACATATGTATGCCAATGGACAAGAAATGACGGCAATAGCTCAGCTTGACTTCATCAGGTTGGAGGATGTACATCCACATTTTTACTTTTGAACACCACAAATGGTGCATTTATGATCAGATCGCTTTGAAACATGGTATGCTTGTTTGGGGTTACATCTAGATGGTAGCTATCGACTTTCTTCTATTTCCACCCAAAAACCATACTGTTGGTAACGACCTTTGAACATAATTTAGTTTGGCATCTGTATTTCTATTTGGAACACCCTGCAGGGTATATTTGTGATTGGATCTCTTTCAAATCTGACATATTCTTGTTTGGGGTGACCTCTACATGGGAGCTATCGATTTTCTTCTATTTCCGTCGAAAAATGTTGCCGTTGGCAACAACTTTAGAACTTAGTTTAGTTTGGCATAAATATATTCTTTTGGCTTACACTATTTGGTACATTTATGAACAGATCACTTTGAAACTTGGTATGCTTGTGGGGGGGGGGGGGGGGGGGGCGCTATTCTGTTTAACTTTCCAGAAAAAATGTTGCCATTGGCAATGCCTTTTGAACTTAGTTTAGTCTGGCATCAGTATATTCCTTTTATCCACCAACATTTGTGATCAGATCACTTCTAAACTTGGTGTGCTTGTTTTCCATTTTGTTCCATTTCCACCAAAAATGTTAACATTGGCTATGACCTTTATTGAACTTAGTGGGGGCGCGGTGGCTCAGTTGGTAGAGGTGCAGGCTGCAAACCGAGAGGTCCTCGGTTCGAATCCCACCTGCGGCAACAGCGTTGTGTCCTTGGGCAAGACACTTCACTCCGATTGCCTACATGGGGGCACGATGACGCTGTGTGCTGAGGCGTACTGCACGTCGATGGTGCGCATGTCTTCAACCAATCTAACCCTGCCTGTGCTGCTGTGCAGAGTTCAGAGTTACGATGTTGAAGAGCTGACAGCTTCTCGTCGTTGCTCGGTGGTTCTCTCCGGGTACTCCGGCTTCCTCCACCTGTAAAACTGTCACGGTCACGATTAGCCATTGTGCATAAGTATGTGACCTTAAACACCAATAAATAAATAAATAAATATTGAACTTAGTGCAGTTATGCATCAATATTAACTTTTGGCACATGCTGCAGGGCACATTTATGATTGGATCACTTTGTAACTGGACAAGCTTGTTTGGCGTGGCATCTACATGGGAGCTATCGATTTTCTTCTATTTCCTTAACAAAATTGACATTGGCAACGACCTTTGAACTTTGTTTAGTTAGGAACCAGTATTTCAATTTGATACACCCAACAGGGAACATTTATGATCAGATCGTTTTCAAATTCATACCTGGCATGCTTGCTTTGGGTGACCTCAAGATGGGAGGTATCAATTTCTATTTCCATAGAAAAATGTCGCCGTTGGCAACAACATTTGAACTTAGTTAAGCTTGACATCAGTGCATACTTTTGGCAGATTCCATTTCAGTCAAAAAACATTGTCATTGGCAATGACCTTTGAACTTAGTTTAGTATCAATATTTCTCTTTGGCACATCGGCAAACATATGTACATTCGTCTATATGTACACATGTATGTATATACGTATGTATACCAATGAACAAGAACCCCACGGCAATAGCTCAGCTTGACTTCATCAAGTTGAACTAAAAATGAACTACATTCATTTCATGTAAGGTGTACATTCACAATTTCCTTTGGCACTCTGCACATGGTGCATTTTTGATCTGATTGCTTTGAAACTTGGTATGGTTGTTTGGGGTGATATCTAGATGGATCTATCGACTTTCTGTCATTTTCATCAAAAAATGTTGCTGTTGGCAACTATCATAGAACTAAGTTTAGTTAGGCATCTATATTTTCGGTTTGGAACACCCTACAGGGCACATTTATGATCAGAGCGCTTTGAAACATATTTTGCATTTTTCTGGTTCCCTCTAGATGGGAGCTATCAATATCCTTCCATTTCCATTATAAAATGTTGCTTTTGGCAACAACCTTTGAATTTAATTTAGTCAGGCATCAATATAATCTTTTGTCATGCCCTACAGGGCATATTTATGATCGATTTTCTACCATTTCCATCAAAAACAGCCGCTGTTGGCAATAACCATTGGTGAACTTATTGCAGTTAAGCATCAATATTTCCCTCTGGCACTCCCTGCTGGACACATTTATGATTGGATCACCTTCAAACTTGGTATGCTTGCTTGGGGTGACATATAGAACTATCGATTTTCTGCCATTTCCATCAAAAACATTGCCATTGGCAATAAGATTTGAACTTAGTTTAGTTGGGCATCAAAAGTTTTCTCTGGCACACCACACAGGACACATTTCAGATCGCATTAATATCTAATATTATATGGGTGACATCTAGATCATAATCAACGATTTTCTTCCATTTCTATAAAAAAGTTCCCATTGGTAATGACCTTTGAACTTAGTTCAATCAGGCATCAAAAATTTACCTTCGGCACACCCAATAGGGCACATTGATAAGATTGCTTTGAAATTCTGTACACTTGTTTGGGGATACCACGAGATGGGAGCTATCGATTTATTTTATTCCATTTCCGCCAGAAGCGTTGGCATTGGCAATGACCTTTGATGAACTTAGTGCTTATATTTCCTTTTGGCACATCCTACACAGCACATTTATGATAGATTGCCTTGAAACTTGGGGTGCTTGTTAGGGATGAACTCTAGATATGAGCTAATGATTTTCTCCCATCAAAAAATGTTGCCGTTGGCAATGATGACCTTTGAACTTAGTTTAGTTACGCATCAATATTTCCCTTAGGCACACCCATCAAGACATATTTAAGATCAGATCACTTTGAAACCTAGTTTGCTTCTTTGGGCGGATCTCTAGATGGGGTCTGTTGTTTTCCTTCAAGATTAAATACCCTGAGGATCTGAAGAGCAGGGGTTCTGAAAAATAGGTGAAACATTATTTGTATATGCTTACTCAGAGAACATGGAATGTTTTGTATGAAAAAAAGTTGATTTGGATTTTAGAAGAGAAAAATAACAATAAACATGATGTGGTGTTATTTTTTCTAGTTGAATGATTTTGACGCTTATTTTACCCTCACTTTACTACCCGAAAATGATGACATAGGTGTCACACCCACAAACCCGGTTGACAAGTACATGCCTTTTCACGACTGTTCTTGTACCTTGTTGTTGCAGAGTCAGTCTTTATTCTGCGCTCACGGCATTTACTGTCACCAGCTGTTTTGTTGCCTCCCACCAACTGCATTTCATAATAATAACAAATTTTTAAAGTGCAGACCACCAGTACGAAGCTGGAAGAGGCATTTCATATTTTCTTTTAATCAAAGCATTGAAGAAAAATTTGTAATATTGTCAACTGAGTAAACAACCCAATCAGGGCGTGTGGTGGTTCAGCTGTAGACTGTTGGACTTCTATGCTAAAGGTCCTGAATTTGATCCCCATTGCCTACATGGGGGCACGATGAGGCCTTGTACTAAGGCGTACTGCACGTCGATGGTGCACATGTCTTCAACCGCTGTAACTCTGCTTGAGCGAAGCTTGATCAGAGTTAGAATGTTGAGGAGCCGAAGCCATAGGAATTGTAAAACAGAATGCAACTAAAGGTGAATTCTGTTGTATGCAAGAGCTCAATTCTCCACGAGCCTTCTCTCTGGGCAAATAAAGTACCAGTTGGGGGGGGGGGGGGGGCGGGAGGGGGGGGGGTTAACATGCTTTTAGTATGGATTAGACTCCGAGAAGTTTAATACCACAAGGAGCTAATAGCATGAGATGAACGATGAGAAAGGATTCAGTGAACAAAAATAATAAATATGATAAAAAGTGCTTCACATCTACTCCAATGAGTTTGTATACATCTTAGACAGTTCGCACAACTGCCGCCCACCATCCAAAGTTATTAATAATTTTTTCCAGTCATACAGCAGAGCCCAATATTAAGATGGCTGACAATTTGGTGATTGTTAAGTCGTTTTTGGAAATATCTGAAGTATGCTACATCACGAATGCTACATCACAGCCATACTTCAAATCCAGCATTATGTGACCAATGCTTTAGTGATGGGGAAGTTGTTTGTGGAAATATACCAAGTACAGTTAAAACTAGAAGTCCTGTCACAAATAGTGCTCTTATCTAGGCTTAATTGCACGTTGGAATTGTGCGCAATTGCCATATCAAATGGCATCCAAAGCACGGCAGGTTCTCTTGGTTACTCATAGCAAACACATGCAATGTTTCTGCCAATGGACCTCTGGGTTACCCAGAGGTCCATTGGCTGAAACATTGCTTGTGCACAGGCCATATGTGCAGAATTTGATAGCTTTACTTGGGCCATAACGCGTACATTAACGCGCATATCAACGTGGTATTTGTGCGCATTTCATGACAGGACTTCTAGTTTTAACTGTATGTAATGGTTTTGCCCAGTCATACCATGAAACCAGTTTTATTTAGACCGACATTTTACCGCTGGTTAAGTTATGTCTGAAAATACACCAAGTATGTTACATTACCAATGATATTGTCCAGTCATACTACAAATCCAGCATTAAGGAGACCGACCATTTAGTTATGCTCAAGTTTTTTTGTGAAAATATACTAAATGATATTGCTCATTCATACTACAACCCAGAATTAAAAAGACCGACAATTTAGTGATTGTTAAGTTTTTTTATGCAAATACACCAAGTATGTTATATCGCGATTGATACTTTCCAGCCATACAATTTGGTTATGATTAAGTTGTTTGTAAAAATACCAGATATGTTACAAACAAAAGATACAACACAGCCATACTACAGTTTGTAAAAATACCAGGTATGTTACAAACAAAAGATACAACACAACCATACTACAGTTCCAGCGTTAAGGAGACCGACAGTTTAGTGATAGTTAGGTTTGTGGAAATATGCCGTGCATGTTACACGACAAATGAAATAATGATGATAATCCTCAGTCATACTGCAGACCCAGTATTTAGTAATGTTCAAGTAGTTTTGTGTAAATATTCCAAAATGATACATTTCAAATGATGTTTCCCAGTCATACGACAAACACATTAAACAGGCGATTCAAAAGTGACCACGTTAGTGATACATTTTAAGCCACCTAGGCTCCAAGTTTTCAGTGATAACTGAATGCTTCGAGTCTAGTCACCTTAAAGGTGATCACTTTTCGAAAAGTTCACTGATCACTTTAAGACCACAATAGCCTAGTGATCAGTTATCACAAATCACTGAGAGCCTTTGCACCTTAAAAGTGATAGTCGCTAACAGTGATCACTTTTAGAAAAGTGATCATTTCTGAGTCTCTCATATAGTGGGTATGGCCATGATTACCCACACAACCATCCGAAACTAGACACAATGATGCTTTAGACGTGCAAAATTTCTCCTAGTTACAAACATCTTCATAGTGGTAGTGCCTGTTAGTCTACAGAAGTAGTGGTAGTAATAGTAGTAGTTGTTGTTGTAGTTTCTGTTATAGTAGTGGTGGTGATAGTGAGCGCAATAGAATGGAAGGAATGGTAAAAGCTGATAGAATAGCTTCGAAATCCCGTGGAACTGGCCACTGTGGCGGTTTTGGTGGTAATGATAGTCATGAATACCCATAGTGTTGGCAATCAAAGTAAAAAGTAGTGACCATCTGAGAGTTTGAAGCAGCTGAAGCAACCTTAGTGGTGTTGTTACATGTTTAGATAGTGGTGGTGCAAGTGGTCTTAGACATACTGGTTGATGTGTTGGATGTGAGTCGGTAGTGGGTTTGATGATTTAAGCAGCGCGGGGGGGGGGGGGGGGGGGCGAATGCACAAACTTGGGGGATCAGGGGTGCAGTCCACCACATGGAGGGGGAGCGAATGCACCAATTGGGGCCCCCAGGGACGGCCCACCTCCCTCGCCGGCCCAGTGGCCGTCCCATTTCAGGCATCGGCGTAGTTTCAGTTTCTACCCCAGCACCAAACAAGACTTAACGTTGACACAACAATATACCGAATATACCGATACCAAACAGGAGGTCGCGTATAAACAGCCCGCGGTTGGGAAGGGGGAGGGTTTCGGCCCGTTGGAGAAATGAATCCCTTTGGTATAGTAAGAGGGTAACGACACAATGTTTCCAACTGATGCCAACTCCGACGAAGTGGAGAATAAGCCTGCTATCAAATGGGCTGAGTTACTACAGGGTATCTATAGCATCGAAGGAGAAAAAGAGCTAAAAAACCCAGTATGCCTATGCACTGATTTTAACACTAAACACAACCACTGATGGAGAAATTGACGTGTGGGCTATTGGCAGGGTGATAAAGCAATTAGCCAACCAATCCAACGCTAGGTATTTGCGCTATAATGAGCTCAAGCTCAGCCAGAAAAACAAGGCACATGAGCACCACACCTTCAACTTACTGTAAGGGGTCGCATTATTTATAAAAAGCGGTTTCGCCCTGCCTCAGCAGACTAGCATACAGTTACGACCAAGAGACTCTGGCGCAGGATGCTAAACTTTTTTCTCATCGGAACTGACACATTTTGCTATCGTAGACACAAAAATATGCCGATACCAAACAGGCGGTCGCATAGAGGGACGGGCCCACACCCTCGCCGACCCAGGCCTCTCATAGACATAAACCTCCTTCCGGTGGTGAAGCCTATTAGACATATCTGTGATAATGGATATACCCGATCAGGTGTGCAATGCGGAGAGGTAAAAACACATGTTAGTACTTTAAGCTCTACGGAGCTCTGTGGCCGGCACTGTATGGAGGAGTAGTGTGGGGTACATCTGGTCAAACTCCGAAATGTATCGTGTACAAAACCTTGCCGTGTTTGTGGCAAGGTTGTAACGAACCTATTATCGCTCTGCCTGAGGTGTGGTCATAAGAACAAACATATGAAATTACTGCGCCGAGAGCAGAGGGTCGTGGCAAAGGAACTTACCTGGCTGGCGGCCATCGAAATTTCCTTTTAGAGATATGTTGGCAACAGGAATAGTGATTCAGCATGGCAAGTGTGGACGAATACATCAATCAACTGTTGGCTGAAATGCAAACACCGGAGCTTCTCCAAGATGTTTTCCAGAACATCCTGAATGAACCCATTCCAGAAGCAATAAAGAAGCGATTGCTGAGGCTTCTACTTCCAGATTCTGCACGACCTCCCCCTCCACCCCGAAAGGCGCGTGGGAGAAAAAGGAAGGCAATTGTTGAGTTTGACCCAGCCAAACAACGGCGACAATTCGACTTGGATATCGAAGTTCCTTACCCGGTGAGGCTGCCAGATGACGAACCATGGGCCGATCTTGTGAACGACGCCAAAGACGAGTTTGAAGTTGATTGCGTCGCCGCAGTCTTCTCTACGTGGAGGGTAGAGGTAGAGGGCCCTCTTGCCTTCGGCTAAGTTGAGTTCGCTGATGGTGTGCATGCAAGGATTGGCCGACTGGGCCTAGAAGCCCACATCATGACAGACGAGAGGGCAGCATGACTGCGAGCAGCCCTTCCAGAGGACGCGTTCACCCTGAAAATCAAGTTACTGCGCGAGCATCATGAAGGGGTCGCCGAAGATAAGTTCGACCTTGTCCGTGCGGAGAGGAAGAAGGGAGGGGCACCGTAGAGATCTCTCAAGAAAGTAAGCCGGACGCGCTGACCGGGATCGACCAGGTGTTCTACCAGAATGCTTACCCTGTCATCGCGGTCCTTTACGGACTCTACCTTCTCAGAGACAGGACCCAGCAAACCTAGCACCAATGAAAGATGGTGGGCTCAACTGTATCGCGCAGAGACTGGTGGAGCACTTCGAGGACGCTCTCAGAGGACAAGGCCTAACCCCCCATCGACAGAAAATCGAGGAGTTTGATAAGAGAGTCCATGGCGCGGGTGCAACAGTCGACGATGTAGGCGAGCTCGAGAAGACCCTCAAGCGGGCCATCATCATGAAGGATATAGCTGGTGAGGATATCTGCAACAGCGGCAGATATCAGTTTGGGGAAATGGTGTGAGAGGGAAAGTAGAGCTCACCATAATGGCTATGCCTGGTCCAAAGACCTGCACTTCCCCCAGTCCAGACTGGTCCACATATAAGAGGGCGACGTCTGGGAAGCCACCAGACAGGCCGCCCAAAATGATCCGATCATTGTCTGGCTGCTCGGAAGTGGCCATGATAGACAGCTCAGTGTCGACCAGTTCGTCCTATAAGACGAATGTGCTTTTAGGACTAAAAAGGCCCACCAAACCCCCCAGAAGACCTGCGCCAATCTAGGACATGAATCTATTGCCGACTGGGCATTCGGGGTGAACCACACAGACAGCATCGTCGCAAAGGAAAGGAATGACTGGAAACCGACCCAAGCATCTTTCCTGGATGACATTGAAAAGGTTTGCGTCGAACATGGCCTCTGGAACGCAGAACGGTATCACGTCAAAGACATCCTAAGCATTGACATGAAGGCATGCAATCCCTCAAGCTTCCAAGGTCTGGGTGAGGCGCAGCACTACTTCGAACGTTTCGGTCATTCAAAAGCCAACATGACCCGTGTAGCAACCAATGACGCTTTACCCAAAGACATACGTACCGGTTTCGCCCAAATACATAAGTGGGCTTTCGACCCAAGTGTCCACCCTGTCATCCCTGCATGGTTCGGAAGGCATTTCAAGGAGTAGGGCTGGGCTCCTACGGTCCTTCTCTCATATCTCATGGATTCCGGCATCCTAACCGGATTAGAGGTAGGAGAAGCCACAATCGCTTTCGGAAAGAAGAACGTAGTATCACCCCTCGAAGATAGAAATCAGGGATGCATCATCATCGGGAAGTTCACTCAGGGCGCAAAAACTGATGGTAAACGACTGACTCGCCGCTTGGTCAAGGATCGTGGTGAACTAGATTATCTTGAGTAGTATGTCAGGGGCTTTTGATGGAATATTTGGGGGACCCCGGTGCAGGGGACCGTTGAAGGCAGTCAATAAGCTATCGAGCAGTTACTGATAAGTCATTGCTCGAATGACTCGAATCCCATCGAGCAAATGAGCTTTAGAGTAATTGCTCGATCGAGTGACTCGGCATATTGCTCGAACGACTCGAATCCCATCGAGCAAATGAGCTATCGAGGAACTGGTCGTTCGAGTGACTCCTCGAACGACTCTTAGACTCATTTCAGAAAAAAAGGGATTCCATAGCCACAGGCGTTTTCGAAAAAGGGATTCCACAAATGGGATTCCACAAAAGGGATTCCATAAGTGGGATTCCATCTTACCTCGAGTGACTCGCATTTATTGCTCAAACGACTCGAATCCCATCGAGCAAATGAGCCAACGATCAATTGCTCGTTCGAGTGACTCCTCGAACGACTCTTAGACTCATTTCAGAAAAAAGGGATTCCATAGCCACAGCCGTTTTCGAAAAAGGGATTCCACAAATGGGATTCCACAAAAGGGATTCCATAAGTGGGATTCCGTCTTACCTCGAGTGACTCGCATATATTGCTCGAACAACTCGAATCCCACCGAGCAAATGAGCCAACGAGCAATTGCTCATACGAGTGACTCCTCGAACGACTCTTAGACTCATTTCAGAAAAAAGGGATTCCATAGCCACAGCCTATTTCGAAAAAACGGATTCCACAAATGGGGATTCCACAAAAGGGATTCCATAAGTGGGATTCCGTCTTACCTCGAGTGACTCGCATATATTGCTCGAACGACTCGAATCCCATCGGGCAAATGAGCCAATGAGCAATTGCTCATACGAGTGACTCCTCGAACGACTTTTAGACTCATTTCAGAAAAAAGGGATTCCATAGCCACAGGCGTTTTCGAAAAAGGGATTCCACAAATGGGATTCCTCAAAAGGGATTCCTTAAGTGGGATTCCGTCTTACCTCGAGTGACTCGCATATATTGCTCGATGGGATCCGCCGTGGTAGTATGAATGGAATAGCCAGAAACCTCTAGTGAACAAGTCTATGATTTGGTTCAGGTGGTCAGTAGCCGAGACCCAGCACCTTGTCGTCGCACACCATACAGCGACGTACACCTGGTTTTGCCAGAAGACCACGGGCGAACTCCGCCACGGCTTGATGACTGCTCCAGAATTTACATCTGAGTGTTTATACTTTGAGAAGATGTCCAAGTGATTGGTTTCAAACCTCGTCGTCTCTAAGCTATTTGGAGGGCATTAAAGTCACATGAATTTCGTTGATATCACTCAGTTTTTTTGTGTTTGTAGAATCCGCCTGTATTTGCTCTGAATAGAGTGTTATACTTTACTGAGTGCGTGTGTCTAATACATATAACTAAGTCAGTGTATGTGAATTGTTATCAGTCGCACTGTATATTGTTAAGAAATGGGGATGATGGGCCTCCCCCAGGTCCCCAAAGTTATTGCTATTTAAGTTGTATACCCCCCCCCCCCCCCCCCATCTGCGGTCAGACAGTGTTTACATTGAAAGCCCACTATAACAACGGCAGTGAAAAAACATTACTAGTTGAGGTGGTAGACTAGTGGCTGGGGTACAGTTATAACACTGGACTTGGTAAAGGTAAGCTTAAAGTTCGCACCTGCTGGAATGGCAAACGAGGCGATTATGTCACTGATGCTGAGGGTTTGCTGGTCTCGTGAGTGTGGATCTTGGTGGTGGCGCTGGAGGGGGGGGGGGGTGCAGGATTGGTATTGGACAATCATCTGATTGAAATTAGGTGATCCCGACTGACAAGTAGAAAACTCGATTAATTGGCATGTGGCAACAGACATGTACTTCACTAACGGGCAGATGTCAAACAAAAAAAGTAGAAACCTCGATCAGCAAGTATAAATCCACCTGAATGAGAAGATGCATAGCTGGATCAATCGAAACTTCGAGAAATAATGCGAATGTCTGACCATGTAGAAATCTCAATTAATTAACAAGTAGAGGTATACCCAACAACAGAGACCCAAAGAAATAATGCGTTATTATCCAATCAAAACTCTAGATAAAAAGTCCAATTAACATAATTATATAAATCCCACTCAACAGTCGTGCTATCTGGCTCAACAGATCGACCAACCAACCAGACAAAATTTCGTGGAACGAAAAGAAAACTTAGCATCTGGCGGATTCTCCGGTAACCTGACCAGCGAGTTGGAATCTAATCAGACTAACATGTGAAACATTGCCTGACATGCATAAGACCCCGGCCAACAGATAGATTTATCAACAAACATGCAGAACATTCGATGAACCAACAGTGAAAGTGACAAAGAGGTGGAAACCTGACCTCAAATCTACTACAAACCCTGACTAACAACCATACGTCTCGGGCTAAAGGGTAGAAAACAATCATAGATCAATTATCAAAGCATGACAATTACAAACAGCGGGTGTATAGGTAGAAAACTCAAACATTAGTCCAAAATTGCCACCAACGAATAGAAAACCATACAGGCTGACACACTGAGATCCCCAGCAAGCAAGTGATCAAGCAAATGAGCAAAATTCACAGTTAACAAACAGGAAAGTAGTATATGGTGTTGATTTTGTCCAACATCGGCTGGATCTCATTTGATGTCACCATTCACGTGACTTGCATGGAAGTTTTGCTGTCATAGCAGCCTAAATGAGATTTGGAAAACAAAGGAACAGCCAACAGAAAGAACAGATCAACAAACGTGTTCCCAGTCGTGTGTTCCTAACCTGACCCTGATGCTAACCCTAACTGCACCTTTACTCATAACCCTAACCTAACTAAGACCATAACCTAATCTTAACCTTATTATTAGAATGTAACCCTAGCCTAGCCTTAACTTAAACCTGAACCTAATCTAACCCTGGCCTAACACCAACCCCAACATCAACGTTAATCATGAGCATCACCTTACTCTCTCAGGTTAATTTATCTTGGTTCAAGTTGGTGCATTGATAGCTTGAAACCACGCCACTTTTCACTCAAAACTAGTAAACCTCTTCACACAGTACATCACCACACCATCCCTTCCTACCATGAAAACCTGATCGGCGACCTGAGCATCGGTTTCCCCATTTATCCCACTTACCCTATCCCAGAAACTTTCAAAGTGTGCCACAGGCACCATTTAAGTGACCTTCGTCCCAACACTAGAAAATCTTAGCTTGCCTCATCTGACCCAACATGCTCACCTCACCATCTAGTTCATGTATGACCAATGCCATGAGGACTTAGCTTCCCCTACGTGCTCTGGTGACCATACACCTCAAAGGGCAACCCAGTGACCCAGCAGGCTTAAACCCCACGCCCTCCAAAAGTGACATGTTGACCCTATACTAGTGGCTCAACAAAGAATGATACAGTTGCCTTTCCAGAAGTCAGCCTACCCTACTTGATCCAGAGTGTTCATCGTCCCACCAATTCTTAGAGAGACCTTAGTGACTACGCCTCCCCTATATGCTGCTGTGGAGCGGCCACCTTACCCAAGCAGCCCAACTGTGAGTTTTGCTCCACACCTATTTTTTCAGCCCTAGCATCCCTCACGTGACCCAATACCTTCATCCCACCATCCATTCCAAGAGTGACTTGGTAGCCTAGCACAGATCGGGTGACCCTACATCAACAGCCAGGTTAAGAGTGACACAGTCCCTCCTCTTCTTCTTCCAGAAGCCCTATCCTCCCCAATTTGACCTAACATCTTCTTCCTATTCCAAGGGTGACCAAGTGGACTACCTTCTCTTACTTACACTAGTACTTGGCGACCCTAACACAGTGGCCCAATCAAGTTTGCCAAAGTCGACCTCTTCTTGATCCAACACCATCCCACCATTTATTCAATGCTGGAAGTATTGCTTATCTCTTTTAGAACCACACATGGTAAATAGTGTCTTTAAAATGAGACCAGTATGGGGTAACCTTGGCAAATATACAATACCGCTACAAATTCCGGTGGTTCAGTGCTTACAACATTTCACTTCAAACCGACAGGTCCACGGTCCGATCTCCGTCTTTGGTAGGTGCGTCGTGTCCTTGGGCAAGCTACTTCACATCAACTGCCGACGTGGGGAGACGGTTGCGCTGTGAACTAAGCTGTAATACATGTTGATCACCTGTCTTCAACCACTGCTAACGCTACTTGATCCCTGCGGGACACCCCGTTTTACTGGTAAAATAGGACCCAGTCACCAATGCTTGGGAGGTGCAAACTCTCTCTAAAATAGGCAGCATGGCTTTTTAACGCTCAGCCCTGGTCTTGCGTTGATACTCATGTTGTGATCGTAGTTAGCCATTGTGCATGAGCCTTAGTATCCCCTACTGGCGCTAGTGACCCACCAACCCTGCCCCAGCGTCCTGATCAAGAGCAACTGAGTCAGTCTTCTTCTAGAAGCTCTCTTGCCTCCCCAATCTCAAAGAGAGGCTCTATAGGTCAGCCACTGATGATCAATGGGGTTATTGAGAATCACCGATCGCTAGGCTCTTTGTGATCAGTGATCCGTGATCGCAGGACACCCGGTGATCTTTTAGTGATAGTATAATCCAGACGAGTCAAATAGTCGTTCGAAGAGTCACTCTCCTTGATCAGGCCGTTTGGGAATAGTCTGGGGTCACATATGGGGTTACAGGCCTCGCAGAACCTCATATGAGTATAAAGACCGATCAAAATGGCCTCAGTGAGGTCTCCACCCACAGCCATTGGCCATCACATGATTGTGGGACACCTTGTGATCACTTAGTTATCATTACGAGTTGGAGAGCAATCCCTCGGGGAGAGACTCCTTGAACAACTCCTACAGATGAGCAGCGGGAGCTGCTCGAGAAGGTACTCTTTGAACGACTCGATGCAATCGAGCCAATGAGTAATCGAGGAGACCAGTAGATGGGATTGGGGGATCTCATGGGGGATCTCATATGTGACATCATAGTCACATGATATAGAGACGTCATGTTTGGTTGTTATGGCAGCCTGAGTAAGCGTCTATCTTGTGACGTCATCCCCATAGTGATGCATGGTCCTAGTGTGCAGCGCGTGGTTTGTTAGAGTGATACATGTTTCCGTCATCCATTTTGTATATTGGAGGTCGCTATCTTGGATTGTTTGGTAGCACGTGGTCGCTATGTTGTCCAACATCTTCTTACAGGACAGGATGGTGTTCGGAGGGTGTGTTCGATAGAATAAGAATAATTTCCTGAACTTGGCAAAGCCCAAGAATGGACTTGTTTACCAATAAGTGGTGTGATCTTTTGTAGCAGAGTAGTTTTTTAGTTCGGATTTTCCGCAAATCCTCAAACAGAATCACCCAAATAAACCCGATAATTCCTCCAAATTACTAAAAATGCTCCCTAAACTACCGAAACGGACTTTATTTGATATGAAGTCCCCCATCTTGGGCTTATAATAGTAGCACGTAGTGCTACACGACCATTCCTTTGTATAACAATAATTTTACATTGTAGAATTACCCAAATAGACCCCAACAGTTGTTTTATTTGGCGCAGATTTCAAACTAAATCACCGGCTTCTACCTTTGTGTCTACCTTTGTGTCTGCAAACTATGTTATAACCTCTCCCTCTCTTTATAAAGTATTCCGACGACCCTAGACCTGGTCGTAGATCAATTAATTTTTTTGTTTTCAAACATCCCTTTACACCTTTTTTAGCTCTAGGACTGGGGCGATGTGCGACGAATAGTAAAGCTGTCTGTGTCAACAACGGTGCTCAGATTCAAAGATGACTTACTACAGATCTTCAAGAATGAGCTGGATTAAAGCTGACTCCCCAAGAACTGACCCGATTGAATCGTGTGGTAGATGGAGCCAAGAGAAGAAATCTAGACCAGCAAATAGGTGATGTTAGAATGAAACAAAGATGTGTGGATACTGTCTGATTATTAACTACAAACAAAAGAACGAAGGCAACTCCGAACGAAACTCTTTTCAGTCAAACTACGAAGAAGAATGAAGATTCAAGGATGGGCCAACTTTCAGCCAAAAAATATGAATGACGTTATGAAGCAGTCCTCATACAAGAGAACGATGCCAGCTCTCGCCAAGAACGAAGTTTCAACTACGAATCAGTCTGACGATTCATGGGTAGATCAAACCAAAAAAGACTAAAGGTCAATACAAGAATGAAGTTGCGAATCAGTTTGAAGGGAAGACCATGATGTCAGATCCCATTGAGAACAAAGTTACCACTACGAAGAAGCCTGAAGACGAGAAAGATGCCAGACAAGAAATCAAGGTCAAGCTACCAGTGTTCTGTCAGCTAGCACGCAAGAATATAGACAAAGTCAAACGATGGGAAAAGCTCCAACCAACACGAAGATGAGATGGTCATCCTCTGAGAGAAGTCAGAAGAAATAGATATTGAAAAAGATGCCTGGACCATTTAACTTAATAAACTGCATACTTGAATCAAAATGAATGAAATGTCATATATTGCTGTTGTTTTTATCAACTATCCCAACAAAAGTATCCGGATGTAGAGTGAATTACTCGGGTGTAAAAACCCGTTTGACGTGAATCCTCTAAACAGTATCCTCCAAAAACTATCCTCCAATAGTACATCACCATATCATAGGGATCTTCCAATGCCCGTATGTCCATATGTTATGTACTCACATTGTGCATAAGTATACGAGCACATATCGGCACATCCAGCATGTGCCTATGTGCTACATGTAATGTGTCCACTAGAATATAAACACGACTAGGGTGGTCGGAATACTTTATAAAGAGATGGAGGAAGTTATAACATAGCTTGAAGATAGGTAGGTAGAAACCGATGATTTAGTATTAAATCCGTGCCTAATAAACAATTGTCGGGCTATTTGTGGTAATTCTACGGTGTAAACAAGGATTCTGAAGGAATCTGAACCAGTATAGTACTCCTATGTAGAGGGATGGTCCTGTTATTGGGCGAAAAACCCATTCTGGGGCTTCGCCAAGTCCATTTCGGTAGTTTTGTGTGATTCGGGGACATTGAGGGGTTTATTTGGGTGATTAGATTTAATCTTGTACGGAGGAACATACCTCTGTCCTATAAGAAGGTTTGGGGTCACATAGCAATCACGTGCTACCACATAAACCAAGACGACGACCTTCAGTATACACAATGGCAGACGGAAACACGTTTCACCCTTACAACATGCGCTAAAGCCACGTATCACCATGGAGATTACGTCAAAAGATGGCCGCGCACGTGGGCTACCATGACAACCAAACATGGCGTTACTTAGTCACGTCACCATAAGATCTCTGAATGTAGGCTGTTCTCTACATCTACTACTGAGGAGTGACTCCCTAAACGACTCTCCGATTCATCTGAATTTTTCATATGCTTTAAGTGATCTCTGCGAGTTCCGCAATTACGGATCACTTATCACAGATCACTTGGTAGAGTGGACGAAGATTAGGGCCGGAGAGGGGTTCAGGAAGAAAGGGAAGTGTGACTGAGTATAGGAGGCCCATTAGGAGAGGCCTCAGCTAGGTCTCAACTCACGGCTCTCGTGGCTAAGAAGGCTCATCTCATAGCCTCAATGTCCACATCTGGGGTAATTGATCAGTAATGATCGCCTCAGTCGATCATCGTGGCATCATTAGTAATCAATTTTCCTATCTGACGACATAATAGCTATGTGCTGAGGCCTCATCTCATAGCCCATAACCCTCAACGCCATGCGAACTGTGCGGCGAGACCTCAGTAAGTCAAATACTATATCACCATAACAGACCACGTAATAATCAACCAATCAAATCCGTGCATCTAATCAGTTTAAACAGATGACTGATCCGTTTAAACAGATTAGCAGTCGGTTTGAACGGATTAAGTAATCTATTTAAACGGATTACTAATATGTTTAAACGGATTACTAATCTGCTTAAACAGATTACTATCACAACAACACGTGGCGCTTCTACGATGACGTACTTAGGTACTATTTAAAATTACCAAATATACATCCGGTCGCCCTAAGTCTGTTTTTAAGTTCGGTCGCCTTAAAACTGGAAATAGACTTCTATATATATCTGGTCTTCCTAAAGCTGGTTTTGTATTTTAAGTAAATGTGTACATTTTATTCTGTCGCTTAAAGTCAATTTTCAAGTCTTGCAGATTCTGAGTAGTAACAATTTAGTTATTTATATGCAAAAAGGGTCAGATTACATACAAAATCATCGAATATGCATTTTGTCTCCCTAAGACTAGGCACGGTCTCCTTGAAGCTGGAAATAGAGATATATACTACTCAAAGTTTGCTAAGCACCAAATATTTGACACATCATTGTGAAATTTGCTTGTGAAATATTTCCGATATATTTGGTGGATACGATTAAGGAATATATTGAGATGGTCCCCAGTGTTTGGATGAGCTCTCTTGGCAGGCAGACTTTTCGTGACAGTCATGGGAAGCATGTACCCCTTGATTTTCATGATGTTTTCGTGTACTGTCTACATGTACATGGCATTGTGGGGTATTCAATCTTCATTTCAAGACAAATCCTTGTGATTTAATGATTAAATATGGCAAATTCAAATGTAAGAAGACATTTGTCTGAAGCAGAAATGTGGCGGGCTTTAGGGATGGTGGAGCAAGGGGCTACCCGTCGTCAGGTTGGCGAAGCCCTTGGCATGCACCACACCGCGATCACCAGAGCCTGGGCAAGATTTGATTTCAGCAGTATGGCACACCAATAAGACGGCATGGTGGTGGCAGAGACAGGGTAACATCTGCAGCTGAAGACCGGTTTTTGATCATTCAGGTCCGTAGGAACTGTTTTGCCAAAGCAACTCAGCTTTGCAGTGATCTTCAGAATGCATCCGGGGTAAATGTTTCGACACAGACTGTCCTGGCAAGGTTGCACGAAGGTAGTCTCTGATCGAGAAGACCATGTAATCGCATTCCGCTGTCCCAGAACCATCGATAGGCACGATATGAATGGGCCATGGACCGCGTTGGATGGGCGAGAGAAGATTGGCGACCTGTCCTTTTTACAGATGAGTCAAAGTACTGCCTAGACCACACAGATAGGCGTTCTGGGGGTATGGAGAAGACCATGAGAGCGATTCCATGTAGCCAACATTGCTGAGCATGACTGCTGTTGTGGAGGTTCAATCATGGTCAATCATGGTCTGGGGTGGTATCAGCACGGATGGACGTACAGAGCTATGTGTCCTTGAACGTGATACATTGACTACACATCGATATATTGAAAAGATCCTGGATGTCCACGTCAGATTGTATGCAGGTGCAGTGGGTGATAGATTCATTCTGATGCACGATAATGCCAGTACTCATGTTGCCCATGCTGCCGGGGATACCGACAGATGGAGGGGATTCAGCGTATGGAGTACAATGGACTGGCCAGCATGATCCCCTGACCTCAATCCAACCGAACATGTCCGGAATAAGTTGCAGCTTGCAATTTCAGCCCGTCCAGTCCAGCCAAGAAGTGACCAGGAGCTTGGTACCATGCTGGTCTAAGAATGGAACAACATCCCACAAAGGACGACCAGGAAGCTGCTTGGGAGCACGAGAAGGCGTTGTCAAGCTGTAATTAACAGAAATGGGTCTCGTACTCGATACTGAACCCATACCAGTTCGCTCCGTCAACTTTTTGGGAAATTGAAAAAATTTCCTCTTTTACCAATCATATCCATTTTCCAGGGTTATCGTATTCAAAAGCTAAGATATAATGTCAAACACAAATCAAATCTTAATTTCTATACTTAGATCCTTGAAGATATAATTAAATAAAAAATATATACACTTTTCATTGCAATATTTCAACTAAAACGTAAAACAGGTAGTTGGATAAACTTGGCGCTTAGCAAACTTTGAGAAGTATATACTTAGCTGGTCTCCTTAAAGATGGTTTTGGGGTTATGGATTTTAAGTAGACCGGTAAATGTATATATTTCATTCTGTTGGATAAAGTCAATTTTCAAGTCCCGTAGATGCTAAATAGTATCAAATTTGTAATTTATATGAAAAGAGAATCAGATTACATACAAAATCAACGAATATACATTTGGTCTCCCTAAGACTGGGTTTTAAGCACGGTCTCCTTAAGACTGGACATAGAGTTAAATATATACCTGGTCTCCCTAAAGCTGGTTTTGGGGTTATGGATTTTAAGTAGACCGGTAAATGTATATATTTTATTCTGTTGGATAAAGTCAATTTTCAAGCCCTGCAGATGCTAAATAGAACCAATTTTGTGATTTATATGAAAAGAGAATCAGATTACGTACAAAATCAACAAATATACGTTTGGTCTCCCTAAGACTGGGTTTTAAGCACGGTCGCCTTAAGACTGGAAATAGAGTTATATATATATATATATATATATATATCAGAAGTTTATAAACAAATCCTTGTGCTGGTAGTTATAAGAAAAAAATATTAAAGTTTAAAACAAATACACCGACATCACTGACTAAGAAATAATTTTAAAAAGTATTCAAGTATTCATATTTGTATTCATGATACGTTGTAAAGTATTCGTATTCGTATTCAAATACATTTGAAATTTGTGTATTCATATTCGTATTCGTATTCATAAAATTTCAAAGTATTCGTATTCGTATTCAATACATTTACAATGTATTCGCCCCAACCCTGTATCATATACTACTACTTTATACAACCATGCATTACCCCCCCCCCCACCACCCCACCCTCCCCACAATACTGCTTGACCTTGCATTAGGTACTACCCCTACCAGTTATAGGATAATATAAAGCCTTAGATAGATAGCGGTATTAAGAACTAATAGTAGACCAACAGTGATATAGACCGTGTATCCTATACCACCACACTAGACAACCACCCTGCATTACCCCACCTCACGTCACAATACCGTTTGACCTTGCAAAACGTACTACCTATACACTCTGTGGACCAGGAGACCACCCTAGGTAAATAATGGAACGAAAGGCTAAAATTGGACCAGTAGCGATGCAAACCGCACAACGTGTACTTCCACACTAGACAACCATGCATTACCCCCACCACAATACTGCCTAGGCTCGCATTATGTACTACCAGCTACAGAAATATACGAAGCATTAGGTCGATAAGTTGTACCAAGGATTAACAGGGGTATATAGCATCCAGACTACACTACAGTTCTAAACAACCAAGGACAACCTCGCCATACCACATTTGACGACCATGCATTACCTTCACCCACCCCACGATACCACCTGGACTAGCATAACGTACTGCCTATACAGGTCAAAGCATTTGATCAATTAGTAGTACCAAGGGCTAAAAGGGGATCTGCATGGGGCATATACGGCTACTGCCATATCAGGCCAGTTCGAGAAACCTGTCACCCCTGACTCGAAGTAAAAAGCGGCCAACGTTTTATGAAGTCGCGAGAGCATCGTGGCGTCGCGACGTCAATAGCAACATCAACCGTTTCACGGGGAAAACTTTCAAGAAAACTCGCCTTCCCCCATCGATATTCCATCACATAGTCATACTATATACCCGCAGACCTGCGTGTATATGCATCACTATGCATACCTTAGCATACTATATATGCAGGACGTACACCAATTGCAGGATAAAGACGGATAGGGCGCAGGAAAGAGTTGCTCCGCCAAAAGCTCCGGTTCCTGTGGTGATTTAACTCTAGCTGTTCCGACAAAGCTCCGGGTGGCCGAGCATGACTCACACGTGCTATACTGCTGGTTGTGTAAAGTGAACCTTCATCCTTGCGGGCAACAAAACTCATAAGTGGCTAAGATAGCGAGTGAGGGGGCTATACAAAAAAAAAATCGGTCTTTGACGATGGTTTCTGATGCCTGTGGTTTTCAGATTTACATTTATTTATTGGTCTATAAAGGTGCTTTCTGTCTCTGTGACTATGCCATGGTCACCACGCAGGAGCAATGTCAAGTTTATCAAACAATTCTTACCATTCATTCTCACTTTAGAGCACACACTCCCCAGACTTTAATTAACGAGTCATATTTCAACAGTAAAACGGAACTTGTTTAAGAACTGCTCAAATTCTCGGTATTTAATTAGGCTTTTCCCTCTGGAAAAGACTATTGTTTTTCTACGGATTATTATTATTTTTTTTTTTTTTAGGCTTTTCCCTCTGGAAAAGACTATTGTTTTTCTACGGATTATTATTTTTTTTTTTTTTGGGGTTTTTTTTTTTTTTTTTTTTTTCCACACATTTTTGTCCGTACGATTCAGAAGCCATTTTCGAACCGATTTTCACACAATTTGGCACACGCATAGAGTGGCAAAAAATCTAAAAATGTACCTAAGCGGAATTTTCGATTTAACCCTTATTTCGCCAAAATTGGCAAAAAACTGCCAAAATTGGGGTTTATCGGCACTTTCTCGAAACAAGTCCTTAGGATTTTTTTTAAATATTCATAATTACTAGACCTGCCTATGACACAACCTTTGATACACACGACATATTAGGCGATGCATATGGTAACCCTCCACAGGCTGCCAAACATCGAAATTTCGATGAAATGGGCCGGTTTCAGACCCCCACAGCACCCAAACGATACCCGAGAGGTAAACATAACTTCCTTTATTGAAAGTGCAATTCACCGAGGATCATTTTTGTAAGTAATAAGGGTGTTCAGAAAACCAAGTGTTAACCCGTTTTGGGCTGGTTAAACAGCAATACCCCAAAAAAGCTCAAAACTTCATGTTTTCCGTGGATTTCTCTAAACGAGTCTTGTAGATTTTCAAGAAAAATTGGTCACTCTCAGGTCTTGGTGTGACATTACAAGCTGCATGGATAAAATATTCCGGTCAGCATTAGTTAACCCTCCCCGAGCTGCTAAACGTAAAAATTGTGATAAAATGGGCTGTTTTTAGACACCAAGAGCACCCAAACGATATACCACAGAGAAAGGGGCCTTCATTTATCGGACGCAAAATTGATCGGAAAATATTTTTGAAAGTGGTAAGGGTATTCAAAATTTGACGTCTTAACCCATTTTGGGCTGGTTAAAGAGAGATACCCATTAAAATCTTAAAATCCCCGTTTTCTGTGGATTTCTCTAACAACATCGTGTAGGTTTTCAAGAAAAATCGGCTATTTGCAGGTCTTGGTGTGACATTACAAGTCGCATGAACAAAATATTCCGGTCAGCATTAGTTAACCCTCCCCGGGCTGCTGAAGGTCAAAATTGCGATAAAATGGGCTGTTTTTGCACACCAACAGCACCCAAAGGGTATACCACAAAGAAAAGTGCCTTCTTTTATCGCGCGTACAATTTATACAGAAACATTTTTGTAAGTAGTAAGGGTATTCAAAAGTCGACGTCTTAACCCATTTTGGGCAGGCTAAAGAGAGATATCCCTTGAAAGCTTTAAATTCCCATTTTCTGTGAATTTCCCTAACAGTAACTTGTAGGGTTTCAAGACAAATTGACTATTCGTAGGTCTTTATGTGACATTACAAGTTGCATGGACAAAATACTCCGGTGAGCGTTTTTTAACCATCCACAAGCTGCCAAGCATCGTAATGTTGTTAACATGGGACTGTTTTCAGACACGCACAGCACCTAATGTATACATGAGACATAAACATAATCTCCTTTGTTTGAAGTGGAATTCACAGAGGACCATTTTTGTAAGTAATAAAGGTATTCAAAAAGCCAAGCGTTAACCCCTGTTGGGGAGGTTAACAGGGATACCCATCAAAAGCTTAAAAAATCGTTTTCCCTGGATTTCTACAAACATTTTGTGGGGTTTTCAAGAGAAAATGGCCGTTGATAGGTCTTGGTGTCATATGACCAGTTGCATGGATCAATTATTCTGGTAGGCATTTGTTAACCCTTCATGGGCTGCTAAATGTTTAAAAAATTGAGGAAATAGTCTGTTTTTGGACACCAACAACATCAAATGGAAATGCCACAGAGAAACGTAACTTCCTTTACCAGACGCAAAACTGATAGGGAAACATTGATATTGATATTAACCCATTCTACCATTAATGATGGGTTTTACCTAAACATTTTTTTATCAAACCCAAACCGAGTCATTTGAGACTACTATACTCGCCTTTCTCATAACATCAATGAAGGAACTTTAGTGAGACAGTTAAAAACAATTCATCAGACACTGTGGGGGTCAAGAAAAATCATGGAATCTTATCGGGAAAAACCATGATTCTCCAGAATCATAAAGTCTAGTTTTTTTTTGGTGTTTTTTTTTTTTTTTTTTCCACACATTTTTGTCCGTACGATTCAGAAGCCATTTTCGAACCGATTTTCACACAATTTGGCACACGCATAGAGCGGCAAAAAATCTAAAAATGTACCAAAGCGGAATTTTCGATTTAACCCTTATTTCGCCAAAATTGGCAAGAAACTGCCAAAATTGGGGTTTATCGGCACTTTCTCGGAACACGTCTTTAGGATTTCTTTCAAATATTCATAATTACTAGACCTGCCTATGACACAACCTTTGATACACACGACATATTAGGCGATGCACATGGTAACCCTCCACAGGCAGCCAAACATCGAAATTTTGATGAAATGGGCCGGTTTCAGACCCCCACAGCACCCAAACGATACCCGAGAGGTAAACATAACTTCCTTTATTGGAAGTGGAATTCAACGCGGATCATTTTTGTAAGTAATAAGGGTGTTCAGAAAACCAAGTGTTAACCCGTTTTGGGCTGGTTAAACACGAATACCCCCAAAATCTCAAAACTTCATGTTTTCCGTGGATTTCTCTAAACGAGTCTTGTAGATTTTCAAGAAAAATTGGTCACTCTCAGGTCTTGGTGTGACATTACAAGCTGCATGGATAAAATATTCCGGTCAGCATTAGTTAACCCTCCCCGAGCTGCTAAACATAAAAATTGTGATAAAATGGGCTGTTTTTAGACACCAAGAGCACCCAAACGATATACCACAAAGAAAGGGGCCTTCATTTATCGGACGCAAAATTGATCGGAAAATATTTTTGAAAGTGGTAAGGGTATTCAAAATTTGACGTCTTAACCCATTTTGGGCTGGTTAAAGAGAGATACCCATTAAAATCTTAAAATCCCCGTTTTCTGTGGATTTCTCTAACAACATCGTGTAGGTTTTCAAGAAAAATCGGCTATTTGCAGGTCTTGGTGTGACATTACAAGTCGCATGAACAAAATATTCCGGTTAAATTCCCATTTTCTGTGAATTTCCCTAACGGTAACTTGTAGGGTTTCAAGACAAATTGACTACTCGTAGGTCTTTATGTGACATTACAAGTTGCATGGACAAAATACTCCGGTGAGCGTTTTTTAACCATCTACAAGCTGCCAAGCATCGTAATGTTGTTAACATGGGACTGTTTTCAGACACGCACAGCACCTAATGTATACATGAGAGATAAACATAATCTCCTTTGTTTGAAGTGGAATTCACAGAGGACCATTTTTGTAAGTAATAAAGGTATTCAAAAAGCCAAGCGTTAACCCCTGTTGGGGAGGTTAACAGGGATACCCATCAAAAGCTTAAAAAATCGTTTTCCCTGGATTTCTACAAACATTTTGTGGGGTTTTCAAGAGAAAATGGCCGTTGATAGGTCTTGGTGTCATATGACCAGTTGCATGAATCAATTATTCTGGTAGGCATTTGTTAACCCTTCATGGGCTGCTAAATGTAAAAAAAATTGAGGAAATAGTCTGTTTTTGGACACCAACAACATCAAATGGAAATGCCACAGAGAAACGTAACTTCCTTTACGAGACGCAAAACTGATAGGGAAACATTGATATTGATATTAACCCATTCTACCATTAATGATGGGTTTTATCTAAACATTTTTTTATCAAACCCAAACCGAGTCATTTGAGACTACTATACTCACCTTTCTCATAACATCAATGAAGGAACTTTAGTGAGACAGTTAAAAACAATTCATCAGACACTGTGGGGGTCAAGAAAAATCATGGAATCTAATCGGGAAAAACCATGATTCTCCAGAATCATAAAGTCTAGTTTTTTTTTGGTGTTTTTTTTTTTTTTTTTTCCACACATTTTTGTCCGTACGATTCAGAAGCCATTTTCGAACCGATTTTCACACAATTTGGCACACGCATAGAGCGGCAAAAAATCTAAAAATGTACCGAAGCGGAATTTTCGATTTAACCCTTATTTCGCCAAAATTGGCAAGAAACTGCCAAAATTGGGGTTTATCGGCACTTTCTCGAAACACGTCTTTAGGATTTCTTTTAAATATTCATAATTACTAGACCTGCCTATGACACAACCTTTGATACACACGACATATTAGGCGATGCATATGGTAACCCTCCACAGGCAGCCAAACATCGAAATTTTGATGAAATGGGCCGGTTTCAGACCCCCACAGCACCCAAACGATACCCGAGAGGTAAACATAACTTCCTTTATTCGAAGTGGAATTCATCGCGGATCATTTCTGTAAGTAATAAGGGTGTTCAGAAAACCAAGTGTTAACCCGTTTTGGGCTGGTTAAACAGCAATACCCCAAAAAAGCTCAAAACTTCATGTTTTCCGTGGATTTCTCTAAACGAGTCTTGTAGATTTTCAAGAAAAATTGGTCACTCTCAGGTCTTGGTGTGACATTACAAGCTGCATGGATAAAATATTCCGGTCAGCATTAGTTAACCCTCCCCGAGCTGCTAAACGTAAAAATTGTGATAAAATGGGCTGTTTTTAGACACCAAGAGCACCCAAACGATATACCACAGAGAAAGGGGCAAATCTCAAAATCCCCGTTTTCTGTGGATTTCTCTAACAACATCGTGTAGGTTTTCAAGAAAAATCGGCTATTTGCAGGTCTTGGTGTGACATTACAAGTCGCATGAACAAAATATTCCGGTCAGCATTAGTTAACCCTCCCCGGGCTGCTGAAGGTCAAAATTGCGATAAAATGGGCTGTTTTTGCACACCAACAGCACCCAAAGGGTATACCACAAAGAAAAGTGCCTTCTTTTATCGCGCGTACAATTTATACAGAAACATTTTTGTAAGTAGTAAGGGTATTCAAAAGTCGACGTCTTAACCCATTTTGGGCAGGCTAAAGAGAGATATCCCTTGAAAGCTTTAAATTCCCATTTTCTGTGAATTTCCCTAACAGTAACTTGTAGGGTTTCAAGACAAATTGACTATTCGTAGGTCTTTATGTGACATTACAAGTTGCATGGACAAAATACTCCGGTGAGCGTTTTTTAACCATCCACAAGCTGCCAAGCATCGTAATGTTGTTAACATGGGACTGTTTTCAGACATGCACAGCACCTAATGTATACATGAGAGATAAACATAATCTCCTTTGTTTGAAGTGGAATTCACAGAGGACCATTTTTGTAAGTAATAAAGGTATTCAAAAAGCCAAGCGTTAACCCCTGTTGGGGAGGTTAACAGGGATACCCATCAAAAGCTTAAAAAATCGTTTTCCCTGGATTTCTACAAACATTTTGTCAGGTTTTCAAGAGAAAATGGCCGTTGATAGGTCTTGGTGTCATATGACCAGTTGCATGAATCAATTATTCTGGTAGGCATTTGTTAACCCTTCATGGGCTGCTAAATGTAAAAAAAATTGAGGAAATAGTCTGTTTTTGGACACCAACAACATCAAATGGAAATGCCACAGAGAAACGTAACTTCCTTTACGAGACGCAAAACTGATAGGGAAACATTGATATTGATATTAACCCATTCTACCATTAATGATGGGTTTTACCTAAACATTTTTTTATCAAACCCAAACCGAGTCATTTGAGACTACTATACTCGCCTTTCTCATAACATCAATGAAGGAACTTTAGTGAGACAGTTAAAAACAATTCATCAGACACTGTGGGGGTCAAGAAAAATCATGGAATCTAATTGGGAAAAACCATGATTCTCCAGAATCATAAAGTCTAGTTTTTTTTTTGGTGTTTTTTTTTTTTTTTTTTTTCCACACATTTTTGTCCGTACGATTCAGAAGCCATTTTCGAACCGATTTTCACACAATTTGGCACACGCATAGAGCGGCAAAAAATCTAAAAATGTACCAAAGCGGAATTTTCGATTTAACCCTTTTTTCGCCAAAATTGGCAAGAAACTGCCAAAATTGGGGTTTATCGGCACTTTCTCGAAACACGTCTTTAGGATTTCTTTTAAATATTCATAATTACTAGACCTGCCTATGACACAACCTTTGATACACACGACATATTAGGCGATGCATATGGTAACCCTCCACAGGCAGCCAAACATCGAAATTTTGATGAAATGGGCCGGTTTCAGACCCCCACAGCACCCAAACGATACCCGAGAGGTAAACATAACTTCCTTTATTGGAAGTGGAATTCACCGCGGATCATTTTTGTAAGTAATAAGGGTGTTCAGAAAACCAAGTGTTAACCCGTTTTGGGCTGGTTAAACAGCAATACCCCAAAAAAGCTCAAAACTTCATGTTTTCCGTGGATTTCTCTAAACGAGTCTTGCAGATTTTCAAGAAAATTTGGTCACTCTCAGGCCTGGTGTGACATTAGAAGCTGCATGAATAAAATATTCCGCTCAGCATTAGTTAACCCTCCCCGAGGTGCTAAACGTAAAAATTGTGATAAAATGGGCTGTTTTTAGACACCAAGAGCACCCAAACCATATACCACAGAGAAAGGGGCCTTCATTTATCAGACGTAAAATTGATCGGAAAATATTTTTGAAAGTGGTAAGGGTATTCAAAATTTGACGTCTTAACCCATTTTGGGCTGGTTAAATAGAGATACCCATTAAAATCTTAAAATCCCCGTTTTCTGTGGATTTCTCTAACAACATCGTGTAGGTTTTCAAGAAAAATCGGCTATTTGCAGGTCTTGGTGTGACATTACAAGTCGCATGAACAAAATATTCCGGTTAAATTCCCATTTTCTGTGAATTTCCCTAACGGTAACTTGTAGGGTTTCAAGACAAATTGACTATTCGTAGGTCTTTATGTGACATTACAAGTTGCATGGACAAAATACTCCGGTGAGCGTTTTTTAACCATCTACAAGCTGCCAAGCATCGTAATGTTGTTAACATGGGACTGTTTTCAGACACGCACAGCACCTAATGTATACATGAGAGATAAACATAATCTCCTTTGTTTGAAGTGGAATTCACAGAGGACCATTTTTGTAAGTAATAAAGGTATTCAAAAAGCCAAGCGTTAACCCCTGTTGGGGAGGTTAACAGGGATACCCATCAAAAGCTTAAAAAATCGTTTTCCCTGGATTTCTACAAACATTTTGTGGGGTTTTCAAGAGAAAATGGCCGTTGATAGGTCTTGGTGTCATATGACCAGTTGCATGAATCAATTATTCTGGCAGGCATTTGTTAACCCTTCATGGGCTGCTAAATGTAAAAAAAATTGAGGAAATAGTCTGTTTTTGGACACCAACAACATCAAATGGAAATGCCACAGAGAAACGTAACTTCCTTTACGAGACGCAAAACTGATAAGGAAACATTGATATTGATATTAACCCATTCTACCATTAATGATGGGTTTTATCTAAACATTTTTTTATCAAACCCAAACCGAGTCATTTGAGACTACTATACTCACCTTTCTCATAACATCAATGAAGGAACTTTAGTGAGACAGTTAAAAACAATTCATCAGACACTGTGGGGGTCAAGAAAAATCATGGAATCTAATCGGGAAAAACCATGATTCTCCAGAATCATAAAGTCTAGTTTTTTTTTGGTGTTTTTTTTTTTTTTTTTTTCCACACATTTTTGTCCGTACGATTCAGAAGCCATTTTCGAACCGATTTTCACACAATTTGGGACACGCATAGAGCGGCAAAAAATCTAAAAATGTACCGAAGCGGAATTTTCGATTTAACCCTTATTTCGCCAAAAATGGCAAGAAACTGCCAGAATTGGGGTTTATCGGCACTTTCTCGAAACATGTCTTTAGGATTTCTTTTACATATTCATAATTACTAGACCTGCCTATGACACAACCTTTGATACACACGACATATTAGGCGATGCATATGGTAACCCTCCACAGGCAGCCAAACATCGAAATTTTGATGAAATGGGCCGGTTTCAGACCCCCACAGCACCCAAACGATACCCGAGAGGTAAACATAACTTCCTTTATTGGAAGTGGAGTTCACCGCGGATCATTTTTGTAAGTAATAAGGGTGTTCAGAAAACCAAGTGTTAACCCGTTTTGGGCTGGTTAAACAGCAATACCCCAAAAAAGCTCAAAACTTCATGTTTTCCGTGGATTTCTCTAAACGATTCTTGTAGATTTTCAAGAAAAATTGGTCACTCTCAGGTCTTGGTGTGACATTACAAGCTGCATGGATAAAATATTCCGGTCAGCATTAGTTAACACTCCTCGAGCTGCTAAACGTAAAAATTGTGATAAAATGGGCTGTTTTTAGACACCAAGAGCACCCAAACGATATACCACAGAGAAAGGGGCCTTCATTTATCAGACGTAAAATTGATCGGAAAATATTTTTGAAAGTGGTAAGGGTATTCAATATTTGACGTCTTATCCCATTTTGGGCTGGTTAAAGAGAGATACCCATTAAAATCTCAAAATCCCCGTTTTCTGTGGATTTCTCTAACAACATCGTGTAGGTTTTCAAGAAAAATCGGCTATTTGCAGGTCTTGGTGTGACATTACAAGTCGCATGAACAAAATATTCCGGTCAGCATTAGTTAACCCTCCCCGGGCTGCTGAAGGTCAAAATTGCGATAAAATGGGCTGTTTTTGCACACCAACAGCACCCAAAGGGTATACCACAAAGAAAAGTGCCTTCTTTTATCGCGCGTACAATTTATACAGAAACATTTTTGTAAGTAGTAAGGGTATTCAAAAGTCGACGTCTTAACCCATTTTGGGCAGGCTAAAGAGAGATATCCCTTGAAAGCTTTAAATTCCCATTTTCTGTGAATTTCCCTAACAGTAACTTGTAGGGTTTCAAGACAAATTGACTATTCGTAGGTCTTTATGTGACATTACAAGTTGCATGGACAAAATACCCCGGTGAGCGTTTTTTAACCATCCACAAGCTGCCAAGCATCGTAATGTTGTTAACATGGGACTGTTTTCAGACACGCACAACACCTAATGTATACATGAGAGATAAACATAATCTCCTTTGTTTGAAGTGGAATTCACAGAGGACCATTTTTGTAAGTAATAAAGGTATTCAAAAAGCCAAGCGTTAACCCCTGTTGGGGAGGTTAACAGGGATACCCATCAAAAGCTTAAAAAATCGTTTTCCCTGGATTTCTACAAACATTTTGTGGGGTTTTCAAGAGAAAATGGCCGTTGATAGGTCTTGGTGTCATATGACCAGTTGCATGAATCAATTATTCTGGTAGGCATTTGTTAACCCTTCATGGGCTGCTAAATGTAAAACAAAATGAGGAAATAGTCTGTTTTTGGACACCAACAACATCAAATGGAAATGCCACAGAGAAACGTAACTTCCTTTACGAGACGCAAAACTGATAGGGAAACATTGATATTGATATTAACCCATTCTACCATTAATGATGGGTTTTATCTAAACATTTTTTTATCAAACCCAAACCGAGTCATTTGAGACTACTATACTAACCTTTCTCATAACATCAATGAAGGAACTTTAGTGAGACAGTTAAAAACAATTCATCAGACACTGTGGGGGTCAAGAAAAATCATGGAATCTAATCGGGAAAAACCATGATTCTCCAGAATCATAAAGTCTAGTTTTTTTTGGTGTTTTTTTTTTTTTTTTTTTCCACACATTTTTGTCTGTACGATTCAGAAGCCATTTTCGAACCGATTTTCACACAATTTGGCACACGCATAGAGCGGCAAAAAATCTAAAAATGTACCGAAGCGGAATTTTCGATTTAACCCTTATTTCGCCAAAATTGGCAAGAAACTGCCAAAATTGGGGTTTATCGGCACTTTCTCGAAACACGTCTTTAGGATTTCTTTTAAATATTCATAATTACTAGACCTGCCTATGACACAACCTTTGATGCACACGACATATTAGGCGATGCATATGGTAACCCTCCACAGGCAGCCAAACATCGAAATTTTGATGAAATGGGCCGGTTTCAGACCCCCACAGCACCCAATCGATACCCGAGAGGTAAACATAACTTCCTTTATTGGAAGTGGAATTCATGGCGGATCATTTCTGTAAGTAATAAGGGTGTTCAGAAAACCAAGTGTTAACCCGTTTTGGGCTGGTTAAACAGCAATACCCCAAAAAAGCTCAAAACTTCATGTTTTCCGTGGATTTCTCTAAACGAGTCTTGTAGATTTTCAAGAAAAATTGGTCACTCTCAGGTCTTGGTGTGACATTACAAGCTGCATGGATAAAATATTCCGGTCAGCATTAGTTAACCCTCCCCGAGCTGCTAAACGTAAAAATTGTGATAAAATGGGCTGTTTTTAGACACCAAGAGCACCCAAACGATATACCACAGAGAAAGGGGCCTTCATTTATCAGACGTAAAATTGAGCGGAAAATATTTTTGAAAGTGGTAAGGGTATTCAATATTTGACGTCTTATCCCATTTTGGGCTGGTTAAAGAGAGATACCCATTAAAATCTCAAAATCCCCGTTTTCTGTGGATTTCTCTAACAACATCGTGTAGGTTTTCAAGAAAAATCGGCTATTTGCAGGTCTTGGTGTGACATTACAAGTCGCATGAACAAAATATTCCGGTAAGCATTAGTTAACCCTCCCCGGGCTGCTGAACGTCAAAATTGCGATAAAATGGGCTGTTTTTGCACACCAACAGCACACAAAGGGTATACCACAAAGAAAAGTGCCTTCTTTTATCGCGCGAACAATTTATACAGAAACATTTTTGTAAGTAGTAAGGTATTCAAAAGTCGACGTCTTAACCCATTTTGGGCAGGCTAAAGAGAGATATCCCTTGAAAGCTTTAAATTCCCATTTTCTGTGAATTTCCCTAACAGTAACTTGTAGGGTTTCAAGACAAATTGACTATTCGTAGGTCTTTATGTGACATTACAAGTTGCATGGACAAAATACTCCGGTGAGCGTTTTTTAACCATCCACAAGCTGCCAAGCATCGTAATGTTGTTAACATGGGACTGTTTTCAGACACGCACAGCACCTAATGTATACATGAGAGATAAACATAATCTCCTTTGTTTGAAGTGGAATTCACAGAGGACCATTTTTGTAAGTAATAAAGGTATTCAAAAAGCCAAGCGTTAACCCCTGTTGGGGAGGTTAACAGGGATACCCATCAAAAGCTTAAAAAATCGTTTTCCCTGGATTTCTACAAACATTTTGTGGGGTTTTCAAGAGAAAATGGCCGTTGATAGGTCTTGGTGTCATATGACCAGTTGCATGAATCAATTATTCTGGTAGGCATTTGTTAACCCTTCATGGGCTGCTAAATGTAAAACAAAATGAGGAAATAGTCTGTTTTTGGACACCAACAACATCAAATGGAAATGCCACAGAGAAACGTAACTTCCTTTACGAGACGCAAAACTGATAGGGAAACATTGATATTGATATTAACCCATTCTACCATTAATGATGGGTTTTATCTAAACATTTTTTTTATCAAACCCAAACCGAGTCATTTGTGACTACTATACTCACCTTTCTCATAACATCAATGAAGGAACTTTAGTGAGACAGTTAAAAACAATTCATCAGACACTGTGGGGGTCAAGAAAAATCATGGAATCTAATCGGGAAAAACCATGATTCTCCAGAATCATAAAGTCTAGTTTTTTTTTGGTGTTTTTTTTTTTTTTTTTTCCACACATTTTTGTCTGTACGATTCAGAAGCTATTTTCGAACCGATTTTCACACAATTTGGCACACGCATAGAGCGGCAAACAATCTAAAAATGTACTGAAGCGGAATTTTCGATTTAATACTTTTTTCGCCAAAATTGGCAAGAAACTGCCAAAATTGGGGTTTATCGGCACTTTCTCGAAACACGTCTTTAGGATTTCTTTTAAATATTCATAATTACTAGACCTGCCTATGACACAACCTTTGATACACACGACATATTAGGCGATGCATATGGTAACCCTCCACAGGCAGCCAAACATCGAAATTTTGATGAAATGGGCCGGTTTCAGACCCCCACAGCACCCAAACGATACCCGAGAGGTAAACATAACTTCCTTTATTGAAAGTGCAATTCACCGAGGATCATTTTTGTAAGTAATAAGGGTGTTCAGAAAACCAAGTGTTAACCCGTTTTGGGCTGGTTAAACAGCAATACCCCAAAAAAGCTCAAAACTTCATGTTTTCCGTGGATTTCTCTAAACGAGTCTTGTAGATTTTCAAGAAAAATTGGTCACTCTCAGGTCTTGGTGTGACATTACAAGCTGCATGGATAAAATATTCCGGCCAGCATTAGTTAACCCTCCCCGAGCTGCTAAACGTAAAAATTGTGATAAAATGGGCTGTTTTTAGACACCAAGAGCACCCAAACGATATACCACAGAGAAAGGGGCCTTCATTTATCGGACGCAAAATTGATCGGAAAATATTTTTGAAAGTGGTAAGGGTATTCAAAAATTTGACGTCTTAACCCATTTTGGGCTGGTTAAAGAGAGATACCCATTAAAATCTTAAAATCCCCGTTTTCTGTGGATTTCTCTAACAACATCGTGTAGGTTTTCAAGAAAAATCGGCTATTTGCAGGTCTTGGTGTGACATTACAAGTCGCATGAACAAAATATTCCGGTTAAATTCCCATTTTCTGTGAATTTCCCTAACGGTAACTTGTAGGGTTTCAAGACAAATTGACTATTCGTAGGTCTTTATGTGACATTACAAGTTGCATGGACAAAATACTCCGGTGAGCGTTTTTTAACCATCTACAAGCTGCCAAGCATCGTAATGTTGTTAACATGGGACTGTTTTCAGACACGCACAGCACCTAATGTATACATGAGAGATAAACATAATCTCCTTTGTTTGAAGTGGAATTCACAGAGGACCATTTTTGTAAGTAATAAAGGTATTCAAAAAGCCAAGCGTTAACCCCTGTTGGGGAGGTTAACAGGGATACCCATCAAAAGCTTAAAAATCGTTTTCCCTGGATTTCTACAAACATTTTGTGGGGTTTTCAAGAGAAAATGGCCGTTGATAGGTCTTGGTGTCATATGACCAGTTGCATGAATCAATTATTCTGGCAGGCATTTGTTAACCTTCATGGGCTGCTAAATGTAAAAAAAATTGAGGAAATAGTCTGTTTTTGGACACCAACAACATCAAATGGAAATGCCACAGAGAAACGTAACTTCCTTTACGAGACGCAAAACTGATAGGGAAACATTGATATTGATATTAACCCATTCTACCATTAATGATGGGTTTTATCTAAACATTTTTTTATCAAACCCAAACCGAGTCATTTGAGACTACTATACTCACCTTTCTCATAACATCAATGAAGGAACTTTAGTGAGACAGTTAAAAACAATTCATCAGACACTGTGGGGGTCAAGAAAAATCATGGAATCTAATCGGGAAAAACCATGATTCTCCAGAATCATAAAGTCTAGTTTTTTTTTGGTGTTTTTTTTTTTTTTTTTTTCCACACATTTTTGTCCGTACGATTCAGAAGCCATTTTCGAACCGATTTTCACACAATTTGGGACACGCATAGAGCGGCAAAGAATCTAAAAATGTACCGAAGCGGAAGTTTCGATTTAACCCTTATTTCGCCAAAAATGGCAAGAAACTGCCAGAATTGGGGTTTATCGGCACTTTCTCGAAACATGTCTTTAGGATTTCTTTTAATATTCATAATTACTAGACCTGCCTATGACACAACCTTTGATACACACGACATATTAGGCGATGCATATGGTAACCCTCCACAGGCAGCCAAACATCGAAATTTTGATGAAATGGGCCGGTTTCAGACCCCCACAGCACCCAAACGATACCCGAGAGGTAAACATAACTTCCTTTATTGGAAGTGGAATTCACCCGCGGATCATTTTTGTAAGTAATAAGGGTGTTCAGAAAACCAAGTGTTAACCCGTTTTGGGCTGGTTAAACAGCAATACCCCAAAAAAGCTCAAAACTTCATGTTTTCCGTGGATTTCTCTAAACGATTCTTGTAGATTTTCAAGAAAAATTGGTCACTCTCAGGTCTTGGTGTGACATTACAAGCTGCATGGATAAAATATTCCGGTCAGCATTAGTTAACACTCCTCGAGCTGCTAAACGTAAAAATTGTGATAAAATGGGCTGTTTTTAGACACCAAGAGCACCCAAACGATATACCACAGAGAAAGGGGCCTTCATTTATCAGACGTAAAATTGATCGGAAAATATTTTTGAAAGTGGTAAGGGTATTCAATATTTGACGTCTTATCCCATTTTGGGCTGGTTAAAGAGAGATACCCATTAAAATCTCAAAATCCCCGTTTTCTGTGGATTTCTCTAACAACATCGTGTAGGTTTTCAAGAAAAATCGGCTATTTGCAGGTCTTGGTGTGACATTACAAGTCGCATGAACAAAATATTCCGGTCAGCATTAGTTAACCCTCCCCGGGCTGCTGAAGGTCAAAATTGCGATAAAATGGGCTGTTTTTGCACACCAACAGCACCCAAAGGGTATACCACAAAGAAAAGTGCCTTCTTTTATCGCGCGTACAATTTATACAGAAACATTTTTGTAAGTAGTAAGGGTATTCAAAAGTCGACGTCTTAACCCATTTTGGACAGGCTAAAGAGAGATATCCCTTGAAAGCTTTAAATTCCCATTTTCTGTGAATTTCCCTAACAGTAACTTGTAGGGTTTCAAGACAAATTGACTATTCGTAGGTCTTTATGTGACATTACAAGTTGCATGGACAAAATACCCCGGTGAGCGTTTTTTAACCATCCACAAGCTGCCAAGCATCGTAATGTTGTTAACATGGGACTGTTTTCAGACACGCACAACACCTAATGTATACATGAGAGATAAACATAATCTCCTTTGTTTGAAGTGGAATTCACAGAGGACCATTTTTGTAAGTAATAAAGGTATTCAAAAAGCCAAGCGTTAACCCCTGTTGGGGAGGTTAACAGGGATACCCATCAAAAGCTTAAAAAATCGTTTTCCCTGGATTTCTACAAACATTTTGTCGGGTTTTCAAGAGAAAATGGCCGTTGATAGGTCTTGGTGTCATATGACCAGTTGCATGAATCAATTATTCTGGTAGGCATTTGTTAACCCTTCATGGGCTGCTAAATGTAAAAAAAATTGAGGAAATAGTCTGTTTTTGGACACCAACAACATCAAATGGAAATGCCACAGAGAAACGTAACTTCCTTTACGAGACGCAAAACTGATAGGGAAACATTGATATTGATATTAACCCATTCTACCATTAATGATGGGTTTTACCTAAACATTTTTTTATCAAACCCAAACCGAGTCATTTGAGACTACTATACTCGCCTTTCTCATAACATCAATGAAGGAACTTTAGTGAGACAGTTAAAAACAATTCATCAGACACTGTGGGGGTCAAGAAAAATCATGGAATCTAATTGGGAAAAACCATGATTCTCCAGAATCATAAAGTCTAGTTTTTTTTTTGGTGTTTTTTTTTTTTTTTTTTTTCCACACATTTTTGTCCGTACGATTCAGAAGCCATTTTCGAACCGATTTTCACACAATTTGGCACACGCATAGAGCGGCAAAAAATCTAAAAATGTACTGAAGCGGAATTTTCGATTTAACACTTTTTTCGCCAAAATTGGCAAGAAACTGCCAAAATTGGGGTTTATCGGCACTTTCTCGAAACACGTCTTTAGGATTTCTTTCAAATATTCATAATTACTAGACCTGCCTATGACACAACCTTTGATACACACGACATATTAGGCGATGCATATGGTAACCCTCCACAGGCAGCCAAACATCGAAATTTTGATGAAATGGGCCGGTTTCAGACCCCCACAGCACCCAAACGATACCCGAGAGGTAAACATAACTTCCTTTATTGAAAGTGCAATTCACCGAGGATCATTTTTGTAAGTAATAAGGGTGTTCAGAAAACCAAGTGTTAACCCGTTTTGGGCTGGGTTAAACAGCAATACCCCAAAAAAGCTCAAAACTTCATGTTTTCCGTGGATTTCTCTAAACGAGTCTTGTAGATTTTCAAGAAAAATTGGTCACTCTCAGGTCTTGGTGTGACATTACAAGCTGCATGGATAAAATATTCCGGTCAGCATTAGTTAACCCTCCCCGAGCTGCTAAACGTAAAATTGTGATAAAATGGGCTGTTTTTAGACACCAAGAGCACCCAAACGATATACCACAGAGAAAGGGGCCTTCATTTATCGGACGCAAAATTGATCGGAAAATATTTTTGAAAGTGGTAAGGGTATTCAAAATTTGACGTCTTAACCCATTTTGGGCTGGTTTAAAGAGAGATACCCATTAAAATCTTAAAATCCCCGTTTTCTGTGGATTTCTCTAACAACATCGTGTAGGTTTTCAAGAAAAATCGGCTATTTGCAGGTCTTGGTGTGACATTACAAGTCGCATGAACAAAATATTCCGGTTAAATTCCCATTTTCTGTGAATTTCCCTAACGGTAACTTGTAGGGTTTCAAGACAAATTGACTATTCGTAGGTCTTTATGTGACATTACAAGTTGCATGGACAAAATACTCCGGTGAGCGTTTTTTAACCATCTACAAGCTACCAAGCATCGTAATGTTGTTAACATGGGACTGTTTTCAGACACGCACAGCACCTAATGTATACATGAGAGATAAACATAATCTCCTTTGTTTGAAGTGGAATTCACAGAGGACCATTTTTGTAAGTAATAAAGGTATTCAAAAAGCCAAGCGTTAACCCCTGTTGGGGAGGTTAACAGGGATACCCATCAAAAGCTTAAAAAATCGTTTTCCCTGGATTTCTACAAACATTTTGTGGGGTTTTCAAGAGAAAATGGCCGTTGATAGGTCTTGGTGTCATATGACCAGTTGCATGAATCAATTATTCTGGCAGGCATTTGTTAACCCTTCATGGGCTGCTAAATGTAAAAAAAATTGAGGAAATAGTCTGTTTTTGGACACCAACAACATCAAATGGAAATGCCACAGAGAAACGTAACTTCCTTTACGAGACGCAAAACTGATAGGGAAACATTGATATTGATATTAACCCATTCTACCATTAATGATGGGTTTTATCTAAACATTTTTTTATCAAACCCAAACCGAGTCATTTGAGACTACTATACTCACCTTTCTCATAACATCAATGAAGGAACTTTAGTGAGACAGTTAAAAACAATTCATCAGACACTGTGGGGGTCAAGAAAAATCATGGAATCTAATCGGGAAAAACCATGATTCTCCAGAATCATAAAGTCTAGTTTTTTTTTTGGTGTTTTTTTTTTTTTTTTTTTCCACACATTTTTGTCTGTACGATTCAGAAGCCATTTTCGAACCGATTTTCACACAATTTGGGACACGCATAGAGCGGCAAAGAATCTAAAAATGTACCGAAGCGGAATTTTCGATTTAACCCTTATTTCGCCAAAAATGGCAAGAAACTGCCAGAATTGGGGTTTATCGGCACTTTCTCGAAACTTGTCTTTAGGATTTCTTTTAAATATTCATAATTACTAGACCTGCCTATGACACAACCTTTGATACACACGACATATTAGGCGATGCATATGGTAACCCTCCACAGGCAGCCAAACATCGAAATTTTGATGAAATGGGCCGGTTTCAGACCCCCACAGCACCCAAACGATACCCGAGAGGTAAACATAACTTCCTTTATTGGAAGTGGAATTCACCGCGGATCATTTTTGTAAGTAATAAGGGTGTTCAGAAAACCAAGTGTTAACCCGTTTTGGGCTGGTTAAACAGCAATACCCCAAAAAAGAAACTTCATGTTTTCCGTGGATTTCTCTAAACGATTCTTGTAGATTTTCAAGAAAAATTGGTCACTCTCAGGTCTTGGTGTGACATTACAAGCTGCATGGATAAAATATTCCGGTCAGCATTAGTTAACACTCCTCGAGCTGCTAAACGTAAAAATTGTGATAAAATGGGCTGTTTTTAGACACCAAGAGCACCCAAACGATATACCACAGAGAAAGGGGCCTTCATTTATCAGACGTAAAATTGATCGGAAAATATTTTTGAAAGTGGTAAGGGTATTCAATATTTGACGTCTTATCCCATTTTGGGCTGGTTAAAGAGAGATACCCATTAAAATCTCAAAATCCCCGTTTTCTGTGGATTTCTCTAACAACATCGTGTAGGTTTTCAAGAAAAATCGGCTATTTGCAGGTCTTGGTGTGACATTACAAGTCGCATGAACAAAATATTCCGGTCAGCATTAGTTAACCCTCCCCGGGCTGCTGAAGGTCAAAATTGCGATAAAATGGGCTGTTTTTGCACACCAACAGCACCCAAAGAGTATACCACAAAGAAAAGTGCCTTCTTTTATCGCGCGTACAATTTATACAGAAACATTTTTGTAAGTAGTAAGGGTATTCAAAAGTCGACGTCTTAACCCATTTTGGACAGGCTAAAGAGAGATATCCCTTGAAAGCTTTAAATTCCCATTTTCTGTGAATTTCCCTAACAGTAACTTGTAGGGTTTCAAGACAAATTGACTATTCGTAGGTCTTTATGTGACATTACAAGTTGCATGGACAAAATACCCCGGTGAGCGTTTTTTAACCATCCACAAGCTGCCAAGCATCGTAATGTTGTTAACATGGGACTGTTTTCAGACACGCACAACACCTAATGTATACATGAGAGATAAACATAATCTCCTTTGTTTGAAGTGGAATTCACAGAGGACCATTTTTGTAAGTAATAAAGGTATTCAAAAAGCCAAGCGTTAACCCCTGTTGGGGAGGTTAACAGGGATACCCATCAAAAGCTTAAAAAATCGTTTTCCCTGGATTTCTACAAACATTTTGTGGGGTTTTCAAGAGAAAATGGCCGTTGATAGGTCTTGGTGTCATATGACCAGTTGCATGAATCAATTATTCTGGTAGGCATTTGTTAACCCTTCATGGGCTGCTAAATGTAAAAAAAATTGAGGAAATAGTCTGTTTTTGGACACCAACAACATCAAATGGAAATGCCACAGAGAAACGTAACTTCCTTTACGAGATGCAAAACTGATAGGGAAACATTGATATTGATATTAACCCATTCTACCATTAATGATGGGTTTTACCTAAACATTTTTTTATCAAACCCAAACCGAGTCATTTGAGACTACTATACTCACCTTTCTCATAACATCAATGAAGGAACTTTAGTGAGACAGTTAAAAACAATTCATCAGACACTGTGGGGGTCAAGAAAAATCATGGAATCTAATCGGGAAAAACCATGATTCTCCAGAATCATAAAGTCTAGTTTTTTTTTGGTGTTTTTTTTTTTTTTCTTTTTCCACACATTTTTGTCCGTACGATTCAGAAGCCATTTTCGAACCGATTTTCACACAATTTGGCACACCCATAGAGCGGCAAAATATCTAAAAATGTACCGAAGCGGAATTTTCGATTTAACCCTTATTTCGCCAAAATTGGCAAAAAACTGCCAAAATTGGGGTTTATCGGCACTTTCTCGAAACACGTCTTTAGGATTTCTTTTAAATATTCATAATTACTAGACCTGCCTATGACACAACCTTTGATACACACGACATATTAGGCGATGCATATGGTAACCCTCCACAGGCAGCCAAACATCGAAATTTTGATGAAATGGGCCGGTTTCAGACCCCCACAGCACCCAAACGATACCCGAGAGGTAAACATAACTTCCTTTATTCGAAGTGGAATTCATCGCGGATCATTTCTGTAAGTAATAAGGGTGTTCAGAAAACCAAGTGTTAACCCGTTTTGGGCTGGTTAAACAGCAATACCCCAAAAAAGCTCAAAACTTCATGTTTTCCGTGGATTTCTCTAAACGAGTCTTGTAGATTTTCAAGAAAAATTGGTCACTCTCAGGTCTTGGTGTGACATTACAAGCTGTATGGATAAAATATTCCGGTCAGCATTAGTTAACCCTCCCCGAGCTGCTAAACGTAAAAATTGTGATAAAATGGGCTGTTTTTAGACACCAAGAGCACCCAAACGATATACCACAGAGAAAGGGGCCTTCATTTATCAGACGTAAAATTGATCAGAAAATATTTTTGAAAGTGGTAAGGGTATTCAATATTTGACGTCTTATCCCATTTTGGGCTGGTTAAAGAGAGATACCCATTAAAATCTCAAAATCCCCGTTTTCTGTGGATTTCTCTAACAACATCGTGTAGGTTTTCAAGAAAAATCGGCTATTTGCAGGTCTTGGTGTGACATTACAAGTCGCATGAACAAAATATTCCGGTCAGCATTAGTTAACCCTCCCCGGGCTGCTGAAGGTCAAAATTGCGATAAAATGGGCTGTTTTTGCACACCAACAGCACCCAAAGGGTATACCACAAAGAAAAGTGCCTTCTTTTATCGCGCGTACAATTTATACAGAAACATTTTTGTAAGTAGTAAGGGTATTCAAAAGTCGACGTCTTAACCCATTTTGGGCAGGCTAAAGAGAGATATCCCTTGAAAGCTTTAAATTCCCATTTTCTGTGAATTTCCCTAACAGTAACTTGTAGGGTTTCAAGACAAATTGACTATTCGTAGGTCTTTATGTGACATTACAAGTTGCATGGACAAAATACTCCGGTGAGCGTTTTTTAACCATCCACAAGCTGCCAGGCATCGTAATGTTGTTAACATGGGACTGTTTTCAGACATGCACAGCACCTAATGTATATATGAGAGATAAACATAATCTCCTTTGTTTGAAGTGGAATTCACAGAGGACCATTTTTGTAAGTAATAAAGGTATTCAAAAAGCCAAGCGTTAACCCCTGTTGGGGAGGTTAACAGGGATACCCATCAAAAGCTTAAAAAATCGTTTTCCCTGGATTTCTACAAACATTTTGTCGGGTTTTCAAGAGAAAATGGCCGTTGATAGGTCTTGGTGTCATATGACCAGTTGCATGAATCAATTATTCTGGTAGGCATTTGTTAACCCTTCATGGGCTGCTAAATGTAAAAAAAATTGAGGAAATAGTCTGTTTTTGGACACCAACAACATCAAATGGAAATGCCACAGAGAAACGTAACTTCCTTTACGAGACGCAAAACTGATAGGGAAACATTGATATTGATATTAACCCATTCTACCATTAATGATGGGTTTTACCTAAACATTTTTTTATCAAACCCAAACCGAGTCATTTGAGACTACTATACTCGCCTTTCTCATAACATCAATGAAGGAACTTTAGTGAGACAGTTAAAAACAATTCATCAGACACTGTGGGGGTCAAGAAAAATCATGGAATCTAATTGGGAAAAACCATGATTCTCCAGAATCATAAAGTCTAGTTTTTTTTTGGTGTTTTTTTTTTTTTTTTTTTTCCACACATTTTTGTCCGTACGATTCAGAAGCCATTTTCGAACCGATTTTCACACAATTTGGCACACGCATAGAGCGGCAAAAAATCTAAAAATGTACTGAAGCGGAATTTTCGATTTAACACTTTTTTCGCCAAAATTGGCAAGAAACTGCCAAAATTGGGGTTTATCGGCACTTTCTCGAAACACGTCTTTAGGATTTCTTTTAAATATTCATAATTACTAGACCTGCCTATGACACAACCTTTGGTACACACGACATATTAGGCGATGCATATGGTAACCCTCCACAGGCAGCCAAACATCGAAATTTTGATGAAATGGGCCGGTTTCAGACCCCCACAGCACCCAAACGATACCCGAGAGGTAAACATAACTTCCTTTATTGAAAGTGCAATTCACCGAGGATCATTTTTGTAAGTAATAAGGGTGTTCAGAAAACCAAGTGTTAACCCGTTTTGGGCTGGTTAAACAGCAATACCCCAAAAAAGCTCAAAACTTCATGTTTTCCGTGGATTTCTCTAAACGAGTCTTGTAGATTTTCAAGAAAAATTGGTCACTCTCAGGTCTTGGTGTGACATTACAAGCTGCATGGATAAAATATTCCGGTCAGCATTAGTTAACCCTCCCCGAGCTGCTAAACGTAAAAATTGTGATAAAATGGGCTGTTTTTAGACACCAAGAGCACCCAAACGATATACCACAGAGAAAGGGGCCTTCATTTATCGGACGCAAAATTGATCGGAAAATATTTTTGAAAGTGGTAAGGGTATTCAAAATTTGACGTCTTAACCCATTTTGGGCTGGTTAAAGAGAGATACCCATTAAAATCTTAAAATCCCCGTTTTCTGTGGATTTCTCTAACAACATCGTGTAGGTTTTCAAGAAAAATCGGCTAGTTGCAGGTCTTGGTGTGACATTACAAGTCGCATGAACAAAATATTCCGGTTAAATTCCCATTTTCTGTGAATTTCCCTAACGGTAACTTGTAGGGTTTCAAGACAAATTGACTATTCGTAGGTCTTTATGTGACATTACAAGTTGCATGGACAAAATACTCCGGTGAGCGTTTTTTAACCATCTACAAGCTGCCAAGCATCGTAATGTTGTTAACATGGGACTGTTTTCAGACACGCACAGCACCTAATGTATACATGAGAGATAAACATAATCTCCTTTGTTTGAAGTGGAATTCACAGAGGACCATTTTTGTAAGTAATAAAGGTATTCAAAAAGCCAAGCGTTAACCCCTGTTGGGGAGGTTAACAGGGATACCCATCAAAAGCTTAAAAAATCGTTTTCCCTGGATTTCTACAAACATTTTGTGGGGTTTTCAAGAGAAAATGGCCGTTGATAGGTCTTGGTGTCATATGACCAGTTGCATGAATCAATTATTCTGGCAGGCATTTGTTAACCCTTCATGGGCTGCTAAATGTAAAAAAAATTGAGGAAATAGTCTGTTTTTGGACACCAACAACATCAAATGGAAATGCCACAGAGAAACGTAACTTCCTTTACGAGACGCAAAACTGATAGGGAAACATTGATATTGATATTAACCCATTCTACCATTAATGATGGGTTTTATCTAAACATTTTTTTATCAAACCCAAACCGAGTCATTTGAGACTACTATACTCACCTTTCTCATAACATCAATGAAGGAACTTTAGTGAGACAGTTAAAAACAATTCATCAGACACTGTGGGGGTCAAGAAAAATCATGGAATCTAATCGGGAAAAACCATGATTCTCCAGAATCATAAAGTCTAGTTTTTTTTTGGTGTTTTTTTTTTTTTTTTTTTCCACACATTTTTGTCCGTACGATTCAGAAGCCATTTTCGAACCGATTTTCACACAATTTGGGACACGCATAGAGCGGCAAAAAATCTAAAAATGTACCAAAGCGGAATTTTCGATTTAACCCTTATTTCGCCAAAAATGGCAAGAAACTGCCAGAATTGGGGTTTATCGGCACTTTCTCGAAACATGTCTTTAGGATTTCTTTTAAATATTCATAATTACTAGACCTGCCTATGACACAACCTTTGATACACACGACATATTAGGCGATGCATATGGTAACCCTCCACAGGCAGCCAAACATCGAAATTTTGATGAAATGGGCCGGTTTCAGACCCCCACAGCACCCAAACGATACCCGAGAGGTAAACATAACTTCCTTTATTGGAAGTGGAATTCACCGCGGATCATTTTTGTAAGTAATAAGGGTGTTCAGAAAACCAAGTGTTAACCCGTTTTGGGCTGGTTAAACAGCAATACCCCAAAAAAGCTCAAAACTTCATGTTTTCCGTGGATTTCTCTAAACGATTCTTGTAGATTTTCAAGAAAAATTGGTCACTCTCAGGTCTTGGTGTGACATTACAAGCTGCATGGATAAAATATTCCGGTCAGCATTAGTTAACACTCCTCGAGCTGCTAAACGTAAAAATTGTGATAAAATGGGCTGTTTTTAGACACCAAGAGCACCCAAACGATATACCACAGAGAAAGGGGCCTTCATTTATCAGACGTAAAATTGATCGGAAAATATTTTTGAAAGTGGTAAGGGTATTCAATATTTGACGTCTTATCCCATTTTGGGCTGGTTAAAGAGAGATACCCATTAAAATCTCAAAATCCCCGTTTTCTGTGGATTTCTCTAACAACATCGTGTAGGTTTTCAAGAAAAATCGGCTATTTGCAGGTCTTGGTGTGACATTACAAGTCGCATGAACAAAATATTCCGGTCAGCATTAGTTAACCCTCCCCGGGCTGCTGAAGGTCAAAATTGCGATAAAATGGGCTGTTTTTGCACACCAACAGCACCCAAAGGGTATACCACAAAGAAAAGTGCCTTCTTTTATCGCGCGTACAATTTATACAGAAACATTTTTGTAAGTAGTAAGGGTATTCAAAAGTCGACGTCTTAACCCATTTTGGGCAGGCTAAAGAGAGATATCCCTTGAAAGCTTTAAATTCCCATTTTCTGTGAATTTCCCTAACAGTAACTTGTAGGGTTTCAAGACAAATTGACTATTCGTAGGTCTTTATGTGACATTACAAGTTGCATGGACAAAATACCCCGGTGAGCGTTTTTTAACCATCCACAAGCTGCCAAGCATCGTAATGTTGTTAACATGGGACTGTTTTCAGACACGCACAACACCTAATGTATACATGAGAGATAAACATAATCTCCTTTGTTTGAAGTGGAATTCACAGAGGACCATTTTTGTAAGTAATAAAGGTATTCAAAAAGCCAAGCGTTAACCCCTGTTGGGGAGGTTAACAGGGATACCCATCAAAAGCTTAAAAAATCGTTTTCCCTGGATTTCTACAAACATTTTGTGGGGTTTTCAAGAGAAAATGGCCGTTGATAGGTCTTGGTGTCATATGACCAGTTGCATGAATCAATTATTCTGGTAGGCATTTGTTAACCCTTCATGGGCTGCTAAATGTAAAAAAAATTGAGGAAATAGTCTGTTTTTGGACACCAACAACATCAAATGGAAATGCCACAGAGAAACGTAACTTCCTTTACGAGATGCAAAACTGATAGGGAAACATTGATATTGATATTAACCCATTCTACCATTAATGATGGGTTTTACCTAAACATTTTTTTATCAAACCCAAACCGAGTCATTTGAGACTACTATACTCACCTTTCTCATAACATCAATGAAGGAACTTTAGTGAGACAGTTAAAAACAATTCATCAGACACTGTGGGGGTCAAGAAAAATCATGGAATCTAATCGGGAAAAACCATGATTCTCCAGAATCATAAAGTCTAGTTTTTTTTTGGTGTTTTTTTTTTTTTTCTTTTTCCACACATTTTTGTCCGTACGATTCAGAAGCCATTTTCGAACCGATTTTCACACAATTTGGCACACGCATAGAGCGGCAAAATATCTAAAAATGTACCAAAGCGGAATTTTCGATTTAACCCTTATTTCGCCAAAATTGGCAAAAAACTGCCAAAATTGGGGTTTATCGGCACTTTCTCGAAACACGTCTTTAGGATTTCTTTTAAATATTCATAATTACTAGACCTGCCTATGACACAACCTTTGATACACACGACATATTAGGCGATGCATATGGTAACCCTCCACAGGCAGCCAAACATCGAAATTTTGATGAACTGGGCCGGTTTCAGACCCCCACAGCACCCAAACGATACCCGAGAGGTAAACATAACTTCCTTTATTCGAAGTGGAATTCATCGCGGATCATTTCTGTAAGTAATAAGAGTGTTCAGAAAACCAAGTGTTAACCCGTTTTGGGCTGGTTAAACAGCAATACCCCAAAAAAGCTCAAATCTTCATGTTTTCCGTGGATTTCTCTAAACGAGTCTTGTAGATTTTCAAGAAAAATTGGTCACTCTCAGGTCTTGGTGTGACATTACAAGCTGCATGGATAAAATATTCCGGTCAGCATTAGTTAACCCTCCCCGAGCTGCTAAACGTAAAAATTGTGATAAAATGGGCTGTTTTTAGACACCAAGAGCACCCAAACGATATACCACAGAGAAAGGGGCCTTCATTTATCAGACGTAAAATGGATCAGAAAATATTTTTGAAAGTGGTAAGGGTATTCAATATTTGACGTCTTATCCCATTTTGGGCTGGTTAAAGAGAGATACCCATTAAAATCTCAAAATCCCCGTTTTCTGTGGATTTCTCTAACAACATCGTGTAGGTTTTCAAGAAAAATCGGCTATTTGCAGATCTTGGTGTGACATTACAAGTCGCATGAACAAAATATTCCGGTCAGCATTAGTTAACCCTCCCCGGGCTGCTGAAGGTCAAAATTGCGATAAAATGGGCTGTTTTTGCACACCAACAGCACCCAAAGGGTATACCACAAAGAAAAGTGCCTTCTTTTATCGCGCAAACAATTTATACAGAAACATTTTTGTAAGTAGTAAGGGTATTCAAAAGTCGACGTCTTAACCCATTTTGGGCAGGCTAAAGAGAGATATCCCTTGAAAGCTTTAAATTCCCATTTTCTGTGAATTTCCCTAACAGTAACTTGTAGGGTTTCAAGACAAATTGACTATTCGTAGGTCTTTATGTGACATTACAAGTTGCATGGACAAAATACTCCGGTGAGCGTTTTTTAACCATCCACAAGCTGCCAAGCATCGTAATGTTGTTAACATGGGACTGTTTTCAGACACGCACAGCACCTAATGTATACATGAGAGATAAACATAATCTCCTTTGTTTGAAGTGGAATTCACAGAGGACCATTTTTGTAAGTAATAAAGGTATTCAAAAAGCCAAGCGTTAACCCCTGTTGGGGAGGTTAACAGGGATACCCATCAAAAGCTTAAAAAATCGTTTTCCCTGGATTTCTACAAACATTTTGTGGGGTTTTCAAGAGAAAATGGCCGTTGATAGGTCTTGGTGTCATATGACCAGTTGCATGAATCAATTATTCTGGTAGGCATTTGTTAACCCTTCATGGGCTGCTATATGTAAAAAAAATTGAGGAAATAGTCTGTTTTTGGACACCAACAACATCAAATGGAAATGCCACAGAGAAACGTAACTTCCTTTACGAGACGCAAAACTGATAGGGAAACATTGATATTGATATTAACCCATTCTACCATTAATGATGGGTTTTACCTAAACATTTTTTTATCAAACCCAAACCGAGTCATTTGAGACTACTATACTCGCCTTTCTCATAACATCAATGAAGGAACTTTAGTGAGACAGTTAAAAACAATTCATCAGACACTGTGGGGGTCAAGAAAAATCATGGAATCTAATTGGGAAAAACCATGATTCTCCAGAATCATAAAGTCTAGTTTTTTTTGGTGTTTTTTTTTTTTTTTTTTCCACACATTTTTGTCCGTACGATTCAGAAGCCATTTTCGAACCGATTTTCACACAATTTGGCACACGCATAGAGCGGCAAAAAATCTAAAAATGTACCGAAGCGGAATTTTCGATTTAACCCTTTTTTCGCCAAAATTGGCAAGAAACTGCCAAAATTGGGGTTTATCGGCACTTTCTCGAAACACGTCTTTAGGATTTCTTTTAAATATTCATAATTACTAGACCTGCCTATGACACAACCTTTGATACACACGACATATTAGGCGATGCATATGGTAACCCTCCACAGGCAGCCAAACATCGAAATTTTGATGAAATGGGCCGGTTTCAGACCCCCACAGCACCCAAACGATACCCGAGAGGTAAACATAACTTCCTTTATTGGAAGTGGAATTCATCGCGGATCATTTCTGTAAGTAATAAGGGTGTTCACAAAACCAAGTGTTAACCCGTTTTGGGCTGGTTAAACAGCAATACCCCAAAAAAGCTCAAAACTTCATGTTTTCCGTGGATTTCTCTAAACGAGTCTTGTAGATTTTCAAGAAAAATTGGTCACTCTCAGGTCTTGGTGTGACATTACAAGCTGCATGGATAAAATATTCCGGTCAGCATTAGTTAACCCTCCCCGAGCTGCTAAACGTAAAAATTGTGATAAAATGGGCTGTTTTTAGACACCAAGAGCACCCAAACGATATACCACAGAGAAAGGGGCCTTCATTTATCAGACGTAAAATTGATCGGAAAATATTTTTGAAAGTGGTAAGGGTATTCAATATTTGACGTCTTATCCCATTTTGGGCTGGTTAAAGAGAGATACCCATTAAAATCTCAAAATCCCCATTTTCTGTGGATTTCTCTAACAACATCGTGTAGGTTTTCAAGAAAAATCGGCTATTTGCAGGTCTTGGTGTGACATTACAAGTCGCATGAACAAAATATTCCGGTCAGCATTAGTTAACCCTCCCCGGGCTGCTGAAGGTCAAAATTGCGATAAAATGGGCTGTTTTTGCACACCAACAGCACCCAAAGGGTATACCACAAAGAAAAGTGCCTTCTTTTATCGCGCGAACAATTTATACAGAAACATTTTTGTAAGTAGTAAGGGTATTCAAAAGTCGACGTCTTGACCCATTTTGGGCAGGCTAAAGAGAGATATCCCTTGAAAGCTTTAAATTCCCATTTTCTGTGAATTTCCCTAACAGTAACTTGTAGGGTTTCAAGACAAATTGACTATTCGTAGGTCTTTATGTGACATTACAAGTTGCATGGACAAAATACTCCGGTGAGCGTTTTTTAACCATCCACAAGCTGCCAAGCATCGTAATGTTGTTAACATGGGACTGTTTTCAGACACGCACAGCACCTAATGTATACATGAGAGATAAACATAATCTCCTTTGTTTGAAGTGGAATTCACAGAGGACCATTTTTGTAAGTAATAAAGGTATTCAAAAAGCCAAGCGTTAACCCCTGTTGGGGAGGTTAACAGGGATACCCATCAAAAGCTTAAAAAATCGTTTTCCCTGGATTTCTACAAACATTTTGTGGGGTTTTCAAGAGAAAATGGCCGTTGATAGGTCTTGGTGTCATATGACCAGTTGCATGAATCAATTATTCTGGTAGGCATTTGTTAACCCTTCATGGGCTGCTAAATGTAAAAAAAAATGAGGAAATAGTCTGTTTTTGGACACCAGCAGCATCAAATGGAAATGCCACAGAGAAACGTAACTTCCTTTACGAGACGCAAAACTGATAGGGAAACATTGATATTGATATTAACCCATTCTACCATTAATGATGGGTTTTATCTAAACATTTTTTTATCAAACCCAAACCGAGTCATTTGAGACTACTATACTCACCTTTCTCATAACATCAATGAAGGAACTTTAGTGAGACAGTTAAAAACAATTCATCAGACACTGTGGGGGTCAAGAAAAATCATGGAATCTAATCGGGAAAAACCATGATTCTCCAGAATCATAAAGTCTAGTTTTTTTTTGGTGTTTTTTTTTTTTTTTTTTGCACACATTTTTGTCCGTACGATTCAGAAGCCATTTTCGAACCGATTTTCACACAATTTGGCACACGCATAGAGCGGCAAAAAATCTAAAAATGTACCAAAGCGGAATTTTCGATTTAACCCTTATTTCGCCAAAATTGGCAAGAAACTGCCAAAATTGGGGTTTATCGGCACTTTCTCGAAACACGTCTTTAGGATTTCTTTTAAATATTCATAATTACTAGACCTGCCTATGACACAACCTTTGATACACACGACATATTAGGCGATGCATATGGTAACCCTCCACAGGCAGCCAAACATCGAAATTTTGATGAAATGGGCCGGTTTCAGACCCCCACAGCACCCAATCGATACCCGAGAGGTAAACATAACTTCCTTTATTCGAAGTGGAATTCATCGCGGATCATTTCTGTAAGTAATAAGGGTGTTCAGAAAACCAAGTGTTAACCCGTTTTGGGCTGGTTAAACAGCAATACCCCAAAAAAGCTCAAAACTTCATGTTTTCCGTGGATTTCTCTAAACGAGTCTTGTAGATTTTCAAGAAAAATTGGTCACTCTCAGGTCTTGGTGTGACATTACAAGCTGCATGGATAAAATATTCCGGTCAGCATTAGTTAACCCTCCCCGAGCTGCTAAACGTAAAAATTGTGATAAAATGGGCTGTTTTTAGACACCAAGAGCACCCAAACGATATACCACAGAGAAAGGGGCCTTCATTTATCAGACGTAAAATTGATCGGAAAATATTTTTGAAAGTGGTAAGGGTATTCAATATTTGACGTCTTATCCCATTTTGGGCTGGTTAAAGAGAGATACCCATTAAAATCTCAAAATCCCCGTTTTCTGTGGATTTCTCTAACAACATCGTGTAGGTTTTCAAGAAAAATCGGCTATTTGCAGGTCTTGGTGTGACATTACAAGTCGCATGAACAAAATATTCCGGTCAGCATTAGTTAACCCTCCCCGGGCTGCTGAAGGTCAAAATTGCGATAAAATGGGCTGTTTTTGCACACCAACAGCACCCAAAGGGTATACCACAAAGAAAAGTGCCTTCTTTTATCGCGCGAACAATTTATACAGAAACATTTTTGTAAGTAGTAAGGGTATTCAAAAGTCGACGTCTTAACCCATTTTGGGCAGGCTAAAGAGAGATATCCCTTGAAAGCTTTAAATTCCCATTTTCTGTAAATTTCCCTAACAGTAACTTGTAGGGTTTCAAGACAAATTGACTATTCGTAGGTCTTTATGTGACATTACAAGTTGCATGGACAAAATACTCCGGTGAGCGTTTTTTAACCATCCACAAGCTGCCAAGCATCGTAATGTTGTTAACATGGGACTGTTTTCAGACACGCACAGCACCTAATGTATACATGAGAGATAAACATAATCTCCTTTGTTTGAAGTGGAATTCACAGAGGACCATTTTTGTAAGTAATAAAGGTATTCAAAAAGCCAAGCGTTAACCCCTGTTGGGGAGGTTAACAGGGATACCCATCAAAAGCTTAAAAAATCGTTTTCCCTGGATTTCTACAAACATTTTGTGGGGTTTTCAAGAGAAAATGGCCGTTGATAGGTCTTGGTGTCATATGACCAGTTGCATGAATCAATTATTCTGGTAGGCATTTGTTAACCCTTCATGGGCTGCTAAATGTAAAAAAAAATGAGGAAATAGTCTGTTTTTGGACACCAACAACATCAAATGGAAATGCCACAGAGAAACGTAACTTCCTTTACGAGACGCAAAACTGATAGGGAAACATTGATATTGATATTAACCCATTCTACCATTAATGATGGGTTTTATCTAAACATTTTTTTATCAAACCCAAACCGAGTCATTTGTGACTACTATACTCACCTTTCTCATAACATCAATGAAGGAACTTTAGTGAGACAGTTAAAAACAATTCATCAGACACTGTGGGGGTCAAGAAAAATCATGGAATCTAATCGGGAAAAACCATGATTCTCCAGAATCATAAAGTCTAGTTTTTTTTTGGTGTTTTTTTTTTTTTTTTTCCCACACATTTTTGTCCGTACGATTCAGAAGCCATTTTCGAACCGATTTTCACACAATTTGGCACACGCATAGAGCGGCAAAAAATCTAAAAATGTACCGAAGCGGAATTTTCGATTTAACCCTTATTTCGCCAAAATTGGCAAGAAACTGCCAAAATTGGGGTTTATCGGCACTTTCTCGAAACACGTCTTTAGGATTTCTTTTAAATATTCATAATTACTAGACCTGCCTATGACACAACCTTTGATACACACGACATATTAGGCGATGCATATGGTAACCCTCCACAGGCAGCCAAACATCGAAATTTTGATGAAATGGGCCGGTTTCAGACCCCCACTGCACCCAAACGATACCCGAGAGGTAAACATAACTTCCTTTATTCGAAGTGGAATTCATCGCGGATCATTTCTGTAAGTAATAAGGGTGTTCAGAAAACCAAGTGTTAACCCGTTTTGGGCTGGTTAAACAGCAATACCCCCAAAAAGCTCAAAACTTCATGTTTTCCGTGGATTTCTCTAAATGAGTCTTGTAGATTTTCAAGAAAAATTGGTCACTCTCAGGTCTTTGTGTGACATTACAAGCTGCATGGATAAAATATTCCGGTCAGCATTAGTTAACCCTCCCCGAGCTGCTAAACGTAAAAATTGTGATAAAATGGGCTGTTTTTAGACACCAAGAGCACCCAAACGATATACCACAGAGAAAGGGGCCTTCATTTATCAGACGTAAAATCGATCGGAAAATATTTTTGAAAGTGGTAAGGGTATTCAAAATTTGACGTCTTAACCCATTTTGGGCTGGTTAAAGAGAGATAACCATTAAAATCTTAAAATCCCCGTTTTCTGTGGATTTCTCTAACAACATCGTGTAGGTTTTCAAGAAAAATCGGCTATTTGCAGGTCTTGGTGTGACATTACAAGTCGCATGAACAAAATATTCCGGTCAGCATTAGTTAACCCTCCCCGGGGTGCTGAAGGTCAAAATTGCGATAAAATGGGCTGTTTTTGCACACCAACAACACCCAAAGGGTATACCACAAAGAAAAGTGCCTTCTTTTATCGCGCGTACAATTTATACAGAAACATTTTTGTAAGTAGTAAGGGTATTCAAAAGTCGACGTCTTAACCCATTTTGGGCAGGCTAAAGAGAGATATCCCTTAAAAGCTTTAAATTCCCATTTTCTGTGAATTTCCCTAACAGTAACTTGTAGGGTTTCAAGACAAATTGACTATTCGTAGGTCTTTATGTGACATTACAAGTTGCATGGACTAAATACTCCGGTGAGCGTTTTTTAACCATCCACAAGCTGCCAAGCATCGTAATGTTGTTAACATGGGACTGTTTTCAGACACGCACAGCACCTAATGTATACATGAGAGATAAACATAATCTCCTTTGTTTGAAGTGGAATTCACAGAGGACCATTTTTGTAAGTAATAAAGGTATTCAAAAAGCCAAGCGTTAACCCCTGTTGGGGAGGTTAACAGGGATACCCATCAAAAGCTTAAAAAATCGTTTTCCCTGGATTTCTACAAACATTTTGTGGGGTTTTCAAGAGAAAATGGCCGTTGATAGGTCTTGGTGTCATATGACCAGTTGCATGGATCAATTATTCTGGTAGGCATTTGTTAACCCTTCATGGGCTGCTAAATGTAAAAAAAATTGAGGAAATAGTCTGTTTTTGGACACCAACAACATCAAATGGAAATGCCACAGAGAAACGTAACTTCCTTTACCAGACGCAAAACTGATAGGGAAACATTGATATTGATATTAACCCATTCTACCATTAATGATGGGTTTTACCTAAACATTTTTTTATCAAACCCAAACCGAGTCATTTGAGACTACTATACTAACCTTTCTCATAACATCAATGAAGGAACTTTAGTGAGACAGTTAAAAACAATTCATCAGACACTGTGGGGGTCAAGAAAAATCATGGAATCTAATCGGGAAAAACCATGATTCTCCAGAATCATAAAGTCTAGTTTTTTTTGGTGTTTTTTTTTTTTTTTTCCACACATTTTTGTCTGTACGATTCAGAAGCCATTTTCGAACCGATTTTCACACAATTTGGCACACGCATAGAGCGGCAAAAAATCTAAAAATGTACCGAAGCGGAATTTTCGATTTAACCCTTATTTCGCCAAAATTGGCAAGAAACTGCCAAAATTGGGGTTTATGGGCACTTTCTCGAAACACGTCTTTAGGATTTCGTTTAAATATTCATAATTACACTAGACCTGCCTATGACACAACCTTTGATACACACGACATATTAGGCGATGCATATGGTAACCCTCCACAGGCAGCCAAACATCGAAATTTTGATGAAATGGGCCGGTTTCAGACCCCCACAGCACCCAATCAATACCCGAGAGGTAAACATAACTTCCTTTATTGGAAGTGGAATTCATCGCGGATCATTTCTGTAAGTAATAAGGGTGTTCAGAAAACCAAGTGTTAACCCGTTTTGGGCTGGTTAAACAGCAATACCCCAAAAAAGCTCAAAACTTCATGTTTTCCGTGGATTTCTCTAAACGAGTCTTGTAGATTTTCAAGAAAAATTGGTCACTCTCAGGTCTTGGTGTGACATTACAAGCTGCATGGATAAAATATTCCGGTCAGCATTAGTTAACCCTCCCCGAGCTGCTAAACGTAAAAATTGTGATAAAATGGGCTGTTTTTAGACACCAAGAGCACCCAAACGATAAACCACAGAGAAAGGGGCCTTCATTCATCAGACGTAAAATTGATCGGAAAATATTTTTGAAAGTGGTAAGGGTATTCAATATTTGACGTCTTATCCCATTTTGGGCTGGTTAAAGAGAGATACCCATTAAAATCTCAAAATCCCCGTTTTCTGTGGATTTCTCTAACAACATCGTGTAGGTTTTCAAGAAAAATCGGCTATTTGCAGGTCTTGGTGTGACATTACAAGTCGCATGAACAAAATATTCCGGTCAGCATTAGTTAACCCTCCCCGGGCTGCTGAAGGTCAAATTTGCGATAAAATGGGCTGTTTTTGCACACCAACAGCACCCAAAGGGTATACCACAAAGAAAAGTGCCTTCTTTTATCGCGCGAACAATTTATACAGAAACATTTTTGTAAGTAGTAAGGGTATTCAAAAGTCGACGTCTTAACCCATTTTGGGCAGGCTAAAGAGAGATATCCCTTGAAAGCTTTAAATTCCCATTTTCTGTGAATTTCCCTAACAGTAACTTGTAGGGTTTCAAGACAAATTGACTATTCGTAGGTCTTTATGTGACATTACAAGTTGCATGGACAAAATACTCCGGTGAGCGTTTTTTAACCATCCACAAGCTGCCAAGCATCGTAATGTTGTTAACATGGGACTGTTTTCAGACACGCACAGCACCTAATGTATACATGAGAGATAAACATAATCTCCTTTGTTTGAAGTGGAATTCACAGAGGACCATTTTTGTAAGTAATAAAGGTATTCAAAAAGCCAAGCGTTAACCCCTGTTGGGGAGGTTAACAGGGATACCCATCAAAAGCTTAAAAAATCGTTTTCCCTGGATTTCTACAAACATTTTGTGGGGTTTTCAAGAGAAAATGGCCGTTGATAGGTCTTGGTGTCATATGACCAGTTGCATGAATCAATTATTCTGGTAGGCATTTGTTAACCCTTCATGGGCTGCTAAATGTAAAAAAAAATGAGGAAATAGTCTGTTTTTGGACACCAACAACATCAAATGGAAATGCCACAGAGAAACGTAACTTCCTTTACGAGACGCAAAACTGATAGGGAAACATTGATATTGATATTAACCCATTCTACCATTAATGATGGGTTTTATCTAAACATTTTTTTATCAAACCCAAACCGAGTCATTTGAGACTACTATACTCACCTTTCTCATAACATCAATGAAGGAACTTTAGTGAGACAGTTAAAAACAATTCATCAGACACTGTGGGGATCAAGAAAAATCATGGAATCTAATCGGGAAAAACCATGATTCTCCAGAATCATAAAGTCTAGTTTTTTTTTGGTGTTTTTTTTTTTTTTTTCCCACACATTTTTGTCCGTACGATTCAGAAGCCATTTTCGAACCGATTTTCACACAATTTGGCACACGCATAGAGCGGCAAAAAATCTAAAAATGTACCGAAGCGGAATTTTCGATTTAACCCTTATTTCGCCAAAATTGGCAAGAAACTGCCAAAATTGGGGTTTATCGGCACTTTCTCGAAACACGTCTTTAGGATTTCGTTTAAATATTCATAATTACTAGACCTGCCTATGACACAACCTTTGATACACACGACATATTAGGCGATGCATATGGTAACCCTCCACAGGCAGCCAAACATCGAAATTTTGATGAAATGGGCCGGTTTCAGACCCCCACAGCACCCAATCAATACCCGAGAGGTAAACATAACTTCCTTTATTGGAAGTGGAATTCATCGCGGATCATTTCTGTAAGTAATAAGGGTGTTCAGAAAACCAAGTGTTAACCCGTTTTGGGCTGGTTAAACAGCAATACCCCAAAAAAGCTCAAAACTTCATGTTTTCCGTGGATTTCTCTAAACGAGTCTTGTAGATTTTCAAGAAAAATTGGTCACTCTCAGGTCTTGGTGTGACATTACAAGCTGCATGGATAAAATATTCCGGTCAGCATTAGTTAACCCTCCCCGAGCTGCTAAACGTAAAAATTGTGATAAAATGGGCTGTTTTTAGACACCAAGAGCACCCAAACGATATACCACAGAGAAAGGGGCCTTCATTTATCAGACGTAAAATTGATCGGAAAATATTTTTGAAAGTGGTAAGGGTATTCAATATTTGACGTCTTATCCCATTTTGGGCTGGTTAAAGAGAGATACCCATTAAAATCTCAAAATCCCCGTTTTCTGTGGATTTCTCTAACAACATCGTGTAGGTTTTCAAGAAAAATCGGCTATTTGCAGGTCTTGGTGTGACATTACAAGTCGCATGAACAAAATATTCCGGTCAGCATTAGTTAACCCTCCCCTGGCTGCTGAAGGTCAAAATTGCGATAAAATGGGCTGTTTTTGCACACCAACAGCACCCAAAGGGTATACCACAAAGAAAAGTGCCTTCTTTTATCGCGCGAACAATTTATACAGAAACATTTTTGTAAGTAGTAAGGGTATTCAAAAGTCGACGTCTTAACCCATTTTGGGCAGGCTAAGAGAGATATCCCTTGAAAGCTTTAAATTCCCATTTTCTGTGCATTTCCCTAACAGTAACTTGTAGGGTTTCAAGACAAATTGACTATTCGTAGGTCTTTATGTGACATTACAAGTTGCATGGACAAAATACTCCGGTGAGCGTTTTTTAACCATCCACAAGCTGCCAAGCATCGTAATGTTGTTAACATGGGACTGTTTTCAGACACGCACAGCACCTAATGTATACATGAGAGATAAACATAATCTCCTTTGTTTGAAGTGGAATTCACAGAGGACCATTTTTGTAAGTAATAAAGGTATTCAAAAAGCCAAGCGTTAACCCCTGTTGGGGAGGTTAACAGGGATACCCATCAAAAGCTTAAAAAATCGTTTTCCCTGGATTTCTACAAACATTTTGTGGGGTTTTCAAGAGAAAATGGCCGTTGATAGGTCTTGGTGTCATATGACCAGTTGCATGAATCAATTATTCTGGTAGGCATTTGTTAACCCTTCGTGGGCTGTTAAATGTAAAAAAAAATGAGGAAATAGTCTGTTTTTGGACACCAACAACATCAAATGGAAATGCCACAGAGAAACGTAACTTCCTTTACCAGACGCAAAACTGATAGGGAAACATTGATATTGATATTAACCCATTCTACCATTAATGATGGGTTTTATCTAAACATTTTTTTATCAAACCCAAACCGAGTCATTTGAGACTACTATACTCACCTTTCTCATAACATCAATGAAGGAACTTTAGTGAGACAGTTAAAAACAATTCATCAGACACTGTGGGGGTCAAGAAAAATCATGGAATCTAATCGGGAAAAACCATGATTCTCCAGAATCATAAAGTCTAGTTTTTTTTTGGTGTTTTTTTTTTTTTTTTCCCACACATTTTTGTCCGTACGATTCAGAAGCCATTTTCGAACCGATTTTCACACAATTTGGCACACGCATAGAGCGGCAAAAAATCTAAAAATGTACCGAAGCGGAATTTTCGATTTAACCCTTATTTCGCCAAAATTGGCAAGAAACTGCCAAAATTGGGGTTTATCGGCACTTTCTCGAAACACGTCTTTAGGATTTCTTTTAAATATTCATAATTACTAGACCTGCCTATGACACAACATTTGATACACACGACATATTAGGCGATGCATATGGTAACCCTCCACAGGCAGCCAAACATCGAAATTTTGATGAAATGGGCCGGTTTCAGACCCCCACAGCACCCAAACGATACCCGAGAGGTAAACATAACTTCCTTTATTCGAAGTGGAATTCATCGCGGATCATTTCTGTAAGTAATAAGGGTGTTCAGAAAACCAAGTGTTAACCCGTTTTGGGCTGGTTAAACAGCAATACCCCAAAAAAGCTCAAAACTTCATGTTTTCCGTGGATTTCTCTAAACGAGTCTTGTAGATTTTCAAGAAAAATTGGTCACTCTCAGGTCTTGGTGTGACATTACAAGCTGCATGGATAAAATATTCCGGTCAGCATTAGTTAACCCTCCCCGAGCTGCTAAACGTAAAAATTGTGATAAAATGGGCTGTTTTTAGACACCAAGAGCACCCAAACGATATACCACAGAGAAAGGGGCCTTCATTTATCAGACGTAAAATTGATCAGAAAATATTTTTGAAAGTGGTAAGGGTATTCAATATTTGACGTCTTATCCCATTTTGGGCTGGTTAAAGAGAGATACCCATTAAAATCTCAAAATCCACGTTTTCTGTGGATTTCTCTAACAACATCGTGTAGGTTTTCAAGAAAAATCGGCTATTTGCAGGTCTTGGTGTGACATTACATGTCGCATGAACAAAATATTCCGGTCAGCATTAGTTAACCCTCCCGGGCTGCTGAAGGTCAAAATTGCGATAAAATGGGCTGTTTTTGCACACCAACAGCACCCAAAGGGTATACCACAAAGAAAAGTGCCTTCTTTTATCGCGCGTACAATTTATACAGAAACATTTTTGTAAGTAGTAAGGGTATTCAAAAGTCGACGTCTTAACCCATTTTGGGCAGGCTAAAGAGAGATATCCCTTGAAAGCTTTAAATTCCCATTTTCTGTGAATTTCCCTAACAGTAACTTGTAGGGTTTCAAGACAAATTGACTATTCGTAGGTCTTTATGTGACATTACAAGTTGCATGGACGAAATACTCTGGTGAGCGTTTTTTAACCATCCACAAGCTGCCAAGCATCGTAATGTTGTTAACATGGGACTGTTTTCAGACATGCACAGCACCTAATGTATACATGAGAGATAAACATAATCTCCTTTGTTTGAAGTGGAATTCACAGAGGACCATTTTTGTAAGTAATAAAGGTATTCAAAAAGCCAAGCGTTAACCCCTGTTGGGGAGGTTAACAGGGATACCCATCAAAAGCTTAAAAAATCGTTTTCCCTGGATTTCTACAATCATTTTGTCGGGTTTTCAAGAGAAAATGGCCGTTGATAGGTCTTGGTGTCATATGACCAGTTGCATGAATCAATTATTCTGGTAGGCATTTGTTAACCCTTCATGGGCTGCTAAATGTAAAAAAAATTGAGGAAATAGTCTGTTTTTGGACACCAACAACATCAAATGGAAATGCCACAGAGAAACGTAACTTCCTTTACGAGACGCAAAACTGATAGGGAAACATTGATATTGATATTAACCCATTCTACCATTAATGATGGGTTTTACCTAAACATTTTTTTATCAAACCCAAACCGAGTCATTTGAGACTACTATACTCACCTTTCTCATAACATCAATGAAGGAACTTTAGTGAGACAGTTAAAAACAATTCATCAGACACTGTGGGGGTCAAGAAAAATCATGGAATCTAATCGGGAAAAACCATGATTCTCCAGAATCATAAAGTCTAGTTTTTTTTTGGTGTTTTTTTTTTTTTTTTCCCACACATTTTTGTCCGTACGATTCAGAAGCCATTTTCGAACCGATTTTCACACAATTTGGCACACGCATAGAGCGGCAAAAAATCTAAAAATGTACCGAAGCGGAATTTTCGATTTAACCCTTATTTCGCCAAAATTGGCAAGAAACTGCTAAAATTGGGGTTTATCGGCACGTTCTCGAAACACGTCTTTAGGATTTCTTTTAAATATTCATAATTACTAGACCTGCCTATGACACAACATTTGATACACACGACATATTAGGCGATGCATATGGTAACCCTCCACAGGCAGCCAAACATCGAAATTTTGATGAAATGGGCCGGTTTCAGACCCCCACAGCACCCAAACGATACCCGAGAGGTAAACATAACTTCCTTTATTCGAAGTGGAATTCATCGCGGATCATTTCTGTAAGTAATAAGGGTGTTCAGAAAACCAAGTGTTAACCCGTTTTGGGCTGGTTAAACAGCAATACCCCAAAAAAGCTCAAAACTTCATGTTTTCCGTGGATTTCTCTAAACGAGTCTTGTAGATTTTCAAGAAAAATTGGTCACTCTCAGGTCTTGGTGTGACATTACAAGCTGCATGGATAAAATATTCCGGTCAGCATTAGTTAACCATCCCCGAGCTGCTAAACGTAAAAATTGTGATAAAATGGGCTGTTTTTAGACACCAAGAGCACCCAAACGATATACCACAGAGAAAGGGGCCTTCATTTATCAGACGTAAAATTGATCAGAAAATATTTTTGAAAGTGGTAAGGGTATTCAATATTTGACGTCTTATCCCATTTTGGGCTGGTTAAAGAGAGATACCCATTAAAATCTCAAAATCCACGTTTTCTGTGGATTTCTCTAACAACATCGTGTAGGTTTTCAAGAAAAATCGGCTATTTGCAGGTCTTGGTGTGACATTACATGTCGCATGAACAAAATATTCCGGTCAGCATTAGTTAACCCTCCCGGGCTGCTGAAGGTCAAAATTGCGATAAAATGGGCTGTTTTTGCACACCAACAGCACCCAAAGGGTATACCACAAAGAAAAGTGCCTTCTTTTATCGCGCGTACAATTTATACAGAAACATTTTTGTAAGTAGTAAGGGTATTCAAAAGTCGACGTCTTAACCCATTTTGGGCAGGCTAAAGAGAGATATCCCTTGAAAGCTTTAAATTCCCATTTTCTGTGAATTTCCCTAACAGTAACTTGTAGGGTTTCAAGACAAATTGACTATTCGTAGGTCTTTATGTGACATTACAAGTTGCATGGACAAAATACTCTGGTGAGCGTTTTTTAACCATCCACAAGCTGCCAAGCATCGTAATGTTGTTAACATGGGACTGTTTTCAGACATGCACAGCACCTAATGTATACATGAGAGATAAACATAATCTCCTTTGTTTGAAGTGGAATTCACAGAGGACCATTTTTGTAAGTAATAAAGGTATTCAAAAAGCCAAGCGTTAACCCCTGTTGGGGAGGTTAACAGGGATACCCATCAAAAGCTTAAAAAATCGTTTTCCCTGGATTTCTACAATCATTTTGTCGGGTTTTCAAGAGAAAATGGCCGTTGATAGGTCTTGGTGTCATATGACCAGTTGCATGAATCAATTATTCTGGTAGGCATTTGTTAACCCTTCATGGGCTGCTAAATGTAAAAAAAATTGAGGAAATAGTCTGTTTTTGGACACCAACAACATCAAATGGAAATGCCACAGAGAAACGTAACTTCCTTTACGAGACGCAAAACTGATAGGGAAACATTGATATTGATATTAACCCATTCTACCATTAATGATGGGTTTTACCTAAACATTTTTTTATCAAACCCAAACTGAGTCATTTGAGACTACTATACTCGCCTTTCTCATAACATCAATGAAGGAACTTTAGTGAGACAGTTAAAAACAATTCATCAGACACTGTGGGGGTCAAGAAAAATCATGGAATCTAATCGGGAAAAACCATGATTCTCCAGAATCATAAAGTCTAGTTTTTTTTTGGTGTTTTTTTTTTTTTTTTTTCCACACATTTTTGTCCGTACGATTCAGAAGCCATTTTCGAACCGATTTTCACACAATTTGGCACATGCATAGAGCGGCAAAAAATCTAAAAATGTACCGAAGCGGAATTTTCGATTTAACCCTTATTTCGCCAAAATTGGCAAGAAACTGCCAAAATTGGGGTTTATCGGCACTTTCTCGAAACACGTCTTTAGGATTTCTTTTAAATATTCATAATTACTAGACCTGCCTATGACACAACCTTTGATACACACGACATATTAGGCGATGCATATGGTAACCCTCCACAGGCAGCCAAACATTGAAATTTTGAAGAAATGGGCCGGTTTCAGACCCCCACAGCACCCAAACGATACCCGAGAGGTAAACATAACTTCCTTTATTCGAAGTGGAATTCATCGCGGATCATTTCTGTAAGTAATAAGGGTGTTCAAAAAACCAAGTGTTAACCCGTTTTGGGCTGGTTAAACAGCAATACCCCAAAAAAGCTCAAAACTTCATGTTTTCCGTGGATTTCTCTAAACGAGTCTTGTAGATTTTCAAGAAAAATTGGTCACTCTCAGGTCTTGGTGTGACATTACAAGCTGCATGGATAAAATATTCCGGTCAGCATTAGTTAACCCTCCCCGAGCTGCTAAACGTAAAAACTGTGATAAAATGGGCTGTTTTTAGACACCAAGAGCACCCAAACGATATACCACAGAGAAAGGGGCCTTCATTTATCAGACGTAAAATTGATCAGAAAATATTTTTGAAAGTGGTAAGGGTATTCAATATTTGACGTCTTATCCCATTTTGGGCTGGTTAAAGAGAGATACCCATTAAAATCTCAAAATCCACGTTTTCTGTGGATTTCTCTAACAACATCGTGTAGGTTTTCAAGAAAAATCGGCTATTTGCAGGTCTTGGTGTGACATTACATGTCGCATGAACAAAATATTCCGGTCAGCATTAGTTAACCCTCCCGGGCTGCTGAAGGTCAAAATTGCGATAAAATGGGCTGTTTTTGCACACCAACAGCACCCAAAGGGTATACCACAAAGAAAAGTGCCTTCTTTTATCGCGCGTACAATTTATACAGAAACATTTTTGTAAGTAGTAAGGGTATTCAAAAGTCGACGTCTTAACCCATTTTGGGCAGGCTAAAGAGAGATATCCCTTGAAAGCTTTAAATTCCCATTTTCTGTGAATTTCCCTAACAGTAACTTGTAGGGTTTCAAGACAAATTGACTATTCGTAGGTCTTTATGTGACATTACAAGTTGCATGGACAAAATACTCCGGTGAGCGTTTTTTAACCATCCACAAGCTGCCAAGCATCGTAATGTTGTTAACATGGGACTGTTTTCAGACATGCACAGCACCTAATGTATACATGAGAGATAAACATAATCTCCTTTGTTTGAAGTGGAATTCACAGAGGACCATTTTTGTAAGTAATAAAGGTATTCAAAAAGCCAAGCGTTAACCCCTGTTGGGGAGGTTAACAGGGATACCCATCAAAAGCTTAAAAAATCGTTTTCCCTGGATTTCTACAATCATTTTGTCGGGTTTTCAAGAGAAAATGGCCGTTGATAGGTCTTGGTGTCATATGACCAGTTGCATGAATCAATTATTCTGGTAGGCATTTGTTAACCCTTCATGGGCTGCTAAATGTAAAAAAAATTGAGGAAATAGTCTGTTTTTGGACACCAACAACATCAAATGGAAATGCCACAGAGAAACGTAACTTCCTTTACGAGACGCAAAACTGATAGGGAAACATTGATATTGATATTAACCCATTCTACCATTAATGATGGGTTTTACCTAAACATTTTTTTATCAAACCCAAACCGAGTCATTTGAGACTATTATACTCGCCTTTCTCATAACATCAATGAAGGAACTTTAGTGAGACAGTTAAAAACAATTCATCAGACACTGTGGGGGTCAAGAAAAATCATGGAATCTAATTGGGAAAAACCATGATTCTCCAAAATCATAAAGTCTAGTTTTTTTTTGGTGTTTTTTTTTTTTTTTTTTTCCACACATTTTTGTCCGTACGATTCAGAAGCCATTTTCGAACCGATTTTCACACAATTTGGCACACGCATAGAGCGGCAAAAATTCTAAAAATGTACCGAAGCGGAATTTTCGATTTAACCCTTTTTTCGCCAAAATTGGCAAGAAACTGCCAAAATTGGGGTTTATCGGCACTTTCTCGAAACACGTCTTTAGGATTTCTTTTAAATATTCATAATTACTAGACCTGCCTATGACACAACCTTTGATACACACGATATATTAGGCGATGCATATGGTAACCCTCCACAGGCAGCCAAACATCGAAATTTTGATGAAATGGGCCGGTTTCAGACCCCCACAGCACCCAAACGATACCCGAGAGGTAAACATAACGTCCTTTATTGGAAGTGGAATTCACCGCGGATCATTTTTGTAAGTAATAAGGGTGTTCAGAAAACCAAGTGTTAACCCGTTTTGGGCTGGTTAAACAACAATACCCCAAAAAAGCTCAAAACTTCATGTTTTCCGTGGATTTCTCTAAACGAGTCTTGTAGATTTTCAAGAAAAATTGGTCACTCTCAGGTCTTGGTGTGACATTACAAGCTGCATGGATAAAATATTCCGGTCAGCATTAGTTAACCCTCCCCGAGCTGCTAAACGTAAAAATTGTGATAAAATGGGCTGTTTTTAGACACCAAGAGCACCCAAACGATATACCACAGAGAAAGGGGCCTTCATTTATCAGACGTAAAATTGATCGGAAAATATTTTTGAAAGTGGTAAGGGTATTCAATATTTGACGTCTTATCCCTTTTTGGGCTGGTTAAAGAGAGATACCCATTAAAATCTCAAAATCCCCGTTTTCTGTGGATTTCTCTAACAACATCGTGTAGGTTTTCAAGAAAAATCGGCTATTTGCAGGTCTTGGTGTGACATTACAAGTCGCATGAACAAAATATTCCGGTCAGCATTAGTTAACCCTCCCCGGGCTGCTGAAGGTCAAAATTGCAATAAAATGGGCTGTTTTTGCACACCAACAGCACCCAAAGGGTATACCACAAAGAAAAGTGCCTTCTTTTATCGCGCGAACAATTTATACAGAAACATTTTTGTAAGTAGTAAGGGTATTAAAAAGTCGACGTCTTAACCCATTTTGGGCAGGCTAAAGAGAGATATCCCTTGAAAGCTTTAAATTCCCATTTTCTGTGAATTTCCCTAACAGTAAATTGTAGGGTTTCAAGACAAATTGACTATTCGTAGGTCTTTATGTGACATTACAAGTTGCATGGACAAAATACTCCGGTGAGCGTTTTTTAACCATCCACAAGCTGCCAAGCATCGTAATGTTGTTAACATGGGACTGTTTTCAGACACGCACAGCACCTAATGTATACATGAGAGATAAACATAATCTCCTTTGTTTGAAGTGGAATTCACAGAGGACCATTTTTGTAAGTAATAAAGGTATTCAAAAAGCCAAGCGTTAACCCCTGTTGGGGAGGTTAACAGGGATACCCTTCAAAAGCTTAAAAAATCGTTTTCCCTGGATTTCTACAAACATTTTGTGGGGTTTTCAAGAGAAAATGGCCGTTGATAGGTCTTGGTGTCATATGACCAGTTGCATGAATCAATTATTCTGGTAGGCATTTGTTAACCCTTCATGGGCTGCTAAATGTAAAAAAAATTGAGGAAATAGTCTGTTTTTGGACACCAACAACATCAAATGGAAATGCCACAGAGAAACGTAACTTCCTTTACGAGACGCAAAACTGATAGGGAAACATTGATATTGATATTAACCCATTCTACCATTAATGATGGGTTTTATCTAAACATTTTTTTATCAAACCCAAACCGAGTCATTTGAGACTACTATACTCACCTTTCTCATAACATCAATGAAGGAACTTTAGTGAGACAGTTAAAAACAATTCATCAGACACTGTGGGGGTCAAGAAAAATCATGGAATCTAATCGGGAAAAACCATGATTCTCCAGAATCATAAAGTCTAGTTTTTTTTTGGTGTTTTCTTTTTTTTTTTTCCACACATTTTTGTCCGTACGATTCAGAAGCTATTTTCGAACCGATTTTCACACAATTTGGCACATGCATAGAGCGGCAAAAAAATCTAAAAATGTACCGAAGCGGAATTTTCGATTTAACCCTTATTTCGCCAAAATTGGCAAGAAACTGCCAAAATTGGGGTTTATCGGCACTTTCTCGAAACACGTCTTTAGGATTTCTTTTAAATATTCATAATTACTAGACCTGCCTATGACACAACCTTTGATACACACGACATATTAGGCGATGCATATGGTAACCCTCCACAGGCAGCCAAACATTGAAATTTTGAAGAAATGGGCCGGTTTCAGACCCCCACAGCACCCAAATGATACCCGAGAGGTAAACATAACTTCCTTTATTCGAAGTGGAATTCATTGCGGATCATTTCTGTAAGTAATAAGGGTGTTCAGAAAACCAAGTGTTAACCCGTTTTGGGCTGGTTAAACAGCAATACCCCAAAAAAGCTCAAAACTTCATGTTTTCCGTGGATTTCTCTAAACGAGTCTTGTAGATTTTCAAGAAAAATTGGTCACTCTCAGGTCTTGGTGTGACATTACAAGCTGCATGGATAAAATATTCCGGTCAGCATTAGTTAACCCTCCCCGAGCTGCTAAACGTAAAAATTGTGATAAAATGGGCTGTTTTTAGACACCAAGAGCACCCAAACGATATACCACAGAGAAAGGGGCCTTCATTTATCAGACGTAAAATTGATCACAAAATATTTTTGAAAGTGGTAAGGGTATTCAATATTTGACGTCTTATCCCATTTTGGGCTGGTTAAAGAGAGATACCCATTAAAATCTCAAAATCCCCGTTTTCTGTGGATTTCTCTAACAACATCGTGTAGGTTTTCAAGAAAAATCGGCTATTTGCAGGTCTTGGTGTGACATTACAAGTCGCCTGAACAAAATATTCCGGTCAGCATTAGTTAACCCTCCCCGTGCTGCTGAAGGTCAAAATTGCGATAAAATGGGCTGTTTTTGCACACCAACAGCACCCAAAGGGTATACCACAAAGAAAAGTGCCTTCTTTTATCGCGCGTACAATTTATACAGAAACATTTTTGTAAGTAGTAAGGGTATTCAAAAGTCGACGTCTTAACCCATTTTGGGCAGGCTAAAGAGAGATATCCCTTGAAAGCTTTAAATTCCCATTTTCTGTGAATTTCCCTAACAGTAACTTGTAGGGTTTCAAGACAAATTGACTATTCGTAGGTCTTTATGTGACATTACAAGTTGCATGGACTAAATACTCCAGTGAGCGTTTTTTAACCATCCACAAGCTGCCAAGCATCGTAATGTTGTTAACATGGGACTGTTTTCAGACACGCACAGCACCTAATGTATACATGAGAGATAAACATAATCTCCTTTGTTTGAAGTGGAATTCACAGAGGACCATTTTTGTAAGTAATAAAGGTATTCAAAAAGCCAAGCGTTAACCCCTGTTGGGGAGGTTAACAGGGATACCCATCAAAAGCTTAAAAAATCGTTTTCCCTGGATTTCTACAAACATTTTGTGGGGTTTTCAAGAGAAAATGGCCGTTGATAGGTCTTGGTGTCATATGACCAGTTGCATGGATCAATTATTCTGGTAGGCATTTGTTAACCCTTCATGGGCTGCTAAATGTAAAAACAATTGAGGAAATAGTCTGTTTTTGGACACCAACAACATCAAATGGAAATGCCACAGAGAAACGTAACTTCCTTTACCAGACGCAAAACTGATAGGGAAACATTGATATTGATATTAACCCATTCTACCATTAATGATGGGTTTTACCTAAACATTTTTTTATCAAACCAAAACCGAGTCATTTGAGACTACTATACTAACCTTTCTCATAACATCAATGAAGGAACTTTAGTGAGACAGTTAAAAACAATTCATCAGACACTGTGGGGGTCAAGAAAAATTATGGAATCTAATCGGGAAAAACCATGATTCTCCAGAATCATAAAGTCTAGTTTTTTTTGGTGTTTTTTTTTTTTTTTTTTTTCCACACATTTTTGTCTGTACGATTCAGAAGCCATTTTCGAACCGATTTTCACACAATTTGGCACACGAATAGAGCGGCAAAAAATCTAAAAATGTACCGAAGCGGAATTTTCGATTTAACCCTTATTTCGCCAAAATTGGCAAAAAACTGCCAAAATTGGGGTTTATCGGCACTTTCTCAAAACACGTCTTTAAGATTTCTTTTAAATATTCATAATTACTAGACCTGCCTATGACACAACCTTTGATACACACGACATATTAGGCGATGCATATGGTAACCCTCCGCAGGCAGCCAAACATCGAAATTTTGATGAAATGGGCCGGTTTCAGACCCCCACAGCACCCAAACGATACCCGAGAGGTAAACATAACTTCCTTTATTGGAAGTGGAATTCACCGCGGATCATTTTTGTAAGTAATAAGGGTGTTCAGAAAACCAAGTGTTAACCCGTTTTGGGCTGGTTAAACAGCAATACCCCAAAAAAGCTCAAAACTTCATGTTTTCCGTGGATTTCTCTAAACGAGTCTTGTAGATTTTCAAGAAAAATTGGTCACTCTCAGGTCTTGGTGTGACATTAGAAGCTGCATGGATAAAATATTCCGGTCAGCATTAGTTAACCCTCCCCGAGCTGCTAAACGCAAAAATTGTGATAAAATGGGCTGTCTTTAGACACCAAGAGCACCCAAACCATATACCACAGAGAAAGGGGCCTTCATTTATCAGACGTAAAATTGATCGGAAAATATTTTTGAAAGTGGTAAGGGTATTCAAAATTTGACGTCTTAACCCATTTTGGGCTGGTTAAAGAGAGATACCCATTAAAATCTTAAAATCCCCGTTTTCTGTGGATTTCTCTAACAACATCGTGTAGGTTTTCAAGAAAAATCGGCTATTTGCAGGTCTTGGTGTGACATTACAAGTCGCATGAACAAAATATTCCGCTCAGCATTAGTTAACCCTCCCCGGGCTGCTGAAGGTCAAAATTGCGATAAAATGGGCTGTATTTGCACACCAACAGCACCCAAAGGGTATACCACAAAGAAAAGTGCCTTCTTTTATCGCGCGTACAATTTATACAGAAACATTTTTGTAAGTAGTAAGGGTATTCAAAAGTCGACGTCTTAACCCATTTTGGGCAGGCTAAAGAGAGATATCCCTTGAAAGCTTTAAATTCTCATTTTCTGTGAATTTCCCTAACAGTAACTTGTAGGGTTTCAAGACAAATTGACTATTCGTAGGTCTTTATGTGACATTACAAGTTGCATGGACAAAATACTCCGGTGAGCGTTTTTTAACCATCTACAAGCTGCCAAGCATCGTAATGTTGTTAACATGGGACTGTTTTCAGACACGCACAGCACCTAATGTATACATGAGAGATAAACATAATCTCCTTTGTTTGAAGTGGAATTCACAGAGGACCATTTTTGTAAGTAATAAAGGTATTCAAAAAGCCAAGCGTTAACCCCTGTTGGGGAGGTTAACAGGGATACCCATCAAAAGCTTAAAAAATCGTTTTCCCTGGATTTCTACAAACATTTTGTGGGGTTTTCAAGAGAAAATGGCCGTTGATAGGTCTTGGTGTCATATGACCAGTTGCATGGATCAATTATTCTGGTAGGCATTTGTTAACCCTTCATGGGCTGCTAAATGTAAAAAAAATTGAGGAAATAGTCTGTTTTTGGACACCAACAACATCAAATGGAAATGCCACAGAGAAACGTAACTTCCTTTACCAGACGCAAAACTGATAGGGAAACATTGATATTGATATTAACCCATTCTACCATTAATGATGGGTTTTACCTAAACATTTTTTTATCAAACCCAAACCGAGTCATTTGAGACTACTATACTCGCCTTTCTCATAACATCAATGAAGGAACTTTAGTGAGACAGTTAAAAACAATTCATCAGACACTGTGGGGGTCAAGAAAAATCATGGAATCTAATCGGGAAAAACCATGATTCTCCAGAATCATAAAGTCTAGTTTTTTTTTGGTGTTTTTTTTTTTTTTTTTTCCACACATTTTTGTCCGTACGATTCAGAAGCCATTTTCGAACCGATTTTCACACAATTTGGCACACGCATAGAGCGGCAAAAAATCTAAAAATGTACCGAAGCGGAATTTTCGATTTAACCCTTATTTCGCCAAAATTGGCAAGAAACTGCCAAAATTGGGGTTTATCGGCACTTTCTCGAAACACGTCTTTAGGATTTCTTTTAAATATTCATAATTACTAGACCTGCCTATGACACAACCTTTGATACACACGACATATTAGGCGATGCATATGGTAACCCTCCACAGGCAGCCAAACATCGAAATTTTGATGAAATGGGCCGGTTTCAGACCCCCACAGCACCCAAACGATACCCGAGAGGTAAACATAACTTCCTTTATTGGAAGTGGAATTCACCGCGGATCATTTTTGTAAGTAATAAGGGTGTTCAGAAAACCAAGTGTTAACCCGTTTTGGGCTGGTTAAACAGCAATACCCCAAAAAAGCTCAAAACTTCATGTTTTCCGTGGATTTCTCTAAACGAGTCTTGTAGATTTTCAAGAAAAATTTGTCACTCTCAGGTCTTGGTGTGACATTACAAGCTGCATGGATAAAATATTCCAGTCAGCATTAGTTAACCCTCCCTGAGCACCTAAACGTAAAAATTGTGATAAAATGGGCTGTTTTTAGACACCAAGAGCACCCAAACGATATACCACAGAGAAAGGGGCCTTCATTTATCAGACGTAAAATTGATCGGAAAATATTTTTGAAAGTGGTAAGGGTATTCAAAATTTGACGTCTTAACCCATTTTGGTTGGTTAAAGAGAGATACCCATTAAAATCTTAAAATCCCCGTTTTCTGTGGATTTCTCTAACAACATCGTGTAGGTTTTCAAGAAAAATCGGCTATTTGCAGGTCTTGGTGTCACATTACAAGTCGCATGAACAAAATATTCCGGTCAGCATTAGTTAACCCTCCCCGGGCTGCTGAAGGTCAAAATTTCGATAAAATGGGCTGTTTTTGCACACCAACAGCCCCCAAAGGGTATACCACAAAGAAAAGTGCCTTCTTTTATCGCACGTACAATTTATACAGAAACATTTTTGTAAGTAGTAAGGGTATTCAAAAGTCGACGTCTTAACCCATTTTGGGCAGGCTAAAGAGAGATATCCCTTGAAAGCTTTAAATTCCCATTTTCTGTGAATTTCCCTAACAGTAACTTGTAGGGTTTCAAGACAAATTGACTATTCGTAGGTCTTTATGTGACATTACAAGTTGCATGGACTAAATACTCCGGTGAGCGTTTTTTAACCATCCACAAGCTGCCAAGCATCGTAATGTTGTTAACATGGGACTGTTTTCAGACACGCACAGCACCTAATGTATACATGAGAGATAAACGTAATCTCCTTTGTTTGAAGTGGAATTCACAGAGGACCATTTTTGTAAGTAATAAAGGTATTCAAAAAGCCAAGCGTTAACCCCTGTTGGGGAGGTTAACAGGGATACCCATCAAAAGCTTAAAAAATCGTTTTCCCTGAATTTCTACAAACATTTTGTGGGGTTTTCAAGAGAAAATGGCCGTTGATAGGTCTTGGTGTCATATGACCAGTTGCATGGATCAATTATTCTGGTAGGCATTTGTTAACCCTTCATGGGCTGCTAAATGTAAAAAAAATTGAGGAAATAGTCTGTTTTTGGACACCAACAACATCAAATGGAAATGCCACAGAGAAACGTAACTTCCTTTACCAGACGCAAAACTGATAGGGAAACATTGATATTGATATTAACCCGTTCTACCATTAATGATGGGTTTTACCTAAACATTTTTTTATCAAACCCAAATCGAGTCATTTGAGACTACTATACTCACCTTTCTCATAACATCAATGAAGGAACTTTAGTGAGACAGTTAAAAACAATTCATCAGACACTGTGGGGGTCAAGAAAAATCATGGAATCTAATCGGGAAAAACCCTGATTCTCCAGAATCATAAAGTCTAGTTTTTTTTTGGTGTTTTTTTTTTTTTTTTTTTCCACACATATTTGTCCGTACGGATTCAGAAGCCATTTTCGAACCGATTTTCACACAATTTGGCACACGCATAGAGCGGCAAAAAATCTAAAAATGTACCGAAGGGGAATTTTCGATTTAACCCTTATTTCGCCAAAATTGGCAAAAAACTGCCAAAATTGGGGTTTATCGGCACTTTCTCGAAACACGTCTTTAGGATTTCTTTTAAATATTCATAATTACTAGACGTGCCTATGACACAACCTTTGATACACACCACATATTAGGCGATGCATATGGTAACCCTCCACAGGCAGCCAAACATCGAAATTTTGATGAAATGGGCCGGTTTCAGACCCCCACAGCACCCAAACGATACCCGAGAGGTAAACATAACTTCCTTTATTGGAAGTGGAATTCACCGCGGATCATTTTTGTAAGTAATAAGGGTGTTCAGAAAACCAAGTGTTAACCCGTTTTGGGCTGGTTAAACAGCAATACCCCAAAAAAGCGCAAAACTTCATGTTTTCCGTGGATTTCTCTAAACGAGTCTTGTAGATTTTCAAGAAAAATTGGTCACTCTCAGGTCTTGGTGTGACATTACAAGCTGCATGGATAAAATATTCCGGTCAGCATTAGTTAACCCTCCCCGAGCTGCTAAACGTAAAAATTGTGATAAAATGGGCTGTTTTTAGAAACCAAGAGCACCCAAACGATATACCACAGAGAAAGGGGCCTTCATTTATCGGACGCAAAATTGATCGAAAAATATTTTTGAAAGTGGTAAGGGTATTCAAAATTTGACGTCTTAACCCATTTTGGGCTGGTTAAAGAGAGATACCCATTAAAATCTTAAAATCCCCGTTTTCTGTGGATTTCTCTAACAACATCGTGTAGGTTTTCCAGAAAAATCGGCTATTTGCAGGTCTTGGTGTGACAGTACAAGTCGCATGAACAAAATATTCCGGTCAGCATTAGTTAACCCTCCCCGGGCTGCTGAAGGTCAAAATTGCGCTAAAATGGGCTGTTTTTGCACAGCAACAGCACCCAAAGGGTATACCACAAAGAAAAGTGCCTTCTTTTATCGCGCGTACAATTTATACAGAAATATTTTTGTAAGTAGTAAGGGTATTCAAAAGTCGACGTCTTAACCCATTTTGGGCAGGCTAAAGAGAGATATCCCTTGAAAGCTTTAAATTCCCATTTTCTGTGAATTTCCCTAACAGTAACTTGTAGGGTTTCAAGACAAATTGACTATTCGTAGGTCTTTATGTGACATTACAAGTTGCATGGACAAAATACTCCGGTGAGCGTTTTTTAACCATCTACAAGCTGCCAAGCATCGTAATGTTGTTAACATGGGACTGTTTTCAGACACGCACAGCACCTAATGTATACATGAGAGATAAACATAATCTCCTTTGTTTGAAGTGGAATTCACAGAGGACCATTTTTGTAAGTAATAAAGGTATTCAAAAAGCCAAGCGTTAACCCCTGTTGGGGAGGTTAACAGGGATACCCATCAAAAGCTTAAAAAATCGTTTTCCCTGGATTTCTACAAACATTTTGTGGGGTTTTCAAGAGAAAATGGCCGTTGATAGGTCTTGGTGTCATATGACCAGTTGCATGGATCAATTATTCTGGTAGGCATTTGTTAACCCTTCATGGGCTGCTAAATGTAAAAAAAATTGAGGAAATAGTCTGTTTTGGACACCAACAACATCAAATGGAAATGCCACAGAGAAACGTAACTTCCTTTACCAGACGCAAAACTGATAGGGAAACATTGATATTGATATTAACCCATTCTACCATTAATGATGGGTTTTACCTAATCATTTTTTTATCAAACCCAAACCGAGTCATTTGAGACTACTATACTAACCTTTCTCATAACATCAATGAAGGAACTTTAGTGAGACAGTTAAAAACAATTCATCAGACACTGTGGGGGTCAAGAAAAATCATGGAATCTAATCGGGAAAAGCCATGATTCTCCAGAATCATAAAGTCTAGTTTTTTTATGGTGTTTTTTTTTTTTTTTTTTTTCCACACATTTTTGTCCGTACGATTCAGAAGCCATTTTCGAACCGATTTTCACACAATTTGGCACACGCATAGAGCGGCAAAAAATCTAAAAATGTACCGAAGCGGAATTTTCGATTTAACCCTTATTTCGCCAAAATTGGCAAAAAACTGCCAAAATTGGGGTTTATCGGCACTTTCTCGAAACACGTCTTTAGGATTTCTTTTAAATATTCATAATTACTAGACCTGCCTATGACACAACCTTTGATACACACGACATATTAGGCGATGCATATGGTAACCCTCCACAGGCAGCCAAACATCGAAATTTTGATGAAATGGGCCGGTTTCAGACCCCCACAGCACCCAAACGATACCCGAGAGGTAAACATAACTTCCTTTATTGGAAGTGGAATTCACCGCGGATCATTTTAGTAAGTAATAAGGGTGTTCAGAAAACCAAGTGTTAACCCGTTTTGGGCTGGTTAAACAGCAATACCCCCAAAAAGCTCAAAACTTCATGTTTTCCGTGGATTTCTCTAAACGAGTCTTGTAGATTTTCAAGACAAATTGGTCACTCTCAGGTCTTGGTGTGACATTACAAGCTGCATGGATAAAATATTCCGGTCAGCATTAGTTAACCCTCCCCGAGCTGCTAAACGTAAAAATTGTGATAAAATGGGCTGTTTTTAGAAACCAAGAGCACGCAAACGATATACCACAGAGAAAGGGGCCTTCATTTATCGGACGCAAAATTGATCGGAAAATATTTTTGAAAGTGGTAAGGGTATTCAAAATTTGACGTCTTAACCCATTTTGGGCTGGTTAAAGAGAGATACCCATTAAAATCTTAAAATCCCCGTTTTCTGTGGATTTCTCTAACAACATCGTGTAGGTTTTCCAGAAAAATCGGCTATTTGCAGGTCTTGGTGTGACATTACAAGTCGCATGAACAAAATATTCCGGTCAGCATTAGTTAACCCTCCCCGGGCTGCTGAAGGTCAAAATTGCGATAAAATGGGCTGTTTTTGCACAGCAACAGCACCCAAAGGGTATACCACAAAGAAAAGTGCCTTCTTTTATCGCGCGTACAATTTATACAGAAACATTTTTGTAAGTAGTAAGGGTATTCAAAAGTCGACGTCTTAACCCATTTTGGGCAGGCTAAAGAGAGATATCCCTTGAAAGCTTTAAAGTCCCATTTTCTGTGAATTTCCCTAACAGTAACTTGTAGGGTTTCAAGACAAATTGACTATTCGTAGGTCTTTATGGGACATTACAAGTTGCATGGACAAAATACTTCGGTGAGCGTTTTTTAACCATCTACAAGCTGCCAAGCATCGTAATGTTGTTAACATGGGACTGTTTTCAGACACGCACAGCACCTAATGTATACATGAGAGATAAACATAATCTCCTTTGTTTGAAGTGGAATTCACAGAGGACCATTTTTGTAAGTAATAAAGGTATTCAAAAAGCCAAGCGTTAACCCCTGTTGGGGAGGTTAACAGGGATACCCATCAAAAGCTTAAAAAATCGTTTTCCCTGGATTTCTACAAACATTTTGTGGGGTTTTCAAGAGAAAATGGCCGTTGATAGGTCTTGGTGTCATATGACCAGTTACATGGATCAATTATTCTGGTAGGCATTTGTTAACCCTTCATGGGCTGCTAAATGTAAAAAAAATTGAGGAAATAGTCTGTTTTTGGACACCAACAACATCAAATGGAAATGCCACAGAGAAACGTAACTTCCTTTACCAGACGCAAAACTGATAGGGAAACATTGATATTGATATTAACCCATTCTACCATTAATGATGGGTTTTACCTAATCATTTTTTTATCAAACCCAAACCGAGTCATTTGAGACTACTATACTAACCTTTCTCATAACATCAATGAAGGAACTTTAGTGAGACAGTTAAAAACAATTCATCAGACACTGTGGGGGTCAAGAAAAATCATGGAATCTAATCGGGAAAAGCCATGATTCTCCAGAATCATAAAGTCTTGTTTTTTTATGGTGTTTTTTTTTTTTTTTTTTTTCCACACATTTTTGTCCGTACGATTCAGAAGCCATTTTCGAACCGATTTTCACACAGTTTGGCACACGCATAGAGCGGCAAAAAATCTAAAAATGTACCGAAGCGGAATTTTCGATTTAACCCTTATTTCGCCAAAATTGGCAAAAAACTGCCAAAATTGGGGTTTATCGGCACTTTCTCGAAACACGTCTTTAGGATTTCTTTTAAATATTCATAATTACTAGACCTGCCTATGACACAACCTTTGATACACACGACATATTAGGCGATGCATATGGTAACCCTCCACAGGCAGCCAAACATCGAAATTTTGATGAAATGGGCCGGTTTCAGACCCCCACAGCACCCAAACGATACCCGAGAGGTAAACATAACTTCCTTTATTGGAAGTGGAATTCACCGCGGATCATTTTTGTAAGTAATAAGGGTGTTCAGAAAACCAAGTGTTAACCCGTTTTGGGCTGGTTAAACAGCAATACCCCAAAAAAGCTCAAAACTTCATGTTTTCCGTGGATTTCTCTAAACCAGTCTTGTAGATTTTCAAGAAAAATTGGTCACTCTCAGGTCTTGGTGTGACATTACAAGCTGCATGGATAAAATATTCCGGTCAGCATTAGTTAACCCTCCCCGAGCTGCTAAACGTAAAAATTGTGATAAAATGGGCTGTTTTTAGAAACCAAGAGCACCCAAACGATATACCACAGAGAAAGGGGCCTTCATTTATCGGACGCAAAATTGATCGGAAAATATTTTTGAAAGTGATAAGGGTATTCAAAATTTGACGTCTTAACCCATTTTGGGCTGGTTAAAGAGAGATACCCATTAAAGTCTTAAAATCCCCGTTTTCTGTGGATTTCTCTAACAACATCGTGTAGGTTTTCAAGAAAAATCGGCTATTTGCAGGTCTTGGTGTGACATTACAAGTCACATGAACAAAATATTCCGGTCAGCATTAGTTAACCCTCCCCGCGCTGCTGAAGGTCAAAATTGCGATAAAATGGGCTGTTTTTGCACACCAACAGCACCCAAAGGGTATACCACAAAGAAAAGTGCCTTCTTTTATCGCGCGTACAATTTATACAGAAACATTTTTGTAAGTAGTAAGGGTATTCAAAAGTCGACGTCTTAACCCATTTTGGGCAGGCTAAAGAGAGATATCCCTTGAAAGCTTTAAATTCCCATTTTCTGTGAATTTCCCTAACAGTAACTTGTAGGGTTTCAAGACAAATTGACTATTCGTAGGTCTTTATGTGACATTACAAGTTGCATGGACAAAATACTCCGGTGAGCGTTTTTTAACCATCCACAAGCTGCCAAGCATCGTAATGTTGTTAACATGGGACTGTTTTCAGACACGCACAGCACCTAATGTATACATGAGAGATAAACATAATCTCCTTTGTTTGAAGTGGAATTCACAGAGGACCATTTTCGTAAGTAATAAAGGTATTCAAAAAGCCAAGCGTTAACCCCTGATGGGGAGGTTAACAGGGATACCCATCAAAAGCTTAAAAAATCGTTTTCCCTGGATTTCTAGAAACATTTTGTGGGGTTTTCAAGAGAAAATGACCGTTGATAGGTCTTGGTGTCATATGACCAGTTGCATGGATCAATTATTCTGGTAGGCATTTGTTAACCCTTCATGGGCTGCTAAATGTAAAAAAAATTGAGGAAATAGTCTGTTTTTGGACACCAACAACATCAAATGGAAATGCCACAGAGAAACGTAACTTCCTTTACCAGACGCAAAACTGATAGGGAAACATTGATATTGATATTAACCCATTCTACCATTAATGATGGGTTTTACCTAAACATTTTTTCATCAAACCCAAACCGAGTCATTTGAGACTACTATACTCACCTTTCTCATAACATCAATGAAGGAACTTTAGTGAGACAGTTAAAAACAATTCATCAGACACTGTGGGGGTCAAGAAAAATCATGGAATCTAATCGGGAAAAAACCTGATTCTCCAGAATCATAAAGTCTAGTTTTTTTTTTGTTTTTTTTTTTTTTTTTTTCCACACATATTTGTCTGTACGATTCAGAAGCCATTTTCGAACCGATTTTCACACAATTTGGCACACGCATAGAGCTGCAAAAAATCTAAAAATGTACCGAAGGGGAATTTTCTATTTAACCCTTATTTCGCCAAAATTGGCAAAAAACTGCCAAAATTGGGGTTTATCGGCACTTTCTCGAAACACGTCTTTAGGATTTCTTTTAAATATTCATAATTACTAGACCTGCCTATGACACAACCTTTGATACACACCACATATTAGGCGATGCATATGGTAACCCTCCACAGGCAGCCAAACATCGAAATTTTGATGAAATGGGCCGGTTTCAGACCCCCACAGCACCCAAACGATACCCGAGAGGTAAACATAACTTCCTTTATTGGAAGTGGAATTCACCGCGGATCATTTTTGTAAGTAATAAGGGTGTTCAGAAAACCAAGTGTTAACCCGTTTTGGGCTGGTTAAACAGCAATACCCCAAAAAAGCTCAAAACTTCATGTTTTCCGTGGATTTCTCTAAACGAGTCTTGTAGATTTTCAAGAAAAATTGGTCACTCTCAGGTCTTGGTGTGACATTACAAGCTGCATGGATAAAATATTCCGGTCAGCATTAGTTAACCCTCCCCGAGCTGCTAAACGTAAAAATTGTGATAAAATGGGCTGTTTTTAGAAACCAAGAGCACCCAAACGATATACCACAGAGAAAGGGGCCTTCATTTATCGGACGCAAAATTGATCGGAAAATATTTTTGAAAGTGGTAAGGGTATTCAAGATTTGACGTCTTAACCCATTTTGGGCTGGTTAAAGAGAGATACCAATTAAAATCTTAAAATCCCCGTTTTCTGTGGATTTCTCTAACAACATCGTGTAGGTTTTCCAGAAAAATCGGCTATTTGCAGGTCTTGGTGTGATGTTGTTAGAGAAATCCACAGAAAACGGGGATTTTAAGATTTTAATTGGTATCTCTCTTTAAGTAGTAAGGGTATTCAAAAGCCGACGTCTTAACCCATTTTGGGCAGGCTAAAGAGAGATATCCCTTGAAAGCTTTAAATTCCCATTTTCTGTGAATTTCCCTAACAGTAACTTGTAGGGTTTCAAGACAAATTGACTATTCGTAGATCTTTATGTGACATTACAAGTTGCATGGACAAAATACTCCGGTGAGCGTTTTTTAACCATCTACAAGCTGCCAAGCATCGTAATGTTGTTAACATGGGACTGTTTTCAGACACGCACAGCACCTAATGTATACATGAGAGATAAACATAATCTCCTTTGTTTGAAGTGGAATTCACAGAGGACCATTTTTGTAAGTAATAAAGGTATTCAAAAAGCCAAGCGTTAACCCCTGTTGGGGAGGTTAACAGGGATACCCATCAAAAGCTTAAAAAATCGTTTTCCCTGGATTTCTACAAACATTTTGTGGGGTTTTCAAGAGAAAATGGCCGTTGATAGGTCTTGGTGTCATATGACCAGTTGCATGGATCAATTATTCTGGTAGGCATTTGTTAACCCTTCATGGGCTGCTAAATGTAAAAAAAATTGAGGAAATTTTTGGACACCAACAACATCAAATGGAAATGCCACAGAGAAACGTAACTTCCTTTACCAGACGCAAAACTGATAGGGAAACATTGATATTGATATTAACCCATTCTACCATTAATGATGGGTTTTACCTAATCATTTTTTTATCAAACCCAAACCGAGTCATTTGAGACTACTATACTAACCTTTCTCATAACATCAATGAAGGAACTTTAGTGAGACAGTTAAAAACAATTCATCAGACACTGTGGGGGTCAAGAAAAATCATGGAATCTAATCGGGAAAAGCCATTATTCTCCAGAATCATAAAGTCTAGTTTTTTTATGGTGTTTTTTTGTTTTTTTTTTTCCACACATTTTTGGCCGTACGATTCAGAAGCCATTTTCGAACCGATTTTCACACAATTTGGCACACCCATAGAGCGGCAAAAAATCTAAAAATGTACCGAAGCGGAATTTTCGATTTAACCCTTATTTCGCCAAAATTGGCAAAAAACTGCCAAAATTGGGGTTTATCGGCACTTTCTCGAAACACGTCTTTAGGATTTCTTTTAAATATTTATAATTACTAGACCTGCCTATGACACTACCTTTGATACACACGACATATTAGGCGATGCATATGGTAACCCTCCACAGGCAGCCAAACATCGAAATTTTGATGAAATGGGCCGGTTTCAGACACCCACAGCACCCAAACGATACCCGAGAGGTAAACATAACTTCCTTTATTGGAAGTGGAATTCACCGCGGATCATTTTTGTAAGTAATAAGGGTGTTCAGAAAACCAAGTGTTAACCCGTTTTGGGCTGGTTAAACAGCAATACCCCAAAAAAGCTCAAAACTTCATGTTTTCCGTGGATTTCTCTAAATGAGTCTTGTAGATTTTCAAGAAAAATTGGTCACTCTCAGGTCTTGGTGTGACATTACAAGCTGCATGGATAAAATATTCCGGTCAGCATTAGTTAACCCTCCCCGAGCTGCTAAACGTAAAAATTGTGATAAAATGGGCTGTTTTTAGAAACCAAGAGCACCCAAACGATATACCACAGAGAAAGGGGCCTTCATTTATCGGACGCAAAATTGATCGGCAAATATTTTTGAAAGTGGTAAGGGTATTCAAAATTTGACGTCTTAACCCATTTTGGGCTGGTTAAAGAGAGATACCCATTAAAATCTTAAAATCCCCGTTTTCTGTGGATTTCTCTAACAACATCGTGTAGGTTTTCAAGAAAAATCGGCTATTTGCAGGTCTTGGTGTGACATTACAAGTCGCATGAACAAAATACTCCGGTCAGCATTACTTAACCCTCCCCGGGCTGCTGAAGGTCAAAATTGCGATAAAATGGGCTGTTTTTGCACACCAACAGCACCCAAAGGGTATACCACAAAGAAAAGTGCCTTCTTTTATCGCGCGTACAATTTATACAGAAACATTTTTGTAAGTAGTAAGGGTATTCAAAAGTCGACGTCTTAACCCATTTTGGGCAGGCTAAAGAGAGATATCCCTTGAAAGCTTTAAATTCCCATTTTCTGTGAATTTCCCTAACAGTAACTTGTAGGGTTTCAAGACAAATTGACTATTCGTAGGTCTTTATGTGACATTACAAGTTGCATGGACAAAATACTCCGGTGAGCGTTTTTTAACCATCTACAAGCTGCCAAGCATCGTAATGTTGTTAACATGGGACTGTTTTCAGACACGCACAGCACCTAATGAATACATGAGAGATAAACTTAATCTCCTTTGTTTGAAGTGGAATTCAAAGAGGACCATTTTTGTAAGTAATAAAGGTATTCAAAAAGCCAAGCGTTAACCCCTGTTGGGGAGGTTAACAGGGATACCCATCAAAAGCTTAAAAAATCGTTTTCCCTGGATTTCTACAAACATTTTGTGGGGTTTTCAAGAGAAAATGGCCGTTGATAGGTCTTGGTGTCATATGACCAGTTGCATGGATCAATTATTCTGGTAGGCATTTGTTAACCCTTCATGGGCTGCTAAATGTAAAAAAAATTGAGGAAATAGTCTGTTTTTGGACACCAACAACATCAAATGGAAATGCCACAGAGAAACGTAACTTCCTTTACCAGACGCAAAACTGATAGGGAAACATTGATATTGATATTAACCCATTCTACCATTAATGATGGGTTTTACCTAATCATTTTTTTATCAAACCCAAACCGAGTCATTTGAGACTACTATACTAACCTTTCTCATAACATCAATGAAGGAACTTTAGTGAGACAGTTAAAAACAATTCATCAGACACTGTGGGGGTCAAGAAAAATCATGGAATCTAATCGGGAAAAGCCATGATTCTCCAGAATCATAAAGTCTAGTTTTTTTATGGTGTTTTTTTTTTTTTTTTTTCCACACATTTTTGTTCGTACGATTCAGAAGCCATTTTCGAACCGATTTTCACACAATTTGGCACACGCATAGAGCGGCAAAAAGATCTAAAAATGTACCGAAGCGGAATTTTCGATTTAACCCTTATTTCGCCAAAATTGGCAAAAAACTGCCAAAATTGGGGTTTATCGGCACTTTCTCGAAACACGTCTTTAGGATTTCTTTTAAATATTCATAATTACTAGACCTGCCTATGACACAACCTTTGATACACACGACATATTAGGCGATGCATATGGTAACCCTCCACAGGCAGCCAAACATCGAAATTTTGATGAAATGGGCCGGTTTCAGACCCCCACAGCACCCAAACGATACCCGAGAGCTAAACATAACTTCCTTTATTGGAAGTGGAATTCACCGCGGATCATTTTTGTAAGTAATAAGGGTGTTCAGAAAACCAAGTGTTAACCCGTTTTGGGCTGGTTAAACAGCAATACCCCCCAAAAGCTCAAAACTTCATGTTTTCCATGGATTTCTCTAAACGAGTCTTGTAGATTTTCAAGAAAAATTGGTCACTCTCAGGTCTTGGTGTGACATTACAAGCTGCATGGATAAAATATTCCGGTCAGCATTAGTTAACCCTTCCCGAGCTGCTAAACGTAAAAATTGTGATAAAATGGGCTGTTTTTAGACACCAACAGCACCCAAACGATATACCACAGAAAAAGGGGCCTTCATTTATCGGACGTAAAATTGATCGGAAAATATTTTTGAAAGTGGTAAGGGTATTCAAAATTTGACGTCTTAACCCATTTTGGGCTGGTTAAAGAGAGATACCCATTAAAATCTTAAAATCCCCGTTTTCTGTGGATTTCTCTAACAACATCGTGTAGGTTTTCAAGAAAAATCGGCTATTTGCAGGTCTTGGTGTGACATTACAAGTCGCATGAACAAAATATTCCGGTCAGCATTAGTTAACCCTCCCCGGGCTGCTGAAGGTCAAAATTGCGATAAAATGGGCTGTTTTTGCACACCAACTGCACCCAAAGGGTATACCACAAAGAAAAGTGCCTTCTTTTATCGCGCGTACAATTTATACAGAAACATTTTTGTAAGTAGTAAGGGTATTCAAAAGTCGACGTCTTAACCCATTTTGGGCAGGCTAAAGAGAGATATCCCTTGAAAGCTTTAAATTCCCATTTTCTGTGAATTTCCCTAACGGTAACTTGTAGGGTTTCAAGACAAATTGACTATTCGTAGGTCTTTATGTGACATTACAAGTTGCATGGACAAAATACTCCGGTGAGCGTTTTTTAACCATCTACAAGCTGCCAAGCATCGTAATGTTGTTAACATGGGACTGTTTTCAGACACGCACAGCACCTAATGTATACATGAGAGATAAACATAATCTCCTTTGTTTGAAGTGGAATTCACAGAGGACCATTTTTGTAAGTAATAAAGGTATTCAAAAAGCCAAGCGTTTACCTCTGTTAGGGAGGTTAACAGGGATACCCATCAAAAGCTTAAAAAATCGTTTTCCCTGGATTTCTACAAACATTTTGTGGGGTTTTCAAGAGAAAATGGCCGTTGATAGGTCTTGGTGTCACATGACCAGTTGCCAGGATCAATTATTCTGGTAGGCATTTGTTAACCCTTCATGGGCTGCTAAATGTAAAAAAAATTGAGAAAATAGTCTGTTTTTGGACACCAACAACATCAAATGGAAATGCCACAGAGAAACGTAACTTCTTTTATCGGACGCAAAACTGATAGGGAAACATTGATATTGATATTAACCCATTCTACCATTAATGATGGGTTTTACCTAAACCTTTTTTTAACAAACCCAAACCGAGTCATTTGAGACTACTATACTCACCTTTCTCATAACATCAATGAAGGAACTTTAGTGAGACAGTTAAAAATAATTCATCAGACACTGTGGGGGTCAAGAAAAATCATGGAATCTAATCGGGAAAAGCCATGATTCTCCAGAATCATAAAGTCTAGTTTCTAATTTATTTTGTTTCATTAAAAGAGAATCCAGTGAAACGATTCGTAACATATAATTGTTTTTTTGTCATGCTCCATTATTCCTATCCGACCAGTCACCCAGCGCGTATGTATCGGCGCCACTGATTGGTTAGCGGAATGTGTTGATTGATAGGATTTCAGCATGATGCTGAATTAATTTAGCATGATGCTGAATTATTTTAGCATGATGTTGAATTAATTTAACACCATGGTTAATTATTTGAGCATGATGTGAATTAATTAAGCAAAATGCTAAATTATTTTGCACGATTTCACGAATGCTACATAAATAAACACAATGATGCCGGATTAATTAAGCATGATCCTGAATTACGAGAGGTTCATGCATTTTAATTCGGCATGATGCTTAACTATTTGAGCATGATGCTTTCTTATTTTTCACTATTTTATGAATACTGCAGAAATAATATAGCATGATGCTGAATTAATTTCGCATGATGCTGAATTACGGGAGGATCGGGCATATTAAGTTAGCAGGGTGCTTAATTATTTAAGCATCATGCTATTTTATTTTGCGCGATTTAACGAATGCTGCATAAATAATATAGCATGAGGCTGAATTAATTTAGCATGATGCTGAATTACAGGAGGATCATGCACTTTAATTGAGCATGATGCCAAATTATTTAAGTGCCATGCTATATTATTTTGCGCAATTTAACGAATGCTGCATAAACAATATAGCATGATCTTCAATTATTTTTGCATGATGCTGAATTGCGGGAGGATCATGCCCTTTAATTGAGCATGATGACCAATTATTTAAGCATGATGCTGTACTATTTGGTATGATTTCACGAATGCTACATAAATAACATAGCATGATGCTGAAATCAATTCTGCGTACTGGAGGGTCATACATTTTATTTTAGCATGGTACTCTAATAATTAAGCATGATGCTATATTGTTTGGTATGATTTCATGAATGCTGCCTAAATAATTAAGCATAATGCCTGAATAATTAAGAACGATGCTTAAATAATTAACCATCATGCTATATTATTTAGGCATCATGCTACATTCTTTGAGCATCGTGCTATATTATCTAACAGTATGCCTAATTCATGGATTTTTGAGCCTGTCCGTACGTCATACCTGTGTTACAAGAATCACTCCATCAACTAGCATTGATATTGTTTGTGTATTTACGGTATATAAAACATTACAATTGTAATATATTTCTAATCACAGTGACACATGAATATGTACAGCAGGGAAATAACATAGCCAGAATGGCTGTCTACCTTTATCTCCCGTTTCAAAAATATTTCATCGCTGCAACCGACTCTAAATGTTCATTTAGAGATTTTAGTGTTTTTCTTTCACGTGAAGTAACAATGGTGGGGGAAGGTGAGAAGGTTGATGTGTTTGGTGGATATCGGTACTTTCGTGCGTCTGCAGACTTGGCAGTAAGCCAAACTCATTTGTGGACGAGATAACCAGACAAGATAACGAAAGTAATCTAAGGTGCTTACAAGGCCTAAATTTGTTATCTATGCGTATCATATTACGGGCATCGCAATACACATTATTACTTTATATTTGGGATCATTTCTTATATCCCCTGGCATTTCACATTAGTAGCATAAGGATAAGGTCAAGTACAGCTGGTTAATTATATATCTAAGCTGCCCACATTTGGCGAACTTTATCCCGTACATTGTTTGTCAAGTCAATTCATAGATTAGAGTAGTGAACAAAGCAGGTGGCTACTGAGGCGATGGTCTAGTCAACCCACTGATAGACATTAGGTCAACAAGACAATCACCTCAGTAGGTTCCAATCAGACAATATGGGCAATATGGATTGTTACACTGGACATTAACTGGAAATGAAGATGAAAGCTTTGATATTAATTTTTTATCAAAACTTGATCCAATTATTAATGTTACGTAGTTCATATTCCATCTCGTTCATATTTTGGGGAAGTTTAAGATGGGTAACTTATGCAGTTTATTTGGCGAAGATCGGTTGATAAATGCGACTTGAACGGGTAGTTCATCCATAAATCATATTTTTGGAAATCTGAAAATGAAATACAAAACGAATGTTTGCGTGTTTTTATTAACCAATTCGACCGCACATACCTACCTATATGCGATTTATTTTCAACTATGCCTGATACTTTTATATCAGGCAACGGTTACTATTAGTTATCCAATTATCCTGCATCTCAAATGCATTTATTTAAATTAACTGGAAACTCATAACGGTTTCAAACAGCAGTACACAAATTCCCAATGACAGTCATTTTCAATACAAATGTTACTAAAATAAATGCCAGGAGACTGTGTTCCATTCAACATAGCACCTGACTTTGCAGACTTTTCTGAGGGTTGGTGCGAATCAAACGTGGTGCGAATCGACCACTCCCTTTGTGACTGTCTGTTGTCAGACTGAAAGACACCTTCCTTCTTGCTGTCATTATGACATACCTTTTACAAAATAAAACACTTTCTGTCGTGAATATTGCTGAAACCTACACACTTTATTAAAGTATGATGTATAAAAAGCTTGAAGTGTTAATTTAAAAAAAAAATCGTCAACTCATCGATATCGATTTACCGAAATGAGCACAATATCTCATGTTTTTAAAAGATGTTTTGGTGTCATAAAAGGTTGCATGCGCAGCAAAAATGACCATGCGCTCGAGCCCGAAAAACAGACGTTCTTTCTTATGGTCTAATTTAATCAATAATACATCAATATTTTTAAAAAAAATCAGTTTTTAACTGATAGTAGTGTTGTTGTTATGACTGATCGGTTAGGGTTTTTATTACGAGTACATCAAGGTGGACAGCTGTATTCCATTCCCTCTCTCGAGTCCCTTTGCGTGAAGACTTCTTTTTTAAATTCAGTTCAAGAGGTGTTAACCTCATCGAGATTTGGAAACGGTTTATAACTTCACGAAATATACATTTCTCTTGCTGTTTGCTTTATTTTTATATAAAAAGAATGAGTAAGAGTTTGTTGAACCTAGAAACGTCTTTTAGATTTTCTCCTTGATAAGACGCGAAACACGATATCAAACGCAGTTTATCTTTCTTGCTTCGAACGTTTTCGAGTTGTAAGAATCGTTTGCCTTAGACCAATCTGTCTTGAAAATCGAATATGTGTTTGGTAAACGGATCGAACGAGTTTTCATCTTTTTTACCTTCCAGAGGAACTTCGAATTCTCATCTTTTGCTCACGAAAACCCATTGAATATATCCAGATCCGATCCAGGTGAGCAATATACTGTAACACATCGCGCTATGGTAAGGACAATGCTGCTTTTTGTAAGGATTTTATAACCTACATTAGGTAGGGGTACGGACCCCCTAGAATTTCAAATTCTCAGCATTATCCTAACCGCCACCCAGGGGAGGGGGGATTAGGGAGGAGGTTAGGGGATGGAGGGGGATTAGGGATGGGGTTAAGGAATGGGAGGTGTTAGGGGAGGGGTGAAGGGGATTAGGGGATGGGATGGGGTAGGGAGGGGGTGGGAGGGCGGGGATTTTGTGGAGGGAAGGGGAGGGAGTGGTTAAGGAAGGAGATGGGAGGGGGATTAGGGAGGGGGTTAAGGAAGGGGAGGAGTTAGGAGAGGGGTGAAGGGGTGAAGGGGTGAAGGGGTAGGGAGGGGGTGGGAGGGAGGAAATTTTGGGGAGGGAAGGAGAGGGAGGGGGTTAGGGAAGGATATGGGAGGGGATTTGGTAAGTGGAGGAAGGGGAATTAGGGGAGGGGAAGGGGGTAGGGAATGGTAGGGAAGGGGAATTAGGGAAGGGGAGGGGAAGGAATTAGGGAAGGGAGGGGAGGGGGCGGCGGTTAGGGAGATGTACAGGAAATATATATATTTTTTTGATGTTGGACAATTTAGTTGAGGGTTATAATCATAGTTTTCCATAGTAGTATTCAGAGAGAGAACTCCCGTTCCAGTATCATTAGAACATGAAGTGGCAGTATCTCACCTTGAGCGTTTTATCTCTGGTAAAATCTGTCAGAGTCTCAGAGATTAGGTCTTATTACTCTACTGTGTAAAAAGATAGGGATAATGCTGAGAACTTGAAATTCTTGGGCGTCCGTACCCCTACCTAATGTAGGTTATAAAAACCTTACAAAAAGCAGCATTGTCCTTACGATAGCGCGATGTGTTACAGTATATTGCTCACCTGGATCAGATCTGGAAATGATCAATGGGTTTTCGTGAGCAAAAGATGAGAATTCGAAGTTCCTCTGGAAGGTAAAAAAGATGAAACCTCGTTCGATTTGTTTACCAAACACATATTCGATTTTCAAGACAGATTGGTCAAAGGCAAACGATTCTTACAACTCGAAAACGTTCGAAGCAAGAAAGATAAACTGCGTTTGATATCGTGTTTCGCGTCTTATCAAGGAGAAAATCTAAAAGACGTTTCTGGGTTCAACAAACTCTTAGTCATTATTTTTATATAAAAATTAAGCAAACAGCAAGAGAAATGTATATTTCGTGAAGTTATAAACCGTTTCCAAATCTCGATGAGGTTAACACCTCTTGAATTGAATTAATAAAAGAAGTCTTCACGCAAAGGGACTCGAGAGGGGGAATGGAATAGAGCTGGCCACCATGATGTACTCGTAATAAAAACCCTAACCTTTCAGTCTTAACAACAACACTACTATCAGTTAAAAACTGATTTTTTTTTAAAAATATTGATGTATTATTAATTAAATTAGACCATAAAAAAGAACGTCTGTTTTTCAGGCTCGCGCGCATGGTCATTGTTGCTGCGCATGCAACCTTTTATGACACCAAAAAATCTTTAAAAAACATGAGATATTGTGCCCATTTCGGTAAATCGATATCGATGAGTTGACGATTTTATTTTAAATTAACACTTCAAGCTTTTACTACATCATACTTTAATAAAGTGTGTAGGCTTCAGCAATATTCGCGACAGAAAGTGTTTTATTTTGTAAAAGGTAAGTCATAATGACAGCAAGAAGGAAGGTGTCTTTCAGTCTGACAACAAACAGTCACAAAGGGAGTGGTCGATTCGCACCACGTTTGATTCGCACCAACCCTCAGAAAAGTCTGCAAAGTCAGGTGCTATGTTGAATGGAACACAGTCTCCTGGCATTTATTTTAGTAACATTTGTATTGAAAATGACTGTCATTGGGAATTTGTGTACTGCTGTTTGAAACCGTTATGAGTTTTCCAGTTAATTTAAATAAATGCATTTGAGATGCAGGATAATTGGATAACTAATAGTAACCGTTGCTTGATGTAAAAGTAACAGACATAGTTGAAAATAAATCGCATATAGGTAGGTATGTGCGGTCGAATTGGTTAATAAAAACACGCAAACATTCGTTTTGCATTTCATTTTCAGATTTCCAAAAAATATGATTTATGGATGAACTACCCGTTCAAATGGGTTGTGATAATTTTGAATACAATGGAGGAAAAATTGTGATTCACGATTTTATTAGGCAGGTTGAGAAAGCATTTTTTTTTATTGGTAAAATAAATCTGTGAAAGTTGGCACTTCGACATTTGATTTGTTCCCAGAGACGTTTCATCCTGAGACGCTTCACCCGCAAGGCGTTTCGTCCTGTGTCATAATTTTTCACGTTTCACTTAAGAAACATTCAAACCCCACTTCATTTATGACTCAACACCCCTGCGGTGAATAACCAATATATTTGCGAAATTTTGCGTGGTCCACCAGGCGTTTAGGTGGGGGTCGAATTACCACAAACAACCTCTCGGGGAGAAAATAAAAAAGAAACAAACAAAAAGACCGCCCTCCCGCATGCTTTTTTGGAAAAAATGGTTTGAGAAACAGATAATCAACATTGTATGGTCTTACTAATTGTTTCTATTATCAATTTTTTAATATATAATTTTTTATAGAAAAGGAACAAAAACTGCAACGAATTATACTTTATGGTATTTATTAGTTTTGTCCAGAGTTACTTTTTCCTCGAACCTAACCCGTATCGCAACCCCTATTGATCTCATCATAAACCTCGGAAGGATTGTTATACAGAGTTACATCCCTCGAATCTACCCTGATAACTTCATAATAAACCTTGGTGTTACAGAGTTACTTCCCTCAAACCTGTTACTTTGTCCTCGGACCTAACCCGTATCGTAACTCCTGATGACCTCATAATAAACCTGGGATGAGTTATTACTTCCCTCGTACCTACCCTGGCGACTTCATAGTAAACCTTGGTGCTACAAAGCTACTTCTCTCGAACCTATGGATGATAGAGTTACTTCACTTAAACCTCACCTGCATCATGACTCCTGATGACCTAATAATAGCCTAGGTGTTAGAGTGTTACTTCCCTTGAACATATGAATGATAGAGTTACTTCTCTCGAACCTACGGATGGGTTGTTACAGAGTTACTTCCCTTGACCTAATCATTTGACGGGTGAGTTGAGAGTTACGTCCTCGAATCTACGGATGATAGCGTTACTTCCCTTAAACCTCACCTGTATCATGACCGCTGATGATCTCATAATAAACCTCGGATGAGTTGTTATACAGAGTTACTTCTCTCGAACCTAACCATTTGAACGTATGAGTTGTTAGAGAGTTACTTCCTTGAACATAACCTAAAACCTGGAGGTTTTTTCAAGCACTTCTTAATGTGGTGAATCGAATTTTAATTTTGTTTGAACGGGTGAGTTGTTAGAGTTACTTCCCTCGAACCTAACCTAAAAAATATTGGGTTTTTTCAAGCACTTCTTAGTATGGTGCATCGAATTTTAATTTTGTTTGGATGAATCAGTTGTTACATAGTTACTTCCCTCGAACCTAATCATTTGATGAACCTAACCTGTATCATGACTCCTGACGACCCCATAATAAACATCTACCTATGGACGAGGTGTTACAGAGTTACTTCCCTCGAACATAACCGTTTGACGGATGAGTTGTTACAAAGTTACGTCCCTTGAACCCAACCTGTATCATCACCTCTGATATACTCATAATAAACCTCTACTTTGGGATGCGTTGTTACCGAGTTACTTCCCTTGAACCTAACCTGTATCACGGCCCTTGATGATCTCATAATAAACCTCTACCTACGGATGAACAGAGTTATTTCCATGAACCTAACCTGTATTATGACCTCTGATGACGTCATAATAAACCTATACCTACGGATGACAGAGTCACTTCCTTTGAACCTAACCATTTGGTGGATGAGTTGTTGTAGAGTTACTTCCCTTGAACCTAACCATTTGACAAGGTTTTTTTTTTTTAAACTGAACCCTGAACGCAACCGGTAAACATCAGAAATACTGCACAAGCGAATGCAATTTTCAGAGAACAATTCACACGATTTTCTATACTAATTTCTATTATCGACCTTTGTTACGGAATGTTAGGGAACATTTATCGATCAGAGATCGTAATATCGGACTATAAACGTTGTGATAACTGGCAGTTCTGTGAGGTCTCACCAGCTCTGGAATTTTGTGTTTCCTTACCAAACGATATCAGGCTCATTGAATAAACATGAGTCCACTGACTGAATCCTCAAAATAAAACCTCAAGAGCTCGAGCTCTTACCCGAGCTTGCGAGCTTAATCAACCACTATAGGCTCACTTCGCAACACCATTCGGATGACGATTTCAAGTTTATCTAGCAAGGGGATGATGACGATGTCAAATTCGATGCGGTATAGTATAAGTATGGTGATGCGGGAAGGAATTTACGATTTGTGTTGAAGACAATACAAATCGTAAATTTGTAATATTCAAGAGGTAGTGCAGTTCCAATATCGTATTGTATGATTAGTGTGGTGATGTTTAGAATACGGCGACAATCGTAGTTAGAAAATGAGTCGTTTTCGTTCAATATATTTGATCAATTGTTTTGAACGACCCTCCAGTCAACTTTCCGCCAACAACTGTGTCTGATCAAGAAAAAAGGGAGTCGTTACCGAGATGTATTTCACCCGTTTTAGTGTTAAAAGAGAATTGTTTTGGACAAGTGGTATGTCGACGTAAAAAGCGTAATGTCTTGGTTGCAGTTGGATGACATCAATATCGCGACTACTGATGTAATGCTTCGCTATCAGGTGGTTAGAAAAAGAGCTTTTTTCTCATTTTCATTCAGTCATACGCTGACACATTGTAAACACTGTTTTTTGTTGTTGCTGTATTTATATAACGCCACCTATCTTAAAATATTTTAACTCCTATTGTAAAAAACAAAACAAAACAACTTTTCCACACGTGCGTTTAGACTGTTTACAAATCTTTTCTAACACGTGACAAATGGTTTTATTTGAATTTAGTCAAGGTTACACTCGTTTAGCTTTGTAATGTCTTCTCGACGTGGGCATTTTTTCCTGAAAAAATAGTTTGGATTGACACTTTTTTCGGAAATGGTGAAATAGGCTATCCTCAATATGTAGAAACGTTAGAAGATCGACTTATAATTTTTATTGACAAATCTACATTACGTGTACAGTACCCATATGAGACTGGTCAATAAATACCCCAGTTATTGATGCTAAATTTAGATTAGTGCTGTCTATTTATAGAGGAACTATTTATGAGTGGGTGTGTACAATTAATTACTTATCTTCATTGACAACAGAGTAACAATAACAGGAACATTGGCTTTGATATATTTTATTTCATTCAAGTGTTCTAACTTTTAACGAGCAATAAACTATAGAAACATAATACACTGCACATAGATATTAACATAAATAAGTTTGTTTTTTGCACATTGATATTTACATAAATGAATTGTCATTTTTTAATCTTTTAACTTCATTTGGTTTCTTATAGCTACCATTGCAGTACGTTCAACGTGGATTGAAACAAAAACGCCGCCGCGGTGTGTTCTCCTCCGTGGAGTTCCAGTGGAGCGTAGTGTTTGATCAGTGGAAGGCAGTTTTCAAAATACTGTGACCCACCGTGGTCACGAGCGTTAACGATTAGTTTAATTGCTTTCGCATGTCAGTTTCTCTGCTGATTAATAAATACTGTCTTGTGACGTCAACTGGCAAGACAACTGCGTTTGTTACTGGTATTAGATAATTTATTTTAAATTAAAATTGGAATTTGGAGGAGGCAGACGGCGACTATTGCTGTGGTTTGAAATTGTAAATTGGGAATAGAATAGTCAGTTCTATTTGGTTAAGTACAAAGTCCTCGTCACTTTCGAAACTACACTGTTGTGTTTGCGCGATCGATTTGATCGAGGAAATAAATAAACCAGACTTGAGAAAATCAAATAATATTCGCGAAGTTCCCAATTTCACATTTTGTTTACAGCTGTAGGCCAACACGTGATGAACCGTGTTTTTCTTGGGTGCGAAGTGGGGGCGAAAAAGCCTCCTGCGCCACGAAAGCGCCCACGGCGCACGGCTAATGATCGAAGTGATGCCAGTTCACGACATTGAGTCAACTCGACCAGCACATCCTCTTTCCTGTCTTACTCTTGTCGGGCAACGCAATTAAAGATTCTTATAAAAAGGATATAGTAAAAAGAAAATATAGTGTTTTTGAATGGATACCAAAAAGTATCTCACTCGAGACTGAAACTAATGATTATTTCACTGGGGGGGGGGGGGGGGAGGGGGGGGGTGGACGGGAGATATTTGCATACAGAAATAAATATCCCTCATCCAGTTCTGTAGGGTTTTGTACATACTATTATACTCTTTGCATTTGCAGATTTTTCAACGTTCCTCTACATTGTTGTTATTTGTATTATCAATTGAAATAGCTAAGCCTGTGTGTATGTAAAAATACGTGGGTGAATATATATAGGGGAATTGCCGAATTAAAATATCTGCGAATGTGCCATTCTAAGAGAGAGTACGCTTCAGTGGGAAAGAGACAGAGAGAGACAGATATACGTGATGGGGGGGGGGGGGGGGAGTAAGAAAAAGTGAAAGAAAATTAGTACACGAAATTATACGCAAGTGCATGTGGGCGTATGTCTGCATATTACTCTCTGTGTGTTTGTGTGTGTGTGTGGGGGGGGGGGGGGGTGTCCGCATGGGTGTGTATTTTGGTGTGCGTGCATGTGTTTTGGTTTTTCGGGTTTGGGTTTTTTGTTGTTTTTTGTTTTTTATGAACTACTGTAAAAAAAGACCTACCTCTGATGAAAATGTGTCTCATAAGCCTCCATAGGCTGGATTTCATATAAATATTTTGAAAATACTCTACATGTATGTATATTATGCATGTGTATTGAAATGTGACACTTAAATAAAATATTATTCTACGGCTACGACATAAAAGTAGTCGGGATTGAAGTGATTAATTTGGTACAGTAGATTAAACTACCACTTGCACAAGGTGTGAAATGACATTTGAGTGGTGCGACAAAGCGCATAGCTGTCCTTCAAACCAACATCTGTTTCAACACCTCTGCACATGACAAGCTTGAGAAAAAATAAGAGACAAATCAATATTTTCAATTACTTTTTATTAATTCAGTAATCATAATTATAACCATATGTAAATAAAATCAATAGAAAATAATATTTTTTTTTATTTCCAATAATGACATGCCGATCGACAAGCCGGACCACCATACTCGTAACCCTAGCTCAAACATGCCCCGAAATTTCGTATTATAATTTTTTTTTTGTCCCCCCACACGTGTCTTGAAACCCCAAAAATTAAAATAGGTCTTTCAGACAGGAGATTTAGTTCCTCTATCGGAGATTTTCTGACGCCACCCCTGATTTTTGCGTGCAGCCAGCACATCAAAAATTTCAGTGTCTTGGCAGTGTAAGATTCAGTCATCCATACCACTCCTAAATGGTGAAGTAAATAGCCCTCCACCCCTCCCCATCCCCGAAACGAGGCAATTGGGCCCCAGACTCCCATAAACCCACACGCACAAATAGGCCTATATCATTGATTGCTTGCCCATTCTCTCCCCCCCCCCCCCCCCCATCTTGGCCAGTTTTCCTTGCTAGTGCATGCAGGCGCTTCAATATATGGATTCCGAAGCGTCTTGGGCTGAAACGTCCCAGGGCCACCACAAGCATTCCTTTTTCGTTAATGTAGTTTATTTATGTTAATTCCACTCTCAACATTTACATTTTAACATTCCACTCTGAACTTAACTTTTAAAATCGTAAATCGGATTCCCTTCCTCCCCAACCCACAATTTATTCAAAATTCAGTACTGGTAACATGATTCTTCTCCCCGTCAATAGCTACAGTTACGTAAAAGACCGTCGGGGAAATGTCCAGATACTGTACTGGTCAAGTTATAATTTTTTCAACTCACATCCATGATTTCAGGACGGTACAATATTTATTTTTTTCGTAATTCCTCGAGTTCTGAATCGATTTTGATGAACAACATTCCGAATCGCAATAGCTTTCAATAACTTTTTCAAATATTGAACTATCTTTTTAATATTTCAAGTAAAAGTAAAAGTAATATTTCACTGACTGTGAAAAAATCTGACCTAATTAAGAGCCGGTGACTGAGAGATCAAAAGATAAACCGACGTCAGCCGAACATCCCATCACACAGTTTGACATATTCATGCGAGATTAAAAACACGATTCAAGCTCCATATTTTGATCGTTTTTTCTGCCATATTAATGCTTTTTATTATCAAAAAACATGTATGGAGCATACGTATTCAATTTATACTTAAGTGCAATACCTAACAATCACTAAATAACAATGAACTGAAACTATTTTTGGTGGAAGAATAAACCTGATTACCGCACTTGCAAAAAAACACAAGTTAATTATAGACAAATTGAAGTCAAGTGGTGGGGTTTTGAGACCCCACCTCGTAGTGTAATTAGTGGGGTCTCAATTTCTGTGTTCATATGGGCAGCGTACACGACATGTATGGTTCAGTAAACAGAGTTATTATTGAAGGAAACATCTTAAGGCGTGACTTGTTAACAAGCGAGTGAATCTCTAATTAGCATAACAATCATATATATTGAAACATATTTCATGTTTGAACACAGATATCAAAAATGAATGATGCATCAGATTCAAGTTGTTGTTTTTTCAATTTAATATGTTCCATAACTACCTTTTCTTAATACTTTCGATTTCAAGATGGTCCCAACTCCACCGTTATAAGAAGGGGGAAAAATTATGATTTTCATAATATCCTTGTCGATAGCTTTAATTTGATAGGTCACACGACTATCTTCTCGAAACTTTTGGTTTTTTGATCGGTGTTAACCCCATCAGTAGGTGATAATTGCGGATACTGGGACACGTTGTACATGTACCGTACACGTACACGGACGTTTACCATCGTAGGATTCGGCGTTAAATCACACGCTTGTTCACAAAAATGTCGGGTGTCCCAGAATCCGCTGTTATTTTGAGACTCCTAGATCGCACTTTTAACGTTCAAATACCCATTGTCGAACGTGTCGAATGTACAAGTTTTCAAAAAAGTGAAAAATGCATGAAATTGTACATTTTTCACTTTTTTTTTTTTACTTAAAAATTTTTGTCGACGTTCCCATCGCGGATCAGACCATGGATCCATCGTTGGTGAACGTGAGCAAAAAACGTTTTGCGGCTTCTAGGACAGCATCAAAAAGGTGGTTTGCGGATTCTGGGACAGTTCCCCTCCCCTTTCGCCAATGACCTCCATGAACAGAGATACAGAATATGTCTTGGTGTCAGTAGTAGATTTCGAGAAGGGTATGGTATTCTTCTTGAGCTCTAACTTGAATGAGAACATTTTCGCTTGCATTTGTGAAAAACTGGTATTGTCTGTAAAGTTTGTGTATTTTGTGTGCGGCAATCACTTTGCGTTACAGTATTTCTAATGCCGTTATGGAATGAAATAGTAACGTTGGCAAAGTTTTTGCAGGCTTTGTCAGAAAAATACCCCCCCTCCCCCCCCCCCCTCCGAAAAAAGAAAAAGAACTCAACCGAAATATATCTTACTTTGTTTTAATTAAATTGGGTGTACGGAACTGAGCCTTTTGCACATACCGCCATTTTCTCGCTGCAAATTTTATCGGGGGGAGGTATTTTTGTATGCTGGGCGGAGTGGGGAGTTAATAGCAATTTCTATCAAATAATGACAAAAATCTATGCGTGAGATGGAAACTGCGGTTGCATCGTTGCAAGCAACTAACTTCGTTAATGCCAGGAGTAGTAAGTTAATCTATCAGGGTGAGCTGAAACCCATACCCATATTTGTGGAATGATCTGACTATTGGTGTTAGAGATAATTGTTCTTTGGTGGATTTCAAAACATTCTTAAACGCGAATAGTCGCAGACCACCGCCGTTCTTTTTTAATTCGTCGTCTAGAAAGGCACAAATATACCACTGTAGACTAAGACACAAATGTAGTAATCTTAATGAACATCTCTTTAACAATCATCTAGCTGACTCGCCTCTGTGTCTCTGTGGTGAGCGTGAGACCGTTGATCACTATTTGTTAACATGCCCTCTATATAATCGAATACGCTTTGAGACCATAGCTCAACTTCTTTGCCTAACTGACTGCAATGCATTATTGTACGGGTCTGAACTCTACGGTTCTAGCGTGAATGGTAAAATATTCGAAACTGTACAGGAGTACATTCTCAGCTCCGGAAGGTTTAACTGACTGCGATGAAACTGAGTATCCATTCCTCTTGTATATATATTATATGTTTTGCCTATATGTCTGGGTTTACTGCATGCACGGCAGGCGCACGCACGCGCCTATGTATGTGTACACGTGTGTACATGTAAGTGCGTGTGTATGCACACGTATGTGTACGCGTGGGTGGGATGGGCCGGCCATGTCTATGCAAACTATATAATCGTCTAATGTTTTAAACGAATACATTGTTCTTAAAGTCGTGCCTACCTGTTGATGGTCCTGTGTTCACTCCCACGCGCAGCGATTCCCACACCACACTAAAGCTGGTGATTCCTGACGAGAACACCATACACCACATTATTCTCCATTATCAGTTCAACTCCAACATCCTCCTTCCTAGGTAATAATCTCAGATAAGCTCCTAGCCAAACCATTTCCATCGTGGTTCTATTAGCATTCGACTCACATGGCACAGGCGTCCCTATCACCACTCCATCGGTCAGTAACTAGGAAACAAACTATGATTTTCACCCGTTTCTTCCTGGGGCATTTTATCCTACATTGTCATTCTGGTTAGTGTGACAACCGCGGCCTGTACGGGACCCGCGCGCGGGCGACGTCCTCACGCGCGAGACAATGTATTGTTGGAGGTAAAAGTTTCATTTATGGGAGTTACGTGCGCAGTGAGGGTAAATCGCGTGTGGTTTTTGAGTGGTCTGCGTTGTTGTTACTGTTGACTTATATAAATACTCAGTCTACAATCCTGTGCTTGTAACTCATAAGAAACATTCATTTCAAATCGACACCGGCTTCAGTTTCCTTCAGTTATCTCCTTCACGCTATCCGCTTATCCTACCAGACAGCTGCAGACTGCAGTTGGTAATATATCATCAATGCCCCGCGTATAGACCTCTAATAATGATACTAAAATGGGTGAATTTATGTCTTGGACAGAAAAGCCGGCCTTGTGAGCTCAAAGGGGGTTAATAATTTTCTCTAGCCTACATTGATTTCTCATTCTTCGGCATGTGAGTAATAAAAATCAACGGTAAGCCTAACAGGTAGTGGAATATATTAGGAATTCTATTGAGCGTGGAAATGGTTTGGGGGGTCATTGACTCGTATAACCCTCTGCTACTTGGATATCGATTCTAAGAACAGACTTATCTCTTATTATAGCCCAGTAATTATTCCTTGCCTAGGAAGTTGGTTCCAGTATTACATAGTTATAATGTTTCTTTTCTTTCCATTTGTTCTCCCAATTGTCCTTTTATAATAGAAAATGGTCCACAAGCTATCAAGGTCTGACTGATTAGATCTTTCTCATCGTCTTCTCATTGTTATTTGTAACTGTTGTGTGAGTGGAGACGGTCACTTATAACCTGTTAGCTTACTGTCGAATCCACACCATAGATTACTGTTAGAAATTGTACATAGTGAAGAAATTTTGAAATAAATATTGTTTAAACTAAATCCATATCCATATCAATAAACTTTTACTTTATTATACATTCTGTCTGTACACATTTATCGGGTCAGTAAGTAACATTCTGTGGACGAAGGATATAATGTGGATCGCCTCGGACTCTTTCAGGGACAATAAAAACCATCCTCTTAAGCAAAGTTATAAACTATCCTGTTGGTCATATTACAGAAAACGTTTTGTTGTCGAGTATGTGTTGGGTTTTGGGGAGTTTTCATTAAATGAATGCGTTTTAAAATTGTTGTGCGCAACAAACTGTTCAGTGATTAGAACCAGAATACCGCCAAAGCTCTCAGAGATAATATAAAAACAGAAAATCTGTGTCGCGGTAACACATAAGCAATTTATAAAACACATCATGTTGCATGTGCACATCATTTATGCAAATTAGCAGTTGTCCTTCGTTGAACAGTATCCTCCATTTAAAAAAATAGCTACCCACAAAAAAGTCTTGCCTGACCATTGACTCTCAAACCTGGTGGGAACTCAGGGGAGTGACACAAACTAGTGTTTGTTTGCTGAGGTAGAGAAGATATGTGTTACTGGAGCCGACAAGCAGCGCCTGGGTTGCCTGTCCGCATGATGTGATCGTTTGACAAAACTTCAGTTATAGTGACTACGTGGCTATAGGTGTTGGAAGTTACCGTAAATACGAATAAATTAATAATCTCAAGAGAAATGTTAGTATACCAGTGGCAAAGTCTTGAGTGTTCAACCAAACGTTTTGTTGTCGAGTATGTGTTGGGTTTTGGGGTGTTTTCCTAAAATTGATGTGCGCAACAAACTGTTCAGTGCTTAGAAGAATATCGCCAACTCTCTCAGAGATAATATAAAAATAGAAAATCCGTGTCACAGTAACACATAAGCAATTTATAAAACACACCATGTTGCATGTGCACATCATTTATGCAAATTAGCCGTTGTCCTTCGTTGAACAGTATCCTCCATTTAAAAAAATAGCTACCCACAAAAAAGTTTTGCCTGACCATTTACTCTCAAATGAACCTGGTGGGAACTCAGGGGAGTGACACAGACTAGTGTTTGTTTGCTGAGGTAAAGAAGTTATGTGTTGCTGGAGCCGACAAGCAGCGCCTGGGTTGCCTGTCCGCATAATGTGGTATAATCGTTTGGCAAAACTTCAATTTACACTTTGGTTATAGTGACTACGTGGCTATAGGTGTTGGAAGTTACCGTAAATACGAATAAATTAATAATCTCAAGAGAAATGTTAGTATAACAGTGGCAAAGTCTCGAGTGTTCAACCAAAAGCAAAGAAATTCGTTATTACTTGGTGCAATGCATGAACTACCAGTAAAACACCTATGGAGTGGAGTTTCATTACAGGCAAAACCCACCTGTCTGTAAACAAACATGAAAATAATAAGGAAAGTTTTAGCCATTTCACTTCCGGGTTGAATCCGGGGGTTAACTATCTTAAAATGTTTTACAACCAGATGCGTCACGACGAAGATCAATTGGGGTAGGCGTTTAAAACATGATTTGTTCCGACTATGATTGCTCATGTCACCACTGATGAAATACTTCAACTACACCTTTAAGGCATACCTTTGTAGAAGGTATGCCTTGATGCTGTAATTGGAATATTATTCTAGAGGTGTGTGTGTGTGTGTGTGTGTGGGGGGGGGGGGGGGGGGGGGGGGTTATAGAGGAAGTGTTTTTATATTTCTTTTAAATTTATTTTTGGAAATATAAAATGTACTTGTAGTAGTCGTGACCCAAACCATTATTTAATTAAAACGTGGAGTACTGGTACTCAAAATTGGTCATGTCCGGCCCCAACTGAGCCCGTGCAAAGGTCAGCTACCCCGTCCCTGCTTCCCCTGCTGTTTTCCTTTCGTGAGAGCGGGTAGATTAGCCTGAATAAAGTTATCTCTGCCTGTGGCTAGTCTAAACTATAGAAACATCTTTTTCAGTTGACATTCAGTCACAATTCTATTTTGCACAAAAAGCAGGATTATGCGGTTACTTGCCTGCAGTAGGAAACGGTGCAATCTGCTGAAATAAGAAATACACTATTACGCAGACGCACATGTCAAAGTATCACCTGGATTTGAACCCACTCGCAGCGACCTCTCCAATGATTATGAGAGCGTAAAACACTGAACACGTGACTTGGTGCATTTGACACCCGGGCCGAAATGGTTTCGCGTGTCGAAGCCAAGCAGGACACTTTGTAGCAAGCCCCTTTCGACTCTCTGTGACTGCTGAGATCTGGAAGCTACGTGTCTAGGCGTGTGGAAGGAGGAAAAGGATCGAGTACTCAGCAGATGTCTTAGGCTAGATGGTCAGGAAGAGTGTTGGGTTGTCTTTGTGTAGGTCGTTGACTGAACCCTCGAGTGAGGACCAGAGCGAGAGGTGGTCCTCTCACAAAGGTGCTACCTCTCCCCGAGGGTGCTGTGGTGTTTTTTCGAGCTAGTATAGTCTGCCACTTCGAAGATAAATCATGGAGCTATTGTGGGCCATCATTGGCAATTATAATCTGCCTCAGGCTGTTTTAATAAATTTTTCTGGCTTTACTGTTGGGTGTGTTTTTGGATAGACGACAACAACGGCCCCTTTCGGGGACCACCCATAAAAAGACCCGAACATCCCTGGTTCGGGGGCAGGCCTTCATTGCAACCTATTTGGCTGGGTCATAAATGCGCGCTACAGACCCTTACAAAAAGGGTAGAAGCGGGGCGCAGGACCAACGCTTGCCTCCCTGGAGGTGGGTAACCACTTCTAGGGAAGGAGCGGAGGATGTTCAGAGTCCATAGCGGTTACTGTGTTCCATATCGGTTATAGTTTCCATAGCTGTTATTGGGGTGCTGGCGATCAAAAAGAAAGCATCTTGGTGTATCTGCTAAAAGAAAAAGGATGAATTAGTTGATTTTTAAGATAGACAAAAATATGTGATTGCATTTTTGGATGGTTGTCTATCACTGGGAGCAGCTAGCACAATTCTTTTGTTCAGTTTATGAATTTCCGGATTAATTTTTTCAGCAAAGAATTGGAGGGAGTGGGGGCAGGCCTTTTCCAAAGTACCACACCCGGGGGTGTTTCTTGCCCTTACCTCCTCCTGATTAAGTTGAGTCGGTGAAGACAGCTCTTCCTGGTGGAGGGTCACGGCTGAGCCGTTTTTACTGCCCGAATGTTCACCTTTTCTTTCAGTATCTGTTTATTTTTGGACAATGAATTTTAGTGATTTTGCTGAGTCGGCGAAGAAAGCTCTTCCTGGTAGAAGATCACGGCTGAGCCGTTATTACTGCCTGTTTGTGTTATGTTCACCTTCTCTTTCCCAGTATTTGTTTATTTTAGAGATTAAATTTTAGTGATTTAGTTGAGTCGGCGAAGACAGCTCTTCCTGGTAGAAGATCACGACTGAATCGTTATTACTGCCTATATGTTCACCTTCTCTTTCCCAGTATTTGTTTATTTTTAGAGATAAAATTTTAGTGCTTTTAGCTGAGTCGGCGAAGACAGCTCTTCCTGGTAGAGGGTCACGGCTGATCCGTTTTACTGCCTGTTTTCTCGCCTTCTCTTAGGTATCTTCCGGTCGAAATAGGGGAGGGGGGCAGGCCTTAACAAAAGAGCCAGACCCGTGGGTTTTCCTGCCCTAACCTCCGCGGTCTGGTGCCTGCTTACCCGGCTGTTACATTAAATTTTGGCGTTTTGGGGTTTTTGTCGGCTTTCTCAAATTACCTGTAGTTCGGATATTAGTTGGCTATCGGCTAACCGGTCGTGATTCGTGTAAGACACGATGAACGGGTAGACCAAGTAAGGGGGTGCGTGTGGATAGGTGTAGGGCGAACGGAAGGCCAGAAAAAGGGGGGAGGGGTAGGCATGTACATTAAAGAGGATTTAAAACCGTCGCTGACCACAGACCTGGAAGACGTCAGCACCCCGGCTGAGGTATCGAAAGAAATTGGATGGGTAAGGATCAATCTGAGAAACAAAAGTATTGCCCTTGGGGTTGTGTATTGTGCGATGGAGGGAAGTAAACCCGAGTGGAATGATTTGATATACTCAACACTAAGGTCCAATATCACCGAACTACAAAACAAGGGGCTCGGTATAATTCTGAGGGGTGACTTTAATGCCTACATAGGTAATAATGAAGAAGGCATAGAGGGTGAGGACAAGAAAGTCAACAGGAATGGAAGGAAGCTGTTGAACTTCACAAACGAGCTCGGTCTGAAGATTCTGATCGAGGGACGCGAGGTGTAAGGGAAAATGGACCTGGGCGAGGAAGGACAGAAAATCAATAATCGACTTCATTCTCACAGATATTAATTTATGGAGGGAGGTGATAGGGGTAGAAGTGGATGATGAGGGTAAAATGGAGATGAGTAGGTGGAAAATGAGAGTGCCAACTCACTTTTGCACGTGTACATGTTCGTGTACACGTACGTGTACCCATAGAGTTCAGTGTTAAAATGTACAGAATTTTACAAAAACATTTTTGTACATTTTGAGTTGGAACTCTCACTCGTTCATCATCGCATTCTAGATGGTGTGATCAGTCGTTGGCGAATGAGTGAGAGTTCCAACTCACGATGCGCAGAAGAAATCGACCCTCGAATTTTTTCAACGTTCATCGTCGCGTTCTAGACGGTGCGATCAGTTGTTGACGAACGTGTTAAGAGTTCCAACTCATAATTAAGATGTTGAAAAAAAAAATAAATGGATGAAATTTCTCGAGGTTCGTCATCGCGTTCTAGACGGTGGTGGGTGCGATCCGGTCGTTTGACGAACGATTGAGAGTTCCAACTCAGAAGAAATCGGAGTTGGAAATCCTCGATCGTTCGTCGTGGCATTCTAGACGTCCGTTCGATCGTTGACGAACGCGCGGCGGTTTTCCAGGACAGAAATGCGAAAGATTAAGAATGTCGAAAAAATTAGAATTGACGAAATTTTCTCTACGTTTGTCATCGAGTCCCTAGACGGCGCGATCGACCGTGGACGAAAATGGCGAAGATTTCTAGTGGAGGAACAGATGAAAAATCTCGAGGAGTTTGAGATAAATTGTAACAGAATCACGAGATCCGCGAGAGGAAATAAAAAAGTGATTGATATAATATAGGAGAAAAAAAAAATATATAAATAAATAGTTATTTAAAAATAAATAAAATATCGAATCAAATGGATAATAAAATATACCTAAATCATGAACGATTCCAAGATTGTGAGAGTGTCATTTCTTCTAAAGGTGTTGATGAGAGCCTACACATTCTGCATGAATGAACAACTAGTTCATGTCTTGTTTGAACGATGCGTCGGGTGTCGGTTATCATCTAGACTTCGATCACAAGGATCATTCGTGTCTGTGATATAATATAAGAGAAAAAAAAATATATAAATAAATAGTTACTTAAAAATAAATAAAAATATTGAATCGAATAGATAATAAAATATATGTAAATCATGAACGATTCCAAGATTGTGAGAGCGTCGTTTCTTCTAAAGGCGTTGATGAGAGCCTACGCATTCTGCGTGAACGAACAACTAGTTCGCGTCTTGTTCGAACGATGTGCTGGGTGTTGGGATCATCTAGACTTCGATCACGAGGATCATTCGTGTCTGTGATATAATATAGGAGAAAAAAAAATATATAAATAAATAATTATTTAAAAATAAATAAAAATATTGAATTGAATAGATAATAAAATATACGTAAATCATAAACGATTCCAAGATTGTGAGAGCATCGTTTCTTCGAAAGGCGTTGATGAGAGCCTACGCAATCTAGTTTGCATCTTGTTTCAACGATGCGTCGGGTGTTGGGATCATCTAGACTTCGATCACGAGGATCATTCATGTCTGGCGATGGAAAGGGAAGACGTCGTCGTCAAGTATTTTGAACCGGCATTCGAATACGTTTGAATCGACGACGTGATCAAGTTTTATAAGAGATTAGTCTTCTGTAGCGGGCGAGACAAGCCCACCGGTTCGGAAGAAATGAAATTGTCACGTAGAAGTCTGACTTTAGAAGACAAGGGATGCGTCATGAAATTATTGCTGGAGTGGGTGTACAACACGACTAAGTTTTCTTGTTGATATAAATAAGGGAGAGAATAGAAAATAAAAATACATATGCACATAAATAATATAGATAAAAATTAGAAAGATAAAAAACACAAAAGAATAAAAACCAGAAATAAATTGTATCTGTAGTTAGATGACGACTAGGATGAGAAGCCAAGCGGCGTTTTGCCAATGGCACCATCGCTAGAAGAAAAAGAAAGAGGAGAGAGCTATCGCATCGATCAAATCAGTAGAATTCAATTCTATCTCACTCGAGAGAGACTCTCGTCGTTCTCTCAAGAAGAAGTATTTGCGCCTCGTGAAATTCGTCGACGTGGTAGACACAACACTCATCACGATTTCCATGGGTTTGGAATTGGCCGGCACTGGATTGTTGTCGACGGCAGCCGGCGTTCTGATCATGTTGACCATAGAAGGAGTGGCTCTCTCCGCCGGATTGTTTAGTAGGAAATTATATCTGAAGGCTAGGAAACATGAAAAGATTCGCGTCTTGGCCGACTCCAAGATCGACACGCTAACCAAAATGATCTCGATGGCGTTGACTGAAATAATACATATATAATAAGAATAGAATTTGTTAAGGAAAAAAAAAATATATATTAAATTTATATATATAAAATTAAGAAAAAAAAATACGAAATTATTTAAATAACCCTCAAAAAAAAAATGTATTGCGTAAAGTGTAAGAGAGTTACAGAGACGGGTAATTCTCAAGAAGTACGAACTAGAAACGACAGACATATGCTTCACAGAATTTTTAAAAAAAAAACGATGAGAGGCAAAGGCATCGCGAATAAAATGATCAATAATCTACCTTTCGAAACGCATCTGCAAGGTCACAGTTTCACAGGACCTGGGACCAAATTGAACAAGAGACTCAATGCCGATCTGACTCCTAAATCTTGGAGCAAACCCTTGAATAGGGTGGATGGGGCCGCATACGATCATGATCTGTGCTACGCCAGACATCCCGACACCAAGATTCGCAATGACGTCGGCGATAAAAACATGTTGGCGAAATTGAGAGACATATCGAATCCGACCAGGAGAGAGAAACTCGAACGTTCGCTGGTCGGAAAAGTGATCGGTGCGAAACATCGATTCAGATGGGGCATTAAAAAAAAGCGCCTTGGAAAAGAAGAAGAAGCGATTATTGACGAGCGAATTGGCCGAGGAGCTACACAAACCCATCGTGCATAGATTTCAAAAGAGAAGGGTGTTCGTGATGGGTCTGGACGACATTTGGTCTGCCGACTTGGTCAACATGAGATCGTTTTCGAGGTGGAACGAGGGCGTCAAATATCTATTGACGGTCATTGACGTGTTTTCCAAATACGGTTGGATCAGAACCTTGAAGAATAAATCAGGATCTTGCGTCGCCAAGGCTTGGAAGAGTGTGTTCGACTCGTCTTCTCAAAAACTGAATAAATTGTGGGTGGACAAGGCGAAGGAATTCTACAACAAGGACATTCGTCAATTGGTCAACCTCTATTCGATCGAAAATGAAGAGAAAGCCAGCATTGTGGAACGTTGGAATCAAACGATGAAGGAAAAGATGCACAGGTACTTCACGGTGAATTCGACCAAGAAATACATATACGCTCTGAAAAGTCTGGTCGAAGATTACAATAACGCGCAACACAGATCGATCAAGATGACTCCCACCAAAGCTAGCGATCCTCGATACGAAAAATGGGTCTACGCAAATCTATATCCCGAAAGATCTAAGATCAGGAAGGAGTCTAGACCGCTGAAATTTGCGGTCAGCGATCGAGTGAGAGTCTATCCTTATAAGAAGCACTTCAAAAAGGGTTACACTCCTCGATGGACCACAGAAATCTTTGTGATAATCAGAATATTTCACACTGATCCGTGACTTATGAAATCAAAGCTTTGGATAGTGAAGAGATCATCAGAAAATTTTACGAACAACAATTGCAGAAGAAAAAGTTTTAATAAAAAAAAATATATATATTAACATTTCTTTAACATTTTCTTGTTTACACACATATATATAAAGGAAAAAAAAACTAATAATAATAAAAATAATTGAAACTATTTTTAGAAAAAAGCAAATGAATTAATAAACAGAAAAAAAATAAAACCTCAAAAAATGACAAATATACTAGATATTGCACAAGGCATACTGAAAGACGAAAGTATTGAGGAATACGAGGTTCACGAATACAAGCTGATAACCAGAATGAGTTTGAACAATGCGGGAGAGATAAGAATCAATGTCAAAACCCAAGATCTATTCGTTCATCCTAGCGAGAGTTACATAGTGGTGCAGGGACATCTCACCAAGGAAGATGGGAGTGAATACGCTGATGATGACATGGTCACTCTAGCCAATAATGGCATCATGCATCTATTCAGTAATATAAAATACTTGTTATCCAGACAAGAGATAGAATCCGTGTTTCATCCATGTCAGGCCACCATGATGTTCAGACTCTTGACATATCCGGATGATTTTTGGAAATCAAAATCAGTTGTGGGTGAAAGACACCGTCGGCCCTGCTAACACCGGGGCCGCCGCGATTTTCGACTACGTCGTCAAGACGTCCAGACCAAAAGGAACGTTTTCGTTCAGGATACCTTTGAAACACATCTTCAGATTTGTGGACGATTGCAACAAGATCATGTACGGATTCAAATGGAATCTGACGTTGATTCGAAAGGGAAACGACGATGCGATAGTGAAACTCTCCATGACCGATGTGGCTAAGTTAACTCTACACAAGATATCGTGGTTTGTTCTACACGTGCAGCCTTCGACCGTGGAAAAAATGCGTCTCTACAAGATCATAGAATCCAAGAGTAAATTAGCCCGTGGGATTTAGAATGAGACAGTGCGACATGGCTAGCATTCCACCTTCCACGAATCACTTCGATTGGAGATTGACCGTGAAATCCGCTTCCGAGAGACTGCATTTCATCATGGTCGCGTTTCAGACTGACAGGGATGGGTCTCAAGAAAAAAAATTGTCGCTGTTCAATCACTGCAATTTGAGAAACATGCAAGTATTTCTGAACGCCATGAGATATCCCACAATCTATTACAATGCATCGTTCAACAAGAATGATTTCTGCAGACTGTATGGTGAAAAGAAGCAGAAAGAAGTATCACGTTCTGGACGAATTCTTGAGCCACCCTAATATATCTCCCACCAAAGACAAGTCAATGTATCCCATGTTCGTATTCGACGTCAGTAAACAGAGTAAACAACTCAAGAGTAGCGTCTTAGACATTCAGATCAAGATGCAGTTCAATAGGAACGTGCCGAGAAAAACCGAGGCCTTTGACCTGGTCCTATCGGATAGAGAATTACAATTCAAATCGGATGGAAATAAGATGTCGATCATTTGATAAAAATAAAATAAGTAATTATTAATAAACAAAAAACCAAAAGTACTAATTAAAAAAAATAATTACAAAAATGAATGATAAAGAAAGAGAGTACTTGAGAAGAAACAGACGTGGTTTGATTAAAAATATTTTGCAAAGATTCGCTAGCAGTAATTCTAGACACTTTAGTCAGAACAGAACCTTTGATATTCACCAACTATATGAGATGCGAAATCAAAAGTAAAATCTTGAAGAAGATAAGACCAGAAAACTTTTAGACATGTTGACGTATAGAGGACCGACTGCTTTTTGATAATTTATAAAAGCTCTCCGAAATGCCAAAATAGATGTTGATGCGTGTTTTGAGATAGGCGATCCAATTTCACGAGATGAAACATTACAAGAAATAACATATTAAAAACAAAAAAAACAAAAAAACAAAAAAAAAAAAAAAGTAATGGGATCTAGAGAGATTGAACATCTTTCTAAATCTCATTACTTTTTATTTTTTTTTGTTTTTTGTTTTTAGTTTTTTTGTTTTTAATAATTATGCATTATTTTTAATTAATTATTTCCACACGTTCACTGTTTCTTCAGAGAAAGAAGAAAATTTCCAGAGAAAGTTCGATCAGTAGGCTCACCACGGAAGTCGTGGCTTCAGGATTTTTGGTTTTCGTCCTGAAATTAATCCTGTCTCCGGCGTTCACTATGAGAGGCGTGCTGAACGTGCTGACATTCGAGTGTTGATTCTCGGTCTTTTCGACGCTGTATCTCTTATCGCACCCTATTTCGTTCACCATGAGATTGACGACCACTCTGTTATTCAAATCCAGAGACATTTGAATGATTTCGCCTCCCAATGGCATGGGATATCCCACCTGACCGTGTAGCAATCCGCTACCTCCATTTCCGAAAGACCATTCGGCTTTTCCCTCGTCTAATGCACCGCTCTCCTCGGCCCACATGCTGATCAATTGCCTGGCGTATTTGACTTTCTCCACCACTGAAATCAGGGTGCAGGCGTCCGACATGTGCATGGGATCTGGCAGATTCGTGAGCGCGTGTCCGCCCATGTCTAGATTACCTTCCATGATGTCGCCCTTTCTCCAGACTGAGTTGTCGTCCACGTACTGCCTACTAACCGCGCTGGAATCGAATTCAGGATCGTGATCGAGACCGAATAAATTCTGACCGTTCATGTTGATGCCACCCTTCATGGTTCCGTCAGATTGTTTGTTCAGGTAGAGATCGCCCACTTGCGATTCTATGTACTCTTGAGATCGCATCACGGCAGAATCCACGTAGCTCTTGTTGACCATGGTGGAGTCCTCGCCCGCATCATCAATCTTTGACAGATTCAATATCTTGTTGAATCCCGCATTCAGATCCGATTTCATTTCTCATCTGACAGACTTTCTCTGTTCCAGGTCTATGTAGTGTTTGGTCGCCACGTCCTTGGGATTCGTGGGAGTGGCCACGTTCATTATCTTGTTAGAATTGGCATTCAATTCTGATTGCATCGTTTTCTGAACGTATCTACCTCTCAGGTGTTCGCTGAATTGCGCGTGAGAGTCGTCCACGTATTTCTTGGTCGTGGCATCGGTGGAATCTATGGGATTCGTGACGTTCACCAAACGTTTGGATTTCAGATCTAGATTGTTGGTCATGGGTCTATCCACATAATTATCTCTCATGATTCATTTGAAATCCTCGTTCCCCCTGTCGCCGTATTTTTTAGTCGTCGCATCTGCGAGATCTACCGGCTCCGGAAGATTGTAGAGCTTGTTATTGTTCATGTTCGAAGGTCCCTCTCGAGGTTCATATCTCCGAATGTAACGTTCGTCCAAGTTGGCAACGTCATAACCATCGCCGACTTTGATCTTCTTCCTCTTCTTTTTGGGGTGACTTTCGTCGTCACTCCTACCAAATTTATCGACTGGCATGTTTTTGTTTTTTTTTAAATATATTTCAACACAGTTTTTAAGAATGAATTATTTTTCACTTATTTTATTTTTTGCTCTATTCGATTAAGTTTTTTTTAAAATAATTTTTACCTTTATATATATATATAAATATAAAAAACTCTCTCTAATGTAAATCATTGAGAATGTCTTGAAACCGATCTCCTTCTGACCATCTCTTGAGAATGTAGAGACACAGGTGACCACAAAATACTTGATCCGGCGATTGTACTCGTTCTGTACTGTTACGAACCACTGATTCATCGAAATAGTTCTTTATTTCTTTCGGAGGCGAGATTCCGTAGCTGTCGAAATAATAATTCTTCTTCACGTACTTGAACCACGTCACCCAGTGAGTGCCTTCGCCTGATACATCGTCCAGATTTAAAGTTCCACATTCCAATTGTCGTCGAGGTCTTCTCTTCGGCAAGGCATCACTGGAAAACACGCCTCGAAAATCTTTGATTTTCAAGGCTTTCGCCACATTCAACAGATCGATGTTGGATAGGGGTTCGTTAGGTAAGATGACACCTTCTACGGATATCCATATTTTCTTATTCATAAATGTATAAATTTTTTTTATTTATTTTATTATAATTCACTAAATGACGGAATTTTTATTTTTTTCTTTTCTAAACTAAATTTTTCGATGTCTCTATCGATTTCCATAGTCTTGTATTCGTCCAATTCCTCTTGATTTTCTGGAATCCTCTCGTCATTAGTCATATCCAAAACCCAATGTCCGAGCGCCAAAGTGCTTATTTTATCGTCTAACACGATTCTCTTATCGTCGTCGGCCGTCAGTGAAATCTTGTTGATTATTTCGGTATACAAGTTGAGATTGTCACTTCGAATCGACTTCATAGTCTTGTACACTGGTCCACTTCCGAACAGACAATCTTTTCTTTTCTTTAACACGCACACTTGAATCCCTTTACACTTCTTGATCTCTTTGCCTTCTAGGTGATAAGCGTACAGTTTGGGTCTCAAACCCACGAATTCGGCGATTTGTTTACCACCGCTCTCGTACTTAAATTTACCCAACACCTTCTTGTTGTCATTCGATTGAATGTTGGATGGGTGATCGACGAGATAATTGCTCGTGTCGAACCACGTGGCCACGTCCGGAGATATATCTCGGTAGATGCCTTTCATCTCTATCTCATAAACCAAACTGTCCATGTCGGTGAACAGTAGTTTGGCTTTCTCGCTGAATTTCCGTTTGACGTAATCATAGTGAAACTCATACATCAATTGCTTGCTGATATCTAAGATGATCGGTCCGAGATAATAGGGTTTGTCGAACCTCAGGTGCGTGCTTTGCCTGTGAACAGCCACTAGATTTTCATCGAATATGGTTCGGTGTCTGTAATTGGGTTTTGCCACTAATTTTTTAGCTCTTTTCTCAGACGTGACGAGTCAAATGTCGGTTCTCTTCCTGATGTTTTACATCGATTTACCATACACGCAGTTGTTCATGAGTTTGAAGAAATCTTTTTTGAAATCGTTCTCGGCTCAAATTCTGAGATTCATGTTGAGATCAATGTATTTTTTCATCCAAGGCTCTTCGTCGAATCGAATGACGCAATGTATGTCGAGTAATTTCATCCCGTGATCGACATATTGTTTCAAATTCTCACTGTAGACGATGTACTTATGTTTGTTATATAAACTGGGAACGAATTTTTCGTCGTCTCTTTTGACCAGTTCCATTCGTTCGTTTTTCTTTTTTTCTTTTCTAAACTAAATCTTTCGATGTCTCTATCGATTTCCATAGTCTTGTATTCGTCTAATTCCTCTTGATTTTCTGGAATCCTCTCGTCATTAGTCATATCCAAAACCCAATGTCCGATCGCCAAAGTGCTTATTTTATCGTCTAACACGATTCTCTTATCGTCATCGGCCGTCAGTGAAATCTTGTTGATTATTTCGGTATACAAGTTGTGATTGTCACTTCGAATCGATTTCATAGTCTTGTACACTGGTCCACTTCTGAACAGACAATCTTTTCTTTTCTTTAACACGCACGCTTGAATCCCTTTACACTTCTTGATCTCTTTGCCTTCTAGGTGATAAACGTACAGTTTGGGTCTCAAACCCACGAATTCGGCGATTTGTTTTCCACCGCTCTCGTACCAGTGTATATATTTGTATTGCCACCAAGTGTGGTCACACTTTTTGAGCTCCTGCTGTTTCATAGTTTTCTACTGGACATTTTTGGATTTATCTGCTGGAAATTGCAGTACATATTCCTTACAAGTTGTGCATTATTTTGATGTGACTTTGAAGATAAAATTGTTCATCATTTTTGTGTTTTAACAAACAAAAAACTCTGAAATTAACTGAATATTTCTCCATCTTGGATTCTTTCCTCAGGTGCAGAGTTAATCCTGATTATAACACCTATTGTTCTGAACCAGATTGGACTGTTAAACCCATTGAGCATCGACCTAAAGCATATGTTTTTAAAGCCTTGAAAAAACAAAGAATACTAAAACCAGAATTTTGTTTTACCAACAACAGCTCAGATAAAGTATACCAACCAAGGAGATTAAAAATTCAACACAGACAAGCAATAAGACCAAAGCCTATTAACTCTGGTGTGAATACCAACAACATTCATGTTATCAGCATAGATACCACTACTCTTTCCCAGAAAAAAGTACCTCTTTTGAACTCCGGACTACTGAATACAAGATCTGTTGCTGGAAAGGAACATGACCTAAAGGACTTCATACAAGACAACAATCTCAGTGTTTTGGCTCTAACGGAAACATGGTTGAAAGAAAATGATAGTGACAGTTTTTCTATTGGACAACTATTGCCACCAGGTTTCTCCATTTTACATAACTCACGGGGGAGCCGAGGTGGTGGTGTAGCTGTCATCCACAGCAATGCCCTAAAAGTAAAACATCATCCTGACACCTATAAAACTCAGCCATCTTTTGAAATGCTAGACTGCCTCATGTCGACCAACAGTTCACTTCGATTACTCACAGTTTACCGACCGACACCATCAAAAAGAAACAAACTTACATCAGCACAATTTTTAAATGAATTCTCAGAATGTCTGTCCTTCTATGCCTTGTCTGGAGGAGATATAGCTATTGCCGGCGACTTCAATATCCATGTTGACAATTTAAATGACACTTTTACGAAGCAATTTACTAATCTGTTCGATTCATTCGGCTATTTGCAACTGGTTTTGAAACCTACCCACAACAGAGGACACACCTTGGATCTAATTCTTGTTCGTCAAAGTAACAGCACGTCAGTACAAAACTCTATGTCACAGATCCAGCATTATCTGATCACTATGCAGTCTTGGCTGAATTGACACTAGCAACCTCCAAAATTCCTCCCAAGAAAATTACTTATCGAAAATATAAATGCATCAACATTGATTCCTTGAAAATGGATATAAGTTCATCAACACTGTCTCCAAATTATTTTTGTAGTAGTCATGGATCATCTGAGCAACTGCTATCTTTATTTGAAGAAACTCTTAAGGGCATCATGGTTGAACATGCACCACCGAAGTCAAAAGTTATAACTCATAGGGAAAAAGTGGAGTGGTTTACAGAAGACGTTAGAGCTGCTAAACAACAGCGTCGCAGACTTGAGCGTCTATACAACAAAACGAAGCTTGAGATTCACCGGCAGATGTTCCGCCACCAAAGAAATACAACTAATAAGATCATCAAAAAAGCGAAGAGGGAGTACTACAATTCTCTGATAGAGGGGTCATCAAATACTAGGGTGTTATTCTCGGTAACCAATAGTCTCCTTGGTAAAGAACAAAAAGTCATTCTCCCAGATCATCTAAATACCAACGAAATTCTGGAAAAATTCAGTGATTTGTTTCATAACCAAAATTCAATTAATCCTGGATAGTATACCATCACGTGAACCACCAGAGTTTGATCAACTTGACATAAAAATATATTTTTCCAGTTTTCACACTGTCTTGGAAGAAAATATTCGAAATATGATTTTGTCATCATCCAATAAATCCAATGATCTAGATGAAATTCCAACATTCCTTCTGAAAGAGACAATTGATCATCTTCTGCCAGCCACATCATCTATTATATCTGCATCCCTTCATGGGGGATTTGTTCCACGCCCACTGAAAAAAGCACTTGTTACTCCACTCATCAAGAAGCCATCTCTTGATCCTGACAACCTGAAGAATTATCGACCAGTATCGAACCTCTCTTTCCTGTCTAAATTGTTGGAAAAGGTTGTTGCTTCACAACTCAAAAAACATCTGCATGAAAATGATCTTTTAGAGCCTTTCCAGTCTGCATACAGAGCCAATCACAGTACAGAGACAGCTTTACTGCGAGTCAACAACGACATTGTTAAATCAGTGTCTGAGGGTAAGGCTGTACTGCTTGTTCTCTTGGATTTGTCAGCAGCATTCGACACAGTCGACCATGATATTCTTTTGCAGACATTGACACAGCATGGCATATGTGAAACTGTCTTATCATGGTTTGCATCATATCTAGAAGGTCGCAGTCAACAAATATATATCAACAAGACCGGTTCAGAAAGCAAGATGTTAAAGTGTGATGTTCCTCAGGGCTCAGTTCTTGGTCCACTTTTGTTTACTCTATACACTTCCTCTCTGGGTCGTCTTCTTAAAAGGCATGGCATATCATATCATCTGTATGTGGATGATACCCAACTGTACATTACATTTAATTCATCTCTTCAAAGTGACTCAATCTTTGCAATCAGCAACATGGAAACTTGCATAAATCTGGTTTCAGGAATGGATGATAGATTTTAAACTGAAAATGAATGACTCTAAAACAGAATTCTTAGTGATATCCGGGGTTCGCATGCTTACACCCACTGTTACATCAATTCAGGTTGGAAACAACATCACCATGAAAAGTGAATCGGCCAGGAATATTGGACTGATTATGGACTCAAATTTAAAGCTAGACATCCATATCAATAAAATATGTTAAAAATGTTAGTGGCAGCTTCGGAATATTGGAAGACTGAGAACTTATCTTAACCAGTCAGCACTTAAAAAACTTGTGCATTCCTACATCACCTCACAACTAGACTATTGTAATTCAGTGTTTGTGGGGCTGCCGCAGTATTTGATTCAGAACCTTCAAAAAGTTCAGAATATTGCTGCTAGGATAATTACTGGTACCAAATGCTCTGAACACATAACACCTGTTTTAAGACAATTACATTGGCTTCCAGTTAAACAGAGAATCAATTTCAAAATATTGATTTTAGTATTCAAATGTATCCACAAACTGACTCCAGTTTACCCGCAAGAGCTCATCACTGTATACACTCCATCTCGCAGTCTGAGATCTAAAGATCAAATTCAACTAGTCATACCTTTTAGCAGATCTAATCTGGCTAATGATCGTGTGTTCTCCATCGTGGGTCCAAGATTGTGGAATGTGTTGCCTATTAGTGTCAGAAATTCAGAAACTATCAACATCTTCAAAAGAAATCTTAAAACTTTCCTATTTACTGAAGCATTCTCCTGAACCTCCCTAGAGGAAACTGAAACATGTGACTCTTGATTTTCAGAAAAGTGTATTTTATTTCTGTGAAGCGTTTTAGGGCACTCTCTTTCCTGTTTTTCTAGGTATCTGTCGATGTGTTCTTTCCCTATTATTGATATTGCTCTTTCTATGGATTTTTCTGTTCTTCGCAGGAATTCGTCTAATTCTTCCTTCCATGGCACCTACTCGGATTCCGAGATGTTTGTGTCCGGGTTGGAGCTCTTGGTCAAAAGAGTAGGATTCGTTGGAGTAGGGGGGTCGAGAAAACGTCATCCGGTCCCTCCTCATCCACCAAGGACATGTTGCTTTCCTCCAGCCCATCCTCAGGTGAGGAGTGGATTGGGTGGAATTTAACGAGTCCTCTGATACTCCTTCATCCTCCGGCATAACCTCTCTCGAGGAAATATCCGGGTTGGATTGGGGGTATCTGGTGAGTAAGGGGTAGGACGAATGGTGTCCCTCTCTTACTCTTTCTCTTTCGTCTCCTTACTCTTTTTCGCAAGAAACTCTGTCAGTCGGCGGGCATCACGGCGTCTCGCGGAGGGTCCCTTCTTCTTCTTATTCTTAATTTTTTCCTCTACAAGTTCGGCGGTCTTTTTATCCTTCTTCAGGTGGAGACCAGTTTGAGAGGGGATCCTCTCACGAAAGGTACTACCACTCCCTGAAGATGGTGTGGCTGTGTTTCTCACCAACTCCAAAGTAAGCTGAACACAGTCCACTTTTACCTGGGGAGTCCAGGTAGAAAGACGGTCCATGTTCAGCCACTTCAGAGTTGTCGCTGCAAATCCGGCTGGTAATTCCATAGCTCTAATTAGTAGGTCTTCGCACCTCGGTGTCCAGAGTGCGAGTGAAATCTGATAAAAAGCTCCAATCTCGCTTGCCTTTTATTGTCATCTCCCGTATCACATATCTATTGACCACGTCGAAAATACTGCGTGGCGCGATCTGATTGGATACTTGTTTTCGCTAATCAGAGAACACCTATGTGGGATTTTACAACACGCTTATCTATTAGTCACATGGAAAATACCGCCGTGTGCCACGATCTGATTGAACAACTGTTTGACCAATCAGATACCACCCTGCTCCCATAAGATACCCGTTTCGACCAATCAGACACTGCCACGATTTTACTGGGTTATCAAACTCTGCGACGTGACATAATCGTATTGATGACATAATCAAACATGCCAGATGTTGTTTATCATTATAAGCCTCTTATCTGTGACATCCCTTAACAAAGGGAACTTCTATCTAGTTACCCTTATCATAATCTTCCTACATAATCAAACCCCTGTGCAAACAATTCAGATGACTCTATCATATCTCGTCTCACCAGCAAAGACCAAGTGTTCGCTATCTTTATGACATGTCTAAACAAACCAGTCAGTCTTCAAATTAATCTTTTTGTATGTACATAACATCAGATGTATGGACTTTATCGTAATCTTCTTACTTAATTGTTTAGTCACTCCAGGCAGTCTTCAAAATAGGCTGTTTGTATATATTTACATGTCCATGACAACACATTTTTCTTAGAACATACATTTACCAAGAAATAAAGTTATTTAAGGGAGGGATGGGGAGGGGGAGCTCTTTTGTTAGTAGTAACGTGCGACGCCTCAGTTTGGAAGTCCCCCATCTTTAGGCTGGCCATGAAAGGGCTTTGAAGGAACAGTCCAGGCGTTTGGTGAGGAGGGACTGGGATTTTGGAAGGGGGGAGGGGCTACATACAGGAAAAGCCATAACAATGTGGGGAAATCCTAAATGGGCTATACATAGCTCGGACCCCTTTGAAGCAGACCCTAAAATGGGCTTTGAGGGATAGCCCAAAAATAGGGTATACATACAGGGCAGAAAGGGGGATGGGGCGCCTAAAATAGCTAGGCCTCATGTGGAGGGGAGAGGACGCCTAAAAACACCTAACGGATTTGGGCGTCGAGGTCAATGACCTTGGTCATGGTCTGACCTCGAGGTCCTGCCAAAGGGAGTCGAATCATGCGAGCTATACTACTCATCAAGCTCTCCAACCTTTTAATTCGACAGATGTTCTTCGAATATACGCAAATAGGTTTGCGAATTATCACAATGATGTGCAATATATCGGAAACGTATTTGCGAATAATCGAAAGATTTAGCTTCTCGAAATTCATGAAAGTCTGCGAATATTAGCAATGCAATGTTTTTTTTAATTTATTTTTTTAAAACTTTATTTCTTTATTTTTTTCTATGCTTTTTATTTTAGCTTTATTACCGTAATGTTTTGTCGCTCCTTACCGTTTCTACTAAGACATGATTCCCGGAAGTCAGTTGTGCCATTTACTGCAGTTCAAACACATGAATAGAAAATTCATTGAGTAAAGGTTAAATACAATCGTTAGTTCATAATACAACCACGAGAGAAAGAGGTTTCCATTTGTGGAATTACAGCTCTGTAAAAAAAAAACAAATCAATTCAAGCCCCAACATAATTGTTTTTCTGATAGTTTCCAAGCATTGTATACTTCACTCCAAAGTTGCCAAAATCGTCCTTCGAAATTGTATGATAAATCGTTCTTTGCCCTTTTTAAGCGTTTGGCCCATTGCAAATGACACAACTTACTTCAAGGAATGGTTTCTTACTCGCTACAATATAATCAACGATCCCCATCAGAATTGAAACCCTTTCGAGCAGGTTAACTCTGAGCCATCGTGCCTTTCACTATTGAAACGGCATGCCATTGACGTCATTCCCTGATTTACTCGGATGTGATTTGGCAGTGGTGGGTTAAATTTCACTCGATTGATAATGCGCGATCATGCCATCATCATGACATTAATATGTTCAATGAGTAAACCTTAACTGTGTTCAAACTGTTCCAAAAATTTCCGTTCGAATAAAGACACGGAGGTTTCTGTAATTATGAACTGCATCTTCAAGATTTTTTGGTGGTGTCAAGGAATTTTTCTGAAAAATTATGTTGCAAAGTTCTTTGATTTCAAGATCTTTGGGTCTTCTTTGGTTGATTTTGCATTCTCCTAGGCACACGTCAACAGCGTCAGGGTCAACTTGGATAGCACAGTCGGCAGTCCCATACAAACTTAGTAAGTTGTACAAAAGACACGGTCGACCGCATGGTACTTTCTGGTTCTTCTGATATCGAATGTGGTGGGTGTTCCAACAGCTCGCCGCATCGTCAATATTCTCCTGTAATGAAATCGAAAATGCAGTGTCTTAGATGAGTTTCCAATATATCAGAACACCCAGGGAGTAAGAGATGCAAGCAATTCAATATAAAGGATAGGAGTGGTTTTTTCTCTTGCAATCGAAAAAAATTATTTGCAATTTTTTTCCAGACTGATTTATTCACATTTCTTTAAATAACAGAGGACCTCTGATGTATTTCTTAAGTGCTATTAGTCTCCAAGAGAATTAAACACGCTAGATACCATATGGGGGTGGATCATACCTATATATCCTACACAGAATTATAGAAGGTCAATGGGTCAGTATATGCTAACTGATCATCACAGCAAGGCGATTTTGGGGAAACAAAAACGTCAGTAAAACATTTGAAAGCGGTATCTGTGACAATTGTGAAGGAGCATTAGGACCACTGCAAAATAAAAAAAAAAACTATTTCACAAGACGATATCTCGACTTAATATGTCGAGTTTTCGGTGTAATAACTCGAGATCTCGACATAGTATCTCAAGACATCGACTTACTACTTCAAGATCTCAACTTAATAACTCGAGACCTCGACATTATAACTCGAGTTATTAAGTCGAGATCTCGATATACCAAGTCGCGATCTCGAGTTATTAAGTTGAGGTCTCGAGGTATTGGGTCGCGATCTCAAATTATTATGTCAAGATCTCGAGTTATTAAGTCGAAATATCGAGTTATTAAGTCGAGATATCGAGTTATAAAGTCAAAATGTCGAGATACTTTACAAAGGGAACTTCTATCTAGTAACCCTTATTATAAGCTTCTTACGTATGTTGAGATTTCAAGTTATTAAGTCGAGACCGCGAGTTATTATGTCAATATCTTGAGTTGTTATGTCGAGATCTCGAGATACCAAGTCAAGATCTCGATTTGCTAAGTCGAGATCTCGATCATAAAATCGAGATCTCGATCATAAAATTGAGATCTCGAGTTATTATGTCGAAATCTAGAGTTACGCAGTTGAGATCTCCAGTTATTGTGTCGAGATCGCGAGTTAAGTCGAGATCTCGAGATGCTAAGTCGAGATGTCGAGTTAGTATGCCAAGATCTTGTGATATTTAAGTTGAGATCTTGACATCTTTAAGTCGAAATCTCGAGATGCTATGTCCAGATCTCGAGTTATTAAGTCGATATCTTGAGATACTATTTTGAAAACTCGAGATTTTAAGTCGAGATCTTAAGATATTTAAGTCGAGATCTTAAGATATTTAAGTCGAGATATCGAGATATTAAGTTGAGATATCGAGTTATCACGTCGTGATCTCAAGTTACTAAGTCGAGAAGTCGAGAACTCGAGATACCAAGTCGAGATCTCGAGTTATTGTCGAGATGTCGAGATAGTAAGTCAAGATCTCGAGTTATTCAAGTCGAGATCTCGAGTTATTAAGTCGATATCTCGAGATGCTATGTCGAGAACTCGAGATTTTAAACCAAGATGTTAAGATATTTAAGTCGAGATCTCCAGATACTATGTCTAGATCTGGAGTTATTAAACCAGGATCTCAAGATACTATGTCGAGATCTTGAGATACTATGTCGAGGTCTCGAGTTGCTAAGTCGAGAGCTCGACATACTATGTCCAGATCTCGTGTTATGAAGTCCGAAGTTCAACATATAAAGTCGAGATCTCAACTTATGAAATATATTTTTTTTTTGATTTACGCAATAATCCTAATGTTCCTTTGTGGAAAACCCAATGGTTTCGTTGCAGAATAAAATATAAAACTGCATGATATTAAGTCGAGATCTCGAATATGTTAGGTCGAGATATCAAGATGCTATGTAGTAATCTCGAGTTATTAACGTGAGATCTTGAGATATTATGTCGAGAGTTCCAGATATTTAAGTCAAGATCTCGAGTTGTTAAGTCGAGATCTCGAGTTACTAAGTGGAGATCTCGAGATATATGTTGAGATCTCGAGTTATCAAGTCGAAATTTCAACATATTAAGTCGAGATCTTGACTTACATGTGTGAAATAGGTTTTTTTATTTATGCAATGACCATAAAGTCCATAGAAAACTCAATGGTGTCATTGCAAAATAAAATATAAACCTGCATGATATCATTGGCCGACTCTGATTTATCGATTCATAATAGCTTTGATATGATCCTGATCACTCAAAAGCACATGAGCAGCACAGGTCGTATGCTTCATCCCAATTTTGGATGATCCCGCGGATGACCCTGGTAGTGACGTCATAGTTACGTGATGAGGGCCGCCATCTTGGTTGTCATGTTAACGCGTGTGATTTACCATCTTGTGACGTCATTGTCTGGGAGATACGTGGCTGTTAGTGCACATGCGTAGCACGTGTTGTTATGGTAATATTTTCGTGGTCCATTTTGTATACTGGAGACGCCGCCATCTTGGTTTCTATGGTGGCACGTGGTTGCTATAAGACTGGAAGGCGTCTAATAAGACGGGAGTATGTTTTGGGGGTGTGTTCAATCGTATTGGTGTATTGCCCCGTATCCAGAACCATTGGTTCCTACCTATAATTATCCAAATAAACCCGACAATCACCAGAAATCTCCAAAACTATACATCTGGCTCGTATTCACCTAGAATTCTCATAGTCGCAGGCCTATTCCTAGCTTCCAAAACCAAAGCAAATCATTTCAATACTACTAATACCGTTACTACCACTATTGATACTGCCACTACTACTACTTCTAATGCTAGTAGTAGCACTACTACGACTAACACTACTACCAATACGACAGAATGTACCTACCACCCCCACTACTAATACTACTGCCACTGGTCCTACCTATACTAACACCACCACTACCACCACTCCCACTTCCATCTACCACTAGTGCTACTACAACTGAATACTACTACTGGCACTAACACTGCTGTGAACACTGGTACTACTATTGTTACTACGTCTAATAGTACTACTACGTTAGATGACCCAAATGCATCACACCTTATCTGCCAATGCAATACCATGCCCAAGTGAATGCTCTTACGACACTTCGACTCGTCTGTTAAGCACAACAAGAGCAATAAGTATGGAGTTCCTGAGACGACACGCCAATCGCCATTCGCCAATTGCCGATTATCGTAATTTTAAAATGGCCGCGCCCATGTAGTAAAAAAGACGATTTTCGGTATGGAGTGGAATTTTTCGCAGCTGTGTGTTTAAAATGTTCAGATCTTTTCAGTGTCTGTCGAAATATCATTCAAAATGATTTTGTGATGTGTCTGAGCTAAAATGAGTTTATGACATTGAAAACAACAGCAGTCGACGCATTTTAAATGTACGGGGACATGTCGATTTACTGTGAAATATCGCTCGACGCCAGTCATTCATGTTAACTCGAACCACACTGGTCATATTTTTTCAAGTATGGTTCATTAGTTAGTTACTAATAAGATATTTTGTCCGATTTCTTTTTCAGTTCCATCAATACATCTCTAATAGAGTTCATGTGGCAGTGGTTTTCTTTTTGTATGGCTGTAGTATCATGCCCTTGTAAATGCGTTTCATAATATGCATTCCTTTTGTATAGTACTATTGTCTACATTTGAGCAGCACAATGAAGATTGGACAAAGAAATCAGAGAAAAAGACAATGTAACCTTGTATGAATGGAACTGAAAAGGGAAATGAGAAAAATATCTCATTAGTAACTACCTAATGAACCATAACTAAAATAATATTACCATTGTTATTAATTAAACATTTCCTTTACTTTGATTTCACCACTTTTACATGTTTATGGATTGCTGTAACTTACATTTATAGTGATGAAATTAAACATGCCAATGACATTATGTCACATCAGAGAGCACTCCCCCACCCCCCCCCCCCCACCCCCACCCCCCCACCCCCACCCCACTGCTCACAAAAATACCTGACACCATCTGCCAAAACCACAGGTACATGGGGATGGAACTTGTTAATAATGTTACAATTATTTGAGAATAAAATATTAATTGATAAGCACGACTGAATACACCCCCACCTACCTACCCACACCACCCACTCCCTCAATAATTATAATATTGAAGGGGGTATCCACTTTTGCTAATCCAAATTTATTTAATAATATTTTATTAAAATTAAAACGCGTTGAATGTTGTTGTTTCCCATGTCATAAACTCAATTTTGTTTAGACCAATCATAACATCCTTTTAAATGATAGTTTGACAGACACTGAAAAGATTTTATGCACGCAACATTAAAAAATCGAACTCGTACTGAATTAGAATTTGTGTGCAAAATGGAGGGGTTTTTGATCATCTACCGATATTTTCAACAATTTTGTCCTGGAGTTTTTCAAAACTCCCCTCCCCCCAGCCACCTTCTTTTCCCATGAAAACAGTCTGGCTTCGGGCCTGACTGAAAATCGTCTTTCTAATTTATACAAGGGCGCAGCCATTTTATAATGATAATAATTGACAACAGCGATTGGCGAATAGCGATGGACGAATAGCGATTGCCTTTTTTTCTTTTTTTTATTAGGGTTTAACGACACATTAACATCCAGGGTCATATCATGTCGGTGACAGTTTTACGGGTGGAGGAAGCCGGAGTACCCGGAGAGAACCACCCGGCAACGACGAGCAGCTGTCAGCTCTCCAACATCGTAACTCTGAACTCTGCACCGCGGCACGGGCAGGGTTAGATTGGTTGAAGACATGCGCACCATCGACGTGCAGTATGCCTTAGTACACAGCGTCATCCTTCCCCATGTAGGCAATCGGGTCGGGATTAAGTGCCTTGCCCAAGGACACAACGCGGGAGCACGAATCTAGCGATTGCCTTAAAACATTAAATTATAAAAGTCCATTGTCATTTATCTTTCATTTCAAACCAAAGGTTGCTTTCAGTAGCGTAAGAATCGATGTGTGTGTGTGGGGATGGGGGGGGGGGGGGGAGTGATGAAGGGCGTTGTCCCGCCTAAAAAAACATCAAAAAATTATTAACCCATGCATGGTCCCGATTAACCGATTAAACAGGTGGCGATGTTTGAAGTCAGTCCAAAACAAAACACAAACGAAAAGGTTGACCAACCGGATAAATTTGGAAGAGAGCCTGGGAACGAAAGAAGATTCGAATTTGCAGTATCCGGCATCTCAAGAGCTCACCTGGGGAGTCGGTCACAACACTGTGATAACAGCCTCAGAATCTCTGACAACACGGCCCTAATTTTTGTCCAAATTTTCCCCGGGGAGGCTCCAAACGTCTATCAAATGGCAGCAGTCTTTGTTGAAAACACAGAACCGGTGACGTGACGTCTCCCGCTACCACCCCCACCCCGCCTACTCCGGCGGCCGGACATCTAAAAATGCAAACCAAGATCGGGGCGTTAGAAAGGGACTATATTCTGTCCCAAAATAATATCCATGTTACAGGCGGAAAGTTTAAATAAGTAATAACAATGGGCAGATCAGTGAGGGTCATTAAAGACTCCCTCACTCTCCTTGATGTCTCCTAGGTATGAGCCCAGTAACGATGGGAGCTAGGGCCGCCCCAGAACCTTAAAGTAACCATTGTAAAGAGGGGTGCTACCAGGAGCGGCAGAGCCGGGAGGACACAGGGGGCACGTGCCCCTCCCCCCACACTTTCTTCAGCAATTAATGAGTACCCTAACAGGACATATTCCGACCTAATGCACACAATTGTCTGTGGGAGATTGTTCTATCAAAATTAGCAATATAATACTGTCGGCGTCGCTGTCCAGTTTACATATTCGTACCAATCCCCAAAAATATATTGCGGATTTTGGGTCCAAGATTGAACTATGGTAAAACGTTCCCACAGTCCAGAGTTGCGTATAATTCTGTTCCGTATTCATGACATACGCGATGACAAAGTACTCCCCCCCCCCACAACCCCCTAACCCCCCCAGCGACCCCCCAAAATTATTTTTCATCTTACACCCCTACGGTTACCAACAAATTGTGCCCCCCATGCACCCACTTTTGGGAGCTTCCGCCGCCCCTGGGTGCAACTATCAGGTTTCGTTGCTTCAATGAAGCGAAAGAGCTTTTGATATGGAGAGGTCGAGAAACTCTGTAGGAGGGAACATATTTCTTGGTGAGGATTGATCTATCATTGTTGGAAATGGGTTGTGGCGGTGTTGCGTATTATTTTTTATAGCCGTATAACAATGATACCCATAGGCGTACGGGCAGGGGGTGCAGCCCATTTGAGTGTGGCAAAAATCGAATTTTTCGGACAGGTTCATATTTTTTCGGGCAAGTTTGGGTTGAAAAAATTATGAAAACTGCGACAAATTCCATTTTCTCAATGCAACTTTAGACCTTTACCACATTAAACTTTTCGACCAATTTCAGCATGCAGATACACCAGAAAAGTGACTGGTCTCCTCCCCGATTACAAAGCTGGAAAGGCAGCTGGTGGGTGGGGCTCCAGAATCGGTTTCAGACCCTAAAATGCTTCGGGGAGTCCTCTCGGACTCCACCAGTGGGTGTATGGGGGTGGGAGGAATGTTATGAGGTGCACATTCTCCCACACCACCCACATCGGCCTTGCGTGCCTCGATGAGTAGTGAAGGCTGCCACTCTGGGTACAAGCAATTAACACTGAATTCCCCATACCCCAACGGTGCCGCTCTGGCGAAAAAAATTAACACAGGATTCTCCATAGGGTTTTTTCGCCCAAGTGGAATTTGTTTCGCCAGAGTGGCATCATTGGAGGCCGGAAAAAGATTTTAAAATCTTTTTCCAGCCTCCAATGATGCCACTCTGGCGAAAAGAAATGCCACTTGGGCGAAAAAACCCTATGGAGAATCCTATGTTAATTTTTTCGCCAGAGTGGCACCATTGGGGTATGGGGAATTCCGTGTTAAATGCTTGTCCCTATAGTGGCACCCCCTGGGTAAAAAGCCTACAGAGAATCCTATGATAATTATGTCCCTATAGTGTCCCGTTTGGGAAGGGGAATTCAGTGTTGAATGCTGGTCCCTATAGTGTTAGTCACGGGGTAGAGGCCTCCCAATTACTTTATGCTGGCAAATATGTGGATTTTGCTTATTAATCAATCTCTCCATACTTTAAACCGCATAACACTTTACTGTATGGAAGGATTGGTTGATAAGCATACAATCTCTTACCCACAGTGGAAAAGAGAAGTATCTCTTAACTCTTTTTCACTTATGGGATGGAATGGTGAAAGAAGTATTTTCTTAAATGCTGGTCCCTATAGTGCCACTCACGGGGTAGAGGCCTCCCAATTACTTTATGCTGGTAAAATATATGTTTATTAATCAATCTCTCCATACTTTAAAGCGTATAACACTTTACTGTATGGAAGGATTGGTTGATAAGCATACAATCTCTTACCCACAGTGGAAAAGAGAAGTATCGCTTAACTCTTTTTCACTTATGGGATAGAATTGTGAAAAAAAGAGAAGTATCTCTTCTCTTTTTTACTGCTATGGGGAGCTAGTGGGCACTGCTACATTTTAAACAGACAATAAGAATTAGTTCAGGTACCAATGTTTAATATATGAAGTGAGAAGCATATATACACCGAGATCTGAGTTTGTCTATCTATACAAAACCTTTTACACGAGATTTTTTTTGTGTGATACTACTTTATTTCAAGATTCCATTTTGCTGAGAAAATATGTATAGCCAGAATTGTGTCTTGAAATAAAGCATTATTGCTTAAGATTTTTTTTAAAAAAAAAAATGCTAAAATATCCTATCTGTGATACATAATAAGTTTATACAATAGAAAAAAATGTTTTTATAAAAAAACTCTCTGGGTTGTTTTGACACCTAATCTTGATTACATAAAATAATGTCTATAGTTTTGCTCAAACCATTGACCAACTTCTCTGTCATTCTCTTGGAAATTTCTTGGGTCGAAATTGATAGTAAGAACTGTCTCTAAATCATATCCTTTAGCAAGATGACCCAAAGCAAATATACAGTACATTCCACACACCGCAGTATGAACACTCTGCGGCAACACTAGCATGTGCGGGCGTGACGGGGTGCATCTTAACAGGATAGGGGAAACGGGTAATGGGGAATATCATCTTTTTGGGTAGCAGAGCCATTTTTGGAGAGGAGCTGGGTGGGAGGCCATAGGCAAGTATAGCAAGAGTGGACACAGGTAGGGCGAAGCAAAAGCGAGGCAGAATAAGTTTACCAAGATTAGCATCAGAACACAATGGGATCAGTAGGCAGAAGGCAATGAATCTCGGTATCCTGAAAGTGGGTTGTTGCAACATCCACCGTCTCCACCGGAAAGTAAGTGAATATGCTACATTGATTGAGGCAGAGGAATTTGATGTCATGGGCTTAACCGAGGCGTTGTTAAGACATGGGGAACGGGCAAACCAAGTAAGGGGTATGTGGATAGGTGTAGGGGTGAACAGAAGGCCATAAAAAGAGGAGGGGAAGGAATGTACATTAAAGAAGGATTACATCCGTCTTTGATCACAGACCTGGAAGATGTCACCACCTCAGTTGTTTTACTTTTTACAAAATAAAATACTATTTTTTATTTTTTTATTTATTTTTTTCCACAAAAAAAAATAGAATTTTTATTTTTGTGGAAAAAAAAAAATAATAAAAAAATAAAAATAAAAAGTAAAAAAAATAAAAAATAAAAAAATAAATAAAAAAAATAAAAAATAAAAATAAAAAAAAATAAAAAATAAAAAATAAAAAAATAAAATAAAATAAAATAAAAATAAAAAAAATAAAAAAAAATAAAAAAATAAAAATAAAAAAAATAAAAAATAAATAAAAAATTATATTTTTTTCTCCAAACAAAAAAGTAACTAAAAGTTTTTTGTTCCAATCAAAAATATTTTTGTTCAAACAAGAAAGTAACAAGAAAGTAACTAAAAGTTTTTTGTTTGAACAAAAAATAATTTTCATTTTGCAAAAATAAAATGGCACAGACACAGACGTGTGTGTGTGTGTGTGTGTGTGTGTGTGTGTGTGTGTGTGTGTGTGTGTGTGTGTGTGTGTGGCTGATTGTCATCTTCACTCTCTACCCATCAGGCTGAATGGTGGCCTGCCTTCCCGCCTTCCTCTGTCTTCCCGACTACCCACCATCCAGCCTATCTGTCTGTCTAGTTAGCAGTTTTGGCTGTCTGCTTACCAGTCAGACTGGCTGCCAGATAGTCCGCCTACCTTTCTGCCTGCCTTGCGGGTGTCTTTTGGGTACCATCTTGTCTGTCAGCTCACCTACCTGACAGGTGGCCTACCTGCTATACAGTCTTTCTGTCTGTCACCCCGTCTTTTGCCATTGTCTGCCTGCATGTCAGTCTTTTGCATGCTTTCTATACTACCTACCACTCTGCTAGTCCGTCTTAAATCACTGACCTGACCTGATCTCCCCGCCTTCTTCCGACATTGCTACCTAATGAAGCACCTACAGCTGAACTACAGCCATTCCTTGTTTGCCTACCAACCTACATCGCATCCTACAACCTACATGCACCTCTTGTCTGCCCGTCCAGCCATACTACCCACTCGCACACCGATCAGCCGATCTTCCTGTCTGCCTGACAGTGTTAGACATCCAGCGCTGTTTGCCTGTCTGTTTGTTTTGGCTTTCACCCCATCTGCCAGCCGGCATACCTGGTATGCTGATCTTGGCATGTCACCCTGCCCCACTCGCTGTCTAGCAACCCACGTGCCTACCAGCCTGACTGCCTGCCTCCTAGCCTTCCCACTTTCTTGAGTGTATCCTTGCATGCCAACTAGCTTGCATGACTGTCTATCATCCTCACTCCCTGGCCACCTACCTGCCAGGTCGCCTGGCGACCTGCCTTCCATGCTTCCAGACTGATTGCTTCTCCATCTACATACCTTATTGCCTATCAGACTATGAGCTTCCCACAGATATTTTTTACTAGGGCGTTTCGTACCATTGGACGCATACAGAGGCGTACAGACAATGTGATATGAGGTATGGCGTGGTCGGCCAATGGATGGTAGTGGGTATGTGCGAACTGCAGGGGTATTTTACAATTGTTAGAGAAGTGTGTTGGATTCCCTTCCCAATGTACTTTAAGTTCCTTGATGAGTTTCTTACCATCACGTCTATGACGTTGCATGCGAACCGAATCAATGATATATTTTTTATCATCTTTTACACTTTGAATTTCTTGTGGATAAAATGTCCCCTGTATATTTTCACCACCCATATCTTCAAGTTTATAAGTGGTTGGGTGTGTATGTTTTACATGGCTGATTTTAAATAATTCTTTTGTCCAATTTGGTAAATACCCCTTTTCAAATGTATGTTTGGTTTTGTTAATACGTACTGTATCGCCAACTTTAATTTTTTTCTTTTTAAGAGTTATTCTGAACCACTAGGCCCTGAAATGAAGATATTACAAGGGTGTTGAAACAATAAACATTCACTTGGTGCCATTATTTTTTTTGTGAGCAAGTGTTGTCCAAACACTAACTTATATACTTTCTGTTTCCATAGCTTCTTCATTTCTATGAGTGGGTTTTCTTTTTAAGGGTGATTTTAATTTAAATAAAGTTTCTGCAGAACTCTGATCTATTTGTGGCGTACATTGTCTATATAAATAATTTATGATTTGTTCATGATAAATAATAAAATCCCACATAACTGTTGTCCAAATATTTTCTACATTATCTTTGTAAAAAGCATTCATGATTTGTAATGCATTACAAAATTCCCCATACATTTCATCTTTTTCCATTTGATTATGAATAAATTCTTTTGTTATTGTTAGATAGCCAGGAGCGATCATTTGAAATGCATATAATAATGCCTTACGTGTGATCTTGTTTTCTAAGATGTGTCTTACTTGTTTCATGGTTGAAATCAAACTGATGATTCTTTTGTCTGTCCTGATGTACTTTGTGCATCAGATATTACATTACACCATGTACTCTGTTCATCAGGACAGTCAGGAAAATCATTTTCTACATTATCTGTAAACATTTTGTCTAACTTAGTTTTGAATTGCCCTGAAGCTTTTCTTGCAAATATGGTACTAAATGTTGTTCTTTGATCATCTAGTACCATGAGTGCAAATAAAGATTTAGAATCTGGAAAATCATCTAGACACTTGTCATATTTTTTCATTGTTGAAAATATTTGATTTAAAGTGAATCCATAATCCATCACTGATAATATTTTATCTGGAGGTGTTTGCATACATGTGGGATGTTTATATAATTGACAACTTCTTATCAATTGAATATAAGAACAATTTGGTGACCACTTATCATGTTCTTGTAAAGGAATATCCTTTTCTTCCCAATTATGTAAACCTTGTCCACATACAAAACATTTTACTTTACCATCTTGTACAAAGAAAAACCCAGCTTTAGCTAAATCTTCTTTCTTGGATTGTAAAATAGGATTTGTAGTCATACTAAAATTCGAAAGTCTTCTTAACTCTGATAAGTATATAGGATATGTAGGATTAAGTGGTAGAGACATCTTCCCTGCTCCCTGTTCAAAGTCGAAATAAGTCTTTGTGACGAATATTTATATCTTATACCCATACGGGAGTGTGTCATATTTACCGACAACAAAACGTTTTGTGTAAACAGATCTGAATGTTTTGCTTTTTGCTTCACTTGTGACTTGTCTATCTTTGTTACGTTTTAATTATATGTGTATATTCAATGTTTAATTTGTAATTCTCTCTGTCTCGTGCACACTCAATCATGCTTTCAAAATTGACTTTTTGTGATGTCATGTAATCTAATGTGATACCCTTAACTTTACATGTGGTATGTATTTCTCCATCTTTAATATATTTGTATCCATAATGTTTCGGACCTAAACCTACAAACTCTGTGATTTTTGCCCCTGGGTGTTCATCTGTCCACTGCCCTAATCTACTATTTACAATTTCTGGATTCCAAAGTGATGGTTTATGTATGTAGATACAACTGTCTGTGTCAAAATATAAAACTCGCGTTCCTAATTGTTCTAAAACTTTGTATATTTCCATACGTGCATAGGCTGTGACAAATGAAGCTACGACAACATTGGATGAATTGTGTGGATTGTAAACATCTGTAGCATCAATGTAGTTTACTAAAACAAACTGATCATGGTCAAAAAATTCCACATTCTTCACAATTTTGTTTTTGTTCTGTATTATTTCAAAACATTCTGATGGTTCATTTATGTATTTTGTTTTAGTTTTTATATTGTTTTGTGCATTTTTTCCCCAGAGACAATTTAACATAGTTGTGGCAAATGATCTTTTTCCTGTTTTTTTTCAACTTTTTCTAAATAGATATTTTCAATCTGTGCATAATCGTTTTTAAGTTTTTTTCTGTCTGTTTCTGTTTTCACCCAATCTGGAAACCCACTAGCTTCTTGTTTCATTTTTAAATATTTGTTCACATAATATTTGTAAATCTCTGAAGACCATTCATCCCAATGCCAAATCTGATAATTGTCAAGAAGAGTGTACCCCAAATCCAATGCGTTGCAAAGTTCAACAGATGTCCATGTACCTACAAGTGCACGTTGTTCTGGTGTGTGTTTACACTGATCTAATTCGTGTTCTGCACACATTTTACAAAGTGTGAATGTCATTTTCTTATTACAATGAATAGGTAAAACTGGCAAAAACAGATTTTGAGGTGGTAAAACTTTACATTTAAGGCGTCCTCTGTATTGTCTTATTTTGCCAGTGTCTATGTTTTCCTTTGTGAGTATATCTGGATGTCCCACTGGATATTCCCTGTGTTTGTTCACATATGGGTAAAGTGAACAGATATCTATATATTTAATTTCTGTGTCTGTGTTTTCGTCAATTTCGTAGTGTAATTTAATGGCATTTGTTCTCCCGCCAAATAATGCTTCTCGTGGTTTAATTGAGTCCATGTGTGGGAAAAATGTATCTAAAGAGGCTTGAACTTCAGGATCTGATTTACATAGATGATCCAAATCGTGCTCCCAGACTACATGTATATTATACCCCAATGATTTGAAATGTTTTATGCGTGATTGGGTTTTGTTGTACAGAGATTAATAGAATTGTGAATTGATTGGATTTTTCTCAAACCTGTCAGGATAGCCAGTTTCACATCCATGCCACATACATCCACAAAATTCATAGATTGTATTTGTCTCTTTGTGAAAACCATCTACATAATTATTTCCAATTTTTATTTCTCCACCGTTTAGTGCATGTCGTATGTGTATGCCTTCTACTTGTGCTAGTAGCTGTAAGAATCTAATGCCTTTCATGGAATATCTAACGGCAGTAGGATACCCTATGTCTGAAATGAGACCAACTTTGTTTTCTGGCATTGAATTTTTCCGCCAAGCTTTATTACAAGCATCAGCTAAAGTTACAGCCTCCCTGAAAGGATCTATCGCATCACATTCGATAAATTGTTTTCTGAATTCGCCACACCCTCTACGTAATATACCCACATCAGACTTACAGTACATGTCCATTTCTTTGGCAAAATCGAAAGTAGCATTACAAGTAAATTTTTGATTGTACTATTTAATAAAATCTTCCCTGACTTGGGGAGACATAGACTCAGGCATGTACAATGTTGCATCTAAATAAGGTCCAATGTAATTTTGATATGATTTTGTGTTTGCCAGATGACGAAAATAACCTTTTGCTAGTTCACTTAAACCAAATGTTTTAGGGAATTGTGCCAATCTCATAGAAAGGAAACTCAATGAATCGATGAGTCTAACACCACAAGCTTTCAGAGAAATAATTTTGTTTCCATTCATGATGACATCGGGTTTTGATGTAGCAGTTTCAATGAGATGTCTTAAGATAAATTGTTCATCACACCCTTTTGAATTATGAGCAATAGCTGTTGTATCTAAATGTTCCTTACTGAAAAGCCAATTGCAAAAATCACTCAAAGTAGATTCTCCTTTAAAAATATATTCCCTTCTTCCAACTTTGTCACAGAAAATACATTCTTGATCTATAGGCTTGCAAATACACTCCCCACATGCACGGTGTGCAACACAGTAATTTGAGGTGTGGAGATCTGAGTCTTGTGTTGTTTCAAAATCATAAAACACAAAGGGTACTTTCGGCATTTTGTTTTTCTTGGGTGGTTTGTATTTTGGAATGAAACAATAATGTTCGCTTTTGACTAATTGATGGCAATATTTACATCTTTTGAAGCCACTGCAGATGTGTTCTCCACTCCCTGAATATATTTGCATTTACATGATAGACATTTCTTAACTAATTGACAAATGGTTTTTTCTTGGTTCTGTAATAGAGTTGTGTGATTTTTATAACAAGATGAACTTACAAAATCCCTATTACAAGTGTAACAATGAACAGAATGTTCAGGCGTACATGGCAGTGGAGAATAACAAACACAGCCTTTCGGGCATCTATGACGTTCTCTGTTATTATAGCCTACATTGCAATATTCACAATAGTAGTGACACCCTAAAAACCCTGCGATTTTAGTGATGGTGTCGAAATGACGGTCATGGTGATAGATATGCATAACTTTACTCTCTTTTGTAGTTTGTGGTGGTTCAAATAGGAACGTTTCTTTGGCAAATTGTGGGTGGATTTTAATTACATACCCTGGGGAGAGTACCCCTTGAATTTTACACTATTCTTCATATCCACAAGGTTTATTATAATCAAGACCTGCTTTGTCCATTAACGCCTTTGCCTCATTTTCTTGAAACTTCACTTTTGAATTTTGAATTTTTTTCCATCTCTTTTGCAAAAGTTCTGAATTATCTTTATCAACATGGCATTTTCCCACTACAGTGGCACGTGCAAAGCACATAGAATCATTGACATTTTTAATTTCAATAATACTCTGTTTACTTTTAACCATTTTACCAACAGATGCAAATGAAATGGGTGCATTTCGCCCCGACCCATGTGGTAGTGAAGAGGTGTGTGTTATTTCTAAAGATAATTTACCATGATGATGATGATGATTCTTTATTTCCTCCATATTTGAAGAGTACATCAGATCAAATAACATATATTACAAAGTTGAAGCAAAAGAGAACGACAATTGTAAACGGTATTTTTGTGCATATGTACATGACAGGGGCGAAAAAATGATACAGGTGGAATAAAGAAAGGCGTTTAGTCAGCAACAGACCGATTGAGGATCCGAAGCACTGATAAAGAAGCAGTCAATTGCTACTGCGGGGAGCATTACATGCGTTGCGACATAGGTTACAGACGAAAGAGATACAGTCTGTCAATAATTGGTCCTCGCGCCCGTCAATGGGCAGGGACGGGGGAATTATTGTAACATCTCCCATGGCAAACGAGAGGAAATCGTCATCTGAAAGTCCGTCTAGAAACAGGAAAGTACTCGGGCCATATACATCCGTGATGTACGACCAAAAGTCGTTTCGTGTATCCAGCCTGGACTGGGAATTGCAGACAAAAAGAACATGTCGAATTTGATTCCGATACACTCGTAAGCAGTCAGGACACTGGGTATTATTGTCGTAGGTGGTTTTAACAAGAAGATTTGCCATGACGATACATTTTTGCAGTTCGCTTGGCTTTTCCCAGCAGAGTTTCCAGAGTCTCCAAGGCGTGACTGGGACGGGGTTTACTTTAACAACAGTCGCAAGGCAGAGTTCATCACGTGATCTTTGTAGAGTGTCAGTAAGGTGGAAAAATCGGGTTTCAGTCTTCACATAGTTTTTCCATTGATATTTGGATGGAAAGTTACCATGCTGGATGTAATTGTGAATATGTTGTGCAAGGTTATATTTATTGAGCAGGTGCATAATGTCGCAGAGGAATCCAGAGGGGGCATTGTTGAACAAGACCTGATCGTATATTCTATTCAGCAGTATCAGGAGAGCATGCCGATGATTATGTGGCAAATAGATTAAGGTGGCAAGAAATAGAAGTTTTCTTTTCTCTATCTCTGATTGCAGGGGCAGTGCACCAAGTAGACTAAGGGACAGTACAGTGCTTGATCTATGGGGAACTGATTGCATAGATTTAAGACATTTTCTATAAGCACGCTCGAGTTGAAGCATCTGGGTATTTGAAATGTTGTGCCACAATTCTGAGCCGTAGAGAGCTTTTGGAAGCACCACACTCTTGAATATTTTGAAAGCCGTTAGGGGTGTTAAGTTACCGAACTCGAGTGTATTGCAAGTCAGAAAATACGTCTTCCTGAGCTTTTCGCAAGCTAACTCGATTCTTGACTGGTTTACCAAGTATTTGTCTAAGATAATTCCAAGATGTGTTAATTCCTGTACTTCATCTAGAGTAGTGGGGCCAAGTACCCATTTCCTACTAGATCTATCAAATGCATGTTTTGTTTCGTTGAAAACGATTATCTTACTTTTTGTGGGAGAATAGTTGAATTTCCATTTTATACTGTAAGCGTCGCAGATTTGGATTAATCTGTCCAGCCCATGCTTGTGAAAGGAGACTAGCGATATATCGTCAGCAGTTGTCGGCGAGGTGCAGCGAACAGTACCTACTGATGCTCCGTCGCTAGAGTTTTGGAGATCGCTCAGAAGATCATTTACGAATACGAGATAGAGAAATGGGGACAAGACACTTCCTTGTCAGTTACCTTGCTCCAGACGAAATGGGTGAGATATCGCGCCAGCATGTAGTACACAGCTCTGCGCATTAGTAAAAGGAATAGAAATACCTACCTCAAGACCTGGATGGTGGATGGATATCCTCATGGGGTCGTTGTCTTGTATACCACATTCCTTTTTTACATCTTCCACCATTGATTGAAACATTTTACTTAGAAACTCAAATGGATTGTTGACATCGAATTGATTCAAAGTCACTTCACACATATGGGATTCTGAGTGAAATTTTCTGGATTGCCGCAGTAAATTAGGGTGAATAGAATACAATCTCCGTATGGAGTTTGTATTCTTAGCAGTCAACCTCTGTTTCTTGCTGCTTACAAAATCACTATCATCTGAATCACTGTAGTCCACTAATGACCGCTTCATCTTTTTTTATTCGTCACAAGAGATCAAAACCACGTCTTTCAGTCTTGTTAACTCCAAAGCATGTGTGAACCATACATCCCCCAGCCCGCCTATTTATACTTTCGCTGAATATCATTTTCTTATTCAGAAACAACATTCAGAAAATGTATTCAAACCAAATTTGTTTAACTTTTTTCATTTCAATTTTTCTCCCACCTGAATCTAACCAGTGGGAAAAAAGCGTGTGAAAGACTTCTTCAGTGATATTCCTTCCCTCTAACGGGTCAGTCAGCAGCGAGGCGGCCCCCAACAGAGGAAAGTCTTATCCATAACTGTCACTCTACTCGAAAACAATTTACAGACGCCATAGTATAAGTTACAGGCGAAGCCGAACCTGATATGAACACTCAGAGCCTTGTATGGAAATGTATCAGCCAGCTACACGCCATGTAACATATTTATTATGTCGAAAGTCCATGTAAATCAAGCGATTAATAATTTTCTCCATAAACAAACAACGGCCCGGAATTTATTTTTCAGGAACCACTATTGATAGCACCGCGCAGAATCATGAACAGTAACAGGCACCGGTACGTGTAACCATGGTAATTGTAAACAAATCATCACTTTGCGAAGGGCGATTGCCGAACTTGTTTACAAATGAAACGAATCGCTGCTTGCCACTGAGATCAGTGCTGCTTGCCAACTCGGCATAATCTGGAGGCCCCTTGCGTACATTTACTGTTGTTACTACCTAAAAAGGACTAATAAAGCAGTTTTGAACATTAAAAATCACCTTTTTACTGTAGAGCAAACAATAACAATAACGCAACTTGAACTTTGAAGTTGAATCTGAAACGCACACCGACTTTCTGTTAATTCTGTTTGATCGGAATGTTTCAAAAACAAGTTTGTTCATTTATTATTTATAGTGATGTTGGTGTTGCCGATTTTGCAATTTCTGAAAATAGGAGCACCCTTTGGCATTGATGAGCTGGACAAATGTTCGTTTTCATCATCAAAGGGCTCAAAAAGTTGCTCTAGACAAAAATCGAAACTGTCATTTCCCTGTCGTGGGGGCAACACAAATTTTCTATTCACCTCAAAAACCCGATCCAAACAGTGACTGAAGGAGTCGTAAAACAAAGAACTTTTCAGACTACAAATATTATCTTCTGCCCATCTTTTTACATATTTAATATTTTAAATCACAAAATACGGTATCTTGAAAATATTTTCGGAACCTAAATTCTCTTATTTTGTTTTAATTCAGATTTTGAAAATTCGAAGTGAGGGGAATTGCATCAAAATAGTAATGGCGGCTACTTACCTGATATTAATTAATATCAGGTGAGTAACCCGATACGGTGGAATCTTTAGAAGGTATTCCAGCATTTTGATTGGACAAACTAACTTTGAGACATAATAAATTTTTTTACTCAGAGCGTCATTTTAGGTAACAGGATACATCACTAAATTTCTCCCTCAAAAATCAAATAATTTTTTTCACTTTTCTTGGGGGCAGGTCGGCGGATTATACAACCACCGGTCGTGAACCACCAAAAACACGGCGTACAAGTAATTGGGGAAAAAAATTCAATTATTTGTCCTTGATTTTAGATTAAAACACAAAGAAAATAACTAAAATAAGAGACTAGCCACTTTTTTAAAAATGAATGAATGAATATGGTGATGTGCATTGTATAACGAAACTTTGACACCATAGTGTGTCTGAAAAGGGGTATTTTGTAATTCACCACATCTGGAAACGGTATAACAGCAACTACCAAATATTAAGCTTTTGAGAAATAACTCAAAGACATCTCTACCCTCGAACCGTCTTGCTTATTGCCGCAGATTATTTTCTTGGGATAACAGCGTGATCATCGTTTTTCCCTCTTACACCTATAATCTTGTGGTGGAAATTCTATTTCGAAAGATGTTTCAAGTTTCATAGCGATGAGAAAATTGTGGTTTTGAGCCCGTCAAAGTGTATTTGCAGTCATTTAGGGGAGAGCAAAAGGAGGCAGAAAATAATGCACTGATTAATTCGCGCGCCTTTTCCCCCACTCGTCCGATGTTGGGTGATGAAATACTCAATGTATTAGTCAGATTTGGGGAGGGAGAAACATCTCATTGGGTGGTGATGGCAGAAATATTTCCATTACAAAAATAAAAACAAACTCAACCATTTTTCCCCCTCGCGCGATTAATTATCTTGAATCAAAAAATTTACCGCCAGCTCAAAATCCAAATATTTTTCTGGAACCGAAAATAACATTCCCCCTCACAACCAGGCTATTCAGTGTGGGAAGAAAAATAGGCCTCTGGCGTTGAAAAGTTAGATGGAATTAACAAACTCCACTGCAAGGGAAAAAACTCTCATTTTTCTACCAGTAACAGGTAAATAATATTTTTTATCTCAAAAATCTGCACTCAAGTCAGAGAGCTGGCAAGTTCACTCGGGGGCACGTGCGCGCGAAACAAAATCGCATCTCAACACTTAGAGAGAGAGAGAGAGAAAAAATGTCACTTAGTTTATTAGGTTTTTTTTAAATTCTGAATTCCACATTATAAAGAGAGTGATTCAAGTGTGGTGTGTAATTACATTTTGTACACATGTATAATATATAAAATTCACATCCTTCCACCCAGGAGAGACAAATTGAGGGAAATTATAAGCAGGTCCATTTTCACACTGCGATATTCCATCAGCAAACTACATTCAGAGTCCTGTGGGGATTCTATAATTTATAATGAAGAAATCATGAATTATTTCTCAGATAATTCTGACCACGGGAATGTTTGATCCCCTTACACCCGCAGTCTTGTGGTGGAAATTCTATTTCGATAGATGTTTCAAGTTTCATAACCATAAGAAAATTGTGTTTATGACCCCGCCAAAGTGTATTTACAGTCATTTAGGGAGAGCAAAAGGCGCCAGAAAATAATGTAATGAGTATTTCACGCGCCTTGTCCCCATTGGTTAGATTTAGGTGGATGAAATACTCAATGTATTAGTTTTCACCGCCTTTCCACACTTAGATCACTCTTCCCCTCCAAAAATAATTTGGAGGGAAAGACTGACAATGCGTAGCAAACAAAAAAACATCTGAGGAGTAACATGATTCTGCCAAGCATGATTTTACCAATTTTCAATGTGGTTAAGGTTTGTTTCAGAACGATATCTCAGAATTGAGCCTTCTTTTGCTGAATTCGTATCAACATCTGTTACGAATTTAATACAGGCATAAAAGAGAATAGTTTTTCCCTTTTCTTTTTTTTGGTGCTAAAACAGTTTACACTGCAAAACATTCTCTGTATGTTTTGTAGTGTAAAAATGAAATTGTTTCTCGGGGTTAATGTCACTGTAATATCTAACGGTGAATTGTTGAAATCAGCTTAAAGCAGTTTTGAAAAAGTATTGAAAACACAACACTGCCTGTCGATAAAAAACAATCAGTGTGGAATTACCCTTCCGTGAACGAGTTTCTCCACAGTTACATTTAGTGAATTATTTTAAACATGTGTTTGAAAAAAATGTATCTCTTACATGAGCTATTTGTATAATATTTTCAGCCGTAATGAGAGATGTGTTTTTCTCTGAGTGGCAGAGTGTTGTATTACAAATTGACTGCAAGACACACATGCTTTTGGAGTTAACAAGCCTGAAAGACGTGATATTGTTATTTTCCTTCCGTAAAAAAATGTGAAAAACACCCAGTCTAAATCTGACAGTATTTTTATATGTCGTGTGTTCCAGTAATAAATAGAAAAAAAACTTCACTGGTCGAGCGATGTATATTAGGTAGCAAGTTTTAAAAAAGCAGAACATTTTGTCAGTATAGAGGATAGAGGGCGCTGATGAAAGACGGAAGCAACGGAAATCTCGGTTGTCAAAAATTTGTTTTTAACTCGTTTTTAAGCCAAAGTTTATGTTGCAGAGAGTGACAAAAGTCATTCTATATCAAAATTATTTAGTGCAATTCGTCTGAACAAGATTTTTTGGCTATTTTGTTAGTTTATTAGCTGTAATCCCAGCTTTAAGTTTTTGTGTACCTCGAAATTCGGAGAAAGACCGTGTTAACGGTTTTTAGTATTTCACGGAAAGCGAAGAAACTTCTGCTGTGATTCAAATCCAATCGAGACAACCAAAACAAGACTCAATGTGATTTAAAATAGTGTATGCTCCACCAGGGCTCATAATTAACACTATTTCCTATCTAATCAATTCTATATCTTTCTGACTTATAGCTACCGAGTACTGTACTGTCTACTGTCCTGTGTTTCAGTTGTGGCTACTGTGTCTGTGATTCTGTGATATTCTTCCAAGTTCCTACTACTAATACTACTAATATTACTTTCTGAACACTGTTAATGAATCAGAAAATGAATGGATCAATGATGGTGACGAGAAAAAAGGCAAGAAAGTCAACTGTTACAGTTCCGCGAACTCAATCACCAAATACAAACAATAACAATAACTTCACAGCTGAAAATAAGAATACAGCTCAACGCACAAAACAATATACCCTAAATAAGAAGAGGGCACTAACGAAGAAATTAAAAGCATCAAATCCTATGAAGTATAATGTTGAAATCAAAGCAGGAATGAACTACACCTTGGAACTGAGTACCGGTGTTTATGAATTGTTTAAAACAGCGTTGAAGAAAATTATTAATGATTCTCATGATAGTGTTGCAGTGATAGAGACTTTCAAAGACAATAGCATACAAGCTCTCCAAGTTGAAGAAATTGTACGGGTTTTTAATAAAAGTACTCGTTGTCGACCAGGGAAGAAGCAAAGATACGTTGTGAACTGTTACAATACCAGCTCTACTATATTGGTTAATGGCAGAGAAGCAGATACCACCTTCTTTCAAGATCATTTACCATTAATTGAATGTGAACTTTTTATGGACCCAACCATCAACTCTTTTGATGATATTTTTAGGCAAATACTATCAAATTCTGCAGAAATAGAATTCAAACTCAGAGACACAAAGATGAGCTCTCAGTTTATTAAAGAATCTTCTGAAAGGCATGCCACAAATACTAGCAATGTCATTCAAATTAATACTCTTGTGGGCAATGCTGCAGATAATCAGTCAGTACAGCATGTCAACCAGTCTACAAAACTTTCTCTGGAATCAAATCTAGAAAATACTAACCGCGTCGAACTGGAAATCATAGAGGCATTTTGTGAGTTATGTCATGATCCAGCAACGGACAAAGCAATATGGTGCACACCTTGTAACAGCTGGTATCATTATGAATGTCTCCATCTATCTGATAAGGAAATAAAGAAATATGAAGAAGAGAGTGAAGAAGAATCATTTACATGTCCATGTTGTACCAATATCTTGAATGAAAGTCACAAGCTATTAATTACTGAAACTCCTATGTCTACAAACAGATTGAGAACAACTAGATTGGAGTCAAAAAACAACAATAAACCTAACAACTCAACATTAGCTGATATTAATCATTCAACGGTGATACATGTACATCAGGACAACAAAGTAGATAACAAACCACAGAACTACTCACCAAAAACACATAATAAATCTCCTAAGGTATTACGTATACATAAGGTTGACAGCCAAAAGGAAGTAAACGATGGAAACACCGTTAAGAAAGTAATAAAAGATTCTGATTCAACTTCATTCAATAGTATCAGAGTAATGGAAAATTCCAACAATATTCAAATGAAGATTACAGATTCTAGTGACTCTAATCACTCTATGGAACAAATAAATAAACTGAAAAAAGAATTGAGATCCAAAGAATTAAAGCTGAACCACAGGGAAAAGTTATTGAATGAACAAGAACTGAACATGAATGAACAACATAAACAATTGGCTCTCCAGAAATCTGAAATCATAAAGCTAGAAAACAAGATTGATGAATTGAACAATAGTAACAGAATCTTACGGTTGAAGATCAAATCAACACCCGAAGAGACCTTCGGATGCTCTAATGATACAAACAAAGATTATAGTTCATGTAAAGGGCATAACATTGATCATAAGATTACTCCGCCCCCAGGGTTTGAAAATATGGAAAAATCACATGATAATGATCTTATCCTGAAACAAGAAATTTTACTTGTACGTCAAAAACAAATGGAAATGGAGATGGACAATATGAAAATTCATCAAAGACAAATGAATATCGAAATGGACAACTGGAAAATATATCAGCTACTGGAACAACTAAAATCACCTGCACAAAAAGTCCCTGTGAATCAACAAGATATGTGGATACCTCCACCTACAAATATTCCTCCACCTTCTTTTCAACCAAAAGTTATACCTACAAATATTCCTCCTCCTTCATGGCGACCACCAGTTATGCCTACAAATATTTCTCCACCTTCATGGAACACACAAGTGATGTCACCGTATCAATTTAATTCACAGTTCTCACAATCTGTAAATCCTACATATAAGTTGGCATACATGAATGCCCTTCATCATCCAGTGCTTAATGGTGAGGTACCTTGCCCACAGTCAAGAAACATTAATGTTCCAGAAAATTCGAAGCAATATACAAAGTGCTGCCCAGAAAATAAAATGTGTTCATTCAGGTCTAATCATGAAAGTCCAACGCACCAAGACTCCCCAATTGAGCAGATGCACGAAGTTCGATCAGTTGCTGGAAACAAGAGAAAGTATAACAAAAAAAAGTGGAGGAAACAAAGAAAAGTACAACAGAGTCATCAACAAAAATGAAGATTGTAACACCACCAATATGACATATAAATTATCTTCATCATCCAACTCAATGAACACATCAACTAACAGTATGGTGAATACTATCCCAACAAATGAACAAAACACCAAGTTAAAATCCACTACAAATGAAAATTTAGAACTAACCACAGCTACAAACAAACATACATGTACACCAGCAGAAAAGACAAATGTAACCGCTGGGAATGAATTAGAGATTGAGAAAGAGTTACCAATTGATCATGTCATAAATGGGAAACAGTCTTTTTTGTGCGGAGGCCGGGCCACCGAAGTTGTTTGGGTATAGATGGAATACATGCAGAATCCAGTTCCTGTAGTAATAATCATTTTTCAATGACAATAACATCATTTAACACTCATGGAGTAAAGACCAACTACATATACATCGACACTCTACTACAGGACACAACAATATTATGCCTGCAAGAACACTGGCTATTCAAATTCGAGAACAAATTTTTAAACAACATCAACAAAGATTTTATCTCCTTCTCCAAAAGCATCGATGAGTACGATCCAATAGCTGCATCCCATATTCCACGAGGTCATGGAGGAGTTGCAATAATTGTTAAGAAATCCATCCCAAGTCCCAAGTTACTCCTTGATGGATCAGAGAATATCATCGCTATAGAAATTCCAACATGCCCACCCATATGTGTTGTAAATGTATACATGCCAACAACTGGAAATAAACTGCAGGAGAATAAATTCAAGGATTCACTGGATGAAATTATGGAGATCAAACTGAAATATGAAAATACGCACACCATGTTTTTCTGTGGAGACTGGAATGCTTCTTTGAAGATGAGAAATGGACATGTTCGTGACATCACATTTAATGAATTTCTCACTGAAAATAGACTAGCTACCATTTATGTTGATAAATCAACTTTTTTACACTTCAATGGTAAGAGCTCCTCACAGATTGACTACATTTTCGTAAATGAAGACACAGCTCCTGACATGGACATAGATATATTTGAAAAAAATCACAAAAATGTCTCCGACCATGTTCCGGTCATCGCTCACACCAGTATAATGTTAAAATCAAAGACACAAGTTAAGAACTTGAAGATAACATCCAAACCGAGATGGGAAAAATGTCAACTTCCCATATATACTGAATACATAGAAAGGCATCTGAAACTTCCCGCTTCACATTCCTCAATTGACAATCTGGAAAGAGAACTTCAACACCTAACAGAGGTCCTCCTGGAGGCATACAGAGTAAGTGTCCCAGATACGAAGGCATACTGCAAGATGAAATTAGGTGAACAACTTAATAGAAAGAAATGGACTCCTCAAATTCTAAATGCTGTCAAGAAATCCAAAGAATCTTACAGGATATGGAAAAATGCAGGAAATCCTACAGATGAATTCAGTAAAGAGTTAATAGAGAGAAGAAGAGCAAGGAAACATCTCTGTAGACTGCAAAGAATAGAAGTTGCAAAAGAAAGAGATAAGGATATGGAAGACATCATGGATGCTAAGGAGGGTGATTGCAAGCTTTTTTATAAACTCATTTGCAAACAAAGGAAGAAGGAAATTAATCTAACAGATGAGCTGGTTGTTAATGATATCAAGCTATCGACACCAGAAGATATATGTAATGGATGGGGAGTATATTTTCAACAACTTGCAACACCATCCAGTGATGAGAAATTTGATGGGGAGCACAAAGCTGATGTAGAAGATGACCTGCAATACATAGAATCAATATGTAAAAAGCAAGGGAAATGTATTTATGAGACATCCAGTGTGAAGATAGCTAAAATCATTCATCACTTAAAAACACAAAAGGCCCAAGATTGTACTGGTATCCAAGCTGAACATCTAAAATATGGTGGTCTACATGTTGCAGAATTCCTGGCTCATTTCATTAACAAATGCTTCAAGCTGAAAAGGGTTCCAGATGCCTTGAAACTTGGAATCATTACCCCAATACACAAAAAGGATGCTATAAACAATCCAACAAAGTATAGAGGAATCACTGTCACTCCAATTGTGATGAAGATCATTGAAAAAGTTCTCATAAGCATCTCAAATGACAACCTAACATCAACTCAATCTAAACTTCAAACCGGCTTCACTGAAGGAGTTTCAGCATCAAATGCAGCTCTGATGATATCCGAAGTGATAATTGAAGCGAAAGAGAAGAACTGCCCACTTTTCCTCTCTACACTTGATGCACAGAAGGCTTTTGATGTTGTTCCACATTCCATGTTAATGGGGAAGCTGTTTTTGGACAATATTCAGGGGGATGAATGGCTTTTTCTGAACAGCTTATACAAAGATATGACATCCAAGGTTAAATGGAAGGGACATTTATCTAAAACTATAGATATCAAGCAAGGTGTACGCCAGGGTGGTGTCCTGTCAGCGACACACTACAAAAGGTTCAACAACCCATTACTACTCAACCTGGAAAGAAAATATACTGGTGCCAAAGTTGGACATATTAACATCCCTCATGTCACCTGTGCTGATGACGTTGCTCTACTGTCGCATGACGATATTGAACTTCAAATGATGCTATCAGAAGTGGAAGATTATTCCCACAGAGAAAGATACAACATAAACCCATCAAAGAGTACTGTATCTACATATGTCGCCAATAAGAATGCATGTTGTATGGATAAATCATTTGAATTTGAGTCAAGAAAAATTGAAAAAGTAGATTCTGTGATACATCTTGGAATTGAAAGAAAAAGTGATGGAAATAGTAATGTAGACAGCAGAATACAGAAAGGAAGAAGAGTGCTCTATGCATTGATGGGTGCGGGCCTACATGGATCTGGTGGGCTCAATCCGCAGGTTTCGGCTAGCATTTGGAAGGTATTTATTCTACCAAGAGTACTCTATGGAATTGATTCTGCTCCACTTTCGGCCTGTGACATTGCTCAACTAGAACTGTTCCAAAGAAAGATACTGAAGCAGTTACAGTCTCTACCGCCTCGAATATCCAACGCAGCAGCATGTGGTCTCCTAGGTCTACCACCAGTAGAAGCAAAAATTCACAAGAAAATATTATCACTTTTTGGAAACATTTGCAGGAAAGAAGGATCAGTGGAGAGGGACATTGCTCAGAGGCAACTAGCAATGAAAGATTTAAAATCTGGCAGTTGGTTCTCAGGTGTTCGGAAGATTCTGTCAAAATACAGTCTCCCATCAGCTTTTGACATTCTGAAGTCTCCACCACAAAAGGCAAGATGGAAAAAAATGGTCGATCATCACATCAATGAATTTTGTGAGTCAGAGATAAGAAAAGAAATTTCCAGCAAGTCTACTCTAAAATTTATCAACCCAATGGCTGTCACAATTGGCCAGCCACACCATGTATGGTCTACAGTAAGGAATAACTGCCAAGACATAAGGAGAGCTGCATTGAAAGTGAAGCTGCTAGCAGGTGTGTACACATTCCAGGTCAACAGAGCAGCATTTTACAATGAGAGTCCAACATGCAAATTATGTAACAATGAAGAAGAGAACATTCAGCACTTCCTCACAGCCTGTGACTTTCCAGAAATCAAAAGAACTAGAGAAACAGCCGTAGAGAACTTGAGAAGCATTCTACCTGTGTCTTCCTTCACTCCAATTACTAACAATCCTACCTTTCTAACTCAGCTCATACTGGACTGTTCCTTTGACTCTGTCTCAGTGTTTCTTGATCTGAACTATTCTGTGCTAGAGAATATAGAGCAGTGGAGCAGAAGATACATCAAGGACCTTCATCAACAAAGATCATTGGCCTTGATGGAGGATCACAGCAGAAAAAGTTCCTTATCTTAATTGAATCTTTCTAACATTAATTTCACTTGTTTCATTTTATGTACAGAATCAATGTAAATTTCAAATTCAACTACTCCTAAAGGAGGTGCAGCGAAAAATTAACGCTGGGAATTCATAAAGAAGAAGAAGAAGAAGTATATAAAGTGTATGGAAGACAAACCCACCTAAAGCCTGTAAGTATAAAAATGTTTTGAACAACCTTCCCCATGACTCGATATACTCAACACTAAATTCCACATACCTCAATGTGGGGACTCTGGCGAAAAAATTAAGATAGGATTCTCCATAGCGCAGCTTGTTCCTCAACTGCCATTTTACCCTGTGGCTGGCACTCTGGCGAGAAGCATTTAACACTGAATTTCCCCATAACCCAATGTTGGCACTATGGCAGAAAAATTAACACAGAATTCCCCATAGGGCGCCTTGTCCCTCAAATGCCATTTTACGCGTGGCTTTAGCACTGAATTCACCCTACCCCAAGGGTGCCACTCTGAGTACAAGCATTTAACACTGAAACCCCGATACCCCAATGGTGCGACTATAGGTACAAAATTAACATAGGATTCTCCATAGGGTTTTGTACCTATAGTGGCATTTTTGTACCTATAGTGGCATTTTTGAAGGTAGGAAAAGATTTTAAATCTTTTTCCTGCCTTCAAAAATGCCACTATAGATACAAAAATGCCACTATAGGTACAAAACCCTATGGAGAATCCTATGTTAATTTTGTATATATAGTGGCACCATTGGGGTATCCGGGTTTCAGTGTTAAGTGCTTGTACCCTGAGTGGCACCCCTCACTACTTCGATGATATGCCCGCGTAATCACCTTTTGGTCAAACTCTTTCACCACCCCACCCCCCCTCCGCTCACACACAAACACACATACATTAAAAAAAGTTGGCCTGTACGCCTATATGGCTATAATAGCGGGACGGAAAGACATCAAGGGGCGTGAGGGAGTCTTCAGTGTCCCTCAGGTATCACTGATCCGCCCTTTGTTATTACTTATTTGACTTTCCACCCGTAACATACGAAGGCGCCCATAGACTTCAAATTCAAACATCGGCACGAGTGTAATCGGGACCATGCATGGGTTAATAATTGTTGGATTTTTTTTTTGGGGGGGGGGGGTGGGAGAATACATCACCCCCAAACCAATTCCTACGCAACTGAAGACCACCTTTGGTCTAGAATGAAGGATAACAAAAATTCATAACTGTTATAAAAAATCCATATCAGTTAAAAAAAGAAATGATTCCGCCCTTGACAATGGACCTTTATAATTTAATAATGTTTCTAGGCAATTTCTATTCGCCGATCGCCATACGCCAATGGCTATTCGCCAATTGCCATTTGCCAATCGCTATTCGCCAATGAATGAATGATTTAATTTCGTAGTACAACATGCTACAAATACAAACAAGGTCAGCAACATACATTAATCTCATGATTGCACTAACCGGAGATGGCGTAGGCACTAGGGCTGTCTTCCCGCCACCCCCCCCCCCCTAAAACAATAGAAATAAAAAAAAAAAAACAAAACAAACAAAACAAACAAATTATATGTGAAAAGTGATACAATCCCGACAACAGCATATTTGTAGTTGCAAAAAGAAAATTTTGAATGAAAATTTAGAATTATTCCATATAAGTAAAATATTGTTCATCGTTTTTAGAAAAGAACTCTTTTGGGTCAGGTGTTGAGATAACAGAGCTAAGACATACTGTCGGAAGAAGCAGGATTATTACAGCTGATGTGGTGGGGGTATAAATTCAAGAATTGCTCCGTTAAAGACTTTTTGAATAGTGATCTGTAATAGTTTTGAACCGATGGTTCAATTGTATTCTACATCCTAGGAAAAGTATGGATTGTGAAATTTGCAGAAAATTGAGTTCTTGGTTTTGGTGTGTGTAATTTCCCCGATTGTTTGGTGTCCATCCCTGAGGGGTTTTGGTATATTCTGAAAGTCTTCTCAAAGCTTTCAGGGAGCATGCTGTTGTACCAATCATGCATAAACAAGAAGACCTGAAGTTTGTATAGGCCTGTGAATTTTAAGATACGCAGCTCACTAAATAGTGGATCAGTATGAGCATTGTAATTCTTGCTAGCTATAATTCGGATGGCTTTCTTTTGTAATTTAATGATCGATCGAGTTGACGACGAGTGACCCCAGATGTGAATTTATTTGTTTATTGATGTTTAAGGTCACATATTTATGCACAATGGCTAACCATGACCGTGACAGTTTTACGGGTGGAGGAAGCCGGAGTACCCGGAGAGAACCACCGAGCAACGACGAGCAGCTGCCAGCTACCCAACATCGTAACTCCGCACTGCAGCACAGGCAGGGTTAGATTGGTTGAAGACATGCGTACCATCGACGTGCAGTACGCCTTAGTACACGGCGTCATCGTGCCCCCACATGGGCAATGGGGGTGAAGTGTCTTGCCCAAGGACACAACGCGGTTGCCGCAGGTGGGATTCGAACCGAGGACCTCTCGGCTTGCAGCCTGCACCTCTACCTACTGAGCCACCGCGCCCCCTCCCCCCCCCCCCAAGATGTGAATACCATATAGCATGTGACTATGGATCAAAGAGTAATATAATATTTTCAGGCATTCTTTTGGTAGAATCTTCTTCACTTTGTTTATGGCATAAGTTGCCTTGGAAATTTTGGAGCAGATTACTGAGATATGCTTCTTAAAATTCAAATTTTCATCTACGTGGATTCCTAGGAATTTTACAGATTTTTCATCTAGATTGTTAGCAATAAGTGAGATAGTTGAATTGTTAAGCATAACTCTTCTACTTTCAATTGTGTAAAAGTCATTCTGAGGGTGAAAAATAATAAATTTTGCCTTGCTCTCATTTAGTGTGAGTTTATTAGCTGTGCACCAATAGTATATGTTATTGAGTTCGTTATTAACTAATTCTATTATTGTATCTAAGTTATTGCCAGACGTATATGCAGTAGTATCGTCTGCATATGATAAAATTTTCAGCAGTGTCGAGTTTATAATGTCGTTAATGTAAATTATGAAGAGAAGGGGACCAAGAATAGATCCCTGTGGGACACCAGTTGATATCACCTGGAAATCAGAGCTCGCCTTTGGAAGGGAAACTAACTGAGGTCTGTCAGTAAGATAATCCTTGAACCATGAGTTTGCATGACCTCGTATTCCATAAAGTTCTAGCTTTTTGAGTAAGATTTGGTGATTTATAGTATCAAATGTTTTGGAGAAGTCAAAGAACAGAGCTAAAGTACGGTCCTTTGTTGGCTTATCATTCATTTCAGCAACATTCTTTATGAGATGCAATACTGGATGTATTGTTGAGTGTGCCTTTCTGAATCCAAACTGATACTGATGAATTATCTTATTATCTTCCAGGAAAGATATTAACCTGGAGTACATTAATTTTTCTAGTACTTTATAGAAGGTCGATAATATGCTAATGGGCCTATAATTGTTGAATAGTTGATGGTCACCAGATTTAAACACAGGAATTACTTTTGCTATTTTCATTTTCCTGGGGACAATACCAGTTGAGAACTAGACTTTATGATTCTGGAGAATCATGGCTTTTCCCGATGAGATTCCATGATTTTTCATGACCCCCACAGTGTCTGATGAATTGTTTTTAACTGTCTCACTGAAGTTCCTTCATTGATGTTATGAGAAAGGTGAAGATAGTAGTATCAAATGACACAGTTTGATAAAAAATTGTTTAGATAAAAACCATTATTAACGGTGGAGTGGGTTAATGTCAATATCGTCGTCCAACAAGTCAATGACCGACAAAAGGAGTTATGTTTGTTTGACACATACTCACTGAGTGCTGTGTCAGTTTAAAAATGGTCCATTTTATCTCAAATGTATCCAAAATATTGATGTCTGGCAGCTTGTAGAGGGTTAACAAGTGCCAACGGGAATATTTATTCATGCAACTTGTAATGTCACTCCAAGAACTGTGAATGGCCATTTTTTCTTTAAAATCTACAAGATGTTTTCAGAGAAATCCAGGGAGAAGAGGAATTTTAAGCTTTTGATGGGTATCATTGTTTTTCCAGCCCAAAACGGGTTAAGTGTTGTTTTTGGAATACTCTTATTACTTCCAAAAATAATTCTCAGTGAATTCTACTTCCACTTATTTTGATCTCTCCTCCCAACTTCGGGTGCTGTGGGTACGCAAACACAGCCTATTTTATCATCATTTTGATGTTTGAGAACCTGCATAGGGTTAACAAATGCTTACAGGAATATTTTGTACATGCATCTTGTAATGTCACACTAAGATATGAGAATGGCCATTTTTTCCTGAAAATCTACAGAATGTTTTTAAAGAAATCCTCAGATAACATGAATTTTTAACATTTTGAGGGGTATCTCTCTTTAACCAGCTCTAAAGGGTTAATGCTTGGTTTTGTGAATATCTTCGTTACTTACAAAAATGATCGACGGTGAATTCCACTTCCAATGAAGGAGGTTATGTTTATCTCGTAGGTACACATTTTGGTGTTATGGTTGCCCAAGAACAGCCCATTTTCTCCAAATGTCAATGCTTGGCAGCCTCTGGGGGGTTAACAAATGCTTACCGAAACATTTTGTTCATGCAACTTGTAATGTCACTCGAAGACCTGTGAATGATCAATTGCTCTTGATTTTTTTTTTTGAGAAATCGAGAAATCCACATAAAACTGGAATTTTAAGTTTTTCAGGGGTATATCTCCTTAACCAGTCAAAAATGGGTTAAGACCTCGATCTTTGAATACATTTACTACTTACAAAAATGTTTCCCTGTCAGTTTTGCGTCCGGTAAAAGAAGTTACGTTCCTCTGTTGTATTCCCATTTGATGTTGTTGTTGTTGTTCAAAAACAGACTATTTTTTTTCAAAATTTTGACATTTAGCAGCCCATGGAGGGTTAACAAATGCTTAGAGGAATAATTTATCCAATCAACTGGTAATGTGACACCATGACCTATCAATGGCCATTTTCTCTTGAAAACCCTACCAGATGTTTGTAAAGAAATCCGATGATTGGGTTTCTGGCAGGCAGGAAAAGATTGACGAAGATTTGCATATTGGACATTTAAATAGCACTTCTGACATACACGAACCGTGTCCAGATCGCTGGAGGCAGCGACTTGAAATTTTCAGAACTTGTTCTACGAACCCTGGCCGACATTTTGGGATCTGGTTGGAGCGTCCGAGCAGCCTGGAAAACACCACGCATCAGTTGGAATGAGAGAGTACTATTCGTCCCGACTCTATCAGTTCAGAATGGACATGGGCAGTGTTGTAGACGACTGTGGAGCTGCGATTGAGCATAAAGTCCCAGAATTCGGTGCCTCATTGCCTAAGCGGCTCCATTGTATGATTTTTTGTCTCAATATCGTCCTTACTACTTGTAGTTTATACCGTTGCCGCACGTTAATGTAGCCTCTTGCCATTTTCGAGACTTTCAACCCAGAACGCCGCCAAAGCGAGGAAGTGCGGGGGGGGGAGGGTGGGGGGGGGTGGGGGGGGGGGGGGGGGCTGTAGCGGCGAGGGGGGGGGGGTATCCTGACACTATCTTTAAACCTTAGATAATCGGAAGAAGTTGCAGTGAAAAGAAATCGGCGGTGAGTAGGTGTTTTGGCGAGAAACGATTAACGAAAATTTGCCAATTTGACATTAAAACTGCACTCTCACAAACACGAACCGTGGCCAGACCGCTGAAGGCAGCGACTTCTAATTTTCAGAACTTGTTCTACGCACCCTGGCCGACATTTTGGCATCTGTTGCAAGTGTCGAGACCGCGTGGAGAACACCACGCATCTCGTGGAAAGTGAGAGTACTATTCGTCCCGACTCTATCAGTTTGGAATGGAATTGGGCACTATTGTAGACTACTGTAGAGCAGCGATTGAGCATAAAATCGAAGTTTTTTTGTGCCAAATTACCTAACCGGCTCCAAGGTATGATCTTTCGTCTGTACATCGCCCAGATCGTCTGAAGTTTATACCGTTACCATATGTTGAAGTAGCCTTTTGTCATTTTCGCCACTTTCGACCCAGATTTGAGGGTACCTTCCTTCAGCGAAATCTAGCCATGCTCACAACCACGCCCTCTCCCCGTCGGCCCGGGTGCTTCTAAAGATAGAAAGGTCAATGGGGAGGGGCGCGTTAGCAAACAAACGGGGGCAGGTGTAGTTGGTGAAAAACAGCAGGGGGGGGGGGGAGGGGGGCACGTGTCCTAGGCAAAAGAAACAATAGGGGGCAGGTGTCCTAGGTAAAAAACAGCAGGAAGGGAGGGGGGGGGGATGCAGATGTCCCCGCTAATTAATTTTAATAACAGGCAGGTGTTCATGGGGCAGGCCCACTGCTCGGTGTTCCAAATTTTCTATGGTACTTGGCCTTGACGGAAACAACACTTCAACAAGAAACAACGGGAAACCTATTTGCAGTAAAGCTGCAAATATAAACATGATTTTAGGACCATTCCATGGCCAGTTTAAAGCCTACTGCGATATCAGCGTTTATTACTCTCGTCCTTTCACTGCAGTATTTCACCCGAGTCGAGTTCTGACGTCATGCAAGTTTGACGGACATGCTTTCAATTTTGTTATTGACAACAACATATTTATAATTTCGTGATTACTGATCGGAATTTTGAAAACGACACATGCAATCGCGAAAGAGTTTTCTGAAAAACACGATTCTGCAAAAGGTTTTAGTGAAATTTGATTATTTTTTTTTATTTTCAATTTCGACGGCTCTTGTCGAAAAGGTGTTAATCACTGATCGTCCCAAACGAGATCAAAGACTGACGCTGTATATTAATAACACACAGAGAATCTTCTAAGAATATACACGCGCAATCCTAAAATGAAATAATTCAAGTCTTTTTTCAGGTTTTACGAGAGAAATATGTCCAATTGTATCATTGAATCATGTTTAGGTATATGTGGGCGAGACATTTTCTATACGGACAAAATACAGACTAAATAAAATATTTGCCATTATTTTCCGCAGACGTATTTTTGTCGTTGCTTCTTGGGGAAATCCATGCTGATAATACAACGAAGGAGTGTTATCTAATGAGGCCAGAACCGTCAGGTGGTCGGGTCCGACACCACACCTCGAAGTAGATTTAGTGGGGGTGTCGATTTTACAAGTAATGTAGGCAGCGTACACGGCATGGGCTGTCTGTCTTTAATCCTATAAACAGGGTTAAGGCTTGGTTTTTGAATACCCTCATTTATTTATTTATTTATTTATTTATTTATTTATTTATTTATTTATTTATTTATTTATTTATTTATTTATTTATTTATTGGCGTTTAAGGTCACATAGTTATGCACAATGGCTAATCGTGGCCGTGACAGTTTTATAGGTGGAGGAAGCCGGAGTACACGGAGAGAACCAAACACCAAGCATCGACGAGCAACTGTCAGCTCCTCAACATTCTAACTCTGTTCAAGTTCCGCTCAAGCAGGGTTACAGAGGGTGAAGACATATGTACCATCGACGTGCAGTATGCCTTAGTACACGGCGTCATCGTGCCCCCATGTCGGTAACCGGGCTAAAGTGCCTTTCCCAAGGACTCAACGTGAGTCGTCCCGGACGGGGATCGGACTCGGGACCTCTAGCATAGAAGTACAACAGTCTACCACTGAGCCACCACGCTCCCTTGAATACCCTTAACACTATCATACATTATCCCTCATGAATTCTGAGTCTGATAAAAGAGGTTATGTTTACCTATTACATACCCATTTGCTGCCCGAAAACAGCCGATTTTATCAAAATTTTGACGTTTAGCAGCCTGCAGCGGGATTAACAAACGAGTAGCGGAATATTCTATCTATGCAATTTGTAAGACCTGCCAATGTCCAATTGTTCCTGAAAATCGCCAACAAGCAGTTAGCGAAATCCACAGAAAATGTAAATTTTAAGCTTTTAAGGGATATCTCTCCTTATCCAGTTCAAAATAGGTTAAGTTTCATTCTTTTAAATACCCTTACTACTTACAAAACTGATCCTCTGTGAATTCTACGCGCAGTAAAAGAAGTTATATTTCTCTGTTACATATCCATTGGGTGCTCTTGGTGTCTGAAAACAATCCATTTTATCAACATTTTGATGTTTAGCAGCTCGTGGAGAGTTAACGAATGCGCAACGGAATATTTTGTCCATGTAACTTGTAATGTCACATGAAGACCCGTGAATGGCCATTTTATCTTGAAATCTACGAGATGTTTTTAAAGAAATCCAGGGAAAGCATGAAATTTTAAGTCTTTGACGGGTACCGATGTTTAACCAGCCCAAAACGGGTTAATACCAGCCCTAAATGGGTTAATGCTTGGTCTGATGAATTCCACTTCCAAAGAAGGAGGTTATGTTTATCTCGCAGGTACACATTGCGTGCAATGGGTGCCCAAAGACAGTCCATTTTCTCAAAATTTCTATGCTTTGCAGTCTCTGGAGAGTTAACTAACGCTTACCGGAATATTTTGTCTATGTAATTTGTAATGTCACTCCAAGACCTGCAAATGATCAATTTTTCTTGAATACTTACTAGATTTTTTGGAGAAATCCACAGAAAACTGGAATTTTAAGCTTTTAAGGGGTACATCTTAACCAGGCGAAAATGGGTTAAGACCTCGATTTTTTGAATACCCTTACTACTTACTAAATTTTTCTCTGTCAGTTTTGCATCCGGTAAAAGAAGTTATGTATCTCTGTGGCATTCCCATTTGTTGTTGTTGGTGTCCAAAAACAGACTATTTTTTCAAAATGTTGACATTTAGCAGCCGACGGAGGGTTAACAAATGCTTACTGGAATATTTTATCCATGCAGCCGGTAATGTGACTCCAAGACCTATCAATGGCCATTTTCTGTTGAAAACTTACAAGATGTTTGTAACAAAATCCACGGAAAACATGATTTTTTTTTAGCTTTTGATGGTATCGCTAATAACCACCCCAAAAGGGGTTAACGCTTGGGTTTTTGAATACCCTTATTACTTATAAAAATGGTCCTCAGTGAATTCCACTTCCAACAAAGGAGATTATGTGTAACTCTCGGACATACATTGCGTGCTGTGTGTGTCCGAAAACAGCCCATTTCAACAAAATTATGATGCTTGGCCTTCTGTAGAGGGTTAATAAACGCTCAGCGGAATATTTTGTCCATGCCACTTGTAATGTCACACAAAGACCTGCAAATAGTCAATTTTTCTTGAAAACCTATGGAATGTATTTAGAGAAATCCACAGAAAATGGGAATTTTTAGATTTTAAGGGGTCTCTCTCTTTAGCCTGCCCAAAATGGGTTAAGACTTCGTTTTTTGAATACCCTTACTACTTACAAAAATGTTTCCCTATAGATTGTGCGCTCGATAAAAGAAATCACTTATCTTTGTGGCGTACCCGTTGGGTGCCGTTGGCGTCCAAAAACAGCCCATTTTATCACAATTTTGACATTTAGCAGCCCGTGGAGGGTTAACAAATACTCACCGAAGTATTTTGTCCATGCAACTTCTATTGTCACATCAAGGCCTGGGAGTGACAATTTTTTCAGGAAAATCTACAAGACTCGTTTAGAGAAATCCACAGAAAACCTGAATTTTTGAGCTTTTTGGGGGTATTGATGTTTAACCAGCCCAAAACGGGTTAATGCTTGGTTTTTTGAACACCATTATTACTTACAAAAATGATCTCCGGTGAATTCCACTTCAAATAAAGGAAGTTATGTTTATCTCTCGTGTATCGTTTGGGTGCTCTGGGGGCCTGAAACCGGCCCATTTCATCAAAATTTCGATGTTTAGCAGCCTGTGGAGGGTTACCATATGCATCGCCTGATATGTCATGTGTATCAAAGGTCGTGGCACAGACAGGTCTATCAATGATGAAAGTTTAAAAAAAATCTACAAGGCGTGTTTCGAGAAAGTGCCGATAAACCCCAATTTTGACAGTTTTTTGCCAATTCTGACGAAATAAGGGTTAAATCGAAAATTCCGCTTCGGTACATTTTTAGATTTTGTGCCCCTCTATGCGTGTGCAAAATTTTCTGAAAATCGGTCCGAAAATGGCTTCGGAATCGTGCGGACAAAATGTGTGGAAACCCCCCCCCCCCCCCAAAAAAAAAAAAATAGTAATCCGTAGAAAAACAATAGTCTTTTCCAGAGGGAAAAGCCTAAAATAGATTAATCACATGTGTTAAAGGGTCAGCGATCTCATATATTATCTCCTCTAATATTTTGGAGGACATATTGTCAAAGTCTCTACTTGTTTTTTATTTTAAATTTTTTGTACACTAAATTACCTCGTGTGGGGTAGTGGGCACAATAAAAAAAATGACTCAATTCCATTTCCATTAACGTAGTCAGTAAAATGTCGACAGGAGGTTGGTACTGCGTCGCTTTATATTGAACCGATGTTAACGAAGTAGGAGTTAAATATGTCAGCTATCTCTTTAGGATCAGATATTTCAGTATTTCCATCGACAAATGTGGACGGGAATGTGAAGGTAGAACTAGATTTGTTAATTGCTTTTTTCAAGATTTCCCAAGTTTTTTTCATGTTATGTTTATTTTCACGAAGTATAGTCATGTAATAATCTGATTTGCGAGCCCTTTTCAGTCTGTTAAAAACGGTACAGTATGTTTTGTATCTTAATTTGTTATGTGTGGTTGGAGATTTTAATTTTTTGACTAACAGTTTTGTTTTTTCCAAAGTTGACTGCAAAAGGCCCGATGTCATCCACGGTTCACGCTTCACAAACTTTTGGGGAACTCTTTTGATTTCTTTTGGAACAGCTTGATCGAAAGCTGCATGGATAACTTCGAGAAGAATGTCATAGGCTTCGTTGGGACAAGGAGCATTCATTACATCGGTGTAGTCACTTTCAGACAAGAGAAACTTAAACTGATTTACGTTTTCCTGCTTAAAAGATCTTTTGGGGATTTGTATGGGATGGGTGCGCCTTTTTGGTGATTCATCAACATAAAATGTTGCAAAATGATCACTTACATCTGTAATAATTATTCCAGATATATGGGGATTAATTTTGTTGCTGAAAATATTATCAATTATGGTGGCAGAATGATCTGTAATTCTAGTTGGTCTTGTTATAAATGGCATAAAACCTGAACTAAACATAGTTTCGATAAATAAGCCGGTTTTGTTATGCCTACAAAAGCCAAGTAAGTCCATATTAAAATCACCCATAAGAAAAAACATTCTTGTTTGAGGCACTTAAAATGTTTACTACATTCGTCATTTCTTCTAGGAATAGATCGAGGTCTGCTTTGGGGGCTGTGTTTGGCCTATAAATGATTCCGACAATTTTTTTATCTCTCGTCGAGATTTCCACAAATAAGGATTTAAATACATGGGGGATAAAAACAGAAAGGTCCTCTCGGACTTTAAAAGGGTTGGTATCCTTAATAAAAAGTCCTACACCTCCCCTTCCGTCATCGTTACTAGATCGCAGCCGAGTAATCAAGGGGTGGTAGCAATCAAGTGAGTAGGTAATGTTTTTCTTCACACTGAACGTTTCTGTCAAACCTATGATGTCTAAGAAATTTTATTCAGACTGAAGTCTACATATTAGGTTATGGAAGGGCTCCCAGTTAGCATTAAGGCTTCGGCAGTTTAGGTTCAAGAGCGTGAGCGAGCTGTGCTTTTTTGAGATCTCATTACTAAAGCGCTCAGGGGTGTAATATTCACAACTATGTTCTTCGATAGCGAAGGGAGACTTCTCATCACCGGCATCATTATCGGTAATTACATCATTAAAGTGAGAAATAAAGTCAAATGAGCTGCAGCTCTGTATCTCATCAAGTGTAATAGTGTTAGCCATTATCAAATGTCACAAAATGGGCCACTCTACCAAGGAATAAACCTGTAAAACTTACCAGTGTGACTGAGCAAGCATTTTGCAAGAAGAGTTGTATGATGTTGTCAGAATTGTGTGAGACAGCGAGCAATGTCTGTAGAATAATGTTAATACTACTTTCTTCCTATTTTCGCCGCTGAGTTATTTTAGTTCCACCACAAGAGGAGATTCTGTTGTGGGAAGCGTTAAGTATTACAGATGTAAGATGGGATTATAAGGAGTACAGAGTGTGAATAATACTGCCCTATTACACGCGCACACATTCGCTTATGCATATACATCTTTAGGGCATCAGTTATGAACAAGAAAAAAAAAAACAAAAACAAAAAAAAAACAAAAAAAAGAAAAATAATAAAAAGAAACAGTGTATCAATAAATATGTGTCGCAACAAGTAAATATTCAGTGGTTAAGATACTATACCAGTAATGGGAATTGTAGACTGAAAACAATCGAGATGCCACTCCCGGTGACGCCTAACATCTAAAAGATTGCTATGGCTTGTCAATCCTCAGTGTAAGTGTTGTGGAGTGTTCTTCCTAAATACTGATGAACAACAAAAAGAGTGCCAAACCAGTACTAACCTCAATTCCAATACGCCACCGAAAACAATATATCGCCTCCACCAAGCCAACACCCCACTTCCCGTACAGCTCCGTAAGGGGTCGTCCAACCTAACTCCGGTCAATTTGTTGACATTTTTCCCAATGCACCAAAACAGAAAAGAATATAATTTATTGGGGTTATTCATTTTGGGCCTTTTTTAGACTTTGAAGAAAATTACCAAAAATCCGACCAAAGCCAAGTCAGACGTCGCCTTAATAATAGCAAAAAATAAGGCAACCGCTGATGGTAATGATCTTTGCAACCACAAATTACGACCATTGCATGGACTTCAGAAAGTCGCCATAGCACGGACAGAGTGTCGCGACGCGTAGGATTCCAAACAAAGTGATAGTGTATGAGGTGTGACAGTACATTCTCACCTGATACAGTTGTGATTTAAATTAGTATGTTTCTGCTTACAATACCAATTGCTATTCGCCAATCGCTATTCGCCAATTGCTATTCGCCAAACGCCATTCACCAATTGCTATTCGCCAATTGATATTCGCCAAATGTTTTCGCCAATTACCATTCCCCATTCACCAATCGGCGATTGGCTAATGGCAATTGGCGTGTCGTCTCAGGAAGTCCATAAATAAGAGTAATTACTTCTTGGAGTAATTTCTCCTACTACTCTTCGACTCATCTCGGTAAAAAGGGCACCGACCACCAGTCGGATGGTAGAAAGAGTTACCAAATTGCGGTGCCACGAAACGTGGCTGGTAATTTTGTCAAATGGTCTTAAGAGCAATGAGAGTCAGTCATTGCTTCATGGAGACATTTCAAAAAAAGTGTGTGGGGGTGGGGGGAGCACAATTTAATTTTCTAGAATTTTTTTTGTCTGAACAAAATGTTACGCAACTCCGGAAAGGGAACACATGTGCACGCTTTACCATAGTCCAAACTTGGACCCAACATCTGTAATATAATTTTGGGATTTGGTACGTCCAAAGGACGTACCAAACCCCTAAATTATATTACAGACTTTGGGGCCAAGTTTGGACTAGTTTTACCATTACTATAGTTTGTACTTATTATGACTAGTCGCGAACTTGCGACTTGCAATATCCCAATATATAAATTGGACAGCGACGCCGATAGTATTATGTTGCTAGTTTTGATAGTACTATCTCCCACAGTCTATGTGGCCAAAGGGGTTGTGTGCGTTATATGGAAATATATCCCATAATTGGTAAAAAAAGGGGAGGGAGGCACGTGTCCCCTGTGCCCCCTGGCTCCGCCACCCCTGCATAAATGGGAAACCTGAAGCTGTTTCTTGCAAAATATTGTATTAATTCATAGAATACTTCTCAAATCTCCACAGCCAACTTCGGATTGATCCTAAATTGACCGTGACATTGGAGAACCTCGACTGGCCATTTTGACTTATCTGTATTTCAGTTTGTCTCACCTGTAAGATGTCCATGAAACAGAACTGCATGACGTTTTTTGTCGATTTCACTGCCGTCATATTCTCCTTGATCTTTGAGGTCTCCCAGGGTTGTTATCCAAATATCAACACACTGCATTCTGAGCTGTCGCCACCACGATTCTATCCTCTGATTACCAGTGCTGGGCCCATACAAAAACGATTTGTTGTCACCTGTCAGTAACGTCTGCATTTTGGCTATGTATGCATTTTCTGTTCCTCTGTCCCCTCTTACTCGAGATGAACAATTTGAAAGCCTTCTAATTGTGGAAATGAAATGACCCCAACAATACGAGGATCACTACTTGAATGTGTCACTTCGCACCACAGGACCTTTCTCGAAAAACCATCGATAGCATCATTTATGCACAATCCAAATTGCTTCAATCTGTCATAACTATCCACGTGCCACAGGAAATTCGGACCCCTCGCGAAATAGCATCTTCTTTTTAATTTCTTTTTTTTTCTTAATTCGATTACCTTTGGGTCCAGAATGGACATCAGTATTGCAACATCATTCCTAGACACCCCCAAGTGATTCAAGATACATTTTCGGTGCATACCACGGTATCCAAGATTACCACCCGCATCCTCCATTTCTTTGACGATGATCATCGCCACGTCAAGAATATCCGTCTTGAATATTCTCCCGAATAATCCCATTTCTCTGAGAATCCTTTTCAAATGTCTTTCCGAACCCACAATATTGTGATTTAAAGCTAGTGAACAGAGAATTTGGTGGTAACTTAATCCTAATGAAAAATAAAGGTTTGTGAATATTTGCAAAGGTTTGCAAATAGGCCCTATTTGCAAAGGTTTGCGAATATTTGCAAAGATGTTTGCGAATAATCGCAAAGGCCTGCAAATATTTGCAAAGGTTTGCGAATATTCGCAAAGATGTTTGCGAATAATCTCAAAGGTTTGCCAATATATGCAAAGGTTTGCGTTATATCGCAAAGCTGAATACGAATAATCGCGAAGGTTTGTGATATATCGCAAAGCTGTCTCCGAATAATCGCAAAGGTTTGTGATATATTGCAAAGCTGTTTGCGAATAATCGCAAAGGTTTGCGAATATTTGCAAACGTTTGCGATATATCGCAAAGATGTTTGCCAACTATCGCAAAGGTTTGCGAATATTCGCAAATGGATTTTTTTTTCCTTTTCCTGTTGGCACTAATGGGCTTCCGTATATAACAGAACAAACTTATTCGAAAAAAAATTGTCTGCTCAGAAAGATTATAAATTAAAGTATTGTATAATCAAATTGTTTGTCCATCAGTCTTGCATTCGGATGAAAATAATCATGATTCGGACTGTTTACAAACATTAGAGAATAATTAATTTGAATAGTTTTGACTTTTTAACACTTGGATTCCTTGAGAGTATGAAAATATTTACTGCAAAATTGTTGTGAAAAGTTCTGCAGCAAGCGGACTGGAGCGTTCAATACGTTGTTGAGATTAGGTTATTAACCCACCCCCCCCCTCCAAAAAAAAAAAAAAAAAATCCCATTGACAACAATGCTAAACTTTCACTCTCTATAAAACAAACCAAGTTTTTGGGAGATAAGTTACCTAATCATCCAAAAAGTACATCATCTTTTTTGAACAACCAAAAAGAAGAAAAATTATATTGTACCACGTAAAATTGAAGTTTCAGTTTTAAATTTTCGCTACTGCCGTCTGATCTTGCACTGAATGAACTTGACACTTTGTTTTCATATCTCATGTTTTTGAGAGATTTTCACTCAATCCGACACAAAAATACCTTTTAATCCTGTATGAAGTGGACAAAAAATATTAATTGATTGTTTCAAACCTAACAGATATTGAACCAAACGGCCAATGATTCCTATTTGATCCTGCTCACAACTTTGAGTGTCAAATCCACCAAGTCACGTGTTCAGTGTTTTAGGCTCTCATAACCATTGGGAGAGATCGCTGGGAGTGGGTTCAAATCCAGGTGATACTTTGACATGGGCGTCTGCGTAGTAGTGCATTTCTTATTTCAGTAGATTGCATCGTTTCCTACTGCAGGCAAATAACTGCATAATCCTGCTTTTTGTTCAAAATAGAATTGTGACTGAATGTCAGCTGAAAAAGATGTTTCTATAGTTTAGACTAACCACAGGCAGGGAAAACTTTATTCAGGCTAACCTACCGGCTTTCACCAACCTCCTCATCGGATATTTCTGGCAGTAAACAAACAGACGACGACTGCTTTACCAGTTGCAAATTAATTTGTATATACTGAACAACAAAAATGAAAAATGACCAACACGCAGAACAATTCTCAAACCAGCAACGTACTGAACAGTGAAGTCTTTCTAATAATGTCCATAGGTAGATTTATTTATTTATTGGTGTTTAAGGTCACATATTTTTGCACAGTGGCTAATCATGACCACAACATGAGTATCAACTCAAAACCAAGGGTGAACGTTAATAAGCCATATTGCCTATTTTAGAAAGGGTTTGCACCTCCCAATCATTGGTGACTAGGTCCTATTTTACCAATAAAGCAGAGGCTCTCTACCGCCGTGAAGTGGATAGGCTGCATGAATGTGAAGAGTTCGGTAGAAAAGGGTACAGGAAGCAGGGGCGGGGTAGCTGACCCTCGCACTGAGGGTAGGAGGCAAGGGGTAGCGGGTGCCTTTTTTCTACAGACGTGCTCTAGTCAAACAGACTTTATTTTCCGAGATCTGTAACTGATAAACTCTCGAGTATTCTTTTCTAACGTATTCTACTTATGCATATGTCAATGGGGGAGGGGTATCAGGTATAATGGCACAGTTTGGTCGATAATCGCCAAATAAATAAGCTATGATTTTTAAAGCTTTTTTATCGTTCCCTGCGTGGAGCAATGGGCTAACTTCTGTGCTTTAGATTGCAGACAGCAACTTATTCCCCTCAAGGGATGATATGTATAATGCCAATATTATTGAGTATCACATTACGATTTATGATACTTACTGTAAACTCCAAGCCTTAATTCTGACCAAGAGATGTGCGCCCTTACTTGATACTTCTGCCATACCCACTGTCTTTAGATGTTTTCGACGCAGTTGATGGTATTACAGTACTACATATATTACCTCGGGATACATTGTACCTTACCTTTGTGGGAGAGTATGGTCGAATCGTTAAAATTTGGACTTTGGACGAAATTTGTAAAAAAAAATCCTGATTCTGAGAGTGTCGTCATCCAGCTTTCAAGAAAGAATCTGCAACACAAAGTGAGTGCTCCGGTTAAGTTAGTATGGAATTACATCATTTCCGACTGCCACTCTGCAAGCCGCGTAATCCTTAGTGACTTATTTAGCGATGTTTTTCCTCAAATTCGGCCGTTGTGCGAACAGGGCGTGCAGACTCTACCTCGTACGCACACACGATTGACAAGTGTCTATTATCTTGTCGAGGTTTTAATGAATGCACCATATTCGTTTGTTACATAACTTTTGAAATGCTGGAATAAGGGAGTGAAACCAGGTGAAACGTTACCTTATACTGTTAGATTGAAAATGCTATCATTAATGTATGAAGGATTGCAAACGTCTTTAGAAACAACAGAAAAAAGGGACAAAACCTGTAGAAGGATTTTGTTGTTTCCTTGCACAAACCTCTTTTTACCAGCTGATATGTTTTGTTGAAACCAGTGGCGTCGGTAATTTGGGGTTGGGGTTGAAACCCACAATACTTTTCCGAGTCAGGACATATTCATCTGAATTGGAGTCTTATCACACGTTGTAAAGACACATCCAGCAGACCAACTAGTAATGGCCATAATACACATTGTAAGGACACACACACAGCAGTCCAACCGATCAAGGCCATAACAAACATTGTAAGGACATACCCAGTGGACCAACTAATCAAGGTCATAACACACATTGTAAGGACACACCCAGCGGACCAACTGATCAAGGCCATAACACACATTGTAAGGACACACCCAGTGGACCAACTAATCAATGTCATAACACACACTGTAAGGACAAACCCAGCGGAGACAATTTGGCAAATATTCAAGCACCAGTGTAGATATGTCATGCGAAAATATATCCAATCAAAGTTGACATCCAAACATCAAATGCCTTTCGAGAAAGAAAAGGAAGGCTTTCAACAAAGTGAAAAAGTCAAACGAGGATTAAATACCGCCACCTCAAAAATGACCAGCAGCATGCATGTCATCGTCATTTTGTGTCTGTGGGTAGCACACCAGAACACACAGACAGCTTACCAACCATGGAACCAGACCTACCAACTGCAGACATGCCCAGTTTTACCAGAGGGCGTTCTGAAACTCATACAAGACCTGAAACGAAAGAAGGCGCCTGACCCCAACGAGATTTCAGTTAAACTACTGAAAATGGAACCAACTGAATTTGCAAAGTGCTTGACATTGGAATTCCAGTCAACAATCTACAAAGTCCGTGTACCAGGTCCAGCAGCACTCATGTAAACAAAGCCTACTGGAAGTTCATCCCCGACAGAGCAAAGGGGGACTGGCGTGAGCTGAACTAGCTAATAAAGTGGAATACATCTGAACAATCGGGTGTGGCTACCTTGAATGAAAATGGCGTCACTCACCAAGATCCGACACCAAAGCAGATGTGCTGAATCGTCATTTTGTCTTTGTTTAGCACACCACAACACAGACAGCTTACCAACGATGGTACCAGACCTACCAACGGCAGACATGTCCGGTATAACATTGTCACCAGAGGGCGTTCTGTAACTCATACATGACCTGAAACCAAACAAGACGTCTGGCCCCCGACGAGATCCCAGTTAAACTACTGAAAATGACACCAGCTGAATTTGCAAAGTGCTTGACAGTGGTAGTCCAGTCAACAATTAATAACGGCCGTGTACCAGCAGACTGGAAGACAGTGATGATAAGACACTTCTCAAAAAGGGAGCAGATGTAAACAAGAAAACTACCGACCAATCTCCCTCACGTCTGCTGTATTTGTGAACACATACGTTGTAACATCATCAACCATGGAGAAAAATAATCAGCCTAAACAACGCAAACCATGGATTCGGGAAGAGAAGGTCGTGCATTTCCCAGCTGATGACATCTGTACACGACTTAGCAACATCACCTGTAGACAGATCGCAGATCGAAATGCTACTATTCGATTTCAGTAAAGCATTCAACAAGGTGGACCATCAGAGACTACTTTGTAAATTAGACCTCTACAGAACAAGAGGGGAAACCATGGAGTGGACAAGAATCCTCCTGACAGGCAGAACCCAGAGTAATAATCGACGGGGCACAATCATCTGAAGCTGTGGTTACCTCTGAAATACCACAGGGAACGATCGTAGGCCCGTTTTTACTTCTCACTTACATAAATGACCTCACTGTTGGCATTAAATCTGAGATCCGGCTGTTTGCAGACGACTGTGTTGCTCACAAATGCATAACATCTACATCGGATCGCCAGGCTCTACAATCTCACCTGGACCAACTTCAAACAAGGCAACGCAAGTGGCCGATGTAATTTAATCCTGACAAATGCGAGGCAATAACTATCATCAAGAAAAGAAAAATCGCTATGGACCAGTACACCATCTTTGGTAAGGTCCTGAAACAAACCAACAGTGAGGTACCTTGGTATCCACATCAACATCAAACTCTCTTGGAACAAGCACGTGGACCTAATCACAGCCAAAGCCTGCAGAACAATCAGTTACCTGATTGTTCTCTACATGGCTGCGATAAAACACCAAAGAAAAGATGTACTTCACCCACGTCCGCTCAGCTGTGGAACACGCATGGCAAGTCTGGGACCCACATACTGCTAAAAACACCAGGAAACTCGAAGGTGTACAAAGAGCGGCTGCACGCTTTGTGGTTGGTGACTACAAACCCACTGATGAGGAACGCCAAGGCATCATCCGTGGCTACAGTCTCCGTTGTGTGGTACCAGACTCGAAATGCAATGAGATGAAAAACTCATTCTTCCCATCTACAGTGAACAGATGGAACAAACTGCACGAAGGTATTTTCCAAAGCAAAAGCATATAGGGCTTCAAGTCGTCCCTTTATGCCAACGCCTGTCAATAAACCAACAACTAAGATATTTTAACCTGTTTTAATCTGTTTTTAACCTGATTTTAACTTTGAGCGAAATGAGAGCATTCAAACTTATGCCTCTGCCAACCACTCCTGCGAGTTCCATAAATATGCACGTAGTTTCCAGCTGCAGCGGTTTTGGAGCTATCTAGAAGTAGAAAGGGTCAGAAACCAAGGTAGAATTGTAATAATTTTATTGGTGATCAATGAGATGTGGGGTTACTCCCCTTGCACTGCATCACTACTCATCTGCTTTTGTGAACAAATGGACACCGTTGGAAAAAATTAACGAAAACATGAAACGGAGCAAGAAGAATATTACGCTCGGCTAAAACCTTGCCTAATATTATTTTCACTTCGTCTCTTGTGACACTAAACGTTTCCTAACTTATAGTACTTAAAAACTGAGATCTAATATACTCATGTTTGTGGCATTTCATATTAAACATCATACGTAATTTACATTTAACTGGTTGAGGGCTAGATTATTTTTTGGTGGTCTGAATTTTGTATTCAAAATTTTTTTTATTACAAATTATTGGAGAATGCCTGTAGGCACTCTCCAATAATTTGAAATAGAACTTATTTATATTAACAAAATATTATTTGCATTTGACTGAATATGAAACATGAGCAAGGAAAACGTTGGCTTTGCTGTGGGTCCCTAATTGTTTTTGAGAGACCTGATAGTGGCTTCTAGCACCCAACCAGTTAAATAGGATTATTGCTCGACACTAGAAAACTAAGAAGCCACCCTCGAGTAAACTTTAGCTCAAGGAAGTGAATCAACAATAAAGAAAGGTGAAGACCTATAACAAGAGGCATTAAACTATGATTCTAAGGGTGGGGGGGGGGGGGGGGGGGTGATGTGAGAAGTATATGAAACTCAGTCGGTGACTCCGAGAAGACGAAAATACCACCAGACCACAATACGGATGATCCATATTTGTATTGTTCCCAAATTAGACAATCTAAAGGCCTGTTATGGTAAATGGTCTGGTTATAAAAGTTAAATGCATGCAATTTACAGGTTTATTCTGTAAATCAATGTCCATTTAACTGGGACCCTCTGCACTACATCAAATATTTAATATCTTTACATTACAGATGTCAAACCTGCATCCTGCCATCACAAATGTTTTGTGAGACCAATGCAAGACTGTCACTGCAATGAAGTTATTGATAAGACAACAGTGCCGTTTGAACATCTGTGATATTTTCATGTTTAGTGTCTACATTTGTGCTCCAATGAGACTTGGGAGGCTCCTTTCTTTCACACAATTTATGATTTTTTATGCGTGTAATCACTCTTCGTCCACCCATCCGTCCTCTATCATAAAGGTGGTGTTCTCCCAAAATCCACTTTCAATTCCAATAATATTTTATGTGAGTGATGTTCAGGGTTGGCCATTTCAATTTTGTTGCAAGCAAAATGCAGCCTCCATTGGGAGAGGGTTGGTAAATTGCCCCATTTTAAAAAAAATCTCATATCCAATGTATTGAATAAGTTGAATTTTCATAACCAATGGGTCCATTTGAAATAATTTGGTATCATGAATACTTAACTTACGTTAAAAGAAAATGTTTTCTCCATCCCCATGGGTACACCTAGAGTTAAAATTAGAAAACAAAATATTAAATCAGGGCGGGGAGGGGGGGGGGGGGGCTGAAAAAACCTGTGTGAACATAGGTTGGGAGGGGAGTGGGGAGCGGGGTGATTGGTATTCAAGTGCCCCAAAAATGTGTGTAAACAGTTAATGTAATTTTTTTCCTTTTTCACTATTATGCTATCTTTTGGGCCCCAAACAGTAACAAACTGTCACTAATTGACCATTAAAGCCTATTTAGAAGCATTATTAACAAAAGTACCCCCCTTAACATGAAAAATATTGGAGAATTTCACCAAAATTTAGAGGATGGGGGTGGGTGTCCGATATCGAATGGAAAAAAATTGTCGAGTAATAATTTTCTTGTAAAGTTGACTACAATATCCATTAACAACATAATTCATTCATATTCAAAGTTTTTTTTATGGAATATTCTTTAAAACGAAGCATAGTATATATAATACTGTATAATGAGTCATAATAAATTAGCTTGGTGGGATTGGTTTATCAAAATGAAAAAAAAAAATGGAAAATGAACAAAAACAAAAAGGTCTGATTTAACAAAAAGAAAAAAGTCTTTTTGATAGCTACCCTGCTATACAAGGTTTGCTCTTCTTGAGCCAGAACAAAAACAAGTTCCCTTTCACGCAACCATTATTTGCAACATATACAAGGTTACGGTATGAGCCGTAGTAAATTAATTATGGGCACAGTGCTTACATATGCCTGTATATGCCATGTTTACAGAGACTTGACTGCTCGAAGTGCATATGACTGCATATCAGAATATCAAAATTAGGAAAAGCTTATTTAAATTTGATTTAAAATCAAAGGTTTCTGAGAAAAAGAATAATTGAGAGTAGTATAGCTCGTACCTTTCACCCCTATTCGGCAGGACCTCGCTGCAGGACCATGGAAGTGACGTCATGTCACGTGACCCGGTGGCGCCATGTTGTGTTGTCATGGTAACTTGCGTGAGCGGCCATGTCGTGACGCCATCCTCATAGTGATACGTGGCGTTAGTGCGCATGCGCAGCGCGTGTTGTTAGGGTGATACGTGTTTCCTTCGTCCATTTTGTATACTGGAGGCCGCCATCTTGGTTTCTATGGTAGCACGTGATTGCTTTGTTACCCAAAGCCTTACAATGGGACGGGGTATGTTCGGAGGGTATGTTCTATTGTAGAAGAGTAAATCTGATTACCACAAACAACCCGACAATCCTTCCAAATCACCAAAATCCACCCAAAATCACCGAAATTGACTTTATTTGATACGGATTTCCCATGTTATTGGTTTTATTGGCTTAGCACGTAGTGCTATAGTACTAAGGGACACAAGGGGGTGCATTCGATTGAACAGGAGTAATGTTCTGGATTAGAATTCTCCCAGAACCCCTTTTTGGATCCCTATCCCATGACGTTTTTCCCCTATTAAGAATAGCACGTAGTGCTATAGGACCAATTTACCCAGAATTCTCTGCTTCTATCTATATATGCAATAGTTATCGTCTATCTGACTCTGTTCCTTTGTTCCAGAGTATACTCCAGTAGCGTAGAAGAGCCTATCAACTGGAAAAGTATACCTTATTATTGCTATATTTAGCAATTTCTAGTCTATTCTTGTTAGTTCTGACCCTATTCCAAGTACTCTTGTTGTTTCATATATCTAACTAACCAATCAGATTGCTTGATTTCCCATAATGCGGGTATCTCCCTTGTTTATAACAAAAGCCTATATCCAATGGCGCCCCGATTTTAGCACCCCTTTTTTGAAAAACATATGACCTTCGGCACCCCTTTTTTGTCATATGTGCTTATGTGAAAAGGCACAATGTGACACAATATGCCCTATCACATAGGCACATGCTTTATGTGCCGATATGTGCTTATGTGAAAAGGCACAATGTGACACAATATGCCCTATCACATAGGCACATACGAGTATTTGAGGATACCTATAGCCTAGTATTGTATTATTCGAGGATACCTACTGGAGAATCCCTTTTTTGTCATATGTGCTTATGTGAAAAGGCACAATGTGACACAATATGCCCTATCACATAGGCACATACGGGTATTTGAGGATACCTATAGCCTAGTATTGTATTATTTGAGGATACCTATCTAGGATACCTTCTGGAGAATCCCTTTTTGTCATATGTGCTTATGTGAAAAAGCACAATGTGACACAATGTGACCTAGCACATAAGCACATGCTTTATGTGCCGATATGTGCTTATGTGAAAAGGCACAATGTGACACAATGTGCCCTATCACATAGGCACATACAACCAAAATGGGATTCTATAGCCACGGGCGTTTTCGAAAAAGGGATTCCACAAATGGGATTCCAAAAAAGGGATTCCACAAATGGGATTCCGTTTCCATCTTGTCGCCAAAGCTCCAAGGCCACTACTGGTCTGTGGTCTATCTGTCCTATCATTGGCTTCAACAACAGTCTTGTTCCATTGCGGCCTTGTACCAGTACTATTGGCTAAGCTACCATCAATTACTTCCTAGCTATACCTTCGCTGAAGCTTTCAAAATGTTCCATCTGATTTCCCCTGTATACATATAAGGCATTCCGTAAGTGGCCCAGTCCGTAAAATTTGGATTCCGTGTTTTTACATCGACACTCGAGGGTATTCCCATTCCCTATTGGAAGAATTCAGTTTAATGGGTTGTAGTTTAAAAATTCAGATCACCTTTCGTTATATTGTCATTAAGTTTGAAAAATCGTTCAGTTCAAAAGGTGTTAACATTGGGCTATAGTTAAAAAATAGAGTTCATTCTGTTCAAGGGGTTAATTATATATACCTTCATTAGGATTATAGTTCAGAACTTTGTTCAATTTGTTATGGTCAACTCAGTTCGATACCTTCATTGGGTCAGTTCTCTTCTATCTGTTCAGTTCGATTTTCGTCACTTTGTTTTTATCACTTCGATCTTAGTTGTGTTGGATCTTTGTTCACTTTGTTCTGTTAAGTCTGTCAAACTTGTTCGATCAATCCGACTAGTTTGACATTCTTTCACTTTGTTCTGTTCACAATTGGTTATGTTGGATCTGTACTCAATTGTTTTGTAGTGGTTGGTTGTCTCTGTTCAGAGTCTTGTAGTCATTGTTGAATTGGGTGTTATCAAACCCTTTCCATACCCTCGAGTGTCGACGTAAAAACACGGAATCCAAATTTTACGGACTGGGCCACTTACGGAATGCCTTATATGTATACAGGGGAAATCAGATGGAACATTTTGAAAGCTTCAGCGAAGGTATAGCTAGGAAGTAATTGATGGTAGTTTAGCCAATAGTACTGGTACAAGGCCGCAATGGAACAAGACTGTTGTTGAAGCTAATGATAGGACAGATAGACCATAGACCAGTAGTGGCCTTGGAGCTTTGGCGACAAGGTGGAAACGGAATCCCATTTGTGGAATCCCTTTTTTGGAATCCTATTTGTGGAATCCCTTTTTCGAAAACGCCCGTGGCTATAGAATCCCATTTTGGTCGTATGTGCCTATGTGATAGGGCACATTGTGTCACATTGTGCCTTTTCACATAAGCACATATCGGCACATAAAGCATGTGCTTATGTGCTAGGTCACATTGTGTCACATTGTGCTTTTTCACATAAGCACATATGACAAAAAGGGATTCTCCAGAAGGTATCCTAGATAGGTATCCTCAAATAATACAATACTAGGCTATATGTATCCTCAAATACCCGTATGTGCCTATGTGATAGGGCATATTGTGTCACATTGTGCCTTTTTACATAAGCACATATGACAAAAAAGGGATTCTCCAGTAGGTATTCTCGAATAATACAATACTAGGCTATAGGTATCCTCAAATACCCGTATGTGCCTATGTGATAGGGCATATTGTGTCACATAGTGCCTTTTCACATAAGCACATATCGGCACATAAAGCATGTGCCTATGTGATAGGGCATATTGTGTCACATTGTGCCTTTTCACATAAGCACATATGACAAAAAGGGGTGCCGAAGGTCATATGTTTTTCAAAAAAGGGGTGCTAAAATCGGGGTGCCATTGGATATAGGCTTTTGTTATACACAAGGGAGATAACCGCATTATGGGAAATCAAGCAATCTGATTGGTTAGTTAGATATATGAAACAACAAGAGTACTTGGAATAGGGTCAGAACTAACAAGAATAGACTAGAAATTGCTAAATATAGCAATAATAAGGTATACTGTTCCAGTTGATAGCCTCTTCTACGCTACTGGAGTATACTCTAGAACAAAGGAACAGAGTCAGATAGACGATAACTATTGCATATATAGATAGAAGCAGAGAATTCTGGGTAAATTGGTCCTATAGCACTACGTGCTATTCTTAATAGGGGAAAAACGTCATGGGATAGGGATCCAAAAAGGGGTTCTGGGAGAATTCTAATCCAGAACATTACTCCTGTTCAATCAAATGCACCCCCTTGTGTCCCTTAGTACTATAGCACTACGTGCTAAGCCAATAAAACCAATAAAATGGGAAATCCGTATCAAATAAAGTCAATTTCGGTGATTTTGTGTGGATTTTGGTGATTTGGAAGGATTTTCGGGTTGTTTGTGGTAATCAGATTTACTCTTCTACAATGGAACATACTCTCCGAACTTACCCCAGTCCTATTGTAAGGCTTTGGGCAACGTAGGAACCACGTGCTACCATAGAAACCAAGATGGCGGCCTCCAGTATACAAAATGGACGAAGGAAACACGTATCACCCTAACAACACGCGCTGCGCATGCGCACTAACGCCACGTATCACTATGAGGATGGCGTCACGACATGGCCGCTCACGCAAGTTACCATGACAACACAACATGGCGCCACCGGGTCACGTGACATGACGTCACTTCCGAGGTCCTGCAGCGAGGTCCTGCCGAATAGGGGTGAAAGGTACGAGACATACTACTATTGAGTTTCATTTGCAAGGCACACACCAAGAAACTAAAGAATATTAAGCTATAATACATTTATTTTGTCAGATCTGGTTTGATTGGGGTTTGCATCGCTTTCAACAACTGATGCCTATATCACGATGTTTTTAGTTCCCAAGTTGAAGGTAGAATTACTCAAACAGATCCACTGGGTGGTCTAAAGAATTCACCAACCACTTGTGAGGAACTAACAAGTTCATCCACACCGAGACCTCAACATGAGTATTCCAGAAATTTCTTAGAATTTGCTACATCAATATAGTAAAATGTCTATATGAACAGCCAGGCCATCGCTGATGTGCATTAGCAACCTGGCTACCAAATGTGGACCTATTATACCTGTGCACACACGGGGTTCAAGCTATGCAGTAATGTGTTTTTGTGAACTGAAATGATTCTGGTAAGTCTTGAAAAATGAGGTAGAGTAAATGGAAAAATGTCTGAAGATACAAAAATATGCATTGAATCAGTGGGTTTTACACGTTTCGAGTTGTTTTTTGAGTGCCGAAGTTTTGTATATAAAATGTATGAGAAAGGGGTGGGGCCCCCAACATGCCAACGAAAACATATGCAGGAAAGGGTGAGTGGGTCCAAATATCTCCAATATAAAAAATTTACACCTATGTTCACATACTTTTTTTCCAGCCTCCCCCTGATTCACCTAACAAAATATTTGATATTTATTACATAGCGTCATTATAGGGTCAGATGCAAGTTTGTTCAAATACACCTTAAGAGAACCCAAGTTTTAACTTCGTGCAATATAAGGAACAATCTTTTGATATATGGAATTTAGCATTCTTGGAAGGTAGGGCCAAAACGGTTAGCTCATTTCCACAGCTGACTAACCGATAACAATAACCGGATAATATCCGGGGGGGGGGGGGGGGGGGTGTGGAAGGGGCAGTTTCAAGTTTGTTCAAATCAAGTCCAGGGTTCATATTTGGTCTCCTTTTGGGAACCCAAATTGTAACTTCGTGCAATATGAAGAATCTTCTTTTTGAATCATTTTCTTCAGTTCCACCAGTCAAAACCTTTTAATATTTGGTATACATCATTCTCAAGATTGCTAGATTCAGGTTTGTTCAAACAAAGTTCCGACTAATCCGGCCTTGAGTCATTATAACCCTTTTGACTTTATTACTCTTTTTTGAAGAAATTGGTAATTTTATGTTCATACAAATGTATATATTGCAACACCTTCCTCCTGGGAAATCTGAGAAGTTTGGCAGTGCTTGTTTTCTCAAACAACTACTACCCCAATCAATGAAAAAAATATAAAAGTAAATAATAAACGACAAATTATTTTCAAAAATGCCTAAACTTTCTTTGTGCAGAATCAATATGACTTTGTCAGGTGAGTGCTGCAGGTCCCTTGGGGCCTCCTGTTACTACAAAGTGGATATTATTATATAATTTGTCAGATGAGTGATGCAGGTCCCTTGGGGCCTCCTGTTACTACAAAGTGTATATTATTATATAATCTGTCAGGTGAGTGCTGCAGGTCCTTTGGGGCCTCTTGTTACTACAAAGTGGGTATTATTATATAGTTAGATGATAGGTCCCTTGGGGCCTCCTGTTACTACAAAGTGGATATTATTATATAATTTGCCAGGTGAGTGCTACAGGTCCCTTGGGGCATTCTGTTACTACAAAGTGGATATTATTATATAATTTGTCCGGTGAGTGCTACAGGTCCCTTTGGGGCCTCTTGTTACTACAATGTGGATATTATTATATAATTTGTCAAGTGAGTGATGCAGGTCCCTTGGGGCCTCCTGTTACTACAAAGTGGATATTATTATATAGTTTGATGATAGGTCCCTTGGGGCCTCCTGTTACTACAAAGTGGATATTATTATATAATTTGTCAGGTGAGTGATGCAGGTCCCTTGGGGCCTCTTGTTACTACAAAGTGGATATTATTATATAATCTGTCAGGTGAGTGTTGTAGGTCCCTTGCGGCCTCTTGTTACTACAAAGTGGATATTATTATATAACTTCGTGGTAAAAACAATGATGTTCTCAACATTTATAAGAATAATATAGGTTTTTAGATACTCAAAACAGACTTACAATTGTTTTATACTAATTTCTGCCTGGTTCCCATCTAAATCTTGAAAAATTTGCTGGAAATGAATTGACAGAGGGTATAGCCATGGAACGTTAAGATTCTTGAAAGGCCCGAATGGCACTGATAATTTTCCATAAATTACATCAAACTATTATGTGCAAGTCTGGAGACTTGGCAGTGATTTTCTCGCCAAGTCAAGGGTACCTTCTTGAATACATTCTAGAACCAGAAAATTTATTTCTAAATTGGAAAGGAAATGATGAATTTGAATTTTGACAAACTTAGGGGTCTAAGAACAGTTGCTTCAAGCTAACCCTGTACCTTACAAACTGACTGCATTCTCCCACGTAATACACAAATTTATGAGTTTAAAAAAAATATTTTTCAAACACTTTCAACAAAACCATATTATTTGAACAAGCTTGTCTCAATGATATGGTCTTGTTGATTTTTTTGGAAAAATTGGAAAAAATAATATTGAAAATATTAAATTAAGATATTGGGTGCACTGGGTAAAGGGTTAATAAAGAAATGTTCCAGATAAATTACCGTAGAAATTGTTTTGACCAGAAACAATTACTAGGATACTTCCATTGTCCTAGAGACCTCTATATATTCTACACGTATTTGGGAACTGTGTTGTGGCTGAATCAGTCCCTTTAGGCTTAATTCAGAAAAAAGAAAGCCAAGGCCTTTCCTAGACCTTGAAATAAGTTGACATGGAAGCTGGAGCCCACATGTAATTAAATATACTTGACAACAATCTTAAAACTTCGTCGGCTAGGGGACACAGAACATTCTAGCACTCAGGCGACATTTGCCATTCAGATTTTATTATTTTTCAATTATTTATTTATTTATTGCTGCCTAAGGGGGGGGGGGGGGGGCTGCTGACACAACAACTAAATTTTCGGTATTGCCATTTTTTGGACCCACAAACGCTTACTTGCAATTTTTTTACGACAAATTTTTGACTCCCAACCACCCTCACTAGCCGTGAAATTAGTTGAGACACTATCCAATGAAATGTGACAGAGCAATATTTGGCGAAAAAACTCTGTGACTTGTGTGGTCATGAAATTTTTTTAGCACTCTACCAGCTAAAGTTGACACCTGATCTGATAAGGTAATTCCAATAACAGTAACAAATATATGAATAATAATATTTCTGTTATGATGTTGAATCAGGTTGAGTGATATTTTATCAACAGCAAGCTGATGCGACGACATACCGCAGATGATTGTTTTTGTTTCCTTTTCTTTCATTTTCATGCCAATCAATAAACAATCAAAGTTTTATTTATTTTCTTATGATTAAAAAAGACTGAAGGCGTATAACTGTCTTTATCAAAGATTTCCTATGCTGGACACTGTAGTGGGATTCACAATGGTAAACTTGGGTTGCTGCCACAAATCTCATGTTAGCACTAGACAGTTAGGGTATGCATGAGAGTAACATTTGTAACCTCACAACAGCATACAAAGGGAATATCCAGGGATATCTTCATTGTTCTGCAATCTCTGTGTATTACATGAGTTTGAATGTGGAAAGTGGGTGCATAAATTATGAACATCCATGTACTGCTTTCAAAGTAGACACAGTATGGAAAAAAATGCATGCATTTTTTTTCCATTGTCCACACAACCAGGTCTTAAATATATTTATTTTGGGTACACCCTTTTGCCCTAATTTGGGCACATTAAAATCAGAAATAACACCATTATCCTGTTATGTTTTCATGCCTTTCTCTGTGTTTCTATGATCATATTATGATACAAGCTATTTTCAAATATTGTAGAAGCACAGAGAATTTATATATTTTTCTTCATGTCTTCACACCTTCTCTAATTTGCGCACACTTGAAAATGGTGTGAAACTGGGCTAATCTAAAGGCCTACACACGACACCCACCCCTGTATCACCCAGTTTTTTGTTATTGGATGGATGCATATATACTGCTCAGAATGCCTTATGGTTGGTTAAGGCATGAACAAGATTAAATTTCAAACCACTGCCTGAATAGACTTGAAAATTAACAATACTCATCCCTTTGCATCAAATAATTCTTTTGCTTGGTTTATTCCACATAGTGGAGTATGAAGTAGGATGACTATTGGCATCACGGGTAGGGAAAGAGTTAATACATCAGTGCTGCACAATATTCCAGGGAGAGTTATACCACACTATTTCTAATCGGTCTCTAAACGATAAAAAGTGATGACGTTTGCAAGGAATTTCTTGGTTAAGGAATTTCCCTTTACTTCATCAATTAAGGTGTTGTCGTTTAGATGCCACGTGCTGTGCTAATTTAAATTCAACTTACATGTACATAATTCGGGGTAATATAGAGAAATTAATGGAAATACTGGGAAATAAATAAGAAACTGTTGTGTAAATATGCTAATACGTCTTTGAAATATGTTTAGAGTTGTTTCAGTCAGTGCATAAATTCATTGACAGTCACAGTAATCCCTTACCATTTCGAAACCATCGAAGATTTCTGAACCAGCAATTGGCATAGTCAAGTATGGTAAATTGTGTATTGTTTTATTACTCTCCATTTCCAGGCCATTCATGTAGCATTTAACAATTACTGTTACTGTGTTAGCAAGACCGAATTTATTATTTAGATTTGTACTATAATCCAGAGAATAACATAACAAAGGATTCGCGGGAGTATACATGACGCGAATCAACTGTGATTCGCGCAAACTGAAACAGATTTTAAGTCCTGTATTAAAAACAAGAGTACATTTAAGCATAATTCTTGTTTCATGCTGTGTTTTGATCAAGGCCAGAAATAAAAGTGAAATAAACTACCTAATTTTTGTCATTCGATATCATCTCAAGATGGATGGATGTGTATGTTCTGATCCAGGGCTTAAAATTCATACAAACATCAGAACTGATTCTCGCAAAAGATTCTCGCAAGGAAAACAATGAGAATCAACTTTAATTCTCGACACAGGTTCGTTTCATTAAAGGCCTGAAGAATTCTTATATTTTGCTCCCTCATGATCAGGTAGCACTTGCCTCTTTACAGTGGTATCTAGTGAAGACTTGGCTGCCTATAGAGGCAGCCAAGACTTCACCAGAAACCATTGCCAAAGTACAATAAGTTCCATCAGCAAGACCATGAAAAATTCTATATACTGGAGCATGTCTCCTGCAGTGTACATTTAGGACAAGAAACTCACCAGAAATTTTCCATGAGGCCAAAAAAAGTTAAAAATCTATTTCTCAGGCCCCCCGCATGGTCCTTTTAACTGACGCATACTCTCTTTTTATAACCAATGCAAACTTTATAAAATTAAAATTAAATGGTTTGTGTCTGATATTTTATCCAAGTTAATAAAACTGATGAAATTTGTCCCTGGAGTGCAACAAGGCTTTGCAATGATTTTGATATGCAAAGCCTTCTTGCACTCAAAGGATGGAATACACTACCACCCATGCTATTTCTGTAAATTATGAGGCCTAAAACATAAACAAACCAAGAACCTGAACTTTTGTTGGCAAAGAAATAACTACAAAAATACAAAATAAAATAAAAAGGTGCACGCCCACATGCAATTTTAAAAACAATGGCTTGAGAAACAGTAGATCTACTTTGTGGGGCCTAAAATCTAGTTAATATATCAACACAAGTTTTATTTTTCACTACAGAATATATACTCGCAATGGTAAAACAGTACTCTAAAATTATAAATTATATAAAAATTGGCAATTGATTCTCGCAGCAGTAGTTTGTGAGAATCAAAACTGATTCTTATGAATCAGGATAAATTTAAAGGCCTGTGGTCCTTTCATTTTGTTGTGGTTATTGTGGTAAATCACCAGGGTTCATATTGTCTTTTCAAATTCCATAAAAATATTAGAATATATATCACTATGAGAAGCATTTCCACCAGTATTGGAGGTAAATAAGGAACATGAAATCAGTTACTCCCATTGCTTTTCTGCAGAGGGTTTTGTATGATACTAAACATCGAAATATAAACATAATTAATATTCTTGGAAATCTTTCAAAGAGATGTTGAATTTTTCTCTTTCTCAGCGATTTAAATTCTCATACAAAACCATTTCAATGAATTCCAAAATTGTTGAACCCTTTACCCTAAAAACACCATATAAAAAAACACCCATGCCCATCCCCCAAACAAAACTAGAAGTGTGACTGTCCCAGATGGGCCTGCCCATTCCCCCGCCACCATGATTATTCTAAGACAAAAAGGGACATGACTCTGGCAAAAAAGTCCGATCAAAACCATAATCACAGGTGCACAGGTTCCCATGATAGTAAACATCCATACCAAGTTTCAAAGGAATCAACCTATAAACATCTGATAAAATATCCATACAAAACTATAGGTCTGCGTTTTCAAGTCAAAAAGGGTCATAATTCTGGCAAAAATAATGTGACGGACCTATAATCGCAGATGCACAGTGTCCCCTGGTGGTGAACATTCATACAAAGTTTTGAGTGAACTGGTCCATAAAAGTCCGAGAAAAGCTCCAGACAAAATTATATCTACGAACGGATGGACAGACAGATGGACGGACTGATGGACATACAGATGGATCGATGAACGGATCGACAGACAAGGTGATTCCAATATACGCCCCCTCCCTCCCACCCACAACTCGTTGCATGGGGGAGGGGGGGGGGTATAATGAAAGTGTCAATGACACTGCAGCTCAACTTCTCCATGAAGGTACTGAAGTAAATAACTAACTGTAGGATGTGCTATAGACATTGTAGACAATTTAACAGCAAAATCGGAGATGTAAAGGTAGCTATCATGTTTTTGATTGCTTTTAAAAACCACGTAACAGAGTTGAAAAAAAATTGAGTAAGAGATACACCCCATAGGGTGTGGGGGCTAAAGGAATTGTTGGCAATTTATACGCCAAATCCAAGATGTGTACTGGCAGCCCTGTTTTTAAGAAAAATTCGGAAAAAATTGATAGCTCGCATCTAGACATCACACCAAGGCTGCAGAGAGATATTCTCAGCAAGACAGCAATACTTTTGTCACCAACAAAATTGATGAATCATTTCATGAATGATTTCAGGCCTTCATTTGTTTGAATTTTCTGTCAAATCCAGTAATGTCTGCCTTGAAGCACCCTGGACTGTATTTTAGAGGAAAGTCAAGAAAACACTCAGCAGGTTAGGTGTTCATGATAAACCAATAAAAGAGGCCAAATAAAATATGATATATATATAATGGAGGTTAGCCTAAGGACAAAGGTTTTTGTGTCAAGCTTTACTGAGCCAAACTAGTTTCGAACTGTTGCATTCTTCTTCAGTGGAATGAAAGGGTAGACACAACTACGAACACCAAGCAGAAGTTGAAGGCAAAAAGTAGACACAACTGCCAAAGTAGAAATGTGATTTACCTTTTAACCTGCAACAAATGCAAAATACAGTATGTTGGTGAAACGAAATGCGCATTCCATGTCTGCATCTTGGAACATTTAAGAGAAATCAGAAACAAACTTGATAAATCCGTCAGTAAAAACTACAATGAACCGGACCACTCGTCCGACAACATGGAATTCTGTATTATTGACGGACTTCTGAGTGATCCTGACAAAAATACACGAATCAGGATGATAAGGAACTACATTGGATCTTTATCCTTAAAATAATACATCCTCATGGTTTGAACAGGCTTGACTTTTTAATCTTTATATTGTAAGTAGTCAATAACAAGAGGCCTCTCAGTGTATATAGCTCTGCTAAGGGTCACTACTTTCAGGGCAGATATATACCGGATAAATACAAGACAGAGGGGATATTAATGGTTTAGATCGGTCAATCATAGCAAGTTACATGAACTGGACAAAATTCATGAAATTGTACAACCCGGACAAGAATGGTATTCAAGAATCCAAATGTTACTGCTTGCAATCTTGACCTTGACGATATGACAAAGGCTCAAGGTCATGGTACACCATGAGGTTATGAGTAACAATTGTATAAAGGATGAACAAGATCTGTCACATATTATACAGACCAGACAAGGGCTGTATAACAATATCAAAGTTTTGCTGTCTGTGACCTTGATCTTGATGATATGACCTTGGATCAAAGTCGTGCCACACCTTTGAGTCATGAGGAATAATTGTACCAAGTATGAATAAGATCTCTCAGTCATTTCAAGTTATATGGTCCGGACAGAAGTTTTTCTGTCACCTTAACATTTGGCCTGTGGCCTTGACCTTTAGGGGTACATACCATATTATAATTCGCGACACGCTGTCTTTTGATAATACATATTGTTGTAAAGTTTTGTCAAAAAATATTCGGTGGTTACAGTCCTGGAAATCAGATGGGTGCGAGTGCAATTGCTCCCGTCAGCACCCATGATTTCTATTTTATGGGAGCTAAAAAAGCACTCGTTGAAAATATGTGAGGGCATATAAATGTGTGTTGTTTTTAGAAAGCAGCATAATGTGTCCAGTGGCAAGTTACTGTCATAATTCAGCAAGTCCTTATACATTTAACCCTTTGAACTCTAGTGGTATCTTCTATGCCAGTTCAATGGCAGCAATTAGAAAAGTCCATATTCATTATTTTGGGTAGACCAATGAATATTTTCAATGTGGAACCTCGGGGCTGCACGTTGAAAATACTGATTGGTCTACCCCACACATTTACTGAACAGCCATCTTATTTAATGACGTTACGACGTATCATGTTCCTGGCTGGAAAATCGGCCGCTTGGATTCAAAGGGTTAAGGTTTCTGGTGTTTGGTGACAGTTTTCCCTCGAAAATTCAAATACTAACATTTTACGGGTGCAATTTACTACCGTCTCTGATTTCGCGGGAGCTTAAAACTGCACCTGTCAATTTTGTTCATTTCCAGTACTGTGGTTAAAAAGTTATGGCATAGAAAAACAAAATGTTGACGACAGATGGACGGCGAATATATGACAGACAAATTATTACCAGAAAAGCTTCGCTGATAATTGTCAGGTGGAGCTAGAAAATAAATATCATCAAAAGTTTTTTCAAAGTGGGTTTTTATTAGGATTTTATTTTTCATTATTCATTTTAAGGAATCAATGGTAACCACGAAAATACTCTCCTTGTGTGCATTAAGCGATTGGGTTCTAAATTTTTGTTAGTCAACAAAATTTGTCCAGATGTTTTTACCTTGTTACAATTTATGTTTATGAGTGAGTGGCTACTCCCATAATTTGTAACACAAAAATCTATACAGACTACATACCTATACATCAAAGATAATATGAAGACCTTCAGTTGCAGCTCCAGAACAAGAAGCCTCTCAGCCTAGACAGCTCCGCACATGGTCACTGCTTTTAGGGGAAGCTAAATACAAGGCAAGAATCCCAAGTATTATTGATTGTGACCTTGACCTTGATAATATGACAATGGGTGAAGGTTAGGACACACCTTTGCTCATGAGCAATAATTGAACCAAGTATGTATAAGCTCAATCAGACCAAGTTATATAGACTGGACAAGGGCTGTATAACAATATCGAAGTTTTGCTGTCTGTGACCTTCACCTTCATTATATGACCTTTGAGCAAACTTGCGACACACCTTTGAGTCATGAGCAATAATTGCACAAAGTATGAATACGATCTGTCAATCATACCAAGTTATATGGTCTGGACACGGGCTGTATAACAATATCAAAGTTTTGATGTGTGTGAACTTGACCTTGACGATATGACCTCAGATCTAAGTCCTGACACACCTGTAAGTCATGAGCAATAATTACACTAAGTATGGATTAGATCTGTCAATCATACCAAGTTATATGGACCGGAGAAAAGTTACAGTGAAATGTCAAATCATCTAAACATAGGGCCTGTGACCTTGACCTTGAGGTGCACATACTATATTATAATTAGCGACACACTGTCTTTTAATAACACATATTGTTACATATAAAGTTTCATCAAAAAATATTCAGTGGTTAAGAAGTTATGGCGTGGAAAAACAAAATGTTGACGACAGATGAACAACAGACAAATCATTATCAGAAAAGCTCTGCTGTCGCTTGTCAGGCGGAGGTAATAAATCCCAAATATAGGCCCCAAACACTCAAGTAATATAAGCAACAAATAGTGATTAATGCTATTATTATTGTTCATATGGTAACAGAGGCCAACTGGACGGGTGGTTCATGGGGAAATTCCTGGTGAGCCCCCATTGAGTGGCCCCTAAGGCTGGTGGCCATATTTTTCTACAAAATTTGGAAAAATTTGATAGCTCCCATCTAGGCATTGTCTCAAAGCCATATATGAAATTCAGGACTGATCAGGGGAGAGCTGCAGCCTGTAGGGTGTGCTAAAGGAATTATGGATGGACAGAGGAACGTACAGACAGACGAAGGATTGCAACCCATCACAATAGCTCATACTTGATGTCGTCAAGTTGAGCTAAAAATGCCATCAAAATGTCCTCTGTGTGAACTTCCATTGATCGCTCAGATGCAAGGAAGCAGCGTTCATTCAATTAAAAAAAAATCTAAATTTTTTCCAGGTCCAGGGTCTGCCTTAGTGCTTTTCTGGGTAACTTTTCTCGGCCCAGTCTGCCGCTGCCTAATAACACACAGATGACAGTCAACTCACACCCAACTACTGGGAGTCTTGCATGCATGATGCAATAAAAAATCTGAGTTTGGGTCTAAATATGGAGGTGCATGTTGATCACAATCAAGGCATTTACTTTTTATGGCAATGTAAGAGATTTAACAAGAATGAAATATGGATTCATCATGGTACTTTTTTATTTCATACCCAGACTTTCAGTTTGTCATAGCCCGAGCAATACACAACACGTTATTACTTTCCAACAATTTATCATGGAAACATCAGGTATTTGCATAAATTGCATACATAAGATGTGTCAAATGTTGTACATCTGATCATCTGATTTGTTATATGGTCATATTTTTGCGCATTCTTTCCAAGTAAACTTCAAAACTGAGAGAAACTCCGGCCCTGATTTCTTGATATAACAATGTCCATTTTTAAATGATAACTGTCCATTATTCTCTCCAATTCATCTGCAAATAGAATTTTAACAATATCAGCTATGAATTTTTGGAATTTTTGTAAATCAAGTTATCTTGATGAGAATCAATTCCAGTATAATACATATTGGGCAAACAATGGCTTCATTCACTTATTATTTGTCTTAAACAAATGCACCATTTACGTCTAACAAGGGTAATAACTTGCAAATATCACAACATCTAGTGATCGCAACACCTTAATCTGTAATCTATTTTATTACACACCCATCTAAAATTAATGTTTGTTCACGACTGCCCACAATGTGTGTGTGAAAGTTGTATCACACCTGTCATAGGGGCCTGCAAAGCTTTGAGATTCGATTCGATTTTGAGTAGATATATCGGCTTGATTCCAAATTGACTGCCCGATTCGTTTCCTCGCGAATCTTTTTCATAGGAATATAGCTTGGTATCAGTCATGTTCATCGTCTCACAAAACAAATAGTTCAGATGGAAATCGTACATAAATAATGTGGAAATAAAAGACTGAATGTAAATTCCACTACATTAAATAACATCTGTTCTTATGCTGTCAGCCATGCTAATTCCAATATCACCAGTTTGTACTACTCTTAAATGCAAAATTTAAGGTTTCTGCGCAATGTCGACGGTTGAAATATAATCCTTTCAGGGTAAAACACCAACTACAACATCAAAGCATGCCTTCGACGAAGGCATGCCTTGATGATGTAGTTCAATTATTTTATCAGTTGGAACTTGGGCCATCAAAGTCGGAACAAATCAGGTTTATAGCACCCCAACCCCCATTGGTCATCTTCAAGGTGCCGCTGATTCGATTCAAGGTTCACTTCGATTTCAAATAATAGACATGATTCAATTTGAGATTCGATTCGATGCAATTCGCAGGGCCCTAACCTGTGTACAGGTTTTTGTAATTTTTCAACATCAGAATGGAACCAGTCATACTTCTGGGAATACATGGACCCATTCCGACATAACAGAACATTTATTTTGATGTTGTAAAGTGTATAGTAACTGTATGTAGTAACTTGATTTGTGTTATTTCTGCACAAACTCTGGTACTATACACTGACTGAATATCAAAACAGAAACTTTCTAATTTATTTTATCATGCCAAACAACATTCTGAATATTGACTAATGACTGTATGGGTTAAAAATATGATATGACAATGGCAAACATGCAGTTCAAACTAAGAACAATGAAGACTAAATCTGAAAACATACTTTGACTGATGTCACTTAAAAAAAATATGGAAATTTTATAGTAAATTTCCTTTCTTATTATACCTACCACAACTGTTTACTACAGGCTAACACTACAATGGAAGTCCCTAACTCGGAAAATATACTCTCTATTTTGATCTTTCCCAAGGGATTTGGGAAAGAAAAGTGGTGCAAAAGCACCAAGAAAAAATAAGCCAAAACTGGGTCGAGTGCTACCGGCGCACACCCAGTAGGGAACGCTCTTCTCCCAGTACAGATCCACGGCTTCCGGTACCAGTGCGCAGTCAGTAACTAAGAAATCATTCTTTTGAATCCTCCAACATTGGAGTTATGTGATCAGCGGGGAGGAAGGATTCTTACCCGAATAAGAAGACGAGAGGGCCTCCATGTAAACAATTGTGGTAGGTATAATAAGAAAGGAAATTTACTATAAAATTTAGATTTCTTATCAACCTACCCTACAATTGTTTACTACAGGCTGAATAGACAATAGGAGGAGGGAATCACATAACCAACCCCCACATAACTCAACTGCACTGGAATCGTGGACAGCGGAAGAGGTCCCTAGGTCTATCAAACCATTGCATCACAATCATCAGTAAAAGGCAATGAGAGATGAGGCGTACAGTTTCGTGCGACGCGCAGACAGAAAGGACAGTAATAGGACAGAGCTGGAACTGACCTTGTAAGAAGCCTAATGGCTAGGGTAGACAACAGCCCGAGCAGAAGAAAGAGGGCCCAAAGCAAAAAGGTCCTCCGACTGCTCCTGCAACTGACGCAGATAGAAGGTGGAGAAAGTAGAAGCATTTCTCCAGTAGGCTGCCTGCATAACATCCGACAACTTGATGGCGGTAGCATAAGCCCAAGAGGTAGACAATGCACGCACCTCGTGGGCAGAAATACGATTGGTAATACAATCGTCAGTCGCTAGACGAGCGTAAGCCGCGCGAATAGCAAGACAAATCCACCGAGAAATGGACTGAGAACAGATCTTCGGTCGACCAGGAATAAGAGACAGAAAAAATCGTTTCCTGTCTGTCCTAATGAACTGCGTCCGGTTGAGATAAATGCGAAGTGCACGAAACGGACCGAGCAAAGGGCAGTTACCCTCAGCAGAAGGAAGAGCCCTGATACAGATATGAGGTGGAGTCGTTTCTGGTATCTGATTCTTGGCCAGAAAGGAGCAATCAGTGGTTAACGTACCACTGTTGGGAGAGCTCCTGAAAAAGGCCGGATCAACCGAGAGGGCGTGAAGCTCACTAACCCGTCTGGCTGAGGCAAAAGCCATCAGAAAAGCCATCTTGTATGTGAGAAAACGCATATCCACCTGGGATAAAGGTTCGAACGGCGCGCCTCCCCCCCCCCCCCCCCCACACCCCAAGCAAAGCAGCACCCAAGAAAGATTCCATCTTGGGGTAAGCTGCAATGTCCTAGGCCTTTTCAAAGAAAAGTGCCGAACAAGCTTGGATAGGTATGGACTAGTGCAGTTACGACGCTTTCCCACATACGAAAAGGTCTCCGAAAGCATGGACCTGTACCCTTTGATGGTAACAGGCTGGAGACCCCGAGAATCAAACAGATATACCAGAAACTCCGCAATCTGTGATATCGAAGGATTGGCATAATCAACAGAGTGATCAGCACATCATCGACAGAAGATCTTCCACTTAGCCGCATAGGCTAAACCAGTGGAGTGCCTCCTTGAAGAAGAAAATTAATGCACTCCACTGCTCGTCTCGAAAAACCTCTACGGAGGAGACATGACCTGACAAAAGATATACGTGAAGGCACAATGAAGTCGGGTCAACTAGAAACCTCCTCGGGTGACCTTGGCAAAGAAGGTCGCGATGTAGAGGGAGACATGCCGGAACCGCCGCCAACAGAGAGCGGAGCTGATTGATCCACACCAGTAGAGGCGACAGGGGAGCGCTCAGAATGATTCGACAACTGCAGGTTCGTATCATGGCTGGAACCTGAGGCAGAATCGGAACCGGCGGGAAGGTGTAGCCGACAAGACCGTCCCAATCGAGTGACAGAGCGTCCACGGCGAAAGCCAGAGGATCTGGAGACGGTGACACGAAAGTGTCCACCTGATGGTTTCAACGAGTCGCAAAGAGATCAATGTAGGGACGACCTCAGAGATCGCAAAGCAGCTGGGACACCGCCCCGTTGAGCATCCACTCGGTGGAAATGACCCTGCCCCGTCGGGACAGGGAGTCGGCCAGGACGTTCAGACGACCTGCAATGTGACGAACCACCATTCCGGCGTTGACATCCTGAGCAAGCTTGTCATTTTGAGGCGGGCGATCGCCCCGGGCGTCAGTCGCCGCCTGAAGTCCAAATTCCGCGGACGTTAAACGTTCGCCTAACCCCGGTTTCTGTGGCCCATTAATTCAGTCGAAGGCACAACAAAATCGTCCGTCCTAAACGGCAATTTTCGCGGACTAAAGGAGGTAACAAAGCGCAATTTGTGAAGTTTGTAGTGTGTCGTCGACGCAGTCACCCAGAGACAGTAAGTAACTTTCCAAAGACGAACGAGAGGTCTGCCAATTCCAAAGTTGTAATTAGTTATTACATTGTACATCAGACCGTGACAACTCTCGTGTCACGCGCGATTATGAGACGTGCCATCTCCAAGCCAGTTCGATCCCCGATGATTTGTCTGGGACGTTTCGTCCCAAAATCAAAACCGAGACAATTCGTCCCCCAAATCTGATTGATTCGCCCCAAGTTATCGGCATCTGGCGGTGAGCACAAACAGTGCCCTGGCCACTGGCTTCAGTGGCTTGTACAGTCACCATGTAATGTATAGATACAGGCTTCGTTATTTGGATGCAAGTGAGTTAATGAGTGTCATAGGTACCCTGGTATCTTGCATTCAAATATTCATCTATTATACATTACGTGATGACGTACATCATAATTTCACAAACCATGTACCTTAAAATGATATTAGTTGTCTACCAGCAGGCTGAAACAAAATGCCCCCCACAAACCCATAAATGGCCCTCCTGGGGTCATTTTAGACGAACCTAAAATGGCCCTCCTGGGGTCATTTGAGGCGAACCATAATGGCCCTCCAGCAATTTTCAAAATAACAAGCCTGCCTGAGCGAGCAGTAGAAGATCCCGTGCCAATTCGTACATGGGAACCGAGTGCGTGCTGCCCTGGTTCGGAATGTAAGCAACCACTGTCGAATTGTCGGACAACAGAAGGACCTGGCGATGCGAAAGGTGGGTGATCCACTGCCGGAAACTCAGAAGAAGAGCAAGAAGCTTCTTTTGGTTGATGTGATGAGCTGCTTGATCCTGGTCCCATGCCCCGTGAAGGGAAATACCCAGAGGATCCAACGTCGCACCCCATCCGAGATCGCTGGGGTCTGCCGTCAGAACACGATGGGACGTGGATAAGTCCAACGGAACTCCCTGCATAATCCACTGAATCCATCCAGGGGAGAAGATGACGATGAAGAGACTCCGGTAAGTGAAGCACCAGATCCAGAGGATCGACATTCGGCCTCTAACGACTGAGCAGAGAGTGTTGGAGAGGTCGGACATGGAGCCGACCAAGAGGAATGAGATCCGTCACCGAACCGCAGAGACCGAGCAGCCGGAGAACACTCCGAGCTGTCGCGGACGTGGACTGGGACAGAGTCAGGGCAAAAGCTGAGAGAATCGCAGCCCTTTCCCGGGGAACCGAGTACGGAAGTACAACCCCAGATGGCAAAACGACCGAGAAGGGACCAGGTCCGACTTTTCTTCGTTCACTCTGAACCCTAGCGACGTGAGCAGGCTCAACAGTGTTCGACATCTGACTCCAGAAAGGCAGCATTGGAATGCCTCTGGAGGATATCGTCTAGATATGCCGAAGTAGTCACCTTGGACGATGTGCGATGAAAGGCTTCACATGCGACATCAGTCGGGTGAAGGCCCAAGGAGCCAGGTTGAGGCCGAAGGGCATGGCCTTGAACTGGTAAACTCGCCCCAGAAAAGCGAACCAGAGATACTTTCGCGATGTCCAATGAATCGGAACGTGAAAGTAAGCGTCTCGCAGGTCGATGCTGGAAGCGAAATCTCCCTGGTGAATGGAGCGGCGAACCGACCTGAAAGTTTCCATGCTGAACTTGGGAGCAATGATAGACTGGTTCAGGATACTCAGATCGATAACCGGTCGGAGTCGGCCGTCCTTCTTCGGCATCAAGAACAGGCGGGAATAAAATGCCACTGAATGAATGTTCTTGATGACCTCGATCGCCCCCTTTGACAGGAGATTGTCTATCCCCGTGATCAAAAGTTCCCGGCGTGTAACGTCTAAAGGAACCTGTGTTGGAAGAGGTTCTCTCGACAGAGTGTGGTGCCTCTGGAGGATATCCGCAGCCGGGAAAGAACAATATCTAACACCCAAGGATCGGATGTGATTGTGGCCCAATGGTCTGCAAACTCTGATATCCTTCCTCCAACCTGGGACGAAGCGAGGTGAGGACCTTCATTTCGAGCCCCGGCGAGGCCCGCGAGAGGAGTAACCGCCTCCTCTACTATATGAAGAATCCTTAGTCCTCCCTCTAGCCTGCCGACGCTTACCCTTACCCCGTGCGTAAGAAGTAAGAGCTACGGCAGGAGGATCAGCCCTTGGGTTCGCAGAGGAAGCAGAAGGGTGCTTGTCAGGCTTTGGACGGCCTCTGCCTCCAACAAAAGGTTGATCAAGCTGACGAAGCAGCAGCTGAACTTTGGAACGATGTGGGACGTCATCCCGGACCGTCGCCACGGAACCATGGAATAGTCGCAGACCCGCCAAAGAAGCAGATCGAAGAGCAGCGCGCTGCCCTTCAAGAAGGGAACGGCTTGTGTCCAACACAGCGTCCCGACGAACTAATTCCAAGTTAGCCGTGTTACAGGCATGCGAGTGAGTAACATACATGCGCTCCTTGGAAAGCACACGCAAAGGAGCCTGTATGTTGTCAAACTTATCTGGAGGCAGATAAGTAGCTAAAGCAGAGACGACGTGAGTAGGTAATAAAGGCGGATTCTCGACCACTTGTACACGATTTTATACATGTACACGTACATCGATGTACACCTCCATAGGATTTAGTGTTAAAATCGTGTACAAGTACACGAAAATGTCGTTTTTATGGTGGTACAGAATCCGCAAGCGGATTCTGTACCACTGGAATCGCATACACGTCGCTCAAGAGTGAAAAAAATGTATGAAATTTTAAGAAAAATGAGGTCAATTGTCTGGTCTAGAATCCGCAAATGGGTTTCCCCCATAGGATTCAGTGTTAAAATCGCGAGCAAAAAACGTGTTGCGGATTCTGGACCATCATCAAAAAACGGTTTGCGGATTCTAGACCATCCGTATCTGTACACGATTTTAACACTGAATCCCTATGGAGGCGTACACGGAAACCCATTTGCAGATTCTACATCAGAAATCGACTTATGTACGGTACATGGAAAAGAGGTGGTACTGAACCCGCATCGCGTTTGGGACGGTCTCGGGTTTTTTATTCAAATGATTGTCAATTGTCAGTTAAATAGTTTAACTGAAAAACTATTCTATGGATGAAAGTGGAAACAGTTCAAAAGATTAATTGATATTATTTAAACGCGTTTTTTTGAAAGCGTTACATTAGTATATGTTTACTTGTGATTTATGATTATTCAAGTTTTCCTTATGGTGAGATTAAGCGCGGTTGTGATTTAACACTTTCGAGAGCAAAACTCATTTAGAGAGGTTTATTTTCTAAATGTTCTTTTTTCTCAACTGGAATCGGTTTTGAGGTGAGGAAATAAAAAAGTGATTGATATATATAGGAGAGAAAAAAAAATATAAATAAATAGTTATTTAAAAATAAATATATCAAATCGAATAGATAATAAAAAAATACGTAAATCATGAGCGCTTCCCAGACTATTTGAGCAAGGTCTCTTTTAAAAATGCTGATGAGAGCCTACACATTCTGCGTGAACAAACAACTAGGTCGCCTCTTGTTAGAACGATGCGTCAGATGTCGGGATCACCTAGACTTCGATCACGAGAATCATTCGTGTCTGACGATGGAAAGGGAAGATATGGTCGTCAAGTATTTCGAACCGGCATTCGAACGCGTTCAAATCGACAAAGTGATCGCGTTTTGGAAGAGATTACTCTTCTGTAAGGATCGAGACAAGCCCACTGTTTCGGAAGAACTGAAATTGGCGCGTAGAAGTCTGACTTTAGAAGACAAGGGACGCATCATGAAATTATTGTTCAATGAAGCATATGTCTAAGTTTTTCTCGTTGATATAAAATAAGGGAGAATGAAAAATAAAAAAAATAAATACACACATAAATTTTTTTATCTAATATTAGAAAGAAAAAAACCCACAAAAATGAGAACCAGAAATAAATTGTATCTGACGTTAGATGACGAGGATGAGAAGCCAAACGGCGTTTTGCCGACCACACCGTCGCTAGAAGAAAAAGAAAGAGGAGAGAGGTATCGCATCGATCAAATCAATAGAATCCAAGCATATCTAACTCGAGAGAGAGATTCTCGCCATTCTCTCAAGAAGAAGTATTCGCGTTTTGTGAAATTCGTCAACGCGATCGACACGACACTCATCACGATTTCCATGGGTTTACACGTGGCCGGCATTGGATTGTTGTCGACCACGGTCGGTATTCCAATCGTGTTGACCGTAGAAGGAGTGGCTCTCGCCGCTGGATTGTTTAGCATGCCCGGAAACTTTTTGAGTAGGAAATTATATCTGAAGGTGAGGAAACACGACAAGATTCGTGTCTTGGCCGACTCCAAGATCGACATGATATCCGAAATGATCTCGATGGCGTTGAAAGACGGTAGGATATCGGATGGAGAATACTTCACGATATTGGGTGAGAAAACGAAATATGAAGCCACGAAAGAAGCTGTGAGAATCAAGAGTCGTCAGATCATCAAGGAAGAGATGAAGGATTCTCTCGTGGAAAAGGGGAGGAAAGAGGCCAGGGAGGAATTCAGTAAGATGATAGAACTCAAGAGCAGCGATTGAAAAAAAATATATATATAATAAGAACAGAATTTAAAAAAAAAAATATTAAATTTATATATATAAAATAAAAACGAAATTAATTTAAATAACTCTTAGAAATGTATTGCATAAAGTGTAAGAGAGTTACCGAGATGAGTAGTTCTCGAGAAGTACGAACTAAAAACGATAGATAGATGCTTCGCGGAATTTGCGACGTGTGTGGTTCTATCAAGACTCGATTCGTCAAAAAAAAGAATGCGAGCAAAGGTAAAGGCATCGTGAATAAAATGATCAATAATCTACCTTTCGAAATGCATCTGCCTGGTCACAGTTTCACGGGGCCCGGAACGAAATTGAACAAGAGACTCAACGCCGATCTGACTCCTAAATCTTGGAGCGAACCTGTGAATAGGGTGGATGCGGCCGCGTATGATCACGATCTGTGCTACGCTGGACATCCCGACACCAAGACTCGCAACGACGTCTGCGAGAAAAACATGTTGGGGAAATTGAGAGACATATCGAATCCGACCAGGAGAGAGAAGATAGAACGTTCGCTGGTCGGCAATCTGATCGGTGCGAAACGTCGATTCGGATGGGGGCATTCAAAAAAAAAGCTCATCTGAAAAGAAGAAGAAACGATTATTGACGAGCGAATTGGCTGAGGAGTTACACAAACCCATCGTGTGTAAATTTTGAAAGAGAAGGGTGTTTGGGGAGGGTTTGGATGATATTTGGTCTGCCGACTTGGTCGACATGAGATCGTTTTCGAGGTGGAACGAGGGTATCAAATATCTATTGATGGTCATCGACGTGTTTTCCAAATACGGTTGGATCAGAGCTTTGAAGAATAGATCGGGACCTTGCGTCGCCGAGGCTGTGAAGAGCGTGTTCGACTCGTCTTCTCGAAAACCGTGTAAATTGTGGGTGGATAAGGGAAAGGAATTCTACAACAAGCACGTTCATCGATTGGTCAACCTCTACTCGATCAAAAACAAAGAAAAAGCAAGCGTGGTGGAACATTGGAATCGAACGATGAAGGAAAAGATGCATAGATACTTCACGGCAAATTCGACCAAGAAATACATATACGCTCTGAACGGTCTGGTTAAAGATTACAACAACACGCGACACAGATCGATCAAGATGACTCCCGTGGAAGCTAGCGATCCTCGAAATGAAAAACGGGTCTACGTGAATCTATATCCTGAAAGATCTAAGATCAGGAAGAAGTCTAGAACGCCGAAATTTGCGGTTAGTGATCGAGTGAGAATCTATGCTTATAAGAAGCACTTCAAAAAGGGTTATACTCCTCGATGGACCTCGGAAATCTTCGTGATAATCAAAATATTTCACACCGATCCGGTGACTTACGAAATCGAAGCTTTGGATGGAGAAGAAAGAGATCAACGGAAAGTTTTACGAACAACAATTACAGAAGACAAAGTTTTGATAAAGAAAACAAATTTCTTTCATTTACTCTCTTTAACATTTTCTTCTTTACGCACATATATATATAGGAGAGAAAAATAATGATAAAAATAATTAAAACTATTTTTAGATAAAAAAAAGCAAGCTAATTAATAAACAAAAAAAACAAAAATCCTTTAAAAATGACAAATATACTAGATATAGCACAAAGCATAGCGAAAGATGAAAGTATTCAAGAATATGAGGTTCACAAATACGAACCGGTAACTGGAACGAGTTTGAACAATGTGGGAGAGATAAGAATCAATGTCGAAACACAAGATCTATTCATAAATCCTAGCGAGAGTTACATAGTGGTGCAGGGACATCTTACCAAGGAAGATGGGAGCGACTACGCCAACGACGACACGGTTACTCTAGCCAATAATGACATCATGCATCTATTCAGTAAAATAAAATACATGCTATCCGGACAAGAGATAGAATCTGTGTTTCATCCCGGTCAGGCCACCACTATGTTTGGACTCTTGACGTATCCTGATGAGTTTTCGAAATCCAGAGGACTTAATCAGTTGTGGGTGAAAGACACCGTCGGCCATGCTAGCGCCGGCGCCGCTGTGATATTCGACTACGTCGTCAAGACATCCAGACCTAAAGGAACGTTTTCGTTCATGATACCTTTGAAACACATCTTCGGATTTGCGGACGATTACAAGAAGATCATGTACGGATTCAAACACAATCTGACGTTGATTCGAAAAGGAAACGACGACGCAATAGTGAGACTCACTGCGACCGATGCGGGTAAGATAACTCTACACAAGATATCGTGGTTCGTTCCGCACGTGGAGCCTTGGATCGTGGAATAAGCGCGTCTCTACAAGATCATAGAATCCAAAAGTAAATTACCCGTGGGATTTAGAATAAGACAGTGTGACACAGCTAGCATTCCTCTCTCCACGAATCAGTCCGATTGGAGATTGACGGTGAAATCCGCTTCCGAGAGACCACGTTTCATCATTGTTGCGTTTCAGACTGATAGGGACGGGTCTCAGGAAAAGAATGCATCGTTGTTCGATCACTGCCATTTGAGAAACATGCAAGTGTTTCTGAACGCCACGAGATATCCAGCAATCGATTACAATGCGTCGTTCGACAAGAACAATTTCTGCAGACTGCCTCTGATTTTAGAAAGAAGTATCACGGTCTAGACGAATTGTTGAGCAACCCTAACATATCTCCCGGCAAATACAAGTTGATGTATCCCATGTTCGTATTCAACGTCAGTAAACAGAGTGAACGACTCAAGAGTAGCATCTTAGATATTCAGATCAAGATGCAATTCGATAGGAACGTGCCAAGGAAAACCGAAGCCTTCGCCCTGGTCCTGTCGGACAGAGAATTACAATTCAAATCGGAGAGAAATAAGATGTCGATCATTCGATGAGAGATGTGTGTGAAAAAAAAAAAAATAAAACAAAAATAAAAAAAAGTAATGAGTAATTATTAAAAAAAAAAACAAAAAAAAATATAAGTAATGAGATCTAGAGAGATTGAACATCTTTCTAAATCTCATTACTTTTTATTACTTTTTTTTTTGTTTTTAATAATCACACATTATTTTTTTTTAATTAATTATTTCCACGCGTTCACTGTTTGTTCAAAGGATCTAGTTCGATCAGTAGGCTCACCACGGAAGTGGCGGCTTCGGGATTATTGGTTTTCATAACGAATTTAATCCTGTCTCCAGCGTTCACTTTGAGAGTCGTGCCGGATGTGCTAACATTCGCGTGTTGATTCTCAGTCTTTTTGATGCTGTATCTCTTATCGCTCTCTACTCCATTCACCATGAGATTGAAGACCGCTCTGTTATTCAAATCCGTGGAAGCCAGACTCATTCGAATGATTTCACCTCCTAATGGCATGGGATATCCCACCTGACCATGTTGCGATCCACTACCTCCATTTCCGAAAGACCACTCAGCTTTTCCCTCCTCTAACGTGCCGCTCTCCTCGGCCCACACAGTGATCAATTGTCTAGCATATTTGACTTTCTCCACCACCGAAATCAGGGTGCAGGCATCCGTCATGTTCACGGGATCCGGTAGATTCGTGAGCGCGTGTCCACCCATGTCTAGTTTACCTTCCATGATGTCACCCTTTCTACAGACCGAGTTGTCGTCCATGTACTTCCTGCTGATCACACTGGAATCGAATTCGGGATCGTGATTGAGACCGAATAAATTTTCACTGTTCATGTCGATACCACCCTCCATGGTTCCGCCAGATTGTTTGTTCAGGTAGAGATCGTCCACTTGCGATTCTAGGTATTCTTGTGATCGTATCATGGCAGAATCTACGTAGCCCTTGTTGACTGCGGTTGAGTCCGCATCCGTGTCATCGACCGTCGACAGATTCAATATCTTGTTGAATCCCACATTCAGATCCGATTTCATTTCTCGTCTGTCAGACTTTCTCTGTTCCAGATCTACATAGTGTTTGGTCGCCACGTCCTTGGGATTCGAGGGAGTGGCCACGTTCGTTATCTTGTTAGAATTGGCATTCAATTCCGAGTGCCTCGTTTTCTGAACGTATCTATTTCTCAGGTGTTCACTGAATCTCGCGTGAGAGTCGTCCGCGTATTTCTTGGTCGCAGCATCCGTGGGATCTATGGGATTTGCAACGTTCACCAAACATTTAGATTTCAGATCGAGATCGTCGGTCATGGTTTTATCCACGTAATTAACTAGCATGATTCGTTCGAAATCGGCGTTCACCCTGTCGACGTATTTTTTAGTCACAGCATCTGCGAGATCTATCAGCTCGGGAAGATTGTAGAGCTTCTTATCTTTCATGTTGAGAGGTTCCTCTTGAGGTTCGTATCTCCGAACGTAATGTTCGTCCAAGTTCGCAACATCATAACCATCGTCGACTTCGAGCGTCTTCCTCTTCTTTCTTAGGTTGACTTTTTCGTCGTCACTTCTAACAAATTTATCAACTGTCATGTTGTTTTGAGATTTTTGTTTTTAAAAAATATATTTCAAATGCAGTTTATTTAAAATGAATTATTTTATTTATTTTTATTTTTCGTTTTTATTCGATTAAAATTTTTTTAATAATTTTTTTACCTTTATATGCTATAAAAAAAAAAAAAAAATCTCTCTCCAATGTAAATCATTGAGAATGTCTTGAAACCGATCTCCTTCAGACCATCTCCTCAGAACGTAAAGACACAGGTGACCACAAAACACTTGATCTGGTGATTGCACTTGTTCCGTGTTGTAACGAACCATCAATTTGTTGAAATAGTTCTTTATTTCTTTCGGCGGCGAGATTCCGTAGCTGTCGAAATAATAATTCTTCTTCTCGTTCTCGAACCACACCACCCAGTGAGTGCCTTCACCCAATAAATCGTCTACATTTAAAATTCCGCATTCCGATTGTCGAGGTCTTCTCTTCGGCAAGGCATCTCTAGAAAACACGCCTAGAAAATCTTTGATTTTCAAATCCTTCGCTGCATTTGACAGATCGATGTTGGATAGGGGTTCGTTAGGTAAGACGACACCTTCTATGGATATCTCTATTTTCTTATTCATAAATGCGTATATATATATTTTTTTATTTATTTATTTTATTATAATTCACTAAAATGACGTTATTTCTTTTTCTTTTTTTTTTCTTTTTCTTTTTAAACTCACTCTCTCGATGTCTCTATCGATTTCCATAATCTTGAATCCATCTAATTCCTCTTGATTTTCTCGAATCCTATCATCCTTAATCATATCTGGAATCCTGTCATCCACAATCATATCTTAAATCCTATCATCTAAAATGAGATCCAAAGTCCAATGTCCGAGTGCCAAAGTGCTTATTTTATCATCTAACACGACTCTCTTATCGTCGTCGGCTGTCAGTGAAATCTTGTTGACTATTTTGGTATACAAGTCGTGATTTTCGCTTCGAATCGATTTCATAGTCTTATACACCGGACCACTTCCTAACAGACAATCTTTATACTCTTGGAAAGAGATGTTTTTCTTCACCACGCACGCTTTAACCCCTTTGCACTTCTTGATCTCTTCATCTTCTAGACGATAAGCATACAGTTTGGGTCTCAAGCCCACGAATTCGAGGATTTGTTTACCGCCGCTCTCGTCCTTAAATTTACCCAACACCTTCTTGTTTTCATTCGATTGAATGTTGGACGGGTGATCGACTGGATAATTGCTCGTGTCGAACCATGCAGCCACGGTAGACGTCTTTTGTCTCTATCTCGTAAACTAAACTGTCCATGTCGGTGAACAGTAGTTTGGCTTTATCACCCAATTTTCGTTTGACGTAATCGTAGTGAAACTCGTACATCAATTGCTTGCTGATATCTAAGATGATCGGTCCGAGATAATATGGTTTGTCAAACTTCAGGTGCGTCTTTTGCATCTGAACGGCCACTAGATTTTCATTGAATATGGTTCGGTGTTTGTAATTGGGTTTCGCCACTAATGTTTTTTGCTTTTTTCTCAGACTTGACGAGTCGAACGTCGGCTCTCTTCCTGATGTTTTCCATCGATTTACCATACACGCAGTTGTTCATGAGTTTGAAGAAATCTTTTTCGAAATCGTTCTTGGCTCGAATTCTGAGATTCGTGTTGAGATTGATGTATTTTTTCATCCAAGGCTCTTCGTCGAATCGAATGATGCGATGTATGTTGACTAATTTCATCCCTTAATCAACGTATTATTTCAAATTCTCACTGTAGACGACGGGGTTATGTTTGTTAAATAAATTGGGAATAAGTTTTTCTTCTTCTTCGTTCGCTTCTATTCATTCGGGAGCCAGTGGATAATCATTGTGTAGATCGTGTAATTCTTCCGGATAGTTCAAATCGATTTCTAAAATGCAAGGATAGTCTCTCCATTTTTGCATCTCTTCCTGTTCCGTCACTCATTCGAAATTTCCAATCGGTAAAGGATGACTCATAGCCCAACCGTACAGATTATTAGCGTCCCAATACTGTATGTATTTATACGACCATTTCGAATCGAAACCCTCTTTCATGTAGGGATTGTTAGCTTCAGAATATCTGTGGGAGATCATCGAGACGCCACCTCTCGCAGCCCTTTCGAACATGAGCAACATGTCCATGTTGGATAATAATTCCAATTGGACTGTGGTGGTCTTCAACAGAGCGTCCCACGCCAGACCAGGTGCGGTGAAATACCAAGCGGGATCCAGATCGTAATTTCGACGACAGACGTCTCGAAAATTTTCGAACACGTCTGCCAATAGCAGAACGTCGGTCTTCAGATAGAGATTGTGATAATCTCTCATGGTTTTCATATCGAATGATTTCCACACGTTTTTGGCGTGTTCGTAATTCTCGTCGGAAATATCGGATTCGTATAATTTCGAATAAAAATCTTCTTTCGAAGGTAGTGCGGTGTCGTCGAATCTCTTTAGATCGTTCATGTAATCGTAAGGATAGACTCCTTTCCTCAACATGACGTCTACTCATTCTCCGAAATGTTCACTCGTGATTTTAAATTTATCATTGCTCATGTTATCGACTAATTTTTCCAGAGCGGTCGACATGAATTTAAAACTGTCGATGAAACGTATGCCTCTACGAATGAATTTCGTTTTTTCTTTCAACATCTCTCCGTCGATTACTCTTTTCTTCTCCATGAGCTTCCATTTCATGAATGAAATGTATCTTTCTTCGCTGTTCGCGATGCAATTTAATTCTTCATGGGAGGTGTCGTAACCCGAGAGTTTGTGAAATATCACCGGATAGAAAACGGCGTCTCGATATTTTAAATTACTCTTGCTGTGAGTCGGACCGCGATACAGACCCGTGTAATGATCATGGTCTCTAACCTTCTTATTTTCCTCCGAATTCCCGTCGAACGATTGTCTGCATATGTGACATTCGGTGGCTCTGTTATTTTCGTCCTGCTGCTCTCGCATGATGATCATTTTCGCCGGAGTTTTGAATTTGTCGTATAACATTTGAATTTTCGATTCTAACTCTTCCACAAACCTTTGAGCCACGTCGTCGTCTTCGCACTGTTTCGTATAGGGGAAGGGACCCATGTCATGTTGCGAGTCGAAAGCACATTTCATGTAAATGCAATAACCCGAAGGCATGTGTTTTTGATATCTTTCGACGTAACTTTGAAGAGCGTTGGGTTGGCAGGAACTCATTTTCGTGGTGAAGTATTCGAAATCGGCGTACACGATGAATGGTACCTTTAACCTTCTATTGCGATTTTCAAACTTCATGATGTTGTTGGGTTTGGGCATTTCGATGGCGACACATTGATTTCATTGCAATATTCCTGATGTTTCGCTAACGATTTTTCGCTCTGAAACATATTCATGCAGTTATAACATAAACATATCTTTCCTTTATGTTTATTATTTTGTCTCGACAGTAATCAGCTCGGATGTTTAACCCAACAATAATAACGATTGTCACCATTCGAAATCAATAATAAAATAATCATCTTTTCTCTTTCGAGATACGAAGTCTGTCTGAGAGGATAGATCATTCGTTTTTCATCGTCGTATCCCAAGACGTTCACTGCTATGGTGGGATTTTGAGCCTCGAAATGTTCGATGTGTTTTAACTCTGTTGGAAAAGTCACTCCAGTCCAATCGAGATTTTTAGAAGTCTCCTCGTAATGAGAAACTCTATAGGAGTGCATTTTGACAGGGTATAAAGTGGAAGTGACTGCCCATTTAAAACACTGATCATCTTTATTTCTCACATTGACCATGGAGTGTTTTTTAGCTAAGAAATACGGTAATTCCATGTAGGAAGACCCTTTCAACGAATCGTTTTTAGTTATATGAATTTCGAGTTTCAACACCTCATCGAACGTCCAATTACTACCTTCATGTTGATAATTCACGAGAGACGTCAACATCTTGTCTTTCATCTTTTCGAAAACGTCTGATAAATCTGAACCTCGAAATATGGGTTCGACGTTAGATCTGAAATATGCATTTTTCACGATGCTCTCGCCAGACTTCACGTCAATTTTATTCATCACGCAATGGAGTATCATCTTAATTTTTTGTCCCACGTTCATGTGTTCACGGAACAAATCTAACACTTTTTTCTTCACCCGTTCCATAAACAATTTCGGATCGATTTTCTTGAACGAGGAAACCACGTCGAAAGTTTTAAAAACACCTTTGGTCGCACTCTCCCGTTCTACGGGCTTCAATTGGAATAGTTCTGTGACGAGTCGTGTTACATATTCTTCTCCTTTCCCTTTGTCGATTGCTTGTTGAATTTTGCTCGATATATCTCATTTGTCTAGAATCTGAAGTGCATCACTCGTTTTCGTTTTAGTTTTTCTTTTCTTTTCTTTTGAAACTTGAAGTTCTTCAACGGCTTTTCGTTTAGTCATCTTCTTATTTTTCACAATCGAAAAGTTTTGGGTTTTTTTTTACGTCGGCATTTCGATTCCTTTTACTATCTTTTTCTTCTTATTTTTCACAACCGATGCATTTTTTGACGTTGTTGCTATCGACATTTCGTTTGCCTTTCCATCGTTTTGCAAATATTCCTGTATGACATCTATGATTTCTGAAATGTGGAATCTTTAATAGTTTACAAATCTCGTTTAACTAAGGTACGGTTTTCTCATTTAAATTTTCCATTTTTTTGTTTGTTTGCTCCATTTGTTAGAATATTTTTTTTTGTTTTCGAATTTTGTATTTAATAATAATTTGTTAAAAGTTTTAAAATTGTTTATATATATATGTTTTAATTCCTTCAAAAGAAAATTTTTTTTGATGAAATTAATCAATTTTTTTATGTTCCTTAACGTGAAAAAATTGAACTAATACGAGAAAAAAGGATGCTAAATTTAAACTTTTTATTTATATATAAAGAGAAAAAACACTTTTACAAAAAAAATATTCACATTAAAGAAAATTAAAATTAAAAAAACTTTTTTTTTTATATATATAAAGAGCAAATAAAAAACAAACTTTTTAACAAATTATTATTTAAATACAAAATTTAAAAATATATATTATTTGCAATAATTCATAAAACAAAAAAAACAAATAATCGATCATGACAACAACACCTAAAAGATGCAAATTGTAATTGAAACGAGTCGAAACATATAAGAAATTCGGTTCTAAAATCTATAGATTACAATGACACGATCCCATCGAATTGAATGAGGTCAAGACGAAGGGCTTAGAGCACAAATACGACAAATATAGCATGCCTTTGAAATTGGATGAAGCCACGCTCGATTTCTTTTATGAGTACGAAAGCGATTTGCAGAATATCGTCATCGCCAAAGATAGAGAATTCGACAAGGACGATTTGTCGTTGCCCTATGGAAGTTACATATTTCCAAACATCTCACTTGACCTTGTGAACAAATCGGGTGGTGAGAGCGTGTTGACCAAAGTAAAAAAATTCAAAAAAGTAAAGATAAACATTCAACACATTTGCGAAAAAGGAGAAAACACGAGTGTCAACATGTTAATAACGGACTTGGAATTATAAACAATAGAGAGATTGATTTTTTAGCGTCAAAGAAGGAAAAAAAAAGTAATGAGATCATCTTTGGATCTCATTACTTTTTTTTGTTTTCCTTCTTCACTATTACCCATATATTATAATAACATTTCCTTTTTTCTTAAATTTCAGCATCGATTCTTCATTTCTTTTTTTTTTTTGTAATATGCTACATTTTTATAACAACACATTTGTTTATCCGAATCATAATTATGAACGAATGTTGTGCATCTCTCGGTAACACTCGCATCATTACCATTCTCTTCAGAAGATAGTGGTAACGGTGGAAAACATCACATTCTTTTAAATTTCAACCACATATCCCGATCGTTATTTAACTCTTTTATCAGTTCTTTCCTAAGATATCCATCATTAGCGTCTAATCGTTTTTCCACATCTTTTTCACACGCTATCTCGCAATATTCATCATTAGCATCTAATCGTTTTTCCGCATCTTTTTTGCACTCTATCTCGCGATATTCATCATTATCGTCTAATTATTTTTCCACCTTTTTATCCATTTTATATTATTTTTTCATACTTTCTATGATTTATATTTTATATAATTATATAATTTTTACGTTATAATAACATATTCAAAATCGGTATATTCTCAAATGGCGAATTTTCACCAAACAACAAACCCTTGCTGAGTAGCTCAACGTTCCATCCACTCTTCAGATAGAGACCGTTTCCACTCGAAGAGTTGTCACCTCTAATGGGTTCTAGATACAATCCTTTACCGCTGTCATCTACGTGGACGCGACACATGGCTCCTCCCTTCTTCAAAAACAGTCGGCTGCCACCCATTAATTTCTCAACTGCCGAACTCGTGAGTCCCGTGAGAGCTCCCACGCCGAGAGTCCGAGAAAGGGTGGTGCCTTTGCGGCGAAGGGTAATGCTTTTGAGGCGATTCCTGCCAATAGCAGTAGGAAACCGCCTTTCATTCTCAAATAGTATCTCAATTGAGCGGGACTCAATCTCACCGTCAACCCTCTTCCATCACGAATCGCTTTCTCCATCCTTTTGATTTGACTTCTGGTCCAAGCAATCGAATCCAGACTGCCACTCGTCAGATCTTCATGAGTGAATTTGAATCTCACTGCCTCGCCTCGAGTTGTTAACGCTCTCTTAAGTTTCTTCTTCTGTCCTGGGTATATGTTCACGTTTTTAACCACGTATTGTGTCATAATTCTTTTTTTTAAAATATATTTTCTTCAATTGTTTTTTTTAGTTTTAATGATATTATATATATTAAATCATTTTTGTAAAATTAATATTGCGTTTATTTTATTTTTTTTGTTATTTATATATATACACAATATTTTTTTTTTTTGCTTTTATATTTCTTTTAAGTGAAATCGTATCATCACCCTCTCTCCGCGAAGATCTGACAGTTCACCATTTTGATCCGTCAATGTGGTTTTGAGACTATACAACATGTCTAAAATCACTGGTAGATAAACTAAATTTCGAGGTCACTCCACGATCTTATAACCCGGCGACACGTTTGGAAAGAAGGAATAGAACGTCGGTTGAGCGCTACCATTCACGTAGCTTCCAGCAATCACATCCATGTTCACCAGAATGCTATTGACTGCGAGAATGTCAACCGTATTTTCAGATGCCGCGTGGTCTCGATACATCTTTCGATTGAATCCCAACATCTTGCCTATAGAATCATCCATATTGAAATCCACTCGAAAATTATCTTCCAAATCCAACATCGTCTGTAAGGTATTAGGATTGGGAGCGAGTCTGATCTTGTTGCTTCCCTTTCCATCCGACTTCATTCGCATCTGAATGTAATTGTTCAAATCGTCTATGTGGTAACTTCCTTTGGGAATTCGAATCTCCAACCAATCCACTCCGTCGGAATACCTGAACGAGTTATTCTTTTCGGTGACGTTGGGAAAGGAATAATAAGTCTCCAGATTCACCAACGCCATCTCGTATCTTTTCTCTCTATTCAATTCGATGGAAGGTTCGAATTTCGTCGCGAATCGAGTCGAATCGCCACTCACCACGATTTGAATGGATTGTTTTGCAGCCGTATTCTCAGCTATCCGTTCTAACAATTCTCCTTGTTCGAACATTATATTTTAATTTTATTTTTATTTTTTCAAAACTAATTATTTGAAGATTTGTTATTTTCTAATGTTTTTTATTTTCACGCTCTATCTTATTATCATCAGAAACATAAAACTTGTCGAATCCACACCGATATTTTCCGCGATTAAATTCGCTAGTCAAATCGATCACGACGAAATTGTAAAGTCCTCCATCCCAAACCCTCTTGCAGATTCTCCTGAATTCCGCCACGCTCATGTCGTTTGCGACGTGATCGCCGTAGATGTGATTGAGATTCTTGAGATCTTGGCGAAAGAGACATAGAGAATTAGCGTTCTCCCTTACCGTCTGTCTGAGCAATCGAAAATAATTCTGCGACAGGTAGAAACAGTCCACGTTTCTGTGTCGACCCCTAACGTAATACGATTCGCATCGGTTCTGTCTCTCCAAAAGCAGATCGTCGAAAATCATGAGATTCTTATCTTCCGATTTCAATTCTCTAGGATCCAGAACATCACTAGCGTTCTCATAAAATCGACACTCGACGTTTGAAGATGCATTTCTATTCATCAATTCCATCGCTGCACCGTCCAAAATGGTCGAAAGAGGAGCTTCACTTTTGTCGAATTCCTCCTTACTGTCAAAGATTCTGGCTATGACATCCTTGGGCAATCTACGATCCATGCACTCTCGAAGCAATCTGTATTCAGGTTGAAACAAGCTCTTGCCAAACACAAACAATCTGTCGTAATCCAACCAGTCGGGTCGGGACAACAGATTCATCAACAGATTGGTCTTTCCACAATTCGATTTTCCCACTATCAAGCCTCTTATGCTTTTGGGAAAGAACTCGTTATTCGACCTCTTGGTCGCGGCGTTGTTCCAAGACATATCTTTAATTTTCATCTTTGTTTTATTTTTTGTTTGTTATTTTAGATTTTTTTCAAACACAATTTTTTATGTTTTTTCAAACTCAGTTTTTAATATTATTATTTATTTATTACACACCCTTTTAAAATTAAGGTTTGTCCACGGCATTCTAGGATGTGTGATAAAAATAAACTTTTATTGCACACGTGTGGGATACAGATTTTGGTACTTTTTTAATGTAAGAATGGAACCAGTCATATTTCTGGGGATACAGTACATGGGCCCGTTTCGATGCGATGGGTCATTTATTTTGATGTTGTAAAGTGGATGTTCGCACTCATGTAGTACTGACTGTCCGACCATCAAAAGAAACTTTCTAATTTATTTTCTTAACGTGAACAATACTGACTGACTATTGATTAAATAACCCGATGGGTTAAAGTATGACATGGAAATGACTCACATACAGTTCAAACTAAAGAACAATGTAAACAGAATATGAAAGCGTCTATGAGTGACCTCATTTCGAATGAATGACGTTTCACGAGCAAGTTATTAGGTCACCAAATCGAAATCCAAAACAAATTGCCTGTCGATATTCACTTGAATTCGTATGGATTCTGTACCCCTGTTAAAGGCTATAACACGAACTTTAATACATTTTGAGCAGGAATAGTGAACAATACGATAATTTCTCTTGGACAATAAGGATATAAATTTAATTTACGTGGGATGAATTGACAATGGCTACTGTAAATAGTGTAATCTTGACTAAAATCTTAACTGGTCTGTCAACAAGTCGAGTAACAACAGTCGCAGGGAATTTGGAAGTCAGATAAACATGTGAGTTTTTTTTATAATTTCTCATTGATGGATTTTTCGAATTTACACCTATTGTTTTTTGTGAATGTGTGGTAACTTTTTTGGTGGGGATCACTTCAACCGTTCAGAATTCGCGCTGTAAAATTGAGGCACAAAAAGACGGTGAACTGTATTTCAGATGAACAGTGTTTCATCGATCGAAGTGGTGACGCATTACAATTTGCAAGTTGAAACTATGAATGAAAGTTCAATCAGCGTACGAAATAACAATAAGACTGGTCTCCTGCTTGTGAAGAATAATTTGGATTTTTGTCTTATTTTATTTCCTTCACTTCTCAGAAGGATAGGTTAATTCTTACTTAGTATTACTGTAAAGGGCCTGTTTTAGAAATTTGCGGAGGTGTGTAATAAATACAGAACTGCACAAGCGTTTGAATGGGTTAATGTTTATCGCACTCGTTTGGTTTGGCGCAGAATACCACTCGAGGCTTCGCCTCTCGTGGTATTATTGCGCCCAACCAAACTCGTGCGATAAACATTAACCCATTCAAACGCTTGTGCGGTTCTGTCTATTTATGTTACACCGTCGCGAGTTCTCTTCAATCCAGATCCACTCGTCATTTTGGCTAAATCTTGTATGGGTACCACAGCATCCTTAAAATCTTTCCAACTTTTCGGCGTTCGCTGTAACGCAGCTCGCTTCGCCGGCGGACTGATCAACTTGTCGATCAACGCGTCGGCTGCCCTCTTGCCAGCCACAGAAGCTATCCTACCACTGGCTTCGGAAGCGGCTTTCTTACCAGCATCCAAAGCCGTCTTCTTACCGACCTCAAATGCGGTCGATGCGAGTTTTCTACCCGCATCGCTCGTGAACGCTCGCATTATAGAATCGACGATGCCAGAACCGCCTTGAACGTAAGTTCTGACGTATCCCCTGTTCTTTATCACCAACATATTTTTTTTTATTTTATAATATATATTTTGTTTTTCACTGGTAAATCGTTTGTTATTTAAATACTTTTATTATTCTAGTGTAAAATTTACTGGGTTTTTTTATTTTTTATATTTTTGTTTGTTTGTTTGTTTCTCTCTACTTATTATATACATCAATCCTTCAATTCGTTCATCTGCCTTTTATAATGGTTTTTATTCAAAACCTTCTGTCTTAACAATTCGTCAGATATGCTAACTATTTGATTATCTAATCCTGTGTTACCAGCACGTCTGCTTGCCATCAACAAACTCAATCTCTGAGACAGAGCATCAGAATCGCTCGGAAGAAAAGTGGTTTTCACCCCTTTACCAGTCACCGATTCGACGAACTTCTTATTCATATCCCATATGGGTTTCACCACTTTCGTCCACTTGTAACCTCTGTTGGCTTTGGGTCTTGTCTCTCTGGCATCGTTATTTCTCAGCATGGCGTGGGTCTGAACCAGAATGTCGCCGTAATTGTCGAAATCCTGTTCCGTGTAATCTCTAGGCTTGTCGAAAAGGAGCAATTTGTGCAGTCCATCAGTTATTTTATACTTATTCGAAGCGACAATTAAATCTTCATCATCCATTTCCACTTCTGTATCGCCCACAAAAGTTCTACCGTCCGAATCCTTATGAATTCCATACAACAAATCTCTCGTACTACCATCCTCAGATGACGCGACGCTATCAGTGGTGATAGTTGAAGCTGTATCGTCGGTCTCGCTCACGTCGGTTTGAATCCCTGTGGGAACGTAATCCGGTGTAGATTGAAAGGAAAACTGTTTCGTAAAACTACCGGTCAACGAACCCATTCTCAAAGAACCCTCTTTTATGGCTCTCAATTCGTCAACGATCTCCTTCTTGCTTCGCTCTTGAACCTCCGTCACAGGTTTAAATATTTTTGTGGCTTCGCGTCTGAGTTCAATCTCTCCAAGACATCTGCTTCTGTCAGCCAATTGAATGCTCTTCTTAGCACGTTCATATTCGCTTAAAAGCTGACCTCGACGTTTGGCCTCCATCTGTAAAAACATTTTTCGTTTTTAAATTATTAATATTCCTTTGAGTATGCTAATGTGAGTTATTTTATTATTTTCAAAATTAAATGTATAATTATTTTTTATGTTTTAAGTAAATAAAATCTTCTGTCTTTAATATAATAACTAAAAAACCAGTTGAGAAAAAACATTTTACACGATAAAACCCATATAAATGCGTTTTGCCTACGAACGCGTTAAAAATCGCATCACCGATTATTCACTCAGTCGAACTGGGAAAACTTGAAAAGTTTTAGTGCATAAGAAACCGGTTTCTAATTTAACGCGTTTGAGAATAATTATGTCTGTTAAAAGGATTTCATTCATATCTCAAAATCATTCACTCAGTGTTGAACTGAAAGAACTTTGAAAAAGTTCAAAAGTTTTAGCACATGAGAAACCGGTTTCTGATTTAACGCGTTTGAGAATAATTACGTCTGTTAAAAGGATTCATTCACATCTCCAAACATTATCACGAATATATTAAAAATTTACCACTCAAACCTAATTGAGTGGAAAAATGCGTTTTATTATCTATTATTAAAACGATCCATTAAACGAAAACCTTCATTCACACCACAACAAAAACATGAGTGTCAATTACGAACTATTTTTATTTGAATGAAACATGAGTGGAAAAATGCGTTTTATTATCTATTATTAAAACGATCCATTAAACGAAAACCTTCATTCACACCACAACAAAAACATAAGTGTCAATTACGAACTATTTTTATTTGAATGAAACATTCTATAAAGTGTTTTATTAAACTTTATTTCACAAAATTAGCAGTGACAAAACGTGAACAAACGATTTTTTACCTCCGATTTTTTCTAATTTTTCTAAACTCAATTTTTTTTCGTTTACATTGAAACAAAACATGAATGTCTATTTTTTTTACAGATTATATTTTATAGTCGACTCTTTTGAATGAAAACCTTCATTCACACCAGAACAAAAACTGACACTCACATTCATAGTCGACTCTTTTGAACGAAAACCTTCATTCACACCAGAACAAAAACTGACACTCATGTTTATAGTCGACTCCTTTGAACGAAAACCTTCATTCACACCAGAACAAAAACTGACACTCATGTTTATAGTCGACTCTTTTGAACGAAAACCTTCATTCACACCAGAACAAAAACTGACACTCATGTTTATAGTCAACTCTTTTGAACGAAAATTTTCATTCACACCAGAACAAAAACTAACACTCGTGTTTTATAGTCGACTCTTTTGAACGAAAACCTTCATTCACACCAGAACAAAAACTGACACTCATGTTTTATAGTCGACTCTTTTGAACGAAAACCTTCATTCACACCAGAAGAAAAACATGAGTGTCAGTTTTTACTCTCATCGTGGGTTTGCGGGTTCAGTACCACCTCTTTTCCATGTACCGTACATAAGTCGATTTCTGATGTAGAATCCGCAAATGGGTTTCCGTGTACGCCTCCATAGGTATTCAGTGTTAAAATCGTGTACAGATACGGATGGTCTAGAATCCGCAAACCGTTTTTTGATGATGGTCCAGAATCCGCAACACGTTTTTTGCTCGCGATTCTAACACTGAATCCTATGGGGGAAACCCATTTGCGGATTCTAGACCAGACAATCGACCTCATTTTTCTTAAAATTTCATACATTTTTTTCACTCTTGAGCGATGTCTATATAGAATCCAGTGGTTTAGAATCCGCTTGCGAATTCAGGACCACCCTAAAAAACAACATTTTTTTATACTTGTACACGATTTTAACACTAAATCCTATGGAGGTGTACATCGATGTACGTGTACATGTACAAAATCGTGTACAAGTGGTCGAGAATCCGCCTTTATTACCTACTGACGTGATCTAAGAGAGAAAGCATGCCCAGCATCTCTCTCGATAAGCCCAAACAGGGACTCCAGAGTCGCCATAGGAATAACGGCCGACTTGAGCTTGGAAAGCCCGAGGGAGGTAGAGTCCTGATCCAAGACCGTCGACGTGTGGCAGAATGACGGATTGGTGGGATCGTAGGAACGACAACACACTGGAGGCAAAAAAGTGTCAGCCCTGGTGAGGAACGAAGTCCTCATAGCCTTGGAACTCAGCTTAGAGTCCAAAGATGTAAACACTTCAACCACCTGAACCGAGTGGCACGGTTGAAGGCGCCCTGAAGCGGGTTGCTCCACAGGCTGTAGGCGCGTGACCAGTGATCGCGGCCTGGCTGACACCGTCGGCTGGTCTGACAGTTTGAGATCTGGAAGGAACTCGAACACAAAGTCAAGAGCTGCCCCCCAAGTCAGAAGACTGTTGGCTTTCGACATCAGGTATGTCTGACCCATCCTCTGAGTCGGAAGACACATAGCCCATCATAGGCAAACCTGCCGATGCCTCCCATAGTTTAGGCACACCTGAGGGATCAGAAAACGGCCTGTTTCCAATCTCGGAAGGCGGCGCCGCAGGGAACGCCTGGAAACCACTAGTAGCCTTGCTGGAGGCAACGGGAAGGCTCTTGGAAAGAACCTGAGTGAGCAAGTAGAGGGACTCCCTAAGCTCACGGCCCGTGTCGGCCGGTTCCACGTGGGAACGAACCTGCAAAGTGGCTTCACTCCTGACGCTTTTAACCAGCGAAGGGTCACGATCCTCAAATACACCTGACGCGGGGCGACGGGTGGCAGCCGAAACATCTGAAGGCAGATGCGTATAGGGGTACGACATACCCCGAGAATCTACAGTGCGGGAACTCAGCAGAGTGGCCGCGGACCTCTGAGAGACAGAAGGTCCAGGCTGCACAAACAGCGTCGGTCCCGCAAAACTGGCCATGGGACCAGAATGCATGGACGGAAATGCAACATAGTCCATGGTGACCACACCATGAACATCCGAAACCAATGAGAACACTGCTGGGCTCGACGGCTGAGAGACCAAAGCAGAGGATTCGGTCGGCGGCCCCTTCCGACTTCGCCGAGTTGAAGTCAGGAAAGGATGAGGCCGATAACCCATGCCCACACTACCAGACATCTCTGCAGACCCCTGCAGGGATATACCGCGGCCGGCTGAAACAGTGACTGATGACGTAGAAGAGCAGTAGCAGCATATACAAGGGAGCTATTGAAACCGGTGAAAAAGTGGAGAGAGCAACCGAGCTCGGCTCCAAATGAGGAGGCATAACCCTAGTGACAGCCTCAGATGTCGACTGGAGAGGGACCACAGTCCCAGAACCAGGCATCTCTTTACCAGACAACTCAACAGCTCCTGCAGTATCCACCACAGTTAAAGACTGCACATCCCCCACGGGGGGGGGGGGGGGGGGGGGGGGGTATAACTCTCACCAGACGTGGTCGTGTCGGGAGGCCACGAACGATAGCCTTCCCCCTCCTCGCGGGTGCAGGAGGAGCGGCCACGAGAATGCACCACATGCTTGGGCAAAAGGCATTGCCCTCAAGGAACAGTCCTGGACATAACAGAGGTGAGAGCAGTAGAAGAAAAGGTGAACTCAACAGATGTAGAAAGTAGAACACCTGCAACTACGAGAGAAAGATGGCAGAAAATGAAGGACCGGCGGGAACACAACTGAACCCAGACGGCCGACAGGGATTCAAAAAAAAACAAATTCTGCCCTCAACAGAGAGGAGAAATCCTGTCCATACAGCCCCCATTGACACCTAACTCCAATAATAATAATAACATCCAAAAGGATAACATAAATTTATCAACCAAAAAAATTGTTATGTCCGAACCGCACGATACGCCAAAGTCGCACGCGAACACGGAGAATATATAAAATACAATGAAAATGTGGTTGAAAATAATAAAGAGAATATATAAAACACAGTCCTGTTATTATACGATCCTCAGATCCATAATTCCAGTCACAGGTAACCATTATCAACGAGCTGAATTATCACTGTTTCTCAATGCAAATTGACGTCTGGCCACGCAGGCGGACGAAAAAAGAATGATTCATTAGTAACTGACTGCGCACTGGTACCGGAAGCCGTGTATCTGTACTAGGAGAAGAGCATCCCCTACTGGGTGTGCGTCGGTATCTCTCGACCCAGTTTTGGCTTATTTTTTCTTGGTGCTTCTGCACCACTTTTCTTTCCCAAATCCCTTGGGAAAGATCAAAATAGAGAGTATATTTTCCGAGTTAGGGACTTCCACTGTAGTGCAAGCCTGTAGTAAACAATTGTAAGGTAGGTTGATAAGAAATCATGTCACGCGTGAAAATTTTTAGATCTTCAAAATCCAAGTACAAATCAAAGTGTTTGTCGATTGACTGCATGTTGATATTCATTGGGAACTGTATGGATTTTTTACTTATGTTAAATCCTATAACACAGACTACAGTGAATGCTGGTGTGAATAATTCCTCTCCTGGTATTCTTGCACCCAACCAAACTTGTATGATAAACATGAACCCATTCAACCATTTGTGTGGTTCTGTCTATGAATCAATCACCTATAACATATCCAGGAGAGCTGCACCATACTCGCCATAAGAGTTTTTAAGGAGAACCCCCTTTCGTCACCTTCAGTTTGACGATGGAGCAGCCTGTTTTTACCCCTTTACCTATTACGAAAGGAAGATGACACTTGCAAACAAAATTCTTGAATAACCATATTTATTTTCTTTCTTGCGCCAAAAACATAGCTTATGACCACTCATTGAAACAAGCTTAACTCAACTTAAGACACAAATTGTGTATTAACTTGTTGTTCGCGTTGAGAATGAGACTGGGAAATTTGTGAACGGGAATTTAGAACTGGAGGCTTTAAAGAGCCTGTAATTACTCACCTGGCAGAACTACATATAAAAATGTGATTTTCCATAGGCTTCCAATGGAACTATGAGCTAAAATTGCGACCATGTTTGCAACATTACATCCACATTACATGAGGATCATTGGTAGAAAGTGTCCCAGTCCTCAATCATGTGAAGTTTCAAAACGTTTGACCTTGTAGTTTCAGAGCAGAAGAGTTTTCAAAATTGACCAATCAGGATCAAAGAATGCTTCTGGTGGTCACATTTTTCATCCAACAGGAATAAAATGAGTAACAGTTGGAGAGAACCTCTCATAGACCATGCCTTCCAAGTTTGGTTCACAGTAGTTCCAGAGAAGATAAAAATGTGATTTCCTATGGGGTTTCTATAGTAACTATAAGCCGCAATTGCAGCCATAGTTGCAACCCAATGAAGATTAAATGACGATCACTGGTAGAGGGTGTTCCAGTCATCAGTCACATTAGGTTTCAAAACATTTGGCCCTGTAGTTTCAAAGAAAATTACAATTGTTTCAGACAGTATTCTCTTTCAAATAGCTTCGGATAGGTAACAGGGTTACAGGAAACACAACATTTTATTGAAATAATTTGTCATATCTTAAATGATCAGGTCAACTGGTCAGCTCTACATGATGGGAAAATAAAATAAACAAACCTTCCATGCTTTCCAAACACCGGTCATCAATCAGTATTTCTGATAAGTAACTTGAGAGTAATACATGTATTAACATAATTACAGCTGCACTTGTTTCTAGTACAAGTCAACGTAAGTTGTAGGATAGCGACTATAAACTATATATCTTTCTCTTCCTAAACTGATAAGACGAGAAGCTGACATCATTTTCTGGAAAACTCTCACTGATAGCTTTCCAGAAAATGATATCAGATTCTGATCTTGTCAGTGCAGGAGCAGCAGTTTACTTAGTTTATTGCAGTTATCCTACAACTTATTTTGACTTGTACTGTATACACAATATTTTGTTTTTTTTTCCCAGTTCTCAGAGGAGAAAACTGGAACCAACCCTTACCAGATTCTCAAAAAAGAAGTATTTTGCTGACAGTACCAATCTTCATGCAGACAGGAGAGGCATCGGGTTAAGCATTAGAATATAGTCTCTGGCGGCCACATTTTTCCATCTCTCAGACCATTCCTGTCAAGTTTTGGTTCACGTCGGCTCAGTAGTTCCACAGAAGAAGAAAATGTGATTTCCCATAAGGTTTCTATAGTAAATATAAGCCCCAATTGCGGCCATGTTTGCAACCCGATCATCATTAAATGACAATCACTGGTAGAGGGGGGGGGGGGGGGTCCCAGTCATTGATCATGTGAAAGTTCAAAACATTTGACCTTGTATTTCAGAGGGGAAGATTTTTTCAAAATCCATCAAATAGAATCAGAGAATGTCTCTAGTGGCCAAATTTGTGAAGCAACAGGAACAAAAAGAGGATTGTTTGTAGAGGGCCTCCTATAGACCATTCTTGCGAAGTGTGGTTCACGTCGGCTCAGTAGTTCCAGAGAAGAAGATGAAAATGTGATTTCCCACAGGGTTTCAAAAGTAACTATAAGCTGCAATTGTGGCCCTGTTTGCAACAGGATCAACATTAAATGAGGAATTTTGGTAGAGGGTGTCCCAGTCCTCAACCATGTAAAGTTTCAAAGCATTTGGCCCTGTGGTTTCAGAGGAGAAGATTTTTTAAAATCCACCAATGAGAATCAAAAAATGCTTCTGGCAGCCATGTTTTTCGATGCTTGGTAACAAAATGAGGAGAGTTTGTAGAAGACCTGCCATAGACTATCCCTGCCAGGTTTGGTTCATGTCAGCTCAGTAGTTCTGGAGAAGAAGATGAAAATGTGATTTCCCATAGGGTTTCTATAGTAACTATAAGCTGCAATTGCAACTGCAGCCATATTTGCAACCCGATCAACATTAAATGAGGTTAGTAGGTATAAACGGCCGATTCTAGACCACATGTACACAAAAACGTACACGTACATGTACGTGTACCGCCATAGGGATTCAGTGTTAAATCATGTACAGAGTGTAAAAAATGTTGTTTTTACATAGTGGTCCAGAATCGGCAAACGCAGTTCCTCGCACTTTTAACCGTTCAAACAGCCGTTGGCGAACGAGTGAAATTCGACACATCGCCCAGAAGGGAAAAATGTACGAAATTTGAAGAAAACGTAAATTTAAAAAATTTTCTCGACATTCCCATTGTGGATCAGATCTTCGATCTATCGTTGGCGAACACCGGCAAAAAACGCTTTGCCGATTCTCGACCAGCATCAAAAATGCTGTTTGCCAATTCTGGACCACCGAAGTTTGTGATCGCGTTTCGAACGGTCGAGGGTTCGATCCGATCGGTGAAACCGATTTGCCAATTCTAGTCCAGGAAAAATCGATCTCAAAACGTTTTCTCGACGTTCACCAACGGTGAAAAGTGGGTGTAAAGTGTAGTTACTCATCGAGAATTTTTTTTTCCAAACTGATTGCGGCTTCCAGTACATCATCAAAATGCGGTTTGCCGGTTCTGGACCACCGATGTTCACGATCACGTTCCGGACGGTCGAGGGTGCGATCCGATAGGTGAAAACGATTTGCGGATTCTACACCAGGAAAAATCTCAAAACGTTTTCCCTATGTTCGCCAACGGCGCGAAGTGGGTGTAAAGTGAAGTTACTCGTCGAGGATTTTTTTCCAAACCAAATGAAAAAAACTTGAGTTTGGAAAATTAGAACTGATGGAAATCGTCCGTCCACGTTTTGACATCGCTGTTAGTGATCGAGAACTGATGAAATCATTGGAGGGAACTGATGAAAACGTTAAATCCTCGCGAGTTTTGTGAGGTGAATCGTAATAGAATCAGTTTTGTCGAGAGGAAATAAAAAAGTGATTGATATATATAGGAGGGAAAAACAAATATATAAATAAACAGTTATTTAAAAAAAAATTATTGAATCGAATAGATAATAAAATATATGTAAATCATGAACGATTCCCAGATTATGAGAGCAAGGTTTCTTTTAAAAATGCTGATGAGAACCTTCGCACTCTGTGTGAATGAAGAACTAGGTCGCCTCTTGTTAGAACGATGCGTTGGGTGTCGGGATCATCTAGATTTCGATCACAAGGATCATTCGTGTTTGACGATGGGAAGGAAAGATATAGTCATCAAGTATTTCGAACCGGCATTCGAATCGATGACATGATCAAGTTTTGAAAGAGATCAATCTTCTGTAAGGGTCGAGACAAGCCCACAGATTCGGAAGAAATGAAATTGGCGCGTAGAAGTCTGACTTTAGAAGACAGGGGACACGTCTTGAAATTATTGCTGGTGGAAGCATACGTCTATGTTTTCTTTGTTGATATAAATAAGGGAGAATAGAAAATAAAATAAATACACACATAAATTTTTATCCAATATTAGAAAGAAAAAAACAAAAATGAGAACCAGAAATAAATTGTATCTGACGTTAGATGACGACGAGGATGAGAAGCCAAACAGCGTTTTGCCATCGGCACCATCGCCAGAAGAAAAAGAAAGAGGAAAGAGGTATCACATCGAGCAAATCAGTAGAATCCAATTGTATCTGCCTCTAGAGTGAGATTCTCGTCGTTCTCTCAAGAAGAAGTATTCACGTCTCATGAAATTCGTCAACGCGGTCGACACGACACTCATCACGACTTCCATGGGTTTACACGCGGCTGGCATCGGATTGTTGTCGACCGCAGTCAGCGTTCCGACCGTGTTGACCATAGAAGGAGTAGCTCTCGCCGCCAGATTGTTTAGCACGCTCAGAAACTTTTTGAGTAGGAAATTATATCTGAAGGCTAGGAAACACAAAAAGATTCGCGTCTTGGCCGACTACAAGATCGACATGATATCCAAAATGATCTCGATGGCATTGAAAGATGGTAGGATATCGGACGGAGAATACTTCACGATATTGAGCGAGAAAACGAAATACGATGCTATGAAAGAAGCTGTGAGAATCAAGACCCGTCAGATCATCAAGGAAGAGATGAAGGATTCTCTTGTGGAAAGAGGGAGGAAAGAGGCCAGCGAGGAATTCAGTAAGTTGATAGAACTCAAGAGCAGCGATTGAAAAAAAAAATATATATATAATAAGAAGAGAATTAAAAATATTAAATTTATATATAATATAAAAAATAAATTTAAAATTAATTTAAATAAATGTATTTATTTATTTAAAAAAATGTATTGCGTAAAGTGTAAGAGAGTTATCGAGACGGGTAATGCTCGAGAAGTACGAACTAAAAGTGACAGACAGATGCTTTGCGGAATTTGCAATGTGTGTGGTGCGATCAAGACTCGATTCGTCAAAAAAAAAAACGAGCAGAGGCAAAGGCGTCGTGAATAAAATGATCAATAATCTACCTTTCGAAATGCATCTGCTGGTTTAGTTTCATAGGACCCGGAACAAAATTGAACAAGAGGCTCAACGCCAATCTGAATCCTAAACCTTGGAGCAAACCTGTGAATAGGGTGGACGCAACCATGTAAGATCATGATCTGTGCTACGCCGAACATCCTGACACTAAGACTCGCAACCACGTCTGCGATAAAAACATGTTGGCGAAATTGAGAGGTATATCGAATCTGACCAGGAGAGAGAAGATAGAACGTTCGCTGGTCGGCAATCTGATCGGTGCGAAACATCGATTTAGATGGGGCGTTCAAAAAAAAAAAGTGCTTCGGAAAAGAAGAAGAAATGATTATTGACGAGCGAATTGGCCGAGGAGTTACACAAACCCATCATGCATAAATTTCGAAAGAGAAGGGTGTTCGTGAAGGGTTTGGATGACATCTGGTCTGCCGACTTGGTCGACATGAGATCGTTTTCGAGGTGGAATGAGGGTGTCAAATATCTATTGACAGTCATCGATGTGTTTTCCAAATAGGGTTGCATCAGAGCTTTGAAGAATAAATCGGGACCTTGCGTCACCGAGGCTCTGAGGACTTGTCTTCTTGAAAACCGAATAAATTGTGGGTGGATAAGGGGAAGGAATTCTACAATGAGGACGTTCGTCGATTGGTCAACCTCTACTCGTTCAAAAACGAAGAAAAAGCCAACGTCTTGGAACGTTGGAATCGAACGATGAAGGAAAAGATGCACAGATACTTCACGGTGAATTCGACCAAGAAATACATATACGTTCTGAACGGTCTGGTTGAAGATTACAACAACACGTGACACAGATCGATTAAGATGACTCCCACAGAAGCTAGCGATCCTCGAAACGAAAAACGGGTCTACGAGAATCTATATCCCGAGAGATCTAAGATCAGGAAGAAGTCTAGACCGCCGAAATTTGCGATTGGTGATCGAGTGAGAATCTACGCTTATAAGAAGCACTTCAAAAAGGGTTACACTCCTCGATGGACCTTGGAAATCTTCGTGATAATCAGAATATTTCACACCGATCCAGTGACTTATGAAATCGAAGCTTTGGATGGTGAAGAAATCATCAGAAAGTTTTATGAACAACAATTGCTGAAGACGAAGTTTTAATAAAGAAAATTTTTTTTTTTTTATTTACTCTCTTTAACATTTTCTTGTTTACACATCTATATATAAAGGAGAGAAAAAATAATAATAATAAAAAATAATTAAAACTATTTTTTAGATAAAAAAAAGCAAGCTAATTAATAAACAAAAAAACAAAAAAACATTCAAAAATGGCAAATATACTAGATATCGAACAAAGCATAGTGAAAGATGAAACTATTCAAGAATATGAGGTTCACGAATATGAACCCATAACTGGAACGAGTTTGAACAATGCGGGAGAGATAAAAATCAATGTCGATGGCTCTGTCATTTTCGACAGAGTTTTGAATTTGTCATATAAAATTTGAATTTCCTATTCTAACTCTTCCACGAACCTTTGAGCCACGTCGTCGTCTTTGCACCGTTTCGTGTATGTGAAGGGACCCATGTCGTGTTGTGAGTCGAAAGCACATTTCACATAAATGCAATAGCCCGAAGGCATGTGTTTTTGATATCTTTCGACGTAACTTTGAAGAGCATCGGGTTGGCAGGAACTCATTTTCATGGTGAAGCATTCGAAATCACGTACATAACCTTCTATTGTGATTTTGAAAGTTCACGATGGTTTTGGATTTAGGCATTTTGATGGCGACACCTTGATTTTCGTTGCAATATTCCTGATGTTTTGCTAACGATTTTTCGCTGTGAAACGTGTTCATGCAGTTGCAACATAAACATGTCTTATGTTCATGTTTATTATTTTGTCTCGACAGTAATCGGCTCGAATCTTTAACCCAACAATAATGATGATTGTCACCATTCGAAATCAATAATAAAAATTGTCTTTTCTCTTTCGAGATACGAGGTCTGTCTGAGAGGATAGATCATTTGTTTTTCATCGTCGTATCCCAAGACGTTCACTGCTACGGTGGGATTATGAACATCGAAACGTTTGATGTGTTTTAACTGCGTTGGAAAAGTCACTCCGGTCCAATCAAGATTTTTAGAAGTCTCCTCGTAATGAGAAACTCTATCGGAGTGCATTTTGACGGGGTATAAAGTGGAGGTGACTGCCCATTTAAAACACTAATCATCTTTATTTCTCACGAAATACGGTAATTCCACATTGGAAGACACTTTCAATGAATCGTTTTTAGTTATATGGATTTTGAGTTTCAACACCTCATCGAACACCCAATTACTACCTTCATGTTGATAATTCGCGAGAGACGTCAACATCTTGTCTTTCATCATTTCGAAAACGTCTGATAAATCTGAACCTCGAAATACTGGTTCGACATTAGATCTGAAATATGCATTTTTCACAATGCTCTCACCAGAATTCATGTCGATTTTATTCATCACGCAATGGAGTATCATCTTAATTTTTAGTCCCACGTTCATGTGTTCACGAAACAAATCCAATACTTTTTTCTTCACCCATTCCATGAACAATTTCGGATCGACTTTCTTGAACGAGGGAACTACATCAAAAGTTTTTAAAATGCCTTTGATCGCACTCTCCCATTCTATGGGATTCGATTGGAATGCTTCCATGATGACTCGTGCTACATATTCTTCTCCTTTCCCTTTGTCGATTGCTCATCAAATTTTGTTTGATATATCTTGTTTGTCTAGATTCTGAACTGCATCACTCGTTTTCATTTCAGTTTTTTTTTTCCTTTGAAACTTGAAGTTCTTCGACAGCTTTTCGTTTAGTCGTCTTCTTATTTTTCACAACTGAAACATTTTCTTTTTTTTCAACGTTGGCATTTCGATTCCTTTTACTAACTTTTTCTTCTCATTTTTCGCAACCGAAACATTTTTTGACGTTGCTGCTATCAACATTTCATTTGGCTTTTCATCGAGCCAACTATGAAACTCCTTGCACATGATCTTTCTAATTTCATCACGCTCCACGTTTCATTTTCTATTGTCAGGCGTTACTGTCATTGGCTTATTTTTTTCTGCAATTCGAGTCTGTTTAAGTTTATTCACTTTCGATCTTTCAATTTTTTTCTTTCCATCGTCTCACAAACAATACTCCTGCATGACTTCAATATTTTTTGATTTGGTTCTATAAAATTTGGAATGTTTAATTCTTTACAAATCTCGTTTAGCTGAGGTACGGTTTTCTCATATAAATTTTCCATTTTTTTATTTGTTTGCCTCATTTGTAAAAATATATTTTTTTGAATTTTGTATTTAAATAATAATTTGTTAAAAAGTTTTCAAATAGTTTTTATATATATGTTTTAATTCCCTCAAAAAACTTTTTATTTATATAAAGAGAAAAAAAACACTTTTACAAAAAAAAAAATTCACATTAAAGAAAATTAAAAATTGAAAACTTTTATATATATATATATAGAGAGAGAGAGAGAGTAAAAAAAAAAAAACCTTTTTATTTTAACAAATTTATTATTTAAACACAAAATTCAAAAATATATATTATTTGCAATAATTCATAAAACAAAAAAACCAAATAATCGATCATGACAACAACACCTAAAAGATGCGAATTGAAATTGAAATGAGTCGAAACGTGTAAGAAATTCTGTTGTAAAATCTATAGATTACAACGACACGACGCCATCGAATTGAACAAGGTCGAGACGAAGGGCTTACAGTACAAATACGACAAATATAGCATGCCTTTGAAATTGGATGAAGCCTCACTCAATTTGTTTTACGAGTACCAAAGTGATCTACAGAACATCGTCATCGCCAAAGACAGAGAATTCGACAAGGATGATTTGTCGTTGCCCTACAGAACTTACATATATCCAAAAATCTCTCTCGAACTTGTGAACTAATCAGGTGGTAAGAGAGCGCTCAGCGATGTAAAAAAAACTCGCAAAAGTAAAGATAAACATTCAACACATTTTCGAAAAAGGAGAAGACACGACCGTCAACATGCTAATAACGGACTTGGAAATATAAAACAATAGAGAGACTGATTTTTAGCAAAGAAGAAGAAAAAAAAGTAATGAGATCTAGAGAGGTTGAACATCTTTTTTTTCTTTTTTTTTGTTTTCCTTCTTCTCATTCTTTTAAATTTCAACCATCTATCCCAATCTTTTTTAAACTCTTTTTTCAGTTCTTTCCTAAGATATCCATCATTAGCATCTAATTGTTTTTCCACATCTTTTCCCACATTATCCCGCAATATTTATCATTAGCGTCTAATCATTTTTCCACATCTTTTTTGCACTCTATCCCGTGATATTCATCATTATCGTCTAATTGTTTTTCTACATCTTTTTTGCACTCTATCCCATGATATTCATCATTATCGTCTAATTGTTTTTCCACATCTTTTTCACACTCTATCCCGTGATATTGATCATTATCGTCTAATTGTTTTTCCACCTTTTTATCCATTTTATATTATTTTTTTTACACTTTCTATGATTTATATTTTTATATTTTATATAATTATATAATTTTTTTACATTATAATAACATACTCAAAATTGGTATATTCTTAAACGGCGAATTCTCCCCAAACAGCAAACCCTCACCGAGTCACTCAACATTCTGTCCACTCTTCAGATAGAGACAGTTCCACTGAAAGAGTTGCCACCTCTAACGGGTTCTAGATACAATCCTTCACCATTGTCGTCTATGTGGACGTGACACATGGCTCCTCCCTTCTTCAAAAACAGTCCGCTGCCACCCATTAATTTCTCAACTGCTGAACTTGTGAATTCCGAGAGAGCTCCCATGCCGAGAGTCTGCCCGAGAAAGGGTAATGTTTTTGCTGCAAAGGGCAATGCTTTTGTGGCGATTCCTGCCAATAGCGATAGGAAACCACCTTTCATTTTCAAATTGTATTTCAATTGAGCGGGACTCAATCTCACCTTCAACCCTCTTCCATCACCAATTGCTTTCTCCATCCTTTTGCTTTGAGTTCTGGTCCAGGCGATTCGATCATCACCACCACTCGTCAGATCTTCGTGAGTGAATTTGAATCTCACCGTCTCGACTCGAGTTAATGCTCTCTCAAGTTTCTTCCTCTGTCCTTTGGATATGTTCACGTTTTTAACCACGTATTCAGTCATATTTCTTTTTTTAAAATATATTTTGTTCAATTGTTTTTTTTGTTTTAATGATAATTATATATATTAAATAATTTTTGTAAAATTAATATTGCATTTATTTTATTTTCTTATTTATATATATACACAATAATTTTTTTTTTTTTTGCTTTTTTACATTACTCTTATTAGAAATCGTATCGTTACCCTCTCTCCACGAAGATCTAACAGTTCACCATTTTGATCCGTCAACGTGGTTTTGAGACTATACAACGTGTCTAAAATCACAGGTAGATAAACTAAATTTCGAGGTCATTCCACGATTTTATAACCTGGCGACACATTTGGAAAGAAGGAATAGATCGTCAGTTGAGGGCTACCATTCACGTAGCTTCCAGCAATCACGTCCACATTCACCAGAATGCTATTGACTGCGAGAATGTCAACCGTATTTTCAGATGCTGCGTGGCCTCGATACATCTTTCCATCGAATCCCAGCATCTTGCCTATAGAATTGACCGTGTTGAAATCCTCTTTAAAATTAGTTTCCAAATCCAACTTCGTCTGTAGGGTATTAGGATTGGGAGCGAGTCTGATCTTGATGCTTCCCTTTCCATCCATCTTCATTCATGGCTGAATGTAATTGTTCAAATCATCTATGTTGTAACTTCCTTTGGGAATTTGAATCTCCAACCAACCCACTCCGTCGGAATACTTGAACGTGTTCTTTTGGGACAACATGTCGATCAACGCATCGGCTGCCCTCTTTCCAGCCACAGAAGCGATCCTACCATTAGCTTTGGAAGCGGCTTTCTTACCAGCATCCAAAGCCGTCTTCTTACCGACCTCAAACGTGGTTTTCTATCTGCATTGCTCGTGAACGCTCGCATTATAGAATCAACGATGCCAGAACCGCCTTGAACGTAAGTTCTAACGTATCCCCTGTTCTTTATCACCAACATATTTTTATTTTATAATATATATTTTTGTTTTTTTTTTATCGTAAATCGTTTGTTGTTTAAATACTTTTTATTATTTTCTAATGTAAAATTTACTGTTTTTATTTTATCTATTTTTTTTGTTTGTTCTCTCTACTTATTATATATATATATCAGTCCTTCAATCCATTCATCAGCCTTTTATAATCTTGTTTATTCAAGACCTTCTGCCTCAAAAAAAAAAACAATTCGTCGCATATGCTCACTATCTCATTATCTAATCCAGTATTACCAGCGCATCGACTTGCCATCAACAATCTCAATCTCTGAGACAGAGCATCAGAATCACTCAGAAGAAAAGTGGTTCTCACTCCTTTTCCAGTCACCGATTCGACGAATTTCTTATTCATATCCCATATGGGTTTCACCACCTTCGTCCACTTGTACCCTCTATTGGCTTTGGGTCTCGTTTCTCTGACATCGTTATTTCTCTTCATGGCGTGGGTCTGAACCAGAATGTCGCCGTAATTGTCAAAATCCTGATCTGTGTAATCTCCAGGCTTGTCAAAAAGGAGCAATTTGTGCAGTCCAGGAGTTAATTCATACCTATTCGAACCGACGATTAAATTATCATCATCCTCTACCACTTCAGTGTTGCCTTCGGAAATTCTACCGCCAGAATCCTTATAAATTCCATACAACAGATCTCTCTTACCACCATCCTCGGACGACGCAAGGCTATCAGTGGTGATAGTCGAAGCTGCATCATCGCTTTCACTCACATCGGTTTAGATTCCCATGGGAACGGAATCCGGCGATGATATTTGAAAGGAAAACCCCCTTGTAAAACTACCAGGCAACGAACCCGTTCTCAAAGAACTTTCTTTTATGGGACTCAATTCGTCAACGATTTCCTTCTTACTTCGGTCCTGAACCTCCATCAAGGGTTTTGTCGTGTCGCGTCTTAATTCCATCTCTCCCAATCGCCTGCTTCTGTCGGCGGATCAAATGCTTATCTTGACTCGTTCATATTCGTTGAGAAGTTCATCTCTCCGCTTGGAATCTTTGATGTGTAAAACATTTTTTTGTTCTCGAAAATTATTAATATTTCCTTTAGAGTATGGTAACGTGAGTTATTTTATTATTCTCAAAAATTAAATGTATAATTATTTTTATGTTTTATGTTTTAAGTAAATAAAATCTTCTGTCTTTAATATATAATAACTAAAACCAGTTGAGGGAAAAACATTTTACAAAATGAAACCTCAATAAATGTGTTTTGCCCTCGAACGTGTTAAAGATCACATCACCGATTATTCACACCATGATGAATAGAATGACTTTTGAAAAATGTGAAGTTAAGAGCATAAAAACGGAAAAGTTATATTGTTACCCTCAAAACAGCATTTTAGATAATGTGAAAATTCCGTTTTAAAACCATTTTACTAATGAAAAATGAAAATGGGTTTTCAAAAAATGATTAAGTAATTCTTTCTAATTTAACGCATTTGAGAAGAATTGTATCCGTCAAAATTGTTTATTCATATCTCCGAAACATTATCATGAGTCAATTAAAAATCATTCCTCTTAAAAACATAACTAAGTGGAAAGCAATTTTACCATTTGATTTATTGAATGAAAAACCTTTCATTTACACCGGAACAAAAAATGAAACGATTTGCAAAGATTTCACAGAGTCAATTAAAACTTAAATTTACCACTTAAAACTATCTAAGTGGAACGCAATTTTATAGTTTGATTTATTGAATGAAAAACCTTTCATTTACATCAAGAAAAAGAATAAACGATTTAGCAAAGATTTCATAGAGTCAATTAAAATTCAAATTTTACCACTTAAAACTATCTAAGTGGAACGCAATTTTATTGTTTGATTTATTGAATGAAAAACCTTTCATTTACATCAAGAACAAGAATAAACAATTTAGCGAACATTTAAACATTTTCATCAGTTCCCTCCAATGATTTCATCAGTTCTCGATCGCTAACAGCGATGACAAAACGTGGACGGACGATTTCCATCGGTTCTAATTTTCCAAACTCGAGTTTTTTCCATTTGGTTTGGAAAAAAGTCCTCGACGAGTAACTTCACTTTACACCCACTTCGCGCCATTGGCGAATGTAGGGAAAACGTTTGGAGATTTTTCCTGGTCTAGAATCCGCAAATCGTTTTCACCGATCAGATTGCACCCTCAACCATTCGAAATGCGATCGTGAACGTTGGTGGTCTAGAGTCGGCAAACCGCATTTTTGATGCTGGTCTAGAATCGGCAAAGCGTTTTTTGCTGGCGTTCGCCAACGATAGATCGAAGGTCTGATCCGCGATGGGAACATCTAGAAAATTTTTTAAATTTACGTTTTCTTCGAATTTCATACATTTTTCCGTTCCGAGCGAATTTCACTCGTTCGCCAACGGCTGTTTGAACGGTTAAAAGTGCGAGGAACTGCGTTTGCCGATTCTGGACCACTATGTAAAAACAACATTTTTTACACTCTGTACACGATTTAACACTGAATCCCTATGGCAGTACACGTACATGTACGTGTACGTTTTTGTGTACATGTGGTCTAGAATCGGCCGTTTATACCTGAGGTTCATTGGTAGAGGATGTCCCAGTCATCAACCATGCAAAGTTACAAAACATTTGGCCCTGTGGTTTCAGAGAAGATTTTTCAAAATCCACCAATCAGAATCAAAAAATGCCTCTGGCAGCCATGTTTTTCGATGCATGGTAACAAAAATGGGGAGCGTTTGTAGAAGATCTCCCATAGACTATCCCTGCCAGGTTTGGTTCACGTCGGCTGAGTAGTTCCAGAGAAGAAGATAAAAATGTGATTTCCCATTGAGTTTCTATATTAACTATAAGCCTCAATTGAAGCCATGTTTACAACCTGATCAACATTAAATGAGGATCGTTGGTAGAGGGGGTCCCAGTCATCATTTATGTGAAGTATCAAAACATTTGGCTTGGCAGTTTCAGAGGAGAACATTTTTCAATATCCACCAATCAGAATCAAAGAATGCCTCTGGCGGCCATGTTTTCAAACCCATGGAAACAAAATGAGAATCGTTTGTAGAGGACCTCCCATAGATTATCCTTGCCAGGTTTGGTTCACGTCGGCTTAGTAGTTCCAGAGAAGAAGATGAAAATGTGATTTGCCAGTCATCATTTATGCGAAGTATCAAAACATTTGGCCTTGCAGTTTCAGAAGAGACGATTTTTGAAAATCCACCAACCAGAACTAAAGAATGCCACTGGCGGCCATGTTTTTCAACCCACGGGAACAAAATGATGAAAATGTAATTTCCCATAGAGTTTCTATACTAACTATAGGCCGCAATTAAAGCCATGTTTGCAACCCGATCAACATTAAATGAGGATTGTGGTAGGTGTCTCAGTCATCAACCATGCATAGTTTCAAAACATTTGGCCCTGTGGTTTCAGAGAAGATTTTTCAAAATCTACCAATCAGAATCAACGAATGCCTCTGGCGGCTATATTTTCAAACCTATGGGAACAAAATGAGGATCGTTCGTAGAGGACCTCCCATAGATTATCCCTGCCAGGTTTAGTTCACGTCGGCTCAGTAGTTCCAGGGAAGAAGATTATTTATTATATTGAGGTTTAAGGTCACATATTTATGCACAATGGCTAAACATGACCGCAGAGAATAAGATGAAAATGTGATTTCCCATCGGGTTTCTATAGTAACTATAAGACGCAATTGCGGCCATGTTTGTAACCCGATCAACATTAAATGAGGATCTTTGGTAGAGGGAGTTCCAGTCATCATTTATGTGAAGTTTCAAAACATTTGGCCTTGCGGTTTCAGAGAAGATTTTTGAAAATCCACCAACCAGAATCAAATAATGCCTCTGGAAGCTATGTTTTTCATATGACGGGAACAAAATGAGGATCGTTTGTAGAGAACCTCTCGCAGAGCATTCCTGCTAAGTTTGGTTCACATCGGCTCAGCGGTTCCAGAGAAAAAGATGAAAATGTGAAAAGTTTACGGACGCCAGACAATGGACCACGGACATCAAGTGACAGCAAAAGCTCACATGGCCTTTCAGGCCAGGTGAGCTAAAAATAATGCCCAAATGCCATGGGGAAAGAATCCCATAATCGATAGACACTCAAAAGCATCCCTATTAGATTAATCCTGAAACATCAGTTTGTTCCTAAAATATTAAAGGCAAAATGTTGACATTTTATGCGCTTGCATTTCGCTACTTTTGTTGAAAATGATATTCCGAGAGTGATGAGTGCTTTGCAGGGCATTTAATTAGGAAAATTTGCCTCAGCAGAAAAATTGCCTAGGAAAATGGTATTTCCTTGGCAAAAAAAACTATTTGCCTTCGCAATTTTGAATAAAGTAAATTATGGTTTATATATTAGTTCAAGAAACATTAAATCAACAAAATTGGGTTTGATGGTGTTTTGTTTATTGTACACAACAGTAGCCTGTTAACTGAACAGATCATGAGATCTATGGCTTTTCAGAATGTTCAGTGGATTCACCTCAAATCTCAACGACACTGCGAATTATGTTTGGAATAAACATTGATATATAAACATCAAAATCGACCTTAAAACTAATTTTTAATGTGATAATCCTTCGAGTTTGGTGTTCCCTACAGGAAAAAAATTGAACATGTGCTTAAAAATCACAACATTCATAAAAATGCCTCGGCAAATTTATTACCTAGGAAAAAGGATTTTAGGTCGGCAAATACCTTGGCAATGCATATTACCTATGGTTAATTAAATGCCCTGGTTTTGGAACATCTAAAAACCGACACGAGACAGTGATAATAATTAAATAACGTGGGGTGGGGGTGCATTCCTCTTCCAAGCAAGATGTCCCTATAACTTGGTTTGCCCCTCTTGTCCCTGGATTTGTAATGTGTTGGGCCAATGAAAAAAGATTTTTGCAGTTATTGATGATTTGAGCAGAAATTTCTTAATACAACAAATGTATTGCAAAGCTCTAACCTTTGTTATTTTCCTTGATAATTACCAGATAGAAAACACCATGTTTTGATAATATATCTGGTACTTGTGGAAGTAATCTATCGGTAATTTCTCTTCCTTTGACTCCTCCCGCCCATGAAGCTTCTATTCCCGTGCTATTCACCTACAAAAAAATACAGAAACCTTTATAACAAGCTATTAACCATTTACCCAACACAGACAATAACATCAAGTTTATTATTTTAAATGTAATTTCTTAAAATCTTACAAAAATAAGAGATTGTCACTCGAAAGAGACTAAGCTTCCGATGTGGCAATGACCGGTGATCTCGACCTCCATCGAGCAAAAACATTTTGTGCGTGACACATCACCTCCCCATAAGCAACATGTATGCCAAGTTTCAACAAAATCCGACAAAGCATTTCAGAGTTATAGAGCGGACACGAAAATATTCCTGATGGGCATACAGACAGACTGATGAACGGACAGAAATGACACCATATGCCCCCAACATAAAAAAATCCAGAAGGTAGACATTGAGATTATGACCTCTGTCATCAGCAAAGTGTCCTTGGGGAAAACACTTGATCTTGGTTACCAACATGGGGGTATGGTGGCACTGTGAACTATGGCAAACTGCATGATGACCTCTACTTGTGGCTGGTTAGTATTCTGAAGAGTCTGACAGTTCCACCTCGCTGTTCTCTGAACTTCTCTCTGGCTTCCTCCACCCATAAACTCTCGCGACATGATGTGACCATGTCTGCTGAAATTGTCATTAAATCCCAATAAAAACCCAAAACAAGCAAGATTCCACAAAAGGAAACATGATATTTGACCGTCAGTAGAGCGTAAAGATTCTCATGTGTTTATTTCCGTGCAGATAGTTAACTATACATCAACACTGGTGGAGCTTGCCAGGTGTAAAATTTAACCTTTAACACACTGTTAGTGCAAAAGAATTTTAGCCAATCATTCTGTTTCTCTCTTGTTTAACTTTGAATTTAATCAATTATATCTTGCTTGACAGAGTTCATTGACCTTTCTCAAACAGTGTATATTTGGTTAAATATCAAACTGTATTGTATGAAATATTTGCTGCTGAAAATTTTGCCATTTTTACATCAGAGTACAGAGGGTAGGGCTTCACGGAATATCGATAAACCAATGCATACTGGTATTCAAACCAGTATTGATTAAATATCGATGTCATTGCAAAAATATAGGTTTATCAACATTATTTACTAAACCACAATATTATTTTCAAGATGTCTCGAGTTTTTCAACTGTAGTCCCAAACGAATAATATTATCCCTCTACCAAACGAATAGACCGCATCCACCCGGGTAATACACAAAATGTGCAGTTGAACAAATATGATTTTTTCAAAAAATTACAACAAAACCATATCATGTGACTTCTGATTGGAACGAACTTGACAAGCTCATTCTAATGAATGGTCACATGATATGATTTAATTGTAATTTTTTGAAAAATTTGATAAACTAATGTTTAAAAAGATAAATTTTGATATCATTTACGTTGAGGAAATCTAAATTTTATAGTAAATTTCCTTTCTTATTATACCTACCACAATTGTTTACTACAGGAGTGCACTACAGTGGAAGTCCCTAACTCGGAAAATATACTCTCTATTTTGATCTTTCCCAAGGGATTTGGGAAAGAAAAGTGGTGCAAAAGCACCAAGAAAACAATAAGTCAAAACTGGGTCGAGTGCTACCAGCGCAAACCCAGTAGGGGGGCGCTCTTCCCCTAGTACATATCCATGGCTTCCGGTAACAGTGCGCAGTCAGTAACTAATGAATTATTCTTTTGAATCCGCCAACATTGGAGTTATGTGATCAGAGGGGAGAAAGGATTTTTGCCCGAATAAGAAGACGGGAGGGCCTCCATGTAAACAATTGTGATAGGTATAATTAGAAAGGAAATTTACTATAAAATTTAGAATTCTTATCAACCTACCCTACAATTGTTTACTACAGGCTGAATGGACAATAGGAGGAGGGAATGACATAACCACCCCCCCCCCCCCCCCCACATAAACCGACTGCACTGGAACCGTGAACAGAAGAAGAGTTCCCAAGGCCTATCAAACCAAGACAATGAGAGATGAGGCGTATGGCACTGCGTGACGCACAGACAGAAAGGACAGTAAAACAGCACAGGGCTGGAACTGACCTTGAAGTCTAATGGATAGGGTAGACAACAGCCTGAGCAGAAGAAAGAGGGCCCAAAGAAAAAAGGTCCTCAGACCGCGCTCCTGCAACTAGCGCACATGGAAGGTGGAGAAAGTAGAAGCATTTCTCCAGTAGGCTGCCTGCATAACATACGAAAACTCGACGGAGTTAGCATAAGCCCAGGAGGTAGACAAGGCACGCACCTCGTGGGCAGAAATACGATTGGTAATACAATCATCAGTCGCTAGACGAGCATAAGCCGCACGAATAGCAAGACAAATCCATCGAGAAATGGATTGAGGAGAGATCCTCTGTCGACCAGGAATAAGAGACAGAAAGAATCATTTCCTGTCTTTCCTTATGAACTGCGTCCGGTTGAGATAAATGCGAAGTGCACGAACCGGACAGAGCAAAGGGCAATTACCCTCAGCCAAAGAAAGAGCCCTGATACAGATAGGAGGTGGAGTTGTTCCTTGCATCTGATTCTTGGCCAGAAAGGGGTAATCAGTGGTAAAAGTAACACTGGAGGTAGAGCACCTGAAAAAAGCCGGATCAACCGAGAGGGAGTGAAGCTCACTAATCCGTCTGGCTGAGGCAAAAGCCATCAGAAAAGCCGTCTTGTATGTGAGAAAACGCATATCCACCTGGGATAAAGGTTCGAACGCCCCCCCCCCCCCCCCCCCAAGCAAAGCAACACCCAAGAAAGATTCCATCATGGGGTAAGCTGCAAAATCCTAGGCCTTTTCAACGAAAAGTGCCGAATAAGCTTGCAGAAGTATGGATTAGTGCCGATAAGACGCTTTCCCACATACGAAAAGGTCTGCGAAAGCATGGACCTGTACCCTTTTATGGTAACAGGCTGGAGTCCCCGAGAATCAAACAGATATACCAGAAACTCCGCAATCTGTGTTATCGAAGGATTGGCTTAATCAACAGAGTGATCAGCACACCATCGACAGTAGGCCTTCCACTTAGCCGCATAGGCTAAACCAGTGGAGTGCCGCCTTGAAGAAGAAATGCACTCCACTGCTCGTCTCGAAAAACCTCTACGGAGGAGACAGGACCTGACAAAAGATATGCGTGAAGGCACAATGAAGTCCGGTCGACGTGAAACCTCCTCGGGTGACCTTGGCAAAGAAGGTCGCGACATAGAGGGAGACGTACCGGAACCACCGCCAACAGAGAGCCGAGTTGATTGATCCACAACCGTTGAGGCGACAAGGGAGCAATCAGAATGATTCGACAACTGCAGGTTCTGATCTTGGCCAGAACCTGAGGCAGAATCGGAACCGGTGGGAAGGCGAGCAGACTAGATCGTTCCAATCGAGTGACAGAGCGTCCACGGCGAAAGCCAGATGATCTGGACACGGGGACACTAAAGTGTCCGCCTGGTGGTTCCAACGGGTCGCAAAGAGATCGATGTGGGGACGACCTCAGAGATCGCAAAGCGACTGGAACACTGCCCTGTGAAGCATCATCGACTCGATGGAAAAGACCCTGCCCACGTTGGGACAGAGAGTCGGCTGGGACGTTCAGACGACCGGGAATGTGACGAACAACCACTCCGGTGTCGACATCCTGAGCTAGCAGTACAAAATCCCGAGCCAATTCGTACATGGGAACCGAGTGCGTGCCGCCCTGGTTCCGAATGTACGGGCCCACTGTCGAATTGTTGGACAACAGAAGGACTTGACGATTCGAAAGGTGGGGGATCCCCTGCCGGAAACTCAGAAGAAGCGCAAGAAGCTCCTTCTGGTTGATGTGAAGAGCTGCTTGATCCTGGTCCCATACACCGTGAAGGGAAAGACCTAGAGGATCAACGTCGCACCCCGTCCGAGATCGCTGGCATCTGCCGTCAGAATACGATTGGTTCCATCAATCCAGGAAAGAAGGTGACGATGAAGAGAGTCTAGTAACTGAAGCACCATATCCAGAGGATCAACATTCGGCCTCCAGCGACTGAGCAGAAAGTGTTGGAGAGGTCTGACATGCAGCCGACCGAGGGGAATGAGATCCGTCACCGAACCGCAGAGACCACGCAGCCGGAGAATACTCCGAGCTGTCGCGGACGTGGACTGGGACAGAGTCGGAGCGAAAGCTGAGAGAATCACAGCCCTTGCCCGGGGAACCGCCACCGTATTCAGCTTAGTACGGAAGTCCATCCTCAGATGCCAAAACGACTGAGAAGGGACCAGGTCCGACTTCTCGTTGACTCTGAACCCTAGCGACGTGAGCAAGCCCAACAATATACCGACATCTGACTCCAGAAGAGCAGCTTTGAAGTGCCTCTGGTGGATATCATCCAGATATGCCAAAGTAGTCACCCTGGACTGGGTGCCATGGAAGGCTATCACATGCGACATCACCAGGTGAAGGCCCAATGAGCCAGGTTGGAGCCGAAAGGCATGGTCGTGACTGGTAAACTCGCCCAGAAAAGCGAAGCGGAGATACTTTCACGATGTCCGACGAATCGGAACGTGAAAGTAAGCGTCTCGCAGGTCGATGCTGGAAGCAAAATCTCCCTGGTGAATGGAGCAGTCTCCATGCTGAACTGGGGAGCAATGATAGACTGGTTCAGGATACTCAGATCGACAACCGGTCGGAGTTGGCCGTCCTTCTTCGGCACCAAGAACAGGCGGGAATAAAATCCCACTGAATGAATATTCTTGACGACCTTGATCGCCTCCTTTGACAGGAGATTGTCTATCTCCATGATCAAAAGCTCCCGACGTGAAATGTCTGAATGAACTTGTGTTGGAATAGGCACTCTTGACAGAGTGGGGTGCCTCCGGGAGGATATTCGCAGCCCGGACCAAACAACGTCTAACATCCAAGAATTGGATGTGACGGCGGCCCAATTATCTGTGAACCCTGATATCCTTCCTCCAACCTGGGACGAATCGAGGTGATGATCTTCATCTCGAGCCCCGGCGAGGCCCGCGAGAGGAGAAACCACCTCCTCTATTAGATGAATGATCCTGAGTCCTCCCTCTGGTCTGCCGACGCTTACCCTTTCCACATGAGAAAGAAGTAGAAGCGGAGGCAGGAGGATTAGCCCTTGGCAGAAGCAGAAGGGCGATGGTTAGGCTTCGAACGGACCCTGCCTCCATCAGAAGGCTGATCAAGCTGGCGAAGCAGCAGCTGATCTTTGGAATGACGCAGGACGTCATCATGGACAGTTGCCACGGAACCATGGAAAAGTGTCGCGTACCCGGAGATGAAGCGGATCGAAGAGAAGCGCAGTGAGCGCACAGCCCCTCGGGAACGGAACGGCTTGTGTCCAACACAGCGTCCAGGCAAACCAGTTCCAAGCTAGCCATGTCACAGGCATGCGTGTGAGTAAGATGCATGAGCACCTTGGAAATCACACTCAAAGGAGCGTGTACGTCGTCAAACTTATCTGGAGGCAGATAAGCAGTCAATGCAGAGAAGACGTGATCTGAGAGAGAAAGCATGCCCATCATCTCTCTCGATAAGCCCAACAGGGACTCCAGAGTCGCCATAGGAATAACAGCCGATTTGGGCTTGGAAAGCCCAGTGGAGGTGGAGTCCTGATTCAAGACCGTCAAAGTCTAGCAGACTGACGGATTGGCGGAATCGTAGGAACGATAATGCACTGGGGGCAAAAAGGTGTCAGCCCTGGAGAAGAACGAAGTCTTCATAGCCTTGGAAGTCAGCTTAGAGTCCAAAGCTGCAAACGCTTCAACCATCTGTACCGACTGGCACGGTCGAAGGTGCCCAGAAGCGGGTTGCTCCTCAGGCTGGAGGCGCGCGACCGATGATCGCGTCCTGGCTGACACCGTCGGCTGGTCTGACGGTTTGTGATCTGGAAGGAACTCAACACAAAGTCAAGAGCTGCCCCCAACTCAGAAGACTGTTGGCCCTCAACGTCAGGTTTGTCTGACCCATCCTCTGAGTTGGAAGACACATAGCCCATCACGGGCAAACCAGCCGATACCTCCCATGGTGTAGGCACACCAGGGGGATCAGAAAGCGGCCTGCTTCCAATCCCAGGAGGCGGCGCCACGGGTGGCACCTGGAAACCACTAGTAGCCTTGCTGGAGGCAACGAGAAGGCCCTTGGAAAGAACCTAAGTGAGCAAGGAGAGGGCCTTCCTAAGCTCATGGCCCGTGGCAGACGGTTCGACGTGGGAACGAACCGGAAAAGTGGCTTCACTCCTGACCCTCTGAACCAGCAAAGGGTCAACGATCCTTCAGAACACCCGACGTGGAGCGACGGGCGGCAGCCAAAACATCTGCTGTCAGATGCTGATAGGAGTATACCAGACCCTGAGGATCAACAGTGCGGGAACTCAGGAGAATCACCGCAGTCCTCTGAGGAACAGAATGTCCAGACTGCACAAAAAAGTGTCGGTCCCGCAAAACTGGCCGTCGGACCAGAGTGTGTGTGGACGGGAACGCAACACAGAGCCCATAGTGACCAAACCAGGAACATCCGAATCCAAAGAGAAGGCTGTTGGGCTCGACGGCTGAGAGACCACAGCAGAGGGTTCGGCCGGCAGACCCCTTCCGACTTCACCGAGTTGAAGTCAGGGAAGGCTGAGGCCGATATTCCACGTGTACACTACCAGACATCTCTGCAGACCCCTGCAGGGATAAACCGAGGCCGGCTGAAATGGTGACCGATGACGTTGCAGACGGAACAGCAGTAGCAGCAGATACGACGGGAGCTGTTAAACCAGTGGAAAAGTGGAGACAGCAACCGAGCTCGGCTCCAAAGGAGGAGTCACAAGTCTAGCGACAGCCTCAGATGTCGACTGGAGAGGGACCACAGTCCCAGAACCAGGCATCTCTTCACCAGACAACTCAACAGTCCTCGCAGTATCCACCACAGTTAAAGACTGCACATCCCCCACGGAGGGGGTATAACTCTCACCAGAAAATGGTTGTGTTGGGAGGCTCCGAACGACAGCGTTCCCCTTCCCTGCGGGTGCAGGAGGAACGGCCACGAGAACGCACCACATGCTTGGGCAAAAGGCATTGCCCTAAAGGAACAGTCCTGGGCATAACAGAGGTGAGCACAGTAGAAGAAAAGGTGAACTCAACAGATGTAGAAAGTAGAAGAATACCCCCAAGTACGAGAGAAAGGTGGCAGAAAGAAAGGACCGGCGGAAACACAACTGAACCCAGACGGCCAACTGGGACAAAAAAACCCAGAAATTCTGCCCTCAACAGAGATGAGAAATCCTGTCCATACAGCCCTCCACTGACACCTAACTCCAATAATAATAATAATATCCAAAAGGATAACATAAATTTATCAACCAAAACATTATATGTCCGAACCGCGCGGTACGCGAAAGTCGTGCGCGAACACGGAGAATATATAAAATACAATAAAAATGTGGTTGAAATTATTAACGAGAATATATAAAACATAGTCCTGTTATTATACGATCCTCAGATCCATAATTCCAGTCACCGGTAACCATTATCAACGAGTTGAATTATCACAGTTTCTTAATGCAAATGGACGTTTCGCCACGCCGGCAGACGAAAAAAGAATGGTTCATTAGGTACTGAGTGCGCACTGGTACCGGAAGCCGTGCATCTGTACTAGGAGAAGAGCATCCCTACTGGGTGTGCGCCGGTAGCACTCGACCCAGTTTTGGCTTATTTTTTCTGGGTACTTTTGCACCACTTTTCTTTCCCAAATCCCTTGGGAAAGATCACAATATATTTTCCGAGTTAGGGACTTCCACTGTAGTGCAAACCTGTAGTAAACAATTATAGGGTAGGTTGATAAGAAAGGGTTATTCAAACTGTATCATCAAGACATATGATTTGTTCCGATTGTGATGGCTCAAGTCACGATTGTGTTATGTATGCTCAGATATCTGAACAGTCTTTCGATATACCAGCATATCACAGTATTTGTTTGAACATCGATACCAGTATTCAGTTTCAAATACCATTCAGCCCTAACAGAGGGTTAAATGCCATCCTATGCTGAATTGATGGGTATAACATTAGAAATATTACAAGACCTGTTCTCTCTCTGTTGTGTTACATATTTTAATTCTTGAAAATGAAAAATTTAAAGTAATTTGTATATTTTTTATACTTACCAATGGCCCTGACTAGCTTGTGCAAACTAACTGTTATTAAGGGCCAAACACACATTTTGAACCCCCCCCCCCCCCCCCCCCCAGTAAGTGTAAAAGGCCGATTCTGGACCTCTTTTCCAAAACAGTGTACAAGTACACGCACATGTACGTGTACCGCCAGAGGGATTCAGTGTTAAATCGTGTACAGAGTGCAAAAAATGTCGTTTTTTCATGGTAGTCCAGAATCGGCAATTGTTTTGAGGCTCACAGATCGCACTTTTGACGTTCAAACACCCGTTGGCAAACGTGTAGATTCGACACATCGCTCAAAAGTGAAAAAATGTACGAAATTTGAAGAAAATGTAAATTTAAAAGTTTTTCTCGACGTTCCCATCGTGGATCAGACGATGATCTATCGTTGGTGAACGCAAGCAAAAAACGTTTTGCCGGTTCTAGACCAGCATCAAAAAAGCGGTTTGCCGATTCTGGACCACCTACGTTCGCCAACGGGTGTTTGAACGGTTAAAGTGCGATCCGATCGGCGAAAACCCATTTGCCGATTCTAGACCAGGAAAAATCGACCTCAAAACGTTTTTTCGACGTTCGCCAACGGTGAAAAGTGAGCGTAAAGCGTAGTTACTCATCGAGGATTTTTTTAAAAACCGATTTCGGCCTCGGGTACATCGAAAAAATGCGGGTTGCCGGTTCTGAACCACCACCACGTTTACGATCGCGTTTCGGACGGTCTAGGGTGCGATCCGAACGGCGAAACCGATTTACAGATTCCAGAGCATGAAAGATCTCAAAACGTTTTCTCTACGCTCGCCAACGGTGCGAAGTGGGTGTAAATTGTAGTTAAACTAGTGCGGATTTCTGGGATGGGAACAAAAAACAAATGAAAAATCGTGAGGGTGTCGTGACATTCGTTGCCACCTAATCGTTTAATAACGTGGATATAATGGCTAGAGCAATTTATACCAAAAAACCGAAAGCTCGAAGAGCTTCAAATAAGTAATCACCCAATCACTTCACGTTCCTAATGCTAATTAACCAATCAGATTGCTTGATTCTCATAACTTAAACTTAATCATACAAAGTTATCTCTCCTCGTCGTGGGGGGTGGGGGTCATGCTCATCATAAAAATCGAAAGTTTCGAGAAGGTGGTCACGTGACCTATCAAATTGAAGGTCTCTACGAGTGGATTAAGAAGATCGTAATTTTAACCCTCGTCGTGGGGTGGGGTCACGACCAGAGCCGAAAAACGTCTTCTTTTTTACATATCCAGGCATGTGAGGTATTAATATGAAGGGCTCGATGAATACATTACAAAAATGACGTTTTACATTTTATGTGGGGGTGGGGGGTCATGCTCATCATAAAAATCGAAAGTTTCGAGAAAATGGTCACGTGACCTATCAAATTGAAGGTCTCTATGAGTGGATTAAGAAGATCATAATTTTAACCCTCGTCGTGGGGTGTGGTCACGACCAGAGCCGAAAAACGTCTTCTTTTTTACATATCCAGGCATGCGAGGTATTAAAATGAAAGGCTCGATGAATACATTACAAAAATGACGTTTTTCATTTTATGTGGGGGTGGGGGTCACGCCCATCAGAAAAATCGAAAGTTTCGAGAAGGTGGTCACGTGACCTATCAAATTGAAGGTCTCGACGAGTGGATTAAGAAGATCGTAATGTTAACCCTCGTCGTGGGGTGGGGTCACGACCAGAGCCGAAAAACGACTTCCTTTTTACATATCCAGGCATGTGAGGTATTAATATGAAGGGCTCGATGAATACATTACAAAAATGACGTTTTTCATTTTATGTGGGGGTGGGGGTCACGCCCATCAGAAAAATCGAAAGTTTCGAGAAAGTGGCCACGTGACCTATCAAATTGAAGGTCTCGACGAGTGGATTAAGAAGATCGTAATTTTAACCCTCGTCGTGGGGTGGGGTCACGAGCAGAGCCAAAAAACGTCGTTCTATTTACAAATCTAGGCATGTGAGGCAGTGATATGAAGGGCACGATGAATACATTACAAAAATGACATTTTCATTTTCAGAAGGGGTTGGTGTCACGCCCATCATAAAATCGAAAGTTTCGATAAGGTGGTCACGTGACATATCAAACTGAAGGTCTCGACGAGTGGAATAAAAAGACCGTATTTTTAACCCTCGTCGTGGGGTGGGGTCACGACCAGAGCCGAAAACGTCTTCCTTTTTACAAATCTAGGCATGCGAGGTACTGATATGAAGGCTCGATGAATACATTACGAAAATGACATTTTTCATTTTATGTGGGGGTAGGGTCACGACCAGAGCCAAAAAAACGTCTTCCTTTTTACATATCCAAGCATGTGAGGTACTGATATGAAGGGCTTGATGAATACATTACAAAAATGACATTTTCCACCCTGGCCGTGGGAATGGGAGTAGCTGATAATTTCGGATTCTGGGAACATTGTACATGTACCATGCACGTACACGGACATTTACCATCGTAGGATTCGGCATTAAATCACACGCTTGTTCACAAAAATGTCGGGTGTCCCAGAATGCGCTGTTATTTTGAGACTCCTAGATCACACTTTCAACGTTCAAATACCCGTTGGCGAACGTGTCGAATGTACAAGTTTTCAAAAAAATGAAAAATGCATGAAATTGTACATTTTTCACTTTTTTTTTTACTTTAAAATTTTTGTTGACGTTCCCATCACAGATCAGACCATCGATCCATCGTTGGTGAATGCGAGCAAGAAACGTTTTGCAGCTTCTAGGACAGCATCAAAAAGGTGGTTTGCGGATTCTGGTGCAGTGTCCCAGAATCCACAAACGGCTTTTGAGGCTCTGAAGGTGGTCACGTGACCTGCTAATTAACCAATCAGATTGCTTGATTCTCATAAACTTAATCATACAAAGTTATCTCCCCTCGTCATGGGGGTGGGGGGTCACGCCCATCAGAAAAATCGAAGTTTCGAGAAGGTGGTCACGTGACCTATCAAATTGAAGGTCGAGGAAATAAAAAAGTGATTGATATATATAGGAGAGAAAAAAAATATAAAATAAATAGTTATTTAAAAATAAATATATCAAATCGAATAGATAATAACAAATACGTAAATCATGAGCGCTTCTCAGATTATTAGAGCAAGGTCTCTTTTAAAAATGCTGATGAGAGCCTACGCATTCTGCGTGAACGAACAACTAGGTCGCCTCTTGTTAGAACGATGCGTCGGATGTCAGGATCACCTAAACTTCGATCACGAGAATCATTCGTGTCTGACGATGGAAAGGGAAGATATGGTCGTCAAGTATTTTGAACCGGCGTTCGAACGCGTTCAAATCGACGAAGTGATCGCGTTTTGGAAGAGATTACTCTTCTGTAAGGATCGAGACAAGCCCACAGTTTCAGAAGAACTGAAATTGGCGCGTAGAAGTCTGACTTTAGAAGACAAGGAATGCGTCATGAAATTATTGTTCATTGAAGCATACGTCTAAGTTTTTCTCGTTGATATAAAATAAGGGAGAATAGAAAATAAAAAAATAAATACACACATAAATTTTTTTATCTAATATTAGAAAGAAAAAAAACACAAAAATGAGAACCAGAAATAAATTGTATCCGACGTTAGATGACGACGAGGATGAGAAGCCAAACGGCGTTTTGCCGACGGCACCATCGCTAGAAGAAAAAGAAAGAGGAGAGAGGTATCGCATCGATCAAATCAATAGAATCCAAGCGTATCTAACTTGAGAGAGAGATTCTCGCCGTTCTCTCAAGAAGAAGTATTCGCGTTTCATGAAATTTTTCAACGCGATCGACACGACACCCATCACGATTTCCATGGGTTTACACGTGGCCGGCATCGGATTGTTGTCGACCGCGGTCGGTATTCCAATCGTGTTGACCGTAGAAGGAGTGGCTCTCGCCGCTGGATTGTTTAGCACGCTCTCAGAAATTTTTTGAGTAGGAAATTATATCTGAAGGCGAGGAAACACGACAAGATTCGTGTCTTGGCCGACTCCAAGATCGACACGATATCCGAAATGATCTCGATGGCGTTGAAAGATGGTAGGATATCGGATGGAGAATACTTCACGATATTGGGTGAGAAAACGAAATATGAAGCCATGAAAGAAGCTGTGTGAATCAAGACTCGTCAATTCATCAAGGAAGAGATAAAGGATTCTCTCGTGGAAAAGGGGAGGAAAGAGGCCAGGGAGGAATTCAGTAAGATGATAGAACTCAAGAGCAGCGATTGAAAAAAAATATATATATAATAAGAACAGAATTTTAAAAAAAAAATATTAAATTTTTATATATAAAATAAAAACGAAATTAATTTAAATAACTCTTAAAAATGTATTGCGTAAAGTGTAAGAGAGTTACCGAGACGAGTAATTCTCAAGAAGTACAAACTAAAAACGATAGACAGATGCTTCGTGGAATTTGCGACGTGTGTGGTTCTATCAAGACTCGATTTGTCAAAAAAAGAACGCGAGCAAAGGTAAAGGCATCGTGAATAAAATGATCAATAATCTACCTTTCGAAATGCTTCTGCCTGGTCACAGTTTCACGGGACCTGGAACGAAATTGAACAAGAGACTCAATGCCGATCTGACTCCTAAATCTTGGAGCAAACCTGTGAATAGGGTGGACGCGGCTGCGTATGATCACGATCTGTGCTACGTCTGACATCCCGACACCAAGATTCGCAACGACGTCTGCGATAAAAACATGTTGGGGAAATTGAGAGGCATATCGAATCCGACCAGGGGAGAGAAGATAGAACGCTCGCTGGTCGGCAATCTGATCAGTCCGAAACGTCGATTTGGATGGGGCGTTCAAAAAAAAAAGCGCATCTGAAAAGAAGAAGAAACGATTATTGACGAGCGAATTGGCCGAGGAGTTACACAAACCCATCATGCGTAAATTTCGAAAGAGAAGGGTGTTCGTGAAGGGTTTGGATGATATTTGGTCTTCCGACTTGGTCGACATGAGATCGTTTTCGAGGTGGAACGAGGGTGTCAAATATCTATTGATGGTCATCGACGTGTTTTCCAAATACGGTTGGATCAGAGCTTTGAAGAATAAATCGGGACCTTGCGTCGCCGAGGCTCTGAAGAGCGTATTCGGCTCCTCTTCTCGAAAACCGAGTAAATTGTGGGTGGATAAGGGAAAGGAATTCTACAACAAGCACGTTCATCGATTGGTCGACCTCTACTCGAGGAGAAAGCCAGCATGGTGGAACGTTGGAATTGAACGATGAAGGAAAAGATGCATAGATACTTCACAGCGAATTCGACCAAGAAATACATATACGCTCTGAACGGTCTGGTTAAAGATTACAACAACACGCGACACAGATCGATCAAGATGACTCCCGTGGAAGCTAGCGATCCTGGAAATGAAAAATAGGTCTACGTGAATCTATATCCTGAAAGATCTAAGATTAGGAAGAAGTCTAGAACGCCGAAATTTGCGGTCGGTGATCGAGTGAGAATCTACGCTTATAAGAAGCACTTCGAAAAGGGTAGTACTCCTCGATGGACCTCGGAAATCTTCGTGATAATCAAAATATTTCACACCGATCCGGTGACTTACGAAATCGAAGCTTTCGATGGAGAAGAGATCATTGGAAAGTTTTATGAACAACAATTACAGAAGACAAAGTTTTGATAAAGAAAACAAGATTCTTTTTATTTACTCTCTTTAACATTTTCTTGTTTACACACATATATATATATATGTAGGAGAGAAAAATAATAATAAAAATAATTAAAACTATTTTTAGATAAAAAAAGCAAGCTAATTAATAAGCAAAAAAACAAAAACCCTTTTAAAATGACAAATATACTAGATATAGCACAAAGCATAGTGAAAGATGAAAGTATTCAAGAATATGAGGTTCACGAATACGAACCGGTAACCGGAACGAGTTTGAACAATGCGGGAGAGATAAGAATCAACATCGAAACTCAAGATCTATTCATACATCCTAGCGAGAGTTACATAGTTGTGCAGGGACGTCTCACCAAGGAAGATGGAAGCGACTACGCCGACGACAACACGGTTACTCTAGCCAATAATGGCATCATGCATCTATTCAGTAATATAAATACTTGCTATCCAGACAAGAGATAGAATCTATGTTTTCATCCCGGTCAGGTCACCACGATGTTCGGACTCTTGACGTATCCTGGTGATTTTTCGAAATCCAGAGGACTTAATCAGTTCTGGGTGAAAGACACCGTCGGCCCTGCTAGCGCCGTCGCCGCCGCGAACGTTTTCGTTCAGGATATCTTTGAAACACATCTTCGGATTTGCGGACGATTACAACAAGATCATGTAGGGATTCAAACACAATCTGACGTTGATTCGAAAAGGAAACGACGACGCAATAGTGAGACTCACTGCGACCGATGCGGGTAAGATAACTCTACACAAGATATCATGGTTCGTTCCGCACGTGGAGCCTTCGATCGTGGAAAAAGCGTGTCTCTACAAGATCATAGAATCCAAGAGTAAATTACCTGTGGGATTTAGAATGAGACAGTGCAACACAGCTAGCATTCCTCTCTCCACGAATCACTTCGATTGGAGATTTACGGTGAAATCCACTTCCGAGAGACTGCGTTTCATCGTGGTTGCATTTCAGACCGATAGGGATGGGTCTCAGGAAAAGAATGCGTCGCTGTTCGATCACTGCCATTTGAGAAACATGCAAGTGTTTCTGAACGCCATGAGATATCCAGCAATCGATTACAACACGTCGTTCGACAAGAACGATTTCTGCAGACTGTATGGCGATGCCGCTGATTTTAGAAAGAAGTATCACGGTCTAGACGAATTGATGACAACCCTAACATATCTCCTGGCGAATACAAGTCGATGTATCCCATGTTCGTATTCGACGTCAGTAAACAGAGTGAACGACTCAAGAGTAGCGTCTTAGATATTCAGATCAAGATGCAATTCGATAGGAACGTGCCGAGAAAAACCGAAGCCTTCGCCCTGGTCCTGTCGGACAGAGAATTACAATTCGAATCGGATGTAAATAAGATGTAAATCATTCGATGAGATATGTGTGTGAAAAAAAAATAAAACAAAAATAAAAAAAGTAATGAGTAATTATTAAAAAAAAAAACACACAAAAAAAAATAAATAAAAGTAATGAGATCTAGAGAGATTGAACATCTTTCTAAATCTCATTACTTTTTTTTGTTTTTAATAATCACACATTATTTTTTTTAATTAATTATTTCCACGCATTCACTGTTTGTTCAAAGGATCTAGTTCGATCAGTAGACTCACCACGGAAGTGACAGCTTCAGGATTATTGGTTTTTGTAACGAAATTAATCCTGTCTCCAGCGTTCACTTTGAGAGGCGTGCCGAACGTGCTAACATTCGCGTGTTGATTCTCAGTCTTTTCAACGCTGTATTTCTTATCGCTCTCTACTCCATTCACCACGAGATTGATGACCGCTCTGTTATTCAAATCTGAGGAAGCCAGAGTCATTCGAATAATTTCACCTCCTAACGGCACGTGATATCCCACCTGAACATGTTTTGATCCGCTAACTGCGTTTCCGAAAGACCCCTCGGTTTTTCCCTCCTCTAATGTGCCGGCCTCCTCAGTCCACACGGTGATCAATTGTCTAGCGTATTTGACTCTTTCCATCACCGAAATCAGGGTGCAGGCATCCATCATGTTGACGGGATCCGGTAGATTCGTGAGCGCGTGTCCGCCCATGTCTAGTTTACCTTCCATGATGTCGCTCTTTCTCCAGACCGAGTTGTCATCCACGTACTTCCTGCTGACCGCGCTGGAATCGAATTCGGGATCGTGATTGAGACCGAATAAATTCTCACCGTTCATGTTGATACCACCCTCTATGATTCCGCCAGATTGTTTGTTCAGGTAGAGATCGTCCACTTACGATTCTAGGTATTCTTGTGATCGTTATCACGGCAGAATCTACGTAGCCTTTGTTGACTGGGGTTGAGTCCGCATCCGTGTCGTCCACCTTTGACAGATTCAATATCTTGTTGAATCCCGCATTCAGGTCCGATTTCATTTCTCGTCTGTCAGACTTTCTCTGTTCCAGATCTACATAGTGTTTGGTCGCCACGTCCTTGGGATTCGTGGGAGTGGCCACATTCGTTATCTTGTTAGAATTGGCATTCAATTCCGAGTGCATCGTTTTCTGAACGTATCTATTTCTCAAGTGTTCAATGAATCTCGCGTGAGAGTCGTCCGCGTGTTTCTTGGTCGCAGCATCCGTGGGATCTATGGGATTCACGACGTTCACCAAATGTTTAGATTTCAGATCGAGATCGTCGGTCATGGTTTTATCCACATAATTATCTAGCATGATTCGTTCGAAATCGGCGTTCCCCCTGTCGACGTATTTTTTAGTCGCAGCATCTGCGAGATCTATCGGCTCGGGAAGATTGTAGAGCTTCTTATCGTTCATGTTCAAAGGTTTCTCTCGAGGTTCGTATCTCCAAACATAACGTTCGTCCAAGTTGGCAACGTTGTAACCATTGTCGACTTCGAGCGTCTTCCTCTTCTTTCTTAGGTTGACTTTTTCGTCATCATTTCTACCAAGTTTATCGACTGGCATGTTGTTTTGAGATTTTTTGTTTTTAAAAAAATATATTTCAAACGCAGTTTATTAAAAATGAATTATTTTATTTTTATTTTTCGTTTTTATTCGATTAAAATTTTTTTAATAATTTTTTTTACCTTTATATGTTATAAAAAAAAATCTCCCTCTAATGTAAATCATTGAGAATGTCTTGAAACCGATCTCCTTCAGACCATCTTTTGAGAACGTAAAGACACAGGTGACCGCAAAACACTTGATCTGGTGATTGCACTCGTTCCGTGTTGTAACGAACCATCGATTTGTTGAAATAGTTCTTTATTTCTTTTGGCAGTGAGATTCCGTAGCTGTCGAAATAATAATTCTTCTTCACGTTCTTGAACCACGCCACCCAGTGAGTGCCTTCACCTGATAAATCGTCTAGATTTAAAATTCCGCATTCCGATTGTTGAGGTCTTCTCTTCGGCAAGGCTTCTCTAGAAAACACGCCTAGAAAATCTTTGATTTTCAAATCCTTCGCCGCATTCGACAGATCGATGTTGGATAGGGGTTCGTTAGGTAAGATGACACCTTCTATGGATATCTCTATTTTCTTATTCATAAATGTGTATATATTTTTTTTTTTATGTATTTATTTTATTATAATTCACTAAAATGACGTTATTTATTTAATTTTTTTTCTTCTTTTTAAACTAACTCTCTCGATGTCTCTATCAATTTCCATAATCTTGAATCCATCTAATTCCTCTTGATTTTCTGCAATCGTATCATCCACAATCATATCTGAAATGCCAAAGTGCTTATTTTATCGTCTAACACAAATCTCTTATCATCGTCGGCCATCAGCGAAATCTTGTTGACTATTTCGGTATACAAGTCGTGATTTTCGCTTTGAATCGATTTCATAGTCTTATGCACGGGACCACTTCCTAACAGACAATCTTTATACTCTTGGAAAGAGATGTTTTTCTTCACCACGCATGCTTTAACCCCTTTGCACTTCTTGATCTCTTCATCTTCTAGATGATAAGCAAACATTTTGGGTCTCCAGCCCACGAATTCGAGGATTTGTTTACCGCCACTCTCGTCCTTAAATTTACCTAACACCTTCTTGTTGTCGTTCGATTGAATGTTGGATGGGTGATCGACGGGATAATTGCTCGTGTCGAACCACGCGGCCACGTCTGGAGATATATCTTGGTAGACATCTTTCATCTCTATCTCATAAACTAAACTGTCCATGTCGGTGAACAGTAGTTTGGCTTTATTACCAAATTTTTGTTTGACGTAATCGTAGTGAAACTCGTACATCAATCGCCTGCTGATATCTAAGATGATCGGTCCGAGATAATACAGTTTGTCAAACTTCAGGTGCGTCTTTTGCATGTGAACGGCCACTAGATTTTCGTCGAATATGGTTCAGTGGTTGTAATTGGGATTCGCCACTAATTTTTTAGCTCTTTTCTCAGACGTGACGAGTCGAACGTCGGTTCTCTTACTGATGTTTTCCATCGATTTACCGTACACGCAGTTGTTCATGAGTTTGAAGAAATCTTTTTCAAAATCGCTCTCGGCTTGAATTCTGAGATTTGTGTTGAGATCGATGTATTTTTTCATCCAAGGCTCTTCGTCGAATCGAATGATGCGATGTATGTTGACTAATTTAATCCCGTAATCGATGTATTGTTTCAAATTCTCTCTGTAGATGACGTAGTTACGTTTGTTAAATAAATTGGGAATGAGTTTTTCCTCGTCTACTTCGTTCGGTTCCATTCATTCAGGAGCCAGTGGATAATCATTGTGTACATCGTGTAATTCTTCTGGGTAGTTCAAATCGACTTCTAAAATGCAAGGATAGTCTCTCCATTTTTGCATCTCTTCCTGTTCCGTCACCCATTCGAAGTTTCCAATCGGTAAAGGATGACTCATAGCCCAAATGTACAGATTATTAGCATGTATTTTTTTGTATTTATTAGACCGTTTCGAATCGAAACCTTCTTTCATGTAGGGATTGTTAGCTTCAGAATATCTGTGGGAGATCATCGAGACGCCACCTCTCGCAGCCCTTTCGAACATGAGCAACATGTTCACATCAGATAATAATTCCAATTGGACTTTGGTGGTCTTCAACAGAGCGTCCCACGCCAGACCAGGTGCGGTGAAATACCAAGCAGGATCCAGATCATAATTTTGACGACAAACATCTCGAAAATTTTCGAACACGTCAGCCAAGAGCAGAACGTCGGTCTTCAGATAGAGATCGTGATAATCTCTCATGGTTTTGATATCGAATGATTTCCACACGTTTTTGGGGTGTTCGTAATTCTCGTCGGAAATGTCGGATTCGTATAATTTTGAATAAAAATCTTCTTTCGAAGGTAGTGCAGTGTCGTCGAATCTCTTTAGATCGTTCATGTAATCCTAAGGATAGACTCCTTTCCTCAACATGACGTCTACTCGTTCTCCAAAATGTTCGCTCATGATTTTAAATTTATCCTTGCTCATGTTATCGACTAATTTTTCCAGAGCGGTTGACATGAATTTAAAACTGTCAATGAAACGTATGCCTCTATGAATGAATTTCGTTTTTTCTTTCAACGTCTCTCCGTCGATTACTCTTTTCTTCTCCATGAGCTTCCATTTCGTGAATGAAATGTATCTTTCTTTGCTGTTTGTGATGCAATTTAATTCTTCGTGGGAGGTGCCAAGATTTTTTACGAACAGATGACTGTCGTAACCTGAGAGATTGTGAAATATCACCGGATAGAAAACGGCGTCTCGATATTTTAAATTACACTTGCTGTGAGCCGGACCATGATACAGACCGTTGTAATGATCGTGGTTTCTGACCTTCTTATTTTCCTCCGAATTCTCGTCGAATGATTGTCTGCATATGTGACGTTTGGTGGCTCTGTTATTTTCGTCCTGCTGCTCTCGCGTGATGATCATTTTTGCCGGAGTTTTGAATTTGTCATATAACATTTGAATTTTCGATTCTAACTCTTCCACGAACCTTTGAGCCACGTCGTCGTCTTCGCACTGTTTCGTGTAGGTGAAGGGACCCATGTCGTGTTGCGAGTCGAAAGCACATTTCACGTAAATGCAATAACCCGAAGGTGTGTGTTTTTGATATCTTTCGACGTAACTTCAAAGAGCATTGGGTTGGCAGGAACTCATTTTCACGGTGAAACATTCTAAATCACCATACACGACGAATGGTACTTTTAACCTTCTACTGCGATCTTCAAACTTCACGATGGTGTTGGGTTTGGGCATTTCGACACCTTGATTTTCATTGCAATATTCTTGATGTTTCGCTAACGATTTTTCGCTGTGAAACGCGTTCATGCAGTTGCAACATAAACATATCTTTCCTTTATGTTTATTATTTTGTCTCGACAGTAATCGGCTCGGATTTTTAACCCAACAATAATGACGATTGTCACCATTCGAAATCAATAATAAAATGATCGTCTTTTCTCTTTCGAGATACGAAGTCTGTCTGAGAGGATAGATAGTTCATTTTTCATCGTCGTATCCCAAGACGTTCACCGCAATGGTGGGATTTTGAGCTTCGAAATGTTCGATGTGTTTTAACTGCGTTGCAAAAAGTCACTCCAGTCCAATCGAGATTTTTAGAAGTCTCCTCGTAACAAGAAACTCTCTCAGGGTGGATTTTGACAGGGTATAAAGCAGAAGTGACTGCCCATTTAAAACACTGATCATCTTTATTTCTCACATTGACCACAGAGTGTTTTTTAGCTAAGAAATACGGTAATTCCACGTAGGAAGACCCTTTCAACGAATCGTTTTTAGTTATATGAATTTCGAGTTTCAACACCTCATCAAACGTCCAATTACTACCTTCATGTTGATAATTCGCGAGAGATGTCAACATCTTGTCTTTCATCTTTTCGAAAACGTCCGATAAATCTGAACCTTGAAATATGGGTTCGACATTAGATCTGAAATATGCATTTTTCACAATGCTCTCGCCAGACTTCACGTCGATTTTATTCATCACGCAATGGAGTATCATCTTAATTTTTTGTCCCACGTTCATGTGTTCGCGAAACAAATCCAATACTTTTTTCTTCACCCGTACCATAAACAATTTCGGATCGATTTTCTTGAACGAGGGAACCACATCGAAAGTTTTAAAAATGCCTTTGATCACACTCTCCCATTCTACAGGCTTTGATTGGAATAGTTCCATGATGAGTCGTGCTACATATTCTTCTCCTTTCCCTTCGTTGATTGCTTGTTGAATTTTGCTCGATATATCTTGTTTGTCTAGAATCTGAAGTGCATCACTCGTTTTCGTTTTAGTTTTTCTTTTCTTTTCTTTTGAAACTTGATGTTCTTCAATGGCTTTTCGTTTAGTCGTCTTCTTATTTTTCACAATCGAAACGTTTTGGGGTTTCTTCGACATCGGCATTTCGATTCCTTTTACTATCTTTTTCTTCTTCTCATTTTTCACAACCGATGCATTTTTTGACGTCGTTTCTATCGACATTTTGTTTTCCTTTCTATCATTTTGCAAATGTTCCTGTATGACTTCAATTTTTTTTGCTTTAGTTCTATGATTTCTGAAATGTGGAATTTTTAATAGTTTACAAATCTCGTTTAACTGAGGTATGGTTTTCTCATTTAAATTTTACATTTTTTTATTTGTTTGCTCCATTTGTAAGAATATTTTTTTTTCGAATTTTGTATTAAAATAATTTGTTAAAAAGTTTTGTTTTTTTACTCTTTATATATATAAAAAAGATTTTTTTTTTAATTTAATTTTTTCTTTAATATTTTTTATTCAAAACAATTTACGATCACTTTTATTTCTTGTTCGCAAAATGAACACGTTTTCTCGTCTCTAGAATAACATTCCTTACAATAACACAAATGTGCACATGGTAGAAACAAAACATTTGCAGAGTTGTTTTCGCAAAGCAGACACGTGTTCACATCACTTGACTCCTTCTCAATAGATAATAACCCGTTTGTTTCTTTCATGAATCGAATCAAATCTTCTAAAGTCGAGAATTGAGATAACGTCTTGTTTGCGTAATTCAATGTATTATACAATTGTTCCTTCATGTATCCAGATTGTAAAATACCCCTTAATAAACTCTCGTTTTTATTTCTTTCCCATTCTTTGTTTTCAATTTTAATCAATCCTAATGTCTGGATCTTCTTTAAATAATTGCAACGACCTTCGGTATCTTTTATGTGTTCTGCCTACGGTTTGTCATTAGGTTCCCAATTCATTAAATGTGTGTTAGAACAAAAACATTTAACTGTCACTTTTACCCACATAAATGAAACCCGCAGCAGCTAAATCTTCGGGTTTTTGAGCAAGATGCGAAGGCCAATTTTTAAACGTTTGAAGTCTTGCACGTTCTAAACTATAATTTGGATATTCGGATTTAATCATTGTTTTTTTTTACCTCAAAATTGGGTTTGTAAGAATATTTTTTTTGAATTTTGTATTTAAATGATAATTTGTTAAAAAGTTTTAAAATTGTTTATATATATGTTTTAATTCCCTCAAAAAAAAAATTAATCAATTTTTTTATGTTCTTAATGTGAAAAAAAACTGAATTAATACGAGAAAAAAAGGATGTTAAATTTAACTTTTTATTTATATATAAAGAGAAAAAAACTTTTACAAAAAAAAAAAAATTTTCACATTAAAGAAAATTAAAATTAAAAAAACTTTTTTTTTTATATATATAAAGAGTGAAAAAAACAAAAAAAAACAAAACTTTTTAAACAAATTATTAAAATACAAAATTTAAAATATACATTATTTGCAAGAATTCATAAAATAAAAAACCAAATAATCGATCATGACAACACCTAAAAGATGCAAATTGAAATTGAAACGAGTCGAAACGTATAAGAAATTTGGTTCTAAAATCTATAGATTACAATGACACGATCCCATCGAATTGAACGAGGTCGAGACGAAGGGCTTAGAGCACAAATACGACAAATATAGCATGCCTTTGAAATTGGACGAAGCCATGCTCGATTTGTTTTACGAGTACGAAAGCGATCTGCAGAATATCGTCATCACCAAAGATAAAGAATTCGACAAGGACGATTTGTCGTTGCCCTATGGAAGTTACATATTTCCAAACATCTCACTTGAACTCGTGAACAAATCGGGTGGTGAGAGCGCGTTGACCGAAGAAAAAAAACTCAAAAAAGTAAAGATAAACATTCAACACATTTGCGAAAAAGGAGAAAACACGAATGTCAACATGCTAATAACGGACTTGGAAATATAAACAATAGAGAAGTTGATTTTTAGTGAAGAAGAAGGAAAAAAAAGTAATGAGATCATCTTTAGATCTCATTACTTTTTTTTTGTTTTCCTTCTTCACTATTACCCATATATTATAATAGCGTTTTCTTTTTTCTTAAATTTCAGCGTCGATTCTTCTTTTCTTTTTTTTTTGTGATATGCTACGTTTTTATAACAACACATTTGTTTATCCGAATCATAATTATGAATGAATGTTGTGCATCTCTCGGTAACACTCGCATCATTACCATTCTCTTCAGAAGATAGTGGTAACGGTGGAAAACGTCTCATTCTTTTAAATTTCAACCGCATATCCCGATCTTTATTTAACTCTTTTGTCAGTTCTTTCCTAAGATATCCATCATTAGCGTCTAATCGTTTTTCCACATCTTTTTCGCACTCTATCTCGCGATATTCATCATTATCGTCTAATTGTTTTTCCACCTTTTTATCCATTTTATATTATTTTTTTATACTTTCTATGATTTATATTTATATAATTTTTTTACATTATAATAACATATTCAAAATTGGTATATTCTTAAATGGCGAATTCTCACCAAACAACAAACCGTCGCTCAACGTTCCGTCCACTCTTCAGATAGAGACCGTTTCCACTCAAAGAGTTGTCACCTCTAACAGGTTCTAGATACAATCCTTTACCACTGTCGTCTACTTGGACGCGACACACGGCTCCTCCCTTCTTCAAAATGGGTCTGCTGCCACCCATTAATTTCTGCCGAACTCGCGAGTCCCATGAGAGCTCCCACGCCGAGAGTCTTTCCGAGAAAGTGTAGTGCCTTTGTGGCGAAGGATAATGCTTTTGCGGCAATTCCTGCCAATAGCGGTGGGAAACCACCTTCCATTCTCAAATTGTATATCAATTGAGCGGGACTCAATCTCACCATCAACCCTCTTCCATCACGAATCGCTTTCTCCATCCTTTTGATTTGACTTCTGGTCCAAGCAATCGAATCCAGACTGCCACTTGTCAGATCTTCATGAGTGAATTTGAATCTCACCGCCTCGCCTCGAGTTGTTAACGCTCTCTTAAGTTTCTTCTTCTGTCCTGGGGATATGTTCACGTTTTTAACCACGTATTGTGTCATAATTCATTTTTTTAAAATATATTTTCTTCAATTGCTTTTTTGTTTTAATGATAATTATATATATTAAATAATTTTTGTAAAATTAATATTGCGTTTATTTTATTTTTTTTGTTATTTATATATATACACAATATTTTTTTTTTTTTTGCTTTTATATTTCTTTTAAGTGAAATCGTATCGTCACCCTCTCTCCGTGAAGATCTAACAGTTCACCATTTTGATCCGTCAATGTGGTTTTGAGACTATACAACGTGTCTAAAATCACTGGTAAATAAACTAAATTTCGAGGTCACTCCACGATCTTATAACCCAGCGACACATTTGGAAAGAAGGAATAGAACGTCGGTTGAGCACTACCATTCACGTAGCTTCCAGCAATCACATCCACGTTCACCAGAATGCTATTGACTGTGAGAATGTCAACCGTATTTTCAGATGCCACGTGGTCTCGATACATCTTTTGATCGAATCCCAACATCTTGCCTATAGAATCATCCATATTGAAATCCACTCGAAAATTATCTTCCAAATCCAACATCGTCTGTAAGGTATTAGGATTGGGAGCGAGTCTGATCTTGTTGCTTCGCTTTCCATCCGTCTTCATTCACGTCTGAATGTAATTGTTCAAATCGTCTATGTCGTAACTTCCTTTGGGAATTCGAATCTCCAACCAATCCACTCCGTCGGAATACTTGAACGAGTTATTCTTTTCGGTGACGTTGGGAAAGGAATAATAAGTCTCCAGATTCACCAACGCCATCTCGTATCTTTTCTCTCTATTCAATTCGATGGAAGGTTCGAATTTCGTCGCGAATCGAGTCGAATCGCCACTCACCACGATTTGAATGGATTGTTTTGCAGCCGTATTCTCAGCTATCCGTTCTAACAATTCTCCTTGTTCGAACATTATATTTTAATTTTATTTTTATTTTTTCAAAACTAATTATTTGAAGATTTATTATTTTCTAATTTTTTTTATTTTCACGCTCTATCTTATTATCATCAGAAACATAAAACTTGTCAAATCCACCCCTTTACCAGTCACCGATTCGACGAACTTCTTATTCATATCCCATATGGGTTTCACCACTTTCGTCCATTTGTAACCTCTGTTGGCTTTGGGTCTTGTCTCTCTGGCATCGTTATTTCTCAGCATGGCATGGGTCTGAACCAGAATGTCGCCGTAATTGTCGAAATCCTGTTCTGTGTAATCTCCAGGCTTGTCGAAAAGGAACAATTTGCACAGTCCATCAGTTATTTTATACTTATTCGAACCGACAATTAAATCTTCATCATCCATTTCCACTTCTGTATCGCCCACAAAAGTTCTACTGTCCGAATCCTTATAAATTCCGTACAACAGATCTCTCTTACCACCATCATCGAACGATGCAACGCTATCAGTGGTGATAGTTGAAGCTGTATCGTCGGTCTCGCTCACATCGGTTTGAATCCCTGTGGGAACGTAATCCGGTGTAGATTGAAAGGAAAGCTGTTTCGTAAAACTACCGGGCAACGAACCCATTCTCAAAGAACCCTCTTTTATGGGTCTCAATTCGTCAACAATCTCCTTCTTGCTTCGCTCTTGAACCTCTGTCACAGGTTTAAATATTTTTGTGGCTTCGCGTCTGAGTTCAATCTCTCCAAGACGTCTGCTTCTGTCAGCCGATTGAATGCTCTTCTTGGCACGTTCATATTCGCTTAAAAGCTGACCTCGACATTTGGGATCCATCTTTAAAAACATTTTTCGTTTTTAAATTATTAATATTCCTTTGAGTATGCTAATGTGAGTTATTTTATTATTTTCAAAATTAAATGTATAATTATTTTTTATGTTTTAAGTAAATAAAATCTTCTGTCTTTAATATAATAACTAAAAAAACAGTTGAGAAAAAACATTTTACACGATAAAACCCATATAAATGCGTTTTGCCTCCGAATGTGTTAAAAATCACATCACCGATTATTCACTCAGTGTCGAACTGGGAAAACTTGAAAAGTTTGAAAAGTTTTAGTGCATAAGAAACCGATTTCTGATTTAACGCGTTTGAGAATAATTACGTCTGTTAAAAGGATTTCATTCACATCTCAAATCATTCACTCAGATAATAACTATTTATTTTATATTTTTTTTTTCTCCTATATATATCAATCACTTTTTTATTTCCTCGACCTTCAATTTGATAGGTCACGTGACCACCTTCTCGAAACTTCGATTTTTCTGATGGGCGTGACCCCCCCACCCCCACGACGAGGGGAGATAACTTTGTATGTTTAAGTTTATGAGAATCAAGCAATCTGATTGGTTAATTAGCAGGTCACGTGACCACCTTCAGAGCCTCAAATGCTGTTTGCAGATTCTGGGAACTGTCCCAGAATCCGCAAACCACCTTTTTGATGCTGTCCTAGAAGCCGCAAAACGTTTTTTGCTCATGTTCACCAACAATGGATCGATGGTCTGAAGCACAATGGGAACGTCGACAAAAATTTTTAAGTAAAAAAAAAAAGTGAAAAATGTACAATTTCATGCATTTTTCACTTTTTTGAAAACTTGTACATTCGACACGTTCGACAATGGGTATTTGAACGTTAAAAGTGCGATCTAGGAGTCTCAAAATAACAGCGGATTCTGGGACACCCGACATTTTTGTGAACAAGCGTGTGATTTAACGCCGAATCCTACGATGGTAAACGTCCATGTACGTGTATGGTACATGTACAACGTGTCCCAGAATCCGCAATTATCACCTACTGATGGGGTTAACACCGATCAAAAAATCAAAAGTTTCGAGAAGATAGTCGTGTGACCTATAAAATTAAAGCTATCGACAAGGATATTATGAAAATCATAATTTTTCCCCCTTCTTATAACGGTGGAGTTGGGACCATCTTGAAATCGAAAGTATTAAGAAAAGGTAGTTATGGAACATATTAAATTGAAAAAACAACAAGTTGAATCTGATGCATCATTCATTTTTGATATCTGTGTTCAAACATGAAATATGTTTCAATATATATATATGATTGTTATGCTAATTAGAGATGCACTCGCTTGTTAACAAGTCACGCCTTAAGATGTTTCCTTCAATAATAACTCTGTTTACTGAACCATAGATTTGTCAATAAAAATTATAAGTCGATCTTCTAACGTTTCTACATATTGAGGATAGCCTATTTCACCATTTCCGAAAAAAGTGTCAATCCAAACTATTTTTTAGGAAAAAATGCCCACGTCGAGAAGACATTACAAAACTAAATGAGTATAACCTTGACTAAATTCAAATAAAACCGTTTGTCCTGTGTTAGAAAAAAATTGTAAACAGTCTAAATGCACGTGTGGAAAAGTTGTTTTGTTTTGTTTTTTACAATATGAGTTAAAATATTTAAAGATAGGTGGCGTTATATAAATACAGCAACAACAAAAAACAGTGTTTACAATGTGTCAGCGTATGACTGAATGAAAATGAGAAAAAAGCTCTTTTTCTAACCACCTGATAGCGAAGCATTACATCAGTAGTCGCGATATTGATGTCCTCCAACAGCAGCCAAGACATTACGCTTTTTACGTCGACATACCACTTGTCCAAAACAATTCTCTTTTTACACTAAAACGGGTGAAATACATCTCGGTAACGACTCCCTTTTTTCTTGATCAGACACAGTTGTTGGCAGAAAGTTGACTGGAGGGTCGTTCAAAACAATTGATCAAATATATTGAACGAAAACGACTCATTTTCTAACTACGATTGTCGCCGTATTCTAAACATCACCACACTAATCATACAATACGATATTGGAACTGCACTACCTCATGAATATTACAAATTTACGATTTGTATTGTCTTCAACACAAATCGTATATTCCTTCCCGCATCACCATACTTATACTATACCGCATCGAATTTGACATCGTCATCATCCCCTTGCTAGATAGACTTGAAATCGTCATCTGAATGGTGTTGCGAAGTGAGCCTATAGTGGTTGATTAAGCTCGCAAGCTCGGGTAAGAGCTCGAGCTCTTGAGGTTTTATTTTGAGGATTCAGTGGACTCATGTTTATTCAATGAGCCTGATATCGTTTGGTAAGGAAACACAAAATTCCAGAGCTGGTGAGACCTCACAGAACTGCCAGTTATCACAACGTTTATAGTCCGATATTACGATCTCTGATCGATAAATGTTCCCTAACATTCCGTAACAATGGTCGATAATAGAAATTAGTATAGAAAATCGTGTGAATTGTTCTCTGAAAATTGCATTCGCTTGTGCAGTATTTCTGATGTTTACCGATTGCGTTCAGGGTTCAGTTTGAAAAAAAACCTTGTCAAATGGTTAGGTTCAAGGGAAGTAACTCTACAACAACTCATCCACCAAATGGTTAGGTTCAAAGGAAGTGACTCTGTCATCCGTAGGTATAGGTTTATTATGACGTCATCAGAGGTCATAATACAGGTTAGGTTCATGGAAATAACTCTGTTTATCCGTAGGTAGAGGTTTATTATGAGATCATCAAGGGGCGTGATACAGGTTAGATTCAAGGGAAGTAACTCGGTAACAACGCATCCCAAAGTAGAGGTTTATTATGAGTATATCAGAGGTGATGATACAGGTTGGGTTCAAGGGACGTAACTTTGTAACAACTCATCCGTCAAATGGTTATGTTCGAGGGAAGTAACTCTGTAACACCTCGTCCATAGGTAGATGTTTATTATGAGGTCCTCAGGAGTCATGATACAGGTTAGGTTCATCAAATGATTAGGTTCGAGGGAAGTAACTATGTAACAACTCATTCATCCAAACAAAATTAAAATTCGATGCACCATACTAAGAAGTGCTTGAAAAAAAAACAACATTTTTTAGGTTAGGTTCGAGGGAAGTAACTCTAACAACTCATCCGTTCAAACAAAATTAAAATTCGATTCACCATCTTAAGAAGTGCTTGAAAAAACCTCCAGGTTTTAGGTTATGTTCAAGGAAGTAACTCTCTAACAACTCATACGTTCAAATGGTTAGGTTCGAGAGAAGTAACTCTGTATAACAACTCATCCGAGGTTTATTATGAGATCATCAGGGGTCATGATACAGGTGGGGTTTAAGGGAAGTAACGCTATCATCCGTAGATTCGAGGACGTAACTCTCAACTCACCCGTCAAATGATTAGGTCAAGGGAAGTAACTCTGTAACAACTCATCCGTAGGTTCGAGAGAAGTAACTCTATCATTCATATGTTCAAGGGAAGTAACGCTGTAACACCTAGGCTATTATTAGTTCATCGGGAGTCATGATGCAGGTGAGGTTTAAGTGAAGTAACTCGATCATCCATAGGTTCGAGAGAAGTAGCTTTGTAGCACCAAGGTTTACTATGAAGTCGTCAGGGTAGGTACGAGGGAAGTAATAACTCATCCCAGGTTTATTATGAGGTCATCAGGAGTTACGATACGGGTTAGGTCCGAGGACAAAGTAACAGGTTCGAGGGAAGTAACTCTATAACACCAAGGTTTATTATGAAGTTATCAGGGTAGATTCGAGGGATATAACTCTGTATAACAATCCTTCCGAGGTTTATGATGAGATCATCAGGGGTTGCGATACGGGTTAGGTTCGAGGAAAAAGTAACTCTGGACAAAACTAATAAATACCATAAAGTATAATTCGTTGCAGTTTTTGTTCCTTTTCTATAAAAAATTATATATTAAAAAATTGATAATAGAAACAATTAGTAAGACCATACAAAGTTGATTATCTGTTTCTCAAACCATTTTTTCCAAAAAAGTATGAGGGAGGGCGGTGTTTTTGTTTTTTTCTTTTTATTTTCTCCCCGAGAGGTTGTTTTTGGTAATTCGACCCCCACCTAAACGCCTGGTGGACCACGCAAAATTTCGCAAATATATTGTTTATTCACCGCAGGGGTGTTGAGTCATAAATGAAGTGGGGTTTGAATGTTTTTTAAGTGAAAAGTGAAAAATTATGACACAGGACGAAACGCCTTGTGGGTGAAGCGTCTCAGGATGAAACGTCTCTGGGAACAAATCAAATGTCGAAGTGCCAACTTTCACAGATTTATTTTACCAATAAAAAAAATGCTTTCTCAACCTGCCTAACAAAATCGTGAATCACAATTTTTCCTCCATTGTTTTCAAAATTATCACAACCCATTTGAACGGGTTGTTCATCCATAAATCATATTTTTTGGAAATCTGAAAATGAAATACAAAACGAATGTTTGCGTGTTTTTATTAACCGATTCGACCGCACATACCTACCTATATGCGATTTATTTTCAACTATGTCTGTTACTTTTACATCAAGCAACGGTTACTATTAGTTATCCAATTATCCTGCATCTCAAATGCATTTATTTAAATTAACTGGGAAACTCATAACGGTTTCAAACAGCAGTACACAAATTCCCCATGACAGTCATTTTCAATACAAATGTTACTAAAATAAATGCCAGGAGATTGTGTTCCATTCAACATAGCACCTGACTTTGCAGACTTTTCTGAGGGTTGGTGCGAATCAAACGTGGTGCGAATCGACCACTCCCTTTGTGACTGTTTGTTGTCAGACTGAAAGACACCTTCCTTCTTGCTGTCATTATGACTTACCTTTTACAAAATAAAACACTTTCTGTCGCGAATATTGCTGAAACCTACACACCTTATTAAAGTATGATGTAGAAAAAGCTTGAAGTGTTAATTTAAAAAAAATCGTCAACTCATCGATATCGATTTACCGAAATGGGCACAATATCTCATGTTTTTTAAAGATTTTTTGGTGTCATAAAAAGTTGCATGCGCAGCAACAATGACCATGCGCGCGAGCCTGAAAAACAGACGTTCTTTTTTATGGTCTAATTTAATTAATAATACATCAATATTTAAAAAAAAAAATCAGTTTTTAACTGATAGTAGTGTTGTTGTTATGACTGAAAGGTTAGGGTTTTTATTACGAGTACATCAAGGTGGACAGCTCTATTCCATTCCCTCTCTCGATTCCCTTTGCGTGAAGACTTCTTTTTTTAATTCAATTCAAGAGGTGTTAACCTCATCGAGATTTGGAAACGATTTATAACTTCACGAAATATACATTTCTCTTGCTGTTTGCTTAATTTTTATATAAAAATAATGACTAAGAGTTTGTTGAACCTAGAAACGTCTTTTAGATTTTCTCCTTGATAAGACGCGAAACACGATATCAAACGCAGCTTATCTTTCTTGCTTCGAACGTTTTCGAGTTGTAAGAATCGTTTGCCTTTGACCAATCTGTCTTGAAAATCGAATATGTGTTTGGTAAACAAATCGAACGAGGTTTCATCTTTTTTACCTTCCAGAGGAACTTCGAATTCTCATCTTTTGCTCACGAAAACCCATTAATCATTTCCAGATCCGATCCAGGTGAGCAATATACTGTAACACATCGCGCTATCGTAAGGACAATGCTGCTTTTTGTAAGGTTTTTATAACCTACATTAGGTAGGGGTACGGACCCCCAAGAATTTCAAGTTTTCAGCATTATCCCTATCTTTTTACACAGTAGAGTAATAAGACCTAATCTCTGAGACTCTGACAGATTTTACCAGAGATAAAACGCTCAAGTTGAGATACTGCCACTTCATGTTCTAATGATACTGGAACGGGAGTTCTCTCGCTGAATACTACTATGGAAAACTATGATTATAACCCTCAACTAAATTGTCCAACACCAAAAAAAAAAATATATATTTCCTGTACATCTCCCTAACCGCCGCCCCCTCCCCTCCCTTCCCTAATTCCATCCCCTCCCCTTCCCTAATTCCCCCTCCCTACCCTTCCCTACCCCCTTCCCCTCCCCTAATTCCCCTTCTTCCCCTTCCCTAATCCCCTCCCATATCCTTCCCTAACCCCTCCCTCTCCTTCCCTCCCCAAAATTCCCTCCCACTCCCTCCCTACCCCCTTCACCCCTCCCCTTCACCCCTTCACCCCTTCACCCCTCCCCTAACCCATCCCCTTCCTTAACCCCCTCCCTAATTCCCCTCCCATCTCCTTCTCTAACCCCTCCCTCCCCTTCCCTCCCCAAAATCCCCTCCCCTCCCACCCCCTCCCTACCCCATCCCATCCCCTAATCCCCTTCACCCCTCCCCTAATCCCTCCCCTTCCTTAACCCCATCCCTAATCCTCCTCCATCCCCTAACCCCCTCCCTAATCCCCCTCCCCTGGGTGGCGGTTAGGGAGATGTACAGGAAATATATATTTTTTTTTTGTGTTGGACAATTTAGTTGAGGGTTATAATCATAGTTTTCCATAGTAGTATTCAGAGAGAGAACTCCCGTTCCAGTATCATTAGAACATGAAGTGGCAGTATCTCAACTTGAGCGTTTTATCTCTGGTAAAATCTGTCAGAGTCTTAGAGATTAGGTCTTATTACTCTGCTGTGTAAAATGATAGGGATAATGCTGAGAATTTGAAATTCTAGGGGGTCCGTACCCCTACCTAATGTAGGTTATAAAATCCTTACAAAAAAGCAGCATTGTCCTTACCATAGCGCGATGTGGTACAGTATATTGCTCACCTGGATCGGATCTGGATATATTCAATGGGTTTTCGTGAGCAAAAGATGAGAATTCGAAGTTCCTCTGGAAGGTAAAAAAGATGAAAACTCGTTCGATCCGTTTACCAAACACATATTCGATTTTCAAGACAGATTGGTCTAAGGCAAACGATTCTTACAACTCGAAAACGTTCGAAGCAAGAAAGATAAACTGCGTTTGATATCGTGTTTCGCGTCTTATCAAGGAGAAAATCTAAAAGACGTTTCTAGGTTCAACAAACTCTTAGTCATTATTTTTAAATAAAAATTAAGCAAACAGCAAGAGAAATGTATGTTTCGTGAAGTTATAAACCGTTTCCAAATCTCGATGAGGTTAACACCTCTTGAATTGAATTTAAAAAAGAAGTCTTCACGCAAAGGGACTCGAGAGAGGGAATGGAATACAGCTGTCCACCTTGATGTACTCGTAATAAAAACCCTTACCGATCAGTCATAACAACAACACTACTATCAGTTAAAAACTGTTTTTTTTTAAAAATATTGATGTATTATTAATTAAATTAGACCATAAAAAAGAACGTCTGTTTTTCAGGCTCGAGCGCATGGTCATTGTTGCTGCGCATGCAACCTTTTATGACACCAAAACATCTTTAAAAAACATGAGATATTGTGCCCATTTCGGTAAATCGATATCGATGAGTTGACGATTTTTTTAAAATTAACACTTCAAGCTTTTTCTACATCATACTTTGTTAAAGTGTGTAGGTTTCAGCAATATTCACGACAGAAAGTGTTTTATTTTGTAAAAGGTAAGTCATGATGACAGCAAGAAGAAAGGTGTCTTTCAGTCTGACAACAAACAGTCACAAAGGGAGTGGTCGATTCGCACCACGTTTGATTCGCACCAACCCTCAGAAAAGTCTGCAAAGTCAGGTGCTATGTTGAATGGAACACAGTCTCCTGGCATTTATTTTAGTAACATTTGTATTGAAAATGACTGTCATTGGGAATTTGTGTACTGCTGTTTGAAAACGTTATGAGTTTCCCAGTTAATTTAAATAAATGCATTTGAGATGCAGGATAATTGGATAACTAATACTAACCTTTGCCTGATATAAAAGTATCAGGCATAGTTGAAAATAAATCGCATATAGGTAGGTATGTGCGGTCGAATTGGTTAATAAAAACACGCAAACATTCGTTTTGTATTTCATTTTCAGATTTCCAAAAATATGATTTATGGATGAACTACCCGTTCAAATGGGTTGTGATAATTTTGAATACAATGGGAGAAAAATTGTGATTCACGATTTTATTGGGCAGGTTGAGAAAGGATTTTTTTTTATTGGTAAAATAAATCTGTGAAAGTTGGCACTTCGACATTTGATTTGTTCCCAGAAACGTTTCATCCTGAGACGCTTCACCCACAAGGCGTTTCGTCCTGTATCATAATTGTTCACGTTTCACTTAAAAAACATTCAAACCCCACTTCATTTATGACTCAACACCCCTGCGGTGAATAACCAATATATTTGCGAAATTTTGCGTGGTCCACCAGGCGTTTAGGTGGGGGTCGAATTACCACAAACACCTCTCAGGGAGAAAATAAAAAGAAAAAAACAAAAAGACCGCCCGCCCGCATGCTTTTTTGGAAAAAATGGTTTGAGAAACAGATAATCAGCTTTGTATGGTCTTACGAATTTTTTCTATTATCAATTTTTTAATATATAATTTTTTATAGAAAAGGAACAAAAACTGCAACGAATTATACTTTATGATATTTATTAGTTTTGTCCAGAGTTACTTTTTCCTCGAACCTAACCCGTATCGTAACCCCTGATGATCTCATCATAAACCTCGGATGGGTTGTTATACAGAGTTACTTCCCTCGAATCTACCCTGATGACTTCATAATAAACCTTGGTGTTACAGAGTTACTTCCCTCGAACCTGTTACTTTGTCCTCGAACCTAACCCGTATCGTAACCCCTGATGATCTCATAATAAACCTGGGATGAGTTATTACTTCCCTCGTACGTACCCTGACGACTTCATAGTAAACTTTGGTGCTACAAAGCTACTTCTCTCGAACCTATGGATGATAGAGTTACTTCACTTAAATCTCACCTGCATCATGACTCCTGATGACCTAATAGTAACCTAGGTGTTACAGTGTTACTTCCCTTGAACATATGAATGATAGAGTTACTTCTCTCGAACCTACGGATGAGTTGTTACAGAGTTACTTCCCTTGAACCTAATCATTTGACGGGTGAGTTGAGAGTTAGGTCCTCGAATCTACGGATGATAGCATTACTTCCCTTAAACCCCACCTGTATCATGACTCCTGATGACCTAATAATAAACCTTGGTGTTATAGTGTTACTTCCGTGAACCTATGGATGACAGAGTTACCTCCTTTGAACCTAACCCGTATCATGACCCCGGATGACCTCATAATAAACCTCGGATGAGTTGTTATACAGAGTTACTTCTCTCGAACCTAACCATTTGAACGTATGAGTTGTCAGAGAGTTACTTCCTTGAACATAACCTAAAACCTGGAGGTTCGTTCAAGCACTTCTTAATATGGTGAATCGAATTTTAATTTTTGTTTGAACGGATGAGTTGTTAGAGTTACTTCCTTCGAACCTAACCTAAAAAATGTTGGGTTTTTTTCAAGCACTTCTTAGTATGGTGCATCGAATTTTATTTTTGTTTGGATGAATGAGTTGTTACATAGTTACTTCACTCGAACCTAATCATTTGATGAACCTAACCTGTATCATGACTCCTGAGGACCTCATAATAAACATCTACCTATGGACGAGGTGTTACAGAGTTACTTCCCTCGAACATAACCGGTTGACGGATGAGTTGTTACAAAGTTACGTCCCTTGAACCTAACCTGTATCATCACCTCTGATATACTCATAATAAACCTCTACTTTGGGATGCGTTGGTACCGAGTTACTTCCCTTGAACCTAACCTGTATCACGACCCTTGATGATCTCATAATAAACCTCTACCTACGGATGAACGGAGTTATTTCCATGAACCTAACCTGTATTATGACCTCTGATGACGTGATAATAACCTCTACCTAGGGATGACAGAGTCACTTCCTTTGAACCTAACCATTTGGTGGATGAGTTGTTGTAGAGTTACTTCCCTTGAACCTAACCATTTGACAAGGTTTTTTTTTTAAAACTAAACCCTGAACGCAATCGGTAAACATCAGAAATACTGCACAAGCGAATGCAATTTTCAGAGAACAATTCACACGATTTTCTATACTAATTTCTATTATCGACCATTGTTACGGAATGTTAGGGAACATTTATCGATCATAGATCGTAAGATCGGACTATAAACGTTGTGATAACTGGCAGTTCTGTGAGGTCTCACCAGCTCTGAAATTTTGTGTGTCCTTACCAAACGATATCAGGCTCATTGAATAAACATGAGTCCACTGAATCCTCAAAATAAAACCTCAAGAGCTCGAGTTCTTACCCGAGCTTGCGAGCTTAATGAACCCCTATAGGCTCACTTCGCAACACCATTCGGATGACGATTTCAAGTTTATCTAGCAAGGGGGTGATGACGATGTCAAATTCGATGCGGTATAGTATAAGTATGGTGATGCGGGAAGGAATTTACGATTTGTGGTGAAGACAATACAAATCGAAAATTTGTAATATTCAAGAGGTAGTGCAGTTCCAATATCGTATTGTATGATTAGTGTGGTGACGTTTAGAATATGGCGACAATCGTAGTTAGAAAATGAGTCGTTTTCGTTCGATATATTTGATCAATTGTTTTGAACGACCCTCCAGTCAACTTTCCGCCAACAACTGTGTCTGATCAAGAAAAAAGGGAGTCGTTACCGAGATGTATTTCACCCGTTTTAGCGTTAAAAGAGAACTGTTTTGGACAAGTGGTATGTCGACGTAAAAAGCATAATGTCTTGGCTGCTGGTGGATGACATCAATATCGCGACTACGGATGTAATGCATCGCTATCAGGTGGTTAGAAAAAGAGATTTTTTCTCATTTTCATTCAGTCATATGCTGACACATTGTAAACACTGTTTTTTGTTGTTGCTGTATTTATATAACGCCACCTATCTTAAAATATTTTAACTCCTATTGTAAAAAACAAAACAAAACAACTTTTCCACACGTGCGTTTAGACTGTTTATAAATCTTTTCTAACACGTGACAAATGGTTTTATTTGAATTTAGTCAAGGTTATACTCGTTTAGTTTTGTAATGTCTTCTCGACGTGGGCATTTTTTCCTAAAAAAATAGTTTGGATTGACACTTTTTTCGGAAATGGTGAAATAGGCTATCCTCAATATGTAGAAACGTTGGAAGATCAACTTATAATTTTTATTGACAAATCTATGGTTCAGTAAACAGAGTTATTATTGAAGGAAACATCTTAAGGCGTGACTTGTTAACAAGCGAGTGCATCTCTAATTAGCATAACAATCATATATATTGAAACATATTTCATGTTTGAACACAGATATCAAAAATGAATGATGCATCAGATTCAACTTGTTGTTTTTTCAATTTAATATGTTCCATAACTACCTTTTCTTAATACTTTCGATTTCAAGATGGCCCCAACTCCACCGTTATAAGAAGGGGGAAAAATTATGATTTTCATAATATCCTTGTCGATAGCTTTAATTTGATAGGTCACACGACTGTCTTCTCAAAACTTTTGATTTTCTGATCGGTGTTAACCCCATCCCCACGGCGAGGGTGGGAAATGTCATTTTTGTAATGTATTCATCAAGCCCTTCATATCAGTAACTCACATGCTTGGATTTGTAAAAAGGAAGACGTTTTTTGGCTCTGGTCGTGACCCCACCCCCACACAAAATGAAAAATGTCATTTTCGTAATGTATTCATCGAGCCTTCATATCAGTACCTCGCATGCCTAGATTTGTAAAAAAGAAGACGTTTTCGGCTCTGGTCGTGACCCCACCCCACGACGAGGATTAAAAATACGGTCTTCTTAATCCACTCGTCGAGACCTTCAGTTTGATATGTCACGTGACCACCTTATCGAAACTTTCGATTTTATGATGGGCGTGACCCCAACCCCCTCTAAAAATGAAAATGTCATTTTTGTAATGTATTCATCGAGCCCTTCATATCAATACCTCACATGCCTGGATTTGTAAAAAGAACGACGTTTTTCGGCTCTGGTCGTGACCCCACCCCACGACGAGGGTTAAAATTACGATCTTCTTAATCCACTCGTCGAGACCTTCAGTTTGATAGGTCACGTGACCACCTTCTCGAAACTTTCGATATTTCTGATGGGCGTGACCCCCACCCCCACATAAAATGAAAAACGTCATTTTTGTAATGTATTCATCGAGCCCTTCATATTAATACCTCACATGCCTGGATATGTAAAAAGGAAGTCGTTTTTCGGCTCTGGTCGTGACCCCACCCCACGACGAGGGTTAAAATTACGATCTTCTTAATCCACTCATCGAGACCTTTGATTTGATAAGTCACGTGACCACCTTCTCGAAACTTTCGATTTTTCTGATGGGCGTGAGCCCCACCCCCACATAAAATGAAAAACGTCATTTTTGTAATGTATTCATCGAGCCCTTCATATTAATACCTCACGTGCCTGGATATGTAAAAAAGAAGACGTTTTTCGGCTCTGGTCGTGACCCCACCCACGACAATGGGTAAAATTACGATCTTCTTAATCCACTCGTGGAGACCTTCAATTTGATAGGTCACGTGACCACCTTCTCGAAACTTTAGATTTTTATGATGAGCATGACCCCCACCCCCACATAAAATGAAAAACGTCATTTTTGTAATGTATTCATCGAGCCCTTCATATTAATACCTCAAATGCCTGGATATGTAAAAAAGAAGACGTTTTTCGGCTCTGGTCGTGACCCCACCCCACGACGAGGTTTAAAATTACGATCTTCTTAATCCATTCGTAGAGACCTTCAATTTGATAGGTCACGTGACCACCTTCTCAAAACTTTCGATTTTTATGATGAGCATGACCCCCGCACCCCACGACGAAGGGAGATAACTTTGTATGATTAAGTTTAGGTTATGAGAATCAAGCAATCTGATTGGTTAATTAGCGTTAGGAACGTGAAGTGATTGGGTGATTACTTATTTCAAGCTCTTCGAGCTTTCGGTTTTTGGTATACATTGCTCTAGCCATTATATCCACGTTATTAAACAATTAGGTGGCAACGAATGTCACGATACCCTCACGATTTTTCATTTGTTTTTTGTTCGCATCCCAGAAATCCGCACTACTTTAACTACACTTTACACCCACTTCGTGCCGTTGGCGAACGTAGAGAAAACGTTTTGAGATCTTTCCTGCTCTGGAATCGGTAAATCGGTTTCGCCGTTCGGATCGCACCCTAGAACATCCGAAACGCGATCGCGAACGTGGTGGTGGTTCAGAACCGGCAAGCCACATTTTTTCGATGTACCGGAGGCCAAAATTGGTTTTTAAAAAAATCCTCGATGAGTAACTACGCTTTATGCTCACTTTTCGCCGTTGGCGAACGTCAAAAAAACGTTTTGAGGTCGATTTTTCCTGGTCTAGAATCGGTAAATGGGTAGGCGCTGATCGGATCGCACTTTAACCGTTCAAACACCCGTTGGCGAACGTAGGTGGTCCAGAATCGGCAAACCGCTTTTTTGATGCTGGTCTAGAACCAGCAAAACGTTTTTTGCTTGCATTCACCAACGATAGATCGATGGTCTGATCCGCGATGGGAACGTCGAGAAAAATTTTTAAATTTACATTTTCTTCAAATTTCGTGCATTTTTTCATTTGAGCGATGTGTCGAATCTACACGTTCGCCGACGGGTGTTTGAACGTCAAAAGTGCGATCTGTGAGCCTCAAAACAATTGCCGATTCTGGACCACCGTGAAAAAACGACATTTTTTGCACTCTGTACACGATTTAACACTGAATCCCTATGGCGGTACACGTACATGTACGTGTGCTTGTACACTTTTTTGGAAAAGTGGTCCAGAATCGGCCTTTTACACCTACTCCCCCCAATCCCCCAAATTTGCTTGCAAAACCGAAAATTAAAGTCCTATCTGGTCCTCCATACTTTTACCCCCGCGCATGCGCAGCCATCAGGAAGTGACCGAAACTGGCGCCGACATCATTCTTTGTAAATGAGCTTACTACATAATATAACTCAGCGGGGAGGTATGAGTGCCCACTCATGGGAGGGCCATCCCCGTCTGGGCCATTGGTAAGTATAAAAAATATACAAATTACTTTAAATTTTTCATATTTTTATACTATAAACCAATGGCCCAGACTAGCTGAATCGTAAAAAGGCGTAGGGCCTAGGACTTCAGAATTAGCAGACCAACATAGTTCCTAAGCCGGCAATCCAAGGTGAAAGGAAAATTAAAATTAAAAGGAATTACATGTATGTCTCTCTATACAATAATGGAGAAGACATATCATAAATAAGGAGTAAAATTCCAGTAATTCCTTATTCTTAGCATGAATGACTATGCTAATTGGGTGTAACGAGTTCTCAATTTTAAAGGCTGGTTCGAACCAAGCCCTATAAATTAGGATGGCGTATTCGAGAGTGAGAGGTTAACCCCCACAAACCACGCCAAATACAATAATAAAGCAAGCTGTATCCATGATTCGATATAATCTACAGACAAAACAGCTTCACTCATAGTTACACGCTATGAGGCCGGATGAGATTTTAAGATATCCACCCCCCCCTTTTTTTTTGAAGGAATTTTCTTCAAAAACAAAGAAGGGAGCGCTCTGGAATCAGTGAAAGCGGTACCAATTAACAATATATATTCGTCGAACAGGCACCCAGATATTAATTATTATTAATAAAATAGGTGCTTAACGCCACTTCAGAAGCTGAGGCTATAGCGGCGATCCTGGTTATAATTGCACACTTCTTAGCGAATACTGGAGTTGGCATATGTAGATAGGTCAAAAACCGGTGATAAATATATACAAAACACACTTGTTCAAAAGAATATCAATGAACGGTCTCTGGAGATACACGAAGGAACAATTGTATAATACATTGAATTACGCAAACAAGACATTATCTCAATTCTCGACTTTAGAAGATTTGATTCGATTCATGAAAGAAGCAAACGGGTTATTATCTATTGAGAAGGAGTCGAGTGATGTGAACACGTGTCTGCTTGGCGAAAACAACTCTGCAAATGTTTTGTTTCTACCATGTGCACATTTGTGTTATTGTAAGGAATGTTATTCTAGAGACGAGAAAACGTGTTCATTTTGCGAACAAGAAATAAAAGCGATCATAAATTGTTTTGAATAAAAAACATTAAAGAAAAAATTAAATTAAAAAAAAAATCTTTTTTATATATATAAAGAGTAAAAAAACAAAACTTTTTAACAAATTATTTTAATACAAAATTCGAAAAAAAAATATTCTTACAAATGGAGCAAACAAATAAAAAAATGGAAAATTTAAATGAGAAAACCATACCTCAGTTAAACGAGATTTGTAAACTATTAAAAATTCCACATTTCAGAAATCATAGAACTAAAGCAAAAAAAATTGAAGTCATACAGGTACATTTGCGAAACGATAGAAAGGAAAATGAAATGTCAATAGCAACGACGTCAAAAAATGCATCGGTTGTGAAAAATGAGAAGAAGAAAAAGATAGTAAAAGGAATCGAAATGCTGATGTCGAAAAAACCCCAAAACGTTTCGATTGTGCAAAATAAGAAGACGACTAAACGAAAAGCCATTGAAGAACATCAAGTTTCAAAAGAAAAGAAAAGAAAAACTAAAACGAAAACGAGTGATGCACTTCAGATTCTAGACAAACAAGATATATCGAGCGAAATTCAACAAGCAATCAACGAAGGGAAAGGAGAAGAATATGTAGCACGACTCATCACGGAACTATTCCAATCGAAGCCTGTAGAATGGGAGAGTGCGATCAAAGGCGTTTTTAAAACTTTCGATGTGGTTCCCTCGTTCAAGAAAATCGATCCGAAATTGTTTATGGAACGGGTGAAGAAAAAAGTATTGGATTTGTTTCGCGAACACATGAACGTGGGACAAAAAATTAAGATGATACTCCATTGCGTGATGAATAAAATCGACGTGAAGTCTGGCGAGAGCATCATGAAAAATGCATATTTCAGATCTAACGTCGAACCCATATTTCAAGGTTCAGATTTATCGGACGTTTTCGAAAAGATGAAAGACAAGATGTTGATGTCTCTCGCGAATTATCAACATGAAGGTAGTAATTGGACGTTCGATGAGGTGTTGAAACTCGAAATTCATATAACTAAAAACGATTCATTGAAAGGGTCTTCCTACGTGGAATTACCGTATTTCTTAGCTAAAAAACACTCTGTGGTCAATGTGAGAAATAAAGATGATCAGTGTTTTAAATGGGCAGTCACTTCTGCTTTATACCCTGTCAAAATCCATCCTGAGAGAGTTTCTTGTTACGAGGAGACTTCTAAAAATCTCGATTGGACTGGAGTGACTTTTCCAATGCAGTTAAAACACATCGAACATTTCGAAGCTGAAAATCCCACCGTAGCGGTGAATGTCTTGGGATACGACGATGAAAAATGAACGATCTATCCTCTCAGACAGACTTCGTATCTCGAAAGAGAAAAGACGTTCATTTTATCATTGATTTCGAATGGTGACAATCGTCATAATTGTTGGGTTAAAAATCCGAGCCGATTACTGTCGAGACAAACTAATAAACATAAAGGAAAGATATTTTTATGTTGCAACTGCATGAACGCATTTCACAGCGAAAAATCGTTAGGAAAACATCAAGAATATTACAATGAAAATCAAGGTGTCGAAATGCCCAAACCCAACACCATCGTGAAGTTTGAAAATCGCAATAGAAGGTTAAAAGTACCATTCGTCGTGTATGGCGATTTCGAATGTTTCACCATGAAAATGAGTTCCTGCCAACCCAATGCTCTTCGAAGTTACGTCAAAAGATATCTAAAACACACACCTTCGGGTTATTGCATTTACGTGAAATGTGCTTTTGACTCGCAACACGACATGGGTCCCTTCACCTACACGAAACAGTGCGAAGACGACGACGTGGCTCAAAGGTTCGTGGAAGAGTTAGATTCGAAACTTCAAATGTTATATGACAAATTCAAAACTCCGGCGAAAATGATCATCACGCAAGAGCAGCAGGACGAAAATAACAGAGCCACCAAATGTCACATATGCAGACAATAATTCGACGAGAATTCGGAGGAAAATAAGAAGGTCAGAAACCACAATCATTACAAGGGTCAGTATCGTGGTCCGGCTCACAGCAAGTGTAATTTAAAATATCGAGACGCCATTTTCTATCCGGTGATATTTCACAATCTCTCAGGTTACGACAGTCATCTGTTCGTAAAAAATCTTGGCACCTCCCACAAAGAATTAAATTGCATCGCGAACAGTGAAGAAAGATACATTTCATTCACGAAATGGAAGCTCATGGAGAAGAAAAGAGTACTCGATGGAGTGACGTTGATAGAAAAAACGAAATTCATTCATAGAGGCATACGTTTCATTGACAGTTTTAAATTCCTGTCAACCGCTCTGGAAAAATTAGTCTATAACATGAGCAAGGATAAATTTAAAATCATGAGCGAACATTTTGGAGAACGAGTAGATGTCATGTTGAGGAAAGGAGTCTATCCTTAGGATTACATGAACGATCTAAAGAGATTCGACGACACCGCACTACCTTCGAAAGAAGATTTTTATTCAAAATTATACGAATCCGACATTTCCGACGAGAATTACGAACACACCAAAAACGTGTGGAAATCATTTGATATGAAAACCATGAGACTATCACAATCTCTATCTGAAGACCGACGTTCTGCTCTTGGCTGACGTGTTCGAAAATTTTCGAGACGTTTGTCATCAAAATTATGATCTGGATCCTGCTTGGTATTTCACCGCACCTGGTCTGGCGTGGGACGCTCTGTTGAAGACCACCAAAGTCCAATTGGAATTATTATCCGACGTGAACATGTTGCTCATGTTCGAAAGGGCTGCGAGAGGTGGCACCTCGATGATCTCCCACAGATATTCTGAAGCTAACAATCCCTACATGAAAGAAGGTTTCGATTCAAAACGGTCAAATAACATGCTAATAATCTGTACAGTTGGGCTATGAGTCATCCTTTACCGATTGGAAATTTCGAATGGGTGACGGAACAGGAAGAGATGCAAAAATGGAGAGACTAGCCTTGCATTTTAGAAGTCGATTTGAACTACCCGGAAGAATTACACGATCTACACAATGATTATCCGCTGGCTCCTGAACGAATGGAACCGAACGAAGGAGACGAGGAAAAACTCATTCCCAATTTATTTAACAAACGTAACTACGTCGTCTAAAGAGAGAATTTGAAACAATACATCGATTACGGGATTAAATTAGTCAACATACATCGCATCATTCGATTCGACGAAGAGCCTTGGATGAAAAAATACATCGATCTCAACACGAATCTCAGAATTCGAGCCGAGAACGATTTTGAAAAAGATTTCTTCAAACTCATGAACAACTGTGTGTACGGTAAATCGATGGAAAACATCAGGAAGAGAACCGACGTTCGACTCGTCACGTCTGAGAAAAGAGCTAAAAAATTAGTGGTGAAACCCAATTACAACCACTGAACCATATTCGACGAAAATCTAGTGGCCGTTCACATGCAAAAGACGCACCTGAAGTTCGACAAACTGTATTATCTCGGACCGATCATCTTAGATATCAGCAAGCGATTGATGTACGAGTTTCACTACGATTACGTCAAACAAAAATTTGGTGATAAAGCCAAACTACTGTTCACCGACACGGACAGTTTAGTTTATGAGATAGAGATGAAAGATGTCTACCAAGATATATCTCCAGACGTGGCCGTGTGGTTCGACACAAGCAATTATCCCATCGATCACCCGTCCAACATTCAATCAAAAGACAACAAGAAGGTGTTAGGTAAATTTAAGGACGAGAGTGGCGGTAAACAAATCCTCGAATTCGTGGGCTTGAGACCCAAACTGTATGCTTATCATCTAGAAGATGAAGAGATCAAGAAGTGCAAAGGGGTTAAAGCGTGCGTGGTGAAGAAAAACATCTCTTTCCAAGAGTATAAAGATTGTCTGTTAGGAAGTGGTCCGGTGTATAAGACTATGAAATCGATTCAAAGAGAAAATCACGACTTGTATACCGAAATAGTCAACAAGATTTCGCTGACGCCCGACGATGATAAGAGATTCGTGTTAGATGATAAAATAAGCACTTTGGTATGCAGATATTGGACTTTGGATCTAATTTTAGACGATAGGATTTCAGATATGGTTGTGGATGATACGAGTGCAGAAAATCCAGAGGAATTAGACGGATTCAAGATTATGGAAATCAATAGAGACATCGAGAGAGTTAGTTTGAAAAGAAAAAAAAAAAATAACGTCATTTTAGTGAATTATAATAAAATAAATACATAAAAAAAAAAAATATACGCATTTATGAATAAGAAAATAGAGATATCCGTAGAAGGTGTCGTCTTAGCTAACGAACCCCTATCCAACATCGATCTGTCGAATGCGGCGAAGGATTTGAAAATCAAAGATTTTCTAGGCGTATTTTCTAGAGAAGCCTTGCTGAAGAGAAGACCTCAACAATCGGAATGCGGAATTTTAAATCTAGACGATTTATCAGGTGAAGGCACTCACTGGGTGGCGTGGTTCAAGAACGGGAAGAAGAATTATTATTTCGACAGCTACGGAATCTCACTGCCAAAAGAAATAAAGAACTATTTCAACAAATCGATGGTTCGTTACAACACGGAATGAGTGCAATCACCAGATCAAGTGTTTTGCGGTCACCTGTGTCTTTACGTTCTCAAAAGATGGTCTGAAGGAGATCGGTTTCAAGACATTCTCAATGATTTACGTTAGAGGGAGATTTTTTTTTTATAACATATTTTGGTAAAAAAAATTATTAAAAAAATTTTAATCGAATAAAAACGAAAAATAAAAATAAAATAATTCATTTTTAATAAACTGCATTTGAAATATATTTTTTTAAAAACAAAAAATCTCAAAACAAGATGACAGTCAATAAACTTGGTAGAAATGACGACGAAAAAGTCAACCTAAGAAAGAAGAGGAAGACGCTTGAAGTTGACGATGGTTACAACGTTGCCAACTTGGACGAACGTTATGTTCGGAGATACGAACCTCGAGAGGAACCTTTGAACATGAACGATAAGAAGCTCTACAATCTTCCCGAGCTGGTAGATCTCGCAGATGCTGTGACTAAAAAATACGTCGACAGGGGGAACGCCGATTTCGAACAAATCATGCTAGATAATTACGTGGATAAAACCATGACCGACGATCTCGATCTGAAATCTAAATATTTGGTGAACGTCGCGAATCCCATAGATCCCACGGATGCTGCGACCAAGAAATATGCGGACGACTCTCAGATTCAGTGAACACTTGAGAAATAGATACGTTCAGAAAACGATGCACTCGGAATTGAATGCCAATTCTAACAAGATAACGAACGTGGCCACTCCCACGAATCCCAAGGACGTGGCGACCAAACACTACGTAGATCTGGAACGGAGAAAGTCTGACAGACGAGAAATGAAATCGGATCTGAATGCGGGATTCAACAAGATATTGAATCTGTCGAAGGTCGACGACACGGATGCGGACTCAACCGCAGTCAACAAAGGCTACGTAGATTCTGCCGTGATAACAATCACAAGAATACCTAGAACCGCAAGTGGACGATCTCTACCTGAACAAACAATCTGGCGGAATCATGGAGGGTGGTATCAACATGAACGGTGAGAATTTATTCGGTCTCAATCACGATCCCGAATTCGATTCTAGCGCGGTCAGCAGGAAGTACGTGGATGACAACTCGGTCTGGAGAAAGGGCGACATCATGGAAGGTAAACTAGACATGGGCGGACACGCGCTCACGAATCTACCGGATTCTGTGAACATGACGGATGCCTGCACCCTGATTTCGGAGATGGAAAGAGTCAAATATGCTAGACAATTGATCACTGTGTGGGCTGAGGAGGCCGGCACGTTAGAGGAGGGAAAAACCGAGGGGTCTTTCAGAAACGGAGGTAGCGGATCAAAACATGGTCAGGTGGGATATCCCATGCCGTTAGGAGGTGAAATTATTCGAATGGCTCTGGCTTCCTCAGATATGAATAACAGAGCGGTCATCAATCAATGAAAACCAATAATCCTGAAGCTGTCACTTCCGTGGTGAGTCTACTGATCGAACTAGATCCTTTGAACAAACAGTGAATGCGTGGAAATAATTAATTAAAAAAAATAATGTGTGATTATTAAAAACAAAAAAAAGTAATGAGATTTAGAAAGATGTTCAATCTCTCTAGATCTCATTACTTTTATTTATTTTTTTTGTGTTTTTTTTTTTTTTTTAATAATTACTCATTACTTTTTTTTATTTTTGTTTTATTTTTTTTTTTCACACACATCTCTCATCGAATGATTGACATCTTATTTACATCTGATTCGAATTGTAATTCTCTTTCCGACAGGACCAGGGCAAAGGCTTCGGTTTTTCTCGGCACGTTCCTATCGAATTGCATCTTGATCTGAATATCTAAGATGCTACTCTTGAGTCGTTCACTCTGTTTACTGACGTCGAATACGAACATGGGATACATCGACTTGTATTCGCCAGGAGATATGTTAGGGTTGCTCATCAATTCGTTCGTCTTGAGTGTGATACTTCTTTCTAAAATCAGCGGCATCGCCATACAGTCTGCAGAAATCGTTCTTGTTGAATGACGTGTTGTAATCGATTGCTGGATATCTCGTGGCGTTCAGAAACACTTGCATGTTTCTCAAATGGCAGTGATCGAACAGCGACGCATTCTTTTCCTGAGACCCGTCCCTATCGGTCTGAAACGCAACCACGATGAAACGCAGTCTCTCGGAAGCGGATTTCACCATCAATCTCCAATCGAAGTGATTCGTGGAGAGAGGAATGCTAGCTGTGTCGCACTGTCTCATTCTAAATCACACAGGTAATTTACTCTTGGATTCTATGATCTTGTAGAGACACGCTTTTTCCACGATCGAAGGCTCCACGTGCTGAACGAACCACGATATCTTGTGTAAAGTTATCTTACCCGCATCGGTCGCAGTGAGTCTCACTATTGCGTCGTCGTTTCCTTTTCGAATCAACGTCAGATTGTGTTTGAATCCGTACATGATCTTGTTGTAATCGTCCGCAAATCCGAAGATGTGTTTCAAAAGTATCCTGAACGAAAACGTGTCTTTCACCCAGAACTGATTAAGTCCTCTGGATTTCGAAAAATCACCAGGATACGTCAAGAGTCCGAACATCGTGGTGACCTGACCGGGATGGAAACACAGATTCTATCTCTTGTCTGGATAGCAAGTATTTATATTACTGAATAGATGCATGATGCCATTATTGGCTAAAGTAACCGTGTTGTCGTCGGCGTAGTCGCTTCCATCTTCCTTGGTGAGACGTCCCTGCACCACTATGTAACTCTCGCTAGGATGTATGAATAGATCTTGAGTTTTGACATTGATTCTTATCTCTCCCGCATTGTTCAAACTCGTTCCGGTTACCGGTTCGTATTAGTGAACCTCATATTCTTGAATACTTTCATCTTTCACTATGCTTTGTGCTATATCTAGTATATTTGTCATTTTAAAAGGGTTTTTGTTTTTTTGTTTATTAATTAGCTTGCTTAAAAATAGTTTTAATTATTTTTATTATTATTTTTCTCTCCTATATATATATGTGTGTAAACAAGAAAATGTTAAAGAGAGTAAATAAAAAGAATCTTGTTTTCTTTATCAAAACTTTGTCTTCTGTAATTGTTGTTCGTAAAACTTTCCGATGATCTCTTCTCCATCCAAAGCTTCGATTTCGTAAGTCACCGGATCGGTGTGAAATATTTTGATTATTACGAAGATTTCCGAGGTCCATCGAGGAGTACTACCCTTTTCGAAGTGCTTCTTATAAGCGTAGATTCTCACTAGATCACCGACCGCAAATTTCGGCGTTCTAGACTTCTTCCTAATCTTAGATCTTTCAGGATATAGATTCACGTAGACCTGTTTTTCATCTCCAGGATCGCTAGCTTCCGCGGGAGTCATCTTGATCGATCTGTGTCACGTGTTGTTGTAATCTTTAACCAGACCATTCAGAGCGCATATGTATTTCTTGGTCGAATTCGCCGTGAAGTATCTATGCATCTTTTCCTTCATCGTTCGATTCCAACGTTCCACCATGCTGGCTTTCTCTTCGTTTTTGATCGAGTAGAGGTCGACCAATCGATGAACGTGCTTGTTGTAGAATTCCTTTCCCTTATCCACCCACAATTTACTCGGTTTTCGAGAAGAGGAGCCGAACACGCTCTTCAGAGCCTCGGCGACGCAAGGTCCCGATTTATTCTTCAAAGCTCTGAACCAAGCGTATTTGGAAAACAGCTCGATGACCATCAATAGATATTTGACACCCTCGTTCCACCTCGAAAACGATCTCATGTCGACCAAGTCGGCAGACCAAATATCATCCAAACCCTTCACGAACACCCTTCTCTTTCGAAATTTACGCATGATGGGTTTGTGTAACTCCTCGGCCAATTCGCTCGTCAATAATCGTTTCTTCTTCTTTTCAGATGCGCTTTTTTTTTGAACGCCCCATCCGAATCGACGTTTCGGACTGATCAGATTGCCGACCAGCGAACGTTCTATCTTCTCTCTCCTGGTCGGATTCGATATGCCTCTCAATTTCCCCAACATGTTTTTATCGCAGACGTCGTTGCGAATCTTGGTGAAGGGATGTCTGGCGTAGCACAGACCGTGATCATACGCAGCCGCGTCCACCCTATTCACAGGTTTGCTCCAAGATTTAGGAGTCAGATCGGCATTGAGTCTCTTGTTCAATTTCGTTCCAGGTCCCGTGAAACTGTGACCAGGCAGAAGCATTTCGAAAGGTAGTTTATTGATCATTTTATTCACGATGCCTTTACCTTTGCTCGCGGTCTTTTTTTTGACAAATCGAGTCTTGATAGAACCACACACGTCGCAAATTCCACGAAGCATCTGTCTATCGTTTTTAGCTTGTACTTCTTGAGAATTACTCGTCTCGGTAACTCTCTTACACTTTACGCAATACATTTTTAAGAGTTATTTAAATTAATTTCGTTTTTATTTTATATATATAAATTTAATATTTTTTTTTAAAAATTCTGTTCTTATTATATATATATTTTTTTTCAATCGCTGCTCTTGAGTTCTATCATCTTCTATCGTGAAGTATTCTCCATCCGATATCCTATTGTCTTTCAATGCCATCGAGATTATTTCGGATATCGTGTCGATCTTGGAGTCGGCCAAGACACGAATCTTGTCGTGTTTCCTCGCCTTCAGATATAATTTCCTACTAAAAAAATTTCTGAGCGTGCTAAACAATCCAGCGGCGAGAGCCACTCCTTCTACGGTCAACACGATCGGAATACCGACCGCGGTCGACAACAATCCGGTGCCGGCCACGTGTAAACCCATGGAAATCGTGATGAGTGTCGTGTCTATCGCGTTGAATAATTTCACGAAACGCGAATACTTCTTCTTGAGAGAACGGTGAGAATCTCTCTCTCGAGTTAGATACGCTTGGATTCTATTGATTTGATCGATGCGATACCTCTCTCCTCTTTCTTTTTTCTTCTAGCGATGGAGCCGTCGGCAAAACGCCGTTTGGCTTCTCATCCTCGTCGTCATCTAACGTCGGATACAATTTATTTCTCGTTCTCATTTTGGTGTTTTTTTTCTTTCTAATATTAGATAAAAAAATTTATGTGTGTATTTATTTTTTATTTTCTATTCTCCCTTATTTTATATCAACAAGAAAAACTTAGATGTATGCTTCATTGAACAATAATTTCATGATGCATTCCTTGTCTTCTAAAGTCAGACTTCTACGCGCCAATTTCAGTTCTTCCGAAACTGTGGGCTTGTCTCGATCCTTACAGAAGAGTAATCTCTTCCAAAACGCGATCACTTTGTCGATTTGAACGCGTTCGAACGCCGGTTCAAAATACTTGACGACCATATCTTCCCTTTCCATCGCCAGACACGAATGATTCTCGTGATCGAAGTTTAGGTGATCCTGACATCCGACGCATCGTTCTAACAAGAGGCGACCTAGCTGTTCGTTCACGCAGAATGCGTAGGCTCTCATCAGCATTTTTAAAAGAGACCTTGCTCTAATAGTCTGGGAAGCGCCCATGATTTACGTATTTGTTATTATCTATTCGATTTGATATATTTATTTTTAAATAACTATTTATTTTATATTTTTTTTTCTCTCCTATATATATCAATCACTTTTTTATTTCCTCGACCTTCAATTTGATAGGTCACGTGACCACCTTCTCGAAACTTCGATTTTTTCTGATGGGCGTGACCCCCCCACCCTCATGACGAGGGGAGATAACTTTGTATGATTAAGTTTATGAGAATCAAGCAATCTGATTGGTTAATTAGCAGGTCACGTGACCACCTTCAGAGCCTCAAAAGCCATTTGTGGATTCTGGGACACTGTACCAGAATCCGCAAACCACCTTTTTGATGCTGTCCTAGAAGCTGCAAAACGTTTTTTGCTCGCATTCACCAACGATGGATCGATGGTCTGAGCCGCGATGGGAACGTCGACAAAAATTTTTAAGTAAAAAAAAAAAAGTGAAAAATGTACAATTTCATGCATTTTTTATTTTTTTGAAAACTTGTACATTCGACACGTTCGCCAACGGGTATTTGATCGTTAAAAGTGCGATCTAGGAGTCTCAAAATAACAGCGCATTCTGGGACACCCGACATTTTTGTGAACAAGCGTGTGATTTAATGCCGAATCCTACGATGGTAAACGTCCGTGTACATGCACGGTACATGTACAATGTTCCCAGAATCCGAAATTATCACCTACTCCCATTCCCACGGCCAGGGTGGAAAATGTCATTTTTGTAATGTATTCATCAAGCCCTTCATATCAGTACCTCACATGCTTGGACATGTAAAAAGGAAGACGTTTTTTGGCTCTGGTCGTGACCCTACCCCCACATAAAATGAAAAATGTCATTTTCGTAATGTATTCATCGAGCCTTCATATCAGTACCTCGCATGCCTAGATTTGTAAAAAGGAAGAGGTTTTCGGCTCTGGTCGTGACCCCACCCGACGACGAGGGTTAAAAATACGGTCTTCTTAATCCACTCGTCGAGACCTTCAGTTTGATATGTCACGTGACCACCTTATCGAAACTTTCGATTTTATAATGGGCGTGACCCCACCCCCCTCTGAAAATGAAAATGTCATTTTTGTAATGTATTCATCGTGCCCTTCATATCAATACCTCACATGCCTGGATTTGTAAAAAGAACGACGTTTTTTTGGCTCTGGTCGTGACCCCACCCCACGACGAGGGTTAAAATTACGATCTTCTTAATCCACTCGTCGAGACCTTCAATTTGATAGGTCACGTGGCCACCTTCTCGAAACTTTCGATTTTTCTGATGGGCGTGACCCCCACTCCCACATAAAATGAAAAACGTCATTTTTGTAATGTATTCATCGAGCCCTTCATATTAATACCTCACATGCCTGGATATGTAAAAAGGAAGTAGTTTTTCGGCTCTGGTCGTGACCCCACCCCACGACGAGGGTTAAAATTACGATCTTCTTAATCCACTCGTCGAGACCTTCAATTTGATAGGTCACGTGACCACCTTCTCGAAACTTTCGATTTTTCTGATGGGCGTGAACCCCACCCCCACATAAAATGAAAAACGTCATTTTTGTAATATATTCATCGAGCCTTTCATATTAATACCTCACATGCCTGGATATGTAAAAAAGAAGACGTTTTTCGGCTCTGGTCGTGACCCCACCCCACGACGAGGGTTAAAATTATGATCTTCTTAATCCACTCATAGAGACCTTCAATTTGATAGGCCACGTGACCATTTTCTCGAAACTTTCGTTTTTTATGATGAGCATGACCCCCACCCCCACATAAAATGTAAAACGTCATTTTTGTAATGTATTCATCGAGCCCTTCATATTAATACCTCACCTGCCTGGATATGTAAAAAAGAAGACCTTTTTCGGTTCTGGTCGTGACCCCACCCCACGACGAGGGTTAAAATTACGATCTTCTTAATCCACTCGTAGAGACCTTCAATTTGATAGGTCACGTGTCCACCTTCTCGCAACTTTCGATTTTTATGATGAGCATGACCCCCACCCCCCACGACGAGGGGAGATAACTTTGTATGATTAAGTTTAGGTTATGAGAATCAAGCAATCTGATTGGTTAATTAGCGTTAGGAACGTGAAGTGATTGGGTGATTACTTATTTGAAGCTCTTCGAGCTTTCGGTTTTTGGTATAAATTGCTCTAACCATTATATCCACGTTATTAAACGATTAGGTGGCAACGAATGTCACGACACCCTCACGATTTTTCATTTGTTTTTTGTTCCCATCCCAGAAATCCGCACTAGTTTAACTACAATTTACACCCACTTCGCGCCGTTGGCGAACGTAGAGAAAGCGTTTTGAGATCTTTCATGCTCTGGAATCTGTAAATCGGTTTCGCCGTTCGGATCGCACCCTAGACCGTCCGAAACGCGATCGCAAACGTGGTGGTGGTTCAGAACCGGCAAACCGCATTTTTTCGATGTACCCGAGGCCGAAATCGGTTTTTAAAAAAATCCTCGATGAGTAACTACGCTTTACGCTCACTTTTCACCGTTGGCGAACGTCGAAAAAACGTTTTGAGGTCGATTTTTCCTGGTCTAGAATCGGCAAATGGGTTTTCGCCGATCGGATCGCACTTTAACCGTTCAAACACCCGTTGGCGAACGTAGGTGGTCCAGAATCGGCAAACCGCTTTTTTGATGCTGGTCTAGAACCGGCAAAACGTTTTTTGCTTGCGTTCACCAACGATAGATCATGGTCTGATCCACGATGGGAACGTCGAGAAAAACTTTTAAATTTACATTTTCTTCAAATTTCGTACATTTTTTCACTTTTGAGCGATGTGTCGAATCTACACGTTCGCCAACGGGTGTTTGAACGTCAAAAGTGCGATCTGTGAGCCTCAAAACAATTGCCGATTCTGGACCACATGAAAAAACGACATTTTTTGCACTCTGTACACGATTTAACACTGAATCCCTCTGGCGGTACACGTACATGTACGTGTACTTGTACACTTTTTTGGACAAGAGGTCCAGAATCGGCCTTTTACACCTACTGGAGGGTTCAAAATGTGTGTTTGACCCTTAATAACAGTTAGTTTGCACAAGCTAGTCAGGGCCATTGGTAAGTATAAAAAATATACAAATTACTTCAATTTTTTCATTTTCAAGAATTAAAATATGTAACACAACAGAGAGAGAACAGGTCTTGTAATATTTCTAATGTTATACCCATCAATTCAGCATAGGATGTCATTTAACCCTCTGTTAGGGCTGCATGGTATTTGAAACTGAATACTGGTATCGATGTTCAAACAAATACTGTGATATGCTGGTATATCGAAAGACTGTTCAGATATCTGAGCATACATAACACAATCGTGACTTGAGCCATCACAATCGGAACAAATCATATGTCTTGATGATACAGTTTGAATAACCCTTTCTTATCAACCTACCCTACAATTGTTTAGTACAGGTTTGCGCTACAGTGGAAGTCCCTAACTCGGAAAATATACTCTCTATTTTGATCTTTCCCTAGGGATTTGGGAAAGAAAAGTGGTGCAAAAGTACCCAGAAAAAATAAGCCAAAACTGGGTCGAGTGCTACCGGCGCACACCCAGTAGGGATGCTCTTCTCCTAGTACAGATGCACGGCTTCGGTACCAATGCGCACTCAGTACCTGATGAACCATTCTTTTTTCGTCCGCCGGCGTGGCGAAACGTCCATTTGCATTAAGAAACAGTGATAATTCAACTCGTTGATAATGGTTACCGGTGACTGGAATTATGGATCTGAGGATCGTATAATAACAGGACTATGTTTTATATATTCTCGTTAATAATTTCAACCACATTTTCATTGTATCTTATATATTCTCCGTGTTCGCGCACGACTTTCGCGTACCGTGCGGTTCGGACATATAATGTTTTGGTTGATAAATTTATGTTATCCTTTTGGATATTATTATTATTATTGGAGTTAGGTGTTAGTGGAGGGCTGTATGGACAGGATTTCTCATCTCTGTTGAGGGCAGAATTTCTGTTTTTTTGGTCCCAGTTGGCCGTCTGGGTTCAGTTGTGTTTCCGCCGGTCTTTTCTTTCTGCCACCTTTCTCTCGTACTTGGGGGTGTTCTTCTACTTTCTACATCTGTTGAGTTCACCTTTTCTTCTACTGTGCTCACCTCTGTTATGCCCAGGACTGTTCCTTTAGGGCAATGCCTTTTGCCCAAGCATGTGGTGCGTACTCGTGGCCGTTCCTCCTGCACTCGCATGGAAGGGGAACGCTGTCGTTCGGAGCCTCCCAACACAACCATTTTCTGGTGAGAGTTATACCTCCTCCGTGGGGGATGTGCAGTCTTTAACTGTGGTGGATACTGCGAGGACTGTTGAGTTGTCTGGTGAAGAGATGCCTGGTTCTGGGACTGTGGTCCCTCTCCAGTCGACATCTGAGGCTGTCGCTAGACTTGTGACTCCTCCTTTGGAGCCGAGCTCGGTTGCTGTCTCCACTTTTCCACTGGTTTAACAGCTCCCGTCGTATCTGCTGCTACTGCTGTTCCGTCTGCAACGTCATCGGTCACCATTTCAGCCGGCCTCGGTTTATCCCTGCAGGGGTCTGCAGAGATGTCTGGTAGTGTACACGTGGAATATCGGCCTCAGCCTTCCCTGACTTCAACTCGGTGAAGTCGGAAGGGGGCTGCCGGCCGAACCCTTTGCTGTGGTCTCTCAGCCGTCGAGCCCAACAGCCTTCTCTTTGGATTCGGATGTTCCTGGTTTGGTCACTATGGGCTCTGTTGCGTTCCCGTCCACACACACTCTGGTCGGACGGCCAGTTTTGCGGGACCGACACTTTTTTGTGCAGTCTGGACATTCTGTCCCTCAGAGGACTGCGGTGATTCTCCGGAGTTCCCGCACTGTTGATCCTCAGGGTCTGGTATACTATCAGCATCTGACAGCAGATGTTTTGGCTGCCGCCCGTCGCTCCACGACGGGTGTTCTGAAGGATCGTTGACCCTTCGCTGGTTCAGAGGGTTAGGAGTGAAGCCACTTTGCCGGTTCGTTCCCACGTCGAACCGTCTGCCACGGGCCATGAGCTTAGGAAGGCCCTCTCCTTGCTCCAGCAAGGCTACTAGTGGTTTCCAGGTGCCACCCGAGGCGCCGCCTCCTGGGATTGGAAGCAGGCCGCTTTCTGATCCCCCTGGTTTGCCTACACCATGGGAGGTATCGGCTGGTTTGCCCGTGATGGGCTATGTGTCTTCCAACTCAGAGGATGGGTCAGACAAACCTGACGTTGAGGGCCAACAGTCTTCTGAGTTGGGGGCAGCTCTTGACTTTGTGTTGAGTTCCTTCCAGATCACAAACCGTCAGACCAGCCGACGGTGTCAGCCAGGACGCGATCATCGGTCGCGCGCCTCCAGCCTGAGGAGCAACCCGCTTCTGGGCACCTTCGACCGTGCCAGTCGGTACAGATGGTTGAAGCGTTTGCAGCTTTGGACTCTAAGCTGAGTTCCAAGGCTATGAAGACTTCGTTCTTCTCCAGGGCTGACACCTTTTTGCCTCCAGTGCATTATCGTTCCTACGATTCCGCCAATCCGTCAGTCTGCTAGACTTTGACGGTCTTGGATCAGGACTCCACCTCCATTGGGCTTTCCAAGCCCAAATCGGCTGTTATTCCTATGGCGACTCTGGAGTCCCTGTTGGGCTTATCGAGAGAGATGATGGGCATGCTTTCTCTCTCAGATCACGTCGTCTCTGCATTGACTGCTAATCTGCCTCTAGATAAGTTTGACGACGTACAGGCTCCTTTGAGTGTGATTTCCAAGGTGCTCATGCATCTTACTCACACGCATGCCTGTGACATGGCTAGCTTGGAACTGGTTTGCCGGGACGCTGTATTGGACACAAGCCGTTCCGTTCCCGAGGGGCAGTGCGCTCACTGCGCTTCTCTTCGATCCGCTTCATCTCCGGGTACGCGACACTTTTCCATGGTTCCATGGCAACTGTCCATGATGACGTCCTGCGTCATTCCAAAGATCAGCTGCTGCTTCGCCAGCTTGATCAGCCTTCTGTTGGAGGCAGGGTCCGTTCGAAGCCTAACCATCGCCCTTCTGCTTCTGCCAAGGGCTAATCCTCCTGCCTCCGCTTCTACTTCTTTCTCATGTGGAAAGGGTAAGCGTCGGCAGACCAGAGGGAGGACTCAGGATCATTCATCTAATAGAGGAGGTGGTTTCTCCTCTCGCGGGCCTCGCCGGGGCTCGAGATGAAGATCCTCACCTCGATTCGTCCCAGGTTGGAGGAAGGATATCAGGGTTCACAGACCATTGGGCCGCCGTCACATCAAATCCTTGGGTGTTAGACGTTGTTTGGTCCGGGCTGCGAATATCCTCCCGGAGGCACCCCACTCTGTCGAGAGTGCCTATTCCAACACAAGTTCATTCAGACATTTCACGTCGGGAGCTTTTGATCATGGAGATAGACAATCTCCTGTCAAAGGAGGCGATCAAGGTCGTCAAGAATATTCATTCAGTGGGATTTTATTCCCGCCTGTTCTTGTTGCCTAAGAAGGACGGCCAACTCCGACCGGTTGTCGATCTGAGTATCCTGAACCAGTCTATCATTGCTCCCCAGTTCAGCATGGAGACTGCTCCATTCACCAGGGAGATTTTGCTTCCAGCATCGACCTGCGAGACGCTTACTTTCACGTTCCGATTCGTCGGACATCGTGAAAGTATCTCCGGTTCGCTTTTCTGGGGCGAGTTTACCAGTCACGACCATGCCTTTCGGCCCCAACCTGGCTCATTGGGCCTTCACTTGACTGATGTCGCATGTGATAGCCTTCCATCGAACCCAGTCCAGGGTGACTATTTTGGCATATCTGGACGATATCCACCAGAGGCACTCCAAAGCTGCTCTTCTGGAGTCAGATGTCGGTATATTGTTGGGCTTGCTCACGTCGCTAGGGTTCAGAGTCAACGAGAAGTCGGACCTGGTCCCTTCTCAGTCGTTTTGGCATCTGAGGATGGACTTCCGTACTCAGCTGAATACGGTGGCGGTTCTCCGGGCAAGGGCTGTGATTCTCTCAGCTTTCGCTCTGACTCTGTCCCAGTCCACATCCGCGACAGCTCGGAGTATTCTCCGGCTACGCGGTCTCTGCGGTTCGGTGACGGATCTCATTTCCCTCGGCCGGCTGCATGTCAGACCTCTCCAACACTTTCTGCTCAGTCGCTGGAGGCCGAATGTTGATCCTCTGGATATGGTGCTTCAGTTACCAGACTCTCTGCATCGTCACCTTCTTCCCTGGATTGATGTTATGCAGGGGGTTCCGTTGGAACCAATCGTATTCTGACGGCAGATGCCAGCGATCTCGGACGGGGTGCGACGTTGGATCCTCTAGGTCTTTCCCTTCACGGTGTATGGGACCAGGATCAAGCAGCTCTTCACATCAACCAGAAGGAGCTTCTTGCTCTTCGTCTGAGTTTCCGGCAGGGGATCCCCCACCTTTCGAATCGTCAGGTCCTTCTGTTGTCCAACAATTCGACAGTGGGCCCGTACATTCGGAACCAGGGCGGCACGCACTCGGTTCCCATGTACGAATTGGCTCGGGATTTTGTACTGCTAGCTCAGGATGTCGACACCGGAGTGGTTGTTCGTCACATTCCCGGTCGTCTGAACGTCCCAGCCGACTCCCTGTCCCAACGTGGGCAGGGTCTTTTCCACCGAGTCGATGATGCTTCACAGGGCAGTGTTCCAGTCGCTTTGCGATCTCTGAGGTCGTCCCCACATCGATCTCTTTGCGACCCGTTGGAACCACCAGGCGGACACTTTAGTGTCCCCGTGTCCAGATCATCTGGCTTTCGCCATCGACGCTCTGTCACTCGATTGGAACGGTCTAGTCTGCTCGCCTTCCCACCGGTTCCGATTCTGCCTCAGGTTCTGGCCAAGATCAGAACCTGCAGTTGTCGAATCATTCTGATTGCTCCCTTGTCGCCTAAACGGTTGTGGATCAATCAACTCCGCTCTCTGTTGGCGGTGGTTTCGGTACGTCTCCCTCTATGTCGCGACCTTCTTTGCCAAGGTCACCCGAGGAGGTTTCACGTCGACCGGACTTCATTGTGCCTTCACGCATATCTTTTGTCAGGTCCTGTCTCCTCCGTAGAGGTTTTTCGAGACGAGCAGTGGAGTGCATTTCTTCTTCAAGGCGGCACTCCACTGGTTTAGCCTATGCGGCTAAGTGGAAGGCCTACTGTCGATGGTGTGCTGATCACTCTGTTGATTAAGCCAATCCTTCGATAACACAGATTGCGGAGTTTCTGGTATATCTGTTTGATTCTCGGGGACTCCAGCCTGTTACCATAAAAGGGTACAGGTCCATGCTTTCGCAGACCTTTTCGTATGTGGGAAAGCGTCTTATCGGCACTAATCCATACTTCTCCAAGCTTATTCGGCACTTTTCGTTGAAAAGGCCTAGGATTTTGCAGCTTACCCCATGATGGAATCTTTCTTGGGTGTTGCTTTGCTTTGGGGGGGGGGGGGGGGGGCGCCGTTCGAACCTTTATCCCTGGTGGATATGCGTTTTCTCACATACAAGACGGCTTTTCTGATGGCTTTTGCCTCAGCCAGACGGATTAGTGAGCTTCACTCCCTCTCGGTTGATCCGGCTTTTTTCAGGTGCTCTACCACCAGTGTTACTCTTACCACTGATTACCCCTTTCTGGCCAAGAATCAAATACAAGGAACAACTCCACCTCCTATCTGTATCAGGGCTCTTTCTTTGGCTGAGGGTAATTGCCCTTTGCTCTGTCCGGTTCGTGCACTTCGCATTTATCTCAACCGGACGCAGTTCATAAGGAAAGGCAGGAAATGATTCTTTCTGTCTCTTATTCCTGGTCGACAGAGGATCTCTCCTCAATCCATTTCTCGATGGATTTGTCTTGCTATTCGTGCGGCTTATGCTCGTCTAGCGACTGATGATTGTATTACCAATCGTATTTCTGCCCACGAGGTGCGTGCCTTGTCTACCTCCTGGGCTTATGCTAACTCCGTCGAGTTTTCGTATGTTATGCAGGCAGCCTACTGGAGAAATGCTTCTACTTTCTCCACCTTCTATGTGCGTCAGTTGCAGGAGCGGTCTGAGGACCTTTTTTCTTTGGGCCCTCTTTCCTCTGCTCAGGCTGTTGTCTACCCTATCCATTAGACTTCAAGGTCAGTTCCAGCCCTGTGCTGTTTTACTGTCCTTTCTGTCTGTGCGTCACGCAGTGCCATACGCCTCATCTCTCATTGTCTTGGTTTGATAGGCCTTGGGAACTCTTCTTCAGTTCACGGTTCCAGTGCAGTCGGTTTATGTGGGGGGGGGGGGGGGGTGGTGGTTATGTCATTCCCTCCTCCTATTGTCCATTCAGCCTGTAGTAAACAATTGTAGGGTAGGTTGATAAGAATTCTAAATTTTATAGTAAATTTCCTTTCTAATTATACCTACCACAATTGTTTACATGGAGGCCCTCCCGTCTTCTTATTCGGGCAAAAATCCTTTCTCCCCGCTGATCACATAACTCCAATGTTGGCGGATTCAAAAGAATGATTCATTAGTTACTGACTGCGCACTGTTACCGGAAGCCATGGATATGTACTAGGGGAAGAGCGTCCCCCTACTGGGTTTGCGCTGGTAGCACTCGACCCAGTTTTGGCTTATTGTTTTCTTGGTGCTTTTGCACCACTTTTCTTTCCCAAATCCCTTGAGAAAGATCAAAATAGAGAGTATATTTTCCGAGTTAGGGACTTCCACTGTAGTGCACGCCTGTAGTAAACAATTCTGGTAGGTATAATAAGAAAGGAAATTTACTATAAAATTTAGATTTCCTCAACGTAAATGATATCAAAATTTATCTTTTTAAACATTAGTTTATCAAATTTTTCAAAATATTACAATTAAATCATATCATGTGACCATTCATTAGAATGAGCTTGTCAAGCTCGTTCCAATCAGAAGTCACATGATATGGTTTTGTTGAAATTTTTTGAAAAAATCATATTTGTTCAACTGCACATTTTGTGTATTACCCGGGTGGATGCGGTCTATTCGTTAGGTAGAGGGATAATATTATTCGTTTGGGACTACAGTTGAAAAACTCGAGACATCTTGAAAATAATATTGTGGTTTAGTAAATAATGTTGATAAACCTATATTTTTGCAATGACATCGATATTTAAGCAATACTGGTTTGAATACCAGTATGCATTGGTTTATCGATATTCCGTGAAGTCCTACCCTCTGTACTCTGATGTAAAAATGGCAAAATTTTCAGCAGCAAATATTTCATACAATACAGTTTGATATTTAACCAAATATACACTGTTTGAGAAAGGTCAATGAACTCTGTCAAGCAAGATATAATTGATTAAATTCAAAGTTAAACAAGAGAGAAACAGAATGATTGGCTAAAATTCTTTTGCCCTAACAGTGTGTTAAAGGTTAAATTTTACACCTGGCAAGCTGCACCAGTGTTGATGTATAGTTAACTATCTGCACGGAAATAAACACATGAGAATCTTTACGCTCTACTGACGGTCAAATATCATGTTTCCTTTGTGGAATCTTGCTTGTTTTGGGTTTTTATTGGGATTTAATGACAATTTCAGCAGACATGGTCACATCATGTCGCGACAGTTTATGGGTGGAGGAAGCCAGAGAGAAGTTCAGAGAACAGCGAGGTGGAACTGTCAGACTCTTCAGCATACTAACCAGTCACAAGTAGAGGTCATCATGCAGTTTGCCATAGTTCACAGTGCCACCATACCCCCATGTTGGTAACCATGATCAAGTGTTTTCCCCAAGGACACTTTGCTGATGACAGAGGTCATAATCTCAATGTCTACCTTCTGGGTTTTTTATGTTGGGGGCATATGGTGTCATTTCTGTCCGTTCATCAGTCTGTCTGTATGCCCATCAGGAAGATTTTCGTGTCCGTTCCATAACTCTGAAATGCTTTGTCGGATTTTGTTGAAACTTGGCATACATGTTGCTTATGGGGAGGTGATGTGTCACGCACAAAATGTTTTTGCTCGATGGAGGTCGAGATCACCGGTCATTGCCACATCGGAAGCTTAGTCTCTTTCGAGTGACAATCTCTTATTTTTGTAAGATTTTAAGAAATTACATTTAAAATAATAAACTTGATGTTATTGTCTGTGTTGGGTAAATGGTTAATAGCTTGTTATAAAGGTTTCTGTATTTTTTTGTAGGTGAATAGCACGGGAATAGAAGCTTCATGGGCGGGAGGAGTCAAAGGAAGAGAAATTACCGATAGATTACTTCCACAAGTACCAGATATATTATCAAAACATGGTGTTTTCTATCTGGTAATTATCAAGGAAAATAACAAAGGTTAGAGCTTTGCAATACATTTGTTGTATTAAGAAATTTCTGCTCAAATCATCAATAACTGCAAAAATCTTTTTTCATTGGCCCAACACATTACAAATCCAGGGACAAGAGGGGCAAACCAAGTTATAGGGACATCTTGCTTGGAAGAGGAATGCACCCCCACCCCACGTTATTTAATTATTATCACTGTCTCGAATCGGTTTTTATATGTTCCAAAACCAGGGCATTCAATTAACCATAGGTAATATGCATTGCCAAGGTATATGCCGACCTAAAATCCCTTTTCCTATGTAATAAATTTGCCGAGGCATTTTTATGAATGTTGTGATTTTTAAGCACATGTTCAAATTTTTTCCTGCAGGGAACACCAAACTCGAAGAAGTATCACATTAAAAATTAGTTTTAAGGTCGATTTTGATGTTTATATATCAATGTTTATTCTAAACATAATTCGCAGTGTCTTTGAGATTTGAGGTCAATCCACTGAACATTCTGAAAAGCCATAGATCTCATGATCTGTTCAGTTAACAGGCTACTGTTGTGTACAATAAACAAAACACCATCAAACCCAATTTTGTTGATTTAATGTTTCTTGAACTAATATATAAACCATAATTTACTTTATTCAAAATTGCGAAGGCAAATATTTTTTTTTTTGCCAAGGAAATACCATATTCCTAGGCAATTTTTCTGCTGAGGCAAATTTTCCTAATTAAATGCCCTGCAAAGCACTCAACACTCTCGGAATATCATTTTCAACAAAAGCAAGCGCATAAAATGTCAACATTTTGCCTTTAATATTTTAGGAACAAACTGATGTTTCAGGATTAATCTAATAGGGATGCTTTTGAGTGTCTATCGATTATGGGATTCTTTCCCCATGGCATTTGGGCATTATTTTTAGCTCAACTGGCCTGAAAGGCCATGTGAGCTTTTGCTGTCACTTGATGTCCGTGGTCCATTGTCTGGCGTCCGTAAACTTTTCACATTTTCATCTTCTTCTCTGGAACCGCTGAGCCGATGTGAACCAAACTTAGCAGGAATGCTCTGCGGGAGGTTCTCTACAAACGATCCTCATTTTGTTCCCGTCATATGAAAAACATAGCTTCCAGGGGCATTATTTGATTCTGGTTGGTGGATTTTCAAAAATCTTCTCTGAAACCGCAAGGCCAAATGTTTTGAAACTTCACATAAATGATGACTGGAACTCCCTCTACCAAAGATCCTCATTTAATGTTGATCGGGTTACAAACATGGCCGCAATTGCGTCTTATATTTACTATAGAAACCCGATGGGAAATCACATTTTCATCTTATTCTCTGCGGTCATGTTTAGCCATTGTGCATAAATATGTGACCTTAAACATCAATATAATAAATAATCTTCTTCCCTGGAACTACCGAGCCGACGTGAACTAAACCTGGCAGGGATAATCTATGGGAGGTCCTCTACAAACGATCCTCATTTTGTTCCCATAGGTTTGAAAATATAGCCGCCAGAGGCATTCGTTGATTCTGATTGGTAGATTTTGATAAATCTTCTCTGAAACCACATGGCCAAATGTTTTGAAACTATGCATGGTTGATGACTGAGACACCTACCATAATCCTCATTTAATGTTGATCGGGTTGCAAACATGGCTTTAATTGCGGCCTATAGTTAGTATAGAAACTCTATGGGAAATTACATTTTCATCATTTTGTTCCCGTGGGTTGAAAAACATGGCCGCCAGTGGCATTCTTTAGTTCTGGTTGGTGGATTTTCAAAAATCGTCTCTTCTGAAACTGCAAGGCCAAATGTTTTGATACTTCACATAAATGATGAATGGCAAATCACATTTTCATCTTCTTCTCTGGAATTACTAAGCCGACGTGAACAAAAACTTGCAAGGATAATCTATGGGAGGTCCTCTACAAACGATCCTCATTTTGTTCCCATGGGTTTGAAAACATGGCCGCCAGAGGCATTCTTTGATTCTGTTTGGTGGATATTGAAAAATGTTCTCCTCTGAAACTTCCAAGCCAAATGTTTTGATACTTCACATAAATCATGACTGGGACCCCCTCTACCAACGATCCTCATTTAATGTTGATCAGGTTGTAAACATGGCTTCAATTGAGGCTTATAGTTAATATAGAAATCAATGGGAAATCACATTTTTATCTTCTTCTCTGTAACTACTCAGCCGACGTGAACCAAACCTGGCAGGGATAGTCTATGGGAGATCTTCTACAAATGCTCCCCATTTTTGTTACCATGCATCGAAAAACATGGCTGCCAGAGGCATTTTTTGATTCTGATTGGTGGATTTTGAAAAATCTTCTCTGAAACCACAGGGCCAAATGTTTTGTAACTTTGCATGGTTGATGACTGGGACATCCTCTACCAATGAACCTCAGGTATAAACGGCCGATTCTAGACCACATGTACACAAAAACGTACACGTACACGTACATGTACGTGTACTGCCATAGGGATTCAGTGTTAAATCGTGTACAGAGTGTAAAAAATGTTGTTTTTACATAGTGGTCCAGAATCGGCAAATGCAGTTCCTCGCACTTTTAACCATTCAAACAGCCGTTGACGAACGAGTGAAATTCGCTCGGAAGGGAAAAATGTATGAAATTCGAAGAAAACGTAAATTTAAAAAATTTTCTCGATGTTCCCATCGCGGATCAGACCTTCGATCTATCGTTGGCGAACGCCAGCAAAAAACGCTTTGCCGATTCTAGACCAGCATCAAAAATGCGGTTTGCCGACTCTAGACCACCAACGTTCGCGATCGCATTTCGAATGGTTGAGGGTGCAATCTGATCGGTGAAAACGATTTGCGGATTCTAGACCAGGAAAAATCTCAAAACGTTTTCCCTACATTCGCCAATGGCGCGAAGTGGGTGTAAAGTGAAGTTACTCGTCGAGAACTTTTTTCCAAACCAAATGGAAAAAACTCGAGTTTGGAAAATTAGAATCGATGGAAATCGTCCGTCCACGTTTTGTCATTGCTGTTAGCGATCGAGAACTGATGAAATCATTGGAGGGAACTGATGAAAATGTTTAAATGCTCGCTAAATTGTTTATTCTTGTTCTTGATGTAAATGAAAGGTTTTTCATTCAATAAATCAAACAATAAAATTGCGTTCCACTTAGATAGTTTTAAGTGGTAAAATTTGAGTTTTAATTGACTCTATGAAATCTTTGCTAAATCGTTTATTCTTTTTCTTGAAGTAAATGAAAGGTTTTTCATTCAATAAATCAAACTATAAAATTGCGTTCCACTTAGATAGTTTTAAGTGGTAAATTTAAGTTTTAATTGACTCTGTGAAATCTTTGCAAATCGTTTCATTTTTTGTTCCGGTGTAAATGAAAGGTTTTTCATTCAATAAATCAAATGATAAAATTGCTTTCCACTTAGTTATGTTTTTAAGAGGTAAATGATTTTTAATTGACTCGTGATAATGTTTCGGAGATATGAATAAACACTTTTGACGGATACAATTCTTCTCAAATGCGTTAAATTAGAAAGAATTACTTAATCATTTTTTGAAAACCCGTTTTCATTTTTCATTAGTAAAATGGTTTTAAAACGGAATTTTCACGTTATCTAAAATGCTGTTTTGAGGGTAACAATATAACTTTTCCGTTTTTATGCGCTTAACTTCACATTTTTCAAAAGTCATTCTATTCATCATGGTGTGAATAATCGGTGATGTGATCTTTAACACGTTCGAGGGCAAAACACATTTATTGAGGTTTCATTTTGTAAAATGTTTTTCCCTCAACTGGTTTTAGTTATTATATATTAAAGACAGAAGATTTTATTTACTTAAAACATAAAACATAAAAATAATTATACATTTAATTTTTGAGAATAATAAAATAACTCACGTTACCATACTCTAAAGGAAATATTAATAATTTTCGAGAACAAAAAAATGTTTTACACATCAAAGATTCCAAGCGGAGAGATGAACTTCTCAACGAATATGAACGAGTCAAGATAAGCATTTGATCCGCCGACAGAAGCAGGCGATTGGGAGAGATGGAATTAAGACGCGACACGACAAAACCCTTGATGGAGGTTCAGGACCGAAGTAAGAAGGAGATCGTTGACGAATTGAGGCCCATAAAAGAAAGTTCTTTGAGAACGGGTTCATTGCCTGGTAGTTTTACAAGGGGGTTTTTCTTTCAAATATCATCGCCGGATTCCGTTCCCATGAGAATCTAAACCGATGTGAGTGAAAGCGATGATGCAGCTTCGACTATCACCACTGATAGCCTTGCGTCGTCCGAGGATGGTGGTAAGAGAGATCTGTTGTATGGAATTTATAAGGATTCTGGTGGTAGAATTTCCGTAGGCAACACTGAAGTGGTAGAGGATGATGATAATTTAATCGTCGGTTCGAATAGGTATGAATTAACTCCTGGACTGCGCAAATTGCTCCTTTTTGACAAGCCTGGAGATTACACAGATCAGGATTTCGACAATTACGGCGACATTCTGGTTCAGACCCACGCCATGAAGAGAAATAACGATGTCAGAGAAACGAGACCCAAAGCCAATAGAGGGTACAAGTGGACGAAGGTGGTGAAACCCATATGGGATATGAATAAGAAATTCGTCGAATCGGTGACTGGAAAAGGAGTGAGAACCACTTTTCTTCTGAGTGATTCTGATGCTCTGTCTCAGAGATTGAGATTGTTGATGGCAAGTCGATGCGCTGGTAATACTGGATTAGATAATGAGATAGTGAGCATATGCGACAAATTGTTTTGTTGAGGCAGAAGGTCTTGAATAAACAAGATTATAAAAGGCTGATGAATGGATTGAAGGACTGATATATATATATAATAAGTAGAGAGAACAAACAAAAAAAAAATAGATAAAATAAAAACAGTAAATTTTACATTAGAAAATAATAAAAAGTATTTAAACAACAAACGATTTACGATAAAAAAAAACAAAAATATATATTATAAAATAAAAATATGTTGGTGATAAAGAACAGGGGATACGTTAGAACTTACGTTCAAGGCGGTTCTGGCATCGTTGATTCTATAATGCGAGCATTCACGAGCAATGCAGATAGAAAACCACGTTTGAGGTCGGTAAGAAGACGGCTTTGGATGCTGGTAAGAAAGCTGCTTCCAAAGCTAATGGTAGGATCGCTTCTGTGGCTGGAAAGAGGGCAGCCGATGCGTTGATCGACAAGTTGTCCCAAAAGGAGAACACGTTCAAGTATTCCGACGGAGTGGATTGGTTGGAGATTTAAATTCCCAAAGGAAATTACAACATAGATGATTTGAACAATTACATTCAGCCGTGAATGAAGATGGATGGAAAGGGAAGCAACAAGATCAGACTCGCTCCCAATCCTAATACCCTACAGACGATGTTGGATTTGAAAACTAAACAGGATTTCAACACGGTCGATTCTATAGGCAAGATGCTGGGATTCGATCGAAAGATGTATCGAGGCCATGCAGCATCTGAAAATGCGGTTGACATTCTCGCAGTCAATAGCATTCTGGTGAATGTGGACGTGATTGCTGGAAGCTACATGAATGGTAGCGCTCAACCGACGATCTATTCCTTCTTTCCAAACGTGTCGCCGGGTTATAAAATCGTGGAATGACCTCGAAATTTAATTTATCTACCTGTGATTTTAGACACGTTGTATAGTCTCAAAACCACGTTGACGGATCAAAATGGTGAACTGTTAGATCTTCGTGGAGAGAGGGTAACGATACGATTTCACATAAGAGTAATGTAAAAAAGCAAAAAAAAAAAAAAAATTATTGTGTATATATATAAATAAGAAAATAAAATAAATGCAATATTAATTTTACAAAAATTATTTAATATATATAATTATCATTAAAACAAAAAAAACAACTGAACAAAATATATTTTAAAAAAAGAAATGTGACTGAATACGTGGTTAAAAACGTGAACATATCCAAAGGACAGAGGAAGAAACTTGAGAGAGCATTAACTCGAGGCGAGACGGTGAGATTCAAATTCACTCACGAAGATCTGACGAGTGGTGGTGATGATCGAATCGCCTGGACCAGAACTCAAAGCAAAAGGATGGAGAAAGCGATTGGTGATGGAAGAGGGTTGAAGTTGAGATTGAGTCCCGCTCAATTGAAATACAATTTGAAAATGAAAGGTGGTTTCCTATCGCTATTGGCAGGAATCACCACAAAAGCATTGCCCTTTGCAGCAAAAACATTACCCTTTCTCGGGCAGACTCTCGGCATGGGAGCTCTCTCAGAACTCACAAGTTCAGCAGTTGAGGAATTAATGGGTGGCAGCGGACTGTTTTTGAAGAAGGGAGGAGCCATGTGTCACGTCCACATAGACGACAACGGTGAAGGATTGTATCTAGAACCCGTTAGAGGTGGCAACTCTTTCAGTGGAAACTGTCTCTATTTGAAGAGTGGACAGAATGTTGAGCGACTCGGTGAGGGTTTGCTGTTTGGGGAGAATTCACCGTTTAAGAATATACCAATTTTGAGTATGTTATTATAATGTAAAAAAATTATATAATTATATAAAATATAAAAATATAAATCATAGAAAGAGTAAAAAAAATAATATAAAATGGATAAAAAGGTGGAAAAACAATTAGACGATAATTATCAATATCACAGGATAGAGTGTGAAAAAGATGTGGAAAAACAATTAGACGATAATGATGAATATCATGGGATAGAGTGCAAAAAAAGATGTAGAAAAACAATTAGACGATAATGATGAATATCACGGGATAGAGTGCAAAAAAGATGTGGAAAAACGATTAGACGCTAATGATGAATATTGCGGGATAGTGTGGGAAAAGATGTGGAAAAACAATTAGACGCTAATGATGGATATCTTAGGAAAGAACTGAAAAAAGAGTTTAAAAAAGATTGGAATAGATGGTTGAAATTTAAAAGAATGAGATGTTTTCCACCGCCACCACTACCTTCTGAAGAGAATGGTAATGATGTGAGTGTTACCAAAGAGATGCACCACATTCGTTCATAATTATGATATAGATAAACAAATGTGTTATTATAAAAAGCGTAATATATCACAAAAGAAAGAAAAGAAGAATTGACGCCGAAATTTGAGAAAAAAGGATACGTTACTATAATATATATGGGCGATGGTGAAGAAGAAGAAGAAGAAGAAGAACAACAAAAAAAAGAAAAAAAAAAGTAATGAGATCTAGAGATGTTCAACCTCTCTAGATCTCATTACTTTTTTTTTCTTCTTCTTTGCTAAAAATCAGTCTCTCTATTGTTTTATATTTCCAAGTCCGTTATTAGCATGTGACGGTCATGTCTTCTCCTTTTTCGAAAATGTGTTGAATGTTTATCTTTACTTTTGCGAGTTTTTTTACATCGCTGAGCGCTCTCTTACCACCCAATTAGTTCACGAGTTCGAGAGAGATTTTTGGATATATGTAAGTTCTGTAGGGCAACGACAAATCGTCCTTGTTGAATTCTCTGTCTTTGGCGATGACGATGTTCTGTAGATCACTTTGGTACTCGTAAAACAAATCGAGTGAGGCTTCATCCAATTTCAAAGGCATGCTATATTTGTCGTATTTGTACTGTAAGCCCTTCGTCTCGACCTTGTTCAATTCGATGGCGTCGTGTCATTGTAATCTATAGATTTTACAACAGAATTTCTTACACGTTTTGACTCGTTTCAATTTCAATTCGCATCTTTTAGGTGTTGTTGTTATGATCGATTATTTGTTTTTTTGTTTTATGAATTATTGCAAATAATATATATTTTTGAATTTTGTGTTTAAATAATAAATTTGTTAAAATAAAAAAGTTTTTTTTTTTACTCTCTCTCTCTCTCTCTCTCTCTCTCTCTCTCTCTCTCTCTCTCTATATATATATATATATATATATAAAAGTTTTTAATTTTTAATTTTCTTTAATGTGAAATTTTTTTTTTGTAAAAGTGTTTTTTTTCTCTTTATATAAATAAAAAGTTTTTTGAGGGAATTAAAACATATATATAAAAACTATTTGAAAACTTTTTAACAAATTATTATTTAAAACAAAATTCAAAAAAATATATTCTTACAAATGAGGCAAACAAATAAAAAAATGGAAAATTTATATGAGAAAACCGTACCTCAGCTAAACGAGATTTGTAAAGAATTAAACATTCCAAATTTTATAGAACCAAATCAAAAAAAATTGAAGTCAAGCAGGAGTATTGTTTGCGAGACGATGGAAAGAAAAAAATTGAAAGAGCGAAAGTGAATAAACTTAAACAGACTCGAATTGCGAAAAAAAATAAGCCAATGACAGTAACACCTGACAATAGAAAATGAAACGTGGAGCGTGATGAAATTAGACAGATCATGTGTGAGGAGTTTCATAGTTGGCTCAATGAAAAGGCAAATGAAATGTTGATAGCAGCGATGTCAAAAAATGCTTCGGTTGCGAAAAATGAGAAGAAAAAGTTAGTAAAAGGAATCGAAATGCCAACGTTGAAAAAAAAAAAAAAATTTCAGTTGTGAAAAATAAGAAGACGACTAAACGAAAAGCTGTCGAAGAACTTCAAGTTTCAAAGGAAAAAAAAAACTGAAATGAAAACGAGTGATGCAGTTCAAAATCTAGACAAACAAGATATATCAAACAAAATTCGATGAGCAATCGACGAAGGGAAAGGAGAAGAATATGTAGCACGAGTCATCATGGAAGCATTCCAAATGAATCCCATAGAATGGGAGAGTGCGATCAAAGGCATTTTAAAAACTTTTGACGTAGTTCCCTCGTTCAAGAAAGTCGATCTGAAATTGTTCATGGAATGGGTGAAGGAAAAAAGTATTGGATTTGTTTCATGAACACATGAACGTGGGACTAAAAATTAAGATGATACTCCATTGCGTGATGAATAAAATCGACATGAATTCCGGTGAGAGCATTGTGAAAAATGCATATTTCAGATCTAATGTCGAACCAGTATTTCGAGGTTCAGATTTATCAGACGTTTTCGAAATGATGAAAGACAAGATGCTGACGTCTCTCGCGAATTATCAACATGAAGGTAGTAATTGGGTGTTCTATGAGGTGTTGAAACTCGAAATCCATATAACTAAAAACGATTCATTGAAAGTGTCTTCCAATGCGGAATTACCGTATTTCTTAGCTAAAAAAAAGCTGTGATCAACGAGAGAAATAAAGATGATCAGTGTTTTAAATGGGCAGTCACCTCCACTTTATACCCCATCAAAATGCACTCTGATCGAGGAGACTTCTAAAAATCTTGATTGGACCAGAGTGACTTTTCCAACGCAGTTAAAACACATCAAACGTTTCGATGTTCAAAATCCCACCGTAGCAGTGAATGTCTTGGGATACGACGATGAAAAACAAATGATCTATCCTCTCAGACAGACCTCGTATCTCGAAAGAGAAAAGACAATTTTTATTATTGATTTCGAATGGTGACAATCATCATTATTGTTGGGTTAAAGATTCGAGCCGATTACTGTCGAGACAAAATAATAAACATGAACATAAGACATGTTTATGTTGCAACTGCATGAACGCATTTCGCAGCGAAAAATCGTTAGCGAAACATCAGGAATATTGCAACAAAAATCAAGGTGTCGCCGTCAAAATGCCTAAATCCAAAACCATCGTGAACTTTCAAAATCACAATAGAAGGTTATGTACGTGATTTCGAATGCTTCACCATGAAAATGAGTTCCTGCCAACCCGATGCTCTTCAAAGTTACGTCGAAAGATATCAAAAACACACGCCTTCGGGCTATTGCATTTATGTGAAATGTGCTTTCGACTCACAACACGACATGGGTCCCTTCACATACACGAAACGGTGCAAAGACGACGACGTGGCTCAAAGGTTCGTGGAAGAGTTAGAATAGAAAATTCAAATTTTATATGACAAATTCAAAACTCTGTCGGAAATGACAGAGCCATCGACATTGATTTTTATCTCTCCTGCATTGTTCAAACTCGTTCCAGTTATGGGTTCATATTCGTGAACCTCATATTCTTGAATAGTTTCATCTTTCACTATGCTTTGTGCGATATCTAGTATATTTGGCATTTTTGAATGTTTTTTTGTTTTTTTGTTTATTAATTAGCTTGCTTTTTTTTTATCTAAAAAATAGTTTTAAATATTTTTTGTTATTATTATTTTTTCTCTCCTTTATATATATATGTGTAAACAAGAAAATGTTAAAGAGAGTAAATAAAAAAAAAATTTTTTTTATTAAAACTTCGTCTTCAGCAATTGTTGTTCATAAAACTTTCTGATGATTTCTTCACCATCCAAAGCTTCGATTTCGTAAGTCACTGGATCGGTGTGAAATATTCTGACTATCATGAAGATTTCCAAGGTCCATCGAGGAGTGTAACCCTTTTTGAAGTGCTTCTTATAAGCATAGATTCTCACTCGATCACCGATCGCAAATTTCGGCGGTCTAGACTTCTTCCTGATCTTAGATCTCTCGGGATATAGATTCTCGTAGACCCGTTTTTCGTTTCGAGGATCGCTAGCTTCTGCGGGAGTCATCTTAATCGATCTGTGTCGCGTGTGGTTGTAATCTTCAACCAGACCGTTCAGAAAGTATATGTATTTCTTGGTCGAATTCACTGTGAAGTGTCTGTGCATCTTTTCCTTCATCGTTCGATTCCAATGTTCCAAGACGTTGGCTTTCTCTTCGTTTTTGAACGAGTAGAGATTGACCAATCGACGAACGTCCTCATTGTAGAATTCCTTCCCCTTATCCACCCACAATTTATTCGGTTTTCAAGAAGACAAGACCTCAGAGCCTCGGCGATTCAAGGTCCCGATTTATTCTTAAAAGCTCTGATGCAACCATATTTGGAAAACACGTCGATGACTGTCAATAGATATTTGACACCCTCATTCCACCTCGAAAACGATCTCATGTCGACCAAGTCGGCAGACCAAATGTCATCCAAACCCTTCACGAACACCCTTCTCTTTCGAAATTTATGCATGATGGGTTTGTGTAACTCCTCGGCCAATTCGCTCGTCAATAATCATTTCTTCTTCTTTTCCGAAGCACCTTTTTTTTTTGAACAACCCATCCAAATCGATGTTTCGCACCGATCAGATTGCCGACCAGCGAACGTTCTATCTTCTCTCTCCTGGTCAGATTCGATATACCTCTCAATTTCGCCAACATGTTTTTATCGCAGACGTCATTGCGAGTCTTAGTGTCAGGATGTCCGGCGTAGCACAGATCGTGATCTTACGTGGTTGCGTCCACCCTATTCACAGGTTTGCTCCAAGGTTTAGGATTCAGATTGGCGTTGAGCCTCTTGTTCAATTTTGTTCCGGGTCCTATTGTGCTGTTTTTTGATAAATGGAGTCGGGGGTTTGTCGTCCAACAGGGGTTAATTCCATATTACTTATTTGCTCTCTCTGTGGTGGTTGTCTCCACCAGTGATTAGAGTGTCAGGTAGCACGAGATCTAGTAACGGTTGATTGAATTGTTGTCAAGTTTCACTGAGGGAAATGCACACACCAGCGATTTCCTGAATCGATACAAGATTTCAGAGGTTGCATGATTTTTTCGTGTTGTGTATGAATTGAAGTGGGTGATCTGGACCGTCGAAAAAGTCAGTTCGAGATAGGATTTCACTGGGGTAGGTTGTTTGGCTTTTCTCTGGAAGGTTTGGGAAGAGCCGGCTGGTCATGAGTTTAAATAGTAATTCCTTGGAGTTCCGGAATGAGAAACTGAACACCGAATTCTCTGTGCCATTGGTGAGACCGGGATAGTTATTTAGGAATTTATTTGGTATTCTTTTTTCTCCGTTTGTCGGATCAATGGAATCAGAGTTAAGTAAGTTTTAGAGTAGTTTTTTTTCTCTGGAACTCCGGGAATATTTTTTTGAAGAATTTCGCCTTCGACAAACTTTTGTCGAGTGTGAGTTCTTCTTGTTGGGTAGTCACCGAGTGTGCGGGGTGTCAGAGATGGCAGCGCGGAGGTGACTCCTTAGTTATATGTGGAAGACTTCACACTCGACGAACTCTGGTTCTTCGAGGGTGAAAGCTTCTTACTTGATTGAGGCCTGATTATTGATATTTGGTATGACACCTATGGAGGAGCAGCGGTGACTCCTTATTTATATGTGGAAGACTTCACACTCGACGAACTCTGGTTCTTCGAGGGTGAAAGCTTCTTACTTGATTGAGGCCTGATTATTGATATTTGGTATGACACCTATGGAGGAGCAGCGGTGACTCCTTATTTATATGTGGAAGACTTCACACTCGACGAACTTTGGCTCTTCGAGGGTGAAAGCTTCTTACTTGATTGAGGCCTGATTATTGATATTTGGTATGACACCTATGGAGGAGCAGCGGTGACTCCTCATTTATATTTGGAAGACTTCACACTCGACGAACTCTGGTTCTTCGAGGGTGAAAGCTTCTTACTTGATTGAGGCCTGATTATTAATATTTGGTATGACACCTATGGAGGAGCAGAGGTGACTCCTTATTTATATGTGGAAGACTTCACACTCGACGAACTTTGGCTCTTCGAGGGTGAAAGCTTCTTACCTGTGTAGTCCTGATCATTACTATTGGGAGATAACATCTATGGAGGAACGAAGGTGACTCCTCCTTTATATTGGAAGACTTCACACTCGACGAACTCTGGTTCTTCGAGGGTGGAAGCTTCTTATGACAGTTCCCTTTGGTCATTGGTACGTCCTCTATGGGAGAATAGTAGTCTCCTAATATTATATTAGAAAATCTGGGTGGCCTGGACATAATAAAAAGGGCCTTGTTTATCGGATTCTTGATATTTTTTTTTTCTCTAGCCTCCGAATTTCAGCCCAATTTAAGATAGTGAAACAAACGCTTTTTGGATATGTAATAATGTTTAATTTCATTCAATAAATTATACCATAACATTTCTTAGTGTTGAATTATTGTTACCTTGCTACATCTTGATGGTTTGTAGTTTTTAATTTCAGTCTAAAGGTGGGTCATCTACCCGAGAACTTTATGTGGGGCTCCGACCTACCCATTATAACTGCGATCCCTTTTCCTTATTTTAAAGCCCGGTCGGAAACGCAAATGTTAAATATCTCTTATAAAATAGTTCGACCATCTGGGGTGATGTGGTTTTAGAAACCGCACCGCCTCGGCTGATCGAACTGTTTTTGGGAGGGAGAAATTGAATCTAGACTTGTGTTGGGTTGGGGATAGTGGATTCGTCACAGTTATTGGCGTCGCCGACAGGATATTTTATGATACCATAAGACTGATGTATAGAAATTTAATACAGGTAAATTGTTTGGTATTGGTTCAAATTTAATATGGCTACGGGAATTTCGGAAGGGCTGGATGAATACTTGGGGGCATCTAAAAAGTTAACTGATTTGGCTACAAATCCAGATATTAGCACACCAAGGAGATACCCCATGGCTGAGGCTCTAGATTTTTTTCAAGAAACACCAGAGGCCACTCCTACGTCTTTTAATGAAAATGTAGAAATTCAAGTGAGTGAAATTCCAAAACATAATGGTTTGGACAATGGAATTCATAAACAGGTAGGAAGTTCTGCGCGTGAATTTTGTAGAAGAAGAGCTTCGGGTGCCATTCCTAAGAAAGTTAAAACTCCTCTTGCGAGGGTCAGCTATCAAGATAAGGGTGATCGGGCGTTAGTGGCACCGGGTGCGGACCTTCCTGCTCTTAAGGAACGTCCATCCAAAAGTGGTGAACAATATAACGGGCCCAGAAAACCGGTGGTTACACCAGAAACATTTAATGGGTCCACCAATGTGGTTGATTGGGTGAAGCATTTTGAAAAATGTGTAGAAATCAATGAATGGTCAGAGGTGGTGGCTTGTAGATTTTTGGTAGTTTCATTAAGAGGGGCCGCATTGCAATTTTACGAAGATCTAGATAGTAATGATAAGATTGGCCTAAAACAAATATTAAAAAGTTTGATAGATCGATTTGATCCCTTTAGAGGTACGGCAATTTATAGGTCACAATTGCGTTCAAGAAGGCGAACCGCTCGAGAAACACTCCCCGAGCTGGCTAGTAGTATACGTAGATTGGTAAAGAAAGCTTACCCTTCAGCCCCATCCATTTTAAGGGACGATTTGGCAAAAGAAGCTTTTGTTGAAGCCATAACGGATAAAGACGTTCGGATGCAGGTGTTGCGTGGAAAACCCGAGACGTTGGATGCCGCGGTTCGTTTGGCATTAGAGGAAGAATCATATAGGAGAGTGGAAGTTGCTTCCACTGTCCAACCTTCTGACAACGAAGCTGTTAATTCCGAGCAATTGGAATTATTAACTCAGACGCTGACTGATCTGCGGTTTCAGATTGATGATTTGCGCAAAGAACAAAGGGAAATGAGACGCGAATTTTTAGAACAATTGGGGAAGGAGGATGGAATTGACAAAATAGCGGAAATACAAAATACTCGGGAAGATTTTTCTCGTGGACGTGGTCGAGGAAATGTTCGTCGGAATTATGGGGGTCGAAGAGGTGGAAGGTGGAATAATAGGCAAGGTTTAAAAGAATAAGAGCTGGGGTTGGGGTCAAACCTCAGCTCCAACAGAATGGGGCCCACCCTGAGAAAAAGATTGGTCATTTTTTTCTTCCCTTAACCATTTGTGACAAAGAGGTAAAATTTTTGCTGGACACTGGATCAGCCATTAGCATATTAAGTACTAAGGTATTGGAAGAGGTATTTGGAAAGGATTCTTCAGAATTACAAGCAGCTCCTAGAGAGGTTTGTGGAGCTAGCGGACAACCCTTGCAGGTGCCAGGAGTTATCAACCTTCCCATTAATATAGGTAATAATAGTTTTGATCAAGAGTTTTATGTTGCCGAGTTATCATTTGAGGGAATATTGGGGGTTGATCTGATGACTGCCCTAGACTTAGACATTTATCTGGGGAGGAATTGTGTTAAATTAGCAGGAAAAGAAATTCCCCTAAATTTTGGCAATAACAACGATAGTAATGAGGTCATGCTTATTGAAAATGTAACTATACCTCCATCTTCCGAGATTATAATTAATGGTAAGGTAAGTAATGTTTCTCTTTTAGAGGGAATTTGTGAGGTAGATCAAAAATTTTCAGAAAAACATAATGGGATTATGGTTGGGCGAAGTTTTGTGGGTACTTCAAATGGAGATGTTGTGCCAATGAGGTTAGTAAATACCACCGGGGTACCCCAGTCCTTGAAAAAAGGTGAAACAGTGGCAGTATTCCAGCAAGGGGAGGTTCTGGGAAATAGTGTAATTCAAGAAAATGTAAAACAAGAAAATGTTGATAAGTATTTTCTCCAGCAAACAATTGATGAAACTGTTTTGACTACGGATCAGGTATTTCAAGTTAAAATGCTTCTTGATAGAAATGAGTCGGTTTTTATCCGCCATGATAAAGATTTAGGTCGAACAAGTATTATAAAACATGATATTGACACGGGTAAACATCCACCCATAAAACAAAGAGCCTATAGACTTCCTGTACATAAGCGACAGGAAGTTGATAGGCAGTTACAAGAAATGTTAGAACAGGGGATAATACAACCCTCGGATAGTCCGTGGGCGGCCCCCATTGTCCTGGTTAAAAAAAAAGACGGTAGCCTACGCTTTTGTGTAGACTATCGTAAGTTAAATGCTGTAACTCGGAAGGATGCATATCCCTTGCCACGCATTGATGACAGCCTTGAAGGAATGCAGGGGGCCAGTTGGTTCTCTACATTAGATTTGGCTTCAGGGTATTGGCAGGTGGAGATGGCTTCCTCAGCTCAAGAAAAAACTGCCTTTAGTACAGGTAAAGGGCTTTATGAGTTCAAGGTACTCCCTTTCGGGCTTTCTGGGGCTCCCCATTCCTTTCAGAGGCTTATGGAGCTCGTTTTGAAGGGCCTTCATTGGAAGACCTGTCTGATATATCTGGATGACATAATTATTTATGCTAAAACTTTCCAAGAACATGTAGAAAGGTTGGAAGAGGTGTTCACAAAAATTAAGGAAGCTGGTTTGAAACTCAAGCCTTCTAAATGTGCTCTTTTTAGAAAACAGGTATCTTTTTTGGGCCATATCGTGTCCTCAGAGGGGATACGGGCTGACCCAGAAAAGATAGCTAGGATTAAGGATTGGCTGATTCCAGGATGTGTCAGAGATATACGCAGTTTTGTCGGTTTGTGTTCTTATTACAGAAAATTTATTTTGAACTTCTCTGATTTGGCTGGTCCCCTGTTGGAATTAACTAGAAAGAATGTAAAATTTGAGTGGAATAAGGCTAGAAAAGAATCTTTTGAAATTTTAAAGAATAAACTATGTGAGAGTCCAATCTTGGGATTTCCAAATTTTGAGCAAGAGTTTATTTTGGACACAGATGCGAGTGATCAGGCTAGTGGGGCTGTGTTGTCTCAGTTAGTTAACGGACAGGAGAAGGTAATTGCATATTTTAGTAAAGTGCATTCTCCTCCAGAACGTAATTATAGTGTCACTCGGAAAGAGCTATTGGCAGTTATTAAAAGCATTAAAAATTTTCGCCATTAAATGATAGGAAAACACTTTACTCTGCGCACCAATCATGGATCTTTGAGGTGGTTGTTTAATTTTAAAGAACCAACGGGGCAAGTGGCTCGTTGGCTGGAATATTTGAGTGGATTTGACTTTTCTATCATCCATCGTAGAGGAGAGCAACATAAGAATGCCGACGCCTTGAGTAGGATATCTTTGGAGACTAATGCTATTGATTTGTCTCCAGGAGGTGTAATTTCGGTTGATGATCAGATGAGTGATCCAATATTAAAGAAATTGTTTGAAAATAAAACAAATGATTCTAAGCCGTCGGCTGAGCAAATGAAGGGTGAAGAATTAATATTTAAAAAATATGTAGCCCAATGGGAACAAATTGTTGTTAGGCAAGGTATGCTTTATCGAGAATGGTTGGAATTTGGAAAGGAAAATAAATTTTTGTGGATTGTTCCTGGGAAACTAAAACCTGAAATTTTAAAACATTGCCATGATTCCGTGGTGGGAGGCCATTTAGGTATGATGAAAACCTATTTGAAAATTAGGCAAAGATTTTTTTGGATTGGTCTAAAGAAGGATGTAGAACAGTGGGTGCAGACTTGTGAGGTGTGTCAACGTCGGAAAAGTCCCAACAAAGCGTTAAAGGCCCCCCTGGTTACCGACCGTGTTTCGGAACCGATGGAGAGGGTTGCACTTGATGTATTGGGTCCCCTACCGGAATCTGTGAGTGGAAACATTTACATTCTGGTTGTTTCTGACTATTTCTCTAAATGGACTGAAGCCTATGCCATGCCTAATCAGCGTGCAAGTACAATTGGAGAAATATTGGTTAAAGAGTGGATATCCCGTTTTGGTATGCCTAAGTTTATCCATTCTGATCAAGGGGCCAACTTTGAGTCTGAATTGTTTTTGGGAATCTGTAAATATTTTGAGATTTCCAAGACAAGAACATCTCCATATCACCCTCAGTCTGATGGCCAGGTTGAGCGCTTCAACAGAACATTGATAGCTATGCTAGCATGTTTTGTTGAAGATAATCATAACGACTGGGAATACTATCTACCTTTTGTTATGATGGCTTATCGTAGTGCTGTTCATGAGACCACGGGCCTTACTCCAAATATGATCCTTTTTGGGAAAGAAATCCGATTACCTATTGAATTTATGGCTGGTAAAGTTCCTGATAAGGATCTTAGTCGAGTTCAATATGTGATGGATTTGGAAAATAGAATGGCAACCATTTTCCAGTTTGTGAGCAGTAAGTGTGAAACTGCTATTAAACATAGGAAAAGGTTGTACGACCGTAGAGTTCATGGAAGACCTTATGAGGTTGGTGATAAAGTGTGGCTATATATTTCAAAAATAAAGCAAGGTCAAACCCCCAAATTTGCTAAATATTGGTTTGGGCCATTTGTGGTTAAAAAGCGACTCTCTGATGCAAATTATGTTATTTGTAGAGAGCATGGTGGTCGGCTGCAGGTGGTCCACTTTAATAGATTAAAAAAATGTTTTGAACGACCTAATATGGGAACAAGTGTAGACAATTCAGGAGATTCTGGTAGGTTACCTTTTTCGGAACTCATTGATCGGGAGGAAGATTCTGACCAGTCGGCTCAGGGCAGTTCCAGCAACTTAAACAATCCTGCCCCTAGCGGAGATCCTGTCACCCACCGGGGGCGAAGGGTCCGTCGTCCCCGCTGGTTGAACTCAAATGAGTACGATCTGTCTTAAAAAAAAAAAAAAGATTTGTATTTATTATTCTGGAATGACCCCGGTCTAAATTCGGTGATTTTATGATTTAAGATTTGGCTTAATGAATTCATTTGGCGAGAACTCTAGCTCACGAGCAAAGATAAGATTTGCTAAATTTTTGATGTGGTGCCCAGTGATCATGGGAAAATTGTTAAATTACCCGGAGTGTGCCTTATATGTCGATGCAAGGGTTAAATTATGTCTTCCATTTGGAAGTTGTAATTAATAGGCAAGGAGGAATGGTGCTGGGGATCCAAGGAAGGGTTAATGGGCGGAGACAAAATAAACTGCAAATTCATTTGAATTTGCTGTTCGATTCATTTGGAAACTTTTGAATCAGAATTGTTCAATTTTGACTTTCAAACAGTCATATATAGGACAAGTTGTAGGGTCATTGGACCGGTGGTTATGTCCTATGGTAGTGGATTGGATAAAGTAAAGATTGATAAATGATATAGTATTCTCATGGGTCACATAATGTAGGGAAAGGATGGAAATCAATTGATTCCATGGTTTCCCTTATGGGGTGTCGTAATGGAGGTGTTCCATTAGGAAAAATTGTGTAAACGAACACCCTAACTCAGCGCAATTCTAAAAATGTAAAAAAATTACCTTAGTAATCTCAAAAATACTAGCGCTATTTGTGTTTTGTAAATGTGACCCCTGGGAATTACACTTGGAAATGCTCGTGAGCGGGAGCATTATACGCTAGTGAAATTGAGCCAGTAGAAGAGTGATTCCAAATACGTCGTTTATTTTGGTGTGACTTGCATGGCGCGCATGTGGGATGGGCATTTGGGTTGGGGGTTAGGTATGATTGTGTCTGATGGGTGGTGGTTGATGTTGCTAGGGTAAGAATGGGTTTCGTAAGTAATTTATGATGGCGTCGCCAGTATGTAACTTTTCGTAAGTGATGTGTCCGTGGTAAATATGCAAGACCACCAGAAATTTACGACTTAAAAATTTGGATTGCTTGGAAACCTATTGGTTGTAGTTTGACTGAGTTACAGAAAGATTGTTTTTTTTTTTTTTTTTTAATACTGGAGGTCATTCCTTTCATGTAATGTAACTAATAAATTACATAAATTAATTTCAGCTGTTGGAAACAGAAAATTGCGAAATTTTGTATACTGCTGTGGTGTTCCTTTTTTTTGTTTTAGGTTGAGGGAGGTATTTGGTGGCGATGAATCCAGATGATACTGATGTTGTCCATTGACATTGAAATTATGTATGTGTGTCATGGTATTTGATGGCGATGAATCCAGACGATACTGATGTTGTCCATTGACAGTGAAATTATGTATGTGTATCATGGTATTTGATGGCGATGAATCCAGACGATACTGATGTTATCCATTGACATTGAAATTATGTATGTGTATCATGGTATTTGATGGCGATGAATCCAGACGATACTGGTAGTTGTCCAGTGACAGTGAAATTATGTATGTGTATCATGGTATTTGATGGCGATGAATCCAGACGATACTGATGTTGTCCATTGACATTGAAATTATGTATGTGTATCATGGTATTTGATGGCGATGAATCCAGACGATACTGGTAGTTGTCCAGTGACAGTGAAATTATGTATGTGTATCATGGTATTTGATGGCGATGAATCCAGACGATACTGATGTTATCCATTGACATTGAAATTATGTATGTGTATCATGGTATTTGATGGCGATGAATCCAGACGATACTGGTAGTTGTCCAGTGACAGTGAAATTATGTATGTGTATCATGGTATTTGATGGCGATGAATTCAGACGATACTGATGTTGTCCATTGACATTGAAATTATGTATGTGTATCATGGTATTTGATGGCGATGAATCCAGACGATACTGGTAGTTGTCCAGTGATAGTGAAATTATGTATGTGTATCATGGTATTTGATGGCGATGAATCCAGACGATACTGATGTTATCCATTGACATTGAAATTATGTATGTGTATCATGGTATTTGATGGCGATGAATCCAGACGATACTGGTAGTTGTCCAGTGACAGTGAAATTATGTATGTGTATCATGGTATTTGATGGCGATGAATCCAGACGATACTGATGTTGTCCATTGACATTGAAATTATGTATGTGTATCATGGTATTTGATGGCGATGAATCCAGACGATACTGATGTTGTCCATTGACATTGAAATTATGTATGTGTATCATGGTATTTGATGGCGATGAATCCAGACGATACTGGTAGTTGTCCAGTGACAGTGAAATTATGTATGTGTATCATGGTATTTGATGGCGATGAATCCAGACGATACTGATGTTATCCATTGACATTGAAATTATGTATGTGTATCATGGTATTTGATGGCGATGAATCCAGACGATACTGATGTTGTCCATTGACATTGAAATTATGTATGTGTATCATGGTATTTGATGGCGATGAATCCAGACGATACTGGTAGTTGTCCAGTGACAGTGAAATTATGTATGTGTATCATGGTATTTGATGGCGATGAATCCAGACGATACTGATGTTATCCATTGACATTGAAATTATGTATGTGTATCATGGTATTTGATGGCGATGAATCCAGATGATACTGATGTTTGTCCATTGACGGTGAAATTATGTATGTGTATCATGGTATTTGATGGCGATGAGTCCGGGCGGTACTGATGTTGTCCATTGACATTGAAATTATGTATGTGAGTCATGGTATTTAATGGCGATGAATCCAGATGATACTGATGTTTGTCCATTGACATTGAAATTATGTGTGTGTATCATGGTATTTGATGGTGATGAAACCAGACGATATTGATGGTTGTCCAGTGACAGTGAAGTTGTGTAGGTGTATCATGGTATTTGATGGTTATGAGTTCAGACGATATTGACAGTTGTCCATTAACATTGACTCTTGAATGTGAATTGGTTCTTGTAAACCTTCCTAATTTAACTTTGCTTTTTAGGATTTAATTTTGACTCCTTAAAATGGAGGGTCTGGTGATTGGACACAGTTTTGTGGCGAGATTGTACCGATTTTTATTATTGTGCCCAGAAGTATGGCATTGTACCATACCGTTTGCCTCCGTGAAATTTGTTGGGATACCTGGGGGAAAGATTAGCCATTTGCAAAATATTAATGTCAGAGGGGCTAGATGGATAGTTCTTCAGATTGGGGGTAATGATATTGATTGCGCTACATTCTCTTTTGAATGTTTCCTGCGGGACCTCCGAGAATTGCTAAAGAAATGGAAGCTTGCTGGGGTGAAGAAAATAACATTAGGTAGTATATTTCCTAGAGTAAAGCCCCGAAATGTATCTTATGAGATTTATGAGTTTAGACGTATGGCTGTCAATGATGCTTTTAAGGCTGTAGGTGATGAAGATATTTTATATTTTCACCATCGACAGGTTTATCCTCATCATTTTCTGTCAGATGGTGTACATCTCCGGCCGAATGCACAAAAGAATTTTTGGGATAGAATAAAAAGGAAAATTTACCAGATGTTATAATTTAAAACCCACTAGTCAGGGTGATTGGGAATGTGTTGATGGTTTATTAAGTGGGAAAGAAGTGATTAATGTGAAAGTTGGAGATATTTCACATTGACCTTGATGGCAATTGTTGGCTCTGTTGATGGTTCGATTGGGCATGGTATGGTGATTCCTTGTTGGGCTCACTATGCTGCCCAAGCGAAGCATTAATTGCAACTGTTTTGAATTGGAAATATGGAGTTGGCGATTGAGAAATAGAGTTCCGGGATTCATAAAAATATTGGATAATTGTTTTCTAATCTAGAATGATTCAAGCGCGCCAACAATAAATGGATCTTGTGGCTGTTGTCTGGGTTGTCGTGATGAAAAGGATACAGTAGTGTGCAGGGTTTCCAAGATAGTTTTTGGCGCTGCGAGCAGCATCATCTGGACGATGATAAAATTCATATGTAGTAAATTATGGGTAGTGTTCCAATGAAGTATGGTCCGTTTAATTGTTTTATAAATATATAAGTTATAGTGGTGGCTTTCTTCGGATCAGGGATTTAACTAATCCAGGCGGTAACATCTCTTATCGCATGTCAGTGATCGTGGCGGTAAGCGGTTTCAATTTTTATTGAAATTGGTCGGTGGTTGGATTTCTGTATCCCAGGCCTGCCTACCGCTGTATAAAACATAAAATGTGATGGCGGATTATTCCATCAGATGTAGCACTTCCCATGCCTAAAGATTTAATCTAGATAGTAGGTATGAACAGATCGTACTCAATTTTTTTTTTCGGACCCATTTTTTTTTGTGTAAATATAGTCATTATAAATCATTAATCATTTTTTTTTTATTTTTATCTTTATTAATAAGAAATCAAAAACACTATCTGAGCCATCCAAAAACGAGGACGTTTACCTTGGGGTGGGGGTAGTGTGCTGTTTTTTGATAATTGGAGTCGGGGGTTTGTCGTCCAACAGGGGTTAATTCCATATTACTTATTTGCTCTCTCTGTGGTGGTTGTCTCCACCAGTGATTAGAGTGTCAGGTAGCACGAGATCTAGTAACGGTTGATTGAATTGTTGTCAAGTTTCACTGAGGGAAATGCACACACCAGCGATTTCCTGAATCGATACAAGATTTCAGAGGTTGCATGATTTTTTCGTGTTGTGTATGAATTGAAGTGGGTGATCTGGACCGTCGAAAAAGTCAGTTCGAGATAGGATTTCACTGGGGTAGGTTGTTTGGCTTTTCTCTGGAAGGTTTGGGAAGAGCCGGCTGGTCATGAGTTTAAATAGTAATTCCTTGGAGTTCCGGAATGAGAAACTGAACACCGAATTCTCTGTGCCATTGGTGAGACCGGGATAGTTATTTAGGAATTTATTTGGTATTCTTTTTTCTCCGTTTGTCGGATCAATGGAATCAGAGTTAAGTAAGTTTTAGAGTAGTTTTTTTTCTCTGGAACTCCGGGAATATTTTTTTGAAGAATTTCGCCTTCGACAAACTTTTGTCGAGTGTGAGTTCTTCTTGTTGGGTAGTCACCGAGTGTGCGGGGTGTCAGAGATGGCAGCGCGGAGGTGACTCCTTAGTTATATGTGGAAGACTTCACACTCGACGAACTCTGGTTCTTCGAGGGTGAAAGCTTCTTACTTGATTGAGGCCTGATTATTGATATTTGGTATGACACCTATGGAGGAGCAGCGGTGACTCCTTATTTATATGTGGAAGACTTCACACTCGACGAACTCTGGTTCTTCGAGGGTGAAAGCTTCTTACTTGATTGAGGCCTGATTATTGATATTTGGTATGACACCTATGGAGGAGCAGCGGTGACTCCTTATTTATATGTGGAAGACTTCACACTCGACGAACTTTGGCTCTTCGAGGGTGAAAGCTTCTTACTTGATTGAGGCCTGATTATTGATATTTGGTATGACACCTATGGAGGAGCAGCGGTGACTCCTCATTTATATTTGGAAGACTTCACACTCGACGAACTCTGGTTCTTCGAGGGTGAAAGCTTCTTACTTGATTGAGGCCTGATTATTAATATTTGGTATGACACCTATGGAGGAGCAGAGGTGACTCCTTATTTATATGTGGAAGACTTCACACTCGACGAACTTTGGCTCTTCGAGGGTGAAAGCTTCTTACCTGTGTAGTCCTGATCATTACTATTGGGAGATAACATCTATGGAGGAACGAAGGTGACTCCTCCTTTATATTGGAAGACTTCACACTCGACGAACTCTGGTTCTTCGAGGGTGGAAGCTTCTTATGACAGTTCCCTTTGGTCATTGGTACGTCCTCTATGGGAGAATAGTAGTCTCCTAATATTATATTAGAAAATCTGGGTGGCCTGGACATAATAAAAAGGGCCTTGTTTATCGGATTCTTGATATTTTTTTTTTCTCTAGCCTCCGAATTTCAGCCCAATTTAAGATAGTGAAACAAACGCTTTTTGGATATGTAATAATGTTTAATTTCATTCAATAAATTATACCATAACATTTCTTAGTGTTGAATTATTGTTACCTTGCTACATCTTGATGGTTTGTAGTTTTTAATTTCAGTCTAAAGGTGGGTCATCTACCCGAGAACTTTATGTGGGGCTCCGACCTACCCATTATAACTGCGATCCCTTTTCCTTATTTTAAAGCCCGGTCGGAAACGCAAATGTTAAATATCTCTTATAAAATAGTTCGACCATCTGGGGTGATGTGGTTTTAGAAACCGCACCGCCTCGGCTGATCGAACTGTTTTTGGGAGGGAGAAATTGAATCTAGACTTGTGTTGGGTTGGGGATAGTGGATTCGTCACACTATGAAACTAACCCAGCAGATGCATTTCGAAAGGTAGATTATTGATCATTTTATTCACGACGGCTTTACCTCTGCTCGTTTTTTTTGACGAATCGAGTCTTGATCACACCACACACATTGCAAATTCCGCGAAGCATCTGTCTGTCACTTTTAGTTCGTACTTCTCGAGCATTACCCGTCTCGGTAACTCTCTTACACTTTACGCAATACATTTTTTTAAATAAATAAATACATTTATTTAAATTAATTTTGAATTTATTTTTTATATTATATATAAATTTAATATTTTTAATTCTCTTCTTATTATATATATATATATTTTTTCAATCGCTGCTCTTGAGTTCTATCAACTTACCAAATTCCTCTCTGGCCTCTTTCCTCCCTTTTTCCACAAGAGAATCCTTCGTCTCTTCCTTGATGATCTGACGGGTCTTGATTCTCACGGCTTCTTTCATAGCATCGTATTTCGTTTTCTCGCTCAATATCGTGAAGTATTCTCCGTCCGATATCCTACCATCTTTCAATGCCATTGAGATCATTTTGGATATCGTGTCGATCTTGTAGTCGGCCACGACGCGAATCTTTTTGTGTTTCCTAGCCTTCAGATATAATTTCCTACTCAAAAAGTTTCTGAGAGTGCTAAACAATCTGGCGGCGAGAGCTACTCCTTCTATGGTCAACACGATCGGAACGCTGACTGCGGTCAACAAAAATCCGATGCCGGCCGCGTGTCAACCCATGGAAGTCGTGATGAGTGTCATGTGGACCACGTTGACGAATTTCATGAGACGTGAATACTTCTTCTTGAGAGAACGACGAGAATCTCACTCTAGAGTCAGATACAATTGGATTCTACTGATTTGCTCGATGTGATACCTCTTTCCTCTTTCTTTTTCTTCTGGCGATGGCGCCGATGGCAAAACGCCGTTTGGCTTCTCATCCTCGTCGTCATCTAACGTCAGATACAATTTATTTCTGGTTCTCATTTTTGTTTTTTTCTTTCTAATATTAGATAAAAATTTATGCATGTATTTATTTTATTTTCTATTCCCCCTTATTTATATCAACAAAGAAAACTTAGACCTATGCTTCCACCAGCAATAATTTCAAGACGTGTCCCCTGTCTTCTAAAGTCAGACTTCTACGCGCCAATTTCATTTCTTCCGAATCTGTGGGCTTGTCTCGACCCTTACAGAAGATTAATCTCTTTCAAAACTTGATCATGTCATCGATTCGAATGCTGGTTCGAAATACTTGATGACTATATCTTTCCTTCCCATCGTCAAACACGAATGATCCTTGTGATCGAAATCTAGATGATCCCGACACCCAACGCATCGTTCTAACAAGAGGCGACCTAGTTCTTCATTCACGCAGAGTGCGAAGGTTCTCATCAGCATTTTTAAAAGAAACCTTGCTCTCATAATCTGGGAATCGCTCATGATTTACATATATTTTATTATCTATTCGATTCAATATCTTTTTTTTTAAATAACTATTTATTTATATATTTGTTTTTCTCTCCTATATATATCAATCACTTTTTTATTTCCTATCGACAAAACTGATTCTATTACGATTCACCTCACAAAACTCGCGAGGATTTGACGTTTTCATCAGTTCCCTCCAATGATTTCATCAGTTCCCGATCACTAACAGCGATGTCAAAACGTGGACGGACGATTTCCATCAGTTCTAATTTTCCAAACTCAAGTTTTTTTCATTTGGTTTGGAAAAAATCCTCGACGAGTAACTTCACTTTACACCCACTTCGCGCCGTTGGCGAACATAGGGAAAACGTTTTGAGATTTTTCCTGGTGTAGAATCCGCAAATCGTTTTCACCTATCGGATCGCACCCTCGACCGTCCGGAACGTGATCGTGAACATCGGTGGTCCAGAACCGGCAAACCGCATTTTGATGATGTACCGGAAGCCGCAATCAGTTTGGAAAAAAAATTCTCGATGAGTAACTACACTTTACACCCACTTTTCACCGTTGGTGAACGTCGAGAAAACGTTTTGAGATCGATTTTTCCTGGACTAGAATTGGCAAATCGGTTTCACCGATCGGATCGAACCCTCGACCGTTCGAAACGCGATCACGAACTTTGGTGGCCCAGAATTGGCAAACAGCATTTTTGATGCTGGTCGAGAATCGGCAAAGCGTTTTTTGCCGGTGTTCGCCAACGATAGATCGAAGATCTGATCCACAATGGGAACGTCGAGAAAATTTTTTAAATTTACGTTTTCTTCGAATTTCGTACATTTTTCCCTTCTGGGCGATGTGTCGAATTTCACTCGTTCGCCAACGGCTGTTTGAACGGTTAAAAGTGCGAGGAACTGCGTTTGCCGATTCTGGACCACTATGTAAAAACAACATTTTTTACACTCTGTACATGATTTAACACTGAATCCCTATGGCGGTACACGTACATGTACGTGTACGTGTACGTTTTTGTGTACATGTGGCCTAGAATCGGCCGTTTATACCTACTAACCTCATTTAATGTTGATCGGGTTGCAAATATGGCTGCAGTTTCAATTGCAGCTTATAGTTACTATAGAAACCCTATTGGAAATCACATTTTCATCTTCTTCTCCAGAACTACTGAGCTGACATGAACCAAACCTGGCAGGGATAGTCTATGGCAGGTCTTCTACAAACTCTCCTCATTTTGTTACCAAGCATCGAAAAACATGGCTGCCAGAAGCATTGTTTGATTCTCATTGGTGGATTTTAAAAAATCTTCTCCTCTGAAACCACAGGGCCAAATGTTTTGAAACTTTACATGGTTGAGGACTGGGACACCCTCTACCAAAATTCCTCATTTAATGTTGATCCTGTTGCAAACAGGGCAACAATTGCAGCTTGTAGTTACTTTTGAAACCCTGCGGGAAATCACATTTTCATCTTCTTCTCTGGTACTACTGAGCCGACGTGAACCACACTTTCCAAGAATGGTCTATAGGAGGCCCTCTACAAACAATCCTCCTTTTGTTCCTGTTGCTTCACAAATTTGGCCATCAGAGACATTCTCTGATTCTGATTGATGGATTTTGAAAAAATCTTCCCCTCTGAAATACAAGGTCAAATGTTTTGAACTTTCACATGATCAATGACTGGGACCCCCCCACCCCCCCCCCCTCTACCAGTGATCGTCATTTAATGATGATCGGGTTGCAAACATGGCCGCAATTGGGGCTTATATTTACTATAGAAACCTTATGGGAAATCACATTTTCTTCTTCTGTGGAACTACTGAGCCGACGTGAACCAAAACTTGACAGGAAAGGTCTGAGAGGATGGAAAAATGTGGCCACCAGAGACTATATTCTAATGCTTAACCCGATGCCTCTCCTGTCTGCATGAAGATTGGTACAGTCAGCAAAATACTTCTTTTTTTGAGAATCTGGTAAGGATTGGTTCCAGTTTTCTCCTCTGAGAACTGGGAAAAAACCCCAAAATATTGTGTATACAGTACAAGTCAAAATAAGTTGTAGGATAACTGCAATAAACTAAGTAAACTGCTGCTCCTGCACTGACAAGATCAGAATCTTATATCATTTTCTGGAAAGCTATCAGTGAGAGTTTTCCAGAAAATGATGTCAGCTTCTTGTCTTATCAGTTTAGGAAGAGAAAGATATATAGTTTATAGTCGCTATCCTACAACTTACGTTGACTTGTACTAGAAACAAGTGCAGCTGTAATTATGTTAATACATGTATTACTCTCAAGTTACTAATCAGAAATACTGATTGATGACCGGTGCTTGGAAAGCATGGAAGGTTTGTTTATTTTGTTTTCCCATCATGTAGAGCTGACCAGTTGACCTGATCATTTAAGATATGACAAATTATTTCAATAAAATGTTGTGTTTCCTGTAACCCTGTTACCTATCCGAAGCTATTTGAAAGAGAATACTGTCTGAAACAATTGTAATTTTCTTTGAAACTACAGGGCCAAATGTTTTGAAACCTAATGTGACTGATGACTGGAACACCCTATACCAGTGATCGTCATTTAATCTTCATTGGGTTGCAACTATGGCTGCAATTGCGGCTTATAGTTACTATAGAAACCCCATAGGAAATCACATTTTCATCTTCTCTGGAACTACTGTGAACCAAACTTGGAAGGCATGGTCTATGAGAGGTTCTCTCCAACTGTTACTCATTTTATTCCTGTTGGATGAAAAATGTGGCCACCAGAAGCATTCTTTGATTCTGATTGGTCAATTTTGAAAACTCTTCTGCTCTGAAACTACAAGGTCAAACGTTTTGAAACTTCACATGATTGAGGACTGGGACACTTTCTACCAATAATCCTCATGTAATGTGGATGTAATGTTGCAAACATGGTCGCAATTTTAGCTCATAGTTCCATTGGAAGCCTATGGAAAATCACATTTTTATATGTAGTTCTGCCAGGTGAGTAATTACAGGCTCTTTAAAGCCTCCAGTTCTAAATTCCCGTTCACAAATTTCCCAGTCTCATTCTCAACGCGAACAACAAGTTAATACACAATTTGTGTCTTGAGTTGAGTTAAGCTTGTTTCAATGAGGGGTCATAAGCTATGTTTTTGGCGCAAGAAAGAAAATAAATATGGTTATTCAAGAATTTTGTTTGCAAGTGTCATCTTCCTTTCGTAATAGGTAAAGGGGTAAAAACAGGCTGCTCCATCGTCAAACTGAAGGTGACGAAAGGGGGTTCTCCTTAAAAACTCTTATGGCGAGTATGGAGCAGCTCTCCTGGATATGTTATAGGTGATTGATTCATAGACAGAACCACACAAATGGTTGAATGGGTTCATGTTTATCATACAAGTTTGGTTGGGTGCAAGAATACCAGGAGAGGAATTATTCACACCAGCATTCACTGTAGTCTGTGTTATAGGGTTTAACATAAGTAAAAAATCCATACAGTTCCCAATGAATATCAACATGCAGTCAATCGACAAACACTTTGTTTTGTACTTGGATTTTGAAGATCTAAAAATTTTCACGCGTGACATGATTTCTTATCAACCTACCTTACAATTGTTTACTACAGGTTTGTACTACAGTGGAAGTCCCTAACTCGGAAAATATACTCTCTATTTTGATCTTTCCCAAGGGATTTGGGAAAGAAAAGTGATGCAAAAAGCACCAAGAAAAAATAAGCCAAAACTGGGTCGAGAGATACCGACGCACACCCAGTAGGGGATGCTCTTCTCCTAGTACAGATACACGGCTTCCGGTACCAGTGCGCAGTCAGTTACTAATGAATCATTCTTTTTTCGTCCGCCTGCGTGGCCAGACGTCAATTTGCATTGAGAAACAGTGATAATTCAACTCGTTGATAATGGTTACCTGTGACTGGAATTATGGATCTGAGGATCGTATAATAACAGGACTGTGTTTTATATATTCTCTTTATTATTTTCAACCACATTTTCATTGTATTTTATATATTCTCCGTGTTCGCGTGCGACTTTGGCGTATCGTGCGGTTCGGACATAACAATTTTTTTGGTTGATAAATTTATGTTATCCTTTTGGATGTTATTATTATTATTGGAGTTAGGTGTCAATGGGGGCTGTATGGACAGGATTTCTCCTCTCTGTTGAGGGCAGAATTTGTTTTTTTTGAATCCCTGTCGGCCGTCTGGGTTCAGTTGTGTTCCCGCCGGTCCTTTATTTTCTGCCATCTTTCTCTCGTAGTTGCAGGTGTTCTACTTTCTGTTGAGTTGAGTTCACCTTTTCTTGTACTGCTCTCGCCTCTGTTATGCCCAGGACTGTTCCTTGAGGGCAATGCCTTTTGCCCAAGCATGTGGTGCATTCTCGTGGCCGTTCCTCCTGCACCCGCGAGGAGGGGGAAGGCTGTCGTTCGTGGCCTCCCGACACGACCACGTCTGGTGAGAGTTATACCCCCTCCGTGGGGGATGTGCAGTCTTTAACTGTGGTGGATACTGCAGGAGCTGTTGAGTTGTCTGGTAAAGAGATGCCTGGTTCTGGGACTGTGGTCCCTCTCCAGTCGACATCTGAGGCTGTCACTAGGGTTATGCCTCCTCATTTGGTGCCGAGCTCGGTTGCTCTCTCCACTTTTTCACCGGTTTCAATAGCTCCCGTCGTATATGCTGCTACTGCTCTTCTACGTCATCATTCACTGTTTCAGCCGGCCCTGCAGGGGTCTGCAGAGATGTCTGGTAGTGTGGGCGTGGGTTATCGGCCTCATCCTTCCCTGACTTCAACTCGGCGAAGTCGGAAGGGGCCGCCGACCGAATCCTCTGCTTTGGTCTCTCAGCCGTCGAGCCCAGCAGTGTTCTCATTGGTTTCGGATGTTCATGGTGTGGTCACCATGGACTATGTTGCATTTCCGTCCATGCATTCTGGTTCCATGGCCAGTTTTGCGGGACCGACGCTGTTTGTGCAGCCTGGACCTTCTGTCTCTCAGAGGTCCGCGGCCACTCTCCTGAGTTCCCGTACTGTAGATTCTCGGGGTATGTCGTACCCCTATACGCATCTGCCTTCAGATGTTTCGGCTGCCACCCGTCGCCCCGCGTCAGGTGTATTTGAGGATCGTGACCCTTCGATGGTTAAAAGGGTCAGGAGTGAAGCCACTTTGCAGGTTCGTTCCCACGTGGAACCGGCCGACACGGGCCGTGAGCTTAGGGAGGCCCTCTACTTGCTCACTCGGGTTCTTTCCAAGAGCCTTCCCGTTGCCTCCAGCAAGGCTACTAGTGGTTTCCAGGCGTCCCCTGCGGCGCCGCCTTCCGAGATTGGAAACAGGCCGTTTTCTGATACCTCAGGTGTGCCTACACTATGGGAGGCATCGGCAGGTTTGCCTATGATGGGCTATGTGTCTTCAGACTCAGAGGATGGGTCAGACATGCCTGATGTCGAAAGCCAACAGTCTTCTGACTTGGGGTCAGCTCTTGACTTTGTGTTTGAGTTCCTTCCAGATCTCAAACTGTCAGACCAGCCGACGGTGTCAGCCAGGCCGCGATCACTGGTCAGTAGTTGGGGGAGCCACTTGGGACCCAAGATTTTGAAAATTCTAGACCCAAGAACTTCTAGACCCAAGATTGTGAAACTTCTAGACCCAAGATTGTGAAACTTCTAGACCCAAGATTTGTGAAACTTATAGACCGAAGAACTTCGTTCTTGGGTCTATAAGTTTCACAAATCTTGGGTCTAGAAGTTTCACAATCTTGGGTCTAGAAGTTTCACAATCTTGGGTCTAGAAGTTCTTGGGTCTAGAATTTTCAAAATCTTGGGTCCCAAGTGGCTCCGCATCATGCTTTTTTTTTATGGCCAGATCCTATAGTACATTTTTGCTTATAAGTTTTTTTCACTGGAGGATAAGGGAACTGGTTTTTTGTCTTTTCATAACAAAGACTTGATTGTGTACATGAGAAGATCTCTTTCTAATAGTGTGGGTAGCCCTGAGAAGGGCTGTTTTAGTTTTGATGAAGTGCAAGTCACTCAACAGTTAGCAATATTTTAAAATTTTTGGACGGCTGTGATAGTAAACGTCTGTTATCAACAGTTTTTTCCCGCACTCGATCGAATTGTCGCGTCAGGGTTCTTCAGTGCATTTTCGATCCTCGCATTGTCTATAAAAACACTGCTGGAGATATCATAATGTCATTTTTCTTCTTATCATCAATCATGAGAGTTGAGCTATCCATCGAGGTAAAGATTCCATCACTAGAAGGTGAATGTGGGCCACGAGGAGTGAAGAAGGAGAGAGAGGAGTGCAATACTATTCCACCACAAGAGGTGAAGATGGAGAGAGAGGAGCGTAATACTATTCCAAGGAGTAATTTGCGAAGATTGGCAAGAAAAGCTGGGGTGAATAATATCTCACCATTGTCACTTGATGAAGCTGAAGAAGCCTTACACTGTTTTGTTCGAAAATTGATAAGAGATACCTATCATTATGCAACAATTAGGGGAAGAGGATCACAACATCTCGTTAATCAAAAGGATGTCAAGAGAGCCGCAAAGAGAAATGGAATAAAGTTGGTGAACTAAACATGATTTGTTTAGTAAAAAACGGCCCTTATAAGGGCCACCATATTCTTAAAAAGAGATATCACGTTTACACACTTGAGTGCCACATTTCAGTGCTACCACAATGGAATGAATTGAACTTTTTGTTCAAATGTAATTTCATTACTCAATTCAAAAGAGGTTAACCTCATAGCTCCCACACTAGATTTCCCTGTCATGGCATATTTTTTGTGTTTGCAAATTATTTTTGTTTTTACCTAAATGTTTTTGTGTGAAAACATTTAGGTAAAAAACAAAAATAATTTGCAAACATAAAAATATTTTTGTGTTTGCAAATTATTTTTCTGTCTTGCAAGTTTTTTATTTTATAAGAAAAATATTTTTTGTGTTTGTAAAATGAATGTTATGAAAAAAACTTTTTCATAACATTCATTTTACAAACACAAAAAATATTTTTTCTGTTTGCAAATTATTTTCTGTCTTGCAAGTTTTTTATTTTATAAGAAAAATATTTTCGTGTTTGCAAATGAATGTTATGAAAAAAACTTTTTCATAACATTCATTTACAAACACAAAAATATTTTTTGTGCTTGCAAAATAATGTTATGAAAAATGTTTTTTATTTTTAAAAAATCTTGAGTTGGAAAAAATTTTCCCCTGTTTAAATAACAACAAAATAATATTACCTTTTTTCAAAATCCGAAATTTTTATTCCATGAATATTTACAGATTTGTAAATGTCTTTTATGAAAATGTCACTTTCAAAAACTGTTTTCAATGTTTCTTGGCAAGTTTTCCTATTTTAGAATTATTGTCTTTAGCTTTTCGTTTTCTTGTAACTTTCTTTGGTGGCTCCTCTTTCTCTGGAAATAATACTTCTAACTCATCATCGATTTCCATTTTTGTTTCTTTGGGTATATCCATATTATATAATAATGTATCATCATTATCATCAAACTCTGGTAACACAGGTTCTGCTAAGTCAACTTTCTCATTTGTATGGGGAAGTGGTGATATTGGTATCATGCTCATCCCCTGTAAAGTGTGGTTGTCAATGTCTTTTTCATCAAGTTGTAAGTTGAAACCTGTAATCGGTAATTTATCTTCTGTATGCTTTATGTATTCTGACCATGGATAAACTTTTACCGGTCCTCGTTGATCAACAGCTGGTGAACCCCATCTTGGTTGAGACACAGAGTTATTCGATAGCTTTCTCAATCTACATTCATTAATCCAATGTCCTCTCTCATTGCAATAAAAACATGGCCCTTTGTCTGAACATGTACTCGCCCAATGTCCTTTCTGATGACAAATGGAACAATTAGGTGTTGATATCAAATTATAAAGTTCATTCACAAGTCTTCTAACTTCTCCCCATTTAGATGGTTTATAGTAAATACTTTTAGCATCACTTGCTTTTTCTAATCTTGGATCTGTAACTTTATCCATCTTTAACTTTTGGAGCGTTTCAAAATTATGTCTTGTCTTCTTGAAGTCAAAAAACCAAGTGTGAAACATCCTAAGATTCTTCCTCCTTTTATACTTTTTTAATGTACATTTAATTGTACACTTAAATGTTCCATAACGTGCATTTGCACACAATTGTTTAAATATGCATTCATTTGGTTACAAACAGTTATGCTATCTCTTACACTCAATAATCTCTGGATACTATATTGCTGTTGTTAAATATTGACTGAAAGATACACTTAACAAATAAAAGCTATAAAATATTTTTACCATAGGAATATTTCCCATAGAGTGAATGGATTACATTTTATGACTTTTCAAATGTGTATAAGAAACATTTATTAACAGTATAATTCAGTGGGGTATTAAATGTACATTTAAATGCACATTTAAATGTACATTAAAGGGAAGTATAAAAGTGGGGGAATCTTAGGATGTTTCACACTTGGGTTTTTGACTTCAAGAAGACAAGACATATTTTCAAAAGCTAGAAGACGATAGAAGAAAAGATGAAGAGAGCCATTGAAGAATATAGTGAGACGGAGAGTGAAGTAGATAACAAGAAGCAGAGAGTAGAATCAGCAAGAGACTTATACACCATCCACCCACTTCTACAAAAAACATCAAGAAAATTCCATTCTAAATCCCATGTATGCAGAATAACATTCAAACAATTTAATCAAAAGAATCCATTTGACACCCTTGGAAAAGTATTTGACAGTTTGGTAGATGATATTAAAGAAGAATGTGGAGTAGAAGACAACGATCCAATGAGAATATCAGTTGACCACCCAGGATTAGAAATAGGTATATTTATTCCATTTACTAAGGCTTCAGGTATCACTGGTAACACCATATTAGATGAAATAGAAAAGGTTGTACAATCAAATGATAACTTTACTATCCATGATGGGCAATTATCTTTAGAAATAACACACACTTCTCTACCACAAGGGTCTGTGCGACATGCACCAATTTCATTTTCATCTGTTGATAAAATGGTTAAAAGTAAACAGAGTATTATTGAAATTAAAAATGTTCATGATTCAATGTGTCTCGCACGGGCCATTGTAGTGGGAAAGTGTCATGTTGATAGAGATAATTCTGAACTTTGGCAAAAGAAATGGAAAAATATTAAACGTTCTGATAGACCGACACAAGAGTTGGAAGCTAAGGCATTGATGGACAAAGCAGGTCTTGATTTTAATATTCCTTGTGGATATGAAGAATATTATAAAATACAAGACCTGCTTTACCCAGAGTATGTCATCAAAATTCATCCACAGTATGCAAAAAGTGAATTTTTATTCAAACCTCCAGTTACCACCACTGATAGTAAAGTTATTCATATTTACCACCATGACCAGCATTTTGATACTATCACAACAATTAAAGGGTTTTTAGGATGTCACTACTATTGTGAACTTTGCAGTAAAGGTGTCCGACAGAGAGAACGTCACATGTGCCCTTTTGGTTGTATTTGCTATGCTCCAACAAAATGTATTCCTGAACATCCCACTACCTGTTACAGTTGCAATAGACAATTTAGAAGTTTATCATGCTATAATAACCATATCACTAGAAAGGGGAAAGAAGAAAAAACAATTTGTCAATTAGTTCAAAAATGTAAAACATGCAATTCACTAATATATCCAACCAAAGGAAAACATATCTGTGAAGGATTCAAAAAATGCAAATATTGTCAACAAGTAGTTAATTCTGATCACCAATGTTTTATTCCAAAATACACTTCACCCGAGGATGAAAAAATACCAAACATTCCATTTGTATTTTTTGATTTTGAAACCACACAAGACTCAGGAGTTCATATCCCAAATTTCTGTGTTGCTCATCGTGCATGTGGGGAATGTATTTGCAAATCTATAGATCAAGAATGTATTTCATGTGACAAATTTGGACAACGGCAATCAATATTTAAAGGGGAATCTACATTATCAGATTTTTGTGATTGGCTTTTCAGTAAGGAACATAAAGGTACAACAGCTATTGCTCACAATTTAAGAGGTTTCGATGGACAATTTATTTTAAGGCACCTCATTGAAACTGGTACAACAACTCCTGATGTAATTATGAATGGGAACAAAATTCTTTCACTTAAAGCTTGTGGTATTAGACTTATAGATTCTTTAAATTTTCTTTCAATGAGATTGGCACAATTTCCCAAAACATTTGGCTTGACAGAATTAGCAAAAGGTTATTTCCCCCATTTGGCAAACACACAAGCTTTTCAAAATTATATTGGCCCTTATTTAGATTCAACATTGTATATGCCAGATTCAATGTCTCTATCAGATAGGGAGGATTTTATCAAGTGGTACAAACAAAAAATTACTAGTCATGCCAGTTTTGATTTTCAAAAAGAAATGGAATTATACTGTAAATCAGATGTAGATATTTTACGTAGGGGGTGTGGGGAATTCAGACAAAAATTTATAGATAGTGATGGCATAGACCCCTTGAGAGAAGCATTTACCTTAGCCGATGCATGTACAAAAGCTTGGAGAAAAAATTCACTTCCAGAAAACAATTTGGCAATCATTTCAGACATAGGTTACCCAGCTAAAGTCAAATACTCCATTAAAGCCATTAGATTTTTACAGACACTTGCACAGGAAGAAAACATACATATTCAACATGCACTCAATGGTGGGGAGGTTAAAATAGGGGGATATTATGTTGATGGGTTTCACAAAGACACAAATACAATCTTTGAATTTTATGGATGTATGTGGCATGGGTGTATGACATGTTATAAAGACAACAGACATGAGAAAAATCCAGTCAATTTGCTAAATTACCAAACTCTATACAACAAAACACAGGAACGCATACACCATTTAGAATCATTAGGGTATAACATGAGAATAACATGGGAACATGAACTTGATGATTTTTGCAAATCAAATCCTGAAGTAAAATCAACATTGAATTCATTTTTTCCAAACATGGATCCTATTAAACCACGTGAAGCATTATTTGGGGGGAGAACAAATGCCATTAAATTACATCATAAAATAGACCAAAGCACAGACAATGAAATAAAATACATAGACATCTGTTCACTCTATCCTTATGTCAATAAACACAGAGAATATCCAGTAGGTCATCCACATATACTCACAAAAGAAAACATAAACATGGATGCTATAAGACAGTACAGGGGACTTATCAAATGTAAAGTTTTACCACCACAATCTCTACACATGCCAGTATTACCAATTCATTGCAACAAGAAAATGGTTTTTACACTTTGCAATACATGTGCAGAACAAGAATTAGACAAATGTGAACACACACCAGATCAACGCAGTATCACAGGTACATGGACATCTGTTGAACTTTTTAAAGCATTGGGGATGGGATACCCATTACTTGACACTTATCAGATTTGGCATTGGGGAGAATGGTCTTCAGAAATTTACAAACATTATGTGAACAAATATTTAAAAATGAAACAAGAAGCCAGTGGATATCCAGATTGGGTGAAAACAGAAACAGACAGAGACACATTTAAGAAAGACTATGCACAATTTGAAAACATACGTTTGGAAAATATTGAAAAAAATCCAGGACAAAGATCATTTGCTAAAACCATGTTAAACTGTTTATGGGGGAAAAGTGCACAAAACAATTTAAAAACAAAAACAGAATACATACAAGACCCATCCAAATATTTTGACCTCATACAAGATAAAGACATCATTATTAAAAATGTTGAATTGTTTGATCATGATAAATGCATTTTAGTCAATTACACAAAATCTACAGATGTTTATGAACCTCACAAATCAGCTAATGTTGCAGTTGCCTCTTTTGTCACAGCTTATGCACGAATGGAATTATATAACGTAATAGGACATTTGGGTAGACGGGTATTATACTTTGACACAGACAGTTGTATTTACATCCATAACCCCTCACTTTGGAATCCACAAATTATAAACAGTAGGTTAGGTCAATGGACAGATGAACATCCAGATGCAAAAATTATTGAATATGTAGGTTTAGGTCCCAAAAATTATGGTTACAAATACGTTAAAGATGGTCAAATACACACTTCATGTAAAGTTAAAGGAATCACATTAGACTACAATACATTACAGAAAGTCAATTTTGAATCCATGGTGGAATGTGTACAAGACAGACATAATTATAAAATGAACATTGAATACACACATAGAATTAAACGCAACAAGAACAGACAAGTTACAAGTGAAAAACAAACCAAAACATTCAGATCTGTGTACACAAAACGTTTTGTAGTGGATAAATATGATACAAGACCTTATGGGTTTAAGGTATAAAAATTACTCTTTAGAATTCTCATTTTCAAGTTTGAACAAGAACAGACATGTCACAATTGAATTACAAACCAAAACATTCAGATCTGTGTACACAAACCATTTTGTAGTGGATAAATATGACACAAAACCTTATGGGCCTAAGGTATAAAAGAACCCTTCAGATTTCTCATTTCAACTTTGAACACTGAGCAGGCAAGATGTCTCTACCACTCAATCCTACTTATCCTATATACTTGTCAGAGTTAAGAAGACTTTCGAGTTTTAGCATGACTACAAACCCTATTTTAAAATCCAAGAAAGAAGACTTAGCTAAAGCTGGATTTTTCTATATAGGAGATGGTAAAGTAAAATGTTTTGTATGTGGACAAGGTTTAATGAATTGGGAAGAAAAAGATATTTCTTTGCAAGAACATGTTAAGTGGTCACCAAATTGTTCTTATATTCAATTGATAAGAAATTGTCAATTATACAAACCACCAACAAGTATGCAAACACCCCCAGATAAAATATTATCAGTGATGGATTATGGATTCACTTTAAATCAAATATTTTCAACAATGAAAAAATATGACAAGTGTTTAGATGATTTTCCAGATTCTAAGTCTTTATTTGCACTCATGGTGCTAAATGATCAAAGTACATCATTTAGTACCATAATTGCAAGACAAGCTGCAGGACAATTCAAAACTAAGTTTGATAAAATGTTTTCAGATAATGCAGGAAATGATTTTCCTGACCGTCCTGATGTATTTTGTGCATCAGGTAATATAGTACCTGATGGACAAAATACATCAGAAGAGACAAAAGAATCATCACTTTGATTTCAACCATGGAACCAGTAAGACGTATGTTAGACAACAAGATTACACGTAAGGCATTATTATATGCATTTCAATTGATCACTCCTGGTTATCTAACAATAACAAAAGAGTTTATTCATAATCAATTGGGAAAAGATGAAATGTATGGGGAATTTTGTAATGCATTACAAATCATAAATGCTTTTTACAAAGATAATATAGAAAATATTTGGACAAGAGTTGTGTGGGGTAATATAATTTATGATAAAAAAATCATTAATTACTTGTATAGACAATGTGTACCACAAATAGATAGAAGAATAGATTCTTCAGAAACTGTATTTGAGTTAAAAGCACCCTTAAAACGAATACCTACTAAAAGACATGAAGAAGGTATGGAATCAGAAAGTATATAAGTGAATGATTTGACAACTCTTATTCACACAAATACAATTATGGCATCGAGTGAATGTTTATTGTTTCAACACCCTTGTAATATCTTTATTTCGGGACCTAGTGGTTCAGGAAAAACAGAATTTGTCAAAAAGCTTATTGATATGAAACATGACTTATTTCAAATTCCCCCACAAAAAATCATTTGGTGTTATAAAGAATGGCAAAATACATATACTTTACTTAAAGAAAGTGAAGATATTAAATTCATAGAAGGTATCCCTGATGATGAATATGAAATTGTCAGTGATGTCACTATTCCCCATCTTGTAGTTTTTGATGATATGTTAGGAGATAAAGATGAAGAAAAAATTAAATTATGGTTCACACGAAAAGGACATCATAGAAATGCAAGTGTCATTTACATAACACAAAATATGTTTCAACAATCTAAATCTAGTCGTACCATAAGTTTAAATGCACATTATATGATTTTATTTCAAAATACCAGAGATAAAGGGCAAATTAAAGTATTGGCAAATCAAGTTCAATTACCACATTTAAATGCATGTTATCAAGATGCAACAAGTATTGATCATGGTTATTTATTAATTGATTTTCATCCTAGAACTCCTGAGTCTTTGAGATTAAGAACTGATATTTTTCATCCTTGGGTAACACAAAATGAACGTGGTCCCATCATTTATACAAAACTATAAATTCCCCATGTTCTAATGAGTTGATGTTAGTTAGTCAAAGTTTGTCAACGACTACACATCATCATGGTATCATTCATACAATCTTTGGAACAACTTGGTCAAGAAACAAGTCCGTTTGCAAGACAAAAATTACTTAAGAAAGGTTTTAAGAAAATTTTAAAATGGTTTACATTAGCAAGTAGAATCATACTGAATAAGAAAATTAAATTGCCAAAACAAACTTTAACTTATATGGATAAACATAAACAAGATCTTGAACAACTTGCAAATCCCAGAGTTGATCTTGCAACAAAACGAAACATTATTTTAAAACCAGGAGGTGGTGGATTTTTTGGTGGTGTTATCATTCGTAATTTAATTCGATGGGATGGTCATAAGACAAGTAGATCATTCTATTCACCATTCAAAAAAACAAAGAGTAAGAAACAAAAGTCACCTAAAAGGAAACGAAAATCCCCTAAGAAAAGATCAAATAATTCATCAAGCTCTAGAGAGATAAAAAATCAACGAAAGGTAGGACCAAAATATATGTACACAAATTTTGAAATTGCACCTCATAGATCTCCATCTACAAAAACAAAAGCATTACTTGTGAAAAATCTTCAAAGACAAAGAAAAGTATCACCACTTAAGTTAACACGTGTAGTGTCAATAACAAAAGATGGTGTTAAAAATCATGACCCAATGTATTCTGTACAAAATACACAACATGTACCATTAAAAGAAAAGATTCCCACAATGGCACGTTTTACAGCTTTAAATACACCTAAACCTGTTAAAGGGATAAGGTCTTACTTTAAATAATATAAAGTTTGCACATATATAAATAGCATTACATTTTTATATTTGTTTCATTTAATCATCAGATTCTATAAGAGCAAGATGGTGAGACAAAATAAGAAACAAAAAATTCCTTTAGTTAAAAAATATGGTGGTATGTTAATAGGTTTAAGTCAAACTCCTCCAGCATTTCAAAAACAAATTATGAAAAATGCACCTAAAGAATTAATTAATTGTGTGTCAGAATGCTGTCATAATCTTTTAAAAGGCAACATACATCTAACAAAAAGTCAGAAACAAAAATTACATCCAAAGCGTCAACAACTACGAGCACTCGCTAGTAAATCAATAACTCTTAAAAAGAAAAAACAAATTTTAAATCAAAAAGGTGGTTTTTTACCATTACTTGGTTTACTTGGACCTGCTATAGGAGTTGCAACAAATCTTGCAAATAAATTAGTCGATAAAATATGAAAAAGATGGCTATTGTACCTTATCAAATGTTAGAAGATATGCAACATTTTAGAAATGAAAAAGCTCAAAGACCAAGATTACCCCCTAACCCACAAGTTACAAATACTGCACAACTTCAAAATGATTTATCATCTGTGTTAGGAAATTCAGAGTTGTCCGAAAGTGAGAAAGAACAAAAGTATGGGGAAACTTTACAAAAATTTCAAATGTCACATAAGAAAGCATTACAACCAACATTGGTTCCATTGCCTGAGTCAGGAGAAAAATCATTATTTTTACGAGATCGTATTATAGAAAGTGTCCCTGTTACAATGAGACGTAAAGCAACTTCATTATTATCTGCTTTATCATCTCATCCACACATGAGTTGGGATGATCAGGGTGTATTAAGTTACGATGGAGAAGTCATAAAAGGTTCAAATATCATAGATTTAGTCAATGATGTTCTTAGACACCGAAAAGGTTTTAAACCGAGTGGATGGGAAATGTTTAGTCGTGGATTAAAAGATATAAATATCCCTCAAGATTTTGTTGGTAATCGTGAACGTTGGTTACGGATGAATAGACAACCTATACCCAAACCCAGTAAATATCAAAGTTCTCCAGAAGATAGTTGGTCTGAAACTCCTCAATCCTCCCCTCCAAAACGTAAAGTTCGTCGAGGTCATAGAGTGCAGTGGAGTGAAGACACACCAAAGTCAGTACTAAAGCGTAAATTGACAAAACGTAGATTATCTGAAAAATGGGAAGCTTATTGAATGATTTATTAACTGAAATATATTACAATACAAAACATCCTGCTGGTTATGGTGGTATACAAAAATTGTACAAAGCAGCTCATAGTAAAGATAATTCCATCACAATTGATCAAGTGAAAAAATGGTTGAAAGGAGAAAGAACTTATACTTTACATAAACCCATCCGTAAAAAATTTTCAAGACGTAAGACTATAGTGGGTGGTATTGATCATCAATGGCAGATTGATTTAGCAGACTTACAAAGTTTACAATCTTACAATGACCAATTTCGTTATTTAGTTTGTGTTATTGATGTATTTTCCAAATATGCATGGGTAATACCCATTCACAATAAATCAGGAGAGACATTAACAAAATCTTTTCAGAGTATTTTGAAAACTTCTGGACGTAAACCATTATCATTACAATCTGATAAAGGTTCTGAATTTAAAAATAAAGACGTGCAAAATTTTTTAAAGAAACAAAACATTCATTTCTTCACAACAGAAAATCCTGAAACCAAAGCTAGTATTGTTGAACGTTTTCAACGTACATTGAAAACACGAATGTGGAAATATTTTACACACAAACGTACATTAAGGTACATTGATGTGTTGGAAAATTTAGTTGATGGATATAATCATAGTTTTCATCGAAGTATTCAGAGAACTCCTGCTTCAGTATCATTAGAAAATGAAGTAGAAGTATCTCAACATTTGTATGGTAAAAAAAAGTCTAAAAAGAAAAAAATACAATTTAAAGTTGGTGATATAGTACGTATTAATAAAACCAAACGTACATTTGAAAAAGGGTATTTACCAAATTGGACAAAAGAGTTATTTAAAATTACTCATGTAAAACATACAATACCACCCACTTATAAACTTGAAGATATGGGTGGTGAAAATATACAAGGGACATTTTATCCACAAGAAATTCAAAGTATAAAAGATGATAAAAAATATATAATTGAATCAATTCTTAATAGACGGTCAAGACGTGTGGGAAAGAAAATTATCAAAGAACTTAAAGTACATTGGGAAGGATATCCAAAGAAATTTGATAGTTGGATAGCAGAATCAGATTTGATATAAAAAGAATATGTCATTAAATGAAACTTCATTACCTAATGAAACCACAAGTGTTGATGCACAAAGTCAACAAAGTCAACAATTTAAAATTTGTGGAAATCGTGTTGCAAAAAATCAAGTCACTTATTTCACACAGATTATTATCATTTATGGTATTATAATTACTGCCATTGCACATTTGAGTTTACAAAGCCCTGATAAAGAATTGTGGTTAGTGTTATTAAGTAGTTCATTAGGATATATTCTTCCAAGTCCAGGTTTAAAATATTTGAAACAACCACAAGATAAGAAAAATGAATTCATTTTACGTAACACTTCTCAGTGATAGTTCTATGGATATGTTTCCAAGTAATAGCCAATGTTGTTTTCAAACACAATTATCTAAACCCATTCATGTTGATAAAGAACATTGGGAAGTGGGATTAGTTGAAGTAATTTTACCTTCGGAAGCAAAAAATATTACAGATGAAGAATCTGTTTTTAAAATCATTGTGACAGATAGCAAAATATCAAATCGTATTAATAAAACGAATTTGAAACATACATTACACAAAGGTGTTGCTGCTGTTGAATTAAATATTTTATCAGGTGCATATTCAAATGGCGGTCATGTCATAGATGCAATGCAAACAGAAATTCAAGAAAAACTTGGAGACATATTTAAATCATTTGATGTATTATTTCATGTTGGATTTTCAACTCTCCAAGGGCGTGTAAAAATAGTAGGAAATAGTATTGGGAAAGTGGGTATTGCAATGTCAGAAAGTTTATTACAAAAATTGGGATGTAAAGACAATATTTTTCCTGTCATTTTTCCCAACACATCAAAAGGTGCATTTAAATATAATGTGGACTTAAATGTGGATTTCAATCAAATCTTTATTTATTCTGACATAGCAGATTATACATTTTTAGGTGATATTGAAGCACCTATTTTACGTGTGATTCCATTTGAATCACATAAAGAGTCTCTACATACTCATATAGAATTTGATAATGTACATTATGTACCAGTATCAAAATCTTATTTTGATCAGATTAGTATAAATATAAATGGGAACACTGGTAAACCCATTCAGTTTGCAAGTGGCAAGACAGTTGTCAAGTTGCATTTTAGACAGAGACATAAATTAAATTTGTAAAAAATGATGCCGGTGTATCAAGGTGTACCACGGCAATATGGATATTGATTAGGGTCTATTTTTCGCACAGCAATAAGAACAGCTGCACCATTTATAAAACCAATTGCAAAAAATGCATTTCAAACCTTAAAGAGAGATGGATTAAGACATGGTTTAGAAATAGCAAATGAATTGATAAAAAAACGTAAAGCACCTAAAGACATTTTATTAACTCATGGAAAAGATCTTTTGAAATCAGTTGGTGAATCTGCTTTAGGTATAAAAAGACAAAAACAAGAACGAAAACGTCAGTCTGTGGTTCGTTCTCGTAGAGGTAAGACACGTCAAAGACAAGCTTATTCAAAACAAAAATCAAGACCACTTGATATATTTGATTGAAAAAAAATCATGATGTTACATGGATCTTGCGAACATTTTGGTAGTAGTTTTGATCCAGATAATGTATCACCAACATCAAGTGGTATAGAAAATATTGGTGAAATTGAACAATTTCCTATTGCATCTTTAAATAATTCTTCACCAATAGAATTTTTAATTCCAAGACAAACAACCAAGTGGTTAGATCTTGCAGCATCTACACTTGAAGTTCAATTTAAAATTACAAAACAAGATGGGAGTGTTTTGGCTGGAGATACACAAATTGCTCCTATCAATAATTTTTTTCATAGCATGTTCAGTAAAATTGATGTTACACTGAATGGCAATCTTATCACCACCAATACAGATCTTTATCCTTATAGAGCATATTTTGAGAATTTTCTTAGTTATTCAAGAGATGTGAAAAAAACACATCTAGCTGCTAGTGAGATGTGGTATACAGATACTCCTGGACACCACGCAGAAACAAGTAAAGCTTCGTCGAACAAAGGTTTGACTGAGCGAGCTAAAATAATTGGTGGTAGCAAAAATGTACAACTAAGAGGAAAACTGCATTTAGATCTGTTTGTGCAAGATAAGTATTTACCAAATGGAGTTGAGATGAGAATTAAATTGCATCGTGCTCCAACTAAATTTTGTTTGATTGGTAGTGAACATGGAAAAATAGAAATTCAAAAAGCCATATTCAGAATACCGGCATTGGATTTATTTCCAAAATTTGCGAATGATCTTAATGCACAAATAGATCGAACAAATTATAAAATGCCCATAAGACGTAGTGAAATTAAAACTTTTACTATTGGAAGTGGTCTTCGTTCAAAAATAGAAGACTATCTGTTTCATAAACAGATGCCAAAACGAATTATTCTTGGTTTAGTTAGTAATAGAGATATAAATGGAGATATTGGCAGTAATCCATTTAATTTTCAACATTTCGATTTGAATAAGTTGGAAATCACAATAGATGGACATTCCATTAAAGCATGTCCCTTTGAACCGAATTTTGAAGGTGGACTTTATCTAAATTCATATTTATCATTGTTTGAAGCTATGGGCTATTTTGGACAAAATCAATCATTTAATTTATCTTTGCAGGATTATGCAAAAGGGTATACCCTTTGGGGTATTGATTTGACACCTGATCAGAGTAGTAGTGGGCCCTTGGCTCACCCAATAAAGTCTGGCAATCTTAGGTTTGAACTTCAGTTTGCTCAAGCTCTTCCAGAGGTGATCAACGTTGTTGTCTATGCAGAATTTGATAGTGAGATAGAAATCAACAAATTCAGACAAGTGATATTTGACTATTAAACAAGATGAGTCAGTGTGAACATTGCAAGATGTGTAAAGAAAAAATACAAACATTATTTCAAGAATGTGTAGTGATAGAACTGACAAAATCCATTCAACAGAAAATGAAAAATATCTGTGAAGAAGAAAATCGAACCAACACAACAACATTAATAGATATGAACATTGCAGAGTGTTTACAGAAAGTGTGTCCAGTGACTATACTATATAATCTACACAAGAGAGCAAGAAAAATAAACTTATTAGAATATTGTGCTCATATAGACTTTGAAATAGACTGCCAAAAAGACATTCAAAAGTGGGCAGATTTAGTGAAAAGAGACTGGTTATATTATACAGGATATCTTGATTAATGGCTCCGTGCCAGCCTTTTTCAAGGCTAAGAAGATGGAAACCATACAATTACAAACTATACTTGACAGTTCTCAAAGGTTATCATCCTTAAAAGGAAAAGTGTGTTCAAAAGACTTGTTACCAAAACGAAAACCTAAACACAGACAAGCATATATTGTGAACACAGATTCATCAAAAGAACCAGGAGAACATTGGATAGCAATATATTTTAAAGACAATCATTCTGCTATCTACTTTGATTCATATGGTTTACCACCATTAGATAGAGACATATACAATTTCATAGTGAAAAATACAGATTCCTGGACAATAAATACAATGAGACTACAAAGTGAATTTACTGTTGTGTGTGGAATGTACTGTATATTTGCTTTAGATCATCTTGCAAGAGGATATGATTTAGAGACAGTTCTTACTATAAAATTTGATCCAAGAAATTTTCATGAGAATGATAGAGATGTTCGACGATGGTTTGAGCAAACTTATAGACATTATTTGAAATAACTGTAATAAATATCAGGTGTCAAAACAATCCCACAGAGGTAATTTTTTACATCTTTTAGTTTTTTAAGTTTTTTATTAAAAGTCAATCATCTATTATATAATTTTCGCCAGACATTTGTGTAACAGAGAGATAGGGTTTTTTAGTTATTTTTTATATTTGTTTCAAGATCAGATCACTTGAGTGATATCAGTTTTTTATTTGATACCCAAGATTGTTTTCAAAAAACAATCTTGGGTATCAAATAAAAAAGATAGCATAAAAAAGAATCTTGATGTAAATAGGTTTTCTCATGGATAGGCAAACTCAGATCTCGTTGTATATATGTTCAGAGTTCATTTCAATATAATGATTCAACTTTAAATACAGTTTTGTCTTTTGTTAAAACCTCTGTGATAGTTTTGTCGAATTTGTTAGGTTAGTCCTATAATCCCTTTTTTATCACCGTGTCCCTATTATTTCCCAACAGTAAAAAGAGTTAAGAGTCACTTCTCTTTTTCACTGTGAGTATTAGGTTTTAATATTGTATGCATACTTATCGAAAACTTTTATAGTGTAACCTGATATACAGTTTATACTGTAGAGATAATTTTGATTGCTAAACATACAATGAATACTATTCTTACTATAGAAAAAACAACTATCACAGAGAGTTCGACCACAACGCGATTCACTAAGTTTTTTTTATTTTGTGCATGTGTTCTTGTGTTTTGTTGTAAGCATAATTTCCTTATACTTACAACAAAACACAAGAAGACACACAAAATTTCCCCAGTTATAGAAGTTGTATACACAGGGTGGAGAGATGACAAACCCAAAACCATATGGATAACCCCTAATATAAAATGATTTTAAATTAATATAGACATTGGGTCACACTCTAAGGAGGGAACTGTTTTTTGTCTTTTTATAACAAAGACTTGATTGTGTACATGAGAAGATCTCTTTCTAATAGTGTGGTTGGCCCTGAAAAGGGCCGTTTTTAAAAATCTTCAGTTCCGTAGAGAGCTGTTTGGTAAAGCCATCTCTGCTTCGGTGAAGAATTCACCTTCCCACACGCCTATGGTTGTTGCTAGCATCTCTTCATCTGTAAAGCAATCTTGTTCCCATGCATAGCTTCGTCCTACAAGAGCTTCCTCCTGCAAATGTACGGGGAGATCAAACCAGTGTTTAGGTCGATTCTTGTACTGGATCTCCCCGAACGGACGTGTGGCGGCTTTGACGAAAGGGTTGTCTTCAATCTTCTTAAGTTGTTCTTCCATCGAAAGTGTTGCCGACCACCACTTTCTCAAAGCCAAGGCGAATTCTTCATCGGCTCTCTGTTTCTTGGTTCTCTCATAACTCTCTACGGAACTGTAATTGATCTTCGTTGGCTCCATGTCTTTTTCCTCTCTGTCAAAAGATGATTTTTTCTTTAGTCAGATGAAATGTATCCAAATCCTCAACTCACCTTCTTTTTATAGACAATGCGAGGATCGGAAATGCACTGGAGAACGCTCACGCGACAATTTTGATCGAGTGCGGGAAAAAATTGTTGACATCGGACGGCTGTGATAGTAAACGTCTGTTATCAACAATATTTTCCCGCACTCGATCAAAAATGTCGCGTGAGCATTCTCCAGTGCATTTCCGATCCTCGCATTGTCTATAAAATCTAACACACATTCCAGACAATTCATTTGATAAAAAGCAATCGCCTGTTCTGCATTCAATCATGGATGAATACAATATACTAGATGATTTTAACGATTTAATTCGTATTGACAACTCATTGATGACACAGCAGAGAATACCAAACCAAAAGGATACCATACCAAATAAGAGGGTGAATAATACTTTTTCACAAGATGAAAAAAATGAAACATTATTACAGAAAATCTTGGAAACTCTACAAGACATGAAATCATCTCACCAAAAGATCGTTCTCTCAGCTGATAAGATTACAGTTCCTATAGAATTCAAAGTGTCATCTCTTCCTTTAACAGTACCACATGAGTTGGCAGAACCGACACCTAAACCTAAGAGAAAAAGGGGACGTCAAGCACAGAATCAGTTAGTGACTACATCCACACAAACAGATACAGTAATATTCAACAACCTATTCCAGAGGAAGAATCATCTGATGATATTGTTAAACCTAAAAAAAAGAAACGGGTACGATTCGATGGTCTTGGGCGATACATGAAAAATATTGCTAACTGTTGAGTGACTTGCACTTCATCAAAACTAAAACAGCCCTTCTCAGGGCTACCCACACTATTAGAAAGAGATCTTCTCATGTACACAATCAAGTCTTTGTTATGAAAAGACAAAAAACCAGTTCCCTTATCCTCCAGTGAAAAAAACTTATAAGCAAAAATGTACTATAGGATCTGGCCATAAAAAAAAGCATGATGCGGAGCCACTTGGGACCCAAGATTTTGAAAATTCTAGACCCAAGAACTTGTAGACCCAAGATTGTGAAACTTCTAGACCCAAGATTGTGAAACTTCTAGACCCAAGATTTGTGAAACTTATAGACCCAAGAACGAAGTTCTTCGGTCTATAAGTTTCACAAATCTTGGGTCTAGAAGTTTCACAATCTTGGGTCTAGAAGTTTCACAATCTTGGGTCTAGAAGTTCTTGGGTCTAGAATTTTCAAAATCTTGGGTCCCAAGTGGCTCCCCCAACTACTCTGGTCACGCGCCTACAGCCTGTGGAGCAACCCGCTTCCGGGCGCCTTCAACCGTGCCACTCGGTACAGGTGGTTGAAGCGTTTACATCTTTGGACTCTAAGCTGAGTTCCAAGGCTATGAGGACTTCGTTCCTCACCAGGGCTGACACTTTTTTGCCTCCAGTGTGTTGTCGTTCCTACGATCCCACCAATCCGTCATTCTGCCACACGTCGACGGTCTTAGTTTAAACGATATTTTATTTGTAAATAGACTACAGACATATGCATAACAGCTACAAAAATAGAAATTGACAAATGGTATAGACATATAGTAATACAAGCTGAAGCATGGCAACTGTTGAAAGAAGCTGGGGATTTGAATGTAAGCCATCGGCTTATAATATATCATTTCCCCGCGGCAGACATGTGTTCGAATTTAAGCGCAGATAGGTAGTCAGACTCTTCCGATAATCAATGTTTAGCGTTTAAACTAAAAGGAAAAATCGAAAAATAAGAGACAAGAGCTAAAATAATAAGGACGAGAATGGAAAGAAGAGAATGTACAGGGTTGCCAGAATGGTGAAAGTATAATAATTAATTATTAACTAATGTCTCAGACTTACAAGACAGCGATGACGAGTTCTTGTCAGTAAATAACGTTGTTTCACAGCATTCTTGGTGACCATCTGGTGTGGACTATTAAACTGTTAACGGGGCTTAAGCCTGAGTTTGCGTTTCAGCAAATGTTAATTTAATCGATTGGAAAAGAGGATAAATTTGTGAACTGCTTCAAATATTTCATAATTCCCCTCTTCCGTTAGGTGTTCAGAACCACATAGAAGACTAGTGGTATCTGCATCAATGGGTAATCGTTCAATTGTGTTGCTTCGCACACTAGTAAACACGGGACAGTGCAGAAGGTAATGCTCAGTGGTTTCGAGATCTCCACAAACACAGAAAGGGGTAAGGGCTAAGTGATTGTTGTATAGATGGTAATTCAAATTACTGCACTGGAGGCGTAATCTACAATGGTAAATTTGGGCTTTGCGAGATTTTGCAGTACCAAAATAGCGCGGTGGTCGAAAGTGCTCCTGATTCAGAAAAGTTTTAAAATTGTGAATGGAGGGATTTTCGCGTACAGACAACGGAAGGCTGTTCCACTGATCCGTCACTTTGGGAATAAAAGAGGACTGATAAAGTGTTGTCCTGCAGAACGGAACTCGATGAGTTTGGTCGGAACGTAAATGCATTGATGGATTTAAAATGGAGAGAGTTGGAGGAATTTTGTTGGAGATATACGATGGGGCCATACGATGGAACATTTTGAAATATTGGATTAGTTTATGCTTCCTTCGGCGTTCTTGTAATGGTTCCCAACGAGTCTCAGTGTATAAACTTGACTTACTTGCGCTCACCGTTGCCCCAGTGACAATTCTTGCAGCCGCAATTTGGATTTTCTCTAATTCGTCAACTTCAGTTTCAGTACAATTGTCCCAAACAACGTCGGCATATTCAAGTAGTGGCCTAATATACGCAAAATAAATTTTTTCAAGAACACAGCGTTCAAGGTCAAATCTGTGTTTGCGCAGCATATCAATGCGAGACCATGCTTTAGTACAGATATGTTTTATGTGATTGTCCCACACAAACTTGTTGTTTAGAAAAACTCCTAAGTGTTTATGATATTTGACTTCAGTTATTTGGGAATGACCATAAGCAAGGGGTGGGTGATTGGATGGTATAAGCTTTCTGGATATTAACCTAGTTTCTGTTTTTTGCGGATTGAACTCAACTAGCCAAGTTGAAGCCCACTGTTGAATTCTCTCGAGGTCTTCATTTAGGATCTTAGCAGCAAGATCTGGATTTTCAACTATCAAGTACAAAGATGTGTCATCAGCAAATAAACGTACACAACTCAGTAAATCTTCCGTTATATCATTGATGTAAATTAAAAATAAAAGAGGTCCTAGTATCGATCCTTGAGGAACCCCTGCGGTTATGCGCTTCCAAGATGAGGCCTCAGCACCTAGCACTACTCTCTGGGATCTGTCGGAGAGATAGGACTCTAGAAACAGTAATAGATCGCCTTTAATACCTATTTTCTTTAATTTATAAAGCAGACCTTTATGCCAAACCTTATCGAAGGCCTTGCTAACATCACAAAATACAACCCTTACTTCTTTGCCTTCGTCGAGAGCCTTACAAAACTCATCATACATGTCTGTAAGCTGAAGTACTGTTGAATCACCTGGTGTGAAACCAGATTGGTATTGGTTAAGAACATTATTTTGCGTAAGGAAATCCCAAAGTTGTTTAAAGACACACTTTTCAAACACTTTACCTATACAACTAAGGAGTGATATTGGTCGATAGTTAGTTACCATGTTGGACGGCTGTTTCTTTAATACGGGAAGGACGTTGGCCTTTTTCCATTCGCAGGGAAAATGGGCATTTTTCAAAAACAAGTTGAATAGACTAGTTAGTGGTTCGCACAGTGATGGCTTACATTCTTTAAGGAGCCTTGGGCTGATGAAATCAGGACCTGACGCCTTTGATATTTTTATAGATGACATCGCCTCCCAAATGTCACTAACTTGGAGAGTGATTTTATCTATAGTTTTGGGTGGTTCTTTTGGGGGCGGGGGCAGTTGAGCTCGGACATCATCAACCGATGATATAGAGCTAAAAAAATCATTAAATAATTCTACCTTATCAACATTGGACGAGTACACGTTATCAGAGAAAACTATTGGGGGTGTAGCACTCGCTTTGCTAGTTCCAATGAGCGTTTTAAGCGTTTTCCACCACTCGGATGGCGACATATTATTATTATTTTTAAGATCTGACTGTACCCTTGAAAAGTATTTCGCTTTTGCTTTACGCACTGCTGATACAACCTCATTTCTTTTCATTTTGTATTTTTGCCAGGCATTTAACGACTTGTTATTTTTTGCGATGCGATATAACCTCTGCCTCTGACGTATTAAAAGCCTGATATTGTTATGCATCCATTTAGGTTGTTCTGGGCGAATAGTCACCTCCTTTGTAGGAATATGTTTGGATGCAATATTAAGTAGAATTTCCGAAAGAGTTGAAGCAACAGAGACTATTGGACTATTTTCGAAATGTGACTCCCAATCGAAACAGGAAAGCTCATCATTCAAGGTGGAATAGTTTGCTTGATTGTAGAGCCAGATTTTTCTTTTCAAAGTAGTCCGCGATTGTTTAGAGTGTTTTATAACTAAGATGATTGGACAGTGATAGCGGGTCTTATCAGGGATAATAGGTTCTAGAACTTCGCATCTTTGAACACCGACTGTATCACTGACAGCGAAAAGGTCAATCAGAGTAGACGACGATTCTGTAATACTGGTTGGGTCGTTCACAAGCTGCCTCAGGTTATAATAGTCTTTTATGTCAGTGAAACATTTTTTGGAGGGATCTAATTGATTCTCATTAAAAAAAAAACGTCGACGGTCTTGGATCAGGACTCTACCTCCCTCGGGCTTTACAAGCTCAAGTCGGCCGTTATTCCTATGGCGACTCTGGAGTCCCTGTTTGGGCTTATCGAGAGAGATGCTGGGCATGCTTTCTCTCTTAGATCACGTCAGTAGGTAATAAAGGCGGATTCTCGACCACTTGTACACGATTTTGTACATGTACACGTACATCGATGTACACCTCCACAGGATTTAGTGTTAAAATCGTGTACAAGTATAAGAAAATGTTGTTTTTTAGGGTGGTCCTGAATTCGCAAGCGGATTCTAAACCACTGGATTCTATATAGACATCGCTCAAGAGTGAAAAAAATGTATGAAATTTTAAGAAAAATGAGGTCGATTGTCTGGTCTAGAATCCGCAAATGGGTTTCCCCCATAGGATTCAGTGTTAAAATCGCGAGCAAAAAACGTCTTGCGGATTCTGGACCATCATCAAAAAACGGTTTGCGGATTCTAGACCATCCGTGTCTGTACACGATTTTAACACTGAATACCTATGGAGGCGTACACGGACCCCCATTTGCGGATTCTACATCAGAAATCGACTTATGTACGGTACATGGAAAAGAGGTGGTACTGAACCCGCAAACCCACGATGAGAGTAAAAACTGACACTCATGTTTTTCTTCTGGTGTGAATGAAGGTTTTCGTTCAAAAGAGTCGACTATAAAACATGAGTGTCAGTTTTTGTTCTGGTGTGAATGAAGGTTTTCGTTCAAAAGAGTCGACTATAAAACACGAGTGTCAGTTTTTGTTCTGGTGTGAATGAAGGTTTTCGTTCAAAAGAGTCGACTATAAAACATGAGTGTCAGTTTTTGTTCTGGTGTGAATGAAGGTTTTCGTTCAAAAGAGTCGACTATAAAACATGAGTGTCAGTTTTTGTTTCTGGTGTGAATGAAGGTTTTCGTTCAAAAGAGTCGCCTATAAAACACGAGTGTCAGTTTTTGTTCTGGTGTGAATGAAGGTTTTCGTTCAAAAGAGTCGACTATAAAACATGAGTGTCAGTTTTTGTTCTGGTGTGAATGAAGGTTTTCGTTCAAAAGAGTCGACAGTAAACATGAGTGTCAGTTTTTGTTCTGGTGTGAATGAAGGTTTTCGTTCAAAAGAGTCGACTATAAACATGAGTGTCAGTTTTTGTTCTGGTGTGAATGAAGGTTTTCATTCAAAAGAGTCGACTATAAACGTGAGTGTCAGTTTTTGTTCTGGTGTGAATGAAGGTTTTCGTTCAAAAGAGTCGACTATAAAACATGAGTGTCAGTTTTTGTTCTGGTGTGAATGAAGGTTTTCGTTCAAAAGAGTCGACTATAAAACACGAGTGTCAGTTTTTGTTCTGGTGTGAATGAAGGTTTTCGTTAAAAAGAGTCGACTATAAACATGAGTGTCAGTTTTTGTTCTGGTGTGAATGAAGGTTTTCGTTCAAAAGAGTCGACTATAAACATGAGTGTCAGTTTTTGTTCTGGTGTGAATGAAGGTTTTCATTCAAAAGAGTCGACTATAAACGTGAGTGTCAGTTTTTGTTCTGGTGTGAATGAAGGTTTTCATTCAAAAGAGTCGACTATAAAATATAATCTGTAAATAAAATAGACATTCATGTTTTGTTTCAATGTAAACGAAAAAAAATTGAGTTTAGAAAAATTAGAAAAAATCGGAGGTAAAAAATCGTTTGTTCACGTTTTGTCACTGCTAATTTTAGTTTAAACGATATTTTATTTGTAAATAGACTACAGACATATGCATAACAGCTACAAAAATAGAAATTGACAAATGGTATAGACATATAGTAATACAAGCTGAAGCATGGCAACTGTTAAAAGAAGCTGGGGATTTGAATGTAAGCCATCGGCTTATAATATATCATTTCCCCGCGGCAGACTTGTGTTCGAATTAAGCGCAGATAGGTAGTCAGACTATTCCGATAATCAATGTTTAGCGTTTAAACTAAAAGGAAAAATCGAAAAATAAGAGACAAGAGCTAAAATAATAAGGACGAGAATGGAAAGAATAGAATGTACAGGGTTGCCAGAATGGTGAAAGTATAATAATTAATTATTAACTAATGTCTCAGACTTACAAGACAGCGATGACGAGTTCTTGTCAGTAAATAACGTTGTTTCACAGCATTCCTGGTGACCATCTGGTGTGGACTATTAAACTGTTAACGGGGATTAAGCCTGAGTTTGCGTTTCAGCAAATATTAATTGAATCGATTGGAAAAAAGGATAAATTTGTGAACTGCTTCAAATATTTCATAATTCCCCTCTTCCGTTAGGTGTTCAGAACCACATAGAAGACTAGTGGTATCTGCATCAATGGGTAATCGTTCAATTGTGTTGCTTCGCACACTAGTAAACACGGGACAGTGCAGAAGGTAATGCTCAGTGGTTTCGAGATCCCCACAAACACAGAAAGGGGTAAGGGCTAAGTGATTGTTGTATAGATGGTAATTCAAATTACTGCACTGGAGGCGTAATCTACAATGGTAAATTTGGGCTTTGCGAGATTTTGCAGTACCAAAATAGCGCGGTGGTCGAAAGTGCTCCTGATTCAGAAAAGTTTTAAAATTGTGAATGGAGGGATTTTCGCGTACAGACAACGGAAGGTTGTTCCACTGATCCGTCACTTTGGGAATAAAAGAGGACTGATAAAGTGTTGTCCTGCAGAACGGAACTCGATGAGTTTGGTCGGAACGTAAATGCATTGATGAATTTAAAATGGAGAGAGTTGGAGGAATTTTGTTGGAGATATACGATGGGGCCATACGATGGAACATTTTGAAATATTGGATTAGTTTATGCTTCCTTCGGCGTTCTTGTAATGGTTACCAACGAGTCTCAGTGTATAAACTTGACTTACTTGCGCTCACCGTTGCCCCAGTGACAATTCTTGCAGCCGCAATTTGGATTTTCTCTAATTCGTCAACTTCAGTTTCAGTACAATTGTCCCAAACAACGTCGGCATATTCAAGTAGTGGTCTAATATACGCAAAATAAATTTTTTCAAGAACACAGCGTTCAAGGTCAAATCTGTGTTTGCGCAACATATCAATGCGAGACCATGCTTTAGTACAGATATGTTTTATGTGATTGTCCCACACACACTTGTTGTTTAGAAAAACTCCTAAGTGTTTATGAAATTTGACTTCAGTTATTTGGGAATGACCATAAACAAGGGGTGGGTGATTGGATGGTATAAGCTTTCTGGATATTAACATAGTTTCTGTTTTTTGCGGATTGAACTCAACTAGCCAAGTTGAAGCCCACTGTTGAATTCTCTCGAGGTCTTCATTTAGGATCTTAGCAGCAAGATCAGGATTTTCAACTATCAAGTACAAAGATGTGTCATCAGCAAATAAACGTATACAACTCAGTAAATCTTCCGTTATATCATTGATGTAAATTAAAAATAAAAGAGGTCCTAGTATCGATCCTTGAGGAACCCCTGCGGTTATGCGCTTCCAAGATGAGGCCTCAGCACCTAGCACTACTCTCTGGGATCTGTCGGAGAGATAGGACTCTAGAAACAGTAATAGATCGCCTTTAATACCTATTTTCTTTAATTTATAAAGCAGACCTTTATGCCAAACCTTATCGAAGGCCTTGCTAACATCACAAAATACAACCCTTACTTCTTTGCCTTCGTCGAGAGCCTTACAAAACTCATCATACATGTCTGTAAGCTGAAGTACTGTTGAATCACCTGGTGTGAAACCAGATTGGTATTGGTTAAGAACATTATTTTGCGTAAGGAAATCCCAAAGTTGTTTAAAGACACACTTTTCAAACACTTTACCTATACAACTAAGGAGTGATATTGGTCGATAGTTAGTTACCATGTTGGACGGCTGTTTCTTTAATACGGGAAGGACGTTGGCCTTTTTCCATTCGCAGGGAAAATGGGCATTTTTCAAAAACAAGTTGAATAGACTAGTTAGTGGTTCGCACAGTGATGGCTTACATTCTTTAAGGAGCCTTGGGCTGATGAAATCAGGACCTGACGCCTTTGATATTTTTATAGATGACATCGCCTCCCAAATGTCACTAACTTGGAGAGTGATTTTATCTATAGTTTTGGGTGGTTCTTTTGGGGGCGGGGGCAGTTGAGCTCGGACATCATCAACCGATGATATAGAGCTAAAAAAATCATTAAATAATTCTACCTTATCAACATTGGACGAGTACACGTTATCAGAGAAAACTATTGGGGGTGTAGCACTCGCTTTGCTAGTTCCAATGAGCGTTTTAAGCGTTTTCCACCACTCGGATGGCGACATATTATTATTATTTTTAAGATCTGACTGTACCCTTGAAAAGTATTTCGCTTTTGCTTTACGCACTGCTGATACAACCTCATTTCTTTTCATTTTGTATTTTTGCCAGGCATTTAACGACTTGTTATTTTTTGCGATGCGATATAACCTCTGCCTCTGACGTATTAAAAGCCTGATATTGTTATGCATCCATTTAGGTTGTTCTGGGCGAATAGTCACCTCCTTTGTAGGAATATGTTTGGATGCAATATTAAGTAGAATTTCCGAAAGAGTTGAAGCAACAGAGACTATTGGACTATTTTCGAAATGTGACTCCCAATCGAAACAGGAAAGCTCATCATTCAAGGTGGAATAGTTTGCTTGATTGTAGAGCCAGATTTTTCTTTTCAAAGTAGTCCGCGATTGTTTAGAGTGTTTTATAACTAAGATGATTGGACAGTGATAGCGGGTCTTATCAGGGATAATAGGTTCTAGAACTTCGCATCTTTGAACACCGACTGTATCACTGACAGCGAAAAGGTCAATCAGAGTAGACGACGATTCTGTAATACTGGTTGGGTCGTTCACAAGCTGCCTCAGGTTATAATAGTCTTTTATGTCAGTGAAACATTTTTTGGAGGCATCTAATTGATTCTCATTAAAATCGCCAGTAATAATTATGTCGGAGCAATGAAAGTCTTTGGCTCTATCAATAGATGTAGATATCGCCTCCCATGTTTCAGGAGGACTGTTTGGTGGGCGATAAAATACACCTATTAATTTAGATCTACCGGGAGGTGAGAGAATTTCTATCCAGATACTCTCTACGTTCACAACCTCGATCTCTGGCCGACGACGGAAAGGAATACTATTTTTAATATAAATTGCGACCCCACCCCCTCGAGTCTTCCGATCGTTTCTCACTGGCTCTTGAAACCCACTGCTAATTTTGTGAAATAAAGTTTAATAAAACACTTTATAGAATGTTTCATTCAAATAAAAATAGTTCGTAATTGACACTTATGTTTTTGTTGTGGTGTGAATGAAGGTTTTCGTTTAATGGATCGTTTTAATAATAGATAATAAAACGCATTTTTCCACTCATGTTTCATTCAAATAAAAATAGTTCGTAATTGACACTCATGTTTTTGTTGTGGTGTGAATGAAGGTTTTCGTTTAATGGATCGTTTTAATAATAGATAATAAAACGCATTTTTCCACTCAATTAGGTTTGAGTGGTAAATTTTTAATATATTCGTGATAATGTTTGGAGATGTGAATGAATCCTTTTAACAGACGTAATTATTCTCAAACGCGTTAAATCAGAAACCGGTTTCTTATGTGCTAAAACTTTTGAACTTTTTCAAAGTTCTTTCAGTTCAACACTGAGTGAATGATTTTGAGATATGAATGAAATCCTTTTAACAGACATAATTATTCTCAAATGCGTTAAATTAGAAACCGGTTTCTTATGCGCTAAAACTTTTCAAGTTTTCCCAGTTCGACTGAGTGAATAATCGGTGATGCGATTTTTAACGCGTTCGGAGGCAAAACGCATTTATATGGATTTTATCGTGTAAAATGTTTTTTCTCAACTGGTTTTTTAGTTATTATATTAAAGACAGAAGATTTTATTTACTTAAAACATAAAAAATAATTATACATTTAATTTTGAAAATAATAAAATAACTCACATTAGATTACTCAAAGGAATATTAATAATTTAAAAACGAAAACTGTTTTTACAGATGGATGCCAAACGTCGAGGTCAGGTTTTAAGCGAATATGAACGTGCTAAGAAGAGCATTCAATTGGCTGACAGAAGCAGACGTCTTGGAGAGATTGAACTCAGACGCGAAGCCACAAAAATATTTAAACCTGTGACGGAGGTTCAAGAGCGAAGCAAGAAGGAGATCGTTGACGAATTGAGACCCATAAAAGAGGGTTCTTTGAGAATGGGTTCGTTGCCCGGTAGTTTTACGAAACAGTTTTCCTTTCAATCTAGACCGGATTACGTTCCCACAGGGATTCAAACCGACGTGAGCGAGACCGACGATACAGCTTCAACTATCACCACTGATAGCGTCGCGTCATCTGAGGATGGTGGTACGAGAGATCTGTTGTATGGAATTCATAAGGATTCGGACGGTAGAACTTTTGTGGGCGATACAGAAGTGGAAATGGATGATGAAGATTTAATTGTCGGTTCGAATAAGTATAAAATAACTGATGGACTGTGCAAATTGCTCCTTTTCGACGAGCCTAGAGATTACACGGAACAGGATTTCGACAATTACGGCGACATTCTGGTTCAGACCCACGCCATGCTGAGAAATAACGATGCCAGAGAGACAAGACCCAAAGCCAACAGAGGTTACAAGTGGACGAAAGTGGTGAAACCCATATGGGATATGAATAAGAAGTTCGTCGAATCGGTGACTGGTAAAGGGGTGAAAACCACTTTTATTCCGAGCGATTCTGATGCTCTGTCTCAGAGATTGAGTTTGTTGATGGCAAGCAGACGTGCTGGTAACACAGGATTAGATAATCAAATAGTTAGCATATCTGACGAATTGTTAAGACAGAAGGTTTTGAATAAAAACCATAATAAAAGGCTGATGAACGAATTGAAGGATTGATGTATATAATAAGTAGAGAGAAACAAACAAACAAACAAAAATATATAAAATAAAAAAACAGTAAATTTTACACTAGAATAATAAAAGTATTTAAATAACAAAAGATTTACCAGTGAAAACAAAATATATATTATAAAATAAAAAAAATATGTTGGTGATAAAGAACAGGGGATACGTCAGAACTTACGTTCAAGGCGGTTCTGGCATCGTCGATTCTATAATGCGAGCGTTCACGAGCGATGCGGGTAGAAAACTCGCATCGACCGCATTTGAGGTCGGTAAGAAGACGGCTTTGGATGCTGGTAAGAAAGCCGCTTCTGAAGCCAGTGGTAGGATAGCTTCTAGCAAGAGGGCAGCCGACGCGTTGATCGACAAGTTGATCAGTCCGCCGGCGAAGCGAGCTGCGTTACAGCGAACGCCGAAAAGTTGGAAAGATTTTAAGGATGCTGTGGTACCCATACAAGATTTAGCCAAAATGACGAGTGGATCTGGATTGAAGAGAACTCGCGACGGTGTAATTTAAATAGACAGAACCGCACAAGCGTTTGAATGGGTTAATGTTTATCGCACGAGTTTTGTTGGGCGCAATAATACCACGAGAGGCGAAGCCTCGAGTGGTATTCTGCACCAAACCAAACGAGTGCGATAAACATTTACCCATTCAAACGCTTGTGCAGTTCTGTATTTATTACACACCTCCGCAAATTTCTAAAACAGGCCCTTTACAGTAATACTAAGTAAGAATTAAACTATCCTTCTGAGAAGTGAAGGAAATAAATAAGACAAAAATCCAAATTATTCTTCACAAGCAGGAGACCAGTCTTATTGTTATTTCGTACGCTGATTGAACTTTCATTCATAGTTTCAACTTGCAAATTGTAATGCGTCACCACTTCGATCGATGAAACACTGTTCATCTGAAATACAGTTCACCGTCTTTTTGTGCCTCAATTTGAAGGGTTGATGTATATAATAAGTAGAGAGAAACAAACAAACAAACAAAAATATATAAAATAAAAAAAACAGTAAATTTTACACTAGAATAATAGAAGTATTTAAATAACAAAAGATTTACCAGTGAAAACAAAATATATATTATAAAATAAAAAAATATGTTGGTGATAAAGAACAGGGGATACGTCAGAACTTACGTTCAAGGCGGTTCTGGCATCGTTGATTCTATAATGCGAGCGTTCACGAGCGATGCGGGTAGAAAACTCGCATCGACCGCATTTGAGGTCGGTAAGAAGACGGCTTTGGATGCTGGTAAGAAAGCCGCTTCCGAAGCCAGTGGTAGGATAGCTTCTAGCAAGAGGGCAGCCGACGCGTTGATCGACAAGTTGATCAGTCCGCCGGCGAAGCGAGCTGCGTTACAGCGAACGCCGAAAAGTTGGAAAGATTTTAAGGATGCTGTGGTACCCATACAAGATTTAGCCAAAATGACGAGTGGATCTGGATTGAAGAGAACTCGCGACGGTGTAATATAAATAGACAGAACCGCACAAGCGTTTGAATGGGTTAATGTTTATCGCACGAGTTTTGTTGGGCGCAATAATACCACGAGAGGCGAAGCCTCGAGTGGTATTCTGCACCAAACCAAACGAGTGCGATAAACATTAACCCATTCAAACGCTTGTGCAGTTCTGTATTTATTACACACCTCCGCAAATTTCTAAAACAGGCCCTTTACAGTAATACTAAGTAAGAATTAAACTATCCTTCTGAGAAGTGAAGGAAATAAATAAGACAAAAATCCAAATTATTCTTCACAAGCAGGAGACCAGTCTTATTGTTATTTCGTACGCTGATTGAACTTTCATTCATAGTTTCAACTTGCAAATTGTAATGCGTCACCACTTCGATCGATGAAACACTGTTCATCTGAAATACAGTTCACCGTCTTTTTGTGCCTCAATTTTACAGCGCGAATTCTGAACGGTTGAAGTGATCCCCACCAAAAAAGTTACCACACATTCACAAAAAACAATAGGTGTAAATTCGAAAAATCCATCAATGAGAAATTATAAAAAAAACTCACATGTTTATCTGACTTCCAAATTCCCTGCGACTGTTGTTACTCGACTTGTTGACAGACCGGTTAAGATTTTAGTCAAGATTACACTATTTACAGTAGCCATTGTCAACTCATCCCACGTAAATTAAATTTATATCCTTATTGTCCAAGAGAAATTATCGTATTGTTCACTATTCCTGCTCAAAATGTATTAAAGTTCGTGTTATAGCCTTTAACAGGGGTACAGAATCCATACGAATTCAAGTGAATATCGACAGGCAATTTGTTTTGGATTTCGATTTGGTGACCTAATAACTTGCTCGCGTAACGTCATTCATTCGAAATGACGTCACTCATAGACGCTTTCATATTCTGTTTACATTGTTCTTTAGTTTGAACTGTATGTGAGTCATTTCCATGTCATACTTTAACCCATCGGGTTATTTAATCAATAGTCAGTCAGTATTGTTCACGTTAAGAAAATAAATTAGAAAGTTTCTTTTGATGGTCGGACAGTCATTACTACATGAGTTTCTTCAGAAACAATATAAACACAGATACTATAGACTGCGAACATCCACTTTACAACATCAAAATAAATGACCCATCGCATCGAAACGGGCCCATGTACTGTATCCCCAGAAATATGACTGGTTCCATTCTTACATTGAAAATGTGCCAAAATCTGTATCCCACACGTGTACAATAAAAGTTTATTTTTATCCTAGAATGCCGTGGACAAACCTTAATTTTAAAAGGGTGTGTAATAAATAAATAATAATATTGAAAACTGAGTTTAAAAAAACATAAAAAATTGTGTTTGAAAAAAATCTAAAATAACAAACAAAAAATAAAACAAAGATGAAAATTAAAGATATGTCTTGGAGCAACGCCGCGACCAAGAGGTCGAATAACGAGTTCTTTCCCAAAAGCATAAGAGGCTTGATAGTGGGAAAATCGAATTGTGGAAAGCCCAATCTGTTGATGAATCTGTTGTCCCGACCCGACTGGTTGGATTACGACAGATTGTTTGTGTTTGGCAAGAGCTTGTTTCAACCTGAATACAGATTGCTTCGAGAGTGCATGGATCGTAGATTGCCCAAGGACGTCATAGCCAGAATCTTTGACAGTTGGGAGGAATTCGACAAAAGTTGAGCTCCTCTTCGGACCATTTTGGACGGTGCGGCGATGGAATTGATGAAGAGAAATGGATCTTCAAACGTCGAGTGTCGATTTTATGAGAACGCTAGTGATGTTCTGGATCCTAGAGAATTGAAATCGGAAGATAAGAATCTCATGATTTTCGACGATCTGCTTTTGGAGAGACAGAACCGATGCGAATCGTATTACGTTAGGGGTCGACACAGAAACGTGGACTGTTTCTACCTGTCGCAGAATTATTTTCGATTGCTCAGACAGACGGTAAGGGAGAACGCTAATTCTCTATTCTCTTTCGCCAAGATCTCAAGAATCTCAATCACATCTACGGCGATCACGTCGCAAACGACATGAGCGTGGCGGAATTCAGGAGATTCTGCAAGAGGGTTTGGGATGGAGGACTTTACAATTTCGTCGTGATCGATTTGACTAGCGAATTTAATCGCGGAAAATATCGGTGTGGATTCGACAAGTTTTATGTTTCTGATGATAATAAGATAGAGCGTGAAAATAAAAAAAATTAGAAAATAATAAATCTTCAAATAATTAGTTTTGAAAAAATAAAAATAAAATTAAAATATAATGTTCGAACAAGGAGAATTGTTAGAACGGATAGCTGAGAATACGGCTGCAAAACAATCCGTTCAAATCGTGGTGAGTGGCGATTCGACTCGATTCGCGACGAAATTCGAACCTTCCATCGAATTGAATAGAGAGAAAAGATACGAGATGGCGTTGGTGGATCTGGAGACTTATTATTCCTTTCCCAACGTCACCGAAAATGATAACTCGTTCAAGTATTCCGACGGAGTGGATTGGTTAGAGATTCGAATTCCCAAAGGAAGTTACGACATAGACGATTTGAACAATTACATTCAGACGCGAATGAAGACGGATGGAAAGGGAAGCAACAAGATCAGACTCACTCCCAATCCTAATACCTTACAGACGATGTTGGATTTGGAAGATAATTTTCGAGTGGATTTCAATACAGATGATTCTATAGGCAAGATGTTGGGATTCGATCGAAAGATGTATCGAGACCATGTGGCATCTGAAAATATGGTTGACATTCTCGCAGTCAATAGCATTCTGGTGAACGTGGATGTGATTGCTGGAAGCTACGTGAATGGTAGCGCTCAACCGACGTTCTATTCCTTCTTTCCAAACGTGTCTCTGGGTTATAAGATCGTGGAGTGACCTCGAAATTTAGTTTATCTACCAGTGATTTTAGACATGTTGTATAGTCTCAAAACCACATTGATGGATCAAAATGGTGAACTGTTAGATCTTCGTGGAGAGAGGGTGACGATACGATTTCACTTAAAAGAAATGTAAAAGCAAAAAAAAAAAAATATTGTGTATACATATAAATAACAAAAAAAATAAAATAAACGCAATATTAATTTTACAAAAATTATTTAATATATATAATTATCATTAAAAGAAAAAAACAATTGAAGAAAATATATTTAAAAAAAAGGAATTATGACACAATACGTGGTTAAAAACGTGAACATATCCCCAGGACAGAAGAAGAAACTTAAGAGAGCGTTAACAACTCGAAGCGAGGCGGTGAGATTCAAATTCACACATGAAGATCTGACGAGTGGCAGTCTGGATTCGATTGCTTGGACCAGAAGTCAAATCAAAAGGATGGAGAAAGCGATTCGTGATGGAGGAGGGTTGACGGTGAGATTGAGTCCTGCTCAGTTGAGATACAATTTGAGAATGAAAGGCGGTTTCCTACTGCTATTGGCAGGAATCGCCGCAAAAGCATTACCCTTCGCCGCAAAGGCACCACCCTTTCTCAGTCTCTCGGCGTGGGAGCTCTCACGGGACTCACGAGTTCGGCAGTTGAGAAATTAATGGGTGGCAGCCAACTGTTTTTGAAGAAGGGAGGAGCGTCCACGTAGACGACAGCGGTAAAGGATTGTATCTAGAACCCATTAGAGGTGACAACTCTTTGAGTGGAAACGGTCTCTATCTGAAGAGTGGACGGAACGTTGTGCTACTCGGCAAGGGTTTGTTGTTTGGTGAAAATTCGCCATTTAAGAATATACCGATTTTGAATATGTTATTATAATGTAAAAATTATATAATTATATAAAATATAAATCATAGAAAGTATAAAAAAATAATATAAAATGGATAAAAAGGTGGAAAAACAATTAGACGATAATGATGAATATCGCGAGATAGAGTGCAAAAAAGATGCGGAAAAACGATTAGACGCTAATGATGAATATTGCCAGATAGCGTGTGAAAAAGATGTGGAAAAACGATTAGACGCTAATGATGGATATCTTAGGAAAGAACTGATAAAAGAGTTAAATAACGATCGGGATGTGCGGTTGAAATTTAAAAGAATGTGACGTTTTCCACCGTTACCACTATCTTCTGAAGAGAATGGTAATGATGCGAGTGTTACCGAGAGATGCACAACATTCGTTCATAATTATGATTCGGATAAACAAATGTGTTGTTATAAAAACGTAGCATATTACAAAAAAAAAGAAATGAAGAATCAACGCTGAAATTTAAGAAAAAAGGAAATGTTATTATAATATATGGGTAATAGTGAAGAAGGAAAACAAAAAAAAAGTAATGAGATCTAAAGATGATCTCATTACTTTTTTTTTCCTTCTTCTTCGCTAAAAAATCAATCTCTCTATTGTTTATATTTCCAAGTCCATTATTAACATGTTGACACTCGTGTTTTCTCCTTTTTCGCAAATGTGTTGAATGTTTATCTTTACTTTTTTGAGTTTTTTTACTTCGGTCAACACGCTCTCACCACCCGATTTGTTCAAGAGTTCAAGTCAGATGTTTGGAAATATGTAACTTTCATAGGGCAATGACAAATCGTCCTTGTCGAATTCTTTATCTTTGGCGATGACGATATTCTGCAGATCGCTTTCGTACTCGTAAAACAAATTGAGCGTGGCTTCGTCCAATTTCAAAGGCATGCTATATTTGTCGTATTTGTGCTCTAAGCCCTTCGTCTTGACCTCGTTCAATTCGATGAGATCGTGTCGTTTGAATCTATAGATTTTAGAACCGAATTTCTTATACGTTTTGACTCGTTTCAATTTCAGTTTGCATCTTTTAGGTGTTGTTGTCATGATCGATTATTTGGTTTTTTTGTTTTATGAATTATTGCAAATAATATATATTTTTAAATTTTGTATTTAAATAATAATTTGTTAAAAAGTTTGTTTTTTATTTGCTCTTTATATATATAAAAAAAAAAGTTTTTTAATTTTAATTTTCTTTAATGTGAACATTTTTTTTTGTAAAAGTGTTTTTTCTCTTTATATATAAATAAAAAGTTTAAATTTAACGTCCTTTTTTCTCGTATTAGTTCAATTTTTTCACGTTAAGGAACATAAAAAAATTGATTAATTTCATCAAAAAAAAATTTTTTTTGAAGGAATTAAAACATATATATATAAACAATTTTAAAACTTTTAACAAATTATTATTAAATACAAAATTCGAAAACAAAAAAAATATTCTTACAAATGGAGCAAACAAACAAAAAAATGGAAAATTTAAATGAGAAAACCGTACCTCAGTTAAACGAGATTTGTAAACTATTAAAAATTCCACATTTCAGAAATCATAGAACTAAATCCAAAAAAAATTAATGTCATACAGGAATATTTGCGAAATGATGGAAAGGCAAACGAAATGTCGATAGCAACAACGTCAAAAAATGCATCTGTTGTGAAAAATGAGAAGAAAAAGATAGTAAAAGGAATCGAAATGCCGACGTCGAAAAAAACCCAAAACGTTTCGATTGTGAAAAATAAGAAGACGACTAAACGAAAAGCTGTTGAAGAACTTCAAGTTTCAAAAGAAAAGAAAAGAAAAACTAAAACGAAAACGAGTGATGCACTTCAGATTCTAGACAAACGAGATATATCGAGTGAAATTCAATGAGCAATCGACGAAGGGAAAGGAGAAGAATATGTAACACGACTCGTTACAGAACTATTCCAATTGAAGCCCGTAGAACGGGAGAGTGCGATCAAAGGTGTTTTTAAAACTTTTGACGTGGTTCCCTCGTTCAAGAAAATCGATCCGAAATTGTTTATGGAACGGGTGAAGAAAAAAGTGTTGGATTTGTTTCGCGAACACATGAACGTGGGACAAAAAATTAAGATGATACTCCATTGCGTGATGAATAAAATCGACGTGAAGTCTGGCGAGAGCATCGTGAAAAATGCATATTTCAGATCTAATGTCGAACCCATATTTCGAGGTTCAGATTTATCAGACGTTTTCGAAAAGATGAAAGACAAGATGTTGAGGTCTCTCGCGAATTATCAACATGAAGGTAGTAATTGGACGTTCGATGAGGTGTTGAAACTCGAAATTCATATAACTAAAAACGATTCGTTGAAAGGGTCTTCCTACGTGGAATTACCATATTTCTTAGCTAAAAAACACTCCATAGTCAATGTGAGAAATAAAGATGATCAGTGTTTTAAATGGGCAGTCACTTCCACTTTATACCCTGTCAAAATGCACTCCGATAGAGTTTCTCATTACGAGAAGACTTCTAAAAATCTCGATTGGACTGGAGTGACTTTTCCAACAGAGTTAAAACACATCGAACATTTCGAGGCTCAAAATCCCACTGTAGCAGTGAACGTCTTGGGATACGACGATGAAAAACGAACGATCTATCCTCTCAGACAGACTTCGTATCTCGAAAGAGAAAAGACAATTATTTTATTATTGATTTCGAATGGTGACAATCGTCATTATTGTTGGGTTAAACATCCGAGCTGATTACTGTCGAGACAAAATAATAAACATAAAGGAAAGATATGTTTATGTTATAACTGCATGAATATTTTTCAGAGCGAAAAATCCTTAGCGAAACATCAGGAATATTGCAATGAAATCAATGTGTCGCCATCGAAATGCCCAAACCCAACACCATCATGAAGTTTGAAAATCGCAAAAGAAGGTTAAAAGTACCATTCATCGTGTACGCCGATTTCGAATACTTCACCGCGAAAATGAGTTCCTGCCAACCCAACGCTCTTCAAAGTTACGTCAAAAGATATCAAAAACACATGCCTTCGGGTTATTGCATTTACATGAAATGTGCTTTCGACTCGCAACATGACATGGGTCCCTTCCCTATACGAAACAGTGCGAAGACGACGACGTGGCTCAAAGGTTCGTGGAAGAGTTAGAATCGAAAATTCAAATGTTATACGACAAATTCAAAACTCCGGCGAAAATGATCATCACGCGAGAGCAGCAGGACGAAAATAACAGAGCCACCGAATGTCACATATGCAGACAATCGTTCGATGAGAATTCGGAGGAAAATAAGAAGGTTAGAGACCACGATCATTACACGGGTCTGTATCGCGGTCCGGCTCACAGCAAGAGTAATTTAAAATATCGAGACGTCGTTTTCTATCCGGTGATATTTCACAAACTCTCGGGTTACGACAGTCATCTGTTCGTGAAAAATCTCGTCACCTCCCATGAAGAATTAAATTGCATCGCGAACAGCAAAGAAAGATACATTTCATTCATGAAATGGAAGCTCATGGAGAAGAAAAGAGTAATCGATGGAGAGATGTTGAAAGAAAAAACGAAATTCATTCACCGCTCTGGAAAAATTAGTCGATAACATGAGCAATGATAAATTTAAAATCACGAGCGAACATTTCGGAGAATGAGTAGACGTCATGTTGAGGAAAGGAGTCTATCCTTACGATTACATGAACGATCTAAAGAGATTCGATGACACCGCACTACCTTCGAAAGAAGATTTTAATTCGAAATTATACGAATCCCACATTTCCGACGAGAATTACGAACACGCCAAAAACGTGTGGAAATCATTCGATATGAAAACCATGAGAGATTGTCACAATCTCCATCTGAAGACCGACGTTCTGCTCTTGGCAGACGTGTTCGAAAATTTTCGAGACGTCTGTCATTGAAATTACGATCTGGATCCCGCTTGGTATTTCACCACACCTGGTCTGGCGTGGGACGCTCTGTTGAAGACCACCAAAGTCCAATTGGAATTATTATCCGACGTGGACATGTTGCTCATGTTCGAAAGGGCTGCGAGAGGTGGCGTCTCGATGATCTCCCACAGATATTCTGAAGCTAACAATCCCTACATGAAAGAAGGTTTCGATTCGAAACGGTCGAATAAATACATACAGTATTGGGACGCTAATAATCTGTATGGTTGGGCTATGAGTCATCCTTTACCGATTGGAAATTTCGAATGGGTGACGGAACAGGAAGAGATGCAAAAATGGAGAGACTATCCTTGCATTTTAGAAGTCGGTTTGAACTATCCGGAAGAATTACATGATCTACACAATGATTATCCGCTGGCTCCCGAACGAATAGAAGCGAATGAAGAAGAAGAAAAACTCATTCCCAATTTATTTAACAAACATAACCCCGTCATCTACAGTGAGAATTTGAAATAATACGTCAATTACGGGATGAAATTAGTCAACATAGATCGCATCATTCGATTCGACAAAGAGCCTTGGATGAAAAAATACATCGATCTCAACACGAATCTCAGTATTCGAGCCGAGAACGATTTCAAAAAAGATTTCTTCAAACTCATGAACAACTGTGTGTACGGTAAATCGATGGAAAACATCAGGAAGAGAGCCGACGTTCGACTCGTCATGTCTGAGAAAAAAGCAAAAAAAAATTAGTGGCGAAACCCAATTACAAACACCGAACCATATTCAACAAAAATCTAGTGGCCGTTCAGATGCAAAAGACACACCTGAAGTTCGACAAACCATATTATCTCGGACTGATCATCTTAGATATCAGCAAGCGATTGATGTACGAGTTTCACTATGATTACGTCAAACGAAAATTTGGTGATAAAGCCAAACTACTGTTCACCGACATGGACAGTTTAGTTTACGAGATAGAGACAAAAGACGTCTACCAAGATATATCTCCGGACGTGGCCGTGTGGTTCGACACGAGCAATTATCCAGTCGATCGCCCGTCCAACATTCAATCGAACGAAAACAAGAAGGTGTTGGGTAAATTTAAGGACGAGAGTGGCGGTAAACAAATCCTCGAATTCGTGGGCTTGAGACCCAAACTGTATGCTTATCGTCTAGAAGATGAAGAGATCCCGAGTTATGAAAACCAATAATCTCGAAGCCGCCACTTTCGTGGTGAGCCTACTGATCGAACTAGATCCTTTGAACAAACAGTGAACGCGTGGAAATAATTAATTAAAAAAAAATAATGTGTGATTATTAAAAACAAAAAAAAAGTAATAAAAAGCAATGAGATTTAGAAAGATGTTCAATCTCTCTAGATCTCATTACTTTTATTTTTTTTTTGTTTTTTTTTTAATAATTACTCATTACTTTTTTTATTTTTGTTTTATTTTTTTTTTTCACACACGTCTCTCATCGAATGATCGACATCTTATTTCCATCCGATTTGAATTGTAATTCTCTGTCTGACAGGACCAGGGCAAAGGCTTCAGTTTTTCTCGGCACGTACCTATCGAATTGCATCTTGACCTAAATATCTAAGATGCTACTCTTGAGTCGTTCACTCTGTTTACTGACGTCGAATACGAACATGGGATACATCGACTTGTATTCGCCGGGAGATATGTTAGGGTTGCTCAACAATGCGTCTAGACCGTGATACTTCTTTCTAAAATCAGCGGCATCGCCGTACAGTCTGCAGAAATCGTTCTTGTCGAACGATGTGTTGTAATCGATTGCTGGATATCTCGTGGCGTTCAGAAACACTTGTATGTTTCTCAAATGGCAGTGATCGAACAACGATGCATTCTTTTCCTGAGACCCGTCCCTATCGGTCTGAAATGCAACAATGATGAAACGTGGTCTCTCGGAAGCGGATTTCACCGTCAATCTCCAATCGAAGTGATTCGTGGAGAGAGTAATGCTAGCCGTGTCGCACTGTCTCATTCTAAATCCCACGGGTAATTTACTCTTGGATTCTATGATCTTGTAGAGACGCGCTTATTCCACGATCCAAGGCTCCACGTGCGGAACGAACCATGATATCTTGTGTAGAGTTATCTTACCCGCATCGGTCGCAGTGAGTCTCACTATTGCATCATCGTTTCCTTTTCGAATCAACGTCAGACTGTGTTTGAATCCGTACATGATCTTGTTGTAATCGTCCGCAAATCCGAAGATGTGTTTCAAAGGTATCATGAACGAAAACGTTCCTTTAGGTCTGGATGTCTTGACGACGTAGTCGAATATCACAGCGGCGCCGGCGTTAGCAGGGCCGACGGTGTCTTTCACCCACAACTGATTAAGTCCTCTGGATTTCGAAAAATCATCAGGATACGTCAAGAGTCCAAACATAGTGGTGGCCTGACCGGGATGAAACACAGATTCTATCTCTTGTCCGGATAGCATGTATTTTATATTACTGAAAAGATGCATGATGTCATTATTGGCTAGAGTAACCGTGTCGTCGTTGGCATAGTCGCTCCCATCTTCCTTGGTAAGACGTCCCTGCACCACTATGTACTCTCGCTAGGATTTATGAATAGATCTTGTGTTTCGACTTTGATTCTTATCTCTCCCGCATTGTTCAAACTCGTTCCAGTTACCAGTTCGTATTTGTGAACCTCATATTCTTGAATACTTTCATCTTTCACTATGCGTTGTGCTATATCTAGTATATTTGTCATTTTTAAAGGATTTTTGTTTTTTTTGTTTATTAATTAGCTTGCTTTTTTTTATCTAAAAATAGTTTTAATTATTTTTATCATTATTTTTCTCTCCTATATATATATGTGTATAAAGAAGAAAATGTTAAAGAGAGTAAATAAAAGAAATTGTTTTCTTTATCAAAACTTTGTCTTCTGTAATTGTTGTTCGTAAAACTTTCCGATGATCTCTTCTCCATCCAAAGCTTCGATTTCGTAAGTCACCAGATCGGTGTGAAATATTTTGATTATCACGAAGATTTCCGAGGTCCATCGAGGAGTATAACCCTTTTCGAAGTGCTTCTTATAAGCGTAGATTCTCACTCGATCACCGACCGCAAATTTCGGCGTTCTAGACTTCTTCCTGATCTTAGATCTTTCAGGATATAGATTCATGTAGACCCGTTTTTCATTTCGAGGATCGCTAGCTTCCACGGGAGTCATGTTGATCGATCTGTGTCGCGTGTTGTTGTAATCTTAAACCAGACCATTCAGAGCGTATATGTATTTCTTGGTCGAATTTGCCGTGAAGTATCTATGCATCTTTTCCTTCATCGTTCGATTCCAATGTTCCACCACGCTGGCTTTCTCTTTGTTTTCGATCGAGTAGAGGTTGACCAATCGATGAACGTGCTTGTTGTAGAATTCCTTTCCCTTATCCACCCACAATTTACACGGTTTTCGAGAAGACGAGTCGAACACGCTCTTCAGAGCCTCAGGGATGCAAGGTCCCGATTTATTCTTCAAAGCTCTGATCCAACCGTATTTGGAATACACGTCGATGACCATCAATAGATATTTGACACCCTCGTTCCACCTCGAAAACGATCTCGTGTCGACCAAGTCGACAGACCAAATTTCATCCAAACCCTTCACGAACACCCTTCTCTTTCAAAATTTACACACGATGGGTTTGTGTAACTCCTCGGCCAATTCGCTCGTCAATAATCGTTTCTTCTTCTTTTCAGATGCGCTTTTTTTTTTGAATGCCCCATCCGAATCGACGTTTCGCACCGATCAGATTGCCAACCAGTGAACGTTCTATCTTCTCTCCCCTGGTCGGATTCGATATGTCTCTCAATTTCCCCAACATGTTTTTATCGCAGACGTCGTTGCGAGTCTTGGTGTCGGGATGTCCAGCGTAGCACAGATCGTGATCATACGCGGCCGCATCCACCCTATTCACAGGTTTGCTCCAAGATTTAGGAGTCAGATCGGCGTTGAGTCTCTTGTTCAATTTCGTTCCGGGTCCCGTGAAACTGTGACCAGGCAGATGCATTTCAAAAGGTAGATTATTGATCATTTTATTCACGATGCCTTTACCTTTGCTTGCATTCTTTTTTTTGACGAATCGAGTCTTGATAGAACCACACACGTCGCAAATTCCGCGAAGCATCTGTCTATCGTTTTTAGTTCGTACTTCTCGAGAACTACTCATCTCGGTAACTCTCTTACACTTTACGCAATACATTTTTAAGAGTTATTTAAATTAATTTCGTTTTTATTTTATATATATAAATTTAATATTTTTTTTTTTAAATTCTGTTCTTATTATATATATATATTTTTTTTAATCGCTGCTCTTGAGTTCTATCATCTTACTGAATTCCTCCCTGGCCTCTTTCCTCCCCTTTTCCACGAGAGAATCCTTCATCTCTTCCCTGATGATCTGACGACTCTTGATTCTCACAGCTTCTTTCGTGGCTTCATATTTCGTTTTCTCACCCAATATCGTGAAGTATTCTCCATCCGATATCCTACCGTCTTTCAATGCCATCGAGATCATTTCGGATATCATGTCGATCTTGGAGACGGCCAAGACACGAATCTTGTCGTGTTTCCTCACCTTCAGATATAATTTCCTACTCAAAAAGTTTCCGAGCGTGCTAAACAATCCAGCGGCGAGAGCCACTCCTTCTACGGTCAACACGATCGGAATACCGACCGCGGTTGACAACAATCCAATGCTGGCCGCGTGTAAAGCCATGGAAATCGTGATGAGTGTCGTGTCGATCGCGTTGACGAATTTCACGAAACGCGAATACTTCTTCTTGAGAGAATGGCGAGAATCTCTCTCTTGAGTTAGATACGCTTGGATTCTATTGATTCGATCGATGCGATACCTCTCACCTCTTTCTTTTTCTTCTAGCAACGGTGCCGTCGGCAAAACGCCGTTCGGCTTCTCATCCTCGTCATCTAACGTCGGATACAATTTATTTCTGGTTCTCATTTTTGTGTTTTTTTTTTCTTTCTAATATTAGATAAAAAAATTTATGTGTGTATTTATTTTTTTTATTTTCTATTCTCCCTTATTTTATATCAACGAGAAAAACTTAGACGTATGCTTCATTGAACAATAATTTCATGATGCGTCCCTTGTCTTCTAAAGTCAGACTTCTACGCGCCAATTTCAGTTCTTCCGAAACGGTGGGCTTGTCTCGATCCTTAGAGAAGATTAATCTCTTCCAAAACGCGATCACTTCGTCGATTTGAACGCATTCGAACGCCGGTTCAAAATACTTGAAGACCATATCTTCCCTTTCCATCGTCAGACACGAATGATTCTCGTGATCGAAGTCTAGGTGATCCCAACATCCGACGCATCGTTCTGACAAGAGGCGACCTAGTTGTTCGTTTACGCAGAATGTGTAGGCTCTCATCAGCATTTTTAAAAGAGACCTTGCTCTAATAGTCTGGGAAGCGCTCATGATTTACGTATTTTTTATTATCTATTCGATTTGATATATTTATTTTTAAATAACTATTTATTTATATTTTTTTTCTCTCCTATATATATCAATCACTTTTTTATTTCCTCACCTCAAAACCGATTCCAGTTGAGAAAAAAGAATATTTAGAAAATAAACCTCTCTAAATGAGTTTTGCTCTCGAAAGTGTTAAATCACAACCGCGCTTATTCTCACCATAAGGAAAACTCGAATAATCAAAAATCACAAGTAAACACATAGTAATGTAACGCTTTCAAAAAAACGCGTTTAAATCATATCAATTAATCTTTTGAACTGTTTCCGCTTTCATCCATAGAATAGTTTTTCAGTTAAACTATTTAACTGACAATTGACACTCATTTGAATAAAAAACCAGAGACCGTTCCAAACGCGATGCGCGTTCAGTACCACCTCTTTTCCATGTACCGTACATAAGTCGATTTCTGATGTAGAATCCGCAAATGGGTTTCCGTGTATGCCTCCATAGGGATTCAGTGTTAAAATCGTGTACAGATACGGATGGTCTAGAATCCGCAAACCGTTTTTTTGATGATGGTCCAGAATCCGCAACACGTTTTTTGCTCGCGATTTTAACACTGAATCCTATGGGGGAAACCCATTTGCGGATTCTAGACCAGACAATTGACCTCATTTTTCTTAAAATTTCATACATTTTTTTCACTCTTGAGCGACGTGTATGCGATTCCAGTGGTACAGAATCCGCTTGCGGATTCTGTACCACCATAAAAAACGACATTTTCGTGTACTTGTACACGATTTTAACACTAAATCCTATGGAGGTGTACATCGATGTACGTGTACATGTATAAAATCGTGTACAAGTGGTCGAGAATCCGCCTTTATTACCTACTCACGTCGTCTCTGCTTTAGCTACTTATCTGCCTCCAGATAAGTTTGACAACATACAGGCTCCTTTACGTGTGCTTTCCAAGGAGCGCATGTATGTTACTCACTCGCATGCCTGTAACACGGCTAACTTGAAATTAGTTCGTCGGGACGCTGTGTTGGACACAAGCCGTTCCCTTCTTGAGGGGCAGCGCGCTGCTCTTCGATCTGCTTCTTTGGCGGGTCTGCGACTATTCCATGGTTCCGTGGCGACGGTCCGGGATGACGTCCTACATCGTTCCAAAGTTCAGCTGCTGCTTCGTCAGCTTGATCAACCTTTTGTTGGAGGCAGAGGCCGTCCAAAGCCTGACAAGCACCCTTCTGCTTCCTCTGCGAACCCAAGGGCTGATCCTCCTGCCGTAGCTCTTACTTCTTACGCACGGGGTAAGGGTAAGCGTCGGCAGGCTAGAGGGAGGACTAAGGATTCTTCATATAGTAGAGGAGGCGGTTACTCCTCTCGCGGGCCTCGCCGGGGCTCGAAATGAAGGTCCTCACCTCGCTTCGTCCCAGGTTGGAGGAAGGATATCAGAGTTTGCAGACCATTGGGCCGCAATCACATCCGATCCTTGGGTGTTAGATATTGTTCGGTCCCGGCTGTGGATATCCTTCCAGAGGCACCACACTCTGTCGAGAGAACCTCTTCCAACACAGGTTCCTTTAGACGTTACACGCCGGGAACTTTTGATCACGGGGATAGACAATCTCCTGTCAAAGGGGGCGATCGAGGTCATTCAGTGGCATTTTATTCCCGCCTGTTCTTGATGCCGAAGAAGGACGGCCGACTCCGACCGGTTATCGATCTGAGTATCCTGAACCAGTCTATCATTGCTCCCAAGGTCAGCATGGAAACTTTCAGGTCGGTTCGCCGCTCCATTCACCAGGGAGATTTCGCTTCCAGCATCGACCTGCGAGACGCTTACTTTCACGTTCCGATTCATTGGACATCGCGAAAGTATCTCTGGTTCGCTTTTCTGGGGCGAGTTTACCAGTTCAAGGCCAGGCCCTTCGGCCTCAACCTGGCTCCTTGGGCCTTCACCCGACTAATGTCGCATGTGAAGCCTTCCATCGCACATCGTCCAGGGTGACTACTTCGGCATATCTAGACGATATCCTCCAGAGGCATTCCAATGCTGCCTTTCTGGAGTCAGATGTCGACACACTGTTGAGCCTGCTCACGTCGCTAGGGTTCAGAGTGAACGAAGAAAAGTCGGACCTGGTCCCTTCTCGGTCGTTTTGTCATCTGGGGTTGTACTTCCGTACTCGGTTCCCCGGGAAAGGGCTGCGATTCTCTCAGCTTTTGCCCTGACTCTGTCCCAGTCCACGTCCGCGACAGCTCGGAGTGTTCTCCGACTGCTCGGTCTCTGCGGTTCGGTGACGGATCTCATTCCTCTTGGTCGGCTCCATGTCAGACCTCTCCAACACTCTCTGCTCAGTCGTTGGAGGCCGAATGTCGATCCTCTGGATCTGGTGCTTCAGTTACCGGAGTCTCTTCATCGTCATCTTCTCCCCTGGATGGATGTTCAGTGAATTATGCAGGGAGTTCCGTTGGACTTATCCACGTCCCATCGTGTTCTGACGGCAGACCCCAGGGATCTCGGATGGGGTGCGACGTTGGATCCTCTGGGTATTTCCCTTCACGGGGCATGGGACCAGGATCAAGCAGCTCATCACATCAACCAAAAGAAGCTTCTTGCTCTTCTTCTGAGTTTCCGGCAGTGGGTCACCCACCTTTCGCATCGCCAGGTCCTTCTGTTGTCCGACAATTCGACAGTGGTTGCTTATATTCCGAACCAGGGCAGCACGCACTCGGTTCCCATGTACGAATTGGCGCGGGATCTTCTACTGCTCGCTCAGGCAGGCTTGTTATTTTGAAAATTGCTGGAGGGCCATTATGGTTCGCCTCAAATGACCCCAGGAGGGCCATTTTAGGTTCGTCTAAAATGACCCCAGGAGGGCCATTTATGGGTTTGTGGGGGTCATTTTGTTTCAGCCTGCTGGTAGACAACTAATATCATTTTAAGGTACATGGTTTGTGTAATTATGATGTACGTCATCACGTAATGTATAATAGATGAATATTTGAATGCAAGATACCAGGGTACCTATGACACTCATTAACTCACCTGCATCCAAATAACGAAGCCTGTATCTATACATTACATGGTGACTGTACAAGCCACTGAAGCCAGTGGCCAGGGCACTGTTTGTGCTCACCGCCAGATGCCGATAACTTGGGGCGAATCAATCAGATTTGGGGGACGAATTGTCTCGGTTTTGATTTTGGGACGAAACGTCCCAGACAAATCATCGGGGATCGAACTGGCTTGGAGATGGCACGTCTCATAATCGCGCGTGACACGAGAGTTGTCACGGTCTGATGTACAATGTAATAACTAACTAACTTTGGAATTGGCAGACCTCTCGTTCGTCTTTGGAAAGTTACTTACTGTCTCTGGGTGACTGCGTCGACGACACACTACAAACTTCACAAATTGCGCTTTGTAACCTCCTTCAGTCCGCGAAAATTGCCGTTTAGGACGGACGATTTTGTTGTGCCTTCGACTGAATTAATGGGCCACAGAAACCGGGGTTAGGCGAACGTTTAACGTCCGCGGAATTTGGACTTCAGGCGGCGACTGACGCCCGGGGCGATCGCCCGCCTCAAAATGACAAGCTTGCTCAGGATGTCAACGCCGGAGTGGTGGTTCGTCACATTGCAGGTCGTCTGAACGTCCTGGCCGACTCCCTGTCCCGACGGGGCAGGGTCATTTCCACCGAGTGGATGCTCCACGGGGCGGTGTCCCAGCTGCTTTGCGATCTCTGAGGTCGTCCCTACATTGATCTCTTTGCGACTCGTTGAAACCATCAGGTGGACACTTTCGTGTCACCGTCTGCAGATCCTCTGGCTTTCGCCGTGGACGCTCTGTCACTCGATTGGGACGGTCTTGTCGGCTACACCTTCCCGCCGGTTCCTATTCTGCCTCAGGTTCCAGCCATGATACGAACCTGCAGTTGTCGAATCATTCTGATCGCTCCCCTGTCGCCTCTACTGGTGTGGATCAATCAGCTCCGCTCTCTGTTGGCGGCGGTTCCGGCATGTCTCCCTCTACATCGCGACCTTCTTTGCCAAGGTCACCAGAGGAGGTTTCTAGTTGATCCGACTTCATTGTGCCTTCACGTATATCTTTTGTCAGGTCATGTCTCCTCCGTAGAGGTTTTTCGAGACGAGCAGTGGAGTGCATTAATTTTCTTCTTCAAGGAGGCACTCCACTGGTTTAGCCTATGCGGCTAAGTGGAAGGTCTTCTGTCGATGATGTGCTGATCACTCTGTTGATTATGCCAATCCTTCGATATCACAGATTGCGGAGTTTCTGGTATATCTGTTTGATTCTCGGGGTCTCCAGCCTGTTACCATCAAAGGGTACAGGTCCATGCTTTCGGAGACCTTTTCGTATGTGGGAAAGCGTCGTAACTGCACTAGTCCATACCTATCCAAGCTTGTTCGGCACTTTTCTTTGAAAAGGCCTAGGACTTTGCAGCTTACCCCAAGATGGAATCTTTCTTGGGTGCTGCTTTGCTTGGGGTGTGGGGGGGGGGGGGCGCCGTTCGAACCTTTATCCCAGGTGGATATGCGTTTTCTCACATACAAGATGGCTTTTCTGATGGCTTTTGCCTCAGCCAGACGGGTTAGTGAGCTTCACGCCCTCTCGGTTGATCCGGCCTTTTTCAGGAGCTCTCCCAACAGTAGTACGTTAACCACTGATTGCTCCTTTCTGGCCAAGAATCAGATACCAGAAACGACTCCACCTCATATCTGTATCAGGGCTCTTCCTTCTGCTGAGGGTAACTGCCCTTTGCTCGGTCCGTTTCGTGCACTTCGCATTTATCTCAACCGCACGCAGTTCATTAGGACAGGCAGGAAACGATTTTTTCTGTCTCTTATTCCTGGTCGACCGAAGATCTGTTCTCAATCCATTTCTCGGTGGATTTGTCTTGCTATTTGCGCGGCTTATGCTCGTCTAGCGACTGACGATTGTATTACCAATCGTATTTCTGCCCACGAGGTGCGTGCATTGTCTACCTCTTGGGCTTATGCTACCTCCATCAAGTTGTCGGATGTTATGCAGGCAGCCTACTGGAGAAATGCTTCTACTTTCTCCACCTTCTATCTGCGTCAGTTGCAGGAGCAGTCGGAGGACCTTTTTGCTTTGGGCCGTCTTTCTTCTGCTCAGGCTGTTGTCTACCCTAGCCATTAGGCTTCTTACAAGGTCAGTTCCAGCTCTGTCCTATTACTGTCCTTTCTGTCTGTGCGTCGCACGAAACTGTACGCCTCATCTCTCATTGCCTTTTACTAATGATTGTGATGCAATGGTTTGATAGACCTAGGGACCTCTTCCGCTGTCCACGGTTCCAGTGCAATTGAGTTATGTGGGGGTTGGTTATGTGATTCCCTCCTCCTATTGTCTATTCAGCCTGTAGTAAACAATTGTAGGGTAGGTTGATAAGAAATCTAAATTTTATAGTAAATTTCCTTTCTTATTATACCTACCACAATTGTTTACATGGAGGCCCTCTCGTCTTCTTATTCGGGTAAGAATCCTTCCTCCCCGCTGATCACATAACTCCAATGTTGGAGGATTCAAAAGAATGATTTATTAGTTACTGACTGCGCACTGGTACCGGAAGCCGTGGATCTGTACAGGGAGAAGAGCGTTCCCTACTGGGTGTGCGCCGGTAGCACTCGACCCAGTTTTGGCTTATTTTTTCTTGGTGCTTTTGCACCACTTTTCTTTCCCAAATCCCTTGGGAAAGATCAAAATAGAGAGTATATTTTCCGAGTTAGGGACTTCCATTGTAGTGCTAGCCTGTAGTAAACTGTTGTGGTAGGTATAATAAGAAAGGAAATTTACTATAAAATTTCAATTTTTTTTTGAAGTGACATCAGTCAAAGTATGTTTTCAGATTTTGTCTTCATTGTTCTTAGTTTGAACTGCATGTTTGCCATTGTCATGTCATATTTTAACCCATACAGTCATTAGTCAATATTCAGAATGTTGTTTGGCATGATAAAATAAATTAGAAAGTTTCTGTTTTGATATTCAGTCAGTGTATAGTACCAGAGTTTGTGCAGAAATAACACAAATCAAGTTACTACATACAGTTACTATACACTTTACAACATCAAAATAAATGTTCAGTTATGTCGGAATGGGTCCATGTATTCCCAGAAGTATGACTGGTGCCATTCTGATGTTGAAAAATTACAAAAACCTGTACACAGGTTAGGGCCCTGCGAATTGCATCGAATCGAATCTCAAATTGAATCATGTCTATTATTTGACATCGAAGTGAACCTTGAATCGAATCAGCGGCACCTTGAAGATGACCAATGGGGGTTGGGGTGCTATAAACCTGATTTGTTCCGACTTTTATGGCCCAAGTTCCAACTGATAAAATAATTGAACTACACCATCAAGGCATGCCTTCGTCGAAGGCATGCTTTGATGTTGTAGTTGGTATTTTACCCTGAAAGGATTATATTTCAACCGTCGACATTGCTCAGAAACCTTAAATTTTGCATTTAAGAGTAGTACAAACTGGTGATATTGGAATTAGCATGGCTGACAGCATAAGAACAGATGTTATTTAATGTAGTGGAATTTACATTCAGTCTTTTATTTCCACATTATTTATGTACGATTTCCATCTGAACTATTTGTTTTGTGAGACGATGAACATGACTGATACCAAGCTATATTCCTATGAAAAAGATTCGTGAGGAAACGAATCGGGCAGTCAATTTGGAATCAAGCCGATATATCTACTCAAAATCGAATCGAATCCCAAAGCTTTGCAGGCCCCTGTCACAGGTGTGATACAACTTTCACACACACATTGTGGGCAGTCGTGAACAAACATTAATTTTAGATGGGTGTGTAATAAAATAGATTACAGATTAAGGTGTTGCGATCACTAGATGTTGTGATATTTGCAAGTTATTACCCTTGTTAGACTTAAATGGTGGGTGATTAGTCATCCCATGGCATTGCATTTGTTTAAGACAAATAATAAGTGAATGAAGCCATTGTTTGCCCAATATGTATTATACTGGAACTGATTCTCATCAAGATAACTTGATTTACAAAAATTCCAAAAATTCATAGCTGATATTGTTAAAATTTTATTTGCAGATGAATTGGAGAGAATAATGGACAGTTATCATTTAAAAATGGACATTGTTATATCAAGAAATCAGGGCCGGAGTTTCTCTCAGTTTTGAAGTTTACTTGGAAAGAATGCGGAAAAATATGACCATATAACAAATCAGATGATCAGATGTACAACATTTGACACATCTTATTTATGCAATTTATGCAAATACCTGATGTTTCCATGATAAATTGTTGGAAAGTAATAACGTGTTGTATTGCTCGGGCTATGACAAACTGAAAGTCTGGGTATGAAATAAAAACGTACCATGATGAATCCATATTTCATTCTTGTTAAATCTCTTACATTGCCATAAAAAGTAAATGCCTTGATTGTGATCAACATGCACCTCCATATTTAGACCCAAACTCAGATTTTTTATTGCATCATGCATGCAAAACTCCCAGTAGTTGGGTGTGAGTTGACTGTCATCTGTGTGTTATTAGGCAGCGGCAGACTGGGCCGAGAAAAGTTACCCAGAAATGCACTAAGGCAGACCCTGGACCTGGAGAAAATTTAGATTTTTTTTTAATTGAATGAACGCTGCTTCCTTGCATCTGAGCGATCAATGGAAGGTCACACAGAGGACATTTTGATGGCATTTTTAGCTCAACTTGACAACATCAAGTATGAGCTATTGTGATGGGTTGCAATCCTTCGTCTGTCTGTACGTTCCTCTGTCCATCCATAATTCCTTTAGCACACCCTACAGGCTGCAGCTCTCACCTGATCATTCCTGAATTTCATATATGGCTTTGAGACAATGCCTAGATGGGAGCTATCAAATTTTTCCAAATTTTGTTGAAAAATATGGCCACCAGCCTTAGGGGCCACTCAATGGGGGCTCACCAGGAATTTCCCCATGAACCACCCGTCCAGTTGTCCTCTGTTACCATATGAACAATAATAATAGCATTAATCACTATTTGTTGCTTATATTACTTGAGTGCTTGGGGCCTATATTTGGGTTTTATTACCTCCGCCTGACAAGCGACAGCAGAGCTTTTCTGATAATGATTTGTCTGTTGTTCATCTGTCGTCAACATTTTGTTTTTCCACGCCATAACTTCTTAACCACTGAATATTTTTTGATGAAACTTTATATGTAACAATATGTGTTATTAAAAGACAGTGTGTCGCTAATTATAATATAGTATGTGCACCTCAAGGTCAAGGTCACAGGCCCTATGTTTAGATGATTTGACATTTCACTGTAACTTTTCTCCGGTCCATATAACTTGGTATGATTGACAGATCTAATCCATACTTAGTGTAATTATTGCTCATGACTTGCAGGTGTGTCAGGACTTAGATCTGATGTCATATCGTCAAGGTCAAGGTCACACACAGCAAAATTTTGATATTGTTATACAGCCCGTGTCCAGAGCATATAACTCGGTATGATTGACAGATCGTATTCATACTTTGTGCAATTATTGCTCATGACTCAAAGGTGTGTCGCAAGTTTGCTCAAAGGTCATATAATGAAGGTGAAGGTCACAGACAGCAAAACTTCGATATTGTTATACAGCCCTTGTCCAGTCTATATAACTTGGTCTGATTGAGCTTATACATACTTGGTTCAATTATTGCTCATGAGCAAAGGTGTGTCCTAACCTTCACCCATTGTCATATTATCAAGGTCAAGGTCACAATCAATAATACTTGGGATTCTTGCCTTGTATTTAGCTTCCCCTAAAAGCAGTGACCATGTACGGAGCTGTCTAGGCTGAGAGGCTTCTTGTTCTGGAGCTGCAACTGAAGGTCTTCATATTATCTTTGATGTATAGGTATGTGGTCTGTATAGATTTTTGTGTTACAAATTATGGGAGTAGCCACTCACTCATAAACATAAATTGTAACAAGGTAAAAACATCTGGACAAATTTTGTTGACTAACAATAATTTAGAACCCAATGGCTTAATGCACACAAGGAGAGTATTTTCGTGGTTACCATTGATTCCTTAAAATGAATAACGAAAAATAAAATCCTAATAAAAACCCACTTTGAAAAAACTTTTGATGATATTTATTTTCTAGCTCCACCTGACAATTGTCAGCGAAGCTTTTCTGGTAATAATTTGTCTGTCATATATTCGCCGTCCATCTGTCGTCAACATTTTGTTTTTCTATGCCATAACTTTTTAACCACAGTACTGGAAATGAACAAAATTGACAGGTGCAGTTTTAAGCTCCCGCGAAATCAGAGACGGTAGTAAATTGCACCCGTAAAATGTTAGTATATGAATTTTCGAGGGAATACTGTCACCAAACACCAGAAACCTTAACCCTTTGAATCCAAGCGGCCGATTTTCCAGCCAGGAACATGATACGTCGTAACGTCATTAAATAAGATGTGGCTGTTCAGTAAATGTGTGGGGTAGACCAATCAGTATTTTCAACGTGCAGCCCCGAGGTTCCACGTTGAAAATATTCATTGGTCTACCCAAAATAATGAATATGGACTTTTCTAATTGCTGCCATTGAACTGGCATAGAAGATACCACTAGAGTTCAAAGGGTTAAATGTATAAGGACTTGCTGAATTATGACAGTAAATTGCCACTGGACACATTATGCTGCTTTCTAAAAACAACACACATTTATATGCCCTCACATATTTTCAACGAGTGCTTTTTTAGCTCCCATAAAATAGAAATCATGGGTGCTGACAGGAGCAATTGCACTCGCACCCGTCTCATTTCCAGGACTGTAACCACCGAATATTTTTTGACAAAACTTTACAACAATATGTATTATCAAAAGACAGTGTGTCGCGAATTATAATATGGTATGTACCCCTAAAGGTCAAGGCCACAGGCCAAATGTTAAGGTGACAGAAAAACTTCTGTCCGGTCCATATAACTTGAAATGACTGAGAGATCTTATTCATACTTGGTACAATTATTCCTCATGACTCAAAGGTGTGGCACGACTTTGATCCAAGGTCATATCATCAAGGTCAAGGTCACAGACAGCAAAACTTTGATATTGTTATACAGCCCTTGTCTGGTCTGTATAATATGTGACAGATCTTGTTCATCCTTTATACAATTGTTACTCATAACCTCATGGTGTACCATGACCTTGAGCCTTTGTCATATCGTCAAGGTCAAGATTGCAAGCAGTAACATTTGGATTCTTGAATACCATTCTTGTCCGGGTTGTACAATTTCATGAATTTTGTCCAGTTCATGTAACTTGCTATGATTGACCGATCTAAACCATTAATATCCCCTATGTCTTGTATTTATCCGGTATATATCTGCCCTGAACGTAGTGGCCCTAAGCAGAGCTATATACACTGAGAGGCCTCTGGTTATTGACTACTTACAATATAAAGATTAAAAAGTCAAGCCTGTTCAAACCATGAGGATGTATTATTTTAAGGATAAAGATCCAATGTAGTTCCTTATCATCCTGATTCGTGTATTTTTGTCAGGATCACTCAGAAGTACTTCAATAATACAGAATTCCATGTTGTCGGACGAGTGGTCCGGTTCATTGTAGTTTTTACTGACGGATTTATCAAGTTTGTTTCTGATTTCTCTTAAATGTTCCAAGATGCAGACATGGAATGCGCATTTCGTTTCACCAACATACTGTATTTTGCATTTGTTGCAGGTTAAAAGGTAAATCACATTTCTACTTTGGCAGTTGTGTCTACTTTTTGCCTTCAACTTCTGCTTGGTGTTCGTAGTTGTGTCTACCCTTTCATGCCACTGAAGAAGAATGCAACAGTTCGAAACTAGTTTGGCTCAGTAAAGCTTGACACAAAAACCTTTGTCCTTAGGCTAACCTCCATTATATATATATCATATTTTATTTGGCCTCTTTTATTGGTTTATCATGAACACCTACCTGCTGAGTGTTTTCTTGATTTTCCTCTAAAATACAGTCCAGGGTGCTTCAAGGCAGACATTACTGGATTTGACAGAAAATTCAAACAAATGAAGGCCTGAAATCATTCATGAAATGATTCATCAATTTTGTTGGTGACAAAAGTATTGCTGTCTTGCTGAGAATATCTCTCTGCAGCCTTGGTGTGATGTCTAGATGCGAGCTATCAATTTTTTCCGAATTTTTCTTAAAAACAGGGCTGCCAGTACACATCTTGGATTTGGCGTATAAATTGCCAACAATTCCTTTAGCCCCCACACCCTATGGGGTGTATCTCTTACTCAATTTTTTTTCAACTCTGTTACGTGGTTTTTAAAAGCAATCGAAAACATGATAGCTACCTTTACATCTCCGATTTTGCTGTTAAATTGTCTACAATGCCTATAGCACATCCTACAGTTAGTTAATTACTTCAGTACCTTCATGGAGAAGTTGAGCTGCAGTGTCATTGACACTTTCATTATACCCCCCTCCCCCATGCAACGAGTTGTGGGTGGGAGGGAGGGGGCGTATATTGGAATCACCTTGTCTGTCGATCCGTTCATCGATCCATCTGTATGTCCATCAATCCGTCCATCTGTCTGTCCATCCGTCCGTAGATATAATTTTGTCTGGAGCTTTTCTCGGACGTTTATGGACCAGTCCACTCAAAACTTTGTATGAATGTTCACCACCATGGGACACTGTGCATCTGCGATTATAGGTCCGTCACATTATTTTTGCCAGAATTATGACCCTTTTTGACTTGAAAACGCAGACCTATAGTTTTGTATGGATATTTTATCAGATGTTTATAGGTTGATTCCTTTGAAACTTGGTATGGATGTTTACTATCATGGGAACCTGCGCACCTGTGATTATGGTTTTGATCGGACTTTTTTGCCAGAGTCATGTCCCTTTTTGTCTTAGAATAATCATGGTGGCGGGGGAATGGGCAGGCCCATCTGGGACAGTCACACTTCTAGTTTTGTTTGGGGGATGGGCATGGGTGTTTTTTTATATGGTGTTTTTAGGGTAAAGGGTTCAACAATTTTGGAATTCATTAAAATGGTTTTGTATGAGAATTTAAATCGCTGAGAAAGAGAAAAATTCAACATCTCTTTGAAAGATTTCCTAGAATATTAATTATGTTTATATTTCGATGTTTAGTATCATACAAAACCCTCTGCAGAAAAGCAATGGGAGTAACTGATTTCATGTTCCTTATTTACCTCCAATACTGGTGGAAATGCTTCTCATAGTGATATATATTCTAATATTTTTATGGAATTTGAAAAGACAATATGAACCCTGGTGATTTACCACAATAATCACAACAAAATGAAAGGACCACAGGCCTTTAAATTTATCCTGACTCATAAGAATCAGTTTTGATTCTCACAAATTACTGCTGCGAGAATCATTTGCCAATTCTTATATAATTTATAATTTTAGAGTACTGTTTTACCATTGCGAGTATATATTCTGTAGTGAAAAATAAAACTTGTGTTGATATATTAACTAGATTTTAGGCCCCACAAAGTAGATCTACTGTTTCTCAAGCCATTGTTTTTAAAATTGCATGTGGGCGTGCACCTTTTTATTTTATTTTGTATTTTTGTAGTTATTTCTTTGCCAACAAAAGTTCAGGTTCTTGGTTTGTTTATGTTTTAGGCCTCATAATTTACAGAAATAGCATGGGTGGTAGTGTATTCCATCCTTTGAGTGCAAGAATGCTTTGCATATCAAAATCATTGCAAAGCCTTGTTGCACTCCAGGGACAAATTTCATCAGTTTTATTAACTTGGGTAAAATATCAGACACAAACCATTTAATTTTAATTTTATAAAGTTTGCATTGGTTATAAAAAGAGAGTATGCGTCAGTTAAAAGGACCATGCGGGGGGGGGGGGGGGGGGGGGCTGAGAAATAGATTTTTAACTTTTTTGGCCTCATGGAAAGTTTCTGGTGAGTTTCTTGTCCTAAATGTACACTGCAGGAGACATGCTCCAGTATATAGAATTTTTCATGGTCTTGCTGATGGAACTTATTGTACTTTGGCAATGGTTTCTAGTGAAGTCTTGGTTGCCTCTATAGGCAGCCAAGTCTTCACTAGATACCACTGTAAAGAGGCAAGTGCTACCTGATCATGAGGGAGCAAAATATAAGAATTCTTCAGGCCTTTAATGAAACGAACCTGTGTCGAGAATTAAAGTGGATTCTCATTGTTTTCCTTGCGAGAATCTTTTGCGAGAATCAGTTCTGATGTTTGTATGAATTTTAAGCCCTGGATCAGAACATACACATCCATCCATCTTGAGATGATATCGAATGACAAAAATTAGGTAGTTTATTTCACTTTTATTTCTGGCCTTGATCAAAACACAGCATGAAACAAAAATTATGCTTAAATGTACTCTTGTTTTTAATACAGGACTTAAAATCTGTTTCAGTTTGCGCGAATCACAGTTGATTCGCGTCATGTATACTCCCGCGAATCCTTTGTTATGGAATTCTCTGGATTATAGTACAAATCTAAATAATAAATTCGGTCTTGCTAACACAGTAACAGTAATTGTTAAATGCTACATGAATGGCCTGGAAATGGAGAGTAATAAAACAATACACAATTTACCATACTTGACTATGCCAATTGCTGGTTCAGAAATCTTCGATGGTTTCGAAATGGTAAGGGGTTACTGTGACTGTCAATGAATTTATGCACTGACTGAAACAACTCTAAACATATTTCAAAGACGTATTAGCATATTTACACAACAGTTTCTTATTTATTTCCCAGTATTTCCATTAATTTCTCTATATTACCCCGAATTATGCACATGTAAGTTGAATTTAAATTAGCACAGCACGTGGCATCTAAACGACAACACCTTAATTGATGAAGTAAAGGGAAATTCCTTAACCAAGAAATTCCTTGCAAACGTCATCACTTTTTATCGTTTAGAGACCGATTAGAAATAGTGGGTATAACTCTCCCTGGAATATTGTGTAGCACTGATGTATTAACTCTTTCCCTACCCGTGATGCCAATAGTCATCCTACTTCATACTCCACTATGTGGAATAAACCAAGCAAAAGAATTATTTGATGCAAAGAAATGAGTATTGTTAATTTTCAGGTCTATTCAGGCAGTGGTTTGAAATTTAATCTTGTTCATGCCTTAACCAACCATAAGGCATTCTGAGCAGTATATATGCATCCATCCAATAACAGAAAACTGGGTGATAGAGGGGTGGGTGTCGTGTGTAGGCCTTTAGATTAGCCCAGTTTCACACCATTTTCAAGTGTGCGCAAATTAGAGAAGGTGTGAAGACATGAAGAAAAATATATAAATTCTCTGTGCTTCTACAATATTTGAAAATAGCTTGTATCATAATATGATCAAAGAAACACAGAGAAAGGCATGAAAACATAACAGGATAAGGGTGTTATTTCTGATTTTAATGTGCCCAAATTAGGGCAAAGGGTGTACCCAAAATAAATATATTTAAGACCTGGTTGTGTGGATAATGGAAAAAAAAATGCATGCATTTTTTTCCATACTGTGTCTACTTTGAAAGCAGTACATGGATGTTCATAATTTATGCACCCAGTTTCCACATTCAAACTCATGTAATACACAGAGATTGCAGAACAATGAAGATATCCCTGGATATTCCCTTTGTATGCTGTTGTGAGGTTACAAATGTTACTCTCATGCATACCCTAACTGTCTAGTGCTAACATGAGATTTGTGGCAGCAACCCAAGTTTACCATTGTGAATCCTACTACAGTGTCCAGCATAGGAAATCTTTGATAAAGACAGTTATACGCCTTCAGTCTTTTTTAATCATAAGGAAATAAATAAAACTTTGATTGTTTATTGATTGGCATGAAAATGAAAGAAAAGGAAACAAAAAAAAATCACCTGCGGTATGTCGTCGCATCAGCTTGCTGTTGATAAAATATCACTCAACCTGATTCAACATCATAACAGAAATATTATTATTCATATATTTGTTACTGTTATTGGAATTACCTTATCAGATCAGGTGTCAACTTTAGCTGGTAGAGTGCTAAAAAAATTTCATGACCACACAAGACACAGAGTTTTTTCGTCAAATATCGCTCTGTCACATTTCATTGGATAGTGCCTCAACTAATTTCACGGCTAGTGAGGGTAGTTGGGAGTCCAAAATTTGTCGTAAAAAAATTGCATGTAAGCGTTTGTGGGTCCAAAAAATGGCAATACCGAAAATTTAGTTGTTGTGTCAGCAGCCCCCCCCCCCCCCCCCCCCCTTAGGCAGCAATAAATAAATAAATAAATAATTGAAAAATAATAAAATCTGAATGGCAAATGTCGCCTGAGTGCTAGAATGTTCTATGTCCCCTAGCCGACGAAGTTTTAAGATTGTTGTCAAGTATATTTAATTACATGTGGGCTCCAGCTTCCATGTCAACTTATTTCAAGGTCCAGGAAAGGCCTTGGCTTTCTTTTTTCTGAATTAAGCCTAAAGGGACTGATTCAGCCACAACACAGTTCCCAAATACGTGTAGAATATATAGAGGTCTCTAGGACAATGGAAGTATCCTAGTAATTGTTTCTGGTCAAAACAATTTCTACGGTAATTTATCTGGAACATTTCTTTATTAACCCTTTACCCAGTGCACCCAATATCTTAATTTAATATTTTCAATATTATTTTTTCCAATTTTTCCAAAAAAATCAACAAGACCATATCATTGAGACAAGCTTGTTCAAATAATATGGTTTTGTTGAAAGTGTTTGAAAAATATTTTTTTTAAACTGATAAATTTGTGTATTACGTGGGAGAATGCAGTCAGTTTGTAAGGTACAGAGTTAGCTTGAAGCAACTGTTCTTAGACCCCTAAGTTTGTCAAAATTCAAATTCATCATTTCCTTTCCAATTTAGAAATAAATTTTCTAGTTCTAGAATGTATTCAAGAAGGTACCCTTGACTTGGCGAGAAAATCACTGCCAAGTCTTCAGACTTGCACATAATAGTTTGATGTAATTTATGGAAAATTATCAGTGCCATTCGGGCCTTTCAAGAATCTTAACGTTCCATGCTATACCCTCTGTCAATTCATTTCCAGCAGATTTTTCTAGATTTAGATGGGAACCAGGCAGAAATTAGTATAAAACAATTGTAAGTCTGTTTTGAGTATCTAAAAACCTATATTATTCTTATAAATGTTGAGAACATCATTGTTTTTACCAAGAAGTTATATAATAATATCCACTTTGTAGTAACAAGAGGCCGCAAGGGACCTACAACACTCACCTGACAGATTATATAATAATATCCACTTTGTAGTAACAAGAGGCCCCAAGGGACCTGCATCACTCACCTGACAAATTATATAATAATATCCACTTTGTAGTAACAGGAGGCCCCAAGGGACCTATCATCAAACTATATAATAATATCCACTTTGTAGTAACAGGAGGCCCCAAGGGACCTGCATCACTCACCTGACAAATTATATAATAATATCCACTTTGTAGTAACAAGAGGCCCCAAGGGACCTACAACACTCACCTGACAAATTATATAATAATATCCACTTTGTAGTAACAAGAGGCCCCAAGGGACCTGCATCACTCACCTGACAAATTATATGATAATATCCACTTTGTAGCAACAAGAGGCCCCAAGGGACCTGTAGCACTCACCTGGCAAATTATATAATAATATCCACTTTTTAGTAACAGGAGGCCCCAAAGGACCTATCATCTAACTATATAATAATACCCACTTTGTAGTAACAGGAGGCCCCAAGGGACCTGCATCACTCACCTGACAAATTATATAATAATATCCACTTTGTAGTAACAAGAGGCCCCAAGGGACCTACAACACTCACCTGACAAATTATATAATAATATCCACTTTGTAGTAACAAGAGGCCCCAAGGGACCTGCATCACTCACCTGACTAATTATATAATAATATCCACTTTGTAGCAACAAGAGGCCCCAAGGGACCTGTAGCACTCACCTGGCAAATTATATAATAATATCCACTTTGTAGTAACAGGAGGCCCCAAGGGACCTATCATCTAACTATATAATAATACCCACTTTGTAGTAACAGGAGGCCCCAAGGGACCTGCATCACTCACCTGACAAATTATATAATAATATCCACTTTGTAGTAACAGGAGGCCCCAAGGGACCTATCATCAAATTATATAATAATATCCACTTTGTAGTAACAAGAGGCCCCAAAGGGACCTGTAGCACTCACCGGACAAATTATATAATAATATCCACATTGTAGTAACAAGAAGCCCCAAAGGGACCTGTAGCACTCACCGGACAAATTATATAATAATATCCACTTTGTAGTAACAGAAGGCCCCAAGGGACCTGTAGCACTCACCTGGCAAATTATATAATAATATCCACTTTGTAGTAACAGGAGGCCACAAGGGACCTATCATCTAACTATATAATAATACCCACTTTGTAGTAACAAGAGGCCCCAAGGGACCTGCAGCACTCACTTGACAGATTATATAATAATATCCACTTTGTAGTAACAGGAGGCCCCAAGGGACCTGCATTACTCACCTGACAAATTATATAATAATATCCACTTTGTAGTAACAGGAGGTCCCAAGGGACCTGCAGCACTCACCTGACAAAGTCATATTGATTCTGCACAAAGAAAGTTTAGGCATTTTTGAAAATAATTTGTCGTTTATTATTTACTTTTATATTTTTTTCATTGATTGGGGTAGTAGTTGTTTGAGAAAACAAGCACTGCCAAACTTCTCAGATTTCCTAGGAGGAAGGTGTTGAAATATATACATTTGTATGAACATAAAATTACCAATTTCTTCAAAAAAGAGTAATAAAGTCAAAAGGGTTATAATGACTCAAGGCCGGATTAGTCGGAACTTTGTTTGAACAAACCTGAATCTAGCAATCTTGAGAATGATGTATACCAAATATTAAAAGGTTTTGACTGGTGGAACTGAAGAAAATGATTCAAAAAGAAGATTCTTCATATTGCACGAAGTTACAATTTGGGTTCCCAAAAGGAGACTAAATATGAACCCTGGACTTGATTTGAACAAACTTGAATCTGCCCCTTCCACCCCCCCCCCCCCCCGGATATTATCCAGTTATTGTTATCAGTTAGTCAGCTGTGGAAATGAGCCAACCGTTTTGGCCCTACCTTCCAAGAATGCTAAATTCCATATATCAAAAGAATGTTCCTTATATTGCACGAAGTTAAAACTTGGGTTCTCTTAAGGTGTATTTGAACAAACTTGCATCTGACCCTATAATGACGCTATGTAATAAATATCAAATATTTTGTTAGGTGAATCAGGGGGAGACTGGAAAGAAAATATGTGAACATAGGTGTAAATTTTTTGTTTTGGAGATATTTGGACCCACTCACCCTTTCCTGCATATGTTTTCCTTGGCATGTTGGGGGCCCCACCCCCTTCTCATACATTTTATATACAAAACTTCGGCACTCAAAAAACAACTCGAAACGTGTAAAACCCACTGATTCAATGCATATTTTTGTATCTTCAGACATTTTTTCCATTTACTCTATCTCATTTTTCAAGACTTACCAGAATCATTTCAGTTCACAAAAACACATTACTGCATAGCTTGAACCCCGTGTGTGCACAGGTATAATAGGTCCACATTTGGTAGCCAGGTTGCTAATGCACATCAGCGATGGCCTGGCTGTTCATATAGACATTTTACTATATTGATGTAGCAAATTCTAAGGAATTTCTGGAATACTCATGTTGAGGTCTCGGTGTGGATGAACTTGTTAGTTCCTCACAAGTGGTTGGTGGATTCTTTAGACCACCCAGTGGATCTGTTTGAGTAATTCTACCTTCAACTTGGGAACTAAAAACATCGTGATATAGGCATCAGTTGTTGAATGCGATGCAAACCCCAATCAAACCAGATCTGACAAAATAAATGTATTATAGCTTAATATTCTTTAGTTTCTTGGTGTGTGCCTTGCAAATGAAACTCAATAGTAGTATGTCTCGTACCTTTCACCCCTATTCGGCAGGACCTCGGTGCAGGACCTCGGAAGTGACGTCATGTCACGTGACCCGGTGGCGCCATGTTGTGTTGTCCTGGTAACTTGCGTGAGCGGCCATGTCATGACGCCATCCTCATAGTGATACGTGGCGTTAGTGCGCATGCGCAGCGCGTGTTGTTAGGGTGATACGTGTTTCCTTCGTCCATTTTGTATACTGGAGGCCGCCATCTTGGTTTCTATGGTAGCACGTGGTTACTACGTTGCCCAAAGCCTTACAATAGGACTGGGGTATGTTCGGAGAGTATGTTCCTTTGTAGAAGAGTAAATCTGATTACCACAAACAACCCGACAATCCTTCCAAATCACCAAAATCCACCCAAAATCACCGAAATTGACTTTATTTGATACGGATTTCCCATGTCATTGGTTTTATTGGCTTAGCACGCAGTGCTATAGTACTAAGGGACACAACGGGGTGCATTCGATTGAACAGGAGTAATGTTCTGGATTAGAATTCTCCCAGAACCCCTTTTTGGGTCCCTATCCCATGACGTTTTTCCCCTATTAAGAATAGCACGTAGTGCTATAGGACCAATTTACCCAGAATTCTCTGCTTCTATCTATATATGCAATAGTTATCATCTATCTGACTCTGTTCCTTTGTTCTAGAGTATACTCCAGTAGCGTAGAAGAGCCTATCAACTGGAACAGTATACCTTATTATTGCTATATTTAGCAATTTCTAGTCTATTCTTGTTAGTTCTGACCCTATTCCAAGTACTCTTGTTGTTTCATATATCTAACTAACCAATCAGATTGCTTGATTTCCCATAATGCGGTTATCTCCCTTGTGTATAACAAAAGCCTATATCCAATGGCACCCCGATTTTAGCACCCCTTTTTTGAAAAACATTTGACCTTCGGCACCCCTTTTTTGTCATATGTGCTTATGTGAAAAGGCACAATGTGACACAATATGCCCTATCAGATAGGCACATGCTTTATGTGCCGATATGTGCTTATGTGCTAGGTCAAATTGTGTCACATTGTGCTTTTTCACATAAGCACATATGACAAAAAGGGATTCTCCAGAAGGTATCCTAGATAGGTATCCTCAAATAATACAATACTAGGCTATAGGTATCCTCAAACACCCGTATGTGCCTATGTGATAGGGCATATTGTGTCACATTGTGCCTTTTCACATAAGCACATATGACAAAAAAGGGATTCTCCATTAGGTATCCTCGAATAATACAATACTAGGCTATAGGTATCCTCAAATACCCGTATGTGCCTATGTGATAGGGCATATTGTGTCACATTGTGCCTTTTCACATAAGCACATATCGGCACATAAAGCATGTGCATATGTGATAGGGCATGTTGTGTCACATTGTGCCTTTTCACATACGCACATATCGGCACATAAAGCATGTGCCTATGTGATAGGACATATTGTGTCACATTGTGCCTTTTCACATACGCACATATGACAAAAAAGGGGTGCCGAAGGTCATATGTTTTTCAAAAAAGGTGTTCTAAAATCGGGGTGCCATTGGATATAGGCTTTTGTTATAAACAAGGGAGATACCCGCATTATGGGAAATCAAACAATCTGATTGGTTAGTTAGATATATGAAACAACAAGAGTACTTGGAATAGGGTCAGAACTAACAAGAATAGACTAGAAATTGCTAAATATAGCAATAATAAGGTATACTGTTCCAGTTGATAGGCTCTTCTACGCTACTGGAGTATACTCTAGAAAAAGGAACAGAGACAGATAGACGATAACTATTGCATATATAGATAGAAGCAGAGAATTCTGGGTAAATTTGTCCTATAGCACTACGTGCTATTCTTAATAGGGGAAAAACGTCATGGGATAGGGATCCAAAAAGGGGTTCTGGGAGAATTCTAATCCAGAACATTACTCCTGTTCAATCGAATGCACCCCCTTGTGTCCCTTAGTACCATAGCACTACGTGCTAAGCCAATAAAGCCAATAACATGGGAAATCCGTATCAAATAAAGTCAATTTCGGTGATTTTGGGTGGATTTTGGTGATTTGGAAGGATTGTCGGGTTGTTTGTGGTAATCAGATTTACTCTTTTACAAAGGAACCTACCCTCCGAACATACTCCGTCCCATTGTAAGGCTTTGGGTAACATAGCAATCACGTGCTACCATAGAAACCAAGATGGCGGCCTCCAGTATACAAAATGGACGAAGGAAACAGGTATCACCCTAACAACGCCACGTATCACTATGAGGATGGCGTCACGACATGGTCGCTCACGCAGGTTACCATGACAACACAACATGGCGCCACCGGGTCACGTGACATGACGTCACTTCCGAGGTCCTGCACCGAGGTCCTGCCGAATAGGGGGTGAAACGTACGAGCTATACTACTCTCAATTATTCTTTTTCTCAGAAACCTTTGATTTTAAATCAAATTTAAATAAGCTTTTCCTAATTTTGATATTCTGATATGCAGTCATATGCACTTCGAGCAGTCAAGTCTCTGTAAACATGGCATATACAGGCATATGTAAGCACTGTGCCCATAATTAATTTACTACGGCTCATACCGTAACCTTGTATATGTTGCAAATAATGGTTGCGTGAAAAGGAACTTGTTTTTGTTCTGGCTCAAGAAGAGCAAACCTTGTATAGCAGGGTAGCTATCAAAAAGACTTTTTTCTTTTTGTTAAATCAGACCTTTTTGTTTTTGTTCATTTTTCATTTTTTTTTTCATTTTGATAAACCAATCCCACCAAGCTGATTTATTATGACTCATTATACAGTATTATATATACTATGCTTCGTTTTAAAGAATATTCCATAAAAAAACTTTGAATATGAATGAATTATGTTGTTAATGGATATTGTAGTCAACTTTACAAGAAAATTATTACTCGACAATTTTTTTCCATTCGATATCGGACACCCACCCCCATCCTCTAAATTTTGGTGAAATTCTCCAATATTTTTCATGTTAAGGGGGGTACTTTTGTTAATAATGCTTCTAAATAGGCTTTAATGGTCAATTGGTGACAGTTTGTTACTGTTTGGGGCCCAAAAGATAGCATAATAGTGAAAAAGGAAAAAAATTACATTAACTGTTTACACACATTTTTGGGGCACTTGAATACCAATCACCCCCCCCCCCCCCCCCCCCCCCACGACCCCTCCCAACCTATGTTCACACAGGTTTTTTCAGCCCCCCCCCCCTCCCCGCCCTGATTTAATATTTTGTTTTCTATTTTTAGCTCTAGGTGTACCCATGGGGATGTAGAAAACATTTTTTTTTAACGTAAGTTAAGTATTCATGATACCAAATTATTTCAAATGGACCCATTGGTTATGAAAATTCAACTTATTCAATACATTGGATATGAGATTTTTTTTTAAAAATGGGGCAATTTTCCAACCCTCTCCCAATGGAGGCTGCATTTTGCTTGCAAAAAAATTGAAATGGCCAACCCTGAACATCACTCACATAAAATATTATTGGAATTGAAAGTGGATTTTGGGAGAACACCACCTTTATGATGGAGGACGGATGGCTGGACGAAGAGTGATTACACGCATAAAAAATCATAAATTGTGTGAAAGAAAGGAGCCTCCCAAGTCTCATTGGAGCACAAATGTAGACACTAAACATGAAAATATCACAGATGTTCAAACGGCACTGTTGTCTTATCAATAACTTCATTGCAGTGACAGTCTTGCATTGGTCTCACAAAACATTTGTGATGGCAGGATGCAGGTTTGACATCTGTAATGTAAAGATATTAAATATTTGATGTAGTGCAGAGGGTCCCAGTTAAATGGACATTGATTTACAGAATAAACCTGTAAATTGCATGCATTTAACTTTTATAACCAAACCATTTACCATAACAGGCCTTTAGATTGTCTAATTTGGGAACAATACAAATATGGATCATCCGTATTGTGGTCTGGTGGTATTTTCGTCTTCTCGGAGTCACCGACTGAGTTTCATATACTTACTTCTCACATCACCCCCCCCCCCCCCCCCCCCACCCTTAGAATCATAGTTTAATGCCTCTTGTTATAGGTCTTCACCTTTCTTTATTGTTGATTCACTTCCTTGAGCTAAAGTTTACTCGAGGGTGGCTTCTTAGTTTTCTAGTGTCGAGCAATAATCCTATTTAACTGGTTGGGTGCCAGAAGCCACTATCAGGTCTCTCAAAAACAATTAGGGACCCGCAGCAAAGCCAACGTTTTCCTTGCTCATGTTTCATATTCAGTCAAATGCAAATAATATTTTGTTAATATAAATAAGTTCTATTTCAAATTATTGGAGAGTGCCTACAGGCATTCTCCAATAATTTGTAATAAAAAAAATTTTGAATACAAAATTCAGACCACCAAAAAATAATCAAGCCCTCAACCAGTTAAATGTAAATTACGTATGATGTTTAATATGAAATGCCACAAACATGAGTATATTAGATCTCAGTTTTTAAGTACTATAAGTTAGGAAACGTTTAGTGTCACAAGAGACGAAGTGAAAATAATATTAGGCAAGGTTTTAGCCGAGCGTAATATTCTTCTTGCTCCGTTTCATGTTTTCGTTAATTTTTTCCAACGGTGTCCATTTGTTCACAAAAGCAGATGAGTAGTGATGCAGTGCAAGGGGAGTAATCCCACATCTCATTGATCACCTATTACAATTCTATCTTGGTTTCTGACGCTTTCTACTTCTAGATAGCTCCAAAACCGCTGCAGCTGGAAACTACGTGCATATTTATGGAACTCGCAGGAGTGGTTGGCAGAGGCATAAGTTTGAATGCTTGCATTTCGCTCAAAGTTAAAATCAGGTTAAAAACAGATTAAAACAGGTTAAAATATCTTAGTTGTTGGTTTATTGACAGGCGTTGGCATAAAGGGACGACTTGAAGCCCTATATGCTTTTGCTTTGGAAAATACCTTCGTGCAGTTTGTTCCAGCTGTTCACTGTAGATGGGAAGAATGAGTTTTTCATCTCATTGCATTTCGAGTCTGGTACCGCACAACGGAGACTGTAGCCACGGATGGTGCCTTGGCGTTCCTCATCAGTGGGTTTGTAGTCACCAACCACAAAGCGTGCAGCCGCTCTTTGTACACCTTCGAGTTTCCTGATGTTTTTAGCAGTATGTGGGTCCCAGACTTGCCCTGCGTGTTCCACAGCTGAGCGGACGTGGGTGAAGTACATCTTTTCTTTGGTGTTTTATCGCAGCCATGTAGAGAACAATCAGGTAACTGATTGTTCTGCAGGCTTTGGCTGTGATTAGGTCCACGTGCTTGTTCCAAGAGAGTTTGATGTTGATGTGGATACCAAGGTACCTCACTGTTGGTTTGTTTCATGACCTTACCAATGATGGTGTACCGGTCCATAGCGATTTTTCTTTTCTTGATGATAGTTATTGCCTCGCATTTGTCAGGATTAAATTACATCGGCCACTTGCGTTGCCTTGTTTGAAGTTGGTCCAGGTGAGATTGTAGAGCCTGGCGATCCGATGTAGATGTTATGCATTTGTGAGCAACACAGTCGTCTGCAAACAGCCGGATCTCAGATTTAATGCCAACAGTGAGGTCATTTATGTAAGTGAGAAGTAAAAACGGGCCTACGATCGTTCCCTGTGGAATTTCAGAGGTAACCACAGCTTCAGATGATTGTGCCCCGTCGATTATTACTCTGTGTTCTGCCTGTCAGGAGGATTCTTATCCACTCCATGGTTTCCCCTCTTGTTCTGTAGAGGTCTAATTTACAAAGTAGTCTCTGATGGTCCACCTTGTTGAATGCTTTACTGAAATCGAATAGTAGCATTTCGATCTGCGATCTGTCTACAGGTGATGTTGCTAAGTCGTGTACAGATGTCATCAGCTGGGAAATGCACGACCTTCTCTTCCCGAATCCATGGTTTGAGTTGTTTAGGCTGATTATGTTTCTCCATGGTTGATGATGTTACAACGTATGTGTTCACAAATACAGCAGACGTGAGGGAGATTGGTCGGTAGTTTTCTTGTTAACATCTGCTCCCTTTTTGAGAAGTGTCTTATCATCACTGTCTTCCAGTCTGCTGGTACACGACCGTTATTAATTGTTGACTGGACTACCACTGTCAATGCACTTTGCAAATTCAGCTGGTGTCATTTTCAGTAGTCTAACTGGGATCTCGTCGGGGGTCAGACGTCTTGTTTGGTTTCAGGTCATGTATGAGTTACAGAACGCCCTCTGGTGACAATGTTATACCGGACATGTCTGCCGTTGGTAGGTCTGGTACCATCGTTGGTAAGCTGTCTGTGTGTTGTGGTGTGCTAAACAAAGACAAAATGACGATTCAGCACATCTGCTTTGGTGTCGGATCTTGGTGAGTGACGCCATTTTCATTCAAGGTAGCCACACCCGATTGTTCAGATGTATTCCACTTTATTAGCTAGTTCAGCTCACGCCTGTCCCCCTTTGCTCTGTCGGGGATGAACTTCCAGTAGGCTTTTTTTACATGAGTGCTGCTGGACCTGGTACACGGACTTTGTAGATTGTTGACTGGAATGCCAATGTCAAGCACTTTGCAAATTCAGTTGGTTCCATTTTCAGTAGTTTAACTGAGATCTCGTTGGGGTCAGGCGCCTTCTTTCGTTCCAGGTCTTGTATGAGTTTCAGAACGCCCTCTGGTGAAACTGGGCATGTCTGCAGTTAGTAGGTCTGGTTCCATGGTTGGTAAGCTGTCTGTGTGTTCTGGTGTGCTAACCACAGACACAAAATGACGATTACATGCATGCTGCTGGTCATTTTTGAGGTGGAGGTATTTAATCCAGTCAGCCTCTTCGTTTGACTTTTTCACTTTGTTGAAAGCCTTCCTTTTCTTTCTCGAAAGGCATTTGATGTTTGGATGTCAACTTTGATTGGATATATTTTCGCATGCCATATCTACACTGGTGCTTGAATATTTGCCAAATTGTCTCCGCTGGGTTTGTCCTTACAGTGTGTGTTATGACATTGATTAGTTGGTCTACTGGGTGTGTCCTTACAATGTGTGTTATGGCCTTGATCAGTTGGTCCGCTGGGTGTGTCCTTACAATGTGTGTTATGACCTTGATTAGTTGGTCCACTGAGTATGTCCTTACAATGTGTGTTATGGCCTTGATCGGTTGGACTGCTGTGTGTGTGTCCTTACAATGTGTATTATGGCCATTACTAGTTGGTCTGCTGGATGTGTCTTTACAACGTGTGATAAGACTCCAATTCAGATGAATATGTCCTGACTCGGAAAAGTATTGTGGGTTTCAACCCCAACCCCAAATTACCGACGCCACTGGTTTCAACAAAACATATCAGCTGGTAAAAAGAGGTTTGTGCAAGGAAACAACAAAATCCTTCTACAGGTTTTGTCCCTTTTTTCTGTTGTTTCTAAAGACGTTTGCAATCCTTCATACATTAATGATAGCATTTTCAATCTAACAGTATAAGGTAACGTTTCACCTGGTTTCACTCCCTTATTCCAGCATTTCAAAAGTTATGTAACAAACGAATATGGTGCATTCATTAAAACCTCGACAAGATAATAGATACTTGTCAATCGTGTGTGCGTACGAGGTAGAGTCTGCACGCCCTGTTCGCACAACGGCCGAATTTGAGGAAAAACATCGCTAAATAAGTCACTAAGGATTACGCGGCTTGCAGAGTGGCAGTCGGAAATGATGTAATTCCATACTAACTTAACCGGAGCACTCACTTTGTGTTGCAGATTCTTTCTTGAAAGTTGGATGACGACTTTCTTAGAATCAGGATTTTTTTTTTACAAATTTCGTCCAAAGTCCAAATTTTAACGATTCGACCATACTCTCCCACAAAGGTAAGGTACAATGTATCCCGAGGTAATATATGTAGTACTATAATACCATCAACTGCGTCGAAAACATCTAAAGACAGTGGGTATGGCAGAAGTATCAAGTAAGGGCGCACATCTCTTGGTCAGAATTAAGGCTTGGAGTTTACAGTAAGTATCATAAATTGTAATGTGATACTCAATAATATTGGCATTATACATATCATCCCTTGAGGGGAATAAGTTGCTGTCTGCAATCTAAAGCACAGCAGTTAGCCCATTGCTCCACGCAGGAAACGATAAAAAAGCTTTAAAAATCATAGCTTATTTATTTGGCGATTATCGACCAAACTGTGCCATTATACCTGATACCCCTCCCCCATTGACATATGCATAAGTAGAATACGTTAGAAAAGAATACTCGAGAGTTTCTCAGTTACAGTTCTCGGAAAATAAAGTCTGTTTGACTAGTGCACGTCTGTAGAAAAAAGGCACCCGCTACCCCTTGCCTCCTACCCTCAGTGCGAGGGTCAGCTACCCCGCCCCTGCTTCCTGTACCCTTTTCTACCGAACTCTTCACATTCATGCAGCCTATCCACTTCACGGCGGTAGAGAGCCTCTGTTTTATTGGTAAAATAGGACTTAGTCACCAATGATTGAGAGGTGCAAACCCTTTCTAAAATAGGCAATATGGCTTATTAACGTTCACCCTTGGTTTTGAGTTGATACTCATGTTGTGGTCATGATTAGCCATTGTGCAAAAATATGTGACCTTAAACACCAATAAATAAATAAATAAATAAATAAATCTACCTATGGACATTATTAGAAAGACTTCACTGTTCAGTAAGTTGCTGGTTTGAGAATTGTTCTGCGTGTTGGTCATTTTTCATTTTTGTTGTTCAGTATATACAAATTAATTTTCAACTGGTAAAGCAGTCGTCGTCTGTTTGTTTACTGCCAGAAATATCCGATGAGGAGGTTGGTGAAAGCCGGTAGGTTAGCCTGAATAAAGTTTCCCTGCCTGTGGTTAGTCTAAACTATAGAAACATCTTTTTCAGCTGACATTCAGTCACAATTCTATTTTGAACAAAAAGCAGGATTATGCAGTTATTTGCCTGCAGTAGGAAACGATGCAATCTACTGAAATAAGAAATGCACTACTACGCAGACGCCCATGTCAAAGTATCACCTGGATTTGAACCCACTCCCAGCGATCTCTCCCAATGGTTATGAGAGCCTAAAACACTGAACACGTGACTTGGTGGATTTGACACTCAAAGTTGTGAGCAGGATCAAATAGGAATCATTGGCCGTTTGGTTCAATATCTGTTAGGTTTGAAACAATCAATTAATATTTTTTGTCCACTTCATACAGGATTAAAAGGTATTTTTGTGTCGGATTGAGTGAAAATCTCTCAAAAACATGAGATATGAAAACAAAGTGTCAAGTTCATTCAGTGCAAGATCAGACGGCAGTAGCGAAAATTTAAAACTGAAACTTCAATTTTACGCGGTACAATATAATTTTTCTTCTTTTTGGTTGTTCAAAAAAGATGATGTACTTTGTGGATGATTAGGTAACTTATCTCCCAAAACCAAAAACTTGGTTTGTTTTATAGAGAGTGAAAGTTTAGCATTGTTGTCAATGGGATTTTTTTTTTTTTTTTGGGGGGGGGGGGGGGGGGGTTAATAACCTAATCTCAACAACGTATTGAACGCTCCAGTCCGCTTGCTGCAGAACTTTTCACAACAATTTTGCAGTAAATATTTTCATACTCTCAAGGAATCCAAGTGTTAAAAGGTCAAAACTATTCAAATTAATTATTCTCTAATGTTTGTAAACAGTTCGAAACATGATTATTTTCATCCGAATGCAAGACTGATGGACAAACAATTTGATTATACAATACTTTAATTTATAATCTTTCTGAACAGACAATTTTTTTTCGAATAAGTCTGTTCTGTTATATACGGAAGCCCATTAGTGCCAACAGGAAAAGGAAAAAAAAATACATTTGCGAATATTCGCAAACCTTTGCGATAGTTGGAAAACATCTTAGCGATATATCGCAAACGTTTGCAAATATTCGCAAAACCTTTGCGATTATTCGCAAACAGCTTTGCAATATATCACAAACCTTTGCGATTATTCGGAGACAGCTTTGCGATATATCACAAACCTTCGCGATTATTCGTATTCAGCTTTGCGATATAACGCAAACCTTTGCATATATTGGCAAACCTTTGCGATTATTCGCAAACATCTTTGCGAATATTCGCAAACCTTTGCAGATATTTGCAGACCTTTGCGATTATTCGCAAACATCTTTGTAAATATTCGCAAACCTTTGCAAATAGGGCCTATTCGCAAACCTTTGCAAATATTCACAAACCTTTATTTTTCATTAGGATTAAGTTACCACCAAATTCTCTGTTCACTAGCTTTAAATCACAATATTGTGGGTTCGGAAAGAAATTTGAAAAGGATTCTCAGAGAAATGGGATTATTCGGGAGAATATTCAAGACGGATATTCTTGACGTGTCGATGATCATCGTCAAAGAAATGGAGGATGCGGGTGGTAATCTTGGATACCGTGGTATGCACCGAAAATGTATCTTGAATCACTTGGGGGTGTCTAGGAATGATGTTGCAATACTGATGTCCATTCTGGACCCAAAGGGAATCGAATTAAGAAAAAAAAAAAATTAAAAAGAAGATGCTATTTCGCGAGGGGTCCGAATTTCCTGTGGCACGTGGATAGTTATGACAGATTGAAGCAATTTGGATTGTGCATAAATGGTGCTATCGATGGTTTTTCGAGAAAGGTCCTGTGGTGCGAAGTGACACATTCAAGTAGTGATCCTCGTATTGTTGGGGGTCATTTCATTTCCGCAATTAGAAGGCTTTCAAATTGTCCATCTCGAGTAAGAGGGGACAGAGGAACAGAAAATGCATACATAGCCAAAATGCAGACGTTACTGACAGGTGACAACAAATCGTTTTTGTATGGGCCCAGCACTGGTAATCAGAGGATAGAATCGTGGTGGCGGCAGCTCAGAATGCAGTGTGTTGATATTTGGATAACAACCCTGGGAGACCTCAAAGATCAAGGAGAATATGACGGCAGTGAAATCGACAAAAAACGTCATGCAGTTCTGTTTCATGGACATCTTACAGGTGAGACAAACTGAAATACAGATAAGTCAAAATGGCCAGTCGAGGTTTTCCAATGTCACGGTCAATTTAGGATCAATCCGAAGTTGGCTGTGCAGATTTGAGAAGTATTCTATGAATTAATACAATATTTTGCAAGAAACAGCTTCAGGTTTCCCATTTATGCAGGGGTGGCGGAGCCAGGGTGCACAGGGGACATGTGCCTCACTCCCCTTTTTTTACCAATTATGGGATATATTTCCATATAACGCACACAACCCCTTTGGCCACATAGACTGTGGGAGATAGTACTATCAAAACTAGCAACATAATACCATCGGCGTCGCTGTCCAATTTATGGGATATTGCAAGTCGCAAGTTCGCGACTAGTCATAATAAGTACAAACTATAGTAATGGTAAAACTAGTCCAAACTTGGCCCCAAAGTCTGTAATATAATTTAGGGGTTTGGTACGTCCTTTGGACGTACCAAATCCCAAAATTATATTACAGATGTTGGGTCCAAGTTTGGACTATGGTAAAGCTTGCACATGTGTTCCCTTTCCGGAGTTGCGTAACATTTTGTTCAGACAAAAAAAATTCTAGAAAATTAAATTGTGCTCCTCTCTCCCCCACACACTTTTTTTGAAATGTCTCCATGAAGCAATGACTGACTCTCATTGCTCTTAAGACCATTTGACAAAATTACCAGCCACGTTTCGTGGCACCGCAATTTGGTAACTCTTTCTACCATCCGACTGGTGGTCGGTGCCCTTTTTACCGAGATGAGTCGAAGAGTAGTAGGAGAAATTACTCCAAGAAGTAATTACTCTTATTTATGGACTTCCTGAGACGACACGCCAGTTGCCATTAGACAATCGCCGATTGGTGAATGGGGAATGGCAATTGGCGAAAACAATTGGCGAATATCAATTGGCGAATAGCAATTGGTGAATGGCGTTTGGCGAATAGCAATTGGCGAATAGCGATTGGCGAATAGCAATTGGTATTGTAAGCAGAAACATACTAATTTAAATCACAACTGTATCAGGCGAGAATGTACTATGACACCTCATACACTATCACTTTGTTTAGAATCCTACGCGTCGCGACACTCTGTCCGTGCTATGGCGACTTTCTGTAGTCCATGCAATGGTCGTAATTTGTGGTTGCAAAGATCATTACCATCAGCGGTTGCCTTATTTTTTGCTATTATTAAGGGGACGTCTGACTTGGCTTTGGTCGGATTTTTGGTAATTTTCTTCAAAGTCTAAAAAAGGCCCAAAATGAATAACCCCAATAAATTATATTCTTTTCTGTTTTGGTGCATTGGGAAAAATGTCAACAAATTGACCGGAGTTAGGTTGGACGGCCCCTTACGGAGCTGTACGGGAAGTGGGGTGTTGGCTTGGTGGAGGCGATATATTGTTTTCGGTGGCGTATTGGAATTGAGGTTAGTACTGGTTTGGCACTCTTTTTGTTGTTCATCAGTATTTAGGAAGAACACTCCACAACACTTACACTGAGGATTGACAAGCCATAGCAATCTTTTAGATGTTAGGCGTCACCGGGAGTGGCATCTCGATTGTTTTCAGTCTACAATTCCCATTACTGGTATAGTATCTTAACCACTGAATATTTACTTGTTGCGACACATATTTATTGATACACTGTTTCTTTTTATTATTTTTCTTTTTTTTGTTTTTTTTTTTGTTTTTTTTTCTTGTTCATAACTGATGCCCTAAAGATGTATATGCATAAGCGAATGTGTGCGCGTGTAATAGGGCAGTATTATTCACACTCTGTACTCCTTATAATCCCATCTTACATCTGTAATACTTAACGCTTCCCACAACAGAATCTCCTCTTGTGGTGGAACTAAAATAGCCCAGCGGCGAAAATAGGAAGAAAGTAGTATTAACATTATTCTACAGACATTGCTCGCTGTCTCACACAATTCTGACAACATCATACAACTCTTCTTGCAAAATGCTTGCTCAGTCACACTGGTAAGTTTTACAGGTTTATTCCTTGGTAGAGTGGCCCATTTTGTGACATTTGATAATGGCTAACACTATTACACTTGATGAGATACAGAGCTGCAGCTCATTTGACTTTATTTCTCACTTTAATGATGTAATTACCGATAATGATGCCGCTGGTGAGAAGTCTCCTTTCGCTATCGAAGAACATAGTTGTGAATATTACACCCCTAAGCGCTTTAGTAATGAGATCTCAGCTCGCTCACGCTCTTGAATCTAAACTGCCGAAGCCTTAATGCTAACTGGGAGCCCTTCCATAACTTAATATGTAGACTTCAGTCTGAATAAAATTTCCTAGACATCATAGGTTTGACAGAAACGTGCAGTGTGAAGGAAAACATCACCTACTCACTTGATTGCTACCACCCCTTGATTACTCGGCTGCGATCTAGTAACGATGACGGAAGTGGAGGTGTAGGACTTTTTATTAAGGATACCATCCCTTTTAAAGTCCGAGAGGACCTTTCTGTTTTTATCCCCCATGTATTTAAATCCTTATTTGTGGAAATCTCGACGAGAGATAAAAAAATTGTCGGAATCATTTATAGGCCAAACACAGCCCCCAAAGCAGACCTCGATGTATTCCTAGAAGAAATGATGAATGTAGTAAACATTTTAAGTGCCTCAAACAAGAATGTTTATCTTATGGGTGATTTTAATATGGACTTACTTGGCTTTTGTAGGCATAACAAAACCGGCTTATTTATCGAAACTATGTTTAGTTCAGGTTTTATGCCATTTATAACAAGACCAACTAGAATTACAGATCATTCTGCCACCATAATTGATAATATTTTCAGCAACAAAATTAATCCCCATATATCTGGAATAATTATTACAGATGTAAGTGATCATTTTGCAACATTTTATGTTGATGAATCACCAAAAAGGCGCACCCATCCCATACAAATCCCAAAAAGATCTTTTAAGCAGGAAAACGTAAATCAGTTTAAGTTTCTCTTGTCTGAAAGTGACTACACCGATGTAATGAATGCTCCTTGTCCCAACGAAGCCTATGACATTCTTCTCGAAGTTATCCATGCAGCTTTCGATCAAGTTGTTCCAAAAGAAATCAAAAGAGTTCCCCAAAAGTTTGTGAAGCGTGAACCGTGGATGGCATCGGGCCTTTTGCAGTCAACTTTGGAAAAAACAAAACTGTTAGTCAAAAAATTAAAATCTCCAACCACACATAACAAATTAAGATACAAAACATACTGTACCGTTTTTAACAGACTGAAAAGGGCTCACAAATCAGATTATTACATGGCTATACTTCGTGAAAATAAACATAACATGAAAAAAACTTGGGAAATCTTGAAAAAAGCAATTAACAAATCTAGTTCTACCTTCACATTCCCGTCCACATTTGTCGATGGAAATACTGAAATATCTGATCCTAAAGAGATAGCTGACATATTTAACTCCTACTTCGTTAACATCGGTTCAATATAAAGCGACGCAGTACCAACCTCCTGTCGACATTTTACTGACTACGTTAATGGAAATGGAATTGAGTCATTTTTTTGTGCCCACTACCCCACACGAGGTAATTCAATGTACAAAAAATTTAAAATAAAAAACAAGTAGAGACTTTGACAATATGTCCTCCAAAATATTAGAGGAGATAATATATGAGATCGCTGACCCTTTAACACATGTGATTAATCTATCTTTCTCAACTGGTATTGTCCCCAGGAAAATGAAAATAGCAAAAGTAATTCCTGTGTTTAAATCTGGTGACCATCAACTATTCAACAATTATAGGCCCATTAGCATATTATCGACCTTCTCGAAAGTACTAGAAAAATTAATGTACTCCAGGTTAATATCTTTCCTGGAAGATAATAAGATAATTCATCAATATCAGTTTGGATTCAGAAAGGCACACTCAACAATACATCCAGTATTGCATCTCATAAAGAATGTTGCTGAAATGAATGATAAGCCAACAAAGGACCGTACTTTAGCTCTCTTCCTTGACTTCTCCAAAACATTTGATACTATAAATCACCAGATCTTACTCAAAAAGCTAGAACTTTATGGAATACGGGGTCATGCAAACTCATGGTTCAAGGATTATCTTACTGACAGACCTCAGTTAGTTTCCCTTCCAAAGGCGAGCTCTGATTTCCAGGTGATATCAACTGGTGTCCCACAGGGATCTATTCTTGGTCCCCTTCTCTTCATAATTTACATTAACGACATTATAAACTCGACACTGCTGAAAATTTTATCATATGCAGACGATACTACTGCATATACGTCTGGCAATAACTTAGATACAATAATAGAATTAGTTAATAACGAACTCAATAACATATACTATTGGTGCACAGCTAATAAACTCACACTAAATGAGAGCAAGGCAAAATTTATTATTTTTCACCCTCAGAATGACTTTTACACAATTGAAAGTAGAAGAGTTATGCTTAACAATTCAACTATCTCACTTATTGCTAACAATCTAGATGAAAAATCTGTAAAATTCCTAGGAATCCACGTAGATGAAAATTTGAATTTTAAGAAGCATATCTCAGTAATCTGCTCCAAAATTTCCAAGGCAACTTCTGCCATAAACAAAGTGAAGAAGATTCTACCAAACGAATGCCTGAAAATATTATATTACTCTTTGATCCATAGTCACATGCTATATGGTATTCACATCTGGGGGAGGAGGGGGCGCGGTGGCTCAGTAGGTAGAGGTACAGGCTGCAAGCCGAGAGGTCCTCGGTTCGAATCCCACCTGCGGCAACCGCGTTGTGTCCTTGGGCAAGACACTTCACCCCCATTGCCCATGTGGGGGCACGATGACGCCGTGTACTAAGGCGTACTGCACGTCGATGGTACGCATGTCTTCAACCAATCTAACCCTGCCTGTGCTGCAGTGCGGAGTTACGATGTTGGGGAGCTGGCAGCTGCTCGTCGTTGCTCGGTGGTTCTCTCCGGGTACTCCGGCTTCCTCCACCCGTAAAACTGTCACGGTCATGGTTAGCCATTGTGCATAAATATGTGACCTTAAACATCAATAAATAAATAAATTCACATCTGGGGTCACTCGTCGTCAACTCGATCGATCATTAAATTACAAAAGAAAGCCATCCGAATTATAGCTAGCAAGAATTACAATGCTCATACTGATCCACTATTTAGTGAGCTGCGTATCTTAAAATTCACAGACCTATACAAACTTCAGGTCTTCTTGTTTATGCATGATTGGTACAACAGCATGCTCCCTGAAAGCTTTGAGAAGACTTTCAGAATATACCAAAACCCCTCAGGGATGGACACCAAACAATCGGAGAAATTACACACACCAAAACCAAGAACTCAATTTTCTGCAAATTTCCCAATCCATACTTTTCCTAGGATGTGGAATACAATGGAACCATCGGTTCAAAACTATTCCAGATCACTATTCAAAAAGTCTTTAACGGAGCAATTCTTGAATTTATACCCCCACCACATCAGCTGTAATAATCCTGCTTCTTCCGACAGTATGTCTTAGCTCTGTTATCTCAACACCTGACCCAAAAGAGTTCTTTTCTAAAAACGATGAACAATATTTTACTTATATGGAATAATTCTAAATTTTCATTCAAAATTTTCTTTTTGCAACTACAAATATGCTGTTGTCGGGATTGTATCACTTTTCACATATAATTTGTTTGTTTTGTTTTGTTTTTTTTTTCATTTCTATTGTTTTAGGGGGGGGGGGGGGGAAGACAGCCCTAGTGCCTACGCCATCTCCGGTTAGTGCAATCATGAGATTAATGTATGTTGCTGACCTTGTTTGTATTTGTAGCATGTTGTACTACGAAATAAATCATTCATTCATTGGCGAATAGCGATTGGCAAATGGCAATTGGCGAATAGCCATTGGCGTATGGCGATCGGCGAATAGAAATTGCCTAGAAACATCATTAAATTATAAAGGTCCATTGTCAAGGGCGGAATCATTTCTTTTTTTAACTGATATGGATTTTTTATAACAGTTATGAATTTTTGTTATCCTTCATTCCAGACCAAAGGTGGTCTTCAGTTGCGTAGGAATTGGTTTGGGGGTGATGTATTCTCCCCCCCCCCCCAAAAAAAAATCCAACAATTATTAACCCATGCATGGTCCCGATTAAACTCGTACCGATGTTTGAATTTGAAGTCTATGGGCGCCTTCGTATGTTACGGGCGGAAAGTCAAATAAGTAATAACAAAGGGCGGATCAGTGATACCTGAGGGACACTGAAGACTCCCTCACGCCCTTTGATGTCTTTCCGTCCCGCTATTATAGCCATATAGGCGTACAGGCCAACTTTTTTAATGTATGTGTGTTTGTGTGTGAGCGGAGGGGGCGGGGGGTGGGGTGGTGAAAGAGTTTGACCAAAAGGTGATTACGCGGGCATATCATCGAAGTAGTGAGGGGTGCCACTCAGGGCACAAGCACTTAACACTGAAACCCCGATACCCCAATGGTGCCACTATAGATACAAAATTAACATAGGATTCTCCATAGGGTTTTGTACCTACAGTGACATTTTTGTACCCATAGTGGCATTTTTGAAGGCAGGAAAAAGATTTAAAATCTTTTTCCTACCTTCAAAAATGCCACTATAGGTACAAAAATGCCACTATAGGTACAAAACCCTATGGAGAATCCTATGTTAATTTTGTACCTATAGTGGCACCATTGGGGTATCGGGGTTTCAGTGTTAAATGCTTGTACCCAGAGTGGCACCCTTGGGGTAGGGTGAATTCAGTGCTAAATGCTTTTCGCTGGAGTGCCAGCCACGCGTAGAATGGCATTTGAGGGACAAGGCGCCCTATGGGGAACTCTGTGTTAATTTTTCTGCCATAGTGCCAACATTGGGTTATGGGGAAATTCAGTGTTAAATGCTTCTCGCCAGAGTGCCAGCCACAGGGTAAAATGGCAGTTGAGGAACAAGCTGCGCTATGGAGAATCCTATCTTAATTTTTTCGCCAGAGTCCCCACATTGAGGTATGTGGAATTTAGTGTTGAGTATATCGAGTCATGGGGAAGGTTGTTCAAAACATTTTTATACTGACAGGCTTTAGGTGGGTTTGTCTTCCATACACTTTATATACTTCTTCTTCTTCTTCTTCTTTATGAATTCCCAGCGTTAATTTTTCGCTGCACCTCCTTTAGGAGTAGTTGAATTTGAAATTTACATTGATTCTGTACATAAAATGAAACAAGTGAAATTAATGTTAGAAAGATTCAATTAAGATAAGGAACTTTTTCTGCTGTGATCCTCCATCAAGGCCAATGATCTTTGTTGATGAAGGTCCATGATGTATCTTCTGCTCCACTGCTCTATATTCTCTAGCACAGAATAGTTCAGATCAAGAAACACTGAGACAGAGTCAAAGGAACAGTCCAGTATGAGCTGAGTTAGAAAGGTAGGATTGTTAGTAATTGGAGTGAAGGAAGACACAGGTAGAATGCTTCTCAAGTTCTCCATGGCTGCTTCTTTAGTTCTTTTGATTTCTGGAAAGTCACAGGCTGTGAGGAAGTGCTGAATGTTCTCTTCTTCATTGTTACATAATTTGCATGTTGGACTCTCATTGTAAAATGCTGCTCTGTTGACCTGGAATGTGTACACACCTGCTAGCAGCTTCACTTTCAATGCAGCTCTCCTTATGTCTTGGCAGTTATTCCTTACTGTAGACCATACATGGTGTGGCTGGCCAATTGTGACAGCCATTGGGTTGATAAATTTTAGAGTTGACTTGCTGGAAATTTCTTTTCTTATCTCTGACTCACAAAATTCATTGATGTGATGATCGACCATTTTTTTCCATCTTGCCTTTTGTGGTGGAGACTTCAGAATGTCAAAAGCTGATGGGAGACTGTATTTTGACAGAATCTTCCGAACACCTGAGAACCAACTGCCAGATTTTAAATCTTTCATTGCTAGTTGCCTCTGAGCAATGTCCCTCTCCACTGATCCTTCTTTCCTGCAAATGTTTCCAAAAAGTGATAATATTTTCTTGTGAATTTTTGCTTCTACTGGTGGTAGACCTAGGAGACCACATGCTGCTGCGTTGGATGTTCGAGGCGGTAGAGACTGTAACTGCTTCAGTATCTTTCTTTGGAACAGTTCTAGTTGAGCAATGTCACAGGCCGAAGGTGGAGCAGCATCAATTCCATAGAGTACTCTTGGTAGAATAAATACCTTCCAAATGCTAGCCGAAACCTGAGGATTGAGCCCACCAGATCCAGAGCCCATCAATGCATAGAGCGTTCTTCTTCCTTTCTGTATTCTGCTGTCTACATTACTATTTCCATCACTTTTTCTTTCAATTCCAAGATGTATCACAGAATCTACTTTTTCAATTTTTCTTGACTCAAATTCAAATGATTTATCCATACAACATGCATTCTTATTGGCGACATATGTAGATACAGTACTCTTTGATGGATTTATGTTGTATCTTTCTCTGTGGTAATAATCTTCCACTTCTGATAGCATCATTTGAAGTTCAATATCGTCATGCGACAGTAGAGCAACGTCATCAGCACAGGTGACATGAGGGATGTTAATATGTCCAACATTGGCACCAGTATATTTTCTTTCCAGGTTGAGTAGTAATGGGTTGTTGAACCTTTTGTAGTGTGTCGCTGACAGGACACCACCCTGGCGTACACCTTGCTTTATATCTATAGTTTTAGATAAATGTCCCTTCCATTTAACCTTGGATGTCATATCTTGGTATAAGCTGTTCAGAAAAAGCCATTCATCCCCCTGAATATTGTCCAAAAACAGCTTCCTCATTAACATGGAATGTGGAACAACATCAAAAGCCTTCTGTGCATCAAGTGTAGAGAGGAAAAGTGGGCAGTTCTTCTCTTTCGCTTCAATTATCATTTCGGATATCATCAGAGCTGCATTTGATGCTGAAACTCCTTCAGTGAAGCCGGTTTGAAGTTTAGATTGAGTTGATGTTAGGTTGTCATTTGAGATGCTTATGAGAACTTTTTCAATGATCTTCATCACAATTGGAGTGACAGTGATTCCTCTATACTTTGTTGGATTGTTTATAGCATCCTTTTTGTGTATTGGGGTAATGATTCCAAGTTTCAAGGCATCTGAACCCTTTTCAGCTTGAAGCATTTGTTAATGAAATGAGCCAGGAATTCTGCAACATGTAGACCACCATATTTTAGATGTTCAGCTTGGATACCAGTACAATCTTGGGCCTTCTGTGTTTTTAAGTGATGAATGATTTTAGCTATCTTCACACTGGATGTCTCATAAATACATTTCCCTTGCTTTTTACATATTGATTCTATGTATTGCAGGTCATCTTCTACATCAGCTTTGTGCTCCCCATCAAATTTCTCATCACTGGATGGTGTTGCAAGTTGTTGAAAATATACTCCCCATCCATTACATATATCTTCTGGTGTCGATAGCTTGATATCATTAACAACCAGCTCATCTGTTAGATTAATTTCCTTCTTCCTTTCTTTGCAAATGAGTTTATAAAAAAGCTTGCAATCACCCTCCTTAGCATTCATGATGTCTTTCATATCCTTATCTCTTTCTTTTGCAACTTCTATTCTTTGCAGTCTACAGAGCTGTTTCCTTGCTCTTCTTCTCTCTATTAACTCTTTACTGAATTCATCTGTAGGATTTCCTGCATTTTTCCATATCCTGTAAGATTCCTTGGATTTTTTGACAGCATTTAGAATTTGAGGAGTCCATTTCTTTCTATTAAGTTTTTCACCTAATCTCATCTTGCAGTATGCCTTCGTATCTGGGACACTTACTCTGTATGCCTCCAGGAGGACCTCTGTTAGGTGTTGAAGTTCTCTTTCCAGATTGTCAATTGAGGAATGTGAAGCGGGAAGTTTCAGATGCTTTTCTATGTATTCAGTATATATCGGAAGTTGACATTTTTCCCATCTCGGTTTGGATGTTATCTTCAAGTTCTTAACTTGTGTCTTTGATTTTAACATTATACTGGTGTGAGCGATGACCGGAACATGGTCGGAGACATTTTTGTGATTTTTTTCAAATATATCTATGTCCATGTCATGAGCTTTGTCTTCATTTACGAAAATGTAGTCAATCTGTGAGGAGCTCTTACCATTGAAGTGTAAAAAAGTTGGTTTATCAACATAAATGGTAGCTAGTCTATTTTCAGTGAGAAATTTATTAAATGTGATGTCACGAACATGTCCATTTCTCATCTTCAAAGAAGCATTCCAGTCTCCACAGAAAAACATGGTGTGCGTATTTTCATATTTCAGTTTGATCTCCATAATTTCATCCAGTGAATCCTTGAATTTATTCTCCTGCAGTTTATTTCCAGTTGTTGGCATGTATACATTTACAACACATATGGGTGGGCATGTTGGAATTTCTATAGCGATGATATTCTCTGATCCATCAAGGAGTAACTTGGGACTTGGGATGGATTTCTTAACAATTATTGCAACTCCTCCATGACCTCGTGGAATATGGGATGCAGCGATTGGATCGTACTCATCGATGCTTTTGGAGAAGGAGATAAAATCTTTGTTGATGTTGTTTAAAAATTTGTTCTCGAATTTGAATAGCCAGTGTTCTTGCAGGCATAATATTGTTGTGTCCTGTAGTAGAGTGTCGATGTATATGTAGTTGCTCTTTACTCCATGAGTGTTAAATGATGTTATTGTCATTGAAAAATGATTATTACTACAGGAACTGGATTCTGCATGTATTCCATCTATACCCAAACAACTTCGGTGGCCCGGCTTCCGCACAAAAAAGACTGTTTCCCATTTTTGACATGATCAATTGGTAACTCTTTCTCAATCTCTAATTCATTCCCAGCGGTTACATTTGTCTTTTCTGCTGGTGTACATGTATGTTTGTTTGTAGCTGTGGTTAGTTCTAAATTTCCATTTGTAGTGGATTTTAACTTGGTGTTTTGTTCATTTGTTGGGATAGTATTCACCATACTGTTAGTTGATGTGTTCATTGAGTTGGATGATGAAGATAATTTATATGTCATATTGGTGGTGTTACAATCTTCATTTTTGTTGATGACTCTGTTGTACTTTTCTTTGTTTCCTCCACTTTTTTTGTTATACTTTCTCTTGTTTCCAGCAACTGATCGAACTTCGTGCATCTGCTCAATTGGGGAGTCTTGGTGCGTTGGACTTCTATGATTAGACCTGAATGAACACATTTTGTTTTCCGGGCAGCACTTTGTATATTGCTTCGAATTTTCTGGAACATTAATGTTTCTTGACTGTGGGCAAGGTACCTCACCATTAAGCACTGGATGATGAAGGGCATTCATGTATGCCAACTTATATGTAGGATTTACAGATTGTGAGAACTGTGAATTAAATTGATACGGTGACATCACTTGTGTGTTCCATGAAGGTGGAGAAATATTTGTAGGCATAACTGGTGGTCGCCATGAAGGAGGAGGAATATTTGTAGGTATAACTTTTGGTTGAAAAGAAGGTGGAGGAATATTTGTAGGTGGAGGTATCCACATATCTTGTTGATTCACAGGGACTTTTTGTGATGGTGATTTTAGTTGTTCCAGTAGCTGATATATTTTCCAGTTGTCCATTTCGATATTCATTTGTCTTTGATGAATTTTAATATTGTCCATCTCCATTTCCATTTGTTTTTGACGTACAAGTAAAATTTCTTGTTTCAGGATAAGATCATTATCATGTGATTTTTCCATATTTTCAAACCCTGGGGGCGCAGTAATCTTATGATCAATGTTATGCCCTTTACATGAACTATAATCTTTGTTTGTATCATTAGAGCATCCGAAGGTCTGTTCGGGTGTTGATTTGATCTTCAACCGTAAGATTCTGTTACTATTGTTCAATTCATCAATCTTGTTTTCTAGCTTTATGATTTCAGATTTCTGGAGAGCCAATTGTTTATGTTGTTCATTCATGTTCAGTTCTTGTTCATTCAATAACTTTTCCCTGTGGTTCAGCTTTAATTCTTTGGATCTCAATTCTTTTTTCAGTTTATTTATTTGTTCCATAGAGTAATTAGAGTCACTAGAATCTGTAATCTTCATTTGAATATTGTTGGAATTTTCCATTACTCTGATATTATTGGATGAAGTTGAAGCAGAATCTTTTATTACTTTCTTAACGGTGTTTCCATCGTTTACTTCCTTTTGGCTGTCAACGTTATGTATACGTAAAACCTTAGGAGATTTATTATGTGCTTTTGGTGAGTAGTTCTGTGGTTTGTTATCTGCTTTGTTGTCCTGATGTACATGTATCACCGTTGGATGATTAATATCAGCTAATGTTGAGTTGTTAGGTTTATTGTTGTTTTTTGACTCCAATCTAGTTGTTCTCAATCTGTTTGTAGACATAGGAGTTTCAGTAATTAATAGCTTGTGACTTTCATTCAAGATATTATTACAACATGGACATGTAAATGATTCTTCTTCACTCTCTTCTTCATATTTCTTTATTTCCTCATCAGATAGATGGAGACATTCATAATGATACCAGCTGTTACAAGGTGTGCACCATATTGCTTTGTCAGTTGCTGGATCATGACATAATGCACAAAATGCCTCTATGATTTCCAGTTCGACGTGGTTAGTATTTTCTAGATTTGATTCCAGAGAAAGATTTGTAGACTGGTTGACATGCTGTACTGACTGATTATCTGCAGCATTGCCCACAAGAGTATTAATTTGAATGACATTGCTAGTATTTGTGGCATGCCTTTCAGAAGATTTTTTAATTAACTGAGAGCTCATCTTTGTGTCTCTGCATTTGAATTCTGTTTCTGCAGAATTTGATAGTATTTGCCTAAAAATATCATCAATAGAGTTTATGCTTGGGTCCATAAAAAGTTCACATTCAATTAATAGTAAATGATCTTGAAAGAAGGTGGTATCTGCTTCTCTGCCATTAACCAATATAGTAGAGCTGGTATTGTAACAGTTCACAACGTATCTTTGCTTCTTCCCTGGTCGACAACGAGTACTTTTATTAAAAACCCGTACAATTTCTTCAACTTGGAGAGCTTGTTTGCTATTGTCTTTGGAAGTCACTATCACTGCAACACTATCATGAGAATCATTAATAATTTTCTTCAACGCTGTTTTAAACAATTCATAAACACCGGTACTCAGTTCCAAGGTGTAGTTCATTCCTACTTTGATTTCAACATTATACTTCATAGCATTTGATGCTTTTAATTTCTTCGTTAGTGCCCTCTTCTTATTTAGGGTATATTGTTTTGTGCGTTGAGCTGTATTCTTATTTTCAGCTGTGAAGTTATTGTTATTGTTTGTATTTGGTGATTGAGTTCACGGAACTGTAACAGTTGATTTTCTTGCCTTTTTTCTCGTCACCATCATTGATCCATTCATTTTCTGATTCATTAACAGTGTTCAGAAAGTAGTATTAGTAGTATTATAATAATAATAACTCTTTGGCCAGCCGCTGATTTGTCGCGGTCCTCATAAGAGAAGGCCATCATTCCCCCTGCACCCCACCCCCTCTTCCCCTCCTCTCCTCCCAGCATTCAGATATAAACTGCTTAATAGTGTCCCTCACTTCCTCTTTTTCAATTTCTTCAATAAGCATTCCTACCCTCTTCCTCGTGTCCCCCTTCAGCCATTTATCCTTTGTTTCTTCACCCCACTTCTGCATTATTCTTCCAGTAAATTTTATTCTATGAGGTATATACTGTGGGCATTCCAAGAGAAAATGTTCCAGGGTCTCCACTACTCCAGAGTATTAGTAGTAGGAACTTGGAAGAATATCACAGAATCACAGACACAGTAGCCACAACTGAAACACAGGACAGTAGACAGTACAGTACTCGGTAGCTATAAGTCAGAAAGATATAGAATTGATTAGATAGGAAATAGTGTTAATAATGAGCCCTGGTGGAGCATACACTATTTTAAATCACACTGAGTCTTGTTTTGGTTGTCTCGATTGAATTTGAATCACAGCAGAAGTTTCTTCGCTTTCTGTGAAATACTAAAAACCGTTAACATGGTCTTTCTCCGAATTTCGAGGTACACAAAAACTTAAAGCTGGGATTACAGCTAATAAACTAACTAAATAGCCAAAAAATCTTGTTCAGACGAATTGCACTAAATAATTTTGATATAGAATGACTTTTGTCACTCTCTGCAACATAAACTTTGGCTTAAAAACGAGTTAAAAACAAATTTTTGACAAGCGAGATTTCCGTTGCTTCCGTCTTTCATCAGCGCCCTCTATCCTCTATACTGACAAAATGTTCTGCTTTTTTAAAACTTGCTACCTAATATACATCGCTCGACCGGTGAAGTTTTTTTTCTATTTATTACTGGAACACACGACATATAAAAATACTGTCAGATTTAGACTGGGTGTTTTTCACATTTTTTTACGGAAGGAAAATATCAATATCACGTCTTTCAGGCTTGTTAACTCCAAAAGCATGTGTGTCTTGCAGTCAATTTGTAATACAACACTCTGCCGCTCAGAGAAAAACATATCTCTCATTACGGCTGAAAATATTCTACAAATAACTCATGTAAGAGATACATTTTTTTCAAACACATGTTTAAAATAATTCACTAAATGTAACTGTGGAGAAACTCGTTCACGGAAGGGTAATTCCACACTGATTGTTTTTTATCGACAGGCAGTGCTGTGTTTTCAATACTTTTTCAAAACTGCTTTAAGCTGATTTCAACAATTCACCGTTAGATATTACAGTGACATTAACCCCGAGAAACAATTTCATTTTTACGCTACAAAACATACAGAGAATGTTTTGCAGTGTAAACTGTTTTAGCACCAAAAAAAAAAGAAAAGGGAAAAACTATTCTCTTTTATGCCTGTATTAAATTCGTAACAGATGTTGATACGAATTCAGCAAAAGAAGGCGCAATTCTGTGATATCGTTCTGAAACAAACCTTAACCACATTGAACATTGGTAAAATCATGCTTGGCAGAATCATGTTACTCCTCAGATGTTTTTTTTTTGCTACGCATTGTCAGTCTTTCCCTCCAAATTATTTTTGGAGGGGAAGAGTGATCTAAGTGTGGAAAGGCGGTGAAAACTAATACATTGAGTATTTCATCCACCTAAATCTAACCAATGGGGACAAGGCGCGTGAAATACTCATTACATTATTTTCTGGCGCCTTTTGCTCTCCCTAAATGACTGTAAATACACTTTGGCGGGGTCATAAACACAATTTTCTTATGGTTATGAAACTTGAAACATCTATCGAAATAGAATTTCCACCACAAGACTGCGGGTGTAAGGGGATCAAACATTCCCGTGGTCAGAATTATCTGAGAAATAATTCATGATTTCTTCATTATAAATTATAGAATCCTCACAGGACTCTGAATGTAGTTTGCTGATGGAATATCGCAGTGTGAAAATGGACCTGCTTATAATTTCCCTCAATTTGTCTCTCCTGGGTGGAAGGATGTGAATTTTATATATTATACATGTGTACAAAATGTAATTACACACCACACTTGAATCACTCTCTTTATAATGTGGAATTCAGAATTTAAAAAAAACCTAATAAACTAAGTGACATTTTTTCTCTCTCTCTCTAAGTGTTGAGATGCAATTTTGTTTCGTGCGCACGTGCCCCCGACTGAACTTGCCAGCTCTCTGACTTGAGTGCAGATTTTTGAGATAAAAAATATTATTTACCTGTTACTGGTAGAAAAATGAGAGTTTTTTCCCTTGCAGTGGAGTTTGTTAATTCCATCTAACTTTTCAACGCCAGAGGCCTATTTTTCTTCCCACACTGAATAGCCTGGTTGTGAGGGGAATGTCATTTTCGCTTCCAGAAAAATATTTGGATTTTGAGCTGGCGGTAAATTTTTTGATTCAAGATAATTAATCGCGCGAGGGGGAAAAATGGTTGAGTTTGCTTTTCTTTTTGTAATGGAAATATTTCTGCCATCACCACCCAATGAGATGTTTCTCCCTCCCCAAATCTGACTAATACATTGAGTATTTCAACATCTGACGAGTGGGGGAAAAGGCGCGTGAATTACTCAGTGCATTATTTTCTGCCGCCTTTTGCTCTCCCCTAAATGACTGCAAATACACTTTGACGGGCTCAAAAGCACAATTTTCTTATCACTATGAAACTTGAAACATCTTTCGAAATAGAATTTCCACCACAAGATTATAGGTGTAAGAGGGAAAAACGATGATCACGCTGTTATCCCAAGAAAATAATCTGCGGCAATAAGCAAGACGGTTCGAGGGTAGAGATGTCTTTGAGTTATTTCTCAAAAGCTTAATATTTGGTAGTTGCTGTTATACCGTTTCCAGATGTGGTGAATTACAAAATACCCCTTTTCAGACACACTATGGTGTCAAAGTTTCGTTATACAATGCACATCACCATATTCATTCATTCATTTTTAAAAAAGTGGCTAGTCTCTTATTTTAGTTATTTTCTTTGTGTTTTAATCTAAAATCAAGGACAAATAATTGAATTTTTTTCCCCAATTACTTGTACGCCGTGTTTTTGGTGGTTCACGACCGGTGGTTGTATAATCCGCCGACCTGCCCCCAAGGAAAGTGAAAAAAATTATTTGATTTTTGAGGGAGAAATTTAGTGATGTATCCTGTTACCTAAAATGACGCTCTGAGTAAAAAAATCTATGGCGTCTGTAAATTGTTTTCGAGTAGAGTGACAGTTATGGATAAGACTTTCCTCTGTTGGGGGCCGCCTCGCTGCTGACTGACCCGTTAGAGGGAAGGAATATCAATGAAGAAGTCTTTCACATGCTTTTTTCGCACTGGTTAGATTCAGGTGGGAGAAAAATTGAAATGAAAAAAGTTAAACAAATTTGGTTTGAATACATTTTCTGAATGTTGTTTCTGAATAAGAAAATGATATTCAGCGAAAGTATAGATAGGCGGGCTGGGGGATGTATGGTTAACACATGCTTTGGAGTTAACAAGACTGAAAGACGTGGTTTTGATCTCTTGTGACGAATAGAAAAAGATGAAGCGGTCATTAGTGGACTACAGTGATTCAGATGATAGTGATTTTGTAAGCAGCAAGAAACAGAGGTTGACTGCTAAGAATACAAACTCCATACGGCGATTGTATTCTATTCACCCAAATTTACTGCGGCAATCCAGAAAATTTCACTCAGAATCCCATATGTGTGAAGTGACTTTGAATCAATTCGATGTCAACAATCCATTTGAGTTTCTAAGCAAAGTGTTTCAATCAATGGTGGAAGATGTAAAAAAGGAATGTGGTATACAAGACAACGACCCCATGAGGATATCCATCCACCATCCAGGTCTTGAGGTAGGTATTTTTATTCCTTTTACAAAGTTATGGGGGTAAATGGCAAAACAGTGTTAGATGAAATTGAAAAAGTTATTCAATCAAATGAGAATTGTACTATCCATGATGGTAAATTATCTTTAGAAATAACACACACTTCTTCACTACCACATGGGTCGGGGCGAAATGCACCCATTTCATTTGCATCTGTTGGTAAAATGGTTAAAAGTAAACAGAGTATTATTGAAATTAAAAATGTCAATGATTCTATGTGCTTTGCACGTGCCACTGTTGAGGGAAAATGCCATGTTGATAAAGATAATTCAGAACTTTTGCAAAAGAGATGGAAAAAAATTCAAAATTCAAAAGTGAAGTTTCAAGAAAATGAGGCAAAGGCGTTAATGGACAAAGCAGGTCTTGATTATAATAAACCTTGTGGATATGAAGAATATTGTAAACTTCAAGGGGTACTCTCCCCAGGGTATGTAATTAAAATCCACCCACAATTTGCCAAAGAAACGTTCCTATTTGAACCACCACAAACTACAAAGGAGAGTAAAGTTATGCATATCTATCACCATGACCGTCATTTCGACACCATCACTAAAATCGCAGGGTTTTTAGGGTGTCACTACTATTGTGGATATTGCAATGTAGGCTATAATAACAGAGAACGTCATAGATGCCCGAAAGGCTGTGTTTGTTATTCTCCACTGCCATGTACGCCTGAACATTCTGTTCATTGTTACACTTGTAATAGGGATTTTCTAAGTTCATCTTGTTATAAAAATCACACAACTCTATTACAGAACCAAGAAAAAAACATTTGTCAATTAGTTAAGAAATGTCTATCATGTAAAATGCAAATATATTCAGGGAGTGGAGAACACATCTGCAGTGGCTTCAAAAGATGTAAATATTGCCATCAATTATTCAAAAGCGAACATTATTGTTTCATTCCAAAATACAAACCACCCAAGAAAGACAAAATGCCGAAAGTACCCTTTGTGTTTTATGATTTTGAAACAACTCAAGACTCAGATCTCCACACCTCAAATTACTGTGTTGCACACCGTGCATGTGGGGAGTGTATTTGCAAGCCTATAGATCAAGAATGTATTTTCTGTGACAAAGTTGGAAGAAGGGAATATATTTTTAAAGGAGAATCTACTTTGAGTGATTTTTGCAATTGGCTTTTCAGTAAGGAACATTCATTGAGTTTCCTTTCTATGAGATTGGCACAATTCCCTAAAACATTTGGTTTAAGTGAACTAGCAAAAGGTTATTTTCGTCATCTGGCAAACACAAAATCATATCAAAATTACATTGGACCTTATTTAGATGCAACATTGTACATGCCTGAGTCTATGTCTCCCCCAGTCAGGGAAGATTTTATTAAATGGTAGAATCAAAAATTTACTTGTAATACTACTTTCAATTTTGCCAAAGAAATGGACATGTACTGTAAGTCTGATGTGGATATATTACGTAGAGGGTGTGGCGAATTCAGAAAACAATTTATCGAATGTGATGCGATAGATCCTTTCTGGGAGGCTGTAACTTTAGCTGATGCTTGTAATAAAGCTTGGCGGAAAAATTCAATGCCAGAAAACAAAGTTGGTCTCATTTCAGACATAGGGTATCCTACTGCCGTTAGATATTCCATGAAAGGCATTAGATTCTTACAGCTACTAGCACAAGTAGAAGGCATACACATACGACATGCACTAAATGGTGGAGAAATAAAAATTGGAAATAATTATGTAGATGGTTTTCACAAAGAGACAAATACAATCTATGAATTTTATGGATGTATGTGGCATGGATGTGAAACTGGCTATCCTGACAGGTTTGAGAAAAATCCAATCAATTCACAATTCTATCAATCTCTGTACAACAAAACCCAATCACGCATAAAACATTTCAAATCATTGGGGTATAATATACATGTAGTCTGGGAACACGATTTGGATCATCTATGTAAATCAGATCCTGAAGTCCAAGCCTCTTTAGATACATTTTTCCCACACATGGACTCAATTAAACCACGAGAAGCATTATTTGGCGGGAGAACAAATGCCATTAAATTACACTACGAAATTGACGAAAACACAGACACAGAAATTAAATATATAGATATCTGTTCACTTTACCCATATGTGAACAAACACAGGGAATATCCAGTGGGACATCCAGATATACTCACAAAGGAAAACATAGACACTGGCAAAATAAGACAATACAGAGGACGCCTTAAATGTAAAGTTTTACCACCTCAAAATCTGTTTTTGCCAGTTTTACCTATTCATTGTAATAAGAAAATGACATTCACACTTTGTAAAGTGTGTGCAGAACACGAATTAGATCAGTGTAAACACACACCAGAACAACGTGCACTTGTAGGTACATGGACATCTGTTGAACTTTGCAACGCATTGGATTTGGGGTACACTCTTCTTGACACTTATCAGATTTGGCATTGGGATGAATGGTCTTCAGAGATTTACAAATATTATGTGAACAAATATTTAAAAATGAAACAAGAAGCTAGTGGGTTTCCAGATTGGGTGAAAACAGAAACAGACAGAAAAAAATTTAAAAACGATTATGCACAGATTGAAAATATCTATTTAGAAAAAGTTGAAAAAAAAACCAGGAAAAAGATCATTTACCACAACTATGTTAAATTGTCTCTGGGGAAAAAATGCACAAAACAATATAAAAACTAAAACAAAATACATAAATGAACCATCAGAATATTTTGAAATAATACAGAACAAAAACAAAATTGTGAAGAATGTGGAATTTTTTGACCATGATCAGTTTGTTTTAGTAAACTACATTGATGCTACAGATGTTTACAATCCACACAATTCATCCAATGTTGTCGTAGCTTCATTTGTCACAGCCTATGCACGTATGGAAATATACAAAGTTTTAGAACAATTAGGAACTCGAGTTTTACATTTTGACAGACAGTTGTATCTACATACATAAACCATCACTTTGGAATCCAGAAATTGTAAATAGTAGATTAGGGCAGTGGACAGATGAACACCCAGGGGCAAAAATCACAGAGTTTGTAGGTTTAGGTCCGAAAAATTATGGATACAAATATATTAAAGATGGAGAAATACATACCACATGTAAAGTTAAGAGTATCACATTAGATTACATGACATCACAAAAAGTCAATTTTGAAAGCATGATTGAGTGTGCACGAGACAGAGAGAATTACAAATTAAACATTGAATATACACATAGAATTAAAACGTAACAAAGATAGACAAGTCACAAGTGAAGCACAAAGCAAAACATTCAGATCTGTTTACACAAAACGTTTTGTTGTCGGTAAATATGACACACTCCCGTATGGGTATAAGATATAAATATTCGTCACGAAGACTTATTTCGACTTTGAACAGGGAGCAGGGAGGATGTCTCTACCACTTAATCCTACATATGCGATATACTTATCAGAGTTAAGAAGACTTTCGAGTTTTAGTATGACTACAAATCCTATTTTACAATCCAAGAAAGAAGATTTAGCTAAAGCTGGGGTTTTCTATGTACAAGATGGTAAAGTAAAATGTTTTGTATGTGGACAAGGTTTACATAATTGGGAAGAAAAGGATATTCCTTTACAAGAACATGATAAGTGGTCACCAAATTGTTCTTATATTCAATTGATAAGAAGTTGTCAATTATATAAACCACCCACATGTATGCAAACACCTCCAGATAAAATATTATCAGTGATGGATTATGGATTCACTTTAAATCAAATATTTTCAACAATGAAAAAATATGACAAGTGTCTAGATGATTTTCCAGATTCTAAATCTTTATTTGCACTCATGGTACTAGATGATCAAAGAACAACATTTAGTACCATATTTGCAAGAAAAGCTTCAGGGCAATTCAAAACTAAGTTAGACAAAATGTTTACAGATAATGTAGAAAATGATTTTCCTGACTGTCCTGATGAACAGAGTACATGGTGTAATGTAATATCTGATGCACAAAGTACATCAGGACAGACAAAAGAATCGTCAGTTTGATTTCAACCATGAAACAAGTAAGACACATCTTAGAAAACAAGATCACACGTAAGGCATTATTATATGCATTTCAAATGATCGCTCCTGGCTATCTAACAATAACAAAAGAATTTATTCATAATCAAATGGAAAAAGATGAAATGTATGGGGAATTTTGTAATGCATTACAAATCATGAATGCTTTTTACAAAGATAATGTAGAAAATATTTGGACAAGAGTTATGTAGGATTTTATTATTTATGATGAACAAATCATAAATTATTTATATAGACAATGTATGCCACAAATAGATCAGAGTTCTGCAGAAACTTTATTTGAATTAAAATCACCCTTAAAAAGAAAACCCACTCATAGAAATGAAGAAGCTATGGAAACAGAAAGTATATAAGTTAGTGTTTTGACAACACTTGCTCACAAAAAAAATAATGGCACCAAGTGAATGTTTATTGTTTCAACACCCTTGTAATATCTTCATTTCAGGGCCTAGTGGTTCAGAATAACTCTTAAAAAGAAAAAAATTAAAGTTGGCGATACAGTACGTATTAACAAAACCAAACATACATTTGAAAAGGGGTATTTACCAAATTGGACAAAAGAATTATTTAAAATCAGCCATGTAAAACATACACACCCAACCACTTATAAACTTGAAGATATGGGTGGTGAAAATATAATAATAATAATAATAACTCTTTGGCCAGCCGCTATACAGGGGACATTTTATCCACAAGAAATTCAAAGTGTAAAAGATGATAAAAAATATATCATTGATTCGGTTCGCATACAACGTCATAGACGTGATGGTAAGAAACTCATCAAGGAACTTAAAGTACATTGGGAAGGGAATCCAACACACTTCTCTAACAACTGTAAAATACCACTGCAGTTCGCACATACCCACTACCATCCATTGGCCGACCACGCCATACCTCATATCACATTGTCTGTACGCCTCTGTATGCGTCCAGTGGTACGAAACGCCCTAGTAAAAAAATATCTGCGGGAAGCTCATAGTCTGATAGGCAATAAGGTATGTAGATGGAGAAGCAATCAGTCCGGAAGCATGGAAGGCAGGTCGCCAGGCGACCTGGCAGGTAGGTGGACAGGGAGTGAGGATGATAGACAGTCATGCAAGCTGGTTGGCATGCAAGGATACACTCAAGAAAGTGGGAAGGCTAGGAGGCAGGCAGTCAGGCTGGTAGGCACGTGGGTTGCTAGACAGCAAGTGGGGCAGGGTGACATGCCAAGATCAGCATACCAGGTATGCCGGCTGGCAGATGGGGTGAAAGCCAAAACAGACAGACAGGCAAACAGCGCTGGATGTCTAACACTGTCAGGCAGACAGGAAGATCGGCTGATCGGTGTGCGAGTGGGTATTAAGGCTGGAAGGGCAGACAAGAGGTGCATGTAGGTTGTAGGATGTCATGTAGGTTAGTAGGCAAACAAGGAATGGCTGTAGTTGAGCTGTAGGTGCTTCATTAGGTAGCATTGTCGGAAGAAGGCGGGGAGATCAGGTCAGGTCAGTGATTTAAGACGGACTAGCAGAGTGGTAGGTAGTATAGAAAGCATGCAAAAGACTGACATGCAGGCAGACAATGGCAAAAGACGGGGTGACAGACAGAAAGACTGTATAGCAGGTAGGCCACCTGTCAGGTAGGTGAGCTGACAGACAAGATGGTACCCAATAGACACCCGCAAGGCAGGCAGAAAGGTAGGCAGACTATCTGGCAGCCAGTCTGACTGGTAAGCAGACAGCCAAAACTGCTAACTAGACAGGCAGATAGGCTGGATGGTGGGTAGTCGGGAAGACAGAGGAAGGCGGGAAGGCAGGCCACCATTCAGCCTGATGGGTAGAGAGTGAAGATGACACAATCAGCCACACACACACACACACACACACACACACACACACACACACACACACACGTCTGTGTCTGTGCCATTTTATTTTTGCAAAATGAAAATTATTTTTTGTTCAAACAAAAAACTTTTAGTTATATTTTTTTTTTGTGGAAAAAAATAATTAAAAAAATAAAAAATAATATTTTATTTTGTAAAAAGTAAAACAACTGAGGTGGTGACATCTTCCAGGTCTGTGATCAAAGACGGATGTAAGCCTTCGTTAAATGTACATTCCTTCCCCTCCTCTTTTTATGGCCTTCTGTTCACCCCTACACCTATCCACATACCCCTTACTTGGTTTGCCCGTTCCCCATGTCTTAACAACGTCTCGGTTAAGCCCATGACATCAAATTCCTCTGCCTCAATCAATGTAGCATATTCACTTACTTTCCGGTGGAGACGGTGGATGTTGCAACAACCCACTTTCAGAATACCGAGATTCATTGCCTTCTGCCTACTGATCCCATTGTGTTCTGATGCTAATCTTGGTAAACTTATTCTGCCTCGCTCTTGCTTCGCCCTACCTGTGTCCACTCTTGCTATACTTGCCTATGGCCTCCCACCCAGCTCCTCTCCAAAAATGGTTCTGCTACCCAAAAAGATGATATTCCCCATTACCCGTTTCCCCTATCCTGCTAAGATGCACCCCGTCACGCCCGCACATGCTAGTGTTGCCGCAGAGTGTTCATACTGCGGTGTGTGGAATGTACTGTATATTTGCTTTGGGTCATCTTGCTAAAGGATATGATTTAGAGACAGTTCTTACTATCAATTTCGACCCAAGAAATTTCCAAGAGAATGACAGAGAAGTTGGTCAATGGTTTGAGCAAAACTATAGACATTATTTTATGTAAACAAGATTAGGTGTCAAAACAACCCAGAGAGTTTTTTTTATAAAAACATTTTTTTCTATTGTATAAACTTATTATGTATCACAGATAGGATATTTTAGCATTTTGTTTAAAAAAAAATCTTAAGCAATAATGCTTTATTTCAAGACACAATTCTGGCTATACATATTTTCTCAGCACAATGGAATCTTGAAATAAAGTGGTATCACACAAAAAAAATCTCGTGTAAAAGGTTTTGTATAGATAGACAAACTCAGATCTCGGTGTATATATGCTTCTCACTTCATATATTAAACATTGGTACCTGAACTAATTCTTATTGTCTGTTTAAAATGTAGCAGTGCCCACCAGCTCTCCATAGCAGTAAAAAAGAGAAGAGATACTTCTCTTTTTTTCACAATTCTATTCCATAAGTGAAAAAGAGTTAAGAGATACTTCTCTTTTCCACTGTGGGTAAGAGATTGTATGCTTATCAACCAATTCTTCCATACAGTAAAGTGTTATACGCTTTAAAGTATGGAGAGATTGATTAATAAGCAAAATCCACATATTTGCCAGCATAAAGTAATTGGGAGGCCTCTACCCCGTGACTGACACTATAGGGACCAGCATTCAACACTGAATTCCCCTTCCCCAAACTGGACACTATAGGGACATAATTATCATAGGATTCTCTGTAGGCTTTTTACCCAGGGGGTGCCACTATAGGGACAAGCATTTAACACGGAATTCCCCATACCCCAATGGTGCCACTCTGGCGAAAAAATTAACATAGGATTCTCCATAGGGTTTTTTCGCCCAAGTGGCATTTTTTTTCGCCAGAGTGGCATCATTGGAGGCTGGAAAAAGATTTTAAAATCTTTTTCCGGCCTCCAATGATGCCACTCTGGCGAAACAAATTCCACTTGGGCGAAAAAACCCTATGGAGAAATCTGTGTTAATTTTTTCGCCAGAGCGGCACCATTGGGGTATGGGGAATTCAGTGTTAAATGCTTGTACCCAGAGTGGCAGCCTTCACTACTCATCGAGGCACGAAAGGCCGATGTGGGTGGTGTGGGAGAATGTGCACCTCATAACATTCCTCCCACCCCCATACACCCACTGGTGGAGTCCGAGAGGACTCCCCAAAGCATTTTAGGGTCTGAAACCGTTTCTAGAGCCCCACCCACCAGCTGCCTTTCCAGCTTTGTAATCGGGGAGGAGACCAGTCACTTTTCTGGTGTATCTGCATGCTGAAATTGGTCGAAAAGTTTAATGTGGTAAAGGTCTAAAGTTGCATTGAGAAAATGGAATTTGTCGCAGTTTTCATAATTTTTTCAACCCAAACTTGCCCGAAAAAATATGAAACTGTCTGAAAAATTAGATTTTTGCCACACTCAAATGGGCTGCACCCCCTGCCCGTACGCCTATGGGTATCATTGTGTAGGGCTATAAAAAATAATACGCAACACCGCCACAACCCATTTCCAACAATGATAGATCAATCCTCACCAAGAAATATGTTCCCTCCTACAGAGTTTCTCGACCTCTCCATATCAAAAGCTCTTTCGCTTCATTGAAGCAACGAAACCTGATAGTTGCACCCAGGGGCGGCGGAAGCTCCCAAAAGTGGGTGCATGGGGGGCACAATTTGTTGGTAACCGTAGGGGTGTAAGATGAAAAATAATTTGGGGGGGGCACTGGGCGGGGGGGGGGGGGGGGGGTAGGGGGTTGTGTGTGGGGGGGGGGGGGGTACTTTGTCATCGCGTATGTCATGAATACGGAACAGAATTATACGCAACTCTGGACTGTGGGAACGTTTTACCATAGTTCAAACTTGGACCCAAAATCCGCAATATATTTTTGGGGATTGGTACGAATATGTAAAATGGACAGCGACGCCGACAGTATTATATTGCTAATTTTGATAGAACAATCTCCCACAGACAATTGTATGCATTAGGTCGGAATATGTCCTGTTAGGGTACTCATTAGTTGCTGAAGAAAGTGTGGGGGAGGGGCACGTGCCCCTGTGTCCTCCCGGCCCTGCCGCTCCTGGTAGCACCCCTCTATACAATGGTTACTTTAAGGTTTTGTGGCGGCCCTAGCTCCCATCGTTACTGGGCTCATACCTAGGAGACATCAAGGAGAGTGAGGGAGTCTTTAATGACCCTCACTGATCTGCCCATTGTTATTACTTATTTAAACTTTCCGCCCGTAACATGGATATTATTTTGGGACAGAATATAGTCCCTTTCTAACGCTCCGATCTTGGTTTGCATTTTTAGATGTCCAGCCGCCGGAGTAGGCGGGGTGGGGGTGGTAGCGGGAGACGTCACGTCCCCGGTTCTGTGTTTTCAACAAAGACTGCTGCCATTTGATAGACGTTTGGAGCCTCCCCGGGGAAAATTTGGACAAAAATTAGGGCCGTGTTGTCAGAGATTCTGAAGCTGTTATCACAGTGTTGTGACCGACTCCCCAGGTGAGCTCTTGAGATGCCGGATACTGCAAATTCGAATCTCCTTTCGTTCTCAGGCTCTCTTCCAAATTTATCCGGTTGGTCAATTTTTTCGTTTGTGTTTTGTTTTGGACTGACTTCAAACATCGCCACCTGTTTAATCGGTTAATCGGGACCATGCATGGGTTAATAATTTTTTGACGTTTTTTTTAGGCGGGACAACGCCCTTCATCACCCCCCCCCCCCATCCCCACACACACATCGATTCTTACGCTACTGAAAGCAACCTTTGGTCTGAAATGAAAGATAAATGACAATGGACTTTTATAATTTAATGTTTTAAGGCAATCGCTAGATTCGTGCTCCCGCGTTGTGTCCTTGGGCAAGGCACTTAATCCCGACCCGATTGCCTACTTGGGGGAAGGATGACGCTGTGTACTAAGGCATACTGCACGTCGATGGTGCGCATGTCTTCAACCAATCTAACCAACGATGTTGGAGAGCTGACAGCTGCTCGTCGTTGCCGGGTGGTTCTCTCCGGGTACTCCGGCTTCCTCCACCCGTAAAACTGTCACCGACATGATATGACCCTGGATGTTAATGTGTCGTTAAACCCTAATAAAAAAAAAAGAAAAAAAGGCAATCGCTATTCGTCGATCGCTATTCGCCAATCGCTGTCGCCAATTATTATCATTTTAAAATGGCTGCGCCCTTGTATAAATTAGAAAGACGATTTTCAGTCAGGCCCGAAGCCAGACTGTTTTCATAGGAAAAGGAGGTGGCTGGGGGGAGGGGAGTTTTGAAAAACTCCAGGACAAAATTGTTGAAAATATCGGTAGATGATCAGAAACCCCTCCATTTTGCACACAAATTCTAATATCAGTACGAGTTCGATTTTTTAATGTTGCGTGCATAAAAATGCTCAGATCTTTTCAGTGTCTGCCAAACTATCATTTAAAAGGATGTTATGATTGGTCTAAACAAAAATGAGTTTATGACATGGGAAACAACAACATTCAACGCGTTTTAATTTTAATAAAATATTATTAAATAAATTTTGATTAGCAAAAGTGGATACCCCCTTCAATATTATAATTATTGAGGGAGTGGGTGGTGTGGGTAGGTAGGTGGGGGTGTATTCAGTCGTGCTTATCAATTAATATTTTATTCTCAAATAATTGTAACATTACTAACAAGTTCCATCCCCATGTACCTGTGGTTTTGGCAGATGGTGGCAGGTATTTTTTGTGAGCAGTGGGGTGGGGGTGGGGGGGGGGGTGGGGGTGTGCTCTCTGATGTGACATAATGTCATTGGCATGTTTAATTTCATCACTATAAATGTAAGTTACAGCAATCCATAAACATGTAAAAGTGGTGAAATCAAAGTAAAGGAAATGTTTAATTAATAACAATGGTAATATTATTTTAGTTATGGTTCATTAGGTAGTTACTAATGAGATATTTTTCTCATTTCCCTTTTCAGTTCCATTCATACAAGGTTACATTGTCTTTTTCTCTGATTTCTTTGTCCAATCTTCATTGTGCTGCTCAAATGTAGACAATAGTACTATACAAAAGGAATGCATATTATGAAACGCATTTACAAGGGCATGATACTACAGCCATACAAAAAGAAAACCACTGCCACATGAACTCTATTAGAGATGTATTGATGGAACTGAAAAAGAAATCGGACAAAATATCTTATTAGTAACTAACTAATGAACCATACTTGAAAAAATATGACCAGTGTGGTTCGAGTTAAAATGAATGACTGGCGTCGAGCGATATTTCACAGTAAATCGACATGTCCCCGTATATTTAAAATGCGTCGGCTGCTGTTGTTTTCAATGTCATAAACTCATTTTAGCTTAGACACATCACAAAATCATTTTGAATGATATTTCGACAGACACTGAAAAGATCTGAACAGTTTAAACACACAGCTGCGAAAAATTCCACTCCATACCGAAAATCGTCTTTTTTACTACATGGGCGCGGCCATTTTAAAATTACGATAATCGGCAATTGGCGATTGGCGTGTCGTCTCAGGAACTCCATACTTATTGCCCTTGTTGTGCTTAACAGACGAGTCGAAGTGTCGTAAGAGCATTCACTTGGGCATGGTATTGCATTGGCAGATAAGGTGTGATGCATTTGGGTCATCTAACGTAGTAGTACTATTAGACGTAGTAACAATAGTAGTACCAGTGTTCACAGCAGTGTTAGTGCCAGAAGTAGTATTCAGTTGTAGTAGCACTAGTGGTAGATGGAAGTGGGAGTGGTGGTAGTGGTGGTGTTAGTATAGGTAGGACCAGTGGCAGTAGTATTAGTAGTGGGGGTTGGTAGGTACATTCAGTCGTATTGGTAGTAGTGTTAGTCGTAGTAGTGCTACTACTAGCATTAGAAGTAGTAGTAGTGGCAGTATCAATAGTGGTAGTAACGGTATTAGTAGTATTGAAATGATTTGCTTTGGTTTTGGAAGCTAGGAATAGGCCTGCGACTATGAGAATTCTAGGTGAATACGAGCCAGATGTATAGTTTTGGAGATTTCTGGTGATTGTCGGGTTTATTTGGATAATAATAGGTAGGAACCAATGGTTCTGGATACGGGGCAATACACCAATACGATTGAACACACCCCCAATACATACTCCCGTCTTATTAGACGCCTTCCAGTCTTATAGCAACCACGTGCCACCATAGAAACCAAGATGGCGGCGTCTCCAGTATAAATGGACCACGAAAATATTACCATAACAACACTTGCTACGCATGTGCACTAACAGCCACGTATCTCCCAGACAATGACGTCACAAGATGGTAAATCACACGCGTTAACATGACAACCAAGATGGCGGCCCTCATCACGTAACTATGACGTCACTACCAGGGTCATCCGCGGGATCATCCAAAATTGGGATGAAGCATACGACCTGTGCTGCTCATGTGCTTTTGAGTGATCAGGATCATATCAAAGCTAGTATGAATCGATAAATCAGAGTTGGCCAATGATATCATGCAGGTTTATATTTTATTTTGCAATGACACCATTGAGTTTTCTATGGACTTTATGGTCATTGCATAAATAAAAAAACCTATTTCACACATGTAAGTCAAGATCTCGACTTAATATGTTGAAATTTCGACTTAATAACTCGAGATCTCAACATATATCTCGAGATCTCCACTTAGTAACTCGAGATCTCGACTTAACAACTCGAGATCTTGACTTAAATATCTGGAACTCTCGACAAAATATCTCAAGATCTCACGTTAATAACTCGAGATTACAACATAGCATCTTGATATCTCGACCTAACATATTCGAGATCTCGACTTAATATCATGCAGTTTTATATTTTATTCTGCAACGAACCCATTGGGTTTTCCACAAAGGAACATTAGGATTATTGCGTAAATCAAAAAAAAAATATATTTCATAAGTTGAGATCTCGACTTTATATGTTGAACTTCGGACTTCATAACACGAGATCTGGACATAGTATGTCGAGCTCTCGACTTAGCAACTCGAGACCTCGACATAGTATCTCAAGATCTCGACATAGTATCTTGAGATCCTGGTTTAATAACTCCAGATCTAGACATAGTATCTGGAGATCTCGACTTAAATATCTTAACATCTTGGTTTAAAATCTCGAGTTCTCGACATAGCATCTCGAGATATCGACTTAATAACTCGAGATCTCGACTTGAATAACTCGAGATCTTGACTTACTATCTCGACATCTCGACAATAACTCGAGATCTCGACTTGGTATCTCGAGTTCTCGACTTAGTAACTTGAGATCACGACGTGATAACTCGATATCTCAACTTAATATCTCGATATCTCGACTTAAGTATCTTAAGATCTCGACTTAAATATCTTAAGATCTCGACTTAAAATCTCGAGTTTTCAAAATAGTATCTCAAGATATCGACTTAATAACTCGAGATCTGGACATAGCATCTCGAGATTTCGACTTAAAGATGTCAAGATCTCGACTTAAATATCACAAGATCTTGGCATACAAACTCGAGATCTCGACTTAGCATCTCGAGATCTCGACTTAACTCGCGATCTCGACACAATAACTGGAGATCTCAACTGCGTAACTCTAGATTTCGACATAATAACTCGAGATCTCGATTTTATGATCGAGATCTCGATTTTATGATCGAGATCTCGACTTAGCAAATCGAGATCTCGACTTGGTATCTCAAGATCTCGACATCACAACTCAAGATATTGACATAATAACTCGCGGTCTCGATTTAATAACTTGAGATCTCAACATACGTAAGAAGCTTATAATAAGGGTTACTAGATAGAAGTTCCCTTTGTAAATTATCTCCACATTTTGACTTTATAACTCGATATCTCGACTTAATAACTCGATATTTCGACTTAATAACTCGAGATCTTGACATAATAATTTGAGATCGCGACCCAATACCTCGAGACCTCAACTTAATAACTCGAGATCGTGACTTGGTATATCGAGATCTCGACTTAATAACTCGAGTTATAATGTCGAGGTCTCGAGTTATTAAGTTGAGATCTTGAAGTAGTAAGTCGATGTCTTGAGATACTATGTCGAGATCTCGAGTTATTACACCGAAAACTCGACATATTAAGTCGAGATATCGTCTTGTGAAATAGTTTTTTTTTTATTTTGCAGTGGTCCTAATGCTCCTTCACAATTGTCACAGATACTGCTTTCAAATGTTTTACTGACGTTTTTGTTTCCCCAAAATCGCCTTGCTGTGATGATCAGTTAGCATACACTGACCCATTGACCTTCTATAATTCTGTGTAGGATATATAGGTATGATCCACCCCCATATGGTATCTAGCGTGTTTTTAATTCTCTTGGAGACTAATAGCACTTAAGAAAGGCATCAGAGGTCCTCTGTTAGTGAAAGAAATGTGAATAAATCAGTCTGGAAAAAAATTGCAAATAATTTTTTTCGATTGCAAGAGAAAAACCCACTCCTACCCTTTATATGGAATTGCTTGCATCCCTTACTCCCTGGGTGTTCTGATATATTGGAAACTCATCTAAGACACTGCATTTTCGATTTCATTACAGGAGAATATAGACGATGCGGCGAGCTGTTGGAACACCCACCACATTCGATATCAGAAGAACCAGAAAGTACCATACGGTCGACCGTGTCTTTTGTACAACTTACTAAGTTTGTATGGGACTGCCGACTGTGCTATCCAAGTTGACCCTGACGCTGTTGACGTGTGCCTAGGAGAATGCAAAATCAACCAAAGAAGACCCAAAGATCTTGAAATCACAGAACTTTGCAACATAATTTTTCAGAAAAATTCCTTGACACCACCAAAAAATCTTGAAGATGCAGTTCATAATTACAGAAACCTCCGTGTCTTTATTCGAACGGAAATTTTTGGAACAGTTTGAACACAGTTAAGGTTTACTCATTGAACATATTAATGTCATGATGATGGCATGCTCGCGCATTATCAATCGAGCGAAATTTAACCCACCACTGCCAAATCACATTCGAGTAAATCAGGGAATGACGAGTGTCAATGGCATGCCGTTTCAATAGTGAAAGGCACGATGGCTCAGAGTTAACCTGCTCGAAAGGGTTTGCATTCTGATGGGGATCGTTGATTATATTGTAGCGAGTAAGAAACCATTCCTTGAAGTAAGTTGTGTCAGTTGCAATGGGCCAAACGCTTAAAAGGGCAAAGAACGATTTATCATACAATTTCGAAGGACGATTTTGGCAACTTTGGAGTGAAGTATACAATGCTTGGAAACTATCAGAAAAACAATTATGTTGGGGCTTGATTTTATTTGTTTTTTTTTTTACAGAGCTGTAATTCCACAAATGGAAACAAAACCTCTTTCTCTCGTGGTTGTATTATGAACTAACGATTGTATTTAACCTTTACTCAATGGATTTTCTATTCATGTGTTTGAACTGCAGTAAATGGCACAACTGACTTCCGGGAATCATATCTTAATAGAACGGTAAGGAGCGACAAAACATTACGGTAATAAAGCTAAAATAAAAAGCATAGAAAAAAATAAAGAAATAAAGTTTTAAAAAAATAAATTAAAAAAAAACACTGCATTGCTAATATTCGCAAACTTTCATGAATATTCGTAAAGCTAAATCTTTCGATTATTCGCAAATACGTTTCGGATATATCGCACATCATTGTGATAATTCGCAAACCTATTTGCGTATATTCGAAGAACATCTGTCGGATTAAAAGGTTGGAGAGCTTGATGAGTAGTATAGCTCGCATGTTTCGACTCCCTTTGGCAGGACCTCGAAGTCAGACCATGACCAAGGTCATTGACCTCGACGCCCAAATCCGTTAGGTCTTTTTAGGCGCCCTCTCCCCTCCACATGAGGCCTAGCTATTTTAGGCGCCCCACCCCCCTTTTTGCCCTGTATGTATACCCTATTTTTGGGCTATCCCTCAAAGCCCATTTTAGGGTCTGCTTCAAAGGGGTCCGAGCTATGTATAGCCCATTTAGGCTTTCCCCACATTGTTATGGCTTTTCCTGTATGTAGCCCCCCCCCCCCCTTCCAAAATCCCAGTCCCTCCCCACCAAACGCCTGGACTGTTCCTTCAAAGCCCTTTCATGGCCAGCCTAAAGATGGGGGACTTCCAAACTGAGGCGTCGCACGTTACTACTAACAAAAGAGCTACCCCTCCCCATCCCTCCCTTAAATAACTTTATTTCTTGGTAAATGTATGTTCTAAGAAAAATGTGTTGTCATGGACATGTAAATATATACAAACAGCCTATTTTGAAGACTGCCTGGAGTGACTAAACAATTAAGTAAGAAGATTACGATAAAGTCCATACATCTGATGTTATGTACATACAAAAAGATTAATTTGAAGACTGACTGGTTTGTTTAGACATGTCATAAAGATAGCGAACACTTGGTCTTTGCTGGTGAGACGAGATATAATAGAGTCATCTGAATTGTTTGCACAGGGGTTTGATTATGTAGGAAGATTATGATAAGGGTAACTAGATAGAAGTTCCCTTTGTTAAGGGATGTCACAGATAAGAGGCTTATAATGATAAACAACATCTGGCATGTTTGATTATGTCATCAATAAGATTATGTCACGTCGCAGAGTTTGATAACCCAGTAAAATCGTGGCAGTGTCTGATTGGTCGAAACGGGTATCTTATGGGAGCAGGGTGGTATCTGATTGTTCAAACAGTTGTTCAATCAGATCGTGGCACACGGCGGTATTTTCCATGTGACCAATAGATAAGCGTGTTGTAAAATCCCACATAGGTGTTCTCTGATTAGCGAAAACAAGTATCCAATCAGATCGCGCCACGCAGTATTTTCGACGTGGCCAATAGATCTGTGATACGGGAGATGACAATAAAAGGCAAGCGAGATTGGAGCTTTTTATCAGATTTCACTCGCACCATGGACACCGAGGTGCGAAGACCTACTAATTAGAGCTATGGAATTACCAGCCGGATTTGCAGCGACAACTCTGAAGTGGCTGAACATGGACCGTCTTTCTACCTGGACTCCCCAGGTAAAAGTGGACTGTGTTCAGCTTACTTTGGAGTTGGTGAGAAACACAGCCACACCATCTTCAGGTAGTGGTAGTACCTTTCGTGAGAGGATCCCCTCTCAAACTGGTCTCCACCTGAAGAAGGATAAAAAGACCGCCGAACTTGTAGAGGAAAAAATTAAGAATAAGAAGAAGAAGGGACCCTCCGCGAGACGCCGTGATGCCCGCCGACTGACAGAGTTTCTTGCGAAAAAGAGTAAGGAGACGAAAGAGAAGGAGTAAGAGAGGGACACCATTCGTCCTACCACTTACTCACCAGATACTCCCAATCCAACCCGGATATTTCCTCGAGAGAGGTTATACCGGAGGATGAAGGAGTATCAGAGGACTCGTTAAATTCCACCCAATCCACTCCTCACCCGAGGATGGGCTGGAGGAAAGCAACATGTCCTTGGTGGATGAGGAGGGACCGGATGACATTTTCTCGACCCCCCCCCCCTACTCCAACGAATCCTACTCTTTTGACCAAGAGCTCCAACCCGGACACAAACATCTCGGAATCCGAGTAGGTGCCATGGAAGGAAGAATTAGACGAATTCCTGCGAAGAACAGAAAAATCCATAGAAAGAGCAATATCAATAATAGGGAAAGAACACATCGACAGATACCTAGAAAAACAGGCAAGAGAGTGGCTAGACGAACGCGACTACGTTCTAACACCACGCACTCCAGCAAAGTCACCATCTAAGCCTCCACCAGGGAAAAAGAAGTCCTCCAATCGATGCAGAAGACGGTAAGATATTATCATGTTACACTCTCTGGCGGTGCTTCGTGTCCCCTTTTCCTGGATCATTTTCTGCTTTACCTAATCCAGACTCCAAATACCAGATAAAGATATAACGCTAAGGGCGAAAGGGACCTAGTCCCATCAATGCCCGGCGCGCCTACGGCACACCAACCATTCTCCTGCGTTTTGTATCATTCATCCTCCATGCTGTGTTGTATGAACCCCTAAACTGCACCCTTAGAGCAATTAAACTAAATCTAAGTGGGTTATAGGCAAATATTCCCTTGTGATTTGCTCGGAACAAATCACATTAAACAGTGGCAATTCATAAGAAGAAACAATCCAGGGTAAAAAGTTTCCCTTTGGAAAAACGGCCAGCCAAAATGGAGCAGATATCCATAACGGGATAACCATTGTTGCCTCAGCCTCGTCTTTTAAAAGCTTTACAACACATTGTAAAATCAGCCTCGGGGGAGGAACTACCCAATTGCATTCATCCGTCCAACCTTGATCAAAAGCGATTACTCCTTCCATTCCAATACACCATGTCTTAGAATTGAATCTTCGACATTTTGCATTCAAAGAGGACGCAAACTGATCGATCGTATAAGGACCCCATCTTAGATTAAAATCTTCGTACACTGCACTTACTAAGCTCCATTCATCTGTATCAGAACATCTGCTCAACTCGTCTGCCAGAGAGTTGCACTGCCAAGGTATCCATTCAGATAATAACGACACCTTCGCAGTGTCACATAATTCTGCTAAATTTAAAGCTACTGAATGCAAACATTGCTTACTACTACCCGCCTTAATGACAGTTTTAACATTCTTGTTGTTAACAAAAAGTTTAACCTTTTTATTTGAAACTATGTCACGGTGAGTATTTAAAACCCTCAAAATCGCCTCCACCTCTCTCCAGGTGGAACTCATTTCGGCCTCAGCATCTGTCCAAGAACCATAAACCTTGGTACTATCAGCCAGGGTACTTGTATCAGAAGCAATATAACCACCATAGGCTGGGCTCAGGCATCTGTGGAAACCTGAACTTCTGGTTCAAAATTGGCAACCCATTCTTTGCCCTTGCTGTTCAAAACACGAACATTATCTCTCCAAAATTCCAGTTCACCAATTGCTTCATCATTTATCACCACCGGGGCATTCCAGCTTGCCCTCGATTCAATACAGCTATATAAACAGCGTGACTGCAATCTGACAATATCACCTAATACGAGGTGTAAAGATATCACCTGTCCTACCACCAAGGCGACGAACCGAGCCGAGAAAAGGCGATTCGTCTTCTGCGCGAGCTGAAATAAATTCTACTCTGTTAACCCTGTCTTCAGTAACGTACAACCTGCCATCACGTATATCCCAAACAAAGCCCAGCCATGTCTGGCTACCACTGGGCTCCCAGACGCATTTTTCCTCGGCCAAAATAAAGCCCAATGCAACCAAAGAATTGTGTATAATATTGCTACTCTTTCTAGCCTCTCGTAAATCACTGGCACCTCCCATCCCGTCATCCAGAAATAATACAACTTTCAAGCCACGGCTTCTCCAATGTTTAACCACTCCCCTTAACACTTTAGTGAAAATGTATCCTGCTGTTGATAATCCAAACGGTAAAACATTAAACACATAAAATGTTGTATTTTGTGAAGCACATTGTCAAGAAAAACCTAAATACTGCCTATGCCTTTCAAATATTTCAATATGATGATATGCGCTCTTAAGATCAAATGTAAACACAAAATCCTCCTTCTTAGAAATTTGCACACCAGTACCAGCATCTTCATACTTAAATTTGAATTTTGCCAAACAAGGGTTAAGAGCTCTACAATCGAGAACCATTCTTGACTTTCCGCTTTTGCTAAACGCCACCGTTAGTGGATTAATTAAAAATGGAATATTATCAACTTCCGTGATGCATTTTAAACGGAGAAGCCTTTCTATTTCATTAGATACCAAAAAACCATTCTCTCTTTCAGAACGATTATTTCGTAAAACTCCCCTCTGGGGTATTTCAGCTAGTGGTAATTTGCCCTTTAACATCCCCACAGGCGAGCCTGTAATGTATTCGTCCACCTCACGGGTAGTCAATTTCTGCCTAATTTCTTCAACCTCGGTACCAAAGCTATGAACCGAATCAGACAAACATTGATACAAAATACTTATCTTATCTGTGCCAGCCCTCCGTGGACACTCATTCTTCCAGTGGCCTGCCACCCCACAACTAAAGCATAAACCCGGCTTCCTAGAATCTGCGACAGAAGTCTTATCCTGAGAGATCTGTGCATATGGTTGAAATCTGGACTGTCTGAATTTCTCAGAATTTGATTTTCTAGTGGCCGGAATTTCCGCTCTGAAGATTTTCTTCTCGTTTTCCGAACCTTCGGCCAAGGGGTTCGCTCCGTACTCTTGCACAACTGACCATCCCATGTCTGACATATCAGACATTGTTGTGAAACTGAGTATTTTTACCCTACTTGTGTTGCCGTTGTCTTGTCGGGCGAGAAGAACCGATGTTGGCCGAATCCATCTGATTGGCTGATGGATGATAAACAAGATCTCGCCAGATCTCAGCCATTGAAGTTTGCAGAACTTAAGAAATGAAGCAATAGAGCAGACGTTTCTCGAGAAACAGAAGCTGAAGTGATATACAGCTATCAACGAAACCTCGTAGACAATAGCAGGTAAGTACCACTCACGGCCACGTTTCTTGTTGAAAAAATATTGATAGCGAATCCATTTTGAACTTTGGAAAATATCACTAAAGGTCAAAGTTGAAATACGGTAGTTGCCTTATTTCGATTGCTTTTGAATATGTGTTGAATTCTTTTTTCTTTTTTAACGCTCAGGAAGTTTATTTTCATTGAGTTGGTGCTCTTTGATGTTTTTCCTGAGTTGTTTGAAAAATCGGTCGGTGCCTTTGTTTTGAACAATTGGGTGATTCCTGAAAGGGTGTTAGAGAGTTCAATATTTTGAATTTTGTTTCATATTGAGTTGTTGCTCAATACATGTTTTGAAAATATATTTTTCGGCTGACCAGCACGTAACGCCAAAAATATTATTTTCATGTATAAAGTTTTTTGTTTTCTGATTTTTTCTTCTTGAAAAAAAACAAAAAAAACAACATTTTTTCCATTTGGAATTTTTTGTAAAAATTTCTAGAACATATTCAAAAGCTATGGCCAATAAAATACAAGTCAATACTGCTTCTTATGAAGAACTACTGAATATTCCCCATGTAGGCCCAGCAATTGCGGCTGAAATAATTGAAAGGAGGGAGCATATAGGAGTCTTGACCATGGAGGACCTAGTTTCAATTCCACATTTTAGAGGTTCTAGAAATCAGTGGAATGCTATAGAATTTAGCAGACCATGCAACCCAGTTAGGGAAAGAACCAGAATAGATGAACAGGTCTTGGTACAAAGTTTAACTCCGCCCCTTTCAATTAGCAAATCCCTTTGCATAGATCCATTAGACATGGAAAATCCCATGCTAGTGATAGAGGGTAATTAATTATTCGATTGTGTCGCCACAACAATCGATAAGTAGTTCTAGACCCACAATATAAGTCCACCGGGTTCAGAGTATGTTCCAGTAGGGGCAGAGCTGGGAATTTATTAAAGTGCCCTTTGGTCTTTCTGGAAGTCCTTATACCTGGTCCAGGGTAATTAATCTAGTCCTGCAAGGCCTGACCTGGACCAGTGCACTTTGTTATCTTGATGATGTAGTGTTTGGTGGATGCTCTTTTGAAACTCATATGGCAAATCTTGAAAAGTTACTGGATAGATTTCGCCAGTATGGCCTTAAATTGAAGCCCAAGAAATGTGAATTTTGCCAACATAAGATTGAATTGAATAAAATGTTTATAAAAGATTTTACCAAGACTGCTAAACCACTTTACGACCTAACGGGTAAAAAACCTTTTCAATGGGGAGAGGAGCAACAACAGGCTTTTGAAGCACTCAAGGCTTGTTTGGTTTCTACCCCTGTTTTAACTCTCCCGAATGATACAGATACTTTCATTTTGGATACAGATGCCAGCAACTGGGCTCTAGGGGCGGAACTGATTCAGGTTCAAAATGGGGTGGAAAGAGTTGTAGTCTATGGTAGTTTTATATTATCACCCAACAAATTCGATATTGTACTACTAGAAAAGAGTTTCTTGCAATTGTTCGGTTCACCGGGCAATTTAGGCACTATTTATTAGGCCGTCCTTTCATTGTGAGGACTGATCATAACAGTCTTTGGTGGCTAATGAATTTTAAAGATCATCAAGGCCAGATTGCCAGGTGGATAGAGCAACTAAGTCAGTACAATATGATAGTCCAACATCGTTCAGGTAAATTTCATACCAATGCCGACGCTATGTCTCGAATTCCGGTTGATAGCGTCTGTAATGATTAAAGGGAAGGTTGTAATATTTCCAAGTTGCCCTGTGGTGGGTGCAAGCATTGTATCGTTTACAGGCACATTGGGCTAAATTCGAGGAGGAAGTGGACTATGTAGTACCCCTGGCCCAGGGCTCATGTGAGTTTGTTGGCACAGAAAAATCCGTTGGTTGCTGCTTTTCATACAGAAATTCAGTTAGCGGAGGACCAGACTGGAGAGGATTTGGGTTCTCAAAGGTCAAACGAGGTGGCAGGAGTACCCTGGGGCTTCAGGAGTGGTTGGGTTGATGCTTGATATTGCTCTGGAAGTATTTGTCCAGATTCCGGTTGGGTTCATACTCAATTAGAAATTTGTTCCATAGGTTGTGGCTTACAAGTAATAACTATAGCAACCGATGATGATTCTTTGGGTTTGGCCTCTATATGCTATCAAAAAGAAATGGAAGAAGTTCAGCGAGCAGATTCAGATTTGTCTTCCATTATTACATGGCTTGAAACTGGAAAAGAACCCACTGAGGGTGAAATTTTCATCAGTAGTAAAGCTACTAAGTATATGTGGCTTAACCGAAAGAGGTTGTTAATGAAAGAAAATCTGTTATATAAATTTAAGAAAAATGCCTCGGAACAAGTATTGGTGGTTCCGAATAAATTCTCAACAGAAATTTTGACATTGGCATATGATATTCCTGCGTCCGGACACCAGGGTGAGGCTCGCACGCGATATCGTGTGCGCAATGATTTCTGTTGGTTTGGTATGCGTGACGACATTAGATCCTTTGTAAGATCATGTCCACAATGTACTGTTGTGGGGAAAAAACAATCCGTAAAGCAAAATGGGATATGAGTATTTTCCATGCAGGTAATCTGATGGAGAAGGTTCATATTGACTTTCTTGGTACCCTGACCACCACGGAAAGAGGGAACAAGTATATTATGATGATCACCGATCAATTTACCAAATGGGTCGAGTGTATACCTCTACCTGATTAAACTTTTGAAACTACAGCATATGCTGCTGAAAATGAATTTTTTTGCAAGGTTTTGGGTGCCCTTTTCAAATCATAACGGACCAGGGTCCTTGTTTTGAAAGCAAACTTTTCGTTGCAGTGTGTGAGCTTTTGCAAATGCACAAGACACGAACAACACCTTACCGTCCATCTTCTAATGGGCAGGTGGAACGCCAGAACCGAACTTTAATGAATGTTGTTCGGTGTTTTGTTGGTAAAAATCAAAAGAATTGGGATAAATTTATTCCTCAGTTGGCCGGTGCACTACGGTCATCAGTACATCGGTTAGCAGGTTATACTCCTAATAAATTGATGTTAGGAAGAGAGGTCACCCAAGTGATTTGGTTTTTAATTTTAAGAAAGAAACTCAGAAACAGGATGTTCCTGAATATGTTCGTGATCTTGAGACAGAAATGAAAAAGGCTCATGAAGTTGCACGTCAGCAGTTAAAATCTGAGACTCGGAAAATGAAACGAAATTATGATCTCACTCTCAATAAAAATACATATAAACTAGGTGATTTGGTTTATATGTTAGATGATGCCACTAAGAAAAGTAAATGCAGAAAACTGTCACCTTTTTGGAAAGGTTCAGGTATTATTGGGTTAGTATATACCCCATATCTTTTCAAGATATTTTTCAAAAGTTCTGTAAGCGTGGTAAATCATGACAGGTTAAAAAGGTGTCATGATAGAGTTTTACCCGCTTGGTTGAGTAAATGTTTGAAAAAGTTTAAAGAAACCGGCGAAGTTATTGTTCTTAAGCCGTCGACAGTGTTCTGCATCTGCAGAAAACCATATAGTGGCCAATTCATGATCCAGTGTGACCACTGTCTGGAGTGGTTCCATGGAAAATGTGTCGGTTTAACTGCCGAACAAGGAGAGGGGATCGATGAATATAAATGCCCTCAGTGTTAAATTCAGCTATTTTCAGAATGTCTTCAGACGAATTTCTCCTTTATTTGGATGATCAGATGGAGGTCGACTGAGGTGTGACCCCAACATAATGCAGCTATGGAGACTTCTCCCCCAAGTATTTCTTGGGAAGAAGCTATAGAGCTATATGAGGTTCCTGTCAAGTCAGATATTAAGATGCAGGAGGGCGACCGAAATGTGTCTAAATCATCTGATGTAGGGTCAACCAGTGCCGCAAAACAGGTTCCTCCTCCAAGGGCAATCCAAGAAGAGTACCAGACTGGGTTGGCTGAGAGCATTGCAATAGCCCCCGGGAAATGTGCAGAGCTGGAGGTTGCTTCGCAGCAAATTGGCTCTAAATTGCTGCAAAGTACTGGGAATAAGGTGTTGGTTTGCCTCGCAGGCAGGCAGATTTATAGCTCTTCCTCTCGGCACAAAGTGGTCCCTACAGGGGATGCAGGAGGTGCTTCTGAAACAATTTAAAATTGCCAAAGAAAAAAATAACAGACTATGTCAGTCTGATATAAAGCACTTAGTAGTGGAGCAGTTAGATTGTCCAGAGTGGGTGAAAGCTAATATGGGCCCTATACCAAGCAGTCGCAGGAGAAATGTACAAAGGACAGCTTCACCTACTTTTGAAACTCTGGATATTAGGTATTATCCCAAGGGCAAATCTCACCAAGGCCAGGACAAACCTGAAGGGGCCCAGGAAACTCAAAAAGTAATAGAGGATATAGACAGACTGCGGGAGTCAAGACAAGTCTTTGCCGCCGTGCCCAAAAATGCTCCAATTGAAAACAAGACTACTCTTGTTCGAAGTCCTCCGCGGAGTACTCAACGGGGATTTCCTGCTTTGAAAATAAAGGTTGTGGGTTCTTCGAGGAGTATCCAACAGGAACAAGTACCACAACCACGCACCTCAACCAGCACTAAACCACCCGGTACGACTACAGGGGGGGGGGGGGGGGAGTGCTGCCCATTAAATTCCTGAGCCAAGATTATGAAAAGTGATGTTGCTGGGCATTTTACAGGGAACCATTTCCCAGCAACGTGGTGGATTGAGCATTCAATCACCACGCCCAAGGTGTTACGGGCATGTATGGTACAGGATATGGTAAAGCTGGGAAGAAATGTGCTAAATCTTCCAGGAACCCAGCAATCCGACTTAGAGGTCCTAGGGGGATTACTTGACCATCTAAGGGGCAAGTTAATCAGAACCAAAATGAATTTATAAGTCAGTAGCGGGTATGTATTAACCATGAACGCCATTGCCAGTGATTTGGGAGTTTCGCTTCCCCAAAAAGGCATCCGAATGGGAAGTTGAACTCTGTTGTCTGTTCCATTGGAAAGTTGTTTGCCTGGTGCTGAATGAAGTCAGCGTAAGTGCTCAGGAAGGATTTTTCCAAGCAAAAGTTCCCATGTGGAAAGTTAGGGTAGCAGTGGAAAAAAGGCGTAAAAATAAGATTGAGGAAAAACAGTGGCAATCTGCTCTTAAACAAACAAGCTTCAAATGTCCCTAGCCCCCTTAGGACAGAGGATTCGAAAGTGGCGGCTGCCTGGATATTGGCAGAACTCGAATCAGAGCAGAAAACTCCGAAGAGCACCGGAAAAGTCACACCTGCTACCTTGCCCCCAAGTTTGCCGACGGCTACCGGAGGCAAAACCGCTACTGTAACTCAGGCTGCACCAAAAGTTATCAGAAGTGCTGTTTTTGTTGCTAAGAGTAAAGTACTAAAACCTCCAAAGAGTACCAGCAGGGTTTTGAGAAAGTCGGACGGGACGCTGGCCATTCAAGTCCAAAGAAAAGGATGTGTGAGTTCCAGGAAGGACCAGAACATAAACAAAAACGTCCTGGACAAGGACAAAAGCCTGAGGTCCTGAGTGAAGTGGCTATCACTCTAAGGGAGGTTAAATCTGGTAAATCCCGTGATCTAAAGATCAAAGCCATTGAACCACTGAGAGTCCTTCCTATGGCCATAGACCCACACTACCATATTAATAGCATCCGGAACAACTTTAGGTTACCGGATATTGGCCTGACTGACTTGATGGACAGAACTACTAATCAAGTCAGACCACAGATTCCTGTTCAGATTTATGCTGCTGTTAATGTCCTCTGCGATCCTGAGGAGTACCCAAGGGAGAGACTACCGCAGGACAAACCTTTAGCTATAGGAATTCATCCCTCTAAATACCATCTTTTCAGTAGAAAAGTTAAACAGCAGCTTACAGGCTTAATTAATTCGCCCGAAGCGGCTGCCTTTGGTGAGATCGGTCTGGACAGAACCTACGTGAAGGGTCCAGCCGAAGTTGCTGAACAGGATCGTGTTTTTAGAGAACTTCTGGAGCTTGCGCCAAAAGATAAGCCCTTGGTTTTGCACATTTGTGGGTCTGAAGGCGACCTGATGTCTCATGATGTGTTAAACACAGCTTTGATGGAAGTTCTCATGGCAACGCACAGTGGACAGGTGATCCATATCCACCGTTTCACAGGTCTTAAAAGGGATGTTGAGGCCTGGCTGCATCAACGCCCAAACACATATTTTGGGTTAACAGGGATGTGCCGTGGTTTTAGCGGGGAAATAAAGAAGGCAGTAGCAGCGATTCCCCTTAATCGTCTACTGCTGGAAACAGATTCACCTTATTTCCCCATGGGAAGGCGACACTGGACTACCACAGCGGTTATTGGTGAAGTAGCCCACGAGGTTACTGACATCCGGGCAGGTATTGCCAGAGTGAATCACCAATACCAGGAGGGTTTGCAGGAGATTCTGCAGGCCGCCCTAGCAAACGCAAAGGTGGTTTACGGAATCCCATGATCGCCTTCTCATCTATTTTTGGAAGCGACCCATGAGTTGCCTGAGCAGACGCAATGGTGGCTAGTGGTCTTCAAAATTTAGTCAATTACAGTAATTATCCGTTTGGTTGCCCGAGCATATGCAAGGGTGCCCTGAGGATTCAAAATGTGAAATTAGGGTTTACACCCGGTGCGAATGCATTGGGGGTATTAACAAATTATTTATTGAAAATGATACCCTAATTTACGGATTTTAATTGAAATGAATGTGGCTTTGACTGATATCTTAATTGTAAATCAAAATTATTGTTATGGGGCTTCTTGTGAAGGCAAAAGTACTTTGCGTGATCAGGGAGTGCCCAAGTATTTTGGCTGAGATTTTTTATAATGAGTTGAATATATCTGTTTAAGGCAAGTTGCTGTTTCGGTCCTAGCAGGATCTACATATCTTCGGTTCTACTCTTCCCTACAACAAAAAGTTCAACCAAAAGGGGGAAGAGTGTTGTGAAATTGAGTATTGAGATTACGCCCGACTTGTTTTGCCGTTGACTTGTCGGGCGAGAAGAACCGATGTTGGCCAAATCCATTTGATTGGATGATTGGATGATAAACAAGATCTCGCCAGATCTCAGCCATTGAAGTTTGCAGGACTTAAGAAATGAAGCAATAGAGCAGACGTTTCTCGAGAAACAGAAGCTAAAGTGATATACAGTTATCAACAAAATCTCGTAGACAATAGCAGAGAAGTGAGTTGACATTATCATATTGAACGATAACTGCTATTATCATTTTTAAATACCATTTTAACTAACTTTAACTGCACGACGAAACGAAGCATCGGTTTTGAACTTTTGAGGGCCAGGGCAGGGAAGACGTTTTGACCTTGACAACTCCTTGGGCTTGACTAAGTTGACTTGAGGCTTGCTGAAGACGTTTCCACTCTGGAATGGGACGTCGGCGTTGAAGGACTACTGGGAATGATAGCAGAAGAGTCTGGGTGGTTGAGGGCGTCAAAATTCAAAAAGTGGGTTTCACCAATTTGAAAGACCGTCTAGAGCTGAGAGAGCGAGAGTGGGTGGGACTGGGAGAGGGAACAAAACTTGTTAAATTCAGTGGAGGGGCACCATTTCATATAAACATTGACTCACAGGCAGTATTCAGTAATGTAATTGGGAAACGGCCAAATCGACCGCCAGCCAAATCGACTGCTAGGCTAATAATTTTGGTTGAATTGGCCATCAGTCAGTACAAATCGGCCGCTAGTATTTCGGGTCAATGTAATGATATAATAAATGATTATCAGTGAAAATATTTTTTTTTACCTCACTATTTTATCAGTATAATGATGCACCTTTAAAGCCAGACTTATTATCATTATTGAAAGCAGTGGCATGGTCGGGGAAGGATAATCCTGGATTGAGGGATCCCCCTCCCTCTATTTTTCCTCAAAGTTGGTCCTCAAAATATTTCAAAAATGGAATAAAAGTCAGAGGAGTGGGGGAGGGATTGTAGGTTGTAGTTTTGTGAAATCGTCTGAATGTATCTCCATGAAAAAGCTCAAATGTCTGCTCAGATGCAAGGAAATGGGGATTTTGGGACTGTGGAATTCAACATTTTTCTACTGCGGACCGAAATATAACCTGCTGTAGTAGTGACGATCCTTGGCTGGCCAATAACACCCATTCATTTCCCCTTGGCAGAAACCCTCATTATTGTGACATTAACAGTACATCTGTGGGGTGGGGTGGGGGAGCGAGGGAACTCAAAAATTCTGAAAATGTGAAGGCCTGGAAAACTCTTCCTGTACACCACCCCTAGTCCCCTACTGCCAGTTAGAAATTCATCCCCATTCCACCCCAACAAAATGGCTCCAGCTAGGTTCCTGTATGTGTGTGAGTTTCCCCCCCCCCCCTCACACCACTTGGGGTGGGGGAGGCTCTGCCACTGATTGAAAGGCTGTTAGTAAAAGGTATACTAGTAGCTGGGAACATACTTTGAATTTTGAACTCATCTCTTTACTTCAAATTTACTGTTATAAATTACTTAATGCATTCCAATAGTAATGTTGATGATGGGGGGGGGGGGGGGGGGGGGGTTCTGTATAAAACACCCAAAAATAGATAAACCTCCCAGTGGTTGAAAAAGTTTGGTAGAGTGTGTTAAATGTCCCAGAGCAGGTGGGGTAGGTAATCAATAGAGCTGTAGTTGTTCTCACAAAATCTGTGCTATTTGTAAATATATTCTCTCTGGGTAGTATTTAAATATACTGGACAGCCTTTTTTCTGGATCTGGTTACCCATTGTCAATGCACTTTATACACTTTATGTATGTGTAGCTTCTAATTGACCTACTGTCAATATATACATTTAGTCCACAATCATTTTGTAAATGCTGTCCCTGGTCGAGGTGCTCCCAGCAATAAGTCAAAAGAGTGGAATTCATTAACATCAAAATCGGATTTAAACTGATTAAATGTTTATTTTAAATACATAAAAAATGAATATTCATATAACAATTATTTGGTTGGTACTGTCGGATATCCTTGGACTGTTGTTAACATTTTGCAACTAAAATTATATTGAGTCAAACCCTCGTGATGCCAATAAATTCCCATTTAGAGGTAGTAAATTAATTTACAGCTTTCATGGATTCAGCCATCGATACTTGAGCCCAACACCCATGGGAAAACTGGAACTGAAGCAGTGCTTGCTTACTGCAGTAAACAAGTTCTGTTTTACTGGTAAAATACAACCTGGTAACCAATTCCTGGGGTGTAAATCCTCTAAAAGCAGCAGCATGGATATAAATGATTGGCTAATCTTGCATTGAAACCTTTGTTGTTGTCATAATCAGCCTTTCTTGTAGCTGTGCTAAAGTGACCTCAAACACCAGTACCAGTAGATAAATAAAAAAAAATAAATAAATGCATATACCTTTCCCAGGGCTTGCATTTTAGAACCGTGACCAGGCTGATGAATAGGCCAGGTAAAAAGGGCTACCAGGCCTGATTTGTATTGTTCGGGGCTGATTTCACAAATTACATAAACTGTGGCAGATGCATCTGCCGGCTTGACAGATTGGCGACCATGTTTTGAGGCTGATTACCAGGCCTGGGCTGATAGGCCTGGTGAAAATACAAGCCATCCTTTCCATTTTTGAAAGATTACGTTTTTTTTTTTTGGGGGGGGGTGCATTAAAACCCTTCTCCCCAGTCAACACTCCCATCCAAATCCCGTGAAATGAGCAGCACTAGTTAACGATGGTAACCCTTTATTAATTTTGGAGAAAAATACCGAACATCACTTTTATTTGGTAATGAGACATAGATTAAAAATGCCATCACTACCAGTATTATAAATATTTGATGAACATGTCATCACTATTATTCAGCCATCACTATTATTTGGCACATGAGAGTATCATGGAGATATCACGGAGATAGCCATCACTATTATTTGGCACATGAGAGTATCATTGAGATATCATGGAGATAGTAATATAAGTGATTTATATATTTTGGCTGATGTGCTTACATAAGTCTTACAAGTTGTCATATTTCACTTTCAGGCAGTTCATTATGGGCCACCAAACTCATGGCTCTACACACCTCTTGGGAAGAAGCAGGATCAATGATCCGATCACGTTTGAAGGTAGAGGTCAGCCTTAAAGGTGGAGCAAAGGATGTAAAAAGAAATTCATAGGTGTTCTTACAGGAAAAAAAGGTCTGTTCACTTTGTTGTTTGAATGTTTGTACATGTATGCTTAATTACAGTCCTTGAAATTTAGACTCTTCTACTGCTTGAACTAAATGAAGTATGTAGTGAATGAAGTAGGCACTGTATTGCTGTTGCAAAATTTGATTGCCGTGTCAGTTACTGAAACGTATGTGTAAAATATAATTTTTATGAGGCCACCCAATGCAGATCTTCTGTTTCTCAGGCCATATTTTTAAAAAATGCATGCGGGCGAGTGCTATTTTTAAAAATTTTTTAATCCTTCAAGGAGTGGAGATTTTTGTGCACGTTTGTTACACTTTGACAGTGTACATTTTAAAGCTTTACAGTGCTATTTAAAAAAAAAATTAACTCTTCAAGGAGTGAAGATTTTTTTTGTACACGTTTTTTACACTTTGTCTGTGTACATCTTAAAGCCTTGTAGTTGTTTCTTGGCAAGTCTTGACTGCGCATATAGGCAGCTAAGGCTTGCCTAGAAACAAATGCCAAGGTACCTTGATTAACTTGGGTAATTTATCTGACATAAACCAATAAATTATTTTTTTTTTTTCAAGTTTGCATTGGTAATAAAAGGAGTGCATGCAATAGCCAAAATGACATGTGTGAAGGCCTGAGAAACAGATATCTTTTTTTTATTCAGCCTAATGTTTTAAAAGTAAATGTTGGTGCAGCACATGATTACGTATCTGTACTAACCCTTATTGACTCTGTTTCTGTATTTCAGCATCTTTCATTTTTATATTTAGCATTTTGGGGATCACCAATGGGATTTCGAACCAGCCGGTTCCAATTTTATTTCAAGAGTTATTGCCTTTTTTGGATTAGAATTTCTTGTTATCCCTATAAAATCCTTATCATCACATTTTCAAAAAAAAAAGTTCCAAGATTTTTTTTGAATTTATCATATGGCTGTTTGGTGTTAATATCATGAATGGGATTGCTAGTTGAAGTGGATGTGCCATGTATTATTATAACACATATCATACATCTTTCATTCGAGTATTGGTGGTAGGAGAGTAGTCAGCAGTCACTAGTTACTCGCCTTGAAATTTAGAGTTTATTTATTGGGGGTTTTACGACACTTTCAACATCCAGGGTCAAGCAGATTTATGGATGGTGGAAGTAGGAGTACCCGGAGAGAACCACAGCAGTGACGAGCATCTGCCAGACCCTTCAACTTACTAACCCAGTTAGCAGCGGTTGAAGGTATGTGCACAGGTTGAATTTTTTCTAGATGAATATCTATACTATGAAAGGAATAGAATCTGTATGTCTGTCTGTATGTCCTCTCATCACGCAAAAACCGCTGCATGGATTCGGATGAAATTAGGCATGAATGATCCTTGGGTCACTGGGACGGACATGGGGGGGGGGGGGGGGGTAAATTTACTGGGGATAAATATCAGGATATATATTAAAATTATTTTTTTTACCGCTGCATGGATTTGGATGAAATTCGGCATGCGTGATCCTTGGATCACTGGGACGGACACAGGGCGGGGTAAATTTACCCAGGATAAATATCAGAATATATATTTAAATAAATATTTTTCACTTCCCGTCCAAAGTACGGGTACCCCATCTAGTATACAATAATATCAGGCAGAATTTGGACTTCAGGAATTCCTGTTTTTCTAATGGTCAGTTTTTCACATTCCATGAATCCATACTTTTTTTTGCAGGGTTATTGCTAAGTCGGGTGAAAAGAAGAAACTGAAGAATTACTGATTGTTGAAAACTGAAGAACATTGTTTTTTGATCACAACACAACAAGTTTTGATACAGATAGTTGATAAGTACAGTTTGCCAATCGGATCAGAGATTGTTGGGTAACCAGTGTAACTAGATATAGTGCATATTAGTTGTTGAACACAATGAAAAGACTCAGCTGTATGTTCTTGTCACAAATTCACATGTGTCTTAGTAAGGCAGTGAGTAGTCATCTGGAGAAGTGAATTTTGGGTAAGGGCAGATAGCTGGAGAACAATTGATTTCCAAACTTGTTTTAAAAGATTGAAATTTCAGTACATATGGAACTTGATGGTGAATAATGGCAGGGAGCAAAATGACCGGAATCATATCGCAAAATGCTATGCAATATCCACACATAGCGATACAACTTTAGGTCTATGAATTGCAAAGCCCCAATGCAAATTACGAGGCCGGATTAATTTATTTCCGAAAAATCTGTTTAACTTTACACGCTGTCTCATTCACCAACGGGGAACCCGGAAGAGTCTCCATGCCATTCATTTGTTCAGACGCCCTCTAAGAGACAATTGTGCTGTACACTTGCGCAGTTACGCCTGTTACCAAATATTGGCCGGGATTTTCTAAAACGCGCGCACGTTTTGGGAAATCTCTGTCCATATTTGGTAACAGACACAACTGCGCATGTGTGCAGCTAAATCGATGGAGCAACTATTCTTTTGATTCAAGGGATTATTTATCAGAAAATCGAGGTAATTTGAATGTTAAAATTTTAGAGAATAGTATCAACTTTGGAAATTCCTAATTTGCGGCATCTCTGATGTGTTCACAATCTGAGTTGTGCTGGTTGCAAATGATTATCGAGGCATGCATAAAATTGTTCGCCCCATTTTAAATGCAGGCGCGAGCGCAATGGCACGCCTTTCCTGCATAGGCCTGAATCCCTAAGAAAGTTGATTCATTTCTCTCTCATCACATAACATTTTATGCTCTCAGAATCAACCAGAATGTGTCTCCTGCCCCCTGAAATTTCAAATGTGTGACGTGCACATTCCAATTAGGGGTCATGCCCTATGTTTTGAAAGCAAAAAATGAAAATATAAAAAAAACAAGTGCAATGTCAAGGGTGGCTATGCCCCCCCCCCCCCCCCCACATTGCCAAGAATGTCCATATCCCAAATTCAATCATTGCTTATATGCCCGCACCCCAAATTTATCATCCAAGACAACTTGTTCTCGTCACATGGTGATAACGAAGATGGCCGGGAAGTTTTGTGAAGGTCGGTAAGTAGGTGATAATTGAGAGTTTACGACCACTTTGTACATGTACGTGTACAAAATACGTACATGATGCGTTTACCAACGTGGGATTCAGTGTTAAATCGCACGCTTGTTCACAAAAATGTTCAGTGGTCTTGAATCCCCCATGTTTTTTTGTGACTCCTAGATCGCACTTTTAACGTTCAAATACTCGTGGTGAACGTTGAATGTCACGCGTTTTTTAAAAAAAGGTGAAATTGTACATTTTTACTTTTTTTTTTTACTTTAAAATTTTTTGTCAACGTTCCCATCGCAGATCAGACCATCGATCCATCGTTGGTGAACGCGAGCAAAATTCTGGGTTAGCAAAAAAAAAACGGTTTGCGGATTCTGGACCAGTGGTCCAGAATGCTCAATTGTTTAGAGGCGGTGGGTTTTTCCCATTTATGACGTCATTAGGGGAATTCCCATAGTGGGAATTTCCAAACTCAGCTAATCAACCAATCAGTTTGCTTGATTCTCCGCTAATTGACCAATCGGATTGCTCGATTCTCATAACTCGATCATACATAGTTATCTCCCCTCGTCGTGGGGTGGGGGGAATACCCTAGGAAATAAATAAAAAAAGTGATCGATATATATAGGAGAGAGAAAAAAATATATAAATAATAGTTATTTAAAAAAATAAATATATCAAATCGAATAGATAATAAAACAAAATACATAAATCATGTGCGCTTCCCAGACTATTAGAGCGAGGTTTCTTTTAAACATGCTGATGAGAGCATACGCAATCTGCGTGAACGAAGAACTACGTCCCATCTTGTTAGAACGATGCGTCGGATGTCGGGATCATCTAGACTTCGATCATGAGAATCATTCGTGTCTGACGATGGAAAGGGAAGATATGGTCGTCATGTATTTCGAACCGGCGTTCGAACGCGTTAGATTCAACGATGTGATCACGTTTTGGAAGAGATTAGTCTTCTGTAAGAATCAAGACAAGCCTACAGTTTCGGAAGAACTGAAATTGGCGCGTAAAAGTCTGACTTTAGAAGACAAGGGATGCATCAAGAAATTATTGCTGAATGAAGCATACGTCTAAGTTTTTTTCGTTGATATAAAATAAGGGAGAATAGAAAATAAAAAATAAATACACACATAAAATTTTTATCTAATATTAGAAAGAAAAAAAATAAAAAAATGAGTACCCGAAATAAATTGTATCCGACGTTAGTGGACGACGAGGATGAGAAGCCGATCGACGTTTTGCCGACGGCACCGTCGCTAGAAGAAAGAGAAAGAGGAGAGAGATATCGCATCGATCAAATCAATAGAATCCAAGAGTATCTAACTCGAGAGAGAGATTCTCGTCGTTCTCTCAAGAAGAAGTATTCGCGTTTCGTGACATTCGTCAACGCGATCGACACGACACTCATCACGATTTCCATGGGTTTACACGTGGCCGGCATCAGATTGTTGTCGACCACGGTCGCCATTCCGATCGTGTTTACTGTAGAAGGAGTGGCTCTCGCCGCCGGATTGTTTAGCACGCTCGGAAACTTTTTGAGTAGGAAATTATATCTGAAGGCGAGGAAACACGACAAGATTCGCGTCTTGGCCGACTCCAAGATCGACACGATATCCGAAATGATCTCTATGGCGTTGAAAGACGGTAGGATATCGGACGGAGAATACTTCGCGATATTGAGCGAGAAAACGAAATACGATGCCATGAAAGAAGCCGTGAGAATCAAGACTCGTCAGATCATCAAGGAAGAGATGAAGGATTCTCTCGTGGAAAAGGGGAGGAAAGAGGCCAGGGAGGAATTCAGTAAGATGATAGAACTCAAGAGCAGCGATTGAAAAAAAAAAAATATATATATATAAGAACAGAATTAATTAATTATTAAATTTATATATAAAATAAAAAAAACGAAATTAATTTAAATAACTCTTAAAAATGTATTGCGTAAAGTGTAAGAGAGTTACCGAGAAGAGTAATTCTAGAGAAGTGCGAACTAAAAACGACAGACAGATGCTTCGTGGAATTTGCGACGTGTGTGGTTCTGTCAAGACTAGATTCGTCAAAAAAAAGAACGCGAGCAAAGGTAAAGGCATCATGAATAAAATGATCAATAATCTACCTTTTGAAATGCATCTGCCCGGTCACAGTTTCACGGGACCCAAAACGAAATTGAACAAGAGACTCAACGCCGATCTGACACCCAAATCTTGGAGCAAACCTGTGAATAGGGTGGACGCGGCCGCGTTTGATCACGATCTGTGCTACGTCGAACATCCCGACACCAAGACTCGCAACGACGTCTGCGATAAAAACATGTTGGGGAAATTGAGAGGCATATCGAATCCGACCAGGAGAGAGAAGATGGAACGTTCGCTGGTCGGCAATCTGATCGGTGCGAAACGTTGATTCAGATGGGGCATTCAAAAAAAAAAACGCATCTGAAAAGAAGAAGAAACGATTATTGACGAGCGAATTGGCCGAGGAGTTACACAAACCCATAGTGCGTAAATTTCGAAAGAGAAGGGTGTTCGTGAAGGGCCTGGATGATATTTGGTCTGCCGACTTGGTCGACATGAGATCGTTTTTGAGGTGGAACGAGGGCGTCAAATATCTATTGACGGTCATCGACGTGTTGTTCCAAATACCATTGGATCAGAGCTTTGAAGAATAAATCGGGACCTTGTGTCGCCGAGGCTCTGAAGAGCGTGTTCGACTCGTCTTCTCGAAAACCGAGTAAATTGTGGGTGGATAAGGGAAAAGAATTCTACAACAAGCACGTTCATCGATTGGTAGACCTCTACTCGATCGAAAACGAAGAGAAAGCCAGCATGGTGGAACGTTGGAATCGAACCGTGAAGGAAAAGATGCACTGATACTTCACGGCGAATTCGACCAAGAAATACATATACGCTCTGAATGGTCTGGTCAAAGATTACAACAACACGCGACACAGATCGATCAAGATGACTCCCGCGGAAGCTAGCAATCCTCAAAACGAAAAACGTGTCTACATGAATCTATATCCTGAGAGATCTAAGATCAGGAAGAAGTCTAGAACGCCGAAATTTGCGGTCGGTGATCGAGTGAGAATCTACACTTATGAGAAGCACTTCGAAAAGGGTTATACTGCTCGATGGACCTTGGAAATCTTTGTGATAATCAAAATATTTCACACCGATCCGGTGACTTACGAAATCGAAGCTTTGGATGGAGAAGAGATCATCGGAAAGTTTTACGAACAACAATTACAGAAGACGAAGTTTTGATAAAGAAATCAAAATTTTTTTTATTTACTCTCTTTAACATTTTCTTGTTTACACACATATATATAAGAGAGAAAAAAGATAATAAAAAATAATTAAAAACTATTTTTAGATAAAGAAAGCAAGTTAATTAATAAACAAAAAACTAAAAATCCTTTAAAATGACAAATATACTAGATATAGCACAAAGCATAGTGAAAGATGAAAGTATTCAAGAATATGAGGTTCACGAATATGAACCGGTGACCGGAACGAGTTTGAACAATGCGGGAGAGATAAGAATCAATGTTGAAACTCAAGATCTATTCGTACATCCTAGCAAGAGTTACATAGTGGTGCAGGGACGTCTCACCAAAGAAGATGGGAGCGACTACGCTGACGACGACACGGTTACTCTAGCCAATAATGGCATCATGCATCTATTCAGTAACATAAAATACATGCTATCCGGACAAGAGATAGAATCTGTGTTTCATCCCGGTCAGGCCACCACGATGTTCGGACTCTTGACGTATCCTGGTGATTTTTTGAAATCCAGAGGACTTAATCAGTTGTGGGTGAAAGACACCGTCGGCCCTGCTAGCGCCGGCGCCGCCTTGATATTCAACTACGTTGTCAAGACGTCCAGACCTAAAGGAACGTTTTCATTTAGGATACCTTTGAAACACATCTTCGGATTTGCGGACGATTACAACAAGATCATGTACGGATTCAAACACAATCTGACGTTGATTCGAAAAGGAAACGACGACACAATAGTGAGACTCACTGCGACCAATGCGAGTAAGATAACTCTACACAAGATATAGTGGTTCGTTCCGCACGTGGAGCCTTCGATCGTGGAGAAAGCGCATCTCTACAAGATCATAGAATCCAAGAGTAAATTACCCGTGGGATTTAGAATGAGACAGTGCGACACGGCTAGCATTCCTCCCTCCACAAATCACTTCGATTGGAGATTGATGGTGAAATCCGCTTCCAAGAGACCGCGTTTCATCGTGGTTGCGTTTCAGACCAATAGGGACGGGTCTCAGGAAAAGAATGCATCGCTGTTCGATCACTGCCATTTGAGAAACATGCAAGTGTTTCTGAACGCCACGAGATATCCAGCAATCGACTACAACGCGCCGTTCGACAAGAACGATTTCTGCAGACTGTACGGCGACGCCGCTTATTTTAGAAAGAAGTATCACGGTCTAGACGAATTGATGAGCAACCCTAACATGTCTCCCGGCGAATACAAGTCGATGTATCCCATGTTCGTATTCGACGTCAGTAAACAGAGTGAACGACTCAAGAGTAGCGTCTTAGACATTCAGATCAAGATACAATTCGATAGGAACGTGCCGAGAAAAACCGAAGCCTTCACCCTGGTCCTGTCGGACAGAGAATTACAATTCGAATCAGACGGAAATAAGATGTCGATCATTCGATGAGAGACGAGTGTGAAAAAAATAAAAAACAAAAAAAAATAAAAAGTAATGAGTAATTATTAAAAACAAAAAAAAATAAAAAAAATAAATAAAGTAATGTGATCTAGAGAAATTGGACATCTTTCTAAATCTCATTACCTTTTTTTTTGTTTATTTCATTTTTAATAATCACACATTATTTTTTTAATTCATTATTTTCGCGCATTCACTGTTTGTTCAAAGGAACTAGTTCGATCAGTAGACTCACCACGGAAGTGGCGGCTTCGGGATTATTGGTTTTCGTAACGAAATTAATCCTGTCTCCGGCATTCACTTTGAGAGGCGTGCCGAACGTGCTAACATTCGCGTGTTGATTCTCAGTCTTTTCGATGCTGTATCTCTTATCACTCTCTACACCATTCACCATGAGATTGACAACCGCTCTGTTATTCAAATCCGAGGAAGCCAGACTCATTCGAAGGATTTCACCTCCCAGCGGCATGGGATATCCCACCTGACCATGTTTCGATCCGCTACCACCATTTCCGAAAGACCACTCAGCTTTCCCTCATCTAAGGTGCCGTCCTCTTCGGCCCACACAGTGATCAATTGTCTAGCATATTTGACTTTCTCCACCACCGAAATCAGGGTATATATTTTGTTTATTTATTTTATTATAATTCACTAAAATGACGTTATTTTTTTTTTTATTTATTTTTTTCTTTTCAAACTAACATTCTCGATGTCTCTATCGATTTCCATAATCTTGAATCCGTCTAATTCCTCTTGATTTTCTGGAATCCTGATATTACCATCTTTTAGTAGAACAGATTAGTGGTGATTTAACGAATGAAATTTTTTAGACACCGTGTCGTAAATGTATTTCTCTTGATCTTTTGACAATTTTTTGAACAGGAAGAACAACTGCAAATATCTTTTTTATTCAAATACGTCTTTTTCGCTACCTGCGAAAAAAGACCACGCAAAAAGAGATATCAAACGTAGTTTGTCTCTCTTAGCTCGAACGTTTTCAGAATTTAAGAATTGGAGTTCGTTAGGGCTTTTTTTTCTTTTTTTCTTTTTCTTTTTAAACTAACTTTCTCGATGTCACTATCGATTTCTATAATTTTGTGTCTATCTAATTCTTCTTGATTTTCTGGAATCCTATCATCCACAATCATATCTGGAATCTTATCATCCACAATCGTATCTGGAATCCAATCATCCACATTCATATCGTCTATAATTAGATCTAAAGTCCAATGTCCGAGTGCCAAAGTGCTTATTTTATTGTCTAACACGAATCTCTTATTGTCATCGGCCGTCAACGAAATCTTGCTGACTATTTCAGTATACAAGTCGTGATTTTCGCTTCGAATAGATTTCATAGTCTTATACACCGGACCACTTCCTAACAGACAATCTTTATACTCTTGGAAAGAGATGTTTTTCTTCACCACGCACGCTTCAACTCCTTTGCACTTCTTGATCTCTTCATCATCTTCTAGACGTTAAGCATACAGTTTAGGTCTCAAGCCCATGAATTTGACGATTTGTTTACCACCGGTCACATCCTTAAATTTACCCAACACCTTCTTGTTGTCGTTCGATTGAATGTTGGACGGGTGATCGACGGGATAATTGCTCGTGTCGAACCACTCGGCCACATCCTGAGATATATTTTGGTAGAAGTCTTTTGTCTCTATCTCGTAAACTAAACTGTCCGTGTCGGTGAACAGTAGTTTGGCTTTATCACCAAATTTTCGTTTGACGTAATCGTAGTGAAACTCATACATCAATCGCTTGCTGATATCTAAGATGATCGGTCCGAGATAATACGGTTTGTCGAACTTCAGGTGCGTCTTTTGCATGTGAACGGCCACTAGATTTTCGTCGAATATGGTTCGGTGTTTGTAATTGGGTTTCGCCACTAATGTTTTAGCTCTTTTCACAGACGTGACGAGTCGAACGTCGGTTCTCTTCCTGATGTTTTCCATCGATTTACCGTACACGCAGTTGTTCATGAGTTTGAAGAAATCTTTTTTGAAATCGTTCTCGGCTCGAATTCTGAGATTCGTGTTGAGATCGTTGTATTTTTTCATCCAAGGCTCTTCGTCGAATCAAATGATGCGATGTATGTCGACTAATTTCATCCCGTAATCGACGTATTGTTTCAAATTCTCGCTGTAGACGACGTAGTTACGTTTGTTAAATACATTCGGAATGAGTTTTTCCTCATCTTCTTCGTTCGGTTCCATTCGTTCGGGAGCCAGCAGATAATCATTGTGTGGCTCATGTAATTCTTCCGGATAGTTCAAATCAACTTCTAAAATGCAAGGATAGTCTCTCCATTTTTGCATCTCTTCCGGTTCTGTCACCCATTTGAAATTTCTAATCGGTAAAGGATGACTCATAGCCCAACCATACAGATTATTAGCGTCCCAATACTGAATGTATTTAGTGGACCATTTCTAATCGAAACCTTCTTTCATGTAGGGATTGTTAGCCTCAGAATATCTGTGGGAGATCATCGAAACCCCACCTCTTGCAGCCCTTTCGAACATGAGCAACATGTCCACGTCAGATAATAATTCCAATTGGACTTCGGTGGTCTTCAACAGAGCGTCCCATGCCAGACCGGGTGCGGTGAAATACCAAGCGGGATCCAGATCGTAATTTCGATGACAGACGTCTCGAAAATTTTCGAACACGTCTGCCAAGAGCAGAACGTCGGTCTTCAGATAGAGATCGTGATAATCTCTCATGGTTTTCATATCGAATGATTTCCAAACGTTTTTGGCATGTTCATAATTCTCATCGGAAATGTTGAATTCATATAATTTCGAATAAAAATCTTCTTTCGAAGGTAGTGTGGTGTCTTCGAATCTCTTTAGATCATTCATGTAATCGTAAGGATAGACTCCTTTCCTCAACATGACGTCTACTTGTTCTCCGAAATGTTCGCTCATGATTTTAAATTTATCCTTACTCATGTTATCGACTAATTTTTCCAGAGCAGTCAACAGGAATTTAAAACTGTCGATAAAATGCATGGCTCTACGAATGAATTTCGTTTTTTCTTTCAACATCTCTGCGTCGATTACTCTTTTCTTCTCCATGAGCTTCCATTTCGTGAAGGAAATGTATCTTTCTTCGCTGTTCGCGATGCAATTTAATTCTTCGTGTGAGGTGCCGAGATTTTTCACAAACAGATGACTGTCGTAACCCGAGAGATTGTGAAACATCACCGGATAGAAAACGGCGTCTCAATATTTTAAATTACACTTGCTGTGAGCCGGACCGCGATACAGACCCGTGTAATGATCGTGGTCTCTGACCTTCTTATTTTCCTTTGAATTCTCGTCGAAAGATTGTCTGCATATGTGACATTTGGTGGCTCTGTTATTTTCGTCCTGCTGCTCTCGCATGATGATCATTTTTGCCGGAGTTTTAAATTTGTCATATAACATTTGAATTTTCGATTCTAACTCTTCCACGAACCTTTGAGCCACGTCGTCGTCTTCATACTGTTTCATCAGGTGAAGGGACCCATGTCGTGTTGCGAGTCGAAAGCGCATTTCGCATAAATGCAATAGCCCGAAGGTATGTGTTTTTGATATCTTTCGACGTAACTTTGAAGAGCGTTGGGTTGACAGGAACTCATTTTCACGGTGAAACATTCGAAATCGGCGTACACGACGAATGGTACTTTTAACCTTCTATTGTGATTTTCAAACTTCACGATGGTGTTGGGTTTGGGCATTTCGACGGTGACACCTAGATTTTTGTTGCAATATTCCTGATGTTTCGCCAACGAGTCTTCGCTGTGAAACACGTTCATGCAATTGTAACATAAAGATATCTTTCCGTTATGATTATTATTTTGTTTCGACAGTAATCAGGTCGGATGTTTAACCCAACAATAATGATGATTGTCACCATTCGAAATCAATAATAAAATAATCGTCTTTTCTCTTCCGAGATACAAAGTCTGTCTGAGAGGATAGATCGTTCGTTTTTCCTCATCGTATCCCAAGACATTCACTGCTACGGTGGGATTTTGAACCTCGAAACGTTCGATGTGTTTTAACTCTGTTGGAAAAGTCACTCTGGTCCAATCGAGATTTTTAGAAGTTTCCTCGTAACGAGAAACTCTATCGGTGTGTATTTCGACAGGGTATAAAGCGGAGGTGACTGCCCATTTGAAACACTGATCATCTTTATTTCTCACGTTGACCATGGCGTGTTTCTTAGTCAAGAAATACGGTAATTCCAAGTAGGAAGATCCTTTCAATGGTTCGTTTTTATTTATGTGAATTTCGAGTTTCAACACCTCATCGAACGTCCAATTACTACCTTCATGTTGATAATTCGCGAGAGACGTCAACATCTTGTCTTTCATCTTTTTGAAAACGTCCGATAAATCTGAACCTCGAAATATGGGTTCGACGTTAGATCTGAAATATGCATTTTTCACGATGCTCTCGCCGGACTTCACGCTGATTTTATTCATCATGCAATGGAGTATCATCTTAATTTTTAGTCCCACGTTCATGTATTTCCGAAACAAATCCAATACTTTTTTCTTCACTCGTTCCATGAACAATTTCGGATCGATTTTCTTGAACGAGGGAACCACGGCGAAAGTTTTAAAAACGCCTTTGATCCCACTCTCCCGTTCTACGTGTTTCGATTGGAATAGTTCTGCAACGAGTTGTGTTACATATTCTTCTCCTTTCCCTTCGTCAATTGCTCGTTGAATTTTGCTTGATATATCTCGTTTGTCTAGAATCTGAAGTGCATCGCTCGTTTTCGTTTTAGTTTTTCTTTTCTTTCCTTTGGAAACTTGATGTTCTTCAACGGCTTTTCGTTTAGTCATCTTCTTATTTTTCACAATCGAAACGTTTTTGTTTTTTTTCGACGTCGGCATTTCGATTCCTTTTACTATCTTCTCATTTTTCACAACCGATGCATCTTTTGACGTCGTTTCTATCGACATTTCGTTTGCCTTTCTAGCATTTCGCAAATATTCTTGTATGACTTCAATTTTTTTTGATTTAGTTCTATGATTTCTGAAATGTGAAATTTGTAATAGTTTACGAATCTCGTTTAACTGAGGTATGGTTTTCTCATTTAAATTTACCATTGTTTTATCTGTTTGCTTCATTTGTAAGAATATTTTTTTTTAATTTTGTATTAAACAATTTGTTAAAAAAGCTTTGCTTTTTTACTCTTTTTATAAATATAAAAAAGTTAAATTTTAAATTCAATTTTTTTCTTTAATGTGTTTTTTATTCAAAACAATTTAAGACCGCTTTTATTTCTTGTTTGCAAAACGAACACGTTTTCTCGTCTTCGGAATAACATTCTCTACAATAATGCAGGTGTGCGCACGGTAGAAACAAGACATTTGCAACACCTTCGCAGAGCAGACACTTAGTGGACGTTTCGCTCGGCTCGTTTTTGACGAGTGACAATAACTCATCCGCTTCCGTCATGAATTTGAGGAGATGTTCTAAAGTTAAGAATTGAGACAGGGTCTTGTTCGCGTTGTTTAACGCATTGTACAATTGTTCCTTGGTGTATCCAAGTTGTAACATATTCATCAATAATTTTTGGTTTTTATCTCTATCCCACTCTTCGTCTTCGATTTTGATCAATCCCAACGTTAGGATCTTGTTCAAATAATCACATTCGCCTTTTTTAATATTATTTATGTGTTCTAGTAAAGGTCTGTCGTAAGGTTCCCAATTCATCAAATGTATGTCACAACAAAAACATTTGACTTTGTCGCTTTTACCCACGTAAACGAAACCCGCGGCGGCTAAATCTTTGGGTTTTTGAGCAAGATGCGAAGGCCAATTTTTAAACGTTTGAAGTCTTGCATGTTCTAAACTATAATTCAGATGTTCGGACTTGATCATTGTTTTTACCTCAAAATTGAGTTTGTAAGAATATTTTTTTTTGTCGAATTTTTGTATTTAATGATAATTTGTCAAAAATTTTAAAATTGAGATGTTAAATTTAACTTTTTATTTATATAAAGAGAAAAAAACTTTTACAAAAAAAATTTTTCACATTAAAGAAATTAAAATTAAAAAACAACTTTTTTATATCTATATAAAGAGCAAAAAAAACTTTTTAAACAAATTATTAAAATACAAAATTTAAAATATACATTATTTGCAAGAATTCGTAAAACAAAAAAACTAAATAATCGATCATGAAGACAGCAACACCTAAAAGATGCAAATTGAAATTGAAACGAGTCAAAACGTATAAAAAATTCGGTCATAAAATCTATAGATTACAACGACACGATCCCATCGAGACGAAGGGCTTAGAGCACAAATACGACAAATATCACATGCCTTTGAAATTGGATGAAGCCGCGCTCAATTTGATTTATGAGTACCAAAGCGATCTGCAGAACATCGTCATCGCCGAAGATAGAGAATTCGACAAGGATGATTTGTCATTGCCCTATGGAAATTACATATTTCCAAACATCTCATTCAAACTCGTGGAGAAATTGGATGGTGAGAGCGAGTTGACCGATGTAAAAAAACTCAAAAGAGTAAAGATAAACATTCAACACGTTTTCGAAAAAGGAGAAGACACGAGTGTCAACATGCTAATAACAGACTTGGAAATATAAACAATAGAGAGATTGATTTTTAGCGAAGAAAAATGAAAAAAAAAAAGTAATGAGATCATCTTTAGATCTCATTTTTTTATTTTTCTTCTTCTTCACTATTACCATATATTATAATAACGTTTCCTTTTTTCTCAATTTTCAGCGTCGATTCTTCTTTTTCTTTTTTTCTTTTTTTTTTGTGATATGATACGTTTATACCAACATTTTTGTTTATCCGAATCATAATTATGAACGAATGTTGTGCATCTCTTGGTAACACTCGCATCATTACCATTTTCTTTAGAAGGTAGTGGTGACGGTGGAAAGCGTCTCATTCTCAACTGTCTATCCCGTGCTTTATCTATCTCTTTCATCAGTTCTTTCCTCATATATCCATCATTAGCGTCTAACCATTTTTCCACTTTTTTTTTTGTTTCTTCACACTCTGTCTCGCGATATTCGTCATTATCGTCTAATTGTTTCTCCACCTTTTTATCCATTTTAAATATATTATTTTATACTTTCTATGATTTATATTTTATATAATTTTATATTATAATAACATATTCAAAATCGGTATATTCTTAAATGGCGAATTCTCACCGAGCAACAAACCCTTGCTGAGTCGCTCAACATTCTGTCCACTCTTCAGATAGAGACCATTTCCTCTCAGAGAGTTGCCACCTCTAACGGGTTCTAGATACAATCCTTTACCGCTGTCGTCTACGTGGACGCGACACACGGCTCCTCCCTTCTTCAAGAAAAGTCTGCTGCCACCCATTAATTTCTCAATTGCCGAACTAGCGAGTCCCGTGAGAGCTCCCACGCTGAGAGTCTTTCCGAGAAAGGGTAGTGCCTTTGCGGTGAAGGGTAATGCTTTTGCAGCGATTCCTGCCAATAGCGGTAGGAAACCACCTTTCATTCTCAAATTGTATCTCAATTGAGCAGGACTCAATCTCACCGTCAACCCTCTTCCATCGCGAATCGCTTTCTCCATCCTTTTGATTTGACTTCTGGTCCAGGCGATCGAATCCTGACCGCCTCTCGTCAGATCTTCGTGAGTGAATTTGAATCTCACCGCCTCTCCTCAAGTTGTTAATGCTCTCTTAAGTTTCTTCCTCTGTCCTGCGGATATGTTCACGTTTTTAAGCACGTATTCTGTCATAATTCTGTTTTTTTTAAATTATTTACTTCAATTGTTTCTTGTTTAATAATTATATTAAAATAATTTTGTAAAATTAATATTGCGTTTATTTTATTTTTGTTATCTATATATATACACAATATTTTTTTTTTTTTTGCTTTTATATTTCTCTTATGTGAAATCGTATCGTCACCCTCTCTCCGCGAAGATCTAACAGTTCACCATTTTGATCCATCAACGTGGTTTTGAGACTATACAACGTGTCTAAAATCACTGGTAGATAAACTAAATTTCGAGGTCGCTCCACGATCTTATAACCTGGCGACACGTTTGGAAAGAAGGAATAGATCGTCGGTTGAGCGCTACCATTCACGTAGCTTCCAGCAATCACGTCCACGTTCACCAGAATGCTATTGACTGCGAGAATGTCGACCGTATTTTCAGATGCTGCATGGCCTCGATACATCTTTCGATCAAATCCCAACATCTTGCCTATAGAATCGTCCGTGTTGAAATCCACTCGAAAATTATCTTCCAAATCCAACATCGTCTGTAAGGTATTAGGATTGGGAGCGAGTCTGATCTTGTTGCTTCCCTTTCCATCCATCTTCATTCGCGTCTGAATGTAATTGTTTAAATCGTCTATGTCGTAACTCCCTTTGGGAATTCGAATCTCCAACCAATCCGTTCCATCGGAATACTTGAACGAGTTATTCTTTTCGGTGACGTTGGGAAAGGAATAATAAGTCTCCAGATTCACCAACGCCATCTCGTATCTTTTTTCTCTATTCAATTCGATGGAAGGTTTGAATTTCGTAGCGAATCGAGTCGAATCGCCACTCACCACGATTTGAATGGATTGTTTTGCAGCCGTATTCTCGGCTATTCGTTCTAACAATTCTCCATGTTCGAACATTATATTTAATTTTATTTTATTTTTATTCAAAACTAACTATTTGAAGATTTATTATTTTCTAAATTTTATTTTCACGCTCTATCTTATTATCATCAGAAACATAAAACTTGTCGAATTCGCACCGATATTTTCCGCGATTAAATTCGCTTGTCAAATCGATCACGACAAAATTGTAAAGTCCACCATCACAAACCCTCTTGCAGGATCTCCTGAATTCCGCCGCGCTCATGTCGTTTGCGACGTGATCGCCGTAGATGTGATTGAGATTCTTGAGATCTTGGTGAAAGAGACATAGAAAATTAGCATTCTCCCTTATCGTCTGTCTGGGCAATCGAAAATAATTCTGCGACAGGTAGAAGCAGTCCACGTTGCTGTGTCGACCCCTAACGTAATACGATTCGCATCGGTTCTGTCTCTCCAAAAGCAGATCGTCGAAAATCATGAGATTCTTATCTTCTGATTTCAGTTCTCTAGGATCCGGAACGTCGCTAGCGTTCTCATAAAATCGACACTCAACGTTCGAAGATGCATTTCTCTTCATCAGCTCCATCGCCGCACTGTCCAAAATGGTCGAAAGTGGAGCTTCACTCTTGTCGAATTCCTCCCTACTGTCGAAGATTCTGGCTATGACGGCCTTGGGCAATCTACGATCCATGCACTCTCGAAGCAATCTGTATTCGGGTTGAAACAAGCTCTTGCCAAACACGAACAATGTGTCGTAATCCAACCAGTCAGGTCGGGACAACAGATTCATCAACAGATTGGTCTTTCCACAATTCGATTTTCCCACTATCAAGCCTCTTATGCTTTTGGGAAAGAACTCGTTATTCGACCTCTTGGTCGCGGCGTCGTTCCAAGACATATCTTTAATGTTCATCTTTGTTTTATTTTTTTTTTTTTTTGTTATTTTAGATTCTTTTCAAACGCAAATTTTTTATGTTTTTCAAACTCAGTTTTTAATGTTATTATTTATTTATATCACGCCGTCGCGAGTTCTCCTCAATCCAGATCCACTCGTCATTTTGGCTAAATCTTGTATGGGTACCACAGCATCCTTAAAATCTTTCTAACTTTTCGGCGTTCGCTCTAACGCAGCTCGCTTCGCCGGCGGACTGATCAACTTGTCGATCAACGCGTCGGCTGCCCTCTTGCCAGCCACAGAAGCTATCCTACCACTGGCTTTGGAAGCGGCTTTCTTACCAGCATCCAAAGCCGTCTTCTTACCGACCTCAAACGCGGTCGATGCTAGTTTTCTACCCGCATCGCCCGTGAACGCTCGCATTATAGAATCGACGATGCCAGAACCGCCTTGAACGTAAGTCCTGACGTATCCCCTGTTCTTTATCACCAACATATTTTATTTTTATAATATATTTTGTTTTTTTCACTGGTAAATCGTTTTGTTGTTTTTAAATACTTTTATTATTCTAGTGTAAAAATTTACTGTTTTATTTTTGTTTGTTTGTTGGTTTCTCTCTACTTATTATATACACATCAATCCTTCAATTCGTTCATCAGCCTTTTATAGTGGTTTTTATTCAAAACCTTCTGTCTTAACAATTCGTCAGATATAGTAACTATCTGATTATCTAATCCTGTGTTACCAGCCCGTCTGCTCGCCATCAACAAACTCAATCTCTGAGACAGAGCGTCAGAATCGCTCGGAAGAAAAGTGGTTTTCACCCCTTTGCCAGTCACCGATTCGATGAACTTCTTGTTCATATCCCATATGGGTTTCACCACTTTCGTCCACTTGTAACCTCTGTTGGCTTTGGGTCTCGTCTCTCTGGCATCGTTATTTCTCTTCATGGCGTGGGTCTGAACTAGAATGTCGCCGTAATTGTCGAAATCCTGATCCGTGTAATCGCTAGGCTTGTCGTAAAGGAGCAATCTGTGCAGTCCATCAGTCAATACGTATCTGTTCGAACCCACGTTCAATTCATCATCGCCAATATCTACTTCTGTGTCTCCTACAAAAATCCTTCCCTCCGAATCCTTATAAAATCCATACGACAGATCTCTCTTACCGCCATCATCATCAGACGATGCGACGCTACTAGTGGTGATAGTCGAAGCTGTATCATCAGACTCGCTCTCTGTTTGAATTCCCGTTGAACGTAATCCGGTGTAGATTGAACGGAATACCGATTTCCAAAACTACCGGGCAACGAACCCATTCTCAAAGAACTCTCCTTTATGGGTCTCAATTCTTCGACTATCTGCTTCCTGCTTCGCTCTTGACCCTCCGTCACGGGTTTAAGACGTCTGCTTCTGTCAGCTGACTGAATACCCTTCTTAGCACGCTCAAACTCTAATAAAATTCGATCTCGGTGTCTAGAATCCATCTGTAAAAACATCTTTCGTTTTTAATTGTTAATGTTCCTTTAAGTATGCTAATGCGAGTTATTTTATTATTTTCAAAATTAAATGTATAATTATTTTTATGTTTATGTTTTTTTTCTCTCTCCTATATATATCGATCACTTTTTTTTTATTTCCTCAGGTATTCCCCAACTCACGTCAGAAATGGAAGCGTTCGACAGTTGTCCGTCAATTTTTTTTGGAAAAAATCTGGGTATTCCCCCACCCCACGACGAGGGGAGATAACTCTGTATGATCGAGTTATGAGAATCGAGCAATCCGATTGGTCAATTAGTGGAGAATCAAGCAATCTGATTGGTTGATTAGCTGAGTTTGGAAATTCCCACTATGGGAATTCCCCTAATGACGTCATAAATGGGAAAAACCCACCGCCTCAAAACAATTGAGCATTCTGGACACTGGTCCAGAATCCGCAAACCGTTTTTTTTTTGCTGGCCCAGAATTTTGCTCGTGTTCACCAACGATGGATCGATGGTCTGATCTGCGATGGGAACGTTGACAAAAAATTTTAAAGTAAAAAAAAAAAGTAAAAATGTACAATTTCACCTTTTTTTAAAAACGCGTGACATTCAACGTTCACCACGAGTATTTGAACGTTAAAAGTGCGATCTAGGAGTCACAAAAAAACATGGGGGATTCAAGACCACTGAACATTTTTGTGAACAAGCGTGCGATTTAACACTGAATCCCACGTTGGTAAACGCATCATGTACGTATTTTGTACACGTACATGTACAAAGTGGTCGTAAACTCTCAATTATCACCTACTTCGGTACATACATTGTAAATACGGCCTGTAGTCTTGAGTCGTACATTTCTACACAACTAATATGTACAAATATCGCTAAAACGGCTAAAGTTTGTATAATTTTCATAATTGATGCACAAAAAATGAAACAATAAATACCTCATCTTATCACAATTAAACTATATCACCAATACAGCAGGCCACCAACTGTGTCCATGGGACACTGACGACCCCGCTTTATGATAGACCTTTGTGATTATAAACTTTGTTGCAGACTAATCTTAAGTTAAAAAAAAATTGTTGGACCAACCAGGTTACCCCATATTCAAACTTGAGCCGTATTTTGTTCTGACTAAACCGCATATCAAATTTGGAGTTGATAGAAAAACAAATACTAAAGTTATAGTCCAGAAACCAAATATTTCACGCATTCTTATGTCCAACAGGGGCCATAATCCAGACAAAAATTGTTTGGACTGACCCCATATTGGAACCTGACAGTATTTTGTTGTGAATAAAGTACATACCAGGTTTGGAGCCAATCAAAAAACAAATACTAAAGCTATCATCCGGAAACCAAATATTTTACGTATTCTAAGTCCAACAGGGGCCCTAATTCAGGCAAACATTTTTCGGATCGACCCCATATTTGAACTTGACCTATATTTTTTTGGTTTCCCGCCGATAACTTTTGCATTTGTTGTCTGATCGGCTCGAAACTTGGTAAGTAGTTTAATGACAACAACATATAGGTCAAGTCCGAATATGGGGCTGGTCCGAACAATTTTTGTTTGAATTGTGTCCCCTGTTGGACTTGGAATATGTCAATTATTTGGTTTTCGGACGATAACTTAAGTATCTGGTTTCCGATCCACTCAAAACTTGGTATGTGGTTTAATGACAACAAAATAAAGTCAAGTTCGAATATGGGGACGGTCCAAACAATTTTTTTCTGAATTATGGCACATGTTGGACTTGGAATACGTCAAATATTTGGTTTCCGGACGATAAATTTAGTATTTGGTTTCCGATCGACTGGAAACTTGGTATGTGGTTTAATCACAACAAAATACAGGTCAAGTCCGAATATGGGTTCTGTCTGAACAATTTTTGCATGATTTATGGCCCTGTTGGACTTGGAATACATCAAATATTTGGTTTCCGGACGATAACTTAAGCATCTGGTTACCGATCGACTCAAAACTTGGTATGTGGTTTAATGACAACAAAATAAGGTCAAGTTCGAATATGGGTTCTGTCTGAACAATTTTTGCATGATTTATGGCCCTGTTGGACTTGGAATACGTCAAATATTTGGTTTCCGGACGATACCTTAAGTATCTGGTTACCGATCGACTCAAAACTTGGTATGTGGTTTAATGACAACAAACAAAATAAGGTCAAGTTCGAATATAGGGGTCGGTCCGAACAATTTTTGTCTGAATTATGGCCCCTGTTGGACTTAGACTACGTGAAATATTTGGTTTCCAAATGATAACTTTAGTATTTGGTTTCCGATCGGCTCGAAACTTGGTATGTGGTTTAATCACAACAAAGTACAGGTCAAGTTTGAATATGGGGTCGGTCCGAACAATTTTTGCCTGAATTCTGGCCCCTGTTGGACTTAGAATGCTTCGAATATTTGTTTCCGGACGATAACTTTAGTATTTGGTTTCCGATCAACTCAAAACTTGGTATGTGGTTTAATCACAACAAAGCGCAGGTCAAGTTCGAATATGGGGTCGGTCAGAACAATTTTTCCTGAATTATGGCCCCTGTTGGACTTAGAATGAGTCAAATATTTGGTTTCCGGACAATAACTTTAGTATTTGTTTTTTGATCGGTTTCAAACTTGGTATGTGGTTAATCACAACAAAATACAGGTCAAGTTCAAATATGGGATCAGTTCGAACAATTTCGCCTGGATTATCGCCCCTGTTGGACTTAGAATGCGTGAAATATTTGGTTTCTGGGCAATAACTTTTGTATTTGTTTTTCAATCAACTCAAAATTTGGTATGTGGTCTAATAACAGCAAAATACAGCTCATGTTTGAATATGGGGTTGGCCCAATAATTTTTTTTAAACCTTTTTTTTTTTTTTTTAAATTTTTAAAAAATTTAAGATTAGACTGCAACAAAGCGTATAATCACAAAGGTCTATCATAAAGCGGGGGTATCAGTGTCCCATGGACACATTTGGTGGCCTGCTGTTTTGATGATATGGTTTAATGGTGATAAGATAAGATATTTATTGTTTCATTTTCTCATGCATCAGTTTTGCAAATTATACAAACTTTAACCTTTTTAGCGATATTTGTACATATTAGTTGTGCAGAACTCTATGGCTCAGACTGCAGGCCGTATTTATCTACCGATCTTCACAAAACTTCTCAGAAACCTTTGTTATCACCATGTGATGAGAACAAGTTGTCTTGGATGATAAATTTGGGGGTGTGCATAAACAATGATTGAATTTGGCATATGGACATTCTTGGTAATGGGGGTGCAGGGGCATAGCCAGCCTGGGGTTGCGCTGTTTTTTGTTGGCTTTTTGGGCGTTTAAGGTCACATATTTTTTCACAATGGCTGATCATAACAGCAACATGGGGATAAAGTCAAGTTTAGTCAATCGTTTATACCCCATGTTGCCTATTTTAGAGGACTTCCACCCCATGCATTGGTGACTGGGTCATATTTTACCAGTAAAACAGAACTTGTTTACCACAGAAAACAAGCACTGCCTCATTTCCCAGTGTTCCCACGGGGACATAAAGCTAGTGTTTGGAGAGCTGGTACCCAACACTCGAATGTTCATTTGCTTTGACTCTCTTGTACATGCGTCTCGTATAGAAACGGTTAACCCATTTTTGTAACCAACTGTCAGTTATAAACTGGATAACGTCGGGTTATTCATGGCCACTCTTCAAGCAACCATGATATTGAAACTGCTGGAATTAAGCAGAAATTAGTCGGTAGTATGTATACACAAGTTCGTTTGTATACACACCACGGAATAGTTTCTGAAAATACTCCCTACTCACAGAAATTACCGATGTGGACATGATCATTAATGATATCTTGATTGCCATAGATGATGATCACTTGATATATATATACTGCTGTTTCGAGGTGTCATCTTTCTCCCTTTTCACCAATAGAATGCCAATCTCTATCAATATTATGGATATCTGGTTAACATCTTTTATAACCGGTTAGGTAGGTAATAAGTTATGAATGACTGATTCTGCTAATCGTTTCAGCAATCATCATTGTTACTTTATGGTATTAACAAATTTATTTTGAAAGCAAGTTATGTGAGAAATTTGTATATATCTAATCATCTGAACTTGACTTGTAAAATTAAATGGAATTAAATCATCAATAAAACAGCATTATTTCAGTTGACTTTGGTCATTTTGTCATTTCTAAAAATAACATCCCTTTTGAACAAAAAATAAAATCCATTTTCATAATGCAATTTGTGTAAGAAAAAAACAAAAAGTTGGTATGCATAATGGAGTTATGTTATCTGATTCAGTGATAATATGTGATAATTTTATATGTACAATATAAAGTACGTTACGTGGAGAGTGGGTTAATATTAAAACAATTGCTGAGTGGAAATTCCACCTGATTAAAATGTATTTGTGTACAAGACTACATGAGAAAGGCAAACATAGTTCAGTTAATTTACATCCTGATTAAACTCAAGAGGTTCATTGGCCGAAACTTTGCTTGACCCTCATATGCCTTATGGGAATGGGCAGTTATTATCTGAGTGGAATTTCCACCCTTCAAGTTTTTTAGTGATGATCATCTCTCCATACACTGCAGTTAGAGGATTGTCATTAAATCACTAACAAAGTGGCATTTCCACTTGAGTCCCTGAAAATATTCAACAGAATAGCATCAGCGAATCCAGCACAGGTTCAATCATTCAGCAACTTGAACCAGGGTATTCATTTGTGTGAATATTATAATTTATGGGTCAGTGTGAAGTTCTTGTAGAATTCTAATATTTTGACAGTAGTTATATCTCTTGAATTACCTTCACTCTTCAACATTTTTCAGAAGTTAAAAGTTCACTTCAGAAAGGTCACATTTGAAGACTGAACTGTCGAGTACTAGAACTGAACTAAATTTCATTTGACAAATTGTCAGAACCTGTTGCAGTTATGTCCTTGTTTATATGCCCCTTCAAAAATAGGACGTATATGATAAGGTGTTGTCGGTCCGTCTGTTCGCCTGTTCACATTGGGTTCCAAGACAATAACTATACTTGTGAGGTCCAATTCCATTTTTGGTATGTGGGCCTTATAATCAGGAATTGCAGATCAAGTTTGATTTCAATATTTTTCCATTCTTCTGTTGTAGAGTTATGGCCCTTTATTGATTTAGAATTCACATATTTGAAGTTCTGGGTAACTTCCTTTACATTTAATGCAGCTAACTTGGGTATTTGCATTGCGATTTGTCATAAGGACAGAAAATACAGATCAAGTTTGATTTTTATTGTTCCATTCTTAAGTTATTGCCCTTGATGGACTTGCATTAATACACATATATTTCAAGTTTCCAGATAATCTCTCCCTTTATATTCACTATATCAGATACATGGTCTCATGTATTAAAGTTTGTGCATGTTTTTATTTCTGATGCTCTCTCAAATTATTGCAAAATGCTGCTAACATTATTTTACCGTAATTTTGTGATTTTATGGTATATTAGACCAAATTTGTTATCTACGGATTTCCGTAATATTTACGGCATAATTTTCTGGTCCCCCCTGCTGCCAGCTTATTTTACAGTAATTTGGTGATTTTACGGTACATTAGACCGTATTTGTCACCTACGTATTTCCGTAATATTTACGGAAATATGCATTTTACGGTACAGTTTACCGTAATAATTTACAACTGGGTATTCGTTAAATTCACGGAAATCTGTTATTTTTACGGTACAATGTCCTGTATCATTTTACGGAGACTGATAATTTTTACGTTACATTAGACCGTATCTGTTATCTACGGATTTCCGTAAAATTTACGGTACTTTTTTCTGGTCCCCCTGCTGCCAGCACTTTTTACCGTAATTTTAACGGTACTTTTTTTGACAGTGTATTATACGATATTTTTTGCATAATTTACACTTGAATACAAAAAGCAAAGTGAAGCGCGGAACATATCTTTACTTGTTGCCACCCAAGGAAGATATGATACGGTTATTTTTCGCTTAATAGACTCGGATACGGGGAACAACATGAAACGGGGAACATATCTTTACCACGCAAGGGAGATATGATAGGCTACGCTGATTTTACAAGCAATACACTTGAATATGGAGAACAACGCGTTTGAACAAGTCGGGTCAAGGAATGGTTGAATGTGTGAATATTGTATGCGAACTCGCTTCTGCCTCTGTTACCAGGGCGAGGTTGAGATAAATGATTGAATGCTCCTAATTCTAAGGCTGAGAACAAATTTTGTGCGTAATAACGCGGAATATATCTTCACTTGTTACCACCTAAGGAAGGTATGATCCGGTATTGTTTGTCCATAATTTACATTTAAATAGAGATTATTACCATTATGTGGATGTACAAAATATGTATCCGAGTCGAGCTCCGGGTTCTAAGGGCAGATCACGACGAGTTGAAGACGAGTCGTGATCTACCCTCAGAACCCGGAGCTCGACTCGGATACATATTTTGTACATCCACATAATGGTAATAATCATTTTATCTTACAATATATTGGGGATAAGTCAAGAATGTAGACGAATATATAACGAACTATTTATTCGTACGGATGAACAAAAAGAAAAAAAAATGGAACTCACACGAAAGGAACGTGCTTGTATCCGACTCCCTGATACAAACATCTGTATCAGGGAGTCGGATAGACTACAGTTGCGGAGTTAATACAGACAAAAAACATGTTGATTGTAAGATAAATGCAGTGAACAACGTGAAATGCGGAACATATCTTTACTTGTTCCCACCCAAGGAAGATATGAAACGGCGATTTTATAGATGGGTGCGTCATTAGGAGCTAGGGGGGCCACTTGCCAAATAATAAATCTATCTGTAAGACGTACGCGTATCTCGATCAATTTTATAATTCCCATTTAACAATTAGGATAAGCGTGACGCTAAATTTTACGTTCCCATGACGCGATACACATTGGTACGGCACTTAACGTAACGGAATAAGAATTAGTCAAAACTGAAAGCCGCTTAGAAGGAAGTAATCTACCGAGCATGACGGCAATTTGACGAAGTTATATGAAATATTTAATGAAGTGTATGTTTATGCCGACTAAAAGAATTCCAACGAAAGATGTCGTACCAAGTAATGCGCGAAAGGAAAGTATAAAATCGGATTTTCAGGAATTATCGCGAAAAGGGAAGACGGTCTGCAATGTGGTACGGGAGCTAATTGAAAAAATAAACAAACGCGAAACACATATAAAATTTCTTAGAAAATGTCAGGAAGAAAATATAACCCGCGAGGATTCAGAGTGAAATAGAATATGACATCGGATGTCAGTGGAAGACGAAAATCGGAACATGAAAACCTTTTAAATGAAACATTAGAGAGACTGGTAGATATTACGCGATTAGAATTCGAGGAACAGTTGGGTCTTCTGAGGGATGAGTTTGCGAAGTTAAAAACTTCGATAAAAAGATAAGATCGCGGGACTGGGTAAATCAGACGGTACCGACCTAACTGGAAAGAATGTATCGCCGTCGGAAATAAATAATGTGTTAAAAGTATTAGGAATAAAATTACAGAAGAAACTTCCCGGCCACACTGATATCGCAACACACAACATTGAACTGAGAAAGCAAGGGTGGGTTTGGATTGCAAAATGTTAGAGCTGATGGAAATTGCTTTTATAGATGCATCAGCAAAATCTGTACAGGCGATGAAGAATATCATCATGATTCATGTAATACGGAAACGAGTAATGGAGTATATGGAACATCACGCGAAAATAATGTCTAAATATATAGATGGGCCAGTATCAGGATTCATAAGAAACAGATCAAAAACGAATGGTAGTATTGAGAGCTGGGCAACAGATGAGGATATAATAGGCTTGGTGAATATGCTGGGAATAGGGATTCATGTATATTGTAAGTATGGTCAAAATTGCAGGTGGGTGCTATTCGAACCTGAAAAACCGATGAGTACAAATGAATTAAATTTCTATCTCTTTTTGAATGATTCTCATTTTCAGGTTGCACAAATGATTGGAAGTATGAAAAAGACAAATGGGCCTAAAATAATCAAATACAAATACTTGCAGTCACAAAATATTTCCGCGTTCCGTAGGGATGAACCAAAACTGAATCCCCGGAGTTATTCAAAAAAAAAAATACTGACAAAAAGTCTGAGAAACCCTCCAAAAAGGACGAATCTGTGAATCCCCGGGGTTATTCAAAACAAATTACCGACAAAAATTCCGAGAAACCCTCCATAAAGGATGAATCTGTAGAAGTTAAGAATAATAGCGATGATCAAAATTACATTTATGTAGATATAAAGAGTAAAATACTGCACTATGAAACTAAAACAAAACAGGAAAATAACGTGTTTAATTTATCCGGTAAGAAACTAACAAAACACCAAAGAATATTACTTAAAAGGGCTCTCAAGTTTGTCCCAACGGAAAGAACTTTGGATATAGCGAACCCTTATCGTTGAGATAAAAGAATGGGAGCGCAGAATGCGACTATGAGTATTTCCTAGACAATAAAACGCAATATATTAATGATACATTTAAAGAGCGCAACCCATGGGCTCCTAAAGAAGGTAGAGATAAGCACCTTGACCTTTATTTAGAGATAGTACGGGAAGATATTTTGAAGGGCATAAAAAAACGCGTGCGAAACAACATAACAAAAATGGAAGAGAAGGCTCTGAAAGAGGTTTTAAATGATAATACAATTGTCGTGCAACCAGCCGATAAAGGGTCTGGAATAACCGTTTTGGATGCAAGTAAGTATGAAAATAAGATCTTGATGGAGTTGGTGGACCAAACAACATACAAAGAAGTACCTGTAGATCTGACAGAGAAAATAACAAACAAGATTAAAAGCCAACTCAAAAAAACTAGAAAAAAAAACAAACTGATAGACAAAAAAGTATTAGCGTACATGATACCTAAGCAGCCAGAGGCTGGAAAAGTAAAAGGTAACCCCAAAATGCATAAAAATGAAGCCCCTTTAAGAACAATAATTTCGGGAATAAACCACCCAACAGAGAAAATAGCAGAAGTGATGGAGTCCGAATTAAAACAACACGTTGAGTCATTACCATCCTACATACGTGACACCACACATTTCTTGAACAGACTGGACTGAAAACCCCAACCACTCCCTGCAAACAGCATAATGTACTGTATGGACGTCAAGAAACTTTATTCAAGCGTCCCACGTAATGAAGGTATATTAGCATGTAAAAAAGCACTAGAAAACTCTAAAAGAAAATTATTCCCAACAGAGAACAGAGAAACTGTTTTGGACAATAACAATTTTTCATTTAAAGGAAGACATTATTTCCAAACGGACGGCGCTGCAATAGGTTCGAGATTTGGGATGAATTATGCGTGCACATATATGGGTGATTGGGAAGAGAAACTATCAAAAGCATCGAAGTACCACCCCCTTGAATAAGTACGGTACGTTGATGATATCTGGGGAGTATGGACGCATGGGTTGGAGTCTCTGAAACAATATCATTCTTTGGCAAATACGATACACCCAAGAATACAGGTTGATTTAAGGTGGTCTGAAAATAGGATAGAATTCTTAGACACGATAATCAAAATTGAAGACGGATTTCTTAAAACCGGTTTATATACAAAACCCACGGACACGTATCAATACCTGCACGCAACGTCAGATAACCCAATCAACACTAAAAGAGCGATACCATATGGAATAGCTTCAAGAGTAAAAAGAATTTGTTCCGATAATGCTGAATATGAATGCCACAAAAATGATATAAAACAACACCTGCATGCCAGAGGTTACGACGAGAAGTTTGTAAGCGAACAACTAAAAAACGTCGACCAAATCGAGCGTTACTTGAAAAACGATCCAACAAATCAACCGGTGAAAGAGTCCCGTTTGTGGTCACGTACTCGCGGCGCCTTCCCGACATCGGGAAAATAACGCGGGAGCGGATGCCCATTTTACACCATCAAAACGCATGAAGTTGGCATTCGAAAAACCTCCCCTGATTTCGTACAAAAGACTGAAATATTTGGGAAATACTATAGTCCACAGCAAGCATAATAAAATGTTCAACAATCAAGGGACAGATGCGATAGATAGATGCGAGAGAAATTGTGCAATTTGTGGGTTTACGCTCCAAACAAAACAATTCGCAGACAAGAACGGAACGGCCTACTACATAGGCAAAAAAATCACCTGCATGTCCAGGGCAGAAATATGATTCTCCGCGACAAGTGAAATGAAGTTGTGTACGTGGGAGAGACTGGGACAAAATGGTATGAGAGAATGCAAAACCATCAGAGTAGAATAAAACTTGAGGTTATGAATGAACCGATACCACATCACTTTCTGACCAAAAACCATAGTATAAACAATTTTAAGATTATTGGGATTGAACAAATTAATTAAAATTATACAGCTTATCGGAGGGGTCGTGAAGCATTTTGGATTAACAAACTTCAAACACTAGAACCCAATGGGCTCAATAGACAAGAATAATTCCAAATATTCTCATTTATAAACTTGCGAAATGGGTGTGGGGGGGGGGGGGGGATATAAATTGGTGTATAGAGCAATTACACCTAAAAGCGCATTCGTGTTGAACATAGCGTGTATATATTGTGAGAGTATGATCATTGTGTATATTTCAGTGCGTACATTATGCGTATGGGGGGGGGGGGGGTAGATGGGGTGCATAGAACCCTAGCCTACGATTGTCAGTGTAGATATTATAGCAGGGACTGCTCTTAGATCAGTGGTGGAAGGCATATATATGCAGCAATAGTGGGTGGGGAAAAGATATTTATACACCCTGGAAGGAGCGGGCGGGGGTGGGGTGGGGGGTGGAGGGCGGCTCTGGGGGCTTTATTACTACGCAAGGAAGGTAAAAAGATTCTATTTTTCATCAGCGGTACTGATGTCTGATTGACATGGGCTGGGTATTGGGCCAGAGATATGGAGGCGCGCTTTTAAATGATTGAATGATTCTAGCCAAGGAGTGGTTGGATGTGTGAATACAGTATCCGAACTTACTTGCCTCTGTTACCAGGGCGAGGTTTTAGAAATAGTGTTTAATTCATATTTGCTTTTTGCGTAATAACGCGGAACATATCTTTACTTGTTGCCACCCAAGAAAGATATTAAACGGTATTTTTTGCATAATTTACACTTGAATACAAAAAGCAAAGTGAAGCGCGGAACATATCTTTACTTGTTGCCACCCAAGGAAGATATGATACGGTTATTTTGCGCGTAATAGACTCGGATACGGGGAACAACATGAAACGGGGAACATATCTTTACCACCCAAGGGAGATATGATACGCTGATTTTACAAGCAATACACTTGAATATGGAGAACAACGCGTTTGAACAATTCCGGTCAAAGAATGGTTGAATGTGTGAATATTGTATGCGAACTCGCTTCTGCCTCTGCTACCAGGGCGAGGTTGAGTTAAATGATTGAATGCTCCTAATTCTAAGGCTGAGAACAATTTTCACTTGGTACCACCTTAGGAAGATATGATCCGGTATTGTTCGTCCATAATTTACATTTAAATACAGTGAACAATGTGAAATGCGGAACATAATGTAAAATGGTGGCAAGATCACCGGTGGCAAGATCACCAAGTCCCTATTTTATTCTAGCCGTTTGCTGATAAGAAAAAAATAGACGTAACATTTCTTTACAATTTGAATGGAAAATCCCGTTTAGGAAGACCATTTCAAATTCCGTACATTTCTAAACTGCACTCGATCTCGCACGTCATGCCTCACTTCGAAGTTGAATTACGCACTTAAATCAAAATGACTTGTGAGAACATACCTGGCAATAATTCCTAAGAATCATTACAAACACATGCTGATATATCTCCATCCCCGAAAACACTGTGAATGAGTAAATTCCTTGTTTTATCACGGTAAAACGCTGAATATATTCGATTCTAAATACAGCATTTCTTTCGAATTTGTCTTGGAGTCTGCGCAGTGCAACTGTTGTAGAATTATTATATAATCCCACTCGCGTGACGTCATCAGAGACAGTCTGCGAACCAGGAAAGACTTCCAGAACTCTCCGGAACCTGTTCCAGCTGTGAAATTGAATACCACCACTCTGAGGCCTCATGTGACCGGGATTAACCAATTGGAATCAAAGAACCAAGGAGAAGACCAGCCTCTGTCTCTTTTTCAACAGGACCGCGAAAGCGTCAGTTAGCAATTTTCAAACAGTTTAGAATTTAAGTGTTTTCATCAGGAGTAACTGGTAAGAACCCTAGTATTTTATCCGCAACTTATTTCTAAAGTAGAGTTTTACCCAAACCCAGATTCTACTTTATTGACGTCGCCCACATTAGAACCAGTTTGCGGGGGTGACTTTGTAAACTTTTGCAAAGTTTCCACAGGTCACGAGGTCGGGGTTTACCAATTCCATTGTTGACGATGACAGCGGGAATTAATCCACTGACATCGTCAAATTTATCTTATTGATGCATTTGTAATAACCTTGGAAATCAATTGTTGGGTAATTTACCTAACATTGATTTCCAAATTTGTGATTTTTGTTCGCAGATTATAAATTCAAAAATGTTTGTTTTTTCGATCGGACTGTGGTAATATACTGCAGTGATCGAAATTATCTGCGATTTCAGATATTGGGATTTCAAAATTATATGTGTAAAAAATGGATTTTTATGTTGGAAAATTACCGTTGCCACAATTTTCAGTTTTTGCGGAGGCGGGTTTTGTGATATGTGAAAATTAAAATTAATTGTGTATATATGTTCTGTGGCCGTGGATTAATTTCTTCGGATACAGATTTGATTGACATTAAATTTTCTGTGGCTGCAGTCTAATTTCTGCAGATACAGATTGATTTTTGAAATTTCTGTGGCTGTGAATTGAATTTCATAGATACAGAAAAATTTTGCTGTTGCTGTGGCATAGCCTACAGAGACAGTTATGGTATTGTAGATTGCTGCAGAAATTGCGCAAAATTTAATTTGCTGTTGTGGTGGCAACAAATACTACCAAGACAGTTTGTTTGTGAAAATTTTGCTTTGGCAGTAGCACAAGCTACTGAGACAGATAATTGATTGAATTTGAATATTTCATTGTTGCTGTTGATCTTTTAGAGATGCTACAGGAAGAACCTTGATTTGCATTATTTTGTAAAAATTGCCGTGACCATACCATTCTGCTAAGGATACGGTTTGTCTGTGGCAGTGAATTGATAGTATTGTTGTAATATTGTGAATTGTATTTTGGCTGTAGGCCACATAGTGCTCCCTTACCACAGGCCTAGGAAAGCTGAGGTTGGGAGGTTGACTTGAGTATTAGTCGGGATTAGTGAATTTGTGGATTTTTTTGTGGATATACTGGCTGCGTGCAGTATATATGTAGGCTCCAGAAGTACCAAAGGCCTAGGAAAGCTGAGGTACTGAGCAGACTAGTTCTGGGTAACTGTCAATTTGTCAATTATATAAATTGAATTTCATTGAGTGAGAAATAGAAATATGGCAGAGGAGAAGGTTAAAGTAAATTATGCCACATTTGGGGAATTGCAAAGAATACCCAACATAGGGCCGAAGATTGCCCTGGCAATAATAGAAAAAGGGCTCAGTATGGGACCCTTTCGAGGGAGGATCTCTCCTCGATACCCCATTTCAGAGGGTCAAAGGAGCAGTGGGGGATGATAGACTTCTCTAGGCCACCACCAGGAATTATTGTGAGCAATGAGGTGGATGTGGGCTTAGTTAAGCAATTGAAGAGTCAGGTGTTGATGGATTTTTCGTCGCATTTCCGGGCTGATTACCTCACCACCAACGGAACCGGTAGTCGAAAAGCCAGTGTTACAGGAGAGGTGTAATCCATACAATCCGGAAAAATCCTTGTTGACAACAAACTCGTCGCCATCTGAGGGTGCCCATACACCCTTGCAGAATCGGGTCTTACTGCCCTGATTTGGGTCGGATGGTGGCGACGGGAAGACGAGTGTAGACAAAGTAACTGTTGATCAGACCGGTTCAGAGAGGGTCCAGTCTGGTTGGGATTATCCCAGTCGGCTGGTCCAGGATGTGAGGGAACCCGGATACATGATAAAAAGTTAGCCAATACAGGTGGGAGTGAGTACCAGAGTGGTTGGAGAGGTGGTCCCCATTCCAATTACCTTGACAGTGGGATCAGGCCAGAAATCACGACGACATGTAATGGTAGAGGAGACTGTTGGAGGTGATGGGGTACCATTTGGGGTCCCAGGGCAGACCACTGAGGGTGTGCAGTGCAAGCTAGGTATGGAAATCCAGGCATGATAGGCCCCAACAGAGGCAGAGTAGGGGCAACCCCTGAAGTGTGGGAGAGGCCTGTACAGTCTAAGGTGGCCGGTTGGGAAATTCCTGGTTTGGGGGAGGTTTACCAGCAGGGTGCCCCCAATCCCTATGTAGTGTCAGACCTTAAGTCCAGGGGGAATGCAGTCCACAGTCGGGAACACACCTACTGCCCAAGGACAGGGTCACCTGGGTACACAGACACCTTAGGGCCCCAAGCTTCGCCAAAGTTGAACTGCCTGATACAGGCAGTAGGTGAAAGTGATGGTGCTTTTCGCGAGAGGGTATGGAGGTGGTCGGAGACAGGTACCCCAGTCGTGAACACAAGACCAGTAGGACAAAATGTGAATGAAGCCCGGAACTCAGACTAGGGGCCACAGGAGGCGTCGATTGCGCCAGGACTCACTGGGGCATCGAACATTCAAAATCAGGAGTGGGGTCCTGTGGTGGAACCAGCCGACTATGGGGGGGGGGGGGGGGGGCAGGGCATGTGGCCTATGTCCGCTCAGGTCGGTCGGGGCCCATAATGGCAAGCAGTACCCCCCCCCCCCCCCAACCGACTCTGCCGGTAGGTTACCAGCAAAGCCGGGCGGGGTACCATTCTTCCCCAGTGCAGTTTTCCGTGGATAACAGACAAGGGCCATATAGGAGGAAAACGCAGGTACCCAAGTCTATGCAGTATGATGGGTCGGAGCCGTGGCATTTATTTAAAAGGAGGTTTCAGGATTGGGTCCAGTATGAGGAGGTACTAGAGGAAAATGACCGGAAATGTCTGTTTGTGTTGTGTTTGAAGGGCAGGGCAGCGGAGCACGCTAACCTGTTGGCAGAACGTACCCAAAACATGACATGGGCCGAGTTGCTGCAGGGTATGGAGAGCCGATTCGGTTTCCATGACTTGCCAATAACTGCCCAGCTTCAGATTCAACAGGCTAAGCAGGGGCAAACGGAGGGCCTAGAGGAATGGGCCGACACCATATTGGCATTGGCTAATCGAGCTTTCCGTGATTGCCCTGCACATTTCATCTTAGAGCAGGCCATTATCAGATTTTGCCATGCCTGTAATGACATACGAACGGGGGAGGCAGCAGTAAATCAGCCCCCCACCACCATTGAGGATGCCATAAACAAGATCAGGTGGTATCAACACAATCAGACAGCTATCCATGGGCAAAAGAGCGATCGAATCAGACGCGAGGTCCGGGAAGTTGGTCCCTTTTTTGACGACTCTGATGAGGAGGAAGACCCTCCCCAACTTCGAGCGTTTAAACAGTCTGGGCGTGGTAGGCCAGCCAGGAGAGAGAAATGCCCAGGAAATAGGTCAGAGTTCAATAAAGGGGAAGATTTTTCCAAACGATCCCCCTCACCAAATTATATGAACTATGCCACTGAAATAAAGGGTTTGAAAGCGGAGTCGTTCGCTATGAAGACACAGATCGAGAAGGTCGAAAAGAAAGTGACTGGGAATGAGGAGGGACTAACTAAGCTCACATCGATGGTAGAAAGGAGAGAAGGGGCAGACCCAGGAACGCCCTAGGTCAAGGCCACCCTCGCCTGGTAGGACTCAGTGCTACTCCTGTTCAGGGTATGGGCATTTCCAGCGGAACTGTCCATCAAAAAATTCCCGAAACCAGTCGACTAGGGATCGGAAAGTGAGATTTTCCGATCAAGAGTCAAACTAGTAGGGCGGGGATCGCGAGGTCTGACCCCAGCCCATCATTATCGAAATGACCTCCCACATAATATCGTCAGTGATCCGAACGGGCTGATTACTATTCGGCACTGTAAACCGTCATTCTCTGTCCGGGTTGCTCTCCAGATAGGGACAGTGGAGACAACTGCGACCATGGACTCTGGTGCCATGGTTACAGTCATGTCCGACAAACTATTTGAGAAATTGAGACCGACTCCACCCATAATTAGGGAAGTGGCTTTCCAGACTGCAGAGAGGGGCAGTAAAATGGAAGGTTACTATGTGGGACCACTCGAGATTAAAATTGGGGATAGAGCATTCAGTGAATGCCTCTATGTGGCACCAATCGGCGACGCGGTCCTGCTAGGGTGTGATTTTCTGATTAAGCACGACGGACGAGCTTACTTCAGGGAGGAAGTTCTCTCCCTGGAGGATTGGATCGTCCCCAAGCTTTCTTCAGAATTTCAGAAATCAAGTGACCCTAAACTGATAGAGGTACCCGGAAAAGACTCTCAGGCAGCATCGGACTTGGGGCATCCAAAGAGTCTGGAAACTGATTTCAAGACGATCCAGACTTAGGTCCGGGGGAGATCCCCGCCACCTCCTAGGGTTGCCAGGGTGATGCTGTGTGAAGACACCGTAATTCCGGCAAACTCCATTGCATTGCTACAATGCAAGATGGAGCCGTCTGCGACAGACTTCATAATCGAGCCGATAGAAACTGAACCAGTGTTAGGGCTCCGATCAGTGCATGCGTGAAACAAACAGACTGTCGTGTGTGTGTTCAGTGTAAACAATCATAGTCTGTCATTGCGTAGGTCTCAAATCATGGCAGAAGCCCATGGGGTTGATGCCGTGCTAGACACGGAATTAAATTCACCAATGAGTAGTGAAGACCGCGAGGGAACTTTCGCGCAAGCGGCATCGGAACTCACTAACATTTTGATAGATGACACAATGCCCCAGGGTATTCATCAAGTGACCGCTTGTCTGACAGGAGATCAGAGTCAGAGCGAAACAAAACCAGAGTTGGGGAAACTGGCTCGGATTCCCCAGCACCTGAAAGACTTGTACGAACGCTCTAACAGGTTACTTAATGATTCCGAAGCTAAAGAGCTGGCGGATCTCCTGGTAAAATACCAGGGTGTATTCGCAAAAAATGAATATGACTTAGGCAATTTTAAAGAGATTCAACATGGCATAGACACAGGCTCATCACCGCCCCTACGCCAACAAATGAGACGCACCCCAACGTGCTTTGTGGACGAGGAGGAGGCCCACCTTAAAAAAATGTTAGAAGCCGGAATAATCCAGCCTAGCATGTCAGAATGGGCCTCACCCCAGTTCTCGTGAGGAAAAGGGACTCCACAGTTCGATGGTGTGTTGACTATCGACGGTTGAACGCCGTTACTCGGAAAGAGGTTTATCCCCTACCCCGTACAGACGAGTGCGTGGACGCATTATCTGGAAACTTGTGCTTCGGGAAGGCCGATTGTATGAGTGCATACCATCAAGTCTGGGTAAAGGGGGCAGATAGAGCGAAGACTGCCTTCAGTACAAAGTACGGGAGTTGGGAGTTTAAGAAAATGCCTTTCGGGCTCTCGGGGTCACCATATACCTGGTGACGGGTAATAAATCTCGTCCTTCAAGGTTTAAATTGGTCAGTGGCATTATCTTATTTGGATGATGTAGTTAGTCATTGGAGGTTTATCTGTGCAAGATCATCTTGGAAATCTCAGGAAAGTACTCCAGAGGTTTTCTCAATATGGTCTTAAACTTAAACCTAAGAAATGTGAGTTTTTTCAACAGAGCATTGAATTTCTTGGCCGGATAATCAGCAGAGAGGGTATTCAAATGAGTAACGAATCAAAGACTGTTGTTGGGAACTGGCCCGTACCAACACGCACGCGTGAAGTAGAAAGTATTTGTGGCCTTGTGAATTATCACAGGGCTTTCATAAAAAATTATGCGGAACTGGCCAGGTCTCTGTATGCCATCACTGGTAAAGCTAAATTTGAATGGACTGATGCACAACAGGGGGCTTTTGAAGCCCTTAAAGAGGCCCTAATGAGTCCACCGCTACTCGCTATGCCGAATCAGAAACATCCGTTCATATTGGACACAGACGCGTCAGATTTTGCAATCGGGGCGGAGCTGTTGCAGATTCAGGAAGGTACGGAACATGTCGTGGCGTACGGGAGCTTCGTGCTAACACCGCAGCAAGCCCGTTACTGCACTACGAGGAAGGAATTGTTGGCATCCGTAGGGTTTACGAGACAGTTTAGACACTATCTCCTAGGAAAACCCTTTGTGGTCAGAACCGACCATAGTAGCTTGCGGTGGCTGATGGGTTTCCGAGCGCCACAGGGTCAATTGGCCAGGTGGCTGGAAGAACTCAGCCAGTATGATATGATTATACAGCACCGCCCGTGTGCCAAACATTCAAATGCTGATGCCCTCTCGAGAATCCTTGTTGGGGGAAATTGCCAGAGATATGCTGCAGGTTGTAACCCCCCGGATTTACCCTGTGGTGGTTGTAGTTATTGTCAACGACTCCATAAATCATGGGCTAAATTCGAGGAAGAGGTTGATGATATCGGGCCCCTAACCCAGGGGTCAATCCAGTTTGATAAAAATGAAGACACTAAAATCTGTGAAGTTCAGGAGGCTAAGGTAGAAACCATTTTAAAACAAAAAACAAAAAATCCGCAGAGTAAAGTGGTTAATGGTGCAGAACCTTGCGAAACCTTGGAAACATCCCAAGATTGGGTGCATGTTGCAGAACCAGGTAGCCTGGGAATTCCCTGGGATCCAGGTGCTGCGGCACATCTCCAGTCATTGGGTGTCAAGAGCAATACTGCGAAACGCACAGAGAAAAATTCGCATCGAGGACCAGGGTCCCTTGGGGATCCTTGGGACCCCGGTGGGTCCAAAATTGAGACAGATAAAATAAGATCGGACCGCAAGATGGGTCAGCTCAAACCTGGTGTCTCGGGAATACCCTGGGACCCGGGGGGAAGGTTGGACTGATGACATGCCATGCCGGGGTTGCATTTGCCCGGATACAGGGTGGGCCCATTCTCAGCTTGCAGTGGCTTACCCTATTTCTCAGATAACGGCTGATCAAAATGCATCTTCACTATCAGACAATAATGACTCGATAAAATTAGCGGATGTGTGCACACTGGCTGAGTTGGGAAATGTCCAGAGGGGCGACCCAGACTTGGTTCTGGTTATCTCGTGGTTGGAGAGCGGGACCGATCCGGACCAAGGGGAGTTATTCTTAGCCAGTGCAGCCACTAAGTACATTTGGATGAATAAAAAGCAATTTGTCTTGCAAAATACTCTTTTAAACAAAATCAGGAAAACGGGGGTTAAAGTTCCGGTTATCCCGGGGAAGTTCTCCTCGGAGATATTAATACTGGCCCACGAAATTCCCGCTTCAGGTCACCAGGGTAAGGACAAAACCGGTGAAAGAGTCAAACGAGATTTCTATTGGTATGGCATGACCCAGGACATTAACTCTTTTGTAGCGGCTTGTCCACAATGTAATCAGGGAAAGAAGGCCAACCGCAAGGCTAAGTATACGAGTTAACCTCTTTCCATGCGGGAATTCCCATGGAGAGGGTTCATCTGGACTTCTTGGGACCCTTGCCCCAGAGTGACTGCGGGAATAAATACATACTGACGATGATTGACCAGTTTACGAAGTGGGTGGAATGCATTCCACTCCCTGACCAAACTGCGGAAACGACTGCGCGGGCAGCTGTAGATGAGTTTTTTGCGAGGTTTGGCTGCCCGTTACAGGTATTATCAGATCAAGGTTCGTGTTTTGAAAGTAAGCTTTTCCGTGAAATGTGTGAACTCCTACGCATTCATAAAGCGCGAACCACTCCGTACAGGCCTTCTTCAAACGGTCAGGTGGAGAGGCAAAACCGAACTTTGATGAGCACAGTGCGTTGTTTCGTGGACAAGAATCAGAAAGACTGGGATAAGTTCCTACCGCAGCTCGCCGGAGCAATGCGATCATCAGTACACAGACAAACAGACTTTACCCCGAATAAGCTCATGCTAGGTCGGGAGGTGAATCACCCCTCAGACCTAGTTTTTGGGTTTAAGGGTGAAGCCAAATTGAGCGAGGACCTTTCCAAATACGTCTTGGACCTGGAGCGCGAGACGAAAAAATCGCGCGAAATAGCCCGAAAAAGTTTGAAGGCCGCATGTGAGGTGATGAAGCGTGATTATGACTTGGCGGCAGCAAAATATGCCTATAATTGGGCGATCCAGTGTATTTGCTAGATACAGCGGCCAAGAAAGGGAAGAACAGGAAATTATCACCTTTCTGGAGAGGGCCAGGTATCATTGCAGACGTTATCACTCCCTATCTTTACTCGGTGCAGTTTCGAAATGAGGCAAGGGTGGTACATCATGACCAATTAAAGGCCTGCAGGGATCGCACGTTCCCTCCGTGGCTGACCAAATGCTTGGAAAAGTTTAAAGAGACGGGAGAGGTATCCGCCCTAAAGCCGTCAGAGGTTTTCTGTCTGTGTAGAAAAACCTACCGGTTCATGATTCAGTGTGACTTCTGCAATGAATGGTACCACGGGCAGTGTATCGAATTAACCGCGAGGGATGCAGAACAGATGGAGATTTATCGCTGTCGTAAGTGCTAGTTCTATGTTTCAGAAAATGGACAGACGTAGCGATACTGGTGAATGCTGCGATGAAACTGGGGAGTGGACGGGTGCTGGTGAATCACCGGTACCCGTAAAGGAAGAGGATATACTAGAGCTAACCATTCCGGAGGCAGATTGAAGACAGCTGCTGGATCCAGACAACGCCACCGAGGTGTGGTGGCAGACAGGTAAGGTCGATGCCTCCTCAGGAGAAGACTCTCCTGGGGAAAGAAGTGTGGGCCTCGACGATAGAATAGAGGAGGTGTGGGAGATGGAAGCGGCCGGGATTCCCCAGCTGCCAACACAACCCTCATCCTCCCAGTTGAAGACGGAGCAACAGTTGGAGGGGCTGAATGCAGCAGGTAAGCTTTGGCCATCTGCTCCAGATTTTATGGCCAAGTTGTTGTCAACGAGTTGGCCACAAGAGAGGCAGATGTCCTTTCTCTTGGACCAGTACGGATTGGCCAAGGGAAGGGGCATCAGGAAGTGGATGACTGCCATCACTTCTCTGGCATTGGAAAACTGGCAGTGCGAGGATTGGGCCTTGAAGAACGTCGGCCCAATACCGCAGCGTCAAGCTAGGGTAAGGAAGGCGGCATCGACCAAGAGTTTCTCTAGGGAGTCCCTGGAGGAATCTTGTAATCGTGATGTGCGGTTGAAGGATCCCGAGTTCGTGCATAGGGATAACGTTGGACCCGCCGGAAAATTCCCTTCAGGTACGCCTATTCCTATGTATGGGCAAACGGAGAAGCCAGAGGAGGTAGCCGCTGAGGCTGGACCGACTCCGGTCCCAGCGGAGAAATCAAAAGGGTCCGAGTCAGATAGTAAGCGGTGCCCCTTTGAGAATTGCTAGATAACGGACCATCACTTGCCGACCCATTTTTGGAACCCTGATGCAGGAAGGGGACCAATCTCGGCAGAGTGGCGGACAAGGGCCCATAATGACCTATTGGTTTTTGCGGGGGAATTATCCCCTGCAGAAGACCAGGGGGAGGTGTCCGAGCTGGACCGCCTGGAGAATCTCCGGGCATTCTTGAACAGACACCCAAATCCACATACCATACCCCTGAAGGCAACAGTTTCGGAGGAGGCAGCAGTTACGGTATCTGCTTATGCTGAGGATCTGGGGATATCCCAGCCCTCAGGGGGGATTTAGTATTGCCCCAAGGATAAATTCTGTGGCCTGTCTAATCCACAAGCGAGTGGTGATCCACATACTAAACTCCCTACCAAAAGAGAGTCGAAAGGCCGCACTTGATTGCAAGGTGGACCGCTGACAGATCCAGATCATGAGATCCAGGATCCAGAAAGGTCAGATTCCGGAGGAGCAATTGCAGGAGGCAAGCTCGGAGATTTTTCCAGGCATGCGTCCTGAGGAGGCTGACCATGCAATCTCGGCAGCCTTAATTGTGGAGAAGGCGTTTGCGGCTGGGGATATTTCGGGCCTGAGTGATGCGGAACGGGTGGCGAGACAGTTGGAGAAGAAGAGGAAAAAAGAAAAACCTGTTCCAGCTGTCAAGGCATCAGTCTGGACTAAGTCGTGGGGAGAACTGACAAAAGAGTCTGTTGTTGCCCCCATGCCAGTGAAATCCACTGGTAGCGGGGGACAACAGGGGAATAGCGAGGCTGGCAGGTCAGATGCAAAGCGGAAGTTGTCAGGAATATCGGTGGAGCCACCCCAAAGGCAAGAGCCACGTGAGAGTATTTTGCTCCTATGGGCTCTCAAGTACGACCCATGGGTGAGGCCTGTCGGGGTCTGGTGGCAATCAAACCTATTTTGCCCCCTCCTGGGCTTGGCCACATTCGGCCGTCACTGGCGCAGTTAGACCTGGCAGATGCCCTCCTGCATCTGGAGGCGCCCAGTGCGAGTCAGGGCCAGGGAAGGAGAGTGTTAGAGGGAATTGATTCCCACTTTCACTCAAACAGAATATGGCATGTTGGTAGGGGGACTTGTACCGACAGGGACCAACCCCAGGGAGCAAGGGGACCAGGGGCGTTTGATCGACCTCAGGAACCATATGTGATCCGTACGGTGGGTGGGGTGGATGTGGCATGTGACCCAGAGGAGTATCCGTCTGAGGTCAACTATGACTCCTGCTGGAAAGTGGCCGTGGGGTGCACCTAAGCAAGTACCACTTGCTGAGTCAACCAGGGGTTCTTCCCAGGTTCGAACAGCTGGTGAGAAACCCAACTGTGGTGGCGGTTGGGGAGATAGGTATTGACCGGACACTCACCCAAAATGCTGAGAAGGAGGCCAGACAGGATGACATTTTCTGTGACCTCCTGTCTCGGGTTAGGCACCTAAAAAGCCAATTATCCTGCATGTGCGTGGTCCACGGGGAGATCCTATGGACCTTGACGCAGGATATGCGGTATTGGCACATATAATAGGAGGTACTCTGGGGATCCAAATAAACATACGGGTACTCTTATTAAATTTTGAGAAAAAATCCCCCCTGTACTCTTCTTATTTGGGTCTCTTTATTGTATTTTATTTCATTTCAAATGATTGATTTTTATATAATAATCACTTCAGTGTAATTTTAAATAATTAATGACAGTCAAACAAAGGCTTTGGCATATTCTTTTGGTTCTTACAGGAGTAAACAAAGAATATTTTGGAAAATCAATCCATTTTTTCACCCCTATACTATTATTTAATTTTGAGGAAATTTCCACCCTGTACTATTATTAGGACCCGTATGTTTATTTGGACCTTAAGAGTACAGAGGTAGACCAACCGCTGCAGCTCCACTGTTTCAAGGGTCCACCGTGCATGGTGAAAGCCTGGGAAGCTCACAGGCCAAACACCTACTTCAGTGTAAATGGGGGTTGTGCGAATTTTGCAGTGGTGCAGCGGGAAGGCATCAGGTGTATTCCCAGGAATAGGCTCCTGCTGGAAACAGATGCCCCTTACTTTGGTATGAGGCATGGGCCGTCCACGCCGGCCCTTATTGGGTAGATAGCCAGGCTATTGGCCGCTATCCGTGGGGAACCGGTGGAGGAATTGTTGGCCTTTACAACTAGGAATGCCCGCTGGTTGTTTGGAATGTTGCCCCCATCACCCTAGACAGGAAATGGTGACTCACTATTTCCAGGGGGGAGGGGGTGCAAGGGGTGGAGGATAATCAAAAATTGTTAGGCTGGCGACCTGAGGATTAACCCTCAGGTCAATATTTATGAATTCCTTATCCATCCACTGTCAAAGGGCATAGACAAAAATCGGTTAGGACAGTATTCATTGAGGGCTCCTCTCATCCACCGGGGAATTCCCCAGTAGTAGAGCGGATGTCATGATTTCTTTTAGGTATTTATCGGGATCTTTTATTGCTACATATTTAGGTCACCCCATTTGGTATAGGGGATCAAAAGATCAAACTCTTAAAAGTTTGAGCGCACTCTTCTTTCCTGACTTCCCGGAAGTATTCCAGGTCAGTTGGGTTCCCGACACTTTTTTCTTTGGCATGATAATCTTTGGCTTTTTAAATTAAACGGGGAAGAGTGTTGTAGAATTGCTATATAATCCCACTCGCGTGACGTCATCAGAGACAGTCTGCGAACCAGGAAAGACTTCCAGAACTCTCCGGAACCTGTTCCAGCTGTGAAGATGAATACCACCACTGTGAGGCCTCATGTGACCGGGATTAACCAATTGGAATCAAAGAACCAAGGAGAAGACCAGCCTCTGTCTCTTTTTCAACAGGACCGCGAAAGCGTCAGTTGGCAATTTTCAAACAGTTTAGAATTTAAGTGTTTTCATCAGGAGTAATTGGTAAGAACCCTAGTATTTTATCCGCAACTTATTTCTAAAGTAGAGATTTACCCAAACCCAGATTCTACTTCACAACGTTCTCCTTGACCCGTTTTTGAAACTGCGCAAGCAAAGCGTATCACTGTATTAACATCCAAATTGCACAAAATGTTGTATATTCTTCCTAAATATTAATCAAAGTCGTCTTTAAAATGCATTCGAGTGTAAATGCATACTTTAGTGCGTTGCTAAACGCCATGTATTTTGAGAACTCTGTGTTCCGACAAAAAGTCGGGTTGGAGATTAGGTGACGTAATCCAACAAAATTTCCAACAAAAATTGTTGGAAAATCCCAGCTATAAAAAGCCGATGCAGACGACGTTCGACGCTTTTCATGCCAGGTGATTCCTTGCGAAAGCAACTCTAAGCAACCAAGTCTCATCGTTACTCTCAAATTGAAAGGTGCATATAAATGCTTTTGCATAATATGGGTTATTCCCAGAAATTGTGCATAATTCACACCCCAGTTTAGTCAGTTGGCTTTACGGAAACTGGAGGGAACAATGTTCCACAGAGTCAGCCTGAAGCAAGTCAAGGCCGTCTTTGTTCTTCCGGCTCTCAGAATGTAAACATTTAATCGGGATGTCCAAATCATGTATATACGATGAGTTAATTCTAAATTCCAAATAATTATCTCACAGTAATTTAGTGGATAATTAAATGCTGGCACATTCCAATTTTAACCCTTTCAGTTTTTCTGTCGTTTACCAGGGCATAAATTGTAAGACAATGGCTGCAATTTAGCTTTGTTAAGTGACTGAAAAGTGTCATGGTTGATTGGCGCCGACTCTGCGAGGTAAACTAAGACAGTTAATTTTTTATGTTAACCCCTCAACCACGCAACGCCTTCAACTCAATCATAAGCTGGTCATTCCAGTGTGTTCGATTGAGGTCATTGAACTATGTAATACATTTTAGAATAGAGTTAGGAGATAGATGTCATGTACTGGTGTAGTCAGTGAAAGGAATACTGAATCTCAATTAACTGTGTGCAATTTAACCCCTTTCTGGTATACAGTAGTTTGTTTTAATGTGATTAAAAACATAGTTCGTCACAGATATACCAGTTGTATCTAAACAGTAATTTTTACTATAGGTCTAAATTAAATAATTCCTTTTGCTGGAAATTAACCCTTCTCAAACCAAAGTACAAAAACAGTATAATCCGGTTTGGTAAAATAGTTTGAATTCCAGTCTATAAAATTACTAACCAATTTTTTATTGACAATTAGAATTGTTAAAACTATACAGTCAATTGAGATTCCAATAATTAAACTGGTAATTCCAGTACTCGTAAATGATAATTGAACTGGTGATTCCAGTGAACTTGATCACATTGCATAAAAATCCAATAACTAAGCTGGTGACTCCAGGAACTTAATTGGAATAAAAAATTGAAACTGGTTAGTCCAGTTGAAGTATTTGTATGTTGTTGACAACAACTTATTAAGGAAAAATCAATTGAAATTGTTGTACATACTTAAAAGGGAAAAAAATTATGGATGAAATAAAATAAATAATTTACTGCTGCAACATTGTCATTCCAATTCCTTTCAGATTTAATCATCCTGTACGATATAATAGAATCTCTTGCTGCCACCCCTGCAAACTCAAGTCAGATACCCCATTATAGTTTCGGTTTGGAGGGCTATCCCAAATAGCACCTCCATACCGTTACAATATCTTTACTTGTTGCCACCCAAGGAAGATATGAAACGGCGATTTTATAGATGGGTGCGTCATTAGGAGCTAGGCGGCGACTTGCCAAATAATAAATCGATCTGTAAGACGTACGCGTATGTCGATCAATTTTATAATTCCCATTTAACAATTAGGATAAGCGTGACGCTAAATTTTACGTTCCCATGACGCGATACACATTGGTACGGCACTTAAAGTAACGGAATAAATAAGAATTAGTCAAAAATGAAAGCCGCTCAGAAGGAAGTAATCTTCCGAGCATGACGGCAAATTGACGAAGTTATATAAAATATTTGATGAAGTGTATATATCACACTAGATAGACATAACTTTATTTTACAGTACCAAGGTGTATACATCAAAACATTAATCGACCCTGTGTTTGAACAGTGCATTTTAACACAAATAAGAGCAAAACATCTCATTGTATCATCTGTTCTTTTATCGGCAGTGTGTTGTCCAGTACAAAAATAAAATCTGATGACAAAATGTTCTCACCGTGACGGATATTGCACAATTCAGATCACGAGATAAATTGGTGGCCAAATGTGCTCCACATATCCAAGAATAAAGCCAGGGCATCAAAATTGTTCAAAACACAGCGACAGAGCTGCATGTGAGTAAATTCAAAAACTGTCTTCTAATACAGGTTGGTTGTGAATCATTATCGATTGCGCTGTGTGCTGTCAAGAAATGGATTACGCTAGTAGTATATAACGTACCTGATCGACCCCTATTACCCGAAGCTTTGCCGGTGCAGCTAGTGTTAAATTCCCATAGGAACCGGAACCATTGCCGGTGCAAAATGTCGGCACCATACATCTAGATCTGATAAATGGTGTACGCACTGCATATATAGTATGCCATGGTATGTATAGTGATATAATTAAACACAGGGCTCTGTGTATATAGTATGGGTTTGTGATGGAAAATTAATGGTGAAGATGGATTTTCTTGAAAGTTTTCCCCGCGAAACGGTTGACGTTGCTATTGACGTCGTGACATCATGATGCGCACGCGACGTCATAGAGATGCTGACCACTGTTATTGTCCACTATACAATCTGACATAACGTTATTCGGGTCAGAGGATGTCGGACTTCTTGTAGGGAGGTGGGGGAGATCTGGTAGTGGTATATATCCATGTTAGTATACTATTAGCCCCTGGGTCTTCATATTATCCTATGTCTGCTATAGCTATATCAAGCTGTATTGTGGGGATGGGGGTAATGCATGGTCGACCCGTGTGGTATTGCGAAATAGTCCTTGGTGGTTTAGATTGGCAGTATAGGATGAATGGTTGTGTTAGCCCATTACCCCCTTAGTACTATTTACCTACCGAATCCTTTGTATTATCTCATGGTTGGTATTGGTAGTTCGTAATGCTAGGTCAGGCAGTATTATAATCGTTTGTTTAGAACGGAGGCATAGGATGCATGGTATATACCCCTGTTGGGCCCCTGTTAGTCTTCGGCATTATTAGCCAAACGATTGCTTTGTATTATTCTATGACTGGTATAGGTAGTATGTTATGGCAGGTCAACTGGTATTATAATCGTTTGTTCAGAACAGGTGGCATAGGATACATTGTATATGCCGCTGTAGGTCCCATGTTAGCCCTCGGTATTATTAACCAACCGATTGCTTTGTATTATTCTATGATTGGTAGAGGTAGTGCGTTATGGCAGGTCAAGTGGTATTGTCGTGTGGGGTAGGGGTCATGCCTTGCAGTATAGAACAACAGTATAATATGGACGATATATACCTCTGTGCCCCCCCCAACCCCCTCCCCCGAAAGCCATTGGTACTACTACTAATCTAAAACTAATGCTTTATGTTCCCCGTGGGAACCCCGGGAAGTGAAGCAGTGCTTGTTTACTGTGGTAAACAAGCTCTTTTTCACTGGTAAAATAGGACCCAGTCACTAATGCTTGGGGTGCGAGTCCTCTAAAATAGGCAACATGGAGTATAAACGATTGACTGACCTTGACTTTATCTCCATGTTGTGGTCATGATTAGCCGTTGTGCAAAAGTATGTGACCTTAAACACCAATAAATAATAAATAAATGCTTTATATGACAGGCCTAGGTAGTATGTAGGATCAGACGTTATTGTGTGTGTGTGTGTGGGGGGGGGGGGGGGGGGGTGGTAATGCATGATAGTCTAGTGTGGTAGTATACTACGATCTAAGCCTTGTACCCCTACAGGTCCCATGTTAGCCCTTAGTACTATTAATCCACCTAATGCTTCATGTTATCCCATGACTGGTATAGGTAGTATGCATTGCTAGGCACAGGGATATTGTGGGTAAGGGTAATGCCTTATATAGCCCATTTATATGTACATGTATACAGGGGAAATCTGATTGAATATTTTGAAGGACTGGGCGAAGGTATAGCTAGGAAGTAGTGATACAAGTCAATATTAATGGATGACAGTTTTGTCAACAGTACTGGTACAAGGCGGCAATGGAACAAGCCTGCTGTAGAAGCTAATGATGGGACAGATAGACCATAGACCAGTAGTGGCCTTGAAGCTTTGGAGATAAGGTGGAAGCCGTTGGTAAGATTACATTAGACGTCATTGGTGGATTTCTCATGGCCTTAAACGACAAAAAAAATAGGTATCCCCAAATAATACAATACCAGGCCATAGGTATCCTCAAATACTGAAATGAGTCGACGAGCAATTGCTCGTTCGAGTGACTAGAACATATTGCTCGTCGACTCATTTCAGTATTTGAGGATACCTATGGCCCGGTATTGTGTTATTTGAGGATACCTATCGAGGATATCTTCTGGAGAATCCCTTTTTTGTCGTATGAGGCCATGAGGGCTATGTAAAAGCCCCCAATGAGGCCTAATTTACTATCCCTCATAGCCTCATTTTCTTTTGAGGTCATGAGGGACATGAAAAATCCCTCATTGAGGTATAATTTACTACGACTCTTAGCCTCATTTCAATATTTGAGGATACCTATGGACTGGTATTGTATTATTTGAGGATACCTGTGGAGAATCCCTTTTTTGTCGTATGAGGTCATGAGGGCTATGTAAAAGCCCCCAATGAGGCCTAATTTACTATCCCTCATAGCCTCATTTTCTTTTAAGGTCATGAGGGACGTGAAAAATCCCTCATTGAGGTATAATTTACTGCGACTCTTAGCCTCATTTCAATATTTGAGGATACCTATGGTCTGGTATTGTATTATTTGAGGACACCTGTCGAGGATACCTTCTGGATAATCCTTTTTTTTGTCGTATGAGGCCATGAGGGTTATGTAAAAGCCCTCAATGGGGCCTAATTCACTATCCCTCATAGCCTCATTTTCTTTTGGGGTCATGAGGGATATGAAAAATCCCTCAATGAGGTATAATTTACTACGACTCTTAGCCTCATTTCAATATTTGAGGATACCTATGGCCTGGTATTGTATTATTTGAGGATACCTATCGAGGATACCTTTTGGAGAATCCTTTTTTCGTCGTTTGAGGCCATGAGAAATCCCCCAATGAAGTCTAATGTAGTCTCACCAACGGCTTTCATCTTATCTCCAAAGCTTCAAGGCCACTACTGGTCTATGGTCTATCTGTCCTACCATTAGCTTCTACAACAGGCCTGTTCCATTGCAGCCTTGCACCAGTACTATTGACTAAACTGTCATCCATTAATATTGACTTGTATCACTACTTCCTAGCTATACCTTCGCCCAGTCCTTCAAAATATTCAATCAGATTTCCCCTGTATACATACAAACGGGCTATATATGGCATTACCCTTACCCACAATATTCCTGTGCCTAACAATGCATACTACCTATACCATTCCTGGGATGACATGAAGCATTAGGTGGATTAATAGTACTAAGGGCTAACATGGGACCTGTAGGGGTACAAGGCTTAGATCGTAGTATACTATCACACTAGACTACCATGCATTACCGCCCCCCCCCCCCTCCACACACACACACAATAACGTCTGGTCTTACATACTACCTAGACCAGTCATATAAAGCATTAGTTTTCGATTAGTAGTACTAATGGCTCTCGGGGGGGGGGGGGGGCACAGAGGTATATATCGTCCATATTATACTGTTGTTCTATACTGCCAGGCATTACCCCCATCCCACACCACAATACCACTTAACCTGCCATAACGCACTACCTCTACCAATCATAGAATAATACAAAGCAATCGGTTGGTTAATAATACCGAGGGCTAACATGGGACCTATAGCGGCATATACAATGTATCCTATGCCACCTGTTCTGAACAAACGATTATAATACCAGCTGACCTGCCATAACGTACTACCTATACCAGTCATAGAATAATACAAAGCAATCGTTTGGCTAATAATGCCGAAGACTAACAGGGGCCCAACAGGGGTATATACCATGCATCCTATGCCTCCGTCGTAAACAAACGATTATAATACTGCCTGACCTAGCATTACGAACTACCAATACCAACCATGAGATAATACAAAGGATTCGGTAGGTAAATAGTACTAAGGGGGTAATAGACCAACACAACCATTCATCCTATACTGCCAATCGAAACCACCAAGGACTATTTCGCAATACCACACGGGGCGACCATGCATTACCCCCATCCCCACAATACTATTTGATCTAGATATAGCAGACATAGAATAATATGAAGACCCAGGGGCTAATAGTATACCAACATGGATATATACAACCACTACCGGATCCCCTCCCCTCTACAAGAAGTCCGACATCCCCTGACCCGAATAACGTTATGTCAGATTGTATAGTGGACAATAACAGTGGTCAGCATCTCTGACGTCGCGTGCGCATCATGACGTCAATAGCAACGTCAACCGTTTCGCGGGGAGAACTTTCAAGAAAATCCATCTTCACCATTAATTTTCCATCAAAAACCCATACTATATACACAGAGCCCTGTGTTTAATTATATCACTATACATACCATGGCATACTATATATGCAGTACGTACACCATTTACCAGATCTAGATGTATGGTGCCGACATTTTGCACTGGCAAATGATGCACCGGCAATGGCTCCGATTCCTATGGGAATTTAACACTAGCTGCACCGGTAAAGCTCCGGGTAACAGGGGTCGATCGGGTACCTTGTATACTACTTACGCTATTTTTAGTACGTATGTAAACAAGACACCACTATAGTGTCCTATATAAGCACAAATTGTTTTGTATTACAAGTGCAGGGTAGAGCGGGTTCCCTATGTATCTGCCGTTGGCGAGATTGGCCATTCCGTGGTGGGTATGTTAAATCCGTTAGGTGTGGTGCGGTTCAACCCATCAGCTGCCCGGCGCGCAGTTGTGGGCCGCATTAGCTCTAGACTAGGGCACCGAGACCAATGGGCCACATGATTCGACTCACTGCCTGGGGTCAGCGGATACTGCTAGAGTGTATCAGCCGGTGCTTGCTATAATGTACCAGCGGTCACAACTATAAGTGACACTCCAGGATGTGTGAGGGCAGTTGTATGCATCCAGCCACCAGCCCATAAGCATGTGGAAGGTTTTCCTCTTTTGCTCTAATTTTCTTTGCGATTACACTTAGCAGCAGGGAGGGTGCTAATATATTTGACAGACTTAATGAGATAGTTAACAAAACAAGAGAGCCGGGGCCGGCGAGGGTGGTGGGCCGTCCCATGGGCTCTTGTGGGTTTTTTTCAAGCTGTCGAAATTGGTATGCTCACCCTCTCTGCTGCTTCTCTTAATACTGGCAACAAGGCTGAACATTCCAGGAACCTCGCACCCATTCGATTTATATTTCTTGCTAAAGCTTCCAGTCTCATACTTGCTGTTGAAATAGATGCTTCGTTGATCGAGGACTGTAAAGTACTGGTTACCGTAGACACGATACCGCGCGCTCCTTCAAGAAAACGTTCCAGATTCATTTTAATATCGGTCTTCCATCTGCTTATCGTGTTATTCAAATGTGCCGCCAGAAAATCTAGCGTGTATGTATCGGCGCCACTGATTGGTTAGCGGAATGTGTTGATTGACAGGTTTTCAGTATGATACTCAATTAATTTAGCATCATACTATATTATTTGAGTATGATACTGAATTAATTCAGTATGATACTTAATTAATTTAGCTTCATACTATATTATTTGAGTATGATACTTAATGATTTTAGTATGATACTCCATTAATTTAGCATCATACTATATTATTGTGCACGATTTCATGAATGCAGCATAAATACAATAGCATGATACTGAAATCAGGTTCACGTACGGGAGGGTCACAATTGTTTTTTTAGTATGATACTCTAATAATTTGGCATGATGATATATTAATTGGTATGATTTCATAAATGCAGCATAAATAATTAAGTATGATACTTAATTATTTGAGTATGATGCAGAATTAATTCAGTATCATACTATATTATTTGGGTATCATGCTATATTAATTGAGTATCATACTCTATTATTTTAGCATCATGCTTAATTCACTGATCCTGTTCGTACGTCATATTAATGGCCATTTTTTCTTGAAAACCGTACAAGATGTTTGTAAAGAAATTCAGGGAAAACATCAATTTTCTGATCTTTTGATGAGTATCACTATTAACCACCACAAAAGGGGTTAACGCTTGGTTTTTTGAACACCTTTATTACTTACAAAAATGGTCCTCTGTGAATTCCACTTCTAACAAATGAGATTATTTTTATCTCTCGGGTATACATTGGGTGCTGTGTGTGTCCGAAAACAGCCCATTTCAACAAAATTACAATACTTTGCAGCCTGTAGAGGGTTTATATACGCTCACCGGGATATTTTGTCCATGCAGCTTGTAATGTCACACACAGACCTGCGAGTAGACAATTTTTCTTGAAAACCTGCAAGACGTTTTTTAGAGAAATCCACAGAAAATGGGAATTTTAAGCTTTTACGGGATGTCTCTCTTTAACCTGCCCAAAATGGGTTAAGACTTCGACTTTTGAACACCCTTACTACTTACAAAAATGTTTCCCTATCAATTGTGCACGCGATAAAAGAAGACACTTTTCTTTGTGGAGTACCCTTTGGGTGATGTTGGTGTCCGAATACAGCCCATTTTATCACAATTTTGACTTTTAGCAGTACGTGGAGGGTTAACAAATGCTCACCGGAGTATTTTGTCCATGCACTTTCTATTGTCACGCCAAGACCTGCGCGTGGCCAATTTTTCTTGAAAATCTACAAGACTCATTTAGAGAAATCCACAGAAAACATGATTTTTTTAGCTTTTGAGAGGTATTGCACTTTAACCAGCCCAAAACGGGATGAGGCTTGTTTTTTTTTTTAATACCCTTATTGCTTACAAAAACGATCCACTGTCAATCCCACTTCAAATAAATGAAGTTATGTTTATCTCTAATGTATCGTATGGTTGCTTTAGGGGCTCGAAAACAGCCCTTTCATCCAAATTTCAATATTTGGCAGCCCGTAGAAGGTTAACACATGCATTGCCTTATAACTCTTATCTATGAATTGTCGTATCACAGACAGGTCTAACAATGATGAATGTTTTAAAAAATCTACAAGATGCGCTTCGAGAAAGTGCCTATAAACCCTAATTTTAAGCTGTTTGCCAATTCTGGCGAAAAAATGGTTAAATCAAAAATTCCGGTTCGGTACATTTTTAGATTTTGTGTCCCTCTATGCGTATGCAAAAATTTGGTGAAAATCTGTTCGAAAATGGCTTCTGAATCGCATGGACAAAATGTGTGGGGAAACCCCTCCTCCCCCCCCCCCCACCCCAAAAAACCTAGACTTTTCCAGATGAGATTCCATGATTTTTCATGACCCCAGAGTGTCTGATGAACTGTTTTTAACTGTCTCACTGAAGTTCTTTTATTGATGTTATGAGAAAGGTGGGTATAATAGTCTCAAATGACTCAGTTTGATAGAAAAATGTTTAGGTAAAAACCATCATTAATGGTGGAGAGGGTTAATATCAATATCGCCGTCCGACAAGTTAATGACCGACAAAATGAGTTATGTTTGTTTGACACATGCCCACTAAGTGTGTGGCTATTTGAAAATGGTCCATTTTATCTCAAATGTATCCAGAATATTGATGTCTGGCAGCTTGCAGAGGGTTAACAAGTGCTAACATCAACATTTTTCCATGCAACTTGTAATGTCAAACGAAGAACTGCGAATGGCCATTTTTTCTTTAAAATCTACAAGATGTTTTCAGAGAAAGCTAGGGAGAACATGACTTTTAAGCTTTTGATGGGTTTGATTGTTTATCCAGTCCAAAACGGCAAAAGGGTTGTTTTTTGAATACCCTTATTACTTCCAAAAATAATTCTCAGTGAATTCTACTTCCACTTATGTTGATCCCTCCTCTTAACTTTGGGCGCTGTGGGTACACAAACACAGCCCATTTTATCAAAATTTTGTTGTTTGAGAACTTGCAGTGGGTGTAATGTCACACAAAGATCTGAGAATGGCCAATTTTTCTTGAAAATGTACGAGATGTTTTTAGAGAAATCCTCGGATAACATGAATTTTTAACCTTTTGAGGGGTATCGCTCTGTAACCGGCCCTAAACAGGTTAATACGTGGTTTTGAGAATACCTTACAAAAATTATCCTCATTGCATTCCACTTCCAATGAAGGAGGTTATGTTTATCTCGCAGGTACACATTGGGTGTTATGGGAGCCAAAAACAGCCCATTTTCTCAAAATGTCTATGCCTCTGGAGGGTTAACAAATGCTCACCGGAATACTTTGTCCATGCAACTTTTAATGTCACTCCAAGACCTGCATTTGTTGCAGAAATCCACAGAAAACGGGAATTTTAAGCTTTTAAGGGGTATATCTCCTTAACCAGTCAAAATGGGTTAATACCTCAATCTTTGAATACCCTTACTACTTACAAAAATGTTTCCCTATCAGTTTTGCGTCCGGTAAACGAAGTTACATTTCTCTGTGGCATTCCCATTTGTTGTTGTTGGCATCCAAAAACAGACTATTTTTTCAAACTTTTGACATTTAGCAGCCGATGGAGGGTTAACAAATGCTTACCGAAATAATTTATCCATGCAACTGGTAATGTGACATCAAGACCTATCAATGGCCATTTTCTCTTGAAAACCCTACAAGATGTTTGTAAAGAAATCCAGGGAAAACATGATTTTTTAAGCTTTTGACGGGTATCGCTATTAACCACAACAAAAGGGGTTATTGCTTGGTGTTTGAATACCCTTATTACTTACAAAAATGGCCCTCGGTGAATTTCACTTCCAACAAAGGAGATTATGTCTATTTCTCGGGTATACATTGGGTGCTGTGCATGTCCGAAAACAGCCCATTTCAACAAAATTACGATGCTTGGCACCCTGTAGAGGTTTAATAAATACTCACCGGAATATTTTGTCCAAGCCACTTGTAATGTCACATAAAGACCTGCGAGTAGTCAATTTTTCTTGAAAACCTACAGGATGTTCTTAGAGAAATCCACAGAAAATGGGAATTTTAAGATTTTAAGGGGTCTCTCTCTTTAGCCTGCCCAAAATGGGTTAAGACTTCGACTTTTGAATACACTTACTACTTACAAAAATGTTTCCGTATAGATTGTGTGCTCGATAAATGAAGAAACTTTTCTTTGTGGCGTACCCTTTGGGAGCTGTTGGCATCCAAAACCAGCCCATTTTATCACAATTTTGAGTTTTAGCAGCCCATGGAGCGTTAATAAATGCTCACCGCAGTATTTTGTCCATGCAACTTCTATTGTCACATCAAGGCCTGGGAGTGACAATTTTTTCTTGAAAATCTACAAGACTCGTTTAGAGAAATTCACGGAAAACATGATTTTTTTAGCTTTATGGGGGTATTGCTGTTTAACCAGACCAAAACGGGTTAACGCTTGGTTTTTTGAAAACCCTTATTACTTACAAAAATAATCTCCGGTGAATTCAACTTCCAATGAAGGAAGTTATGTTTACCTCTCGGGTATTGTTTGGGTGCTATGGGGGGTCTGAAACCGTCCCATTTCATCAAAATGTTGATGTTTGGCAGCCTGTGGAGGGTTACCATATGCATCGCCTGATATGTCGTGTGTATCAAAGGTCGTGTCACAGACAGGTCTAGCAATGATGAATGTTTAAAAAAAATCTACAAGACGTGTTTCGAGAAAGTGCCGATGAACCCCAATTTTTACAGTTTTTTGCCAATTCTGACGAAATAAGGGTAAATCGAAAATTCCGTTTTTAGATTTTGTGCCCCTCTATGCGTGTGCAAAATTTTGTGAAAATCGGTCCGAAACTGGCTTCTGAATCGTGCGGACAAAATGTGTGGAAAAAAAAAATTACAAAAAAAAAAAAAAAAAAAATAATAATCCGTAGAAAAACAATAGTCTTTTCCGCTGCAGCGGCGTGGGGGGGGGGGGGGGGGGGGTGATATCCTGACACTATCTTTAAACCTTAGATAATCGGCAGAAGTTGAAGTGAAAAGAAATCGACGGTGAGTAGGTTTTTTGGCGGGAAACGATTAACGAAAATTTGCCAATTAGACATTAAAATTGCACTTCACAACAAACACGAACCGTGTTCAGACCGCTGAAGGCAGCGACTTCTAATTTTCAGAACTTGTTCTAAACACCCTGGCGGACATTTTGGCATCTGTTGCAAGTGTCGAGGCCGCGTGGAGAACACCACGCATCGCGTGGAAAGTGAGAGTACTATTCGTCCGACTCTATCAGTTTGGAATGGAATTGTCTATATTTGAGTTCCTTGATTCTCAAATTGCATAATTATTGACTGGCTGATAGAGAACGCTTGTTCCGATGTACGACCCGACTGGTGATCTCTGATTCACCGGTGGGTTCGTGTATCGAATCGAGTGTGGTTTGACCGACAAATGAGCAATCGAACACATCTCATGTTTCAAATTTTCTGGTCAATTTTGAGGTCATCTTGATTGAGAGTGGACGCACTTTGAGCCATTTGATAAAAAAAATTTTGAGCTGACGCAACTTTGAGCCATTTGATGAAATTTTTTTGTTATTTTAATATTACTTCTTTTTTTGATGATGTTGAAATAGTATGCACTCCGAGCTATTTAGGATATCAAGCGTACTGTTGATTTGTTTATTCTGTCTCCTTGACAACAGAATTGTCGCAATGAGTGATAGACCAAAACGTGATTTAGCGACTATCAATTATCGAAAAATGCATGAAGGCATTTCTGATGATGCTGAAATTATTGATCATGATACAAATAATGAACTTCTTGCTAGTGGTGCTTCTGGTTCATCTCATGTTCCTCTTTCAACCACGAACGACTATAAACCTGACCTTGACATTGAAGGTGAATCCGATGACGACAGTGATGATGACGAGACTAAGGCTTTACTCGCCGAGTTGAAAGCTGTTTCTGAAGAGAAAAAACTACAAGAGAAATTACTAAAAAAAGAAAGACTAAAAAAACGAATAGCCGACACTAAGAAAGATGTTGCTAATCTGAAAGGTATGCATCGATCGAAGTCTCCTCACGAACTTTCCAAGTGTAAGGAAGGTGCTATTGTTAAACACCGTGATATTGACTTGGCTACACTCTGTAAAATGGAAGATTTGAACATTCAAACAGACAATAAATTAAAAAAGTTGGGATTTGTAAATGAATCCAAGGGTGCGGATTGTAAAATTTCGAAGTCTCCTACAAAATCTAAACTGTCTAAACGTAATAAGTCTGTTAAGAATGAACATTTCTTTGTAGATTCCGAGTCTGAATCCGACACAGATGACTCGTCTTCAACTTTAAGCTTAGGCGCTGATATTCATAGTTCTGATACTGATGTAGAAAAATCGCCCCTCTGCAATAAACGAAATTCCAATTCAAAAAGAAAGAAATTAAGGTCTGGTCTGGATACTAAAGGCAGTGATACAGTTTTACATCCTCAGAAATTCCCACATTCTACTCTTCAATTTGAGTATGTTGGAGCTAATTTAAAATTTAAGGATCTCACCTTTCAACAGTTTCTTGCAGGGGAGCTTGAAATTATTACAGCTTCTAAAATATCTTCTGCTGAGCATTCAGGGAGATTAGCCCTTCTCAAAAAAATTGCATATTATTATACAATTTATGATTGGAAGGCCTTGCTAAACTTTTATAGTGACTGGCTTCGACGTATTGAGCTTGGGCAGAATTCTTGGTCTGACGACCCAAGTTTAATTGAAACCCCAATTTTGGCAAAATATATTCGACCAAAATCCACTTTTTTAAGATCTACCGCACACAAAATGTTTGGGACTTCGGACAAAGCTGTATTCAACGTTTGGTTTTGTCGTGCTTATCAAAGGAACAAATGCTTCTTAAAAGCGCCTCATAAGGCTACAGTTAAGGGTCAGTTGAAAACAGTAGAACATTTTTGTGCTACATGCTGGTTAAAATCGAAAGACAAATTGGGTCATCCTGAATGTTCTTCGGTTTGTCCACATCAAAAATGACTAGATTTGTCAAACCTTGAATTAAATCCCATGGCAGAAGTTTTCTACCCTGAGTATCTTCGTCGAAGTCAGTTTCCGGGGACTGTTTTTAAATCTTCTGATGTTGATTTCTGTGATACGACAGAAACCGACTTAAGTAAAGGTGGTGAAATCAGCACTCAATTATATGCTTATTATGAGAATGATGATTTAGATCATTTTCATTCTCATGACCTTGATATCACTTATTTCTCTTCTTCTGACATTGATTTTCATAATTATGCATCAAATTTATATTCGTTAGAAGAATCGGATTGTATAAACCCTTTTAACAAGCAAGATTTTGAGGGGGATATTCTACCCAAAAGTCAGTCGACTGATAATACTCATTTAATTGAGTGCATGTATTTTGACAAATCTAATTTTATTCAAATTCATAACAATATTGTTCAGTCAGGTAAACACAATTTTGAAAATTGTATAATTCCTGTTATTTCTGGTCTTCATGTTCCTTTCTTTAGAACTGAGTTAATACATTATTCAGACTATGCTATATGTGATTTTATAGAATATGGATTTCCTATTGGCTACTCTGACAACCTTAAATTTCCCAAACACACTATTATTAATCACAAGGGAGCTCGAGATTTTCCGGATGAAGTTGAGAAGTTTATTAAAACAGAATTAACATATGATTCAGTTCTAAGCCCTTTTTCGGGAAATCCTTTTGCTACTCAAATCAAAATCAGTCCTCTAAACTCAGTTCCAAAGAGGAACTCTGTAGATCGCAGGATAATTCTGGATCTAAGCTTTCCACCTGGCTTCTCTGTTAATGATGGTATTTCCAAAAACAAGTATTTAGATGAACACATTCAGTTAAAATATCCCTCAATTGACAGCCTTGTACAATTAATTAAAACTTTCGGACAGAATTGTTTACTTTTCAAAAGAGATTTGAAACGAGTATATCGTCAAATTCCGATTGATCCAGGAGATCAGGAGATGTTCATTTAGTTGGCTTCTCTTGGAATAATCAATTGTATTTTGATAAAGTTTTATCCATGGGTCTCAGGTCGGCGGCATTTATTTGCCAAAGAGTTACTAATGCCGTCTCTTATATTTGCTCATTACATGGTTTGAGACTCATTAATTATTTAGATGATTTTGCAGGGGCCCAGTCATCAGATTTAGCTGGTAGGGATTACAAATTGTTAGAAAGCCTATTGTTCAGTTGTGGTTTAGAGGAATCTACTGAAAAAGCCTGTCAACCGTCAACCAAAATGGTTTTTCTAGGTATCTTGTTTGATACAGAGAATCTTACTCTTCAAATTACTTTGGATCGATTGGAGGAAATCTTGCAGCCGGTTGCTATGTGGAACAGAAAGGACAGAGCTAGATTACACGAAGTTCAATCCTTGTTGGGAAAGTTGAATTTCGTTTCTTCTTGTGTGAGGCCAGGACGCATTTTTGTTTCTAGAATTTTGTTTTGGCTTAGGTCTTTTGGCTCCAACATCCATACTCTACATGACATTCCAGAATTTGTTAAATTAGATTTACTTTGGTGGCAGGAATTTCTTCCAGTGTTCAATGGTATTTCGATTATGATGTTTGATGCTTGGTTTTCTCCCGATGGAATTATTTCCTGTGATGCTTCACTTCAAGGCTGTGGTGGAGTGTATGGTTCTCATTTTTTTCCATTCGGTTTTTCCAGTATTTATCCAAGAGATGGGTCTACACATAAATGAATTAGAGCTTTTAGCCATTGTTGTATCTCTCAAATTGTAGGCTCCCAAGTTGAAAGGGCAAAGAGTTTTGATAAACTGTGACAATTTTTCTTCAGTTTCCATCCTTAACAGGGGATCCACAAGGAATTCATTTATGCAAACATGCCTGAGAGAAATCTGTTTTGTTGCTGCTGTATTTGAGTTTGAAATTAAAGCTAAGCACATTCAAGGTTGTGATAACCGACTAGCGGATTATCTTTCCAGGTGGGATGAGAATTCTGATAATTCAGTTAAATTTTTTGACTTGTTTGAACATATAAATGTATGTGAAGAATTTGTTCCTTTTATTTTATTCAAGTTCGATCATCATTGGTGATATTTTCTTTTTTTACAGAATTGGAATTAATTTCCTTAAGGAAGGATGTTCACTTCACCATATCCAATGCCTTTGCTTCTGGAACTTATAGGAATTTTAGGACTTAGTGGAAAGCATATCTTTTATTCTGTACATACTTCAATTTAATTGCTTTTCCAGCTTTCTTAGAAAATTTGAAATGTTACGTACAATTTTTAAGTAGATCATTGTCCTCACCTTCTTCTATTAAGAATTACATTTATGGGGTTAAAATGTTACATTTGATTTCGAACATTCCTACAACAGTTTTTGATTCGTTCGAACTTGCGCTTATTTATCGCGGTTTGAATAGATTGAAAAAACATTGTGTTAAACAGGCATTGCCTATCACCCCTTCAATTCTTTTAGAGATTTTCCCACACATTCAGCAGGATAATTGCGACCATGTTTCTTTTTGGACCTTATTTCTTTTAGCCTTTTTTCTTATGATAAGAAAATCGAATTTGGTGCCCACCTCTGGTACTTTATTCGATTCAAATCTTCTGTTACTCAGAAATGATATTTTGGTTTCGGATGAATTACTTCTGGTGGTCATCAAATGGTCTAAGACTATTCAATTTGGACAAAAATTTTTAAAAATTCCAGTTTTAGCCATCCCAAATTCGCCTTTATGTCCAGTCACGGCGTACAAAAGAATGATTACTCTTGTACCTGGTAAATCCTCTGATCCCGTCTTTATGTCAAAGACTTCAGGCAAGGTTAAACCTCTTACATATTCCTTGCTACAATCTTTTCTGAGACGTATGATTGGATTAACTGGTCGAAATCCATATTTGTACTCATCTCATAGTTTTAGGCGTGGCGGAGCTTCCTGGGCATTTCAAGCTGATGTACCTGGTGAACTCATTCAATATATGGGAGATTGGGCTAGTGATGCCTACAAGAAATATTTACATTATACTTTAAAAGACAAGTTTTTTATTGCAACTAGAATGAGAGATTTAATCTTAACTTCTAACAGTGGTTCAGACTGAATCTCTCTTTCTTTTGTTTTTTCAGCAAAGAGAACTAGACAAGTCACTATCGTCTCAGATTCAATATGCAAGTATGTTTCCGACATTTATGACACAGCAGTGAAATCGTTCCCAGGATATAACATTGGTGGAATAACATATCTCATTAACTCTGGAAAACTAGACCTGTCAATTTATTCTCATGTTATATTTCATATAGGGACAAATGACGTTCAAAGAAAGACAGTGGCTCAAATCATCGCTGCTTATAATAATTTGTTAACACTAGTCAAATCTCATTCAAATGCACAATTTATTTTTTCTTCTATTTTGCCTCGCCCTGTAGATTTTGATTGCCTAGGAGATAAGGTCATTGAAATTAATACAAAATTAAAGAATCTTTGTTTAAGTAGGAATATTATGTTTCTTAAGTCCTATCGACCTTTTTTACATAAAGGCAAATCCAGTAGTGAGCTTTTCGCTCCAAATGATATGTTGCATTTAAATCTTGAAGGCACTCGTCGTTTAAGGTCCTTCTTTATTCAAGTAATTAATCACCTTAAATAATCACCTTCTTATTGTTCAATGTATGTAACTTTGTTTTCTCCTTTACTTTCAGATTTCCTTTTTATGCTTACACAGTTGGACTCCAACTGTGAGCCTACTGTTTGAATGAGAGGCATAAATAGGCCTCCAACATCCAGAGATTTCAAGGGAATATTTGATGGTAACGTGAAATCTTTGTTTCATACTTCATCTTTCATTTTGGTGCCTTCGGCTTGGCAGCCCTGAAAATTTTGTCTCCCAAATGATTTTCAGGCTATTTGTGATCAAATGCTTGATATTTCACATTTGATCACGGCATAGTCATAGATGCTGAAAGTTATTTTGAATCTATGAAATATTCTACCCATTACATTAGGATCATTAATAATTCACTTCCTTGAATGCATGCCCTCTAATCTACAGAGCCCCCTTAGCCGTGCATTTCATATAGTGCCTTCTATCATCTTATGATGATTTTATTTTGTAAGATCAATGTTTTCATTATTCTTGTCTATAAGCTTATGTGTACATTATTACTTCATGTATACTTTCAACATTCGGTTCAGTTGAAATGACCTCAACGCCTCAATAAATCATTGAACTTATTGCTTCTTGATTCTGTTCGCTTCCAGTCAATAATTGTCTATATTTGAGTTCCTTGATTCTCAAATTGCATAATTATTGACTGGCTGATAGAGAACGCTTGTTCCGATGTACGACCCGACTGGTGATCTCTGATTCACCGGTGGGTTCGTGTATCGAATCGAGTGTGGTTTGACCGGCAAATGAGCAATCGAACACATCTCATGTTTCAAATTTTCTGGTCAATTTTGAGGTCATCTTGATTGAGAGTGGACGCACTTTGAGCCATTTGATAAAAAATTTTTTGAGCTGACGCAACTTTGAGCCATTTGATGAAATTTTTTTGTTATTTTAAGATTACTTCTTTTTTTGATGATGTTGAAATAGTATGCACTCCGAGCTATTTAGGATATCAAGCGTACTGTTGATTTGTTTATTCTGTCTCCTTGACAATAGAATTGTCGCAATGAGTGATAGACCAAAACGTGATTTAGCGACTATCAATTATCGAAAAATGCATGAAGGCATTTCTGATGATGCTGAAATTATTGATTATGATACAAATAATGATCTTCTTGCTAGTGGTGCTTCTGGTTCATCTCATGTTCCTCTTTCAACCACGAACGACTATAAACCTGACCTTGACATTGAAGGTGAATCCGATGACGACAGTGATGATGACGAGACTAAGGCTTTACTCGCCGAGTTGAAAGCTGTTTCTGAAGAGAAAAAACTACAAGAGAAATTACTAAAAAAAGAAAGACTAAAAAAACGAATAGCCGACACTAAGAAAGATGTTGCTAATCTGAAAGGTATGCATCGATTGAAGTCTCCTCACGAACTTTCCAAGTGTAAGGAAGGTGCTATTGTTAAACACCGTGATATTGACTTGGCTACACTCCGTAAAATGGAAGATTTGAACATTCAAGCAGACAATAAATTAAAAAAGTTGGGATTTGTAAATGAATCCAAGGGTGCGGATTGTAAAATTTCGAAGTCTCCTACAAAATCTAAACTGTCTAAACGTAATAAGTCTGTTAAGAATGAACATTTCTTTGTAGATTCCGAGTCTGAATCCGACACAGATGACTCGTCTTCAACTTTAAGCTTAGGCGCTGATATTCATAGTTCTGATACTGATGTAGAAAAATCGCCCCTCTGCAATAAACGAAATTCCAATTCAAAAAGAAAGAAATGAAGGTCTGGTCTGGATACTAAAGCCAGTGATACAGTTTTACATCCTCAGAAATTCCCACATTCTACTCTTCAATTTGAGTATGTTGGAGCTAATTTAAAATTTAAGGATCTCACCTTTCAACAGTTTCTTGCAGGGGAGCTTGAAATTATTACAGCTTCTAAAATATCTTCTGCTGAGCATTCAGGGAGATTAGCCCTTCTCAAAAAAATTGCATATTATTATACAATTTATGATTGGAAGGCCTTGCTAAACTTTTATAGTGACTGGCTTCGACGTATTGAGCTTGGGCAGAATTCTTGGTCTGACGACCCAAGTTTAATTGAAACCCCAATTTTGGCAAAATATATTCGACCAAAATCCACTTTTTTAAGATCTACCGCACACAAAATGTTTGGGACTTCGGACAAAGCTGTATTTAACGTTTGGTTTTGTCGTGCTTATCAAAGGAACAAATGCTTCTTAAAAGCGCCTCATAAGGCTACAGTTAAGGGTCAGTTGAAAACAGTAGAACATTTTTGTGCTACATGCTGGTTAAAATCGAAAGACAAATTGGGTCATCCTGAATGTTCTTCGGTTTGTCCGCATCAAAAATGACTAGATTTGTCAAACCTTGAATTAAATCCCATGGCAGAAGTTTTCTACCCTGAGTATCTTCGTCGAAGTCAGTTTCCGGGGACTGTTTTTAAATCTTCTGATGTTGATTTCTGTGATACGACAGAAACCGACTTAAGTAAAGGTGGTGAAATCAGCACTCAATTATATGCTTATTATGAGAATGATGATTTAGATCATTTTCATTCTCATGACCTTGATATCACTTATTTCTCTTCTTCTGACATTGATTTTCATAATTATGCATCAAATTTATATTCGTTAGAAGAATCGGATTGTATTAACCCTTTTAACAAGTAAGATTTTGAGGGGGATATTCTACCCAAAAGTCAGTCGACTGATAATACTCATTTAATTGAGTGCATGTATTTTGACAAATCTAATTTTATTCAAATTCATAACAATATTGTTCAGTCAGGTAAACACAATTTTGAAAATTGTATAATTCCTGTTATTTCTGGTCTTCATGTTCCTTTCTTTAGAACTGAGTTAATACATTATTCAGACTATGCTATATGTGATTTTATAGAATATTGATTTCCTATTGGCTACTCTGACAACCTTAAATTTTCCAAACACACTATTATTAATCACAAGGGAGCTCGAGATTTTCCGGATGAAGTTGAGAAGTTTATTAAAACAGAATTAACATATGATTCAGTTCTAGGCCCTTTTTCGGGAAATCCTTTTGCTACTCAAATCAAAATCAGTCCTCTAAACTCAGTTCCAAAGAGGAACTCTGTGGATCGCAGGATAATTCTGGATCTAAGCTTTCCACCTGGCTTCTCTGTTAATGATGGTATTTCCAAAAACAAGTATTCAGATGAACACATTCAGTTAAAATATCCCTCAATTGACAGCCTTGTACAATTAATTAAAACTTTCGGACAGAATTGTTTACTTTTCAAAAAAGATTTGAAACGAGCATATCGTCAAATTCCGATTGATCCAGGAGATCAGGAGATGTTCATTTAGTTGGCTTCTCTTGGAATAATCAATTGTATTTTGATAAAGTTTTATCCATGGGTCTCAGGTCAGCGGCATTTATTTGCCAAAGAGTTACTAATGCCGTCTCTTATATTTGCTCATTACATGGTTTGAGACTCATTAATTATTTAGATGATTTTGCAGGGGCACAGTTATCAGATTTAGCTGGTAGGGATTACAAATTGTTAGAAAGCCTATTGTTCAGTTGTGGTTTAGAGGAATCTACTGAAAAAGCCTGTCAACCGTCAACCAAAATGGTTTTTCTAGGTATCTTGTTTGATACAGAGAATCTTACTCTTCAAATTACTTTGGATCGATTGGAGGAAATCTTGCAGCCGGTTGCTATGTGGAACAGAAAGGACAGAGCTAGATTACACGAAGTTCAATCCTTGTTGGGAAAGTTGAATTTCGTTTCTTCTTGTGTGAGGCCAGGACGCATTTTTGTTTCTAGAATTTTGTTTTGGCTTAGGTCTTTTGGCTCCAACATCCATACTCTACATGACATTCCAGAATTTGTTAAATTAGATTTACTTTGGTGGCAGGAATTTCTTCCAGTGTTCAATGGTATTTCGATTATGATGTTTGATGCTTGGTTTTCTCCCGATGGAATTATTTCCTGTGATGCTTCACTTCAAGGCTGTGGTGGAGTGTATGGTTCTCATTTTTTCCATTCGGTTTTTCCAGTATTTATCCAAGAGATGGGTCTACACATAAATGAATTAGAGCTTTTAGCCATTGTTGTATCTCTCAAATTGTAGGCTCCCAAGTTGAAAGGGCAAAGAGTTTTGATAAACTGTGACAATTTTTCTTCAGTTTCCATCCTTAACAGGGGATCCACAAGGAATTCATTTATGCAAACATGCCTGAGAGAAATCTGTTTTGTTGCTGCTGTATTTGAGTTTGAAATTAAAGCTAAGCACATTCAAGGTTGTGATAACCGACTAGCGGATTATCTTTCCAGGTGGGATGAGAATTCTGATAATTCAGTTAAATTTTTTGACTTGTTTGAACATATAAATGTATGTGAAGAATTTGTTCCTTTTATTTTATTCAAGTTCGATCATCATTGGTGATATTTTCTTTTTTTACAGAATTGGAATTAATTTCCTTAAGGAAGGATGTTCACTTCACCATATCCAATGCCTTTGCTTCTGGAACTTATAGGAATTTTAGGACTTAGTGGAAAGCATATCTTTTATTCTGTACATACTTCAATTTAATTGCTTTTCCAGCTTTCTTAGAAAATTTGAAATGTTACGTACAATTTTTAAGTAGATCATTGTCCTCACCTTCTTCTATTAAGAATTACATTTATGGGGTTAAAATGTTACATTTGATTTCGAACATTCCTACAACAGTTTTTGATTCGTTCGAACTTGCGCTTATTTATCGCGGTTTGAATAGATTGAAAAAACATTGTGTTAAACAGGCATTGCCTATCACCCCTTCAATTCTTTTAGAGATTTTCCCACACATTCAGCAGGATAATTGCGACCATGTTTCTTTTTGGACCTTATTTCTTTTAGCCTTTTTTCTTATGATAAGAAAATCGAATTTGGTGCCCACCTCTGGTACTTTATTCGATTCAAATCTTCTGTTACTCAGAAATGATATTTTGGTTTCGGATGAATTACTTCTGGTGGTCATCAAATGGTCTAAGACTATTCAATTTGGACAGAAAATTTTAAAAATTCCAGTTTTAGCCATCCCAAATTCGCCTTTATGTCCAGTCACGGCGTACAAAAGAATGATTACTCTTGTACCTGGTAAATCCTCTGATCCCGTCTTTATGTCAGAGACTTCAGGCAAGGTTAAACCTCTTACATATTCCTTGCTACAATCTTTTCTGAGACGTATGATTGGATTAACTGGTCGAAATCCATATTTGTACTCATCTCATAGTTTTAGGCGTGGCGGAGCTTCCTGGGCATTTCAAGCTGATGTACCTGGTGAACTCATTCAATATATGGGAGGTTGGGCTAGTGATGCCTACAAGAAATATTTACATTATACTTTAAAAGACAAATTTTTTATTGCAACTAGAATGAGAGATTTAATCTTAACTTCTAACAGTGGTTCAGACTGAATCTCTCTTTCTTTTGTTTTTTCAGCAAAGAGAACTAGACAAGTCACTATCGTCTCAGATTCAATATGCAAGTATGTTTCCGACATTTATGACACAGCAGTGAAATCGTTCCCAGGATATAACATTGGTGGAATAACATATCTCATTAACTCTGGAAAACTAGACCTGTCAATTTATTCTCATGTTATATTTCATATAGGGACAAATGACGTTCAAAGAAAGACAGTGGCTCAAATCATAGCTGCTTATAATAATTTGTTAACACTAGTCAAATCTCATTCAAATGCACAATTTATTTTTTCTTCTATTTTGCCTCGCCCTGTAGATTTTGATTGCCTAGGAGATAAGGTCATTGAAATTAATACAAAATTAAAGAATCTTTGTTTAAGTAGGAATATTATGTTTCTTAAGTCCTATCGACCTTTTTTACATAAAGGCAAATCCAGTAGTGAGCTTTTCGCTCCAAATGATATGTTGCATTTAAATCTTGAAGGCACTCGTCGTTTGAGGTCCTTCTTTATTCAAGTAATTAATCACCTTAAATAATCACCTTCTTATTGTTCAATGTATGTAACTTTGTTTTCTCCTTTACTTTCAGATTTCCTTTTTATGCTTACACAGTTGGACTCCAACTGTGAGCCTACTGTTTGAATGAGAGGCATAAATAGGCCTCCAACATCCAGAGATTTCAAGGGAATATTTGATGGTAACGTGAGTTCTTTGTTTCATACTTCATCTTTCATTTTGGTGCCTTCGGCTTGGCAGCCCTGAAAATTTTGTCTCCCAAATGATTTTCAGGCTATTTGTGATCAAATGCTTGATATTTCACATTTGATCACGGCATAGTCATAGATGCTGAAAGTTATTTTGAATCTATGAAATATTCTACCCATTACATTAAGATCATTAATAATTCACTTCCTTGAATACATGCCCTCTAATCTACAGAGCCCCCTTAGCCGTGCATTTCATATAGTGCCTTCTATCATCTTATGATGATTTTATTTTGTAAGATCAATGTTTTCATTATTCTTGTCTATAAGCTTATGTGTACATTATTACTTCATGTATACTTTCAACATTCGGTTCAGTTGAAATGACCTCAACGCCTCAATAAATCATTGAACTTATTGCTTCTTGATTCTGTTCGCTTCCAGTCAATAATTGTCTATATTTGAGTTCCTTGATTCTCAAATTGCATAATTATTGACTGACTGATAGAGAACGCTTGTTCCGATGTACGACCCGACTGGTGATCTCTGATTCACCGGTGGGTTCGTGTATCGAATCGAGTGTGGTTTGACCGGCAAATGAGCAATCGAACACATCTCATGTTTCAAATTTTCTGGTCAATTTTGAGGTCATCTTGATTGAGAGTGGACGCACTTTGAGCCATTTGATAAAAATTTTTTTTCCTGACCCTCCCACCCCTTTTTTTTTTTTTTTTTTTTTCGATTGTCATAAGCCACATTTTCAATTCCCATTTGTCTCCCAAATGATTTTCAGGCTATTTGTGATCAAATGCTTGATATTTCACATTTGAGCACGGCATAGTCATAGATGCTGAAAGTTATTTTGAATCTATGAAATATTCTACCCATTACATGAAGATCATTAATAATTCACTTCCTTGAATACATGCCCTCTAATCTACAGAGCCCCCTTAGCCGTGCATTTCATATAGTGCCTTCTATCATCTTATGATGATTTTATTTTGTAAGGTCAATGTTTTCATTATTCTCGTCTATAAGCTTATATGTACATTATTACTTCATGTATACATTCAACATTCGGTTCAGTTGAGATGACCTCAACGCCTCAATAAATCATTGAACTTATTGCTTCTTGATTCTGTTCGCTTCCAGTCAATAATTGGGCACTATTGTAGACTACTGTAGAGCAGCGATTGAGAATAAAGTCGGAGTTTTTTGTGCCAAATTGCCTAACCGGTTCCAAGGTATGATCTTTCGTCTGTACATCGCCCAGATCGCCTGTAGTTTATACCATTACAATACGTTGAAGTAGCCTTTTGTCATTTTCGCCACTTTCGACCCAGATTTGAGGGTACCTTCCTTCAACCCCAATTTACAGCGAAATCTAGCCATGCTCACAACCACACCCTCTCCCCGTCGGCCCGGGCGCTTCTAAAGATAGAAAGGTCAAAGAGGAGGGGTCCGTTAGCAAACAAACTGGGGCAGGTGTACTTGGTGAAAAAACAGCGGGGAGGGGGCACGTGTCATAGGTAAAATAAACAGCAGGGGGCAGGTGTCCTAGGTAAAATAAACAGCAGGGGGGGGGGGGGGGAAAGATGTCCCCGCTAAGTAATTTTAATAGCTGGCAGTTGTTCATGAGGCAGGTGTCCTATCACACTGCTCAGTGTTCCAAATTTCCTATGGTACTTGGCCTTGACGGAAACAACATTTCAACAAGAAACAACGGGAAACCTATTTGCAGTAAAGCTGCAAATATTATAACCGTGGCTACCCCCAGGACCACCCCAAACCCATTTATAATAAGAAGCAATAATGTAGAACACAAAACAGAAGAAATAATCTATCCGTTCCAAATTTTAAATAACGAGCCTTTTTCGAAGTAATTTAATTAACTCACTAATCCGTAATCAGAGTACAAAGCGTGCATGGTTTAATCATGAGGAAAGCTGAATCCTTTCAAAGCCTGTCAAACAGCCTTTGATTGGGCTAAGAGTCCCTCATAATTGAACATGTATTGACATATAATATATTGAATTAGCACCTTTTGCGTGAGTGAACAGTAAGCTAATAGCCTTCACTTAACAATGGAAATTGATGAACCAAGTTCATATACAAGAGAGATAAGAAACGGTACCCTTGGTACAGAGAACAGAGATTCAAGAGGTAAAACAGAACGCTTCCACATAGCTCTTACAGAGTAGTATATTTCCGGTAGGATTGCCATTTGGGCATCATGCACACGGTTATGAGGATCGTGTGAGTAGAAGACTGGCAGATTCAAGATTCAAGCTAAGTACTAGAATATATCATATTTACTAATGAGGTTCGGCTCCACTTTCACAGGGCGACGTTACGAATAACATATCAGTCGAATGGCGGATTCGAGCTAAGCAAGTATCATGTTTATTTACTAATGAGGTTCAGCGCCACCTCCACAGGGCGACGTTACGAATAGCATATATCAGTCGAAGAATTAAGTATTACTGAGGTAAAGCAGTGCAATTTTATTTAGACATAATTGTTAAGGGAGAACAATTAAATGAGCTGATAGCCGTATGAATATTCATGAGTAAACACCCCACTCCATTCCGGCCCCGACATTTTCTACAAGTACTAATCCGGGAACTGCAGGCTCATCATATTTCTCACATTTGTGTATTATTTATGGGTATGGCGGGCCATGTGATTTGAAATACATTGTATATATAGTCTATGAAAAATACTTGATCTTTGTAAATATTAATTAACCATCTTTGGACATAATTATACATAAGCAATAGAGCGTTATCCAGTCTTATTGTTTTTAATCAACTCTTCAGCCTGATGTGTCGGTAACTCATGTTTTTGTGACCTCTGTAAGCTGCCTTCTCTAATTGATGAATATTCCTCCCGCGATATCCATGGGTGTCGCATGAATAATACTCATCAGTTGGAAAGGGTTACCATTCACGATTAGTTCAAGTGGAATCAACTTAATCCCCACCCCTCTCACGAGCAGAAGACCTCGCCGGTTATAATATAAACATGTTTTTAGGACCATTACATGGACAGTTTAAAGCCTACTGCGATATCAGCGTTTCTTTCCCTCGTCCTTTCGTTGCATCACCGCAGTATTTCACCCGAGTCGAGTTCTGATGTCATGCAAGTTTGACGGACATGCTTTCAATTTTGTTATTGACAACAACATATTTATAATTTCGTGATTACTGATCGGAATTTTGAAAACGGCACACGCAATCGCGAAAGAGTTTTCTGAAAAACACGATTCTGCAAAAGGTTTTAGTGAAATTTGATTATTTTTTTTATTTTCAATTTCGAAGGCTCTTGTCGAAAAGGTGCTAATCACTGATCGTCCCAAACGAGATCAAAGACTGACGCCGTATATTAATAACAGACAGAGAATCTTCTAAGAATATACACGCTCAATCCTAAAATGCAATAAATCAAATCTTTTTTCAGGTTTTACGAGAGATATATGTCCAATTGTATCATTGAATCATGTTTAGGTATATGTGGGCGAGACATTTTCTATACGGACAAAATACAGACTAAATAAAATATTTGCCATTATTTTCCGCAGACGTATTTTTGTCTTTGCTTCTTGGGGAATTCCATGCTGCTAAATACAACGAAGGAGTGTTGTCTAATGAGGTCAGAACCGTCAGGTGGTCGGGTCCGACACCGCACCTCGAAGTAGATTTAGTGGGGGTGTCGATTTTACAAGTAATGTAGGCAGCGTACACGGCATGGGCTGTCTGTCTTTAATCCTATAAACAGGGTTAAGGCTTGGTTTTTTGAATACCCTTATTATTTATTTATTTATTTATTTATTTATTTATTTATTTATTTATTTATTTATTTATTTATTTATTTATTGGTGTTTAAGGTCACACACTTATGCACAATGGCTAATCGTGACCGTGACAGTTTTATAGGTGGAGGAAGCCGGAGTACCCGGAGAGAACCACCAAGCATCGACGAGCAACTGTCAGCTTCTCAACATTCTAACTCTGTTCAAGCTCCGCTCAAGCAGGGTTACAGAGGTTGAAGACATATGTACCATCGACGTGCAGTATGCCTTAGTACACGGCGTCATCGTGCCCCAGTAGTATGTCATGTTCCCCTTCAGGGAATATTTGGATGACCCCGGTGGATGACCCCGGAAGTGACGTCATATCACGTGACGTAGTGGCGCCATGTTGTGTTGTCATGGTAACCCGCGTGAGCGGCCATCTTGTGACGTCATCTCCATAGTGATACGTGGTGTGAGTGCGCATGCGCAGCGCGTGTCGTTAGGGTGATACGTGTTTCCGTCGTCCATTTTGTATACTAGAGGCCGCCATCTTGGTTTCTATGGTAGCACGTGGTGGCTATGTTACCCAATTTATCTGCAATAGTACGGGGTATGCTTTGAGGGTGTGTTCGATTGTAGAAGAGTAAATCTAATTACCACAAACAACCCGACAATCCTTCCAAATCACCAAAATCCACCCAACTTTTTACTATTTCGAATTCTTTCAGAATTCTCTGCTTCTATCTATATATGTAATAGTTTTCTCCTATCTGGCCATGTTCCTTTGATCTAGAGTATACTCCAGTAGCGTAGAAGAGCCAATTAGTTGGAACAGCTTTTCTTATTATTACTATATTTAGCTATTTCTGGTCTATTCTTGTTAGTTCTGACCCTGTTCCGTGTACTCTTGTTGTTTCATTTATATAGATCATTTATATAGATTATAACTAACCAATCAGATTGCTTGATTTCACATAATCTGTATGCAGAGTTATCTCCCCTTATTACAACGATGTCGTATCCGATTCTCATCACCTCTATATCCAATGGCCATATCCCATGGAATCCCATTTTTGGGAAACACCCGTGGCTATGGAATCTCTTTTTGTCGTATGAAGCCATGAGGGCTATGTAAAAGCCCTCAATGAGTCCTCATTTATTATCCCTCATAGCCTCATTGAATTTTGAGGTTATGAGGACCATTAAAAATCCCTCAATGAGGTATAATTTACTACGACTCTTAGCCTCATTTCAGTATTTGAGGATACCTATGGCCTGGTATTGTAGTATTCGAGGATGCCTATCGAGGATACCTGTAGGAGAATCCCTTTTTTGTCGTATGAGGCCATGAGGGCTATGTAAAAGCCCTCAGTGAGTCCTCCTTTATTATCCCTCATAGCCTCATTGAATTTTGATGTTATGACGACCATTAAAAATCCCTCAATGAGGTATAATTTACTACGACTGTTAGCCTCATTTCAGTATTTGAGGATACCTATGGCCTGGTATTGTATTATTTGAGGATACCTATTGAGGATACCTATCGAGGATACCTTTAGGAGAATCCTTTTTTTGTCGCATGAGGCCATGAGGGCTATGTAAAAGCCCTCAATAAGTCCTGATTTATTATCCCTCATAGCCTCATTGAATTTTGAGGTTATGAGGACCATTAAAAATTCCTCAATGAGGTATAATTTACTACGACTCTTAGCCTCATTTCAGTATTTGAGGATACCTATGGCCTGGTATTGTATTATTTGAGGATACCTATTGAGGATACCTATCGAGGATACCTTTTGGAGAATCCCTTTTTTGTCGCATTAGGCTATGTAAAAGCCCTCAATGGGTCTAATGTAGTCTTACCAACCGCTTCCATCTTGTCGCCAAAGCTCCAAGGCCATTACATGTCTATGGCATATCTGTCCTATCACTAGCTTCTACAGCAGTCTTGTTCCATTGCGGGCTTGTACCAGTACTGTTGGCTTCTGTTATTCTGCCCCATATCTCATCCATTACTTACTAGCTATACCTACCTCAGTCTCGACTATAACATTGATCAAGGTTGAATCAGATTTCCCCTGTATACATATAAGGCATTCCGTTATTGAGATTCCTAGGGGAGTCCGTAAAATTTGGATTCTTGCCCCCATGTCTGCAACCGGGCTAAAGTGCCTTGCCCAAGGACACAACGTGAGTCGTCCCGGACGGGAATCGAACTCGGGACCTCTAGCATAGAAGTACAACAGTCTACCACTGAGCCACCACGCTCCCTTGAATACCCTTAATACTATCATACATTATCCCTCATGAATTCTGAGTCTGATAAAAGAGGTTATGTTTACCTATTACATACCCATTTGCTGCCCGAAAACAGCCGATTTTATCAAAATGTTGACGTTTGGCAGCCTGTAGCGGGATTAACAAACGACTAGCGGAATATTCTATCTATGCAATTTGTAAGACCTGCCAATGCCCAATTGTTCTTGAAAATCGCCAACAAGCAGTTAGCGAAATCCACAGAAAATGTAAATTTTAAGCTTTTAAGGGGCGTCTCTCCTTATCCAGTCTAAAATGGGTTAAGTTTCATTCTTTTAAATACCCTTACTACTTACAAAACTGATCCTCTGTGAATTCTACGCGCAGTAAAAGAAGTTATGTTTCTCTGTTTTGTCGCATTAGTGATCCATTGGGTGTTCTTGGTGTCTGAGAACAGTCCATTTTATCAACATTTTGATGTTTAGCAGCTCGCGGAGAGTTAACGAATGCTCAACGGAATATTTTGTCCATGTAACTTGTAATGTCACACGAAGTCCCGTGAATGGCCATTTTTTCTTGAAATCTACAAGATGTTTTTAAAAAAATCCAGGGAAAACATGAAATTTTAAGCCTTTGATGGGTACTGCTGTTTAACCAGCCCAAACGGGTTGAGGCCTGGTTTTTTGAATACCCTTATTACTAACCAAAATGATCACCGTTCAATTCCACTTCCAATAAAAGAAGTTATGATTATTTACCAGCTACAAGTTGGGTGCTGTGAGGGGCTGAAAACACCCTATTTTATAAAAATGTTGATTTTTGAGAGCCCGTGGAGGGTTAACAAACGCTTATCAGAATATTTTGCCCTTGCAGTTTGTAATGTCTCACGAAGACCTGCGAATGACTAGTTTTCTCTTGAAAATCTATACGACATTTTTGGAGAAATCCACGTAAAACATGATTATATAAGCATTTGATGGGAATCACTCTTAAACCAGACCAAAACGGGTTAACACTTGGTTTTCTGAATAACCGTATTACTTACAAAAATGATCCTCGGTGAATTCCACTTCCAACAAAGGAGATTATGTTTATCTCTCAGGTACACAGTGGGTGTTGTGGGTGCCCGAAAACGGCACATTTTCTGAAAATTGCGATGCTTGGCAGCCTGTAGAGGGTTAATAAAAGCTCACTGGAATATATTGTCCATGCAACTTGTAATGCAGTACCAAGACCTGCGAATAGGCATTTTTTCTTGAAAACCTACGGGATGTTTTGAGAGAAATCCACAGAAAATGGGAATTTCAAGATTTTAAGGGGTCTCCCTGTTTAGCCTGTCCAAAATGGGTTACACTTCGGCTTTTGAATACCCTTACTACTTACAAAAATGTTTATGTATCGATTGTGCGCTCGATAAAAGAAGGCACTTTTCTTTGTGGCGTACCCATAGGGTGCCGTTGGCGTCCAAAAACAGTCAATTTTATCACAATTTTTCCTTTTAGCAGGTCCTGGAGGTTTAACAAATGCCCACCGCAGTATTTTGTCCATGCAACTTCTATTGTCACACCAAGGCTTGGGAGTGATAAATTTTTCTTGAAAATCTACAAGACTCGTTTAGAGAAATCCATGGAAAACATGAATTTTTTTAGCTTCATGGGGGTATTTCTGTTTAACCAGGCCAAAACGGGTCAACGCTTGGTTTTGTGAATACCCTTATTACTTACAAAAATGATGCTCGGTGAATTCCATTTCCAATAAAGGAAGTTATGTTTATCTTTCGTGTATCGTCTGGGTGATGTGCGGGCCTGAAACCGGCCCATTTCATCAAAATTTCGATGTTTGGCAGCCTGTGGAGGGTTACCATATGCATCGCCTGATATGTCGTGTGTATCAAAAGGAAGGATCATGCTGGACGAAATCTCGCATATTCCCGGTTGTTCCACGTTGTTCCCCGTTGTTGGAGCCGACGAACGCGCAAGGTTTTTCGTACAGGCAAAAGAAATAAACAAATACACGTCTTTCTGTTTGTCTTAACGACAGAGGAGCATAGTTGTTTCACGTTTTTCCCCTATTTTATGGTACAAAAGTTTGAAAGCGCGAGGGCAAGAGTAATGTGCCTCGTCGAATAGATCAGATATCGATTTTAAACCGCAGGGATCTTTATTGAGGCGCTTTGGTGTCAGAGGATAATTGTTGATAAAAACAGAAAGGGGAAGGGTTTTGTTGCACTTACTCAAGGAGGATAACAACAAACAAGCAAAAATGAATACTGCTTTAAGGGCCTATATAAGTAATGGAATTTTGTTTATTTTGAAATTCTCACCTCTCATATTCCTTAAATTCAGATTAAATATACACAAATTATACATCAAAATGAAGGTTGGTATGTATAGAACACGAAACACATATGTGATCAACTCGTAGAGTCGACTGTAGGCACCACTGGTTCCTGGAAGTCTGCTACCGTATTCGCACCAGAACTGATAATAAAATAATATTTCATCAGAACAACTTGTGGCCAAATGTGCTTCATATATCCAAGAACAAAACTAGGCATTCAAAACACATTTTGCATTTTGGAAAAGGACAACACTGTCTGCGTTTTTTATTGAAGATGGTTTCCATGCCCGACAGACATGCGCAAATCACTCGTTACCACGAATTACCAGATTAGCCATTGTGCATAAGTATATGACCTTAAACACCAATAACTAAATAGTTAAATAAATAATAAATAATATCATGCAGTGCAGTGCAGTGTGGAATATGAAGTGAGGCGTACCTTTCATTGTGTGTTTGGTTGGAGAAAGAGGCAGGGAGGGGGTGGCAAGCTCGGTAATTTTGTTGGGATAAATCAACCAATGGCGTGGGACACCGTGGAATTCACCGATGAAATGGGACACAGTGAGAGTGGAACTTATGGGCGGTTATTCGTGATAGTAAATAAAAATACACTTATTTTTTAGTTCATGCTGGAGAGGATTCACTGGAAATCGTATATCGACCACCGATACTTCTCAGTTATGCTCTGCCCCCATCCTATGAATTGCACTTCAGACTTCTAAAAAAAAACCCAAAACATCCCACTCATTCCCCGCCAGAATTTTGTCTCGCTAAAACTTATTTTTACTTTATTCACCCAACATCAAACATAACGACAACTAGAGGTTCTTCGCAGGGCCACCGGGAGCACCAGAGGGCAGGGGAAACCCATATTTTCTGGGCTCTTTCCCCAGGGCAGTATGCCAGCTATGCTCCCAACCACGCCCTCTCCCCATCGGCCTGGGTGCTACTTAAGATATAAAGATCAATGGGGGAGGGGCCAGTTAGCAAACAAACGGGGACAGGTGTACTTGGTGAACAAAACAGCAGGGGGGCAGTGTCCTAGGTAAAAAAAAAACAGCGGGAGGCAGGTGTCCTAAGTAAAAAAAAACACCATGGGGGTAGATGTCCCTGTTAATTAAGTTTAATAGGGGGGCAGTTGTTCATGGGGCAGGTGTCCGTATCCCATTGCCCAGCATTCCAAATTTTCTGTGGTACCTAGTATTGACGGAAACAACATTTCCACAAGAAACAACGGGAAACCTATTTGCAGTAAAGCTGCAAATATAAATTTGATTTTAGGACCATTCCGTGGACAGTTTAAAGCCTACTTCGATATCAGCGTTCCTTACTGTCGTCCTTTCACTGCATCTCCGCAGTATTTCATCTGAGTCAAGTTCTGACGTCATGCAAGTTTAGCCGACATGCTTTCAATTTTGTTATTGACAACTACATATTTATAATTTTGTGATTACTGATTAAATACCCTTACTACGTACAAAACTGATCCTCTGTGAATTCTACGCGCAGTAAAAGAAGTTTTGTTTAGCTTTCACATACCCATTGGGTGCTGTTGGTGCCTGAAAACAGTACATTTTATCAAAATGTCGATGTTTAACAGCCCGTGGAGCATTAACAAATGCTTAACGGAATGTTTTGTACATACAAAATGTGGGATCAGACAAAGACCTGCTAATGGTCATTTTTTCTTCAAAGTCTGCAAGAAGTGTTTGGAGAAATCTACAGAAAATGGGAATTTTAAGCTTTAAGGGGTATCTCTCTTTAACCAACCCAAAATGGGTTAAGACTTGGATTTTTTAACATCCTTACCACATACAAACATTTTCCCTATAAATTTTGCGTCTGATAAAAGAAGTTATGTTTCTCTGTTACATATCCATTGGATGCTGCTGGTGTTTGAAAAGAGCCCATTTTATCGAAACTTTGATATTAAGCAGCTCGTGGAGAGTTAACAAATGCTCACCGGAATATTTTGTTCATGCAACTTGTAATGGCACACTAAGACCTGTGAATGTTCAGTTTTTCTTGAAATCTATAAGATGTTTTTAAAGAAAGGGAAAACATGAATTTTTAAGCCTTTGATGGGTATCGCTGTTTAACCAGTCCAAAACGGGTCAAGGCTTGGTGTTTTGAATACCCTTATTACTTACAAAAATTATCCTCGGTGAATTCCACTTCCAATAAAGGAAGTTATGTTTATTTCCCAGCCACAGGGTGGGTGCTGTGGGGGCTGAAAACAGCCTATTTTATCAAAGTGTTGATATTTGAGAGCCTGTGGAGGGTTAACAAACGCTTATCAGAATATTTTGTCCTTGCAGTTTGTAATGTCACACGCAGACCTGCGAAGGACCAGTTTTTTCTTGAAAATCTACTCAACATTTTTAGAGAAATCCATATAAAACATGATTATTTAAGCATTTGAGGGAATCACTCTTAAACCAGTCCAAAACGGGTTAACACTTGGTTTTTTGAATAACCTTATTACTTACAAAAATGGTCATCGGTGAATTCCACTTCCAATAAAGGAGATTATGTTTATCTCTCAGGTACACAGTGGGTGATGTGGGTGCCCAAAAAGGCCCATTTTCTTAACATTACGATGCTTGGCAGCCTGTAGAGGGTTAATAAACGCTCACTGGGAATATTTTGTCCATGCAACTTGTAATGTCACACCAAGACCTGTGAATAGCCAATTTTTCTTGAAAACCTACAAGTTGTTTTTAGAGAAATCCACAGAAAATGGGTATTTTAAAGTTTTAATGGGTATCCCTCTTTAACCAGACCAAAATGTGTTAAGATCTCGACTTTTGAAAAAATACCGTTACCACTTACAAAAATGTTTCTCTATCAATTTTGCGTTCGATAAAAGAAGGTACCTTTCTCGGCGTTATACCCATTGGGTACTGTTGGTGTCCAAAAACCGCCCATTTTATCACAATCTTTACGTTCAGCAATCCGGGGAGGGGCAACTAATGCTGACCGGAATATTTTGTCCATGCAGCTTGTAATGTCACACAAGACCTGGGAGTGACCAATTTTTCTTGAAAATCTTCAAGACTCGTTTAGAGAAATCCACGGAAAACATGAATTTTTGAGCTTTTTTTTGGGGGGGGGGGGGGGGGGGGTATTGCTGTTTAACCAGCCTAACGCTTGGTTTTTTGAACACCCTTATTATTTACAAAAATAATCCTCGGTGAATTCCTCTTTCAATAAAGGAACCTATGTTTATCTCGCATATATCGTTTGGGTGCTGTGGGGGCCTGAAAACAGCCCATTTCATGACTTCCAATGTTTGGCAGCCTGAGGAGGATTACCATATGCATTGCCTAATATGTCTTGTGTATCAAAATGATGAATGTGTAAAAAAATCTACAAGACGTGTTTCGAGAAAGTGCCGACAAACCTCAATTTTGGTAGTTTTTTCCAATTCTGACAAAATAATGTTTAAACAGAAAATTCTGCTTAGGTACATTTTTAGATTTTGTGCCCTCTACGAGTGTCCAAAATTTTGTGAAAATCGGTTCGAAAATGGCTTCTGAATCGTACGGATAAAATATGTGGAATCCCCTCCCTCCCCCCCCCCCCCCCTCCCAAAAAAAAAAATAATAATAATCTGTAGAAAAACAATAGTCTTTTCCAGAGGGAAAAGCCTAAAAAAATAAATAAATAATAATTCGTAGAAAAACAATAGTCTTTTTCAGAGGGAAAAGCCTAACCAGACTTAATGATTCTGGAGAGTCATTGCTTTTCCAAATGAGATTCCATGTGTTTTCTTGACCCCAGAGTGTCTGATGAATTGTTTTTAACTGTCTCACTGAAGATCCTTTATTTATGTGATGAGAAAGGTGGGTATAGTAGTCTCAAATGACTCAGTTTGATAAAAAAATGTTTAGGTAAAAACCATCATTAATGGTGGAGAGGTTTAATATCAATATCGTCGTTCGACAAGTTAATGACCGAGAAAAGGAGTTATGTTTGTTTGACACATATCCACTCCACTGAGTGCTGTGGCTATTTGAAAATGTCCATTTTATCTCAAATGTATCCAAAATATTGATGTCTGGCAGCTTGTAGAGAGTTAACAAGTTCTAACAGGAATATTTTCCCATGCAACTTGTAATTTCACACCAAGAACTGCGAATGGCCATTTTGTCTTAAAAATCTACAAGATGTTTTCAGAGAAATCCAGGGAGAAGATGAATTTTAAGCTTTTGATGGGTATCATTGTTTATCCAGCCCAAAACGGGTTAAGGGTTGTTTTTTCACTACCCTTATTACTTACAAAAATAATTCTCAGTGAATTCTACTTCCACTTATGTTGATTTCTCCTCTTAACTTTGGGTGTTGTGAGTACGCAAACACTGCCCATATTATCCAAATTTTGATGTTTGAGAACCTGCATAGGGTTAACAAATGCCTACTGGAATATTTTGTGCATGCAACTTGTAATGTCACACTAAGATCTGAGAATGGCCAATTTTTCTTGAAAATCTACGGGATGTTTTTAGAGAAATCCTCGGATAACATGAATTTTTAACCTTTTGAGGAGTATCGCTCTGTAACCAGTCCTAAACGGGTAAATGCTTGGTTTTGTGAATACCTTCATTACTTACAAAAATGATCCTCGGTGAATTCCACTTCCAACGAAGGAGGTTGTGTTTATCTCGCAGGTACCCATTGAGTGTTATGGGTGCACAGCACAGCCCATTTTCTCAAATTGTCTATGCTTTGCAGCCTCTGGAGAGATAACAAATGTTTACCGGAATATTTTGTCCATGCAGCTTGTAATGTCACTCCAAGACCTGTGAATGGTCAATTTTTAAAAAAAAAATTTTTGGGATAAATCCACAGAAAACTGGAATTTTAAGCTTTTAAGGGGTATTGTATATCTCCTTAACCAGTCAAAAATGGGTTAAGACCTCGATTCTTGAATAACCTTACCACTTACAAAAATGTTTCCCGATCACTTTTGCGTCCGGTAAAAGAAGTTACGTTACTCTGTGCTATTCCCATTTGATGTTGTTTTGTCCAAAAACAGACTATTTTTTCAGAAGTTTGACATTTAGCAGTTCATGGAGGGTTAACAAATACTTACCGGGATAATTTATCCATGCAACTGGTAATGTGACACAAAGACCTATCAATGGCCATTTTCTCTTGAAAACCCTATATGATGTTTGTAAAGAAATCCAGGGAAAACATGAATTTTTTAAGCTTTTGATGGGTGTCGCTATTAACCACTACAAAAGGAGTTAACGCTTGGTTTTTTGAATACCCTTATTACTTACAAAAATAGTTCTCGGTGAATTCCACTTCCAACAAAGGAGATTATGTTTATTTCTCGGGTATACTTTGGGTGCTATGCGTGTCCGAAAACAGCTCATTTCAACAAAATTACGATGCTTGGCAGCCTTTTGAGGGTTAATAAACGCTCATCGGAATATTTTGTCCATGCAACTTGTAATATCACACAAAGACCTGCGAATAGTAAATTTTTCTTGAAATCCTACAAGATGTTTTTAGAGAAATCCACGGAAAATGGCAATTTTAAGCCTTTAAGGGGTATCTCTCTTTCGCCTGTCCAAAATGGGTTAAGACTTCGACTTTTGAATACCCTTACTACTTACAAAAATGTTTCCGTATAAATTGTGTGTTCGATAAAAGAAGGCATTTTTCTTTGTGGCGTGCCCATTGGGTGCTGTTGGTGTCCAAAAACAGCCCATTTTATCACAATTTTGACTTTTAGCAACCCGTGGAGGGTTAACCAATGCTCACCGAAGTATTTTGTCCAAGCAACTTCTATTGTCACACCAAGACTTGCGCGTGGCCATTTTTTCTTGAAAATCTACAAGACTCGTTTAGAGAATTCTACAAAAAACATGAATTTTTGAGTTTTGAGGGGTTTTGAGTTGTAACCAGCCCAAAACCGGTTAACGCCTGGTTTTTTGAATACCCATATTACTTACAAAAATGATCCACGGCGAATCCCACTTCCACCTGAGGAAAGTTATGTTATCTCTCGTGTATCGTTTGGATACTTTAGGGGCCCGAAAACAGCCCATTGCGTCAAAATTTCGATGTTTGAGGGTTACCATATGCATTGCATAATATCTCTTGTGTATGAATGGTCGTGTCACAAACAGGTCTAAAACTGATGAATGTTTGAAAAAAGTCGCACTTCTTCCAACGAGGGGTCATAACCTATGTTTTGGAAGCAAAAAATTAAAAAAATTAGTGATACGAGCATTTTTTTTCATGTGTCGTCTGCAATACCCCTCTTACACTCCTCCCCCCCCCCCCCCCCACTCCCGGTTTTTACGCCACTGCTGAAAAGGCCAGGAATTTAAGAAGTTTTTTCTATGTGTCTGAGTGTTAAGCTAATATCGTGCCGAGTTTTATTGTCGTACACAAAGGTGTGAATTAAAATACTGATAGGCCGTTAGTAGTGGCGGGGGTGGGGGGGGGGGGTGGGGCAGGGAAAACCTTTTCTTATCTGAAAACGCCAGGAAAATTTGTTTCTTCAGTTACATTTTTGTGGTCAGTGAACATTAGACAATGTTCGAGACGAAAATCGTGGACTTTCGCGAAAGTGTTATCAAAAGTGTTATTTGGGTGTTTGGGGGCATCCACAGATCCAACACGCCAGGAATGCGCAATTTAATAAATGGATTTTCTTCAATAATTTAACGGTACTAACAACTTGAGGGCATGGAACCATGCGTACGCTTATGTGTAATTAAAAACTTCTGGATTCTCTAACTAGATTCTTTGGAGTGTTGGGCCTTCAGAGCATCGGACCTTCGGAGTATTGGGTCTTCGGAATATCGGACCTTAGGAATATTGGACCTTCGGAGTATTAAGTCTTCGGACTACTGGGCCTTCTGAGTATCGAACCTTCCAAGTATTGGACTTTCGGGGTATTGGGTCTTCGGAATAAAGGGACGACCCCGATCAACTACGGAAATTATGGTATATATAATTAATATCAGTTACCTTATCCATCTTCGCCACAAGAAGATTCTGAACTGATATTCAGGCACCCACTAATTTCGACGAGTTAGGGCGTTAGGGGAGCAAAGCTTTAATGAATGGCATTGAACATTGAAGAATATATACTACTCAAAGTTTGCTAAGCACCAAGTACATCCAACTACCTATTTTACGTTTTAGTTGAAATATTGTAATGAAAAGTGTATATATTTTTTATTTAATTATATCTTTAATGATTTAAGTACAGAAATTAAGATTTTATTTGTGTTTGACATTATTTTTTAGCTTTTGAATACGATACCCATGGAAAATGGATATTATTGGTAAAAGAGGAAATTTTTCAATATGCCGAAAAGTTGACGGAGCGAACTGGTATGGCTTCAATATCGAGTATGAGACCCATTTCTGTTAATTACAGCGTGACAACGCCTTCTCATGCTCCCAGTCAGGTTCCTGGTGGTCCTTTGTGGGATGTTGTTCCATTCTTGGACCAGCATGGCACCAAGCTCCTGGACACTTCTTGACTGGACTGGACGGGCTAAAATTGCAAGCTGCAACTCATTCCAGACATGTTCGATTGGATTGAGGTCAGGGGATCTTGCTGGCCAGTCCATACGCTCAATCCCCCCCCCTCCCCCTCTGTCGGTACTCCCCGACAGCATGGGCAACACGAGGATGGGCATCATCGTCCATCAGAATGAATCTATCACCCAGTGCACCTGCATACAATCTGACGTGGACATCCATGATCTCATCAATATACCGTTGTGCAGTCAATGTACCACGTTCAAGGACACAATGCTGTACGTCCATCCCAGCTGATTCCGTCCCAGACCACGATTGACCCTCGCCCATAGCGGTCATGCTCTGCAATGTTGGCTGCATGGAATCGCTCTCCTGGTCTTCTCCATACCCTTGAACGCCTATCTGTGTGGTCTAGGCCGCACCATGACTCATTTGTAAAAAGGACAGGTCGCCAATCCTCTCTGGTCCATCCAACGTGGTCTATGGCCATTTCATATCGTGCCTGGCGGTGGTTCTGGGACAGCGGAATGCGAATACATTGTCTTCTCGATCGGAGACCATCTTCGTACAACCTTGCCCGGATAGTCTGCGTCGAAACATTTACCCCGGATGCATTCTGAAGGTCACTGCGAAGCAGGTTTGCTGTGGCAAAGCGGTTCCTACGGGGCTGAATGATCAAAAACCGGTCTTCAGCTGCAGATGTTGCCCTGTCTCTGCCACCACCATGCCGTCTTACTGGTGTGCCATATGCTGAAATCTTGCCCAGGCTCTGGTGATCACCGCATGGTGCACACCAAGGGATTCACCAACCTGACGATGGGTAGCCCCTTACTCCACCATCCCTACAGCCCGCCACATTTCTCCTTCAGACAAATGTCTTCTCACATTGTCATTTGCCATATTCAATCATTAAATCACAAGGGTTTGTGTTGAAATAAAGATTGAATACCCTACACATGTCATGTACATGTAGACAGTACACGAAAACACCATGAAAATCAAGGAGTACATGCTTTCCATGACTGTCACGAAAAGTTTGCCTGTCAAGAGAGCTTATGTAAACACTGGGGACCATCTCAATACATTCCTCAATCATATCCACGAAAAATATCGCAAATATGTCACAAGCAAATTCACAATATTTGGTGCTTAGCAAACTTTGAGTAGTATATAATATGATTATTTTTCGATATTCGTATAGTATGTCGAGTAATTGCCTCGAGTATTGAGTATCGCCAGTACTTGGCTTCAGAGCGTGCAGGTACCGCAAAAACAGCCAAGTTTCGGCGGTAACGGTATCGGTTCAGGTCAGTGGCGTAGGAACCGGGGTGGGAGGTGTAAGGGGGGTGGGGGGTATTTACCCCCCCCCCCCCCCAAAAAAAAGAAGAAGTTGGTAGCCGATGTCACTGACTGATTTGACGCTCAACAGGTTAACATCTTCCTCTCTGACATACATTCTCCTATAAACACCAAAAATTAACAGCAACGATATCTTGATTTTTTCACTTGAGAAGCGAGGAAATGAGCTCTCAATAGTTCATATTTCACAAATTTTCCCGGAGGTGGTCCCCCGGACCCCACCAGCGGGAGGGGGATTCCCTTCGGGCTCGGCTACGCAGAGCGGGCCGCCAAAGGCGGCCGTGCTGTCCTCGACAAGCCCCCGTTTACAATACCCACCCCCACCCCCCCCCCCTCCCCAATATTATAAGCTTCCTACGCCCCTGGTTCTGGTTGACAAGCCTGATCGCAACTGCAAAACCGACACCAAATATTTTTTTAAAAAACAAACAATTTCGGAAGAAGTTTGGTATGTCAAAACGTTGGAAATGCATTTTCTAAGAGTATCCCTTTTCAAAATTGTGTCAGGAGAGTATCCTCCAGGCCTTGATCATCTTCCACTTCGTTCCCCACCCCACTCACGCACACACACACTTTCACATCCCTCCACGGTCCCTACAAGAATACCGTTCCTATACGTTTCGATGGTTTGACACTTCTACATTGCTCAGAAATTCCAGAGATCTCTGCAGCTCGTTCAGGTGATTTAAAGGTCACCCCCTATTTTTTCTTGATCGAATTAGCATTGTCTCAGTGAGCTTATTCCAATGGCATCTATACTCGCCCAAAAAAGAAAGTGTGCATTGCAGAAATTGATCAAACTCCAAAAAAATAATTTCGTAGGTGTAAAGAGTGTTAAGCTGTTCATGAATAAGTTACATTGAACACAAAAACAGCTTTCCTCGTTAAAATTGCATTAACGTTAAATGACGTGCTGCACGTTTGTGAAAAGGCATGTTTTGCACGTGGAGAGTCTGAAAATTCATGCAGCCGTGTGAATCCTTGGGTATTTAAACACTAAAGTAAGGTCTTCCTATCGTTCACATTCAAACTTGCGCTGCTGTTAAAACGACTCCACATTAGCATGCCAAGATTGACAATGAATCAACGTCTCCTTGCCCTGTGCATGATTAGAGCTGGCAGAACACACAGAGAGGTTGCCCAGCATTTGAACTGCCACCGCAACACTGTAGACAGGCTAGTCCATCGACATGCACAACATGATGACGTTCGAGACCGACCCCGCTCCGGGAGACCCCGAGTTACCACCCCTGCACAAGATCGGTATATCCGTGTCGTCCATCTCCGGAACCGGCAACAAACGGCAACGACGACAGCCAGGAACATCTCTAACCTGAGACGGATACATCCTCAAACAGTAATCAATGTTCCTGGCTGTCGTCGTTGCCGTTTGGGGTGGCATCACTGCCCGTAACAGAACTGAGCTGGTCATTATTGAGGGCAATCTCAATGCAGCCAGATATCGTGATGAAGTGCTTACACCTGTTGTTGTCCCATTTCTGCAACGTCACGGCCCCGGCGTCATTCTACAGCAGGACAACGCCCGACCCCACGCAGCTCGTGTTGTTCAACAGTATCTGCAGCAACAACAAGTGGATGTTCTTCCCTGGCCCGCAAATTCGCCCGATATCTCACCCACTGAGCACGTATGGGACGAAATGAAACGTCAGCTACGCCGGCTTCCCCATGCACCGTCAACGCTTGTGGAACTCCAAAGACAGCTTATCAGAATATGGAACAACATCCCACAACACTTCCATGCTAACTTGTTCGCTTCCATGAGGCGTAGATGCACAGCAGTAGTCGATGCAGACGGAGGTCATACCAGATATTGAGTGTGTGACTTTTGTGTTTGACCCTTAGTGTCTTTGAATCTCCATAGCACCAAGAGTATTCGCCGTAGCGTAATCAAATTTCTCGTGTTGATCACAAATTGATTCATCTGTGATGGAATAAAATTTCCATGAATGAAAATGATATATATCTTTTTTGAGTGTTATTTTTTAGCATGCACACTTTCTTTTTTGGGAGAGTATATATCTATTGTGTGATGAAAATCGTTAGCACGATAGAAGTTGGAACATTCTCTTTTAAAACTGATACGAACATGTACGTTTTCATGTGTTTTGTTGTGGGGTTGAGGGCTAAATGCACGATTGTCGTTTACACTCCCTTCAGCCAATTTCATAAATTGTGGTCTAAATTTTAGCACAATGCAAATCAATAGTCTATGAAAATTACTTCGTGGAAACTGGTGTAACAGTAGACTGATTTTCCATCGGTAGCGGGTGAACTTTGTCTAGTTCTTTGGAACCGGATGCAGTTGTCAGAATAGCTGAACGGTGGTTGTTGATTTCAAAGTTCCGAATCATCTGTGTGTTGCGAGAAGTATCGCCACTTGGCTGTTCTCTGTCTGTTCTTCAAAACATTTTTTGTAGGCAGAAATTGCCATCAGCTCAAGCTCCATCGACGACGGTTCGGTAAGTTCCCCCATCTCTCTCTCTCTCTCTCTCGTACGGTGGCTGATTTTGAAATTTCGGGAGACTAAGTCGAAATTTGGAGATAATGACTCGAAATTTCGAGATACTAAGTCGAAATTTTGAGATATTAAGTCGAAATTTTGAGACATTTTCTCGACATTTCGAGATAAGAGGTCGAAATTTATTTTTTCTCGTGTCCTGAATCAACCAGCGTACACTCATTATGTTAAGATTTTAACTCTGTACCCAGTGCCGGACTGGTCGATCGGGAAATTTCCCGATGGACTGACTAGATGCCGTTGCATTCAACCTACATTTTATGTGATATCATAGATTAGCGTTATCGTACTATAATTTGAGCAACGTCTGTCTGAGTGTCTGTGGGCCTGGTTGCCTACTCCTCCGAGGTCTTTGACCCGAAATTTACCAAACTTGGCACGTGTGTAGTTTGACATGGTGAGTGCACTTGGGTGTTCAAATTTACCTGGAATAAATATTTTGATATATATTTTATTTCATTGTTACGGGTGCCACAATTGCTTAGTATTATATAATTGGGACTACCTCTTGAGGTTTTCGTCGATTGTTGAGCCTTGTCGACCACAGTTACTCGACACAAGATGAGAACTCGTAAGAATGGCATCTAATAATGATCTTTGGAACCTCATCACCCCGTTAATAGACATGGTATACAATCAAGGTATTCAAACAAAACACCCGACCTTCGTTCTGTTCCTCTCAAATTTGAGCCATAAGTGTACTTGGTGTAATCCCGAATACCCGATGACATGTGAAAGAGGAGGCAATAAGCTTTACACCGAAGTATAACTTGACCGTTAGGCGTTTTTGACTTTTTCACAATCACTTGGAATTTCGGGGCAAAAGACAAAAAACACTCAGCTCGAACATGCTGACGTGCACTGAGATAACACGGTCACAGTTGAAATCATCGGCTTTATGATCACACCGATATGTTTTATGTCCGAGTTGAGGCGCTATTTTAAAATTTTAAGTTTCGTGGAGCTAATTTTTAATCGTAAATTTAATTTAATTCGTACACTGTGACCACATATCTCATTTTTATATTCTGTTGCAGTGAATGTGACAGGAGTTGACCGAATTTAAACATTTTCGACATTTTCCATCCTCCTATTAGATATTATTTGGGCGGGGTAGAAGTTTTTGTGCTGCTTAAAATTGTAGCCAAGAGGAAGACGAAAATGTTTATACCATGAATAATGTAGCGGCCGAGCTATACGGGGCGCCGCCGATGGAACCTCTGCCCGAGTTATCTTTCCTGTACGGGTGGAAGGTGACCTAAGATCCGACGTTATGATTGGTTGGCCTCGCTTTGACTTGCGCTGAGGGGTATTTAAGGCGGTGAACAGCACATCTCGGGGTCTTACTTGCCTGGTCTGACCTGGATGACAGAACCTGGAGGGAGGAAGTCCAAGGGAATACTGCCATAGTCAAGCCTAATATTGGGGAAAGTCCAGAAAGGGCGGCGTGCTGTTCACCTCCGAGAATCCCTGGCGGCGCAAGTCCGACTGAGGTTATAGTGGCGGCGGATCGTGCTCACAGCGGCGAGCAAGAGGCGCCCAATTGGCGCAGGAGATAGGCTAGAGGAAGCCCAGGTCGTAGCCTTCCCTGATTGTACAAGGAGCTGTATTTATACCTAGAATATATGCCAGATGGCGGAACATTAACCAAGTCTTGTGGTTCTATTGACGGAGTGACGGAGAGCTGTGCTCAGCATACCTCTTGAGATACAAGAGGGAGAGAGGGAATCCACTTGCTGTAAAGTCTCGTGACAGCGCAGACCACTCGACGCAACACGCTATACGTAGGAGCGAGCTTTGGTGGCAGCGGCGGGGATTTCGAAGCCAGAAGTTAAGAGAAAATAAAATCAAGATCAAGAGTTGGAAGATGTTCCAGGATCATCCAAAGGGCAGCTGTACCCCATCCAAGACAGTGGGCGGCGAGCTAGAGTTTGCAGCGGCGCTACCCTTGACGCCACCTCCGACGGCGATTAGAGAAAAACAGAAGGACGCTGACAGCGCGGCACTGTTAGCGCCACCACCATCCAGGAATAGTAGGGCTCTACGAGTACAGAGAATCCATTTTCTACGTCCAGTCCAGATTCGGAAAAGAGGTATGTACCGGGACTACGACGGCCTGAGTGAAAGGAAACGCCAGTTTTGGAGAAACAGAAGGATGAGGCGCTGTTGTTAACACGGTCACAGCCAAGAGTTAGAGGAGTGTTTGATGATGAAGAAACTGTACCGCTTGAATCGAGTTTCAAGTTTGATGTCAAGAGAAAACAGCTCCATCTAGGCAAAATGGACGAAGTAAGAAGAGTCAAAGAAATGGATGGGATGGCGGCTCATCAGAAGCAAAGAAGTCCACCCCTAGAAGATGCAGATTTAGTTAGAGATCTGAGGCGATCGTTGATGTCGGAAGCGGAAGTATTTATTGAAGATATTATACAGAGACGATCCATAGCGCTGAGACCAGGCGGCGATCAGACTAAGGGCGTCGAAAACCAGTATCCAGGCAGCGGAGAACATAGATCAGGCGGCGGTCCTCATGTGGGCGGCGATAATCAGTATCAAGGCATCAGAGATCAGACGAGTAACTACAAACCAGATACGTTTGATGGATCGGAGCCTTGGAAAGAATATGTAGTTCATTTCGAGTACTGTGCAGAATTGAATGGCTGGGATGAGAGACAGAAAGGATCCTATTTAGCAGTCAGCTCACGTGGGGCAGCTCAACAGGTATTGGCGAATATGGCTGATGCTCCAGGAATGGTGTCTTATAGACAACTGAAAGCGGCGCTCGAAAGAAGATTTGCAGCCCCGAACCAGGTAGATTTATACAAGTCACAGTTCAAGGCCAGATCAAGAAAAAGAGGCGAAACATTGCCGGAGTTGGGCCAAGCTCTGTGGCGGCTCTCACAGCTGGCGTATCCAAGTGCGCCGGAAGACATGGTGAATACTTTAGCCAAAGATCAGATTCTGTAAGCCATAGGGGACGGCGACCTGAAGTTCCAAGTCTGGCAGAGAAAACCAATGACGCTGGAAGAGGCAGTCCAAGCGGCCGTTGAGTTGGAGGCATTTAAAGCAACAGAGAAGAAGGGTTCTCTAGTGCGTAGCACAGAGACGGAAGAAAACGCACATCCAGCGGAAGAAGTAGATGAAGAAGATAAATAGTACTGGAGGCGCAAAGTAAAAAGAGGCCAAGAAGAACTGCTAGAAATAGAGAAACAAAGGGGCAGAACGAAACGGCGCCCGAGACGAATCCGTTGCTATTGATGTGGAAAGATGGACCATTTCAAGAAAAATTGTCCGAATGGTAGAGATGAAGACCAGGGTCGAAAGCGGCGCGGTACCCGAGGGGCGGCGTCACCAAGCGGAAGGTCACCAAAGGGAGCCGTTGGCGGATCGACGCGGATAGTTACCAGAGAGTCGGGCATTTTTGTGGAAGGTAGGTTGGTAAATGGGAGAGATGGTTTAGAAGTAAATCTATTGGTGGACAGCGGGGCAACAATTTCTCTATTGAGAAGCGACTTATATGATGCAATGGACGAATACAGGAAATCAAGACTCAAGAAAGTTCATTCGAAAATAACAACAGTGAGCGGTAGCGCCATGAATATCAGATGCTTAGCCGATTTTGTGGTACTGATAGGCGGCGTCAGGCGGAAGCATCCACTCGTTGTTGCGGATATTCAAGTCGATGGAATACTTGGGTTGGATTTCCTGGTAGATCATGCATGTAGCATGGATATAGCGGAACCATCCCTAAAGATTGGAAGAGAGAAGATTCCATGTCATTTGAGCGGCAAGGTTGGTTGTTGTAGGGTGATGCTGGCCGAAACAGTAATGATACCGCCTTCAAGTGAGGTGATAGTGGAAGGGAAAGTACAGATCCCATTCCGACACACAGACGCCATCCAAGCAGTGGTCGAGCCAAATGCATCTTTTGTCGAAAAGAACTCCACGTTTCTGGCGCGAGCAGTTGTAATAGTGGGACCAACGGGGCGCATACCAGTAAGACTGTTAAACCCAGAGGACCGCCAGAGAGTAATCCGTGACGGAACAGCAGTAGCATGGTTGGAGGAGGCCGAATTACAGGATAAAGTAGAAGAGGTGAAAAGAGTTGAAAGTTTGCCCCAGCACCTTGAATGTTTGCTACCGGAGGAAGATGGCGTACTTACAGCGGGGATGAAACAGAAGGCCGAAGTGATGCTTAAAGAGTTTGCAGTGTTATTTGCGGAGAGTGATGACGATTTGGGAAGAACAGACGTGATCAAGCACCGAATCAGGACCAATGACGCCAAGCCGGTGAGGCATATGCCAAGACGGGAGCCCACACATGCAAGAGAGAAGGTAGAGGAGCAAGTTGAAACGATGCTGAAGAGAGGCATAATAGAGCGTTCTGCGAGTCCGTGGGCGGCCGGCGTTGTGCTTGTCAAGAAGCCAGATGGTAAACTGAGGTTTTGCGTCGATTACAGGGACCTGAACGCCGTGACGGAGAAGGATGCGTACCCTCTCCCGCGGATAGATGACACATTGGATGTTTTATCCTCAGCTGCGTGGTTTTCAACAGTAGATTTGATGGCGGGGTATTGGCAAGTAGAAATGGCAGAAGAAGACCGGCCCAAGACAGCCTTTGCGACGAGATCTGGCTTGTATCAGTTTAAGGTGCTACCTTTTGGTTTGGTAGGAGCGGTGCCAACTTTTCAGAGGTTGATGGAATCGCTGTTAGCTGGTCTCCAGTATGAAACGTGCCTCATTTACCTAGATGACGTTATCATCTTTGGGAAGACGTTTAATGAGTTATTGATGCGGCAGCGCCAAGTATTTCAACGCTTGCAGGATGCTGGATTGAAGCTGAAGCCTACCAAATGTAAATTATTTGCCAGAGAGGTCTCATATCTTGGACATGTGATTTCGAGAAATGGAGTTTCGACAGAAGAAGACAAAGTGACGGCGGTAAAAGAGTGGCCAATCACGATCTCGCAGACAGAGTTACGCTCATTTTTGGCGCTCTGTGGGTACTACAGGCGCTTCGTGGCGGATTTTGCAAGTAGAGCAGCGCCGTTACACCGATTGACAGAGAAGGGCCGGGAGTTCCTATGGACTGAAGAGTGTCAGACGGCGTTTGAAAGTTTAAAGAGGAAACTGATAACTGCGCCCGTCTTGAAGTTACCTGACCCTAACCGAGAGTTTATCTTGGATACAGACGCTAGCGCCAGTGGAATAGGAGCGGTATTATCTCAGAAATATGAAGGCCAAGAACGAGTAATTGCCTATGCTAGCCGTTGTTTAACGAAAGCAGAGCGGCGGTATTGTGTTACTCGGAGAGAATTACTGGCAGCGGTACACTTCGTAAAGCATTTCAAGGTCTACCTACTGGGAGGAAGATTTACGGTAAGAACCGACCATGGATCCTTGCGCTGGCTGCGGAATTTCAAGGAACCAGAGGGACAGCTTGCACGCTGAATTGAAGTCTTATCCGAGTACGATTTTGAGATACAGTTCAGACCCGGAAGGAGCCACAGGAATGCTGACGCATTGTCCCGAGTACCATGTAAGCAGTGCGGTCGAAATAGCCATGAAGAAGTAATTCAAGATAGTGTAGAAGAAAGACGCCAGGATCAGCGTCAAGTGGAGATCGGCGCCCTAGAATTGGTTAGACCAATGGACGAGATGAGGGTAAACCAGAAAGCAGACCCACTGTTAAAGAGAGTTTAGGGATGGTTGAAGCGGAAGAGTCGTCCGGTTTGGGATGAGATTATTTCAAGAAGCCCAGAAGAGAAAGCATTATGGGGCAGTTCAATGCTTTGGAACTACGCGACGGCGTAATAATCAGACGATGGGTTGATGCCGGGGGACGATTGACGCGGCACCCCGCGGTGGTTCCGAAGGCACAGAGAGAAGCAGTGGTGGACGAATGCCATGGCGGAAGAACAGGTGGACATCTGGGAGTGAGGAAGACGCTGGGGAAGATAAGACAGCGCTACTATTGGCCGGGATTACAGCGGGATGTGCGCCAATGGTGTAGACAGTGTGAGAAATGCGCCAGACGGAAAGCTCCAGGAAGGAAGCCCAAGGCGCAATTGAAGAAAGCAGTCACTGGCGGTGCAGGTGAAAGAATATGGGCCTCCTACCAACCACAGAACAAGGAAACCGATACGTGTTGGTGATAGGAGATCATTTCACAAAGTGGATGGAAGCGGTGCCACTCCAAAATATGGAAGCTATCACCGTGGCCAGGGCAATAATCGATTTTTATGTGTCCCGTTTTGGAGTTCCCCGGGTCCTGCACTCAGATCAAGGCAGTCAGTTTGAGAGCGGCGTGTTCCAGGAAATGTGCTGCGACCTACTCGGTATTAAGAAAACTCGGACCACGGCCTATCATCCCCAGTCGAATGGAATGATAGAGAGATTCAACAGAACTTTGGCGGCGATGGTAAGCACCTTTGTGAATGAAGATCAGACAGACTGGGATGTTCATCTCCCCCTGATCATGATGGCGTACAGGGCGGCGGATCACGGAGCGACAGGGTATAGTCCCAACACCAGGGATGTTGATGTTAGGGAGGGAGATTACCTTGCCAGTAGAGTTTGTGGTAGGAGTACCCCAAGACGGCGGCGCCAAGATGTACCATCAATGGGCGGAAGATTTGAGGCAACGATTGGTGAAGATACATGAACTTGCGAGGGAACATCTCAGTGGTAGTATAAAAACAGAAGAAGACTTATGATTTGAGAAAGCAAGAGCGCCGCTACAAGAACGGTGATATGGTATGGTTATATACTCCGGCACAGAAAAGAGGGAAGTCGCCGAAGCTTTTATCCTTCTGGGATGGGCCCTACAGAATTGAGGAGGTCCTGAGTGATGTCACTTTTAGAATACGGAGCGGACAAAAGAAGCCAAAGATAGTACACCATATCGCTTAAAACCTTGTGAGACATCCAGTACAACTGCGACTGAAGAACTTAACATTGACAGTGACGCCAGCGATCCAGGAGAGATCTATCCTTATACAGTCACGGAGTTTGAGACTTCGAGAGATGAGGGGGGAGCGGAAAGATTGACAATACCTGGAAACGGCGACGAATCCAGTGAAGAGAGTTTAGAGACCACAAGGAAGCGCAGAAGGCGGCGCCCAGTCAAGCTTGACGATTATGTGCTACGAGTGGAGCAGGCAGTTACCTCCCTTGATGTCCAGAAGACATCGCCACCAGAATCATCGACTGTGAAGAAAACGGCGCCGAAGCGCCATATATTACGCGTGGGCGTGGCCAACACTATAAAAGAGACGGCAAGGAAACCACAGAAAAACAGTCGATCGATATCCCAAGAGAGAACAGATAAGATGGCCAATACAAAGACTACAGCAAGATTACTGAGACGTGAAAGATGCGACAGAGGGTATAAGGATAGAGAACAGTTGGACCGGCACAAGCTACATTGCACTGGGGTGGTCTATAATTGCAGTTTATGCCCCCCGTTCATACCTGTATAATAAGGATTTGTTGCGCCACAGACGAGAGAAACATGACAAATTGTTCGAGTCACCCAAGAAGAGGGAGAAGACGCCGCCCAGTCCAACGATTGGTATGGTTAGATCCATAGATGTAGAGGAAGGAATTAAAGAAATGGCTTGTAAGTAACCTTGAGTCCTTTGTCGGATTATGAGGCGGAACAGGGTATGAGTCCTGCGGTACCAGTCGCCCTGGAAGCTGGGGAAATGCAGACAGAGAGAATAGAGAAGTGTGAGGTTGATACCCAGACAGAATCTCCGGCAGATGTTCCCCCCATAAAAACGATTAAAGAAGTCTGGACCAAAATTGTAGTGAGGCGTACGGCTACTGGAGAAGAAAAGACAATAACAAGAAGAGTAACGAGTTGAGTGGAGTGAGAGAGAACAGAGATATTTTTTTCATTATTGTATTTTTAATAAATTGTTTCATAAAAAAATGTAAAATATAGAAAATTGATAAATGTATTAATGAAGGCGGGTCGAGGTTTTTTCGGAGGCGTGGGTTGTGTAGCGGCCGAGCTATACGGGGCGCCGCCGATGGAGCCTCTGCCCGAGTTATCTTTCCTGTACGGGCGGAAGGTGGCCTAAGATCCGACGTTATGATTGGTTGGCCTCGCTTTGACTTGCGCTGAGGGGTATTTAAGGCGGTGAACAGCACATCTCGGGGTGTTTGAATTTTTCTCACGTAAGTACAAAAACTGTATCTACATGGGAGACTTCAACTCCAAACATATGTACTTTGGGTGTAAATCCACTAACCGCAACGGCACTGTCCTATTCGGCATAACCGAAAATCTTGACTTACAAATCATTAAGAAGACTCATCCGATACCTATATCACCTCTAACCCACTCCACCGCTCCGACATCCTTGATCTCATAATAACGAGCTACTCCCTAGGCAAAAACGTCATCAACCATAAAGTGGGCGATGACGACCTAGGCAGCGATCATCTACCAGTACACGCCACAATCAGCTTTGGGTCCGGTCCAATACGCTACCCCACTCCCCCCAAATTCTCACGGAACCTGAGCAAAATGGACTGGGACCTATACCGAGAAATCCTCGACGCCAAACTCGCAAATAGTAAACCCCCAAACGCGAGCGATTTGGAAGACCAATGTGCAGACCTCAGCAAAATTATCACCTCCACCCTAGACGGAATCTGTCCTACGGAGGAAGTGCGCCCCTGGAGACGAACAATCTCCGAGAGCACACTCACTCTAATAAAAACAAAGCGAATAGCCCTGCGCAAGATCAAAGCCGGAAAAGACCCCACCAAGCGAGTGGAACTCAAAAAAATCTATTATCGTCTTCATGGCGAGGTTAAAGAAGCACTAAAGGCCGAACAACAAAACAATTGGGAGAGGGCCACCTCCAACCTGAACGCGACAAAAGATGCGAGAAAATTCTGGAACACCTTCAAGGTGCTCACAGGTTAAAAAAGCAACCCAAGACAGTCCAAACCGCCCGAAAAAACTGACGGCACTCTCGCCGCCAGCGACAAGGAAAAAGCCGACACCTTCGCGGAATTATTGAGCCGAACTCACCAACCCCACTTAGGGCCGGAATATGACGACTCAGTCATGAACACAATCGACAATTTTGTTGATTCCCACCCAGAGGTTTACTACTTCGGCAACTAATATGAGGAAGGGGACGAACATGACCTGATCACCCCCATCACGGCCGACGAAATAATCAGCGTGATAAAAAAATGTAAAAGCTCCTCCTCCCCGGGAGAAGACGAAGTAAGCTATAAAATCCTCAAACAAAGCCCCAACTCCTATATAACCAGACTAGAGGCCATATTCAACGCGTGCCTCACCCATGGCTGCTTCCCTAAATGCTGGAAATCAGCCATAGGGGTCATGATACCGAAACCCGACAAAGACCTCTCCAAACCAGCCAACTACCGCCCTATTAGCCTCCTTAGCTGCATCGGCAAGGTTTTTGAGAAAATCCTTGCCGATGGGCTAAGGGACCACCTCGAAGAAACTAATTTCTTTAATGACTGGCAAAGAGCCTATAGGCACCGCAAAGAAGGCATGGAACATATCTATCGCCTAGTAGAACTCATGAAAAACGCGATCGATAACAATAATCTAGGTGCCGCCGTTCTGCTTGACGTGGAAAAAGCTTTCGACTCAGTCTGGCACAACGGCATCAGATACAAACTCATTAAACTCAACATCCCCAAAAAGTTACATAGACTAATTTCCTCCTTCCCAAACGATCGCGAAATCAAAGTCAGAGTCAACAGAGAAATATCAAAAAGCATCCCACTTGTGGCCGGAACGCCCCAAGGGTCAGTACACAGCCCGCTCCTGTACATAATCTACGTAAACGACCTGAACATCTCTTCGGATCGGGTCCAAATCTCACAATTTGCAGACGACAAGGGCCTTTGGGACTCCAACAGCCAACCCCTCCCCCTCCAAAAATCCCTTCAAAGCGCGCTAGACGACCTCGAACTCTGGCGCGACAAATGGAGAATTAAACTAAATATAAACAAAACCCAGAGGATAACCTTCTCCGCCAGAAGGAAAAAACGCGACTTTGACCTGCAACTAAAAGGCAAAACCCTCCCAAAGTGCACCGAAGCAAAATTCCTGGGAATCACCCTACACTCGAAACTAAGTCTCACTAAACATACTAATAACGTAGCCGCGAGAGCGACCAAACGAATTAGCCTACTGAAAATGCTCAGGGGCACCACCTGGGGGGCTAACGAAACGGTACTACTCAAACTACACAAGACCTTTGTAAGGCCAATAATCGAATACGGGGCCCTAGTCCTAACCAATACGTACAAAAGCAATATTGCCAAACTCCAGAGAGTCCAGAACCACGCACTAAGAATAGCCCTCCAAGCTCCATACGACACCCCAATTAAGATCCTCCACCAAAGGGCCAAAATCCCAACCGTCAAAGAACGCCTCGCCACACTAGCTGCCAAAAACCTAGAACGGTTCGAAGGCAGCACACTGAAACCTCAAATTAAGGAAATATGCGACAGTAGACAAAAACCCAAGAACATTCCAAAAAGCGACTAAACCAGCCAAATCAGCAAACTGCTTTGGCTGGTTTGGCCGCTTTCTGTCAGGTTCTTGAGTAAATATGGCACCTCTGAACAAAAACTCCCGCGATCCCCGACGCCACCGAATACCCCTAAACTAAATTAAACTAAATAAGTTCGCAACCAGCGAAGGGTACAACAGGAAAGAAACACTCTCGGGTGTGGTCTAGTGCTAGACCTGTTGCCCTCCCGCTGCCAGCCACGGAAGCTCAACCCGCATTAAACAATCGCGATCCCCGGCACCCCCAAATTCAAATAAACTTAAACTAACCTAAATAAGGCCGCTACCAGCGAAGGGCACAACAGGAAAGAGACACCCTCGGGTGTGGTCTAGTGTGCTAGACCTGTTACCCTCCCGCTGCAAACTCACTCGCAGACTAGGAAGCTCAGCCTACTTAAAACGCTCGCGATCCCGGCACCTTCAAAGAACTTAAACGAATCTAAATAAGATCGCCAACAGCGAAGGGTACAACAGGAAAGAAACACCCTCGGGTGTGGTCTAGTGTGCTAGACCTGTTAACCCTCCCGCTACAACAAACCAAAGGCAGCCTCTTTCAGCCCCGGAAGCTCTGTCACTGGGGTAAGAATCGCAAAACGGCCACGGGACGACACAACCAGGCAGGAGTGGGGCTAGACCTGTTAACCCTCCGCTACAACAAACCAAAGGCAGACTCGCTCAGCCCCGGAAGCTCTGTCATTCGGGTAAGAATCGCAAAACGGCCCCGAGACGACCCAACCAGGCAGGGGTGGGGGGTGGGGGGGGGGGCACTAATCTCTCATCATTTCTAATTTCAGCAGCACCAAGAGCCACAGCACAGGCACCCCAACGAAATAAGCAGACACCCGATCAACCAAAATCACTCAGACCCAGCCATCAACCACCAACAGAAGAGCTTGAGGCAGACTATACTTGCCAGTGATAGCTCCAACACTCACCCACGTGGCAGACTATACTTGCCCGAAGAAACACACAAGACACGGGAGACAATCAACCACGACAACATCCAACAGAACAGCCACACAGCCAAACCACCACTCAACACGGGAACAGAAGACAGGGGTGGGGGGGGGGGGGACTTTAATCATCATATACTTTTTAATTTCAGCCACGGCAGAGACAGATAACCTAGTACCACAAACGCACCAGACCAGACCAGACAACGCTGCAAGAAAGACTCCCCTACAGACAACATAGCAACGTCACAACAGCCAGAATTACAACAACAACAACAACAACAACAACACGGCAGAGACACAGAATCTAGCATCACTAACGCACCAGACCAAGACACGGCCGTAAGAAAGACTCCCCGCCAGCAAACACAGCAATGACACAACAGCCCGAATAACAACAACAACAGAAGAGCTTGAGGCAGACTATACTTGCCAGTGATAGCTCCAACACTCATTTAAGCGGCAGACTATACTTGCCTGAAAATCACACTCAACAGAAATACATCCAGAAAAGACCTTGCAAATGCACCCACTTCTTCACTGTACTCTACCTTTTGCCGCTTTTAGTCTAAGTCTTTTTCCCAATAACCGCTATGGATATCAATAACCGCTATGGCAACACAATGACCGTTATGGCTTCAGCACATCCTTCACTCCATCCTTGGAGGTGGGCATCCACCCCCACGGAGGCGAGCGTCGGTCCTGCGCCCCAATTTCTTAGCCCCTTTTTGTAAAGCGCTCCTCTAGCGCACAATATGTCCCGACCCTACGATAATCGCAGGCCTGTTACCTGAACCAGGAATGTTCAGGTTGGGTGCCACCTTGTTAAGGTCCGTTTTGTTTCTTTCAAATTGTCGCCGAAAGCATACACGCCAGCTAAAAGAGCCCAAGGCAGACTATACTTGCCGATGAAGGCCTATCTTCACTGCAAAACCAAAAGCGGCAGACTATACTTGCCTGAAGAACAACAACCAGAAACATCAACTCCAATCCTCTTCCTCCTTTGCACCGACCGGACATGATGCTGTCTCAAAAATTAACGGAAATATATTATACAGTTAACGAGGGTCGAAAGGGGTTTCTCCCAAAACGTCCCAGCGCTCCTTCGGCGCGCTAAAACTATTCTTTTGGCTTTGGATCTCGGGGTCTTACTTGCCTGGTCTGACCTGGATGACAGAACCTGGAGGGAGGAAGTCCAGGGGAATACTGCCATAGTCCAGCCTAATATTGGGGAAAGTCCAGAAAGGGTGGCGTGCTGTTCGCCTCCGAGAATCCCTGGCGGCGCAAGTCCGACTGAGGTTATAGAGGCGACGGATCGTGCTCACAGCGGCGATCAAGAGGCGCCCAATTGGCGCCGGAGATAGGCCAGCGGAAGCTCGGGTCGTAGCCTTCCTTGATTGTACAAGGAGCTGTATTTATACCTAGAATATATGCCAGATGGCGGAACATTAACCAAGTCTTGTGGTTCTATTGACGGAGTGACGGTGATTCCACGAAACCATTCATTCGACAAGGTCCGACACGAGTATCACGCGGTAATACCGACAATACTGAAAAAGTGATTGCAATCATATTTCTGTATTTTAAAAGTGTTAACTTAACTTAATAGCACAATTACCGTACTCTACTGACTATCTACTGACTATTGATCATGTCTCACCAGCCTAACAGCTTCATCAAGCCAGCCAGTCTTGTGGTTAATGAGAAGAAGAGAGATGATACTAAAGAAGGAAAAAAAAGAGCTCAAGGAGAGGGAAAAACTCGCCAGAAGAATCTCTACTGAATCAGCCAAGGTTAGTCATAGTGGTATAAATAGGCAGGGGGCAGGGGGGATCCAGGAATAATCCAAGAGCCAAACCAATGAGGGCAATGGCCTTCTTAAATCCTTCTTGGAAGATAGAGAGAAAGAGAGGAGTAGGGATAGAGAAGAGAGAGAGAATGAACGGAAGGAATGGCAGCTCCGCCTGGCGGAGATAGAAAGAAAACATGCTCACCAGGAAGATATCATTTTTAACCTCACGAGGGATCTAGCTGCGGAGAGATCCTCCGCAGCCAAGAGATTCGAGTCTATGACCAAACAGATAGCTGACCTCTTATCTCAACTTGGCTTAGGAAACAATAACATAGCTAACAGTAAAATAGGTAGCTCTGATTACTCACCTGACAATTCACCTATTCGCTCTCCTCATGAAGCAATAGCCGTGGCCGAGGTGCACGCAGCGCCAGGCACAACGGCTATCCCTTCAGGAGGGGATGCTATTGACTCACTCATTGAAGCTCGGCACTCGCCGGAGATCACGGAAGGACCTGGGCCTTCAGGCGCAGCCTTAGCCAGCAGCAAAGACGCCAGGCTTCTGTCATCTGACAGCAGTAATGCCTCCAAGGATCCTTCTGATCCACTTGATTTAGGACGTCTCTGTCCTGAAAGACCTGTCGATGTTATGCTTTCCACCCAGATTGACTCTATGTCCAACTATAACACTCTTATCAGTCCTCTCACTAAAACACCTATCAAGGGCAAAAGTAAAAGGAAAAACTCTATAGATCTTGAGATTGACTCGGAGGAGGTAATGGATGATCAGGCTTTTCCCACACAATTGACAGGCAAGTCAAGAAAGTGAGAAACTGCCCCTCTTCACCCCTTGCCTCAACTGAGTCCAACTCTGAGAAACAGGATACAGCTAACGACACCCTACAGCTTCGACCGCAAACAAGGCCAACCCCACTCATAAAAAAAGCTTGGAACTCAGTGGTCTCAAGTAATATCGACCAGCTAAATAATATTAACAACCCCATCAATAGCCACAAAAAGAAAGAAATGCATGCCCGCCACCCCTCCAAACTTACAACCAACGAACAGAGTAGCAACTCAACCTAATTCATCGCCGTCATAACCAGGGTACATCCCGACACTCCCAGAGACCTGATAAGCCAGAGTCTCGACAATAATAAGTGGGAAAGATTTCACTCCAAGGCCACTGGCAAACTGACCTGGAAAATTAAAGTCACTTGTCCCGTCCGTGAAACAAAACTACGAATCGTTCCTAACGGAATCAACATTAATGGCAGGTGGCACGCGGGGGAGGAATATAGATCCTCCCCTCCTCCAATACAGTGCCACAAATGTCAAAAGTTTGGCCATACTGCTAATAAATGCAGAGGAAATCTAACCTGCATGAGATGTGGAGGTACCCACCTCACCAAATCATGCAGTTTGGATTCCCCCTCCTGCCCAAATTGCAAAGGCAATCATACAAGCAACTATCGCGGGTGACCCCATTACAAAAAGGTCAAAACTAACATTGAACTAAAAAACCTAAATCTAATTAAGGCAGACAATGCATCCTCACACCATACTGTCTGCTCCCTTAATGCAGGATCCCTATACTCGGTACTAAATAAACATGTCACAACCAATCTGTCTGACATCTGTTAAGATGTCAGCCGATCAGCGTCCCGGCTATTTAAAACTCAAATCTCAGAGTCTCTAGTCAAAGCCGCAATTAATATTAACTAAACCCACCTCTTACCACTAACAAAACATCGCGACTAAATTTCAACCCGTATCATGGATAAACTACAAATTGCCGTGTGAACGCTAGAAGCGTTAATAACAAAAAAATCAAATCAGCCGAAATTTCAAAGATACAGACATTGTCTGTATCTGCGAAAGTTGGCTTCAAACCAGCAGAAATTTTGCAGTTAGCGGGTTCAGCACTATTAGAAGAGACCGACAAATCACTAAAGGTGGCGGCGTTGTTCTTCTAATAAAGCAGAACATCAAAACTAAAACCATAAAAACTAATCACCTCGATGCAGAGGTGATTGCAACTGAACTCACAGTCGACAATAAAAACATCGCGATGGTTTGTTATTATAACGACCCAAGCAAAATTGTATCTGACACTGTCTTTGAATTCTTTACTAGGAAATACAAACACTGCATTTTCCTCGGCGACTTCAATGCCAAACACCTGTACTTTGGCTGCAACAAAACCAGCCCCAACGGTGAAGCCCTCCTCGAAATCACAAAAAACATAACCTTCATGTGGTTATGAACGACAACTCAGCAACCTATATCAGTAACAACCCACCATTTTCATCTGATATCCTCGATCTAATTATCGCCAGTGACTCTCTGATAAACCACATCGATGACCACATGGTAGGCGATGACGACTTAGGCAGCGATCACCTCCCGGTCCATGCCTCACTGCAGCTAGGAAATGGTCCACTCAGGTACCCTCCACTCTCTGCAGAAATTTTAGAAAAATTAATTGGAACCTCTACCGCGACATCATCGATGTCAAACTCACAAACACCCCCACCCCCTCTCTACCAAGTCTATTGTGGTACCTCCTGCCCCTTGCCTCGCGTAGATATGCAACCAAACGCGCATCCAAAACGTAGCAACAAGAGTCGGAAGAGACTGAGCATGCACAAAACGTCCCCGCTCACCTACTGCGATCAAAAATCATTCTTCTTTCACTAAGAGAATCTGAATCTCTGACATAAGCACACATACTTGGACACCCCCCCCCCCCCTCCCATCCAACGCAGCGGAACTTGAAACGCAATGCGAGGGCATTGAGAAAATCATTAACTCAACCCTAAACGAAATATGCCCAAAGGAAGAAGTGGGCCCCTGGAGAAATACTATCTCGAGCGACACACTGTCACTAATCAAAACTAAACGGAAAGCTCTTCGCGCTCTTAAAACCGAAACTGACCCCGGTAAGAAAGCTGACCTGACAAAAACGTATAACCGCCTTCATGGCGAAGTCAAGGAAGCCCTCAAAGCTGTTAAACAAGCCAACTGGGAAAAGGCAACAGCCAATCTAAACGGGGTCCAAGATGCTAAAAAATTCTGGTACTCCTTCAAAATCCTAACTGGGCAAAAAAACAAGGGTGGCAAAGCCGGTGCCAAACCTCTTAAAAGGGAAGACGGTTCCTTCGCACGCACCGACAAAGACAAGGCCGACACTTTTGCCGACCTCCTAAGAAAAACGCATCGCCCGTATCATGGCGCGGGCAATGATGACGCTGTCATAAACGAGATTGATGACTTCATCAATAAACACCCTGAAATCTACCGTGACCCAAAATTCGATAACGAGCCAGAAGACTGGGATGACGATGACCTCGTCACCCCCATCACCAATGACGAAATCATCAACGTCATTAAAAAATGCAAAAATTCGTCCTCACCCGTCGAAGACGAAGTGAGCTACAAAATTCTTAAACAAAGCCCAAATTCCCTAATCGAAAAACTAAACAAACTGTTCAACGCAAGCCTCACCCATGGCTACTTTCCCAAATGCTGGAAAAAAGCCATCGGTGTCATGATACCAAAACCTGACAAGGACCCCTCCGATCCAGCCAGCTACCGCCCAATCAGCCTCCTCAGCTGCATTGGTAAGACATTCGAACGAATCCTTACCAATCGGTTCAGGGAGCACCTTGAAGACAACAATTTTTTCCATAAGTGGCAAAGAGCCTACAGAAACCGTAAAGAAGGCACCGAGCATGTCTACCGACTAGTCACTCAAATGAAAACCGCGGCCAACAATCAGCAAATAGGCGCGGCAGTCCTGTTAGACGTCGAAAAAGCATTTGACTCTGTTTGGCACAATGGAATGCGCTACAAATTATCAAAAATGAGCCTCCCCATGAAATTGCTCAGATTACTATCCTCTTTCTTAAATGACCGCGAAATTAAAGTCAGAGTGAACAATGAAATGTCTGACAGTGCCCCCCCCCCCCCCGAAGCAGGCTCCACCCAAGGATCCGTCCTAAGCCCCCTCCTTTACATCTTCTATGTAAATGATCTTAATTTCTCCGAGGATCTTGTTCAAGTCTCCCAATTCGCTGATGATAAGGGCCTCTGGGATTCTAATAATACGGCCAATCTGCTCCAAAAACCCCTGCAACGCGCTCTCGATGACCTAGAACAATGGTGTGCCAAATGGAGAATTAAGCTGAACGCCAATAAAACCCAACGAATCACCTTTACTCGCAAGACAAACAAACGTGATTTCGACCTAAAACTAATGGATAACACCCTCCCAGAATGCAAAGAGGCGAAATTCCTGGGCATCACTATTGATCAAAAACTGTCTTTTAACAAACACACCGACGACATGGCGAAAAAAGCAACCAAACGCATTAACTCACTGAAAATGCTAAAGGGAACTTGATGGGGCGCCAACCAGTCCACCCTACTCAAACTATACAAAGCCTTTGTGCGCCCAGTACTGGAATACGGGGCAATCATCCTAACTCACCTCAACCAAACCAATATGGGTAAACTCCAGAAGGTTCAAAATCACGCACTTAGAGTCGCCCTCCGCGGCCCATGGAACACACCCATCAAAACACTCCACGACAGGGCCGATATCCCCACCATCAATGACCACCTAGCCACCCTGGCCGCGAAGAACCACGATCGGCTAGCCGATAGCCAGCTAATATCCGAATTACAGGCAATTTGCGATAGTAGACGAAAACCCAAAAACGTCAAAAGCTAAAAAACACTAAAATAGGAAATAATAAGGTTTTAAATCAGGCAGCACGCAAACACAACATGGGGAAAGATAGGGAGGCCAAGCTATTGTCAGCAACACTACTGCGACCCTACAGTATGATATGTCCTTTTTAAGGCATGCTACAGCAGCTGAACCAAACCACTCTGCCTCTACCTACACTTACAATGGGGAAAGATAGGGAGGCCAAGCTATTGTCAGCAACACTAATGCGACCCTACAGTACGATATGTCCTTTTTAAGGCATGCTACAATACGCTGAACCGAACTACTCAGTCCCCACACAGAACATAAACTCAGCAATCACGCAATCAAAACGGAGAAAGCCTGGGGAGGCTAAGCTATTGCCAGCAACACTACTTCACCCTACAGTACGATATGTCCTTTTTAAGGCATGCTACAATAGCTGAACCTAACCACTCTGCCTCCACCCACACTTACAATTGGGAAAGATAGGGAGGCCAAGCTATTGTCAGCAACACTACTGCGACCCTACAGTACGATATGTCCTTTTTAAGGCATGCTACAATACGCAGAACCGAACCACTCTGACCCCTCACACAACATAAACTCAGCAATTACGCAACTATCACAGAGAAAGCCTGGGGAGGCCAAGCTATTGTCAGCAACACTACTGCGACCATATATACAGTACGATATGTCCTTCTTAAGGCATGCCACAATAGCTGAACCAATCCACTTGGCAATCCACTAACACTGACAAGGAACACCAACTCAGCTGTCACGCTCATCATAACCAGAACACGTACAAGCATTATATACATGCACACAAACACCGACACATTTCTCTCATCCTTTAAATATTATAATAAAACTTTACAATCATCCTTCTATGTCTTTTTACCTTTTTATATCTTACACATTCCATTGAAAACTAATTCTGCCTTCTTCTTTTAAGCAGGTACACAGAAGATGCCTTTTGACCAGCACCCCAATAACCGCTATGGAAACAGTAACATCCATGGTTCCTGAACATCCTCCACTCCATCCCTAAAAGTGGTCGACCACTTTAAGGGAGGCGAGCGTTGGTCCTGCGTCCCGCCTCTGCCTCTTTTTGTAAGCGCATTGCGCATCTTTTGTCCCAACCCAATAGAATTACAATGCAGGCCTGCCCCCGAACAAGGGAAGTTCGGATATTCTTTTTGGTGGTCCCCGAAAGGGGTCGTTGTTGTTTTCCTTCAAAGACTCCAACCAAACAGAGACAGCCTGAGGCAGATTATACTTGCCAGTGATGGCCATCACTCAAAATCATCCTCGAAGTGGCAGACTATACTTGCCCGAAAATCCAGATCGACTGCACCCTCGGGGAGAGGTAGTACCTTTGTGAGAGGACCCAACCTCTCACACTGGTCCTCACCCGAGGGTTCAACCGACATTAGCCAAGAGACCACCACGACGCAACCGGTGACACCTGCAGAGTACCTCAAGCCATTCCTCCTTCAACACGACGGGAGGGGGATTTTTCATATTCTCTAGTATTACTCGAAAAACTCGGAGCCATCGATGCCGCGACTGCATAATTGGACTGTGCAATGACATCATAGCCCCACCCCAATATTATTCTCTTCCTACGCCGCTGTACGCCCCCACGCCCTCCCCGTCGTATTTGCAAAGGCCGGTCATAATAAATAACAATTAAGAAATGGGACTTGACAACACTCATATCAAACCGCGATTAGGCGAGCTGATATCAATGCGGGGACACTTCACCGCCCAGACGATTGTCGGATTACAGTGTAGCTCGGCTTATTAAGTCGCTGAGAACAGTTTCGCTCGGCAACTGATGACTTATGGAATTCTTTCGGCGTGGGTTCGATCCCAAGCCAACCCACCGATCTCTCGAATTGTTTCTTAGGGCAGGACATTTTGCAGACGAGGGGGCCCGTAAACCCCGCATAGATGTTTATACCCCTCCCCGACACACGCATTCAAAATTGCCTGCGGCCTTTTATTGCGCTGACGCATATGGAATTGATAATACTATATCCAGCTTGTTGTCTTTTAGTCGGTTGTAAGCCTTGAATAGACAAATAGTTTCATCTTCAGCTGGTTTTCTAGACGACGTCATTTTGTTAACATTGTATGTTAAATTTTCAGTGTTAAATATGTAAAACGCTTTCGTTTCACGCGCGGCGTATCCACAGCAGGTTTTCAATTGCCCGGAGGATATCCCCCACCCCTCCCCCCTCCAATCGGTGAGACCGTCGTATCACTCGAAAGGAAATAAAGAACTTTTTTCAAAAAACTGTGTTAGGTGCTGACCATGTCAATAAAGATCTGATTCTCAATTAAGGTTGCCTTTTGAAAAAATGGAATGTTTTATCTGTGTCAGACAGTTAGGGAAAATTTATCGAGAAGCAAATTTGTAAACTAATGAATAATTTCTTTAAATTAGGAGCGTAGAATGCGACACATAAATGTCGAATTATAAATATCAACGCCAACTTGGCTCCAAATTGGAGCTAAGGTACAATATGGAGAGCAGACTCTTTTCTATAATTATAGGAGGCAGGCAACTCCCCCAAACCCATATTCTGATACCAATCATTACGTTCATGAATGTAAATCATGTTGAAATGGGCGGGTTGGCCTGTTCTCAAACATTCAGCCGGATATCAACGGAATATAACGCCCTGCATGGCACCGAAATGTTTCTTCACGCACTATCTTGCCTCCACACACAATACCGATTTGTTAAGAAAACTTGTCACTAACGTTTATGACAGTTTCAGGTTACTTGCTGACTTACTGTGACAAACTTTCACGGACGATATCTGTCGTTTCGGTTTCGGAGCATCGTGTTCTGAGAGAAATTGTCCACCTGATGGAATCTGCAGGAGTCGAAGCGAAATGTTCGCGTAACTCCAGTAATATTTTGTTCGCTACATGAGGCGAAATTTCGCACACCTTCCACAGTCTACCACATTGTAAACACATTTTGTAATATTAATACGTCATGACGTTGGGACAAATCCTGAGGAATTATCTCATTGGCATCGAAGTTATAACTATGATAGATAAATTGCAATATTATTATTATTTAGTTATGTCGACGTAACAAAATATCGTTGCTCAATGAAGGCTACATGTAGGCCGACAACTACATTTTTATTTCAGTGAAATTGTACTTCAATAATAAATAGTTTTGTGCCAGTCATTTAACATTCAAATCGGAGGGATCCGTCCAATTTCAAATGACTAAGTTTTGTCCTAACAGAACTATTTTAGTATTGTAATTATACATGTATAATAACAGTCGGTCCTAAAACTTTTTAGGAATTAACTTTTTTTTCTTTGGTGGAAGTAATTTCTACAAACACAGGTCTCAAGTACAAATATACTATTAAAAAAAGTGGGGGATATCCAAACTGATGTTGATATTTTCGGAAAATGGTATTGGGTACGCGTGATTGGACACATAAATATGTTACCAAGTTTAATGTGGATCATGAATGTCACCGGCCACGAAAACGTCGTGCAGGTTTTTCACACGACCGCCGCGTTAATGTCTGTGGGGTACGTTTTGAAAGTTTCATTTGTACTGGACGTGCTTTTTGGAGGTCTCATCGTTCTTTTCTTGGTATAAACTCGTTCATCAATAGTTTCTGGTCGAAACGTAACTTTTGAGGTGTGCGAGGACCCACACGTGATGAACGTTTACGTGCCGTTGGCATGTTGGAAGCTGGCAACAGACAGACTGCAGTGGCTCAAATTCTCAACGTTACTGAATCGGTGATTAGCAGGTTGTGGTCACGCTACCGTCAGACAGGCAATGTTGATGACAGACGTCGGTCAGGTCGTCCAAGGGCGACAACTGCTAACCAGGATCGTTTCATCCGAACCACAGCATTACGTAACCGCCATCAAAGTGCCTCAGAAATTGGACAGCAGCTGCACCGAACGACAGATGTGCGAGTCAGTGGCCAGACTATCAGAAATCGCCAACACAGCTGGAATGTGTACGTTCGACGACCTCGAATAATTCCACGTCTGACTGAACGTCACATCGCAGCAAGGCGTAATTGGCGTGGAGCACGACAGCGCTGGGACAATCGTCGGTAGAGCAACGTCCTGTTTTCCGATGAATCGAGGTTCATTGTCGACATCCACGACAAGCGAAACATGCTGTGGTGGCGGCGGAACGAATGATACCACGACGTAACCGTTAGGCAGCACGATCGTTTTGGTGGTGGGTCGGTTATGGTGTGGGGAGGCATAACCATGACAAGCAGAACAGCATTACAAGTCATTCAAGGACATGTCACAGGGCATTCCTACCGTGACAACATACTAGCAGCTCAGCTCGGTCGTCGATTCATTTTCCAAGATGACAATGCAAGAGTACACAGGGCCCGTGTCGGTACAGTGTTCCTCCAGGAGCAGAACATCACTACATTGCCTTGGCCAGCACTAAGTCCAGACCTTTCACCAATTGAGCACGCCTGGGATATGCTTGGCAGGCGCCTACGACAACGCCAACATCCCCCTACCAATGTCCAGGAACTCGCCGCTGCATTGCAGGAAGAATGGAATAACATCAGTCAAGCTGATATTGGACGTTTGGTGAGGAGTATGCCACGACGGATCCGCGCTTGTCTCGCGAACCGAGGAGGATTTACAAGGTATTGAGGTCTTGGACTGAATGTGATAAATTCTCTGAGTGACCGTCCATGTCTTCTAAGGCCCAGTGCGTGTAATGTGTACTTGTCAGACACCCAACTATCGCTGAAATCATTCACCAGATGTCACAGTGCAATGCCTCAACTGTCTTTTTGATGAAAATATATATATATATTTCTTCATATATCTCACTTTCATCAAATATCGCCTACTTTTTTTAATAATATATATTGGTGGCTCAGAATTCAACTAGAACATAGCGCATTAAACTATCTTGCCGTTCAGAGCTGCATATACCCTGGTTCTAATCTGATTATGCCGTTGCAGTTGTTAGAAAAACATGCAGCATGGATGTTTGACGAGATGTAACGTTCCAGTCCGAGATTCTGCTCAGGTGCTGTTGTCGGTTGCCCCTTAGGCGTAATGGTCTTTATGCTTTGTTTTGTCAAAAAACAATATTAAAAACTATTATGTCCTTAATTTTTTACAAAATGGTGTAGGCTGCCGTTTCTATTCATTCATCAAACAGGCGTGTATCTCTAGCTCACTACGTGTTAAAGCTGGCGGGTAGACTGTCGGGAAAATTTACCACTTCGATAGGAGTAATGCATGGGAATAATCTAAGTCCCCTGCTATTCAACCTTCTTGGTGACGATATTCCAGAGTTTATCAAGGAATCTGTATGTCACGATGGTTTTCCTACCCTTCAAGAGTTTGCAGTACCATACCTTTCTTACGCCGAAGACCTTGTTCTGATATCGACGTCATTAGCAAGTCTACAAAAATCATGGATGCACTTCCCGACTATTGTGCGAGGTGGAGACTGACTGTAAATAACAATAAGACGAAGACAATGGTTTTCGATCAAGCCGATACGACAATGAAATACGTATTTCATTTCGATGACGAGCAGCTGACAACGGTATCGTCCTGCAACTACCTGGGTGTTATCTTGGCATCGTCAGGTAGTTTGCTCAAGTGGTATTATAATCCTTAGATCTAAAGCACCGAAAGCGTACTTCAAACTGCAAAGTATTTTCTGATCCCTGTCGAATGATAATTTGCGTGTTCGCGGATCACTACTTGTCATGTAGACCTTGATCCAAACGGTACATCTTGAAAACCCATTGATAGCAGCATTTGCTCATATTCCGTGCGGTTTCAGCTTGTCACAGCTGTCAATGTGCCACATGAAGTTTGGACCGTTTCCGTATTAGAGGCGGCGCTTTATAGTTCCCGCTCGTCGCTTCTGAACTCCTTCTGTGTTGATGATTTGTAGAAGTCTAATAGTTTCTTGAGTAACAACATACCCGTTCTGTTTGCATTTCTGGTGTATTTATAAACCTCTACCCGTGTAGTCGACTTGATTTCTCCACCTCCTTCACCAGAAACAAGCTGAAACAAGCTGACCTCCAGGATATCAGAATATTCATCACTCCTGAGTAAACGTTGTAGAGTTTTCCCGCTAATTATGATCCCATTTATACAAGCCAAGCGATTCAGGATCTCTCTTTGTGTTAATCCGAGTAAAGAATATAACTTGTCATACGATAATTTGGTTATCAGCTATTGTGTCTCAATGGTCCATCTCATTCCTTTGCACCTTCTAATGTATTCACCCAAACCACCCTGTTTGGATGTTAGAATTCCAAATTTTCTGCAGCATTAGTTCACACCATCGGCTGTCAAGTAGATTTACCGAATGTTATCAAGTTTATCCTTGACCACCATCCACCCAAGCTCACTCCTGGCAGCTTCTGATGCAGCTGCTTTACTCGACCCTGTTATCCATCGATCCGCTTCGTTCTGCAGACTTTCCAAACTCTTTGCAACTGTTTGGTTTAAAGGGGTTCTAAATCCTTCCGTATCATATGTTATACTTGATACAACCTGCATTTAATCGTGTGCTTTCGGTACATCCTCTTCCCGTGATGTTTAAATTGACCCCACAAGAACTTTTACACGTCTCTCCCAAACTACGGACACAAAAGAGTACTCAGAAGGGCACAATGTTCAACGGGAACGATCGTTTAGTATTCGTGGAGAATATGTGGAACCAAATTCACGCGAACACTTAACCCTCTACACAAAGTTGTCCAAATACTGAAATTTAAGCAGCACATTTTCCCATAATGCAACCAAGAATTGAACCAATTCAATCTTGTTTGGCAGATCTCATTGAGCTCTGTGTGTCAAATAAGACTGAATTGATTTGATTTCTAGTTGTTCCATACCTCCCCTTCTTATTCTGGAGACCCGATGACCAGTAGTGGCGCAAGGTTTTCCCAACGAGGAGGCATCGACTCACCGGAAGCTGGCGTGGGTAACTTCCCGGTAAAGCCTACAAGAAAGCAAGAAAGGAAGCCGTTTCGCCGACAGGGGTCTAAACATCTCCAGCAAGGGAGCATAGATCTTTACCGACGGGGAGACGGAGGGGGTGGGTGTGATTAAAGAAGAAGAGTTCAAGAGGAGATACATCGTTGGATTTGAAAACATTTCGACGATTCGGCATTCTTTCGAATCGGCACCACTCGAATCGAATCAAATCATCGGGACGATTTCGAATCGCCCTACTTATATGATCCCTCACTGAGACGGGCTTGTCGAGGAAAATTGAATTCTTTTAGGTATTCAAGGAAATAAATATTGCGTGTGTCGTCTGCTAGTCGTTTTTGGTGTTTTTTTCTGTTGGAATGTTAACGGCACTTCCAACAGCCAGGGTCACATCGCATCCGACAGGGTAGAGGAAGCTGGTGGAGTACCCGTAGAGAACAACCGAGCAGGGGCGTGCAGTTGTCAGAAACTCAACAAGCAGCGGTTGAAGACGAGTACACCATGGACGTGCAATACGCTTTAGTATAACGGTCACTGCGAAATGTTGTACCATGACTTACTAACACTTAACCTCGAAGCGGTTGAAAGATTTGAAACATCCTTCATTCCATTTTGTCATCATTGTTGGGGAAGATGGGAAGACGACTTGCACATGTCACCCTTCACTCACCCCCACCCACACCCCACCTCCACTACGACCCCGCCATCACTGAAAAGAGAAAGAAAAATCAGCAAGCCATTTTTCTTGTCAAAAATTGAAATATGGCAAATACACTACAAATAGAGGCCATGTGGAAAACTCTCACTTCTTTTTTTATCCAGGAGACTCCACACTTGAGAGTGAAAGTTTTGACAAAAAGATGTTTACATGGATGTCAAACTGCTATTCAACCAGTAACCTTTCTTCAACTTAACTTGGCTAGTACGGAGCCCCGCTGGTGACATGCCGAGAAAAAAAAATCAAAAAAAAAAAAAAAAATCGTGCGCTCGAGATTATAAGTCGTGCGTACGAGATTAAAAGTTGTGCACGAGAGATTAAAAGACGTGCACACGCGATAAAAAGTCGTGCGGACCAGATTAAAAGTCGTGCGCATGCTTTTTAATTCGTGTGCACAACTTTAAAGAGATTAAAAGTTGTGTGCACGCGATTTAATCCCGTGCACACGACTTTTTATCTCGAACGCACGACTTCTAATCTCTTGTGCCCAACCTTTTATCTCGTGCTCTCAGGACTTTTAATCTCGTGCAAACGACTTTTTATCTCGTCTGCACGATTTTTTACTTTGAAAAAAAAAAAATTTCTCGACATGTCACTAGCGAAGCTCCGCAAACTGAAGGTATCTCAAAGAAAGAAAAATCAACACTTTCACCAAACTTCTGTTGGAATTCTTTTTGGTCTTGAGCATAGCCAGAGAGAAAAGAAGAAAAAAGAGGAAAAATTAAATAAAATTAAATATGTCACCCATAAGAACAAAAAAAGAACTCACGAAGACAAGAACATTTTGCCTGCTCTAAATTTCTTCTGAGGCTGGAACAATAATTACCGTGTCAACATTCGTATTAACCATCTACAAAACAAGAATGACCATTCAAATTTTAATATATTTTTGCTTCCAAAACATAGCTTATGATCCCTCATTGGAACGAGCTCGTTGAGTTCGATCCAATAAGGGATCATAAACTATGATTTCAGGCGCAAAATGAAACATTTCATTATTCCAACTTTTTTTGCAAGTGTCCATTTCTGGGAATGTTAGGTAAAGAGTTAAAACTGTTCTAAAATAAAGGCGTGGATGCTGTGAGCTTGATTTGGTAACAATTCCAAGAGACATTGTAATCCAGAATAAATGACAGATGAAACTGACAGTGTTGTTCGAAATTTGTTTGAAAATACGAACCAATAATTTTTTGAAAGTTTTAGCAATCAGACTCATTCTCAAGACACCTGAAAAATGTTTGATATGAAATTACACCCATCTCCATGTTTTTCTTTTAATTCTTGTTTATTAATGGGCCGGGTTAATGGGCCCTAAATTGGAGAGTCAGGTAATTACTCGCCGCTGCTCGGTGGTTCTCTCAGAGTACTCCGGCTTTCTCCACCGGTTAAAACTGTCCAACACGACATGACATTTGCATTTATAGAAAGTGAGATTAGATACCAATAAACAAAAATCCATTCTTATTTTTTGAAGTGGCATTTATTTAATATTTTTATTTTTGTTTTACTGTGCCCAAAATTCTATGCTCATATTGCAAACACCACTTGGTGATCCAGGAGTTTATATTAATGAAAGGAACTCTTTAAAAATTTATTTTTCATCGTAATTCCCACATTGACGAATTGTATACAAAGCCGGTGACTTACTAAACACTTTGACACAAGTTAAGCTAAGTTGTAATTACAATTTATTTAATGCTCAGGCATCAATTCACGCTGAAAAATTAAGTCATATTCCCCTGTCGGTCGGCAAAACGAAATATCAAAATGATATTTAGAAATCGATATTTTCACCAATTGAGCACGCCTGGGATATGCTTGGCAGGCGCCTACGACAACGCCAACATCCCCCTACCAATGTCCAGGAACTCGCCGCTGCATTGCAGGAAGAATGGAATAACATCAGTCAAGCTGATATTGGACGTTTGGTGAGGAGTATGCCACGACGGATCCGCGCTTGTCTCGCGAACCGAGGAGGATTTACAAGGTATTGAGGTCTTGGACTGAATGTGATAAATTCTCTGAGTGACCGTCCATGTCTTCTACGGCCCCGTGCGTGTAATGTGTACTTGTCAGACACCCAACTATCGCTGAAATCATTCACCAGATGTCACAGTGCAATGCCTCAACTGTCTTTTTGATGAAAATATATATATATATTTCTTCATATATCTCACTTTTATCAAATATCGCCTACTTTTTTTAATAATATATATTGGTGGCTCAGAATTCAACTAGAACATAGCGCATTAAACTATCTTGCCGTTCAGAGCTGCATATACCCTGGTTCTAATCCGATTATGCCGTTGCAGTTGTTAGAAAAACATGCAGCATGGATGTTTGACGAGATGTAACGTTCCAGTCCGAGATTCTGCTCAGGTGTTGTTGTCGGTTGCCCCTTAGGCGTAATGGTCTTTATGCTTTGTTTTGTCAAAAAACAATATTAAAAACTATTATGTCCTTAATTTTTTACAAAATGGTGTAGGCTGCCGTTTCTATTCATTCATCAAACAGGCGTGTATCTCTAGCTCACTACGTGTTAAAGCTGGCGGGTAGACTGTCGGGAAAATTTACCACTTCGATAGGAGTAATGCATGGGAATAATCTAAGTCCCCTGCTATTCAACCTTCTTGGTGACGATATTCCAGAGTTTATCAAGGAATCTGTATGTCACGATGGTTTTCCTACCCTTCAAGAGTTTGCAGTACCATACCTTTCTTACGCCGAAGACCTTGTTCTGATATCGACGTCATTAGCAAGTCTACAAAAATCATGGATGCACTTCCCGGCTATTGTGCGAGGTGGAGACTGACTGTAAATAACAATAAGACGAAGACAATGGTTTTCGATCAAGCCGATACGACAATGAAATACGTATTTCATTTCGATGACGAGCAGCTGACAACGGTATCGTCCTGCAACTACCTGGGTGTTATCTTGGCATCGTCAGGTAGTTTGCTCAAGTGGTATTATAATCCTTAGATCTAAAGCACCGAAAGCGTACTTCAAACTGCAAAGTATTTTCTGATCCCTGTCGAATGATAAATTGCGTGTTCGCGGATCACTACTTGTCATGTAGACCTTGATCCAAACGGTACATCTTGAAAACCCATTGATAGCAGCATTTGCTCATATTCCGTGCGGTTTCAGCTTGTCATAGCTGTCAATGTGCCACATGAAGTTTGGACCGTTTCCGTATTAGAGGCGGCGCTTTATAGTTCCCGCTCGTCGCTTCTGAACTCCTTCTGTGTTGATGATTTGTAGAAGTCTAATAGTTTCTTGAGTAACAACATACCCGTTCTGTTTGTATTTCTGGTGTATTTATAAACCTCTACCCGTGTAGTCGACTTGATTTCTCCACCTCCTTCACCAGAAACAAGCTGAAACAAGCTGACCTCCAGGATATCAGAATATTCATCACTCCTGAGTAAACGTTGTAGAGTTTTCCCGCTAATTATGATCCCATTTATACAAGCCAAGCGATTCAGGATCTCTCTTTGTGTTAATCCGAGTAAAGAATATAACTTGTCATACGATTATATTTGGTTATCAGCTATTGTGTCTCAATGGTCCATCTCATTCCTTTGCACCTTCTGATGTATTCACCCAAACCACCCTGTTTGAATGTTAGAATTCCAAATTTTCTGCAGCATTAGTTCACACCATCGGCTGTCAAGTAGATTTACCGAATGTTATCAAGTTTATCCTTGACCACCATCCACCCAAGCTCACTCCTGGCAGCTTCTGATGCAGCTGCTTTACTCGACCCTGTTATCCATCGATCCGCTTCGTTCTGCAGACTTTCCAAACTCTTTGCAACTGTTTGGTTTAAAGGGGTTCTAAATCCTTCCGTATCATATGTTATACTTGATACAACCTGCATTTAATCGTGTGCTTTCGGTACATCCTCTTCCCGTGATGTTTAAATTGACCCCACAAGAACTTTTACACGTCTCTCCCAAACTACGGACACAAAAGAGTACTCAGAAGGGCACAATGTTCAACGGGAACGATCGTTTAGTATTCGTGGAGAATATGTGGAACCAAATTCACGCGAACACTTAACCCTCTACACAAAGTTGTCCAAATACTGAAATTTAAGCAGCACATTTTCCCATAATGCAACCAAGAATTGAACCAATTCAATCTTGTTTGGCAGATCTCATTGAGCTCTGTGTGTCAAATAAGACTGAATTGATTTGATTTCTAGTTGTTCCATACCTCCCCTTCTTATTCTGGAGACCCGATGACCAGTAGTGGCGCAAGGTTTTCCCAACGAGGAGGCATCGACTCACCGGAAGCTGGCGTGGGTAACCTCCCGGTAAAGCCTACAAGGAAGCAAGAAAGGAAGCCGTTTCGCCGACAGGGGTCTAAACATCTCCAGCAAGGGAGCATAGATCTTTACCGACGGGGAGACGGAGGGGGTGGGTGTGATTAAAGAAGAAGAGTTCAAGAGGAGATACATCGTTGGATTTGAAAACATTTCGACGATTCGGCATTCTTTCGAATCGGCACCACTCGAATCGAATCAAATCATCGGGACGATTTCGAATCGCCCTACTTACATGATCCCTCACTGAGACGGGCTTGTCGAGGAAAATTGAATTCTTTTAGGTATTCAAGGAAATAAATATTGCGTGTGTCGTCTGCTAGTCGTTTTTGGTGTTTTTTTCTGTTGGAATGTTAACGGCGCTTCCAACAGCCAGGGTCACATCGCATCCGACAGGGTAGAGGAAGCTGGAGTACCCGTAGAGAACAACCGAGCATGGGCGTGCAGTTGTCAGAAACTCAACAAGCAGCGGTTGAAGACGAGTACACCATGGACGTGCAATACGCTTTAGTATAACGGTCACTGCGAAATGTTGTACCATGACTTACTAACACTTAACCTCGAAGCGGTTGAAAGATTTGAAACATCCTTCATTCCATTTTGTCATCATTGTTGGGGAAGATGGGAAGACGACTTGCAAATGTCACCCTTCACTCACCCCCACCCACACCCCCACCTCCACTACGACCCCGCCATCACTGAAAAGAGAAAGAAAAATCAGCAAGCCATTTTTCTTGTCAAAAATTGAAATATGGCAAATACACTACAAATAGAGGCCATGTGGAAAACTCTCACTTCTTTTTTTATCCAGGAGACTCCACACTTGAGAGTGAAAGTTTTGACAAAAAGATGTTTACATGGATGTCAAACTGCTATTCAACCAGTAACCTTTCTTCAACTTAACTTGGCTAGTACGGAGCCCCGCTGGTGACATGCCGAGAAAAAAAAATCAAAAAAAAAAAAAAAAAAATCGTGCGCTCGAGATTATAAGTCGTGCGTACGAGATTAAAAGTTGTGCACGAGAGATTAAAAGACGTGCACACGCGATAAAAAGTCGTGCGGACCAGATTAAAAGTCGTGCGCATGCTTTTTAATTCGTGTGCACAACTTTAAAGAGATTAAAAGTTGTGTGCACGCGATTTAATCCCGTGCACACGACTTTTTATCTCGAACGCACGACTTCTAATCTCTTGTGCCCAACCTTTTATCTCGTGCTCTCAGGACTTTTAATCTCGTGCAAACGACTTTTTATCTCGTCTGCACGATTTTTTACTTTAAAAAAAAAAAATTTCTCGACATGTCACTAGCGAAGCTCCGCAAACTGAAGGTATCTCAAAGAAAGAAAAATCAACACTTTCACCAAACTTCTGTTGGAATTCTTTTTGGTCTTGAGCATAGCCAGAGAGAAAAGAAGAAAAAAGAGGAAAAATTAAATAAAATTAAATATATCACCCATAAGAACAGAAAAAGAACTCACGAAGACAAGAACATTTTGCCTGCTCTAAATTTCTTCTGAGGCTGGAACAATAATTACCGTGTCAACATTCGTATTAACCATCTACAAAACAAGAATGACCATTCAAATTTTAATATATTTTTGCTTCCAAAACATAGCTTATGATCCCTCATTGGAACGAGCTCGTTGAGTTCGATCCAATAAGGGATCATAAACTATGATTTCAGGCGCAAAATGAAACATTTCATCATTCCAACTTTTTTTGCAAGTGTCCATTTCTGGGAATGTTAGGTAAAGAGTTAAAACTGTTCTAAAATAGAGGCGTGGATGCTGTGAGCTTGATTTGGTAACAATTCCAAGAGACACTGTAATCCAGAATAAATGACAGATGAAACTGACAGTGTTGTTCGAAATTTGTTTGAAAATACGAACCAATAATTTTTTGAAAGTTTTAGCAATCAGACTCATTCTCAAGACACCTGAAAAATGTTTGATATGAAATTACACCCATCTCCATGTTTTTCTTTTAATTCTTGTTTATTAATGGGCCGGGTTAATGGGCCCTAAATTGGAGAGTCAGGTAATTACTCGCCGCTGCTCGGTGGTTCTCTCAGAGTACTCCGGCTTTCTCCACCGGTTAAAACTGTCCAACACGACATGACATTTGCATTTATAGAAAGTGAGATTAGATACCAATAAACAAAAATCCATTCTTATTTTTTGAAGTGGCATTTATTTAATATTTTTATTTTTGTTTTACTGTGCCCAAAATTCTATGCTCATATTGCAAACACCACTTGGTGATCCAGGAGTTTATATTAATGAAAGGAACTCTTTAAAAATTTATTTTTCATCGTAATTCCCACATTGACGAATTGTATACAAAGCCGGTGACTTACTAAACACTTTGACACAAGTTAAGCTAAGTTGTAATTACAATTTATTTAATGCTCAGGCATCAATTCACGCTGAAAAATTAAGTCATATTCCCCTGTCGGTCGGCAAAACGAAATATCAAAATGATATTTAGAAATCGATATTTTCATCGTAGGTTCGGATGACGAATCACATGTACTTTAAACGAGTCAGCACATCAGTAATGAATTCCAGAGTCCCAAATACAAACGAATTCGAATAATTGATAGTGACAGTGACTAAATCAATTCATTAAATCAGCGGTTTCAAAGTTTGACTTTCTCATTCACCTTCCAGCGAAAAGCCGAAATCACTTTCAAATTTCTTCAGTTCAACTTCACACGTCTTCAGTGCATTGAGTTCAAAAAAAATAAAATGACGTGTCTTGTTATTGAAAATAAGAAAGTGGTGTTTTATGTTATTGTTCTATTTCTTCGAAACACATTGCGATTATTTCAATTCGCCAGCCTTGGTAAATCGTAAAGTTAGGGGAGAAATAAGACGGGACTACTTTTTGTGCGGATATTCACACATTCCAATGGTTGGAGTTTGGTTGTTGTAATTTTTGTATGGACGCCGGTTCGGCACATAAATTTTGCGCCTTAATGGCAAATAAAGGCCACAAATTGGAGAGTTTGTAGTCGTAGAGCATTAAATAAAAAGAAAATTCACGAAAATTCGTGGCTACAAGAAATATGAGGATCTTCACTCGCGACTGCGTCGCTCGTGAAGATCCTCATATTTCTTTGTAGCCACTCACGAGATATTTTCGGTATTCATCAAATTTTCGTGAATATCCTCTATTTATTAAGTTGTAATTACAATTTAAGCTATATTGTAATTGCAATTTAAGCTAAGTTGTAATTACAACTTATTAAGTTGTAATTAAACTAAGCTGTAATTACAATTTATTAAGTTGTAATTACAATTTATTAAGCTGTAATTACAATTTAGCTAAATTGTAATTACAATTTAACATAAGTTACGCAAAAAAAAACGAAATGGCGCTAATACGCTGCCGTATTTATCTGAAAACAGGGTTGCACCCGTCACTTGAAATATTTACCACCATTTCCATTGTCAATAGTATTAGTGGCAGGAAAAACAAATAGTTTTACATTATGTTCGTTGTCACTCAAACGAAGAAATTACAAAAATCTCTTTACAAAATAAATGGATTTCAGTTAAATGGGTGCTCTAAAATGACGAGATCATCGTAAATAACGAGGGAACGTGCCAGAACCTATAAGCGCCTGTAGACCTAGGGCAACCCAAAATCTAAAGTTGAAGATGACGTAGAAAGAGGCAAGCAAAATATTTCTCCTGGGCGTGTGACAGTTTGTGTGTTGATGAGGGAAGTAAAAACCTGTCATAACGCGCGATGACCGACGTGGAATGCACCGCAGGGTAGAATACAAGAGAGTTTGAGAGGTTCGTTTTTCACTTGGGGGTTGAATACCCATCCCCCATCCCCCACCCGGTAATTACCCCCCTCGGTTTCTGCGCAACTACACTTTCTAATAGAAGATTCTTGCTACGACACCGCTGACTGGTAAAAAGCCAAAGGCTGTAATATTAGCACTAGGGAGGAAGCTAGGACGTCCCTGTGGGAGGGGTGTTAATTATCAACGGGAGTACTAGCATAGCATGCCCTTGGCATACTGCGAAGTGGATTTGGGGAGAGTGTGTTATCTGTTGGTGGGGTGTATGGATCTTCCCGGGAAATGTTTGGAGAAAGTAGGAAATTTCTCGTGTCGCCAAGCTTCAATATAGGATGAAAAAGTTAACAATAAGAATTTTTTTGTTATATTTTATTATTGTTGATGATAATTCCAATCCTTGACGTCATTCCTTGGGAAGCTCGCCACGAGCTTGTTCCAAAGGTGGGTGTATAAGTTATGTTTTGGGGGGAAAAAATATTAAAATTTGAATGGTGATTTTTTGGTGAATAACACTGGTAGGATTTCGTTTAAACAATATTTACTCAAAGAATATGCTATATTATGTTACATAAACGAACAACAACAAAAAAGTAACAGCACAAGGCACCGTACCTCACAATATAACACTGTAACAAATTAAACAAATTGCCAATTAAAGGAGGCAGGAGTTGGCCATCACACGCTTTTTTCAGGCTAATGGCTCTTGTACAACGAACTTCTTCGAGCCCCTGTATGACTCTGGGGTAGATTGGCTGAGAGCTATAAACTTTGTAAATTCGCTCTGCCTACATGCCATACTTGCTTCACGCTGTTTTGCATCGACGCATTTCATTCACGTCATAACATCACCCAGATGCGTAACGACCAATCAGATGCGTTCTTAAACGTAGGCCGGACTTCACGCGTGATGTACCGAGAATATTTCTCAATGTCTGTATTGTATCTGATAACGTTGAATAAATGCAGTAATCGTGGCATAAGTGATTTTTTAAACATTGTCATGTGCAGGGGTGTAAGGAAGATGGACGATTGGGAGGGGATGTAAACCTGATTTGTCCCAAGTATGATGGCTCAAGTACGGTCTGATAAAATATTTCAACTGCATCATCATGGCATGTATTCTGAGAAGGCGTGTTTTGATAGTGATGAGTTGTTGGAATATTAGCTGGCCTGGATTATAGTTAGGAACTAAAGAGGTCTTAGAAAATGGTTTGTGGATGTAAATAAAATATACATGAAGTAGTCGTGACGCACGGGTTCCCTTCTTCTTATGTAATCAACACGTGCCGTACTCCAGATTAGTCGTTCTGGGTCTACCCAACAGCTCAAATCGAGTACTATATACCTTCATTTGCATGCCGGACAGTGTGCGTGATTTTCGTCCAGGAGTAGTGTAGCATGTAGAAATAGAGTCAGTTCTGCAGGACTCCTTTTCCATGACCCCGAGACTGACGCCATGTCAGGCTCCTCATGGTGTCCTGTGTGTTATCATGGTAGTCCTCGTGAATGGTGATGTTGTGTAGTCATTACCACGGTGATGGGTGGTGTTACGGCGCCACATGCACCAAGGTAATACATGTTTCCATCTCCCATTTGCTGACCATGAACGAACAAATTGCTGTGGTTTGGGGGCCATGAAGGTTATGGTCTTTGAGGTAAGAACTGAATATGAACTAGGTGTGTAGTATGTCAGGGGGATTTTCACCTCTCAGTTGCCGGACCAGGGTGCCGGACACCGGAAGTGACGTCATGTGACGTGACGTAGTGGCGCCATGTTGTGTTGTCATGGTAACCCGCATGAGTGGCCATCTTGTGACGTCATCAACATAGTGATACGTGGTGTGAATGCGCATGCGCAGAGCGTGTTGTTAGGGCCGCCATCTTGGTTTTTATGGTAGCACGTGGTTGGTATGTTACCTAAAGGCTTACAACAAGACAGGGGTATGTTCGGAGGATGTGTTCGATTGAATCGGAGTAATTTCCCGATGCGTAGAATTACCACAAACAACCCGACAAGTTTTACTGTTTCGAATTCCTTCAGAATTCTCTGCTTCTATCTATCTATGTAATAGTTTTTGTGTACCAGCTGGAACAGCTTTGCTTATTATTACTATATTTAGCTTTTTTGGTCTATTCTTGTTAGTTCTGACCCAATTCCGTGTACTCTTGTTGTTTCATTTATCTAGATAATTTATATAAATTATAACTAACCAATCAGATTGCTTGATTTCCCATAACCTGTACGCAGAGTTATCCGATTCTCATCACCTCTATATCCAATGGCAATATCCCCAGACACCCCAATTTCGGCACCCCTTTTTAAAAAACATATGGCCTTCGGCGTCCCTTTTTGTCGTATGAGGCCATGGGGGCTATGTAAAAGCCCTCAATGAGTCTTCATTTATTATCTCTCATAGCCTCATTGAATTTTGAGGTTATGAGGACCATGAAAAATCCCTCAATGGGGTATAATTTACTACGACTCTTACCCTCATTTCGGTATTTAACAGCCATATCCCCAGGCACCCCAATTTCGGCACCCTTTTTAAAAAACATATGACCTTCGGCACCCCTTTTTGTAGTATGATGCCATGAGGGGTATGTAAAAGCCCTCAATGAGTCCTCATTTATTATCCCTCATAGCCTCATTGAATTTTGAGGTTATGAGGACCATGACAAATCCCTCAATGAGGTATAATTTCCTATCCCTCTTACCCTCATTTCGGTTTTAACAGCCATATCCACAGGCACCCCAATTTCGGCACCCCTTTTTAAAAAACATATGGCCTTCGGCACCCCTTTTTTGTCGTATGAGGCCATGAGGGCTATGTAAAAGCCCTCAATGAGTCCTCATTTATTATCCCTCATAGCCTCATTGTATTTTGAGGTTATGAGGACCATGAAAAATCACTCAATGAGGTATAATTTACTACGACTTTTAGCCTCATTTCAGAACAAAGGGATTCCATAGCCACAGGCATTTTCCAAGAAGGGATTCCACAAATGGGATTCCATAAGTGGGATTCCGTCTTATGTCGAGTGACACGCACATATTGACTAAACTACCATCCATTAATATTGACTTGTATCACTACTTCCTAGCTATACCTTCGCTCAAGCCTTCAAAATGTTCAATCAGATTTCCTCTGTATACATATAAGTCATTCCGTAATTGAGATTCCTAGCCGATTCCGTAAAATATGGATTCCGTGTTTTTACATAAATTATCGATAAATGTTACCCTCATTATGAACTACAGGACGCTCAATTCGATACGATGTGATTCTTACCTCAATAACTACTTTAGCTCCTAGATGGCTGTATCCTGTGTGGTGAGAGAACGATTCAGTTTTGCCTTAGTACTGGGGTCTTTTACTAACGAAAGTGATGTTAAATATTCATTCCCCAAATCTATTGCAAATCTATTGTCGTATTGACAGTCCTGGTTCTGCCTCTTCTTTCTTAGGTCAAAAAAGATGGGTGACCGGCTTCACACGGAAAAGGGATCATACGTGACCAGGCTTAAAAAGTAATCGGAACACCACAGTGATCACTGGTGACCTGAATACTTTTGAATGTGGGCAATGGGTCTATATTATTTAGGCGACCGTAACAAGGGCCTTGGGCAGCAATCTTCGATCGCTGCCCGAATTTGCTCCCTGGAGGAAACCTCATGGTATTCTCTAGCATTTGCCGCTTGAAAGTTTCATACGACTGGGTCCTGAAGACCCAGTTCCGCCATCCCCCTCTAATGTCTGCCATAACTGAATGGTGGTTTTTTCGAACCACCATTCGATAGATCTTTTCTCCAATTTCAACCGGCAACGAATCCATTGCGAGAAAGGTAGCCTGACGAACGCTTCCATCGTTATTTTATAAACTCTTGACGGACGTCTCAGAAAACCTTTGTTTACTTGCGGGTAACGAAGCAGAAATTTCTTTCGATTCCAGACATTCGTGTTTCATGTTGACACTAAATGTATTGGCATTTCATTATTTGTTAATGCTTTCTAATAAATAATATATTAAAATAATCCTTAGACACCATTCGCTTCATAAATACCACTAAGGTATTACTAACCATATTTCTATGTTAGTGACATGCAATTGTTTTAAAGTTAAACAGTAAATGCGTTGGAAATGCTAATTGTCACTTCAACAGCTTTCGGCCATTTCTCGTGTACAACCTGCTATACTTTCTTGTAATGATATGGGCGCGCAGTCATTATAAAAGATTTTAATATACAATATTCACACACAAAGCCAAAAATTATTGTATACGTGAAACATTTGCAACAGAGGGGGAAAACAGACAGCATTCTTTAACAATAACATTATAGTTCGTGTCAGACGCTGGCTATGTTGGGTAGACTAAAAAATTAAGAATGTGTGGCGGAACTCAGTGTCCGGAATCTATCATTATAGCCACTAATTCTCAGTTATACAACAAACTATATCATTATGTTGTATTATAGACGTTAGTACTAATACAGAAAGTTTCTTTAATACCCTCGAGTGTTGATGTCAAATCACGGAATCCATATTTTACGGAATCGGCTAGGAATCTCAATTACGGAATGCCTTATATGTATACAGGGGAAATCAGATTTAACATTTTGAAGGCTTGAGCGAAGGTATAGCTAGGAAGTAGTGATACAAGTCAATATAAATGGATGGTAGTTTAGTCAATATGTGCGAGTCACGCGACATAAGACGGAATCCCACTTATGGAATCCCTTCTTTGGAATCCCATTTGTGGAATCCCTTTTTGGAAAATGCCTGTGGCTATGGAATCCCTTTTTTCTGAAATGAGGCTAACAGTCGTAGTAAATTATACCTCATTGAGGGATTTTTCATGGTCCTCATAACCTCAAAATTCAATGAGGCTATGAGGGTTAATAAATGAGGACTCATTGAAGGCTTTTACATAGCCCTCAAGGCCTCATAAGACGAAAAAGGGGTGCCGAAGGCCATATGTTTTTTAAAAAGGGGTGCCGAAATTGGGGTGCCTGTGGATATGGCTGTTAAAACCGAAATGAGAGTAAGAGGGATGGTAAATTATATCTCATTGAGGGATTTTTCATGGTCCTCACAACCTTAAAATTCAATGAGGCTATGAGGGATAATAAATAAGGACTCCTTGGGGGCTTTTACATAGCTCTCATGGCCTCATACGACAAAAAGGGGTGCCGAAGGCCATATGTTTTTAAAAAGGGGTGCCGAAATTGGGGTGCTTGGGGATATGGCTGTTAAATACCGAAATGAGGGTAAGAGGCGTAGTAAATTATACCTCATTGAGGGATTTTTCATGGTCCTCATAACCTCAAAATTCAATGAGGCTATGAGGGATAATAAATGAGGACTCATTGAGGGCTTTTACATAGTTTCCATGGCCTCATACGACAGAAAAGGGGTGCCGAAGGTTATATGTTTTTTAAAAAGGGGTGCCGAAATTGGGGTGCCTGGATATAGAGGTGATGAGAATCGGATACGACTTCGTTGTAATAGGAGGAGATAACTCTGCATATGGGTTATGGGAAATCAAGCAATCTGATTGGTTAGTTATAATTTATATAAATGATCTAGATAAATGAAACAACAAGAGTACACGGAATAGGATCAGAACTAACAAGAATAGATCAGAAAAGCTAAATATAGTAATAATAAGCAAAGCTGTTCCAGCTGTTAGGCTCTTCTACGCTACTGGAGTATACTCCAGGACAAAGGAACATGGTCAGATAGACAAAAACTATTACATAGATAGATAGAAGCAGAGAATTCTGAAAGAATTCGAAACAGTAAAACTTGTCGGGTTGTTTGTGATAATTCTACGAATCGGGAAATTACTCCGATTCAATCGAACACACCGTCCGAACATACACCTGTCTTGTTGTAAGCCTTTAGGTAACATACCAACCACATGCTACCATAGAAACCAACCTGGCGGCCTCCTGTATACAAAATGGACGACGGAAACACGTATCACCCTAACAACACGCACTGCGCATGTGCACTCACACCACGTATCACTACGGGGATGACGTCACAAGATGGCCGCTCACATGGGTTGCCATGACAACACAACATGACAGTAGGTATAAACGGGGGCTTCTGGGACACTTTTTTTTCGAAAAAATGTACATGTACACGTACATGTACCCATAGGATTCAGTGTTAAAATGTACAAAGCGTTTTTTGTACATTTTGTCCCAGAATCCCCACAAGTAGCTTATCATATCCTAGACGGTCCAAACAGCCGTTGGCGAACGAGTGCGAATTCAGCAGAATTCACGCGGAAGGAAAATCTACGAAAAATCAAAGAAATCGACCTAAAAATCGATTCGACATTTGCCATCGTGGGTTAGACCTTTCGATCTATCATTGGTGAACGCCGGCAAAACGCTTTGGGGATTCTGGGACACCATAAAAATGCATTTTGGGGATTTTGGGACACAACGTTCACGATCACGTTCTAGACGGCGGTGGGTGCAATCTGATCAGTAAAAACGATTGGGGATTCTAGGACAGGAAAATCGATCCTAAAATTTTTTCCCAACGTTCGCCAACGGTCGATCGAACCGTCTAGACCACGATGACCAACTTGCGGGGATTTCAGGACAGCAAAATTTAAAAATTAAGAAATGTCGAAAATTAGAACTGAGGAAAATTTTCTCTCCACGTTTGCGATCGTGGTCTAGACGGCGGTGCGATCAATCACAGAGGAACCAGTGGAGGGAAGAGATGAAAAATATAAATCGTTACGAGTTTTGAGGTAAATAGTAATAGATCCGTTTTGTGGAGTTTCGATCTTGCACTCAATCGACGCACATGTAAATGAATGGTTTTTCATTCAATAAATCAAACGGTGAAATTGCGTTCCACTTAAAAGGGTTTTAAAAGATGTAAAAATTGAGTTTTGATTTTAATAGGTGAAATGGACGGTTTTTCATTCAATAAGTTTCAATAAGTCAAACGGTGAAATTGCGTTCCACTTAAAGGGTTTTAAAAGATGTAAATTGAGTTTTAATTTTTAATAGACTACAACAATGTTCACTCGCATCTCGGTTCGAGAAACATCAACAAAACACCTTTTGACGAGACATGCTTCTTTACTATTTCCTATTCACAAAAAATGTGTCCTTTTGAAGACGTGTTAATCGAGAAAATTATGTTGTTACTTCAAACAGTATTTTGCTTTTTTTGATGACATGGATTTCTGTTTAAACCATCTTACGAATGAAAATGAACCAGTTCAAAATGATTAAACTCTAATTCTTTAACACGTTTGAGGGCAACACATTTTATCAATGGTTTTATTTTGTGAATGACTCGAAGTGTGAGGATATGTTTAATCGGAAATTGTGTTGTTACTTCAAATGGTATTTTGCTTTTTGACAACATGAATTCTGTATAAACCATTTTACAAATGAAAATGAATCGGTTTCAAATGATAAAGAAATTTCTTTCCGATTCAACACGTTTTGTAAAAGGATGTTATTTGAGATTTTAACTATTCGAGTTTTCTCCATGATGAGACAATAATCACTGATGCGATTTAACACGTTTGGGGGTAACGCATTTATCGATGGTTTTATTTTGAGAATGACTTGAAGTGTGAGGATATGTTTAATCGGAAATTGTGTCATTACTTCAAACTGTATTCTGTTTTTTGGCGACACGAAATTCTGTTTAAACCATCTTACGAATGAAAATGAACCGGTTTCAAATGATTAAGTAATTTCTTTCTGATTTAACGCATTTTGAAAAAGGATGTTATTTGAGATTTTAACTATTCGAGTTTTTCTCCATGGTGAGAATAACTGCTGATGCAATTTAACACCTTTGGGGGCAACGCATTTATCGAGGTTTCATTTGTAAATGTTTTTTTTTTCCCAACTGGTTTTAGTTATTAAAGACAGAAAATTTTATTTACTTAAAAACATAAAAAATAACTACATTTAATTTTGAGAATAATAAAATAATCGATGTTACTACACTCTAAAAAGAAATATTAATAATCGAGAGAACAAAAATGTTTCAACACATCAAAGATTCCAAGCAAAGAGACGAACTTCTTAACGAAGAATATGAACGTGTCAAGAAGAGCATTCGATCAGCCGACAGAAGCAGACGATTGGGAGAGATGGAATTAAGATGAGAGACCGCCAAACTATTCAAACTGGTGACGGGAGGTTCAGGAACAAAGCAAGAAGGAGATCGTCGAAGAATGGAGACCTATAAAAGAGAGTTCTTTGGAGAACGGGTTCGTTGCCTGATAGTTTTACAAGGCAGTTTTCCTTTCAAAGATCATCACCGGATTACGTTCCCATGAGAATCGAAACCGATGTGAGCAAGAGCGATGATACAGCTTCAACTATTAGTCCGACGGTGGTGGTAAGAGAGATCTGTTGTTTGGAATTCGCGAGGATTCGAGCGGTACGAAATTCGTGGGCGACACTGAACTGGAAATGGATGATGATGATTTAATCATCGGTTCGAATAGGTATGAAATAACCGATGGACTGCATCAATTGCTCCTTTACGACAAGCCTAGAGATTACTCGGATCAGGATTTCGACAATTACGGCGACATTCTGGTTCAGACCCACGCCATGAAGAGGAATAACGATGCTAGAGAGACGAGACACAAGGCTAACAGAGGGCATAAGTGGACGAAGGTGGTGAAACCAATATGGGATATGAATAAGAAATTGATCGAATCAGTGACGGGAAAGGGGGTGAGAACCACTATTCTTCCACGAGATTCTGACGCTCTGTTCGAGAGATTGAAATTCTTGATGGCTAGTGGGCGTGCTGGTAATACTGGAGTGGATAATGAGATAGTGAGCATAGGCGACGAATTGTTGGGGCAGAAGGTCTTGGATAGACGAGATTACAAAACGTTGATGAACGAATTGAAGGATTGATATATAATAAGTAGAAAGAAAAACAAAAAAATAGATAAATAAAAAAAACTAAATCTACACTAAAAATAATAAAAGTTTTTAAACAAAAAAAACGATTTACGAGCAAAAAAACAAAATATATTATAAAATAAAATATGTTGGTGATAAAGAACAGGGGATACGTCAGAACTTATGTTCAAGGTGGTTCTGGTATCGTTGATTCTATAAGTCGAGCGTTCACAAACGATGCAGGTAGAAAACTCGTATCAACTGCATTTGAGGTTGTCTAAGAAGACGGCTTTGGATGCTGGTAAGAAAGCCACTTCCGAAGCTAGTGGTAGGATCGCTTCAGTGGATGGCAAGAGGGCGGCAGATGCATTGATCGACAAGTTGATCAGTCCACTGGTGAAGTGAACTACGTTAGAGCGATCGCCAAAAAGTTGGAAAGATTTTAAGGATGCTGTGGTACCCATACAAGATTTAGCCAAAATGACGAATGGATCTGGATTGAAGAGAACTCGCGACGGTGTAATATAAATAAATAATAATAATATTTATAAACTGAGTTTGAAAAAACATAAAAAATTGAGTTTGAAAATCTAAAAAATAAAAAGATGAACATCAAAGATATGTCTTGGAACGACGCCGCGACCAAGAGGTTGAATAACGAGTTCTTTCCCAAGAGCATAAGAGGCTTGATAGTGCGAAAATTGAATTGTCGAAAGACCAATCTGTTGATGAATCTGTTGTCGACCCGGCTGGTTGGATTATGACAGATTATTCGTGTTTGGCAAGATTTTGTTTCAACCTGAATACAGATTGCTTCGATAGTGCATGGATCGTAGATTGCCAAAGAACGTCATAGCCAGAATTTTCGACAGTAGGGAGGAATTCGACAAAAGCGAAGCTTCTCTTTCGACCATTTTGGATGGTGCGGCGATAGAATTGATGAAGAGAAATGCGTCTTCAAACGTCGAGTGTTGATTTTAAGAGAACGCAAGCGACGTTCTGGATCCCAGGGAATTGAAATCACAAAATAAGAATCTCATGATTTTTGACAATCTGCTTTTGGAGAGACAGAACCAATGCGAATTGTATTACGTTAGGGGTCGTCACAGCAACATGGACTGTTTCTACCTGTCTCAGAATTATTTTCGACTGCCCAGACAGATAATAAGGGAGAACGCTAATTTCCTGTGTTTCTTTTGCCTAGATCTCAAGAATCTCAATCACATCTACGGAGATCACGTTGCAAACGACATGAGCAGAGAAGAATTCAGGAGATTCTGCAAGAGGGTTTGGGATGGATGACTTCACAATTTCGTCATGATCGATTTGACTAGTGAGTTTAATCGTGGAAAATATCGGAGTGGATTCGACAAGTTTTATGTTTCTGATGATAATAAAATAGAGAGCGAAAACACAAATTAAAAATAATAATAAATCATCAATAATTTAGTTTTGAAAATAAATAAAAATAAAAATAATGTTTGAACAAGGAGAATTGTTAAAACGGATAGCCGAGAATATGGCTGCAAAACAGTCCATTCAAATCGTGGTGAGTCGCAATTCGACTCAATTTGCGACGACATTCGAACCTTCCATCAAACTGAATAGAGGGAAAAGATACAAGATGGCGTTGGTGAATCTGGAGACTTATTATTCCTTTCCCAACGTCACCGGAAAGCTCATTCAAGTATTCTGATGGAGTGGATTGGTTGGAGATTCGAATTCCCAAAGGAAGTTACGACATAGACAATTTGAACAATTACATTCAGACGCGAATGAAGACGGATGGAAAGGGAAGCAACAAGATCAGACTTGCTCCCAACCCTAATATCCTACAGACAATGTTGGATTTGGAAGATAATTTTCGATTTTCTAGTCTCAAAACCACATTGACGGATCAAAATGGTGAACTGTTAGATATTCATGGAGAGAGGGTGACGATACGATTTCACATAAGAGAAATATAAAAAGCAAAAAAAAATAAAAATTTGCGTATATATATAAATAAGAAAGTAAAATAAACGCAATATTAATTTACAAAAATTATTTAAAATATATAATTATCATTAAAACAAAAAAACAATTCAACAAAATATATTTTAAAAAGAAAAAATAAATATGGGTGAATACGTGGTTAAAAACGTGAACATATCTGAAGGACAGAGGAAGAAATTCCTGAGAGCGTTAAAAACTCGAGGCGAGGCGGTGAGATTCAAATTCACTCACAAATATCTGATGAGTGGCGGTCGCCATTCGATCGCCTGGACCAGAACTCAAATTAAAAGGTTGGAGAAAGTGATTCATGATGGCAGAGGGTTGATGGTGAGATTGAGTCCCACTCAATTGAGATGCAATTTGAGAATGAAAGGCGGTTTCCTACCAGTATTGGCAGGACTCGCTGGAAAACTATTGGCAGGAATCAGGAAGACCCTGTTGCCGGCTCTCGGCGTGGGAGCTGCCACGGGACTCACGAGTTCGGGAGTTCAGAAATTAATGGGTGGTGGTGGACTGTTTTTGAAGAAGGGAGGAGTCGTGTGTCGTGTCAAGACAGATGGTGGTAAAGGATTGTATCTAAAACCAGTGAGAGGTGGCGACCTTTTTTCCAGTGGAGACGGTCTCTATCTGAAGAGTGGACAGGACTTTGAGCGACTCGGTGAGGGTTTGCTGTTTGGTCCGAATTCGCCATTTAAGGGTATGCCACTTTTGAGTATGTTATTATAAAGTAAAAAAAAATTATACAAAGTATAAAAAAAAATAATATAAAAAATGGATAAAAAGGATTACGAGACCTTTTTGAATGATAATGATGGATATTTCAGGAAAGAACTGGAAAAAGAATTGAAAAAAATAGAGGAAGAAGAGTGAGTTGTTTTCCACCACCACCACCGCCATCACCTTTTGAAGAGAATAATAATGATGAGAGTGTTGCCAAGAGATGCACCACATTCTTTAATAACTATGATAGAGAGAATCAAATGTATTGTTATTATAAAAAACATAATATATCCAAAAAAAAGAAAAGAAGAATCAATGATGAAAGTGGAGAAAAAAGGAAACGTTATTACAATATATATGAGCAATAGTTAAGAAGAAGAAGGGGGAAACAAAAAAAAAACAAAAAAGTAATGAACATCTCTAGATCTCATTACTTTTTTTTCTTTTTTTTTCTTCTTCTTCACTAAATCGGTCTCTCTATTGTTCTTTTAATATTTCCAAGTGCGTTATTAGCATGTTGACGGTCGTGTCTTCTCCTTTTTCGCATATGTGTTGAATGTTTATCTTTACTTTTGCGAGTTTTTTTACTTTGGTCAACGTGCTCTCACCACCCGATTTGTTCACGAGTTTGAGAGAGATTTTTGGATATAACTTTGTAACTTCCATAGGGCAATGACAAATCGCTCTTGTTGAATTCTCTGTCTTCGGCGACGACGATATTCTGTAGATCGCTTTTGTACTCGTAAAACAAATCAAGCATGGCTTCATCCAATTTCAAAGGCATGCTATATTTGTTGTATTTGTGCAGTAAGCCCTTCGTCTCGACCTCGTTCAATTTGATGGCATCGTGTCATTGTAATCTGTAAATTTTACAACCGAGTTTCTTGCATGTTTCGACTCGTTTCAATTTCAATTCGCATCTTTTAGGTGTTGTTGTCATGATCGATTATTTTTTTTTGTTTTATGAATTATTGCAAATAATAATATATTTTGAATTTTGTGTTTAAATAATAATTTGTTAAAAAGTTTTTTTTTCTCTCTATATATATATACAGAAAGTTTTTAAATTTAATTTTATTCAATGTGAAATTTTTGTAAAAGTTTTTTTCTCTTTATATATATATAAAAAGTTTAAATTTTAATTTCCATCATTTTTTTTTTTGTCGTATTAATTCAATTTTTTCTCACGTTAAAGAAAATAAAAATTGATTAATCTCACCAAAAAAGAAAATGTTTTTTGAGGGAATTAAAACATATATATAAAGACTATTTTAAAAACTTATTTTTACAAAAAAATATTCAAATATATTCTTACAAAAAAAGAAAACAAATAAAAAAATGGAAAATTTAGATAAGTATACCATACCTCAGTTAAACGAGATTTGTAAAGAATTAAAAATTCCAAATTTCAGAAATCATAGAACCAAATCAAAAAAAATTAAAGCCATACAGGAGTATCATTTGCGAGGCGATGAAAAGAAAAAAGTCGAAAGATCGAAAGTGAACAAACTTAAACAGATTTGAATTGCGAAAAAAAAAGCCAATGGCAGTAACACCTGATGATAGAAAATGAAACACGGAGCATGATGAAAATTTTTTTAGAAAGATCATACGCGAGGAGTTACATAGTTTCCTTGATGGAAAGGCAAACGAAATGTCGATAGCAACGATGTCTAAAAACGTTCTGGTTGCAAAAAATGAGAAGAAAAAGGTGGTAAAGGGAATCAAAATGCCGACGTCAAAAAAAAAAAAAAGTTTTGGTTGCGAAAAATAAGAAGATGATCAAACCAAAAGCTGTCGAAGAGCTGCAAGTTTAAAAAAAAAACAAAAAAAAACGAGTGATGCAGTCCAGAATCGAGACGAACGATATATATTGAATGAAATTCGATGAGCAATCAACGAAGGGAAAGGAGAAGAATATGTAAGATGAATCATCATGAAAGCATTCCAATCGAATCTCATAGAATGGGAGAGTGCGATCAAAGGCATTTTAAAAACTTTCGACGTGGTTCCCTCGTTCAAGAAAGTCAATCTGAAATTGTTCATGGAATGGGTGAAGAAAAAAGTATTGGATTTGTTTCGCGAACACATGGACATGGGACTAAAAATTAGGATGATACTCCATTGTGCGATGAATAAAATCGTCGTGAACTCCGGCGTGAGCATCGTGAGAGATGCATATTTCAGATCTAACGTCCAACCCATATTTCGAGGTTTAGATTTATCAGACGTTTTCAAAAAGATGAAAGACAAGATGCTGACATCTCTCATAAATTATCAACATAAAGGTAGTAATTGGACGTTCGAAGAGGTGTTGAATCTCGAAATTCACGTGACCAAAAACGATTTGTTGAAAGCATCTTCCTACGTGGAATTACCGTATTTCTTAGTTAAAAACCATGCTGTGGTTAACGTGAGAAATAAAGATGATCAGTGTTTTATATGGGCAGTCACGTCCACTTTATACCCCATCAAAATCCACCCGAGAGAGTTTCTCATTACTAGGAGACTTGTAAAAATCTCGATTGGACCAGAGTGACTTTTCCAACGCCGTTAAAAGACATTGGACGTTTCGAGGTTCAAAATCCCACCATAGCGGTGAACGTCTTGGGATACAACAAGGAACAACGAATGATCTATCCTCTCAGACAGACTTCGTATCTCGGAAGAGAAAAGATGATTATTTTATTATTGATTTCGAACGGTGACAATCGTCATTATTGTTGGGTTACAAATCCATCCCGATTACTGGGGAGCCAGAGTAGTAAACATAAAGATAATATATGTTTATGTTGTAACTGCATGAATGCGTTTCGCACAAAAGAATCGTTAGCGAAACATCAGAAATGCGTTTCCGACTCGCAACATGACATGGGTCCCTTCATCTACACGAAACGGTGTGAAGATGATGACGTGGCTCAAAGATTCGTGGAAGAGTTAGAATCGAAAATTCAAATTTTATACGACAAATCCAAAACTCCGGTGAAAATGATCATCATGCGAGAGCAGCAGTACGAAAATAACAGTGCCACCGAATGTCACATATGCAGACAATCGTTCGACGAGAATTTGCAGGAAAATAAGAAGGTTAGAGACCACGATCATTACACGGGTCTGTATCACGGTCCGGCCCACAGCAAGTGGAATTTAAGATATCGAGACACCGCTTTTTATCCAGTGATATGTCACAATCTCTCGGGTTACGACAGTCATCTGTTCGTGAAAAATCTCGGCACCTCCCACGAAGAATTAAACTGCATCGCAAACAGCAAAGAAAGATACATTTCCTTCATGAAATGGAAGGTTGTGGAGAAGAAAAGAGTAATCGACGGAGAGACGTTGGAAGAAGAAACAAAATCCATTCGTAGAGCCATACATTTCGTTTACAGTTTTAAATTCATGTCGACCGCTCTGGAAAAATTAGTCAATAACATGAGCAAGGATAAATTTAAAATCATGAGCGAACACTTCGGAGAACGAGTAGACATCATGTTGAGGAAAGGAGTCTATCCTTACAATAACATGAACAATCTAATGAGATTCGATGACACTGCGCTACTTTCGAAAGAAGATTTTTATTCAAAATTATACGAATGCGACATTTCAGACAAGGATTACGAACATGCCGAAAATGTGTGGAAATCGTTCGATATGAAAACCATGAGAGATTATCACGATCTCTATCTGAAGACAGACATTCTGCTCCTGGCAGACGTGTTCGAAAATTTTCGAGACGTCTGTCGTCAAAATTATGATCTGGATCTGGCTTGGTATTTCACCACACCTGGTCTGTCATGGGACACTCTGTTGAAGACCACCGAAGTCCAATTGGAATTATTATCCGATGTGGACATGTTGCTCATGTTCGAAAACGCCATGAGAGGTGGGGTCTCGATGATCTCCCACATATATTCTGAAGCCAACAATCTCTACATTAAAAGGGGTTTCGATTCAGAACAATCGAATAAATACATAGAGTATTGGGATGCTAATAATCTGTACGGTTGGGCCATGAGTCATCCTTTACTGATTGGAAATTTCAAATGGGTGACGGAACTGGAAGAGATGCAAAAATGGTGAGACTATCCTTGCATTTTAGAAGTCGATTTGAACTATCTGGAAGAGTTACACCACCAGTACAATGATTATCCGCTGGCTCCCAAATGAATGGAACTGGTTGAAGAAGACGATGAAAAACTCATTCCCAATTTATTTAACAAACGTAAGTATGTCGTCTACAGCGAGAATTTGAAACAATACGTCGATCACGGGATGAAATTACTTGACATACATCACGTCATTCGATTCGACGAAGAGCCTTGGATGAAAAAATACATCAATCTCAACATGAATCTCAGAATTCGAGCCGAGAACGATTTTGAAAAAGATTTCCGCAAACTCATGAACAACTGCGTGTACGGTAAATCGATGGAAAACATCAGGAAGAGAACCAACATTCGACTCATCACGTCCAAGAAAAAAAATTAGTGGCGAAACCCAGTTACAGACACCGAACCATATTCGATGAAAATCTAGTGGCCGTTCACATGCAAAAGATGCACCTAAAGTTTGACAAACACTATTATCTCAGACCGATCATCTTAGATATCAGCAAGCGATTGATGTACGAGTTTCACTACGATTACGTCAAACAGAAATTCGGTGAGGAAGCGAACCTACTGTTCACCGACATGGACAGTTTGGTTTACGACATAGAGATGAAAGACGTCTACCAAGATATATCTCCGAACGTGGCTGCGTGGTTCGACACGAGCAATTATCCCAACAATCACCCATCCAACATTCAATTGAATGACAAGAAGGTGTTGGGTAAATTTAAGGATGAGAGCGGTGGTAAACAAATCGTCGAATTCGTGGGTTTGGGACCTAAACTATACGCTTATCGCCTAGAAGGTGAAGAGATCAAGAAGTGCAAAGGAGTTAAAGCATGCATGGTGAAGAAAAACATCTCTTTCCGAGAGTATAAAGATTGGCTGTTCGGAAGTGGGCTGGTGTACAATACTATGAAATCAATTCGAAGTGACAATCACGGCGTGTATACCAAAATAGTTAACAAGATTTTGCTGACGGCTGATGACGGCTGAGAGATTTGTGTTAAATGATAAAATAAGCACTTTGGCGCTTGGACATTGTGCTTTGGATATGATTAAGGATGATAGGATTCCAGAAAACCAAGAGGAATTATTAGACAAATGCAAGATTATGGAAGTTGATAGAGACATCGAGAGATTTAGTTTAAAAAGAAAAGAAAAAAAGAAAAGAAAAAAAATAACGTCATTAATTTAGTGAATTATAATAAAATAAATAAAAAAAATATACATACATGAATAAGAAAATACGGATATCCGTAGATGGTGTTGTCTTACCTAACGAACCCCTGTCCAACATCAATCTGTCGAATGCGGCAAAGGACTTGAAAATCAAAGATTTTCGAAGCGTGTTTTCCAGAGATGCCTTGCCGAATAGAGAAGACTTCGACAATGGTAATCGGAATGCGGAATTTTAAATCTGGATGATTTATCTGGTGAAGGCACTCACTGGGTGGCGTGGTTCAAGAACGGGAAGAAGAATTATTATTTCGACAGCTACAGAATCGCGCCGCCAAAAGAATTAAAGAACTATTTTGATGAATCGATGGTTCGTTACAACACAGAATGAGTGCAATCACCAGATCAAGTGTTTTGCGGTCACTTATGTCTCTACATTCTCAAGAGATGGTCTGAAGGAGATCGGTTTCAAGACATTCTTAATGATTTACATTAGAGAGAGATTTTTTTTTTTTATAGTATATAAAGATAAAAAATTATTTAAAAAAATTTAATCGAATAAAAACGAAAAATAAAATAAGTGAAATAATTCATTTTTTAATAAACTGCGTTTGAAATATATTTTTAAAAACAAAAATCTCAAAACAACATGCCAGTCGATAAATTTGGTAGAAGTGACGACGAAAAAGTCAACCTAAAAAAGAAGGGGAAGACGCTCAAAGTCGGCGATGGTTACGACATTGCCAACTTGGACGAACGTTACATTCGGAGATACGAACGTCGAGAGGAACCTTTGAACATGAACGATAAGAAGCTCTACAATCTTCCCGAGCCGATAGATCTCGCAGATGCTGCGACTAAAAAATATGTCGACAGGGGGAACGTGGATATCGAACGAATCATGCTAGATAATTACGTGGATAAAGCCATGACTGACGATCTCGATCTGAAATCTAAACGTTTGGTGAACGTCACAAATCCCCTAGATCCCACCAATGCCGTGACCAAGAAATACGCGGACGACTCTCACGCGCGATTCAGCGAACATCTGAAAAATAGATATGTTCAGAAAACGATGCACTCGGAATTGAACGCCAATTCTAACAAGATAACGAACGTGGCCACTCCCACGAATCCTAAGGACGTGGCGACCAAACACTACGTAGGTCTGGAACAGAGAAAGTCTGATGGACGAGAAATGAAATCGGATCTGAATCCGGGATTAAACAAGATATTGAATCTGTTGAAGGTCGACGACACGGATGCGGACTCAACCGCAGTCAATAAGTAAGGGCTACGTAGATTCTGCCATGATACGATCACAAGAATATGTAGAACTGCTAGTGGACGATCTCTACCTGAACAAACAATCTGGCGGAACCATGGAGGGTGGTATCAACATGAACAGTGAGAATTTATATTCGGACTCAATCACGGTCCCGAATTCGATTCCAGTGCAGTCAGCAGGAAGTACGAGGATGACAACTCGGTCTGGAGAAAGGGCGACATCATGGAAGGTAAACTAGACATGGGCGGACATGCACTCACGAATCTACCGGATTGATTTTGGTGGTGGAAAGACTCAAATATGCTAGAAAATTGATCACCGTGTGGGCCGAGGAGGCCGGCATGTTAGAGGAGGGAAAAACCGAGTGGTCTTTCGGAAATGGAGGTAGCGGATTGAAACATGGTCAGGTGGGATATCCCATGCTGTTTGGAGGTGAAATCATTCGAATGGCTCTGGCTTCCTCAGATTTGAATAACAGAGCGGTCGTCAATCTCGTGGTGAATGGAGGAGAGAGCGATAAGAAATACAGCGTCGAAAAGACTGAGAATCAACACGCAAATGTTAGCACGTTCGGCACACCTCTCAAAGTGAACGCCGGAGACAGGATTAATTTCATTACGAAAACCAATAATCCCGAAGCCGCCAGTTCCGTGGTGAGTCTACTGATCGAACTAGATCCTTTGAACAAACAGTGAACGCGTGGAAATAATTAATTAAAAAAAAATAATGTGTGATTATTAAAACCAAAAAAAAGCAATGAGATTTAGAAAGATGTTCAGTCTCTCTAGATCTCATTACTTTTATTTTTTTTTTTTGGTTTTGTTTTAATACGTTATTTCTCATAATGTTTCATCTCGTGAAATTGGATCACCTATCTCGAAACACGCGTCGACATCTATTTTAGCATTTCAAAGAGCTTTTATAAATTCTCGAAAAGCAGTCGGTCCTCTATACGTCAACGTGTCTAAAAGTTTTCTGGTCTTATCTTCTATCAAGATTTTACTTTCGATTTCACGTCTCATATAATCAGTCAATATCAAAGGTTCTGTTTCGACTAAAGTGTCTAGAATTATTGCTAACGAATCTTGCGAAATATTTTTAATCAAAACACGTCTGTTTCTTCTTAAGCATTCTCTTTCTTTATCATTCATTTTTATAATAATTTTTTTAAAATTTTTATTTATATATTTTTTTCTTCACACACATCTCTCATAGAATGATCGACATCTTATTTCCATCCGATTCGAATTGTAATTCTCTATCCGACAAGACCAGGGCGAAGGCTTCGGTTTTTCTCGGCACGTTCCTATCGAATTGCATCTTGATCTGAATGTCTAAGACGCTACTCTTGAGTTGTTCACTCTGTTTACTGACGTCGACTATGAACATGGGATACATCGACTTGTATTCACCGGGAGATATGTTAAGGTTGCTCATCAATTCATCTAGACCGTGATACTTCTTTCTAAAATCAGCGGCATCGTCGTACAGTCTGGAGATATCGTTCTTGTCGAATGACGCATTGTAATCGATTGCTGGATATCTCGTGGCGTTCAGAAACACTTGCATGTTTCTCAAATGGCAGTGATCGAACAGCGATGCATTCTTTTCCTGAGACCCATCCTTATCAGTCTGAAACGCAACCACGATGAAACGCGGTCTTTCAGAAGCGGATTTCACCATCAATCTCCAATCGAAGTGATTCATGGAGGGTGGACTGTCTCATTCTAATTCCCACAGGTAATTTACTCTTGGATTCTATGATCTTGTAGAGACGGGTTTTTTCTGCGACTGAAGGCTCCACGTGCGGAACGAACCACGATATCTTCTGTAGAGTTAACTTACCCACATCGGTCGCAGGGAGTCTCACTATTGCATCATCGTTTCCTTTTCGAATCAACGTCAGATTGTGTTTGAATACGTACATGATCTTGTTGTAATCGTCCACGAATCCGAAGATGTGTTTCAAAGGTATCCTGAACGAAAACGTTTCTTTAGGTCTGGATGTCTTGACGACGTAGTCGAATATCGTGGCGGCGCTAGCCAGGCCGATGGTGTCTTTCATCCACAACTGATTAAGTCCTCTGGATTTCGAAAAATCATCTGGATACGTCAAGAGTCCGAACATCGTGGTGGCCTGGCCAGGATGAAACACAGATTCTATCTCTTGTCCGGATAGCATGTATTTTATATTACTGAATAAATGCATGATTCCATTATTGGCTAGAGTAACCGTGTCGTCGTCGGCGTAGTCGCTCCCATCTTCCTTGGTGAGACGTCCCTGCACCACTATGTAACTCTCGCTAGGATGGACGAATAGATCTTGAGTTTCGACATTGATTCTTATCTCTCCCGCATTGTTCAAACTCGTTCTGGTTACCGGTTCATATTCGTGAACCTCATATTCTTGAATACTTTCATCTTTCACTATGCTTTGTGCTATATCTAGTATATTTGCCATTTTTAAAGGGTTTATTTTTTTGTTTGTTTATTAATTAGCTTGCTTTTTTTTATCTAAAAATAGTTTTAATTATTTTTTATTATTATTTTTCTCTCCTATATATATGTGTGTAAACAAGAAAATGTTAAAGAGAGTAAATAAAAGAAATTTGTTTTTCTTTATCAAAACTTTGTGTAATTTGTGTAACTTTCTGTAATTGTTTTTCGTAAAACTTTCCGATGATCTCTTCTCCATCCAAAGCTTCGATTTTGTAAGTCACCAGATCGGTGTGAAATATTTTGATTATCACGAAGATTTCCGAGGTCCATCGAGGAGTATAACCCTTTTCGAAGTGCTTCTTATAAGTGTAGATTCTCACTCGATCGCCGACCGCAAATTTCAGCGTTCTAAACTTCTTCCTAATCTTAGATCTCTCAGGATATAGATTCGCGTAGACCCGTTTTTCATTTCGAGGATCGCTAGCTTCCACGGGAGTCATCTTGATCAATCTGTGTCGCGTGTTGTTGTAATCTTTAACCAGACCGTTCAGAGCGTATATGTATTTCTTGGTCGAATTTGCCCTGAAGTATCTATGCATCTTTTCCTTCATCGTTCGGTTCCAACGTTCCACCACGCTGGCTTTCTCTTCGTTTTTGATCGAGTAGAGGTCAACCAATCGATGAACGTGATTGTTGTAGAATTCCTTTCCCTTATCCACCCACAATTTATTCGGTTTTTGAGAAGACGAGTCGAATACGCTCTTCAGAGCCTCGGCGATGCAAGGTCCCGATTTATTCTTTAAAGCTCTGATCCAACCGTATTTGGAAAACATGTCAATGACCATCAATAGATATTTGACACCCTCGTTCCACCTCGAAAACGATCTCATGTCGACCAAATCGGCAGACCAAATATCATCCAAACCCTTCACGAACACCCTTCTCTTTCGAAATTTACGCACGATGGGTTTGTGTAACTCCTCGGCCAATTCGCTCGTCAATAATCGTTTCTTCTTCTTTTCAGATGCGCTTTTTTTTTTTTTGAATGCCCCATCCAAATCGACGTTTCGCACTGATCAGATTGCCGACCAGTGAACGTTCTATCTTCTCTCTCCTGGTCGGATTCGATATGCCTCTCAATTTCCCCAACATGTTTTTATCGCAGACATCGTTGCGAGTCTTGGTGTCGGGATATCCGGCGTAGCACAGATCATGATCATACACAGCTGCATCCACCCTATTCACAGGTTTGCTCCAAGATTTAGGAGTCAGATCAGCATTGAGTCTCTTGTTCAATTTCGTTCCAGGTCCCGTAAAACTGTGACCAGGCAGATGCATTTCGAAAGGTAGATTATTGATCATTTTATTCACGATGCCTTTACCTTTGCTCACATTCTTTTTTTGACGAATCGAGTCTTGATAGAACCACACACGTCGCAAATTCTGCAAAGCATCTGTCTGTCGTTTTTAGTTCGTACTTCTCGAGAATTACTCATCTCGGTAACTCTCTTACACTTTACGCAATACATTTTTTGAGAGTTATTTAAATTAATTTCGTTTTTATTTTATATATAAATTTAATATTGTTTTTTTTAAAAATTCTGTTCTTATTATATATATATTTTTTTCAATCGCTGCTCTTGAGTTCTATCATCCTACTGAATTCCTCCCTAGCCTCTTTCCTCCCTTTTTCCATGAGAGAATCCTTCATCTCTTCCTTGATGATCTGACGAGTCTTGATTCTCACGGCTTCTTTCATGGCTTCGTATTTCGTTTTCTTGCCCAATATCGTGAAGTATTCTCCGTCCGATATCCTACCGTCTTTCAACGCCATCGAGATCATTTTGGATATCATGTCGATCTTGGAGTCAGCCAAGATGCGAATCTTGTCGTGTTTCCTCACCTTCAGATATAATTTCCTACTCAAAAAGTTTCCGAGCGTGCTAAACAATCCAGCGGTGAGAGCCACTCCTTCTACGGTCAACACGATCGGAATACCAGCCGCGGTTGACAACAATCCGATGCCGGCCATGTGTAAACCCATGGAAATCGTGATGAGTGTCGTGTCGACCGCGTTGACGAATTTCAAGAAACGCGAATACTTCTTCCTGAGAGGCCAGCGAGAATCTCTCTCTCGAGTTAGATATGCTTGGATTCTACTGATTTGATCGATGCGATACCTCTCTCCTCTTTCTTTTTCTTCTAGCGACGGTGCCATCGGCAAAACGCCGTTCGGCTTCTCGTTCTCGACGTCATCTAACGTCGGATACAATTTATTTCTGGTTCTCATTTTTTTGTGTTTTTTTTCTTTCTAATATTAGATAAAAAATTTATGTGTGTATTTATTTTTATTTTCTATTCTCTCTTATTTTATATCAACAAGAAAACTTAGATGTATGCTTCATTGAACAATAATTTCATGATGCATCCCTTGTCTTCTAAAGTCAGACTTCTATGCGCCAATTTCAGTTCTTCCGAAACTGTGGGCTTGTCTCGATCCTTACAGAAGAGTAATCTCTTCCAAAACGTGATCACTTCGTCGATTTGAATGTGTCCAACCCCGGTTTGAAATACTTGATGACCATATCTTCCCTTTCCATCGTCAGACACGAATGATTCTCGTGATCGAAGTCTAGGTGATCCCGACATCCGACGCATCGTTCTAACAAGAGGCGACCTAGTTGTTCATTCTCACAGAATGCGTAGGCTCTCATCAGCATTTTTAAAAGAAACCTTGCTCTAATAGTCTGGGAAGCGCTCATGATTTACGTATTTTTTTATTATCTATTCGATTTGATATATTTATTTTTAAATAACTATTTATTTATATTTTTTTCTCTCCTATATATATATCAATATCTTTTTTTATTTCCTCCTATACCGTCACAAACACGATCGGGAAACGTGGCAGTGGTTTTGCGGGTTCAGTACCACCTTTTTTCCATGTACCGTACATAAGTCGATTTTTGATGTAGAATCCACAAATGTGTTTCCCTGTACACCTCCATAGGATTCAGTGTTAAAATCGTGTACATATACAGATGGTACAGAATCAGCAAACCACTTTTTTGATGCTGGTACAGAATCTGCAACACGTTTTTTGCTCACGATTTTAACACTAAATCCTATGGGGGAAACCCATTTGTGGATTCTAGACCAGACAATCGACCTCATTTTTCTTAAAATTTCATACATTTTTTTCACTCTTGAGTGACGTGTATATATAATCCAGTGGTATAGAATCCGCTTGCGGATTCTGTACCACCATAAAAAACGACATTTTCGTGTACTTGTACACGATTTTAACACTAAATCCTATGGAGGTGTACATCGAGTACAAGTGGTCCAGAATCCGCATTTATTACCTACTTAGGGTTATTTAAATAATTCGTATTTATTTTTTTTATATATAAATGTAATATTTTTTTTTCTTTAAAAAATTCTATTTCTTATTATATATATATTATTTCAATCATTGCTCTTGAGTTCTATCAACTTACCGAATTCCTCCCTGGCCTCTTTCCTCCCCCATTCCATGAGAGAATCCTTCATCTCTTCCTTAATGATCTGACGAGTCTTGATTCTCACAGCTTCTTTCATGGCCTCGTATTTCGTTTTCTCGCCCAATATTGTGAAGTATTCTCCGTCTGATATCCTACTGTCTTTCAACGCCATCGAGATCATTTCAGATATCGTGTCGATCTTGGAGTCGGCCAAGACGTGAATCTTTTCGTGTTTCCTAGCCTTCAGACATAATTTCCTACTCAAAACGTTTCTGACCGTGCTAAACAATCCGGCGACGAGAGCCACTTCTTCTATGGTCAGCACGATCGGAAGGCCAGCTGCAGTTGACAACAATCTGATGCAAGCCATGTGTAAACCCATGGAAATCGTGATGAGTGTCGTGTCGACCGCATTGACGAATTTCACGAGGCACAAATACTTCTTCTTGGGAGAACGATGAGAGTCTCTTCCTCGAGTCAGATACAATTGGATTCTACTGGTTTGATCGATGCGATACCCCTCTCCTCTTTCTTTTTCTTTTGTCGATGGCGCCATTGGCAAAACGTTGTTCAGCTTCTCATCCTCGTCATCATCTAACGACGGATACAATTTATTTCTGGTTCTCATTTTTTTGTGTTTTTTTTTCTTTCTAATATTAGATAAAATTTTCGCGTGTATTTATTTTTATTTTCTATTCTCCCTTATTTATATCAACAAGAAAACTTAGACGTATGCTTCCTTCAGCAATAATTTCAAGACGCATCCCCTGTCTTCTAAAGTCAGACTTCTATGCACCAATTTCTTTTCTTCCAAATCGGTGGGCTTGTCTCGCCCGCTACAGAAGATTAATCTCCTCCAAAACTTGATCACGTCATTGATTTGAACGCATTTGAAAGCCTGTTCGAAATACTTGACGACCATATCTTCCCTTTCCATTGTCAGACACGAATGATCCTCGTGATCGAAGTCTAGTTGATCTTGACACCTGATGCATCGTTCTAACAAGAGGCGACCTTGTTGTTCGTTCATGCAGAATGTGTAGGCTCTCATCAGCATGTTTAAAAGAAACTTTGCCCTCATAATCTGAGAATCGTTCATGATTTACGTATATTTTATTATCTATTTGATTCGATATTTATTTTTAAATTACTATTTATTTATATTTTTTTTCTTCTCCTATATATTATATCAATCATTTTTATTTCCTCTTGTGAATCTCGTGATTCTGTTACAATTTACCTCAAAACTCATAACGATTTTTAATTTTTTTCTTCGTCTCTCCCCCCTCCACTCTCTGCGTTTTTTTTCGCCTGCAATCGATCACACCGCCATCTACACCACGTCCATCGTTCTAACAAGAGACGATCTAGTTGTTCATTCACGCAGAATGTGCTGGCTCTCATCAGCATGTTTATAAGAAACGATGTCTGCATAATCTGGGAATCGTTCACAATTTACGTATTTATTATCTATTTGATTCGATATTTATTTTTAAATAACTATTTATTTATATATATTTTCTTTCTCCTATATATCAATCACTTTTTATTTCTTCTTGTGAATCTCGTGATTCTATTACAATTTACCGCAAAACTCGTAACGATTTATATTTTTCATCTCTTCCCTCCACTGGTTCCTCCGTGATCGATCGCACTGCCATCTAGACCGCGATCGCAAACGTGGAGAGAAAATTTTCTTCATTTCTAATTTTCGACATTTCTTAATTTTTATATTTTGCTGTCCTGAAATCCCCACAAGTTGGTCATCGTGGTCTAGACGGTTCGATCGACCGTTGGCGAATGTTGGGAAAAAATTTTAGGATCGATTTTCCTGTCCTAGAATCCCCAATCATTTTTACCGATCGGATCGCACCCACCGCCGTCTAGAACGCGATCGCGAACGTTGTGTCCCAGAATGCCCAAAACGCATTTTTGTGCTGTCCCAGAATCCCCAAAGCGTTTTGCCGGCGTTCACCAACGATAGATCGAAAGGTCTAACCCACGATGACAAACGTCGAGACGATTTTTAGGTCGATTTCTTCGATTTTTCATAGATTTTTCCTTCCGTCCAAATTCTGCTGAATTCGCACTCATTCGCCAACGGCTGTGTGAACCGTCTAGGACACGATAAGCTACTTGTGGGGATTCTGGGACAAAATGTACAAAAAACGTTTTGTAGATTTTAACACTGAATCCTATGGGTACATGTACGTGTACGTGTACATGTACGTTTTTTCGAAAAAAAGTGTCCCAGAAGCCCCCGTTTATACCTACTCATGATGCAACTACGTCACGTGACATGACGTCACTTCCGGGGTCCGGCAACTGAGAGGTGAAAATCCCTGACATACTACTTAGGTGCCGTAACTATCCTCAGATAGCTCTCCTTAGATAACTATCCCCCAGATAGGTATGCTCGGATAAGTATCCACCGACAGTACATCATGCACCGTGTTATAACTATCCTCCAATATCCGTATGTGCAGCATGTGTTGTGTGCACTAGCACAGAGGCACATATTGGCACGTAAGGTGAATGCCCAAGCTCTGCTGTATTATTTACACATTGTGCACAATCATATCTCATACATGTCTCATCTCCACTTGGACAAGGGTCTGTATAGGCAGCTACGTCAAGGAAGAGTGGATCAATCTGACTGAATCTACTAAGACTCATTAGATGGCAGAGATCAGAACAGGAGTCGCTTGAACAAAACAGATTATGCTAGGGTAAGAGTAGCTAGGCATGGTCAGAAATATGCAGATTAGGTTAAGAAAGGGCAGTTAGATGGATAGGGGTGGTCGAAAACGGGGATTCTATTAGGAATGGGCAAGAGATGGATCCATTAGGGTTAAAATGGTCGTTTTCGGTAGCTGCCGCGTCGAGTATTAGATATACTCCCATTCAATCGAACATCCCCCTCAAAACACCTCCACCCTCCAAAAACACACACACACAATAGTAGTGGCGCGGTATTTAATTGCAAAAAGCCTCGTTGTAGACAGCATACTTTTATGCCTGATCATAAAGAGGAATTTTCCTCCGAACAAACGAAAAATCATTATCAGATCCGTATCCCCCTCCATTGTGATTCACCAAACATTATTTACCTTATCACCTGTAAGCGATGTCGGAAACAGTATGTTGGTCAAAGTCAAAATCCTTTCCGAGAACGTGCTACTAGACACAAACAGGATATAAAACATAATGCTGATGCCCCAGTAGCACAACATTTTAACCTTCCTGGCCATTCTTTGGACGATTTCGAAATCCATCCTATTGAACAACCACCAATTAAAGACACATTAGAAGAAACGGATGACTTTAGAAAAAAACGTGAAGCTTTTTGGATCAATACGCTTCAAACCCTCTGGCCATTTGGTATGAACATATCAGAGGGCGAATGCGAAAGGAGGTCCATCATTCCTTTCACTTTAACGTACAACAGAATGAATATCGAAATAGCAAAAATGTTAAAAGATGAATTCAATTTTACCAATGCTAAATTAAATGAACCTTTGAATCTTCGACCTGTCATCGCCTATAAGAAAAACAAAAGCTTGCGTAACATCCTTGTAAGGACTAAATTAGAGCCCATCAATGAATAACACCAATTTCTGCCAGTCAGTTTAACCAGTTCCTAAGCTCATCACTTAGTTTAAATCAATTTTATGTACTTTTTTGTTACGTTTGAAACCCATCAGGGTTCAGTAAATGAAAACAATTTTTCGGCGGCATATTAAAAGAAAAAAACGTTTCAGTAGGAAATGTCTGTGCCAGTGCGATTTTTTAACCTCAAACACACACAGGCGAGTGCCAGAGTTCATATATGCCCCAAAACAAAATAGGTTCCAATTTCAATCATGTGTATGTATTTCCTAAATAAAATTATTATTTATTTATTTATATATTTATTTATTGATTATTTTTAAATTATTTTTAATTTTTTATTAATTTTTATTTATTTATTTATTTATTTATTTATTTGATTGATTCATTTATTTAAATTATTATTTTTATTTTTATTTTTAATTTTTCATACCTTTCACACAATGTAGAGGTTCAGAAGGTAAAACACACAATTTCTACGTGGTGTAAAAGGTTCCGTCATAAACCTCCGTCGGGGGATATTCATTCCAACTGATAACATTCGTGAGGCATCATGATCTTTGGCGTTATTTTTTCATTTATTTCTTTAGTCTCAATATATTTTATCAAACCATTTTTTTCATATTATTTTCACATACTTCTGAAGCCAGTAAAGCAAACCGCTCCCGATTGGTTTTACTTAAATCAAAGCCAACCAATAGGGCTTCATGGGGTCAGTACAGTAAACCACTCACTGACTGATTAAAATTCAATGGAAGCCAATCAATAGAGCTTCATCTAATTTGTTTGGACGACACAAACTGAGTTGTGAAAAACAAACTTGGGACATCTCAGATTGAAAAGAATTAATTAGATGAGTGACATTTGTCAGCTTGTTACCGAGTTTAATTATGTACTGAGCTGTGAAAAACACCCCCAGCCCACATATGGATATATACCATGCATGCCCTCCCAAAGTTGGAATCATTTTCCTCAAAGTCTCTCTGAAAAAGCCAAACCAAGCGAAACGCGTCGAGACAGACGGATTATTTTCTACCTTTGCTGAAGACTACAACCAATCCAGGTATCTTCTCTAATAGGTAATATCTAGATTTCATTTTAATTTATTTCATTTCTTCATTTTAATTTCATTTTATTCATCTACCTATTCTTCAAATGGCTCAAAAAAGACAGAATCATCAGGGAAAGAGAGTTGCCCAGTCTGGAAGAGGCCAGGAACAATCGTTCCAGGCCTATTCTAGATTGGTCAAGGCCCTTTTCCAGGTGATTCAGTGTATGCACCATATTGGGCTCCTAGAGCAGCATATGGCCAAACGGGATTTCCCGAAGCAGTTGGAGAAGAAAGTAGATGAGTTAGGTGGCTTTCTAAAGCCGGCTCTTCCCACCCCACACATTTTTTCTGTTTTTCGACAGATTAGTGTGGGATGGGCCAACCAAACGTTAAATGCTTTAGTTGAGCATTACAAGATAAATTTAAATCAGTTGAAGTCTAAGATAACTTTGGCTATGCGACCACCTCCTGGACTCGAAAAAATAGACTTCAACAGCGCTTCGGCGCGTGCCTTGATCTGGGCTCAAAAAAACTTTAAAAATAAGTTGACAGATAAGACGATTTCGGCCTATCAGTCTTACATTTCGGAACTTCGCCCAGCGTCTGGAGTAAGGAACAATACGGGAGGGAGCAAGCAAACTCCGGCCCGTGTTGTCCCTCTACCCCAACGCGAAAAGCAAAATAAGAAAAGATCAAGGCAAAGCACTTCTCCCTCTTCTTTTCCGTCTACTTCTTCTTTCTCTCAGAGTAAGCGCCTCAATTTGCAAACATCTCCGGTCCATATTGTGACTGAAGATGCTCGCAAATTGAGTAACGCTGTCTCGCCTCGTCTTGCTCCTCTACCTCCTACTCCTCCTCAGCCTTTTTTCTCTGGTTCTCCTAGTGCTCTCACTAGAACTCCTCCTCCTCCTTCTGTTTCTTCTCCTGCTTCTGTTTCCTCTCCTGCTTCTGTTTCTTCTGCCCCTTCTCCTGCCTCTAGTGTGGTTCAACCAGGTATATCGTACTCAGAGAAAGTCAAATCACCGAGCCGCAACTCGGGCCGCTCATTCGATTCTAAATTCTCCCAGTTTCGGCATAAAAGCGGAGTTAATTTTGACAAAAGGAATTGGCGCCTCCCCGATGTTTGTAAAAACATCCTTATGACTGGAAGTTCAAATTTAGGACGCATTGATCGAAATCCCCATCCGGACATCCAGGTGGAGTGTTACCCCGGCGCCAAATTCAATCATCTGCGCTCTATGTTTAAAGGGCACAGGGGCCAGTCCAGTCCCCAAAAAATATTATTAAATATTGGCGTGAATTCTCGAAATGATAATTCTGATCTCGTAGTTAAGCAGTTGCGGAATATGCTTAGCGATATCAGGGTCAAGTTTAGATCAGCAAAAATTTATTTCGCTGAACTAAACTTTTCGCAAAAACTCCCTCAGGCTGAGAGGAAAACCCTGAGCATCATCAACGAAACCATTCGGAAAGTGAAGGACGTTAACGTGATACCAAAAATTGATGACGCGAAGTTTGATGTTGCTCAGGATTTAATCCATTGGACCACGAGAACCGCCAATATTATGTACGATCACTGGTTGAACCACCTAAATTTAAACTAAGTAAAGGCAAAGGTAACAGCCGCCTAACAGATGTGGGATTAGGAACTAATGTGGTTAACCTGTCTGGCACCAATGACCTAACAACCCAAGAGAAATCTCTTTTAGATCGCGGTTTAACTTTTGTACCAGCACCAAAGCCTAAAACTGATAACCAAACAAATTTACCATCATACAACTGTAATTTTCTTAGGCAAATGAAATTAGCCGACCGCTTTAGAAACTCCAGCGGTCGGAAACTTCCTTTTACAGAATCATCTGGTTGGTCACCTCCAGATAGTGAAGTAGATCCCGAAATTATTGAGGCTAGCAAACGAATCATCAAAAAGGTGTTCAGCATGAACATACTCTCCGATAAAGACAATTTAACAGCTGGTGAACGGAGAGCCCTCACGAAACTTCGAAAAAATAAGAAATTAGTGATTAAACCAGCCGACAAAGGTGGGTCGGTAGTTGTTCTATCTCGGGATAATTATATAAAGGAAGCCATGAGACAATTCAGCAATACTAAACATTATAAGAAAATAGATTCACTTATTTGGCCTAGTAATATCGAAAAATTCAATAAGATCTTAAAATTTCTCCTCGACGAAGGTCACATTACCAAAAAACAATTGAAATATTTAACAGCTAAGCTCAGTGCTCAAACAAGACAATTTTATATCCTACCAAACATCCACAAGGACCGTTCTTCATGGACGGATGACTTAACTCCACCCGGGAGGCCAATTGTATCAGATTGTAATTCGGAATCTTATGCGATCTCGGAATTAATTGATTATCATCTGAAACCTATAGCAAATAGACATCCGAGCTATCTAAAAAATACACAGGATTTCCTGTCAAAAATTTCGAAATTGAAAATATCGAAAAATGCAATTCTGGCTACTTTGGATATCGACAGTATGTATACGAACATTGATATTGATAAAGGTGTTAAATCAGTTAAAAATGCATTTGAAAAATATCCGGATGCGAAACGCCCGGATGAACAAATTTTGGATCTTTTAGAGCTGAGCTTAAAAGGTAATGACTTTCAATTCAATGGAGAATATTTTCTACAAATAATGGGTTGTCCTATGGGCAAAAGATTCAGTCCTAATTTTGCAAGCATTTATGTAGCGGAATGGGAGGAAAATGCCTTAAGTAAATGTGCAAAGCATCCTCTCGTATATCTCAGGTATTTAGATGACATTTTTATTATTTGGGAACATTCAAAAGAAGATTTTGATGAATTTTTAGAAATTTTGAACAATCACGATCCAAATATTAAATTGAAAGCTACTATCAGTGAAAATTCTGTTGATTTTCTCGATGTGACCGTGTATAAAGGCAAGCAATTTCAGGCGTCCGGTCATTTAGATTATAAAGTGTATTTTAAACCAACTGATTCACATCAATTGTTGCACACAAAATCATTTCATCCTCAACATACATTTAAAGGTATCATCAAATCACAACTCATTCGTTTCCACCGCAATTCAAGTGATAAGGTAAATTTCAATGAGGCTTGTTCTACTCTATTTGGCGCCCTCAGATCGAGAGGGTACTCGCTGCGCCTTCTGCGTAGCCTGAAATCCCAAACCCTGAAAAAGCTCGAAAGTCCAGCTGAAACTACCGATTTCGAACCACTGAAGATTGAACACAACAGACCGTTGCAAAATAGTAGTGGCGCGGTATTTAATTGCAAAAAGCCTCGTTGTAGACTGCATACTTTTATGCCTGATCATAAAGAGGAATTTTCCTCCGAACAAACGAAAAATCATTATCAGATCCGTATCCCCCTCCATTGTGATTCACCAAACATTATTTACCTTATCACCTGTAAGCGATGTCGGAAACAGTATGTTGGTCAAAGTCAAAATCCTTTCCGAGAACGTGCTACTAGACACAAACAGGATATAAAACATAATGCTGATGCCCCAGTAGCACAACATTTTAACCTTCCTGGCCATTCTTTGGACGATTTCGAAATCCATCCTATTGAACAACCACCAATTAAAGACACATTAGAAGAAACGGATGACTTTAGAAAAAAACGTGAAGCTTTTTGGATCAATACGCTTCAAACCCTCTGGCCATTTGGTATGAACATATCAGAGGGCGAATGCGAAAGGAGGTCCATCATTCCTTTCACTTTAACGTACAACAGAATGAATATCGAAATAGCAAAAATGTTAAAAGATGAATTCAATTTTACCAATGCTAAATTAAATGAACCTTTGAATCTTCGACCTGTCATCGCCTATAAGAAAAACAAAAGCTTGCGTAACATCCTTGTAAGGACTAAATTAGAGCCCATCAATGAATAACACCAATTTCTGCCAGTCAGTTTAACCAGTTCCTAAGCTCATCACTTAGTTTAAATCAATTTTATGTACTTTTTTGTTACGTTTGAAACCCATCAGGGTTCAGTAAATGAAAACAATTTTTCGGCGGCATATTAAAAGAAAAAAACGTTTCAGTAGGAAATGTCTGTGCCAGTGCGATTTTTTAACCTCAAACACACACACACACACACACACACACACACACACACACACACACACACACACACACACACACACACACACACACACACAGTCTTGTCTTCCCTACATACCGAGGTACCCCATTGTTTGTCCTTTGTGTGGACTAACGGTTTCAACCTCGTTTTGCCGGTACAGTTCTGGGAAAACAACCGAGGTAAAGGGTTTCTTTTGTCTTTTGTACCTCGGTAAGGCGAAACACGCAAACTCTTTTGTCTAGTTACCTCGTCAAGTTGGTAAGACAAACCCACACACACACACACACACACACACACACACACACACACACACACACACACACACACACACACACACACACACACACACACACACACACACACACACACACAGAGAGTCTTGTCTACCCTACATACCGAGGTACTCCATTGTTTGTCTTTTGTGTGGACTAACGGTTTCTACCTCGTTTTGCCGGTACAGTTCTGGGAAAACAACCGAGGTAAAGGGTTTCTTTTGTCTTTTGTACCTCGGTAAGGCAAAACACGCAAACTCTTTTGTCTAGTTACCTCGTCAAAATGGTAAGACAAACCACACACACACACACACACACACACACACACACACACACACACACACACACACACACACACACACACACACACACACACACACACACAGAGTCTTGTTTTCCCTACATACCGAGGTACCCCATTGTCTGTCCTTTGTGTGGACTAACGGTTTCAACCTCGTTTTGCCGGTACAGTTCTGGGAAAACAACCGAGGTAAAGGGTTTCTTTTGTCTTTTGTACCTCGGTAAGGCGAAACACGCAAACTCTTTTGTCTAGTTACCTCGTCTAGTTGGTAAGACAAACGCACACACACACACACACACACACACACAAAGCTTGCGTAACATCCTTGTAAGGACTAAATTAGAGCCCATCAATGAATAACATCAATTTTTGCCAGCCAGTTTAACCAGTTCCTAAGCTCATCACTTAGTTTAAATCAATTTTATGTACTTTTTTGTCAGGTTTGAAACCAATCAGGGTTCAGTAAATGAAAACAATTTTTCGGCGGCATATTAAAAGAAAAAAACGTTTCAGTAGGAAATGTCTGTGCCAGTGCGATTTTTAAACCTCAAACACACACACACAGTCTTGTTTACTCTACATACCGAGGTACCCCATTGTTTGTCCTTTGTGTGGACTAACGGTTTCTACTTCGTTTTGCCGGTACAGTTCTGGGAAAACAACCGAGGTAAAGGGTTTCTTTTGTCTTTTGTACCTCGGTAAGGCGAAACACGCAAACTCTTTTGTCTAGTTACCTCGTCAAGTTGGTAAGACAAACCCACACACACACACACACACACACACACACACACACACACACACACACACACACACACACACACACACACACACACATACACACACACACACACACACACACACACACACACACACACACACACACACACACACACACACACACAGTCTTGTTTTCCCTACATACCGAGGTACCCCATTGTCTGTCCTTTGTGTAGACTAACGGTTTCAACCTCGTTTTGCCGGTACAGTTCTGGGAAAACAACCGAGGTAAAGGGTTTCTTTTGTCTTTTGTACCTCGGTAAGGCGAAACACGCAAACTCTTTTGTCTAGTTACCTCGTCAAGTTGGTAAGACAAACGCACACACACACACACCACACACACACACACACACACACACAAAAGGTGTTCAGCATGAACATACTCTCCGATAAAGACAATTTAACAGCCGGTGAACGGAGAGCCCTCACGAAACTTCGAAAAAATAAGAAATTAGTAATTAAACCAGCCGACAAAGGTGGGTCGGTAGTTGTTCTATCTCGGGATAATTATATAAAGGAAGCCATGAGACAACTCAGCAATACTAAACATTATAAGAAAATAGATTCACTTATTTGGCCTAATAATATCGAAAAATTCAATAAGATCTTAAAATTTCTCCTCGACGAAGGTCACATTACCAGAAAACAATTGAAATATTTAACAGCTAAGCTCAGTGCTCAAACAAGACAATTTTATATCCTACCAAAGATCCACAAGGACCGTTCTTCATGGACGGATGACTTAACTCCACCCGGGAGGCCAATTGTATCAGATTGTAATTCGGAATCTTATGCGATCTCGGAATTAATTGATTATCATCTGAAACCTATAGCAAATAGACATCCGAGCTATCTAAAAAATACACAGGATTTCCTGTCAAAAATTTCGAAATTGAAAATATCGAAAAATGCAATTCTGGCTACTTTGGATATCGACAGTATGTATACGAACATTGATATTGATAAAGGTGTTAAATCAGTTAAAAATGCATTTGAAAAATATCCGGATGCGAAACGCCCGGATGAACAAATTTTGGATCTTTTAGAGCTGAGCTTAAAAGGTAATGACTTTCAATTCAATGGAGAATATTTTCTACAAATAATGGGTTGTCCTATGGGTAAAAAATTCAGTCCTAACTTTGCAAGCATTTATGTAGCGGAATGGGAGGAAAATGCCTTAAGCAAATGTGCGAAGCATCCTCTCGTATATCTCAGGTATTTAGATGACATTTTTATTATTTGGGAACATTCAAAAGAAGATTTTGATGAATTTTTAGAAATTTTGAACAATCACGATCCAAATATTAAATTGAAAGCTACTATCAGTGAAAATTCTGTTGATTTTCTCGATGTGACCGTGTATAAAGGCAAGCAATTTCAGGCGTCCGGTCATTTAGATTATAAAGTGTATTTTAAACCAACTGATTCACATCAATTGTTGCACACAAAATCATTTCATCCTCAACATACATTTAAAGGTATCATCAAATCACAACTCATTCGTTTCCACCGCAATTCAAGTGATAAGGTACATTTCAATGAGGCTTGTTCCACTCCATTTGGCGCCCTCAGATCGAGAGGGTACTCGCTGCGCCTTCTGCGTAGCCTGAAATCCCAAACCCTTAAAAAACTCGAAAGTCCAGCTGAAACTACCGATTTCGAACCACTGAAGATTGAACACAACAGACCGTTGCAAAATAGTACTGGCGCGGTATTTAATTGCAAAAAGCCTCGTTGTAGACTGCATACTTTTATGCCTGATCAGAAAGAGGAATTTTCCTCCGAACAAACGAAAAATCATTATCAGATCCGTAACCCCCTCCATTGTGATTCACCAAACATTATTTACCTTATCACTTGTAAGCGATGTCGGGAACAGTGTGTTGGTCAAAGTCAAAATCCTTTCCGAGAACGTGCTACTAGACACAAACAGGATATAAAACATAATGCTGATGCCCCAGTAGCACAACATTTTAACCTTCCTGGCCATTCTTTGGACGATTTCGAAATCCACCCAATTGAACAATCACCAATTAAAGACACATTAGAAGAAACGGATGAATTTAGAAAAAAACGTGAAGCTGTTTGGATCAATACACTTCAAACCCTCTGGCCATTTGGTATGAACATATCAGAGGGCGAATGCGAAAGGAGGTCCATCATTCCTTTCACTTTAACGTACAACAGAATGAATATCGAAATAGCAAAAATGTTAAAAGATGAATTCAGTTTTACCAATGCTAAATTAAATGAACCTTTGAATCTTCGACCTGTCATCGCCTATAAGAAAAACAAAAGCTTGCGTAACATCCTTGTAAGGACTAAATTAGAGCCCATCAATGAATAACATCAATTTTTGCCAGTCAGTTTAACCAGTTCCTAAGCTCATCACTTAGTTTAAATCAATTTTATGTACTTTTTTGTTACGTTTGAAACCCATCAGGGTTCAGTAAATGAAAACAATTTTTCGGCGGCATATTAAAAGAAAAAAACGTTTCGGTAGGAAATGTCTGTGCCAGTGCGATTTTTTTAACCTCAAACACACACAGGCGAGTGCCAGAGTTCATATATGCCCAAAATCAAAATAGGTTCCAATTTCAACCATGTTTATTTCCTAAATAAAATCATTTATTTATTTATTTATTTATTTATTTATTCATTTATTTATTTATTTATTTACACTGTATTTTATTTTTAATTTTTCATTATTTATTTATTTTCACTGTATTTTATCTTTAATTTTTCATACCTTTCACACAAGGTAGAGGTTCAGAAGCTAAAACACACAATTTCTACGTTATGTAAAATATTTCCCGTCATAAACCTCCGTCGGGGGATATTCATTCCAACTGAGAACATTCGTGAGGCATCATAATCTTTGGCGTTATTTTTTATTTATTTCTCCAGTCTCAATATATTTTATAAAACCATTTTTCATATTATTTTCACACACTTCTGAAGCCAGTAAAGCAAACCGCTCCGATTGGTTATACTTAAATCAAAGCCAACCAATAGGGTTTCATGGGGTCAGTAAAGCAAACCACTCACTGACTGATTAAAAATCAGTGAAAGCCAGTCAATAGGGCTTCATCTAATTTGTTTGGACGACACAAACTGAGTTGTGAAAACAAACTTGGGACACTCAGATTGAAAAGAATTATCTTGATGAGTGACATTTGTCAGCTTGTCACCGAGTTTAATTATGTACTGAGCTGTGAAAAACACCCCAGCCCACATATGGATATATACCAGGCATGTCCTCCCCAAGTTGGAATCATTTTCCTCAAAGTCTCCTTGAAGAAGCCAAAACAAGCGAAACGCGTCGAGACAGACGGATTATTTTCTACCTTTGCTGAAGACTACAACCAATCCAGGTATCTTCTCTAATAGGTAATATCTAGATTTCATTTTAATTTATTTCATTTCTTCATTTTAAATTCATCTACCTATTCTTCAAATGGCTCAAAAAAGACAGAAGCATCAGGGAAAGAGAGTTGCCCAGTCTGGAAGAGGCCAGGAACAATCGTTCCTGGACTCGAAAAAATAGACTTCAACAGCGCTTCGGCGCGTGCCTTGATCTGGGCTCAAAAAAACTTTAAATATAAGTTGACAGATAAGACGATTTCGGCCTATGAGTCTTACATTTCGGACCTTCGCCCAGCGTCTGGAGTAAGGAACAATACGGGAGGGAGCAAGCAAACTCCGGCCCGTGTTGTCCCTCTACCCCAACGCGAAAAGCAAAATAAGAAAAGATCAAGGCAAAGCACTTCTCCCTCTTCTTTTCCTTCTACTTCTTCTTTCTCTCAGAGTATGCGCCTCAATTTGCAAACATCTCCGGTCCATATTGTGACTGAAGATGCTCGCACATTGAGTAACGCTGTCTCGCCTCGTCTTGCTCCTCTACCTCCTACTCCTCCTCAGCCTTTTTTCTCTGGTTCTCCTAGTGCTCTCACTAGAACTCCTCCTCCTTCTATTTCTTCTCCTCCTTCTGTTTCTTCTACTGCTTCTGTTTCCTCTCCTGCTTCTGTTTCTTCTCCCCGTTCTCCTGCCTCTAGTGTGGTTCAACCAGGTATATCGTACTCAGAGAAAGTCAAATCACCGAGCCGCAACTCGGGCCGCTCATTTGATTCTAAATTCTCCCAGTTTCGGCATAAAAGCGGAGTTAATTTTGACAAAAGGAATTGGCGCCTCCCCGATGTTTGTAAAAACATCCTTATGATTGGAAGTTCAAATTTAGGACGCATTGATCGAAATCCCCATCCGGACATCCAGGTGGAGTGTTACCCCGGCGCCAAATTCAATCATCTGCGCTCTATGTTTAAAGGGCACAGGCGCCAGTCCAGTCCCCCAAAAATATTATTAAATATTGGCGTGAATACTCGAAACGATAATTCTGATCTCGTAGTTAAGCAGTTGCGGAATATGCTTAGCGATATCAGGGTCAAGTTTAGATCAGCAAAAATTTATTTCGCTGAACTAAACTTTTCGCAAAAACTCCCTCAGGCTGAGAGGAGAACCCTGAGCATCATCAACGAAACCATTCGGAAAGTGAAGGACGTTAACGTTATACCTAAAATTGATGACGCGAAGTTTGATGTTGCTCAGGATTTAATCCATTGGACCACGAGAACCGCCAATATTATGTACGATCACTGGTTGAACCACCTAAATTTAAACTAAGTAAAGGCAAAGGTAACAGCCGCCTAACAGATGTGGGATTAGGAACTAATGTGGTTAACCTGTCTGGCACCAATGACTTAAGAACCCAAGAGAAATCTCTTTTAGATCGCGGTTTAACTTTTGTACCAGCACCAAAGCCTAAAACTGATAACCAAACAAATTCACCATCATACAACTGTAATTTTCTTAGGCAAATGAAATTAGCAGACCGCTTTAGAAACTCCAGCGGTCGGAAACTTCCTTTTACAGAATCATCTGGTTGGTCACCTCCAGATAGTGAAGTAGATCCCGAAATTATTGAGGCTAGCAAACGAATCATCCAAAAGGTGTTCAGCATGAACATTCTCTCCGATAAAGACAATTTAACAGCTGGTGAACGGAGAGCCCTCACGAAACTTCGAAAAAATAAGAAATTAGTGATTAAACCAGCCGACAAAGGTGGGTCGGTAGTTGTTCTTTCTCGGGATAATTATATAAAGGAAGTCATGAGACAACTCAGCAATACTAAACATTATAAGAAAATAGATTCACTTATTTGGCCTAGTAATATCGAAAAATTCAATAAGATCTTAAACTTTCTCCTCGACGAAGTTCACATTATCAAAAAACAATTGAAATATTTAACAGCTAAGCTCAGTGCTCAAACAAGACAATTTTATATCCTACCAAAGATCCACAAGGACCGTTCTTCATGGACGGATGACTTAACTCCACCCGGGAGGCCAATTGTATCAGATTGTAATTCGGAATCTTATGCGATCTCGGAATTAATTGATTATCATCTGAAACCTATAGCAAATAGACATCCGAGCTATCTAAAAAATACACAGGATTTCCTGTCAAAAATTTCGAAATTGAAAATATCGAAAAATGCAATTCTGCCTACTTTGGATATCGACAGTATGTATACGAACATTGATATTGATAAAGGTGTTAAATCAGTTAAAAATGCATTTGAAAAATATCCGGATGCGAAACGCCCGGATGAACAAATTTTGGATCTTTTAGAGCTGAGCTTAAAAGGTAATGACTTTCAATTCAATGGAGAATATTTTCTACAAATAATGGGTTGTCCTATGGGCAAAAGATTCAGTCCTAATTTTGCAAGCATTTATGTAGCGGAATGGGAGGAAAATGCCTTAAGCAAATGTGCGAAGCATCCTCTCGTATATCTCAGGTATTTAGATGACATTTTTATTATTTGGGAACATTCAAAAGAAGATTTTGATGAATTTTTAGAAATTTTGAACAATCACGATCCAAATATTAAATTGAAAGCTACTATCAGTGAAAATTCTGTTGATTTTCTCGATGTGACCGTGTATAAAGGCAAGCAATTTCAGGCGTCCGGTCATTTAGATTATAAAGTGTATTTTAAACCAACTGATTCACATCAATTGTTGCACACAAAATCATTTCATCCTCAACATACATTTAAAGGTATCATCAAATCACAACTCATTCGTTTCCACCGCAATTCAAGTGATAAGGTAAATTTCAATGAAGCTTGTTCTACTCTATTTGGCGCCCTCAGATCGAGAGGGTACTCGCTGCGCCTCTTGCGTAGCCTGAAATCCCAAACCCTGAAAAAGCTCGAAAGTCCAGCTGAAACTACCGATTTCGAACCACTGAAGATTGAAAACAACAGACCGTTGCAGAATGGTAGTGGCGCGGTATTTAATTGCAAAAAGCCTCGTTGTAGACTGCATACATTTATGCCTGATTAGAAAGAGGAATTTTCCTTCGAACAAACGAAAAATCATTATCAGATCCGTAACCCCCTCCATTGTGATTCACCAAACATTATTTACCTTATCACTTGTAAGCGATGTCGGAAACAGTATGTTGGTCAAAGTCAAAATCCTTTTCGAGAACGTGCTACTAGACACAAACAGGATATGAAACATAACGCTGATGCCCCAGTAGCACAACATTTTAACCTTCCTGGCCATTCTTTGGACGATTTCGAAATCCATCCTATTGAACAACCACCAATTAAAGACACATTAGAAGAAACGGATGAATTTAGAAAAAAACGTGAAGCTGTTTGGATCAATACACTTCAAACCCTCTGGCCATTTGGTATGAACATATCAGAGGGCGAATGCGAAAGGAGGTCCATCATTCCTTTCACTTTAACGTACAACAGAATGAATATCGAAATAGCAAAAATGTTAAAAGATGAATTCAGTTTTACCAATGCTAAATTAAATGAACCTTTGAATCTTCGACCTGTCATCGCCTATAAGAAAAACAAAAGCTTGCGTAACATCCTTGTAAGGACTAAATTAGAGCCCATCAATGAATAACATCAATTTTTGCCAGTCAGTTTAACCAGTTCCTAAGCTCATCACTTAGTTTAAATCAATTTTATGTAATTTTTGTCATGTTTGAAACCCATCAGGGTTCAGTAAATGAAAACAATTTTTCGGCGGCATATTAAAAGAAAAAAACGTTTCGGTAGGAAATGTCTGTGCCAGTGCGATTTTTTTAACCTCAAACACACACAGGCGAGTGCCAGAGTTCATATATGCCCAAAATCAAAATAGGTTCCAATTTCAACCATGTTTATTTCCTAAATAAAATCATTTATTTATTTATTTATTTATTTATTTATTTATTTATTTATTTATTTATTTATTTATTTATTTATTTATTTATTTATTTACACTGTATTTTATTTTTAATTTTTCATTATTTATTTATTTTCACTGTATTTTATCTTTAATTTTTCATGCCTTTCACACAAGGTAGAGGTTCAGAAGCTAAAACACACAATTTCTACGTTATGTAAAATATTTCCCGTCATAAACCTCCGTCGGGGGATATTCATTCCAACTGAGAACATTCGTGAGGCATCATAATCTTTGGCGTTATTTTTTATTTATTTCTCCAGTCTCAATATATTTTATAAAACCATTTTTCATATTATTTTCACACACTTCTGAAGCCAGTAAAGCAAACCGCTCCGATTGGTTATACTTAAATCAAAGCCAACCAATAGGGTTTCATGGGGTCAGTAAAGCAAACCACTCACTGACTGATTAAAAATCAGTGAAAGCCAGTCAATAGGGCTTCATCTAATTTGTTTGGACGACACAAACTGAGTTGTGAAAACAAACTTGGGACACTCAGATTGAAAAGAATTATCTTGATGAGTGACATTTGTCAGCTTGTCACCGAGTTTAATTATGTACTGAGCTGTGAAAAACACCCCAGCCCACATATGGATATATACCAGGCATGTCCTCCCCAAGTTGGAATCATTTTCCTCAAAGTCTCCTTGAAGAAGCCAAAACAAGCGAAACGCGTCGAGACAGACGGATTATTTTCTACCTTTGCTGAAGACTACAACCAATCCAGGTATCTTCTCTAATAGGTAATATCTAGATTTCATTTTAATTTATTTCATTTCTTCATTTTAAATTCATCTACCTATTCTTCAAATGGCTCAAAAAAGACAGAAGCATCAGGGAAAGAGAGTTGCCCAGTCTGGAAGAGGCCAGGAACAATCGTTCCTGGACTCGAAAAAATAGACTTCAACAGCGCTTCGGCGCGTGCCTTGATCTGGGCTCAAAAAAACTTTAAAAATAAGTTGACAGATAAGACGATTTCGGCCTATGAGTCTTACATTTCGGACCTTCGCCCAGCGTCTGGAGTAAGGAACAATACGGGAGGGAGCAAGCAAACTCCGGCCCGTGTTGTCCCTCTACCCCAACGCGAAAAGCAAAATAAGAAAAGATCAAGGCAAAGCACTTCTCCCTCTTCTTTTCCTTCTACTTCTTCTTTCTCTCAGAGTAAGCGCCTCAATTTGCAAACATCTCCGGTCCATATTGTGACTGAAGATGCTCGCACATTGAGTAACGCTGTCTCGCCTCGTCTTGCTCCTCTACCTCCTACTCCTCCTCAGCCTTTTTTCTCTGGTTCTCCTAGTGCTCTCACTAGAACTCCTCCTCCTTCTATTTCTTCTCCTCCTTCTGTTTCTTCTCCTGCTTCTGTTTCCTCTCCTGCTTCTGTTTCTTCTCCCCCTTCTCCTGCCTCTAGTGTGGTTCAACCAGGTATATCGTACTCAGAGAAAGTCAAATCACCGAGCCGCAACTCGGGCCGCTCATTTGATTCTAAATTCTCCCAGTTTCGGCATAAAAGCGGAGTTAATTTTGACAAAAGGAATTGGCGCCTCCCCGATGTTTGTAAAAACATCCTTATGATTGGAAGTTCAAATTTAGGACGCATTGATCGAAATCCCCATCCGGACATCCAGGTGGAGTGTTACCCCGGCGCCAAATTCAATCATCTGCGCTCTATGTTTAAAGGGCACAGGCGCCAGTCCAGTCCCCAAAAAATATTATTAAATATTGGCGTGAATACTCGAAACGATAATTCTGATCTCGTAGTTAAGCAGTTGCGGAATATGCTTAGCGATATCAGGGTCAAGTTTAGATCAGCAAAAATTTATTTCGCTGAACTAAACTTTTCGCAAAAACTCCCTCAGGCTGAGAGGAGAACCCTGAGCATCATCAACGAAACCATTCGGAAAGTGAAGGACGTTAACGTTATACCTAAAATTGATGACGCGAAGTTTGATGTTGCTCAGGATTTAATCCATTGGACCACGAGAACCGCCAATATTATGTACGATCACTGGTTGAACCACCTAAATTTAAACTAAGTAAAGGCAAAGGTAACAGCCGCCTAACAGATGTGGGATTAGGAACTAATGTGGTTAACCTGTCTGGCACCAATGACTTAAGAACCCAAGAGAAATCTCTTTTAGATCGCGGTTTAACTTTTGTACCAGCACCAAAGCCTAAAACTGATAACCAAACAAATTCACCATCATACAACTGTAATTTTCTTAGGCAAATGAAATTAGCAGACCGCTTTAGAAACTCCAGCGGTCGGAAACTTCCTTTTACAGAATCATCTGGTTGGTCACCTCCAGATAGTGAAGTAGATCCCGAAATTATTGAGGCTAGCAAACGAATCATCCAAAAGGTGTTCAGCATGAACATTCTCTCCGATAAAGACAATTTAACAGCTGGTGAACGGAGAGCCCTCACGAAACTTCGAAAAAATAAGAAATTAGTAATTAAACCAGCCGACAAAGGTGGGTCGGTAGTTGTTCTTTCTCGGGATAATTATATAAAGGAAGTCATGAGACAACTCAGCAATACTAAACATTATAAGAAAATAGATTCACTTATTTGGCCTAGTAATATCGAAAAATTCAATAAGATCTTAAAATTTCTCCTCGACGAAGGTCACATTATCAAAAAACAATTGAAATATTTAACAGCTAAGCTCAGTGCTCAAACAAGACAATTTTATATCCTACCAAAGATCCACAAGGACCGTTCTTCATGGACGGATGACTTAACTCCACCCGGGAGGCCAATTGTATCAGATTGTAATTCGGAATCTTATGCGATCTCGGAATTAATTGATTATCATCTGAAACCTATAGCAAATAGACATCCGAGCTATCTAAAAAATACACAGGATTTCCTGTCAAAAATTTCGAAATTGAAAATATCGAAAAATGCAATTCTGCCTACTTTGGATATCGACAGTATGTATACGAACATTGATATTGATAAAGGTGTTAAATCAGTTAAAAATGCATTTGAAAAATATCCGGATGCGAAACGCCCGGATGAACAAATTTTGGATCTTTTAGAGCTGAGCTTAAAAGGTAATGACTTTCAATTCAATGGAGAATATTTTCTACAAATAATGGGTTGTCCTATGGGCAAAAGATTCAGTCCTAATTTTGCAAGCATTTATGTAGCGGAATGGGAGGAAAATGCCTTAAGCAAATGTGCGAAGCATCCTCTCGTATATCTCAGGTATTTAGATGACATTTTTATTATTTGGGAACATTCAAAAGAAGATTTTGATGAATTTTTAGAAATTTTGAACAATCACGATCCAAATATTAAATTGAAAGCTACTATCAGTGAAAATTCTGTTGATTTTCTCGATGTGACCGTGTATAAAGGCAAGCAATTTCAGGCGTCCGGTCATTTAGATTATAAAGTGTATTTTAAACCAACTGATTCACATCAATTGTTGCACACAAAATCATTTCATCCTCAACATACATTTAAAGGTATCATCAAATCACAACTCATTCGTTTCCACCGCAATTCAAGTGATACGGTAAATTTCAATGAGGCTTGTTCTACTCTATTTGGCGCCCTCAGATCGAGAGGGTACTCGCTGCGCCTCTTGCGTAGCCTGAAATCCCAAACCCTGAAAAAGCTCGAAAGTCCAGCTGAAACTACCGATTTCGAACCACTGAAGATTGAAAACAACAGACCGTTGCAGAATGGTAGTGGCGCGGTATTTAATTGCAAAAAGCCTCGTTGTAGACTGCATACATTTATGCCTGATTAGAAAGAGGAATTTTCCTCCGAACAAACGAAAAATCATTATCAGATCCGTAACCCCCTCCATTGTGATTCACCAAACATTATTTACCTTATCACTTGTAAGCGATGTCGGAAACAGTATGTTGGTCAAAGTCAAAATCCTTTTCGAGAACGTGCTACTAGACACAAACAGGATATGAAACATAACGCTGATGCCCCAGTAGCACAACATTTTAACCTTCCTGGCCATTCTTTGGACGATTTCGAAATCCATCCTATTGAACAACCACCAATTAAAGACACATTAGAAGAAACGGATGAATTTAGAAAAAAACGTGAAGCTGTTTGGATCAATACACTTCAAACCCTCTGGCCATTTGGTATGAACATATCAGAGGGCGAATGCGAAAGGAGATCCATCATTCCTTTCACTTTAACGTACAACAGAATGAATATCGAAATAGCAAAAATGTTAAAAGATGAATTCAGTTTTACCAATGCTAAATTAAATGAACCTTTGAATCTTCGACCTGTCATCGCCTATAAGAAAAACAAAAGCTTGCGTAACATCCTTGTAAGGACTAAATTAGAGCCCATCAATGAATAACATCAATTTTTGCCAGTCAGTTTAACCAGTTCCTAAGCTCATCACTTAGTTTAAATCAATTTTATGTAATTTTTGTCATGTTTGAAACCCATCAGGGTTCAGTAAATGAAAACAATTTTTCGGCGGCATATTAAAAGAAAAAAACGTTTCGGTAGGAAATGTCTGTGCCAGTGCGATTTTTTTAACCTCAAACACACACAGGCGAGTGCCAGAGTTCATATATGCCCAAAATCAAAATAGGTTCCAATTTCAACCATGTTTATTTCCTAAATAAAATCATTTATTTATTTATTTATTTATTTATTTATTTATTTATTTATTTATTTATTTATTTATTCATTTATTTATTTATTTATTTATTTATTTATTTACACTGTATTTTATTTTTAATTTTTCATTATTTATTTATTTTCACTGTATTTTATCTTTAATTTTTCATACCTTTCACACAAGGTAGAGGTTCAGAAGCTAAAACACACAATTTCTACGTTATGTAAAATATTTCCCGTCATAAACCTCCGTCGGGGGATATTCATTCCAACTGAGAACATTCGTGAGGCATCATAATCTTTGGCGTTATTTTTTATTTATTTCTCCAGTCTCAATATATTTTATAAAACCATTTTTCATATTATTTTCACACACTTCTGAAGCCAGTAAAGCAAACCGCTCCGATTGGTTATACTTAAATCAAAGCCAACCAATAGGGTTTCATGGGGTCAGTAAAGCAAACCACTCACTGACTGATTAAAAATCAGTGAAAGCCAGTCAATAGGGCTTCATCTAATTTGTTTGGACGACACAAACTGAGTTGTGAAAACAAACTTGGGACACTCAGATTGAAAAGAATTATCTTGATGAGTGACATTTGTCAGCTTGTCACCGAGTTTAATTATGTACTGAGCTGTGAAAAACACCCCAGCCCACATATGGATATATACCAGGCATGTCCTCCCCAAGTTGGAATCATTTTCCTCAAAGTCTCCTTGAAGAAGCCAAAACAAGCGAAACGCGTCGAGACAGACGGATTATTTTCTACCTTTGCTGAAGACTACAACCAATCCAGGTATCTTCTCTAATAGGTAATATCTAGATGTCATTTTAATTTATTTCATTTCTTCATTTTAAATTCATCTACCTATTCTTCAAGTGGCTCAAAAAAGACAGAAGCATCAGGGAAAGAGAGTTGCCCAGTCTGGAAGAGGCCAGGAACAATCGTTCCTGGACTCGAAAAAATAGACTTCAACAGCGCTTCGGCGCGTGCCTTGATCTGGGCTCAAAAAAACTTTAAAAATAAGTTGACAGATAAGACGATTTCGGCCTATGAGTCTTACATTTCGGACCTTCGCCCAGCGTCTGGAGTAAGGAACAATACGGGAGGGAGCAAGCAAACTCCGGCCCGTGTTGTCCCTCTACCCCAACGCGAAAAGCAAAATAAGAAAAGATCAAGGCAAAGCACTTCTCCCTCTTCTTTTCCTTCTACTTCTTCTTTCTCTCAGAGTAAGCGCCTCAATTTGCAAACATCTCCGGTCCATATTGTGACTGAAGATGCTCGCACATTGAGTAACGCTGTCTCGCCTCGTCTTGCTCCTCTACCTCCTACTCCTCCTCAGCCTTTTTTCTCTGGTTCTCCTAGTGCTCTCACTAGAACTCCTCCTCCTTCTATTTCTTCTCCTCCTTCTGTTTCTTCTCCTGCTTCTGTTTCCTCTCCTGCTTCTGTTTCTTCTCCCCCTTCTCCTGCCTCTAGTGTGGTTCAACCAGGTATATCGTACTCAGAGAAAGTCAAATCACCGAGCCGCAACTCGGGCCGCTCATTTGATTCTAAATTCTCCCAGTTTCGGCATAAAAGCGGAGTTAATTTTGACAAAAGGAATTGGCGCCTCCCCGATGTTTGTAAAAACATCCTTATGATTGGAAGTTCAAATTTAGGACGCATTGATCGAAATCCTCATCCGGACATCCAGGTGGAGTGTTACCCCGGCGCCAAATTCAATCATCTGCGCTCTATGTTTAAAGGGCACAGGCGCCAGTCCAGTCCCCCAAAAATATTATTAAATATTGGCGTGAATACTCGAAACGATAATTCTGATCTCGTAGTTAAGCAGTTGCGGAATATGCTTAGCGATATCAGGGTCAAGTTTAGATCAGCAAAAATTTATTTCGCTGAACTAAACTTTTCGCAAAAACTCCCTCAGGCTGAGAGGAGAACCCTGAGCATCATCAACGAAACCATTCGGAAAGTGAAGGACGTTAACGTTATACCTAAAATTGATGACGCGAAGTTTGATGTTGCTCAGGATTTAATCCATTGGACCACGAGAACCGCCAATATTATGTACGATCACTGGTTGAACCACCTAAATTTAAACTAAGTAAAGGCAAAGGTAACAGCCGCCTAACAGATGTGGGATTAGGAACTAATGTGGTTAAGCTGTCTGGCACCAATGACTTAACAACCCAAGAGAAATCTCTTTTAGATCGCGGTTTAACTTTTGTACCAGCACCAAAGCCTAAAACTGATAACCAAACAAATTCACCATCATACAACTGTAATTTTCTTAGGCAAATGAAATTAGCAGACCGCTTTAGAAACTCCAGCGGTCGGAAACTTCCTTTTACAGAATCATCTGGTTGGTCACCTCCAGATAGTGAAGTAGATCCCGAAATTATTGAGGCTAGCAAACGAATCATCCAAAAGGTGTTCAGCATGAACATTCTCTCCGATAAAGACAATTTAACAGCTGGTGAACGGAGAGCCCTCACGAAACTTCGAAAAAATAAGAAATTAGTAATTAAACCAGCCGACAAAGGTGGGTCGGTAGTTGTTCTTTCTCGGGATAATTATATAAAGGAAGCCATGAGACAACTCAGCAATACTAAACATTATAAGAAAATAGATTCACTTATTTGGCCTAGTAATATCGAAAAATTCAATAAGATCTTAAAATTTCTCCTCGACGAAGGTCACATTATCAAAAAACAATTGAAATATTTAACAGCTAAGCTCAGTGCTCAAACAAGACAATTTTATAACCTACCAAAGATCCACAAGGACCGTTCTTCATGGACGGATGACTTAACTCCACCCGGGAGGCCAATTGTATCAGATTGTAATTCGGAATCTTATGCGATCTCGGAATTAATTGATTATCATCTGAAACCTATAGCAAATAGACATCCGAGCTATCTAAAAAATACACAGGATTTCCTGTCAAAAATTTCGAAATTGAAAATATCGAAAAATGCAATTCTGGCTACTTTGGATATCGACAGTATGTATACGAACATTGATATTGATAAAGGTGTTAAATCAGTTAAAAATGCATTTGAAAAATATCCGGATGCGAAACGCCCGGATGAACAAATTTTGGATCTTTTAGAGCTGAGCTTAAAAGGTAATGACTTTCAATTCAATGGAGAATATTTTCTACAAATAATGGGTTGTCCTATGGGCAAAAGATTCAGTCCTAATTTTGCAAGCATTTATGTAGCGGAATGGGAGGAAAATGCCTTAAGCAAATGTGCAAAGCATCCTCTCGTATATCTCAGGTATTTAGATGACATTTTTATTATTTGGGAACATTCAAAAGAAGATTTTGATGAATTTTTAGAAATTTTGAACAATCACGATCCAAATATTAAATTGAAAGCTACTATCAGTGAAAATTCTGTTGATTTTCTCGATGTGACCGTGTATAAAGGCAAGCAATTTCAGGCGTACGGTCATTTAGATTATAAAGTGTATTTTAAACCAACTGATTCACATCAATTGTTGCACACAAAATCATTTCATCCTCAACATACATTTAAAGGTATCATCAAATCACAACTCATTCGTTTCCACCGCAATTCAAGTGATAAGGTAAATTTCAATGAGGCTTGTTCTACTCTATTTGGCGCCCTCAGATCGAGAGGGTACTCGCTGCGCCTCTTGCGTAGCCTGAAATCCCAAACCCTGAAAAAGCTCGAAAGTCCAGCTGAAACTACCGATTTCGAACCACTGAAGATTGAAAACAACAGACCGTTGCAGAATGGTAGTGGCGCGGTATTTAATTGCAAAAAGCCTCGTTGTAGACTGCATACATTTATGCCTGATTAGAAAGAGGAATTTTCCTCCGAACAAACGAAAAATCATTATCAGATCCGTAACCCCCTCCATTGTGATTCACCAAACATTATTTACCTTATCACTTGTAAGCGATGTCGGAAACAGTATGTTGGTCAAAGTCAAAATCCTTTTCGAGAACGTGCTACTAGACACAAACAGGATATAAAACATAACGCTGATGCCCCAGTAGCACAACATTTTAACCTTCCTGGCCATTCTTTGGACGATTTCGAAATCCATCCTATTGAACAACCACCAATTAAAGACACATTAGAAGAAACGGATGAATTTAGAAAAAAACGTGAAGCTTTTTGGATCAATACGCTTCAAACCCTCTGGCCATTTGGTATGAACATATCAGAGGGCGAATGCGAAAGGAGGTCCATCATTCCTTTCACTTTAACGTACAACAGAATGAATATCGAAATAGCAAAAATGTTAAAAGATGAATTCAATTTTACCAATGCTAAATTAAATGAACCTTTGAATCTTCGACCTGTCATCGCCTATAAGAAAAACAAAAGCTTGCGTAACATCCTTGTAAGGACTAAATTAGAGCCCATCAATGAATAACATCAATTTTTGCCAGTCAGTTTAACCTGTTCCTAAGCTCATCACTTAGTTTAAATCAATTTTATGTAATTTTTGTCATGTTTGAAACCCATCAGGGTTCAGTAAATGAAAACAATTTTTCAGCGGCATATTAAAAGAAAAAAACGTTTCAGTAGGAAATGTCTGTGCCAGTGCGATTTTTTTAACCTCAAACACACACACAAACACACACGCACAGAGTCTTGTCTACCCTACATACCGAGGTACCCCATTGTTTGTCCTTTGTGTGGACTAACGGTTTCTACCTCGTTTTGCCGGTACAGTTCTGGGAAAACAACCGAGGTAAAGGGTTTCTTTTGTCTTTCGTACCTCGGTAAGGCAAAACACGCAAACTCTTTTGTCTAATTACCTCGTCAAGTTGGTAAGACGAATCCCGGCGGGGGATCAGAAACCAACATTCAAAATTCCTCTAAAAGATGATTGTGTCATTTGAAAAACACACACAAGCCCGTGCCAGTCTTCGTCTGAGGCCATCCACAGCACTTTCGTCGTACTGTAGCCAGCGCGCTCCATACTTTCATCCTGCTGCCGAAAGGAAGATGAACCAAGTAATCATGAGGACTTCATCTAAAAAGCTAGATTCCAGCCATCGTTTTTAACGGTGTGCAATGGTCTAGTGGTTTAGACGCTGGGCTCCTGATTGCCAGGCGGTGTTGCCGAGGGTTCGAATCCCGGCGGGAGATCAGAAACCAACATTCAAAATTCCTCTAAAACATGACTGTGTCATTTGAAAAACACACACAAGCCCGTGCCAGTCTTCGTCTGAGGCCATCCACAGCACTTTCGTCGTACTGTAACCAGCGCGTTCCACACTTTCAGGCTGCTGCCGAAAGGAAGATGAACCAAGTAATCATGAGGACTTCATCTAAAAAGCTACATTCCAGGCATCGCTTTTAACGGTGTGTAATGGGCTAGTGGTTTAGACGCTGGACTCCTGATTGCCAGGCGGTGTTGCCGAGGGTTCGAATCCCGGCGGGGGATCAGAAACCAACATTCGATATTCCTCTAAAACATGATTGTGTCATTTGAAGAACACACACAAGCCCGTGCCAGTCTTCGTCTGAGACCATCCACAGCACTTTCGTCGTACTGTAGCCAACGCGCTCCATACTTTCATCCTGCTGCCGAAAGGAAGATGAACCAAGTAATCATGAGGACTTCATCTAAAAAGCTAGATTCCAGCCATCGTTTTTAACGGTCTGCAATGGTCTAGTGGTTTAGACGCTGGACTCCTGATTGCCAGGCGTTGTTGCCGAAGGTTCGAATCCCGGCGGGGGATCAGAAACCAACATTCAAAATTCCTCTAAAACATGATTGTGTCATTTGAAAAACACACACAAGCCCGTGCCAGTCTTCGTCTGAGGCCATCCACAGCACTTTCGTCGTACTGTAGCCAGTGCGTTCCACACTTTCATTCTGCTGCCGAAAGGAAGATGAACCAAGTAATCATGAGGACTTCATCTAAAAAGCTAGATTCCAGCCATCGTTTTTAACGGTGTACAATGGTCTAGTTGTTTAGACGCTGGACTCCTGATTGCCAGGCGGTGTTGCCGAGGGTTCGAATCCCGGCGGGGGATCAGAAACCAACATTCAAAATTCCTCTAAAACCTGATTGTGTCATTTGAAAAACACACACAAGCCCGTGCCAGTCTTCGTTTGAGGCCATCCACAGCACTTTCGTCGTACTGTAGCCAGCGCGCTCCACACTTTCATCCTGCTGCCGAAAGGAAGATGAACCAAGTAATCATGAGGACTTCATCTAAAAAGCTAGATTCCAGCCATCGTTTTTAACGGTGTGCAATGGTCTAGTGGTTTAGACGCTGGACTCCTGATTGCCAGGCGGTGTTGCCGAGGGTTCGAATCCCGGCGGGGGATCAGAAACCAACATTCAAAATTCCTCTAAAACATGATTGTGTCATTTGAAAAACACACACAAGCCCGTTCCAGTCTTCGTCTGAGGCCATCCACAGCACTTTCGTCGTACTGTAGCCAGCGTGTTCCACACTTTCATGCTGCTGCCGAAAGGAAGATTAACCAAGTAATCATGAGGACTTCATCTAAAAAGCTAGATTCCAGCCATCGTTTTTAACGGTGTGCAATGGTCTAGTGGTTTAGACGCTGGACTCCTGATTGCCAGGCGGTGTTGCCGAGGGTTCGAATCCCGGCGGGAGATCAGAAACCAACATTCAAAATTCCTCTAAAACATGATTGTGTCATTTGAAAAACACACACAAGCCCGTGCCAGTCTTCGTCTGAGGCCATCCACAGCACTTTCGTCGTACTGTAGCCAGCGCGTTCCACACTTTCATGCTGCTGCCGAAAGGAAGATGAACCAAGTAATCATGAGGACTTCATCTTAAAAGCTAGATTCCAGCATTCGTTTTAACGGTGTGCAATGGTCTAGTGGTTTAGTCGCTGGACTCCTGATTGCCAGGCGGTGTTGCCGAGGGTTCGAATCCCGGCGGGGGATCAGAAACCAACATTGACAATTCCTTTAAAACATGATTGTGTTATTTGAAAAACACACACAAGCCCGTGCCAGTCTTCGTCTGGGGCCATCCACAGCACTTTCGTCGTACTGTAGCCAGCCCGTTCCACACTTTCATGCTGCTGCCGAAAGGAAGATGAACCAAGTAATCATGAGGACTTCACCTAAAAAGCTAGATTCCAGCCATCGTTTTTAACGGTGTGCAATGGTCTAGTGGTTTAGACGCTGGACTCCTGAATGCCAGGCGGTGTTGCCGAGGGTTCGAATCCCGGCGAGGGATCAGAAAGCAACATTCAAAATTCCTCTAAAACATGATTGTGTCATTTGAAAAACACACACAAGCCCGTGCCAGTCTTCGTCTTAGGCCATCCACAGCACTTTCGTCGTACTGTAGCCAGCGCGTTCCACACTTTCATCCTGCTGCCGAAAGGAAGATGAATCAAGTAATCATGAGGACTTCATCTAAAAAGCTAGATTCCAGCCATCGTTTTTAACGGTGTGCAATGGTCTAGTGGTTTAGACGCTGACTCCTGATTGCCAGGCGGTGTTGCCGAGGGTTCGAATCCCGGCGGGGGATCAGAAACCAACATTCAAAATTCCTCTAAAACATGATTGTGTCATTTGAAAAACACACACAAGCCCGTGCCAGTCTTCGTCTGAGGCCATCCACAGCACTTTCGTCGTACTGTAGCCAGCGCGTTCCACACTTTCATGCTGCTGCCGAAAGGAAGATGAACCAAGTAATCATGAGGACTTCATCTAAAAAGCTAGATTCCAGCCATCGTTTTTAACGGTGTGCAATGGTCTAGTGGTTTAGACGCTGACTCCTGATTGCCAGGCGGTGTTGCCGAGGGTTCGAATCCCGGCGGGGGATCAGAAACCAACATTCAAAATTCCTCTAAAACATGATTGTGTCATTTGAAAAACACACACAAGCCCGTGCCAGTCTTCGTCTGAGGCCATCCACAGCACTTTCGTCGTACTGTAGCCAGCGCGTTCCACACTTTCATGCTGCTGCCGAAAGGAAGATGAACCAAGTAATCATGAGGACTTCATCTAAAAAGCTAGATTCCAGCCATCGTTTTTAACGGTGTGCAATGGTCTAGTGGTTTAGACGCTGGACTCCTGATTGCAAGGCGGTGTTGCCGAGGGTTCGAATCCCGGCGGGGGATCAGAAACCAACATTCAAAATTCCTCTAAAACATGATTGTGTCATTTGAAAAACACACACAAGCCCGTGCCAGTCTTCGTCTGAGGCCATCCACAGCACTTTCGTCGTACTGTAGCCAGCGCGCTCCATACTTTCATCCTGCTGCCGAAAGGAAGATGCACCAAGTAATTATGAGGACTTCATCTAAAAAGCTAGATTCCAGCCATCGTTTTTAACGGTGTGCAATGGTGTAGTGGTTTAGACGCTGGACTCCTGATTGCCAGGCGGTGTTGCCGAGGGTTCGAATCCCGGCGGGGGATCAGAAACCAACATTGAAAATTCCACTAAAACATGATTGTGTCATTTGAAAAACACACACAAGCCCGTGCCAGTCTTCGTCTGAGGCCATCCACAGCACTTTCGTCGTACTGTAGCCAGCGCGTTCCACACTTTCATGCTGCTGCCGAAAGGAAGATTAACCAAATAATCATGAGGACTTCATCTAAAAAGGTAGATTCCAGCCATCGTTTTTAACGGTGTGCAATGGTCTAGTGGTTTAGACGCTGGACTCCTGATTGCCAGGCGGTGTTGCCGAGGGTTCGAATCCCGGCGGGAGATCAGAAACCAACATTCAAAATTCCTCTAAAACATGATTGTGTCATTTGAAAAACACACACAAGCCCGTGCCAGTCTTCGTCTGAGGCCATCCACATCACTTTCGCCGTACTGTAACCAGCGCGTTCCACACTTTCATTCTGCTGCCGAAAGGAAGATGAACCAAGTAATCATGAGGACTTCATCTAAAAAGCTACATTCCAGGCATCGTTTTTAACGGTGTGTAATGGTCTAGTGGTTTAGACGCTGGACTCCTGATTGCCAGGCGGTGTTGCCGAGGGTTCGAATCCCGGCGGGGAATCAGAAACCAACATTCAAAATTCCTCTAAAACATGATTGTGTCATTTGAAAAACACACACAAGCCCGTGCCAGTCTTCGTTTGAGGCCATCCACAGCACTTTCGTCGTACTGTAGCCAGCGTGTTCCACACTTTCATGCTGCTGCCGAAAGGAAGATTAACCAAGTAATCATGAGGACTTCATCTAAAAAGCTAGATTCCAGCCATCGTTTTTAACGGTGTGCAATGGTCTAGTGGTTTAGACGCTGGACTCCTGATTGCCAGGCGGTGTTGCCGAGGGTTCGAATCCCGGCGGGAGATCAGAAACCAACATTCAAAATTCCTCTAAAACATGATTGTGTCATTTGAAAAACACACACAAGCCCGTGCCAGTCTTCGTCTGAGGCCATCCACAGCACTTTCGTCGTACTGTAGCCAGCGCGTTCCACACTTTCATGCTGCTGCCGAAAGGAAGATGAACCAAGTAATCATGAGGACTTCATCTTAAAAGCTAGATTCCAGCATTCGTTTTAACGGTGTGCAATGGTCTAGTGGTTTAGTCGCTGGACTCCTGATTGCCAGGCGGTGTTGCCGAGGGTTCGAATCCCGGCGGGGGATCAGAAACCAACATTGAAAATTCCTCTAAAACATGATTGTGTTATTTGAAAAACACACACAAGCCCGTGCCAGTCTTCGTCTGAGGCCATCCACAGCACTTTCGTCGTACTGTAGCCAGCCCGTTCCACACTTTCATGCTGCTGCCGAAAGGAAGATGAACCAAGTAATCATGAGGACTTCACCTAAAAAGCTAGATTCCAGCCATCGTTTTTAACGGTGTGCAATGGTCTAGTGGTTTAGACGCTGGACTCCTGAATGCCAGGCGGTGTTGCCGAGGGTTCGAATCCCGGCGAGGGATCAGAAAGCAACATTCAAAATTCCTCTAAAACATGATTGTGTCATTTGAAAAACACACACAAGCCCGTGCCAGTCTTCGTCTTAGGCCATCCACAGCACTTTCGTCGTACTGTAGCCAGCGCGTTCCACACTTTCATCCTGCTGCCGAAAGGAAGATGAACCAAGTAATCATGAGGACTTCATCTAAAAAGCTAGATTCCAGCCATCGTTTTTAACGGTGTGCAATGGTCTAGTGGTTTAGACGCTGACTCCTGATTGCCAGGCGGTGTTGCCGAGGGTTCGAATCCCGGCGGGGGATCAGAAACCAACATTCAAAATTCCTCTAAAACATGATTGTGTCATTTGAAAAACACACACAAGCCCGTGCCAGTCTTCGTCTGAGGCCATCCACAGCACTTTCGTCGTACTGTAGCCAGCGCGTTCCACACTTTCATGCTGCTGCCGAAAGGAAGATGAACCAAGTAATCATGAGGACTTCATCTAAAAAGCTAGATTCCAGCCATCGTTTTTAACGGTGTGCAATGGTCTAGTGGTTTAGACGCTGGACTCCTGATTGCAAGGCGGTGTTGCCGAGGGTTCGAATCCCGGCGGGGGATCAGAAACCAACATTCAAAATTCCTCTAAAACATGATTGTGTCATTTGAAAAACACACACAAGCCCGTGCCAGTCTTCGTCTGAGGCCATCCACGGCACTTTCGTCGTACTGTAGCCAGCGCGCTCCATACTTTCATCCTGCTGCCGAAAGGAAGATGCACCAAGTAATTATGAGGACTTCATCTAAAAAGCTAGATTCCAGCCATCGTTTTTAACGGTGTGCAATGGTGTAGTGGTTTAGACGCTGGATTCCTGATTGCCAGGCGGTGTTGCCGAGGGTTCGAATCCCGGCGGGGGATCAGAAACCAACATTGAAAATTCCTCTAAAACATGATTGTGTCATTTGAAAAACACACACAAGCCCGTGCCAGTCTTCGTCTGAGGCCATCCACAGCACTTTCGTCGTACTGTAGCCAGCGCGTTCCACACTTTCATGCTGCTGCCGAAAGGAAGATTAACCAAATAATCATGAGGACTTCATCTAAAAAGGTAGATTCCAGCCATCGTTTTTAACGGTGTGCAATGGTCTAGTGGTTTAGACGCTGGACTCCTGATTGCCAGGCGGTGTTGCCGAGGGTTCGAATCCCGGCGGGAGATCAGAAACCAACATTCAAAATTCCTCTAAAACATGATTGTGTCATTTGAAAAACACACACAAGCCCGTGCCAGTCTTCGTCTGAGGCCATCCACAGCACTTTCGCCGTACTGTAACCAGCGCGTTCCACACTTTCATTCTGCTGCCGAAAGGAAGATGAACCAAGTAATCATGAGGACTTCATCTAAAAAGCTACATTCCAGGCATCGTTTTTAACGGTGTGTAATGGTCTAATGGTTTAGACGCTGGACTCCTGATTGCCAGGCGGTGTTGCCGAGGGTTCGAATCCCGGCGGGGAATCAGAAACCAACATTCAAAATTCCTCTAAAACATGATTGTGTCATTTGAAAAACACACACAAGCCCGTGCCAGTCTTCGTTTGAGGCCATCCACAGCACTTTCGTCGTACTGTAGCCAGCGCGCTCCACACTTTCATGCTGCTGCCGAAAGGAAGATGAACCAAGTAATCATGAGGACTTCACCTAAAAAGCTAGATTCCAGCCATCGTTTTTAACGGTGTGCAATGGTCTAGTGGTTTAGACGCTGGACTCCTGAATGCCAGGCGGTGTTGCCGAGGGTTCGAATCCCGGCGAGGGATCAGAAAGCAACATTCAAAATTCCTCTAAAACATGATTGTGTCATTCGAAAAACACACACAAGCCCGTGCCAGTCTTCGTCTTAGGCCATCCACAGCACTTTCGTCGTACTGTAGCCAGCGCGTTCCACACTTTCATCCTGCTGCCGAAAGGAAGATGAACCAAGTAATCATGAGGACTTCATCTAAAAAGCTAGATTCCAGCCATCGTTTTTAACGGTGTGCAATGGTCTAGTGGTTTAGACGCTGACTCCTGATTGCCAGGCGGTGTTGCCGAGGGTTCGAATCCCGGCGGGGGATCAGAAACCAACATTCAAAATTCCTCTAAAACATGATTGTGTCATTTGAAAAACACACACAAGCCCGTGCCAGTCTTCGTCTGAGGCCATCCACAGCACTTTCGTCGTACTGTAGCCAGCGCGTTCCACACTTTCATGCTGCTGCCGAAAGGAAGATGAACCAAGTAATCATGAGGACTTCATCTAAAAAGCTAGATTCCAGCCATCGTTTTTAACGGTGTGCAATGGTCTAGTGGTTTAGACGCTGGACTCCTGATTGCAAGGCGGTGTTGCCGAGGGTTCGAATCCCGGCGGGGGATCAGAAACCAACATTCAAAATTCCTCTAAAACATGATTGTGTCATTTGAAAAACACACACAAGCCCGTGCCAGTCTTCGTCTGAGGCCATCCACGGCACTTTCGTCGTACTGTAGCCAGCGCGCTCCATACTTTCATCCTGCTGCCGAAAGGAAGATGCACCAAGTAATTATGAGGACTTCATCTAAAAAGCTAGATTCCAGCCATCGTTTTTAACGGTGTGCAATGGTGTAGTGGTTTAGACGCTGGACTCCTGATTGCCAGGCGGTGTTGCCGAGGGTTCGAATCCCGGCGGGGGATCAGAAACCAACATTGAAAATTCCTCTAAAACATGATTGTGTCATTTGAAAAACACACACAAGCCCGTGCCAGTCTTCGTCTGAGGCCATCCACAGCACTTTCGTCGTACTGTAGCCAGCGCGTTCCACACTTTCATGCTGCTGCCGAAAGGAAGATTAACCAAATAATCATGAGGACTTCATCTAAAAAGGTAGATTCCAGCCATCGTTTTTAACGGTGTGCAATGGTCTAGTGGTTTAGACGCTGGACTCCTGATTGCCAGGCGGTGTTGCCGAGGGTTCGAATCCCGGCGGGAGATCAGAAACCAACATTCAAAATTCCTCTAAAACATGATTGTGTCATTTGAAAAACACACACAAGCCCGTGCCAGTCTTCGTCTGAGGCCATCCACAGCACTTTCGCCGTACTGTAACCAGCGCGTTCCACACTTTCATTCTGCTGCCGAAAGGAAGATGAACCAAGTAATCATGAGGACTTCATCTAAAAAGCTACATTCCAGGCATCGTTTTTAACGGTGTATAATGGTCTAATGGTTTAGACGCTGGACTCCTGATTGCCAGGCGGTGTTGCCGAGGGTTCGAATCCCGGCGGGGAATCAGAAACCAACATTCAAAATTCCTCTAAAACATGATTGTGTCATTTGAAAAACACACACAAGCCCGTGCCAGTCTTCGTTTGAGGCCATCCACAGCACTTTCGTCGTACTGTAGCCAGCGCGCTCCACACTTTCTTCCTGCTGCCGAAAGGAAGATGAACCATTTAATCATGAGGACTTCATCTAAAAAGCTAGATTCCAGCCATCGTTTTTAACGGTGTGCAATGGTCTAGTGGTTTAGACGCTGGACTCCTGATTTCCAGGCGGTGTTGCCGAGGGTTCGAATCCCGGCGGAGGATCAGAAACCAACATTCAAAATTCCTCTAAAACATGATTGTGTCATTTGAAAAACACACACAAGCCCGTTCCAGCCTTCGTCTGAGGCCATCCACAGCACTTTCGTCGTACTGTAGCCAGCGCGTTCCACACTTTCATGCTGCTGCCGAAAGGAAGATGAACCAAGTAATCATGAGGACTTCATCTAAAAAGCTACATTCCAGGCATCGTTTTTAACGGTGTGTAATGGTCTAGTGGTTTAGACGCTGGACTCCTGATTGTCAGGCGGTGTTTCCGAGGGTTCGAATCCCGGCGGGGGATCAGAAACCAACATTCAAAATTCCTCTAAAACATGATTGTGTCATTTGAAAAACACACACAAGCCCGTGCCAGTCTTCGTTTGAGGCCATCCACAGCACTTTCGTCGTACTGTAGCCAGCGCGCTCCACACTTTCATCCTGCTGCCGAAAGGAAGATGAACCAAGTAATCATGAGGACTTCATCTAAAAAGCTAGATTCCAGCCATCGTTTTTAACGGTGTGCAATGGTCTAGTGGTTTAGACGCTGGACTCCTGATTGCCAGGCGGTGTTGCCGAGGGTTCGAATCCCGGCGGGGATCAGAAACCAACATTGAAAATTCCTCTAAAACATGATTGTGTTATTTGAAAAACACACACAAGCCCGTGCCAGTCTTCGTCTGAGGCCATCCACAGCACTTTCGTCGTACTGTAGCCAGCCCGTTCCACACTTTCATGCTGCTGCCGAAAGGAAGATGAACCAAGCAATCATGAGGACTTCACCTAAAAAGCTAGATTCCAGCCATCGTTTTTAACGGTGTGCAATGGTCTAGTGGTTTAGACGCTGGACTCCTGAATGCCAGGCGGTGTTGCCGAGGGTTCGAATCCCGGCTAGGGATTAGAAAGCAACATTCAAAATTCCTCTAAAACATGATTGTGTCATTTGAAAAACACACACAAGCCCGTGCCAGTCTTCGTCTTAGGCCATCCACAGCACTTTCGTCGTACTGTAGCCAGCGCGTTCCACACTTTCATCCTGCTGCCGAAAGGAAGATGAACCAAGTAATCATGAGGACTTCATCTAAAAAGCAAGATTCCAGCCATCGTTTTTAACGGTGTGCAATGGTCTAGTGGTTTAGACGCTGACTCCTGATTGCCAGGCGGTGTTGCCGAGGGTTCGAATCCCGGCGGGGGATCAGAAACCAACATTCAAAATTCCTCTAAAACATGATTGTGTCATTTGAAAAACACACACAAGCCCGTGCCAGTCTTCGTCTGAGGCCATCCACAGCACTTTCGTCGTACTGTAGCCAGCGCGTTCCACACTTTCATGCTGCTGCCGAAAGGAAGATGAACCAAGTAATCATGAGGACTTCATCTAAAAAGCTAGATTCCAGCCATAGTTTTTAACGGTGTGCAATGGTCTAGTGGTTTAGACGCTGGACTCCTGATTGCAAGGCGGTGTTGCCAGGCGAGGTCATTAGCCTAGTGGTTAGCGCATCAGACTTCGGACCATAAGATTGGGGGTTCAAGCCCCCGAAAAGCCGATGAACAGTGGTGCCTGTTAATCATCGGTGATAGCGTCTAGTTCAAGCCGTACATAAGAACAGTGCTTCATTGAGTATCACTAGGCTTGAATAGTCGTTAGCGGCTGAGGCATGGATGTCCCTTCTGTGCTTGAGTGCCATCCGGCATCAATACTAGATGCTGTTGTCCTCGTGTGGACTCTCACGTGTCGAACCTTATCAGTGCTTCATTGAGTATCACTGGGTATCATCGTGTAGTGGTGCGCTTCCATGTTGGAAGATCTGTTCTGAAGTGGTATTCCTAGCACCCATAACATCCCGATGAACAGAGGGTGCCTGTTAAGCATCGAGGTTACGTCTCGGATGAGTCGTCAACGGCAGAGGAATGGATGTCCGATGTCCTATCTGTGCTTGAGCGTCGTAAGGCATCAACACCAGGTGTCGTGTGTCCTCATTTGGAATTACGTGCCTTACACTGAGTTACAGGCACGTTAGCGATTGCTCCTGCATGGCTGAAGATCATCTAGATCTGTGACATCTGTTCTGAGCGGTATTCATAGCACCCCAAATATCTGTGAAATCACCTCTAAATGATTTTTTTGAAACCCGGATGTTGTGTCCATCCTGCAAGTTGATTTTGTGAACTGCTCGTCAAATTCATCACTTTTATACTGTTGTGCATCCAAAGTTTGTGTTTCAATTTATTAACATTTGTGTGCTAATATGTAAGGATTGGAATGCAAGTGTAAGTAGGGGAAACATTTATCCTGTTCAACAGGATTTGGTTTGTTTATTTGCTGAGTTGTTATTTTTCTACTGGTGTCATGGCCGCTTCCATGGGTACAGCTGAACCAGAAATAAACTCTGATCGATTCAAATCTCTGAAATATCGTAAAGATTGTACTGTAAGAGTATTAGTTGGAGATGTTAGAAAAATAACAGCTGTTAATGTAATTAAAGACGCTGAAGATATATGTGGTGTGAACTCTGTCTTGGCTTGTGTGCCTATTTCTGGTGATTCATATGAGGTCACGTTTATTGACAGATCTGCAGCCGAACTGTTTCTGGATATATCAAACAAAACAAAGCCTGATCAACTTGCTAGGATCATATTTTCTGAGGACATTACTGTTTCTTTCCTGTATCTCCCCTCTTACATTGAAGACGAAGAAATTTATGAAAAACTTATTGATTTAAAAATTATAATTAAATCTTCAATTCATCGTCGGGTGTATCCAAATACTGACATTGTGGATGGAACTAGATACCTAAAAGTTAGATTTCCACCAGAGCTGAAGTCATTACCGTACAAAATGAAATTTAAAACTGTCGACGGATTTGCCTATTTTCGAGTCTTGCATAATCAGCAAGTTAAAGTGTGCACCAAGTGTTTGAGCCCTAATCATGTGATAAAAGACTGCCCAGAATTCTTGTGTTTTCGCTGTGGCTTAACGGGCCATATAGCCAGACTTTGTGACACAATTATGTGTGACTACTGTGATAAACCCAGTATTAAATGCGTATGCAAAAACCCCTTTTCAAACAGTTTAACTCATACTCAAAACGTTCTCTTCACGTGTTTTGCATGTGACAATGAAGAAAGTGAATGTACATGTGCGGGTAGTTGGACTAGTTCCAACACTCCTCCTGTAGGCAATAAGCCTATTATTGAGCCTTCTTCTAGTTCTATACATACAAGTGGTTCCAATGCAAAAGAGAGTGAAATAGTTGTAAGTTCAGAACAAGATCACATGATCATATCGGTAGATCAAAATGTTGAAACACCCTCCTCTTCTTCCACTGTACATTCCACAGAAAAACCAACTTACTCATCTGTAGTAGCCGGAAAATCGGATCGTGTTCCCAAATCTGCAAGAAAGACCCCTACAAGAGAACACAGCATCAACAATAGCGCTAAAATTGTAAAATCCACAAAATTAGCACCAAAATCTGCTCCCACTTCAAAACCTACTGGCATCATTAAGAGGAGACCTAAACTTAAATTCACCCCCAATGTGAAATCATTCACGAGAAACAAAGACAATTTAGTCAGTGAGCTTTTGCCTGACACGGATACCGTGACTGTTAATATCTTGGAAGCTGACTCTGCAAATTTGCATATAGATTCAGACGCGCCCTCGCCTACAGTCTCTGTTGACCCTGTAGAAGTGGATTCGTCTGTCCCTACCCCATCAGCTGTTATTCAAACTGCCTCTGTGTTATATGATGATGATGTCAGTATGTTGGACAGTAATGATACTGCATAAGAAAAATGATTATCCCTATGTTTTTACTACCTGAACTTATTTTACTTATGGTTACCATTGCATCATTCAATGCTAATGGTTTGAGGGACCTAGATAAATTTAAAAAGGTTTGTTGTACCCTTCAGTCAAGACATACAGCTATTGTGGGCTTACAAGAAACTCATTGGACAGAAGATGTTTCTTCAATCTTTCTACAAAGCTGGAAAGGAAAGATTTATTTTAATAATTATATTTCCGCTAGTAGGGGAGTGGCTATAATGGTTTCAAGTCAGTATTCCCACAATGTCACAGATGTGTGGAAAAACAATAATGGAAGAATCATATCAGTGACACTTTGTGTTGAAAACAATACATATCATATAATTAATGTGTATAGTCCTTGTCAGCTCTCAGAGAAACAAGAGTTCCTCAGAGAGCTGGACACACTCATTCACAAAAAAGAAAATGTCATTATTCTAGGAGACTTTAACACTGCATTAACTCTCCTTGATCGACCAACGGGTAATTATTTTACAGATAGTAGTGTTAAACTTTTAAACCAGTTAATTCTTAAAAACGACCTTACAGATCAGTGGAGGTTTAGGAATCCTGATAGAACAGAGTTTTCATGGCATCGTTTCCATGGTTCCTCCCTGCAACAGAGTAGAATTGATTTAGTCCTAAATTCATCCAAATTAAATCCGCTGTTTAGCTTCTCATTTATCACTCATACCTCTATCAGTGATCATTCATTTGTTTTTTCAAAAATAAATTTAGAAAATATTGATAAAGGGTTGGGAATTTGGGCATTCAACGGTTCCTTACTCCACGATGCAGTGTTCTGTAGGGAAGTGGAGAGAATTTTAGTACAAAGTATCCATGATACCTTATATAAAGATGATATAGTACAATTTTGGGATAATCTAAAGTATAAAATTAAGCAATTTAGTATACATTATGGTACAAACGTAAGTAAACAAAGATTTCAGCATAAAAATAATTTAGAAAGATTGTTGAAAATTGAAATGGCCAGAGCAGCTAGGTTAAATAATCCCCCAAACAGTTTGAATAAAATAGCCGAACTTCAGGGTGAATTGGGTAGAACAGAAAATAGCGAACTTGAAGGTGTAATGTTACGTTCAAAAGCACAACATGTTCTTCAAGAAGATAAAAATACTAGCTATTTCCTTAGATTGGAATCGTCTAGGCAGCAAAGTAATTTGGTAAGAGAAATTATTGATTCAAATGGTGTGTCCTTGACTGATTCTATTCTCATTGTCAATGCCGCAAAAGATTTTTATCAAGCACTATACAAATCTGAAGATATAGATAAAACATGTGAAAAGGTTCTACTAGAAAGTTTGAAGTTGAAGTTAAGTTCAGAGGATTCTGTAGCTTGTGACACTGATTTAACTTCAGACGAAATAAGTGATGCTCTTCGATCCATGAAACCAAAAAAGTCTCCTGGATCGGATGGTCTTACTACAGAATTTTACCAACACTTTTGGAACCTACTTAAGCCAGTTTTATTTAAGGTCTATAGTGAAATCTACTCCAAAAAAGAGCTTAGTAGGTCCATGAAAACTGGTATCATAATTATTATTTATAAAAAGAAAGGTGACAAAAGAAATCTGAAGAACTGGAGACCAATCAGTCTTCTCAATACAGATTATAAAATTTTATCCAAAGCCCTAGCAAACCGATTGAAAGTTGTTATTGAGTCTGTAGTTTCCCCAACCCAAACTTGTTGTATCCCCCACAGAGATATCAGTGAAAATATTGCCAGTATTAGAGATATTGTGAGTTATATTGATGAAGAGGATGGGGAGGGCATATTATTAAAATTAGATCAAATGAAAGCATTTGACAGAGTAAACCATGATTATTTATTTGATGTGTTAAAACAATTCAACTTTGGCATTAATTTTATCAGATGGGTTAAAATCCTATACAATGGTGCTAAAAGTTGTGTTAAAATCAATCAGCATTGCTCTTCCTTCTTCAATATAGAACGTTCTGTCCGGCAAGGCTGTCCATTAAGTGCTTTGCTATATGTATTATCTGTCGAGCCACTTATTCAATGCATAAACCAGTCCCCACAAATCAATGGCATTTTACTTCCTGATAAATCAGAATGCAAAACTTTCAACCATGCGGACGACACGGAAGTCGTTGTCAGAGATGTTCAGTCTATTACTCAAGTTTCAGAAGTATTAGAAACGTATTCTCGTGGGTCTGGTGCTAAAATAAATATGGAAAAATCAGAAATTTTGCCTTTGGGGGCTTATAAAAGTATGGATTTTTCTAAATTACCCTTTCAGAAAAATGAGGGGGCAATTCTGATACTTGGGGTGTATTTAGGTTATGATAGGGAAAGATGTAATTTTTTAAATTGGGATCCCAAAGTCGTCAAAATAAAACGGACCCTTAATCTTTGGAAAACTCGAAAATTGTCTCTGAAGGGCAAGTCAATAGTGATTAACTCCCTTTTATTGTCCACCATCTGGTATACACTTAATATTGTTGATATTTCGCAGGAGTATATAAAACAACTGAAAGATCTATGTTTAGAATTCCTCTGGTCAAATGGTAAGCATCTTATTAAGTATAGATCAATAATTGCAAATCAGTTAAATGCTGGTCTAAATTTTCCTGATATTTACCTTAGAAAACTGGCTTTGAGATGTAAATGGATAAAAAGACTGTTTGTAAGTAATTTTCCATGGACACAATTTTTTCTGTATCATATAAGTAAGTACAAAAATTTCAATCTCAATGCACAGAATATATTCAGTATACAGTTAGACTCTAAGTATCTCAAAACACATTCATGTTTCTATTTTGACGTACCAGAGGCATGGCGTATGTTGACCGAAAACCCAGATAATAAAGGGTTAAATATCATCAGTTCTAGAGACCAGTGTGTTTTTGATAATCCAAATGTTTTGGATACTGACCAAAACATGTTGTATTATCACGAATTTATTGACTCTCAACTGATATGTGTTAAAGATTTTACTTATGAGGTAGTCCCGGGTTTCTTACCAATTGATGGGTTAATAGAAATAATTTCTAACAGTATTACATGTTTTTCAGTGAAAGATTTGAGGAGAAAATGTAATACTATCCTACAGGCAATCCCTTCTTCCTGGTTAGATAACATTGAACATGTATCAGATCACACTTCTGTCGCAAACTGTACTGAAGATAAAAAATGTCCTATTTTCATTGGTATTGACGGAGTAGTTCTATCAGTTGAATTTCTGAGCACAAAATTAGCTTATACAATCCTAGTTCAAAAAATTATAGAACACCCAACATCAGAGACGTTCTGGGGCCACAGATATCCACACCTCCCCTTCAGGAAGTTTTATAGGCTCACTAATGATCCACTGAAATCGTCTGACATGATTGACACAGATTTTAAAATATTGCATAATATTATTTACACATGCTCAATCCAGCATAAAATTGGCCAAAGAGATTCACCTTTGTGTCCAATGTGTGGTCTCGAAACAGAAGACGTCACACACATATTTATCTCGTGCCATTTATTGACAGACATTAAGACGAAATGCCACGAGTTACTTGATCATTTGTTTGTGCATGCCTCTCCAATTTCGATTGAATTACTCGACATATTTCTTCTGTTTGGGTACACTCTTAAGGCTACTCGTGTAAACATTTCATTTGTGAATTTGCTACTCAGTTGTTATAGAACTTCGGTACTTCGCAGAAGGAATTATTTTCTAAAAGAAGGTAAACTACTAAATCCTTGTAGATTATTTAAACTTCTCTTGGTGCAACATCTAAATTACTTACTTGTCTATTTTACCAACTCAAATAACCACGAATTCTTTGAGAAATTCATTTTAAAGCATAACACAATTGCCTATATATGCGATTCCCAAATCAGGATTAATTTTTAATATTAACTTATCAATGGTCTGAGTTACAGCCTTTTTATTCGTGTCGTATATACATCATTTCAGGCCAACCCACTGTCGGGGTGGGGCGGGGGTGCTAGTCACAACATTTTAGCACTTGACAGCTTACTGGGATATACAATATTTTGTGGATATAGTCAGACGAGGGTTAAAATATGTTTTGTCACCCAGAGCTGCCGAATTTGACGTGTCGTTACTAACTCCCTCTGGAAACAGACTGAGGCTCTACATTTTAGTTGGTCTTTTTCGGCTTCCTGTATTTTATGTCTTTGTGGTGTTGCATTACAGTTATTGGGGTCTGGGATGGGCTAGTCTATGTTAGACGGAACAGTCAGTCGAACACTACGTGGGATGGGAAACATGTGCCAGTGTGTGAAAGAAAGATGGATGCTTTATTTGTTGTAAAAACTATTTCTGTACAAATGCTTTTATTGTAAATTTGCTTTGTTTTTATAAATAATAAAAAAAAAAAAAAAAAAAAAAGACGCTGGACTCCTGATTGCCAGGCGGTGTTGCCGAGGGTTCGAATCCCGGCGGGGGATCAGAAACCAACATTCAAAATTCCTCTAAAACATGATTGTGTCATTTGAAAAACACACACAAGCCCGTGCCAGTCTTCGTCTGAGGCCATCCACAGCACTTTCGTCGTACTGTAGCCAGCGCGCTCCATACTTTCATCCTGCTGCCGAAAGGAAGATGCACCAAGTAATTATGAGGACTTCATCTAAAAAGCTAGATTCCAGCCATCGTTTTTAACGGTGGGCAATGGTGTAGTGGTTTAGACGCTGGACTCCTGATTGCCAGGCGGTGTTGCCGAGGGTTCGAATCCCGGCGGGGGATCAGAAACCAACATTGAAAATTCCTCTAAAACATGATTGTGTGATTTGAAAAACACACACAAGCCCGTGCCAGTCTTCGTCTGAGGCCATCCACAGCACTTTCGTCGTACTGTAGCCAGCGCGTTCCACACTTTCATGCTGCTGCCGAAAGGAAGATTAACCAAATAATCATGAGGACTTCATCTAAAAAGGTAGATTCCAGCCATCGTTTTTAACGGTGTGCAATGGTCTAGTGGTTTAGACGCTGGACTCCTGATTGCCAGGCGGTGTTGCCGAGGGTTCGAATCCCGGCGGGAGATCAGAAACCAACATTCAAAATTCCTCTAAAACATGATTGTGTCATTTGAAAAACACACACAAGCCCGTGCCAGTCTTCGTCTGAGGCCAACCACAGCACTTTCGTCGTACTGTAACCAGCGCGTTCCACACTTTCATGCTGCTGCCGAAAGGAAGATGAGCCAAGTAATCATGAGGACTTCATCTAAAAAGCTACATTCCAGGCATCGTTTTTAACGGTGTGTAATGGTCTAGTGGTTTAGACGCTGGACTCCTGATTGTCAGGCGGTGTTTCCGAGGGTTCGAATCCCGGCGGGGGATCAGAAACCAACATTCAAAATTCCTCTAAAACATGATTGTGTCATTTGAAAAACACACACAAGCCCGTGCCAGTCTTCGTTTGAGGCCATCCACAGCACTTTCGTCGTACTGTAGCCAGCGCTGCACACTTTCATCCTGCTGCCGAAAGGAAGATGAACCAAGTAATCATGAGGACTTCATCTAAAAAGATAGATTCCAGCCATCGTTTTTAACGGTGTGCAATGGTCTAGTGGTTTAGACGCTGGACTCCTGATTGCCAGGCGGTGTTGCCGAGAGTTCGAATCCCGGCGGGGATCAGAAACCAACATTGAAAATTCCTCTAAAACATGATTGTGTTATTTGAAAAACACACACAAGCCCGTGCCAGTCTTCGTCTGAGGCCATCCACAGCACTTTCGTCGTACTGTAGCCAGCCCGTTCCACACTTTCATGCTGCTGCCGAAAGGAAGATGAACCAAGTAATCATGAGGACTTCACCTAAAAAGCTAGATTCCAGCCATCGTTTTTAACGGTGTGCAATGGTCTAGTGGTTTAGACGCTGGACTCCTGAATGCCAGGCGGTGTTGCCGAGGGTTCGAATCCCGGCGAGGGATCAGAAAGCAACATTCAAAATTCCTCTAAAACATGATTGTGTCATTTGAAAAACACACACAAGCCCGTGCCAGTCTTCGTCTTAGGCCATCCACAGCACTTTCGTCGTACTGTAGCCAGCGCGTTCCACACTTTCATCCTGCTGCCGAAAGGAAGATGAACCAAGTAATCATGAGGACTTCATCTAAAAAGCAAGATTCCAGCCATCGTTTTTAACGGTGTGCAATGGTCTAGTGGTTTAGACGCTGGCTCCTGATTGCCAGGCGGTGTTGCCGAGGGTTCGAATCCCGGCGGGGGATCAGAAACCAACATTCAAAATTCCTCTAAAACATGATTGTGTCATTTGAAAAACACACACAAGCCCGTGCCAGTCTTCGTCTGAGGCCATCCACAGCACTTTCGTCGTACTGTAGCCAGCGCGTTCCACACTTTCATGCTGCTGCCGAAAGGAAGATGAACCAAGTAATCATGAGGACTTCATCTAAAAAGCTAGATTCCAGCCATCGTTTTTAACGGTGCGCAATGGTCTAGTGGTTTAGACGCTGGACTCCTGATTGCAAGGCGGTGTTGCCGAGGGTTCGAATCCCGGCGGGGGATCAGAAACCAACATTCAAAATTCCTCTAAAACATGATTGTGTCATTTGAAAAACACACACAAGCCCGTGCCAGTCTTCGTCTGAGGCCATCCACAGCCCTTTCGTCGTACTGTAGCCAGCGCGCTCCATACTTTCATCCTGCTGCCGAAAGGAAGATGCACCAAGTAATTATGAGGACTTCATCTAAAAAGCTAGATTCCAGCCATCGTTTTTAACGGTGTGCAATGGTGTAGTGGTTTAGACGCTGGACTCCTGATTGCCAGGCGGTGTTGCCGAGGGTTCGAATCCCGGCGGGGGATCAGAAACCAACATTGAAAATTCCTCTAAAACATGATTGTGTCATTTGAAAAACACACACAAGCCCGTGCCAGTCTTCGTCTGAGGCCATCCACAGCACTTTCGTCGTACTGTAGCCAGCGCGTTCCACACTTTCATGCTGCTGCCGAAAGGAAGATTAACCAAATAATCATGAGGACTTCATCTAAAAAGGTAGATTCCAGCCATCGTTTTTAACGGTGTGCAATGGTCTAGTGGTTTAGACGCTGGACTCCTGATTGCTAGGCAGTGTTGCCGAGGGTTCGAATCCCGGCGGGAGATCAGAAACCAACATTCAAAATTCCTCTAAAACATGATTGTGTCATTTGAAAAACACACATAAGCCCGTGCCAGTCTTCGTCTGAGGCCAACCACAGCACTTTCGTCGTACTGTAACCAGCGCGTTCCACACTTTCATGCTGCTGCCGAAAGGAAGATGAGACAAGTAATCATGAGGACTTCATCTAAAAAGCTACATTCCAGGCATCGTTTTTAACGGTGTGTAATGGTCTAGAGGTTTAGACGCTGGACTCCTGATTGCCAGGCGGTGTTTCCGAGGGTCCGAATCCCGGCGGGGGATCAGAAACCAACATTCAAAATTCCTCTAAAACATGATTGTGTCATTTGAAAAACACACACAAGCCCGTGCCACTCTTCGTTTGAGGCCATCCACAGCACTTTCGTCGTACTGTAGCCAGCGCGCTCCACACTTTCATCCTGCTGCCGAAAGGAAGATGAACCATGTAATCATGAGGACTTCATCTAAAAAGCTAGATTCCAGCCATCGTTTTTAACGGTGTGCAATGGTCTAGTGGTTTAGATGCTGGACTCCTGACTGCCAGGCGGTGTTGCCGAGGGTTCGAATCCCGGCGGGGATCAGAAACCAACATTCAAAATTCCTCTAAAACATGATTGTGTCATTTGAAAAACACACACAAGCCCGTGCCAGTCTTCGTCTGAGGCCATCCACAGCACTTTCGTCGTACTGTAGCCAGCGCGTTCCACACTTTCATGCTGCTGCCGAAAGGAAGATGAACCAAGTAATCATGAGGACTTCATCTAAAAAGCTAGATTCCAGCCATCGTTTTTAACGTTGTGCAATGGTCTAGTGGTTTAGACGCTGGACTCCTGATTGCAAGGCGGTGTTGCCGAGGGTTCGAATCCCGGCGGGGGATCAGAAACCAACATTCAAAATTCCTCTAAAACATGATTGTGTCATTTGAAAAACACACACAAGCCCGTGCCAGTCTTCGTCTGAGGCCATCCACAGCACTTTCGTCGTACTGTAGCCAGCGCGCTCCATACTTTCATCCTGCTGCCGAAAGGAAGATGAACCAAGTAATCATGAGGACTTCATCTAAAAAGCTAGATTCCAGCCATCGTTTTTAACGGTGTGCAATGGTGTAGTGGTTTAGACGCTGGACTCCTGATTGCCAGGCTGTGTTGCCGAGGGTTCGAATCCCGGCGGGGGATCAGAAACCAACATTGAAAATTCCTCTAAAACATGATTGTGTCATTTGAAAAACACACACAAGCCCGTGCCAGTCTTCGTCTGAGGCCATCCACAGCACTTTCGTCGTACTGTAGCCAGCGCGTTCCACACTTTCATGCTGCTGCCGAAAGGAAGATTAACCAAGTAATCATGAGGGCTTCATCTAAAAAGCTAGATTCCAGCCATCGTTTTTAACGGTGTGCAATGGTCTAGTGGTTTAGACGCTGGACTCCTGATTGCCAGGCGGTGTTGCCGAGGGTTCGAATCCCGGCGGGAGATCAGAAACCAACATTCAAAATTCCTCTAAAACATGATTGTGTCATTTGAAAAACACACACAAGCCCGTGCCAGTCTTCGTCTGAGGCCATCCACAGCACTTTCGTCGTACTGTAACCAGCGCGTTCCACACTTTCATTCTGCTGCCGAAATGAAGATGAACCAAGTAATCATGAGGACTTCATCTAAAAAGCTACATTCCAGGCATCGTTTTTAACGGTGTGTAATGGTCTAGTGGTTTAGACGCTGGACTCCTGATTGCCAGGCGGTGTTGCCGAGGGTTCGAATCCCGGCGGGGAATCAGAAACCAACATTCAAAATTTCTCTAAAACATGATTGTGTCATTTGAAAAACACACACAAGCCCGTGCCAGTCTTCGTTTGAGGCCATCCACAGCACTTTCGTCGTACTGTAGCCAGCGCGCTCCACACTTTCATCCTTCTGCCGAAAGGAAGATGAACCATTTAATCATGAGGACTTCATCTAAAAAGCTAGATTCCGGCCATCGTTTTTAACGGTGTGCAATGGTCTAGTGGTTTAGACGCTGGACTCCTGATTTCCAGGCGGTGTTGCCGAGGGTTCGAATCCCGGCGGAGGATCAGAAACCAACATTCAAAATTCCTCTAAAACATGATTGTGTCATTTGAAAAACACACACAAGCCCGTTCCAGTCTTCATCTGAGGCCATCCACAGCACTTTCGTCGTACTGTAGCCAGCGCGTTCCACACTTTCATGCTGCTGCCGAAAGGAAGATGAACCAAGTAATCATGAGGACTTCATCTAAAAAGCTACATTCCAGGCATCGTTTTTAACGGTGTGTAATGGTCTAGTGGTTTAGACGCTGGACTCCTGATTGCCAGGCGGTGTTTCCGAGGGTTCGAATCCCGGCGGGGGATCAGAAACCAACATTCAAAATTCCTCTAAAACATGATTGTGTCATTTGAAAAACACACACAAGCCCGTGCCAGTCTTCGTTTGAGGCCACCCACAGCACTTTCGTCGTACTGTAGCCAGCGCGCTCCACACTTTCATCCTGCTGCCGAAAGGAAGATGAACCAAGTAATCATGAGGACTTCATCTAAAAAGCTAGATTCCAGCCATCGTTTTTAACGGTGTGCAATGGTCTAGTGGTTTAGACGCTGGACTCCTGATTGCCAGGCGGTGTTGCCGAGGGTTCGAATCCCGGCGGGGATCAGAAACCAACATTCAAAATTCCTCTAAAACATGATTGTGTCATTTGAAAAACACACACAAGCCCGTGCCAGTCTTCGTCTGAGGCCATCCACAGCACTTTCGTCGTACTGTAGCCAGCGCGTTCCACACTTTCATGCTGCTGCGGAAAGGAAGATTAACCAAGTAATCATGAGGACTTCATCTAAAAAGCTAGATTCCAGCCATCGTTTTTAACGGTGTGCAATGGTCTAGTGGTTTAGACGCTGGACTCCTGATTGCCAGGCGGTGTTGCCGAGGGTTCGAATCCCGGCGGGGATCAGAAACCAACATTGAAAATTCCTCTAAAACATGATTGTGTTATTTGAAAAACACACACAAGCCCGTGCCAGTCTTCGTCTGAGGCCATCCACAGCACTTTCGTCGTACTGTAGCCAGCCCGTTCCACACTTTCATGCTGCTGCCGAAAGGAAGATGAACCAAGTAATCATGAGGACTTCATCTAAAACGCTAGATTCCAGCCATCGTTTTTAACGGTGTGCAATGGTCTAGTGGTTTAGACGCTGGACTCCTGAATGCCAGGCGGTGTTGCCGAGGGTTCGAATCCCGGCGAGGGATCAGAAAGCAACATTCAAAATTCCTCTAAAACATGATTGTGTCATTTGAAAAACACACACAAGCCCGTGCCTGTCTTCGTCTTAGGCCATCCACAGCACTTTCGTCGTACTGTAGCCAGCGCGTTCCACACTTTCATCCTGCTGCCGAAAGGAAGATGAACCAAGTAATCATGAGGACTTCATCTAAAAAGCAAGATTCCAGCCATCGTTTTTAACGGTGTGCAATGGTCTAGTGGTTTAGACGCTGGCTCCTGATTGCCAGGCGGTGTTGCCGAGGGTTCGAATCCCGGCGGGGGATCAGAAACCAACATTCAAAATTCCTCTAAAACATGATTGTGTCATTTGAAAAACACACACAAGCCCGTGCCAGTCCTCGTCTGAGGCCATCCACAGCACTTTCGTCGTACTGTAGCCAGCGCGTTCCACACTTTCATGCTGCTGCCGAAAGGAAGATGAACCAAGTAATCATGAGGACTTCATCTAAAAAGCTAGATTCCAGCCATCGTTTTTAACGGTGTGCAATGGTCTAGTGGTTTAGACGCTGGACTCCTGATTGCAAGGCGGTGTTGCCGAGGGTTCGAATCCCGGCGGGGGATCAGAAACCAACATTCAAAATTCCTCTAAAACATGATTGTGTCATTTGAAAAACACACACAAGCCCGTGCCAGTCTTCGTCTGAGGCCATCCACAGCACTTTCGTCGTACTGTAGCCAGCGCGTTCCACACTTTCATGCTGCTGCCGAAAGGAAGATTAACCAAATAATCATGAGGACTTCATCTAAAAAGGTAGATTCCAGCCATCGTTTTTAACGGTGTGCAATGGTCTAGTGGTTTAGACGCTGGACTCCTGATTGCTAGGCAGTGTTGCCGAGGGTTCGAATCCCGGCGGGAGATCAGAAACCAACATTCAAAATTCCTCAAGAACATGATTGTGTCATTTGAAAAACACACATAAGCCCGTGCCAGTCTTCGTCTGAGGCCAACCACAGCACTTTCGTCGTACTGTAACCAGCGCGTTCCACACTTTCATGCTGCTGCCGAAAGGAAGATGAGCCAAGTAATCATGAGGACTTCATCTAAAAAGCTACATTCCAGGCATCGTTTTTAACGGTGTGTAATGGTCTAGTGGTTTAGACGCTGGACTCCTGATTGCCAGGCGGTGTTGCCGAGGGTTCGAATCCCGGCGGGGAATCAGAAACCAACATTCAAAATTCCTCTAAAACATGATTGTGTCATTTGAAAAACACACACAAGACCGTGCCAGTCTTCGTTTGAGGCCATCCACAGCACTTTCGTCGTACTGTAGCCAGCGCGCTCCACACTTTCATCCTGCTGCCGAAAGGAAGATGAACCAATTAATCATGAGGACTTCATCTAAAAAGGTAGATTCCAGCCATCGTTTTTAACGGTGTGCAATGGTCTAGTGGTTTAGACGCTGGACTCCTGATTTCCAGGCGGTGTTGCCGAGGGTTCGAATCCCGGCGGGGGATCAGAAACCAACATTCAAAATTCCTCTAAAACATGATTGTGTCATTTGAAAAACACACACAAGCCCGTTCCAGTCTTCGTCTGAGGCCATCCACAGCACTTTCGTCGTACTGTAGCCAGCGCGTTCCACACTTTCATGCTGCTGCCGAAAGGAAGATGAACCAAGTAATCATGAGGACTTCATCTAAAAAGCTACATTCCAGGCATCGTTTTTAACGGTGTGTAATGGTCTAGTGGTTTAGACGCTGGACTCCTGATTGCCAGGCGGTGTTTCCGAGGGTCCGAATCCCGGCGGGGGATCAGAAACCAACATTCAAAATTCCTCTAAAACATGATTGTGTCATTTGAAAAACACACACAAGCCCGTGCCAGTCTTCGTTTGAGGCCATCCACAGCACTTTCGTCGTACTGTAGCCAGCGCGCTCCACACTTTCATCCTGCTGCCGAAAGGAAGATGAACCAAGTAATCATGAGGACTTCATCTAAAAAGCTAGATTCCAGCCATCGTTTTTAACGGTGTGCAATGGTCTAGTGGTTTAGATGCTGGACTCCTGACTGCCAGGCGGTGTTGCCGAGGGTTCGAATCCCGGCGGGGATCAGAAACCAACATTCAAAATTCCTCTAAAACATGATTGTGTCATTTGAAAAACACACACAAGCCCGTGCCAGTCTTCGTCTGAGGCCATCCACAGCACTTTCGTCGTACTGTAGCCAGCGCGTTCCACACTTTCATGCTGCTGCCGAAAGGAAGATGAACCAAGTAATCATGAGGACTTCATCTAAAAAGCTAGATTCCAGCCATCGTTTTTAACGGTGTGCAATGGTCTAGTGGTTTAGACGCTGGACTCCTGATTGCAAGGCGGTGTTGCCGAGGGTTCGAATCCCGGCGGGGGATCAGAAACCAACATTCAAAATTCCTCTAAAACATGATTGTGTCATTTGAAAAACACACACAAGCCCGTGCCAGTCTTCGTCTGAGGCCATCCACAGCACTTTCGTCGTACTGTAGCCAGCGCGCTCCATACTTTCATCCTGCTGCCGAAAGGAAGATGAACCAAGTAATCATGAGGACTTCATCTAAAAAGCTAGATTCCAGCCATCGTTTTTAACGGTGTGCAATGGTGTAGTGGTTTAGACGCTGGACTCCTGATTGCCAGGCGGTGTTGCCGAGGGTTCGAATCCCGGCGGGGGATCAGAAACCAACATTGAAAATTCCTCTAAAACATGATTGTGTCATTTGAAAAACACACACAAGCCCGTGCCAGTCTTCGTCTGAGGCCATCCACAGCACTTTCGTCGTACTGTAGCCAGCGCGTTCCACACTTTCATGCTGCTGCCGAAAGGAAGATTAACCAAGTAATCATGAGGGCTTCATCTAAAAAGCTAGATTCCAGCCATCGTTTTTAACGGTGTGCAATGGTCTAGTGGTTTAGACGCTGGACTCCTGATTGCCAGGCGGTGTTGCCGAGGGTTCGAATCCCGGCGGGGAATCAGAAACCAACATTCAAAATTCCTCTAAAACATGATTGTGTCATTTGAAAAACACACACAAGCCCGTGTCAGTCTTCGTTTGAGGCCATCCACAGCACTTTCGTCGTACTGTAGCCAGCGCGCTCCACACTTTCATCCTTCTGCCGAAAGGAAGATGAACCATTTAATCATGAGGACTTCATCTAAAAAGCTAGATTCCAGCCATCGTTCTTAACGGTGTGCAATGGTCTAGTGGTTTAGACGCTGGACTCCTGATTGCCAGGCGGTTTTGCCGAGGGTTCGAATCCCGGCGGGGATCAGAAACCAACATTCAAAATTCCTCTAAAACATGATTGTGTCATTTGAAAAACACACACAAGCCCGTGCCAGTCTTCGTCTGAGGCCATCCACAGCACTTTCGTCGTACTGTAGCCAGCGCGTTCCACACTTTCATGCTGCTGCCGAAAGGAAGATGAACCAAGTAATCATGAGGACTTCATCTAAAAAGCTAGATTCCAGCCATCGTTTTTAACGGTGGGCAATGGTCTAGTGGTTTAGACGCTGGACTCCTGATTGCAAGGCGGTGTTGCCGAGGGTTCGAATCCCGGCGGGGGATCAGAAACCAACATTCAAAATTCCTCTAAAACATGATTATGTCATTTGAAAAACACACACAAGCCCGTGCCAGTCTTCGTCTGAGGCCATCCACAGCACTTTCGTCGTACTGTAGCCAGCGCGCTCCATACTTTCATCCTGCTGCCGAAAGGAAGATGAACCAAGTAATCATGAGGACTTCATCTAAAACGCTAGATTCCAGCCATCGTTTTTAACGGTGTTCAATGGTGTAGTGGTTTAGACGCTGGACTCCTGATTGCCAGGCGGTGTTGCCGAGGGTTCGAATCCCGGCGGGGGATCAGAAACCAACATTGAAAATTCCTCTAAAACATGATTGTGTCATTTAAAAAACACACACAAGCCCGTGCCAGTCTTCGTCTGAGGCCATCCACAGCACTTTCGTCGTACTGTAGCCAGCGCGTTCCACACTTTCATGCTGCTGCCGAAAGGAAGATTAACCAAGTAATCATGAGGACTTCATCTAAAAAGCTAGATTCCAGCCATCGTTTTTAACGGTGTGCAATGGTCTAGTGGTTTAGACGCTGGACTCCTGATTGCCAGGCGGTGATGCCGAGGGTTCGAATCCCGGCGGGAGATCAGAAACCAACATTCAAAATTCCTCTAAAACATGATTGTGTCATTTGAAAAACACACACAAGCCCGTGCCAGTCTTCGTCTGAGGCCATCCACAGCACTTTCGTCGTACTGTAACCAGCGCGTTCCACACTTTCATGCTGCTGACGAAAGGAAGATGAACCAAGTAATCATGAGGACTTCATCTAAAAAGCTACATTCCAGGCATCGTTTTCAACGGTGTGTAATGGTCTAGTGGTTTAGACGCTGGACTCCTGATTGCCAGGCGGTGTTGCCGAGGGTTCGAATCCCGGCGGGGAATCAGAAACCAACATTCAAAATTCCTCTAAAACATGATTGTGTCATTTGAAAAACACACACAAGCCCGTGCCAGTCTTCGTTTGAGGCCATCCACAGCACTTTCGTGGTACTGTAGCCAGCGCGCTCCACACTTTCATCCTGCTGCCGAAAGGAAGATGAACCAATTAATCATGAGGACTTCATCTAAAAAGCTAGATTCCAGCCATCGTTTTTAACGGTGTGCAATGGTCTAGTGGTTTAGACGCTGGACTCCTGATTTCCAGGCGGTGTTGCCGAGGGTTCGAATCCCGGCGGGAGATCAGAAACCAACATTCAAAATTCCTCTAAAACATGATTGTGTCATTTGAAAAACACACACAAGCCCGTTCCAGTCTTCGTCTGAGGCCATCCACAGCACTTTCGTCGTACTGTAGCCAGCGCGTTCCACACTTTCATGCTGCTGCCGAAAGGAAGATGAACCAAGTAATCATGAGGACTTCATCTAAAAAGCTACATTCCAGCCATCGTTTTTAACGGTGTGCAATGGTCTAGTGGTTTAGACGCTGGACTCCTGATTGCCAGGCGGTGTTGCCGAGGGTTCGAATCCCGGCGGGGATCAGAAACCAACATTGAAAATTCCTCTAAAACATGATTGTGTCATTTGAAAAACACACACAAGCCCGTTTCAGTCTTCGTCTGAGGCCATCCACAGCACTTTCGTCGTGCTGTAGCCAGCGTGTTCCACACTTTCATGCTGCTGCCGAAAGGAAGATTAAGCAAGTAATCATGAGGACTTCATCTAAAAAGCTAGATTCCAGCCATCGTTTTTAACGGTGTGCAATGGTCTAGTGGTTTAGACGCTGGACTCCTGATTGCCAGGCGGTGTGGCCGAGGGTTCGAATCCCGGCGGGGATCAGAAACCAACATTCAAAATTCCTCTAAAACATGATTGTGTCATTTGAAAAACACACATAAGCCCGTTTCAGTCTTCGTCTGAGGCCATCCATAGCACTTTCGTCGTACTGTAGCCGCGTGTTCCACACTTTCATGCTGCTGCCGAAACGAAGATGAACCAAGTAATCATGAGGACTTCAACTAAAAAGCTAGATTCCAGCCATCGTTTTTAAAGGTGTGCAAAGGTCTAGTGGTTTAGACGCTGGACTCCTGATTGCAAGGCGGTGTTGCCGAGGGTTCGAATCCCGGCGGGGGATCAGAAACCAACATTCAAAATTCCTCTAAAACATGATTGTGTCATTTGAAAAACACACACAAGCCCGTGCCAGTCTTCGTCTGAGGCCATCCACAGCACTTTCGTCGTACTGTAGCCAGCGCGCTCCATACTTTCATCCTGCTGCCGAAAGGAAGATGGACCAAGTAATCATGAGGACTTCATCTAAAAAGCTAGATTCCAGCCATCGTTTTTAACGGTGTGCAATGGTCTAGTGGTTTAGACGCTGGACTCCTGACTGCCAGGCGGTGTTGCCGAGGGTTCGAATCCCGGCGGGGGATCAGAAACCAACATTCAAAATTCCTCTAAAACATGATTGTGTCATTTGAAAAACACACACAAGCCCGTGCCAGTCTTCGTCTGAGGCCATCTACAGCACTTTCGTCGTACTGTAGCCAGCGCGTTCCACACTTTCATGCTGCTTCCGAAAGGAAGATTAACCAAATAATCATGAGGACTTCATCTAAAAAGCTAGATTCCAGCCATCGTTTTTAACGGTGTGCAATGGTCTGGTGGTTTAGACGCTGGACTCCTGATTGCCAGGCGGTGTTGCCGAGGGTTCGAATCCCGGCTGGGGATCAGAAACCAACATTCAAAATTCCTCTAAAACATGATTGTGTCATTTGAAAAACACACACAAGCCCGTGCCAGTCTTCGTTTGAGGCCATCCACAGCACTTTCGTCGAACTGTAACCAGCGCGTTCCACACTTTCATGCTGCTGCCGAAAGGAAGATGAACCAAGTAATCATGAGGACTTCATCTAAAAAGCTACATTCCAGGCATCGTTTTTAACGGTGTGTAATGGTCTAGTGGTTTAGACGCTGGACTCCTGATTGCCAGGCGGTGTTTCCGAGGGTTCGAATCCCGGCGGGGGATCAGAAACCAACATTCAAAATTCCTCTAAAACATGATTGTTTCATTTGAAAAACACACACAAGCCCGCGCCAGTCTTCGTTTGAGGCCAACCACAGCACTTTCGTCGTACTGTAGCCAGCGCGCTCCACACTTTCATCCTGCTGCCGAAAGGAAGATGAACCAAGTAATCAGGAGAACTTCATCTAAAAAGCTAGATTCCAGCCATCGTTTTTAACGGTGTTCAATGGTCTAGTGCTTTAGACGCTGGACTCCTGATTGCCAGGCGGTGTTGCCGAAGGTTCGAATCCCGGCGGGGATCAGAAACCAACATTCAAAATTCCTCTAAAACATGATTGTGTCATTTGAAAAACACACACAAGCCCGTTTCAGTCTTCGTCTGAGGCCATCCACAGCACTTTCGTCGTACTGTAGCCAGCGTGTTCCACACTTTCATGCTGCTGCCGAAAGGAAGATTAACCAAGTAATCATGAGGACTTCATCTAAAGAGCTAGATTCCAGCCATCGTTTTTAACGGTGTGCAATGGTCTAGTGGTTTAGACGCTGGACTCCTGAATGCCAGGCGGTGTTGCCGAGGGTTCGAATCCCGGCGGGGGATCAGAAAGCAACATTCAAAATTCCTCTAAAACATGATTGTCTCATTTGAAAAACACACACAAGCCCGTGCCAGTCTTCGTCTTAGGCCATCCACAGCACTTCGTCGTACTGTAGCCAGCGCGTTCCACACTTTCATCCTGCTGCCGAAAGGAAGATGAACCAAGTAATCATGAGGACTTCATCTAAAAAGCTAGATTCCAGCCATCGTTTTTAACGGTGTGCAATGGTCTAGTGGTTTAGACGCTGGACTCCTGATTGCCAGGCAGTGTTGAGGAGGGTTCGAATCCAGGCGGTGGATCAGAAACCAACATTCAAAATTCCTCTAAAACATGATTGTGTCATTTGAAAAACACACACAAGCCCGTGCCAGTCTTCGTCTGAGGCCATCCACAGCACTTTCGTCGTAGTGTAGCAAGCGCGCTCCACACTTTCATGCTGCTGCCGAAAGGAAGATGAACCAACTAATCATGAGGACTTCATCTAAAAAGCTAGATTCCAGCCATCGTTTTTAACGGTGTGCAATGGTCTAGTGGTTTAGACGCTGGACTCCTGATTGCCAGGCGGTGTTGCTGAGGGTTCGAATCTCGGCGGGGGATCAGAAACCAACATTCAAAATTCCTCTAAAACATGATTGTGTCATTTGAAAAACACACACAAGCCCGTGCCAGTCTTCGTTTGAGGCCATCCACAGCACTTTCGTCGTACTGTAGCCAGCGCGCTCCACACTTTCATCCTGCTGCCGAAAGGAAGATGAACCAAGTAATCATGAGGACTTCATCTAAAAAGCTAGATTCCAGCCATCGTTTTTAACGGTGTGCAATGGTCTAGTGGTTTAGACGCTGGACTCCTGATTGCCAGGCGGTGTTGCCGAGGGTTCGAATCCCGGCGGGGATCAGAAACCAACATTGAAAATTCCTCTAAAACATGATTGTGTCATTTGAAAAACACACACAAGCCCGTGCCAGTCTTCGTCTGAGGCCATCCACAGCACTTTCGTCGTACTGTAGCCAGCACGTTCCACACTTTCATGCTGCTGCCGAAAGGAAGATGAACCAAGTAATCATGAGTACTTTATCGAAAAAGCTAGATTCCAGCCATCGTTTTTAACGGTGTGCAATGGTCTAGTGGTTTAGACGCTGGACTCCTGATTGCCAGGCGGTGTTGCCGAGGGTTCGAATCCCGGCGGGAGATCAGAAACCAACATTCAAAATTCCTCTAAAACATGATTGTGTCATTTGAAAAACACACACAAGCCCGTGCCAGTCTTCGTCTGAGGCCATCCACAGCACTTTCGTCGTACTGTAGCCAGCGCGTTCCACACTTTCATGCTGCTGCCGAAAGGAAGATGAACCAAGTAATCATGAGGACTTCATCTAAAAAGCTAGATTCCAGCCATCGTTTTAACGGTGTGCAATGGTCTAGTGGTTTAGACGCTGGACTCCTGATTGCCAGGCGGTGTTGCCGAGGGTTCGAATCCCGGCGGGGGATCAGAAACCAACATTGAAAATTCCTCTAAAACATGATTGTGTTATTTGAAAAACACACACAAGCCCGTGCCAGTCTTCGTCTGAGGCCATCCACAGCACTTTCGTCGTACTGTAGCCAGCCCGTTCCACACTTTCATGCTGCTGCCGAAAGGAAGATGAACCAAGTAATCATGAGGACTTCACCTAAACAGCTAGATTCCAGCCATCGTTTTTAACGGTGTGCAATGCTCTAGTGGTTTAGACGCTGGACTCCTGAATGCCAGGCGGTGTTGCCGAGGGTTCGAATCCCGGCGGGGGATCGGAAAGCAACATTCAAAATTCCTCTAAAACATGATTGTGTCATTTGAAAAACACACACAAGCCCGTGCCAGTCTTCGTCTTGGGCCATCCACAGCACTTTCGTCGTACTGTAGCCAGCGCGTTCCACACTTTCATGCTGCTGCCGAAAGGAAGATGAACCAAGTAATCATGAGGACTTCATCTAAAAAGCTAGATTCCAGCCATCGTTTTTAACGGTGTGCAATGGTCTAGTGGTTTAGACGCTGACTCCTGATTGCCAGGCGGCGTTGCCGAGGGTTCGAATCCCGGCGGGGGATCAGAAACCAACATTGAAAATTCCTCTAAAACATGATTGTGTCATTTGAAAAACACACACAAGCCCGTGCCAGTCTTCGTCTGAGGCCATCCACAGCACTTTCGTCGTACTGTAGCCAGCGCGTTCCACACTTTCATGCTGCTGCCGAAAGGAAGATGAACCAAGTAATCATGAGGACTTCATCCAAAAAGCTAGATTCCAGCCGTCGTTTTTAACCGTGTGCAATGGTCTAGTGGTTTAGACGCTGGACTCCTGATTGCCAGGCGGTGTTGCCGAGGGTTCGAATCCCGGCGGGGGATCAGAAACCAACATTCAAAATTCCTCCAAAACATGATTGTGTCATTTGAAAAACACACACAAGCCCGTGCCAGTCTTCGTCTGAGGCCATCCACAGCACTTTCGTCGTATTGTAACCAGCGCGTTCCACACTTTCATGCTGCTGCCGAAAGGAAGATGAACCAAGTAATCATGAGGACTTCATCTAAAGAGCTACATTCCAGGCATCGTTTTTAACGGTGTGTAATGGTCTAGTGGTTTAGACGCTGGACTGCTGATTGCCAGGCGGTGTTGCGGAGGGTTCGAATCCCGGCGGGGGATCAGAAACCAACATTCAAAATTCCTCTAAAACATGATTGTGTCATTTGAAAAACACACACAAGCCCGTGCCAGTCTTCGTTTGAGGCCATCCACAGCACTTTCGTCGTACTGTAGCCAGCGCGCTCCACACTTTCATCCTGCTGCCGAAAGGAAGATGAACCAAGTAATCATGAGGACTTCATCTAAAAAGCTAGATTCCAGCCATCGTTTTAACGATGTGCAATGGTCTAGTGGTTTAGACGCTGGACTCCTGATTGCCAGGCGCTGTTGCCGAGGGTTCGAATCCCGGCGGGGGATCAGAAAGCAACATTCAAAATTCCTCTAAAACATGATTGTGTCATTTGAAAAACACACACAAGCCCGTTCCAGTCTTCGTCTGAGGCCATCCACAGCACTTTCGTCGTACTGTAGCCAGCGTGTTCCACACTTTCATGCTGCTGCCGAACGGAAGATTAACCAAGTAATCATGAGCACTTCATCTAAAAAGCTAGATTCCAGCCATCGTTTTTAACGGTGTGCAATGGTCTAGTGGTTTAGACGCTGGACTCCTGATTGCCAGGCGGTGTTGCCGAGGTTTCGAATCCCGGCGGGAGATCAGAAACCAACATTCAAAATTCCTCTAAAACATGATCGTGTTATTTGAAAAACACACACAAGCCCGTGCCAGTCTTCGTCTGAGGCCATCCACAGCACTTTCGTCGTACTGTAGCCAGCCCGTTCCACACTTTCATGCTGCTGCCGAAAGAAAGATGAACCAAGTAATCATGAGGACTTCACCTAAAAAGCTAGATTCCAGCCATCGTTTTTAACGGTGTGCAATGGTCTAGTGGTTTAGACGCTGGACTCCTGAATGCCAGGCGGTGTTGCCGAGGGTTCGAATCCCGGCGGGGGATCAGAAAGGAACATTCAAAATTCCTCTAAAACATGATTGTGTCATTTGAAAAACACACACAAGCCCGTGCCAATCTTCGTCTTAGGCCATCCACAGCACTTTTGTCGTACTGTAGCCAGCGCGTTCCACACTTTCATCCTGCTGCCGAAAGGAAGATGAACCAAGTAATCATGAGGACTTCATCTAACAAGCTAGATTCCAGCCATCGTTTTTAACGGTGTGCAATGGTCTAGTGGTTTAGACGCTGACTCCTGATTGCCAGGCGGTGTTGCCGAGGATTCGAATCCCGGCGGGGGATCAGAAACCAACATTGAAAATTCCTCTAAAACATGATTGTGTCATTTGAAAAACACACACAAGCCCGTGCCAGTCTTCGTCTGAGGCCATCCTCAGCACTTTCGTCGTTCTGTAGCCAGCGCGTTCCAGACTTTCATGCTGCTGCCGAAAGGAAGATGAACCAAGTAATCATGAGGACTTCATCTAAAAAGCTAGATTCCAGCCATCGTTTTTAACGGTGTGCAATGGTCTAGTGGTTTAGACGCTGGACTCCTGATTGCCAGGCGGTGTTGCCGAGGGTTCGAATCCCGGCGGGGGATCAGAAACCAACATTCAAAATTCCTCTAAAACATGATTGTGTCATTTGAAAAACACACACAAGCCTGTGCCAGTCTTCGTCTGAGGCCATCCACAGCACATTCGTCGTACTGTAGCCAGCGCGTTCCACACTTTCATGCTGCTGCCGAAAGGAAGATGAACCAAGTAATCATGAGGACTTCATCTAAAAAGCTAGATTCCAGCCATAGTTTTTAACGGTGTGCAATGGTCTAGTGGTTTAGACGCTGGACTCCTGATTGCCAGGCGGTGTTGAGGAGGGTTCGAATCCAGGCGGTGGATCAGAAACCAACATTCAAAATTCCGCTAAAACATGATTGCGTCATTTGAAAAACACACACAAGCCCGTGCCAGTCTTCGTCTGAGGCCATCCACAGCACTTTCGTCGTACTGTAGCCAGCGCGTTCCACACTTTCATGCTGCTGTCGAAAGGAAGATGAACCAAGTAATCATGAGGACTTCATCTAAAAAGCTAGATTCCAGCCATCGTTTTAACGGTGTGCAATGATCTAGTGGTTTCGACGCTGGACTCCTGATTGCCAGGCGGTGTTGCCGAGGGTTCGAATCCCGGCGGGGGATCAGGAACCAACATTGAAAATTCCTCTAAAACATGATTGTGTTATTTGAAAAACACACACAAGCCCGTGCCAGTCTTCGTCTGAGGCCATCCAAAGCACTTTCCTCGTACCGTAGCCAGCCCGTTTCACACTTTCATGCTGCTGCCGAAAGGAAGATGAACCAAGTAATCATGAGGACTTCACCTAAAAAGCTAGATTCCAGCCATCGTTTTTAACGGTGTGCAATGGTCTAGTGGTTTAGACGCTGGACTCCTGAATGCCAGGCGGTGTTGCCGAGGGTTCGAATCCCGGCGGGGGATCAGAAAGCAACATTCACAATTCCTCTAAAACATGATTGTTTCATTTGAAAAACACACACAAGCCCGTGCCAGTCTTCGTCTTAGGCCATCCACAGCACTTTCGTCGTACTGTAGCCATCGCGTTCCACACTTTCATCCTGCTGCCGAAAGGAAGATGAACCAAGTAATCATGAGGACTTCATCTAAAAAGCTAGATTCCAGCCATAGTTTTTAACGGTGTGCAATGGTCTAGTGGTTTAGACGCTGACTCCTGATTGCCAGGCGGTGTTGCCGAGGGTTCGAATCCCGGCGGGGGATCAGAAACCAACATTCAAAATTCCTCTAAAACATGATTGTGTCATTTGAAAAACACACACAAGCCCGTGCCAGTCTTCGTCTGAGGCCATCCACAGCACTTTCGTCGTACTGTAGCCAGCGCGTTCCACACTTTCATGCTGCTGCCGAAAGGAAGATGAACCAAGTAATCATGAGGACTTCATCTAAAAAGCTAGATTCCAGCCATCGTTTTTAACGGTGTGCAATGGTCTAGTGGTTTAGACGCTGGACTCCTGATTGCCAGGCGGTGTTGCCGAGGGTTCGAATCCCGGCGGAGGATCAGAAACAAACATTCAAAATTCCTCTAAAACATGGTTGTGTCATTTGAAAAACACACACAAGCCCGTGCCAGTCTTCGTCTGAGGCCATCCACAGCACTTTCGTCGTACTGTAGCCAGCGCGCTCCACACTTTCATCCTGCTGCCGAAAGGAAGATGAACCAAGTAATCATCAGGACTTCATCTAAAAAGCTAGATTCCAGCCATAGTTTTTAACGGTGTGCAATGGTGTAGTGGTTTAGACGCTGGACTCCTGATTGCCAAGCAGTGTTGAGGAGGGTTCGAATCCAGGCGGTGGATCAGAAACCAACATTCAAAATTCCTCTAAAACATGATTGTGTCATTTGAAAAACACACACAAGCCCGTGCCAGTCTTCGTCTGAGGCCATCCACAGCACTTTCGTCGTACTGTAGCAAGCGCGTTCCACACTTTCATGCTGCTGCCGAAAGGAAGATGAACCAAGTAATCATGAGGACTTCATCTAAAAAGCTAGATTCCAGCCATCGTTTTTAACGGTGTGCAATGGTCTAGTGGTTTAGACGCTGGACTCCTGAATGCCAGGCGGTGTTGCCGAGGGTTCGAATCCCGGCGGGGGATCAGAAAGCAACATTCAAAATTCCTCTAAAACATGATTGTGTCATTTGAAAAACACACACAAGCCCGTGCCAATCTTCGTCTTAGGCCATCCACAGCACTTTCGTCGTACTGTAGCCAGCGCGTTCCACACTTTCATCCTGCTGCCGAAAGGAAGATGAACCAAGTAATCATGAGGACTTCATCTAACAAGCTAGATTACAGCCATCGTTTTTAACGGTGTGCAATGGTCTAGTGGTTTAGACGCTGACTCCTGATTGCCAGGCGGTGTTGCCGAGGGTTCGAATCCAAAATTCCTCTAAAACATGATTGTGTCATTTGAAAAACACACACACGCCCGTGCCAGACTTCGTCTGAGGCCACCCACAGCACTTTCGTCGTACTGTAGCCAGCGCGCTCCACACTTTCATCCTGCTGCCGAAAGGAAGATGAACCAAGTAATCATCAGGACTTCATCTAAAAAGCTAGATTCCAGCCATAGTTTTTAACGGTGTGCAGTGGTGTAGTGGTTTAGACGCTTTACTCCTGATTGCCAGGCAGTGTTGAGGAGGGTTCGAAACCAGGCGGTGGATCAGAAACCAACATTCAAAATTCCTCTAAAACATGATTGTGTCATTTGAAAAACACACACAAGCCCGTGCCAGTCTTCGTCTTAGGCCATCCACAGCACTTTCGTCGTACTGTAGCAAGCGCGTTCCACACTTTCATGCTGCTGCCGAAAGGAAGATGAACCAAGTAATCATGAGGACTTCATCTAAAAAGCTAGATTCCAGCCATCGTTTTTAACGGTGTGCAATGGTCTAGTGGTTTAGACGCTGGACTCCTGAATGCCAGGCGGTGTTGCCGAGGGTTCGAATCCCGGCGGGGGATCAGAAAGCAACATTCAAAATTCCTCTAAAACATGATTGTGTCATTTGAAAAACACACACAAGCCCGTGCCAATCTTCGTCTTAGGCCATCCACAGCACTTTCGTCGTACTGTAGCCAGCGCGTTCCACACTTTCATCCTGCTGCCGAAAGGAAGATGAACCAAGTAATCATGAGGACTTCATCTAACAAGCTAGATTCCAGCCATCGTTTTTAACGGTGTGCAATGGTCTAGTGGTTTAGACGCTGGACTCCTGATTGCCAGGCGGTGTTGCCGAGGGTTCGAATCCCGGCGGGAGATCAGAAACCAACATTCAAAATTCCTCTAAAACATGATTGTGTCATTTGAAAAACACACACAAGCCCGTGCCAGTCTTCGTCTGAGGCCATCCACAGCACTTTCGTCGTACTGTAGCCAGCGCGTTCCACACTTTCATGCTGCTGCCGAAAGGAAGATGAACCAAGTAATCATGAGGACTTCATCTAAAAAGCTAGATTCCAGCCATCGTTTTAACGGTGTGCAATGGTCTAGTGGTTTAGACGCTGGACTCCTGATTGCCAGGCGGTGTTGCCGAGGGTTCGAATCCCGGCGGGGGATCAGAAACCAACATTGAAAATTCCTCTAAAACATGATCGTGTTATTTGAAAAACACACACAAGCCCGTGCCAATCTTCGTCTGAGGCCATCCACAGCACTTTCGTCGTACTGTAGCCAGCCCGTTCCACACTTTCATGCTGCTGCCGAAAGAAAGATGAACCAAGTAATCATGAGGACTTCACCTAAAAAGCTAGATTCCAGCCATCGTTTTTAACGGTGTGCAAGGGTCTAGTGGTTTAGACGCTGGACTCCTGAATGCCAGGCGGTGTTGCCGAGGGTTCGAATCCCGGCGGGGGATCAGAAAGCAACATTCAAAATTCCTCTAAAACATGATTGTGTCATTTGAAAAACACACACAAGCCCGTGCCAATCTTCGTCTTAGGCCATCCACAGCACTTTCGTCGTACTGTAGCCAGCGCGTTCCACACTTTCATCCTGCTGCCGAAAGGAAGATGAACCAAGTAATCATTAGGACTTCATCTAACAAGCTAGATTCCAGCCATCGTTTTTAACGGTGTGCAATGGTCTAGTGGTTTAGACGCTGACTCCTGATTGCCAGGCGGTGTTGCCGAGGGTTCGAATCCCGGCGGGGGATCAGAAACCAACATTGAAAATTCCTCTAAAACATGATTGTGTCATTTGAAAAACACACACAAGCCCGTGCCAGTCTTCGTCTGAGGCCATCCACAGCACTTTCGTCGTTCTGTAGCCAGCGCGTTCCACACTTTCATGCTGCTGCCGAAAGGAAGATGAACCAAGTAATCATGAGGACTTCATCTAAAAAGCTAGATTCCAGCCATCGTTTTTAACGGTGTGCAATGGTCTAGTGGTTTAGACGCTGGACTCCTGATTGCCAGGCGGTGTTGCCGAGGGTTCGAATCCCGGCGGGGGATCAGAAACCAACATTCAAAATTCCTCTAAAACATGATTGTGTCATTTGAAAAACACACACAAGCCCGTGCCAGTCTTCGTCTGAGGCCATCCACAGCACATTCGTCGTACTGTAGCCAGCGCGTTCCACACTTTCATGCTGCTGCCGAAAGGAAGATGAACCAAGTAATCATGAGGACTTCATCTAAAAAGCTAGATTCCAGCCATAGTTTTTAACGGTGTGCAATGGTCTAGTGGTTTAGACGCTGGACTCCTGATTGCCAGGCGGTGTTGAGGAGGGTTCGAATCCAGGCGGTGGATCAGAAACCAACATTCAAAATTCCGCTAAAACATGATTGCGTCATTTGAAAAACACACACAAGCCCGTGCCAGTCTTCGTCTGAGGCCATCCACAGCACTTTCGTCGTACTGTAGCCAGCGCGTTCCACACTTTCATGCTGCTGCCGAAAGGAAGATGAACCAAGTAATCATGAGGACTTCATCTAAAAAGCTAGATTCCAGCCATCGTTTTAACGGTGTGCAATGATCTAGTGGTTTAGACGCTGGACTCCTGATTGCCAGGCGGTGTTGCCGAGGGTTCGAATCCCGGCGGGGGATCAGGAACCAACATTGAAAATTCCTCTAAAACATGATTGTGTTATTTGAAAAACACACACAAGCCCGTGCCAGTCTTCGTCTGAGGCCATCCAAAGCACTTTCCTCGTACTGTAGCCAGCCCGTTTCACACTTTCATGCTGCTGCCGAAAGGAAGATGAACCAAGTAATCATGAGGACTTCACCTAAAAAGCTAGATTCCAGCCATCGTTTTTAACGGTGTGCAATGGTCTAGTGGTTTAGACGCTGGACTCCTGAATGCCAGGCGGTGTTGCCGAGGGTTCGAATCCCGGCGGGGGATCAGAAAGCAACATTCACAATTCCTCTAAAACATGATTGTTTCATTTGAAAAACACACACAAGCCCGTGCCAGTCTTCGTCTTAGGCCATCCACAGCACTTTCGTCGTACTGTAGCCATCGCGTTCCACACTTTCATCCTGCTGCCGAAAGGAAGATGAACCAAGTAATCATGAGGACTTCATCTAAAAAGCTAGATTCCAGCCATAGTTTTTAACGGTGTGCAATGGTCTAGTGGTTTAGACGCTGACTCCTGATTGCCAGGCGGTGTTGCCGAGGGTTCGAATCCCGGCGGGGGATCAGAAACCAACATTCAAAATTCCTCTAAAACATGATTGTGTCATTTGAAAAACACACACAAGCCCGTGCCAGTCTTCGTCTGAGGCCATCCACAGCACTTTCGTCGTACTGTAGCCAGCGCGTTCCACACTTTCATGCTGCTGCCGAAAGGAAGATGAACCAAGTAATCATGAGGACTTCATCTAAAAAGCTAGATTCCAGCCATCGTTTTTAACGGTGTGCAATGGTCTAGTGGTTTAGACGCTGGACTCCTGAATGCCAGGCGGTGTTGCCGAGGGTTCGAATCCCGGCGGGGGATCAGAAAGCAACATTCAAAATTCCTCTAAAACATGATTGTGTCATTTGAAAAACACACACAAGCCCGTGCCAATCTTCGTCTTAGGCCATCCACAGCACTTTCGTCGTACTGTAGCCAGCGCGTTCCACACTTTCATCCTGCTGCCGAAAGGAAGATGAACCAAGTAATCATGAGGACTTCATCTAACAAGCTAGATTCCAGCCATCGTTTTTAACGGTGAGCAATGGTCTAGTGGTTTAGACGCTGGACTCCTGATTGCCAGGCGGTGTTGCTGAGGGTTCGAATCCCGGCGGGAGATCAGAAACCAACATTCAAAATTCCTCTAAAACATGATTGTGTCATTTGAAAAACACACACAAGCCCGTGCCAGTCTTCGTCTGAGGCCATCCACAGCACTTTCGTCGTACTGTAGCCAGCGCGTTCCACACTTTCATGCTGCTGCCGAAAGGAAGATGAACCAAGTAATCATGAGGACTTCATCTAAAAAGCTAGATTCCAGCCATCGTTTTAACGGTGTGCAATGGTCTAGTGGTTTAGACGCTGGACTCCTGATTGCCAGGCGGTGTTGCCGAGGGTTCGAATCCCGGCGGGGGATCAGAAACCAACATTGAAAATTCCTCTAAAACATGATCGTGTTATTTGAAAAACACACACAAGCCCGTGCCAATCTTCGTCTGAGGCCATCCACAGCACTTTCGTCGTACTGTAGCCAGCCCGTTCCACACTTTCATGCTGCTGCCGAAAGAAAGATGAACCAAGTAATCATGAGGACTTCACCTAAAAAGCTAGATTCCAGCCATCGTTTTTAACGGTGTGCAATGGTCTAGTGGTTTAGACGCTGGACTCCTGAATGCCAGGCGGTGTTGCCGAGGGTTCGAATCCCGGCGGGGGATCAGAAAGCAACATTCAAAATTCCTCTAAAACATGATTGTGTCATTTGAAAAACACACACAAGCCCGTGCCAATCTTCGTCTTAGGCCATCCACAGCACTTTCGTCGTACTGTAGCCAGCGCGTTCCACACTTTCATCCCGCTGCCGAAAGGAAGATGAACCAAGTAATCATTAGGACTTCATCTAACAAGCTAGATTCCAGCCATCGTTTTTAACGGTGTGCAATGGTCTAGTGGTTTAGACGCTGACTCCTGATTGCCAGGCGGTGTTGCCGAGGGTTCGAATCCCGGCGGGGGATCAGAAACCAACATTGAAAATTCCTCTAAAACATGATTGTGTCATTTGAAAAACACACACAAGCCCGTGCCAGTCTTCGTCTGAGGCCATCCACAGCACTTTCGTCGTTCTGTAGCCAGCGCGTTCCACACTTTCATGCTGCTGCCGAAAGGAAGATGAACCAAGTAATCATGAGGACTTCATCTAAAAAGCTAGATTCCAGCCATCGTTTTTAACGGTGTGCAATGGTCTAGTGGTTTAGACGCTGGACTCCTGATTGCCAGGCGGTGTTGCCGAGGGTTCGAATCCCGGCGGGGGATCAGAAACCAACATTCAAAATTCCTCTAAAACATGATTGTGTCATTTGAAAAACACACACAAGCCCGTGCCAGTCTTCGTCTGAGGCCATCCACAGCACATTCGTCGTACTGTAGCCAGCGCGTTCCACACTTTCATGCTGCTGCCGAAAGGAAGATGAACCAAGTAATCATGAGGACTTCATCTAAAAAGCTAGATTCCAGCCATAGTTTTTAACGGTGTGCAATGGTCTAGTGGTTTAGACGCTGGACTCCTGATTGCCAGGCGGTGTTGAGGAGGGTTCGAATCCAGGCGGTGGATCAGAAACCAACATTCAAAATTCCGCTAAAACATGATTGCGTCATTTGAAAAACACACACAAGCCCGTGCCAGTCTTCGTCTGAGGCCATCCACAGCACTTTCGTCGTACTGTAGCCAGCGCGTTCCACACTTTCATGCTGCTGCCGAAAGGAAGATGAACCAAGTAATCATGAGGACTTCATCTAAAAAGCTAGATTCCAGCCATCGTTTTAACGGTGTGCAATGATCTAGTGGTTTAGACGCTGGACTCCTGATTGCCAGGCGGTGTTGCCGAGGGTTCGAATCCCGGCGGGGATCAGGAACCAACATTGAAAATTCCTCTAAAACATGATTGTGTTATTTGAAAAACACACACAAGCCCGTGCCAGTCTTCGTCTGAGGCCATCCAAAGCACTTTCCTCGTACTGTAGCCAGCCCGTTTCACACTTTCATGCTGCTGCCGAAAGGAAGATGAACCAAGTAATCATGAGGACTTCACCTAAAAAGCTAGATTCCAGCCATCGTTTTTAACGGTGTGCAATGGTCTAGTGGTTTAGACGCTGGACTCCTGAATGCCAGGCGGTGTTGCCGAGGGTTCGAATCCCGGCGGGGGATCAGAAAGCAACATTCACAATTCCTCTAAAACATGATTGTTTCATTTGAAAAACACACACAAGCCCGTGCCAGTCTTCGTCTTAGGCCATCCACAGCACTTTCGTCGTACTGTAGCCATCGCGTTCCACACTTTCATCCTGCTGCCGAAAGGAAGATGAATCAAGTAATCATGAGGACTTCATCTAAAAAGCTAGATTCCAGCCATAGTTTTTAACGGTGTGCAATGGTCTAGTGGTTTAGACGCTGACTCCTGATTGCCAGGCGGTGTTGCCGAGGGTTCGAATCCCGGCGGGGGATCAGAAACCAACATTCAAAATTCCTCTAAAACATGATTGTGTCATTTGAAAAACACACACAAGCCCGTGCCAGTCTTCGTCTGAGGCCATCCACAGCACTTTCGTCGTACTGTAGCCAGCGCGTTCCACACTTTCATGCTGCTGCCGAAAGGAAGATGAACCAAGTAATCATGAGGACTTCATCTAAAAAGCTAGATTCCAGCCATCGTTTTTAACGGTGTGCAATGGTCTAGTGGTTTAGACGCTGGACTCCTGATTGCCAGGCGGTGTTGCCGAGGGTTCGAATCCCGGCGGAGGATCAGAAACCAACATTCAAAATTCCTCTAAAACATGGTTGTGTCATTTGAAAAACACACACAAGCCCGTGCCAGTCTTCGTCTGAGGCCATCCACAGCACTTTCGTCGTACTGTAGCCAGCGCGCTCCACACTTTCATCCTGCTGCCGAAAGGAAGATGAACCAAGTAATCATCAGGACTTCATCTAAAAAGCTAGATTCCAGCCATAGTTTTTAACGGTGTGCAATGGTGTAGTGGTTTAGACGCTGGACTCCTGATTGCCAAGCAGTGTTGAGGAGGGTTCGAATCCAGGCGGTGGATCAGAAACCAACATTCAAAATTCCTCTAAAACATGATTGTGTCATTTGAAAAACACACACAAGCCCGTGCCAGTCTTCGTCTGAGGCCATCCACAGCACTTTCGTCGTACTGTAGCAAGCGCGTTCCACACTTTCATGCTGCTGCCGAAAGGAAGATGAACCAAGTAATCATGAGGACTTCATCTAAAAAGCTAGATTCCAGCCATCGTTTTTAACGGTGTGCAATGGTCTAGTGGTTTAGACGCTGGACTCCTGAATGCCAGGCGGTGTTGCCGAGGGTTCGAATCCCGGCGGGGGATCAGAAAGCAACATTCAAAATTCCTCTAAAACATGATTGTGTCATTTGAAAAACACACACAAGCCCGTGCCAATCTTCGTCTTAGGCCATCCACAGCACTTTCGTCGTACTGTAGCCAGCGCGTTCCACACTTTCATCCTGCTGCCGAAAGGAAGATGAACCAAGTAATCATGAGGACTTCATCTAACAAGCTAGATTCCAGCCATCGTTTTTAACGGTGTGCAATGGTCTAGTGGTTTAGACGCTGACTCCTGATTGCCAGGCGGTGTTGCCGAGGGTTCGAATCCAAAATTCCTCTAAAACATGATTGTGTCATTTGAAAAACACACACACGCCCGTGCCAGACTTCGTCTGAGGCCACCCACAGCACTTTCGTCGTACTGTAGCCAGCACGCTCCACACTTTCATCCTGCTGCCGAAAGGAAGATGAACCAAGTAATCATCAGGACTTCATCTAAAAAGCTAGATTCCAGCCATAGTTTTTAACGGTGTGCAGTGGTGCAGTGGTTTAGACGCTTTACTCCTGATTGCCAGGCAGTGTTGAGGAGGGTTCGAAACCAGGCGGTGGATCAGAAACCAACATTCAAAATTCCTCTAAAACATGATTGTGTCATTTGAAAAACACACACAAGCCCGTGCCAGTCTTCGTCTGAGGCCATCCACAGCACTTTCGTCGTACTGTAGCAAGCGCGTTCCACACTTTCATGCTGCTGCCGAAAGGAAGATGAACCAAGTAATCATGAGGACTTCATCTAAAAAGCTAGATTCCAGCCATCGTTTTTAACGGTGTGCAATGGTCTAGTGGTTTAGACGCTGGACTCCTGAATGCCAGGCGGTGTTGCCGAGGGTTCCAATCCCGGCGGGGGATCAGAAAGCAACATTCAAAAGTCCTCTAAAACATGATTGTGTCATTTGAAAAACACACACAAGCCCGTGCCAATCTTCGTCTTAGGCCATCCACAGCACTTTCGTCGTACTGTAGCCAGCGCGTTCCACACTTTCATCCTGCTGCCGAAAGGAAGATGAACCAAGAAATCCTGAGGACTTCATCTAACAAGCTAGATTCCAGCCATCGTTTTTAACGGTGTGCAATGGTCTAGTGGTTTAGACGCTGACTCCTGATTGCCAGGCGGTGTTGCCGAGGGTTCGAATCCAAAATTCCTCTAAAACATGATTGTGTCAATTGAAAAACACACACACGCCCGTGCCAGTCTTCGTCTGAGGCCACCCACAGCACTTTCCTCGTACTGTAGCCAGCGCGTTCCACACTTTCATGCTGCTGCCGAAAGGAAGATGAACCAAGTAATCATGAGGACTTCATCTAAAAAGCTAGATTCCAGCCATCGTTTTAACGGTGTGCAATGGTCTAGTGGTTTAGACGCTGGACTTCTGATTGCCTGGCGGTGTTGCCGAGGGTTTGAATCCCGGCGGGGGATCAGAAACCAACATTGAAAATTCCTCTAAAACATGATTGTGTTATTTGAAAAACACACACAAGCCCGTGCCAGTCTTCGTCTGAGGCCATCCACAGCACTTTCGTCGTACTGCAGCCAGCCCGTTCCACACTTTCATGCTGCTGCCGAAAGGAAGATGAACCAAGTAATCATGAGGAATTTATCTAAAAAGCTAGATTCCAGCCATCGTTTTAACGGTGTGCAATGGTCTAGTGGTTTAGACGCTGGACTCCTGATTGCCAGGCGGTGTTGCCGAGGGTTCGAATCCCGGCGGGGGATCAGAAACCAACATTCAAAATTCCTCTAAAACATGATTGTGTCATTTGAAAAACACACACAAGCCCGTGCCAGTCATCGTCTGAGGCCATCCACAGCACTTTCGTCGTACTGTAGCCAGCGCGCTCCACACTTTCATCCTGCTGCCGAAAGGAAGATGAACCAAGTAATCATGAGGACTTCATCTAAAAAGCTAGATTCCAGCCATCGTTTTTAACGGTGTGCAATGGTCTAGTGGTTTAGACGCTGGACTCCTGATTGCCAGGCGGTGTTGCCGAGGGTTCGAATCCCGGCGGGGGATCAGAAACCAACATTCAAAATTCCTCTAAAACATGATTGTGTCATTTGAAAAACACACACAAGCCCGTGCCAGTCTTCGTCTGAGGCCATCCACAGCACTTTCGTCGTACTGTAGCCAGAGCGCTCCACACTTTCATCCTGCTGCCGAAAGGAAGATGAACCAAGTAATCATGAGGACTTCATCTAAAAAGCTAGATTCCAGCCATCGTTTTTAACGGTGTGCAATGGTCTAGTGGTTTAGACGCTGGACTCCTGATTACCAGGCGGTGTTGCCGAGGGTTCGAATCCCGGCGGGGGATCAGAAACCAACATTCAAAATTCCTCTAAAACATGATTGTGTCATTTGAAAAACACACACAAGCCCGTGCCAGTCTTCGTCTGAGGCCATCCACAGCACTTTCGTCGTACTGTAGCCAGCGGGCTCCACACTTTCATCCTGCTGCCGAAAGGAAGATGAACCAAGTAATCATGAGGACTTCATCTAAAAAGCTTGATTCCAGCCATCGTTTTTAACGGTGTGCAATGGTCTAGTGGTTTAGACGCTGGACTCCTGATTGCCAGGCGGTGTTGCCGAGGGTTCGAATCCCGGCGGGGGATCAGAAACCAACATTCAAAATTCCTCTAAAACATGATTGTGTCATTTGAAAAACACACACAAGCCCGTGCCAGTCTTCGTCTGAGGCCATCCACAGCACATTCGTCGTACTGTAGCCTGCGCGTTCCACACTTTCATGCTGCTGTCGAAAGGAAGATGAACCAAGTAATCATGAGGACTTCATCTAAAAAGCTAGATTCCAGCCATAGTTTTTAACGGTGTGCAATGGTCTAGTGGTTTAGACGCTGGACTCCTGATTGCCAGGCGGTGTTGAGGAGGGTTCGAATCCAGGCGGTGGATCAGAAACCAACATTCAAAATTCCGCTAAAACATGATTGCGTTATTTGAAAAACACACACAAGCCCGTGCCAGTCTTCGTCTGAGGCCATCCACAGCACTTTCGTCGTACTGTAGCCAGCGCGTTCCACACTTTCATGCTGCTGCCGAAAGGAAGATGAACCAAGTAATCATGAGGACTTCATCTAAAAAGCTAGATTCCAGCCATCGTTTTAACGGTGTGCAATGATCTAGTGGTTTAGACGCTGGACTCCTGATTGCCAGGCGGTGTTGCCGAGGGTTCGAATCCCGGCGGGGGATCAGGAACCAACATTGAAAATTCCTCTAAAACATGATTGTGTTATTTGAAAAACACACACAAGCCCGTGCCAGTCTTCGTCTGAGGCCATCCAAAGCACTTTCCTCGTACTGTAGCCAGCCCGTTTCACACTTTCATGCTGCTGCCGAAAGGAAGATGAACCAAGTAATCATGAGGACTTCACCTAAAAAGCTAGATTCCAGCCATCGTTTTTAACGGTGTGCAATGGTCTAGTGGTTTAGACGCTGGACTCCTGAATGCCAGGCGGTGTTGCCGAGGGTTCGAATCCCGGCGGGGGATCAGAAAGCAACATTCACAATTCCTCTAAAACATGATTGTTTCATTTGAAAAACACACACAAGCCCGTGCCAGTCTTCGTCTTAGGCCATCCACAGCACTTTCGTCGTACTGTAGCCATCGCGTTCCACACTTTCATCCTGCTGCCGAAAGGAAGATGAACCAAGTAATCATGAGGACTTCATCTAAAAAGCTAGATTCCAGCCATAGTTTTTAACGGTGTGCAATGGTCTAGTGGTTTAGACGCTGACTCCTGATTGCCAGGCGGTGTTGCCGAGGGTTCGAATCCCGGCGGGGGATCAGAAACCAACATTCAAAATTCCTCTAAAACATGATTGTGTCATTTGAAAAACACACACAAGCCCGTGCCAATCTTCGTCTTAGGCCATCCACAGCACTTTCGTCGTACTGTAGCCAGCGCGTTCCACACTTTCATCCTGCTGCCGAAAGGAAGATGAACCAAGAAATCATGAGGACTTCATCTAACAAGCTAGATTCCAGCCATCGTTTTTAACGGTGTGCAATGGTCTAGTGGTTTAGACGCTGACTCCTGATTGCCAGGCGGTGTTGCCGAGGGTTCGAATCCAAAATTCCTCTAAAACATGATTGTGTCAATTGAAAAACACACACACGCCCGTGCCAGTCTTCGTCTGAGGCCACCCACAGCACTTTCCTCGTACTGTAGCCAGCGCGTTCCACACTTTCATGCTGCTGCCGAAAGGAAGATGAACCAAGTAATCATGAGGACTTCATCTAAAAAGCTAGATTCCAGCCATCGTTTTAACGGTGTGCAATGGTCTAGTGGTTTAGACGCTGGACTTCTGATTGCCTGGCGGTGTTGCCGAGGGTTTGAATCCCGGCGGGGGATCAGAAACCAACATTGAAAATTCCTCTAAAACATGATTGTGTTATTTGAAAAACACACACAAGCCCGTGCCAGTCTTCGTCTGAGGCCATCCACAGCACTTTCGTCGTACTGCAGCCAGCCCGTTCCACACTTTCATGCTGCTGCCGAAAGGAAGATGAACCAAGTAATCATGAGGAATTCATCTAAAAAGCTAGATTCCAGCCATCGTTTCAACGGTGTGCAATGGTCTAGTGGTTTAGACGCTGGACTCCTGATTGCCAGGCGGTGTTGCCGAGGGTTCGAATCCCGGCGGGGGATCAGAAACCAACATTCAAAATTCCTCTAAAACATGATTGTGTCATTTGAAAAACACACACAAGCCCGTGCCAGTCTTCGTCTGAGGCCATCCACAGCACTTTCGTCGTACTGTAGCCAGCGCGCTCCACACTTTCATCCTGCTGCCGAAAGGAAGATGAACCAAGTAATCATGAGGACTTCATCTAAAAAGCTAGATTCCAGCCATCGTTTTTAACGGTGTGCAATGGTCTAGTGGTTTAGACGCTGGACTCCTGATTGCCAGGCGGTGTTGCCGAGGGTTCGAATCCCGGCGGGGGATCAGAAACCAACATTCAAAATTCCTCTAAAACATGATTGTGTCATTTGAAAAACACACACAAGCCCGTGCCAGTCTTCGTCTGAGGCCATCCACAGCACTTTCGTCGTACTGTAGCCAGCGCGCTCCACACTTTCATCCTGCTGCCGAAAGGAAGATGAACCAAGTAATCATGAGGACTTCATCTAAAAAGCTAGATTCCAGCCATCGTTTTTAACGGTGTGCAATGGTCTAGTGGTTTAGACGCTGGACTCCTGATTACCAGGCGGTGTTGCCGAGGGTTCGAATCCCGGCGGGGGATCAGAAACCAACATTCAAAATTCCTCTAAAACATGATTGTGTCATTTGAAAAACACACACAAGCCCGTGCCAGTCTTCGTCTGAGGCCATCCACAGCACTTTCGTCGTACTGTAGCCAGCGCGCTCCACACTTTCATCCTGCTGCCGAAAGGAAGATGAACCAAGTAATCATGAGGACTTCATCTAAAAAGCTAGATTCCAGCCATCGTTTTTAACGGTGTGCAATGGTCTAGTGGTTTAGACGCTGGACTCCTGATTGCCAGGCGGTGTTGCCGAGGGTTCGAATCCCGGCGGGGGATCAGAAACCAACATTCAAAATTCCTCTAAAACATGATTGTGTCATTTGAAAAACACACACAAGCCCGTGCCAGTCTTCGTCTGAGGCCATCCACAGCACATTCGTCGTACTGTAGCCAGCGCGTTCCACACTTTCATGCTGCTGTCGAAAGGAAGATGAACCAAGTAATCATGAGGACTTCATCTAAAAAGCTAGATTCCAGCCATAGTTTTTACGGTGTGCAATGGTCTAGTGGTTTAGACGCTGGACTCCTGATTGCCAGGCGGTGTTGAGGAGGGTTCGAATCCAGGCGGTGGATCAGAAACCAACATTCAAAATTCCGCTAAAACATGATTGCGTCATTTGAAAAACACACACAAGCCCGTGCCAGTCTTCGTCTGAGGCCATCCACAGCACTTTCGTCGTACTGTAGCCAGCGCGTTCCACACTTTCATCCTGCTGCCGAAAGGAAGATGAACCAAGTAATCATGAGGACTTCATCTAAAAAGCTAGATTCCAGCGATAGTTTTTGACGGTGTGCAATGGTGTAGTGGTTTAGACGCTGGACTCCTGATTGCCAGGCGGTGTTGCCGAGGGTTCGAAACCCGGCGGGAGATCAGAAACCAACATTCAAAATTCCTCTAAAACATGATTGTGTCATTTGAAAAACACACACAAGCCCGTGCCAGTCTTCGTCTGAGGCCATCCACAGCACTTTCATCGTACTGTAGCCAGCGTGTTCCACACTTTCATGCTGCTGCCGAAAGGAAGATTAACCAAGTAATCATGAGGACTTCATCTAAAAAGCTAGATTCCAGCCATCGTTTTTAACGGTGTGCAATGGTGTAGTGGTTTAGACGCTGGACTCCTGAGTGCCAGGAGGTGTTGCCGAGGGTTCGAATCCCGGCGGGAGATCACAAACCAACATTCAAAATTCCTCTAAAACATGATTGTGTCATTTGAAAAACACACACAAGCCCGTGCCAGTCTTCGTCTGAGGCCTCCACAGCACTTTCCTCGTACTGTAGCCAGCGCGTTCCACACTTTCATGCTGCTTCCGAAAGGAAGATGAACCAAGTAATCATGAGGACTTCATCTAAAAAGCTAGATTCCAGCCATCGTTTTAACGGTGTGCAATGGTCTAGTGGTTTAGACGCTGGACTTCTGATTGCCTGGCGGTGTTGCCGAGGGTTTGAATCCCGGCGGGGGATCAGAAACCAACATTGAAAATTCCTCTAAAACATGATTGTGTTATTTGAAAAACACACACAAGCCCGTGCCAGTCTTCGTCTGAGGCCATCCACAGCACTTTCGTCGTACTGCAGCCAGCCCGTTCCACACTTTCATGCTGCTGCCGAAAGGAAGATGAACCAAGTAATCATGAGGAATTCACCTAAAAAGCTAGATTCCAGCCATCGTTTTAACGGTGTGCAATGGTCTAGAGGTTTAGACGCTGGACTCCTGATTGCCAGGCGGTGTTGCCGAGGGTTCGAATCCCGGCGGGGGATCAGAAACCAACATTCAAAATTCCTCTAAAACATGATTGTGTCATTTGAAAAACACACACAAGCCCGTGCCAGTCTTCGTCTGAGGCCATCCACAGCACTTTCGTCGTACTGTAGCCAGCGCGCTCCACACTTTCATCCTGCTGCCGAAAGGAAGATGAACCAAGTAATCATGAGAACTTCATCTAAAAAGCTAGATTCCAGCCATCGTTTTTAACGGTGTGCAATGGTCTAGTGGTTTAGACGCTGGACTCCTGATTACCAGGCGGTGTTGCCGAGGGTTCGAATCCCGGCGGGGGATCAGAAACCAACATTCAAAATTCCTCTAAAACATGATTGTGTCATTTGAAAAACACACACAAGCCCGTGCCAGTCTTCGTCTGAGACCATCCACAGCACTTTCGTCGTACTGTAGCCAGCGCGTTCCACACTTTCATGCTGCTGCCGAAAGGAAGATGAACCAAGTAATGATGAGGACTTCACCTAAAAAGCTAGATTCCAGCCATCGCTTTTAACGGTGTGCAATGGTCTAGTGGTTTAGACACTGGACTCCTGATTGCCAGGCGGTGTTTTCGAGGGTTCGAATCCCGGCGGGGGATCTGAAAGCAACATTCAAAATTCCTCTAAAACATGATTGTGTCATTTGAAAAACACACACAAGCCCGTGCCAGTCTTCGTCTTAGGCCATCCACAGCACTTTCGTCGTACTGTAGCCAGCGCGCTCCACACTTTCATCCCCCTGCCGAAAGGAAGATGAATCAAGTAATCATGAGGACTTCATCTAAAAAGCTAGATTCCAGCCATCGTTTTTAACGGTGTGCAATGGTCTAGTGGTTTAGACGCTGACTCCTGATTGCCAGGCGGTGTTGCCGAGGGTTCGAATCCCAGCGGGGGATCAGAAACCAACATTCAAAATTCCTCTAAAACATGATTGTGTCATTTGAAAAACACACACAAGCCCGTGCCAGTCTTCGTCTGAGGCCATCCACAGCACTTTCGTCGTACTGTAGCCAGCGCGTTTCACACTTTCATGCTGCTGCCGAAAGGAAGATGAACCAAGTAATCACCAGGACTTCATCTAAAAAGCTAGATTCCAGCCATCGTTTTTAACGGTGTGCAATGGTCTAGTGGTTTAGACGCTGGACTCCTGTTTGCCAGGCGGTGTTGCCGAGGGTTCGAATCCCGGCGGGGCATCAGAAACCAACATTCAAAATTCCTCTAAAACATGATTGTGTCATTTGAAAAACACACACAAGCCCGTGCCAGTCTTCGTCTGAGGCCATCCCCAGCACTTTCGTCGTACTGTAGCCAGCGCGGTGCACACTTTCATCCTGCTGCCGAAAGGAAGATGAACCAAGTAATCATCAGGACTTCATCTAAAAAGCTAGATTCCAGCCATCGTTTTTAACGGTGTGCAATGGTCTAGTGGTTTAGACGCTGGACTCCTGTTTGCCAGGCGGTGTTGCCGAGGGTTCGAATCCCGGCGGGGGATCAGAAACCAACATTCAAAATTCCTCTAAAACATGATTGTGTCATTTGAAAAACACACACAAGCTCGTGCCAGTCTTCGTCAGAGGCCATCCACAGCACTTTCGTCGTACTGTAGCCAGCGCGGTGCACTCTTTCATCCTGCTGCCGAAAGGAAGATGAACCAAGTAATCATCAGGACTTCATCTAAAAAGCTAGATTCGAGCCATCGTTTTTAACGGTGTGCAATGATCTAGTGGTTTAGACGCTGGACTCCTGATTGCCAGACGGTGTTGCCGAGGGTTCGAATCCCGGCGGGGGATCAGAAACCAACATTCAAAATTCCTCTAAAACATGATTGTGTCATTTGAAAAACACACACAAGCCTGTGCCAGTCTTCGTCTGAGGCCATCCACAGCACTTTCGTCGTACTGTAGCCAGCGCGCTCCACACTTTCATCCTGCTGCTGAAAGGAAGATGAACCAAGTAATCATGAGGACTTCATCTAAAAAGCTAGATTCCAGCCATCGTTTTTAACGGTGTGCAATGGTCTAGTGGTTTAGACGCTGGACTCCTGATTACCAGGCGGTGTTGCCAAGGGTTCGAATCCCGGCGGGGGATCAGAAACCAACATTCAAAATTCCTCTAAAACATGATTGTGTCATTTGAAAAACACACACAAGCCCGTTCCAGTCTTCGTCTGAGGCCATCCACAGCACTTTCGTCGTAGTGTAGCCAGCGCGTTCCACACTTTCATGCTGCTGCCGAAAGGAAGATTAACCAAGTAATCATGAGGACTTCATCTAAAAAGCTAGATTCCAGCCATCGTTTTTTTACGGTGTGCAATGTTCTAGTGGTTTAGACGCTGGACTCCTGATTGCCAGGCGGTGTTGCCGAGGGTTCGAATCCCGGCGGGAGATCACAAACCAACTTTCAAAATTCCTCTAAAACATGATTGTGTCATTTGAAAAACACACACAAGCCCGTGCCAGTCTTCGTCTGAGGCCATCCACAGCACTTTCGTCGTACTGTAGCCAGCACGTTCCACACTTTCATGCTGCTGCCGAAAGGAAGATGAACCAAGTAATGATGAGGACTTCACCTAAAAAGCTAGATTCCAGCCATCGTTTTTAACGGTGTGCAATGGTCTAGTGGTTTAGACACTGGAGTCCTGATTGCCAAGCGGTGTTTTCGAGGGTTCGAATCCCGGCGGGGGAATCAGAAAGCAACATTCAAAATTCCTCTAAAACATGATTGTGTCATTTGAAAAACACACACAAGCCCGTACCAGTCTTCGTCTTAGGCCATCCACAGCACTTTCGTCGTACTGTAGCCAGCGCGCTCCACACTTTCATCCCCCTGCCGAAAGGAAGATGAATCAAGTAATCATGAGGACTTCATCTTAAAAGCTAGATTCCAGCCATCGTTTTTAACGGTGTGCAATGGTCTAGTGGTTTAGACGCTGACTCCTGATTGCCAGGCGGTGTTGCCGAGGGTTCGAATCCCAGCGGGGGATCAGAAACCAACATTCAAAATTCCTCTAAAACATGATTGTGTCATTTGAAAAACACACACACGCCCGTGCCAATCTTCGTCTGAGGGCATCCACAACACTTTCGTCGTACTGTAGCCAGCGCGTTCCACACTTCCATGCTGCTGCCGAAAGGAAGATGAACCAAGTAATCATGAGGACTTCATCTAAAAAGCTAGATTCCAGCCATCGTTTTTAACGGTGTGCAATGGTCTAATGGTTTAGACGCTGGACTTCTGATTGCCAGGCGGTGTTGCCGAGGGTTCGAATCCCGGCGGGGGATCAGAAACCAACATTCAAAATTCCTCTAAAACATGATTGTGTTATTTGAAAAACACACACAAGCCCGTGCCAGTCTTCGTCTGAGGCCATCCACAGCACTTTCGTCGTACTGTAGCCAGCGCGTTCCACACTTTCATGCTGCTGCCGAAAGGAAGATGAACCAAGTAATCATGAGGACTTCACCTAAAAAGCTAGATTCCAGCCATCGTTTTTAACGGTGTGCAATGGTCTAGTGGTTTAGACGCTGGACTCCTGATTGCCAGGCGGTGTTGCCGAGGGTTCGAATCCCGGCGGGGGATCAGAAAGCAACATTCAAAATTCCTCTAAAACATGATTGTGTCATTTGAAAAACACACACAAGCCCGTGCCAGTCTTCGTCTGAGGCCATCCACAGCACTTTCGTCGTACTGCAGCCAGCGCGCTCCACACTTTCATCCTGCTGCCGAAAGGAAGATGAACCATGTAATCATGAGGACTTCATCTAAAAAGCTAGATTCCAGCCATCGTTTTTAACGGTGTGCAATGGTCTAGTGGTTTAGACGCTGACTCCTGATTGCCAGGCGGTGTTGCCGAGGGTTCGAATCCCGGCGGGGTATCAGAAACCAACATTCAAAATTCCTCTAAAACATGATTGTGTCATTTGAAAAACACACACAAGCCCGTGCCAGTCTTCGTCTGAGGCCATCCACAGCACTTTCGTCGTACTGTAGCCAGAGCGTTCCACACTTTCATGCTGCTGCCGAAAGGAAGATGAACCAAATAATCATGAGGACTTCATCTAAAAAGCTAGATTCCAGCCATCGTTTTTAACGGTGTGCAATGGTCTAGTGGTTTAGACACTGGAGTCCTGATTGCCAAGCGGTGTTGCCGAGGGTTCGAATCCCGGCGGGGTATCAGAAACCAACATTCAAAATTCCTCTAAAACATGATTGTGTCATTTGAAAAACACACACAAGCCCGTGCCAGTCTTCGTCTGAGGCCATCCACAGCACTTTCGTCGTACTGTAGCCAGCACGTTCCACACTTTCATGCTGCTGCCGAAAGGAAGATGAACCAAGTAATGATGAGGACTTCACCTAAAAAGCTAGATTCCAGCCATCGTTTTTAACGGTGTGCAATGGTCTAGTGGTTTAGACACTGGAGTCCTGATTGCCAAGCGGTGTTTTCGAGGGTTCGAATCCCGGCGGGGGAATCAGAAAGCAACATTCAAAATTCCTCTAAAACATGATTGTGTCATTTGAAAAACACACACAAGCCCGTACCAGTCTTCGTCTTAGGCCATCCACAGCACTTTCGTCGTACTGTAGCCAGCGCGCTCCACACTTTCATCCCCCTGCCGAAAGGAAGATGAATCAAGTAATCATGAGGACTTCATCTTAAAAGCTAGATTCCAGCCATCGTTTTTAACGGTGTGCAATGGTCTAGTGGTTTAGACGCTGACTCCTGATTGCCAGGCGGTGTTGCCGAGGGTTCGAATCCCAGCGGGGGATCAGAAACCAACATTCAAAATTCCTCTAAAACATGATTGTGTCATTTGAAAAACACACACACGCCCGTGCCAATCTTCGTCTGAGGGCATCCACAACACTTTCGTCGTACTGTAGCCAGCGCGTTCCACACTTCCATGCTGCTGCCGAAAGGAAGATGAACCAAGTAATCATGAGGACTTCATCTAAAAAGCTAGATTCCAGCCATCGTTTTTAACGGTGTGCAATGGTCTAATAGTTTAGACGCTGGACTTCTGATTGCCAGGCGGTGTTGCCGAGGGTTCGAATCCCGGCGGGGGATCAGAAACCAACATTCAAAATTCCTCTAAAACATGATTGTGTTATTTGAAAAACACACACAAGCCCGTGCCAGTCTTCGTCTGAGGCCATCCACAGCACTTTCGTCGTACTGTAGCCAGCGCGTTCCACACTTTCATGCTGCTGCCGAAAGGAAGATGAACCAAGTAATCATGAGGACTTCACCTAAAAAGCTAGATTCCAGCCATCGTTTTTAACGGTGTGCAATGGTCTAGTGGTTTAGACGCTGGACTCCTGATTGCCAGGCGGTGTTGCCGAGGGTTCGAATCCCGGCGGGGGATCAGAAAGCAACATTCAAAATTCCTCTAAAACATGATTGTGTCATTTGAAAAACACACACAAGCCCGTGCCAGTCTTCGTCTGAGGCCATCCACAGCACTTTCGTCGTACTGCAGCCAGCGCGCTCCACACTTTCATCCTGCTGCCGAAAGGAAGATGAACCATGTAATCATGAGGACTTCATCTAAAAAGCTAGATTCCAGCCATCGTTTTTAACGGTGTGCAATGGTCTAGTGGTTTAGACGCTGACTCCTGATTGCCAGGCGGTGTTGCCGAGGGTTCGAATCCCGGCGGGGTATCAGAAACCAACATTCAAAATTCCTCTAAAACATGATTGTGTCATTTGAAAAACACACACAAGCCCGTGCCAGTCTTCGTCTGAGGCCATCCACAGCACTTTCGTCGTACTGTAGCCAGAGCGTTCCACACTTTCATGCTGCTGCCGAAAGGAAGATGAACCAAATAATCATGAGGACTTCATCTAAAAAGCTAGATTCCAGCCATCGTTTTTAACGGTGTGCAATGGTCTAGTGGTTTAGACGCTGGACTCCTGATTGCCAGGCGGTGTTGCCGAGGGTTCGAATCCCGGCGGGAGATCAGAAACCAACATTCAAAATTCCTCTAAAACATGATTGTGTCATTTGAAAAACACACAGAAGCCCGTGCCAGTCTTCGTCTGAGGCCATCCACAGCACTTTCGTCGTACTGTAGCCAGCGTGTTCCACACTTTCATGCTGCTGCCGAAAGGAAGATGAACCAAGTAACGATGAGGACTTCATCTAAAAAGCTAGATTCCAGCCATCGTTTTTAACGGTGTGCAATGGTCTAGTGGTTTAGACACTGGACTCCTGATTGCCAGGCGGTGTTTTCGAGGGTTCGAATCCCGGCGGGGGATCAGAAAGCAACATTCAAAATTCCTCTAAAACATGATTGTGTCATTTGAAAAACACACACAAGCCCGTGCCAGTCTTCGTCTTAGGCCATCCACAGCACTTTCGTCGTACTGTAGCCAGCGCGCTCCACACTTTCATCCTCCTGCCGAAAGGAAGATGAATCAAGTAATCATGAGGACTTCATCTAAAAAGCTAGATTCCAGCCATCGTTTTTAGCGGTGTGCAATGGTCTAGTGGTTTAGACGCTGACTCCTGATTGCCAGGCGGTGTTGCCGAGGGTTCGAATCCCAGCGGGGGATCAGAAACCAACATTCGAAATTCCTCTAAAACATGATTGTGTCATTTGAAAAACACACACAAGCCCGTGCCAGTCTTCGTCTGAGGCCATCCACAGCACTTTCGTCGTACTGTAGCTAGCGCGTTCCACACTTTCATGCTGCTGCCGAAAGGAAGATGAACCAAGTAATCATCAGGACTTCATCTAAAAAGCTAGATTCCAGCCATCGTTTTTAACGGTGTGCAATGGTCTAGTGGTTTAGACGCTGGACTCCTGATTGCCAGGCGGTGTTGCGGAGGGTTCGAATCCCGGCGGGGGATCAGAAACCAGCATTCAAAATTCCTCTAAAACATGATTGTGTCATTTGAAAAACACACACAAGCCCGTGCCAGTGTTCGTCTGAGGCCATCCACAGCACTTTCGTCGTACTGTAGCCAGCGCGCTCCACACTTTCATCCTGCTGCCGAAAGGACGATGCACCAAGTAATCAAGAGGACTTCATCTAAAAAGCTAGATTCGAGCCATCGTTTTTAACGGTGTGCAATGGTCTAGTGGTTTAGACGCTGGACTCCTGATTGCCAGGCGGTGTTGCCGAGGGTTCGAATCCCGGCGGGTGATCAGAAACCAACATTCAAAATTCCTCTAAAATATGATTGTGTCATTTGAAAAACACACACAAGCCCGTGCCAGTCTTCGTCTGAGGCCATCCACAGCACTTTCGTCGTACTGTAGCCAGCGCGCTCCACACTTTCATCCTGCTACCGAAAGGAAGATGAACCAAGTAATCATGAGGACTTCATCTAAAAGCTAGATTCCAGCCATCGTTTTTAACGGTGTGCAATGGTCTAGTGGTTTAGACGCTGGACTCCTGATTACCAGGCGGTGTTGCCGAGGGTTCGAATCCCGGCGGGGGATCAGAAACCAACATTCAAAATTCCTCTAAAACATGATTGTGTCATTTGAAAAACACACACAAGCCCGTTCCAGTCTTCGTCTGAGGCCATCCACAGCACTTTCGTCGTAGTGTAGCCAGCGCGTTCCACACTTTCATGCTGCTGCCGAAAGGAAGATTAACCAAGTAATCATGAGGACTTCATCTAAAAAGCTAGATTCCAGCCATCGTTTTTTACGGTGTGCAATGGTCTAGTGGTTTAGACGCTGGACTCCTGATTGCCAGGCGGTGTTGCCGAGGGTTCGACTCCCGGCGGGAGATCACAAACCAACATTCAAAATTCCTCTAAAACATGATTGTGTCATTTGAAAAACACACACAAGCCCGTGCCAGTCTTCGTCTGAGGCCATCCACAGCACTTTCGTCGTACTGTAGCCAGCGCGTTCCACACTTTCATGCTGCTGCCGAAAGGAAGATGAACCAAGTAATGTTGAGGACTTCACCTAAAAAGCTAGATTCCAGCCATCGTTTTTAACGGTGTGCAATGGTCTAGTGGTTTAGACACTGGAGTCCTGATTGCCAGGCGGTGTTTTCGAGGGTTCGAATCCCGGCGGGGGATCAGAAAGCAACATTCAAAATTCCTCTAAAACATGATTGTGTCATTTGAAAAACACACACAAGCCCGTGCCAGTCTTCGTCTTAGGCCATCCACAGCACTTTCGTCGTACTGTAGCCAGCGCGCTCCACACTTTCATCCTCCTGCCGAAAGGAAGATGAATCAAGTAATCATGAGGACTTCATCTAAAAAGCTAGATTCCAGCCATCGTTTTTAACGGTGTGCAATGGTCTAATGGTTTAGACGCTGACTCCTGATTGCCAGGCGGTGTTGCCGATGGTTCGAATCCCAGCGGGGGGATCAGAAACCAACATTCAAAATTCCTCTAAAACATGATTGTGTCATTTGAAAAACACACACAAGCCCGTGCCAGTCTTCGTCTGAGGCCATCCACAGCACTTTCGTCGTACTGTAGCTAGCGCGTTCCACACTTTCATCTGCTGCCGAAAGGAAGATGAACCAAGTAATCATGAGGACTTCATCTAAAAAGCTAGATTCCAGCCATCGTTTTAACGTTGTGCAACGGTCTAGCGGTTTAGACGCTGGACTCCTGATTGCCAGGCGGTGTTGCCGAGGGTTCGAATCCCGGCTGGGGATCAGAAACCAACATTCAAAATTCCTCTAAAACATGATTGTGTCATTTGAAAAGCACACACACGCCCGTGCCAATCTTCGTCTGAGGGCATCCACAGCACTTTCGTCGTACTGTAGCCAGCGCGTTCCACACTTCCGTGCTGCTGCCGAAAGGAAGATGAACCAAGTAATCATGAGGACTTCATCTAAAAAGCTAGATTCCAGCCATGGTTTTTAACGGTGTGCAATGGTCTAATGGTTTAGACGCTGGACTTCTGATTGCCAGGCGGTGTTGCAGAGCGTTCGAATCCCGGCGGGGGATCAGAAACCAACATTCAAAATTCCTCTAAAACATGATTGTGTTATTTGAAAAACACACACAAGCCCGTGCCAGTCTTCGTCTGAGGCCATCCACAGCACTTTCGTCGTACTGTAGCCAGCGCGTTCCACACTTTCATGCTGCTGCCGAAAGGAAGATGAACCAAGTAATCATGAGGACTTCCCCTAAAAAGCTAGATTCCAGCCATCGTTTTTAACGGTGTGCAATGGTTTAGTGGTTTAGACGCTGGACTCCTGATTGCCAGGCGGTGTTGCCGAGGGTTCGAATCCCGGCGGGGGATCAGAAAGCAACATTCAAAATTCCTCTAAAACATGATTGCGTCATTTGAAAAACACACACAAGCCCGTGCCAGTCTTCGTCTGAGGCCATCCACAGCACTTTCGTCGTACTGCAGCCAGCGCGCTCCACACTTTCATCCTGCTGCCGAAAGGAAGATGGACCAAGTAATCATGAGGACTTCATCTAAAAAGCTAGATTCCAGCCATCGTTTTTAACGGTGTGCAATGGTCTAGTGGTTTAGACGCTGACTCCTGATTGCCAGGCGGTGTTGCCGAGCGTTCGAATCCCGGCGGGGTATTAGAAACCAACATTCAAAATTCCTCTAAAACATGATTGTGTCATTTGAAAAACACACACAAGCCCGTGCCAGTCTTCGTCTGAGGCCATCCACAGCACTTTCGTCGTACTGTAGCCAGCGCGTTCCACACTTTCATGCTGCTGCCGAAAGGAAGATGAACCAAGTAATCATGAGGACTTCATCTAAAAAGCTAGATTCCAGCCATCGTTTTTAACGGTGTGCAATGGTCTAGTGGTTTAGACGCTGGACTCCTGATTGCCAGGCGGTGTTGCCGAGGGTTCGAATCCCGGCGGGGGATCAGAAACCAACATTCAAAATTCCTCTAAAACATGATTGTGTCATTTGAAAAACACACACAAGCCCGTGCCAGTCTTCGTCTGAGGCCATCCACAGCACTTTCGTCGTACTGTATCCAGCGCGTTCCACACTTTCATGCTACTGCCGAAAGGAAGATGAACCAAGTAATCATGAGGACTTCATCTAAGAAGCTAGATTCCAGCCATCGTTTTTAACGGTGTGCAATGGTCTAGTGGTTTAGACCCTGGACTCCTGATTGCCAGGCAGTGTTGCCGAGGGTTCGAATCCCGGCGGGGGATCAGAAACCAACATTCAAAATTCCTGTAAAATATGATTGTGTCATTTGAAAAACACACACACGCCCGTGCCAGTCTTCGTCTGAGGCCATCCACAGCACTTTCGTCGTACTGTAGCCAGCGGGTTCCACATTTTCATGCTGCTGCCGAAAGGAAGATGAACCAAGTAATCATGAGGACTTCATCTAAAAAGCTAGACTCCAGCTATCGTTTTTAACGGTGTGCAATGGTCTAGTGGTTTAGACGCTGGACTCCTGGTTGCCAGGCGGTGTTGCCGAGGGTTCGAATCCCGGCGGGGGATCAGAAACCAACATTCGATATTCCTCTAAAACATGATTGTGTCATTTGAAAAACACACACAAGCCCGTGCCAGTCTTCGTCTGAGGCCATCTACAGCACTTTCGTCGTACTGTAGCCAGCGCGTTCCACACTTTCATACTGCTGCCGAAAGGAAGTTGAACCAAGTAATCATGAGGACATCATCTAAAAAGCTAGATTCCAGCCATCGTTTTTAACGGTGTGCAATGGTCTAGTGGTTTAGACGCTGGACTCCTGATTGCGAGGTGGTGTTGCCGAGGGTTCGAATCCCGGCGGGGGATCAGAAACCAACATTCAAAATTCCTCTAAAACATGATTGTGTCATTTGAAAAACACACACAAGCCCGTGCCAGTCTTCGTCTGAGGCCATCCACAGCACTTTCGTCGTACTGTAGCCAGCGCGTTCCACACTTTCATGCTCCTGCTGAAAGGAAGTTGAACCAAGTAATCATGAGGACTTCATCTAAAAAGCTAGATTCCAGCCATCGTTTTAACGGTGTGCAATGGTCTAGTTGTTTAGACGCTGGACTCCTGATTGCCAGGCGGTGTTGCCGAGGGTTCGAATCCAGGCGGGGGATCAGAAACCAACATTCAAAATTCCTCTAAAACATGATTGTGTCATTTGAAACACACACACACACACACACACACACACACACACACACACACACACACACACACACACACACACACACAGAGAGAGAAAACACCCCACTATATTAGAGGCCTTGCAGGGTATAGTAACCACGTGCGACCACCGAAACGAAGATAGTAAACTCCATTGAAGAAAATGGACCCTAAGTAATAACAAGCGCCGTGCATTCGCCCTAACAGGACTCATCACCATGATGATGCCGTCAAAACATGGCCATCCATGAGAACTACCAGGAAACACACGTGACACCTCTACTGCGTCTCGACATAGAGTCACCTCCGGGAGTTTGGTCCGGCAGAATTGGACTGATTTTCTATACTGCTTCGAAGTATAAAATCTAATCTCGTATGAAAGTTCATGGTTACAAACAAGAGAGAACCGATATATAAGACTCCAGTTCCTGCGTAAAATGACCCGACTGGGAAAATTATTGAGGGTAAGGTTGTCACGCACTACACGCCTAGCTACGCCCCCCCCCCCCTCCTGGTCACGTGCTTTGACAGATCACTCTCTTCAAGAACGCAAGGGATGAGTAGCTGTAGCCAGCCGGCCCTCTCCCCCTCCTGACTATGGATGTTGCGAAGATAATCGATTGGGTAGGTGGGGTGGGGGTGAATGAATGTAAACCTGACTTATCCCAGTATATTAGATATAGTCTTGTAAAAAAGTACATGATTACTAGCAAGAGAGAATTGATATGTTAGACTCCACTCCTAACTAAAATGACCTGACGGGAAGTATTACAGAGGGCACACACACCCTAAAACCCTCAGCGATGCCCGTACGTCTTACATAGATCTGTGTCGTTGCATATTATCATTCACACTCATGGGGCTGTGTCAATTCGTGTGTGATAGCATCGCAACATGTGTAAAGTAAAGGAGTATTTTTTTTCGGTTTAACGACACCTTCGACAGCCAGGGTCACCTCGTGTCGAACAGTTTTGTGGGTGGAGGAAGACGGAGTACCACCGAAGAACAGCGAGCAACTGCCAGACTCCCCAGCGTACTAACTCCACACAAGTAGGGCTAGCATTGGTTGAAGACAAGTGCACCATCGACGTGCAGTACGCCTTAGGACACAGCGCCACCGTGCCACCACGCGGGCAATCGGGATGAAGTGCCTTGCTCAAGGAAAAGTAAGGGGAGGGAGAAGTGGCGATAAAAGGTTGAGCTTATTCTAAATTAATCAAAAAGCCAATAGAGAGATTTGGGTGTCACAAACTGCACCATAATAAATTTAGATAAGAAACAGTGCATTGTTCAGACAAAATATAAACGTGTTAAAATAAAAATAAATAAGTATCTCTCTGCCTCGACTTGTACAGATAATAATCTATCCTATTATAATAATATTATAAACTATGTCAATTGGGGCTGCCTACATGTCTAATAGTAGCAATTAGCGCAGTATTTATAGTCTTCTATACGACAAAGATATTTTAAGTGTGATTCATTACATTACCTTGCCGTATAATTTCAATAAATTGTAAACCACAGGCAGGAAAAACGACATTTCAGGGTACAGAATTCAGTCTATCAAGATGAAATTCAAACTTTATGAGAATTGAAAAGAAACCAGTCTAAAGGGTGGGAAAATACATTTTACTATTTGAGCTTGATCTATTGATGAATGAGTGGCAATTAACCTTCAGTTTTGATCCTGTATTCAACAAAAGACAGCAACAGAAAACATTATTAAAATAAACCTGAGAGCACTCAAACGATGTGCATACCCATGTCTCCAAACTCTCTCAAGGCCGTTATGACCTGAAACCACTTTACCCCTTAACTCTACTCCACGCCTATGTTTAAATTCAATCATCACCTGCAATATTTCATTTGGTCGGAAAAGCGAACCTACGGTTCCGACAAGCTGAAATATTCAATCCGAATTCCATAAACATTCATTTCCTTTGAGTCAGCGCAAAACATTTTTCCTATAAGAGAACTGATTGGACAGCATCTTTAATCACCTTACCAATACCATTAAACATACTTGTTTTTTAAATAGTTATGAATGAAGACTCGTCACAGCTGTAGCATTATAATTACGCCGCATAGTTCTACAAATTGTGTTAAAATCATCATGTTTTTAGGGTGAGTTAAATTGTTATTGATTTTAAATAGGCCTATCTCTCAACAAAAACAAATAAACAATCCACAGCTGCTTCTGATTCCTTATGGGATTTGAGTGGTGGCCTGAAAGCTTGGAATTCTACGTCATCTTCGATCCAAACACAATATGTGTTCAGATCTTACCAAGCATGATTCCTGTACTATGTTTGGTAAATGTCGTTCGAAATACACACACAAGCTCGTGCCAGTCTTCGTCTGAGTCCAACCACAGCACTTTCGCCGTACTGTAGCCAGTGCGTTCCACAATTCCACGCTACTATCAAAGGAAAGTGAACCAAGTAATCGTGAGAACTTCATCTAAAAATCGAGATTGCAGACTTCGTTTTGACGGCGTGCAGTGGTCTAGGGGTTTGGGTGTTGGACTCTTGATTGTTAGGCGGGTTTGCCGTGAGTTCGATTCCTGTCGGGGATCAAAAACCAGCATTCTAAATTTCTCCAAAAACATGATTGTGTCCTTCGAAACACACACACACACACACCACAAGAAAGTTTCAGGCCGACAGGAATCTGGCCGAGTAATAACATCTGATTATTTCGGATCGCTCCTTTACTTGGAAGCAAGCCTTTTAGATTAGTTTAATTTAGGCACAGCCTAGAATCACAGGGACCGCCAATGTTGGTAAAATTGAAACCTTAACTCAAAGAAATGCCATTTTCTTGCCTCTCAGAGCTTCATTAACATCTAAAAATAGCTATTAGACTACTTTCTGATGAAAGTCGATAAAAAAACAAGGAACAACCCAGCCAAATTATCTGTCATATCTCTAATGTGGCCATATTCCTGTAATTTTGGCTCAAAGTTTACCTCATTCATTTTGTGGCGATTTAAAGAGCTGTTGCAAGTCCAAGTGCTTTTAGGTGTGGAACCAAACACTCAAAACACCAGTTAAATTATGTAGGGAGTTCGACGCTGTTATCAAAAGCGCCGGAAGCATCCGAGAACAAGGGGAGCGGGATGCAGGATATCAAAAGTGGCACTCGGATTTGGGTATGCGTTAAGACCGGCAGTTTACAACGTTTCATAAATTGTAATGTGACGCTCAGTAGTATTGATATATATTTCGCCGATTGTACAGCTTCTTTGTTTGGTGATTAATTCCCAGCCTTCCTCATCATATCTAAACCCCCAACCCCAACCCCAACCCCCGGCATTGGCAAACGTAAAATACGTTGGTTCGCTTTTATGAGCAGCTGAAATAGTCCACCCCATTGAATAATAATAACACCTCGGCCGGCCGCTGATTTGTCGCGGTTCTCGTATGAGAAGGCCTTGGTTACCCATGTTCTACCAACTGCCTCCCCCTATTCCCGCGCTTCTTCTCTCCTTTCAACACTCGGAGACGAACTGCTTGATGACATCCCTTGCCCCATTCTTCCCAATTTCTCCGATTAGTATATTAACCCTCTCCTTTGAGTCGCCCCCTAACCACATGTCCTTCATTCTCCCATCCCACTTCTCCATTATACTCCCCGTGAATCTTGTTCTTTTAGACTGGTATTTTGGGCATTCTATAAGAAAGTGTTCCAGGGTCTCCACCACGCCCACGTTACACATCTGGCACCCCTTTTCACTGTTTTTCCCAATTTTTCCCCTCAGCTCCAGGGACCGCGACCTCAGCTTGAACAACAGTGACCCCCCAAAGGTGCCATCAAGGTACTCTTCAAACCAGGCTTCTCTTTATCACGCAGGCCACCCAAAGATCTCTTTGATTTGACCCCCTCTCGCCAATTACGGTTACAATCCTCCATGACCCTTTCTCTGACGATCTTTTTGCCCTGGTTTGCCCCAACGTCAAGGTCCGAGATCTCCATTGGTTAGTTTTCTACTAGCTCCCTCACTTGGACCATCCACCCCGTCTTGATATTTGAGTTGAAAGTTCTCAGGAACATTACTTTACACCATCGGCTATCGGGGAGATTTACCAAATAATTAAGATAACCGAGTTTCAATAGGTCTATCCTGTCCTTGATCCTCACCCACCCAAGCTCGCCCCTGATTGCTTCTAGTGCTGCGGCATTACTCGAGCCTGTTATCCATCGGCCTGCATCGTTCTGCAGGATTTCTTGGCAGACCCACCATTTCCCAAATGGTTTTCCCCACGAAAACCTTATTGAAACTGTTTCTCCCTATAAGTTTCATTTGGTTAAGGATTCGCTTCCCCTTCAGAATCAATGTATTTGTGTGGTTTCGGTAGATGCCTCTTCCTGTGATGTTTATATTTACTCCCAGGTATTCATAGTCACTAGTCTCTCCTACACTAAGAAGTCTACTGCTACCTTCCGGAATGCAGAATTCCCCCACTCTCCACCTTCGAGTGGGGTCCACTTTGCGGCCCACGGGTATAACTTTGCTCTTGCTTTCATTAAGTTCGAGTCTCCATTTGCTCCCATATTTCCCAACAATTCCCAGCATCTTCTCTAACCCCTCTTCGCTTTCTGACACTAGCACCACATCGTCTGCAAAAAAATAGCCCTGGTATCTTCAAGTCACCAACTGCACCCCCCTCGTCGCTATGCAGGAGTTCATCTCCTAAACCTTTGATGTACAATGCAAAAAGAATCGGCGAAAGGATACACCCCTGTTTTAGGCCTATCTCCATAGGCACACGTTGTGTTGTAATGTTACCCAGGCTAACTTCACTCTGTACATCTTTATATAATGCTTCCATAATCCCAACAAACTCGCCCCCCAAGCCCAGAGCCTCCAGCTTGCGCCACATACCCTCCCTCCATACTCTATCGTATGCCTTTGTAACATCCAAAAAGGCCATGGACATCTTTTTCTTTTTTGCTTTCGCGGATTCTATCATTTGGGATAGCGTGAAAAGATGGTCAGTGACTCTCCTTCCCTTCCTGAAGCCATTCTGGATTTCTCCCAAAAAACCCTTCTCCTCAATCACCTCCTCTAATCTCCCATACAGGACTTTACAAAAGACTTTTCCAATGTTGCTGCTGACAGAGATCCCTCGATACTTATCCAAGACGTCTTTTTCCCCCTTTTTTTGAATAAATGTCACTTTACTTTCCCTCCACTCCTTTGGGACCTCTTGTTTTTCTATGGCTAAATTGAATAGGGCAGTTAGGCTTTCTAAGAGTTCCTCTCCCCCTTTTTTGATAAACTCGTTAGGAATTTCGTCCACCCCTCCCGTTTTTCCATTCCTCAATTTTGAGATCACCCTTCGCACCTCCTCAGTTTTGATTTCGCTGCACACGAAGTCTGAGAGATTTTCCTCGACCTGGTTCGGACACTCCGGTGGGTTCCCCATGCCCCATCGCTTATCGTTTACCTTTTCCCAGTGCTTAACTAGTTCTAATGCGATTTGATCTCGCTCTTCTGTAACTCTGCCATCTACTTTAATGCTCTGTTGGTTATTCCCTTTGTTACGTTTGTTCACCCATTTCCAAAATACGCTCGAACTCGACCCCCCTGTCGTTCTTATCGTCCTAATAAGACTGCTATTTCGCACTCTCCGGTTGTCGTCTTTAATCTTGTTTACTTTATTTCGTGCTTGTTGGTATTCTTCCCTTGCTACCATGGCCTCATTGCTTTCCACCCCTTAAGTTTTCTACTTCTCCTGTATGCAGCACATTTAGCTTTTCTAACCTTTATGGCCTTTTTCAGTTCTTCGTTCACTCTGTACCCAAGTTCCCGTGTTGGCCCCCTAATCTTTCCTACACTTTCCTTCCCTGCCTCCACTAGGCTCGCAACTATGGCGTCGGCCATCTTCTGGACACTATCCCCCTTGTGTACGGCTGTAAGCTTTGGTTTCAGTTTTTCTTCGAACTTCGTCCAGTCGGCATCCTTTTTGAGTTCCCAAATCTCCTTGAAGCTTCCTTTCCTTTTCTCTAGGTTCTTGGCCCTCATCGTCACTGTAATCAAGTTGTGATCACTATCCAACTCCATTTTGCCCTCATCATCCACTTCTACCCCTATCACCTCCCTCCATAAATTCATATCTGTGAGAATGTAGTCAATTATTGATTTTCTGTCGTTTCTCTCCCAGGTCCATTTCCCCTTACAGCTAGCGTCCCTGTTCAGAATCTTCAGACCGAGCTCATTTGTGAAGTTCAACAGCTTCCTTCCATTCCTGTTGACTTTCTTGTCACCTATGTGTCCATTAAAGTCGCCCATCAGAATTATACCGAGCCCCCTGTTTTCTAGTTCAGTGATATTGGACCTTAGTGTTGAGTATATCGAGTCATTCCATTCGGGTTTACTTCCCTCCACCGCACAGTACACAATCCCAAGGGCAATACTTTTGTTTCTCAGACTGATCTTTCCCCATCCAATTTCTTTTGACACATCAGCCGAGGTGATGATATCTTCCAGATCTGTAATCAGCGAAGGTTTTAAATCCTCTTTAATGTACATGCCTATCCCTCCCCCTTTTTTCTGGCTTTCCGTTCGCCCTACACCTATCCACACACACCCGCTTACTTGGTCTACCCGTTCATATATACATACGATAAACATACGATGAAATTCATTTTCTTTGAATCAAGTGTTTCGCAATGGAGACTTGATTTGACCAAATATTTAATGACTCTACAAATACAATACAAAGAGTCATGTGGATTTATTAAATAATTACGAATGAAGATTCACGACAGCTGTAGTTTTACGATTACGCCACGTAGTACCATCAATTGTATTATATCTTGATATTTTCAAGGTGAATTAAATACATATTGATTAGAATATCTGTAACTGGAGTACGAAAGAATGTGTTTATTTCTGTGTCTAAAGGGACGTCACATCAAATTAACAGTAGTCAGCGCGCAATTTCACGAAAAGTGGGTAAAAAACAGCCAACAGCAGCGTCTGATTCCTTTTGCTCATTTCCCAGACTATGTTTTTCTGATAGTTAAGAAGCATTTTAAGACATGTTTCCCATCTGGCAACTAGGGCGTTTAGAGGCTACAGGCGTTTGATGGATCCGCTTATAAAAGCATCTGTACAAAATGTCGCGAAATCGCCTGCGAGGTTTCATAAACAGCTCTGAAGTTTTAAAGACGTGACAACACATAATTGACCATACTGTCTTGGCTATGAATCACTGTATAGTCACGCCAACCCTACAACTCACTTTGTTCAGTCTGCAACCCACACCACCCCACCCCACCCAACAGTAACTCACCCCACCTCACACCATCAACATTAACGAATTTTCAAAAAGATGTTTTTGAAAGTCCAACATTCAAGAAATGTTTTCCAGTTGGTGACTACAGCCTTTTATAATTTACAAGCATTGCGTTGGCCTGATTGTAAAACCTTGTGTACGGGTTTTTTTCAAAAATTGGTACAAGGTTTAAAAAGCAAGCTGATGATTTGAAATAGTTAAAATTGACTACACCATCAAGGCTATGGGCCCCTATATTTTTAGGACCCAATCCCTACCTTCTCAAACCTCAACCTGCATGTGTTATGCGCACATTGTGCATAAGCTCACAAGCACGCATCGGCACATCCAGTGTGTGCCAAGGTGCTGCATGCAAGGTGTATACATAGTGACACTATGTGTATTAACGCATAAGCACATCTCGGTACGGTCAACATACAGTTTCTTATATGTAAGGTACCCTAGCTTGTGCGAGGTCTGCGTATTGTATAGACTGATAAGGCTCAGATGAATGGAGCAATCTGGTTGCGCCTGTTAAAGGTCTGACATAGGGCAGAGTCGAGACAGGGTCAGGCATAGCTAGGGAGTATGAAGTAGTGCTACAAGTCAATAGCAGTGCTGCAAAGATGTATAAGAGTGGTAGAAGATTATAGTATTGGGAGACGACAACAGAGGCTAATCATAGGACAGATAGTTGAAGACAAGATGGAAGCCGATGGTAAGACTACCTGGAGCTGTATAGGAGCTTGGATCCCACTTACAGAATTTCACTTATGGAATCCCTTTTACAGGATCCCTGCAGAATCCTTTTTAACCGAAATTAGACGAAGAACGCTTTGGAGCAGTATGTGTCACCCATTCAAGCAATTACTTGCTAGCTCATTTGCTCGATAAGATTCGAGTCGTGCGAGCAAGCAGTTGTGGAATAGAACTTTGATAGTTATATGAATTGGGACCCGTAGCAGCAGTCGTGTACAAAGAGTAGTAGTAGTACCACACGTTAATAATGGTTGAGACGCTCTAGCGCAGGACAGAACAGTGGTAGCCATTAGTAATGATACGCGGCAACTCGGCAAGTTTTGGTAAAACAAAATACTAAAGGTGAAAACAATGCAAACCGATCATAGGACAGATGCTGGTGACTATGGACTAAGTCAGCAGTGGTAGTCTTGAAGCTATGAAGGGTATGGGGATGGTTTCGAAGCCTGGAGCTGAATAGGGTTAGAAGTCATAACTATCTTCAGATAAATATCCTGCAAAAGGTATTCTTCAAAGAGGTATTCTCACAGGTATCCTCAGAAGGTATCCAATGTAATGTGCTGCATGTGCTGCATGTGATGTGCACTAGCACACAAGCACATCTCGGCACATCTAGCATGTGCCTATGTGCTACATGTAATGTGTACAACGTGAGCACTAGCGCTGCAAACGCATCTAGGAAAGTCAGAATACTTTTTAGGGAGATAGGAAAAGTCAAAACATAGACAGGACAGACATACAAAGGGATGGAGAGAATAATAAGCTATGAAATAGACTAGGATAGGCAGAAGCAGGCTATTCCGAAGGAATCCGAACTAGTAAAACAATTGTCGGGTTGTTTGTAGTAATGCTGGGTAATTAGGTAGACTCTTATACAAAGGAGCGCACCTTATACCTTTTGTGCTAGTTTTATAAGCCTCTAGGTGGTATTAGAAGCCTTTATGGTCCTATAGCATTATGGGCTCCTATTAAAATGAGAATTCTCAAGGAATCCGAACTAGTACAACTTGTTGGGTTATTTGTGGTAATACTAACCGAGGATTCTGGATAATTAGATTGACTCTTATACAAAGAAACGTGCCTATTATTGGAAAAAGGGGAATTCTGGGGGAATCCGACAATCCGTACCAAATAAAGTGATTTGGTGTTGATTTTCATGGTGTGGGGGATTGTCGGGTCTTTGGGTAATTAGATTTACTCCTATTCAATCGAAAATACCCTCCAAAGATACCCTTTGCTATTAGAGGGTGTGCGGTAACATAGCAACCACGTGTTACAATTGAAACCAAGATGGCGGCCTCCGATATACAAAATGGACAACGGAAACACTCATCACCCTAACAAAACGCGCTGCGCATGCGCACTAAGAACACAACATGGCTGCTCATGGGGCTACCATGAGAATCCATCAAGGCGCCACTGCGTCACGTGACGTGGATCCGAGGTGGGCCCGCTCCGGAATTTGACAAACTCTATAAAATTCCAATTCTCAAAAATTCACTTTTGATGGGCTCGTAAGAAATCTGACTGGCCGTCTCGGGAAAACACTCACCTTTTCGCAGAGGTAACACGGACCCGCCATTTAGTGATTTTTTTTCGACAGAATGTCGTCAAAACGACACGACCAGTGCGAATGGAAGACCAGCGATCCAACGTCGATGCCCGCGGAAAAACGGAGTTCGAATCGAGAGGGTGAATTTATCGGTGGGCTCAAACTCTTCGGCGATGACGTGGTGAGGTTTTTGGCAAGGAGAGAGAGATAGCTCACTGGATGCAACGTTGCGTGAAAATTCGTAGTAGATTTTTTAGGGTTAATATTTAAATGTAAATGGATATATATATATTTGTTTTTGATCGATGGAATCAATTTTTTTTCTCAGAATGTTTTTTTTTTTTTTTTCAAAACGCGCGAGTCGAAATAATTGTAAGCAGAGGTATTTCAATTATTTTTTTTGATAATTAAAGTATTGTATTAACATTATTGAAGGTTGTATTTTTCAGCGTGTGAAAAGTGTATTCGAAATAACTATCTATATAGTGAAGCAAATAATAATGTGAATTTATAATGAGTTTAGATCGTGTTGTGAATTTATAATGGGGAATTATGAATTCAGTAATTGACTTGACTATTGAAGGAGGTAAACAAAAATTTATTCCTTTTCTATTCTACTGAAAGGACCGTTATAATCTCATGAATGAAATAAACCATTAGGCATGTGTTTTGCTTCTTTGTGAAATGCATTATTATGATCGGTATGTATCGTCCGTTATTCTTCAGTGAACTTGAAGTCAAATGAATAATTTTGCTCTCTATTTATCGTTGGTAGGAAATGAAAGGTGATAAAATGCGCGCCGATTTTAAAAACAACATATTACTGACTGTGGAGGAAAACCCATGAAATGCTCTTCAATCTCAAACAAGATATTTTTCTACTACGGAAAAACCCAAGATATTTCTGACTTGGGGAATTTCTGACTTGGGGAAAACCCAAGATATTTCTGACTAGAGGAAAACCCATGTGTACCTAAAAAAATATTTTTACAATTAATAATTCACAAAACAAAATTGAAAAATTACCAAAAAATTTTGACAAAAAAAATATTTTAATAATAAGTAAACAAAAAAAAATATTTTTTTACATTAACAATTATTATCATTAAAAAAAAATACACTTACAAAATATTTTTGTCATTAAAGAAAAAAAACTTGTCAGAAAAAAAAGTTGTTATTTTTACATATATATATATAATAAGAAGAAGAAAAAAAAAAAAAAATTTGTTTACCAATTAATAATTATTATCATAAAAGTTTAACAATTCACAAACATTTTTTTTGAAATCACACAAAAATTTTTTTTTTACAATTAACAATTATTATCATAAAAAAATAATCAGTCATGACATCGTCAGTACCTAAACAATCAGCATTAAAACTGAAGAGAATCGAGAGATATTCAAAGTTCAGTAGTAAAATTTATAAACTACAATCACACGATGCCATCTAATTGAAGGACGTGAAGATGAGTGGATTGAGAGAGTAATACGACAAATTTCCATTGCCTTTGAATTGAACGAGACCGCCTTGGATTTAATGTACAAATGTCAAGACGATCTATTAACCATTCTCAAGGAAAATATAAAAAAAATCAATGCAGACGATCTGTCTCTAATCTACGGGAGTAATATATATCCGCACGTCTCCAAAGAAGTCGTCGACAAATTGAATCTGGGCATTGGGGACGAACGAAGATTCGAGAGGGTGAATCTAGTTTTCCGATGGATATTTCAGCAGGGAAAGGATAGCTCTCAGGAAAAGGATAGCTTTAAAGTTAACATGCTCATAACGGACGCGAACATATTGTAACAAATGCCACTTTTAAAAGATCCATCCCTTAAATACACCTATTTTTTTTAAATGTATTCCCGCCCCATATATTTTTTTAAAAATTCTTTATAACGTCCCATAAAACATTTCAGTGGGTTCCAGCGTTTAGTGGTATCGCCTATCGGTATATTCTTTAACCTTGTGTAAGTTGGGAAACGTCATTGTGGTAATCAATGCATACCGTAGGTTATAAATTGTTATCTGTTGGATGTTAAGCAGTATAAATGTTTTGTCACAACTCCTTCTGACAGTAAAAGTATCCAGGACATAATATAATGTTGGTTTCATGACTTTATTGGCTCAAATTCACTCATCTTTATTTTAACATGTGAGCATAAATTTTGTACTACAAGAAGTCAAGGACGTCACTGTGGAAATGCCTACTGGGAAATCTTGACCTATAAAAACTAACTTGGAATTTCCAAGTACACCAGAGTATACCGTGATGGAATTTTCTCATTTAAGGGTTAATTAAAGTTTTAATTAGTGGTAATTTGCTTGATTTGTGGTAAATACCGTTACTGGATTATGCCAGCGTCGGTGTTTGTCTCGCACAGGCATTATTTCAGGCGTTAATGGTCTGTCGGGCGTTTGGCTTTGGCAGAATTCTGCAAGGTTCAAAGTCCGACCTTTGCGGAGTTCTGACAGAAGTCATGTGACCCGGCGGAATATTGACACTATAAAGCAGAAGACCGTGCGTAAACGGGGCTGAAATCCTGAAGTGGAAAGCCATTATCGAAGGACGTGAATTTCAACACTGTAAGTGTTAGCCCATCACTTTAATTTTATTAGTTTTCATTTTTTTCTGTTTGATTATGAAGCCAGAAGTGGCAGAAATAAAATGTTATTTTATTTTAACCCTAATAGGCTAGGTATTTGGAGTCAAAGCCAGAAGTGGCAAAAGGCTCTCGTCTATTTTATTTTTACAGAATTTGGCAGAATTATGTTTAGTTTAGACCTGAAGTGGCCACAGCTTTATTTTTATTTATAGAAATATATTTTCTTTTCATTAATGAAGAAGGCCCTGGTCTGTTTTATTTCTCTTCAGCGTTATGTCATGACCCCCCTCTCCCATCTTCCATCACCCCTCGCCCCCACCTCCTGCATACATCCACCATGTCTCCATATAAATTTTAGCTTAAAAGTAGCTTTGTACCCAGCAGTTATACCACAGGACCAGTAATTTCTCATTATAAATTTCGTATGCTAAAGCTAAAATAGCTCAGATTTTCTAGAATCTACCACACCCGATATCCAGGTAGTTTATTGAGCAAAGTATTATTCAAATCACTTGGATTATGATCCATTACATTGGTGAAACTCGAGAGCCTGAAGTGGGCAGAGTATTACGCAATGGAATGGTGCTGTACTCCACCCAATAGTGAGCTTGTATTACGTCCATCTCAAAATTTACCTCATGCTTAACAGAAGGCCCCACACGCCTCCAGTACCACCTTCTTCCCCATTCCAGGCGTATATTTTATTAAAAGCCTTAAAATGCTCTCAAGCATATACCATCACTTGATTTGTTATACTGAGCTGGCTGGAATGATCCCAACACGACTCATTTCAGACAGTTACAGTGTCACAGATTTTGTAGGTTATACTCCTTTTTGGCTAAGAATTTATATTATGTAGTAAAAATATACCATTACTTGCCATATAATTGGTTATTCGTAATTTTCCATTAACCCCTTAAATTGTTGGATTGTCTGTAATTAATTATGACCCTTGCCCATAATGTTTAATACCGTTTCCTTTGCTAATGCTGATAGGAAGTTTATACCTTCAAGTATTAACCATGGTGAAGACTGTAGGAAAGAGCTTGCATATATGGCTCTTTCCAGCTGGGTCCGCCATGGTTAATCAATGTAGGTACTAACCTCATTGTTTAGTGTTCCTGTTAGTTGTCCTTAGGAGGACACGGACCCCCTCTTAAAAGTAATGTAAAAATGTCCATGTAGCCCCTCTGTTTTACCCTGACTATATTTCTTGGAAAGCATCCATTCCACTTTGCTCAATATTCTCCCAAAACCCTGGGTGCCTATAAATAGACCTTTTTACTCTCATTTCATAAATATAAAAGGTTTGAATAAATAATATATGTTTGAGTAACTTCAGAGCCTGAAGAAGCCAGATTATGTCAGATATCTTTGTTTTACATCAGAGCCTGAAGAGGCCAGTATGTATGAAAAATCTTAACGACATCAGAGCCTGAAAGGGCCAGAATGTCTTGTATATCAAAACACTCAGTTTTGATGTTCAGGTGATATTAATATCACCATAGGTTTGATATAGATAGTTACTTAGGAAACAATTGTTTCATGGTGTCTCAGAGCCAAAAGTGGTTTTAAATTAATATACCCCTTGTATGAATGAGCATAAAAAATTCTTTCTCGTGTAGGAACAACGGTGAATGAGTTAGGGATCAGGAAGCCTAGTCAGCAGTCAGGTTTTCGCTATTCTGTTTGTCGTTTCTGAGTACCGTACTTTGTCCTTCATTAAAGTGAACCAGGGATTACTGATCGGAATTTGGAAGTTTTCCCCATCACGAAAAATTAGCTTTTTTTATATCCAGCCCAGCTTGATGTGTTGAGTGGCGTTGGGAAGATCTCACGCTATGGCTCTTCCCAACCGCACACAACACCTCAAGCTCCACTCTGCCTATATGTTTGTAAAACATATACCATATTGTGTGTCCACCACAGTTTGATCTGTTGGGTGGCGTTGGCAAGATCTCATGCTGTGGCTCTTTCCAGCGCCATACAAGACTGCAGGCTCCCATTAGTCGATACTTTTAGGAAGACACATACCCATATGGGGTATTCATTTCAACCCAGTTTGGTGTGTTGAATGTTGTTGGAAGGATCTCATTGTATGGCTCTTTCCGACTGCATGCAGCACCTCAAGCTCCACTTGCAAGTATTTTTAAAACACACTGTAATTTAAATACAGTGTTTTACCATCCGTGTAAATTACATTCTCTGCTGTGTGGCCCATCACCGGATTAACCCAGCACGCCTGTTTGTCCAATATTTATTCAATGGATTCATGCTATAGTTAGGAATCTATTGGAATAAATACCGCCACATTTATAAGTAAACTTGTGTCTTATTGGACACACCCCTTAGTCATCATGTGCAGTTCTGGAAGGAGTTGGAAAAGGGGCTCTTTCCAGCACTGTACAGCGTGATGGTAGTTAAATGTCGTGTCTGTGTTAAAATATTTTACTTAACACAATTGTTTGGGTTGTATACTCAAGGTAGTATACAGGCAGATAAGCTGAAGTGTTTTGCTTCAGGTGTATCTGGTAAAAGATTTTTATAGTCATTATTAAGCATATCTGCCACAGTTTAGAATATGAACACTATGAGCAGATAATGCATTCGCCTGCCTAGGGCATTAAATTGGTGTAATCTGGGATTGCACCAGTTTCGTAGTCGGGGTCTACAGGGATTGGAAGAGATTATCTTGATGATGAGACTTCTATAATGGGCTCATCCTCGGGATAATAACTATTATTCATCATCTATCAATATCACTTGGTGTGCATTTCATCTGCACCTCATCTACATGTTCACTTTCATGTCTCATCCTGTTAATGTTAAGTAAAATTCATGTTTTTTGTAACGTATCTGTCTATGTGAATGAGTGGCCTAGGTTTGTTTATAGTGTAAATAAAATTAAACGTTGATTAGAACTTCACTAAATTATTAAATTGACATTCTTTCATTTTTTTATTCAATTAACTGCAGACTTGGTCTACTGGTGTCGGTATCCTGACAGGGTCTTTGTTACTCGAGAGGCGTTGTTGAAAGCAAAAGAAAGTCCTATCATTCGGCCTGACACACAATGCTGGAATGACATACATTTCGCGCATGTAGTCTATTGCAGGGTTGACTGTCATCCTGAAGCTTGTTTGGTTATACTGAGATGTTAAAACTCAATCAATTTGTCCGTTAATTCAGAAATTACCCTTACTATCATTAAATCATTTAAGCAACTTCTATAATCTGAAGTCTCTTTCTTCTTTTGCTGGATTCAGGCCTAGAGCAACATTGGCCATGGTAGTTCTTGAGTAGATTTTGGGGAGGAAATATCTTATGTACCCATTTACAGTATTTACCCCAGTTATCTCCCTTCATCTGTTCAGGTATCTGCCAATTTGCTTTTTACCCATTGTTTGGGTTTTGCAAGGAATCTTGGTATTTAGTTTTCCTAAAACCCCATTTTATGGCGCAAAAAGTTTACTTTGTCATCTCATACCGGTAGATCTGTGGAGCAATCATGGCTTTGAATGACATCCATAAACTGTTCTTCAATGCTAGGTCTGGGCCACCGGTTTACCGTCACAATATGATAACTAGACTTTATGATTCTGGAGAATCATGGCTTTTCCCGACAACATTCCATGATTTTTTATGACCCTGGAGTGTCTGAAGAATTGTTTTTAATTGTATCGTTAAAGTATTTTTATTGATGTCTTGAGAAAAGTGGGTATAATAGTCTCAAATGACCCAGTGTGATAAAAGAACGTTTTGGCTAAATCATCATTGTTTGTGGAGAGGGTTAATATTAATATCAGCGTCTGAGAATCAGCGTCTAATGCAAATAGCCCATTGTATCTCAAATTTATCTAAAATTTCGATATTTGACGGTTTGTGGAGGGTTAATGAAGGCTTGCGAGAATAATTCTTCTGGGTTTATTTGTTCTTGAAAATCTGTAAGAACCTCTTGAAGATATCCACAGAAAATGTGAACTTTAAATTCTTAAGCATGTCATGTATAGTCCCTGTATCAATTATCTCCTATTAGACCACAGTTGTTATGCATTATTATGTCATTTTTTCACACCTTGTAGAGCTCACCTATCACATGTCTGTTAATAGCAGAAGTAAATTTCTCTCCAATTGGTTTTTCCCCGTAGGATTAATTTTATTTATTACAATGAAGATATCCATACATACAACGACAAACATGAAGTTATTACATTCGTAAATAGGAAGTGTTGTTTGTACATATGTGTAGATAAAATATACCCTGGGACGGAGAAGGGGAGTATAGCCGTCTTACAAACTAGTATATATCTAGCCCCACTGCCGGGGAAATCTTGGCGCCATGCACCACTGCATTTGATAACCGCCTTACAGAGTAGTAAATATACCTGCCCCCCTTCCCATGTTGGGGACCCCCACCTTTTATTGGAAGGTTCCTTAGGCACAACATAGCGTCAGTAAGATGGATATATACTGCCACGTCGCCACCCTGGGGCGGAGGAGGGGCAGTGTATAGCTGTTTTACAGACTAGTATATACCTGGACCCACTGTCGGGGAAATGCTATAGTGTCAACACTATTTGATATTATAAGTAACTGATCCCATTGTAGCTAACGTTATTTACTGCTTTCTTATCATGCAGTGGCGGGGCGCGGTGGCATTGTGGTAGCCGGTTCTCGTCAGATCACCGAAGTAAAGCAACGTTGAGCCTGGTTTATCATTGGATGGGTGGCCGTCTGAGCGATCAATTCGGACTCCCATGCTGTGTCCTTGGGCAAGGCACTTAACTCTGATTGTCCATATGGGGGCATGATGCCGCCATGTACTAAGGCGTACTGCACGTCGACGGTACGCATGTCTTCAACCAATCTAACCCTGCCTGTGCTGCAGTTCGGAGTTACGATGTTGGGAAGCTGGCAGCTGCTCGTCGTTGCTCGGTGGTTCTCTCCAGGTACTGTGGCTTCCTCCACCCGTAGAACTGTCACGGTCATGATTAGCCATTGTGCATAAGTATATGCCCTTAAACACCAATAAATAAATAATAAATGATACCATGCAGGGCAGTGTGGAATACGAGGTGAGGTGCACCTTTCAATGTGTGTTTGGTTGGAGAAAGAGGCAGGGAGGAGGTGGTAACCTTGGTAATTTTGTTTGGATAAATCGACCGCTGGCGTGGGACACCGTGGAATTGACCGATGAAGCGGGACACAGTGAGAGTGGAACTTATGGGCGGTTATTCTTGATAATAAATAACTAAACACTTACTTTTGAGTTCATACAAGGTGAGTATAGTAGTCTCAAATGAGAATGGCCAATATTTGTCTTGAAAACCTATGAGAGGCTTTTAGAGAAATCCTCGGAAAATACGAATTTTTAACCTTTTGAGGGGTATCGCTCTGTAATCAGCCCTAAACGGATTAATGCTTGGTTTTATGAATACCTTCATTACTTACAAAAATGATCCTCAGTGAATTTCACTTCCAATGAGGAAGGTTATGTTTATCACGCAGGTACACATTGGGTGTTATGGGTGCCTCAAAACAGCCCATTTTCTCAAAATGTCTATACTTTGCAGGCTCTGGAGGGTTAATAATTGCTTACCGGAATATTTTGTCCATGCAACTTGTAATGTCACTCAAAGACCTGCAAATGGTCAATTTTTCTTGAAAACGTGCTAGATTTTTTTTGAGAAATCCACAGAAAACGGGAATTTTAAGCTTTTGAGGGGTATATCTCCTTAACCAGTCGACAATGGGTTAAGACCTCGATTTTTGAATATCCTTACTACTTACAAAAATGTTTCTCTATCAGGTTTGCGTCCAGTAAAAGAAGTTACGTTTCTCTGTGGCATTTCCATTTGATGTTGTTAGTGTCCAAAAACAGACTATTTCTTCAAAATTTTTGACATTTAGCAGCCCATGGAGGGTTAACAAATACCTACCAGAATAATGTATGCAACTGGTAATGTGATACCAAGACCTATCAACGGCCATTTTCTCTTGAAACCCTACAAGATGTTCGTAAAGAAATCCAGGGAAAACGATTCTTAAGCTTTCGATGGGTATCCCTGTTGACCTCCCCAACAGGGGTTAACGCTTGGTTTTTTGAATACCCTTATTACTTACAAAAATGGTCCTCTGTGAATTCCACTTCCAACAAAGGTGATTATGTTTATCTCTCGTGTATACTTTGGGTGCTGTGCGTGTCCGAAAACAGCCCATATCAACAAAATTACGATGCTTGGCAGCTTGTAGATGGTTAATAAACGCTCACCGGAGTATTTTGTCCCTGCAACCTGTAATGTCACATAAAGACCTACGAATAGTCCATTTTTCTTGAACCCCTACAAGTTACTGTTAGGGAAATTCACAGAAAATGGGAATTTAAAGCTTTTAAGGGATACCTCTCTTAGCCTACCAAAAATGGGTTAAGACTTCGACTTTTGAATACCCTTACTACTTACAAAAATGTTTCTGTATAGATTGTACACTTGATAAAAGGAGGCGCTTTTCTTTGTGGTGTACCCATTGGGTGCTGTTGGTGTCCAAAAACAGTCCATTTTATCACAATTTTGACGTTGGGGAGCCCTGGGAGGGTTAACTAATGCTGACCGGAATATTTTGTCCATGCAACTTGTAATGTCGCACCAAGACCTGCGAATATCCGATTTTTTCTAGAAAACCTACACGATGTTTTTAGAGAAATCCACAGAAAATGGGAATTTTAAGATTTTAATGGGTATCTCTCTTTAACCAGCCCAAAATGGGTTAAGACGTCGAATTTTGAATACCCTTACCACTTTTAAAAATATTTTCCGATCAATTTTGCGTCCGAGTAATGAAGGCCACTTTCTCTGTGGTATACCGTTTGGGTGCTGTTGGCGTCCAAAAACAGCCCATTTTATCACAATTTTGAATTTTAGCAGCCCGTGGAGGGTTAACAAATGCTCACCGCAGTATTTTGTCCATGCAACTTCTATTGTCATATCAAGGCCTGGGAGTGACAATTTTTTCTTGAAAATCTACAAGACTCGTTTAGAGAAATCCACGGAATACCTGAATTTTTTAGCTTTATGAGGGTATTGCTGTTTAACCAGCCCAAAACGGGTTAACGCTTGGTTTTTTGTACACCCTTACTACTTACAAAAATGATCTTCGGTGAATTCCACTTCCAATAAAGGATGTTATGTTTATCTCTCGTGTATCGTTTGGGTTCTCTGGGGGCCTCAAACTGGCCCATTTCATCAAAATTTCGATGTTTGGCAGTCTGTGGAGGGTTACCATATGCATCGCCAGATATGTCATGTGTATCAAAGGTCGTGGCTCAGACAGGTCTATCAATGATGAAGGTTTAAAAAAAATCTACAAGACGTGTTTCGAGAAAGTGCCGATAAACCCCAATTTTGACAGTTTTTGCCAATTCTGATGAAATAAGGGTTAAAACGAAAATTCCGCGTCGGGACATTTTTAGATTTTGTACCCCTCTATGAGTGTGCAAAATTTTGTGAAAATCGGTCCGAAAATGGCTTCGGAATCTTGCGGACAAAATGTGTGGAAAAAAAAAAACAAAAAACAAAAAAAAACTAGACTTTATGATTCTGGAGAATCATGGCTTTTCCCGATTAGATTCCATGATTTTTCTTGACCCCACAGTGTCTGATGAATTGTTTTTAACTGTCTCACTAAAGTTCCTTCATTGATGTTATGAGAAAGGTGAGTATAGTAGTCTCAAATGACTCGGTTTGGGTTTGATAAAAAAATGTTTAGGTAAAACCCATCATTAATGGTAGAATGGATTAATGCCAATATCAGTGTTTCTCTATCAGTTTTGCGTCCAGAAAAAGAAGTTACGTTTCTCTGTGGCATTTCCATTTGATGTTGTTGGTGTCCAAAAACAGACTATTTCCTCAATTTGTTTTTACATTTAGCTGTCCATGAAGGGTTAACAAATGCCTACCAGAATAATTAATCCATGCAACTGGTCATATGACACCAAGACCTATCAACGGCCATTTTCTCTTGAAAACCCCACAAAATGTTTGTAGAATCCAGGGAAAACGATTTTTTAAGCTTTTGATAGGTATCCCTGTTAACCTCCCCAACAGGGGTTAACGCTTGGCTTTTTGAATACCCTTATTACTTACAAAAATGGTCCTCTGTGAATTCCACTTCAAACAAAGGAGATTATGTTTATCTCTCATGCATACATTAGGTGTCGTGCGTGTCTGAAAACAGTCCCATGTTAACAACATTACGATGCTTTGCAGCTTGTAGATGATTAAAAAAACGCTCACCAGAGTATTTTGTCCATGCAACTTGTAATGTCACATAAAGCCCAACGAATAGTCAATTTGTCTTGAAACCCTACAAGTTACAGTTAGGAAAATTCACAGAAAATGGGAATTTAAAGCTTTCAAGGGATATCTCCCTTTAGCCTGCCCAAAATGGGTTAAGACGTCGACTTTTGAATACCCTTACTACTTACAAAAATGTTTCTGTATAAATTGTACGCGCGATAAAAGAAGGCACTTTTCTTTGTGGTGTACCCTTTGGGTGCTGTTGGTGTGCAAAAAGAGCCCATTTTATCGCAATTTTGACCTTCAGCAGCCCGGGGAGGGTTAACTAATGCTGACCGGAATATTTTGTTCATGCGACTTGTAATGTCACACCAAGACCTGCAAATAGCCGATTTTTCTTGAAAACCTACAATATGTTGTTAGAGAAATCCACAGAAAACGTGTATTTTAAGATTTTAATGGGTATCTCTCTTTAACCAGCCCAAAATGGGTTAAGACGTCAAATTTTGAATACCCTTACCACTTTCAAAAATATTTTCCGATCAATTTTGCGTCCGATAAATGAAGGCCCCTTTTTCTGTGGTATATCGTTTGGGTGCTGTTGGTGTCTAAAAACAGCCCATTTTATCACAATTTTTACGTTTAGCAGTTCGGGGAGGGTTAACTAATGCTGATCGGAATATTTTATCCATGCAACTTGTAATGTCACACCAAGACCTGAGAGTGACCAATTTTTCTTGAAAATCTACAGGACTCGTTTAGAGAAATCCACGGAAAACATGAAGTTTTGAGCTTTTTTGGGGTATTGCTGTTTAACCAGCCCAAAACGGGTTAACACTTGGTTTTATGAACACCCTCATTACTTACAAAAATGATCCTCGGTGAATTCCACTTCCAATAAAGGAAGTTATGTTTACCTCTCGGGTATCGTTTGGGTGTTGTGGGGGTCTGAAACAGGCCCATTTCATCAAAATTTCGATGTTTGGCAGCCTGCGGAGGGTTACCATATGCATCGCCTAATATGCCGCGTGTATCAAAGGTTGTGTCATAGGCAGGTCTAGTAATGATGGATGTTTAAAAAAAATCGTAAAGACGTGTTTCGAGAAAGTGCCGATAAACTCCAATTTTGGCAGTTTTTTGCCAATTCTGGCGAAATAAGGGTTAAATCGAAAATTCCGCTTTGGTAGATTTTTAGATTTTTTGCCACTCTATGCGTGTGCCAAATTGTGTGAAAATCGGTTCGAAAATGGCTTCTGAATCGTACGGACAAAAATGTGTGGAAAAAAAAAAAAAAAAAAAACCCAACCCCCCCCCCCCCCCCAAAAAAAAAAAAAAATAATAATCCGTACAAAAACAATAGTCTTTTCCAGAGGGAAAAGCCTAAAAAAAACAAAAAAAAACAAAAACAACTAGACTTTATGATTCTGGAGAATCATGGCTTTTCCCGATGAGATTCCTTGATTTTTCATGCCCCCACAGTGTCTGATGAATTGTTTTTAACTGTCTCACTGAAGTTCTTTCATTGATGTTATGAGAAAGGTGATTATAGTAGTCTCAAATGACTCAGTTTTATAAAAAAATTGTTTAGGTAAAAACCATCATTTATGGTAGAGTGGGTTAATATCAATATCGTCGTCCCACAAGTTAATGACCGACAAAAGGAGTTATGTTTGTTTGACACATACCCTTTGAGTGCTCTGTCTATTTGAAAATGGTCAATTTTATCTCAAATGTATCCAAAATATTGATGTCTGGCCAATTGTAGAGGGTTAACATGTGCTAACAGGCATATTTATTCATGCAACTTGCAATTTCAAACCAAAAAGTGCGAATGGCCATTTTTACTTAAAATCTATGATGTTTTCAGAGAAATCCATGCGCATGCGCTCTTTTCGAATTCGACGTGACGAAATGCGAAATTCGTACCGCTCTTCATGGAAAGTGATGCCGCAACTATCCATGAACAACGAGTGAAAAGTTCATGGAAATCTGCGTAGAATTGGTTGGGATATAGCGTTTTGAAGAGAGGAGGTAACTGTTTGAATTTGGTCCTTCCTTTTCAAGCCAGTTCGAAAAAAGACGCCGTGAATGGACGCAGACTCCATTAGAGCCCCCCCCCCCCCCCCCCCCCCCTCTCTGTAAATGGAAGTTGCTTCTTTAAGACCGCCACCCAGGGATCCCAACACAACCTTTAAACCTAAGAGAATCGTCAGAAGTTTAAAATGAAAAGAAATTGGCGGTGATTGGGTTTCTGGCAGGCAGGAAAAGATTGACGAAGATTTGCATTTTGGACATTAAAATATCACTTCTGACATACACGAACCGTGTCCAGACCGCTGGAGGCAGCGACTTGAAATTTTCAGAACTTGTTCTACGAACCCTGGCCGACATTTTGGGATCTGTTTGGAGCGTCCGAGCCGCCTGGAAAACACCACGCATCGCTTGGAAGGAGAGAGTACTATTCGTCCTGACTCTATCAGTTCAGAATGGAAATGGGCAGTGTTGTAGACGACTGTGGAGCTGCGATTGAGCTTAAAGTCCCAGGTTTCGGTGCGGGGGGGGGGGGGGGGGGGTGTATCCTGACACTATCTTTAAACCTTAGATAATCGGAAGAAGTTGCAGTGAAAAGAAATCGGCGGTGAGCAGGTGTTTTGGCAGGAAACGATTAACGAAAATTTGCCAATTTGACATTAAAATTGCACTTCACACAAACACGAACCGTGTCCAGACCGCCGAAGGCAGCGACTTCTAATTTTCAGAACATGTTCTACGCACCCTGGCCGACATTTTGGCATCTGTTGCAAGTGTCGAGACCGTGTGGAGAACACCACGCATCGCGTGGAAAGTGAGAGTACTATTCGTCCCGACTCTATCTGTTTGGAATGGAATTGGGCACTATTGTAGACTACTGTAGAGCAGCGATTGAGCATAAAATCGGAGTTTTTTGTGCCAAATTACCTAACCGGCTCCAAGGTATGATCTTTCGTCTGTACATCGCCCAGATCGTCTGAAGTTTATACCGTTACTATACGTTGAAGTAGCCTTTTGTCATTTCGCCACTTTCGACCCAGATTTGAGGGTACCTTCCTTCAGCGAAATCTAGCCATGCTCACAACCACGCCCTCTCCCCGTCGGCCCGGGTGCTTCTAAAGATAGAAAGGTCAATGGGGAGGGGCCCGTTAGCAAACAAACGGGGGCAGGTGTAGTTGGTGAAAAACAGCAGGAGGGGGGGGGGGCTGCACGTGGCATAGGTAAAAGAAACAATAGGGGGCAGGTTCCTAGGCAAAAAAAAAAACAGCAGGAAGGGGGGGGGGGGGGTGGGGGCAGATGTCCCCGCTAATTAATTTTAATAACAGGCAGGTGTTCATGGGGCAGGCCCACTGCTCGGTGTTCCAAATTTTCTATGGTACTTGGCCTTGACGGAAACAACACTTCAACAAGAAACAACGGGAAACCTATTTGCAGTAAAGCTGCAAATATAAACATGATTTTAGGACCATTCCATGGACAGTTTAAAGCCTACTGCGATATCAGTGTTTATTATTCTCGAACTTTCACTGCATCACTGCAGTATTTCACCCAAGTCGAGTTTTGACGTCATGCAAGTTTGACGGACATGCTTTCAATTTTGTTATTGACAACAACATATTTATAATTTCGTGATTACTGATCGGAATTTTGAAAACGACACATGCAATCGCGAAAGAGTTTTCTGAAAAACACGATTCTGCAAAAGGTTTTAGTGAAATTTGATTTTTTTTTTATTTTCAATTTCGATGGCTCTTGTCGAAAAGGTGTTAATCACTGATCGTCCCAAACGAGATCAAAGACTGACGCTGTATATTAATAACACACAGAGAATCTTCTAAGAATATACACGCGCAATCCTAAAATGAAATAAATCAAGTTTTTTTCAGGTTTTACGAGAGAAATATGTCCAATTGTATCATTGAATCATGTTTAGGTATATGTGGGCGAGACATTTTCTATACGGACAAAATACAGACTAAATAAAATATTTGCCATTATTTTCCGCAGACGTATTTTTGTCTTTGCTTCTTGGGGAAATCCATGCTGCTAAATACAACGAAGGAGTGTTATCTAATGAGGTCAGAACCGTCAGGTGGTCGGGTCCGACACCGCATCTCGAAGTAGATTTAGTGGGGGTGTCGATTTTACAAGTAATGTAGGCAGCGTACACCGCATGGGCTGTCTGTCTTTAATCCTATAAACAGGGTTAAGGCTTGGCTTTTTGAATACCCTTATTTATTTATTTATTTATTTATTTATTTATTTATTTATTTATTTATTGGTGTTTAAGGTCACATACTAAGGCTTATGCACAATGGCTAATCGTGACCGTGACAGTTTTATAGGTGGAGGAAGCCGGAGTACACGGAGAGAACCACGAAGCAACGACGAGCAACTGTCAGCTCCTCAACATTCTAACTCTGTTCAAGCTCCGCTCAAGCAAGGTTACAGAGGGTGAAGACATATGTTCCATCGACGTGCAGTATGCCTTAGTACACGGCGTCATCGTGCCCCCATGTCGGCAACCGGGCTAAAGTGCCTTGCCCAAGGACACAACGTGAGTCGTCCCGGACGGGGATCGGACTCGGGACCTCTAGCATAGAAGAACAAGTCTACCACTGAGCCACCACGCTCCCTTGAATACCCTTAACACTATCATACATTATCCCTCATGAATTCTGAGTCTGATAAAAGAGGTTATGTTTACCTATTACATACCCATTTGCTGCCCGAAAACAGCCGATTTTATCAAAATTTTGACGTTTAGCAGCCTGTAGCGGGATTAACAAACGACTAGCGGAATATTCTATCTATGCACTTTGTAAGACCTGCCAATGTCCAATTGTTCTTGAAAATCGCCAACAAGCAGTTAGCGAAATCCACAGAAAATGTAAATTTTAAGCTTTTAAGGGGCACCCCTACTTATCCAGTCTAAAATAGGTTAAGTTTCATTCTTTTAAACACCCTTACTACTTACAAAACTGATCCTCTGTGAATTCTACGCGAGTAAAAGAAGTTATATTTCTCTGTTACATATCCATTGGGTGCTCTTGGTGTCTGAAAACAATCCATTTTATCAACATTTTGATGTTTAGCAGCTCGTGGAGAGTTAACGAATGCTCAACGGAATATTTTGTCCATGTAACTTGTAATGTCACATGAAGACCCGTGAATGGCCATTTTTTCTTGAAATCTACAAGATGTTTTTAAAGAAATCCAGGGAAAACATGAAATTTTAAGTCTTTGATGGGTACCGCTGTTTAACCAGCCCAAAACGGGTTAAGACCAGCACTAAATGTGTTAATGCTTGGTCTGATGAATTCCACTTCCAAAGAAGGAGGTTATGGTTATCTCGCAGGTACACATTGCGTGCAATGGGTGCCCAAGAACAGTCCATTTTCTCAAAATTTCTATGCTTTGCATCTCTGGAGAGTTAACAAACGCTTACCGGAATATTTTGTCTATGTAACTTGTAATGTCACTCCAAGACCTGCAAATGGTCAATTTTTCTTGAATACTTACTAGATTTTTTGGAGAAATCCACAGAAAACTGGAATTTCAAGCTTTTAAGGGGTACATCTTAACCAGGCGAAAATGGGTTAAGACCTCGATTTTTTGAATACCCTTACTACTTACTAAATTTTTCTCTGTCAGTTTTGCATCCGGTAAAAGAAGTTATGTATCTCTGTGGCATTCCCATTTGTTGTTGTTGGTGTCCAAAAACAAACTATTTTTTCAAAATGTTGACATTTAGCAGCCCATGGAGGGTTAACAAATGCTTACTGGAATATTTTATCCATGCAACCGGTAATGTGACTCCAAGACCTATCAATGGCCATTTTCTGTTGAAAACTTACAAGATGTTTGTAACGAAATCCACGGAAAACATAATTTTTTTTTAGCTTTTGATGGGTATCGCTAATAACAACCCCAAAAGGGGTTAACGCTTGGGTTTTTGAATACCCTTATTACTTACAAAAATGGTCCTCAGTGAATTCCACTTCCAACAAAGGAGATTATGTGTAACTCTCGGACATACATTGCGTGCTGTGTGTGTCCGAAAACAGCCCATTTCAACAAAATTATGATGCTTGGCATTCTGTAGAGGGTTAATAAACGCTCAGCGGAATATTTTGTCCATGCCACTTGTAATGTCACACAAAGACCTGCAAGTAGTCAATTTTTCTTGAAAACCTATGGAATGTATTTAGAGAAATCCACAGAAAATGGGAATTTTTAGATTTTAAGGGGTCTCTTTCTTTAGCCTGCCCAAAATGGGTTAAGACTTCGTTTTTTGAATACCCTTACAAAAATGTTTCCCTATAGATTGTGCGCTCGATGAAAGAAATCACTTTTCTTTGTGGCGTACCCGTTGGGTGCCGTTGGCGTCCAAAAACAGCCCAGTTTATCACAATTTTGTCTTTTAGCAGCCCATGGAGGGTTAACAAATGCTCACCGAAGTATTTTGTCCATGCAATTTCTATTGTCACATCAAGGCCTGGGAGTGACAATTTTGTCATGAAAATCTACAAGACTCGTTTAGAGAAATCCACGGAAAACCTGAATTTTTTTAGCTTTTTGGGGGTATTGCTGTTTAACCAGCCCAAAACGGGTTAATGCTTGGTTTTTTGAACACCATTATTACTTACAAAAATGATCTGCGGTGAATTCCACTTCAAATAAAGGAACTTATGTTTATCTATCTTTTATCGTTTGGGTGCTCTGGGGGCCTGAAACCGGCCCATTTCATCAAAATTTCGATGTTTGGCAGCCTGTGGAGGGTTACCATATACATCGCCTAATATGTCGTGTGTATCAAAGGTCGTGACATGGGCAGGTCTAGAAATGATGAATGTTTAAAAAAAATCCTAAAGACGTGTTTCGAGAAAGTGCCGATAAACCCCAATTTTGGCAGTTTTTTGCCAATTCTGGCGAAATAAGGGTTAAATCGAAAATTCCGCTTCGGTACATTTTTAGATTTTTTGCCCCTCTATGCGTGTGCCAAATTGTGTGAAAATCGGTTCGAAAATGGCTTCTGAATCGTACGGACAAAAATGTGTGGAAAAAAAAACAAAAAAAAAACTAGACTTTATGATTCTGGAGAATCATGGCTTTTCCCGATGAGATTCCATGATTCTTCATGACCCCACAGTGTCTGATGAATTGTTTTTAACTGTCTCACTGAAGTTCCTTCGTTGATGTTATGAGAAAGATGAGTATAGTAGTCTCAAATGACTCAGTTTGATAAGAAAATTGTTTAGGTAAAAACCATTCATTAACGGTGGAGTGGGTTAATATCAATATCGTCGTCCGACAAGTGAATGACCCACAAAAGGAGTTATGTTTGTTTCACACATACCCACCTAGCGCTGTGTCTATTTGAAAATGGTCCATTTTATCTCAAATGTATCCAAAATATTGATGTCTGGCAGCTTGTAGAGGGTTAAGAAGTGCTAACAGGAATATTTTTCCATACAACTTGTAGGCCGAATGTCACACTAAGAACTGCAAATGGCCATTTTTTCTTTAAAATCTTCCAAGATGTTTTCAGAGAAATCCCTGCGCATAGGCTCTTTTCCAATTCGACGTGACGAAATGTGAAATTCATGTCGCTCTTCATGGAAGGTGATGCCACAACTATTCATGAACAAGGAGTGAAAATTTCATGGAAATCTGCCTAGCATTGGCTGAGATATGGTGTTTTGGAGAGTGGAGGTAATTGTTTGAATTTGGTCCTTCGTTTTCAAGGCAGTTCGAAAAAAGACGTCGGGAATGGGAGCAGAATCCTTCAGTGCCTCCTCGCTGGAGTAAGTCCACTTAAATGTTACAATTGTGTGTGACTGGTGGAGAGTTGACTGTAAATGGAAGTTGCTTCTTTAAGACAGCTACCCAGGGAACCCAACACAATCTTTAAACCTACGAGAATCTCAGAAGTTTAAAGTCAAGAGAAATTGGCGGTGATTGGGTTTCTGGCAGGCAGGAAAAGATTGACGAAGATTTGTATATTGGACATTAAAATAGCACTTCTGACATACAAGAACGGTGTTCAAACCGCTTGAGGCAGCGACTTGAAATTTTCAGAACTTGTTCTACGAACCCTGGCCGACATTTTGGGATCTGTTTGGAGTGTCCGGACCGCGTGGAAAACACCACGCATCGCTTGGAATGTGAGAGTACTATTCGTCCCGACTCTTTCAGTTTAGAATGGACACGTGCAGTGTTGTAGACGACTGTAGAGCTGCGATTGAGCATAACGTCCCAGGTTTCGGTGCCACATTGCCTAACCAGCTCCAAAAGAGCGGCGGGGGAGGGGTATCCTGACACTATCTTTAAAACTTAGATAATCGTCAGAAGTTGAAGTGAAAAGAAATCGGCGGTGAGTAGGTTTTTTGGCGGGAAACGATTAACGAAAATTTGCCAATTAGACATTAAAATTGCACTTCTCACAAACATGAACCGTGTCTAGACCGCTGAAGGCAGCGACTTCTAATTTTCAGAACTTGTTCTACGCACCCTGGCCAACAGTTTGGCATCTGTTGCGAGTGTCGAGACCGCGTGAAGAACACCACGCATCGCGTGGAAAGTGAGAGTACTATTCGTCCCGACTCTTATCAGTTTGGAATGGACTTGGGAACTGTTGTAGACTACTGTAGAGCAGCGATTGAGCATAAAGTCGGAGTTTTTTGTGCCAAATTGCCTAACCGGCTCCAAGGTGTTATTTTTCGTCTGTACATCGCCCAGATCGCCTGTAGTTTATACCGTCACCATACGTTGACGTAGCCTTTTGTCATTTTCGCCACTTTCGACCCAGATTTGAGGGTACCTTCCTTCAACCCCATTTTATAGCAAAATCTAGCCATGCTCCCAACAGCGCCCTCTCCCCGTCGGCCCGGGTGCTTCTAAAAATAGAAAGGTCAATGGGGAGGGGCCCGTTAGCAAACAAACGGGGGCAGGGCAGGTGTACTTGGTGAACAAACAGTTGTGTGAACATCCCCAGAAGTGAAAACCTTTGCTCAGTGGCTGTAATCAAGATGTTAATTTAGACTCCCATTACGGCCAAGATACTACAGAATGCAAATGGGTGGGTGGCGGGCATCATCACTGGATCTAATGTTGTATTTCATGTTTTCTTTTTTTCTTTATATTCTATTTATTTTTTTTATCTCTCTCTCTCTCTCTCTCTCTCTCTTCTCTCTCTCTCTTTCTCTCTCTCTCTTTCTCTCAGTTTAATTTGTGTTTGTCTATAATGTTTATAATATTTAGATTTTGCTAGATTCTGTTATTTATGGAATACGTTCTGCCATATTGTAAATTATTAGTCACTGTACAGGAACGGAGGGGCTTCTAAGTGGTAAGCACTTGTCCTCCAATCCTGATTTGCATTGTCAAATGGCAAATAAAATATGTTTAATCTAATCTAACAGTAGGAGGGGAGGGGCATGTGTCCTAGGTAAAAAAAACAGCAGGGGGCAGGTGTCCTAGGTAAAATAAACAGCATATGGGGGGGGGGGGGCGGATGGCCCCGCTAATTAATTTTAATAGGAGGCATTTGTTCATGGGGCAGGTGTCCTATCCCACTGCCCAGTATTCAAATTTTCTATGGTACTTGGCCTTGACGGAAATAACATTTCAACAAGAAACAACGGGAAACCTATTTGCAATAAAGCTGCAAATATAAACTTGATTTTAGGACCATTCCATGGACATTTTAAAGCCTACTGCGATATCAGCGTTTCTTACTCTCGTCCTTTCACTACACCGCAGTATTTAACCCGAGTCGAGTTCTGACGTCATGCAAGTTTGACCGACATGCTTTCAATTCTGTTATTGACAACAACATATTTATAATTTCGTGCTTACTGATCCGAATTTTGAAAACGACACACGCAATCGCGAAAGCGTTTTCTGAAAAACACGATTCTGCAAAAGGTTTTAGTGAAATTTGATTATTTTTTTTTTTTTCAATTTCGATGGCTCTTGTTGAAAAGGTGCTAATCACTGATCGTCCCAAAAGAGATCAAAGACACGCCGTAGTTTAATAACAGACAGAGATTCTTCTAAGAATATACATGCGCAATCCTAAAATGCAATAAATCAAGTGTTTTTTCACGTTTTATGAGAGAAATATGTCCAATTGTATCATTGAATCATTTTTAGGTATATATGGGTGAGAAATTTTCTATACGGACAAAATACAGGCTAAATAAAATATTTGCCATTATTTTCTGCAGACGTATTTTTGTCTTTGCTTCTTGGGGAAATCCATGCTGCTAAATACAACGAAGGTGTGTTATTTGATGTGGTCAGAACCGTCAGGTGGTCGGGTCCGAAACCGCGCCTCGCAGAAGATTTAGTGGGGGGTGTCGATTTTACAAGTAATGTAGGCAGCGTACACGGCATGGGCTGTCTGTCTTTAATCCTATAAACAGGGTTATGGCTTGGTTTTTGAATACCCTTATTTATTTATTTATTTATTTATTTATTTATTTATTTATTTATTTATTTATTTATTTATTTATTGTTTGTTTGTTTATTGGTGTTTAAGGTCACATACTTATGCACAATGGCTAATCGTGGCCGTGACAGTTTTAAAGGTGGAGGAAGCCGGAGTACACGGAGAGAACCACCAAGCATCGACGAGCAACTGTCAGCTCCTCAACATTCTAACTCTGTTCAAGCTCCGCTCAAGCAGGGTTACAGAGGGTGAAGACATATGTACCATCGACGTGCAGTATGCCTTAGTACACGGCGTCATCGTGCCCCCATGTCGGCAACCGGGCTAAAGTGCCTTGCCCAAGGACACAACGTGAGTCGTCCCGGACGGGGATAGGACTCGGGACCTCTAGCATAGAAGTACAACAGTCTACCACTGAGCCACTGTGCTCCCTTGAATACCCTTAATACTATCATACATTATCCCTCATGAATTCTGAATCTGATAAAAGAGGTTATGTTTACCTATTACATACCCATTTGCTGCCCGAAAACAGCCGATTTTATAAAATTTTGACGTTTAGCAGCCTGTAGCGGGATTAACAAACGACTAGTGGAATATTCTATCTATGCAATTTGTAAGACCTGCCAATGTCCAATTGTTCTTGAAAATCGCCAACAAGCAGTTAGCGAAATCCACAGAAAATGTAAATTTTAAGCTTTTAAGGGGTATCTCTCCTTATCCAGTCTAAAATAGGTTAAGTTTCATTCTTTTAAATACCCTTACTACTTACAAAACTGATCCTCTGTGAATTTTACGCGCAGTAAAAGAAGTTATATTTCTCTGTTACATATCCATTGGGTGCTCTTGGTGTCTGAAAACAATCCATTTTATCAACATTTTGATGTTTAGCAGCTCGTGGAGAGTTAACGAATGATCAACGGAATATTTTGTCCATGTAACTTGTAATGTCACATGAAGACCCGTGAATGGCCATTTTTTCTTGAAATCTACAAGATGTTTTTCAAGAAATCCAGGGAAAGCAATAAATTTTAAGTCTTTGATGGGTACCGCTGTTTAACCAGCCCAAAACGGGTAAAAACCAACCCTAAATCGGTTAATGCTTGGTCTGATGAATTCCACTTCCAAAGAAGGAGGTTATGTTTATCTCGCAGGTACACATTGCGTGCAATGGGTGCCCAAGGACAGTCCATTTTCTCAAAATTTCTATGCTTTGCAGCCTCTGGAGAGTTAACTAACGCTTTCCGGAATATTTTGTCTATGTAACTTGTAAAGTCACTCCAAGACCTGCAAATGGTCAATTTTTCTTGAATACTTACTAGATTTTTTGGAGAAATCCACAGAAAACTGGAATTTTAAGCTTTTAAGGGGTACATCTTAACCAGGCGAAAATGGGTTAAGACCTCGATTTTTTGAATACCCTTACTACTTACTAAATTTTTCTCTGTCAGTTTTGCATCCGGTAAAAGAAGTTATGTATCTCTGTGGCATTCCCATTTGTTGTTGTTGGTGTCCAAAAACAGACTATTTTTTCAAAATGTTGACATTTAGCAGCCGATGGAGGGTTAACAAATGCTTACTGGAATATTTTATCCATGCAACCGGTAATGTGACTCCAAGACCTATCAATGGCCATTTTCTGTTGAAAACTTACAAGATGTTTGTAACGAAATCCACGGAAAACATGATTTTTTTTAGCTTTTGATGGTATCGCTAATAACCACCCCAAAAGGGGTTAACGCTTGGGTTTTTGAATACCCTTATTACTTACAAAAATGGTCCTCAGTGAATTCCACTTCCAACAAAGGAGATTATGTGTATCTCTCGGACATACATTGCGTGGTGTGTGTGTCCGAAAACAGCCCATTTCAACAAAATTATGATGCTTGGCATTCTGTAGACGGTTAATAAACGCTCAGCGGAATATTTTGTCCACGCCACTTGTAATGTCCCACAAAGACCTGCAAGTAGTCAATTTTTCTTGAAAACCTATGGAATGTATTTAGAGAAATCCACAGAAAATGGGAATTTTTAGATTTTAAGGGGTCTCTTTCTTTAGCCTGCCCAAAATGGGTTAAGACTTCGTTTTTTGAATACCCTTACTACTTACAAAAATGTTTCCCTATAGATTGTGCGCTCTATAAAAGAAATCTCTTTTCTTTGTGGCGTACCCGTTGGGTGCCGTTGGCGTCCAAAAACAGCCCATTTTATCACTATTTTGACTTTTAGCAGCCCGTGGAGGGTTAACAAATGCTCACCGAAGTATTTTGTCCATGCAACTTCTATTGTCACATGAAGGCCTGGGAGTGACAATTTTTTCATGAAAATCTACAAGACTCGTTTAGAGAAATCCACGGAAAACCTGAATTTTTGAGCTTTTTGGGGGTATTGCTGTTTAACCAACCCAAAACTGGTTAATGCTTGGTTTTTTGAACACCATTATTACTTACAAAAATGATCTCCGGTGAATTCCACTTCCAATAAAGGAAGTTATGTTTACCTCTCGGGTATCGTTTGGGTGCTCTGGGGGCCTGAAACCAGCCCATTTTATCAAAATTTCGATGTTTGGCAGTCTGTGGAGGGTTACCATATGCATCGCCTGATATGTCATGTGTATCAAAGGTCGTGGCACAGACAAGTCTATCAATGATGAAAGTTTAAAAAAAATCTACAAGACGTGTTTCGAGAAAGTGCCGATAAACCCCAATTTTGGCATTTTTTTGCCAATTCTGACGAAATAAGGGTTAAATCGAAAATTCCGCTTTGGTACATTTTTAGATTTTGTGCCCCTCTATGCGTGTGCAAAATTTCGTGAAAATCGGTTCGAAAATGGCTTCTGAATCGTACGGACAAAATGTGTGGAAAAAAAAAAAAAAAAAAAAAAACCCAAAAAAAAAAATTAAAAAAAAAAATAATAATCCGTAGAAAAACAATAGTCTTTTCCAGAGGGAAAAGCCTAAAAAAAAAAAAAAAAAAAAAAAAAAATAATCATCCGTACAAAAACAATAGTCTTTTCCAGAGGGAAAAGCCTAAAAAAAAAAAAATAATAATCCGTAGAAAAACAGTCTTTTCCAGAGGGAAAAGCCTAAAAAAAAGCTAGAGTTATTTCATTATAGATTTTAAATCTCAATTCGAAAAGTTTATTAAAGTATTTTATCATGAAGTAGCATTCATTTTTTTTTCTGTTTTTTTTTCTATTTTTTTTTGTCATTAAAGAAAAAAATAAACAAAAAAAATATATATATAATAAGAGAAGTTTAACAATTCACAAAAAATTATTGAAAAATTAAATAAAATTTTTGAAAATTAAAATAAATATTATACATACATATTAAATAAGAATTTTAACACATAGAAAAATGTCAGAAACAAAAAAAGCATACCACGGAAAAAAAAAAAAAAATTTCTACCAAATCGGAGTTGAAAAAGTAATGTAGAAACCTAGGAATTAAAAATTTTAACCGTTACAAAACCAAAGAACAATTGATCGAAGCCATGTGCGAGGAGACTTGTGATCTATCACTGGTGAAAATTACAAACCAAAGTGCATCAGTCGTTGAAATTGAAAGGTGTCAAATACATGAAAAAAAGGCGAATGCATAAGTCATTTGCTCGATGGAAAGGGAATGGATGAAAGATCTGCGGAAGTGACAAAAACAACTTGAATCATGAAAAAAAGGATGAGAAGATAGCGACGACAAAAAAACAACGTCAACAAACGACCGCAGAGAAAACTAAGAAGAAGAAGACCGTTAAATGAAAAGTGGTAGAACAGCAGATGGTTTCGAAAGAGAATAATAAAAAAATGAAAGGCGATGCGGTTCGAGATGACGATTTGTTAGAAAAAAAAATGATGGATGCAATCAAGATTGCGGTGAATGAAAAAAAGGATCTCGGTGCTATAATGGATGTTGTGCTGGAAATGTCGAAAAAGTGATCATCGATTTTGATAGAACAAGATGAAGCCACCAAAGGATGGTTTAAAACTTTCGTTGTGAAGTCCGGTCTCATGAAAAAAATCGATCCCGAATGGTTCATGGAAAGGGTGACGGACAGAGTGTTGAACGTAATTCAAAAACATCTAGGTAAGGGTTTAAAAATAAAAATGATCTTGTATTGTCTGATGAAAAAGGTTAACCCGAAAAAGAGTGAGATCCTGGAACGATATGCCTTTTTCCTATCTAAAAACGAGATTGTGTTCAGAAATGACGAATTAGTTGACGTTTATAAAGTGATGACAGACATGATAATGGAATCTATGGCTACTTTTCAAAACAAGGGAAGTAATTGGACGTTCGAGAAGATATTAACTCTCGAGGTTAACGTGGATAGACACGATCCTTTGAAAGCATCTTCCTACATAAAATTACCTTATTTCATATTTAAAAAACAAGCCGTGATCAACGTGAAAAATGAAGATGATAATGAGTGTTTCAAATGGGCGATCACATCGGCCTTGTATCCCATAGAAAAGCACGCTCAGAGAGTTTATAAGTTCTCAGAGACTTGTAAAAATCTCGTTTGGACGGGAGTGTCTTTCCCGACGCGGTTAAAAGATATCGGAGATTTCGAAAAGCTAAATCCCACCGTGGCCATGAACGTTTTGGGATATGAGGGAGACGTTCAAAAAGGAGTAGTCTATCCTCTCAGACTGACTTCGCACAAAGAGAGAGAAAAGATTGTTAATTTGTTATTAATTTCAGAGGGTGACAATCAACATTATTGCTGGATCAAAGACATGAGCAGATTGTTGTCGAAACAGATTAGTAATCATAAGTGTGGGAGATTTTTCTGTTTTAACTGAATGAATTCGTTCCATAATCAAGAATCCATGAGGCGTTATCAGGAATATTGCATCGAAAAGCAAAAAGTTGCCGTCAAAATGCCTAAACCTAAACCTAACACTTACATGGATTTTCGCAACTACAGAAAAAGATTAGAACCACCATTTGTCATCTACACCGATTTCGAATGTTTCACCATGAAAATAAATTCTTGCCAGCCTGATGGGTGTAGGAGTTATGGTGAAAAATATCAGAAGCACGTACCTTCGGGATATTGTTATTGTGTGAAATGTTCTTTCGATGATCGAGAATCGTCGGGTCCATTCGTCTATACCAAACGTTCAGCCAAAAGAAAAGAATCTAAGTTACGATATTCGCATTTTCATGACTACTTTTAATCCACACAATCCTGAACTTTTCCCTTTTATCCTATCCAATTTGGACTTGTTAAAATGCTGTGAACGGATGAAGAAGGACTGAAAAAATGCAACTCATCAAATGTAAGAGACAACCAGCAAATCTCAAACAAATTTTAAAGCGAGCGAAGTGTGAGGAGGAAACGAACACCCCAACGGTCTCTAAGTGCAAAGATAACGATGGGGAACCTGTGAGGTCCTAATCGAGGGAAATTCATTCAAATGTCAAAATTCCACCTCCCCCTCTGTTGTGAAAATACCCCTCACATATGCATCATCATATGTCATGTACGTTATAGAGTGTTCGGGTTGCAAAGAAGAGTACATTGAGAAAAGTAATTAGCCCAGAAAAGAAGTCTCTGGTCACAAAAACCACATTGAAGATGAAAAATCATGAAAGCTTTATGTAAGTGAACACTTTGACGCCTGTAACAAAGGAAAAAACCAGGGTTTAAAATTTTCCTATTTTTTCAATGCAACGATGAAACACTCCTAGCGAAGGAGAGATTCTTCATAGATAAGTTCAGGCCCAGTTTAAATCGAGGCTAAAAGGAATTGCTCTGTCAGCTACAAAAACACTCACAGCAACCCACGGCCGTGAACCGAACCGAATTCAGGCTCCCGAAAAAGAGTGAGATCCTATCTACGATGGAACTGGGTGGTATTACGCCCCGACGAGATTTGAAGAACACCCAAGGCTGCCTGCATAGCGCTACGCCCGTAAACAATCAAATAAACAAAACCAATACAGCCCCATAACGCGACTAATCTAAATTAGAATTCGTTTGTTTGGAAGGCTGAACTGTAGCCTTTCGTAGGACAAATTGCGACTTGTCTTGTGCCGGTTCAGTCTTGCCTACGCGTAAATTCGAGTAACCTAAATTAGAATTCATTCGTTTGGGGGGAGAACCCCAAGCATGTGTGTGTGTGGAGGGGGGGGGGGGGAGGGTCAGTAATAGGGGAGACAAGCATGGAGTTATCTTGTTTATACAAGCAATTCCCACCTTACTATTACTCATTTAATACCTTGACACCTCCTGGGTTTCTCCGAGCTAGTATGACCAAAGGGTCCGCCTGCAAAGTGGAACCACGCACTACATCTGCTGGGGAATCGCTCAGTTAGTGTCTATACAGGTATTAGCACTTTCTGATAATAGAAATTACTGTCCCCTGAAACGCCGCCGTGGCAACGTCTCGGAGAGGGTGAATATTTATTTGCCAGAGGGCGCTTGTCAACGGAGGGCCAAGGCTGGGGTTGATCAACTTTGCTGGGGACCTAAGATACTCTTTCACCGGGGACGAGGGATTTTCTCTAGCTCACTCTTGTAGATCGTAATTGTTTATTCACAAGCCACAGAATAGCGCCGCACTTCAATCAATTGCTTTCAACGGTAATGAACTAACACAGGCTAATGTCTTGGCGGGGGCTGAGGTTTCATCAACTCTTGGGTACTCAGGGCTTCTTCATTAATAAGATAAAGACTGTCAACAATCCAACAATTTATATATATAAATCTTCTATACTCTTATTTACAAATAGCCAACAAATCCTAAATGAATAATCTCAACACTATTGAAATGAGTTTTGTGACTAGTCACTGAATCCCACCGAAAACATGCACTAAAATATTATCTAAAATTAAATTGTTTCCCAAATTTATATTCGTAGAGAAAGGTCGAAGCTGCGACTACTGATAAGAATTCACGAAATCTTTCACTCAACCGCTCATGCGCGTATTTATCCTATGGCGCCAGTAGTATGTCTCGCACGTTTGAGGTACAGGTTGGGGGAACTCGGTGGGGGACCTCGGAAGTGACGTCATGTCACGTGGGCCAGTGGCGCCATGTTCTGTTGCCATGGTAACCCGCGTGAGCGGCCATGTTGTGACATCATCTCCATAGTGATACGTGGTGTTATCTCGTTTAAACGACTTAGCTATCTCGTTTAAACGACTTAGCTATCTCGTTTAAACGAGATAGCTATCTCGTTTAAACGACTTAGCTATCTCGTTTAAACGACTTAGCTATCTCGTTTAAACAAGATAGTAGGAAAACATAGAGTGGTGTCTACGCTGCCGTAGTTAACTACGACACTCCATGTTTTCCTACTATTTTGTTTAAACGAGATAGCTAAGTCGACAGCTATCTCGTTTAAACGAGATAGCTAAGTCGTTTAAACGAGATAACTAAGTCGTTTAAACGAGATAGCTAAGTCGTTTAAACGAGATAGCTATCTCGTTTAAACGAGGTAGCTATCTCGTTTAAACGATATAGCTAAGTCGTTTAAACGAGATAGCTAAGTTGTTTAAACGAGGTAGCTATTGACCAATCAAATTCATTTTGACACGGGCACAGCTTGTGAACTGACGAACGACAGCAACAAGCAGAAAAGTGCATCCGTCCGTGAAAGGTGAATGTAATGTAGGCCTACACTTAGGGCAAATGTACGGCATTATTATTTTTTTTCAAATCTTCACCTTGGTGTAAATTACTTTTCACCCACCATGGTGCAAATTACTTTTCACCATGGTATACGGGGGGGGGGGGGGGGGGGGGGGGGGGGAGCATAGTAGCCACTAGGTTCGCTCTCAAGCTTCGGGTGCGGTCATCTAACAGAGGTGCGAGATGGGGAGGGCCATGGCAGCCCATCCCTATAAGCCCGCCCCCCGGGGGGGGGGGCGTTGTTGCTTGGTGATATGATCTGGATTTGAAGAGAGCACCATCAGTTCGTGTCAAGATTGATCACGGAGTGCCATGTTCATAATACCGTCGTATTCCACTGCTGGAACCCACACTTGCGGGGGGGGGGGGAGGGGGGGCGGTTGCGTATAATCTCGTATATCCGGTGTTTATGAAAGGTGGTGTGGAAACGGGATTAGGCTATGGATATGTGGTCACCGTAGATGGACCCTAGGTTGGCCCGAGGTTAAGGGTTCAGGATTGGAAATATAGCCTGCTGCGTTGCGCAGGGGTGCGGTCTTAACATAGTGGCACGCATATAGAGGAATGAATATTGGTGTTCTCATTTGGTTGTGCGCCAGGTTAAGCGGATCGGGTGAGAACTTAACTCCCGTATAGGTTATGGTTTGTTCTATGCTCCTTCGAGGGAGCTTGTTTTTTGTAAATATGAAGGCAGCGAGTATGTATAGGTATCACTGTTTCTAATATTGTGGGTTGCCCTGAAAAGGGCCGTTAATTAGCGTAGTGTAGGGTCTACAGCCAGGATTCTTCCTTGTTGGTGGACGTGGATTCATCCGGTTTGTCCATCGTCTGTGGATCAGTAGCTGCTTTAGGTGCTGCATGCAGCAGTTGTTTGGCTACGAGCAGTAAAATCTTGGCAGCCATGTCCGCAATCTTCTGATCGTCACTACTGCCAGTGTGCAGGTTAACAGGGTCTTTGGCAGCCCACTGGTTAAGGTGGTTCACAATGGTGTATTTGACCGCCTGTTTATACTTCTCCGCCTGATCAAACAATTGTGCGTCAAGCTCCTGTTGGTCAGGAATGTACGCGATGGAGGGAGGGCGAGTGCCGTAGATCCAGTCAGATGATTGGACATGTTTAATCCAATCGAGGGCGTGCCTCGTTCTCTGTTCCCTTAAAGTTTCCTCCCTAGGCTTGGTATGATCTAGTGGCGGCATGATGATTCCAGTATGCCTAAGTGGAGGCTGGTACGGTCGTGCCAACGTTCTGTGCTGGTTGTTCGATCTACGAGTTGTTCTAATTGGTCACATGGTTGGAAGCAGAAGTAGTTACGAAAGCCGTTCGGTTGAACCGGGTATAAATCAGTCCGTGGCGGACGTAACAGATAGCGCCGCTATAGGTGTCAAGGTCAGAGGACACGGATATGGGTAGATGCTCATTCAAGACGCTCTATCCTCGTAGGAGGATGCGTGTGGTGGGTAGCAGCTGGTATGATCACGCGTTCAGATAGTTAAGTGCCTGTGGTAAATGTGCTCATCGAGCCACAGCCCAATGTGTGTGTGTGTGTGGGGGGGGGGGGGGGGGAGTAGACCGTAGGTTGGTACCGGTTAATTGTGGTGGGTTGTACTGCCAGTGGGAGACCGGATGGTCGGTGGCTGGGTCTCTCCGACACTATGCCTTGTATGCGGTAGTTGGGCACATACTACGGTGTCATTAAGGTTTGTGCCGCGTTTGAAAGCCAGAATTGGAGGAATATTCTACTCAGTGTGGTGGTACTGCTGGATATGAGTTCCCAATATTTTAGGAGTGCCTTCTTGATGTTAGAAATGTACGGGTTGAAGGCCGTAGTGAAGACCAGAGGTGGCTCCATACAAGCTTTATTTGTCCAACCCCGATTCGTGTTTGTAAGCAGCGTGGGTCGATCCGTGAAGTTGACAGTGATGAGTACAGGTTTTCAATTTCCTGCATGGTATAACCCCGTGGTAGGCGTTTATTCGTTTAAACGAGATAGCTATCTCGTTTAAACGACTTAGCTATCTCGTTTAAACAACTTAGCTATCTCGTTTAAACGACTTAGCTATCTCGTTTAAACGACTTAACTATCTCGTTTAAACAAGATAGTAGGAAAACATAGAGTGTCGCTTCCACGCTGCCGTAGTTAACAAATGCTTTGAACACTTAGTTTTGTACTCACAATATCTCCCATTCGTCTAAGTCTGGGATGCTGATGGAATCTGATATTGTGTTGACGCTTGTTTTCAGTTTTCTTTTTCTTCTTTTTCCTTTCGCGGTCTTTGAAATGTGGAACTCTTGGATTAACTCTTTCGGTACATTTTCTCTCGGTTCCCACGTAGTTTCTTTAGATCCCTGCCACTTAATTTTATAATGTTTCCGACCGTTGAGTTTCTTGCACGCTAGGATCCTGTCTACAAAATAGGTGCCTTCTTCACTTGTCTCGGTGTCTTCGTCTGCGGGAGTCTGGTTTTTATCTTCCGGGCGGGGATTCGACGCGATATCGGTTCTGTATCTGGAGCCCCTGTTTCCTGAGCCGTTTGCTCTTCGAGGGTAGTGGTCGGACGATCTTTGGGGTTGGTGAACGGTTTGAGACGGTTCGCGTGCACTGGTGACTTGGGTTGAATATCGTCTGAACATCTGCGGACCGTGTATGTTGGGTTGCTGTCGTGCGTGAAATAGTATTGTCCTGTCCAACGTTGGCACAGCTTCCGTGAAAGCCCAACATGCTTTTTGTTGTTATATAACCATACTTTGTCACCTGTCGAGAATCTTAGGGGCTTTGACCTTTTAGGCTTTTCCCTCTGGAAAAGACTATTGTTTTTCTACGGATTATTATTTTTTTTAGGCTTTTCCCTCTGGAAAAGACTATTGTTTTTCTACAGTTTATTATTTATTTATTTTTTTTTAGGGGGGGGGGGGAGGGGGGAGGGTTCGTTTTTTGTTTTTGTTTTTTTTTCCACACATTTTGTCCGTACGATTCAGAAGCCATTTTCGAACCAATTTTCACGAAATTTTGCACACGCATAGAGGGGCACAAAATCTAAAAATGTACTAAAGCGGAATTTTCGATTTAACCCTTATTTCGTCAGAATTGGCAAAAAAACGCAAAAATTGGGGTTTATCGGCACTTTCTCGAAACACGTCTTGTAGATTTTTTTATGCATTCGTCATTGCTAGACCTGTCTGTGACACGCCCTTTGATACACACGACATATCAGGTGATGCATATGGTAACCCTCCACAGGCTGCCAAACTTCGAAATTTTGATGAAATGGGCTGTTTTCGGGCCCCCACAGCACCCAAACGATACAGGATAGATACACACAACTTCCTTTATTGGGAGTGGAATTCACCAAGGATCATTTTTGTCAGTAATAAGGGTGTCCGAAAAACCAAGCGTTAACCCATTTTGGGCTGGTTAAACAGCAATACTCTCATAAAGCTCAAAAATTCGTATTTTCCGTGGATTTCTCTAAACTAGTCTTGCAGATTTTCAAGAAAAATTTGTCAGTCCCAGGCCTTGGTGTGACAATAGAAGTTGCATGGACAAAATACTGCGCTGAGCATTTGTTAACCTTCCACGGGCTGCTAAAAGTCAAAACTGTGATAAAATGGGCTGTTTTTGGACGCCAACAGCACCCACTTGGTGTACCACCGAGAAAGGTTCCTTCTTTTATCGGACGCAAAATTGATGGGGAAACAAGTTTGATAGTGGTAAGGGTATTCAAAAGTCGAAGTCTTAACCCATTTTGAACTGGTTAAAGAGAGATACTCCTTAAAAGCTTAAAATTCCCATTTTCTGTGGATTTCTCTAAAAGCAACTTGTAGGTTTCAGGAAAAATTGACTATTCGCAGGTCTTTGTGTGACATTGCAAGTTGCATGGACAAAATATTCCGGTGAACATTTATTAACCCTCTACAGGCTAAGTATCGTAATTTTGTTGAAATAGGCAGTTTTCAGACGCGCACAGCACCCAATGCATACCCGAGAGATAAATATAATCTACTTTGTTGGAAGTGGAATTCACCAAGGACCAAATTTGTTAGTAATAAGGGTATTCAAAAAACCAAGCATTAACCCCTTTTGGGATGGTTAATAGCAATACCCATCAAAAGTTTAAAAAATCAATTTTCTTTACAAACGTCTCGTAGGGGTTCAAGAGATAATGGTCGTTGATAGGTCTTAGAGTCCCATTACCAGTTGCATGGATAAAATATTCAGATAAGCATTTGTTAACCCTCCATGGGCTGCTTAATGTCAAAATTTCGAAAAAAATAGTCGGTTTTTGGACATCAACAACATCAAATGGGAATGCTGCAGAGAAACATAACTTCTTTTACCGGACGCAAACCTGATAGGGAAAATTTTTAGTAAGTAGTAAGGGTATTCAAAAATTGAGGTCTTAACCAATTTTCGCCCGGTTAAGGAGATGTACCCCTTAAAAGGTTAAAATTCCCATTTTCTGTGGATTTCTCCAAAAAATCTAGTAAGTATTCAAGAGAAATTGACCATTTGCAGGTCTTGGAGTGACATTGCAAGTTGCATGAACAAAAGATTGTGGTAAGCGTTTGTTAACCCTCCAGACGCAGCAAATTTTGAGAAATTGGGCTGTACTTGGCCACCCATTACACCAAATGTGTACTTGCGAGATGAACATAACCACCTTCATCGGAAGTGGGATTCACCGAGGATCATTTTTGTAAGTAATGAAGGTATTCATGAAACCAAGCATTAACCCGTTTAGAGCTGGTTACAGGGTGATACCCCTCAAAAGGTTACAAATTCATGTTATCCGAGGATTTCTCTAAAAACATCCCGTAGATTTTCAAAAAAAATTGGCCATTCTCAGATCTTAGTGTGAATTAGTGAAATTACAAGTTGCATGAAGTGGGATTCACCGTGGATCATTTCTGTAAGTAATAAAGGTATTCATAAAACCAAGCATTAACCCGTTTAGAGCTGGTTACAGGTTGATGATACCCCTCAAAAGGTTAAAAATTCATGTTATTCCGAGGATTTCTCTAAAAACAAAACGTAGATTTTCAAGAAAAACTGGCCATTCTCAGATCTTAGTGTGTATTACAAGTTGCATGTACAAAACATTCCAGTAAACATTTGTTAACCCTATGCTGGTTCTCAAACATCAAAATGTTGAAAAAGTGGGCTGTGTTTGCATACCCGCAGCACCCAATGTTAAGAGGAGAAATCAACATAAGTGGAAGTAGAATTCACTGAGAATTATTTTTATAAGTGATAAGCGTATTAAAAAAACAACACTTAACCCGTTTTGGGCTGGATAGACAATTATACTCATCAACAGCTTAAAATTCATGTTCTCCCTGGATTTCTCTGAAAACATCTCGTAGATTTTCAAGTAAAAATGGCCATTCACAGTTTTTGGTGTGAAATTACAAGTTGCATGAATAAATATTCCTGTTAGCACTTGTTAACCCTTAACAAGCGGCCAGACATCAATATTTTGGATACATTTGAGATAAAACGGACCATTTTCAAATAGATACAGCACTCAGTGGCTATGTGTCAGACAAACATAACTCCTTTTGTCGGTCATTAACTTGGACGACGATATTGATATTAACCCTCTCCGACGTTAATGATGGTTTTTACCTAAACAATTTTTTTTATCAAACTGAGTCATTTGAGGCTTCTATACTCACCTTTTTCATGACATCAATGAAGGAACTTCAGTGAGACAGTCAAAAGCAATTCATCATGCACTGTGGGGTCATGACAATTCATGGAATCTCATCGGGAAAACTCTATTTTTTTTTTCCACACCTTTCGTCCGTACGATTCAGAAGCCATTTTCGAATCGATTGTCACAAAATTGTGCACACGCACAGAGGGGCACAAAATCTAAAAATGTACCGAAGCGGAATTTTCGATTTATCCCTTATCTCGTCAGAATTGGCAAAAAAAAAATGCCAAAATTGGGGTTTATCGGCACTTTCTCGAAACAGGTCTTGTAGATTTTTTTTAAACATTCATCATTGCTAGACTTGCTTGTGACACGACCTTTGATACACACGACATATCGGGCGATGCATATGGTAACCCTCCACAGGCTGCCAAACATCTAAATTGTGATGAAATGGGTCGGGTTCAGGCCCTACAGCGTCCAAACCATACACGAGAGATAAGCATAACTTCCTTTATTGGAAGTGGAATTCACCGAGGATCATTTTTGTAAGTAATAAGGGTGTTCAAGAAACCAATCGTTAACCCGTTTTGGGCTGGTTAAACAGCAATACCTCCATAAAGTTAAAAAATGCATGTTTTCCGTGGATTTCTCTAAAGGAGTCTTGTAGATTTTCAAGAAAAAATTGTCACTCCCAGGCCTTGATGTGATAATAGAAGTAGCATGGACACATTACTGCGGTGAGCATTTGTTAACCCTCCACGGGCTGCTAAAAGTCAAAATTGTGATAAAATGGGCTGTTTTTGGACGCCAACAGCACCCAATGGGTACACCACAAAGAAAAGTGTCTTCTTTTATCGAGCGCACAATCTATACGGAAACATTCTTGTAGGTAGTTAGGGTATTCAAAAGTCGAAGTCTTAACCCATTTTGGACAGGCTAAAGAGAGAGACCCCTTAAAATCTTAAAATTCCCATTTTCTGTGGATTTCTCTAAAAACATCCCGTAGGTTTTCAAGGAAAATTGACTACTATCAGATCTTTGTGTGACATTACAAGTTGCATGGACAAAGTATTCCGGTGATCGTTGATTAACCCTCTACAGACTGCCAAGCATTGTAATTTTTTTGAAATGGGCTGTTTTCGGACACGCACAGCACCTAATGTATACGCCAGAGATAAACATAATCTCCTTTGTTGGAAGTGGAATTCACCAAGGACCATTTTTGTAAGTAATAAGGGTATTCAGAAATCCAACCGTTAACCCTTTTTGGGGAGGTTAACGGGGATATCCATCAAAAGCTTAAAAAAATCATGTTTTCCTTGGATCTCTTTACAAACATCCTGTAGGGTTTTGAAGAGGAAATGGCTGTTGATAGGTCTTGGTGTCACATTACCAGCTGCATGGACAAATTATTCTGGTAGGCATTTCTTGACCCTTCATGGGCTGCTAAATGTCAAACATTTTGACAAAAAATAGTCTGTTTTTGGACACCAACAACATCAAATGGAAATGCAACAGAGAAATGTAACTTCTTTTACTGCACGGAAAACTGATAGGGAAACATTTTTGCAAGTAGTAAGGGTATTCAAAAATCGAGGTCTTAACCCATTTCCGATTGGTTAAGGAGATATACCCCTTAAAAGCTTCAAATTCCCGTTTTCTGTGGATCTCTCCAAAACATCTAGCAAGTTTTCAAGAAAAATTGACCATTCGCAGGTCTTTGAGTGACATTACAAGATGCATAGACAAAATATTCCGGTAAGCATTTGTTAACCCTCCAGAGACTGCCAAGTATAGGCATTTTGAGAAAATGGGCTGTTCTTGGGCACCCATAACACCCAATGTGTACTTGCGAGATAAACATAACCTCCCTCATTGGAAGTGGGATTTACCGAGGATCATTTTTGTGAGTAAGCAAGATATTCACAAAACCCAGCATTAACCCGTTTAGGGCTGGTTACAGAGCGATACCCCTCAAAGGTTAAAAATTAATATTATCCGAGGATTTCTCTAAAAGCATCCCGTAGATTTTCAAGAAAAATTGGCCATTCTCAGATCTTAGTGTGACAATACAAGTTGCATGAACAAAATATTCCAGTAAGCATTTGTTAACCCTATATATGTTCTCAAACATCACAATTTTGAGAAAATGGGCTGTGCTTGCATACCCATAGAACCCAAAGTTAAGAGGAGAGATCAACATATGTGGCAGTAGAATTCACTGAGAATTATTTTTGTAAGTAATAAGGGTATTCAAAAACAACCCTTGACCCGTTTTGGGCAGGATAAACAATGATACCCATCAAAAGCGTAAAATTCATGCTCTCCCTGGATTTCTCTGAAAACATCATATATGTTTAAGAAAAAATGACCATTCACAGTTTTCGGAGTGAAATAAAAAGTTGCATGGAAAATATTCCTGTTAGCACTTGATAACCCTCTACATGCTTCCAAACATCCATATTTTGGATACATTTGAGATAAAATGGACCATTTTCAAATAGCCACAGCACTCAGTAGGTATGTGTCAAACAAACATAACTCCTTTTGTTGGTGACTAACTTGTCGGACGACGATATTGATATTAACCCGCTCCACCATTAATGCTGGTTTTTACCTAATCATTTTTTATCAAACTGAGTCATTTGAGACTGCTATACCCACCTGTCACATCACATCAATAACGGAACTTCAGTCAGACAGTTAAAAAGAATTCATCAGACACCCTGGGGTCATGAAAAATCATGGAATCTAATCTGGAAAAGCCATGATTCTCCAGAATCATAAAGTCCAGTTTTTTTTTTGTTTTTTTTGTTTTTTTTTTCCACACATTTTGTCCGTACGATTCAGAAGCCATTTTCGAACCGATTTTCACGAAATTTTGCACACGCATAGAGGGGCACAAAATCTTAAAACGTTCAAAAGCCGATTTTTAAATTTAACCCTTATTTCGTCAGAATTGCCAAAAAACTGCCAAAATTGGGGTTTATCGGCACTTTTTCGAATCATGTCTTGTCGATTTTTTTTATACATTCGTCATTGCTAAATCTGTCCGTGACACGCCCTTTGATACACATGTCATATCAGGCGATGCATATGGTAACCCTCCACAGGCTGCCAAAGATCGAAATTTTGATGAAATAGGCCGGTTTCAGGCCCCCACTGCACCCAAACAATACACGAGAGATAAACATAACTTCCTTTATTGGAGTGGAATTCATCGAGGATCATTTTTGTCAGTAATAAGGGTGATCAAAAAACCAAGCGTTAACCCGTTTTGGGCTGGTTAAACAGCAATACCCCCATAAAGCTAACAAATTCGTGTTTTCCGTGGATTTCTCTAAAGGAGTCTTGTAGATTTTCAAGAAAAATTTGTCACTCCCAGGCCTTGTTGTGACAATAGAAGTTGCATGGACAAAATACTGCGCTGAGCATTTGTTAACCTTCCACGGGCTGCTAATTGTCAAAATTGTGATAAAATGGACTGTTTTTGGACGCCAACAGCACCCACTTGGTGTACCACCGAGAAAGGTTCCTTCTTTTATCGGACGCAAAATTGATGGGGAAACAAGTTTGATAGTGGTAAGGGTATTCAAAGTCGAAGTCTTAACCCATTTTGAACTGGTTAAAGAGAGATACTCCTTAAATGCTTAAAATTCCCATTTTCTGTGGATTTCTCTAAAAGCAGCTTGTAGATTTTCAGGAAAAATTGACTATTCGCAGGTCTTTGTGTGACATTACAAGTTGCATGGACAAAATATTCCGGTGAACATTTATTAACCCTCTACAGGCTGCTAAGTATCGTAATTTTGTTGAAATAAGCTGTTTTCAGACGCGCACAGCACCCAATGCATACCCGAGAGATAAATATAATCTACTTTGTTGGAAGTGGAATTCACCGAGGACCAAATTTGTTAGTAATAAGGGTATTAAAAAAAACAAGCATTAACCCCTTTTGGGATGGTTAATAGCAATACCCATCAAAAGCTTAAAAAATCATGTTTTCCCTGAATTTCTTTACAAACGTCTCGTAAGGGTTCAAGAGATAATGGCCGTTGATAGGTCTTAGAGTGACATTACCAGTTGGATGAATAAAATATTCAGATAAGCATTTGTTAACCCTTCGTGGGCTGCTTAATGTCAAAATTTCGAAAAATAGTCGGTTTTTGGACACCAACAACATCAAATGGGAATGCTGCAGAGAAACATAACTTCTTTTACCGGACGCAAACCTGATAGGGAAAATTTTTAGTAAGTAGTAAGGATATTCAAAAATTGAGGCCTTAACCCATTTTCGCCCGGTTAAGGAGATGTACCCCTTAAAAGCATAAAATTCCCATTTTCTGGGGATTTCTCCAAAAAATCTAGTAAGTATTCAAGAGAAATTGACCATTTGCAGGTCTTGGAGTGACATTGCAAGTTTGATGAACAAAAGATTCCGGTAAGCGTTTGTTAACCCTCCAGAGACAGCAAATTTTGAGAAAATGGGCTGTACTTGGCCGCCCATTACACCCAATGTGTACCTGCGAGATGAACATAACCACCTTCAATGGAAGTGGGATTCACCGAGGATCATTTTTGTAAGTAATGAAGGTATTCATAAAACCAAGCATTAACCCGTTTAGAGCTGGTTACAGGGTGATACCCCTCAAAAGGTTAAAAATTCATGTTATTCCGAAGATTTCTCTAAAAACAAAACGTAGATTTTCAAGAAAAATTGGCCATTCTCAGATCTTAGTGTGAATTACAAGTTGCATGTAGAAAATAGTCCAGTAAGCATTTGTTAACACTATGCTGGTTCTCAAACATCAAAATGTTGAAAAAGTGGGCTGTGTTTGCATACCCGCAGCACCCAATGTTAAGAGGAGAAATCAACATAAGTGGAAGTAGAATTCACTGAGAATTATTTTTGTAAGTGATAAGCGTATTAAAAAAACAACACTTAACCCGTTTTGGGCTGGATAAACAATTATACCCATCAACAGCTTAGAATTCATGTTCTCCCTGGATTTCTCTGAAAACATCTGGTAGATTTTTAAGTAAAAATGGCCATTCACAGTTTTTGGTGTGAAATTACAAGTTGCATGAATAAATATTCCTGTTAGCACTTGTTAAACCTTAACAAGCTGTCAGACATCAATATCTTGGATACATTTGAGATAAAACGGACCATTTTCAAATAGATATAGCACTCAGTGGCTATGTGTCAGAGAGACAGAACTCCTTTTGTCGGTCATTAACTTGTTGGACGACGATATTGATATTAACCCTCTCCACCGTTAATGATGGTTTTTACCTAAACAATTTTTAGGCTTTTCCCTCTGGAAAAGACTGTTGTTTTTCTACGGATTATTATTTTTTTCTTTTTTTTTTTTTTTTTTTAGTTTTTAGGCTTTTCCCTCAGGAAAAGACTATTGTTTTTCTACGGATTATTATTATTTTTTTTTTTTTTTTTTTTTTTTTTTCACACATTTTGTCCATACGATTCAGAAGCCATTTTCGAACCGATTTTCACGAAATTTCGCACACGTATAGAGGGGCACAAAATCTAAAAATGTACTCAAGCGGAATTTTCGATTTAACCCTTATTTCGTCAGAATTGGCAAAAAATTGCCAAAATTGGTGTTTATCGGCACTTTCTCGAAACACGTCTTGTAGATTTTTTTTATACATTCGTCATTGCTAGACCCCTCTGTGACACCCCCTTTCATACACACGACATATCAGGCGATGGATATGGTAACCCTCCACAGGCTGCCAAACATCGAACTTTTGAAGAAATAGGCCGGTTTCAGGCCCCACTGCACCCAAACAATACACGAGAGATAAACATAACCTCCTTTATTGGGAGTGGAATTCACCGAGAATCATTTTTGTGAGTAATAAGGGTGTACAAAAAACCAAGAGTTAACCCATTTTGGGCTGGTTAAACAGCAATACCCCCATAAAGCTCAAAAATTCGTATTTTCCGTGGATTTCTCTAAACGAGTCTTGTAGATTTATCAAGAAAAATTTGTCACTCCCAGGCCTTGGTGTGACAATAGAAGTTGCATGGACAAAATACTGCGGTGAGCATTTGTTAACCCTCCACAGGCTGCTAAAAGTCAAAATTGTGATAAAATGGGCTGTTTTTGGACGCCAACAGCACCCACTTGGTGTACCACCGAGAAAGGTTCCTTCTTTTATCGGACGCAAAATTGATGGGGAAACAAGTTTGATAGTGGTAAGAGTATTCAAAAGTCGAAGTTTTAACCCATTTTGGACTGGTTAAAGAGAGATACCCCTTAAAAGCTTAAAATTTTCTGTGGATTTCTCTAAAAGCAACTTGTAGGTTTTCAGGAAAAATTGACTATTCGCAGGTCTTTGTGTGACATTACAAGTTGCATGGACAAAATATTCCGGTGAGCATTTATTAACCCTCTACAGGCTGCTAAGCATCCTAATTTTGTTGAAATAGGCTGTTTTCAGATGCGCACAGCACCCAATGCATACCCGAGAGATAAACATAATCTACTTTGTTGGAAGTGGAATTCACCGAGGACCAAATTTGTTAGTAAACAAGGGTATTCAAAAAACCAAGCATTAACCCCTTTTGGGATGGTTAATAGCAATACCCATCAAAAGGTTAAAAAATCATGTTTTCCCTGAATTTCTTTACAAGCGTCTCGTAGGGTTTCAAGAGAAAATGGCCGTTGATAGGTCTTAGAGTCACATTACAAGTTGCATGGATAAAATATTCAGATAAGCATTTGTTAACCCTCCATGGGCTGCTAAATGTCAAAATTTCGAAAAAAATAGTCTGTTTTTGGACACCAACAACATCAAATGGGAATGCTGCAGAGAAACATAACTTCTTTTACCGGACGCAAAACTGATAGGGACAATTTTTAATAAGTACTAAGGGTATTCAAAAATTGAGGTCTTAACCCATTTTCGCCCGGTTAAGGAGATGTACCCCTTAAAAGCTTAAAATTCCCATTTTCTGTGGATTTCTCCAAAGAATCTAGTAAGTATTCAAGAGAAATTGACCATTTGCAGGTCTTGGAGTGACATTACAAGTTGCATGAACAAAAGATTCTGGTAAGCATTTATTGACCCTCCAAAGAAAGCACATTTTGAGAAAATGGCCTGTACTTGGCCACCCATTAGACTCAATGTGTACCAGCGAGATGAACATAACCACCTTCATTGGAAGTGGGATTCACCGAGGATCATTTTTGTAAGTAATGAAGGTATTCATAAAAACCAAGCATTAACCCATTTAGAGCTGGTTACAGGGTGATACTCCTCAAAAGGTTAAAAATTCATATTATCCGAGGATTTCTCTAAAAACATCACGTAGAATTTCAAGAAAAATTGGCCATTCTCAGATCTTAGTGTGACATTACAAGTTGCATGTAGAAAATATTCCTGTAAGCATTTGTTAGCCCTATGCAGGTTCTCAAACATCAAAATGTTGATAAAATGGGCTGTGTTTGCGTACCCACAGCACCCAAAGTTGGGAGGAGAGATCAAAATAAGTGGAAGTAGAATTCACTGAGAATTATTTTTGGAAATAATAAGAGTATTAAAAAAAAACAACACTTAACCCGTTTTGGGCTGGATAAACAATTATACCCATCAAAAGCTTAAAATTCATGTTCTCCCTGGATTTCGCTGAAAACATCTTGTAGATTTTAAAGAAAAATGATCATTCACAGTTCTTGGTGTGACATTAACAGTTGCATGAATAAATATTCCTGTTAGCACTGATTAACACTTTACAAGCTGCCAGACATCAATATTTTGGATACATTTGAGATACAATGGACCATATTCAAATAGACACAGCACTCAGTGGGTATGTGTCAAAGAAACATAACTCCCTTTGTCGGTCATTGACTTGTTGGACGACGATATTCACATTAACCCACTCCACCATTAATTACGGTTTTAACCTAAACAATTTTTTTATCAAACTGTGTCATTTGAGACTACTATACTCACCTTTCTCATAACATCAATGAAGGAACTTTAGTGAGACAGTTAAAAACAATTTATCAGACACTGTGGGGTCATGACAAATCATGGAATCTCATCGGGAAAAGCCATGATTCTCCAGAATCATAAAGTCTAGTTTTTTTTTTCCACACATTTTGTCCGTACGATTCAGAAGCCACTTTCGAACCGATTTTCACAAAATTGTGCACACGCATAGAGGGGCACAAAATCTAAAAATGTACCGAAGCAGAATTTTCGATTTAACCCTTATTTCGTCAGAATTTGCAAAAAACTGCCAAAATTGGGGTTTATCGGCACTTTCTCGAAACACGTCTTGTAGATTTTTTTTATAAATTCGTCATTGCTAGACCTCTCTGTGACAAGCCCTAAGAAACACACGATATATCAGGCGATGCATATGGTAACCCTCCACAGGCTGCCAAACATCGAAATTTTGATGAAATAGGCCGGTTTCAGGCCCCCACTGCACCCAAACGATACACGAGAGATAAACATAACTTTCCTTTATTGGGAGTGGAATTCACCGAGGATCATTTTTGTCAGTAATAAGGGTGTTCAAAAAACCAAGCGTTAACCCGTTTTGGGCTGGTTAAACAGCAATACCCCATAAAGCTAAAAAATTCGTATTTTCCGTGGATTTTTCTAAACAAGTCTTGTAGATTATCAAGAAAAATTTGTCACTCCCAGGACTGGGTGTGACAGTAGAAGCTGCATGGCCAAAATACTGCGGTGAGCATTTGTTAACCCTCCACGGATGCTAAAAGTCAAAATTGTGATAAAATGGGCTGTTTTTGGACACCAACAGCACCCGCTTGGTGTACCACCGAGAAAGGTTCTTTCTTTTATCGGCCGCAAAATTGATGGGGAAACATTTTTGATAGTGGTAAGGGTATTCAAAAGTAGAAGTCTTAACCCATTTTGGACTGGTTAAAGAGAGATACCCTTAAAAGCTCAAAATTCCCATTTTCTGTGGATTTCTCTAAAAGCATCTTGTAGGTTTTCAGGAAAAATTGGCTATTCGCAGGTCTTTGTGTGACATTACAAGATGCATGGACAAAATATTCCGGTGATCACTTATTAACCCTCTACAGGTTGCTAAGCATCGTAATTTTGTTGAAATAGGCTGTTTTCAGTTGCGCACAGCACACAATGCATACTCGAGAGATAAACGTAATCTACTTTATTGGAAGTGGAATTCACCGAGTACCAAATTTGTTAGTAATAAGGGTACTCAAAAAATCAAGCATTAACCCCTTTTGGGATGGTTAATAGCAATACCCATCAAAAGCTTAAAAAATCATGTTTTCCCTCAATTTCTTTACAAGTGTCTCGTAGGTTTCAAGAGAAAATGGCCGTTGATAGGTCTTAGTGCCACATTACCAGTTGCATGGATAAAATATTCAGATAAGCATTTGTTAACCCTCCATGGGCTGCTAAATATCAAAATTTCGAAAAAAAAGTAGTCTGTTTTTGGACACCAACAACATCAAATGGGAATGCTGCAGAGAAACATAACTTCTTTTACGGGACACAAAACTGATAGGGAAAATTTTTAGTTAGTTGTAAGGGATTCAAAAATTGAGGTCTTAACCCATTTTCGCGGGGTTAAGGAGATGTAACCCTTAAAAGCTTAAAATTCCCATTTTCTGTGGATTTCTCAAAAAAATCTAGTAAGTATTCAAGAGAAATTGACCACTTGCAGGTCTTGGAGTGACATTACAAGTTACATGAACAAAAGATTCCGGTAAGTGTTTGTTTACCCTCCAGAGACAGCAAATTTTGAGAAAATGGGCTGTACATGGCCACCCATTACACCCAATGTGTACCTGCGAGATGAACATAACCACCTTCATTGGAAGTGAAAGTGGGATTCACCGAGGATCATTTTTGTAAGTAATGAAGGTATTCATAAAACCAAGCATTAACCCGTTTAGGGCTGGTTACAGGGTGATACCCCTCAAAAGGTTAAAAATTCTTGTTATCCGAGGATTTCTCTAAAAACACATCATAGATTTTCAAGAAAAATTGGCCATTCTCAGATCTTAGTGTGAATTACAAGTTGCATGTACAAAATATTCCACTAAGCATTTGTTAACCCTATGCTGGTTATCAAACATCAAAATGTTGAAAAAGTGGGCTCTGTTTGCATACCCGCAGCACCCAAAGTTAAGAGGAGAAATCAACATAAGTGGAAGTAGAATTCACTGAGAATTATTTTTATAAGTAATAAGCGTATTAAAAAAACAACCCTTAACCCGTTTTGGACAGGATAAACAATTATACCCAACAACAGCTTAAAATTCATGTTCTCCCTGGATTTCTCTGAAAACATCTCGTAGATTTTCAAGTAAAAATGGCCATTCACAGTTTTTGGTGTGAAATTACAAGTTGCATGAATAAATATTCCTGTTAGCACTTGTTAACCCTTTACAAGCTGCAAGACATCAATATTTTGGATACATTTGAGATAAAACGGACCATTTTCAAATAGATACAGCACTCATTGGGTATGTGTCAAACAAATATAACTCCTTTTGTCGGTGATTAACTTGTTGGACGACGATATTGATATTAACCCTCTCCACCGTTAATGATGGTTTTCACCTAAACATTTTTTTTATCAAACTGATTCATTTGAGACTTCTGTACTCACCTTTTTCATGACGTCAATGAAGGAACTTCAGTGAGACAGTCAAAAGCAATTCATCATACACTGTGGGGGTCATGACAAATCATGCAATCTCATCGGGAAAAGCCATGATTCTCCAGAATCATAAAGTCTAGTTTTTATCAAACTGAGTCATTTGAGACTTCAATACTCACCTTTTCCATGACATCAATGAAGGAACTTCAGTGAGACAGTCAAAAGCAAGTCATCATACACTGTGGGGGCATGACAAATCATGGAATCTCATCGGGAAAAGCCATGATTCTCCAGAATCATGAAGTCTAGCTTTTTTTTTTGTTTTTTTTTTTTCCACACATTTTGTCCGTACGATTCAGAAGCCATTTTCGAACCGATTGTCACAAAATTTTGCACACGCATAGAGGGGCACAAGATCCAAAAAATGTACCTAAGTGGAATGTTTGATTTAACCCTTATCTTGTCAGAACTGGCAAAAAACTGCCAAAATTGGGGTTCATCAGCACTTTCTCGAAACAGGTCTTGTAGATTTTTTTTAAACATTCATCATTGCTAGACCTGCTTGTGACACGACCTTTGATACACACGACATATCGGGCGATGCATATGGTAACCCTCCACAGGCTGCCAAACATCTAAATTGTGATGAAATGGGTCGGGTTCAGGCCCCACAGCGCTCAAACCATACACGAGATATAAGCATTACTTCCTTTATTGGAAGTGGAATTCACCGAAGATAATTTTTGTAAGTAATAAGGGTGTTCAAGAAACCAAGCGTTAACCCGTTTTGGGCTGGTTAAACAGCAATACCCCCATAAAGCTAAAAAATGCATGTTTTTTGTGGATTTCTCTAAAGGAGTCTTGTAGATTTTCAAGAAAAATTTGTCACTCCCAGGCCTTGGTGTGACAATAGAAGTAGCATGGACACAATACTGCGGTGAGCATTTGTTAACCCTTCACAGGCTGCTAAAAGTCAAAATTGTGATAAAATGTGCTGTTTTTGGACGCCAACAGAACCCAATGGGTACACCACAAAGAAAAGTGCCTTCTTTTATCGAGCGCACAGTCTATACGGAAACATTCTTGTAGGTAGTAAGGGTATTCAAAAGTCGAAGTCTTAACCCATTTTGGACAGTTTATAGAGAGAGACCCCTTAAAATCTTAAAATTCCCATTTTCTGTGGATTTCTCTAAAACATCCCATAGGTTTTCAAGGAAAATTGACTACTATCAAATCTTTGTGTGACATTACAAGTTGCATGGACAAAGTATTCCGGTGGGCCTTTATTAACCCTCTAGAGGCTGCCAAGCATTGTAATTTTTTTGAAATGGGCTGTTTTCGGACACGTACAGCACCCAATGTATACGCCAGAGATAAACATAATCTCCTTTGTTGGAAGTGGAATTCACCAAGGACCATTTTTGTAAGTAATAAGGGTATTCAAAAATCCAAGCGTTAACCCCTTTTGGGGAGGTTAACAGGGATATCCATCAAAAGCTTAAAAAAATCATGTTTTCCTGGATCTCTTTACAAACATCCTGTAGGGTTTTGAAGAGGAAATGGCTGTTGATAGGTCTTGGTGTCACATTACCAGCTGCATGGACAAATTATTCTGGTAGGCATTTGTTGACCCTTCATGGGCTGCTAAATGTCAAACAATTTGACAAAAATAGTCTGTTTTTGGGCACCAACAACATCAAATGGAAATGCAACAGAGAAACGTAACTTCTTTTACTGCACGGAAAACTGATAGGGAAACATTTTTGTAAGTAGTAAGGGTATTCAAAAATCGAGGTCTTAACCCATTTCCGATTGGTTAATGAGATATACCCCTTAAACGCTTCAAATTTCCGTTTTCTGTGGATCTCTCCAAAACATCTAGCAATTTTTCAAGAAAAATTGACCATTCGCAGGTCTTTGAGTGACATTACAAGATGCATAGACAAAATATTCCGGTAAGCATTTGTTAACACTCCTGAGACTGCCAAGTATAGGTATTTTGAGAAAATGGGCTGTTCTTGGGCACCCATAACACCCAATGTGTACTTGCGAGATAAACATAACCTCCCTCATTGGAAGTGGAATTTACCGAGGATCGTTTTTGTAAGTAATCAAGGTATTCACAAAACCCAGCATTACCCCGTTTAGGGCTGGTTACAGAGCGATACCCCTCAAAGGTTAAAAATTAATATTATCCGAGGATTTCTCTAAAAGCATCCCGTAGATTTTCAAGAAAAATTGGCCATTCTCAGATCTTAGTGTGACAATACAAGTTGCATGAACAAGATATTCCAGTAAGCATTTGTTAACCGTATGTAGGTTCTCAAACATCACAATTTTGAGAAAATGGGCTGTGTTTGCATACCCACAGACCCCAAAGTTAAGAGGAGAGATCAACATATGTGGCAGTAGAATTCACTGAGAATTATTTTTGTAAGTAATAAGGGTATTCAGAAACAACGCTTGACCCGTTTTGGGCTGGATAATCAATGATACCCATCAAAAGCGTAAAATTCATGCTCTCCCTGGATTTCTCTGAAAACATCATATATTTTTAAGAAAAAATGGCCATTCACAGTTCTTGGAGTGAAATTATAAGTTGCATGGAAAAATATTCCTGTTAGCACTTGATAACCCTCTACAAGCTTCCAAACATCCATATCTTGGATACATTTGAGATAAAATGGACCATTTTCAAATAGCCACTGCACTCAGTAGGTATGTGTCAAACAAACATAACTCCTTTTGTTGGTGATTAACTTGTCGGACGACGATATTGATATTAACCCGCTCCACCATTAATGCTGGTTTTTACCTAATCATTTTTTTTATCAAACTGAGTCATTTGAGACTACTATACCCACCTGTCACATAACATCAATAAAGGAACTTGAGTGAGGCAGTTAAAAAAAATTCATCAGACACCCTGGGGTCATGAAAAATCTTGGAATCTAATCTGGAAAAGCCATGATTCTCCAGAATCATAAAGTCTAGTTTTTTTGTTTTTTTTTCCCCAGACATTTTGTCCGTACGATTCAGAAGCCATTTTCCAACCGATTTTCACGAAATTTTGCACACGCATAGAGGGGCACAAAATCTAAAAACGTACTAAAGCGGAATTTTCGATTTAACCCCTATTTCGTCAGTATTGGCAAAAAACTGCCAAAATTGGGGTTTATCGGCACTTTCTCGAATCATGTCTTGTCGATTTTTTTTAATACATTCGTCATTGCTAAACCTGTCCGTGACACGCCCTTTGATACACACGACATATCAGGCGATGCATATGGTAACCGTCCACAGGCTGCCAAACATCGACATTTTGATGAAATAGGCCGGATTCAGGCCCCCACTGCACCCAAACAATACAGGAGAGATAAACATAACTTCCTTTATTGGGAGTGGAATTCACGTAGGATCATTTTTGTCAGTACTAAGGGTGTTCAAAATACCAAGCGTTAACCCGTTTTGGGCTGGTTAAACAGCAACACCCCCATAAAGCTCAAAAATTCGTATTTTCCGTGGATTTCTCTAAACGAGTCTTGTAGATTTTCAAGAAAAATATGACACTCCCAGGCCTTGGTGTGACAATAGAAGTTGCATGGACAAAATACTGCGCTGAGCATTTGTTAGCCCTCCACGGGCTGCTAAAAGTCAAAATTGTGATAAAATGGGCTGTTTTTGGACGCCAACAGCACCCACTTGGTGTTCCATCGAGAAAGGTGCCTTCTTTTATCGGACGCAAAATTGATGGAGAACCATTTTTGATTCAAAAGTCAAAGTCTTAACCCATTTTGGACTGGTTAAAGAGAGATACCCCTTAAAAGCTTAAAATTCCCATTTTCTGTGGATTTCTCTAAAAGCAACTTGTAGGTTTTCAGGAAAAATTGACTATTCGCAGGTCTTTGTGTGACATTACAAGATGCATGGACAAAATATTCCAGTGAGCATATATTAACCCTTCAGGCTGCTAAGCATCGTAATTTTGTTGAAATAGGCTGTTTTCAGACGCGCACAACACCCAATGCATACCCGAGAGATAAACATAATCTACTTTGTTGGAAGTGGAATTCACCGAGGACGAAATTTGTTAGTAATAAGGAGATTCAAAAAACCAAGCATTAACCCCTTTTGGGAAGGTTAATAGCAATAGCCATCAAAAGCTTAAAAAATCATGTTTTCCCTGAATTTCTTTACAAACGTCTCGTAGGGTTTCAAGAGAAAATGGCCGTTGATAGGTGTTAGAGTCACATTACCAGTTGCATGGATAAAATATTCAGATAAGCATCTGTTAACCCTCCATGGGCTGCTAAATGTCAAAATTTCGAAAAAAAAAATAGTCTGTTTTTGGACACCAACACCATCAAATGGGAATGCTGCAGAGAAACATAACTTCTTTTACCGGACGCAGACCTGATAGGGAAAATTTTTAGTAAGTAGTAAGGGTCTTCAAAAATTGAGGTCTTAACCCATTTTCGCCCGGTTAAGGAGATGTACCCCTTAAAAGCTTAAAATTCCTATTTTCTGGGGATTTCTCCAAAAAATCTAGTAAGTATTCAAGAGAAATTGACCATTTGCAGGTCATGGAGTGACGTTACAAGTTGCATGAACAAAAGATTGCGGTAAGCGTTTGTTAACCCTCCAGAGACAGCAAATTTTGAGAAAATGGGCTGTACTTGGCCACCCATTACACCGAATGTGTACCTGCGAGATGAACATAACCACCTTCATTGGAAGTGGGATTCACCGAGGATCATTTTTGTAATTAATGAAGGTATTCACGAAACCAAGCATTAACCCGTTTAGAGCTGGTTACAGGGTGATACCCCTCAAGAGGTTACAAATTCATGTTATCCGAGGATTTCTCTAAAAACAACACGTAGATTTTCAAGAAAAATTGGCCATTCTCAGATCTTAGTGTGAGTTACAAGTTGCATGTATAAAATAGTCCAGTAAGCATTTGTTAACCCTATGCTGGTTCTCAAACATCAAAATGTTGAAAAAGTGGGCTGTGTTTGCATACCTGAAGCACCCAAAGTTAAGAGGAGAAATTAACATAAGTGGAAGTAGAATTCACTGAGAATTTTTGTTATAAGTAATAAGCGTATTAAAAAAACAACCCTTAACTCGTTTTGGGCTGGATAAACAATTATACCCATCAACAGCTTAAAATTCATGTTCTCCCTGGATTTCTCTGAAAACATCTCATAGATTTTTAAGTAAAAACGGCCATGCACAGTTTTTGGTGTGAAATTACAAGTTGCATGAATAAATATTCCTGTTAGCACTTGTTAACCCTTAATAAGCTGCCAGACATCAATATTTTGGATACATTTGAGATAAAACGGACCATTTTCAAATAAATACAGCACTCAGTGGGTATGTGTCAAACAAACATAACTCCTTTTGTCGGTCATTAACTTGTTGGACGACGATATTGATATTAACCCTCTCCACCGTTAATAATGGTTGTTACCTAAACAATTTTTTATCAAACTGAGTCATTTGAGACTTCTATACTCACCTTTTTCATGACATTAATGAAGGAACTTCAGTGAGACAGTCAAAAGCAATTCATCATACACTGTGGGGTCATGACAAATCATGGAATCTCATCGGGAAAAACCATGATTCTCCAGAATCATAAAGTCTAGTTTTTTGTTTTTTTTAGGCTTTTCCCTCTGGAAAAGACTATTGTTTTTCTACGGATTAATTAGGCTTTTCCCTCTGGAAAAGACTATTGTTTTTCCACGGATTATTATTTTATTTTTTTTTTAGGCTTTTCCCTCTGGAAAAGACTATTGTTTTTCTACGGATTATTATTTTTTTTTTGTGGGTTTTTTTCCACACATTTTGTCCGTACGATTCAGAAGCCATTTTCGAACCGATTTTCACGAAATTTTGCACACCCATAGAGGGGCACAAAATCTAAAAATGTACCAAAGCGGAATTTTCGTGTTAACCCTTATTTCGTCAGAATTGGCAAAAAACTGCCAAAATTGGGGTTTATCGGCACTTTCTCGAAACACGTCTTGTAGATTTTTTTTATACATTCGTCATTGCTAGACCTGTCTGTGACACGCCCTTTGATACACACGACATATCAGGCGATGCATATGGTAACACTCCACAGGCTGCCAAACATCGAAATTTTGATGAAATGGGCCGGATTCAGACCCCCACAACACCCAAACGATACCCGAGAGGTAAACATAACTTCCTTTATTGGAAGTGGAATTCACCGAAGATCATTTTTGTAAGTAATAAGGGTGTTCAGAAAACCAAATGTTAACCCGTTTTGGGCTGGTTAAACAGCAATACCCCCAAAAAGCTCAAAACTTCATGTTTTCCATGGATTTCTCTAAACGAGTCTTGTAGATTTTCAAGAAAAATTGGTCACTCTCAGGTCTTGGTGTGACATTACAAGATGCATGGATAAAATATTCCGGTCAGCATTAGTTAACCCTCCCCGAGCTGCTAAACGTAAAAATTGTGATAAAATGGGCTGTTTTTAGACACCAACAGCACCCAAACGATATACCACAGAGAAAGGGGCCTTCATTTATCGGACGCAAAATTGATCGGAAAATATTTTTGAAAGTAGTAAGGGTATTCAAAATTTGACGTCTTAACCCATTTTGGGCTGGTTGAAGAGAGATACCCATTAAAATCTTAAAATACCCATTTTCTGTGGATTTCTCTAACAACATCTTTTAGGTTTGCAAGAAAAATCGGCTATTTGCAGGTCTTGGTTTGACATTACAAGTCGCACGAACAAAATATTCCGGTCAGCATTAGTTAACCCTCCCCGGGCTGGTGAAGGTCAAAATTGCGATAAAATGGGCTGTTTTTGCACACCAACAGCACCCAAAGGGTACACCACAAAGAAAAGTGCCTTCTTTTATCGCGCGTACAATTTATATGGAAACATTTTTGTAAGTTGTAAGGGTATTCAAAAGTCGACGTCTTAACCCACTTTGGGCAGGCTAAAGAGAGATATCCCTTGAAAGCTTTAAATTCCCATTTTCTGTGAATTTCCCTAACGGTAACTTGTAGGGTTTCAAGCCAAATTGACTATTCGTAGGTCTTTATGTGACGTTAAAAGTTGCATGGACAAAATACTCTGGTGAGCGTTTTTTAACCATCTACAAGCTGCCAAGCATCGTAATGTTGTTAACATGGGACTGTTTTCAGACATGCACAGCACCTAATGTATACATGAGAGATAAACATAATCTCCTTTGTTTGAAGTGGAATTCACAGAGGTCCATTTTTGTAAGTAATAAAGGTATTCAAAAAGCCAAGCGTTAACCCCTGTTGGGGAGGTTAACAGGGATACCCATCAAAAGCTTAAAAAATCGTTTTCCCGGGATTTCTACAAACATTTTGTGGGGTTTTCAAGAGAAAATGGCCGTTGATAGGTCTTGGTGTCATATGACCAGTTGCATGGATCAATTATTCTGGTAGGCATTTGTTAACCCTTCATGGGCTGCTAAATGTAAAAAAAATTGAGGAAATAGTCTGTTTTTGGACACCAAGAACATCAAATGGAAATGCCACAGAGAAACGTAACTTCTTTTTCCGGACGCAAAACTGATAGGGAAACATTGATATTGATATTAACCCATCATACCATTAATGATGGGTTTTACCTAAACATTTCTTTATCAAACCCAAACCGAGTCATTTGAGACTACTATACTCACCTTTCGCATAACATCAATGAAGAAACTTTAGTGAGACAGTTAAAAACAATTCATCAGACACTGTGGGGGTCAAGAAAAATCATGGAATCTAATCGGGAAAAGCCATGATTCTCCAGAATCATAAAGTCTAGTTTTTGGGTTTTTTTTTTTTTTTTTTTTTCCACACATTTTGTCCGTACGATTCAGAAGCCATTTTCGGACCGATTTTCATGAAATTTTGCACACGCATAGAGAGGCACAAAATCTAAAAATGTACCGAAGCGGAATTTTCGATTGAACCCTTATTTCCTCAGAATTGACAAAAAACTGCCAAAATTGGGGTTTATCGGCACTTTCTCGAAACACGTCTTGTAGATTTTGTTTAAACATTCATCATTTCTAGACGTGCCTGTGACACGACCTTTGATACATACGAGATATTCGGCGATGCATATGGTAACCCTCCACAGGCTGCCAAACATCGAAATTTTGATGAAATGGGTCGGATTCAGGCCCCCACTGCACCCAAACAATACATGAGAGATAAACATAACTTCCTTTATTGGAAGTGGAATTCACCGAGGATCATTTTTGTCAGTAATAAGGGTGTTCAGAAAACCAAATGTTAACCCGTTTTGGGCTGGTTAAACAGCAATACCCCCAAAAAGCTCAAAACTTCATGTTTTCCATGGATTTCTCTAAACGAGTCTTGTAGATTTTCAAGAAAAATTGGTCACTCTCAGGTCTTGGTGTGACATTACAAGATGCATGGATAAAATATTCCGGTCAGCATTAGTTAACCCTCCCCGAGCTGCTAAACGTAAAAATTGTGATAAAATGGGCTGTTTTTAGACACCAACAGCACCCAAACGATATACCACAGAGAAAGGGGCCTTCATTTATCGGACGCAAAATTGATCGGAAAATATTTTTGAAAGTAGTAAGGGTATTCAAAATTTGACGTCTTAACCCATTTTGGGCTGGTTGAAGAGAGATACCCATTAAAATCTTAAAATACCCATTTTCTGTGGATTTCTCTAACAACATCTTTTAGGTTTGCAAGAAAAATCGGCTATTTGCAGGTCTTGGTTTGACATTACAAGTCGCACGAACAAAATATTCCGGTCAGCATTAGTTAACCCTCCCCGGGCTGGTGAAGGTCAAAATTGCGATAAAATGGGCTGTTTTTGCACACCAACAGCACCCAAAGGGTACACCACAAAGAAAAGTGCCTTCTTTTATCGCGCGTACAATTTATATGGAAACATTTTTGTAAGTAGTAAGGGTATTCAAAAGTCGACGTCTTAACCCACTTTGGGCAGGCTAAAGAGAGATATCCCTTGAAAGCTTTAAATTCCCATTTTCTGTGAATTTCCCTAACGGTAACTTGTAGGGTTTCAAACCAAATTGACTATTCGTAGGTCTTTATGTGACGTTAAAAGTTGCATGGACAAAATACTCTGGTGAGCGTTTTTTAACCATCTACAAGCTGCCAAGCATCGTAATGTTGTTAACATGGGACTGTTTTCAGACATGCACAGCACCTAATGTATACATGAGAGATAAACATAATCTCCTTTGTTTGAAGTGGAATTCACAGAGGTCCATTTTTGTAAGTAATAAAGGTATTCAAAAAGCCAAGCGTTAACCCCTGTTGGGGAGGTTAACAGGGATACCCATCAAAAGCTTAAAAAATCGTTTTCCCGGGATTTCTACAAACATTTTGTGGGGTTTTCAAGAGAAAATGGCCGTTGATAGGTCTTGGTGTCATATGACCAGTTGCATGGATCAATTATTCTGGTAGGCATTTGTTAACCCTTCATGGGCTGCTAAATGTAAAAAAAATTGAGGAAATAGTCTGTTTTTGGACACCAAGAACATCAAATGGAAATGCCACAGAGAAACGTAACTTCTTTTTCCGGACGCAAAACTGATAGGGAAACATTGATATTGATATTAACCCATCATACCATTAATGATGGGTTTTACCTAAACATTTCTTTATCAAACCCAAACCGAGTCATTTGAGACTACTATACTCACCTTTCGCATAACATCAATGAAGAAACTTTAGTGAGACAGTTAAAAACAATTCATCAGACACTGTGGGGGTCAAGAAAAATCATGGAATCTAATCGGGAAAAGCCATGATTCTCCAGAATCATAAAGTCTAGTTTTTGGGTATTTTTTTTTTTTTTTTTTTTCCACACATTTTGTCCGTACGATTCAGAAGCCATTTTCGGACCGATTTTCATGAAATTTTGCACACGCATAGAGAGGCACAAAATCTAAAAATGTACCGAAGCGGAATTTTCGATTGAACCCTTATTTCCTCAGAATTGACAAAAAACTGCCAAAATTGGGGTTTATCGGCACTTTCTCGAAACACGTCTTGTAGATTTTGTTTAAACATTCATCATTTCTAGACCTGCCTGTGACACGACCTTTGATACATACGAGATATTCGGCGATGCATATGGTAACCCTCCACAGGCTGCCAAACATCGAAATTTTGATGAAATGGGTCGGATTCAGGCCCCCACTGCACCCAAACAATACATGAGAGATAAACATAACTTCCTTTATTGGAAGTGGAATTCACCGAGGATCATTTTTGTCAGTAATAAGGGTGTTCATAAAACCAAGCATTAACCCGTTTTGGACTGGTTAAACAGCAATACCCCCATAAAGCTAAAAAATTCATGTTTTCCGTGGATTTCTCTAAACGTGTCTTGTAGATTTTCAAGAAAAATTTGTTACTCCCAGATCTTGGTGTGACAATAGAAGTTGCATGGACAAAATACTAAGGGGAGCATTTGTTAACCCTCCATGGGCTGCTAAATGTCAAAATTGTGATAAAATGGGCTGTTTTTGGATGCCAACGGCACCCAATGGGTACGCCACAAAGAAAAGTGCGTTCTTTTATCGAGCCCACACTCTATATGGAAACATTTTTATAAGTAGTAAGGATATTCAAAAGTTGAAGTCTTAACCATTTTTGGGCAGGATAAAGAGAGAGACCCCTTAAAATCTTAAAATTCGAATTTTCTGTGGATTTCTCTAAAAACATCTTGTAGGTTTTCAAGAAAAATTGACTATTCGCAGGTCTTTGTGTGACATTAAAAGTGGCATGGACAAAATATTCCGGTGAGCGTTTATTAACCCTCCACAGGCTGCCAAGCTTTGTAATTTTGTTGAAATGGGCTGTTTTCGGATGCACACAGCACCCAATGTGTACCTGAGAAATAAACATAATCTCCTTCGTTGGAAGTGGAATTCACCGAGGACCATTTTTGTAAGTAATAAGGGTATTCAAAAAACAAGTGTTAACCCGTTTTGGGTGGTTTAAGAGTGATTCGCCCAAAAGCTTAAACAATCATGCTTTACGTGGATTTCGTTAGAAATGTCAAGTAGATTTTCAAGAAAAAACTGGTCCGTCGCAGATCGTGGTGTAACATTATAAACTGCAAGGACAGAATATTCTGATAAGCATTTGTTAACCCTCCACAGACTCTCAAATATCAACACTTTGATAAAATAGGCTGTTTTCAGCCCCTCACAGCCCCTGTAGCTGGGAAATAAACATAACTTCCTCTCTTGGAAGTGGAAATCACCGAGGATAATTTTTGTAAGTAATAAGGGTATTAAATAAACCAAGCCTTAACCCGTTTTTGGGCTGGTTAAACAGCGATACCCATCAAAGGCTTAAAAATTCAAGTTTTCCCTGGATTTCTTTAAAAACATCTTGTAAATTTCAAGAAAAAAATGGTCATTCATAGGTCTTAGTGTGCCATTACATGTTGCATGGACAAAATATTCCGGTCAGGATTTGTTAGCTCTACACCAGCATCTGAACATCAAAAGTTTGATAAAATGGGCTGCTTTGAAAATAATGCCAATTGTTTTATTTAGTGTGTATTTTGTCCGTATACAAAATTTCTCACCCACATATACCTAAAAATGATTCAATGATACGATTGGACATGTTTCTCTCATATAAAACATGCATAAAACGTGAAAAAAGACTTGATTTATTGCATTTTAGGATTGCACATGTATATTTTTAGAAGATTCTCTGTCTGTTTTTAATCTTCGGAGTCAGTCTTTGATCTTGTTTGGAACGATCAGTAATTAACACCTTTTCGACAAGAGCCATCGAAATTTAAAATAAAAAAAAATGAAATTTCACTAAAACTTTTTGCAGAATCGTGTTTTTCAGAAAACTCTGTCGCGATTGTGTGTGTCATTTTCAAAATTCCGATCAGAAATAATGAAATTATAAATATGTAGTTAGCAATAACAAAATTGAAAGCATGTCGACCAAACTTGCATGACGTCAGAACTCGATTCGGGTGAAATACTGCAGTCATGCACTGAAAGGTTGAGAATAAGGGACGCTGATATCGAAGTAGGCTTTAAACTGTCCATGGAATGGTCCTAAAATCAAGTTCATGTTTGCAGCGTTACAGCAAATAGGTTTCCCGTATTTCTTGTTAAAATGTTTTGGACCGCCTCACTTAATATTCCACACAGCACTGCATGATATTGTTTATTTATTGGTGTTCAAGGTTTGTAAGTAATAAGGGTATTTAAAAGAATGAAACTTAACCCATTTTGGACTGAATAAGGAGAGATGCCCCATAAACGCTTAAAATATACATTTTCCGTGGATTTCGCTAACTGCTTGCTGGGGATTTTCAAGAACAATTTGACATTGGCAGGTCTTACAAACTGCATAGATAGAATATTCCGCTAGTCGTTTGTTAATCCCTGTACAGGCTGCTAAACGTCAAAATTTTAATAAAATCGGCTGTTTTCGGGCAGCAAAATGGGTATGCAATAGATAAACATGACCTCTTTTATCAGACTTAGAATTCCTGAGGGATAATGTATGATAGTATTAAGGGTATTCAAGGGAGCGCGGTGGCTCAGTGGTAGACTGTTGTACTTCTTTGCTAGAGGTCCCGAGTTCGATCCCCGTCCGGGACGACTCACGTTGTGTCCTTGGGCAAGGCACTGTGGCCCGGTTGCCGACATGGGGGCACGATGTCCCCGTGTACTAAGGCATACTGCACGTCGATGGTACACATGTCTTCAGCCTCTGTAACCCTGCCTGAGCGGAGCCTGAACAGAGTGAGAATGTTGAGGAGCTGAAAGTTGCTCGTCGATGCTTGGTGGTTCTCTCCGGGTACTCCGGCTTCCTCCACCTCTAAAACTGTCACGGTCACGATTAGCCATTGTGCAGAAGTATGTGACCTTAAACACCAATAAATAAATAAATAAATAAATAAATAAATAAATAAATAAATAAATAAATAAATAAATAAATAAATAAGGGTATTCAAAAAACCAAGCCTTAACCCTGTTTTGTCGGATTAAAGACAGATAGCCCATGCCGTGTACGCTTCCTACATTACTTGTAAAATCGACACCCCCCACTAAATCTCCTACGAGGTGCGGTTTCGGACCCGACCACCTGACGGTTCTGACCACATCAAATAACACACCTTCGTTGTATTTAGCAGAAAGAAATTTCCCCAAGAAGCAAAGACAAAATTACGTCTGCGGAAAATAATGGCAAATATTTTATTTAGCCTGTATTTTGTCCGTATAGAAAATTTCTCACCCACATATACCTAAAAATGATTCAATGATACAATTGGACATATTTCTCTCATAAAACGTGAAAAAACACTTGATTTATTGCATTTTAGGATTGCGCATGTATATTCTTAGAAGATTCTCTGTCTGTTATTAAACTACGGCGTGTCTTTGATCTCGTTTGGGACGATCAGTGATTAGCACCTTTTCAACAAGAGCCATGGAAATTGAAAATAAAAAAAAATAATCAAATTTCACTAAAACCTTTTACAGAATCGTGTTTTTCAGAAAACGCTTTCGCGATTGCGTGTGTCGTTTTCAAAATTCGGATCAGTAAGCACGAAATTATAAATATGTTGTTGTCAATAACAAAATTGAAAGCATGTCCGTCCAACTTGCATGACGTCAGAACTCGACTCGGGTAAAATACTGCGGTGTGGTGAAAGGACGAGAGTAAGAAACGCTGATATCGCAGTAGGCTTTAAAATGTCCATGGAATGGTCCTAAAATCAACTTTATATTTGCAGCTTTATTGCAAATAGGTTTCCCGTTGTTTCTTGTTGAAATGTTATTTCCGTCAAGGCCAGGTAGCATAGAAAATTTGGAATACTGGGCAGTGGGATAGGGCACCTGCCCCATGAACAACTGCCAGCTATTAAAATTAATTAGCGGGGACACCCCCCCCCCCCCCCATGCTGTTTATTTTACCTAGGACACCTGCCCTCTGCTGTTTTTTTTACCTAGGACACATGCCCCCCCCCCCCTACTGTTAGATTAGATTAAACATATTTTATTTGCCACTTGACAATGCAAATCAGGATTGGAGGACAAGTGCTTACCACTTAGAAGCCCCTCCGTTCCTGTACGGTGACTAATAATTTACAATATGGCAGAACGTATTCCATAAATAACAGAATCTAGCAAAATCTAAATATTATAAACATTATAGACAAACACAAATTAAAATGAGAGAAGAGAGAGAGAGAGAGAGAGAGAGAGAGAGAGAGAGAGAGAGAGAGAGAGAGATAAAAAAAAATAAATAGAATATAAAGAAAACATGAAATACAACATTCGATCCAGTGATGATGCCCGCCACCCACCCAATTGCATTCTATAGTATATTGGCCGTAATGGGAGTCTAAATTAACATCTTGATTACAGCCACTGAGCATAGGTTTTCACTTCTGGGGATGTTCACACAACTGTTTTTTCATCAAGTACACCTGTCCTGCCCCCGTTTGTTTGCTAACGGGCCCCTACCCATTGACCTTTCTATTTTTAGAAGCACCCGGGCCGACGGGGAGAGGGCGTTGTTGGGAGCATGGCTAGATTTTGCTATAAAATGGGGTTGAAGGAAGGTACCCTCAAATCTGGGGCGAAAGTGGCAAAAATGACAAAAGGCTATCTCAACGTATGGTAACGGTATAAACTACAGTCGATCTGGGCGATGTACAGACGAAAAATCATACCTTGGAGCCGGTTAGGCAATTTAGCACAAAAAACGCCGACTTCATGCTCAATCGCTGCTCAACGTAGTCTACAACAGTCCTCAAGTCCATTCCAAACTGATAGAGTCGGGACGAATAGTACTCTCACTTTCCACGCGATGCGTGGTGTTATTCACGCGGCCTCGACACTCGTAACAGATGCCAAAATGTCGGCCAGGGTGCGTAAAACAAGTTCTGAAAATTAGATGTCGCTGCCTTCAGCGGTCTAGACACGCTTTATGCTTGTGAGAAGTGCAATTTTAATGTCTAATTGGCAAATTTTCGTTAATCGTAACCCGCCAAAAAACCTACTCACCGCCGATTTCTTTTCACTTCAACTTCTGACGATTATCTAAGGTTTAAAGATAGTGTCATGATACCCCTCCCCCGCCGCTCTTTTGGAGCTGGTTAGGCAATGCGGCACCGAAACCTGGGACGTTATGCTCAATCGCAGCTCCACAGTTGTCTACAACACTGCCCGTGTCCATTCTAAACTGATAGAGTCGGGACGAATAGTACTCTCACATTCCAAGCGATGCGTGGTGTTTTCCACGCGGTCCGGACACTCCAAACAGATCCCAAAATGTCGGCCAGGGTTCGTAGAACAAGTTCTGAAAATTTCAAGTCGCTGCCTCTAGCGGTCTGAACACCGTTCGTGTATGTCTGAAGTGCTATTTTAATGTCCAATATGCAAATCTTCGTCAATCTTTTCCTGCCTGCCAGAAACCCAATCACCGCCAATTTCTCTTGACTTTAAACTTCTGAGATTCTCGTAGGTTTAAAGGTTGTGTTGGGATCCCTGGTGGCTGTCTTAAAGAAGCAACTTCCATTTACAGTCAACTCTCCACCAGTCACACACAATTGTAACATTTAAGTGGACTTACTCCAGCGAGGAGGCACTGAAGGATTCTGCGCCCATTCCCGACGTCTTTTTTCCAACTGGCTTGAAAAGGAAGGATCAAATTCAAACAATTACCTCCTCTCTCCAAAACGCCATATCTCAGCCAATTCTAGGCAGATTTCCATGAAATTTTCACTCCTTGTTCATGAATAGTTGTGGCATCACTTTCCATGAAGAGCGACATGAATTTCGCATTTTGTCACGTCGAATTGGAAAAGAGCGTATGCGCAGGGATTTCTCTGAAAACCTCTTGGAAGATTTTAAAGAAAAAATGGCCATTTCCAGTTCTTAGTGTGACATTACAAGTTGCATGGAAAAATATTCCTGTTAGTACTTGTTAACCCTCTACAAGCTGCCAGACATCAATATTTTGGATACATTTGAGATAAAATGGACCATTTTCAAATAGACACAGCACTCAGTGGGTATGTGCGAAACAAACATAACTCCTTTTGTGGGTCATTAACTTGTCGGACGACGATATTGATATTAACCCACTCCACCGTTAATGATGGTTTTAACCTAAACAATTTTTTTTATCAACTGAGTCATTTGAGACGAACGAAATGGTTTGACGCGCCGAAGGCGCGCAGGGACGATTTGGAGGACAAGCCCCTTTCAACCCTCGTTAGCTGTTTGTTGTTGATGTAGGATGTCAAGGCGCGGTGGAGGAGGAAAAGGAAGGAGGAAGGTGGCTTAACCCCGTCTAGGCTTCTTCCGGCTCTTGTTCTTTGGAGGTGGTTGAGATTGTGATGTGGAAGTCGACGATGTTGAGTTTAGTGTGGAGTTTGGTGAATGGATTGCGTCTAATTCCTTTTTGAGATCTGCTTTGGATTGTTCCCTGAACTCGTGGGTTTCGGAGGCGATTCGGTTTCCCATCTCAACTGCCCGCCTTCCCATCTCTATTATTCTCCTTAATTCTTCGGCGGTGACTGCAGACTTAGGTGGCTGTGTTGCTGAGATTGACACACCCGGGCTGTCCGGTAGAGAAGGAAGTGGGGAGTGAGGGGTGGGAGGTCGTGAAAAGGCAACCTCCGGTTCCTACTCAGTCTTCACCAGACGTTCCTCATCCAACAGTAGCGGCTCAGGAGCTGGCAGTTGGTTGGGTGTACTAGTGGGACTAGGAGGGGAACTGGCAGCTGCCTCCAGGACCTCCATCCTCTCGCTCACCTCTTTCTTCCTATTCCGGGAGTCCTCCAGGCGCCTGGAATCCCGGCGCTTGGTGGACGGGCTCTTCTTCTTGCTCTTCTTCTTTACAGGGCCAGGTCCAGGCTTCTTCGGATGGGGACCAGTGTGAGAGGGGTTCCTCTCACAAAAGGTGCTACCTCTCCCCGAAGAAGGTGTGGCGGTGTTGTGCTCTTCAATGACGAACTCCAAGTTCAGATGGACTCTCTTGCCTGTCTCCCGGACAGTCCAGGTGACAGGGCAAGAGATGCCCAGAGCTGCTATTGTTCTCTTCAGTCGCGCTGGTAGTTCCAGTGTTTCCATAATTATGGTGTTAATTAGGATCGAGCCAAGTCATTTGAGACTACTATACTCACCTTTCTCATAACATCAATGAAAGAACTTCAGTGAGACAGTTAAAAACAATTCATCAGACACTGTGGGGTCATGAAGAATCATGGAATCTCATCGGGAAAAGCCATGATTCCCCAGAATCATAAAGTCTAGTTAGGCTTTTCCCTCTGGAAAAGACTATTGTTTTTCTACGGATTATTATTATTTTTTTTTTTTTTTTTTTTAGGCTTTTCCCTCTGGAAAAGACTATTGTTTCTCTACAGATTATTATTTTTTTTTTCTTTTTTTTTTTTTTTTTTTTTTTTCCACACATTTTGTCCGTACGATTCAGAAGCCATTTTCGAACCGATTTTCACGAAATTTTGCGCACGCATAGACGGGCTCAAAATCTAAAAATGTACCAAAGCGGAATTTTCGATTTAACCCTTATTTCGTCAGAATTGGCAAAAAACTGCCAAAATTGGGGTTTATCGGCACTTTCTCGAAACATGTCTTGTAGATTTTTTTTATACATTCGTCATTGCTAGACCTGTCTGTGACACACCCTTTGGTATACATGACATATCAGGCGATGCATATGGTAACCCTCCACGGGCTGCCAAACATCGAAATTTTGATGAAATAGGCCGGTTTCATGCCCCCACTGCACCCAAACAATACACGAGAGATAAACATAACTTCCTTTATTGGGAGTGGAATTCACAGAGGATCATTTTTGTAAGTAATAAGGGTGTTCAGAAAACCAAGCGTTAACCCATTTTGAGCTGGTTAAACAGCAATACCGCGATAATGCTCAATAGTTCGTCTTTTCTGTGGATTTCTCTAAACGAGTCTTGTAGATTTTCAAGAAAAAATTGGTCACTCTCAGGTCTTGGTGTGACATTACAAGTTGCATGGATAAAATATTCCGGTCAGCATTAGTTAACCCTCCCCGAGCTGCTAAACGTAAAAATTGTGATAAAATGGGCTGTTTTTAGACGCCAACAGCACCCAAACGGTATACCAGAAAGAAAGGGGCCTTCATTTATCGGACGCAAAATTGATTGGAAAATATTTTTGAAAGTGGTAAGGGTATTCAAAATTTTACGTCTTAACCCATTTAGGGCAGGTTAAATAGAGATACCCATTAAAATCTTAAAATACACGTTTTCTGTGGATTTCTCTATCAACATTTCGTAGGTTTTCAAGACAAAATCGGCTATTTGCAGGTCTTGGTGTGACATTACAAGTTGCATGAACAAAATATTCCGGTCAGCATTAGTTAACCCTCCCCGGGCTGTTGAAGGTCAAAATTGTGATAAAATGGGCTGTTTTTGGACACCAACAGCACCCAAAGGGTACACCACAAAGAAAAGTGCCTCCTTTTATCGAGCGCACAATTTATACGGAAACATTTGTCTAAGCAGTAAGGGTATTCAAAAGTCGACTTCTTAACCCATTTTGGGCAGGCTAAAGAGATATCCCTTGAAAGCTTCAAATTCCCATTTTCTGTGAATTTCCCTTACGGTAACTTGTAGGGTTTCAAGACAAATTGACTATTCATAGGTCTTTATGTGACATTACAAATTGCATGGACAAAATACTCCGGTGAGCGTTTATTAACCATCGACAAGCTGCCAAGCATCGTAATTTTGTTAACATGGGGCTGTTTTCAGACACGCACAGCACCCAATGTATACATGAGAGATAAACATAATCTCCTTTGTTGGAAGTGGAATTCACAGAGGAGCATTTTTGTAAGTGATAAGGGTATTAAAAAAACAAAGCGTTAACCCCTGTTGGGGAGGTTAACACGGATACCCATCGATAGCTTAAAAAATCGTTTTCCCTGGATTTCTTTACAAACCTTTTGTGGGGTTTCCAAGAGAAAATGGCCGTTGATAGGTCTTGGTGTCATATGTCCAGTTGTATAGATAAATTATTCTGGGAGGCATTTGTTAACCCTCCATGGGCTGCTAAATGTAAAAAAATTGAAGAAATAGTCTGTTTTTGGACACCAACAAATGGAAATGCCACAGAGAAACGTAACTTCTTTTACCGGACGCAAAACTAATAGGGAAACATTGATGTTGATATTAACCCATTCTACCATTAATGATGGGTTTTACCTAAACATTTTTTTTTATCAAACCCAAACCGAGTCACTTGAGACTACTATACTCACCTTTCTCATAACATCAATGAGGGAACTTCAGTGAGACAGTTAAAAACAATTCATCAGACACTGTGGAGTCATGAAAAATCAAGGAATCTAATTGGGAAAAGCCATGATTCTCCAGAATCATAAAGTCTAGTTTGGGTTTTTTTTTTGGGGGGGGGTTTTTTGGGTTTTTTTTTTTTTTTTCCACACATTTTGTCCGTACGATTCAGAAGCCATTTTCGAACCGATTTTCACGAAATTTTGCACACGCATAGAGGGGCACAAAATCTAAAAATGTACCAAAGCGGAATTTTCGATTTAACCATTATTTCCTCAGAATTGGGAAAAAACTGCCAAAATTGGGGTTTATCGGCACTTTCTCGAAACTCGTCTTGTAGATTTTTTTTATACATTCGTAATTGCTAGACCTGTCTGTGACACGCTCTTTGATACACACGACATATCAGGCGATGCATATGGTAACCCTCCACAGGCTGCCAAACATCGAAATTTTGATGAAATAGGCCGGATTCAGGCTCCCACCGCACCCAAACAATACACGAGAGATAAATATAACTTTCTTTACTGGGAGTGGAATTCACCGAGGATCATTTTTGTCAGTAATAAGGGTGTTCAAAAAACCAAGCGTTAACCCGTTTTGGGCTGGTTAAACAGCAATACCCCCATAAAGCTAAAAAATTTGTGTTTTCCGTGGATTTCTCTAAACGAGTCTTGTAGATTTTCAAGAAAAATTTGTCACTCCCAGGCCTTGGTGTGACAATAGAAGTTGCATGGACAAAATACTGCGGTGAGCATTTGTTAACCCTCCACGGGCTGCTAAATGTCAAAAGTGTGATAAAATGGGCTGTTTTTGGACACCAACAACACCCAATGGGTACGCCACAAAGAAACGTGCCTTCGTTTATCGAGCGCACAATCTCTACGCAAACATTTTTGTAAGTAGTAAGGGTGTTCAAAAGTCGAAGTCTTAACCCATTTTGGACAGGCTAAAGAGAGAGACCCCTTAAAATCTTAAAATTCCCATTTTCTGTGGATTTCTCTAAAAACATCCTGCAGGTTTTCAAGAAAAATTGACTACTCGCAGGTCTTTGTATGATATTACAAGTTGCATGGACAACATATTCCGGTGAGCGTTTATTAACCCTCTAGAGGCTGCCAAGCATCGTAATTTTGTTGAAATGGGCTGTTTTCAGGCACGCACATCACCCAAAGTGTACCTGAGAAATAAACATAATCTCCTTTGTTGGAAGTGGAATTCACCAAAGACCATTTTTGTAAGTAATAAGGGTATTCAAAAAACCAAGCGTTAACCCATTTTGTGGTTGTTAATAGTGATACCCATCAAAGGCTTAGAAAGTTATGTTTTCCCTGGATTTCTTTACAAACATCTGGTTGGGTTTTCAAGAGAAAATGGCCATTGATAGGTCATGGTGTCGCATTACCAGTTGATTGGATAAATTATTCCGGTAAGCATTTGTTAACCCTCCATGGTCTGCTAAATGTCAAAATTTTGAAAAAAATAGTCTGTTTTTGAACAACAACAACATCAAATGGGAATACAACAGAGAAACGTAACTTCTTTTACCGGACGCAAAACTGACAGGGAAATATTTTTGTAAGTAGTAAATGTATTCAAAAATTGAGGTCTTAACCCATTTTTGACTAGTTAAGGAGATATACCCCTTAAAAGCTTAAAATTCCAGTTTTCGGTGGATTTCTCAAAAAAGAAAATTTCAAGAGCAATTGACCATTCCCTGGTCTTCGAGTGACATTACAAGTTGCATGAACAAAATATTTCGGTAAGCATTTGTTAAACACCCCCCCCCCCCCCAGAGGCTGCCAAGCATTGACATTTGGAGAAAATGGGCTGTCCTTGGGCATGTGTACCTACGAGATAAACATAACCTCCTTCATTGGAAGTGGAATTCACCGTCGATCATTTTTGTAAGTAATGAAGATATTCACAAAACCAAACATTAACACTTTACAGCTGGTTAAAGAGAGATACCCCTCAAAAGGTTTAAAATTCATGTTATCTGAGGATTTCTTTAAAAAACATCCCGTAGATTTTCAGGAAAAAATGGCCATTCTCATATCTTAGTGTGACATTACAAGTTGCATGTACAAAATATTCCTGTAAGCTTTTGTTAACCCTATGCAGGTTCTCAAACATCAAAATGTTGATAAAATAGGCTGTGTTTGCGTACCCACAACACCCGAAGTTGGGAGGAGAGATCAAAATAAGTAAAAGTAGAATTCACTGTGAATTATTTTTGGAAGTAATAAGAGTATTCCAAAAACAACACTTAACCCGTTTTGGGCTGGAAAAACAATGCTACCCATCAAAAGCTTAAAATTCCTATTCTCCCTGGATTTCTCTGAAAACATCTTGTAGATTTTAAAGAAAAAATGGCCATTCACAGTTCTTGGTGTGACATTACAAGTTGCATGAATAAATATTCCTGTTGGCACTTGTTAACCCTCTAGAAGCTGCCAGACATCAATATTTTGGATACATTTGAGATAAAATGGACCATTTTTAAATTGACACAGCACTCAGTGAGTATGTGTCAAACAAACATAACTCCTTTTGTCGTTCATTGACTTGTGGGACGACAATATTGACATTAACCCACTCCACCGTTAATGATGGTTTTTACCTAAACATTTTTTTTATCAAACTGTGTCATTTGAGACTTCTATCTTCACCTTTCTCATAACATCAATGAAGGAACTTCAGTGAGACAGTTAAAAACAATTCATCAGAAACTGTGGGGTCATGAAAAATCATGGAATCTCATCGGGAAAAGCCATGATTCTCCAGAATCATAAAGTCTAGTTTTTTGGGTTTTTTTTTTTTTTTTTTTTTTTTTCCACACATTTTGTCCGTACGATTCAGAAGCCAATTTCGAACCGATTTTCACGAAATTTTGCACACGCATAGAGGGGCACAAAATCTAAAAATGTACCCAAGCAGAATTTTCGATTTAACCCTTATTTCGTCAGAATTGGCAAAAAACTGCCAAAATTGGGGTTTATCGGCACTTTCTCGAAACACGTCTTGTAGATTTTTTTTATACATTCATCATTGCTAGACCTGTCTATGAGACGCCCTTTGATACACACGACATATCAGGCGATGCATATGGTAACCCTCCACAGGCTGCCAAACATCGAAATTTTGATGAAATAGGCCGGTTTCAGGCCCCCACCGCACCCAAACAATACACGAGAGATAAATATAACTTCCTTTACAGGGAGTGGAATTCACTGAGGATCATTTTTGTCAGTAATAAGGGTGTTCAAAAAACCAAGCGTTAACCTGTTTTGGGCTGGTTAAACAGCAATACCCCCATAAAGCTCAAAAATTTGTATTTTCCGTGGATTTCTCTAAACGAGTCTTGTAGATTTTCAAGAAAAATTTGTCACTTCCACACCTTGGTGTGACAATAGAAGTTGCATGGACAAAATACTGCGGTGAGCATTTGTTAACCCTCCACGGGCTGCTAAAAGTCAAAATTGTGATAAAATGGGCTGTTTTTGGACGCCAACAGCACCCAATGGGTACGCCTCAAAGAAACGTGCCTTCTTTTATCGAGCGCACAATCTATACGCAAACATTTTTGTAAGTTGTAAGGGTATTCAAAAGTGGAAGTCTTAACCCATTTTGGACAGGCTAAAGAGAGAGACCCCTTAAAATCTTAACATTCCCATTTTCTGTGGATTTCTCTAAAAACATCCTGTAGGTTTTCAAGAAAAATTGACTACTCGCAGGTCTTTGTGTGATATTAAAAGTTGCATGGACAAAATATTCCGGTGAGCGTTTATTAACCCTCTAGAGGCTGCCAAGCATCGTAATTTTGTTGAAATGGGCTGTTTTCAGGCACGCACATCACCCAACGTGTACCTGAGAAATAAACATAATCTCCTTTGTTGGAAGTGGAATTCACCAAAGACCATTTTTGTAAGTAATAAGGGTATTCAAAAAACCAAGCGTTAACCCATTTTGTGGTTGTTAATAGTGATACCCATCAAAGGCTTAAAAATTTATGTTTTCCCTGGATTTCTTTACAAACATCTGGTAGGGTTTTCAAGAGAAAATGGCCATTGATAGGTCATGGTGTCACATTACCAGTTGATTGGATAAATTATTCCGGTAAGCATTTGTTAACCCTCCATGGGCTGCTAAATGTCAAATTTTGAAAAAATAGTCTGTTTTTGAACAACAACAACAACATCAAATGGGAATACAACAGAGAAACGTAACTTCTTTTACCGGGCGCAAAACTGACAGGGAAACATTTTTGTAAGTAGTAAAGGTATTCAAAAATCGAGGTATTAACCCATTTTTAACTGGTTAAGGAGATATACCCCTTAAAAGCTTAAAATTCCAGTTTTCTGTGGATTTCTGAAAAAAAAAAAAAATTCAAGAGCAATTAACCATTCGCAGGTCTTCGAGTGACATTACAAGTTGCATGAACAACATGTTTCGGTAACCATTTGTTAACCCCCTAGAGGCTGCCAGGCATTGACATTTGGAGAAAATGGGCTGTTCTTGGGCAACCATATCACCAAATGTGTACCTACGAGATAAACATAACCTCCTTCATTGGAAGTGGAATTCACCGTCGATCATTTTTGTAAGTAATGAAGATATTCACAAAACCAAGCATTAACCCTTTAGAGCTGGTTAAAGAGAGATACCCCTCAAAAGGTTAAAAATTCATGTTATCTGAGGATTTCTTTAAAAACATCCCGTAGATTTTCAGGAAAAAATGGCCATTCTCATATCTTAGTGTGACATTACAAGTTGCATGTACAAAATATTCCTGTAAGCATTTGTTAACCCTATGCAGGTTCTCAAACATCAAAATGTTGATAAATAGGCTGTGTTTGCGTACCCACAGCACCTGAAGTTGGGAGGAGAGATCAAAATAAGTGGAAGTAGAATTCACTTAGAATTATTTTTGGAAGTAATAAGAGTATTCCAAAAACAACACTTAACCCGTTTTGGGCTGGAAATACAATGATACCCTTCAAAAGCTTAAAATTCCTGTTCTCCCTGGATTTCTCTGAAAACATCTTGTAGATTTTAAAGAAAAAATGGCCATTCACAGTTCTTGGTGTGACAATACAAGTTGCATGAATAAATATTCCTGTTGGCACTTGTTAACCCTCTACAAGCTGCCAGACATCAATATTTTGGATACATTTGAGATAAAATGGACCATTTTTAAATTGACACAGCACTCAGTGAGTATGTGTCAAACAAACATAACTCCTTTTGTCGGTCATTGACTTGTTGGACGACGATATTGACATTAACTCACTCCAGCGTTAATGATGGTTTTTACCTAAACAATTTTTTATCAAACTGTGTCATTTGAGACTACTATCTTCACCTTTCTCATAACATCAATGAAGGAACTTCAGTGAGACAGTTAAAAACAATTCATCAGACACTGTGGAGTCATGAAAAATCGTGGAATCTCATCGGGAAAAGCCATGATTCTCCAGAATCATAAAGTCTAGTTTTTTTTTTTTTTTTTTTTTTTTTTGGGGGGGGGGGGGGGGGGGGGGGGGGGGTTTCCACACATTTTGTCCGCACGATTCCGAAGCCATTTTCGGACCGATTTTCACAAAATTTTGCACACGCATAGAGGGTCACAAAATCTAAAAATGTACCGAAGCGAAATTTTCGATTTAACCCTTTTTTCGTCAGAATTGGCAAAGAACTGTCAAAATTGAGGTTTATCGGCACTTTCTCGAAACACGTCTTGTAGATTTTTTTTAAACCTTCATCATTGATAGACCTGTCTGTGCCACGACCTTTGATACACATGACATATCAGGCGATGCACATGGTAACCCTCCACAGGCTGCCAAACACCGAAATTTTCATGAAATGGGCCGGTTTCAGGCCCCCAGAGCACCCAAACGATACAAGAGAGATAAACATAACTTTCTTTATTTGAAGTGGAATTCACCGGAGATCATTTCTGTAAGTAATAATGGTGTTCAAAAAACCAAGCATTAACCCGTTTTGGGCTGGTTAAACAGCAATACCCCCAAAAAGCTAAAAAATTCAGGTTTTCCATGGATTTCTCTAAACGAGTCTTGTAGATTTTCATGAAAAAATTGTCACTCCCAGGCATTGATGTAACAATATAAGTTGCATGGACAAAATACTTTCGTGAGCATTTGTTAACCCTCCACGGGCTGCTAAAAATCAAAATTGTGATAAAATGGGCTGTTTTTGGATGCCAACGGCACCCAATGGGTACGCCACAAAGAAAAGTCATTTCTTTTATCGAGCGCACAATCTATAGGGAAACATTTTTGTAAGTAGTAAGGGTATTCAAAAAACGAAGTCTTAACCCATTTTGTGCAGGCTAAAGAGACAGACCCCTTAAAATCTAAAAATTCCCATTTTCTGTGGATTTCTCTAAATACATTCCATAGGTTTTCAAGAAAAAATTGACTACTTGCAGGTCTTTGTGTGACATTACAAGTGGCACGGACAAAATATTCCGCTGAGCGTTTATTAACCCTCTACAGAATGCAAAGCATCATAATTTTGTTGAAATGGGCTGTTTTCGGACACACACAGCACGCAATGTATGTCCGAGAGTTACACATAATCTCCTTTGTTGGAAGTGGAATTCACTGAGGACCATTTTTGTAAGTAATAAGGGTATTCAAAAACCCAAGAGTTAACCCCTTTTGGGGTGGTTATTATCGATACCCATCAAAAGCTAAAAAAAATTATGTTTTCCGTGGATTTCGTTACAAACATATTGTAAGTTTTCAACAGAAAATGGCCATTGATAGGTCTTGGAGTCACATTGCCGGTTGCATGGATAAATTATTCCAGTAATCATTTGTTAACCCTCCATGGGCTGCTAAATGTCAACATTTTGAAACAATAGTCTGTTTTTGAACACCAACAACAACAAATGGGAATGCCACAGAGATACATAAATTCTTTTACCGGATGCAAAACTGACAGAGAAAAATTTAGTAAGTAGTAAGGGTATTCAAAAAATTGAGGTCTTAACCCATTTTCGCCTGGTTAAGATGTACCCCTTAAAAGCTTAAAATTCAAGTTTTCTGTGGATTTCTCCAAAAAATCTAGTAAGTATTCAAGAAAAATTGACCATTTGCAGGTCTTGGAGTGACATTACAAGTTACATAGACAAAATATTCCGGTAAGCGTTAGTTAACTCTCCAGAGGCTGCAAAGCATAGAAATTTTGAGAAAATGGACTGTTCTTGGGCACCCATTGCACGCAATGTGTACCTGCGAGATAAACATAACCTCCTTCTTTGGAAGTGGAATTCATCAGACCAATCATTAACCCATTTAGGGCTGGTCTTAACCCGTTTTGGGCTGGTTAAACAGCGGTACCCATCAAAGACTTAAAATTTCATGTTTTCCCTGGATTTCTTTAAAAACATCTTGTAGATTTCAAGAAAAAATGGCCATTCACGGGTCTTCATGTGACATTACAAGTTACATGGACAAAATATTCCGTTGAGCATTCGTTAACTCTCCACGAGCTGCTAAACATCAAAATGTTGATAAAATGGATTGTTTTCAGACACCAAGAGCACCCAATGGATATGTAACAGAGAAATATAACTTCTTTTACTGCGCGTTGAATTCACAGAGGATCAGTTTTGTAAGTAGTAAGGGTATTTAAAAGAATGAAACTTAACCTATTTTAGACTGGATAAGGAGAGATACCACTTAAAAACTTAAAATTTACATTTTCTGTGGATTTCGCTAACTGCTTGTTGGCGATTTTCAAGAACAATTGGACATTGGCAGGTCTTACAAATTGCATAGATAGAATATTCCGCTAGTCGTTTGTTAATCCCGCTACAGGCTGCTAAACGTCAAAATGTTGATAAAATCGGCTGTTTTCGGGCAGCAAATGAGTATGTAATAGGTAAACATAACCTCTTTTATCAGACTCAGAATTCATGAGGGATAATGTATGATAGTGTTAAGGGTATTCAAGGGAGCGTGGTGGCTCAGTGGTAGACTGTTGTACTTCTATGCTAGAGGTCCCGAGTCCGATCCCCGTCCGGTACGATTCACGTTGTGTCCTTGGGCAAGGCTCTTTAGCCCGGTTGCCGACATGGGGGCACGATGACGCCGTGTACTAAGGCATACTGCACGTCGATGGTACATATGTCTTCACCCTCTGTAACCCTGCTTGAGCGGAGCTTGAACAGAGTTAGAATGTTGAGGAGCTGACAGTTGCTCGTCAATGCTTGGTGGTTCTCTCCGTGTACTCCGGCTTCCTCCACCTATAAAACTGTCACGGTCACGATTAGCCATTGTGCATAAGTATGTGACCTTAAACACCAGTAAACAAATAAATAAATAAATAAATAAATAAATAAATAAGGGTATTCAAAAACCAAGCCTTAACCCTGTTTATAGGATTAAAGACAGACAGCCCATGCCGTGTACGCTGCCTACATTACTTGTAAAATCGACACCCCCACTAAATCTACTTTGAGGTGCGGTGTCGGGCCCGACCACCTGACGGTCCTGACCTCATTAGATAACACTCCTTCGTTGTATTATCAGCATGGATTTCCCCAAGAAGCAAAGACAAAAATACGTCTGCGGAAAATAATGGCAAATATTTTATTTAGTCTGTATTTTGTCCGTATAGAAAATGTCTCGCCCACATATACCTAAACATGATTCAATGATACAATTGGACATATTTCTCTCGTAAAACCTGAAAAAGACTTGATTTATTTCATTTTAGGCTTGCGCGTGTATATTCTTAGAAGATTCTCTGTGTGTTATTAATATACAGCGTCAGTCTTTGATCTCGTTTGGGACGATCAGTGATTAACACCTTTTCGACAAGAGCCATCGAAATTGAAAATAAAAAAAAATAATCAAATTTCACTAAAACCTTTTGCAGAATCGTGTTTTTCAGAAAACTCTTTCGCGATTGCATGTGTCGTTTTCAAAATTCCGATCAGTAATCACGAAATTATAAATATGTTGTTGTCAATAACAAAATTGAAAGCATGTCCGTCAAACTTGCTTGACGTCAGAACTCGACTCGGAAATACTGCAGTGATGCAGTGAAAGGACGAGAATAATAAACGCTGATATCGCAGTAGGCTTTAAACTGTCCATGGAATGGTTCTAAAATCATGTTTATATTTGCAGCTTTACTGCAAATAGGTTTCCCGTTGTTTCTTGTTGAAGTGTTGTTTCCGTCAAGGCCGAGTACCATAGAAAATTTGGAACACCGAGCAGTGGGCGTGCCCCATGAACACCTGCCTGTTATTAAAATTAATTAGCGGGGACATCTGCCCCCCCCCCCCCCTTCCTGCTGTTTTTTTTACCTAGGACACCTGCCCCCTATTGTTTCTTTTACCTAGGACACGTGCCCCCCCCTGCTGTTTTTCACCAACTACACCTGCCCCCGTTTGTTTGCTAACGGGCCCCTCCCCATCGACCTTTCTATCTTTAGAAGCACCCGGGCCGACGGGGAGAGGGCGTGGTTGTGAGCATGGGTAGATTTCGCTGAAGGAAGGTACTCTCAAATCTGGGTCGAAAGTGGCGAAAATGACAAAAGGCTACTTCAACGTATGGTAACGGTATAAACTTCAGACGATCTGGGCGATGTACAAACGAAAGATGATACCTTGGAGCCTGTTAGGTAATTTGGCACAAAAAAAACTCCGATTTTATGCTCAATCGTTGCTCTACAGTAGTCTACAATAGTGCCCAATTCCATTCCAAACTGATAGAGTCGGGACGAATAGTACTCTCACTTTCCACGCGATGCGTGGTGTTCTCCACACGGTCTCGACACTTGCAACAGATGCCAAATGTCGGCCAGGGTGCGTAGAACAAGTTCTGAAAATTAGAAGTCGCTGTGTTCGGCGGTGTGGACACGGTTCGTGTTTGTGAGAAGTGCAATTTTAATGTCAAATTGGCAAATTTTCGTTAATCGTTTCCCGCCAAAACACCTACTCACCGCCGATTTCTTTTCACTGCAACTTCTTCCGATTATCTAAGGTTTAAAGATAGTGTCAGGATACCCCCCCCCCCCCCCCGCACCGAAGCCTGGGACTTTATGCTCAATCGCAGCTCCACAGTCGTCTACAACACTGCCCATTTCCATTCTGAACTGATAGAGTCGGGACGAATAGTACTCTCTCCTTCCAAACGATGCGTGGTGTTTCCAGGCGGCTCGGACGCTCCAAACAGGTCCCAAAATGTCGGCCAGGGTTCGTAAAACAAGTTCTGAAAATTTCAAGTCGCTGCCTCCAGCGGTTTGGACACGGTTCGTGTATGTCAGAAGTGCTATTTTAATGTCCAATATGCAAATCTTCGTCAATCTTTTCCTGCCTGCCAGAAACCCAATCACCGCCAATTTCTTTTCACTTTAAACTTGTGACGATTCTCTTAGGTTTAAAGGTTGTGTTGGGATCCCTGGGTGGCGGTCTTAAAAAAGCAACTTCCATTTACAGAGGGAGAGAGAGAGAGAGGGGGGGGGGGGGGGGGGGCTCTAATGGAGTCTGCGCCCATTCACGACGTCTTTTTTAGAACTGGCTTGAAAAGGAAGGACCAAATTCAAACAGTTACCGCCTCTCTTCAAAACGCTATATCCCAACCAATTCTAGGCAGATTTCCATGAAATTTTCACTCGTTGTTCATGGATAGTTGCGGCATCACTTTCCATGAAGAGCGATACGAACTTCGCATTTCGTCACGTCGAATTCGAAAAGAGCGCATGCGCATGGATTTCTCTGAAAACATCTTATAGATTTTAAGTAAAAATGGCCATTCGCACTTTTAATTTGAAATTGCAAGTTGCATGAATAAATATGCCAGTTAGCACATGTTAACCCTCTACAATCTGCCAGACATCAATATTATGGATACATTTGAGATAAAATGGACCATTTTCAAATAGACAGAGTACTCAAAGGGTATGTGTCAAGCAAACATAACTCCTTTTGTCGGTCATTAACTTGTGGGACGACGATATTGATATTAACCCACTCTACCATTAATTATGGTTTTTACCTAAACAATTTTTAGGCTTTTCCCTCTGGAAAAGACTATTGTTTTTCTACGGATTATTATTATTTTTTTTTTTTTTTTTTTTTGGGGGGGGGGGGGGGGGTTTGGGGTTTTTTTTTTTTTTTTTCCACACATTTTGTCCGTACGATTCAGAAGCCATTTTCGAACCGATTTTCACGAAATTTTGCAAACGCATACAGGGGCACAAAATCTAAAAATGTACCCAAGCGGAATTTTCGATTTAACCCTTATTTCCTCAGAATTGGCAAAAAACTGCCAAAATTGGGGTTTATCGGCACTTTCTCGAAACAGGTCTTGTAGATTTTTTTTATACATTCGTCATTGCTAGACCTGTCTGTGACACGCCCTTTGATACACACGACATATCAGGCGATGCATATGGTAACCCTCCACAGGCTGCCAAACATCAAACTTTTGATGAAATAGGTCGGTTTCAGGCCCCACCGCACCCAAACAATACACGCGAGATAAATATAGCTTTCTTTACTGGGAGTGGAATTCACCGAGAATCATTTTTGTCAGTAATAAGGGTGTTCACAAAAACAAGCATTAACCTGTTTTGGGCTGGTTAAACAGCAATACCCCCATAAAGCTCAAAAATTGGTATTTTCCGTGGATTTCTCTAAACGAGTCTTGTAGATTTTCAAGAAAAATTTGTCACTCCCAGCCCTTGGTGTGACAATAGAAGTTGCACGGACAAAATACTGCGGTGAGCATTTGTTAACCCTCCACGGGCTGCTAAAAGTCAAAATTGTGATAAAATGGGCTGTTTTTGGACGCCAACAGCACCCAAAGGGTACGCCTCAAAGAAACGTGCCTTCTTTTATCGAGCGCACAGTCTATACGCAAACATTTTTGTAAGTAGTAAGGGTATTCAAAAGTCGAAGTCTTAACCCATTTTGGACAGGCTAAAGAGAGAGACCCCTTAAAATCTTAAAATTCCCATTTTCTGTGGATTTCTCTAAAAACATCCTGTAGGTTTTCAAGAAAAATTGACTACTCGCAGGTCTTTGTGTGGTATTATAAGTGCCATGGACAAAATATTCCGGTGAGCGTTTATTAACCCTCTAGAGGCTGCCAAGCATCGTAATTTTGTTGAAATGGGCTGTATTCAGGCATGCACTTCACCCAACGTGTACCTGAGAAATAAACATAATCTCCTTTGTTGGAAGTGGAATTCACCAAAGACCATTTTTGTAAGTAATAAGGGTATTCAAAAAACCAAGCGTTAACCCATTTTGTGGTTGTTAATAGTGATACACATCAAAGGCTTAAAAATTTATGTTTTCCCTGGATTTCTTTACAAACATCTGGTAGGGTTTTCAAGAGAAAACGGCCATTGATAGGTCATGGTGTCACATTACCAGTTGATTGGATAAATTATTCCGGTAAGCATTTGTTAACCCTCCATGGGCTGCTAAATGTCAAAATTTTGAAAAAATAGTCTGTTTTTGAACAACAACTACATCAAATGGGAATACAACAGAGAAACGTAACTTCTTTTACCGGGCGCAAAACTGACAGGGAAACATTTTTGTAAGTAGTAAATGTATTCAAAAATCGAGGTCTTAACCCATTTTTAACTGGTTAAGGAGATATACCCCTTAAAAGCTTAAAAATCCAGTTTTCTGTGGATTTCTCAAAAAAAAAAAAAATTCAAGAGCAATTAACCATTCGCAGGTCTTCGAGTGACATTACAAGTTGCATGAACAAAATGTTTCGGTAACCATTTGTTAACCCCCCCCCCCCCCCCAGAGGCTGCCTTGGAGAAAACGGGCTGTTCTTGGGCAACCATAACACCAAATGTGTACCTACGAGATAAACATAACCTCCTTCATTGGAAGTGGAATTCACCGTTGATCATTTTTGTAAGTAATGAAGATATCCACAAAACTAAGCATTAACCCTTTAGAGCTGGTTAAAGAGAGATACCCCTCAAAAGGTTAAAAATTCATGTTATCTGAGGATTTCTTTAAAAACATCCCGTAGATTTTAAGGGAAAAATGGCCATTCTCATATCTTAGTGTGACATTACAAGTTGCATGTACAAAATATTCCTGTAAACATTTGTTAACCCTATGCAGGTTCTCAAACATCAAAATGTTGATAAAATAGGCTGTGTTTGCGTACCCACAGCACCTGAAGTTGGGAGGAGAGATGAAAATAAGTGGAAGTAGAATTCACTGAGAATTATTTTTGGAAGTAATAAGAGTATTCCAAAAACAACACTTAACCCGTTTTGGGCTGGAAAAACAATGATACCCATCAAAAGCTTAAAATTCCTATTCTCCATGGATTTCTCTGAAAACATCTTGTAGATTTTAAAGAAAAAATGGCCATTCACAGTTCTTGGTGTGACACTACAAGTTGCATGAATAAATATTCCTGTTGGCACTTGTTAACCCTCTACAAGCTGCTAGACATCAATATTTTGGATACATTTGAGATAAAATGGATCATTTTTAAACTGACACAGCACTCAGTGAGTATGTGTGAAACAAACATAACTCCTTTTGTCGGTCATTGACTTGTTGGACGACGATATTGACATTAACTCACTCCAGCGTTAATGATGGTTTTTACCTAAACAATTTTTTATCAAACTGTGTCATTTGAGACTACTATCTTCACCTTTCTCATAACATCAATGAAGGAACTTCAGTGAGACAGTTAAAAACAATTCATCAGACACTGTGGGGTCAGGAAAAATCATGGAATCTAATTTTTTTTTTTTTATTTTTTTAGGCTTTTCCATCTGGAAAAGACTATTGTTTTTATACGGATTATTATTATTATTTTTTTTTTTTTTTGTTTTAGGCTTTTCCCTCTGGAAAAGACTATTCTTTTTCTACGGATTATTATTTTTTTATTTTTTTTTTTGGGGGGGTTTTTGGGGTTTTTTTTTTTTTTTCCACACATTTTGTCTGTACGATTCAGAAGCCATTTTCGAACCTATTTTCACGAAATTTTGCCCACGCATAGAGGGGCACAAAATCTAAAAATGTACCAAAGCAGAATTTTCGATTTAACCCTTATTTCGTCAGAATTGGCAAAAAACTGCCAAAATTGGGGTTTATTGGCACTTTCTCGAAACATGTCTTGTAGATTTTTTTTATACATTCGTCATTGCTACACCTGTCTGTGACACACCCTTTGGTAGACACGACATATCAGGCGATGCATATGGTAACCCTCCACAGGCTGCCAAACATCGAAATTTTGATGAAATAGGCCGGTTTCAGGCCCCCACTGCACCCAAACAATACATGAGAGATAAACATAACTTCCTTTTTTAGGAGTGAAATTCACCGAGGATCATTTTTGTCAGTAATAAGGGTGTTCCAAAAACCAAGCGTTAACCCATTTTGAGCTGGTTAAACAGCAATACCCCCATAATGCTCAAAAGTTCGTGTTTTCCATGGATTTCTCTAAACGACTCTTGTAGATTTTCAAGAAAAATTGGTCACTCTCAGGTCTTGGTGGTACATTACAAATTGCATGGATAAAATATTCCGGTCAGCATTAGTTAACCCTACCCGAGCTGCTAAACGTAAAAATTGTGATAAAATGGGCTGTTTTTAGACGCCAACAGCACCCAAACAGTATACCAGAGAGAAAGGGGCCTTCATTTATCTGACGCAAAATTGATCGAAAAATATTTTTGAAAGGGGTAAGGGTATTCAAAATTTGACGTCTTAACCCATTTTGGACTGGTTAAATAGAGATACCCATTAAAATCTTAAAAAACCCGTTTTCTGAGGATTTCTCTATCAACATTTTGTAGGTTTTCAAGAAAAAATCGGCTATTTGCAGGTCTTGGTGTGACATTACAAGTTGCATGAACAAAATATTCCGGTCAGCATTAGTTAGCCCTCCCCGGGATGTTGAAGGTCAAAATTTTGATAAAATGGGCTGTTTTTGGACACCAACAGCACCGAAAGGGTAAACCACAAAGAAAAGTGCCGCCTTTTATCGAGCGCACAATTTATACAGAAACATTTTTGTAAGCAGTAAGGGTATTCAAAAGTCGACGTCTTAACCCATTTTGGACAGGCTAAAGCGAGATATCCTTTGAAAGCTTTAAATTCCCATTTTCTGTGAATTTCCCTAATGGTAACTTGTAGGGTTTCAAGACAAATTGACTATTCGTAGGTCTTTATGTGACATTACAAGTTGCATGGACAAAATACTCCGGTGAGTGTTTATTAACCATCTACAAGCTGCCAAGCATCGTAATTTTGTTAACATGGGGCTGTTTTCAGACGCGCACAGCACCCAATGTATACATGAGAGATAAACATAATCTCCTTTGTTGGAAGTGGAATTCACAGAGGATCATTTTTGTAAGTAATAAGGGTATTAAAGAAAATAAGCGTTAACCCCTGTTGGGGAGGTTAACACGGATACCCATCGATAGCTTAAAAAATCGTTTTCCCTGGATTTCTTTACAAACATCTTGTAGGGTTTCAAGAGAAAATGGCCGTTGATAGGTCTTGGTATCACATTACCAGTTGCATGCATTATTCTGGTAGGTATTTGTTAACCCTCCATGGGCTGCTAAATGTCAAAAATTTTGAAGAAATAGTCTGTTTTTGGACACTGACAACATCAAATGGAAATGCCACAGAGAAACGTAACTTCTTTTACTGGACGCAAACCTGATAAACATTTTTGTAAGTAGCAAGGATATTCAAAAAATCGAGGTCTTAACCCATTGTCGACTAGTTAAGGAGATATACCCCTCAAAAGCTTAAAATTCCCATTTTCTGTGGATTTCTAAAAAAAATCTAGCTCGTTTTCAAGAAAAATTGACCATTTGCAGGTCTTTGAGTGACATTACAAGTTGCATGGACAAAATATTCCGGTAAGCAATTATTAACCCCCCAGAGCCTGCAAAGTATAGACATTTTGAGAAAATGGGCTGTTTTGGGGCACCCATAACACCCAATGTGTACCTGCATGATAAACATAACCTTCCTCATTGGAAGTGAAATTCACTGAGGATCATTTTTGTAAGTAATAAAGGTATTCATAAAACCAAGCATTAATCCGTTTAGGGCTGGTTACAGAGCGATACCCCTCAAAAGGTTAAAAATTCGTATTTTCCGAGGATTTCTCTAAAAGCCTCTCGTAGGTTTTCAAGACAAATATTGGCCATTCTCATTTGAGACTACTATACTCACCTTGTATGAACTCAAAAGTAAGTGTATAGTTATTTATTATCAAGAATAACTGCCCATAAGTTCCACTCTCACTGTGTCCCGCTTCATCGGTCAATTAAACGGTGTCCCACGCCAGCGGTCGATTTATCCAAACAAAATTACCAAGGTTACCACATCCTTCCTGCCTCTTTCTCCAACCAAACACACATTGAAAGGTACGCCTCCCCTCGTATTCCACACTGCCCTGCATGATATCATTTATTATTTATTTATTGGTGTTTAAGGGCATATACTTATGCACAATGGCTAACCATGACCGTGACAGTTTTATGGGTGGAGGAAGCCACAGTACCTGGAGAGAACCACCGAGCAACGACGAGCAGCTGCCAGCTTCCCAACATCATAACTCCGAACTGCAGCACAGGCAGGGTTAGATTGGTTGAAGACATGCGTACCGTTGACGTGCAGTACGCCTTAGTACATGGCGGCATCATGCCCCCATATGGACAATCAGAGTTAAGTGCCTTGCCCAAGGACACAGCATGGGAGACCGAATTGATCGCTCAGACGGCCACCCACCCAATGATAAACCAGGCTCAACGTTGCTTTACTTCGGTGATCTGACGAGAACCGGCTACCACAATGCTACCGCGCCCCGCCACTGCATGATAAGAAAGCAGTAAATAACGTTAGCTGCAATGGGATCAGTTACTTATAATATCAAATAGTGTTGACACTATAGCATTTCCCCGACAGTGGGTCCAGGTATATACTAGTCTGTAAAACGGCTATACACTGCCCCTCCTCCGCCCCAGGGTGGCGACGTGACAGTATATATCCATCTTACTGACGCTATGTTGTGCCTAAGGAACCTTACAATAAAAGGTGGGGGTCCCCAACATGGGAAGGGGGGCAGGTATATTTACTACTCTGTAAGGCGGTTATCAAATGCAGTGGTGCATGGCGCCAAGATTTCCCCGGCAGTGGGGCTAGATATATACTAGTTTGTAAGACGGCTATACTCCCCTTCTCCGTCCCAGGGTATATTTTATCTACACATATGTACAAACAACACTTCCTATTTATGAATATAATAACTTCATGTTTGTCGTTGTATGTATGGATATCTTCATTGTAATAAATAAAACTAATCCTACGGGAAAAAACCAGTTGGAGAGAAATTTACTTCTGCTATTAACAGACATGTGATAGGTGAGCTCTACAAGGTGTGAAAAAATGACATAATAATGCATAACAACTGTGGTCGAATAGGAGATAATTGATACAGGACCAGACATCAATATTTTTGATACATTTGAGATAAAATGGACCATTTTCAAACAGACACAGCACTCAGTGGGTATGTGTCAAACAAACATAACTCCTTTTGTCGGACATTGACTCGTAGGACGACAATATTGATATTAACCCCTCCACCGTTAATGATGGTTTTTACGTAAACAATGTTTTATCAAACTGAGTCATTTGAGACTACTATATTCACCTTTCTCTTAAAATCAATAGAGGAACTTCAGTGAGACAGTTAAAAACAATTCATCAGACACTGTGGCGTCATGAAGAATCATGGAATCTCATCGGGAAAAGCCATGATTCTCCAGAATCATAAAGTCTAGTTTTTTGGGTTTTTTTTTTTTTTTTTTTTTTCCACACATTTTTGTCCGTACGATTCAGAAGCCATTTTGGAACCGATTTTCACACAATTTGGCACACCCATAGAGTGGCAAAAAATCTAAAAATGTACCGAAGCGGAATTTTCGATTTAACCCTTATCTCGTCAGAATTGGCAAAAAAAAAAAATGCCAAAATTGGGGTTTATCGGCACTTTCTCGAAACAGGTCTTGTAGATTTTTTTTATACATTCGTCATTGCTAGACCTGTCTGTGACACGCCCTTTGATACACACGACATATCAGGCGATGCATATGGTAACCCTCCACAGGCTGCCAAACATCAAACTTTTGATGAAATAGGTCAGTTTCAGGCCCCACCGCACCCAAACAATACACGAGAGATAAATATAGCTTTCTTTACTGGGAGTGGAATTCACCGAGAATCATTTTTGTCAGTAATAAGGGTGTTCAAAAAAACAAGCATTAACCCGTTTTGGGCTGGTTAAACAGCAATACCCCCATAAAGCTCAAAAATTTGTATTTTCCGTGGATTTCTCTAAACGAGTCTTGTTGATTTTCAAGAAAAATTTGTCACTCCCAGGCCTTGGTGTGACAATAGAAGTTGCATGGACAAAATACTGTGGTGAGCATTTGTTAACCCTCCACGGGCTGCTAAAAGTCAAAATTGTGATAAAATGGGCTGTTTTTGGACGCCAACAGCACCCAATGGGTACGCCGCAAAGAAACGTGCCTTCTTTTATCGAGCGCACAATCTATACGCAAACATTTTTGTAAGTAGTAAGGGTATTCTAAAGTCGAAGTCTTAACCCATTTTGGACAGGCTAAAGAGAGAGACCCCTTAAAATCTTAAAATTCCCATTTTCTGTGGATTTCTCTAAAAACATTCTGTAGGTTTTCAAGAAAAATTGACTACTCGCAGGTCTTTGTGTGATATTACAAGTTGCATGGACAAAATATTCCGATGAGCGTTTATTAACCCTCTAGAGGCTGCCAAGCATCATAGTTTTGTTGAAATGGGCTGTTTTCAGGCACGCACATGACCCAACGTGTACCTGAGAAATAAACATAATCTCCTTTGTTGGAAGTGGAATTCACCAAAGACCATTTTTGTAAGTAATAAGGGTATTCAAAACACCAAGCGTTAACCCATTTTGTGGTTGCTAATAGTGATACCCATCAAAGGCTTAAAAATTTATGTTTTCCCTGGATTTCTTTACAAACATCTGGTAGGGTATTCGAGAGGAAATGGCCATTGATAGGTCATGGTGTCACATTACCAGTTGATTGGATAAATTATTCCGGTAAGCATTTGTTAACCCTCCAGGGCCTGCTAAATGTGAAAATTTTGAAAAAATAGTCTGTTTTTGAACAACAACAACATCAAATGGGAATACAACAGAGAAACGTAACTTCTTTTACCGGGCGCAAAACTGACAGGGAAACATTTTTGTAAGTAGTAAATGTATTCAAAAATCGAGGTCTTAACCCATTTTTAACTGGTTAAGGAGATATACCCCTTAAAAGCTTAAAATTCCAGTTTTCTGTGGATTTCTCCAAAAAAAAAAAATTCAAGAGCAATTAACCATTCGCAGGTCTTCGAGTGACATTACAAGTTGCATGAACAAAATGTTTCGGTAACCATTTGTTAACCCCCCCAGAGGCTGCCAAGCATTGACATTTGGAGAAAATGGTCTGTTCTTGGGCAACCATAACACCAAATGTGTACCTACGAGATAAACATAACCTCCTTCATTGGAAGTGGAATTCACCGTCGATCATTTTTGTAAGTAATGAAGATATTCACAAAACCAAGCATTAACCCTTAAGAGCTGGTTAAAGAGAGATACCCCTCAAAAGGTTAAAAATTCATGTTATCTATTTCTTTAAAAAAATCCCGTAGATTTTCAGGAAAAAATGGCCATTCTCATATCTTAGTGTGACATTACAAGTTGCATGTACAAAATATTCCTGTAAACATTTGTTAACCCTATGCAGGTTCTCAAACATCAAAATGTTGTTAAAATAGGCTGTGTTTGCGTACCCACAGCACCTGAAGTTGGGAGGAGAGATCAAAATAAGTGGAAGTAGAATTCACTGAGAATTATTTTTGGAAGTAATAAGAGTATTCCAAAAACAACACTTAACCCGTTTGGGGCTGGAAAAACAGTGATACCCATCAAAAGCTTACAATTCCTGTTCTCCCTGGATTTCTCTGAAAACATCTTGTAGATTTTAAAGAAAAAATGGCCATTCACAGTTCTTGGTATGACATTACAAGTTGCATGAATAAATATTCCTGTTGGCACTTGTTAACCCTCTACAAGCTGCCAGACGTCAATATTTTGGATACATTTGAGATAAAATGGACCATTTTTAAATTGACACAGCACTCAGTGAGTATGTGTCAAACAAACATAACTCCTTTTGTCGGTCATTGACTTGTTGGATCACGATATTGACATTAACTCACTCCAGCGTTAATGATGGTTTTTACCTAAACAATTTTTTATCAAACTGTGTCATTTGAGACTACTATCTTCACCTTTCTCATAACATCAATGAAGGAACTTCAGTGAGACAGTTAAAAACAATTCATCAGACACAGTGGGGTCATGAAAAATCATGCAATCTCATCGGGAAAAGCCATGATTCTCCAGAATCATAAAGTCTAGTTTTTTGGGGGGTTTTTTTCCACACATTTTGTCGGTACGATTCAGAAGCCATTTTCGGACCGATTTTCACGAAATTTTGCACACGCATGGAGGGGCACAAAATCTAAAAATGTACCGAAGCGGAATTTTCGATTTAACCCCTATGTCCTCAGAATTGACAAAAAACTGCCAAAATTGGGGTTTATCGGCACTTTCTCGAAACACGTCTTGTAGATTTTGTTTAAACATTCATCATTTCTAGACCTGCCTGTGACACGACCTTTGATACATACGAGATATTCGGCGATGCATATGGTAACCCTCCACAGGCTGCCAAACATCAAAATTTTGATGAAATGGGTCGGTTTCAGGCCCCCACTGCACCCAAACAATACATGAGAGATAAACATAACTTCCTTTATTGGAAGTGGAATTCACCGAGGATCATTTTTGTCAGTAATAAGGGTGTTCATAAAACCAAGCATTAACCCGTTTTGGACTGGTTAAACAGCAATACCCCCATAAAGCTAAAAAAATTCATGTTTTCCGTGGATTTCTCTAAACGAGTCTTGTAGATTTTCAAGAAAAATTTGTTACTCCCAGATCTTGGTGTGACAATAGAAGTCGCATGGACAAAATACTAAGGGGAGCATTTGTTAACCCTCCATGGGCTGCTGAATGTGAAAATTGTGATAAAATGGGCTGTTTTTGGATGCCAACGGCACCCAATGGGTACGCCTCAAAGAAACATGCTTTCTTTTATCGAGCGCACAATCTATACGCAATCATTTTTGTAAGTAGTAAGGATATTCAAAAGTTGAAGTCTTAACCCTTTTTGGGCAGGCTAAATAGAGAGACCCCTTAAAATCTTAAAATTCGAATTTTCTGTGGATTTCTCTAAAAACATCTTGTAGGTTTTCAAGAAAAATTGACTACTCGCAGGTCTTTGTGTGACATTACAAGTGGCATGGACAAAATATTCCGGTGAGCGTTTATTAACCCTCCACAGGCTGCCAAGCTTTGTAATTTTGTTGAAATGGGCTGTTTTCGGACGCACACAGCACCCAATGTGTACCAGAGAAATAAACATAATCTCTTTCGTTGGAAGTGGAATTCACCGAGGACCATTTTTGTAAGTAATAAGGGTATTCAAAAAAAACAAGTGTTAACCCGTTTTGGGTGGTTTAAGAGTGATTCCCCCAAAAGCTTAAAGAATCATGCTTTACGTGGATTTCTCTAGAAATGTCAAGTAGATTTTCAAGAAAAAACTGGTCCGTCGCAGATCGTGGTGTAACATTATAAACCGCAAGGACAGAATATTCTGATAAGCATTTGTTAACCCTCCACAGACTCTCAAATATCAACACTTTGATAAAATAGGCTGTTTCAGCCCCTCACAGCCCCTGTAGCTGGGAAATAAACATAACTTCCTCTCTTGGAACTGGACATCACCGAGGATAATTTTTGTAAGTAATAAGGGTATTAAATAAACCAAGCCTTAACCCGTTTTGGGCTGGTTAAACAGCGATACCCATCAAAGGCTTGAAAATTCAAGTTTTCCCTGGATTTCTTTAAAAACATCTTGTAGATTTCAAGAAAAAAATGGTCATTCATAGGTCTTAGTGTGCCATTACATGTTGCATGGACAAAATATTCCGGTCAGGATTGGTTAGCTCTACACCAGCATCTGAACATCAAAAGTTTGATAAAATGGGCTGCTTTGAAAATAATGCCAATTGTTTTATTTAGTGTGTATTTTGTCCGTATATAAAATTTCTCACCCACATATACCTAAAAATGATTCAATGATACGATTGGACATGTTTCTCTCATATAAAACATGCATAAAACGTGAAAAAAGACTTGATTTATTGCATTTTAGGATTGCACATGTATATTTTTAGAAGCTTCTCTGTCTGTTTTTAATCTTCGGCGTCAGTCTTTGATCTTGTTTGGAACGATCAGTAATTAACACCTTTTCGACAAGAGCCATCGAAATTTAAAATAAAAAAAAAATGAAATTTCACTAAAACTTTTTGTAGAATCGAGTTTTTCAGAAATAAATATGTAGTTAGCAATAACAAAATTGAAAGCATGTCGACCAAACTTGCATGACGTCAGAACTCGATTCGGGTGAAATACTGCAGTCATGCACTGAAAGGTTGAGAATAAGGGACGCTGATATCGAAGTAGGCTTTAAACTGTCCATGGAATGATCCTAAAATCAAGTTCATGTTTGCAGCGTTACTGTAAATAGGTTTCCCGTATTTCTTGTTAAAATGTTTTGGACCGCTTCACTTCATATTCCACACTGCACTGCATGATATTGTTTATTTATTGGTGTTTAAGGTTTGTAAGTAGTAAGGGTATTTAAAAGAATGAAACTTAACCCATTTTGGACTGAATAAGGAGAGATGCCCCTTAAACGCTTAAAATTTACATTTTCCGTGGATTTCGCTAACTGCTTGCTGGGGATTTTCAAGAACAATTTGACATTGGCAGGTCTTACAAACTGCATAGATAGAATATTCCGCTAGTCGTTTGTTAATCCCTCTACAGGCTGCTAAACGTCAAAATTTTAATAAAATCGGATGTTTTCGGGCAGCAAAATGGGTATGCAATAGATAAACATGACCTTTTTTATCAGACTTAGAATTCCTGAGGGATAATGTATGATAGTATTAAGGGTATTCAAGGGGGCGCGGTGGCTCAGTGGCTCAGTGGTAGACTGTTGTACTTCTATGCTAGAGGTCCCGAGTTCGATCCCCGTCCGGGACGACTCACGTTGTGTCCTTGGGCAAGGTACTTTGGCCCGGTTGCCGACATGGGGGCACGATGTCCCCGTGTACTAAGGCATACTGCACGTCGATGGTACACATGTCTTCAACCTCTGTAACCCTGCCTGAGCGGAGCCTGAACAGAGTGAGAATGTTGAGGAGCTGACAGTTGCTCGTCGATGCTTGGTGGTTCTCTCCGGGTACTCCGGCTTCCTCCACCTCTAAAACTGTCACGGTCACGATTAGCCATTGTGCAGAAGTATGTGACCTTAAACACCAATAAATAAATAAATAAATAAATAAATAAATAAATAAATAAATAAATAAATAAATAAGGGTATTCAAAAAACCAAGCCTTAACCCTGTTTTGTCGGATTAAAGACAGACAGCCCATGCCGTGTACGCTGCCTACATTACTTGTAAAATCGACACCCCCCACTAAATCTCCTACGAGGTGCGGTTTCGGACCCGACCACCTGACGGTTCTGACCACATCAAATAACACACCTTCGTTGTATTTAGCAGCAAGAAATTTCTCCAAGAAGCAAAGACAAAATTACGTCTGCGGAAAATAATGGCAAATATTTTATTTAGCCTGTATTTTGTCCGTATAGAAAATTTCTCACCCACATATACCTAAAAATGATTCAATGATACAATTGGACATACTTCTCTCATAAAACGTGAAAAAACACTTCATTTATAGCATTTTAGGATTGCGCATGTATATTCTTAGAAGATTCTCTGTCTGTTATTAAACTACGGCGTGTCTTTGATCTCGTTTGGGACGATCAGTGATTGGCACCTTTTCAACAAGAGCCATGGAAATTGAAAATAAAAAAAATAATCAAATTTCACTAAAATCTTTTACAGAATCGTGTTTTTCAGAAAACGCTTTCGCGATTGCGTGTGTCGTTTTCAAAATTCGGATCAGTTAGCACGAAATTATAAATATGTTGTTGTCAATAACAAAATTGAAAGCATGTCCGTCAAACTTGCATGACGTCAGAACTCGACTCGGGGAAAAATACTGCGGTGTGGTGAAAGGACGAGAGTAAGAAACGCTGATATCGCAGTAGGTTTTAAAATGTCCATGGAATGGTCCTAAAATCAACTTTATATTTGCAGCTTTATTGCAAATAGGTTTCCCGTTGTTTCTTGTTGAAATGTTATTTCCGTCAAGGCCAGGTACCATAGAAAATTTGGAATACTGGGCAGTGGGATAGGGCACCTGCCCCATGAACAACTGCCTGCTATTAAAATTAATTAGCGGGACCCCCCCCCCCCCCCACCCTGCTGTTTATTTTACCTAGGACACCTGCCCTCTGCTGTTTTTTTACCTAGGACACATGCCCCCCCCCCCCCTACTGTTAGATTAGATTAAACATATTTTATTTGCCACTTGACAATGCAAATCAGGATTGGAGGACAAGTGCTTACCACTTAGAAGCCCCTCCGTTCCTGTACGGTGACTAATAATTTACAATATGGCAGAACGTATTCCATAAATAACAGAATCTAGCAAAATCTAAATATTATAAACATTATAGACAAACACAAATTAAACTGAGAGAGAGAGAGAGAGAGAGAGAGAGAGAGAGAGAGAGAGAGAGAGAGAGAGAGAGATATCAAAAAAATAAATAGAATATAAAGAAAACATGAAATACAACATTAGATCCAGTGATGATGCCCGCCACCCACCCAATTGCATTCTATAGTATATTGGCCGTAATGGGAGTCTAAATTAACATCTTGATTACAGCCACTGAGCATAGGTTTTCACTTCTGGGGATGTTCACACAACTGTTTTTTCATCAAGTACACCTGTCCTACCCCCGTTTGTTTGCTAACGGGCCCCTACCCATTGACCTTTCTATTTTTAGAAGCACCCGGGCCGACGGGGAGAGGGTGTTGTTGGGAGCATGGCTAGATATTGCTATAAAATGGGGTTGAAGGAAGGTACCCTCAAATCTGGGGCGAAAGTGGCAAAAATGACAAAAGGCTACCTCAACGTATGGTAACGGTATAAACTACAGTCGATCTGGGCGATGTACAGACGAAAAATTATACCTTGGAGCCGGTTAGGCAATTTGGCACAAAAAACTCCGACTTCATGCTCAATCGCTGCTCTACAGTAGTCTACAACAGTCCTCAAGTCCATTCCAAACTGAGAGAGTCGGGACGAATAGTACTCTCACTTTCCACGCGATGCGTGGTGTTCTTCACGCGGCCTCGACACTCGCAACAGATGCCAAAATGTCGGCCAGGGTGCGTAGAACAAGTTCTGAAAATTAGATGTCGCTGCCTTCAGCGGTCTAGACACGCTTCATGTTTGTGAGAAGTGCAATTTTAATGTCTAATTGGCAAATTTTCGTTAATCGTTACCCGCCAGAAAACCTACTCACCGCCGATTTCTTTTCACTTCAACTTCTGACGATTATCTAAGGTTTAAAGATAGTGTCATGATACACCTCCCCCGCCGCTCTTTTGGAGCTGGTTAGGCAATGCGGCACCGAAACCTGGGACGTTATGCTCAATAGCAGCTCTACAGTCGTCTACAACACTGCCCGTGTCCATTCTAAACTGATAGAGTCGGGACGAATAGTAGTCTCACATTTCAAGCGATGCGTGGTGTTTTCCACGCGGTCCGGACACTCCAAACAGATCCCAAAATGTCGGCCAGGGTTCGTAGAACAAGTTCTGAAAATTTCAAGTCGCTTCCTCCAGCGGTCTGAACACCGTTCGTGTATGTCTGAAGTGCTATTTTAATGTCCAATATGCAAATCTTCGTCAATCTTTTCCTGCCTGCCAGAAACCCAATCACCGCCAATTTCTCTTGACTTTAAACTTCTGAGATTCTCGTAGGTTTAAAGGTTGTGTTGGGATCCCTGGTGGCTGTCTTAAAGAAGCAACTTCCATTTACAGTCAACTCTCCACCAGTCACACACAATTGTAACATTTAAGTGGACTTACTCCAGCGAGGAGGCACTGAAGGATTCTGCGCCCATTCCCGACGTCTTTTTTCGAACTGGCTTGAAATGGAAGGATCAAATTCAAACAATTACCTCCTCTCTTCAAAACGCCATATCTCAGCCAATTCTAGGCAGATTTCCATGAAAGTTTCACTCCTTGTTCATGAATAGTTGTGGCATCACTTTCCATGAAGAGCGACATGAATTTCGCATTTCGTCACGTCGAATTGGAAAAGAGCGTATGCGCAGGGATTTCTCTGAAAACATCTTGGAAGATTTTAAAGAAAAAATGGCCATTTGCAGTTCTTAGTGTGACATTACAAGTTGCATGGAAAAATATTCCTGTTAGTACTTGTTAACCCTCTACAAGCTGCCAGACATCAATATTTTGGATACATTTGAGATAAAATGGACCATTTTCAAATAGACATAGCATTCAGTGGGTATGTGTGAAACAAACATAACTCCTTTTGTGGATCATTAACTTGTCGTACGACGATATTAATATTAACCCACTCCACCGTTAATGATGGTTTTTACCTAAACAATTTTTTTATCAACTGAGTCATTTGAGACGAATGAAATGGTTTGACGCGCCGAAGGCGCGCAGGGACGATTTGGAGGACAAGCCCCTTTCAACCCTCGTTAGCTGTTTGTTGTTGTTGTAGGATGTCAAGGCGCGGTGGAGGAGGAAAAGGAAGGAGGGAGGTGGCTTAACCCCGTCTAGGCTTCTTCCGGCTCTTGTTCTTTGGAGGTGGTTGAGATTGTGATGAGGAAGTCGACGATGTTTAGTTTAGTGTTGAGTTTGGTGAATGGATTGCGTCTAATTCCTTTTTGAGATCTGCTTTGGATTGTTCCCTGAACTCGTGGGTTTTGGAGGCGATTCGGTTTCCCATCTCAACTGCCCGCCTTCCCATCTCTATTATTCTCCTTAATTCTTCGGCGGTGACTGCAGACTTAGGTGGCTGTGTTGCTGAGATTGACACACCCGGGCTGTCCGGTAGAGAAGGAAGTGGGGAGTGAGGGGTGGGAGGTGGTGAAAAGGCAACCTCCGGTTCCTCCTCAGTCTCCACCAGACGTTCCTCATCCAACAGTACCGGCTCAGAAGCTGGCAGTTGGTTGGGTGTACTAGTTGGACTAGGAGGGGAACTGGCAGCTGCCTCCAGGACCTCCATCCTCTCGCTCACCTCTTTCTTCCTATTCCGGAAGGCCTCCAGGCGCATGGAATCCCGGCGCTTGGTGGACGGACTCTTCTTCTTCTTGCTCTTCTTCTTTACAGGGCCAGGTCCAGGCTTCTTCGGGTGAGGACCAGTGTGAGAGGGGTTCCTCTCACAAAAGGTGCTACCTCTCCCCGAAGAAGGTGTGGCGGTGTTGTGCTCTTCAATGACGAACTCCAAGTTCAGATGGACTCTCTTGCCTGTCTCCCGGACAGTCCAGGTGACAGGGCAAGAGATGCCCAGAGCTGCTATTGTTCTCTTCAGTCGCGCTGGTAGTTCCAGTGTTTCCATAATTATGGTGTTAATTAGGATCGAGCCAAGTCATTTGAGACTACTATACTCACCTTTCTCTTAACATCAATGAAGGAACTTCAGTGAGACAGTTAAAAACAATTCATCAGACACTGTGGGGTCATGAAGAATCATGGAATCTCATCGGGAAAAGCCATGATTCTCCAGAATCATAAAGTCTAGTTTTTTTAGGGTTTTCCCTCTGGAAAAGACTATTGTTTTTTTACGGATTATTATTTTTTTTTTTTTTTTTTTTTTTTTTTTAGGCTTTTCCCTCTGGAAAAGACTATTGTTTTTCTACGGATTAATATTTTTTTTTTTTTTTGGGGGTTTTTAATTTTGGGTTTTTTTTTTTTTTTTTTCCACACATTTTGTCCGTACGATTCAGAAGCCATTTTCGAACCGATTTTCACGAAATTTTGCACACGCATAGAGGGGCACAAAATCTAAAAATGTACCCAAGCGGAATTTTCGATTTAACCCTTATTTCCTCAGATTTGGCAAAAAACTGCCAAAATTGGGGTTTATCTGCACTTTCTCGAAACACGTCTTGTAGATTTTTTTTATACATTCGTCATTGCTAAGACCTGTCTGTGGCACGCCCTTTGATACACACGACATATCAGGCGATGCATATGGTAACCCTCCACAGGCTGCCAAACATCGAAATTTTGATGAAATAGGCCGGTTTCAGGCCCCCACCGCACCCAAACAATACACGGGAGATAAATATAACTTTCTTTACTGGGAGTGGAATTCACCGAGGATCATTTTTGTCAGTAATAAGGGTGTTCAAAAAACCAAGCGTTAACCCATTTTGGGCTGGTTAAACAGCAATACCCCCATAAAGCTCAAAAATTTGTATTTTCCGTGGATTTCTCTAAACGAGTCTTGTAGATTTTCAAGAAAAATTTGTCACTCCCAGGCCTTGGTGTGACAATAGAAGTTGCATGGACAAAATACTGCGGTGAGCATTTGTTAACCCTCCACGGGCTGCCAAAAGTCAAAATTGTGATAAAATGGGCTGTTTTTGGACGCCAACAGCACCCAATGGGTACGCCTCAAAGAAACGTGCCTTCTTTTATCGAGCTCACAATCTATACGCAAACATTTTTGTAAGTAGTAAGGGTATTCAAAAGTCGAAGTCTTAACCCATTTTGGACAGGCTAAAGAGAGAGACCCCTTAAAATCTTAAAATTCCCATTTTCTGTGGATTTCTCTAAAAACATCCTGTAGGTTTTCAAGAAAAAATGACTACTCGCAGGTCTTTGTGTGATATTACAAGTTGCATGGACAAAATATTCCGGTGAGCGTTTATTAACCCTCTAGAGGATGCCAAGCATCATAATTTTGTTGAAATGGGCTGTTTTCAGGCACGCACATTACCCAACGTGTACCTGAGAAATAAACATAATCTCCTTTGTTGGAAGTGGAATTCACCAAAGACCATTTTTGTAAGTAATAAGGGTATTCAAAAAACCAAGCGTTAACCCATTTTGTGGTTGTTAATAGTGATACCCATCAAAGGCTTAACAATTTATGTTTTCCCTGGATTTCTTTACAAACATCTGGTAGGGTTTTCAAGAGAAAATGGCCATTGATAGGTCATGGTGTCACATTACCAGTTGATTGGATAAATTATTCCGGTAAGCATTTGTTAACCCTCCATGGGCTGCTAAATGTCAAAATTTTGAAAAAATAGTCTGTTTTTGAACAACAACAACATCAAATGGGAATACAACAGAGAAGCGTAACCTCTTTTACCGGGCGCAAAACTGACAGGGAAACATTTTTGTAAGTAGTAAATGTATTCAAAAATCGAGGTCTTCACCCATTTTTAACTGGTTAAGGAGATATACCCCTTAAAAGCTTAAAATTCCAGTTTTCTGTGGATTTCTCAAAAAAACAATTCAAGAGCAATTAACCATTCGCAGATCTTCGAGTGACATTACAAGTTGCATGAACAAAATGTTTCGGTAACCATTTGTTAACCCCCCAGAGGCTGCCAAGCATTGACATTTGGAGAAAATGGGCTGTTCTGGGGCAACCATAACACCAAATGTGTACCTACGAGATAAACATAACCTCTTTCATTGGAAGTGGAATTCACCGTCGATCATTTTTGTAAGTAATGAAGATATTCACAAAACCAAGCATTAACCCTTTAGAATTGGTTAAAGAGAGATACCCCTCAAAAGGTTAAAAATTCATGTTATCTGATGATTTCTTTAAAAACATCCCGTAGATTTTCAGGAAAAAATGGCCATTCTCATATCTTAGTGTGACATTACAAGTTGCATGTACAAAATATTCCTGTAAACATTTGTTAACCCTATGCAGGTTCTCAAACATCAAAATGTTGATAAAATAGGCTGTGTTTGCGTACCCACAGCACCTGAAGTTGGGAGAAGAGATCAAAATAAGTGGAAGTAGAATTCACTGAGAATTATTTTTGGAACTAATAAGAGTATTCCAAAAACAACATTTAATCCGTTTTGGGCTGGAAAAACAATGATACCCATCAAAAGCTTAAAATTCCTGTTCTCCCTGAATTTCCCTTGAAACATCTTGTAGATTTTAAAGAAAAAATGGCCATTCACAGTTCTTGGTGTGACATTACAAGTTGCATGAATAAATATTCCTGTTGGCACGTGTTAACACTCTACAAGCTGCCAGACATCAATATTTTGGATATATTTGAGATAAAATGGACCATTTTTAAATTGACTCAGCACTCAGTGAGTATGTGTCAAACAAACATAACTCCTTTTGTCGGTCATTGACTTGTTGGACGACGATATTGACATTAACTCACTCCACCGTTAATGATGGTTTTTACCTAAACAATTTTTTATCAAACTGTGTCATTTGAGACTACTATCTTCACCTTTCTCATAACATCAATGAAGGAACTTCAGTGAGACAGTTAAAAACAATTCATCAGACACTGTGGGGTCATGAAAAATCATGGAATCTCATCGCGAAAAGCCATGATTCTCCAGAATCATAAAGTCTAGTTTTTTGGGGTTTTTTTTTTTTTTTTTTTTTTTTTTCCACACATTTTGTTCGTACGATTCAGAAGCCATTTTCGAACCGATCTTCACGAAATTTTGCAAACGCATAAAGGGGCACAAAACCTAAAAATGTACCCAAGCGGAATTTTCGATTTAACCCTTATTTTCTCAGAATTGGCAAAAAACTGCCAAAATTGGGGTTTATCGGCACTTTCTCGAAACACGTCTTGTAGATTTTTTTTATACATTCGTCATTGCTAGACCTGTCTGTGACACGCCCTTTGATACACACGACATATCAGGCGATGCATATGGTAACCCTCCACAGGCTGCCAAAGATCGAAATTTTGATGAAATAGGCCAGTTTCAGGCCCCCACCACACCCAAACAATACACGAGAGATAAATATAACTTTCTTTGCTGGGAGTGGAATTCACCGACGATCATTTTTGTCAGTAATAAGGGTGTTCAAAAAACCAAGTGTTAACCCGTTTTGGGCTGGTTAAACAACAATACCCCCATAAAGCTCAAAAATTTGTATTTTCCATGGATTTCTCTAAACGAGTCTTGTAGATTTTCAAGAAAAATCTGTCACTCCCAGGCCTTGGTGTGACAATAGAAGCTGCATGGACAAAATACTGCGGTGAGCATTTGTTAACCCTCCACGGGCTGCTAAAAGTCAAAATTGTGATAAAATGGGCTGTTTTTGGACGCCAACAGCACCCAATGGGTACGCCTCAAAGAAACATGCTTTCTTTTATCGAGCGCACAATCTATACGCAATCATTTTTGTAAGTAGTAAGGGTATTCAAAAGTCGAAGTCTTAACCCATTTTGGACAGGCTAAAGAGAGAGACCCCTTAAAATCTTAAAATTCCCATTTTCTGTGGATTTCTCTAAAAACATCCTGTAGGTTTTCAAGAAAAATTGACTACTCGCAGGTCTTTGTGTGATATTTCAAGTTGCATGGACAAAATATTCCGGTGAGCGTTTATTAACCCTCTAGAGGCTGCCAAGCATCGTAATTTTGTTGAAATGGGATGTTTTCAGGCACGCACATCACCCAACGTGTACCTGAGAAATAAACATAATCTCCTTTGTTGGAAGTGGAATTCACCAAAGACCATTTTTGTAAGTAATAAGGGTATTCAAAAAATCAATCGTTAACCCATTTTGTGGTTGTTAATAGTGATACCCATCAAAGGCTTAAAAATTTATGTTTTCCCTGGATTTCTTTACAAACATCTGGTAGGGTTTTCAAGAGAAAATGGCCATCGATAGGTCATGGTGTCACATTACCAATTGATTGGATAAATTATTCCGGTAAGCATTTGTTAACCCTCCATGGGCTGCTAAATGTCAAAATTTTGAAAAAATAGTCTGTTTTTGAACAACAACAACAACATCAAATGGGAATACAACAGAGAAACGTAACTTCTTTTTCCGGGCGCAAAACTGACAGTGAAACATTTTTGTAAGTAGTAAATGTATTCAAAAATCGAGGTCTTAACCCATTTTTAACTGGTTAAGGAGATATACCCCTTAAAAGCTTAAAATTCCAGTTTTCTGTGGATTTCTCAAAAAAAAAAATTCAAGAGCAATTAACCATTCGCAGGTCTTCGAGTGACATTACAAGTTGCATGAACAAAATGTTCCGGTAACCATTTGTTAACCCCCCAGAGGCTGCCAAGCATTGACATTTGGAGAAAATGGGCTGTTCTTGGGCAACCATAACACCAACTGTGTACCTACGAGATAAACATAACCTCCTTCATTGGAAGTGGAATTCACCGTCGATCATTTTTGTAAGTAATGAAGATATTCACAAAACCAAGCATTAACCCTTTAGAGCTGGTTAAAGAGAGACACCCCTCAAAAGGTTAAAAATTCATGTTATCTGAGGATTTCTTTAAAAACATCCCGTAGATTTTCAGGAAAAAATGGCCATTCTCATATCTTAGTGTGACATTACAAGTTGCATGTACAGAATATTCCTGTAAACATTTGTTAACCCTATGCAGGTTCTCAAACATCAAAATGTTGATAAAATAGGCTGTGTTTGCGTACCCACAGCACCTGAAGTTGGGAGGAGAGATCAAAATAAGTGGAAGTAGAATTCACTGAGAATTATTTTTGGAAGTAATAAGAGTATTCCAAAAACAACACTTATCCCGTTTTGGGCTGGAAAAACAATGATACCCATCAAAAGCTTAAAATTCCTGTTCTCCCTGGATTTCTCTGAAAACATCTTGTAGATTTTAAAGAAAAAATAGCCATTCACAGTTCTTGGTGTGACATTACAAGTTGCATGAATAAATATTCCTGTTGGCACTTGTTAACCCTATACAAGCTGCCAGACATCAATATTTTGGATACATTTGAGATAAAATGGACCATTTTTAAATTGACACAGCACTCAGTGAGTATGTGTCAAACAAACATAACTCCTTTTGTCGATCATTGACTTGTTGGACGACGATATTGACCTTAACTCACTCTACCGTTAATGATGGTTTTTACCTAAACAATTTTTTATCAAACTGTGTCATTTGAGACTACTATCTTCACTTTTCTCATAACATCAATGAAGGAACTTCAGTGAGGCAGTTAAAAACAATTCATCAGACACTGTGGGGTCATGAAAAATCATGGAATCTCATCGGGAAAAGCCATGATTCTCCAGAATCATAAAGTCTAGTTGGGTTTTTTTTTTTTTTTTCTTTTTTTCCACACATTTTTGTCCGTACGATTCAGAAGCCATTTTCGAACCGATTTTCACACAATTTGGCACACGCATAGAGTGGCAACAAATCTAAAAATGTCCCGAAGCGGAATTTTCGATTTAACCTTTATTTCGCCAGAATTGGCAAAAAACTGCCAAAATTGGGGTCTATCGGCACTTTCTCGAAACACGTCTTTAGGATTTTTTTTAAAATTCATAATTACTAGACCTGCCTATGACACAACCTTTGATACACATGACATATTAGGCGATGCATATGGTAACCCTCCACAGGCTGCCAAACATCGAAATTTTGATGAAATGGGCCGGTTTCAGACCCCCACAACACCCAAACGACACCCGAGTGGTAAACATAACTTCCTTTATTGGAAGTGGAATTCACCGAAGATCATTTTTGTAAGTAATAAGGGTGTTCAGAAAACCAAGTGTTAACCCGTTTTGGGGTGGTTAAACAGCAATACCCCAAAAAAGCTCAAAACTTCATGTTTTCTGTGGATTTCTCTAAACGAGTCTTGTAGATTTTCAAGAAAAATTGGTCACTCTCAGGTCTTGGTGTGACATTACAAGTTGCATGGATAAAATATTCCGGTCAGCATTAGTCAACCCTCCCCGAGCTGCTAAACGTAAAAATTGTGATAAAATGGGCTGTTTTTTAGACACCAACAGCACCCAAACGGCATAAAAAATAAAAACTTTGCAACGAAGATTAGATGAGGGTGATTTAAATGTCAGGGAAGAAATGGAAACTTTACAATCAGATTTAAAAATAATTAGGGAGAAAAAAATCAAAGGCGCTATTTTGCGATCGAAGGCCAAATGGAAAGTTGAAGGGGAAAGAGCTACAAAATATTTCTGTAACCTTGAAAAACGACACTACACTGAAAAAATAATCAGCAAATTAATTAGGGATGATGGTTCGGAAACACAAAACTTAACTGAAATTCTTTCTGAACAGAAACAGTTTTATGAAAAACTATATACATCTAGCAATCCGGGGGCAGATAAGATGAATAACGAGAATAATTTTTTTGACAGTAAGAACCCTTTCCTGAATTTTTTAAATGATGATGAAAAAATTTCTCTAGAGGGCGATTTACTTGAGTCGGAATGCCTCCATGCATTGAAAAAAATGGCAAATAATAAAACACCTGGTTCTGACGGCTTCACTGCCGAGTTTTACAAATTTTTCTGGAAGGACATTGGTAGCTTTCTAGTTAAATCCCTAAACTATGGTTATCAATCAGGAGAGCTCTCAATTGTCCAAAAAGGAAGCATTATAACGTGTATCCCTAAACAAAACAAATCAAAACTGTACATGAAAAATTGGAGGCCAATATCGCTAATAAATGTCGATGTAAAAATTGGATCAAGTGCAATAGCGAACCGCATAAAAACAGTTCTGCCCAAAATCATTTCAGAAACCCAGTTGGGTTTCATGAAAGGTAGATATATTGGTGAATCTACTAGGTTATGCTTCGATGTAATTAAGAAGTGTGAGCAGAAAAACATACCCGCGATCTTAGTTATGATAGATTTCGAGAAAGCTTTTGACTCATTAGAATGGAGTTTCATTGAACGCTCACTAAATTTTTTCAACTTTGGACCATCTATCATAAAATGGTTTAGAACGTATTACAACGGAATCTATAGTTGTGTTTTGAACAATGGCCATTGCTCAGATCGATTTGCACTAGGCAGGGGTGTGAGGCAAGGTGACCCTTTATCACCCTATCTGTTTATTTTGTGCGCTGAGATTCTCAGTGCCTCGTTAAAATTCAACCCAGAAATAAATGGAGTTAACATAAATAACTCCGAATATCTAATAACACAATATGCGGACGACACAACGCTGTTCTTAAGCGATGACGGCCATTCATTCAATGCCGTGTTAAGTATCATGGATGAATTTTCCAAACACTCAGGCCTGAAGGTGAATTTCGATAAAACACAAGTGATTTGGATTGGATCAAAGACGGGATGCGGTGAAGTAATTCCAACACGCTACAAAGTATATTGGAATCACCAAAGTTCATTCACAATTTTAGGTATTGAATACGATTTATATAGTGACAGATTTATTGAGAAAAACTATTTGAAAAAAATGGAAAAAATTGAAAAACTATTCAATGATTGGTCTTTCAGGAAATTATCCGTAATAGGTAAAACCTGTGTAGCGAAGACCATGGCCCTTCCAATATTAATACACTGCTTAAGTGTTCTTCCTGACCCGGCAGAAGAAATTCTTCACCGAATGCAAAATATTTTTTTTAAATTCCTGTGGTCTGGAAAACAAGACAAAATAAAACGAAACATTATGATAAATACGTTTGAAAATGGTGGAATTAAATTCCCTCACCTACAAACTTTCAGTCGGTCACTAAAAGTAACGTGGATCAAGAAATTATTAGACCCTCAGGTATTTGCCCCCTGGAAGACACTTCTATTAGACGACCTTGAGAAATATGGCGGATATAAAGTGTGGTACCTTCGTAAAGAAGGATTGGAAAAGATAAGTAAAAATCTTAACCCTTTTTGGAAAAATGTGTTCAGTGGGTGGTCGGCCATGGGCGGCACGGGACCTCCAAATGTTCCAGAGATACAGTCGGAACCACTTTTCTTCAACAACAATATTAAGATTGGGGGCAAACTATTTTATAATCAACATTGGTGTGACCACGGCGTCTTCTTTCTAAATGACCTCTTAAATAACGAAAATTCTTTCCTGTTATACACTGAGTTTTGAACGAAATTTGATTTAAAACCACCCTTCACTGTCTACCAGGGAGTGATAAACGCGATTCCGAAAAGCTGGAAAAGGCTAATTAAATCCCTTCCAAGATATGCTGACATTACAAACAGTCGTGTCGAGAAATTAAATATCACACAAAAAGTAAATCGAACGTTCTACCCACTTTTCCTTGAGCTAGTCAGTGAAAATCCCCCAAAAAAATGGAACAGCGTGCTGAACATTTCTCTGCAAACTTCAGGTTGGGAAGCGATCTACAAAACTCCGTTTGTGACCACAGATGATCCAAAGCTGCAAGCCACGCAGTTCAAAATTTTACAAAGAATTATATGTACAAATTCCATGCTTTTTAAAATGAAACTTGTAGAGACAGAACTGTGTACCTTCTGCGGTAACACAAAAGAAACTATAAAACATTTATTTTTTGACTGCCCATTCTCTAAAACAGTTCTACTGAACTGGCTTTCAAAATTAGAGGAATGTTGTAACTTGACTTTTCCCATGACCCCCGAATATATTATTTTACATTCAAACAATCAAACCATGCCTCCGATCATTGATCTCAGCATTCTTTTATTTAAACAGTTTATTCTCTCATGCAGAACAACGGGGTGTACCCCTAATTACTCAAGTTATATTGAACGGCTGAAATATTATAAACAGATCGAATTAATGTCTTTATATGTATATTCCGCCAAAAAGAAAACTACCATTCAAGAGAGGTGGAACTCACTAGCTACTGTTGTTTGACCTTGCATTAGTTTTTGAGCAACTTTAGCCAAAACGCCGATGTAAAGTTAATTAAAACAGAGTATTTTTCACGTAACTCTCCTTCCAGACTATCGACGAGACAGTTTCAAACCTTACTTCCATGAGATTGAGACAGAAATACCGCCTACGACAAACACTCCTGAAGTGACTACTGTTTCATTGAATATGAGTCGTTTTTTTTTTTTGTTTTTGTTTTTTTTTTTCCTTTTTTTTCATGTGCACAATTGTGCATATTCCTGTTGCTTATTTTTTTTTGTAAATCACCTATGTGAATACACAACTGTATCGATTATCACTGTACATTTCTAATGTAATACTATATCTGAATAAAAAATATATAAAAAAAAAAAAAAAACAGCACCCAAACGATATACCACAGAGAAAGGGGCCTTCATTTATCGGACGCAAAATTGATCGGAAAATATTTTTGAAAGTGGTAAGGGTATTCAAAATTTGACGTCTTAACCCATTTGGGGCTGGTTAAAGAGAGATACCCATTAAAATCTTAAAATACCCGTTTTCTGTGGATTTCTCTAACAACATCTTGTAGGTTTTCAAGAAAAATCGGCTATTTGCAGATCTTGGTGTGACATTACAAGTCGCATGAACAAAATATTCCGGTCAGCATTAGTTAACCCTCACCGGGCTGCTGAAGGTCAAAATTGCGATAAAATGGGCTGTTTTTGCACACCAACAGCACCTAAAGGGTACACCACAAAGAAAAGTTCCTTCTTTTATCGCGCGTACAATTTATATGGAAACATTTTTGTAAGTAGTAAGGGTATTCAAAAGTCGACGTCTTAACCCATTTTGGACAGGCTAAAGAGAGATATCCCTTGAAAGCTTTAAATTCCCATTTTCTGTGAATTTCCCTAACGGTAACTTGTAGGGTTTCAAGACAAATTGGCTATTCGTAGGTGTTTATGTGACATTAACCATCTACAAGCTGCCAAGCATCGTAATGTTGTTAACATGGGACTGTTTTCAGACACGCACAGCACCTAATGTATACATGAGAGATAAACATAATCTCCTTTGTTTGAAGTGGAATTCACAGAGGACCATTTTTGTAAGTAATAAAGGTATTCAAAAATCCAAGCGTTAACCCCTGTTGGGGAGGTTAACAGGGATACCCATCAAAAGCTTAAAAATCGTTTTCCCTGGATTTCTTTACAAACATTTTGTGGGGTTTTCAAGAGAAAATGGCCGTTGATAGGTCTGGGTGTCATATGACCAGTTGCATGGATCAATTATTCTGGTAGGCATTTGTTAACCCTTCATGGGCTTTTACCGGACGCAAAACTGATAGGGAAACATTGATATTGATATTAACCCATTCTACCATTAATGATGGGTTTTACCTAAACATTTTTTTATCAAAACCAAACCGAATCATTTGAAACTACTATACTCACCTTTCTCATAACATCAATGAAGGAACTTTTGTGAGACAGTTAAAAACAATTCATCAGACACTGTGGGGGTCAAGAAAAATCATGGAATCTAATTGGTGTTTAAGGTTTGTAAGTAGTAAGGGTATTTAAAAGAATGAAACTTAACCCATTTTGAACTGGATAAGGAGAGATGCCCCTTAAACGCTTAAAATTTACATTTTCGTGGATTTCGCTAACTGCTTGTTGGGGATTTTCAAGAACAATTTGACATTGGCAGGTCTTACAAGTTGCATAGATAGAATATTCCGCTAGTCGTTTGTTAATCCCTCTACCGGCTGCTAAACGTCAAAATTTTAATAAAATCGGCTGTTTTCGGGCAGCAAAATGGGTATGCAATAGATAAACATGACCTCTTTTATCAGATTTAGAATTCCTGGGGGATAATGTATGATAGTATTAAGGGTATTCAAGGGAGCGCGGTGGCTCAGTGGTAGACTGTTGTACTTCTATGCTAGAGGTCCCGAGTTCGATCCCCGTCCGGGACGACTCACGTTGTGTCCTTGGGCAAGGCACTTTGGTCCGGTTGCCGACATAGGGGCACGATGTCCCCGTGTACTAAGGCATACTGCACGTCGATGGTGCACATGTCTTCAACCTCTGTAACCCTGCCTGAGCGGAGCCTGAACAGAGTGAGAATGTTGAGGAGCTGACAGTTGCTCGTCGATGCTTGGTGGTTCTCTCCGGGTACTCCGGCTTCCTCCACCTCTAAAACTGTCACGGTCACGATTAGCCATTGTGCAGAAGTATGTGACCTTAAACACCAATAAATAAATAAATAAATAAATAAATAAATAAATAAATAAATAAGGGTATTCAAAAAACCAAGCCTTAACCCTGTTTTGTCGGATTAAAGACAGACAGCCCATGCCGTGTACGCTGCCTACATTACTTGTAAAATCGACACCCCCCACTACATCTTCTGCGAGGTGCGGTTTCGGACCCGACCACCTGACGGTTCTGACCACATCAAATAACACACCTTCGTTGTATTTAGCAGAAAGAAATTTCCCCAAGAAGCAAAGACAAAAATACGTCTGCGGAAAATAATGGCAAATATTTTATTTAGCCTGTATTTTGTCCGTATAGAAAATTTCTCACCCACATATACCTAAAAATGATTCAATGATACAATTGGACATATTTCTCTCATAAAACGTGAAAAAACACTTGATTTATTGCATTTTAGGATTGCGCATGTGTATTCTTAGAAGATTCTCTGTCTGTTATTAAACTACAGCGTGTCTTTGATCTCGTTTGGGACGATCAGTGATTAGCACCTTTTCGACAAGAGCCATCGAAATAGAAAATAAAAAAAATAATCAAATTTCATTAAAACCTTTTACAGAATCGTGTTTTTCAGAAAATGCTTTTGCGATTGCGTGTGTCGTTTTCAAAATTCGGATCAGTAAGCACGAAATTATAAATATGTTGTTGTCAATAACAAAATTGAAAGCATGTCCGTCAAACTTGCATGACGTCAGAACTAGACTCGGGTAAAATACTGCGGTGTGGTGAAAGGACGAGAGTAAGAAACGCTGATATCGCAGTAGGCTTTAAAATGTCCATGGAATGGTCCTAAAATCAAGTTTGTATTTGCAGCTTTATTGCAAATAAGTTTCCCGTTGTTTCTTGTTGAAATGTTATTTCCATCAAGGCCAAGTACCAGTGGGATAGGACATCTGCCCCATGAACAACTGCCTGCTATTAAAATTAATTAGCGGGGACATCCCCCCCCCCCCCCCACATGCTGTTTATTTTACCTAGAACACCTGCACCCTGCTGTTTTTTTACCTAGGACACATGCCCCTCCCCCCCCCGCCCTACTGTTAGATTAGATTAAACATATTTTATTTGCCATTTGACAATGCAAATCAGGATTGGAGGACAAGTGCTTACCACTTAGAAGCCCTTCCGTTCCTGTACGGTGACTAATAATTTACAATATGGCAGAACGTATTCCATAAATAACAGAATCTAGCAAAATCAAAATATTATAAACATTACAGACAAACACAAATTAAACTGAGAGAGAGAGAGAGAGAGAGAGAGAGAGAGAGAGAGAGAGAGAGAGAGAGAGAGAGAGAGAGAGAGATCAAAAAAATAAATAATTTGCATTCTGTAGGCTTTCAAAATTCGGATTCACAGTTCAATTCCAAGAATATTTTCTGTTATAAGGTTGCTGTAAAGTTTAACGCAGTCCCTGTCTCGGATGCATAAAGGTAGGTGCCGTCGAAAAAAAACTCTCATTTTTTCAGAATTTCGCTGGTTTAAGTGACAATTTACTCCATTCCTAATTCATTGAGCGCTGAATGTTTTCTATGCCTGCATGCAGCAAGCGTAGCACGACAACTTCTGTTTTATACGTTATTATTAAAAATTTTACCCTTACAGATTTAGGAGTTCCCATGTGGGTACAGTCGGAATAATTGTTTTTTTCGCAAAATCAGTCCCTGAATATATTGGTAACCGTGCAGTGGCCTTTCGGTGGTGAAACACGAGGCCGCAAATAGTTAAGGTTGAAAAGTTCATCAAATAGACAGATATAATGCCAAACTCAGCCGGTGACAGGTAAATAATGAATAGGAAAGTCGTTGAATTGAGAAGAAAGTAGGGACGGATCGTCCCCTCGGTTTCCACCTGATCCACGGTGTTTCCACGCGGTCTTGGCACTTGACAAAGATACTAAACTGTCGGGCAGGGACAGGAGAAAACATTCTGAGAATCTGAAGTTGCTGCCTTGTATGGTCGGGACATAATTGGCGTGTATCCGACATTGTATCTGTTCAGTTTGAATGTCAAATTAGCCAGACGACGGCTTTTTCGCCACCGGGTCGAGTTGTCAGTTTCTGCCGGTACGCTCTGAAATAAGCAGTTTAACTCCAAACTTTCAGTCCCACGTGAACATGTGAATATTGAAAGCTGAACAGTTCGTCAAACAGACAGAAATAATGCCAAACTCGACGGGTGACAGGTGAATAGTGAATGGAAACGTCGTTGCATTGGGAATAGTGGAGGGACGAATCGTCCCTTCGGTTTCCACGCGATCCACATTGTTCCCACGCGGTCACGCCACTCGACAAAGATACTAACCTGTCGGGCAGGAAGAGTAGAACAACTTCTGAAAATTTCGTGTAGCTGCCTCCAGTGGTCTGGACGTAGTGGGCGTATGAGCGACACTGCTGTCTGTTCAATTTTAATGACAAATTACCCAGATTACCGCCTATTCGCCATTAACCCATGCGCGATTACTGTCCACTTTTCATTTCTGACAAATATCTAACTGTTACCAGCTTGGCGAGGTCCATTTGGCGCCAGTGTACACAATGCATCTTTCAGTCACCAGCGTCTCTCCACCAGAAACTGAGAATCCACGATTTCAAGCGGAACTACCCCAGAGGGGGGAGCAGTGCCACAACCCCAGACATATACCCAGCGTCAGGTCGCACCGGCTAGAACGGGACCAAATTCAAACAATTACCTCAACTCATTAAAACGCTATATCTCGGCCAATTCTTGGCCGATTTCCATCATTTTTTCACTCATTCTTCACAAATAGTTACCGCATCTTTTCACACAGAGAGCGACACCAATTTCCCATTCCATCATGTTGAATGTCAGGAGAGGGTATGTGCACGTTCGGGGTGTGGGTTGAGAGAGAGGGGCGGCTGCCTCGAGGCTCATGCTTGGTTTCGGGACTTTCTAATAATATGACCGAGTTCGGGCGAGCTTCAGGTACAAACGCTGAATGTTTGGGATGGCTGCTGCGAAAACGTTCGCCACAATCTATGGTGTCACACATGCACATGTTGTTATTATTAAGTACACGCGATCTGTTCAACGGGTTTGCTATTTAGCCCTAACTTGGAGATTAAGCATACAGCATTCACGCCAATGTGAAAGAGTATTGCCGAAAGAATTGTTAGACACTGTAGGGAGTTTTCTATCGGCTATGCACTTAATATAGCCTAAAAAACTACCAGCTCTATATGCAATCTTATTTCGTCGCTGCCTAAAAAGACAAGCGGAATAGGTGAATCTCTCGATTTCTTGAAATGGAAAAATCTAGTTAGGCTTTTCCCTCTGGAAAAGACTATTGTTTTTCTACGGATTATTAGGCTTTTCCCTCTGGAAAAGACTATTGTTTTTCTACGGATTATTATTAGGCCTTTCCCTCTGGAAAAGACTATTGTTTTTCTACGGATTATTATTTTTTTTTTTTTTTTTTAGGCTTTTCCCTCTGGAAAAGACTATTGTTTTTGTACGGATTATTATTATTTTTTTTTTGGGGGTTTTTTTTTTTTTTTTTTTTTTTCCACACATTTTTGTCCGAACGATTCAGAAGCCATTTTCGAACCGATTTTCACACAATTTGGTACACGCATAGAGGGGCAAAAAATCTAAATATGTACCGAAGCGGAATTTTCGATTTAACCCTTATTTCGCCAGAATTGGCAAAAAACTGCCAAAATTGGGGTTTATCGGCACTTTCTCGAAACACGTCTTTAGGATTTTTTTTAAACATTCATCATTTCTTGACCTGCCCATGTCACGACCTTTGATACACACGACATATTAGGCCATGCATATGGTAACCCTCCACAGGCTGCCAAACATCGAAATTTTGATGAAATGGGCCGGTTTCAGGCCCCCAGAGAACCCAAACGATACAAGGTAGATAAACATAACTTCCTTTATTTGAAGTGGAATTCACCGGAGATCATTTTTGTAAGTAATAATGGTGTTCAAAAAATCAAGCATTAACCCGTTTTGGGCTGGTTAAACAGCAATACCCCCAAAAAGCTAAACAATTCAGGTTTTCCGTGGATTTCTCTAAACGCGTCTTGTAGATTTTCATGAAAAAATTGTCACTCCCAGGCCTTGATGTGACAATAAAAGTTGAATGGACAAAATACTTCGGTGAGCATTTGTTAACCCTCCACGGGCTGCTAAATGTAAAAATTGTGATAAACTGGGCTGTTTTTGGACGCCAACGGCACCCAACGAGCCGGTTAGGTAATTTGGCACAAAAAACTCCGATTTTATGCGCAATCGCTGCTCTACAGTAGTCTACAATAGTGCCCAATTCCATTCCAAGCTGATAGAGTCGGGACGAATAGTACTCTCACTTTCCACGCGATGCGTGGTGTTCTCCACGCAGTCTCGACACTTGCAACATATGCCAAAATGTCGGCCAGTGTGCGTAGAACAAGTTCTGAAAATTAAAAGTCGCTGCCTTCAGCGGTCTGGACACGGTTCGTGTTTGTGAGAAGTGCAATTTTAATGTCAAATTGGCAAATTTTCGTTAATCGTTTCCCGCCAAAACACCTACTCACCGCCGATTTCTTTTCACTGCAACTTCTTCCGATTATCTAAGGTTTTAAGATAGTGTCAGGATACTCCTCCCCCTCGCCGCTACAGCCCCCCCCCCCACCCTCCCCCACCCCCACCCCCCGCACTTCCTCACTTTGGCGGCGTTCTGGGTTGAAAGTCTCGAAAATGGCAAGAGGCTACATTAACGTACGGCAACGTTATAAACTACAAGTAGTAAGGACGATATTGAGACAAAAAATCAAACAATGGAGCCGCTTAGGCAATGAGGCACCGAATTCTGGGACTGTATGCTCAATCGCAGCTCCACAGTCGTCTACAACACTACCCATGTCCATTCTGAACTGATAGAGTCGGGACGAATAGTACTCTCTCTTTCCAAGCGATACGTGGTGTTTTCCAGGCGGCTCGGACGCTCCAAACAGATCCCAAAATGTCGGCCAGGGTGCGTAGAACAAGTTCTGAAAATTTCAAGTCGCTGCCTCCAGCGGTCTGGACACGGTTCGTGTGTGTCAGAAGTGCTATTTTAATGTCCAATATGCAAATCTTCGTCAATCTTTTCCTGCTTGCCAGAAACCCAATCACCGCCAATTTCTTTTCACTTTAAACTTCTGACGATTCTCTTAGGTTTAAAGGTTGTGTTGGAATCCCTGGATGGCGGTCTTAAAGAAGCAACTTCCATTTCCAGAGAGAGGGGAGGGGGGGGGGGGGGAGGGGCTCTAAAGGAGTCTGCGCCCATTCACGACGTCTTTTTTCGAACTGGCTTGAAAAAGAAGGACCAAATTCAAACAGTTACCTCCTCTCTTCAAAACGCTATATCCCAACAAATTCTTGGCAGATTCCCATGAAATTTTCACTCTTTGTTCATGGATAGTTGCGGCATCACTTTCCATGAAGAGCGATACGAATTTCGCATTTTGTCACATCGAATTGGAAAAGAGCGCATGCGCATGGATTTCTCTGAAAACATCTCATAGATTTTAAGTAAAAATGGCCATTCGCTCTTTTTGGTTTGAAATTGCAAGTTGCATGAATACATATGCCTGTTAGCACATGTTAACCCTCTACAATCTGCCAGACATCAATATTTTGGATACATTTGAGATAAAATGGACCATTTTCAAATAGATAGAGCACTCAAAGGGTATGTGTCAAACAAACATAACTCCTTTTGTCGGTCACTAACTTGTGGGACGACGATATTGATATTAACGCACTCTACCATTAATGATGGCTTTTACCTAAACAATTTTTTTTATAAAACCAAGTCATTTGAGACTACTATAACCACGTTTCTCATAACATCAATGAAAGAACTTCAGTGAGACAGTTAAAAACAATTCATCAGACACTGTGGGGGCATGAAAAATCAAGGAATCTCATCGGGAAAAAACATGGTTCTCCAGAATCATAAAGTCTAGTTTTTTGGGGGTTTTTTTTTGGGTTTTTTTTTTTTTTTCCACACATTTTTGTCCGTACGATTCAGAAGCCATTTTCGAACCGATTTTCACACAATTTGGCACACGCATAGAGTGGCAACAAATCTAAAAATGTACCGAAGCGGAATTTTCGATTTAACCTTTATTTCGCCAGAATTGGCAAAAAACTGCCAAAATTGGGGTTTATCAGCACTTTCTCGAAACACGTCTTTAGGATTTTTTTTTAAATATTCATAATTACTAGACCTGCCTATGACACAACCTTTGATACACATGACATATTAGGCGATGCTTATGGTAACCCTCCACAGGCTGCCAAACATCAAAATTTTGATGAAATGGGCCGGTTTCACACCCCCACAACACCCAAACGATACCCGAGTGGTAAACATAACTTCCTTTATTGGAAGTGGAATTCACCGAAGATCATTTTTGTAAGTAATAAGGGTGTTCAGAAAACCAAATGTTAACCCGTTTTGGGGTGGTTAAACAGCAATACCCCAAAAAAGCTCAAAACTTCATGTTTTCTGTGGATTTCTCTAAACGAGTCTTGTAGATTTTCAAGAAAAATTGGTCACTCTCAGGTCTTGGTGTGACATTACAAGTTGCATGGATAAAATATTCCGGTCAGCATTAGTCAACCCTCCCCGAGCTGCTAAACGTAAAAATTGTGATAAAATGGGCTGTTTTTTAGACACCAACAGCACCCAAACGATATACCACAGAGAAAGGGGCCTTCATTTATCGGACGCAAAATTGATCGGAAAATATTTTTGAAAGTGGTAAGGGTATTCAAAATTTGACGTCTTAACCCATTTGGGGCTGGTTAAAGAGAGATACCCATTAAAATCTTAAAATACCCGTTTTCTGTGGATTTCTCTAACAACATCTTGTAGGTTTTCAAGAAAAATCGGCTATTTGCAGGTCTTGGTGTGACATTACAAGTCGCATGAACAAAATATTCCGGTCAGCATTAGTTAACCCTCCCCGGGCTGCTGAAGGTCAAAATTGCGATAAAATGGGCTGTTTTTGCACATCAACAGCACCCAAAGGGTACACCACAAAGAAAAGTTCCTTCTTTTATCGCGCGTACAATTTATATGGAAACATTTTTGTAAGTAGTAAGGATATTCAAAAGTCGACGTCTTAACCCATTTTGGACAGGCTAAAGAGAGATATCCCTTGAAAGCTTTAAATTCCCATTTTCTGTGAATTTCCCTAACGGTAACTTGTAGGGTTTCAAGACAAATTGGCTATTCGTAGGTGTTTATGTGACATTAACAATCTACAAGCTGCCAAGCATCGTAATGTTGTTAACATGGGACTGTTTTCAGACACGCACAGCACCTAATGTATACATGAGAGATAAACATAATCTCCTTTGTTTGAAGTGGAATTCACAGAGGACCATTTTTGTAAGTAATAAAGGTATTCAAAAAGCCAAGCGTTAACCCCTGTTGGGGAGGTTAACAGGGATACCCATCAAAAGCTTAAAAATCGTTTTCCCTGGATTTCTTTACAAACATTTTGTGGGGTTTTCAAGAGAAAATGGCCGTTGATAGGTCTTGGTGTCATATGACCAGTTGCATGGATCAATTATTCTGGTAGGCATTTGTTAACCCTTCATGGGCTTTTACCGGACGCAAAACTGATAGGGAAACATTGATATTGATATTAACCCATTCTACCATTAATGCTGGGTTTTACCTAAACATTTTTTTATCAAAACCAAACCGAATCATTTGAAACTACTATACTCACCTTTCTCATAACATCAATGAAGGAACTTTTGTGAGACAGTTAAAAACAATTCATCAGACACTGTGGGGGTCAAGAAAAATCATGGAATCTAATTGGTGTTTAAGGTTTGTAAGTAGTAAGGGTATTTAAAAGAATGAAACTTAACCCATTTTGAACTGGATAAGGAGAGATGCCCCTTAAACGCTTAAAATTTACATTTTCGTGGATTTCGCTAACTGCTTGTTGGGGATTTTCAAGAACAATTTGACATTGGCAGGTCTTACAAGTTGCATAGATAGAATATTCCGCTAGTCGTTTGTTAATCCCTCTACCGGCTGCTAAACGTTAAAATTTTAATAAAATCGGCTGTTTTCGGGCAGCAAAATGGGTATGCAATAGATAAACATGACCTCTTTTATCAGATTTAGAATTCCTGGGGGATAATGTATGATAGTATTAAGGGTATTCAAGGGAGCTCGGTGGCTCAGTGGTAGACTGTTGTACTTCTATGCTAGAGGTCCCGAGTTCGATCCCCGTCCGGGACGACTCACGTTGTGTCCTTGGGCAAGGCACTTTGGTCCGGTTGTCGACATAGGGGCACGATGTCCCCGTGTACTAAGGCATACTGCACGTCGATGGTGCACATGTCTTCAACCTCTGTTACCCTGCCTGAGCGGAGCCTGAACAGAGTGAGAATGTTGAGGAGCTGACAGTTGCTCGTCGATGCTTGGTGGTTCTCTCCGGGTACTCCGGCTTCCTCCACCTCTAAAACTGTCACGGTCACGATTAGCCATTGTGCAGAAGTATGTGACCTTAAACACCAATAAATAAATAAATAAATAAATAAATAAATAAATAAATAAATAAATAAGGGTATTCAAAAAACCAAGCCTTAACCCTGTTTTGTCGGATTAAAGACAGACAGCCCATGCCGTGTACGCTGCCTACATTACTTGTAAAATCGACACCCCCCACTACATCTTCTGCGAGGTGCGGTTTCGGACCCGACCACCTGACGGTTCTGACCACATCAAATAACACACCTTCGTTGTATTTAGCAGCAAGAAATTTCCCCAAGAAGCAAAGACAAAAATACGTCTGCGGAAAATAATGGCAAATATTTTATTTAGCCTGTATTTTGTCCGTATAGAAAATTTCTCACCCACATATACCTAAAAATGATTCAATGATACAATTGGACATATTTCTCTCATAAAACGTGAAAAAACACTTGATTAATTGCATTTTAGGATTGCGCATGTGTATTCTTAGAAGATTCTCTGCCTGTTATTAAACTACAGCGTGTCTTTGATCTCGTTTGGGACGATCAGTGATTAGCACCTTTTCGACAAGAGCCATCGAAATAGAAAATAAAAAAAATAATCAAATTTCATTAAAACCTTTTACAGAATCGTGTTTTTCAGAAAATGCTTTCGCGATTGCGTGTGTCGTTTTCAAAATTCGGATCAGTAAGCACGAAATTATAAATATGTTGTTGTCAATAACAAAATTGAAAGCATGTCCGTCAAACTTGCATGACGTCAGAACTCGACTCGGGTAAAATACTGCGGTGTGGTGAAAGGACGAGAGTAAGAAACGCTGATATCGCAGTAGGCTTTAAAATGTCCATGGAATGGTCCTAAAATCAAGTTTGTATTTGCAGCTTTAAATAAGTTTCCCGTTGTTTCTTGTTGAAATGTTATTTCCATCAAGGCCAAGTACCAGTGGGATAGGACACCTGCCCCATGAACAACTGCCTGCTATTAAAATTAATTAGCGGGGACATCCCCCCCCCCCCCCACATGCTGTTTATTTTACCTAGAACACCTGCACCCTGCTGTTTTTTTACCTAGGACAGATGCCCCCCCCCCCCCCCGCCCTACTGTTAAATTAGATTAAACATATTTTATTTGCCATTTGACAATGCAAATCAGGATTGGAGGACAAGTGCTTACCACTTAGAAGCCCTTCCGTTCCTGTACGGTGACTAATAATTTACAATATGGCAGAACGTATTCCATAAATAACAGAATCTAGCAAAATCAAAATATTATAAACATTATAGACAAACACAAATTAAACTGAGAGAGAGAGAGAGGGAGAGAGAGAGAGAGAGAGAGAGAGAGAGAGAGAGATAAAAAAAATAAATAGAATATAAAGAAAACATGAAATACAACATTAGATCCAGTGATGATGCCCGCCACCCACCCATTTGCATTCTGTAGGCTTTCGAAATTCGGATTCACAGTTCAATTCCAAGAATATTTTCTGTTATAAGGTTGCTGTAAAGTTTAACGCAGTCCCTGTCTCGGATGCATAAAGGTAGGTGCCGTCGAAAAAAAACTCTCATTTTTTCAGAATTTCGCTGGTTTAAGTGACAATTTACTCCATTCCTAATTCATTGAGCGCTGAATGTTTTCTATGCCTGCATGCAGCAAGCGTAGCACGACAACTTCTGTTTTATACGTTATTATTAAAAATTTTACCCTTACAGATTTAGGAGTTCCCATGTGGGTACAGTCGGAATAATTGTTTTTTTCGCAAAATCAGTCCCTGAATATATTGGTAACCGTGCAGTGGCCTTTCGGTGGTGAAACACGAGGCCGCAAATAGTTAAGGTTGAAAAGTTCATCAAATAGACAGATGTAATGCCAAACTCAGCCGGTGACAGGTAAATAATGAATAGGAAAGTCGTTGAATTGAGAAGAAAGTAGGGACGAATCGTCCCCTCGGTTTCCACCTGATCCACGGTGTTTCCACGCGGTCTTGGCACTTGACAAAGATACTAAACTGTCGGGCAGGGACAGGAGAAAACATTCTGAGAATCTGAAGTTGCTGCCTTGTATGGTCGGGACATAATTGGCGTGTATCCGACATTGTATCTGTTCAGTTTGAATGTCAAATTAGCCAGACGACGGCTTTTTCGCCACCGGGTCGAGTTGTCAGTTTCTGCCGGTACGCTCTGAAATAAGCAGTTTAACTCCAAACTTTCAGTCCCACGTGAACGTGTGAATATTGAAAGCTGAACAGTTCGTCAAACAGACAGAAATAATGCCAAACTCGACGGGTGACAGGTGAATAGTGAATGGAAACGTCGTTGCATTGGGAATAGAGGAGGGACGAATCGTCCCTTCGGTTTCCACGCGATCCACATTGTTCCCACGCGGTCACGCCACTCGACAAAGATACTAACCTGTCGGGCAGGAAGAGTAGAACAACTTCTGAAAATTTCGTGTGGCTGCCTCCAGTGGTCTGGACGTAGTGGGCGTATGAGCGACACTGCTGTCTGTTCAATTTTAATGTCAAATTAGCTAGATTACCGCCTATTCGCCATTAACCAATGCGCGATTACTGTCCACTTTTCATTTCTGACAAATATCTAACTGTTACCAGCTTGGCGAGGTCCATTTGGCGCCAGTGTACACAATGCATCTTTCAGTCACCAGCGTCTCTCCACCAGAAACTGAGAATCCACGATTTCAAGCGGAACTACCCCAGAGGGGGGAGCAGTGCCACAACCCCAGACATATACCCAGCGTCAGGTCGCACCGGCTAGAACGGGACCAAATTCAAACAATTACCTCAACTCATTAAAACGCTATATCTCGGCCAATTCTTGGCCGATTTCCATCACTTTTTCACTCATTCTTCACAAATAGTTACCGCATCTTTTCACACAGAGAGCGACACCGATTTCCCATTCTATCATGTTGAATGTCAGGAGAGGGTATGTGCACGTTCGGGGTGTGGGTTGAGAGAGAGGGGCGGCTGCCTCGAGGCTCATGCTTGGTTTCGGGACTTTCTAATAATATGACCGAGTTCGGGCGAGCTTCAGGTACAAACGCTGAATGTTTGGGATGGCTGCTGCGAAAACGTTCGCCACAATCTATGGTGTCACACATGCACATGTTGTTATTATTAAGTACACGCGATCTGTTCAACGGGTTTGCTATTTAGCCCTAACTTGGACATTAAGCATACAGCATTCACGCCAATGTGAAAGAGTATTGCCGAAAGAATTGTTAGACACTGTAGGGAGTTTTCTATCGGCTATGCACTTAATATAGCCTAAAAAACTACCAGCTCTATATGCAATCTTATTTCGTCGCTGCCTAAAAAGACAAGCGGAATAGGTGAATCTCTCGATTTCTTGAAATCGAAAAATCTAGTTAGGCTTTTCCCTCTGGAAAAGACTATTGTTTTTCTACGGATTATTAGGCTTTTCCCTCTGGAAAAGACTATTGTTTTTCTACGGATTATTATTAGGCTTTTCCCTCTGGAAAAGACTATTGTTTTTCTACGGATTATTATTATTTTTTTTTTTTTTTAGGCTTTTCCCTCTGGAAAAGACTATTGTTTTTGTACGGATTATTATTATTTTTTTGGGGTTTTTTTTTTTTTTTTTTTTTTTTTTCCACACATTTTTGTCCGTACGATTCAGAAGCCATTTTCGAACCGATTTTCACACAATTTGGCACACGCATAGAGGGGCAAAAAATCTAAAAATCTACCAAAGCGGAATTTTCGATTTAACCCTTATTTCGCCAGAATTGGCAAAAAACTGCCAAAATTGGGGTTTATCGGCACTTTCTCGAAACACGTCTTTAGGATTTTTTTTAAACATTCATCATTTCTAGACCTGCCCATGTCACGACCTTTGATATACACGACATATTAGGCCATGCATATGGTAACCCTCCACAGGCTGCCAAACATCGAAATTTTGATGAAATGGGCCGGTTTCAGGCCCCCAGAGCACCCAAACGATACAAGGTAGATAAACATAACTTCCTTTATTTGAAGTGGAATTCACCGGAGATCATTTTTGTAAGTAATAATGGTGTTCAAAAAATCAAGCATTAACCCGTTTTGGGCTGGTTAAACAGCAATACCCCCAAAAAGCTAAACAATTCAGGTTTTCCGTGGATTTCTCTAAACGCGTCTTGTAGATTTTCATGAAAAAATTGTCACTCCCAGGCCTTGATGTGACAATAAAAGTTGAATGGACAAAATACTTCGGTGAGCATTTGTTAACCCTCCACGGGCTGCTAAATGTAAAAATTGTGATAAACTGGGCTGTTTTTGGACGCCAACGGCACCCAACGGGTATGCCACAAAGAAAAGTGATTTCTTTCATCGAGCGCACAATCTATAGGGAAACATTTTTGTAAGTAGTAAGGGTATTCAAATAACGAAGTCTTAACCCATTTCGGGCAGGCTAAAGAGAGAGACCCCTTAAAATCTAAAAATTCCCATTTTCTGTGGATTTCTCTAAATACATTCCATAGGTTTTCAAGAAAAATTGACTACTTGCAGGTCTTTGTGTGACATTACAAGTGGCATGGACAAAATATTCCGCTGAGCGTTTATTAACCCTCTACAGAATGCCAAGCATCATAATTTTGTTGAAATGGGCTGTTTTCGGACACACACAGCACGCAATGTATGTCCGAGAGTTACACATAATCTCCTTTGTTGGAAGTGGAATTCACTGAGGACCATTTTTGTAAGTAATAAGGGTATTCAAAAACCCAAGCGTTAACCCATTTTGGGGTGATTATTAGCGATACCATCAAAAGCTAAAAAAAAATCATGTTTTCCGTGGATTTTGTTACAAACATCTTGTAAGTTTTCAACAGAAAATGGCCATTGATAGGTCTTGGAGTCACATTACTGGCTGCATGGATAAAATATTCCAGTAAGCATTTGTTAACCCTCCATCGGCTGCTAAATGTCAACATTTTGAAAAAAATAGTCTGTTTTTGGACACCAACAACAACAAATGGGAATGCCACAGAGATACATAAATTCTTTTACCGGATGCAAAACTGACAGAGAAAAATTTAGTAAGTAGTAAGGGTATTAAAAAAATCGAGGTCTTAACCCATTTTCGCCTGGTTAAGATGTACCCCTTAAAAGCTTAAAATTCCAGTTTTCTGTGAATTTCTCCAAAAAATCTAGTAAGTATTCAAGAAAAATTGACCATTTGCAGGTCTTGGAGTGACATTACAAGTTACATAGACAAAATATTCCGGTAAGCGTTAGTTAACTCTCCAGAGGCTGCAAAGCATAGCAATTTTGAGAAAATGGACTGTCCTTGGGCACCCATTGCACGCAATGTGTACCTGCGAGATAAACATAACCTCCTTCTTTGGAAGTGGAATTCATCAGACCAAGCATTAACCCATTTAGGGCTTGTCTTAACCCGTTTTGGGCTGGTTAAACTGCGGTACCCATCAAAGACTTAAAATTTCATGCTTTCCCTGGATTTCTTTAAAAACATCTTGTAGATTTCAAGAAAAAAATGGCCATTCACGGGTCTTCATGTGACATTACAAGTTACATGGACAAAATATTCCGTTGAGCATTCGTTAACTCTCCACGAGCTGCTAAACATCAAAATGTTGATAAAATGGATTGTTTTCAGACACCAAGAGCACCCAATGGATGTGTAACAGAGAAATATAACTTCTTTTACTGCACGTAGAATTCACAGAGGATCAGTTTTGTAAGTAGTAAGGGTATTTAAAAGAATGAAACTTAACCTATTTTAGACTGGATAAGGAGAGATACCCCTTAAAAGCTTAAAATTTACATTTTCTGTGGATTTCGCTAACTGCTTGTTGGCGATTTTCAAGAACAATTGAACATTGGCAGGTCTTACAAATTGCATAGATAGAATATTCCGCTAGTCGTTTGTTAATCCCGCTACAGGCTGCTAAACGTCAAAATTTTGATAAAATCGGCTGTTTTCGGGCAGCAAATGGGTATGTAATAGGTAAACATAACCTCTTTTATCAGACTCAGAATTCATGAGGGATAATGTATGATAGTGTTAAGGGTATTCAAGGGAGCGTGGTGGCTCAGTGGTAGACTGTTGTACTTCTATGCTAGAGGTCCCGAGTCCGATCCCCGTCCGGGACGACTCACGTTGTGTCCTTGGGCAAGGCACTTTAGCCCGGTTGCCGACATGGGGGCACGATGACGCCGTGTACTAAGGCATACTGCACGTCGATGGTACATATGTCTTCACCCTCTGTAACCCTTCTTGAGCGGAGCTTGAACAAAGTTAGAATGTTGAGGAGCTGACAGTTGCTCGTCGATGCTTGGTGGTTCTCTCCGTGTACTCCGGCTTCCTCCACCTATAAAACTGTCAGGGCCACGATTAGCCATTGTGCATAAGTATGTGACCTTAAACACCAATAAATAAATAAATAAATAAATAAATAAATAAATAAATAAATAAATAAATAAATAAATAAATAAATAAATAAATAAATAAATAAAGGTATTCAAAAACCAAGCCTTAACCCTGTTTATAGGATTAAAGACAGACAGCCCATGCCGTGTACGCTGCCTACATTACTTGTAAAATCGACACCCCCACTAAATCTACTTCGAGGTGCGGTGTCGGACCCGACCACCTGACGGTTCTGACCTCATTAGATAACACTCCTTCGTTGTATTATCAGCATGGATTTCCCCAAGAAGCAAAGACAAAAATACGTCTGTGGAAAATAATGGCAAATATTTTATTTAGTCTGTATTTTGTCCGTATAGAAAATGTCTCGCCCACATATACCTAAACATGATTCAATGATACAATTGGACATATTTCTTTCGTAAAACCTGAAAAAAGACTTGAATTATTTCATTTTAGGATTGCGCGTGTATATTCTTAGAAGATTCTCTGTGTGTTATTAATATACAGCGTCAGTCTTTGATCTCGTTTGGGACGATCAGTGATTAACACCTTTTTGACAAGAGCCGTCGAAATTGAAAATAAAAAAATAATCAAATTTCACTAAAACCTTTTGCAGAATCGTGTTTTTCAGAAAACTCTTTCGCGATTGCATGTGCCGTTTTCAAAATTCCGATCAGTAATCACGAAATTATAAATATGTTGTTGTCAATAACAAAATTGAAAGCATGTCCGTCAAACTTGCATGACGTCAGAACTCGACTCGGGAGAAATACTGCAGTGAAAGGACGAGAGTAATAAACGCTGATATCGCAGTAGGCTTTAAACTGGCCGTGGAATGGTCCTAAAATCATGTTTATATTTGCAGCTTTACTGCAAATAGGTTTCCCGTTGTTTCTTGTTGAAGTGTTGTTTCCGTCAAGGCCAAGTACCATAGAAAATTTGGAACACCGAGCAGTGGGCCTGCCCCATGAACACCTGCCTGTTATTAAAATTAATTAGCGGGGACATCTGCACCCCCACCCCTTCCCTTCCTGCTGTTTTTTTTTACCTAGGACACCTGCCCCCTATTGTTTCTTTTACCTAGGACACGTGCCCCCTCCCCCTGCTGTTTTTCACCAACTACACCTGCCCCCGTTTGTTTGCTAACGCGCCCCTCCCCATTGACCTTTCTATCTTTAGAAGCACCCGGGCCGACGGGGAGAGGGCGTGGTTGTGAGCATGGCTAGATTTCGCTGAAGGAAGGTACCCTCAAATCTGGGTCGAAAGTGGCGAAAATGACAAAAGGCTACTTCAACATATGGTAACGGTATAAACTTCAGACGATCTGGGCGATGTACAGACGAAAGATCATACCTTGGAGCCGGTTAGGTAATTTGGCACAAAAAACTCCGATTTTATGCGCAATCGCTGCTCTACAGTAGTCTACAATAGTGCCCAATTCCATTCCAAGCTGATAGAGTAGGGACGAATAGTACTCTCACTTTCCACGCGATGCGTGGTGTTCTCCACGCAGTCTCGACACTTGCAACAGATGCCAAAATGTCGGCCAGTGTGCGTAGAACAAGTTCTGAAAATTAAAAGTCGCTGCCTTCAGCGGTCTGGACACGGTTCGTGTTTGTGAGAAGTGCAATTTTAATGTCAAATTGGCAAATTTTCGTTAATCGTTTCCCGCCAAAACACCTACTCACCGCCGATTTCTTTTCACTGCAACTTCTTCCGATTATCTAAGGTTTTAAGATGGTGTCAGGATACTCCCCCCCCTCGCCGCTACAGCCCCCCCCCACCCTCCCCCACCCCCACCCCCCGCACTTCCTCACTTTGGCGGCGTTCTGGGTTGAAAGTCTCGAAAATGGCAAGAGGCTACATTAACGTACGGCAACGTTATAAACTACAAGTAGTAAGGACGATATTGAGACAAAAAATCAAAGAATGGAGCCGCTTAGGCAATGAGGCACCGAATTCTGGGACTGTATGCTCAATCGCAGCTCCACAGTCATCTACAACACTACCCATGTCCATTCTGAACTGATAGAGTCGGGACGAATAGTACTCTCTCTTTCCAAGCGATGCGTGGTGTTTTCCAGGCGGCTCGGACGCTCCAAACAGATCCCAAAATGTCGGCCAGGGTGCGTAGAACAAGTTCTGAAAATTTCAAGTCGCTGCCTCCAGCGGTCTGGACACGGTTCGTGTGTGTCAGAAGTGCTATTTTAATGTCCAATATGCAAATCTTCGTCAATCTTTTCCTGCCTGCCAGAAACCCAATCACCGCCAATTTCTTTTCACTTTAAACTTCTGACGATTCTCTTAGGTTTAAAGGTTGTGTTGGGATCCCTGGATGGCGGTCTTAAAGAAGCAACTTCCATTTCCAGAGAGAGGGGAGGGGGGGGGGGGCTCTAAAGGAGTCTGCGCCCATTCACGACGTCTTTTTTCGAACTGGCTTGAAAAAGAAGGACCAAATTCAAACAGTTACCTCCTCTCTTCAAAACGCTATATCCCAACAAATTCTTGGCAGATTTCCATGAAATTTTCACTCGTTGTTCATGGATAGTTGCGGCATCACTTTCCATGAAGAGCGATACGAATTTCGCATTTTGTCACATCGAATTCGAAAAGAGCACATGCGCATGGATTTCTCTGAAAACATCTTATAGATTTTAAGTAAAAATGGCCATTCGCACTTTTTGGTTTGAAATTGCAAGTTGCATGAATACATATGCCTGTTAGCACATGTTAACCCTCTACAATCTGCCAGACATCAATATTTTGGATACATTTGAGATAAAATGGACCATTTTCAAATAGATAGAGCACTCAAAGGGTATGTGTCAAACAAACATAACTCCTTTTGTCGGTCATTAACTTGTGGGACGACGATATTGATATTAACCCACTCTACCATTAATGATGGTTTTTACCTAAACAATTTTTTTTATAAAACTAAGTCATTTGAGACTACTATAACCACCTTTCTCATAACATCAATGAAAGAACTTCAGTGAGACAGTTAGAAACAATTCATCAGACACTGTGGGGGCATGCAAAATGAAGGAATCTCATCGGGAAAAAACATGATTCTCCAGAATCATAAAGTCTAGTTTTTTGGGGGGTTTTTTTTTGGTTTTTTTTTTTTTTTCCACACATTTTTGTCCGTACGATTCAGAAGCCATTTTCGAACCGATTTTCACACAATTTGGCACACGCATAGAGTGGCAACAAGTCTAAAAATGTACCGAAGCGGAATTTTCGATTTAACCTTTATTTCGCCAGAATTGGCAAAAAACTGCCAAAATTGGGGTTTATCGGCACTTTCTCGAAACACGTCTTTAGGATTTTTTTTAAATATTCATAATTACTAGACCTGCCTATGACACAACCTTTGATACACATGACATATTAGGCGATGCATATGGTAACCCTCCACAGGCTGCCAAACATCAAAATTTTGATGAAATGGGCCGGTTTCAGATCCCCACAACACCCAAACGATACCCGAGTGGTAAACATAACTTCCTTTATTGGAAGTGGAATTCACCGAAGATCATTTTTGTAAGTAATAAGGGTGTTCAGAAAACCAAGTGTTAACCCGTTTTGGGGTGGTTAAACAGCAATACCCCAAAAAAGCTCAAAACTTCATGTTTTCTGTGGATTTCTCTAAACGAGTCTTGTAGATTTTCAAGAAAAATTGGTCACTCTCAGGTCTTGGTGTGACATTACAAGTTGCATGGATAAAATATTCCGGTCAGCATTAGTCAACCCCCCCCCGAGCTGCTAAACGTAAAAATTGTGATAAAATGGGCTGTTTTTAGACACCAACAGCACCCAAACGAGAGAAAGGGGCCTTCATTTATCGGACGCAAAATTGATCGGAAAATATTTTTGAAAGTGGTAAGGGTATTCAAAATTTGACGTTTTAACCCATTTGGGGCTGGTTAAAGAGAGATACCCATTAAAATCTTAAAATACCCGTTTTCTGTGGATTTCTCTAACAACATCTTGTAGGTTTTCAAGAAAAATCGACTATTTGCAGGTCTTGGTGTGACATTACAAGTCGCATGAACAAAATATTCCGGTCAGCATTAGTTAACCCTCCCCGGGCTGCTGAAGGTCAAAATTGCGATAAAATGGGCTGTTTTTGCACACCAACAGCACCCAAAGGGTACACCACAAAGAAAAGTTCCTTCTTTTATCGCGCGTACAATTTATATGGAAACATTTTTGTATGTAGTAAGGGTATTTAAAAGTCGACGTCTTAACCCATTTTGGGCAGGCTAAAGAGAGATATCCCTTGAAAGCTTTAAATTCCCATTTTCTGTGAATTTCCCTAACGGTAACTTGTAGGGTTTCAAGACAAATTGACTATTCGTAGGTGTTTATGTGACATTAACCATCTACAAGCTGCCAAGCATCGTAATGTTGTTAACATGGGACTGTTTTCAGACACGCACAGCACCTAATGTATACATGAGAGATAAACATAATCTCCTTTGTTTGAAGTGGAATTCACAGAGGACCATTTTTGTAAGTAATAAAGGTATTCAAAAAGCCAAGCGTTAACCCCTGTTGGGGAGTTTAACAGGGATACCCATCAAAAGCTTAAAAAATCGTTTTCCCTGGATTTCTACAAACATTTTGTGGGGTTTTCAAGAGAAAATGGCCGTTGATAGGTCTTGGTGTCATATGACCAGTTGCATGGATCAATTATTCTGGTAGGCATTTGTTAACCCTTCATGGGCTGCTAAATGTAAAAAAAATGAGGAAATAGTCTGTTTTTGGACACCAGCAACATCAAATGGAAATGCCACAGAGAAACGCAACTTCTTTTACTGGACGCAAAACTGATAGGGAAACATTGATATTGATATTAACCCATTCTACCATTAATGATGGGTTTTACCTAAACATTTTTTTATGAAACCCAAACCGAGTCATTAGGCTTTTCCCTCTGGAAAAGACTATTGTTTTTCTACGGATTATTATTATTTTTTTTTTTTTTTTTTTTTTTTTTTTCCACACATTTTTGTCCGTACGATTCAGAAGCCATTTTCGAACCGATTCTCACACAATTTGGCACACGCATAGAGTGGCAAAAAATCTAAAAATGTATCGAAGCGGAATTTTCAATTTAACCCTTATTTCGCCAGAATTGGCAAAAAACTGCCAAAATTGGGGTTTATCGGCACTTTCTCGAAACACGTCTTTAGGATTTTTTAAAAACATTCATCATTTCTAGACCTGCCCATGACACGACCTTTGATACACACGACATATTAGGCCATGCATATGGTAACCCTCCACAGGCTGCCAAACATCGAAATTTTGATGAAATGGGCCGGATTCAGGCCCCTGGAACACCCAAATGATTCAAGAGAGATAAACATAACTTCCTTTATTTGAAGTGGAATTCACCGGAGATCATTTTTGTAAGTAATAATGGTGTTCAAAAAACCAAGCATTAACCCGTTTTGGGCTGGTTAAACAGCAATACCCCCAAAAAGCTAAAAAATTCAGGTTTTCCGTGGATTTCTCTAAACGAGTCTTGTAGATTTTCATGAAAAAATTGTCACTCCCAGGCCTTGATGTGACAATAGAAGTTGCATGGACAAAATACTTAGGTGAGCATTTGTTAACCCTCCACGGGCTGCTAAAAGTCAAAATTGTGATAAACTGGGCTGTTTTTGGACGCCAACGGCACCCAACGGGTACGCCACAAAGAAAAGTGATTTCTTTCATCGAGCGCACAATCTATAGGGAAACATTTTTGTAAGTAGTAAGGGTATTCAAAAAACGAAGTCTTAACCCATTTTGGACAGGCTAAAGAGAGAGACCCTTTAAAATCTAAAAATTCCCATTTTCTGTGGATTTCTCCAAATACATTCCATAGGTTTTCAAGAAAAATTGACTACTTGCAGGTCTTTTTGTGACATTACAAGTGGCATGGACAAAATATTCCGCTGGGCGTTCATTAACCCTCTAAGGAATGCCAAGCATCATAATTTTGTTGAAATGGGCTGTTTTCGGACACACACAGTACGCAATGTGTGTCCGAGAGTTACACATAGTCTCCTTTGTTGGAAGTGGAATTCACTGAGGACCATTTTTGTAAGTAATAAGGGTATTCAAAAACCCAAGCGTTAACCCCTTTTGGGGTTGTTATTAGCGATACCCATCAAAAGCCAAAAAAAAATTGTTTTCCGTGGATTTCGTTACAAACATCTTGTAAGTTTTCAACAGAAAACTGTGGATTTCTCTAAACGAGGCTTGTAGATTTTCAAGAAAAATTGGTCACTCTCAGGTCTTGGCGTGACATTACAAGATGCATGGATAAAATATTCCGGTCAGCATTAGTTAACCCTCCCCGAGCTGCTAAACGTAAAAATTGTGATAAAATGGGCTGTTTTTAGACACCAACAGCACCCAAACGATATACCACAGAGAAGGAGGCCTTCATTTATCGGACGCAAAATTGATCGGAAAATATTTTTGAAAGTGGTAAGGGTATTCAAAATTTGACGTCTTAACCCATTTTGGGCTGGTTAAAGAGAGATACCCATTAAAATCTTAAAATAACCGTTTTCTGTGGATTTCTCTAACAACATCTTATAGGTTTTCAAGAAAAAATCGGCTATTTGCAGGTCTTGGTGTGACATTACAAGTCGCATGAACAAAATATTCCGGTCAGCATTAGTTAACCCTCCCCGGGCTGCTGAAGGTCAAAATTGCGATAAAATGGGCTGTTTTTGCACACCAACAGCACCCAAATGGTACACCACAAAGAAAAGTGCCTTCCTTTATCGCGCGTACAATTTATATGGAAACATTTTTGTAAGTAGTAAGGGTATTCAAAAGTCGACGTCTTAACCCATTTTGGGCAGGCTAAAGAGAGATATCCCTTGAAAGCTTTAAATTCCCATTTTCAGTGAATTTCCCTAACGGTAACTTGTAGGGTTTCAAGACAAATTGACTATTCGTAGGTCTTTATGTGACATTACAAGTTGCATGGACAAAATACTCCGGTGAGCGTTTTTTAACCATCTACAAGCTGCCAAGCATCGTAATGTTGTTAACATGGGACTGTTTTCAGATACGCACAGCACCTAATGTATACATGAGAGATAAACATAATCTCCTTTGTTTGAAGTGGAATTCACAGAGGACCATTTTTGTAAGTAATAAAGGTATTCAAAAAGCCAAGCGTTAACCCCTGTTGGGGAGGTTAACAGGGATTCCCATCAAAAGCTTAAAAAATCGTTTTCCCTGGATTTCTTTACAAACATTTTGTGGGGTTTTCAAGAGAAAATGGCCGTTGATAGGTCTTGGTGTCATATGACCAGCTGCATGGATCAATTATTCTGGTAGGCATTTGTTAACCCTTCATGGGCTGCTAAATGTAAAAAAAATTGAGGAAATGGTCTGTTTTTGGACACCAACATCAAATGGAAATGCCACAGAGAAACGTAACTTCTTTTACCGGACGCAAAACTGATAGGGAAACATTGATATTGATATTAACCCATTCTACCATTAATGATGGGTTTTACCTAAACATTTTTTTATCAAACCCAAACCGAGTCATTTGAGACTACTATACTCACCTTTCTCATAACGTCAATGAAGGAACTTTAGTGAGACAGTTAAAAACAATTCATCAGACACTGTGGGGTCAGGAAAAATCATGGAATCTAATTTATTTATTGGTGTTTAAGGTTTGTAAGTAGTAAGGGTATTTAAAAGAATGAAACTTAACCCATTTTGGACTGAATAAGGAGAGATGCCCCTTAAACGCTTAAAATTTACATTTTCCGTGGATTTCGCTAACTGCTTGTTGGGGATTTTCAAGAACAATTTGACATTGGCAGGTCTTACAAATTGCATAGATAGAATATTCCGCTAGTCGTTTGTTAATCCCTCTACAGGCTGCTAAACGTCAAAATTTTAATAAAATCGGCTGTTTTCGGGCAGCAAAATTGGTATGCAATAGATAAACATGACCTCTTTTATCAGACTTAGAATTCCTGAGGGATAATGTATGATAGTATTAAGGGTATTCAAGGGAGCGTGGTGGCTCAGTGGTAGACTGTTGTACTTCTATGCTAGAGGTCCCGAGTTCGATCCCCGTCCGGGACGACTCACGTTGTGTCCTTGTGCAAGGCACTTTGGCCCGGTTGCCGACATGGGGGCACGATGTCCCCGTGTACTAAGGCATACTGCACGTCGATGGTACACATGTCTTCAACCTCTGTAACCCTGCCTGAGCATAAATAAATAATAAATAAATAAATAAATAAGGGTATTCAAAAAATCAAGCCTTAACCCTGTTTTGTCGGATTAAAGACAGACAGCCCATGCCGTGTACGCTGCCTACATTACTTGTAAAATCGACACCCCCCCCCCCCCCCCACACTAAATCTTCTGCGAGGTGCGGTTTCGGACCCGACCACCTGACGGTTCTGACCACATCAAATAACACACCTTCGTTGTATTTAGCAGCAAGAAATTTCCCCTAGAAGCAAAGACAAAAATACGTCTGCGGAAAATAATGGCAAATATTTTATTTAGACTGTATTTTGTCCGTATAGAAAATTTCTCACCCACATGTACCTAAAAATGATTAAATGATACAATTGGACATATTTCTCTCATAAAACGTGAAAAAACACTTGATTTATTGCATTTTAGGACTGCGCATGTATATTCTTAGAAGATTCTCTGTCTGTTATTAAACTACGGCGTGTCTTTGATCTCGTTAGGGACGATCAGTGATTAGCACCTTTTCAACAAGAGCCATCGAAATTGAAAATAAAAGAAATAATCAAATTTCACTAAAACCTTTTACAGAATCGTGTTTTTCAGAAAACGCTTTCGGGATTGCGTGTGTCGTTTTCAAAATTCGGACCAGTAAGCACGAAATTATAAATATGTTGTTGTCAATAACAAAATTGAAAGCATGTCGGTCAAACTTGCATGACGTCAGAACTCGACTCGGGTAAAATACTGCGGAGTGGTGAAAGAGAGAGAGTAAGAAACGCCGATATCGCAGTAGGCTTAAAATGTCCATGGAATGGTCCTAAAATCAAGTTTATATTTGCAGCTTTATTGCAAATAGGTTTCCCGTTGTTTCTTGTTGAAATGTTATTTCCGTCAAGGCCAAGTACCATAGAAAATTTTTAATACTGGGCAGTGGGATAGGACACCTGCCCCATGAACAACTGCCTGCTATTAAAATTAATTAACGGGGACACCCCCCACCCCATGCTGTTTATTTTCCTAGGACACCTGCCCCCATGCTGTTTTTTTTTACCTAGGACACATGCCCCCCCCCCCTACTGTTAGAGTAGATTAAAAATATTTTATTTGCCATTTGACAATGCAAATCAGGATTGGAGGACAAGTGCTTACCACTTAGAAGCCCCTCCGTTCCTGTACGGTGACTAATAATTTACAATATGGCAGAACGTATTCCATAAATAACAGAATCTCGCAAAATCTAAATATTATAAACATTATAGACAAACACAAATTAAACTGAGAGAGAGAGAAAGAGAGAGAGAGAGAGAGAGAGAGAGAGAGAGAGAGAGAGAGAGAGAGAGAGAGAGAGAGATATCAAAAAAATAAATAGAATATAAAGAAAACATGAAATACAACATTAGATCCAGTGATGATGCCCGCCACCCACCCATTTGCATTCTGTAGTATCTTGGCCGTAATGGGAGTCTAAATTAACATCTTGATTACAGCCACTGAGCATAGGTTTTCACTTCTGGGGATGTTCACACAACTGTTTTTTCACCAAGTACACCTGCTCTGCCCCCGTTTGTTTGCTAACGGGCCCCTACCCATTGACCTTTCTATTTTTAGAAGCACCAGGGCCGACGGGGAGAGGGCGTTGTTGGGAGCATGGCTAGATTTTGCTATAAAATGGGGTTGAAGGAAGGTACCCTCAAATCTGGGGCGAAAGTGGCGAAAATGACAAAAGGCTACTTCAACGTATGGTAACGGAATAAACTACAGTCGATCTGGGCGATGTACAGACGAAAAATCATACCTTGGAGCCGGTTAGGCAATTTGGCACAAAAAACTCCGACTTCATGCTCAATCGCAGCTCTACAGTAGTCTACAACAGTCCTCAAGTCCATTCCAAACTGATAGAGTCGGGACGAATAGTACTTTCACTTTCCACGCGATGCGTGGTGTTCTTCACGCGACCTCGACACTCGCAACACATGCCAAAAGTGTCGGCCAGGGTGCGTAGAACAAGTTCTGAAAATTAGATGTCGCTGCCTTCAGCGGTCTAGACATGCTTCATGTTTGTGAGAAGTGCAATTTTAATGTCTAATTGGCAAATTTTCGTTAATCGTTACCCGCCAAAAAACCTACTCACCGCCGATTTCTTTTCACTTCAACTTCTGACGATTATCTAAGGTTTAAAGATAGTGTCCGGATACCCCTCCCCCGCCGCTCTTTTGGAGCTGGTTAGGCAATGTGGCACCGAAACCTGGGACGTTATGCTCAATCGCAGCTCTACAGTCGTCTACAACACTGCCAGTGTCCATTCTAAACTGATAGAGTCGGGACGAATAGTACTCTCACATTCCAAGCGATGCGTGGTGTTTCCCACGCGGTCCGGACACTCCAAACAGATCCCAAAATGTCGGCCAGGGTTCGTAGGACAAGTTCTGAAAATTTCAAGTCGCTCTCTCCAGCGGTCTGAACACCGTTCGTGTATGTCTGAAGTGCTATTTTAATGTCCAATATGCAAATCTTCGTCAATCTTTTCCTGCCTGCCAGAAACCCACTCACCGCCAATTTCTCTTGACTTTAAACTTCTGAGATTCTCGTAGGTTTAAAAGTTGTGTTGGGATCCCTGGTGGCTGTCTTAAAGAAGCAACTTCCATTTACAGTCAACTCTCCACCAGTCACACACAATTGTAACATTTAAGTGGACTTACTGGATCCAGCGAGGAGGCACTGAAGGATTCTGCGCCCATTTCCGACGTCTTTTTTCGAACTGCCTTGAAAAGGAAGGACCAAATTCAAACAATTACCTCCTTTCTCCAAAACACCATATCTCAGCCAATTCTAGACAGATTTTCATGAAATTTTCACTCCTTGTTCTTGAATAGTTGTGGCATCACTTTCCATGAAGAGCGACATGAATTTCGCATTTCGTCACGTCGAATTGGAAAAGAGCGTATGCGCAGGGATTTCTCTGAAAACATCTTGGAAGATTTTAAAGAAAAAATGGCCATTTGCAGTTCTTAGTGTGACATTACAAGTTGCATGGAAAAATATTCCTGTTAGTACTTGTTAACCCTCTACAAGCTGCCAGACATCAATATTTTGGATATATTTGAGATAAAATGGACCATTTTCAAATAGACACAGCACTCAGTGGGTATGTGTCAAACAAACATAACTCCTTTTGTGGGTCATTAACTTGTCGGACGACGATATTGATATTAACCCACTCCACCGTTAATGATGGTTTTTACCTAAACAATTTTCTTATCAACTGAGTCATTTGAGACGAACGAAATGGTTTGACGCGCCGAAGGCGCGCAGGGACGATTTGGAGGACAAGCCCCTTTCAACCCTCGTTAGCTGTTTGTTGTTGTTGTAGGATGTCAAGGCGCGGTGGAGGAGGAAAAGGAAGGAGGGAGGTGGCTTAACCCCGTCTAGGCTTCTTCCGGCTCTTTTTCTTTGGAGGTGGTTGAGATTGTGATGTGGAAGTCGACGATGTTGAGTTTAGTGTTGAGTTTGGTGAATGGATTGCGTCTAATTCCTTTTTGAGATCTGCCTTGGATTGTTCCCTGAACTCGTGGGTTTCGGAGGCGATTCGGTTTCCCTTCTCAACTGCCCGCCTTCCCATCTCTATTATTCTCCTTAATTCTTCGGCGGTGACTGCAGACTTAGGTGGCTGTGTTGCTGAGATTGACACACCCGGGCTGTCCGGTAGAGAAGGAAGTGGGGAGTGAGGGGTGGGAGGTGGTGAAAAGGCAACCTCCGGTTCCTCCTCAGTCTCCACCAGACGTTCCTCATCCAACAGTACCGGCTCAGGAGCTGGCAGTTGGTTGGGTGTACTAGTGGGACTAGGAGGGGAACTGGCAGCTGCCTCCAGGACCTCCATCCTCTCGCTCACCTCTTTCTTCCTATTCCGGAAGGCCTCCAGGTGCCTGGAATCCCGGCGCTTGGTGGACGGACTCTTCTTCTTCTTGCTCTTCTTCTTTTCAGGGCCAGGTCCAGGCTTCTTCGGGTGAGGACCAGTGTGAGAGGGGTTCCTCTCACAAAAGGTGCTACCTCTCCCCGAAGAAGGTGTGGCGGTGTTGTGCTCTTCAATGACGAACTCCTAGTTCAGATGGACTCTCTTGCCTGTCTCCCGGACAGTCCAGGTGGCAGGGCAAGAGATGCCCAGAGCTGCTATTGTTCTCTTCAGTCGCGCTGGTAGTTCCAGTGTTTCCATAATTATGGTGTTAATTAGGATCGAGCCAAGTCATTTGAGACTACTATACTCACCTTTCTCGTAACATCAATGAAGGAACTTCAGTGCGACAGTTAAAAACAATTCATCAGACACTGTGGGGTCATGAAGAATCATGGAATTTCATTTTTTTGGGTTTTTTGGGGGTTTTTTTTCCACACATTTTGTCCGTACGATTCAGAAGCCATTTTCGAACCGATTTTCACGAAATTTTGCACACGCATAGAGGGGCACAAAATCTAAAAATGTACGCAAGCGGAATTTTCGATTTAACCCTTATTTCCTCAGAATTGGCAAAAAACTGCCAAAATTGGGGTTTATCGGCACTTTCTCGAAACACGTCTTGTAGATTTTTTTTTGGACGCCAACAGCACCCAACGGGTACGCCACAAAGAAAAGTGCTTTCTTTTATCGAGCGCACAATCTATATGGAAACATTTTTGTAAGTAGTAAGGGTATTCAAAAGTCGAAGTCTTAACCCATTTTGGCAAAGCTAAAGAGAGAGACCCCTTAAAATCTTAAAATTCCCATTTTCTGTGGATTTAGCTAAAAATATCCTGTAGGTTTTCAAGAAAAAATGACTACTCGCAGGTCTTAGTGTGACATTACAAGCTGCATGGACAAAATATTCCGGTGAGCGTTTATTAACCCTCTGCAGGCTATCAAACATCGTAATTTTGTTGAAATGGGCTGTTTTCGGACACCCACAGCTCCCGACGTGTACCTGAGAAATAAACTTAATCTCCTTTGTCGGAAGTGGAATTCACCAAGGACCATTTTTGTAAGTAATAAGGGTGTTCAAAAAACCAAGCGTTAACCCCTTTTGTTGTTGTTAATAGTGATACCCATCAAAGGCTTAAAAATTTATGTTTTCCCTGGATTTCTTTACAAACATCTGGTAGGGTTTTCAACAAAAAATGGCCATTGATAGGTCTTGGTGTCACATTACCACTTGAATGGATAAATTATTCTGGTAAGCATTGGTTAACCCTTTATGAACTGCTAAAAGTCAAAATTCTGAAAAAATAGTCCATTTTTGGACACCAACAACATCAAATGAGAAGGCAACAGAGAAAAATAACTTCTTTTACCGGACGCAAAGCTGCCAGGGAAACATTTTTGTAAGTAGTAAGTGTATTCAAAAATCAAGGTCTTAACCCATTTTTGGCTAGTTAAGGAGATATACCCCTAAAAGCTTAAAATTCCAGTTTTCTGTATATTTCTCAAAAAGATTTTCAACAAAAAGTTTGCATTCGCAGGTTTGGAGTGACATTACAAGTTGCATGGACAAAATATTTCGGTAAGCATTTGCTAACCCTCCAGAGGCTGCCAAGCGTAGACATTTTCAGAAAATGGGCTGTCAATTCCATGGTGTCCAACGCCATCGGTAGATTTATCCCAACAATATTACCGATCTTACCACCCCCACCCCTTCCCCTCTCTCTTTCTCCAACCAAACACACATTGAAAGGTACGTCTCACTTCATATTCCACACTACAGTGCATGAAAATATTTGCACAACGGCCAATCATGACCGTGACAGTTCTACGGATGGAGGAAGCCGGAGTACCCGGAGAGAACCACCAGTCAACGACGAGCAGCTGCCAGCTCCCCAACATCGTAACTCCGCACTGCAGCACAGGCAGGGTTATATTGGTTGAAGACATGCGTACCGTCGACGTGCAGTACGCCTTTGTACACGGCGGCATCGTGCTCCCATTTGGATAATTGGCGTTAAGTAGCCCGGTTGCCGACATGGGGGCACGATGACGCCGTGTACTAAGGCATACTGAACGTCGATGGTACATATGTCTTCAACCTCTGTAACTCTGCTTGAGCGGAGCTTGAACAGAGTTAGAATGTTGAGGAGCTGACATTTGCTCGTCGATGCTTGGTGGTTCTCTCCGGGTACTCCGGCTTCCTCCACCCAAAAAAACTGTCACGGTCACGATTAGCCACTGTGCATAAGTATGTGACCTTAAACACCAATAAATAAATAAATAAATAAATAAATAAATAAATAAATAAATAAATAAATAAATAAATAAATAAGGGTATTCAAAAAATCAAGCCTTAACCCTGTTTATAGGATTAAAGACAGACAGCCCATGCCGTGTACGCTGCCTACATTACTTGTAAAATCGACACCCCCACTAAATCTTCTTCGAGGTGCGGTGTCGGATCGACCACCTGACGGTTCTGACCTCATTAGATAACACTTCTTCGTTGTATTTAGCAGCATGGATTTCCCTAAGAAGCAAAGACAAAAATACGTCTGCGGAAAATAATGGCAAATATTTTATTTAATCTGTATTTTGTCCGTATAGAAAATGTCTCGCCCACATATACCTAAACATGATTCAATGATACAATTGGACATATTTCTCTCGTAAAACCTGAAAAAAGACTTGATTTATTGCATTTTAGAATTGCGCGTGTATATTCTTAGAAGATTCTCTGTATGTTATTAATATACGGCGTCAGTCTTTGATCTCGTTTGGGACGATCAGTGATTAGCACCTTTTCGACAAGAGCCATCGAAGTTGAAAATAAAAAAAAATAATCAAATTTCACTAAAACCTTTTGCAGAATCGTGTTTTTCAGAAAACTCTTTCGCGATTGTGTGTGTAGTTTTCAAAATTCCGATCAGTAATCACGAAATTATAAATATGTTGTTGTCAATAACAAAATTGAAAGCGTGTCCGTCAAACTTGCATGACGTCAGCACTCGACTCGGGTGAAATACTGCGGAGAATAAGAAACGCTGATATCGTAGTAGGCTTTAAACTGTCCATGGAATGGTCCTAAAATCAGGTTTATATTTGCAGCTTTACTACAAATAGATTTCCCGTTGTTTCTTGTTGAAATGTTGTTTCCGTCAAGGCCAAGTACCATAGAAAATTTGGAACCTGTGCAATAGGATTGGACACCTGCCCCATGAACAACTGCCTGCTATTAAAATTAATTAGCGGGGGCATCTGCCCTCCTCCCCCCCCCCCCCCGCTGTTTATTTTACCTAGGACACCTGTCCCCTGCTGTTTCTTTTACCTAGGACACGTGCCCCCCCCCCTGCTGTTTTTACACCAAGTACACCTGCCCCTCCCCATTGACCTTTCTATCTTTAGAAGCACCCGGGCCGACGGGGAGAGGGCGTGGTTGTGAGCATGGCTAGATTTCGCTGTAAATTGGGGTTGAAGGAAGGTACCCTCAAATCTCGGTAGAAAGTGGCGAAAATGACAAAAGGCTACTTCAACGTATGGTAACGCTATAAACTACAGGCGATCTGGGCGATGTACAGACGAAAGATCGTACCTTGGAGCCGGTTAGGCAATTTGGCACAAAAAAACTCCGGCTTTATACTTAATCGCTGCTCTACAGTAGTCTACAATAGTGCCCAATTCCTTTCCAAACTGATAGAGTCGGGACGAATAGTACTCTCATTTTCCACGCGATGCGTGGTGTTCTCCACGCGGTTTTGACACTTGCAACAGATGCCAGAATGTCGGCCAGGGTGCGTAGAACAAGTTCTGAAAATCAGAAGTCGCTGCCTTCAGCGGTCTGGACACGGTTCGTGTTTGTGTGAAGTGCAATTTGAATGTCTAACTGGCAAATTTTCGTTAATCGTTTCCCGCCAAAAAACATACTCACCGTCGATTTCTTTTCACTTCAACTTCTGCGGATTATCTAAGGTTTAAAGATAGTGTCAGGATACAACTCCCCCGCCCCCGCCGCTGCAGCCCCCCCCCCCTCCCCCGCACTTCCCCACCTTGGCAGCGTTCTGGGTCGAAAGTCTCGAAAACGGCAAGAGGCTACATTAAAGTATGGCAACGGTATAAACTACAAGTAGTAAGGACGATATTGAGACAAACAATCATACCTTGGAGTCGGTAAGGCAATGAGGCACCGAAACCTGGGACGTTATGCTCAATCGCAGCTCTACAGTCGCCTACAACACTGCCCATGTCCATTCTAAACTGACAGAGTCGGGACGAATAGTACTCTCACATTCCAAGCGATGCGTGGTGTTTTCCAGGCGGTCCGGACGCTCCAAACAGATCTCTCTTGTTTAGCCATTGTAATGGAACACTTCCGTAGGAGTTTGAGCAACATTTATCAGTGGAAATCTCTGCCCCTTCACTGTGAGCCTTACTTCTTCTTTTTTCTTCTTCTTCCTCTCTCTCTCTCTCTCTCTCTCTCTCTCTCTTGCCTATTTTTATTTGGCAGAAAATATAAGTGTAAATCTATTAGTAAAGTTTTGTACATTATTTAATTGCTACCATTATTACAATAATTATATTATTAAATGTTATATGTAATGGAGAGGAGGGTTTGCTAAGTGTTGAGCACTTGTCCTCCAATCCTTTTGCTATGCTTTTGTTGGCAAATAAATATGTTTAAACTAACAGATCCCAAAATGTCGGCCAGGGTTCGTCGAACAAGTTCTGAAAATTTCAAGTCGCTGCCTCCAGCGGTCTGGACACGGTTCGTGTATGTCAGAAGTGCTATTTTAATGTCCAATACCAGAAACCCAATCACCGCCAATTTCTTTTCACTTTAAACTTCTGACGATTCTCTTTGGTTTAAAGGTTGTGTTTGGATCCCTGGGTGGCGGTCTTAAAGAAGCAACTTCCATTTACAGCCAACTCTCCACCAGTCACACACAATTGTAACATTTAAGTGGACTTACTCCAGAGAGGGGGGGGGGGGGGGGCACTAAAGGAGTCTGCGCCCATTCACGACATCTTTTTTCGAACTGGCTTGAAAAGGAAGGACCAAATTCAAACAGTTACCTCCTCTTTTCAAAACGCTATATCCCAGCCAATTCTAGGCAGATTTCCATGAAATTTTCACTCGTTGTTCATGGATAGTTGCGGCATCACTTTCCATGAAGGGCGATACGAGGGGGCGCGGTGGCTCAGTAGGTAGAGGTGCAGGCTGCAAGCCGAGAGGTCCTCGGTTCGAATCCCACCTGTGGCAACCGCGTTGTGTCCTTGGGCAAGACACTTCACTCCCATTGCCCACGTGGGTGCACGGTACTAAGGCGTACTGCACGTCGATGGTGCACCTGTCTTCAACCAATGCTAACCCTGCTTGTGTGGAGTTGGTATGTTGGGGAGCTGACAGTTGCTCGCCGTTGCTCGGTGGTTCTCTCCGGGTACTCCGGCTTCCTCCACCCGTAAAACTGTCACGGTCATGATTAACCATTGTGCAGAAATATGTGACCTTAAACACCAATAAATAAATAAATAATAAGAGCGATACGAATTTCGCATTTCGACACGTCGAATTCGAAAAGAGCGTATGCGCATGGCTTTCTCTGAAAACATCTTGTAGATTTTTAGTAAAAATGGCCATTCGCACTTTTGGGTTTGGAATTGCAAGTTGCATGAATAAATATTCCTGTTAGCACATGTTAACCCTCTACAAACTGCCAGACATCAATATTTTGGATACATTTGAGATAAAATGGACCATTTTCAAATTGACAGAGCACTCAGTGCGTATGTGTCAAACAAACATAACTTCTTTTGTCGGCCATTAACTTGTGGGACGACGATATTAATATTAACCCACTCCACCGGTAATGATGGTTTTACCTAAACAATTTTTTTTATCAAACTGAGTCATTTGAGATCACCTTTCTCATAACATCAATGAAGGAACTTCAGTGAGACAGTTAAGAACAATTGATTCTTGAAAATCAAGGAATCTCATCGGGAAAAGCCACGATTCTCCAGAATCATAAAGTCTAGTTTTTTGGGGTTTTTTTAGGCTTTTCCCTCTGGAAAAGACTATTGTTTTTCTACGGATTATTATTTTTTTTTTTTTGTTTTTTTTTTGGGGGGTTTTTTTGTGTTTTTTTTTTTTTTTTTTCCACACATTTCGTCCGTACGATTCAGAAGCCATTTTCGAACCGATCTTCACGAAATTTTGCAGACGCATAGAGGGGCACAAAATCTAAAAATGTACCCAAGCGGAATTTTCGATTTATCCCTTATTTTCTCAGAATTGGCAAAAAACTGCCAAAATTGGGGTTTATCGGCACTTTCTCGAAACACGTCTTGTAGATTTTTTTTATACATTCGTCATTGCTAGACCTGTCTGTGACACGCCCTTTGATACACACGACATATCAGGCGATGCATATGGTAACCCTCCACAGGCTGCCAAACATTGAAATTTTGATGAAATAGGCCAGTTTCAGGCCCCCACCGCACCCAAACAATACACGAGAGATAAATATAACTTTCTTTGCTGGGAGTGGAATTCACCGAGGATCATTTTTGTCAGTAATAAGGGTGTTCAAAAAACCAAGCGTTAACCCGTTTTGGGCTGGTTAAACAGCAATACCCCCATAAAGCTCAAAAATTTGTATTTTCCATGGATTTCTCTAAACGAGTCTTGTAGATTTTCAAGAAAAATCTGTCACTCCCAGGCCTTGGTGTGACAATAGAAGCTGCATGGACAAAATACTGCGGTGAGCATTTGTTAACCCTCCACGGGCTGCTAAAAGTCAAAATTGTGATAAAATGGGCTGTTTTTGGACGCCAACAACACCCAATGGGTACGCCTCAGAGAAACGTGCTTTCTTTTATCGAGCGCACAATCTATACGCAAACATTTTTGTAAGTAGTAAGGGTATTCAAAAGTCGAAGTCTTAACCCATTTTGGACAGGCTAAAGAGAGAGACCCCTTAAAATCTTAAAATTCCCATTTTCTGTGGATTTCTCTAAAAACATCCTGTAGGTTTTCAAGAAAAATTGACTACTCGCAGGTCTTTGTGTGATATTTCAAGTTGCATGGACAAAATATTCCGGTGAGCGTTTATTAACCCTCTAGAGGCTGCCAAGCATCGTAATTTTGTTGAAATGGGATGTTTTCAGGCACGCACATCACCCAACGTGTACCTGAGAAATAAACATAATCCCCTTTGTTGGAAGTGGAATTCACCAAAGACCATTTTTGTAAGTAATAAGGGTATTCAAAAAATCAATCGTTAACCCATTTTGTGGTTGTTAATAGTGATACCCATCAAAGGCTTAAAAATTTATGTTTTCCCTGGATTTCTTTACAAACATCTGGTAGGGTTTTCAAGAGAAAATGGCCATTGATAGGTCATGGTGTCACATTACCAATTGATTGGATAAATTATTCCGGTAAGCATTTGTTAACCCTCCATGGGCTGCTAAATGTCAAAATTTTGAAAAAATAGTCTGTTTTTGAACAACAACAACATCAAATGGGAATACAACAGAGAAACGTAACTTCTTTTACCGGGCGCAAAACTGACAGTGAAACATTTTTGTAAGTAGTAAATGTATTCAAAAATCGAGGTCTTAACCCATTTTTAACTGGTTAAGGAGATATACCCCTTAAAAGCTTAAAATTCCAGTTTTCTGTGGATTTCTCAAAAAAAAAAAATTCAAGAGCAATTAACCATTCGCAGGTCTTCGAGTGACATTACAAGTTGCATGAACAAAATGTTCCGGTAACCATTTGTTAACTCCCCAGAGGCTGCCAAGCATTGACATTTGGAGAAAATGGGCTGTTCTTGGGCAACCATAACACCAAATGTGTACCTACGAGATAAACATAACCTCCTTCATTGGAAGTGGAATTCACCGTCGATCATTTTTGTATGTAATGAAGATATTCACAAAACCAAGCATTAACCCTTTAGAGCTGGTTAAAGAGAGACACCCCTCAAAAGGTTAAAAATTCATGTTATCTGAGGATTTCTTTAAAAACATCCCGTAGATTTTCAGGAAAAAATGGCCATTCTCATATCTTAGTGTAACATTACAAGTTGCATGTACAGAATATTCTGTAAACATTTGTTAACCCTATGCATGTTCTCAAACATCAAAATGTTGATAAAATAGGCTGTGTTTGCGTACCCACAGCACCTGAAGTTGGGAGGAGAGATCAAAATAAGTGGAAGTAGAATTCACTGAGAATTATTTTTGGAAGTAATAAGAGTATTCCAAAAACAACACTTATCCCGTTTTGGGCTGGAAAAACAATGATACCCTTCAAAAGCTTAAAATTCCTGTTCTCCCTGGATTTCTCTGAAAACATCTTGTAGATTTTAAAGAAAAAATAGCCATTCACAGTTCTTGGTGTGACATTACAAGTTGCATGAATAAATATTCCTGTTGGCACTTGTTAACCCTATACAAGCTGCCAGACATCAATATTTTGGATACATTTGAGATGAAATGGACCATTTTTAAATTGACACAGCACTCAGTGAGTATGTGTCAAACAAACATAACTCCTTTTGTCGGTCATTGACTTGTTGGACGACGATATTGACCTTAACTCACTCCACCGTTAATGATGGTTTTTACCTAAACAATTTTTTATCAAACTGTGTCATTTGAGACTACTATCTTCACTTTTCTCATAACATCAATGAAGGAACTTCAGTGAGGCAGTTAAAAACAATTCATCAGACACTGTGGGGTCATGAAAAATCATGGAATCTCATCGGGAAAAGCCATGATTCTCCAGAATCATAAAGTCTAGTTTGGGTTTTTTTTTTGTTTTTTTTTCCACACATTTTTGTCCGTACGATTCAGAAGCCATTTTCGAACCGATTTTCACACAATTTGGCACACGCATAGAGTTGCAAGAAATCTAAAAATGTACCGAAGCGGAATTTTCGATTTATCCCTTATTTCGCCAGAATTGGCCAAAAACTGCCAAAATTGGGGTTTATCGGCACTTTCTCGAAACACGTCTTTAGGATTTTTTAAAAACATTCATCATTTCTAGACCTGCCCATGACACGACCTTTGATGCACACGACATATTAGGCGATGCATATGGTAACCCTCCACAGGCTGCCAAACATCGAAATTTTGATGAAATGGGCCGGTTTCAGGCCCCCAGAGAACCCAAATGATACAAGAGAGATAAACATAACTTCCTTTATTTGAAGTGGAATTCACCGGAGATCATTTTTGTAAGTAATAATGGTGTTCAGAAAACCAAGCATTAACCCGTTTTGGGCTGGTTAAACAGCAATACCCCCAAAAAGCTAAAAAAATCAGGTTTTCCGTGGATTTCTCTAAACGAGTCTTGTAGATTTTCATGAAAAAATTGTCACTCCCAGGCCTTGATGTGACAATAGAAGTTGCATGGACAAAATACTTCGGTGAGCATTTGTTAACCCTCCACGGGCTGCTAAAAGTCAAAATTGTGATAAACTGGGCTGTTTTTAGACGCCAACGGCACCCAATGGGTACGTCACAAAGAGAAGTGATTTCTTTCATCGAGCGCACAATCTATAGGGAAACATTTTTGTAAGTAGTAAGGGTATTCAAAAAACGAAGTCTTAACCCATTTTAGACAGGCTAAAGAGAGAGACCCCTTAAAATCTAAAAATTCCCATTTTCTGTGGATTTCTCTAAATACATTCCATAGGTTTTCAAGAAAAATTGACTACTTGCAGGTCTTTGTGTGACATTACAAGTGGCATGGACAAAATATTCCGCTGAGCGTTCATTAACCCTCTACAGAATGCCAAGCATCATAATTTTGTTGAAATGGGCTGTTTTCGGACACACACAGCACGCAATGTATGTCCGAGAGTTACACATAATCTCCTTTGTTGGAAGTGGAATTCACTGAGGACCATTTTTGTAAGTAATAAGGGTATTCAAAAACCCAAGCGTTAACCACTTTTGGGGTTGTTATTAGCGATACCCATTAAAAGCTAAAAAAACATGTTTTCCGTGGATTTCGTTACAAACATCTTGTAAGTTTTCAACAGAAAATGGCCATTGATAGGTCTTGGAGTCACATTACCGGTTGCATGGATAAAATATTCCAGTAAGCATTTGTTAACCCTCCATGGGCTGCTAAATGTCAACATTTTGAAAAAATAGTCTGTTTTTGGACACCAACAACAACAAATGGGAATGCCACAGAGATACATAACTTCTTTTACCGGATGCAAAACTGACAGAGAAAAATTTAGTAAGTAGTAAGGGTATTCAAAAAATCGAGGTCTTAACCCATTTTCGCCTGGTTAAGATGTACCCCTTAAAAGCTTAAAATTCCAGTTTTCTGTGAATTTCTCCAAACAATCTAGTAAGTATTCAGGAAAAATTGACCATTTGCAGGTCTTGGAGTGACATTACAAGTTACATAGACAAAATATTCCGGTAAGCGTTAGTTAACTCTCCAGAGGCTGCAAAGCATAGAATTTTGAGAAAATGGACTGTTCTTGGGCACCCATTGCACGCAATGTGTACCTGCGAGATAACCATAACCTCCTTCTTTGGAAGTGGAATTCATCAGACCAAGCATTAACCCATTTAGGGCTGGTCTTAACCCGTTTTGGGCTGGTTAAACAGCGGTACCCATCAAAGACTTAAAATTTCATGTTTTCCCTGGATTTCTTTAAAAACATCTTGTAGATTTCAAGAAAAAATGGCCATTCACGGGTCTTCATGTGACATTACAAGTTACATGGACAAAATATTCCGTTGAGCATTCGTTAACTCTCCACGAGCTGCTAAACATCAAAATGTTGATAAAATGGATTGTTTTCAGACACCAAGAGCACCCAATGGATATGTAACAGAGAAATATAATTTCTTTTACTGCGCGTAGAATTCACAGAGGATCAGTTTTGTAAGTAGTAAGGGTATTTAAAAGAATGAAACTTAACCTATTTTAGACTGGATAAGGAGAGATACCCCTTAAAAGCTTAAAATTTACATTTTCTGTGGATTTCGCTAACTGCTTGTTGGCGATTTTCAAGAACAATTGGACATTGGCAGGTCTTACAAAGTGCATAGATAGAATATTCCGCTAGTCGTTTGTTAATCCCGCTACATTCTGCTAAACGTCAAAATTTTGATAAAATCGGCTGTTTTCGGGCAGCAAATGGGTATGTAATAGGTAAACATAACCTCTTTTATCAGACTCAGAATTCATGAGGGATAATGTATGATAGTGTTAAGGGTATTCAAGGGAGCGTGGTGGCTCAGTGGTAGACTGTTGAACTTCTATGCTAGAGGTCCCGAGTCCGATCCCCGTCCGGGACGACTCGCGTTGTGTCCTTGGGCAAGGCACTTTAGCCCGGTTGCCGACATAGGGGCACGATGACGCCGTGTACTAAGGCATACTGCACGTCGATGGAACATATGTCTTCACCCTCTGTAACCCTGCTTGAGCGGAGCTTGAACAAAGTTAGAATGTTGAGGAGCTGACAGTTGCTCGTCGTTGCTTGGTGGTTCTCTCCGTGTACTCCGGCTTCCTCCACCTATAAAACTGTCACGGTCACGATTAGCCATTGTGCATAAGTATGTGACCTTAAACACCAATAAATAAATAAATAAATAAATAAATAAATAAATAAATAAATAAATAAATAAATAAATAAGGGTATTCAAAAAGCCAAGCCTTAACCCTGTTTACAGGATTAAAGACAGACAGCCCATGCGGTGTATGCTGCCTACATTACTTGTAAAATCGACACCCCACTAAATCTACTTCGAGGTGCGGTGTCGGACCCGACCACCTGACGGTTCTGACCTCATTAGAGAACACTCCTTCGTTGTATTTAGCAGCATGGATTTCCCCAAGAAGCAAAGACAAAAATACGTCTGCGGAAAATAATGGCAAATATTTTATTTAGTCTGTATTTTGTCCGTATAGAAAATGTCTCGCCCACATATACCTAAACATGATTCAATGATACAATTGGACATATTTCTCTCGTAAAACCTGAAAAAGACTTGATTTATTTCATTTTAGGATTGCGCGTGTATATTCTTAGAAGATTCTCTGTGTGTTATTAATATACAGCGTCAGTCTTTGATCTCGTTTGGGACGATCAGTGATTAACACCTTTTCGACAAGAGCCATCGAAATTGAAAATAAAAAAAAAAAAAATCAAATTTCACTAAAACCTTTTGCAGAATCGTGTTTTTCAGAAAACTCTTTCGCGATTGCATGTGTCGTTTTTAAAATTCCGATCAGTAATCACGAAATTATAAATATGTTGTTGTCAATAACAAAATCGAAAGCATGTCCGTCAAACTTGCATGACGTCAGAACTCGACTCGGGTGAAATACTGCAGTGATGCAGTGATGCTTTCTATCTTTAGAAGCAGTGAAAGGACGAGAGTAATAAACGCTGATATCGCAGTAGGCTTTAAACTGGCCATGGAATGGTCCTAAAATCATGTTTATATTTGCAGCTTTACTGCAAATAGGTTTCCCGTTGTTTCTTGTTGAAGTGTTGTTTCCGTCAAGGCCAAGTACCATAGAAAATTTGGAACACCGAGCAGTGGGCCTGCCCCATGAACACCTGCCTGTTTTTAAAATTAATTAGCGGGGACATCTGCCCCCCCCCCCCCCTTCCTGCTGTTTTTTTTTTTCCTAGGACACCTGCCCCCTATTGTTTCTTTTACATAGGACACGTGCCCCCCATCCCCTGCTGTTTTTCACCAACTACACCTGCCCCAGTTTGTTTGCTAACGGGCCCCTCCCCATTGACCTTTCTATCTTTAGAAGCACCCGGGCCGACGGGGAGAGGGCGTGGTTGTGAGCATGGCTAGATTTCGCTGAAGGAAGGTATCCTCAAATCTGGGTCGAAAGTGGCGAAAATGACAAAAGGCTACTTCAACATATGGTAACGGTATAAACTTCAGACGATCTGGGCGATGAGTAGACGAAAAATCATACCTTGGAGCCGGTTAGGTAATTTGGCACAAAAAACTCCGATTTTATGCTCAATCGCTGCTCTACAGTAGTCTACAATAGTGCTCAATTCCATTCCAAACTGATAGAGTCGGGACGAATAGTACTCTCACTTTCCACGCGATGCGTGGTGTTCTCCACGCGGTCTCGACACTTGCAACAGATGCCAAAATGTCGGCCAGGGTGCGTAGAACAAGTTCTGAAAATTAGAAGTCGCTGCCTTCGGCGGTCTGGACACGGTTCGTGTTTGTGAGAAGTGCAATTTTAATGTCAAATTGGCAAATTTTCGTTAATCGTTTCCCGCCAAAACACCTACTCACCGCCGATTTCTTTTCACTGCAACTTCTTCCGATTATCTAAGGTTTAAAGATAGTGTCAGGATAACCCCCCCTCGCCGCTACAGCCCCACCCCCCACCCCCACCCCCCACACTTCCTCACTTTGGCGACGTTCTGGGTTGAAAGTCTCGAAAATGGCAAGAGGCTACATTAACGTACGGCAACGGTATAAACTACAAGTAGTAAGGACGATATTGAGACAAAAAATCATACTATGGAGCCACTTAGGCAATGAGGCACCGAAACCTGGGACTTTATGCTCAATCGCAGCTCCACAGTCGTCTACAACACTGCCCATGTCCATTCTGAACTGATAGAGTCGGGACGAATAGTACTCTCTCATTCCAAGCGATGCGTGGTGTTTTCCAGGCGGCTCGGACGCTCCAAACAGATCCCAAAATGTCGGCCAGGGTTCGTAGAACAAGTTCTGAAAATTTCAAGTCGCTGCCTCCAGCGGTCTGGACACGGTTCGTGTATGTCAGAAGTGCTATTTTAATGTCCAATATACAAATCTTCGTCAATCTTTTCCTGCCTGCCAGAAAACCAATCGCCGCCAATTTCTTTTCACTTTAAACTTCTGACGATTCTCATAGGTTTAAAGGTTGTGTTGGGATCCCTGGGTGGCGGTCTTAAAGAAGCAACTTCCATTTACAGAGAGAGAGAGAGAGAGAGAGAGGGGGGGGGGGGGCTCTAAAGGAGTCTGCGCCTATTCACGACGTCTTTTTTCGAACTGACTGGAAAAGGAAGGACCAAATTCAAACAGTTACCTCCTCTCTTCAAAACGCGATATCCCAACCAATTCTAGGCAGATTTCCATGAAATTTTCACTCGTTGTTCATAGATAGTTGCGGCATCACTTTCCATGAAGAGCGATACGAATTTCGCATTTCGTCACGTCGAATTCGAAAAGAGCGCATGCGCAGGGATTTCTCTGAAAACATCTTATAGATTTTAAGTAAAAATGGCCATTCGCACTTTTTGGTTTGAAATTGCAAGTTGCATGAATACATATGCCTGTTAGCACATGTTAACCCTCTACAATCTGCCAGACATCAATATTTTGTATACATTTGAGATAAAATGGACCATTTTCAAATAGACAGAGCACTCAAAGGGTATGTGTCAAACAAACATAACTCCTTTTGTCGGTCATTAACTTGTGGGACGACGATATTGATATTAACCCACTCTACCATTAACTGGTAAAGTGCTGAGTTTTTTCTGACAACAAATCAAAGCTCATCATGTACTGCTCTATTACATTTAATTGGATAGTGTCTTATAGGAACTATCCAATTAAATGTCAGAGAGCAAGGTATTGTATAAAAAATGTGATTCATATCAGGGACAATAAAGGCTTCCTCAGGCAGAATGTAGCTACAGACAGTTATTGCCTGTCATTTTAGTAAAGCCCAAAATAGGGCTTCCAGCACTCTACCAGTTAATGATGGGTTTTACCTAAACAATTTTTTTTATAAAACTGAGTCATTTGAGACTACTATAACCACCTTTCTCATAACATCAATGAAAGAACTTCAGTGAGACAGTTAAAAACAATTCATCAGACACTATGGGGGCATGAAAAATCAAGGAATCTCATCGGGAGAAGCCATGTTTCTCCAGAATCATAAAGTCTAGTTAGGCTTTTCCCTCTGGAAAAGACTATTGTTTTTCTACGGATTATTATTTTTTTTGGGTTTTTTTTTTTTTTTTGGGTTTTTTTTTTTTTTTTTTTTTTTTTTTCCACACATTTGTCCGTACGATTCAGAAGCCATTTTCGGACCGATTTTCACGAAATTTTGCACACGCATAGAGGGGCACAAAATCTAAAAATGTACCGAAGCAGAATTTTCGATTTAACCCTTATTTCCTCAGAATTGACAAAAAACTGCCAAAATTGGGGTTTATCGGCACTTTCTCGAAACACGTCTTGTAGATTTTGTTTAAACATTCATCATTTCTAGACCTGCCTGTGACACGACCTTTGATACATACGAGATATTCGGCGATGCATATGGTAACCCTCCACAGGCTGCCAAACATCGAAATTTTGATGAAATGGGTCGGTTTCAGGCCTCCACTGCACCCAAACAATACATGAGAGATAAACATAACTTCCTTTATTGGAAGTGGAATTCACCGAGGATCATTTTTGTCAGTAATAAGGGTGTTCATAAAACCAAGCATTAACCCGTTTTGGACTGGTTAAACAGCAATACCCCCATAAAGCTAAAAAAATCATGTTTTCCGTGGATTTCTCTAAACGAGTCTTGTAGATGTTCAAGAAAAATTTGTTACTCCCAGATCTTGGTGTGACAATAGAAGTTGCATGGACAAAATACTAAGGGGAGCATTTGTTAACCCTCCATGGGCTGCTGAAAGTCAAAATTGTGATAAAATGGGCTGTTTTTGGACGCCAACGGCACCCAATGGGTACGCCACAAAGAAAAGTGCGTTCATTTATCGAGCCCACACTCTATACGGAAACATTTTTATAAGTAGTAAGGATATTCAAAAGTTGAAGTCTTAACCCTTTTTGGGCAGGATAAAGAGAGAGACCCCTTAAAATCTTAAAATTCAAATTTTCTGTGGATTTCTCTAAAAACAACTTGTAGGTTTTCAAGAAAAATTGACTACTCGCAGGTCTTTGTGTGACATTACAAGTGGCATGGACAAAATATTCCGGTGAGCGTTTATTAACCCTCCACAGGCTGCCAAGCTTTGTAATTTTGTTGAAATGGGCTGTTTTCGGACGCACACAGTACCCAATGTGTACCTGAGAAATAAACATAATCTCCTTCGTTGGAAGTGGAATTCACCGAGGACCATTTTTGTAAGTAATAAGGGTATTCTAAAAACCAAGTGTTGACCCGTTTTGGGTGGTTTAAGAGTGATTCCCCCAAAAGCTTAAACAATCATGCTTTACGTGGATTTCTCTAAAAATGTCAAGTAGATTTTCAAAAAAAAAACTGGTCCGTCGCAGATCGTGGTGTAACATTATAAACTGCAAGGACAGAATATTCTGATAAGCATTTGTTAACCCTCCACAGACTCTCAAATATCAACACTTTGATAAAATAGGCTGTTTTCAGCCCCTCACAGCCCCTGTAGCTGGGAAATAAACATAACTTCCTCTCTTGGAAGTGGAAATCACCGAGGATAATTTTTGTAAGTAATAAGGGTATTAAATAAACCAAGCCTTAACCCGTTTTGGGCTGGTTAAACAGCGATAACCATCAAAGGCTTAAAAATTCAAGTTTTCCCTGGATTTCTTTAAAAACAACTTGTAAAATTCAAGAAAAAATGGCTATTCATAGGTCTTAGTGTGCCATTACATGTTGCATGGACAAAATATTCCGGTCAGGATTTGTTAGCTCTACACCAGCATCTGAACATCAAAAGTTTGATAAAATGGGCTGCTTTGAAAATAATGCCAATTGTTTTATTTAGTGTGTACTTTGTCCGTATACAAAATTTCTCACCCACATATACCTAAAAATGATTCAATGATACGATTGGACATGTTTCTCTCATATAAAACATGCATAAAACGTGAAAAAACACTTGATTTATTTCATTTTAGGATTGCACATGTATATTTTTAGAAGATTCTCTGTCTGTTTTTAATCTTCGGCGTCAGTCTTTGATCTTGTTTGGAACAATCAGTAATTAACACCTTTTCGACAAGAGCCATCAAAATTTAAAATAAAAAAAAATGAAATTTCACTAAAACTTTTTGCAGAATCGAGTTTTTCAGAAAACTCTGTCGCGATTGCGTGTGTCATTTTGAAAATTCCGATTAGAAATAATGAAATTATAAATATGTAGTTAGCAATAACAAAATTGAAAGCATGTCGACCAAACTTGCATGACGTCAGAACTCGATTCGGGTGAAATACTGCAGTCATGCACTGAAAGGTTGAGAATAAGGGACGCTGATATCGAAGTAGGCTTTAAACTGTCCATGGAATGGTCCTAAAATCAAGTTCATGTTTGCAGCGTTACTGCAAATAGGTTTCCCGTATTTCTTGTTAAAATGTTTTGGACCGCTTCACTTCATATTCCACACTGCACTGCATGATATTGTTTATTTATTGGTGTTTAAGGTTTGTAATTAGTAAGGGTATTTAAAAGAATGAAACTTAACCCATTTTGGACTGAATAAGGAGAGATGCCCCTTAAACGCTTAAAATTTACATTTTCCGTGGATTTCGCTAACTGCTTGCTGGGGATTTTCAAGAACAATTTGACATTGGCAGGTCTTACAAACTGCATAGATAGAATATTCCGCTAGCCGTTTGTTAATCCCTGTACAGGCTGCTAAATGTCAAAATTTTAATAAAATCGGCTGTTTTCGGGCAGCAAAATGGGTATGCAATAGATAAACATGACCTCTTTTATCAGACTTAGAATTCCTGAGGGATAATGTATGATAGTATTAAGGGTATTCAAGGGAGCGCGGTGGCTCGGTGGTAGACTGTTGTACTTCTATGCTAGAGGTCCCGAGTTCGATCCCCGTCCGGGACGACTCACGTTGTGTCCTTGGACAAGGCACTTTGGCCCAGTTGCCGACATGGGGGCACGATGTCCCCGTGTACTAAGGCATACTACACGTCGATGGTACACATGTCTTCAACCTCTGTAACCCTGCCTGAGCGGAGCCTGAACAGAGTGAGAATGTTGAGGAGATGACAGTTGCTCGTCGATGCTTGGTGGTTCTCTCCGGGTACTCCGGCTTCCTCCACCTCTAAAACTGTCACGCTCACGATTAGCCATTGTGCAGAAGTATGTGACCTTAAACACCAATAAATAAATAAATAAATAAATAAATAAATAAATAAATAAATAAATAAATAAGGGTATTCAAAAAACCAAGCCTTAACCCTGTTTTGTCGGATTAAAGACAGACAGCCCATGCCGTGTACGCTGCCTACATTACTTGTAAAATCGACACCCCCCACTAAATCTCCTGCGAGGTGCGGTTTCGGACCCGACCACCTGACGGTTCTGACCACATCAAATAACACACCTTCGTTGTATTTAGCAGCAAGAAATTTCCCCAAGAAGCAAAGACAAAATTACGTCTGCGGAAAATAATGGCAAATATTTTATTTAGCCTGTATTTTGTCCGTATAGAAAATTTCTCACCCACATATACCTAAAAATGATTCAATGATACAATTGGACATATTTCTCTCATAAAACGTGAAAAAACACTTGATTTATTGCATTTTAGGATTGCGCATGTATATTCTTAGAAGATTCTCTGTCTGTTATTAAACTACGGCGTGTCTTTGATCTCGTATGGGACGACAGTGATTAGCACCTTTTCAACAAGAGCCATGGAAATTGAAAATAAAAAAAATAATCAAATTTCACTAAAACCTTTTACAGAATCGTGTTTTTCAGAAAACGCTTTCGCGATTGCGTGTGTCGTTTTCAAAATTCGGATCAGTAAGCACGAAATTATAAATATGTTGTTGTCAATAACAAAATTGAAAGCATGTCCGTCAAACTTGCATGACGTCAGAACTCGACTCGGGTAAAATATTGCGGTGTGGTGAAAGGACGAGAGTAAGAAACGCTGATATCGCAGTAGGCTTTAAAATGTTCATGGAATGGTCCTAAAATCAACGTTATATTTGCAGCTTTATTGCAAATAGGTTTCCCGTTGTTTCTTGTTGAAATGTTATTTCCGTCAAGGCCAGGTACCATAGAAAATTTGGAATACTGGGCAGTGGGATAGGGCACCTGCCCCATGAACAACTGCCTGCTATTAAAATTAATTAGCGGGGACACACCCCTCCCCCCCCCATGCTGTTTATTTTACCTAGGACACCTGCCCTCTGCTGTTTTTTTTACCTAGGACACATGCACCCCCCCCCTACTGTTAGATTAGACAAGTGCTTACCACTTAGAAGCCCCTCCGTTCCTGTACGGTGACTAATAATTTACAATATGGCAGAACGTATTCCATAAATAACAGAATCTAGCAAAATCTAAATATTATAAACATTATAGACAAACACAAATTAAACTGAGAGAGAGAGAGAGAGAGAGAGATATCAAAAAAAATAAATAGAATATAAAGAAAACATGAAATACAACATTAGATCCAGTGATGATGCCCGCCACCCACCCAATTGCATTCTATAGTATATTGGCCGTAATGGGAGTCTAAATTAACATCTTGATTACAGCCACTGAGCATAGGTTTTCACTTCTGGGGATGCTCACACAACTGTTTTTTCATCAAGTACACCTGTCCTGCCCCCGTTTATTTGCTAACGGGCCCCTACCCATTGACCTTTCTATTTTTAGAAGCACCCGGGCCGACGGGGAGAGGGCGTTGTTGGGAGCATGGCTAGATTTTGCTATAAAATGGGGTTGAAGGAAGGTACCCTCAAATCTGGGGCGAAAGTGGCAAAAATGACACAAGGCTACCTCAACGTATGGTAACGGTATAAACTACAGTCGATCTGGGCGATGTACAGACGAAAGATCATACCTTGGAGCCGGTTAGGCAATTTGGCACAAAAAACTCCGACTTCATGCTCAATCGCTGCTCTACAGCAGTCTACAACAGTCCTCAAGTCCATTCCAAACTGATAGAGTCGGGACGAATAGTACTCTCACTTTCCACGCGATGCGTGGTGTTCTTCACGCGGCCTCGACACTCGCAACAGATGCCAAAATGTCGGCCAGGGTGCGTAGAATAAGTTCTGAAAATTAGATGTCGCTGCCTTCAGCGGTCTAGACACACTTCATGTTTGTGAGAAGTGCAATTTTAATGTCTAATTGGCAAATTTTCGTTAATCGTTACCCGCCAAAAAACCTACTCACCGCCGATTTCTTTTCACTTCAACTTCTTCCGATTATCTAAGGTTTAAAGATAGTGTCAGGATACCCCTCCCCCGCCGCTCTTTTGGAGCTGGTTAGGCAATGTGGTATCGAAACCTGGGACGTTACGCTCAATAGCAGCTCTACAGTCGTCTACAACACTGCCCGTGTCCATTCTAAACTGATAGAGTCGGGACGAATAGTACTCTCACATTCCAAGCGATGCGTGGTGTTTTCCACGCGGTCCGGACACTCCAAACAGATCCTAAAATGTCGGCCAGGGTTCGTAGAACAAGTTCTGAAAATTTCAAGTCGCTGCCTCCAGCGGTCTGAACACCGTTCGTGTATGTCTGAAGTGCTATTTAAATGTCCAATATGCAAATCTTCGTCAATCTTTTCCTGCCTGCCAGAAACCCAATCACCGCCAATTTCTCTTGACTTTAAACTTCTGAGATTCTCGTAGGTTTAAAGGTTGTGTTGGGATCCCTGGTGGCTGTCTAAAAGAAGCAACTTCCATTTACAGTCAACTCTCCACCAGTCACACACAATTGTAACATTCAAGTGGACTTACTCCAGCGAGGAGGCACTGAAGGATTCTGCGCCCATTCCCGACGTCTTTTTTCCAACTGGCTTGAAAAGGAAGGATCAAATTCAAACAATTACCTCCTCTCTCCAAAACGCCATATCTCAGCCAATTCTAGGCAGATTTCCATGAAATTTTCACTCCTTGTTCATGAATAGTTGTGGCATCACTTTCCATGAAGAGCGACATGAATGTCGCATTTCGTTACGTCGAATTGGAAAAGAGCGTATGCGCAGGGATTTCTCTGAAAACATCTTGGTAGATTTTAAAGAAAAAATGGCCATTTGCAGTTCTTAGTGTGACATTACAAGTTGCATGGAAAAATATTCCTGTTAGTACTTGTTAACCCTCTACAAGCCGCCAGACATCAATATTTTGGATACATTTGAGATAAAATGGACCATTTTTAAATAGACACAGCACTCAGTGGGTATGTGTGAAACAAACATAACTCCTTTTTAATTTTGTTGAAATGGGATGTTTTCAGGCACGCACATCACCCAACGTGTACCTGAGAAATAAACATAATCCCCTTTGTTGGAAGTGGAATTCACCAAAGACCATTTTTGTAAGTAATAAGGGTATTCAAAAAATCAATCGTTAACCCATTTTGTGGTTGTTAATAGTGATACCCATCAAAGGCTTAAAAATTTATGTTTTCCCTGGATTTCTTTACAAACATCTGGTAGGGTTTTCAAGAGAAAATGGCCATTGATAGGTCATGGTGTCACATTACCAATTGATTGGATAAATTATTCCGGTAAGCATTTGTTAACCCTCCATGGGCTGCTAAATGTCAAAATTTTGAAAAAATAGTCTGTTTTTGAACAACAACAACATCAAATGGGAATACAACAGAGAAACGTAACTTCTTTTACCGGGCGCAAAACTGACAGTGAAACATTTTTGTAAGTAGTAAATGTATTCAAAAATCGAGGTCTTAACCCATTTTTAACTGGTTAAGGAGATATACCCCTTAAAAGCTTAAAATTCCAGTTTTCTGTGGATTTCTCAAAAAAAAAAAATTCAAGAGCAATTAACCATTCGCAGGTCTTCGAGTGACATTACAAGTTGCATGAACAAAATGTTCCGGTAACCATTTGTTAACCCCCCAGAGGCTGCCAAGCATTGACATTTGGAGAAAATGGGCTGTTCTTGGGCAACCATAACACCAAATGTGTACCTACGAGATAAACATAACCTCCTTCATTGGAAGTGGAATTCACCGTCGATCATTTTTGTATGTAATGAAGATATTCACAAAACCAAGCATTAACCCTTTAGAGCTGGTTAAAGAGAGACACCCCTCAAAAGGTTAAAAATTCATGTTATCTGAGGATTTCTTTAAAAACATCCCGTAGATTTTCAGGAAAAAATGGCCATTCTCATATCTTAGTGTAGCATTACAAGTTGCATGTACAGAATATTCCTGTAAACATTTGTTAACCCTATGCAGGTTCTCAAACATCAAAATGTTGATAAAATAGGCTGTGTTTGCGTACCCACAGCACCTGAAGTTGGGAGGAGAGATCAAAATAAGTGGAAGTAGAATTCACTGAGAATTATTTTTGGAAGTAATAAGAGTATTCCAAAAACAACACTTATCTCGTTTTGGGCTGGAAAAACAATGATACCCATCAAAAGCTTAAAATTCCTGTTCTCCCTGGATTTCTCTGAAAACATCTTGTAGATTTTAAAGAAAAAATAGCCATTCACAGTTCTTGGTGTGACATTACAAGTTGCATGAATAAATATTCCTGTTGGCACTTGTTAACCCTATACAAGCTGCCAGATATCAATATTTTGGATACATTTGAGATAAAATGGACCATTTTTAAATTGACACAGCACTCAGTGAGTATGTGTCAAACAAACATAACTCCTTTTGTCGGTCATTGACTTGTTGGACGACGATATTGACCTTAACTCACTCCACCGTTAATGATGGTTTTTACCTAAACAATTTTTTATCAAACTGTGTCATTTGAGACTACTATCTTCACTTTTCTCATAACATCAATGAAGGAACTTCAGTAAGGCAGTTAAAAACAATTCATCAGACACTGTGGGGTCATGAAAAATCATGGAATCTCATCGGGAAAAGCCATGATTCTCCAGAATCATAAAGTCTAGTTTGGGTTTTTTTTTGTTTTTTTTTTCCACACATTTTTGTCCGTACGATTCAGAAGCCATTTTCGAACCGATTTTCACACAATTTGGCACACGCATAGAGTTGCAAAAAATCTAAAAATGTACCGAAGCGGAATTTTCGATTTATCCCTTATTTCGCCAGAATTGGCCAAAAACTGCCAAAATTGGGGTTTATCGGCACTTTCTCGAAACACGTCTTTAGGATTTTTTAAAAACATTCATCATTTCTAGACCTGCCCATGACACGACCTTTGATACACACGACATATTAGGCGATGCATATGGTAACCCTCCACAGGCTGCCAAACATCGAAATTTTGATGAAATGGGCCGGTTTCAGGCCCCCAGAGAACCCAAATGATACAAGAGAGATAAACATAACTTCCTTTATTTGAAGTGGAATTCACCGGAGATCATTTTTGTAAGTAATAATGGTGTTCAAAAAACCAAGCATTAACCCGTTTTGGGCTGGTTAAACAGCAATACCCCCAAAAAGCTAAAAAATTCAGGTTTTCCGTGGATTTCTCTAAACGAGTCTTGTAGATTTTCATGAAAAAATTGTCACTCCCAGGCCTTGATGTGACAATAGAAGTTGCATGGACAAAATACTTCGGTGAGCATTTGTTAACCCTCCACGGACTGCTAAAAGTCAAAATTGTGATAAACTGGGCTGTTTTTGGACGCCAACGGCACCCAATGGGTACGCCACAAAGAGAAGTGATTTCTTTCATCGAGCGCACAATCTATAGGGAAACATTTTTGTAAGTAGTAAGGGTATTCAAAAAACGAAGTCTTAACCCATTTTAGACAGGCTAAAGAGAGAGACCCCTTAAAATCTAAAAATTCCCATTTTCTGTGGATTTCTCTAAATACATTCCATAGGTTTTCAAGAAAAATTGACTACTTGCAGGTCTTTGTGTGACATTACAAGTGGCATGGACAAAATATTCCGCTGAGCGTTCATTAACCCTCTACAGAATGCCAAGCATCATAATTTTGTTGAAATGGGCTGTTTTCGGACACACACAGCACGCAATGTATGTCCGAGAGTTACACATAATCTCCTTTGTTGGAAGTGGAATTCACTGAGGACCATTTTTGTAAGTAATAAGGGTATTCAAAAACCCAAGCGTTAACCACTTTTGGGGTTGTTATTAGCGATACCCATTAAAAGCTAAAAAAACATGTTTTCCGTGGATTTCGTTACAAACATCTTGTAAGTTTTCAACAGAAAATGGCCATTGATAGGTCTTGGAGTCACATTACCGGTTGCATGGATAAAATATTCCAGTAAGCATTTGCTAACCCTCCATGGGCTGCTAAATGTCAACATTTTGAAAAAATAGTCTGTTTTTGGACACCAACAACAACAAATGGGAATGCCACAGAGATACATAACTTCTTTTACCGGATGCAAAACTGACAGAAAAAATTTAGTTAGTAGTAAGGGTATTAAAAAAATCGAGGTCTTAACCCATTTTCGCCTGGTTAAGATGTACCCCTTAAAAGCTTAAAATTCCAGTTTTCTGTGAATTTCTGCAAAAAATCTAGTAAGTATTCAGGAAAAATTGACCATTTGCAGGTCTTGGAGTGACATTACAAGTTTCATAGACAAAATATTCCGGTAAGCGTTAGTTAACTCTCCAGAGGCTGCAAAGCATAGAAATTTTGAGAAAATGGACTGTTCTTGGGCACCCATTGCACGCAATGTGTACCTGCGAGATAACCATAACCTCCTTCTTTGGAAGTGGAATTCATCAGACCAAGCATTAACCCATTTAGGGCTGGTCTTAACCCGTTTTGGGCTGGTTAAACAGCGGTACCCATCAAAGACTTAAAATTTCATGTTTTCCCTGGATTTCTTTAAAAACATCTTGTAGATTTCAAGAAAAAATGGCCATTCACGGGTCTTCATGTGACATTACAAGTTACATGGACAAAATATTCCGTTGAGCATTCGTTAACTCTCCACGAGCTGCTAAACATCAAAATGTTGATAAAATGGATTGTTTTCAGACACCAAGAGCACCCAATGGATATGTAACAGAGAAATATAACTTCTTTTACTGCGCGTAGAATTCACAGAGGATCAGTTTTGAGTAGTAAGGGTATTTAAAAGAATGAAACTTAACCTATTTTAGACTGGATAAGGAGAGATACCCCTTAAAAGCTTAAAATTTACATTTTCTGTGGATTTCGCTAACTGCTTGTTGGCGATTTTCAAGAACAATTGGACATTGGCAGGTCTTACAAAGTGCATAGATAGAATATTCCGCTAGTCGTTTGTTAATCCCGCTACATTCTGCTAAACGTCAAAATTTTGATAAAATCGGCTGTTTTCGGGCAGCAAATGGGTATGTAATAGGTAAACATAACCTCTTTTATCAGACTCAGAATTCATGAGGGATAATGTATGATAGTGTTAAGGGTATTCAAGGGAGCGTGGTGGCTCAGTGGTAGACTGTTGTACTTCTATGCTAGAGGTCCCGAGTCCGATCCCCGTCCGGGACGACTCACGTTGTGTCCTTGGGCAAGGCACTTTAGCCCGGTTGCCGACATGGGGGCACGATGACGCCGTGTACTAAGGCATACTGCACGTCGATGGAACATATGTCTTCAACCTCTGTAACCCTGCTTGAGCGGAGCTTGAACAAAGTTAGAATGTTGAGGAGCTGACAGTTGCTCGTCGTTGCTTGGTGGTTCTCTCCGTGTACTCCGGCTTCCTCCACCTATAAAACTGTCACGGTCACGATTAGCCATTGTGCATAAGTATGTGACCTTAAACACCAATAAATAAATAAATAAATAAATAAATAAATAAATAAATAAATAAATAAATAAATAAATAAATAAGGGTATTCAAAAAGCCAAGCCTTAACCCTGTTTATAGGATTAAAGACAGACAGCCCATGCGGTGTATGCTGCCTGCATTACTTGTAAAATCGACACCCCACTAAATCTACTTCGAGGTGCGGTGTCGGACCCGACCACCTGACGGTTCTGACCTCATTAGAGAACACTCCTTCGTTGTATTTAGCAGCATGGATTTCCCCAAGAAGCAAAGACAAAAATACGTCTGCGGAAAATAATGGCAAATATTTTATTTAGTCTGTATTTTGTCCGTATAGAAAATGTCTCGCCCACATATACCTAAACATGATTCAATGATACAATTGGACATATTTCTCTCGTAAAACCTGAAAAAGACTTGATTTATTTCATTTTAGGATTGCGCGTGTATATTCTTAGAAGATTCTCTGTGTGTTATTAATATACAGCGTCAGTCTTTGATCTCGTTTGGGACGATCAGTGATTAACACCTTTTCGACAAGAGCCATCGAAATTGAAAATAAAAAAAAAAAATCAAATTTCACTAAAACCTTTTGCAGAATCGTGTTTTTCAGAAAACTCTTTCGCGATTGCATGTGTCGTTTTTAAAATTCCGATCAGTAATCACGAAATTATAAATATGTTGTCAATAACAAAATTGAAAGCATGTCCGTCAAACTTGCATGACGTCAGAACTCGACTCGGGTGAAATACTGCAGTGATGCAGTGATGCTTTCTATCTTTAGAAGCAGTGAAAGGACGAGAGTAATAAACGCTGATATCGCAGTAGGCTTTAAACTGGCCATTGAATGGTCCTAAAATCATGTTTATATTGGCAGCTTTACTGCAAATAGTTTTCCCGTTGTTTCTTCTTGAAGTGTTGTTTCCGTCAAGGCCAAGTACCATAGAAAATTTGGAACACCGAGCAGTGGGCCTGCCCCATGAACACCTGCCTGTTTTTAAAATTAATTAGCGGGGACATCTGCCCCCCCCCCCCCTTCCTGCTGTTTTTTTTCCTAGGACACCTGCCCCCTATTGTTTCTTTTACATAGGACACGTGCCCCCCTCCCCTGCTGTTTTTCACCAACTACACCTGCCCCAGTTTGTTTGCTAACGGGCCCCTCCCCATTGACCTTTCTATCTTTAGAAGCACCCGGGCCGACGGGGAGAGGGCGTGGTTGTGAGCATGGCTAGATTTCGCTGAAGGAAGGTATCCTCAAATCTGGGTCGAAAGTGGCGAAAATGACAAAAGGCTACTTCAACATATGGTAACGGTATAAACTTCAGACGATCTGGGCGATGAGTAGACGAAAAATCATACCTTGGAGCCGGGTAGGTAATTTGGCACAAAAAACTCCGATTTTATGCTCATCGCTGCTCTACAGTAGTCTACAATAGTGCTCAATTCCATTCCAAACTGATAGAGTCGGGACGAATAGTACTCTCACTTTCCACGCGATGCGTGGTGTTCTCCACGCGGTCTCGACACTTGCAACAGATGCCAAATGTCGGCCAGGGTGCGTAGAACAAGTTCTGAAATTAGAAGTCGCTGCCTTCGGCGGTCTGGACACGGTTCGTGTTGTGAGAAGTGCAATTTTAATGTCAAATTGGCAAATTTTCGTTAATCGTTTCCCGCCAAAACACCTACTCACCGCCGATTTCTTTTCACTGCAACTTCTTCCGATTATCTAAGGTTTAAAGATAGTGTCAGGATAACCCCCCCTCGCCGCTACAGCACCACCCCCCACCCCCACCCCCACACTTCCTCACTTTGGCGACGTTCTGGGTTGAAAGTCTCGAAAATGGCAAGAGGCTACATTAACGTACGGCAACGGTATAAACTACAAGTAGTAAGGACGATATTGAGACAAAAAATCATACTATGGAGCCACTTAGGCAATGAGGCACCGAAACCTGGGACTTTATGCTCAATCGCAGCTCCACAGTCGTCTACAACACTGCCCATGTCCATTCTGAACTGATAGAGTCGGGACGAATAGTACTCTCTCATTCCAAGCGATGCGTGGTGTTTTCCAGGCGGCTCGGACGCTCCAAACAGATCCCAAAATGTCGGCCAGGGTTCGTAGAACAAGTTCTGAAAATTTCAAGTCGCTGCCTCCAGCGGTCTGGACACGGTTCGTGTATGTCAGAAGTGCTATTTTAATGTCCAATATGCAAATCTTCGTCAATCTTTTCCTGCCTGCCAGAAAACCAATCGCCGCCAATTTCTTTTCACTTTAAACTTCTGACGATCCTCATAGGTTTAAGGTTGTGTTGGGATCCCTGGGTGGCGGTCTTAAAGAAGCAACTTCCATTTACAGAGAGAGAGAGAGAGGGGGGGGGGGGGGCTCTAAAGGAGTCTGCGCCTATTCACGACGTCTTTTTTCGAACTGACTGGAAAAGGAAGGACCAAATTCAAACAGTTACCTCCTCTCTTCAAACGCGATATCCCAACCAATTCTAGGCAGATTTCCATGAAATTTTCACTCGTTGTTCATAGATAGTTGCGGCATCACTTTCCATGAAGAGCGATACGAATTTCGCATTTCGTCACGTCGAATTCGAAAAGAGCGCATGCGCAGGGATTTCTCTGAAAACATCTTATAGATTTTAAGTAAAAATGGCCATTCGCACTTTTTGGTTTGAAATTGCAAGTTGCATGAATACATATGCCTGTTAGCACATGTTAACCCTCTACAATCTGCCAGACATCAATATTTTGTATACATTTGAGATAAAATGGACCATTTTCAAATAGACAGAGCACTCAAAGGGTATGTGTCAAACAAACATAACTCCTTTTGTCGGTCATTAACTTGTGGGACGACGAATTGATATTAACCCACTCTACCATTAACTGGTAAAGTGCTGAGTTTTTTCTGACAACAAATCAAAGCTCATCATGTACTGCTCTATTACATTTAATTGGATAGTGTCTTATAGGAACTATCCAATTAAATGTCAGAGAGCAAGGTATTGTATAAAAAATGTGATTCATATCAGGGACAATAAAGGCTTCCTCAGGCAGAATGTAGCTACAGACAGTTATTGCCTGTCATTTTAGTAAAGCCCAAAATAGGGCTTCCAGCACTCTACCAGTTAATGATGGGTTTTACCTAAACAATTTTTTTTATAAAACTGAGTCATTTGAGACTACTATAACCACCTTTCTCATAACATCAATGAAAGAACTTCAGTGAGACAGTTAAAAACAATTCATCAGACACTATGGGGGCATGAAAAATCAAGGAATCTCATCGGGAGAAGCCATGTTTCTCCAGAATCATAAAGTCTAGTTAGGCTTTTCCCTCTGGAAAAGACTATTGTTTTTCTACGGATTATTATTTTTTTGGGGTTTTTTTTTTTTGTTTTTGGGTTTTTTTTTTTTTTTTTTTTTTTTTCCACACATTTGTCCGTACGATTCAGAAGCCATTTTCGGACCGATTTTCACGAAATTTTGCACACGCATAGAGGGGCACAAAATCTAAAAATGTACCGAAGCAGAATTTTCGATTTAACCCTTATTTCCTCAGAATTGACAAAAAACTGCCAAAATTGGGGTTTATCGGCACTTTCTCGAAACACGTCTTGTAGATTTTGTTTAAACATTCATCATTTCTAGACCTGCCTGTGACCCGACCTTTGATACATACGAGATATTCGGCGATGCATATGGTAACCCTCCACAGGCTGCCAAACATCGAAATTTTGATGAAATGGGTCGGTTTCAGGCCCCCACTGCACCCAAAGAATACATGAGAGATAAACATAACTTCCTTTATTGGAAGTGGAATTCACCGAGGATCATTTTTGTCAGTAATAAGGGTGTTCATAAAACCAAGCATTAACCCGTTTTGGACTGGTTAAACAGCAATACCCCCATAAAGCTAAAAAAATCATGTTTTCCGTGGATTTCTCTAAACGAGTCTTGTAGATGTTCAAGAAAAATTTGTTACTCCCAGATCTTGGTGTGACAATAGAAGTTGCATGGACAAAATACTAAGGGGAGCATTTGTTAACCCTCCATGGGCTGCTGAAAGTCAAAATTGTGATAAAATGGGCTGTTTTTGGACGCCAACGGCACCCAATGGGTACGCCACAAAGAAAAGTGCGTTCTTTTATCGAGCCCACACTCTATACGGAAACATTTTTATAAGTAGTAAGGATATTCAAAAGTTGAAGTCTTAACCCTTTTTGGGCAGGATAAAGAGAGAGACCCCTTAAAATCTTAAAATTCAAATTTTCTGTGGATTTCTCTAAAAACAACTTGTAGGTTTTCAAGAAAAATTGACTACTCGCAGGTCTTTGTGTGACATTACAAGTGGCATGGACAAAATATTCCGGTGAGCGTTTATTAACCCTCCACAGGCTGCCAAGCTTTGTAATTTTGTTGAAATGGGCTGTTTTCGGACGCACACAGCACCCAATGTGTACCTGAGAAATAAACATAATCTCCTTCGTTGGAAGTGGAATTCACCGAGGACCATTTTTGTAAGTAATAAGGGTATTCAAAAAACCAAGTGTTAACCCGTTTTGGGTGGTTTAAGAGTGATTCCCCTCCCCCAAAAGCTTAAACAATCATGCTTTACGTGGATTTCTCTAAAAATGTCAAGTAGATTTTCAAAAAAAAAACTGGTCCGTCGCAGATCGTGGTGTAACATTATAAACTGCAAGGACAGAATATTCTGATAAGCATTTGTTAACCCTCCACAGACTCTCAAATATCAACACTTTGATAAAATAGGCTGTTTTCAGCCCCTCACAGCCCCTGTAGCTGGGAAATAAACATAACTTCCTCTCTTGGAAGTGGAAATCACCGAGGATAATTTTTGTAAGTAATAAGGGTATTAAATAAACCAAGCCTTAACCCGTTTTGGGCTGGTTAAACAGCGATAACCATCAAAGGCTTAAAAATTCAAGTTTTCCCTGGATTTCTTTAAAAACAACTTGTAAATTTTAAGAAAAAATGGTTATTCATAGGTCTTAGTGTGCCATTACATGTTGCATGGACAAAATATTCCGGTCAGGATTTGTTAGCTCTACACCAGCATCTGAACATCAAAAGTTTGATAAAATGGGCTGCTTTGAAAATAATGCCAATTGTTTTATTTAGTGTGTATTTTGTCTGTATACAAAATTTCTCACCCACATATACCTAAAAATGATTCAATGATACGATTGGACATGTTTCTCTCATATAAAACATGCATAAAACGTGAAAAAAGACTTGATTTATTTCATTTTAGGATTGCACATGTATATTTTTAGAAGATTCTCTGTCTGTTTTTAATCTTCGGCCTCAGTCTTTGATCTTGTTTGGAACGATCAGTAATTAACACCTTTTCGACAAGAGCCATCAAAATTTAAAATAAAAAAAAATGAAATTTCACTAAAACTTTTTGCAGAATCGAGTTTTTCAGAAAACTCTGTCGCGATTGCGTGTGTCATTTTGAAAATTCCGATCAGAAATAATGAAATTATAAATATGTAGTTACCAATAACAAAATTGAAAGCATGTCGACCAAACTTGCATGACGTCAGAACTCGATTCGGGTGAAATACTGCAGTCATGCACTGAAAGGTTGAGAATAAGGGACGCTGATATCGAAGTAGGCTTTAAACTGTCCATGGAATGGTCCTAAAATCAAGTTCATGTTTGCAGCGTTACTGCAAATAGGTTTCCCGTATTTCTTGTTAAAATGTTTTGGACCGCTTCTCTTCATATTCCACACTGCACTGCATGATATTGTTTATTTATTGGTGTTTAAGGTTTGTAAGTAGTAAGGGTATTTAAAAGAATGAAACTTAACCCATTTTGGACTGAATAAGGAGAGATGCCCCTTAAACGCTTAAAATTTACATTTTCCGTGGATTTCGCTAACTGCTTGCTGGGGATTTTCAAGAACAATTTGACATTGGCAGGTCTTACAAACTGCATAGATAGAATATTCCGCTAGCCGTTTGTTAATCCCTGTACAGGCTACTAAACGTCAAAATTTTAATAAAATCGGCTGTTTTCGGGCAGCAAAATGGGTATGCAATAGATAAACATGACCTCTTTTATCAGACTTAGAATTCCTGAGGGATAATGTATGATAGTATTAAGGGTATTCAAGGGAGCGCGGTGGCTCAGTGGTAGACTGTTGTACTTCTATGCTAGAGGTCCCGAGTTCGATCCCCGTCCGGGACGACTCACGTTGTGTCCTTGGACAAGGCACTTTGGCCCGGTTGCCGACATGGGGGCACAATGTCCCCGTGTACTAAGGCATACTACACGTCGATGGTACACATGTCTTCAACCTCTGTAACCCTGCCTGAGCGGAGCCTGAACAGAGTGAGAATGTTGAGGAGATGACAGTTGCTCGTCGATGCTTGGTGGTTCTCTCCGGGTACTCCGGCTTCCTCCACCTCTAAAACTGTCACGCTCACGATTAGCCATTGTGCAGAAGTATGTGACCTTAAACACCAATAAATAAATAAATAAATAAATAAATAAATAAATAAATAAATAAATAAATAAATAAATAAATAAATAAGGGTATTCAAAAAACCAAGCCTTAACCCTGTTTTGTCGGATTAAAGACAGACAGCCCATGCCGTGTACGCTGCCTACATTACTTGTAAAATCGACACCCCCCACTAAATCTCCTGCGAGGTGCGGTTTCGGACCCGACCACCTGACGGTTCTGACCACATCAAATAACACACCTTCGTTGTATTTAGCAGCAAGAAATTTCCCCAAGAAGCAAAGACAAAATTACGTCTGCGGAAAATAATGGCAAATATTTTATTTAGCCTGTATTTTGTCCGTATAGAAAATTTCTCACCCACATATACCTAAAAATGATTCAATGATACAATTGGACATATTTCTCTCATAAAACGTGAAAAAACACTTGATTTATTGCATTTTAGGATTGCGCATGTATATTCTTAGAAGATTCTCTGTCTGTTATTAAACTACGGCGTGTCTTTGATCTCGTATGGGACGACAGTGATTAGCACCTTTTCAACAAGAGCCATGGAAATTGAAAATAAAAAAAATAATCAAATTTCACTAAAACCTTTTACAGAATCGTGTTTTTCAGAAAACGCTTTCGCGATTGCGTGTGTCGTTTTCAAAATTCGGATCAGTAAGCACGAAATTATAAATATGTTGTTGTCAATAACAAAATTGAAAGCATGTCCGTCAAACTTGCATGACGTCAGAACTCGACTCGGGTAAAATATTGCGGTGTGGTGAAAGGACGAGAGTAAGAAACGCTGATATCGCAGAAGGCTTTAAAATGTTCATGGAATGGTCCTAAAATCAACGTTATATTTGCAGCTTTATTGCAAATAGGTTTCCCGTTGTTTCTTGTTGAAATGTTATTTCCGTCAAGGCCAGGTACCATAGAAAATTTGGAATACTGGGCAGTGGGATAGGGCACCTGCCCCATGAACAACTGCCTGCTATTAAAATTAATTAGCGGGGACACACCCCTCCCCCCCCCCATGCTGTTTATTTTACCTAGGACACCTGCCCTCTGCTGTTTTTTTTACCTAGGACACATGCCCCCCCCCCCCCCCTACTGTTAGATTAGACAAGTGCTTACCACTTAGAAGCCCCTCCGTTCCTGTACGGTGACTAATAATTTACAATATGGCAGAACGTATTCCATAAATAACAGAATCTAGCAAAATCTAAATATTATAAACATTATAGACAAACACAAATTAAACTGAGAGAGAGAGAGAGAGAGAGAGAGAGAGAGAGAGAGAGAGAGAGAGAGAGAGAGAGAGAGAGATATCAAAAAAAATAAATAGAATATAAAGAAAACATGAAATACAACATTAGATCCAGTGATGATGCCCGCCACCCACCCAATTGCATTCTATAGTATATTGGCCGTAATGGGAGTCTAAATTAACATCTTGATTACAGCCACTGAGCATAGGTTTTCACTTCTGGGGATGCTCACACAACTGTTTTTTCATCAAGTACACCTGTCCTGCCCCCGTTTATTTGCTAACGGGCCCCTACCCATTGACCTTTCTATTTTTAGAAGCACCCGGGCCGACGGGGAGAGGGCGTTGTTGGGAGCATGGCTAGATTTTGCTATAAAATGGGGTTGAAGGAAGGTACCCTCAAATCTGGGGCGAAAGTGGCAAAAATGACACAAGGCTACCTCAACGTATGGTAACGGTATAAACTACAGTCGATCTGGGCGATGTACAGACGAAAGATCATACCATGGAGCCGGTTAGGCAATTTGGCACAAAAAACTCCGACTTCATGCTCAATCGCTGCTCTATAGCAGTCTACAACAGTCCTCAAGTCCATTCCAAACTGATAGAGTCGGGGCGAATAGTACTCTCACTTTCCACGCGATGCGTGGTGTTCTTCACGCGGCCTCGACACTCGCAACAGATGCCCAAATGTCGGCCAGGGTGCGTAGAATAAGTTCTGAAAATTAGATGTCGCTGCCTTCAGCGGTCTAGACACACTTCATGTTTGTGAGAAGTGCAATTTTAATGTCTAATTGGCAAATTTTCGTTAATCGTTACCCGCCAAAAAACCTACTCACCGCCGATTTCTTTTCACTTCAACTTCTTCCGATTATCTAAGGTTTAAAGATAGTGTCAGGATACCCCTCCCCCGCCGCTCTTTTGGAGCTGGTTAGGCAATGTGGTATCGAAACCTGGGACGTTACGCTTAATAGCAGCTCTACAGTCGTCTACAACACTGCCCGTGTCCATTCTAAACTGATAGAGTCGGGACGAATAGTACTCTCACATTCCAAGCGATGCGTGGTGTTTTCCACGCGGTCCGGACACTCCAAACAGATCCTAAAATGTCGGCCAGGCTTCGTAGAACAAGTTCTGAAAATTTCAAGTCGCTGCCTCCAGCGGTCTGAACACCGTTCGTGTATGTCTGAAGTGCTATTTAAATGTCCAATATGCAAATCTTCGTCAATCTTTTCCTGCCTGCCAGAAACCCAATCACCGCCAATTTCTCTTGACTTTAAACTTCTGAGATTCTCGTAGGTTTAAAGGTTGTGTTGGGATCCCTGGTGGCTGTCTAAAAGAAGCAACTTCCATTTACAGTCAACTCTCCACCAGTCACACACAATTGTAACATTCAAGTGGACTTACTCCAGCGAGGAGGCACTGAAGGATTCTGCGCCCATTCCCGACGTCTTTTTTCCAACTGGCTTGAAAAGGAAGGATCAAATTCAAACAATTACCTCCTCTCTCCAAAACGCCATATCTCAGCCAATTCTAGGCAGATTTCCATGAAATTTTCACTCCTTGTTCATGAATAGTTGTGGCATCACTTTCCATGAAGAGCGACATGAATTTCGCATTTCGTCACGTCGAATTGGAAAAGAGCGTATGCGCAGGGATTTCTCTGAAAACATCTTGGAAGATTTTAAAGAAAAAATGGCCATTTGCAGTTCTTAGTGTGACATTACAAGTTGCATGGAAAAATATTCCTGTTAGTACTTGTTAACCCTCTACAAGCCGCCAGACATCAATATTTTGGATACATTTGAGATAAAATGGACCATTTTTAAATAGACACAGCACTCAGTGGGTATGTGTGAAACAAACATAACTCCTTTTGTGGGTCATTAACTTGTCGGACGACGATATTGATATTAACCCACTCCACCGTTAATGATGGTTTTTACCTAAACAATTTTTTTATCAACTGAGTCATTTGAGACGAACGAAATTGTTTGACGCGCCGAAGGCGCGCAGGGACGATTTGGAGGACAAGCCCCTTTCAACCCTCGTTAGCTGTTTGTTGTTGTTGTAGGATGTCAAGACGCGGTGGAGGAGGAAAACGAAGGAGGGAGGTGGCTTAACCCCGTCTAAGCTTCTTCCGGCTCTTGTTCTTTGGAGGTGGTTGAGATTGTGATGTGGAAGTCGACGATGTTGAGAAGGAAGTGGTGAGTGAGGGGTGGGAGGTGGTGAAAAGGCAACCTCCGGTTCCTCCTCAGTCTCCACCAGACGTTCCTCATCCAACAGTACCGGCTCAGGAGCTGGCAGTTGGTTGGGTGTACTAGTGGGACTAGGAGGGGAACTGGCAGCTGCCTCCAGGACCTCCATCCTCTCGCTCACCTCTTTCTTCCTATTCCGGAAGGCCTCCAGGCGCCTGGAATCCCGGCGCTTGGTGGACGGACTCTTCTTCTTCTTGCTCTTCTTCTTTACAGGGCCAGGTCCAGACTTCTTCGGGTGAGGACCAGTGTGAGAGGGGTTCCTCTCACAAAAGGTGCTACCTCTCCCCGAAGAAGGTGTGGCGGTGTTGTGCTCTTCAATGACGAACTCCAAGTTCAGATGGACTCTCTTGCCTGTCTCCCGGACAGTCCAGGTGACAGGGCAAGAGATGCCCAGAGCTGCTATTGTTCTCTTCAATCGCGCTGGTAGTTCCAGTGTTTCCATAATTATGGTGTTAATTAGGATCGAGCCAAGTCATTTGAGACTACTATACTCACCTTTCTCATAACAACAATAATGGAACTTCAGTGAGACAGTTAAAAACAATTCATCAGACACTGTGGGGTCATGAAGAATCATGGAATCTCATCGGGAAAAGCCATGATTCTCCAGAATCATAAAGTCTAGTTAGGCTTTTCCCTCTGGAAAAGACTATTGTTTTTGTACGGATTATTGTTATTTTTTGGGGTTTTTTTTTTTTTTTTTTTTTTTTTTTTTTTCCACACATTTTTGTCCGTACGATTTTCACACAATTTGGCACACGCATAGAGGGGCAAAAAATCTAAAAATGTACCGAAGCGGAATTTTCGATTTAACCCTTATTTCGCCAGAATTGGCAAAAAACTGCCAAAATTGGGGTTTATCGGCACTTTCTCGAAACACGTCTTTAGGATTTTTTTTAAACATTCATCATTTCTAGACCTGCCCATGTCACGACCTTTGATACACACGACATATTAGGCGATGCATATGGTAACCCTCCACAGGCTGCCAAACATCGAAATTTTGATGAAATGGGCCGGTTTCAGGCCCCCAGAGCACCCAAACGATACAAGATAGATAAACACATAACTTCCTTTATTTGAAGTGGAATTCACCGGAGATCATTTTTGTAAGTAATAATGGTGTTCAAGAAACCAAGCATTAACCCGTTTTGGGCTGGTTAAACAGCAATACCCCCCAAAAGCTAAAAAATTCAGGTTTTCCGTGGATTTCTCTAAACGAGTCTTGTAGATTTTCATGAAAAAATTGTCACTCCCAGGCCTTGATGTGACAATAGAAGTTGCATGGACAAAATACTTCGGTGAGCATTTGTTAACCCTCCACGGGCTGCTAAAAGTCAAAATTGTGATAAACTGGGCTGTTTTTGGACGCCAACGGCACCCAACGGGTACGCCACAAAGAAAAGTGATTTCTTTCATCGAGCGCACAATCTATAGGGAAACATTTTTGTAAGTAGTAAGGGTGTTCAAAAAACGAAGTCTTAACCCATTTTAGACAGGCTAAAGAGAGAGACCCCTTAAAATCTAAAAATTCACATTTTCTGTGGATTTCTCTAAATACATTCCATAGGTTTTCAAGAAAAATTGACTACTTGCAGGTCTTTGTGTGACATTACAAGTGGCATGGACAAAATATTCCGCTGAGCGTTCATTAACCCTCTACAGAATGCCAAGCATCATAATTTTGTTGAAATGGGCTGTTTTCGGACACACACAGCACGCAATGTATGTCCGAGAGTTACACATAATCTCCTTTGTTGGAAGTGGAATTCACTGAGGACCATTTTTGTAAGTAATAAGGGTATTCAAAAACCCAAGCGTTAACCACTTTTGGGGTTGTTATTAGCGATACCCATTAAAAGCTAAAAAAACATGTTTTCCGTGGATTTCGTTACAAACATCTTGTAAGTTTTCAACAGAAAATGGCCATTGATAGGTCTTGGAGTCACATTACCGGTTGCATGGATAAAATATTCCAGTAAGCATTTGTTAACCCTCCATGGGCTGCTAAATGTCAACATTTTGAAAAAATAGTCTGTTTTTGGACACCAACAACAACAAATGGGAATGCCACAGAGATACATAACTTCTTTTACCGGATGCAAAACTGACAGAGAAAAATTTAGTAAGTAGTAAGGGTATTCAAAAAATCGAGGTCTTAACCCATTTTCGCCTGGTTAAGATGTACCCCTTAAAAGCTTAAAATTCCAGTTTTCTGTGAATTTCTCCAAAAAATCTAGTAAGTATTCAAGAAAAATTGACCATTTGCAGGTCTTGGAGTGACATTACAAGTTACATAGACAAAATATTCCGGTAAGCGTTTGTTAACTCTCCAGAGATGCAAAGCATAGAAATTTTGAGAAAATGGACTGTTCTTGGGCACCCATTGCACGCAATGTGTACCTGCGAGATAACCATAACCTCCTTCTTTGGAAGTGGAATTCATCAGACCAAGCATTAACCCATTTAGTGCTGGTCTTAACCCGTTTTGGGCTGGTTAAACAGCGGTACCCATCAAAGACTTAAAATTTCATGTTTTCCCTGGATTTCTTTAAAAACATCTTGTAGATTTCAAGAAAAAATGGCCATTCACGGGTCTTCATGTGACATTACAAGTTACATGGACAAAATATTCCGTTGAGCATTCGTTAACTCTCCACGAGCTGCTAAACATCAAAATGTTGATAAAATGGATTGTTTTCAGACACCAAGAGCACCCAATGGATATGTAACAGAGAAATATAACTTCTTTTACTCGCGTAGAATTCACAGAGGATCAGTTTTGTAAGTAGTAAGGGTGTTTAAAAGAATGAAACTTAACCTATTTTAGACTGGATAAGGAGAGATACCCCTTAAAAGCTTAAAATTTACATTTTCTGTGGATTTCGCTAACTGCTTGTTGGCGATTTTCAAGAACAATTGGACATTGGCAGTTCTTACAAAGTGCATAGATAGAATATTCCGCTAGTCGTTTGTTAATCCCGCTACAGGCTGCTAAACGTCAAAATTTTGATAAAATCGGCTGTTTTCGGGCAGCAAATGGGTATGTAATAGGTAAACATAACCTCTTTTATCAGACTCAGAATTCATGAGGGATAATGTATGATAGTGTTAAGGGTATTCAAGGGAGCGTGGTGGCTCAGTGGTAGACTGTTGTACTTCTATGCTAGAGGTCCCGAGTCCGATCCACGTCCGGGACGACTCACGTTGTGTCCTTGGGCAAGGCACTTTAGCCCGGTTGCCGACATGGGGGCACGATGACGCCGTGTACTAAGGCATACTGCACGTCGATGGAACATATGTCTTCACCCTCTGTAACCCTGCTTGAGTGGAGCTTGAACAGAGTTAGAATGTTGAGGAGCTGACAGTTGCTCGTCGTTGCTTGGTGGTTCTCTCCGTGTACTCCAGCTTCCTCCACCTATAAAACTGTCACGGTCACGATTAGCCATTGTGCATAAGTATGTGACCTTAAACACCAATAAATAAATGAATAAATAAATAAATAAATAAATAAATAAATAAATAAATAAATAAATAAATAAGGGTATTCAAAAAGCCAAGCCTTAACCCTGTTTATAGGATTAAAGACAGACAGCCCATGCGGTGTACGCTGCCTACATTACTTGTAAAATCGACACCCCCACTAAATCTACTTCGACACCCCCACTAAATCTACTTCGAGGTGCGTTGTATTTAGCAGCATGGATTTCCCCAAGAAGCAAAGACAAAAATACGTCTGCGGAAAATAATGGCAAATATTTTATTTAGTCTGTATTTTGTCCGTATAGAAAATGTCTCGCCCACATATACCTAAACATGATTCAATGATACAATTGGACATATTTCTCTCGTAAAACCTGAAAAAGACTTGATTTATTTCATTTTAGGATTGCGCGTGTATATTCTTAGAAGATTCTCTGTGTGTTATTAATATACAGCGTCAGTCTTTGATCTCGTTTGGGACGATCAGTGATTAACACCTTTTCGACAAGAGCCATCGAAATTGAAAATAAAAAAAAAATCAAATTTCACTAAAACCTTTTTCAGAATCGAATTTTTCAGAAAACTCTTTCGCGATTGCATGTGTCGTTTTCAAAATTCCGATCAGTAATCACGAAATTATAAATATGTTGTTGTCAATAACAAAATTGAAAGCATGTCCGTCAAACTTGCATGACGTCAGAACTCGACTCGGGTGAAATACTGCAGTGATGCAGTGAAAGTTCGAGAGTAATAAACGCTGATATCGCAGTAGGCTTTAAACTGTCCATGGAATGGTCCTAAAATCATGTTTATATTTGCAGCTTTACTGCAAATAGGTTTCCCGTTGTTTCTTGTTGAAGTGTTGTTTCCGTCAAGGCCAAGTACCATAGAAAATTTGGAACACCGAGCAGTGGGCCTGCCCCATGAACACCTGCTTGTTATTAAAATTAATTAGCGGGGACATTTGCCCCCCCCCCCCCCTTCCTGCTGTTTTTTTTTTTGCCTAGGACACCTGCCCCCTATTGTTTCTTTTACCTATGCCACGTGCCCCCCCCCCCCTGCTGTTTTTCACCAACTACACCTGCCCCCGTTTGTTTGCTAACGGGCCCCTCCCCATTGACCTTTCTATCTTTAGAAGCACCCGGGCCGACGGGGAGAGGGCGTGGTTGTGAGCATGGCTAGATTTCGCTGAAGGAAGGTACCCTCAAATCTGGGTCGAAAGTGGCGAAAATGACAAAAGGCTACTTCAACGTATGGTAACGGTATAAACTTCAGACGATCTGGGCGATGTACAGACGAAAGATCATACCTTGGAGCCGGTTAGGTAATTTGGCACAAAAAAACTCCGATTTTATGCTCAATCGCTGCTCTACAGTAGTCTACAATAGTGCCCAATTCCATTCCAAACTGATAGAGTCGGGACGAATAGTACTCTCACTTTCCACGCGATGCGTGGTTTTCTCCACGCGGTCTCGACACTTGCAATAGATGCCAAAATGTCGGCCAGGGTGCGTAGAACAAGTTCTGAAAATTAGAAGTCGCTGCCTTCGGCGGTCTGGACACGGTTCGTGTTTGTGAGAAGTGCAATTTTAATATCAAATTGGCAAATTTTCGTTAATCGTTTACTGCCAAAACACCTACTCACCGCCGATTTCTTTTCACTGCAACTTCTTCCGATTATCTAAGGTTTAAAGATAGTGTCAGGATACACCCCCCCCCCCCCCCCGCACCGAAACCTGGGACTTTAAGCTCAATCGCAGCTCCACAGTCGTCTACAACACTGCCCATTTCCATTCTGAACTGATAGAGTCAGGACGAATAGTACTCACTCCTTCCAGGCGATGCGTGGTGTTTTCCAGGCGGCTCGGACGCTCCAAACAGATCCCAAAATGTCGGCCAGGGTTCGTAGAACAAGTTCTGAAAATTTCAAGTCGCTGCCTCCAGCGGTCTGGACACGGTTCGTGTATGTCAGAAGTGCTATTTTAATGTTCAATATGCAAATCTTCGTCAATCTTTTCCTGCCTGCCAGAAACCCAGTCACCGCCAATTTCTTTTCATTTTAAACTTATGACGATTCTCTTAGGTTTAAAGGTTGTGTTGGGAACCCTGGGTGGCGGTCTTGAAGAAGCAACTTCCATTTACAGAGAGGGGGGGGGGGGGGCTCTAATGGAGTCTGCGTCCATTCACGGCGTCTTTTTTTCGAACTGGCTTGAAAAGGAAGGACCAAATTCAAACAGTTACCTCCTCTCTTCAAAACGCTATATCCCAACCAATTCTAGGCAGATTTCCATGAACTTTTCACTCGTTGTTCATGGATAGTTGCGGCATCACTTTCCATGAAGAGCGGTACGAATTTCGCATTTCGTCACTTCGAATTCGAAAAGAGCGTATGCGCATGGATTTCTCTGAAAACATCTTATAGATTTTAAGTAAAAATGGCCATTCGCACTTTTTGGTTTGAAATTGCAAGTTGCATGAATAAATGTGCCTGTTAGCACATGTTAAACCTCCACAATTGGCCAGACATCAATATTTTGGATACATTTGAGATAAAATTGACCATTTTCAAATAGACAGAGCACTCAAAGGGTACGTGTCAAACAAACATAACTCCTTTTGTCGGTCATTAACTTGTGGGACGACGATATTGATATTAACCCACTCTACCATTAATGATGGTTTTTACCTAAACAATTTTTTTTATAAAACTGAGTCATTTGAGACTACTATAACCACCTTTCTCATAACATCAATGAAAGAACTTCAGTGAGACAGTTAAAAACAATTTATCAGACACTGTGGGGGCATGAAAAATCAAGGAATCTCATCGGGAAAAGCCATGATTCTCCAGAATCATAAAGTCTAGTTTTTTTTGTTTTTTTTTTTCCACACATTTTGTCCGTACGATTCAGAAGCCATTTTCGAGCCGATTTTCACGATTTTTGGCACAAGCATAGAGGGTCACAAAATCTAAAAATGTACCCAAGCGGAATTTTCGATTTAACCCTTATTTCGTCAGAATTGGCAAAAAAACCTGCTAAAATTGGGATTTATCGGCACTTTCTCGAAACACGTCTTGTAGATTTTTTTTATACATTCGTCATTGCTAGACCTGTCTGTGACACGCCCTTTGATACACACGACATATCAGGCGATGCATATGGTAACCCTCCACAGGCTGCCAAACATCGAAATTTTGATGAAATAGGCCGGTTTCACGCCCCCACTGCACCCAAGCAATACTGAGAGATAAACGTAACATCCTTTATTGGGACTGGAATTCACCGAGAATCATTTTTGTCAGTAATAAGCGTGTTCAAAAAACCAAGCGTTAACCCGTTTTGGGCTGGTTAAACAGCAATACCCCCATAAAGCTAACAAATTCGTGTTTTCCGTGGATTTCTCTAAACGAGGCTTGTAGATTTTCAAGAAAAATTTGTCACTCCCAGGCCTTGTTGTGACAATAGAAGTTGCATGGACAAAATACTGCGCTGAGCATTTGTTAACCCTCCACGGGCTGCTAAAAGTCAAAATTGTGATAAAATGGGCTGTTTTTGGATGCCAACAGCACCCAATTGGTACGCCACAAAGAAAAGTTCCTTCTTTTATCGAGCACACAATCTATACGCAAACATTTTTGTAAGTTGTAAGGGTATTCAAAAGTCGAAGTTTTAACCCATTTTGGACAGGCTAAAAAGAGAGACCCCTTAAAATCTTAAAAATTCCCATTTTCTGTGGATTTCTCTGAAAACATCCTGTAGGTTTTCAAGAAAAATTGACTACTCGCAGGTCTTTGTGTGATATTACAAGTTGCATGGACAATATTCCGGTGAGCGTTTATTAACCCTCTAGAGGCTGCCAAGCATCGTAGTTTTGTTGAAATGGGCTGTTTTCGGACACGCACAGCACCCAATGTGTACCTGAGAAACAAACATAATCTCCTTTGTTGGAAGTGGAATTCATCGAGGACCATTTTTGTAAGTAATAATGGTATTCAAAAAAACATGCGTTAACCCCTTTTGTGGTTGTCAATAGTGATACCCAAAAGCTTCAAAATTTATGTTTTCCCTGGATTTCCTTACAAACATCTGGTAGAGTTTTCAAGAGAAAATGGCCACTGATAGTGTCACATTACCAGTTGATAGGATAAATTATTCCGGGAAGCATTTGTTAACCCTCCATTGTCTGCCAAATGTGAAAATTTTGAAAAAATAGTCTGTTTTTGGACACCAACAACATCAAATGGGAATGCAACAGAGATGCATAACCTCTTTTACCGGACGCAAAACTGACAAGGAAACATTTTTGTAAGTAGTAAATGTATTCAAAAATCGAGATCTGAACCCTCTTTTGACTAGTTGAAGAGATATACCCCTTAAAAGCTTAAAATTCCAGTTTTCTGTGGATTTCTCAAAACAAAATGTCAAGAAAAATTGACCTTTCGCAGGTCTTGGAGTGACAGTTCAAGTTGCATGGACAAAATATTTCGGTAAGCATTTGTTAACCCTCCAGAGGCTGCCAAGCATAGACATTTGGAGAAAATGGGCTGTTCTTGGGCAACCACAACACCAAATGTGTACCTGCGAGATTAACATAACTCCCTTCATTGGAAGTGGATTTCACCGATGATCATTTTTGTATGTAATGAAGGTATTCACAAAACCAAGCATTAACCCGTTTAGGGCTGATTACAGAAAGATACCCCTCAAAAGGTTAAAAATTCATGTTATCCGAGGATTTCACTGAAAACATCTCATAGATTTTCAAGAAAAAAATGGCCATTCTCAGATCTTAGTGTGACATTACAAAATGCATGTACAAAATATTCCTGGAAGCATTTGTTAACCCTATGCAGGTTCTCAAACATCAAAATGTTGATAAAATGGGCTGTGTTTGCATACCCACAGCACCAGAATTTGAGAGGAGAGATCAAAATAAGTGGAAGTAGAATTCACTGAGAATTATTTTTGGAAGTAATAAGAGTATTCAAAAACAACAATTAACCCGTTTTGGGCTGGATAAACAAAGATACTCATCAAAAGCTTAAAATTCATGTTCTCCCTGGATTTCTCTGAAAACATCTTGTAGATTTTAAAGAAAAAATGGCCATTCGAAGCGCTGGGAGTGACATTACAAGTTGCATGAATGAATATTTCTGTTAGCACTTGTTAACCCTCTATAAGCTGCCAGACATCAATATTTTGGATACATTTGATAAAAAATGGACCATTTTGAAATAGCCACAGCACTACGTGGGTATGTGTCAAACAAACATAACTCTTTTTGTCGGTCATTAACTTGTTGAACGACGATATTGACATTAAACCACTCCACCGTTAATGATGGTTTTTAACTAAACAATGTTTTTATCAAACTGAGTGATTTGAGACTACTATACTCACCTTTCTCATAACATCACTGAAGGATCTTCGGTGAGACAGTTAAAAACAATTCATCAGACACTGTGGGGTCATGAAAACTCATCGAATCTCATCGGGAAAAGCCATGATTCTCCAGAATCATAAAGTCTAGTTTGTCATGCTGTTGTTTATACTTATGATTTGCGTCTTTAATATTTTGTTTTACTATTTCTCTGGTGACTTCGAGGCTTTTCTGTACGGCGTCTAGATGTTTATACGCTTCGGTTCCGATGTTGTTAGTTGGAATAAGCTCCGTATCTATCGGTAACTGGCAATCTTGTCCGAATAAAATACGAAAAGGACTCATCTGCGTTGACTCTGTGCACGGTGTTGCCCTATACGCAAACAGCACACTTGGTAAAAGATCCGGCCAATTTTCTTGTTTCGCATCGCAATACATTCGGAGTGTTTTTGTTATTGTCGAGTTGATCCTTTCACACGCGGCATTTGTCTGTGGATGGTAACTGCTTGTCTCCAGTTTCGTGATCTGAAAAAGTTTACAAAGTTCTTTGATAAGTTTTGACATGGAATTTTGTCCTCTGTCTGACAATAGCGTTTTGGGGGCCCCGTACCTACAAATAATTTCTGAATATAGAATTTTAGCTATTTCTGATGCTTCCATTGTTTTTAAGGGGAATGCCTCGGGCCATTTTGTAAAAGCATCAACAATTAACAAAATATATTTATATCCATTCGGAGACGTTTTGAGGGGCCCTAAAATGTCAATATGGAGGCGACTAAATGGCGCTTCGACAGGTAACGGTTTTAGAGGCGCTGGGTGGTGATGGGTCGCATCCTTGTTTTTTTTTGACACTGGAGACATGATTTTACATAATATTGAATGTCAGAAAATAAGTGTTGCCAAAAATACTTGAATCGCATGGACTGATAAGTCCTATCAATACCTTGGTGTCCACCCAGCAGTGAGTCATGATATGACAATAGCACATCATTCCTCAAACTGAGTGGTACCACGAGCTGTTTAATTAAACGGTCTATTCTATGGCCCTTACCTTTTGGGTAGTAGAGATGATACAGGATTCCATCTTCCAAAATGTAGTCATTTGCTTCTAAAATGACTCTTCTAGCGTCTTTATCGTCTTCGGGTAATATTCTTTCTTCTAAATATTCTATAAAAACATTTACGTCAGGATCCGATCTTTGTTTATTTTTAATGTCAGCCTCGGAGACGGCTGCGACGCGCGTAATGGAATTTATTGGGTCACACTGTTGCATTACCTCTTCGGTTTGGGTTTGAGACGCCACGTGTTCTTTAACGTTGTTTGTGGCTATCACGGTGGCCTGGGCATTATCGTTTACTGCCGGTTTTGTAACTTGTGGATATTCGCGTCGCGATAGCGCACCCGCGTTCAAATGCTTTCTACCTGCTTTATGGACGATTTCAAAATTATACCCTTGTAATTTTAGCGACCAGCGGCCTAATCTGTCGCTACATTGTTTAAGGTGTCGTAAATATGAATTAGCAACATGATCGGTGATTACGGTAAACTTATCATTCGCTAAATAAACATGATAGTGTTTAATACCTTCAACTATGGCGAGACATTCGCGTTCTGAAATACCAAATTTTTGTTCTGCTTCAGAAAGCGACCTGCCTCCATATAAGACAACCACTTCCTTGCCATTCTCATCCATCTGACCTAAGATATAACCTATTGAATATCCTGACGCGTCTGTATATAGAAAAAATTCTTTATCAAAATCTGGGAAAGCAAAAATTGGAGGTTTTGTCAGGGCCTCTTTCGTGGTGTTAAAGGCCTTTTCACATTCTGCATCCCACTGAAATGGTACATTCCTTTTGAGAAGATTATTGAGAGGTGCTGCTTTTTCGAAAAATTGAACACGAAACGTCGATAATAGTTACAGATACCAAGGAAAGCACGAATATCTTTGAGGTTTTTTGGACGGGGGAACGAGGACACAGCGTCCGTTTTCGAAGTATCAACAGAAATACCAAATTTAGAAAGAACGTGTCCCAAATAGCGTATTTCCTTTGCAGCAAAATCACACTTAGAAGGCTTCAACTTTAGATTTGCTCCACGCAAGGCCTCAAACAATTGTGACAAGTGTTGGAGGTGTTCCTCAAAAGACCTAGAAAACACGAGGAGGTCGTCTACGTAACACAAACATGAGTGTCATTGTAAATCTCGAAGGACTTCAGCCATGACCAACTGGGAACTTGAAGCGCTATTCATCAAGCCCATGGGAAGTCTTTTAAATTGATGAACTCCCCTGTGGGTGACAAAAGCGGTTTTGTGTCTGGAATCCTGGTCTAAACCAATTTGGAAATATCCTGAGAACATATCAAGACAAGAGAATATCGTAGACCTTGATTTTCCAAGGGTGTCAAAAACGTCCTCCAACCTGGGCAAAGGAAATGAAATGGGCTTTGTCAAGGCATTCAGTTGCCTGTAATCTACAGTGAACCTAAACGAATTGTCCTTTTTCCTAACCATAAAAACTGGGGACATCCATTCCGAGACTGAAGGCTCAATAATGCCATGTTCTTCAAGTTCGTCAATTTGTCTGCTAATCTCTTCCTTCATTGCTGGTGAAGCCTTATAAAATCGATTGTATGGCTATATATGCGATACATTCCAAGTTCGGTCAAATCCTTAGCGAAGCAATCCCTATTCTGACCTATTATCACCAACAGTTCCTGTTTCTGAAGACTTGACAAATCAGAGTGGGATAAATCGATGCCAAATGACTCGGCTTCGGCAAAGTAATTGTCATAATTGTTGGAACCATCATGACCAAAATAATTCACCGTCGCTTTGGCACTAACATCGCTTTTTCAACTGAATGCAGAATATCATCAGGATGGATGGGGTAAAAACAACCGATAACCTGTGAAGATGTGAGCCTAACATAGGAATTGGTGGGGTTAAGAACTTTAGAAACAGCCCTATTGTTAACCACTTCTACAAGCGTACGTGCAGCCAAAATGTTCTTGTTACTAACTAAATTTGAATCCGGTGTAACAGGAATGGAAGTCCGTAGGAAAATTAGTCCCTAGACTACTACTCCTAGAAATGTTAGACCTAGGACTATAATTCCGCGGAATAATAGTCCAGGGGGACTAACGTTCCTAGGGACTTCCATTCCTTTTACACCGGCTCGATAATACCTGCACGCGAAGAACTTCTATCAAAACCCATACGTACCGGTATAATAGTCTCACTTTGGAGTTCCAAAGTTATGTCCTCTAGCACTGTTACATTATTTGTACAATTAGGTTGTTCTGCGACATTGTTTATTGGCGCGTATGTCATACCATTCTGCAGTATAAGAGTTTTGTGACCAAGGTCAATAGTAGCCTTGTTTTCAGTTAAAAAGTCCATACCTAAAATAATGTCTGCTGGCATTTTTTCCAAAATTCAAAAAGTTTGAGTAATATCTACCCTACCCAGGGATAAATGTAAATTTGTTTCTCCTAAAACCTTCAGTAAATTGCCGTCTACACTCGTTATGAGTTTAATACTAGGAGGAAGAATTTCAATTTTGCCCCACAAGCGAACGGACTGTAATATTTCTTTTGATATACAGGAGCGACTGGCTCCCGTATCAACCAGTGCAGGAATTCTAGTATATATATTTTCCAACCGAACGTCGACTTTATTTCCATCCATTTCCGTACTAACTGAGGTGCTTAGTACAGGTATCGCATTAAATCTGCATGTTGAACTGACATGGCCAATGCGCTTACATGTGTTACATCTATAATTCCTAGCGGGACAAGTTGATGGGTTATGGTAATGTCTTCCACATCTATGGCACAAGGGAAATTGCCGCCTCTTACCTATAAACGGGCGATACTCCCGACGTTTTGAGAAATCTCTTTCAGTGTGTAGTTGGCGCTGGCCACAGTCATTCCAGTGTTTATGTGGGTCAGGGTTACGTGAGATCTGGGCAGCTCGAATTGCATTTTGCTGAATGACTTTCTCATTAATTTCGCGAATGTAATCAAACATCTCTCGGAAAGTTTCTGTGAAACCCATTGTCAGTCTAATGAGTACTGGGAAAGGTTCAAGCTAGATAGATGAACTAATTCGGATTACTCCACCAAATATGACCAAAGGGTCTGTCTGCAAAGTGGAACCACGCGTTACTTCTGCTGGGGAATCGCTCAGTTAGTGTCTATACAGGTATTAGCACTTTCTGATAATAGAAATTACTGTCCCCTGGAACGCCGCCGTGGCAACGCCTCGGAGAGAGTGAATATTTATTTGCCAGAGGGAGCTTGTCAACGGAGGGCCAAGGCTGGGGTTGATCAACTTTACTGGTGACCTAAGATACTCTTTCACCGGGGACGAGGGATTTTGACTAGCTCACTCTTGTAGATCGCAATTGCTTATTCACAAGCCACAGAATAGCGGCGCACTTCAATCAATTGCTTTCAACGGTAATGAACTAACACAGGCCAATGTCTTGGCGAGGGCTGAGGTTTCATCCACTTTTGGGTACTCTGGGATTATTCATTAATAAGATAAAGACTGTCAACAATCCAACAATTTATATATATAAATCTTCTATACTCTTATTTAGAAATAGCCAACAAATCCTAAATGAATAATCTCAATACTATTGAAATGAGTTTTGTGACTAGTCTCTAAATCCCACCTAAAACAAGTATTAAAATATTATCTAAAATTAAATTGTTTCCCAAATTTATATTCGTAGAGAAAGATCGAAGCTGCGACTACTGATAAGAATTCTCGAAATCTTTCACTCAACAGCTCATGCGCGTATTTATCCTATTGCGCCTACCACATTATGGGGAATTACCTTTAATACTAAATTTCACCTTTTAGAATATTTTATCATCTACAATTTCTGCTAATAGTGCTTCTAACTCGCAATAATAACAACTGACCATCTAATAGCACAGGTTCACTAATACACTTAAAACTGTTAACTAATGACTATGTAACTACAACAGGTTATCACAACTAAATACTATAAACTAAATACTACATATACTCATCGGTTCTTCTTCGGTTTCTCCCCTCGATGCAAATCATCAGATCGGGAATCATGTCGTCCAAATGACGGCTCACCGGAACCACACAAAAACATTAACTCTTTACTACACCGCGTGAACTAACGGTCATTCCATCCTAGCGAGTCTGTCTTGAGATGAATGAATGAATGAAAGGTTTTGTCTTGAGGTTAACTCGAGGGGCTTATATAGGCGCGCGCATCACCTATCAAAAACTTGATTTGGACAAAGGTGCTAATTTAGAAAAGACGGCTTTGATGACATGCAGTGACGTGAACTGAGTTTTCAATAAGTTCTAATTTGGAATGCATTGTTTATACAGTCCCTGCATGACAGCGACTGAACGAAGAACGCTTTCCGAATACGAACTTAATTAAATTAATGCGCTTACACAGTTTACTGCCACTGATTATTAAAAAAGTTTCTTTCTTTCATTCATTCTAAATAACTCGAATTGTTTACTTATTTTTAAAATTTAGAATAACCTTAAAATAACAACCCTGTGATACTAGCAATCCCTAATTATGAAAAGCTTGTTTATACACACAACACTCGAAAGCAGACCAATGTTTATTTTGGAGATTATATACCATTATTCGGTTTGGGGGAAGCCCCTTTCGACCCTCGTTGACTGTTTTTTTTGTTGAATGTCAAGGCGTGGTAAAAGTATCTACAAGCGATCCTTCTTTTATACATTTGTAGAATAAAGGGCCGGATTGAAAATATTTACTGGTCATTCTTCTGATAACATTTTGTACAAAATTAGGTGCAATCAGATTTTTGCGCAGAACTTCTATATAAAAAGGTTAATAATGCGTAGCACTGAACTAAGATGCTGAATTGGTCTAAAATGAAGTAACTACCAAGTGCATGCAGCGTGTGATTAAGAGTAAAAGTTGTAATATTTTCCGATACAAACGACCGTGTTGACCTGTTGCTGGCGCATGTATAGAAGTAATTATCAGTGATGTTCGATTTTTTATTCCATTTAATTTGATTGTATTTGATAATATGGTTATTATAATGTATAACCAGAATAGAGTAACAAAATTCGATATCAAATAAATTTGCAAAAATGATTCGCAAACGAAATTAAATCTTTACACGCAAGTTGCAAGATGCTTCCATCATGAAAATTGTGACCTTTGCACTTTTGAAATTACCTCTTTCAATTATATAAAGAGCAGAGCTGTACATAAATTCGATAAATTCGCCATATATTTTGAACCTTGTTCGCACTTCCAAGCCTTCCCCTCGGCCGAACAAGTAGGGGAAGGTCATAAGCAATGTTTTGAAAAAAATAATTATCGTCTCCCCCTGTTTTACCGACGAAAGATCACTGTCTGGATGAAAAGTTTATGTTAACCATCTCCTTAACGGAGGTGTCATACCGAGCCAACACCATTAAAAGTATTTCATTAAAATTTTATTCCATATCCTTACCTCAAAAGCATAGCTTATAGCCCCTCATTGGAACGAGCTCGCTGAGCTCGTTCAAGTGAGGGGTGATAAGTTATGTTTTTGAGATAAAATTAAAATAAATGTTTAGTTATTCCCATTTAAAAAAAAAACTGTTTCGTTATTTTTTGCAAGTGTCCTGGCTTCCTCTGCTATTCGCGTTGGGTGGAGAAAGTTGAGAAGAACAATGTGAATGAGAAGATGATGTTAAACTGGACTCCAATAGTGGCAGCTCGGATTAAAATACGGAGTTTAATTCTATCGAGGGGGTAACAAATGTTGGCGTGACCAAGAAGTGCATGGCGTGGCAATAACTAACATTCTAGTGTGTATTGACTGAAGTCGGTAGGAGCATGAGTAAGCCTGGAAAGACCAAACAACGCTTGTTGAGTATATGGCATTTCTGAAAGTTCATGATGTTATAAACCTTCCACGGTAGCATTCGGAATAGAAAACTCATAATCAAATACCATTCCATGGGGGCACGATGACGCTGTGTACTGAGGCGTACTGCACGTCGATGGTGCGCATGTCTTCAACCAATCTAACCCTGCCTGTGCTACAGTGCGGAGTTACGATGTTGGGGAGCTGACAGCTGCTCGTCGTTGCTCGGTGGTTCTCTCCGGGTACTCCGGCTTCCTCCACCCGTAAAACTGTCACGGTCACGATTAGCCATTGTGCATAAGTATGTGACCTTAAACACAAATAAATAAATAAATAAATAAGTGAACTAGAAGTTATCATGGTATGTCCTCGACTCATCGTGAGCTGTTACTGGAAGCCTGGGCCTGACTTCGATGCATGCTTTTTTCTATCCGCTTAACGGTGATAATCTCTAGCTACCATGTATTCAAGCTGATATCGTTATATTATTTACTTTTTCACTTCTTCATCTCTCAGTTTATAAGTTCTCTTCTCAACTCTTCTTCCTTTCCTTTCATTTCACCTTGGAGTTTAAACAATTTCACACGGCATTGTCTGGCGGTCGAGGCGCCTCCCTCTACTCTGTATCTGTTATCATGTGACGCTTATCCCACTTGATCTCCAATCGTAGTATGTAAATTGTAACCTAAGTTACAATTGAGGAGGGGGGGGGGGGGGGGGCTCGGCTGTCATGTGATGACGTGTGGGTTCTTCCGCTGATTTGAACCACCTACAGGAGAACGTCATATGATGATAGGGAGACGACTTACATAAGCTTTAGCTTTCTGTCGAATCCCTCTTTTACATAGTATTCTGCTTTCCTTGTCGTGTGTATACTCTTGTAACTAGTGTTGTTCATATTCTTTGTTATCCATGTGTTATTGTGAAATGTACACACATGTTAATTACTGAATAAATATTGTTTAAACTAAATACCATTCCAAACAAGTAACAAAGAGATGCTAGTTAAGAATCTCAGCGGGGGCTCTCTAACCGATCGTTTTCATAAGTATCAAACAAGATCATTTGTGAAATATAACATATATTCAATTTGAAAATCACGCGAGTAAAGCATTTTAACAATTTGGACTCACAAAATCTAAAAAGCTGTTATCAGAGAAAAAGGAGTTATGCATTCTCAAAGCGTCTAGATGATACAAATCCAGAATGTTGCGATCTTTTGTTTCTGGTTTTGAGGTTTTTTGGTGTTAGTAAATTTGAATTTCTCCCTGGATTTCTCTGAAAACATCTTGTAGATTTTAAAGATAAAATGGCCATTCGAGGCGCTGGGAGTGACATTACAAGTTGCATGAATGAATATTTCTGTTAGCACTTGTTAACCCTCTATAAGCTGCCAGACATCAATATTTTGGATACATTTGATAAAAATTGGACCATTTTGAAATAGCCATAGCACTACGTGGGTATGTGTCAAACAAACATAACTCTTTTTGTCGGTCATTAACTTGTTGAACGACGATATTGACATTAAACCACTCCACCGTTAATGATGGTTTTTAACTAAACAATGTTTTTATCAAACTGAGTGATTTGAGACTACTATACTCACCTTTCTCATAACATCACTGAAGGATCTTCGGTGAGACAGTTAAAAACAATTCATCAGACACTGTGGGGTCATGAAAACTCATCGAATCTCATCGGGAAAAGCCATGATTCTCCAGAATCATAAAGTCTAGTTTGTCATGCTGTTGTTTATACTTATGATTTGCGTCTTTAATATTTTGTTTTACTATTTCTCTGGTGACTTCGAGGCTTTTCTGTACGGCGTCTAGATGTTTATACGCTTCGGTTCCGATGTTGTTAGTTGGAATAAGCTCCGTATCTATCGGTAACTGGCAATCTTGTCCGAATAAAATACGAAAAGGACTCATCTGCGTTGACTCTGTGCACGGTGTTGCCCTATACGCAAACAGCACACTTGGTAAAAGATCCGGCCAATTTTCTTGTTTCGCATCGCAATACATTCGGAGTGTTTTTGTTATTGTCGAGTTGATCCTTTCACACGCGGCATTTGTCTGTGGATGGTAACTGCTTGTCTCCAGTTTCGTGATCTGAAAAAGTTTACAAAGTTCTTTGATAAGTTTTGACATGGAATTTTGTCCTCTGTCTGACAATAGCGTTTTGGGGGCCCCGTACCTACAAATAATTTCTGAATATAGAATTTTAGCTATTTCTGATGCTTCCATTGTTTTTAAGGGGAATGCCTCGGGCCATTTTGTAAAAGCATCAACAATTAACAAAATATATTTATATCCATTCGGAGACGTTTTGAGGGGTCCTAAAATGTCAATATGGAGGCGACTAAATGGCGCTTCGACAGGTAACGGTTTTAGAGGCGCTGGGTGGTGATGGGTCGCATCCTTGTTTTTTTTTGACACTGGAGACATGATTTTACATAATATTGAATGTCAGAAAATAAGTGTTGCCAAAAATACTTGAATCGCATGGACTGATAAGTCCTATCAATACCTTGGTGTCCACCCAGCAGTGAGTCATGATATGACAATAGCACATCATTCCTCAAACTGAGTGGTATCACGAGCTGTTTAATTAAACGGTCTATTCTATGGCCCTTACCTTTTGGGTAGTAGAGATGATACAGGATTCCATCTTCCAAAATGTAGTCATTTGCTTCCAAAATGACTCTTCTAGCGTCTTTATCGTCTTCGGGTAATATTCTTTCTTCTAAATATTCTATAAAAACATTTACGTCAGGATCCGATCTTTGTTTATTTTTAATGTCAGCCTCGGAGACGGCTGCGACGCGCGTAATGGAATTTATTGGGTCACACTGTTGCATTACCTGTTCGGTTTGGGTTTGAGACGCCACGTGTTCTTTAACGTTGTTTGTGGCTATCACGGTGGCCTGGGCATTATCGTTTACTGCCGGTTTTGTAACTTGTGGATATTCGCGTCGCGATAGCGCACCCGCGTTCAAATGCTTTCTACCTGCTTTATGGACGATTTCAAAATTATACCCTTGTAATTTTAGCGACCAGCGGCCTAATCTGTCGCTACATTGTTTAAGGTGTCGTAAATATGAATTAGCAACATGATCGGTGATTACGGTAAACTTATCATTCGCTAAATAAACATGATAGTGTTTAATACCTTCAACTATGGCGAGACATTCGCGTTCTGAAATATCAAATTTTTGTTCTGCTTCAGAAAGAGACCTGCCTCCATATAAGACAACCACTTCCTTGCCATTCTCATCCATCTGACCTAAGATATAACCTATTGAATATCCTGACGCGTCTGTATATAGAAAAAATTCTTTATCAAAATCTGGGAAAGCAAAAATTGGAGGTTTTGTCAGGGCCTCTTTCGTGGTGTTAAAGGCCTTTTCACATTCTGCATCCCACTGAAATGGTACATTCCTTTTGAGAAGATTATTGAGAGGTGCTGCTTTTTCGAAAAATTGAACACGAAACGTCGATAATAGTTACAGATACCAAGGAAAGCACGAACATCTTTGAGGTTTTTTGGACGGGGGAACGAGGACACAGCGTCCGTTTTCGAAGTATCAACAGAAATACCAAATTTAGAAAGAACGTGTCCCAAATAGCGTATTTCCTTTGCAGCAAAATCACACTTAGAAGGCTTCAACTTTAGATTTGCTCCACGCAAGGCCTCAAACAATTGTGACAAGTGTTGGAGGTGTTCCTCAAAAGACCTAGAAAACACGAGGAGGTCGTCTACGTAACACAAACATGAGTGCCATTGTAAATCTCGAAGGACTTCAGCCATGACCAACTGGGAACTTGAAGCGCTATTCATTAAGCCCATGGGAAGTCTTTTAAATTGATGAACTCCCCTGTGGGTGACAAAAGCGGTTTTGTGTCTGGAATCCTGGTCTAAATCAATTTGGAAATATCCTGATAACATATCAAGACTAGAGAATATCGTAGACCTTGATTTTCCAAGGGTGTCAAAAACGTCCTCCAATCTGGGCAAAGGAAATGAAATGGGCTTTGTCAAGGCATTCAGTTGCCTGTAATCTACAGTGAACCTAAACGAATTGTCCTTTTTCCTAACCATAAAAACTGGGGACATCCATTCCGAGACTGAAGGCTCAATAATGCCATGTTCTTCAAGTTCGTCAATTTGTCTGCTAATCTCTTCCTTCATTGCTGGTGAAGCCTTATAAAATCGATTGTATGGCTATATATGCGAGACATTCCAAGTTCGGTCAAATCCTTAGCGAAGCAATCCCTATTCTGACCTATTATCACCAACAGTTCCTGTTTCTGAAGACTTGACAAATCAGAGTGGGATAAATCGATGCCAAACGACTCGGCTTCGGCAAAGTAATTGTCATAATTGTTGGAACCATCATGACCAAAATAATTCACCGTCGCTTTGGCACTAACATCGCTTTTTCAACTGAATGCAGAATATCATCAGGATGGATGGGGTAAAAACAACCGATAACCTGTGAAGATGTGAGCCTAACGTAGGAATTGGTGGGGTTAAGAACTTTAGAAACAGCCCTATTGTTAACCACTTCTACAAGCGTACGTGCAGCCAAAATGTTCTTGTTACTAACTAAATTTGAATCCGGTGTAACAGGAATGGAAGTCCGTAGGAAAATTAGTCCCTAGACTACTATTCCTAGAAATGTTAGACCTAGGACTATAATTCCGCGGAATAATAGTCCAGGGGGACTAACGTTCCTAGGGACTTCCATTCCTTTTACACCGGCTCGATAATACCTGCACGCGAAGAACTTCTATCAAAACCCATACGTACCGATATAATAGTCTCACTTTGGGGTTCCAAAGTTATGTCCTCTAGCACTGTTACATTATTTGTACAATTAGGTTGTTCTGCGACATTGTTTATTGGCGCGTGTGTCATACCATTCTGCAGTATAAGAGTTTTGTGACCAAGGTCAATAGTAGCCTTGTTTTCAGTTAAAAAGTCCATACCTAAAATAATGTCTGCTGGCATTTTTTCCAAAATTCAAAAAGTTTGAGTAATATCTACCCTACCCAGGGATAAATGTAAATTTGTTTCTCCTAAAACCTTCAGTAAATTGCCGTCTACACTCGTTATGAGTTTAATACTAGGAGGAAGAATTTCAATTTTGCCCCACAAGCGAACGGACTGTAATATTTCTTTTGATATACAGGAGCGACTGGCTCCCGTATCAACCAGTGCAGGAATTCTAGTATATATATTTTCCAACCGAACGTCGACTTTATTTCCATCCATTTCCGTACTAACTGAGGTGCTTAGTACAGGTATCGCATTAAATCTGCATGTTGAACTGACATGGCCAATGCGCTTACATGTGTTACATCTATAATTCCTAGCGGGACAAGTTGATGGGTTATGGTAATGTCTTCCACATCTATGGCACAAGGGAAATTGCCGCCTCTTACCTATAAACGGGCGATACTCCCGACGTTTTGAGAAATCTCTTTCAGTGTGTAGTTGGCGCTGGCCACAGTCATTCCAGTGTTTATGTGGGTCAGGGTTACGTGAGATCTGGGCAGCTCGAATTGCATTTTGCTGAATGACTTTCTCATTAATTTCACGAATGTAATCAAACATCTCTCGGAAAGTTTCTGTGGAACCCATTGGCAGTCTAATGAGTACTGAGAAAGGTTCAAGCTAGATAGATGAACTAATTCGGATTACTCCACCAAATATGACCAAAGGGTCTGTCTGCAAAGTGGAACCACGCGTTACTTCTGCTGGGGAATCGCTCAGTTAGTGTCTATACAGGTATTAGCACTTTCTGATAATAGAAATTACTGTCCCCTGGAACGCCGCCGTGGCAACGCCTCGGAGAGAGTGAATATTTATTTGCCAGAGGGAGCTTGTCAACGGAGAGCCAAGGCTGGGGTTGATCAACTTTGCTGGTGACCTAAGATACTCTTTCACCGGGGACGAGGGATTTTGACTAGCTCACTCTTGTAGATCGCAATTGCTTATTCACAAGCCACAGAATAGCGGCGCACTTCAATCAATTGCTTTCAACGGTAATGAACTAACACAGGCCAATGTCTTGGCGAGGGCTGAGGTTTCATCCACTTTTGGGTACTCGGGGATTATTCATTAATAAGATAAAGACTGTCAACAATCCAACAATTTATATATATAAATCTTCTATACTCTTATTTAGAAATAGCCAACAAATCCTAAATGAATAATCTCAACACTATTGAAATGAGTTTTGTGACTAGTCTCTGAATCCCACCTAAAACAAGTACTAAAATATTATCTAAAATTAAATTGTTTCCCAAATTTATATTCGTAGAGAAAGATCGAAGCTGCGACTACTGATAAGAATTCTCGAAATCTTTCACTCAACAGCTCATGCGCGTATTTATCCTATTGCGCCTACCACATTATGGGGAATTACCTTTAATACTAAATTTCACCTTTTAGAATATTTTATCATCTACAATTTCTGCTAATAGTGCTTCTAACTCGCAATAATAACAACTGACCATCTAATAGCACAGGTTCACTAATACACTTAAAACTGTTAACTAATGACTATGTAACTACAACAGGTTATCACAACTAAATACTATAAACTAAATACTACATATACTCATCGGTTCTTCTTCGGTTTCTCCCCTCGATGCAAATCATCAGATCGGGAATCATGTCGTCCAAATGACGGCTCACCGGAACCACACAAAAACATTAACTCTTTACTACACCGCGTGAACTAACGGTCATTCCATCCTAGCGAGTGTGTCTTGAGATGAATGAATGAATGAAAGGTTTTGTCTTGAGGTTAACTCGAGGGGCTTATATAGGCGCGCGCATCACCTATCAAAAACTTGATTTGGACAAAGGTGCTAATTTAGAAAAGACGGCTTTGATGACATGCAGTGACGTGAACTGAGTTTTCAATAAGTTCTAATTTGGAATGCATTGTTTATACAGTCCCTGCATGACAGCGACTGAACGAAGAACGCTTTCCGAATACGAACTTAATTAAATTAATGCGCTTACACAGTTTACTGCCACTGATTATTAAAAAAGTTTCTTTCTTTCATTCATTCTAAATAACTCGAATTGTTTACTTATTTTTAAAATTTAGAATAACTTTAAAATAACAACCCTGTGATACTAGCAATCCCTAATTATGAAAAGCTTGTTTATACACACAACACTCGAAAGCAGACCAATGTTTATTTTGGAGATTATATACCATTATTCGGTTTGGGGGAAGCCCCTTTCGACCCTCGTTGACTGTTTGTTTTTGTTGAATGTCAAGGCGTGGTAAAAGTATCTACAAGCGATCCTTCTTTTATACATTTGTAGAATAAAGGGCCGGATTGAAAATATTTACTGGTCATTCTTCTGATAACATTTTGTACAAAATTAGGTGCAATCAGATTTTTGCGCAGAACTTCTATATAAAAAGGTTAATAATGCGTAGCACTGAACTAAGATGCTGAATTGGTCTAAAATGAAGTAACTACCAAGTGCATGCAGCGTGTGATTAAGAGTAAAAGTTGTAATATTTTCCGATACAAACGACCGTGTTGACCTGTTGCTGGCGCATGTATAGAAGTAATTATCAGTGATGTTCGATTTTTTATTCCATTTAATTTGATTGTATTTGATAATATGGTTATTATATTGTATAACCGGAATAGAGTAACAAAATTCGATATCAAATAAATTTGCAAAAATGATTCGCCAACGAAATTAAATCTTTACACGCAAGTTGCAAGATGCTTCCATCATGAAAATTGTGACCTTTGCACTTTTGAAATTACCTCTTTCAATTATATAAAGAGCAGAGCTATACATAAATTCGATAAATTCGCCATATATTTTGAACCTTGTTCGCACTTCCAAGCCTTCCCCTCGGCCGAACAAGTAGGGGAAGGTCATAAGCAATGTTTTGAAAAAAATAATTATCGTCTCCCCCTGTTTTACCGACGAAAGAACACTGTCTGGATGAAAAGTTTATGTTAACCATCTCCTAAACGGAGGTGTCATACCGAGCCAACACCAATAAAAGTATTTCATTAAAATGTTATTCCATATCCTTACCTCAAAAGCATAGCTTATAGCCCCTCATTGGAACGAGCTCGCTGAGCTCGTTCAAGTGAGGGGTGATAAGTTATGTTTTTGAGATAAAATTAAAATAAATGTTTAGTTATTCCCATTTAAAAAAAAAACTATTTCGTTATTTTTTGCAAGTGTCCTGGCTTCCTCTGCTATTCGCGTTGGGTGGAGAAAGTTGAGAAGAACAATGTGAATGAGAAGATGATGTTAAACTGGACTCCAATAGTGGCAGCTCGGATTAAAATACGGAGTTTAATTCTATCGAGGGGGTAACAAATGTTGGCGTGACCAAGAAGTGCATGGCGTGGCAATAACTAACATTCTAGTGTGTATTGACTGAAGTCGGTAGGAGCATGAGTAAGCCTGGAAAGACCAAACAACGCTTGTTGAGTATATGGCATTTCTGAAAGTTCATGATGTTATAAACCTTCCACGGTAGCATTCGGAATAGAAAACTCATAATCAAATACCATTCCAAACAAGTAACAAAGAGATGCTAGTTAAGTATCTCAGCGGGGGCTCTCTAACCGATCGTTTTCATAAGTATCAAAGATCATTTGTGAAATCTAACATATATTCAATTTGAAAATCACGCGAGTAAAGCATTTTAACAATTTGGACTCACAAAATCTAAAAAGCTGTTATCAGAGAAAAAGGAGTTATGCATTCTCAAAGCGTCTAGATGATACAAATCCAGAATGTTGCGATCTTTTGTTTCTGGTTTTGAGGTTTTTTGGTGTTAGTAAATTTGAAGTGCATAGCAATCCGTTACCTTGAAAGGCGTGAGTCCCTTCAAAGTCTGCATCAGTAACTGTCAGTTGTACGAAATAAGTCTAACCTTATTTTGATCTTCTACGCTCACCTAACCTTCAAGAAGGGCGAATTTATTAAAGAAATCTTTGGGCTAATCTTGTAATGGTTTACAACTTTTTAAGCACGGATGTTTGTGATATTTTGCAACTTTTTTACTTTAAGAAAGAGCTCTCGATTGTTTGGATTTTTTGTGAAATGCGTTTGGTGTCTGGCGTGTTCGGCTTCCGTTCAATTAAAATACAACGCTTGATATCAATGACCTTGAGCGGTAACTTCAAAATAGCCACTGCTTCAAGAAATTTGGCAGTCAGAAGGTCATTATGGCGAGTTGACAAGTTATCATAACAAGCGAAATCGTTATGAATGGATGAAAGGTTTTAGCGCGCCGAAGGCGCGCAGGGACGATGCGGGATTTACAAATCCCTTGCGACCCGGTTAGCCTTATTTTATTTCACTTGGATCTTGGATCACATAGGCCTAGCTTTCCTACTGCCTCAAATGGGGTCTGAAGGGGTATGCACGCGGTTAGAATTCCCGGCAGTTTGCATTGGAATGATAGATTGTCAAAGATCAATCCCTCAACGCCATTAAGACTATTAGAGAGTGGGCTCTATTCGGTTCCAGCTTGGCGATGGTAGAGGTTTGAGTCCCACCATGGTGGCGAGCCAGAATATAATGTTGTGCGATGGCAATTTGAAGGGAAAAAGAATAAAGAAAACCAAACAGCAACGCCGGTTTGGTAGCGGCCCCGGTATATGACCATAGCGGTTACAAAAAAGGAGTGGAGAAAGCTCCAACAATTTAGTTTTCAAAAACCGGGTGTCATCCATCAAGCCTTTTGGGAGATAGGATGCCGTATGTGATTTTGAGGTATCTGGTTATCTTTCGGGAATTCCAAATGACCTCCAACACCCCCCGCCCCCACACCCACAAAAAACCCTTAAAAGGGCTGTTTGCTGGCAAGATTGTTTCAATCCTTGTCTTGGTCTGTTTGGTATTCTGCACATCTTTGCATGAGGATTGTTTCAATCCCTCATAGTTTGTCATTCAGTTTGGTCGTGTGTCTGATGAGATAAAGGAGGTAGAAAAGATAATAGAGAGCTGGAAATTAGAGCAATTCGGTTTTTAATTTACAACTGTTCCGTCCGTGACGACCAGTGACATGTGAATGGGGAAGCCAGCATTTTTTCCCCGAAATTTATATCTCAGGGAGGGGAGACCCGGCAGCAGGTGGAGATTTCCCTCGCTGTTTGCAGCTCCCACTGGTAACAGAGGCAAGCTTTCGTGCGTATCGTGTCACCCGCAGCCAGTTCTAAATTTAGGTCACAGAATGCCTGGCTCACCCCACCACAATGCTGTAATCTTTAACCCGTTCGATAGACACGCCCCAGATTATTTAGTTTTCCTATTGAGGACGCGATGCGCATTGAGATCTATTATCAATTCGCTGTCTTGAAGTCTATTTAGAGTTTTGCTTTGAAGATCTTTTAAGCGCTTTGCTATAGTGTCTATTTTTGCTATCGCGTGAAGTTGTTTTAAAGTTGTTTTGAAGTTGTTGTTCGATGTCCACGTGGGCTTGCATGATTTTGGACCCGTTGTAGTTTTTAAATGTTGGTTTTATTCAGGTCACTTGTTATTATGGCCCCATACTCTAGTACTGGGCGTATATATGATTTGTAAAGATTGAGGAGAATTTCTTTATTGGCTCCCCAATGTTTACCTCTAATCATTTTCAGGAAATTGATGCGTTTAGTGGCTTTGACAGTGACTGAGTTTATGTGATTGTTTAGATTGAGACTGCTATCCAGGTTGAATCCCAGAAACTTTGCCTCATTACTAGCTTCAAGTTTATGATCGTAAAGCTTAAGCTCAATATTAGGGACAGGCTTTTTCCTTTGTTTTTTATAGAATGTGATTCTTTGTGTTTTCGTGGCATTTAGCTTGATGCACCACAGAGCGCACCAGTCTTGCAGGCCGCGGATGGTATCCTGCAGGCGGTTTTGTATTATGTTTCCAGACTTACTGGCCGTCCACATTCCTTTGTCGTCTGAGAATTGAGATAGTTCAACATGGTTCTTCTCTAGTTTGTCAATGTTATTCACATATATTATAAATAGAAGCGGGCTGAGGACAGAACCCTGTGGAGTGCCCGCTTCGAGTTTTACCTCGGCTGACACTTCGCGGTTGACCCTCACTTTGATATTTCGATCAGATAAAAATGATGATATGATCCTTAGAATTTTGGTAGGTAGCCCCATTTTAGCTAGTTTATATCTCATGCCATTGTGCCAGACAGAGTCAAACGCTTTTTCTACGTCGAGTAATAGCGCGGTTCCTATTTCATTTTGACTGAACGCCGTTTTCATATAATCTACCAGTCTATAAACATGCTCGATTCCCTCTCTTTGGCTTCTGTATGCCCTTTGCCACTTATTGAAAAAGCTGATTGATTCGAGATGGCTGCGGAGTCTAGTCGTGAGAATCCGTTCGAAAATTTTTCCAATACAGCTGAGTAGGCTGATTGGGCGGTAATTAGCTGGGTTGCTCAAATCCTTGTCGGGTTTGGGTATCATGACTCCTGTAGCTACTTTCCAACATTTTGGGAAGTATCCACTAGAGAGACAGTAGTTTAGGAGGTTAGTGAGTCTACCGAAAAAAGTATTGGGACATTGTTTCAGGATTTTGTATGAGACCTCGTCCCCTCCTGGGGAAGAAGAAGACTTACATTTTTTAATTGTGTTAGCCACTTCTTCTTGGCTTATCGGTTCCGTGAGTTCATGGCCATCCCCGTCCTCGGGCGTTTGGCTGAAGTTGGCATCGTTAAACGTTGTCTTGTTGTCTTGAACAAATTTGTTTACTTTTTCTTTGAACTCGTCATCAAACCTATCGCCCTCATGTGGACGATGATATTTCTTAAGGAGCTCAGCAAAGGCGCTAGCCTTCGCCTTGTCATCCAGGGCCATAGTTCCATCGCTGATCTTTAGAGCCTTACTGTTGGCGTCTTTATGTTTCTGTCCAGTAAGGGTTTTAAAAGTATCCCAAAACTTTTTAGTCTCCCTGAGTCCATTTAGATTTTCCGTTGCTTTTTCCCATCTCACGCGATTGTCGTTTGCTATTGCTTTTTTAACTTCGCCGTGGAGTCGATTATACACGGCTTTAAGTTCGACCTTTTTAGTTGGAAGTTTTTCTGATTTGTATGAACGGAAGGCCTTTCTTTTTTGTTTTATTATTTGGAGTGTGGTTTCAGTTATTCTGTTGGCCCGCGGTTTAACTGTCTGTTTGGGACAAATCTCATCAAGAGTGTTGTTAATGACTTCACTGAGATTGGTACATGCTTGCTCGAGCTCGCAGGTATTCATTGGGTCGTTTTTGTTTATTTTAACCTGAATTATTTTTCTGAAGAGGTCCCAGTCAATTTTGGATAGATTCCTCCTCCTCATTGTGGGGTATCTTGCGAGTCCGCTGCAACCGTGTAATGTAGCATGAACAGGCAGGTGGTCGCTACCTAAATCATCGTCCCCCACAAATATGTCTTGCATTTAATTAGTTAGTGATTTACTGGTTATAATTAGGTCAAGGATGTCGGATTGGTGGAGGGTATTGTTACTGACGTGAGTAATGTCGTGGTCGTTATTTAATACAACAAGATCAAATTGTGCGATGATATTGAAGAGAGCGTCGCCATTGGGCACCGTTTTATTGCATCCGAAAACCTGATGTTTGGCATTGAAATCACCTTAGAAAATACAGTGTTTGTGATTTTTCACAAAGAATTCAAAGACGTTGCTGTCAACTGTTTTTTTCGGTTCATTGTAATATGAGATTACGGCAACTTTTTTATGATCTAGTTCAATCTCAGCGGCAATCACCTCTGCGTTGAGATGATCGCTTGATATCGTTTTATATTTTAAGTCCCGCCTTATGAGGAGAGCGACTCCGCCACCACGTTGTGTGGGACGGTCTCGTCTAATGATGTTGAATCCACTTAGCAAAAATGTTTTACTTGGCTTTAACCATGTTTCGCTGATACCAATTACATCTACGTTTGTGAATAATCGGACATCTGTGAGCTTTTGCAGTTAACGCTTCGAGCGTTCCACTGAATTATTTTCAACTTATCCATAAGTGTTCAGTACCTGACGTAATTTTACTAGTTAACGTGTTGTGGATGTGATTGATATTTTATTTATGGCGGCCTCTATTAGCGAGGAAGAGATTTGAGTTCGATATAATTTGGATGCTGTTTTCCCAACTTCTTTGCATATGTCGGAAAGACTGACGTCGAAGTGTTTGTTCATTATATTAAAAATTGAACCAGCCATTAGGCTGCACATCGAATGTGGAGAGGTTGAGTTTTCTACGCTGTTGACATTAATAGTTTTGAGTTCTATGTCGATTTTAACTTTTTTGTAGTGGGGACACCCCCGATAATTGCTCAGGTGTTGCCCGTTACAATTTGGGCATTTCAGTGTTGAAACCTTGCACGACTTTGTTATATGTTTTTCGCCGCATTTCATGCAACGCAACTCTCCTATGCATCTGTTCGACATATGGCCAAATTTCTGGCATTTATGACATTGTGTGGGCTGAGGCAAAACACGATACTCCTCAGTCTCATATTTTTGTCCGTTTATGCAAACACCTTTGTTAATGAAGTTAAGTTTTGTGGCTCTATTGGGGCATTTTACTTTAATTTTCCACGTAGAGTTGCCTGTAGTCTTAGATATTAGTCTCCCCCACGAGTATCCCGACAGGGCTTCATCAATATCCCCATCATTGATCTTTGTGGGAACCCCTGTGACGACTACGCAATGGTTTTGCAGCAGTTGATGCGGTTGTTTATTCGTCTGGTGTTTGGCCGTATTATCCTTTTGAGGTTGTTTAGAAAGGGCTCTTACCTTGTCGGCAAATGATACACCACCGTCAGTGGTGAATGTTGGCGTCGCCGGTATCGTTTCCGTTGGTGTTTCCATGGTGTCCGAGGTCTCAACGACAACAACACCCGGGTTATCGGTGTGTGTCGACGCTTTCCGGATTTTCTTAGCCACCGTGTCTATTTCCAGGGACTCGCCATTTTCCTGGAAGTCTGTATCCAATTTCCTTTTCGTTATGGCGATTTGAAAAGTCGTTATACCCAGTTGTGAAGTCATTATAACGAGTTAATATGTTGTTACGAGTTCACAAGCTGTTATTATACAATGTGAAATAATTATAATGAGTTGCTAAGTCATTGTAACGAGTCGAAGAGTCATTATAATAAGATGTGAAGTTGTTATAGCTAGTTGATAAGTCTTTATAACGAATTGACAAGTTATAACGAGTTCAAAAAGTAATAATGAACTGAGTAGTCATAATAATGAGCTGACCCGTTGTTAAATCATATTGTGATGTCATTATGATAAGCCGCCAAGTATTGGAGACATTATAACGAGTTTGGAAGTTCCCATAACTTGTGGATAAACGGTTATACTGACTTGACAAAGCGCTATAATGAGTTGTAAGGTCTTTGTACCAAATTGGCAAGTAGTTATAATGAGTAGACAAGTAATGTTAGCGAGTTGGGAAGTCCTGACGAATCGTAAAGTAGTTATAACGAATTTACAAGTGGTTATAGTGAGCTGGGCAATCATTATAACAAATTATCAAATCATTATAAGGGGTTGCTTTGTCGTTATAACGAGTTTTCAAAATCATTACAATGTGTTGTCATGTCATTATGATGTGTTTAAATAATATAACCTATGGATACCCAGTCGTTAAATCATTATTAACGAGTTGATCAATTATTACAACTAATTGTCAAATTATTATAAGGGTTTGTTTTGTCGTTATAGCGAGTTTTCAGAGTTGTTATAATGAGTTGTCATGTCATTATTATGAGCTGAAATAATATAACCAATGGATAACCAGTCGTGAAATCATTATAACAAGTTGATAAATCATTATAATAAGGAAACAACCCGTTAAAGTGAAAACCCGTTATAATGAGACGTGGAATCATTGTGACGAGTTGCACTGTTGTTATAGAATTAACAAGTCTTTATAACGATTTGCAAAGTCGTTATAACGAATTTTAACTTCTTGACGAGTTGTAATGTAATTAAGAGGATTAGACGAGCTGTTATAACTAGTTATGGAATCTTTATAATGAGTTGTGATGTCATTATAACGTGTTGAAAAATTATTAAAAAGAACTGTAAAATTGTTATAATGAGTTATGATGTCGAAATAACAAGTCGGTACAGGTTGACAAGTTTTATAATGTCTTGTGGTGTTGTTATATATAAAGTCATTATAATGAGCCGACGAGTCTTTATAACCAGTATAGAAGTACTTATATGCTGTAAAGTCATTATAACGAGTTGTCAAGTCATTATAACGAACGTCGCCATAGCAATTTGAAAGGCCACGGCGAATCGTGATGTTATTATAATGGTTTGTAAAGCAACCATAATGAATTAACAGTTAGTTAATACAAAGGGTAAAGATATAATAACGAATGTGCAAGTTATTATAACGAATTGGCAATTCACTATTACGAGATGTGAAATCATTGTAACGAATTGTGGTGTCATTATATCAATTTGCCAGGTATCTATAACAAGGAGTGAAGTCACTATAATGAATTGCGAATTTAGAATGCGTTGTGATGTTATACGAGTTGGAAGGTCATTGTAATAAGTCGAAAAGTCGTGGATTGCCATTTCGTTATACTGAGTTCTGAATCGTTATAAGGAGCTCAAAGTCATTTTAATGAGTTCACAAATTAGTTTACAAATCGTTATAACAAGTTGTGGTGTCATTATAAGAAGTTGACAAATCTTTGTGAGTCCCAAACATTCTTATAATGAGTTCGCAAGTTATTATGACGAGAGTTGTGATTCCATTACACACGGTGTATAACGATTTGACATGCAGCTATAACGAGTTGAATAGGCGCTATAATGAGTAAAAAGTCGTTAAAATGATCTGCTACTTCATTATAGCGAGCCTTAGACAATGCTAGAATTAGTTGCCAAATTATTAGGAGGAATTCGGAAGTTGTTAAAACGATGTGTGGTGCCATTATAATGATTTGTGGAGTCCTTTTAATGAGTACATCCAACGTTATGATGAGTTTTGAACACACTATAATGACTGAAAAAGTCATAATAAGTTGTGAAAACAAACCTTGTTGATAAAGCATCACTGTGAGTTGTCAAGTTAGTATAATTAGTATATGGCATAACAAGTTGACAAGTTATTATAATTAGTATAATGAGTGGTTAAGAATTAACAATTCGACACCATTTTATAACGAGTTGCGAAGTCGTTATATTGAATTATGTTGGCTGTATAAAGATTTGAAGTTATAAAGAAGTTTGAAGTTGTTATAACAAGTTTACAAGTTGTTATAAAGATTAGTGAATTCATGATAATGAGTTGTGATGTTATTATTCAGATTTGCCAGCTTAATTGTATGTTGTAACGAGTTGAGGAATCATTATAATGAGTTGCGTAATTGGTAAAACAAGTTAACAAATAAGTCATTATAACAAGTTAGAAGTTATTTCAAATTATATATCGATGATGAATTGCAATGTCATTCTAATGGGTTGTTCAGCCGTTACAACGAGTTTAGGAATCGTTATAACGAGTTGTAAAGTCATAATAATGAGTTGACAAGCCGTTATAGCGAGTCTGAAATGTCGTTATAGCGAATTGACAAGTCACTAGGAGTTGTTTAACCATTTTAATGATCTGACATGTCATTTCAATAGGTTTGAAGTTATTATACCAGTTGACAAGTCGTTATTCCGAGATGACAAGTCGTTATAACGAATCTAGTTTTAACGTCACAAAAATACAGGTTCTGAAGCATTATCAACGAAACGTTATAAGGAGGCCCGAAAGTCATACAAATCAAGAGTTGGTGAGTCACAACAAGTTGTGAAATAAGTATAACGAGTTGTAAAGTTGTTTCAACAAGCTGTCGTGTCATTATAGAAGGTTAACAAATCATTATGATGATGTGTGTAGTCGTTATATGAAGTTTTGATGTTGTCAAACAAGTTGGCTAGTCTTTATAATGAGACGTGAAAGAAGAGTTCTGAAGTCGTTATAACGTGTTGGTAAGTCATAATAAAGAGTTTTGTTATGAACTCGTTAAATATAGTTGTCACCTCGTTATAAAGAGTTAAGAAGTTATAACAGGTTTCAAAGTTATAATTGCAATCTCATTAAAACGAGTTGCCAAGTTATGAAGAGGAATTATGAAGTTGTTATAACGAGTTGTCGGGTCATTACATGGAGGTGTGGAGTTGTGGAATCATTTTAACGAGTAGAGGCCACGCTAGGGTGAGATGTGGACACACTATAATGATTGAAGAAAACGTTATAACGAGCTTCAAAGCCGTTATAACAAGTTGTGAAAACATACCTTGTTGATAAAGCATTATAGTGGGTTCTCAAGTTAGAAAAACGAGTGTACAACAAAACGAATTGACAAGTCATTACAAGGAGTCTGATAATAACATAACAATAAAATAATAACGAGTTAATAAGTCTTCATAAAAGGGTGGAAGTCGTTATAACGAAGTGTAAATTTATGACAAATTGCAAACTTATTTAAACGAGTTGCCAAGTTATAATGAATGAATGAAAGGTAATAGCGCGCCGAAGGCGCGCAGGGACGATGTGGGATTTACAAATCCCTTGCGACCCGGTTAGCCTTATTTTATTTCACTTGGATCACACAGGCCTAGCTTTCCCATTGCTTCAAATGGGGTCTGAGGGGGTATGCACGCGGTTAGAATTCCCGGCAGTTTGCGTTGGAGTGATCGATTGTCAAAAATCAATCCCTCAACGCCATTAAGACTATTAGAGAGTCTCACCATGGTGGCGAGCCAGAATATAATGTTGTGCGATGGCAAATTAAGGGAAGAAGAAAACAGAAAACCAAACAGCAACGCCGGTTTGGTAGCGGCCCCGGAATATGACCATAGCGATTACAAAAAGGAGTGGAGAAAGCTCCAACAGTTTAGTTTGAAAAACAGGGAGTCATCCATCAAGCCTTCTGGGAGATAGGATGCCGTATGTGATTATGAGGTATCTGGTTATCCTTCGGGAATTCCAAATTACCTCCTCCACCCCCACCCCCACCCCCAAACACCCCAAAAAGCCCTTAAAAGGGCTGTTTGTTGGCAAGATTGTTTCAATCCTTGCCTTGGTATTGTTAGGTTTTCTGCACATCTTTGCATGAGGATTGTTTCAGTCCCTCATAGTTTGTCATTCAGTTTGGTCGTGTGTCTGATAAGATAGAGGAGGTAGAAAAGATAGAGAGCTGAAAATTAGAGCAATTCGTTTTTTAATTTACAACTGTTCCGTCCGTGACGACCAGTGACATGTGGGTGGGGAAGCCAGCATTTTTTCCCCGAGATTTATATCTCGGGGAGGGAAGACCCGGCAGCAGGTGGAGATTTTCCTCGCTGTTTGCTACTCCCACTGGTAACAGAGGCAAGCTTTCGTGCGTATGTTGTCACCCGCAGCCAGTTCTAAATTTATGTCACAGAATGCCTGGCTCACCCCATCGCAATGATGTAATCTTTAACCCTTCCGATAGACACGCCCCAGATTATTTAGTTTTCCTATTGAGGACGCGATGCGCATTGAGCTCTATTATTAATTCGCCGTCTTGAAGTCTATTTAGAGTTTTGCTTTGAAGATCTTTTAAGCGCATTGCTATAGAGTCTATTTTTGCTATCTCGTGAAGGTGTTTTATCGATGTCCACGTGGGCTTGCGCAGAGCCACGCACAAGGCATGATTTTGGACCCGTTGTAGTTTTTCAATGTTGGTTTTATTCAGGTCACTTGTTATTATGGCCCCATACTCTAGTACTGGGCGTATATATGATTTGTAAAGCTTCAGGAGAACTTCTTTATTGCCTCCCCAATTTTTACCTCTAATCATTTTCAGGAAATTAATGCGTTTAGTGGCTTTGACAGTGACTGAGTTTATGTGATTGTTTAGATTGAGACTGCTATCCAGGGTGAATCCCAGAAACTTTGCCTCATTACTAGATTCAAATTTATGGTCGCAAAGCTTAAGCTCAATATTAGGGACAGGTGTTTTCCTTTGCTTTTTATAGAATGTGATTCTTTGTGTTTTCGCGGCATTTAGCTTGATGCGCCACAGAGCGCACCAGTCTTGAAGGTCGCGGATGGTATCCTGCAGGCGGTTTTCTATTATGTTTAGAGACTTACTGGCCCTCCACATTCCTTTGTGGTCTGAGAATTGATATAGTTGAACATGGTTCTTCCCTACTTTGTCAATGTCATTCACATACATTATAAATAGAAGCGGGCTATGGACCGAACCCTGTGGAATGCCCGCTTCGAGTTTTACCTCGTCTGACACCTCGCGGTTGAACCTCACTTTGATTTTTCGATCAGATAAAAATGATGATATGATCCTTAGAATTTTGGTAGGTAGCCCCATTTTAGCTAGTTTGTATCTTATGCCATTGTGCCAGACAGATTCAAAAGCTTTTTCTACGTCGAGTAATAGCGCGGTTCCTATTTCGTTTTGACTGAACGCCGTTTTCATATAATCTACCAGGCTATAAACATGCTCGATTGCCTCTCTTTGGCTTCTGTAGGCTCTTTGCCACTTATTGAAAAAGCTGATTGATTCGAGATAGCTGCGGAGTCTAGTCGTGAGAATCCGTTCGAAATTTTTTTCCAATACAGCTGAGTAGGCTGATTGGGTGGTAATATGCTGGGTTGCTCAAGTCCTTGTCGGGTTTGGGTATCATGGTTCCTGTAGCTACTTTCCAACATTTTGGAAGTATCCACTAGAGAGACAGCAGTTTAGGAGGTTATTGAGTCTACCGAAAAAAGTATTGGGACATTGTTTCAGGATTTTATATGAGACCTCGCCCCCTCCTGGGGAAGAAGAAGACTTACATTTTTTAATTGTGCTAGTCACTTCTTCTTGGCTTATCGGTTCCATACGTTCATGGCCATCACCGTCCACGGGCGTCTGGCTGAAGCTGGCATCGTTAAACGTTGTCTTATTGTCTTAAACAAATTTGTTTTTTTTTTCTTTGAACTCATCATCAAACCTATCGCCCTCATGGGTGCGATGATATTTCTTAAGGAGCTCAGCGAAGGCGCCAGCCTTCGCCTTGTCATCCAGGGCCATAGTTCCATCGCTGATCTTAAGAGCCTTTCTGTTGGCGTCTTTATGTTTTTGTCCAGTAAGGGTTTTAAAAAGATCCCAAAACTTTTTAGGCTCCCTGAATCCATTTAGATTTTCCGTTGCTTTTTCCCATCTCACGCGAATGTCGTTTGCTATTGCTTTTTTAACTTCGCCGTTGAGACGATTGTACACGGCTTTAAGTTCGACCTTTTTAGTTGGAAGTTTTTCTGATTTGTATGCACGGAAGGCCTTTCTTTTTTGTTTTATTATTTGGAGTGTGGTTCCAGTTATTCTGTTTGCCCGCGGTTTAACCGTCTGTTTTGGGACAAATCTCACCAAGAGTATTGTTAATCATTTCACTGAGATTGGTACATGCTTGTTCGAGCTCGCAGGTATTCAATAGGTCGTTTTTATTTATTTTAACCTGAATTATTTTTCTGAAGAGGTCCCAGTCAATTTTTATAAAGAGGAATTGTGAAGTTTTTTATAACGAGTTGTCGGGTCATTACAAGGAGTTGTGGAATCGTTTTAACGAGTAGAGGTGACGCTAGGGTGGGATGTGTACACATTATAATGATTGAAATATCGTTATAACGAGCTGCCAAGCTGTTATAATAAGTTTTGAAAACATACCTTGTTGATAAAGCACTATAGTGAGTTGTCAAGTTAGAACAAGAGGCTCTCACGAGCATGTAATAGCTCACCTGACAGAACTACATATCCCTCAGTTATTCTAATCAAAAAGGCTGCCTTGCTACATCATCTGAAACAGAAGGATGGTAGTTTTCGGAGGACTTTCCATACATTATTTTTGCCAAGTTTGGTTCACACTTGCCAAGTAGTTTCAGATAAGAAGATAAAAATGCAATTTCCCATAGAGTTTCCATGGTAACTATGAGATGCAGTTGCGGCCATGTTTGCAACCCGATCAATATTACATAAGGATCATTGGGAGAGGGTGTCCTATTCATCAATAATGTGAAGTTTTAAAACATTTCACCGTGCAGTTTCAGAGGAGAAGATTTTTCAAAATCGATTAATCAGAATCAAAGAATGCCTCGGTCATCAATCATGTGAAGGTTCAAAACAATTGGCCTTGTGGTTTCAGAGGAGATGATTTTTCAAAATCCACCAATCAGAATCAAAGAATGCCTCTGGCGGTCATGTACTACATTCGACGGAAACAAAATGCGGATGGTCTGTAGAGGGTGTCCCAGTCACCAATAATGTGAAGTTCAAAACATTTTGCCTTGTAGTTTCAGAGAAGATTTTTGAAAATGACCAGTCAGAATCAAAGAATGTTTCTGGCAGCCATGTTTATCAAGCGACAAAACAAAATGAGGATCGTTTGTTTTGGACCTCCCAGAGGCCATCACTGCCAAGCTTGGTTCACGTTGGCTCTGTCGTTCAGAGAAGGATGTCTCAGTCATCGATCATGTAAAGTTTCAAAACATTTGGCCTTGTGATTTCAGAGAAGAGAGGTTCGGTGGTTGGCTTAACGCACGGAAATGCTCATACCATTCCTCTGTAGTTACGTCAACGGCCGATTGTTGTGCTGGAGAGAATTCTGCTTTCAACTTTCCTAAAATATGCCAGTATTCTCTCGGAAGTGTACTGTTTGCTCGAGCGAGCTTCTCCAGTAGATCGTTTCTATAATTTTGACGCGACAGTTTGAGTTTTATGTAATAACACTTTCTGGCTGTAAAATAGCGCCCGCGCACCAAAGGGTCATTTCCGAAGGTTTATAAAAGTTTTCTGGTAGAGTCCAACTGTTTTTTTTAAGTTCAAGACAAGTTTTACTGTACCAGGGTTTGGGTTGCCGTTTATGAAGGGTATGCCTTCACCGATTTCTGCGTTTTAGACATCGTGATGATGCGAGTTTGAATAAGCAATTAAGTTTGGCGACGGCGATGTGGGCGTTAATTTGACTGTCATTGGCCAAATTGTATGCCGGGTGATTCAAACGCCGACATAAAAAAAACCTCTTTATCCGATTCAGACCATATAAAACTTTCAGGGAATTCCTCCCTATCTTTTTGAGTGCCTTTTCGGGGTTGTTTCAAAGTATTGCCTCCTTTTAGTAAAAACCATAACTGACAGTGGCCCGAGTGCAGGGATAGATCTTCAACGTCACAGAATGGGATAATTGAGATGAGTTGTTCACCACAGATGTCATAATCCACCACAGAGCATCCAAGTGGCTGATAAGAGGTACATTTTCCGAGGTAATCCCCAGGGGTTCTGCCATTTACAATTCTTAATCCAGCTTGTACACAACGATCAATTAGCTGTTCACCGCGGCTATTTGTTTTATGATCACAGCTGTTGCGTTTCGATATGACCTTGTCGGGTGTGTAATTTGGCATTTGGTTAAATTGCTGTAACTGTTCATTAATTATGCTGTCGTCCATAGTGGACACACGGGGGGTTAAATCTCCTTGAATGATTACGGTACCTTTTGTAGAATAACGAAGAATTTCCGTTTAGAGTATGTCGAAAGTATTCCCCATGCATCCGCGTTGGCCTGCGGACTCCCCGGGGGTAAAACATGCTTTACTTAGAAGAATATCTTCACTATTATTGAAATAATCCTTTCGCAAGAGGAGCCATAAAATACCATCACTGGTGGATTTCAGTTGTTGAATGCCCCGAGCGCAAACTGATTTATAGTATATCAAGATACCACCCCTTGAATTCAGTGATCTATTCTTATACACATATTTGTATCCAGGAATATTTATGATAGGCGTAGAATCATTTGCCCAAGTTTCCAAAAAGGTTATTATATGATATGTTTTTAATGAATCGGTCAGATGTCAGTTTATTTTGAACGAAAGTGTCTTTAATTCCATGTATATTCCAGCAACTTATTTTAAGTGTCTGGAGAGTCCATTTTACATAAAATCCATTATTGTAATCATCATGTTCATTTCACATGGGCGTAAAATGTTGTAACAGGGAAGTACATAATTTTTTAAAAGTGTGTTTGTTCTGTGAGAGACCCTGAATATTTGTATCATGGTGAGTCCTATTATTGTTCTGAATGGTCCGTGGGCGCGTCAAGTTTTTCGGGTTATGAAGTGCTTGTTGTGGCGGATGAGAAGTTCGGGGCGAGGTACCCGATTGACTGCCGAACTGTCTGCGAATCCCTCGGTGATCAACATTGTGGTGTGCGTTATAGTACTGTCTTTCAGGCTGCCTGTAGGCACCACAATGAATATGTTGCTGCGTATTATAGGCCGCACCTGTGTATCGGTTTTCTTTTGAGGGTAAATGTCGATTATGTACTCTGGTCTGCAGACCAAAAATGTCTTTTAGTTGAGTTGCCAAACGCCCCAGTCCTTTATCGTTTAGGTGAATGTCATCATAGAACAGTTCTGTTTTGGTAGAATTGTCTGGATTTATAAAGGGCTCACATATATTATGAAAAGAGACATTCTCTGGGTTAGCACACAACTCGTTGAGAGAGAAGTTAAGATTCGTTGTATTGGTGTTTATGTGTGTGTCAGGAGTCCTAGGAGTTACCGAACAAATATGAATCTTGGCATTTGGAAAGCATTCTTTATTTGACCTAATTATTGTAGAGAAGCAGTCGAGTATATCAGCTGGGTCTTCACGCTCAATAGAGCTGTTTCCAGAGATAATAAGCACATTATCGCATACATCATGCATATCACATTTCCCAAGAAAGTTAAGTATTCCCGACAGGCCATTTGGTATATTTTCTACCCAGGTCTTACCGTTTAAATCCAGTCTCCTGCCAAGAATTCGTCGCGCAATAGAGTATGTTAATATCACATTTCGTGCATTGAACAACCGTCGTCTCTCCGTGAATTTATTATTTGATTGATAACGTCCATCGACTCCAACATAGTCATATGTATCAAGAGTTCCAAGTTTATTTTATAATTCTATTGCACTGTAGACAGAATTGTCAATATTGTCATAAAAGGCCTTGTCTTCCTCCTCGTCGAAGTCAGTGGTGCCCCTGCCCAAGGAAGCTGTGGCAGCTGACTCTTCGTCGTCGCAGATACTTTTAGGGTGCGTTTGAGCCAAGGAACTATTGTTATGCTGCTCAACCGCTCGCTTTGAGTCTTCTTGTTCAGTGGTAGTTTGAGAGTCCTGATCAACATGTCCAATTAGGGAACTCTGATCATTATTTTTGATCTGATTAGGTTCCTGAGATTTTTTCCGATTTTTCCTCGTTTTCACGCGCGATATTGGTGTCTTTGACGTCCCCGAATGCGCAAGTGAGTCCAGTTTAAATTGCAAACAGGTCACTTTCTCTGCAGTTTCATTCAGCATTTTGTTCATTGAGTCTAGTCTCGAATCCATAATATCACAGAATTTGGAGACCAGCAAGATGAGCAAGTCACTCAAATTATCCCGTACACATTCGGAAATTGTTGTCGCGTACCGTTGAATGTTATGAGGTAAAATGGAACCGAGATTTCCAGTCGAGGTTTTTGCATTTTTACCGATTTTTGTTGGAAAATTAGACAGTTAAGTTCCAACATCCTTCAGTTCACTGCGTATGTCATTCATTCCAAGAACAATTTGTGCAAGGCTCGACTCAGTGGTAGTGTCGTTAATCGCCTTCGCGGGTGTTAATCCGATCAAGTCATTTGTATTTCCTTCTGTATTGGTGCACGAACTACTGGAAGATGTTACTGCTTTAATTACTTGATAATATTTGCTCAGCCACACAACGCAATTGTCCAAGTCCTTGAACTAAAACTGTTCCTGGGGTGTATATATTAATGCTCACAAATTTTAATTCATTGTTCTTGTGGAACAAATTAAGTTGTCGAAAAGTAAAATTGACTTTCTTCGTTACAATTTTGAAATCATTGTCACATATCTTTTCTATAGCCTCCGTCCAGGTTTTAATTTGTCTTTTCCGATAAAAAATTCAACGTCGCATGGTTTTTCAGTCCATTTTCCGTTGACATTGCATGATTGTTTGTGTATTATGGGATCATCATATATCGTAAGCTCATGTCTTCTTGAATTCTCTTTTATCGGACTGATTTCATCCCAGCTCGTTTTCTAAGGCATATGTATATTGGTCACCTAAAAGTACTCCATTGAAGCCGTCACTGTTTTTCGCAAGATTCGAAGCGGATCAATTTGTAGCAGATCTTGTCTTTCGTATGGTATTGGTTTCTTTGTTCTCCGCCATATTGGATCCGTCGGCCATCTGGGTTTCAGTTGTGTTCCAGTAGTCGATAACAAAATTATTACTTTATTTGTTCAATATTCCTCGCTAGCATTTTACCTTTGCTGAAGAGTTTTCGCCGTCTTGTTACCAAAATTTACACATAATCTTCCATTTGAATGAATTGATGATTACAACAAGTTTCAATTAAAACATCGCATACATTTTTCTGTGTACTCTTGGAAGTCAGGCTCATAACATTGAGCTTGTTCTAATCACGTTCACGTTTGTATAATTTTATTAACAAAGAAGCAAATACCTTTAGCACAAAACTTATTCATAACAAAATTATGAGATGCTATTTTGTTAATTAAATGATAGAAATGTGGCTGTTATTGGAGCAAGATCTTTGAGGAAATAGCTTCAGCACTAAAATTAATCAAAGCAAAATTAGGAGATGCAGTTTTGTCCATCACACATACATTTACCAGAAATAACTACTCAATGCAATATTATTATCTCATGACAATATGCTGTGAAAAATTCTTAAAATTGTTTAAGATTGAGAAAAAATCTACATGGAATGAACCCACATGGGAACATAATTTGTAGTTTATTACACAACAACTCAGTCGTGACAGGTAACAGCTGAAGTAAATGAGTTTGATCAGCAAGTCAAGTTAACTGGTTTTCTGTCAATACAGTTAATCCCCTAACTGAAACTCAAATTGGACAAAAGAAACTAAACATAATTTATTCGAGAATTTATTTTGCAAGTGTTGTCTGTTATCCACGTGGGTGAAGGGTTAATTAATGATATACATTTATAACAATCTTTCCTTTAGATGAGTTAAAAAGTTTGGTGTACATTTGGATGATCCAGAGATAACTGATGTGCAGTGTTTGCATCTTGCTTTTATAATTTCTGTGGCATCATCTGTTATGTCAAAAAGTTATAGTAGACATGTTTATAATGAAGCACAAAGTGACAATGAGAATAATGATGAATGAAAAGTTTCAGAGCGCTGAAGGCGCGCAGGGACGATATGGGAAGGAAATCCCTTGCCACCCAAATAACTTTATTAGCTTGATAACTTTGTTTGCTTTTGAATGCACGAGAGTCGGAAGCGAGAGCCAAAAATCTTATTTGGTTTGAGTGTGCTCACTGGCACCATTGGTGAGTTGGCCAATCGTTAACACATTTTGTAATGTCATTATAACGCTCTGCTTAGTTTGGAAGTTATTATAACGAGTTCGGAAGTCACTATAACGAGTGGACAACAGTTATAACGACTTGACAAAGCGGTATAATGAGCTGTAAGGTCGTTATGACAAATGGGCAATTAGCTGTAACGAGTTGACGAGTTATGTAATGAAGTGTGTCATAACAAACTGTGAAGTCATAACGAGTTGAAAAGTAGTTATAGGGAGTTGATCGATCATAATAAGTTGTAAAGTCGTTATAATGAACTGATGTGTCGTTATAACGAGTTTTCCAAGCCGTTATAATGGATTGTAATGCCATCAGCATGAGGATAAATATTCGACCGATGGAAAAAACCAGCCTGAAAGTCATCATCACGCGTTGATAACTCATTATAACAATGTATTATAATGAGAAGTGGAGACATTATGGCGAGTTGAAATGTTGTTATAACATGTTAAGTCTTTATAACAAATTAGCAATTCGTTATAAAGAATTGTAATTCGCGATGAGTTGTTATGTCATTAAGAAGATTAGACGAGTCTGTATAACTAGTTGTGAATTCTTTATAATGTGTTGTGAGTCATTATTGTCATGTCGTTATAATGAACTGACGTGTCGTTATAACGAGTATAGAAATCATTATAATGTGTTGTAAAGTTATTACAACGTGTTAATAATTCATTACATCTAATTGTCAAGTCGCCGTAACGAGATGACGAGCCATGACGTATTGAGACGTTATTATAATGGTTTGTGAAGTCGTTATAATATGTTAACAATTTGTTATTACGAGGTGCAGAGTCATTATAATGAGTAGACAAGTAACGAGTTATTGTAACGAGTTGGCAAGTTGTTATTACGTGTTGTGAAATCATTGTGACGAGTTATGACGTCAGTATATCGGGTTGCCAGGCCTCTATAACAAGGCTCGAAGTCATTGTGATGATTCGTAAAGTTGTGAGTTTTGATGTCGTTATGCGAGTTGACAATTCGTTATGATGAGATGACAATTCGTTATGATGGATTGGTAATTCGTTATAACGAGTTGGAAATTCGTTATAAGGAGTTGACAAGTCATTATTACGAGTTTACAAGTTAGTTTACAAATCACTATGGCGAGTTGTGGAATCGTTATAAGAAGTTGGCAAGTTGTTGTGACTCCTATACATTGTTATAACGAATTGGCAAATAATTATGATGAGAGTTGTGATATCGTTACAACGAGTTGAGAAGTCATTTTAAGGTATTGTAAAGACCTTATAACGATTTGACATGTAGCTATAGCGAGTTGGAAAGCCACTATGATGAGTAGAAAGGTTGTTAAAACGAGCTGACAAATCACTACATTGAGTCTAAGGCATTGTTATAACGAGTTGCCAAGTTATTACGAGGAATTGTAAAGTTGATTTAATGAGTTGTTCTGACGTTATGGCGAGTTGTAATAATAATATAATAATAACACTTTGGCCAGCCGCTGATTTGTCGCGATTCTCGGACGAGAAGGCCTTGGTTACCCCTATACTCCCAACTGCCTCCCTATTCCCACGCTTCTCCTCTCCTCCCAACACTCGGAGACGAACTGCTTGATGACATCCCTTGCCCCATTCTTCCCAATCTCTCCGATTAGCATATTAACCCTCTCCTTTGAGTCTCCCCCTAACCACATGTCCTTCATTCTCCCATCCCACTTCCCCAATATACTCCCAGTGAATCTTATTCTGTTGGACTGGTACTTTGGGCATTCTAGAAGAAGGTGTTCCAAGGTCTCCAATTACACATCTGGCACTCCTTTTTCACTGTTTTTCCCAATTTTTTCCCCCAGCTCCAGGGACCGCGACCTCAGCTTGAATAACAGCGACCCCTCAAAGGTGCCATCAAGGTACTTTTCAAAACCTGGCTTCTCTTTATCACGCAGGCCACCCAAAGACATTTTTGATTTGACCCTCTCTCGCCAATTACGGTTACAATCCTCCATGACCCTTTCTCTGACGATTTTTTTACCCTGGTTTGCCCCAACGTCCAGGTCCGAGATATCCACTGAGTAGTTCTCTACTAGCTCCCTCACTTGGACCATCCACCCCGTTTTGATATTTGAGTTGAAAATTCTCAGGAACATTACTTTACACCATCGGCTGTCGGGGAGGTTTACCAAATAATTAATGTAACCGAGTTTCAACAGGTCTATCCTGTCCTTGATCCTCGTCCACCCAAGCTCACCCCTGATTGCTTCTAGCGCTGCGGCATTACTCGACCCCGTTAACCATCGGCCTGCATCGTTCTGCGGGATTTCCAAGCTCTTTACGGCCGTCTGGTTTAGGGGTACCACTTCCGTACCGTATGTTATACTTGGCAGACCCACCATTTCCCAAATGGTTTTCCCCACAAAAACCTTATTGAAACTGTTTCTCCCTATAAGTTTCATTTGGTTAAGGATTCGCTTCCCCTTCAGAATCAATTTCTTTATGTGGTTTCGGTAGATGCCTCTTCATGTAATGTTTATATTTACCCCCAAATACTCGTAATCACCTGTCTCTCCTACACTGAGAAGTTTGCTGCTACCTTCCAGGATGCAGAACTCACCCACCCTCCACCTTCGAGTGGGGTCCACTTTGCGGCCCACAGGTATAACTTTGCTCTTGCTTTCATTAAGTTCGAGTCTCTGTTTGCTCCCATATTTCCCAACAATTCCCAGCATTTTCGTTAGCCCCTCTTCGCTTTCTGACACCAGCACCATATCGTCTGCAAAAATAGCCCTGGGATCTTCAAGTCCCCAACTGCTACCCCCTCGTCGCTATGCAGGAGTTTATCTCCTAAACCTTTGATGTACAATGCAAACGGAATTGGCGAAAGGATACACCCCTGTTTTAGACCTATCTCTAAAGGCACACGTTTTGTTGTAATGTTTCCCAGGCTAAGTTCACTCTGTACGTCTTTGTATAATGCTTTCATAATTCCAACAAACTCGCCTCCTAAGCCCAGAGCCTCCAGCTTGCGCCACATACCCTTCCTCCATACTCTATCGTATGCCTTTTTGGATGTCTTTTTCTGTTTTCTTTTTTTTTTTTTGCTTTCGCGGATTCTATCATTAGGGATAGCGTGAAAATATGGTCAGTAACTTTCCTTCCCTTCCAGAAGCCATTCTGGATTTCTCCCAAAACACCCTTCTCTTCAATCACCTCCTCTAGTCTCCCATACAGGATTTTACAGAAAACTTTTCCAATGCTGCTACTGACAGAGGTCCCTCGATAGTTTTCCAAAACGTCTTTTTCCCCCTTTTTGTGAATAAATGTCACTTTGCTTTCTCTCCACTCCTTTAGGGCCTCTTGATTTTCTATGGCTAGGTTGAATAGGGCAGTTAAGCTTTCCACGAATTCCTCTCCCCCTTTTTTGATAACCTCGTTAGGAATTCCATCCACTCCTCCCGCTTTTCCATACCTTAATTTTGAGATCACCTTTCGCACCTCCTCCGTTTTAATTTCGCTGCACACGAAGTTCGATAGATTTTCCTCGACCTGATTCGGACACTCCGGTGGGTTCCCCATGCCCCATCGCTTATCGTTTACCTTTCCCCAGTGCTTGACTAGTTCTGATTCGACTTGATCTTGCTCGTCTGTAACTCTGTCATCTACTTTAATACTCCGTGGGTTACTTCCTTTGTTACGTTTATTCACCCATTTCCAAAATACGTTCGAACTCGACCCCCCCCCCCCCCCCCCTGTCGTTCTTATCGTCCTAATAAGTCACACTCTCCGATTATCGTTTTCAATCGTATTTACTTTAATTCGTGCTTGTTGGTATTCTTCCTTTGCTAGTGTGGCCTCGTTGCTTTCCGCCCCCTTAAGTTTTCTACTTATCATGTATGCAGCACATTTAGCTTTTCTACCCTTTATGGCCCTTTTCAGTTCTTCATTCACTCTGTACCCAAGTTCCCGTGTTGGCACCCTGATCTTTCCTACACTTTCCTTCCCTGCCTCCACTAGGCTCGCAACTATGGCGTCGGCCATCTTCTGGACACTGCTCCCCCCCCCCCCCCCCCCCCCCTGGGTACGGTTTCAAGCTTTGGTTTCAGTTTTTCATTGAACTTCGCTCAGTGGTTTCAGGTTTTCATTGGACTTCGCCCAGTGGAGTCATTATAACGATTTGACAAGCCATTGTGCCGAGTCCCAAATGTCGTTATAACGAACTGGCAAGTCACTATGAGTTGTTTAGTCATTATAATGGGGTGACATGTCATTTCAAAGAAGTATGAAGACATAATAACAAGCTGAAAAGTAGTTATATCGAGATAAGTCGTTATAACGAAGTATGCTTTTAAGTCATTATAAAGAATCATAAAAAAATAAATTATAAGGAGTTCCAAAAGTCGTTAAAACTACGAGTTGGTAAATCACAATCAGTTATGAAATAATTATAACAAGTTGTAAAGTTATTCCAACGAACTGTCATTTCATTATAAAGAGGAGACAAATCATTATAACGAGCGAAAGCGACCCGCAGGGTCGCTTGCTTCGCAAGCTATTAGGTAACACGTATGTACCGTTTGTATGAACTCAAAGCAAAACTCATCTCAAAGGCATCAGCTTCAAATTTTTTCAATGGAAGTGGTTCACAAGGACGCTGACATGTTTGCGCATGGTGGAAAGTGACATTCGCAATTGAAGAAATGATTTATTTGCGTAGGGAGTAGTTAACGAGATTAGACTTCATGAGAATGAATCTGGCTGATTAAACTTTTAGGGATTTTTCCCAAAGGAACCGGGGACAAATGAGGTTACATTTTTTCAAGGATACTCGGATATAGAACAAGTGATGGCTGTCCACCATTGCTTTCACCCTCATTGGGTCAAGGGGTCCTTAATATATTGGATGGGGGAGGGGGTGGTAGATGGGGGCTAATGGGTCACTGATTATGTCACGTGACGCCCATAGCAAGTAAAGCACACCCCCTAGCAACGGGCAAACTACAGAGCCAAATTTGATAAATGGACCCAACATGCATTGCAAACGAAAACAGACAGGTCAATGGTGTCGTCGCGTGACTTCCCTAGCCACCAGAGCGCCCCCTTAGCAACGGGCTAACTACTGGTCCGATTTTTACCAAATTCGGTATACGGACCCAAAATACATTACAAATAAAAACAGACATATCAATGTTGACGTCTCGTGATTTTCCTAGCAACCAGAGCGCGCCGTTAGCAACGGGCTAATTGCTAGACCGATTTTAACCAAATTCTGTACACGGACCCAGAATGCATTGCAAATGAAAACAGACAGATCAATGATGACGGCACGAGACTTCCCTAGCAACCAGAGCGCCCCCTTAGCTACGGGCTAACTACTGGGACGATTTTGACCAAATTCGGTATACGGACCCAAAATACACTGCAAATGAAAACAGATAGATTAAAGTTTACGTTTCGTGACTTCCCTAGCAACCAGAGTGCCCCCTTAGCAACGGGCTAACTACTAGGCCGATTTTGACCAAATTCTGTACACGGACCCAAAAGCATTGCAAATAAAAACAAACATATCAATGTTGACGTCTCGTGACTTCCCTAGCAACCAGAGCGCCCCCTTAGCAACGGGCTAACTACTGGGCCGATTTTGGCCAAATTCGGTATATGGGCCCAAAATGCATTGCAAATGAAAACAGACAGATCAAAGTTTACGTCTCGTGACTTCCCTAGCAACCAGAGTGCCCCCTTAGCAACGGGCTAACTACTGGAGCGATTTTGACCAAATTCGGTATACGGACCCAAAATGCATTGCAAATGAAAACAGATAGATCAATGTTGACGTCACGTGACTTCCTAGCAACCAGGGCGCCCCTTAGCAACGGGCTAACTACTGGGCCGATTTTGACCAAATTCGGTATACAGACCCAGAATGCATTGCAAATAAAAACAGACAGGTCAATATTGACGTCACGTGACGTCCCTAGCAACCAGAGCTCCCTCTTAGCAACGGGCTAACTACTGGGCCGATTTTGACCAAATTTGGTATTCGGACCCAAAATGCATTACAAATAAAAACAGGCAGGTCAATGTTGATGTCCTTTTTCCTCTTCCCTGACATGACCTAGAAGCACAGGATTGGCTGTTTCATAATTAATCTCAGAATTATCTGTTGTGATAACTACAAACAATACCGGTACGTCGGTATTTTTTCAGTGAAATTAATGGCTTATTGAAATTGGCACATAAAGCTCTAGGCCTATTTAATTCAAAGGACAAGTCTGTGCTGTCTTGTGAAGTGTGTATGTCTGTGCTGGCTTGTGTAGTTTGTGTGTCTGTTGGGCAAATCGCCCAGAAACCTGGTCCAAATCGTCCACAAACATGGTCCCAATCGTCCAATAGTCTGGTCCGAATCGGTCAGAAATATGGTCAGAATCGTCCATAGATCTGGGGCCGAAACATCCTGTATAAAAATCTGGTCCGAATCATGAAACTACATTTGTGATGCTCAGTCTTATTATTTTAAAGATGGTCTTTTTGGTAAAACTGCGTTGGCGTATTATCATCGTCCTTTTTTGCACAGCACTGCTGTATTTTCTTGTTGTGGCTACTAACAGTTGGAAATAGTAACAATAAATGCTACACGCTATTTGTGAAAAAAATAAAAATGAACGCAGCAATTTCCATAACTCCTCGGATAATTTCCGGAATACAACGACACCATAAATATATCTTCCAATCAAGGCAATGATAAAGTTATCTTTCAATCAGAGCACTGGAAAATAATATTTTCCAATCAAAACACAGATAAAAGTAGCTATCTCGAAATTTGGTTGGTCCCCTATTCTTTACCAGTAAATGTAGGCCTACAGCACTTTAGGTCTAATGCATCACTTTCGCTCGCTTTTAGGTTTGCCTAAATTTCATATTAATGAGGTGTGTAGTAGTTATGACTTATAAAGAGCTTTGATGTTGTTAAAATGAGTTGACGAATTGTTATACTAATATGGGAAATAATTATAACGAGTTGTGAAGTCGTTATAATGAGCTGGCAAGTTATTATAATAAGCTGTGATGTCGTTCTAGATAGTTGTTATGTCGTTATAACGAGATGTTAAGTTACAACGAGTTACAAATTTCAATATAACGAGTTGGCAAGTCATAATGAGGATTTGATATGTCGTTATAATGGTGTTGAAGTCGTTATAAGGAGCTGCAAAGTTTTGAAGTCATTATAACGACTTGGGAAGTGGTTATATCGAGTTGACAAGTCGTTATGACAAGTTGTGAAGTTGTTAGAATGCGTTCCTTATAAGGAGTTCATTAGTCATTGCAAAGAGTTATAATCTCATTATAACGAGTTTAAAAGTCATTATAATGAGTTCCGAATGTTGTTATACTAAGTTGTGAAGTCGTCGTAGTGTGTTGTTAAGTCATTACAACGTGTTGTGCTGTCGTTGGTACAATGAGTTGACAAGTTGTTTCACAGACTTGAGAAGTCATTCTAACGAATTGCAAAGTCGTTATGTGTCGAAAAGTTATTATAAAGAGTTGTGAGTTGTGAAGTCATTATAATGACTCATGGTGCCATTAGAATAAGATGATAAGTCATTATAATAAGTTTATAATGTAATTATAATGAGTCTACAAAGTCGTTATATTCAAACTTGTTATAACGAGTTTTGAAGTCTGTATACTGCACTGACAAGCCATGCGTCATAACTATAACGAGAGTAGTATGTCATGTGGTATTGAGGGAATATTTGGGGGACCCCGCATTGGGACCTCGGAAGGGAAGCAGTAGTATGTCATGTGGTTTTGAGGGAATATTTGGAGGACCCCGCAGGGGGACCTCGGAAGGGAAGCAGTAGTATGTCAGGGGCTTTTGAGGGAATATTTGGGGGACCCCGCAGGGGGACCTCGGAAGGGAAGCAGTAGTATGTCATGTGGTTTTGAGGGAATATTTGGGGGACCCCGCAGGGGGACCTCGGAAGGGAAGCAGTAGTATGTCATGTGGTTTTGAGGGAATATTTGGGGGACCCCGCAGGGGGACCTCGGAAGGGAAGCAGTAGTATGTCATGTGGTTTTGAGGGAATATTTGGGGGACCCCGCAGGGGGACCTCGGAAGGGAAGCAGTAGTATGTCATGTGGTTTTGAGGGAATATTTGGGGGACCCCGCAGGGGGACCTCGGAAGGGAAGCAGTAGTATGTCATGTGGTTTTGAGGGAATATTTGGGGGACCCCGCAGGGGGACCTCGGAAGGGAAGCAGTAGTATGTCAGGGGCTTCTGAGGGAATATTTGGGGGAACCCGCAAGGGGACCTCGGAAGGGAAGCAGTAGTATGTCATGTGGTTTTGAGGGAATATTTGGGGGACCCCGCAGGGGGACCTCGGAAGGGAAGCAGCAGTATGTCAGGGGCTTTTGAGGGAATATTTGGGGACCCCGGTACAGGGTCGTTGAAGGCAGTCAATAAGCTATCAAGCAGTTACTGATAAGTCATTGCTCGAATGACTAGAATCCCATCGAGCAAATGAGCTTTAGAGTAATTGCTCGATCGAGTGACTCGGCATATTGCTCGAACGACTCGAATCCCATCGAGCAAATGAGCCAACAAGCAATTGCTCGTTCGAGTGACTCCTCGAACGACTCTTAGACTCATTTCAGAAAAAAGGGATTCCATAGCCATAGGCGTTTTCGAAAAAAGGGATTCCACAAATGGGATTCCAAAAAGGGATTCCAAAAGTGGGATTCCGTCTTACCTCGAGTGACTCGCATATATTGCTCGAATGACTCGAATCCCATCGAGCAAATGAGCTAACGAGCAATTGCTCGTTCGAGTGACTCCTCGAACGACTCTTAGACTCATTTCAGAAAAATGGGATTCATAGCCCCAGCCGTTTTAGAAAAAGGGATTCCACAAATAAGATTCCACTAAAGGGATTCCATCAGAGGGATTCCGTTTTACTTCGAGTGACTTGCATATATTGCCCGAACGACTCGAATCCCATCGAGCAAATGAGCCAACGAGCAATTGCTCATTCGAGTGACTCCTCGAACGACTCTTAGACTCATTTCAGGAAAAAGGGATTCCATAACCACAGCCGTTTTCGAAAAAAGGATTCCACAAATGGGATTCCCAAAAGGGATTCCATAAGTGGGATTCTGTCTTACCTCGAGTGACTCGCATATATTGCTCGAACGACTCGAATCCCATCAAGCAAATGAGCTAACAAGCAATTGCTCATTCGAGTGACTCCTCGAACGACTCTTAGACTCATTTCAGAATAAAGGGATTCCATAGCCACAGCCGTTTTCGAAAAAGGGATTCCACAAATGGGATTCCACAAAAGGCATTCCATCAGTGGGATTCCGACTTACCTCGAGTGACTCGCATATATTGCTCGAACGACTCGAATCCCATCGAGCAAATGAGCTAACGAGCAATTGCTCGTTCGAGTGACTCCTCGAACGACTCTTAGACTCATTTCAGAAAAAGGGATTCCATAGCCACAGCCGTTTTCAAAAAAGGGATTCCACAAATGGGATTCCCCAAAAGGGATTCCATAAGTGGGATTCCGTCTTACCTCGAGTGACTCGCATATATTGCTCGAATGACTCGAATCCCATCGAGCAAATGAGCTAACGAGCAATTGCTCATTCGAGTGACTCCTCGAATGACTCTTAGACTCATTTCAGAAAAATGGGATTCATAGCCTCAGCCGTTTTCGAAAAAGGGATTCCACAAATGAGATTCCACAAAAGGGATTCCATCAGTGGGATTCCGTTTTACTTCGAGTGACTCGCATATATTGCTCGAACGACTCGAATCCCATCGAGCAAATGAGCCAACAAGCAATTGCTCATTCGAGTGACTCCTCGAACGACTCTTAGACTCATTTCAGGAAAAAGGGATTCCATAACCACAGCCGTTTTCGAAAAAGGGATTCCACAAATGGGATTCCCAAAAGGGTTTCCATAAGTGGGATTCTGTCTTACCTCGAGTGACTCGCATATATTGCTCGAACGACTCGAATCCCATCGAGCAAATGAGCCAACGAGCAATTGCTCGTTCAAGTGACTCCTCGAATGACTCTTAGACTCATTTCACAAAAAGGGATTCCAAAAAGGGATTCTTAAAAAGGGATTCCGTAAGTAGGGCTTTTTTAGTCGTATGAGGCCATGAAGGCTATGTGAAAGGTATGGCGGTCCTATTGCACTACATGCTGCAAAATATTCTTGAAGAATCCATATCACATATCGTCGGGTTTGTTTGGGTTTTTTTTTGGTGATTTGAGGACTGGTGGGAAGTAGTGGGGTCTGGTGGGGACTATTTGGGGTTGGTGGGGACTAGAGGCTAATTGTTGTAAAAACCTGTGGTTTCTACAACTGGATCTCCACATCTCCTTCTACTTCACTTCCCCTCTGGCTCTCTCTTCAACGGTCCCCCTGCGGGGTCCCCCAAATATTCCCTCAAAACCACATGACATACTACTACTGCTTCCCTTCCGAGGTCCCCCTGCGGGTTCCCCCAAATATTCCCTCAAACCACATGACATACTACTGCTTCCCTTCCGAGGTCCCCCTGCGGGGTCCCCCAAATATTCCCTCAAAAGCCCCTGACATACTACTGCTTCCCTTCCGAGGTCCCCCTGCGGGGTCCCCCAAATATTCCCTCAAAACCACATGACATACTACTGCTTCCCTTCCGAGGTCCCCCTGTGGGGTCCCCCAAATATTCCCTCAAAACCACATGACATACTACTGCTTCCCTTCCGAGGTCCCCCTGTGGGGTCCCCCAAATATTCCCTCAAAACCACAAGACATACTACTGCTTCCCTTCCGAGGTCCCCCTGCGGGGTTCCCCAAATATTCCCTCAAAACCACATGACATACTACTGCTGCCCTTCCGAGGTCCCCCAAATATTCCCTCAAAACCACATGACATACTACTGCTTCCCTTCCGAGGTCCCCCTGCGGGGTCCCCCAAATATTCCCTCAAAAGCCCCTGACATACTACTGCTTCCCTTCCGAGGTCCCCCTGCGGGGTCCCCCAAATATTCCCTCAAAACCACATGACATACTACTGCTTCCCTTCCGAGGTCTCCCTGCGGGGTCCCCGAAATATTCCCTCGAAACCACATGACATACTTCTGCTTCCCTTCCGAGGTCCCCCTGCGGGGTCCCCCAAATATTCCCTCAAAAGCCCCTGACATACTACTGCTTCCCTTCCGAGGTCCCCCTGCGGGGTCCCCCAAATATTCCCTCAAAACCACATGACATACTACTAACGAGTCATCAAGTGGTTATAACGAGCTGCCAATTCATTATAACGAGTTGTGAAGTTATTACAACAGATTGTACAGTCGTTAGAGCAAATTGATAAGTCGGTATAAAAAGTTTTTTCCTTGATTGACTAGTCATTATAACGATTTGAGTTCTGAGTTTTGAAGCCAATATAACGTACGCCCGTCGTGGACTGATCACTTTCATCGGATGGGTAATATTTCCACTGACGCAATAATATTAGATAAAAACACCAATTGCAGGAATAATCATCGAAAATTTAATTATTGAAGGGTACAAACCGGTGCTTAATTAATTAAAAAGTTTCCTGATGATGATTTTTCTTACCTGGTAAATGTCTGCGTCGACATCACTGCCTCTGCCTGTCAGGACAAAGCCAGTCTAAAAGGGAGGAGGCCCCCTCCCCCTACTTTCAAGTTCAAATATATGTATATATATTTCTTCTCTCTGTGTTGTAAGCACACATGTTTTAATTTGATAATTAGCCTTAGGCGATTCACAGTGGGATACTTCTCTGGCATATCACTAGTCAGCATAAAATGTGTCCATGCTATCTAAAGTCAATTAATATCGAAGTGACCGACACTTTCAATCGTTACGGCTATCAAGTATATTATTTCTCGGGACACGCTTGATAGCAAATGCATTGACGCGAGGTGATTTTATTTTCAGAGATGTCGTGTGCCAGGTTTAGGCATCTTGACATATTGCTATCTGACCATCACAGGACGAGCTATAAAGTGTGGGGAACACAAGCCATTTCAGGGAGACTTGGGTTCCGACCGTTCCGGAGAGAGACTTGGGTTCCGACCGTTCAGGAGAGAGACTTGGGTTCCGACCGTTTAGGAGTGAGACGCCACATAGGGTCTCGTGCAAGTGGAATTGCTGGGAAATCCACGAAGCTCCGTCATACGCCACTAATATCAGATTAGGTGGACGTAGGAGGGCTACAAGCCCGAATTTATTGAGTAGATTACGAACCCAAGTAACGGCTAAATTTAGATGCCATTAGCGAGGATCGACTCGCACCTGTCTCAAAGTGTAGGCTATTGTATTGTGGTATTAACCTTTAGGAACGCAGTGGTTGGTCGCCTAGTAGCCCGTTTAGTATCAGAGTGCTGTGAATATCGATTCAGGGTCGACAATGACAATTCGCGGAAGCTCGGAAGCGCATATTGAAGTGTGTATTTCTAAGGACAGGAAACATTCAAGGAGAGTTCCATCCACATGTATAAGGTATGTGACGTAGACTTGCTAAACTAGCCGACAGAGTGGATAAACTGAATCCAAATCAGAACTGTGTTGCCACAAGGTAACTAACATTGCTAGTCGGATCCCCCGACAGTTCGAGCTGCAAACGCGCACAGGCGCAAAAGATTAAGACTCGGTGTTCTAAGCTCCTGTTGCGAGCCCGCGACAGAGGCATTTTGAGAGTGTACTTTAGCGCCAATAAAGGGCTATAGATAAACTGAATTTGATGAAAAACTAATATGACAATACGCAAGGCGTAAGAAGTAACCCCATAGTAACCAAGGTTTAGAAGTGTTGATTTACTGATGTCATTGACATATATCAGAAAGAAAAGTGGCCCCAGGATTGAGCCCTGGGGAACTCCACATGATATATTTTCAAAAGTCGATGAACACTCTTTATACTGTACATACTGTTTTCGACCTGACAAATAACTTCTAAACCATGAATTAGGTACCCCCCTTATTCCATAGTATTCGAGTTTATGTAAGAGTATAGAATGGTCTATAGTATCAAAAGCTTTGGAAAAGTCAAGGAAAACTGATAAAGTTCGGTCCTTTGTAGGCTTGTCATTGTTCAGGGCAACGTTGTGGATGAGTTGTAATATAGCATGTATTGTAGAATGTTTTTTTCTGAATCCAAACTGAAACTAATATAAACTATCATGAGCCGATAAAAAATTTAACAGGCGATTATACATTATCTTTTCCATAACTTTTGAGAATGCTGGAAGTATGCTGATTGGCCTGTAGTTGTTAAAAATACTGGAATCTCCCCCTTTGTGGATAGGAATCACCTTCGCTATTTTTAGTCCGTCGGGTATTAGACCAGATGAAAATGTAAGATTTATTATGTGTGTTAGAGGTCCAGCTATCTCTGATAGAGTTTCTTTAAGTAACTTTGTAGATATATTAGTGCAATCTTTACTTGTTTTAGTACGGAAATTCTTTACTGTTAAGATAACTTCCTGTAGATCAGTTGGATAGGCGGAAAAGGACGACGAATTGTTAATATTATTATTATTATTATTATTATTATTATTATTATTATTATTATTATTATTATTATTATTATTATTATTATTATTATTATTATTATTGTTGTTGTTGTTATTCTCGCCGTGAGAATTATTGTCACTGTTGTTGTTGTTAGTTAGGTTGGTGTTGTTAGTGTTATTATCCTTCAAGAAGTTCATAAAGTGTTTGGTTGAGGGGGGTATCAGTTCACTAGTGACTTTACCGATGTTGGAGAAGAATGAATTAAATTTATTTGCGATTGATTTGTTATCGGTTAACTGGTTATCGCCGTCAATGAAAGATGATGGTGCACAAGGTACACGTTTTGGGTTGTTAATAGCACGCTTAATAATCTCCCATGTTTTTTTCATGTCGTATATAGTCTGTGTTAAAGCTGTATTATAGTAATTGACTTTACATGTTCTTTTTAGCTTATTAAACTCTCAACAGTAGGATTTATATATTCTGACATTGTCGTCTGTCGGAGACCGGAGTTTCTTCATGTACAATTTGTGTTTCTGGAATGATGAATTTAGAAGTCCTGTTGTCATCCAGGGCTCTCTCCTAATTTTTTTCTTGCTAGTGTTAATGATTATTAAGGGGAACGCTTCTTCAAACGCTCTTTGATAGATGGTCTGAAGATTCGAATATGCAACAATGGGCGATGTTTCATTTACCACGCTTGAAAAATCGGAGGCTGAAAGCAATCTTTTAAAGTGATTAACATTTACAGTTTTGAAGGACCTTATTGGATGGAGGGAGGGGGGGGGGCAATGTGGAACTGGGTAACATCCTATTTTCATCGAGCAGAAAAGTAGCAAAGTGATCGCTTATGTCTGTAATTATAATCCCCGATCGTAATACTTTCCCAGTAGTATTGCATAAAATGTGATCTATGAGCGTGGCCGAATGGTCTGTTACTCTCGTCGGTTTTGTGATTACCGGGAGAAATCCTACACTGAATACACAATTTACGTACTGGTTAGTTTTGGGGTGGTTATGGAAGTTCAATAAATCAAGGTTAAAGTCACCCATCAGGTAAGTTGATTTATGTTCGTTGTTAATCTTACCAAGTAAATCGGATAAGTTATTCAAAAAGGAATCTATATCTGCTTTCGGCGCTGTGTTCGGCCGATAAATTACACCAACCAAGATTTTTTTATTTAACTGGAGTTCAATGAAAACGGATTCGAAGACATGTGGGATAAAAATTGATAGGTCACTGCGAATGTTGAACGGTAATGTTTCCTTTATGAATAAGCCTACACCGCCCCTCCCGTCGTCATTACCAGGTCGTGTTCGTGCAAATAATGGGTGGTATCCCTCTAATTTGAATGAGATGTTTTCATTGACGGTAAAAGTTTCTGTCAGGCTTATTATGTCAAACTGATTGGAGTCACTTTGTAGGTTGAACAAGAGATCCTTTAGAGGTTCCCAATGTGCATTTAAACTGCGACAGTTTAAATTAAAGAGTAAGAAGGTTTTATGCTTTAATGTAGCGATCGCCTTAAAGCCTTGTGGTGTGTAATAATTACAATTGTGGGCAGTTATGTTGAAGGGTGAATCAGACTCATATTCGGGGTCACTCGCGGTATGTTCATTGAGAAGCTTTGAGAAGTTATACATATTTTGACTCTGGATCTCATTTAGTGTGAGTTTGTTAGCCATGGGTAATAGTAATTGAAGAGATATCTAGAATGTGCAAGAACATAAGTATAATCCATGTTTTAGAACTCATAAACTGTACGTTGCAAGCCGAGTATAATTTCAGTTGCGAGAAAAGAGATATTACAGAGATGTGAAGAAAGATAAGTGAGAAAGAAAAAAGTAATATAAAGTGTGTAAGGACAATATACATCGGTCAGGAAATCCTGTGAGAGGGTAATAGATCATAAATCATGACTGTATAACCAGTTTCGCTCAGGTTTCGACTAGGGTATGTCGGTAAGAGCGTATGAGGTAATGTACAATACATGGGACTCGTGGGCATCGATCCAGACTAGGAATCACAACTAAGAAGAACAATAGGCTGGACGGCTTCGGTTGAAATACTATCGATATGTGTAAATATGCACAACAAATATATATATCTATATACACATGTAAGTTAAAGGTTATATACAACACCGAGAAGTCAAGTGGCAACGTAGATCTACTCTATTCTATTACAAATTATTGGAAACTGAGGAGAGGACAAATGATGATGTAGTTATGTGCAAGTAGATTTGCTCTGTCATAAATTGTTGAGGATTACTCATAAGCACTCTCCAACAGTTCATAACAAAACAATCTATTTGCACAGAATTCAAGCTTGCAAAAGAAAAAAAAAAGAAAAAAATCTACCACGCTGAGGAAAGGACAAATGACAATGTTCTTATCTTCAAATAGATCTGCTCCACCATAAGTCATTGGAAACTATCCGTAGGCGATAGTGTAGTTATGTGCCAACATATATGTGCTACCATAAATTATCCGGGTCTACCCATAGACACTCCCCACCAATTCACAACAGGACAGTCATTTTAAGCACTCTTCATGCACTCTCTCAAATTCAGAGTTCCAAAAAGTTACCACTCTGAGGAAAGGACAAATGACAATGTACTTATATGCAATTGGATCTACTCCATCATAAACCGTTGGGAACAACTCATAGACGTTCCCCAGCAATTTATAATAAAGTAATCCTTTCAAACAAATTCAGACTTCCAAGAAATAATCTACCACGCTGAGAAAAAGGACAAGTGCAATGCAGCTGTGTACAAATAGACCTGTTCTATCATAACTTAGTGGAGACAACCTACAAGCACTCCCCACCAGTTCATAACAAAACAGTCCTTCAGGACAAATTCAAACTATTAAGAAATAACCTGCCACGCTGAAGGACGGTCGAATATCAATGTACTTATGTCTAAGTAAATCTGTTCGGTTATAAATTGTTGGAGAGTACCCGTAGGCACTCTCCAACAATTCATAACAAAACAATCCTTGAGAACAAAATTCAGACTTCCAAAGAAATAATCTACCACGCTGTGGGAAGGACAAGTACAATTAGATATGTTCTGTTACAAACCATCGAGGACTACCCATGGGCACTCTCTCCAATTCGGAGTTCCAAAATTGTACTTATTTGCAGATGGATCTACTCCATCATAAATTGTTGGAGACAACCCATAGGCGTTCCCCAACAATTCATAATAAAGCAATCCTTTCAAACAAATTCAGACTTCCAAGAAATAATCTACCGCGCCGAGAAAAGGACAAGTGGCAATGTAGCTATGTACAAATAGACCTGTTCTATCATAACTCAGAGGAGACAACCACCATGCATCCCCAGCAGTTTATAACAAGACAGTCCTTCAGAACAAATTCAAACTTTCAAAGAAATAGTAATCTGCCACGCAGAAGGACGGACGAATGACAATGTAATTATGTTCAAATAAATCTGCTCGGTTATAATTTGAGGGAGAGTACCCATAGGCACTCTCCGACAATTCACAACAAAACAATACTTTTGAACCCAATTCAGACTTCCAAAAACATTATCTACCACTTTGAGGAAAGGACAAGTCACAATGTACTTGTATGCATATAGATCTGCTCCATCATAAATTGTCGGTGTTCTCCATCATTTCATAATAAAGTAATCCTTTCGAGCAAATTCAGACTTCCAAGAAATAATCTACCATAGCCATGTACAAATAGACCTGTTCAATCATAACTTATAGGTGTTCTTCATCAGTTCTTAATAAAGCAATCCTTTCGAGCAAATTCAGACTTCCAAGAAATAATCTGCCATAGCCATGTACAAATAGACCTGTTCAATCATAACTTATAGGTGCTCTCCATCAACTCATAATAAAGCAATCCTTTCGAGCAAATTCAGACTTCCAAGAAATAATCTACCATAGCCATGTACAAATAGACCTGTTCAATCATAACTTATAGGTGCTCTCCATCAAATCATAATAAAGCAATCCTTTCGAGCAAATTCAGACTTCCAGGAAATAATCTAGCACACTGGGAAAAGGACAAGTGGCAATGTAGCTATATACAAATAGACCTGATCTATCATAACTTAATGAAGAAAAAATAGACCACCACACTTAGAGGGACAGACTTCCAAGACAATGGAGCAGATCTATTTGTAGTTATGTACAAATAGATCTGCTCCATTATGAACCGTTGGAAATAATCTGCCACGACCAGAAAAGGACAAATGACAGTGTAGTTGTGTTCAAATAGATCCGTCCCGTCATAAGTTATTGGAGACTACCCTTTGCCACTCTCCAACAATTCATAACAAAACAATCCCTTTGAATAAAATTCCAAAATATAGTCCACCACGCTGGAAAAGGACAAATGACAGGATACTTCTGTGCGAATAGATCTGCTCCATCCAAAGTTGTTGTAGAGGGCTGTCCGTAGATCTGTTCTGTCACAAACCATCGAGGACTACCAATAGGCACTCTCTCAAATTCGGAGTTCCCAAATTACCACGCTGAGGAAAGGACAAATGACAATGTTCATTCGAAAAAAATATGGTCGCATCATTTTAAATTGGGCATTCAAATATCTTTTGTCAAGTATAGCCCTTCAGACAACCTTTTGTCATGCAACAAATAAGAGTTAAAAACTAACAGAAAGGGAAGTGCTGGTCACATGTACATATTTCTCAGGGAATTCAAAACACACCAATAGTCAAACGATTTTTTAGGTTCTAAAAGTCCCCAAATCACCCTCTTTCTTTATCTGGAACATTCAACATTAAAGCAAGATGTCAGCAGAATTCTTCAAATGTTTATTGGAACAATATATTTTCCCAAGACAGCTCAGTTTTGGGGATTACATAATTTCCGAGTTGAACTTATCGAGGCAGGTAAATCTAATTAAAATATTTCCAACAGTTATACATATGAGCAAACCCAACCCTACCAAAGATACATTTACCTCTTTCATGTGATGAAACACTCATTTCTGCAATAGAATTTGACTTTTGGCCTGTGCCAAGTCAAAAGCACGGGAAATTTGTTCTTTTGAAGAGAACTGTCCAATTTGTGTCAAATGGGCTTAAAAACTGGTATTGCCTCCGACAGAATTCCTACTCTGTTACATAATGAGTAATTTGGGAGGGATAAGTATTCACAGCTTTCTTTGAAAACTACCCAAATCCCAAAACAGAACTAAAATCTGCATCACCACACAAAACCTTTTGACAAAATTTATTTCAATTACCCACACGGCAAGATAAATAGTGCCCCACCCCCATGAAACATTTAACAATGTGTCATTTTTGTTTCAAAATTGGGGTTGTGCAGGGTTTATAATTAATTCCTCAAATTTTGGTGAATCCATTTGGATTCTTGCGAAAATCGTTGCGAGAATTCAGACCTGCTATGGGCCAGGATCCCATGAGGCCAGTATGGTTGAACCCCTGTAGTATACAGATAATACATGTTAACCCTTTACCCATTACAGCTTTTTATTTTTTAAAACACCAACTACCGGTACTCATTTAAAAAAAACAAAACAAAAGCACCCCCTCCCCCACCCGCCTTAATCGCTCACCTGACAAAGTGGTACAGAGAAGTATTTTGGGTGAGTTAGTCTCGATATGCCGGCAGCCAACAATTAATTAGCAGTCAGTCGGGGTAAAGATTGAGTTATAGTCAATATCAATAATGATGTAAAACTCTGATGTGAAATTCTTTTCGCAGTTTCGCTGATCACTGGTCGTGATTGAACCCTCATTAACTGTAACAACAAGAGAACATTTCAAGTAATATAATTATGTTGTACTTCAACAGTTTGGAAAATAAAAATCACAGTAATGATATGTATATGCCCTCTTTGTGGATATCTCCATCATTTGAATCAGTCTTACTCTCAGAATTATCAAAATGGCAAATGCTCAAGGGGCCTGGGATGAGGAGCCTGTGCAAGAAGATCGTCCAGTTGACCCACGTCTAACAAAGTTTACAGACTATGTTACCATGTATTGGGTAGTATTGGCCCCATCCAAACATATTTAGCTCGATCCAATTTATCATAAAGGAACAGGCATATCAAGAAGCAACAATATTACAAATAAGTAATGGTGGAAACGTGGCACCCAGAAAAAGGAAGTACTGGGTCGTCGATAATGCTATAAGACATTATAAACGTGTGTGTCAAGGGGAGAAATGGACAGGTTAGAATATTTTGACTTCAAAATGTTCGGGCGGCCAGGGCCACTGAGAAAACTGCATTTCGTGTGGTTCATTGTAATATGCTCTGTGTTTCACAATATTTTGAATTGTTTTCTTAATTATTGCATTGTATTACTGTGTTATGTTACTTTATTTAAAAAATAAGAATATCTGTATGCGAAAATATGTGATAAATAGTTTTATATATATTGTATGATGTATGAGTAGTAGGCGAGGGGGTTTTCCACCCCCGTTTGGGAGACCTAGGCTGGGGGACCTAGGTAGTGACGTCATACCGCAATGTATTATGGGTATCACGTGGTTGTTATGGTAACCCATGTGGGCGGCCATGTTGTGACGTCATTGTCATGGTGATGGGTGATGTGAGTGCGCATGCGCAGCTCGTGTTGTTAGGGTGATACGTGTTTCCGTCGTCCATTTTGTATGTCGGCGGCCGCCATCTTTGTTTCTATGGTGGCACGTGGTTGCTATGTTACCCAATAGCTTCTTATAGGGCTAAGAGGTCTGTAACAGGTATGTTCGATTGACTGGGAGTATTTTCTGGAACGACTTCCCTGTATAATTACCGAAATAAACCCGACAATCCCTCCAAATCTCCAAAAACTACTTTATTTGATATGGATTCCCCGCAGAATCCTGCTTTAACCGAAATGGACTTGTTTAGAGCAGCACGTAGTGCTATAGATTTTTTAAAAGGTCGTGTTCGATTGAATGGGAGTATTTTTGGAAGGACTTCCGAAGATAATTACCCAAATAAAACCGAGAAGTTTTACTATTTCGAATTCTTTCAGAATTCTCTGCTTCTATCTACATATGCAACAGTTTTCGTCTATCTGGCCATGTTTCTTTGTTCTAGAGTAGACTCCAGTAGCGTAGAAGAGCCTATTAGTTGGAACAGGTTTGCTTATTATTACTATATTTAGCTATTCTGGTCTATTCTTGTTAGTTCTGACCCTATTCCAAATACTCTTGTTGTTTCATTTATCTAGATCATTTATATAAATTATAACTAACCAATCAGATTGCTTGATTTCCCATAACCTGTCCTTAATCGTATAGAGTTATCTCCCCTTATTAAAACGAAGTCGTATCCGTTTCTCATCACCTGGACCATATTCCCAGGCACCCCTTTTTGGAAAACATATGGCCTTCGGCACCCCTTTTTGTCATATGTGCTTATGTGAAAAGGCACAATGTGACACAATGTGCCCTAGCACATAGGCACATGCTTTATGTGCCGATATGTGCTTATATGTGAAAAGGCACAATGTGCCCTAGCACATAGGCATATACTGGTATTTGAGGATACCTATGGCCTGGTATTGTATTATTTGAGGATACCTTCATAGGATACCTTCTGGAGAACCCCTTTTTGTCATATGTGCTTATGGGAAAAGGCACAATGTGACACAATGTGCCCTAGCACATAGGCACATGCGGGTATTTGAGGATACCTATGACCTGGTATTGTATTATTTGAGGATACCTATCGAGGATACTTACTGAAGAATCCCTTTTTTGTCTTATGTGCTTATGTGAAAAGGCACAATGGGACACAATGTGCCCTAACACATAGGCACATACGGGTATTTGAGGATACCTATTGCCTGGTATTGTTTTATTCGAGGATACCTACTAGAGAATCCCTTTTTTGTAATATGTGCTTATGTGAAAAAGCACAATGTGCCCTAGCACAAACATGCACATACTGGCACATTTTACATGTGCTATTTGCACATACTGGCACATTTTACATGTGCTATTTGCACATACTGGCGCATTTTACATGTGCTATTTGCAAATTGTGTGCAAGTGCACAATGTGCGCACAAAACATGCGGCACATAGGCACATATGGGTATTTGAGGATACCTATGGCCTGGTATTGTATTATTTGAGGATACCTTCATAGGATACCTTCTGGAGAACCCCTTTTTGTCATATGTGCTTATGTGAAAAGGCACAATGTGACACAATGTGCCCTAGCACACAGGCACATGCGGGTATTTGAGGATACCTATGACCTGGTATTGTATTATTTGAGGATACCTTTGTAGGATACATTCTGGAGAACCCCTTTTTTTGTCATATGTGCTTATGTGAAAAGGCACAATGAGACACAATAGGTATCCTCAAATACCCGTATGTGCCTATGTGTTAGGGCACATTGTGTCCCATTGTGCATTTTCACATAAGCACATAAGACAAAAAAGGGTTTCTCCAGTAGGTATCCTCGATAGGTATCCTCAAATAATACAATACCAGGTCATAGGTATCCTCAAATACCCGCATGTGCCTATGTGCTAGGGCACATTGTGTCACATTGTGCCTTTTCCCATAAGCACATATGACAAAAAGGGGTTCTCCAGAAGGTATCCTATGAAGGTATCCTCAAATAATACAATACCAGGCCATAGGTATCCTCAAATACCCGTATATGCCTATGTGCTAGGGGCACATTGTGCCTTTTCACATATACGCACATATCGGCACATAAAGCATGTGCCTATGTGCTAGGGCACATTGTGTCACATTGTGCCTTTTCACATAAGCACATATGACAAAAAGGGGTGCCGAAGGCCATATGTTTTCCAAAAAGGGGTACCTGGGAATATGGTCCAGGTGATGAGAAACGGATACGACTTCGTTTTAATAAGGGGAGATAACTCTATACGATTAAGGACAGGTTATGGGAAATCAAGCAATCTGATTGGTTAGTTATAATTTATATAAATGATCTAGATAAATGAAACAACAAGAGTACTTGGAATAAAGTCAGAACTAACAAGAATAGACCAGAATAGCTAAATATGGTAATAATAAGCAAACCTGTTCCAACTAATAGGCTCTTCTACGCTACTGGAGTCTACTCTAGAACAAAGAAACATGGCCAGATAGACGAAAACTGTTGCATATGTAGATAGAAGCAGAGAATTCTGAAAGAATTCGAAATAGTAAAACTTCTCGGGTTTATTTGGGTAATTATCTTCGGAAGTCCTTCCAAAAATACTCCCATTCAATAGAATACGACCTTTTAAAAAATCTATAGCACTACGTGCTACTCTAAACAAGTCCATTTCGGTTAAAAACAGGATTCTGCGGGGAATCCATATCAAATAAAGTAGTTTTTTGAGATTTGGAGGGATTGTCGGGTTTATTTGGGTAATTATACAGGGAAGTCGTTCCAGAAAATACTCCCAGTCAATCGAACATACCTGTTACAGACCTCTTAGCCCTATAAGAAGCCTTTGGGTAACATAGCAACCACGTGCCACCATAGAAACAAAGATGGCGGCCGCCGACATACAAAATGGACGACGGAAACACGTATCACCCTAACAAGACGAGCTGCGCATGCGCACTCACATCACCCTTCACCATGACAATGACGTCACAACATGGCCGCCCACATGGGTTACCATAACAACCACGTGATACCCATAATACATTGCGGTATGACGTCACTTCCTAGGTCCCCCAGCCTAGGTCCCCCAAATGGGGGTCGAAAACCCCCTCGCCTACTACTTGTATGCGAAAAATATGCGAAAAATATGTGAAAAATATTGTTAAATATATTGTATGGTATATGCGAAATGAGATAATAACTAGAGTGATGTCACGCATGCAGCCCGACTGTCCTAGCAATGGCAATGCTTAGACACAAAATAGTCGGAGTCATTTTTTGTTAACCGATTACCCAACGAATCTGCCATATCTGCACTCGTGATATACACAATTTGCTATTCAAATTTTATTTTTTCATTTCTCCACTCCAAAACATACCTCATGACCTATTAATGGAACAAGCTTGATGAGCTTGTTCCAATAAGGACTAATAAGTCATGGTTAGAACAGTGCCGCCGAGAGAAAATACGGGCCCCGGGGGGGGGGGGGATCAATTAGATGTTACCATCTGGGACCCCTTGTTTCAAACCCAACTTACCAAGGACGCATGAAAATATTTACCCTTCCCCGACCGATATCTATTATGACTCAATTGCCTCTCAAAGACTAGATTGGGTTACAGTAAATTATGTGTGTCCAGTTCTCAGAACTGACCAGGAGTATAGAAGCGGGACGTCTATGTAACCGAATTACAGAATAACATATTGTGGGCGGATCGAATATATGGAGCCCAAATATTAACCCCGAAACTTGAATTGAACAAACTTGAATCTGACCCCCTAGAGATGTTGTATACCAAATATGAAAGCATTCCGACTGGTGGATCTGAAGAAAGAGATTTTCAAGAAATTTCCTTATATCGCAAGAAATTTCCTCATATCGCACTAAGTAAAAATTTGGGCTACCATAGCGAGCCCAATTATATACCTAGGGATCTGATATGAACAAACTTGAATCTGACTCCATAGAGATGTTGCATACCAAGTATGATAGCATTCTGACTGGTGGATCTGAAGAATATGACTTTTTAAAATTATTCCCCATATTGAACAAAGTTAAAATTTGGGCTTCCGTAGGAAGCCCAAATGTTAACCTAGGGACTTGGTTTGAACAATCTTGAGTCTGACCCTCATAACAATGATGTATACCAAACATTAAAAGATTCTGACTGGTGGTTCTGAAGAAGAAGATTTTTAAAGAATATTCCCATTATTTCCCTTTGTTAAAAATGCGGGCGCCTGTATTGAGCGCAAATATGAACCAATGGGCTCTATTTTAACAAACTTGTATCTGACCCCCCCCCCCCCCCCCCCCTCCCTAATAATGTTGTATACCGAATATCAAGAGATTCTGATGATTGGTTCTGGAAAAAGATTTTGAAAACTTTTTGCAAATATGTTGACTCAGCATTTTTTCGATGCCCATTACAGAACACCCTAACATTACCGATGGCAATTTTTTTCCCCATTCAATTCTACTGGTCCTAAGGATACTTCATACCAAATAACAGCTCTTTGTTCCGTGTGCATTGGGAAATATGGGCGTTCGAATATATTTCACTTTTAGCTCCCAGGGATCCCATAGGGATGAGGAATTTTTTTTTTTTTTGCATGAGTCAAGTACTTATGACCCAATAATACCACATACCAAATTTGGTTCAAGCTGGACCATCGCTTCAGAATATAGAAATTTTGCGCGGGTTAAAAATCTTACCCCTCCCATTACAAAGCCAAATATTGCTTCATGAACTTTGTTTGAACAAACTTGATTCTACACCTCAAAAGGAAGATTTTTAAAATATTTTGGAGCATTTTTTCCCACTCCCTCCCTATGGGGTTGGGCATGTTGAGTTGAACAAAAATGCAATGCCCCTTTGGGCCCATCACACACACAAACTTTCACTTGAATTGGCCCAGTGGCTTTGGAGGAGAAGACCAAAACATGGTGCTTACGGACGAGGGACGCCGGATGGACAATGGACGGAGAGTGTTGAGATTAGTTCAGCTTCACTTGGTCAAGGTGAGCTAAAAAAAGTTCTGTATGTAGTGACAGTAAAATGTTCAAAATTCATTTTGAAGGAAAGGAAAAAATAATGCCCAAGACTGGGTGGGGGCTGGGCAGGGCAATAATTCATTGGATAATTGCAGTCATCAAACTTGACCTAGAGACATGTACTGAAATTAATTGAAATCCGTTGACTTTTGTTTAAGTTATGGCATAAAGAAAGTTCGGACTGATGGAGGGACGACGGATGGACTGACAGACAGACGGCGCGAGCTCTATGCTATATCTCTCTCTTGTGGGAGGGCATAAAAAGTAACAAAGTATATGGTAGAAGCCTAATTTGAAATTTAGAGAAACTAAGTTCGAAAACTGTTGTTAAAATGGTTAAACTAATGCCAATATTATTTGAAACCACTGTGTACAGCTTCAGTAGACCTTGCCCGAAATGAAAAAAAAAGAAATGATGTTGTAACAGAGTGTTTGGAGAATGAAAGGTAGAACCTTGAAAAGCAGAACTTTAATCCGAAATTTTAAGCTGGGATTACGAAGTAAAACTGATTGGCAAAAAAGGGTTAAATATTTCCTCAAACCGATAAAAGAAATCATTGATGTAAATGGAATCATTAAGTTGTATTGACCATGCAAGAATTAGAGTAAGAAAGTATATGGCAAAGTCAAATTTCAAATAGAAAGAAAGTAAGTCTGAAAACATGTTTGAAAGGGGTTAAAATCATGCGATATTAATGAAAATAACTGTAGAAATGTTTAGTAGATAGTAGACATTGACCCAAATAAGAAACAGTGACATTCCACTTAACAGTTTGAAGAATTAAAGGTGTAATTTTAAAACACCCCCCCCCCCCACCAAAAAAACCCAACTTTAACCAAAAACTTTAACCTGGAAGTTGTAAGTTAAATTGCCATACATAAAAGGGTTAAATATTTTCCAAAATAACATGAAACACAGAGAAAAAAAAAACATAATGAGATTGATACAATCAATAGTAATATTAATTTGGAAGAAAAAAAAACACCCAAAACTTTAAGGTTGACTAAAAAACTTTGACCACAAACTTTAACAAAAACTCCAAATGTTAACAGACGGACAGACAAAAGTCATGACTAAACAGGAAAAAAAACAAACCCATTTGAACCTTCAGTAAAAAACTTTAACCTCAAACTTTAACCAAAACTCTAAATGTTAACAGACGGACAGACAGACGGACAGACGGACAAAAGTCATGACTATAGCACTCACTGTAAACAGTCAGGCTAAAAATGAAAAATATACAGCTGCTGTAGTTATAATTTCCTCCAGCAAGTCGGAAAAATGAGATACAGACTATAAGCGGTAATCCCTTGATCATCCAGATTATTCACACCTACTGACCATACCGCTGGAAACAATAAGTGCCGGCATATCGAGATGACCCCATTTGGGTCACATTCAGTTAGTCATGGTTCATGAACACTACATAGGAATGATGTTATGAAATTATTCATAACTCTAGTGTCCATGTCAGATGATTATTAGCATAGGTCTTCCTGATTGCTTCCAATTCTGTCAGCTGCAGACAGAAAAGTACTGCCAAACTTCCAAGGGTTGTTGTATTACTGCAGCTTGAAAGGAAAATTTTATGGAAAAACTCTAAGGAATGGATTTGAACATTAATCAACAACCTTGAACCTAATCCACCTCTGCCCAAATATTAAGCCAGGGACTCAAAATGAACAAACTCAAATCTTACCTCCCCCCCCCTCCCCTGCGATACCAAATATGTTGCTAACCTCCACCAAATATTAAAGCATTCTAACTGGTGGGTCTGAAGAAAAAGATTTTTTAAGAAATTTTCTCATGTTGCACTGAGTTAATTTGAGCTCCCATAACGCGCCCAAATATTAACCCATTACTTGGCTTAAACAAATATGAATCTGACTCCCCTTAGAGATGCTGTATGTCAAATATGAAAGGATTCTGACTGGTGGATCTGAAGAAAAAGATTATTGACGAAATTTCCTCGTACTGCACAAAGTTAAACTTTGGGCTTCAATAGACAGACCAAATATTAACCCAGAGACCCGATTCAAACAAACTTCAATCTACCCCCCCCCCCCCCCCCCCCAACTAGAGATGTTGTATTCCAAATATGAAAGCATTCTGACTGGTGGATCTGAAGGAGGTTTTCAAAGATATTTCCCTCATATTGCACTGTTGATATTTGGGTGCCCATGGGGAGCCAAAATAATGACTCAGGGACACGATTTGAACAAACTTGAATCTGCCTGCCCCCCCCCCCCCCCCCCTCTCCCCCTTCCCTAGAGATGCTGTATACCAAGTATCAAAATATTCTTATATATGGTTCTGGGGATTTTTTTTAATTTTGGAAAACAATTTATGGGTGCTATCAGCGAAATGCCCCTTTTGGGGACCCCTGTGGGGTGGCAACTTTATTTGAACAAACTGGAATACAGATATGATAAGAAGAAACATGAATATCAAATTTGGTTCAATTCGGCCCAGTTGTTTATGAGGAGTGGTGGATAATGTAAAGTTCACGCCAGACCGATGGACAGATGGTCGACAGACAGAAAGTCATCACCAAAGCACCCCCCTGGCTTTCAGGCAGGTTATCTAAAAATAAACAACATTCATCAAGCTTAATAATTATGGATGTTATTGGACCGGTTCCAATGACAGCCATATTTGTACAAATTTAATTGCCAGTGTCACAATAATTCAGGTCATGTTAGTGTTGTATTGGTTAATTTGCTGCCTTTGTGTTGGTTAAAGGGTTAAACTGACTCAGTTCTTTTCATGTGAATCCTAGCAGCAGTGTTACGAGAATCTACATGGTTTCTCACTGGTTTTGTTGCACGGATCTCTAAGTGAATCGATTCTCAGATTCTCGTCAAAATATAAGCCCTGGCTGAGGCAATATAATTCACCAATATCAATAGAAAGTGCCATTTTATCTCAACAAATGTCAAATATCTTTTACCTAGTGATGGGGTGAAATATAGCCCTGGAAGTGCCCCCCCCCCCCCCCCCCCCCCCCCCCCACCGACAGTCCTTAGTATGCTTTTTCCCATAAAAGAACTATATTAATTTTTAAATAAATTGATGTTGACGCATATTGAATTTCCCATTGTTATTTAATCACATTCTGGCTTCTGAAGACATTTCACATTGTGTTTGATGAATATTTTGCAATCTTTGTAAGAAAAAGCCTCAGTTTTCTCAGTTAAGGCACTTTGAGTTATAAAACAGTGATTTTTTTCCAACAGAATGACCAGCACCTGCTACTGTGGTGTCTCATGACACTGTTAAAATTCCTAAAATCATCAAATATTGATTCTGTAGTGCTGTGCTTGTGCTGCAAATATCCACAAGAGCACTTTCACAACTTTGGTTTTAATCTCCACATGCACATACTCTGTCAAAAGGAGTGAAATTGTAGAAAATATGTTCCCAAAGAGGACAAATTAGTTACAGTACAGTCGCTATGGAGGGGTTGTAATACACGCGTGGGCAGTGATGTCCACTCATGCGTTTACAAGGCAATAAAAATCATCATCCACAATATTTTAATTAATGAAGCACCGGGTTGTACCTGGTGCTGCATTATTTATCTTTTTGATGATTATTCCTATAGTTAGTGTTTGGCATAAAATATTATTGTATCCGTGGATATATTGCCCATCCGTGGAAAGTGAGCAGTACACAGTAGCTGTACTGTATTTGTTTCACCTATATGATACTCTTTGATGTTTAATATATTTTTGACGGGCTGGGTCCAAAGTACTCAGTACTCGTACCACTTTATTGACAAAGTACTCAATACTTGCCCCAGCCCTGATTTGTGTATGTGTGTGTGTGAGGGGGGGGGGGGGGGGGGTGGAAAATTGTCGAGCCAGGCAAATGAACAGCAAAGAAACATTTCATCTGAAGAACAGACCGACAGACATGCAGTAACACATTTTGGAAGCCTACATAAAAGTAGTGACTAACTTACAATGACAAATATAGAGAGAAGAGCCAGGGCATTGAGGGCAATGTTGTCAAACAGTAAACAAGAGGCCCCCCGGGGGGGGGGGGGTGCTGAGGGCATTCACCTGACAGGGTCGCCTAAATATAAACCCAGGGAATTTATTTGAACAAGTTGCATCTGGCCCTCATAAGGAAAGCTTATACAAAATATCCAAAGATTCTGCCCGGTGGATCTAAAAACAAAAAGATTTTTAAAGAATATTCCTCATATTGAAGTAAGTTATAATTCGGCCTCCCTCCCAAATATAAACCCAGGGACTTGGCTTAAACAAACTTGAATCTCACCCCCCCCCCCCCCCCCCCCCACCTCTCAAGGATGCTGCATATGGTACAGAATATCAAAACTGACTGCTGGATCTGAAGAAGAAGTTTTTTAAAGAAAATTCCTCATTTTGAACTAAGTTACAATTCAGACTCTACAATGAGCCCAAATATGAACCCAGGGACTTGGCGTAATGAAACTTGAATCTCACCCCTAAGGATGCTGCATACCAAATATCAAAACATTCCGACTGCTGGATCTGAAGAAGATTTTGAAAGAAAATTCCTTTTTTTGAACGATGTTAAAATTCGGGCTCCCAGAGTGAGTCTGGGTTTCGCAAATATATTTTGTGCTGGACCCATTTATTTTTTGCGGGACGCATTTGTAACATGTCTTAATCACATGAATTTTGCTTATTTATCTTCAAATACATAGATTGTTAGATTGACCAACCACCAGATCAAAGGCTATTGCAGTAATCATGTTTGTAGAAATTAATTAGAGCTGATACGGTTAACCGATTAATCGACTGACCAATGATCAACGTCTTGATCGATAAAAAAGTAATTGATTGGTTAACCATTACTTTTGAAGTACGGTATTAATCGGTTAACTAAGGAACAAACTTGCTCCAAAACTAGCAAACATTGTCACACTGGTTCACATCAATTATATGAGACAGAGTAACGCAAGCCAGTTAAGAGCGGACATACTTGTTCATCCGCATGATCATTATACTGTATCAGTAGCTGGAAATGGTCAATCTCAACCCATCACCAAATGTGGGAAGCAGACGATACTTGCACAAGAAAGTGTTGAATTACTAAAGATTTTCAATGTTTGTCTCAAAAACTAGCTTATGACCCCCCCCCCCCCCCCACACCCCCCATTGGAACAAACTCAATGAACTCGTTCCAGTGAGGGGTCACAAGCTATGTTTTGAGACAGAAATTAAAAATATAATAACATTTGAATGGACATTTTTGTATATGGCGCTGGCTGGTTTTGTCCATTACGCTGAGTAAAGTTTTAATTATATAAATCATCAACGGTGCAGCAATTATTTAGCTACCTATTAGGGCAAGTGATTAATCGGTTAACCAGGGTTAATCCATGTGATTAATCAATCACGAAAACCCTTTAATCATTTCCGCTCTAAAATTAATCTAATTTTATTAAATTTTATCTGATGAAAAAATGCTTATATTTTTGCGGGAACGGTAAATGGGTCTTCTTAACAAGCATTTGCGAGAACATCACGGAAACGAAATGACCGTTCTCGCAATTTGCGAAACCCTGGTGAGCCCAAATATGGACTTGGCTTGAACAAACCTAAAACTCACCCGCCTAATGATGCAGCATACCAAATATCAAAAGATTCTGATTGGTGGGTCAGAAGAAGATTTTTAAAGAATATTCCTCATACTGCACTAGTTTCAACATTTGGACTCCCATAGAGAACCCAAATATGGAACCAGGGATTTGATTTCAATAAACATGTGAAAAAAATCTTCTTTTCAAAGTCCCGAAAAAGTACCCCATGAAAGACCCTACAGCAATTTTTTGGACCATTCCATTCCGTTGGTCCCAAGGAAGCTGCACACCAAATAAGTGCAGTGTAGTTTGGAGATATGGTCGTTTTGAATTTTGTTTTATTTTTACCACCTGCTGTTCCCATGGGGCGACGGGAAAATATTTTTAAGCATAAATTAAGTACTTATAACCCAACAAGCCTGCATATTAAATTTGGTTCAAATCAGCCTCTTGGTTTGAAAAATAGAAATTTTGGGCAGGGAGAAAATTATTGCCCTTCCCATAACGAAGGCAAATATAGCTCCCACAAACTTCTCTTGAACAAATCTACACCTCAAAAGGAAGCTGCACACCAAATATCAAGTCTCCGCCTCTCCTGGTTCATGAGAAGAAGATTTTTTAAGATTTAGGCATATTTTTGGGGCATGGCCCCACTGAGGGGCAGAGCAATTGATTTGATCAAAATCAAAATGCGATGTCATAACAAACAATCCATCTCAACTTTCACTTAAATCGGTTCACCAGTTTTGAAGAGAAGACGCAAACACCATGTTCACGGATGACGGACAGCGAGTGATCTCTATAGCTCACCCTGACTGAAAGTCAGGTGAGCTAAAAACTCAGTGGACCATGAGTGCTGCAGTTGGGTGAGAGACTTGGTTCAAGGAGAGAAAAAAAACTTGTAGCTGCTGGCTGTCTAAAGTGTTGTTAAAACCCAATAAATAAATAAACAAGAGGCCCCGCAGGGCCTGAACCACTCACCATAAACAGAACACGATATAAACAGAGTCCAAGAATGAATCTTCATTAAGCAATCCATCACCATAGGATACACTGTAAATCCTTGAGCCCCTCAGGAGTGACAAAAACTGTCAAAGCATCATGCCTATTCTTCAGTTGATCAAAATGTAAAATGTGGAACTCCCCTTTAAAGCCCCTTGATACAACCTACATGTATATAGATTACTCTTAATTACACACCACTACAGGGTACTGAATAAAAAATTTCTAATTCTTCAGCTACCTGGCCAATTCCGGCTCCCGTAGGAAGTCCAAATATTAACACAGGCACTCGATTTGAACAAAGTTGAATCTGATCTCCTTAGAGATGTTGTATACCAGATATGAAAGCATTCTGACTGGTGGATCTGAAGAAGAAAATTTTTAAAGAAATTTCCTCATATTGCATTAAGTTAAAATTTGGGCTACCATAGCGAGCCCAAATTTTAACCTACAGACCCAATTTGAACAAACTTGAATCTCACCCCCAGGGATGTTGCATACCAAATATGAAAGCATTCTGACTGGTGGATCTGAAGAAGCAGATTTTTAAAGAAACTTCCTCATATTGCCCTAAATTAAAATTTGGGCTACCAAAGGAAGCCCAAATATTAACCTAGGGACTTGGTTTCAACAATCTTGAATCTGATCCTCATAACAATGATGTACATGTATACGAAACATTAAATGATTCTGACGGATGGTTCTGAAGAAGATTTTTAAAGAAAATTCCCCATATTGCCCTAAATTAAAAATATTGTGCGCCCCTGCATTGAGTCCAAATATGAACCAATGGGCTTCATTTTAACAAACTTGTATCTGACCGCTCTATGGATGCTGTATACCAAATATCAAAAGATTCTGAACATTGGTTCTGGAGAAAAGATTTTCTAAAATGTTTGCAAATATGCCGTGTCAGCATTATTTTGATGCACTCTGCAGAACTCCCTAACAAAACATATGGCAATTTTTTTACCATTCAATTCTATTGGTCCTGAGGATACTTAATACTGTATTATTTATTGGTGTTTAAGGTCACATACTTATGCACAATGGCTAACCGTGACCGTGACAGTTTTACTGGTGGAGGAAGCCGGAGTACCCGGAGAGAACCACCGAGCAACGACGAGCAGCTGTCAGCTCTCCAACATCGTAACTCTGAACTCTGCACCGCAGCACAGGCAGGGTTAGATTGGTTGAAGACATGCGCACCATCGACGTGCAGTACGCCTCAGTACACAGCGTCATCGTGCCCCCATGTAGGCAATCGGGGTGAAGTGTCTTGCCCAAGGACACAACGCGGTTGCCGCAGGTGGGATTCGAACCGAGGACCTCTCGGCTTGCAGCCTGCACCTCTACCAACTGAGCCACCGCGCCCCACTTAATACTGTATAACAGTTCTCTGTTCCAAGTGGTTTGGGAAACATGGGCGTTTGAAAATATTTCTATTTTTAGCTCCTGGGGTTCCCATGGGGATGCAGGGTTTTTTTTTTGCATAAGTGAAGTACTTATGACCCAATAATACCACAAACTGAATTTCGTTCAAATCGGACCATCGGTTCAGAAAATATAAATTTTGGATGGTACCAAAAATCTAACCCTTCCCATTACAAAGCCAAATATTGCTTCACGAACTACGTTTGAACAAACTTGATTCTACACCTCAAAAGGAAGCTCCATAACAAATATCGCTTACTGACACACATTTGCAGTAAAACCAGCAGAAGCATGCGTCACACTGTACCCATTTGCTGGATGCTAACGATGTGCAAAATGGAAAGTCGGTGCGGATTCTGTATCACTTTTCAAAAAAAGTGTACAAGTACACGTACATGTACGTGTACCGCCATAGGGATTCAGTGTTAAATCGTGTACAGAGTGCAAAAAATGTCGTTTTTTCATGGTGATACAGAATCCGCAATTTTTTGAGACTCACAGATCGCACTTTTAACGTTCAAACACCCGTTGGCGAACGTGTAGATTCGACACATTGCTCAAAAGTGAAAAAATGTACGAAATTTGAAGAAAATGTAAATTTAAAATTTTTTCTCAACGTTCTCACCGCGGATCAGACCTTAGATCTATCGTTGGTGAACGCGAGCAAGAAACGTTTTGCGGATTCTAGATCAGCATCAAAAAAGCGGTTTGCGGATTCTGTATCACCTACGTTCGCCAACAGGTGTTTGAACGGAAAAAGTGCCATCAGATCGGCGAAACCCATTTGCCGATTCTAGACCAGGAAAAATCGACCTCAAAACGTTTTCTCGACGTTCACCAACGGTGAAAAGTGAGCTTAAAGTGTAGTTACTCATCGAGGATTTTTTTTAAAAATCGATTTCGGTCTCCGGTACATGGAAAAAGGCGGTTTGCGGATTCTGTATCACCTACGTTCGCCAACGGTTGTTTTAGCGGTCTAGGGTGCGATCCGATCGGCGAAAACCCATCATGCCGATTCACCTCGCGAGTTTTGTGAGGTGAATCGTGATAGAATCGGTAGTAGTTATGTTGGGGCTGGATGACCCAGTTCTGGGGTCACTTTAATAATTGTTGCTTAATTAATTTTAATTAATAACTGTTGCATAATTAATGTAATTAATGTAACTAATAAGTGTAATTAGGGTTGATTATAATAATTAGTATATTAATAAATGAATTAATAATGTCGGTTAGTACATATTTTTTTTTTAAAGTCATAATTTGGGATAGATATTAATAGATAAAAAATAAATAATTTATTTAAAAACAATATTGACGTACTGAACATACATGTGAATGCTATTGACTGACTTTGACCTGGACACGTGCTCTGGATGAATTTTAACAGATAAGACTGTATTGTAAATCGACACTCGTGTTTTGTTCTGGTGTGAATGAAAGGTATTCGTTCAATGGGTGACACTGAAAACTCGAGTTTCGGAAAATTAGAACCGATGGAAATCGTCCGTTCACGTTTTGTCATAGCGAAATTTTGTTAGATAAATCTTAATAAAACAATTCGTATAATTGCTTCATTCAAATAAAAATTCCACTATAGAGGGTTTTTCACTTGGATGAATTTTAAGAGATAGATTGTACATGCCGATTCACCTCGCGAGTTTTGTGAGATGAATCGTGATAGAATCGGTTATGTCGAGATGAAATAAAAAAGTGATTGATATATATAGGAGAGAAAAAAAATATAAATAAATAGTTATTTAAAAAAATAAATATTGAATCGAATAGATAATAAAAAATACGTAAATCATGAACGCTTCCCAGACTATTAGAGCAAGGTTTCTTTTAAACATGCTGATGAGAGCATACGTAATCTGTGTGAATGAAGAACTACGTCCCCCTCTTGTTAGAACGATGCGTCGGATGTCGGGATCATCTAGACTTTGATCATGAGGATCATTCGTGTCTGACGATGGAAAGGGAAGATATGGTCATCAAGTATTTCGAACCGGCGTTCGAACGCGTTCGAATCAACGAAGTGATCACGCTTTGGAGGAGATTAGTCTTCTGTAAGGAGCAAGACAAGCCCACAGTTTCGGAAGAACTGAAATTGGTGTGTAGAAGTCTGACTTTAGAAGACAAGGGATGCATCATGAAATTATTGCTGAAGGAAGCATACGTCTAAGTTTTCTCATTGATATAAATAAGTGAGAATAGAATATAAAAATAAATACACACATAAATTTTTTATCTAATATTAGAAAGAAGAAAACACAAAAATGAGAACCAGAAATAAATTGTATCCGACGTTAGATGACGACGAGAATGAGAAGCCGAACGGCGTTTTGCCAACCGCGCTGTCGCTAGAAGAGAAAGAAAGAGGAGAGAGGTATCGCATCGATCAAATCAATAGAATCCAATTGTATCTGACTCTCTCGAGAGATTCTCGCCATTCTCTCAAGAAGAAGTATTCGCATTTCCTGAAATTCGTCAATGCAGTCGACACGACACTCATCACGATTTCCATGGGTTTACACGTGGCCAGCATTGGATTGTTGTTGAGCGCGGTTGGTATTCCGATCGTGTTGACCATAGAAGGAGTGGCTCTTGCAGCCGGATTGTTTAGCACTCTCGGAAACTTTTTGAGTAGGAAAATATATCTGAAGGCAAGGAAACATGAAAAGATTTGCGTCTTGGCCGACTCCAAGATCGACACGATATCCGAAATGATCTCGATGGTGTTGAAAGACGGTAGGATATCAGATGGAGAATACTTCACAATATTGGGCGAGAAAATGAAATACGATGCCATGAAAGAAGCTGTGAGAATCAAGACTCGTCAGATCATCAAGGAAGGGATGAAGGATTCTCTCGTGGAAAGGGGGAGGAAAGAGGCCAGGGAGGAATTTGGTAAGTTGATAGAACTCAAGAGCAGTGATTGAAAAAAAAATATATATAATAAGAACAGAATTTTTAAAAAAGAAATATTAAATTTATATATAAAATAAAAACGAAATTAATTTAAATAACTCTCAAAAAATGTATTGCGTAAAGTGTAAGAGAGTTACCGAGATGAGTAATTCTCGAGAAGTACGAACTAAAAACAAAAGAAGATGCTTCGCGGTATTTGCGATGTGTGTGGTTCGATCAAGACTCGATTCGTCCAAAAAAAGAACACGAGCAAAGGTAAAGGCATAGTGAATAAAATGATCAATAATCTACCTTTCAAAATGCATCTGCCGGGTCACAGTTTCACGGGACCCAGAACGAAATTGAACAAGAGACTCAACGCTGCTCTGACTCCTAAATCTTGGAGCAAACCCGTGAATAGGGTGGACATGGCCGCGTAAGATCACGATCTGTGCTACGCCGGACATCCTGACACCAAGACTCACAACGACGTCTGCGATAAAAACATGTTGGCAAAATTGAGAGGTATATCGAATCCGACCAGGAGAGAGAAGATAGAACATTCGCTGGTTGGCAATCTGATCAGTGTGAAACGTCGATTCGGATGGGGTGTTCAAAAAAAAAAGCGCATCGGAAAAGAAGAAGAAATGATTATTGACGAGCGAATTGGCCGAGGAGTTACACAAACCCATCGTGAGTAAATTTCGAAAGATAAGGGTGTTCGTGAAGGGTTTGGATGACATTTGGTCCGCCGACTTGGTCGACATGAGATTGTTTTCGAGGTGGAATGAGGGCGTCAAATATCTATTGACGGTCATTGACGTTTTTTCCAAATATGGTTGGATCAGAGCTTTGAAGAATAAATTGGGACCTTGCATCGCCGAGGCTCTGAAGAGTATGTTTGACTCGTCTTCTCGAAAACTGAATAAATTGTGGGTGGACAAGGGAAAGGAATTCTACAACAAGAACGTTCGTCAATTAGTCAACCTCTACTTAATCGAAAACAAAGAGAAAGCCAGCGTGGTGGAATGTTGGAATCGAACGATGAAGGAAAAGATGCACAGATACTTCACGGTGAATTCGACTAAGAAATACATATACGTTCTGAACGGTCTGGTCAAAGATTATAACAACACGCGACACAGATCGATCAAGATGACTCCCGTGGAAGCTAGCGATCCTCGAAACGAAAAACAGGTCTACGCGAATCTATATCCTGAGAGACTGAAGATCAGGAAGGAGTCTAGAATGGCGAAATTTGCAGTCGGCGATCGAGTGAAAATCTATGCTTATAAGAAGCACTTCGAAAAGGGTTATACTCCTCGATGGACCTCGGAAATCTTCATGATAATCAAAATATTTCACACCGATCCGGTGACTTACGAAATCGAAGCTTTGGATAGAGAAGAGATCATCGGGAAATTTTACGAACAACAATTGCAGAAGACGAAGTTTTAAGAAGAAAACAATTTTTTTTTTATTTACTCTCTTTAACATTTTCTTGTTTACATATATACATAGGAGAGAAAAATAATAATAAAAAATAATTAAAGCTATTTTTAGATAAAAAAGCAAGCTAATTAATAAACAAAAAACAAAAACCCTTCAAAAATGGCAAATATACTAGATATCACACAAAGCATAGTGAAAGATGAAAGTATTCAAGAATATGAGGTTCACGAATACGAACCGATAACCGGAATGAGTTTGAACAATGCGGGAGAGATAAGAATCAATGTAGAAACCCAAGATCTATTCGTCCATCCTAGCGAGAGTTACATAGTGGTGCAGGGACATCTCACCAAGGAAGATGGAACCGACTACGCCGATGATGACACGGTTACTCTAGCCAATAATGGCATCATGCATCTATTCAGTAATATAAAATACTTGCTATCCGGACAAGAGATAGAATCTGTGTTTCATCCCGGTCAGGCCACCACAATGTTCGGACTCTTGACGTATCAGGATGATTTTTTGAAATCCAGAGGACTTAATCAGTTGTGAATGAAAGACACCGTCAGCCCTGCTAGCGCCGGTGCCATCGCAATATTCGACTACGTCGTCAAGACGTCTAGACCTAAAGGAACGTTTTCATTCAGGATACCTTTGAAACACATCTTCGGATTCGCAGATGATTACAACAAGATCATGTTCGGATTCAAACACAATCTGACGTTGATTCGAAAAGGAAATGATGATGCAATAGTGAGACTCACTGCGACCGATGCGGGTAATATAACTCTACACAAGATATCGTGGTTCGTTCCGCATGTGGAGCCTTCAATCGTGGAAAAAACGCGTCTCTACAAGATCATAGAATCCAAGAGTAAATTACCCGTGGGATTTAGAATGAGACAGTGCGACACGGCTAGCATTCCACTCTCCATGAATCTCTTCGATTGGAGATTGACGGTGAAATCTGCTTCTGAGAGACCGCGTTTCATCGTGGACCGATAGGGACGGGTCTCAGGAAAAGAATGTGTTGCTGTTCGATCACTGCAATTTGAGAAACATGCAAGTGTTTCTGAACGCCACGAGATATCCAGCAATCGATTACAACACATCGTTCGACAAGAACGATTTCTGCAGACTGTATGGTGATGCCGCTGATTTTAGAAAGAAGTATCATGGTCTAGACAAATTGATGAGCAACCCTAACATATCTCCCAGCGAATACAAGTCGATGTATCCCATGTTCGTATTCGACATCAGTAAACAGAGTGAACGACTCAAGAGTAGCGTCTTGGACATTCAGATCAAGATGCAATTTGTTAGGAACGTGCAGAGAAAAACTGAAGCCTTCGCCTTGGTCCTGTCGGACAGAGAATTACAATTCGAATCGGATGGAAATAAGATGTCGATCATTCGATGAGAGACGTGTGTGAAAAAAATAAAAAAAAATAATGAGTAATTATTAAAAAACAAAAAAAAAAAATAAAAGTAATGAGATCTAGAGAGATTGAACATCTTTCTAAATCTCATTACTTTTTTTTGTTTTTAATAATCACTCATTATTTTTTTAATTAATTATTTCCACACATTCACTGTTTCTTCAAAGGATCTAGTTCAATCAGTAGGCTCACCACGGAAGTGGCAGCTTTGGGATTATTGGTTTTCATAACGAAATTAATCCTGTCTCCGGCATTCACTTTGAGAGGCGTGCCAAACATGCTAACATTCACGTGTTGATTCTCAGTCTTTTCAATGCTGTATCTCTTATTGCTCTCTACTCCATTCACCGTGAGATTGATGACCACTCTGTTATTTAAATCCGTGGAAGCCAGACCCATTCGTATGATTTGACCTCCTAACGGCATGGGATATCCCACCCGACCATGTTGCGATCCGCTACCTCCGTTTCCGAAAGACCACTCGGCTTTTCCCTCCTCTAACGTGCCAGACTCCTCGGCCTACACGGTGATCAATTGTCTAGCGTATTTGACTTTTTCCACCACTGAAATCAGGGTGCCGGCATCCGACCTGTGCACGGGATCCGGTAGATTCGTGAGCGCGTGTCCACCCATGTCTAGTTTACTTTCCATGATGTTACCCTTTCTGCAGACTGAGTTTTCATCCACATACTTCCTGCTGACTGCACTGGAATCGAATTCGGGATCGTGATCGAGAACGAATAAATTGTGACCGTTCATGTTGATGCCACCCTCCATGGTTCCACCAGATTGTTTGTTCAGATAGAGATCTTTCACTTGCGATTCTACATATTCTTGTGATCGTATCATGGCAGAATCTACGTAGCCCTTGTTGACCACGGTTGAGTCTGCATCTGCGTTATCAACCTTCGACAGATTCAATATCGTGTTGAATCCCGCATTCAGATCCAATTTCATTTCTCGTCTCTCAGACTTTCTCTGTTCCAGATCTACGTAGTGTTTGGTCGCCACGTCCTTGGGATTCATGGGAGTGGCCACGTTCATTATCTTGTTAGAATTGGCGTTCAATTCTGAGTGCATCGTTTTCTGAACGTATCTACTTCTCAGATGTTTGCTGAATCGCACGTGAGAGTCGTCCACATATTTCTTGGTTGCAGCATCGGTGGAATCTATGGGATCACAACGTTCACCAAACATTTAGATTTCAGATCGAGACCGTCGGTCATGGCTTTATCCACGTAATTATCTAGTATGATTCGTTCGAAATCCGCGTTCCCCATTGCAACGTATTTTTTTGGGAGATCTATTGGCTCAGGAAGATTGTAGAGCTTCTTATCATTCATGTTCAAAGGTTCCTCTCGAAGTTCGTATCTCCGAATGTAACGTTCATCCTAGTTGGCAACGTCGTAACCATCACCGACTACAGGCGTCTTACTTTTCTTTTTGGGTCGACTTTCATTGTCACTTCTACCAAATTTATCGACTGGCATGTTGTTTTGAGGTTTTTGTTTTAAAATATATTTCTAACGCAGTTTATTAAAAATGAATTATTTCACTTATTTTTATTTTTCATTTTATTCGATTAAATTTTTTAAAATAATTTTTTACCTTTATATATACTATAAAAAAATCTCTCTCTGATGTAAATCATTGAGAATGTCTTGAAACCAATCTCCTTCAGACCATCTCTTGAGAACGTAGAGACACAGGTGACCACAAAACACTTGATCTGGAGATTGCACTCGTTCCGTGTTGTAATGAACCATCAATTTGTTGAAATAGTTCTTTATTTTTTTCGGCGGTGAGATTCTGTAGCTCTCGAAATAATAATTCTTCTTCTTCCCGTTCTTGAACCACGCCACCCAGTGAGTGCCTTCACCCAATAAATCATCTAGATTTAAAATTCCACATTCCGATTGTCAAGGTCTTCTCTTCGGCAAGGCATCTCTGGAAAAGACGCCTAGAAAATCTTTGATTTTCCAATCCTTCGCCGCATTTGACAGATCGATGTTGGATAGGGGTTCGTTAGGTAAGACGACACCTTCTACGGATATCTCTATTTTCTTATTCATAAACGTGTATATTTTTTAAAAATTTATTTATTTATTATAATTCACTAAAATGACGTTATTTTTTTATATTTTTCTTTTTCTTTTTAAACTAACTCTCTCGATATCTCTATCGACTTCCATATTCTTGAATCCGTCTAATTCCTCTTGATTTTCTGGAATCCTATCATCCTTAATCATATCTAAAATCCTATCGTCTAAAATTATATCTAAAGTCCAATGTCCGAGTGCCAAAGTTCTTATTTTATTGTCTAACATGAATCTCTTATCATGTCAGCTGTCAGCAAAATCTTGTTGACTATTTCGGTATACAAGTCGTGATTTTAGCTTCGAATCGATTTCATAGTCTTATACACTGGACCACTTCCTAACAGACAATCTTTATACTCTCGGAAAGAGATGGTTTTTTCACCACGCACGCTTTAACCCCTTTGTACTTCTTGATCTCTTCATCTTCTAGACGATAAGCATACAGTTTGGGTCTCAAGACCACGAATTCGATGATTTGTTTACCGCCGCTCTCGTCCTTAAATTTACCCAACACCTTCTTGTTTTTGTTTGATTGAATGTTGGACGGGTGATCGACGGGATAATTGCTTGTGTCGAACCATGCGGCCACATCCGGAGATATATCTCGGTAGACATCTTTCGTCTCTATCTCATAAACTAAACTGTCCATGTCAGTGAACAGTAGTTTGGCTTTATCACCAAATTTTCGTTTGACGTAATCATAGTGAAACTCATACATCAATTGCTTGCTGATATCTAAGATGATCGGTCCGAGATAATATGGTTTGTTGAACTTCAGGTGCGTCTTTTGCATGTGAACGGCCACTAGATTTTCGTCGAATATGATTCGGTGTTTGTAATTGGGTTTCGCCACTAATTTTTTAGCTTTTTTCTCAGACGTGACGAGTCAAACGTCGGTTCTCTTCCTGATGTTTTCCATTGATTTACCGTACACACAGTTGTTCATGAGTTTGAAGAAATCTTTTTCGAAATCGTTCTCAGCTCGAATTCTGAGATTCGTGTTGAGATCGATGTATTTTTTCATCCAAGGCTCTTCGTCGAATCGAATGATGCGATGTATGTTGACTAATTTCATCCCGTGATTGACATATTGTTTCAAATTCTCGATGTAGACAATGTACTTACGTTTGTTAAATAAATTGGGAATGAGTTTTTCCTCATCTCCTTCGATCGGTTCCATTCATTTGGGAGCCAGCGGATAATCATTGTGTAGATTGAGTAATTCTTCCAGATAGTTCAAATCGACTTCTAAAATGCAAGGATAGTCTCTCCATTTTTGCATCTCTTCTGGTTCCGTCACCCATTCGAAATTTCAATCGATAAAGGATGACTCATAGCCCAACCGTACAGATTATTAGCGTCCCAATACTGTATGTATTTATTCGATCATTTCGAATTGAAACCTTCTTTCATGTAGGGATTGTTAGCTTCAGAATATCTGTGGGAGATCATCGAGACGCCACCTCTCGCAGCCCTTTTGAAAATGAGCAACATGTCCACATTGGATAATAATTCCAATTGGACTTCGGTGGTCTTCAACAGAGCGTCTCACACCAGACTGGGTGCGGTGAAATACCAAGGTGGATCCAGATCGTAATTTCGACGACAGACGTCTCAAAAATTTTTGAACACATCTGCCAAGAGCAGAACGCCGGTCTTCAGATAGAGATCATGATAATCTCTCATGGTTTTCATATCGAATGATTTCCACACGTTTTTGGTGTGTTCGTAATTTTCATCGGAAATGTCGAATTCGTATAATTTTGAATAAAAATCTTCTTTTGAAGGTAGTGCGGTGTCGTCGAATCTCTTTAGATCGTTCATGTAATCATAAGGATAGACTCCCTTCCTCAACATGATGTCTACTCGTTCGCTGAAATGTTCGCTCGTTATTTTAAATTTATCCTTGCTCATGTTATCGACTAATTTTTACAGAGCGGTCGACATGAATTTAAATCTGTCGATGAAACGTATGCTTCTGTGAATGGATTTCATTTTTTCTTCCAACGTCTCTCCATCGATTACTCTTTTCTTCTCCATGACATTCCATTTCGTAAAGGAAATGTATCTTTCTTCGCTGTTCACGATGCAATCTAATTCTTCATCTGAGGTGCCGAGAATTTTCATGAACAGATGACAGTCGTAACCTGAGAGATTGTGAAATATCACCGGATAGAAAATGGCATCTCGATATTTTAAATTACATTTGCTGTGAGCTGGACTGCGATACAGACCCGTGTAATGATCATGGTCTCTGACCTTCTTATTTTTCTCTGAATTCTCATCGAACGATTGTCTGTATAGTGACATTCGGTGGCTCTGTTATTTTCGTCCTGCTGCTCTTGCGTGATGATCATTTTCGCCGGAGTTTTGAATTTGTCGTATAACATTTGCATTTTTGATTCTAACTCTTCCACGAACCTTTGAGCCACGTCGGCATCTTCGCATTGTTTCGTGTAGGTGAAGGGACCCATGTCGTGTTGCGAGTCGAAAGCGCATTTCACGTAAATGCAACAGCCCAAAGGTGTGTGTTTTTGATATCTTTCGACGTAACTTTGAAGAGCGTCGGGTTGGCAGGAACTCATTTTCATGGTGAAGCATTCGAAATCGGCGTACACGACGAATGGTACTTTTAACCTTCTATTGCGATTTTCAAACTTCACGATGGTGTTGGGTTTGGGCATTTCGATGGCGACACCTTGATTTTCATTGCAATATTCCTGATGTTTCGCAAACGATTTTTTCACTCTGAAACGCATTCATGCAGTTGCAACATAAATATATCTTTCCTTTATGTTTATTATTTTGTCTTGACAGTAATCAGCTCGGATGTTTAACCCAACAATAATGATGATTGTCACCATTCGAAATCAATAATAAATTAATCGTCTTTTCTCTTTCGAGATACGAAGTCTGTCTGAGAGGATAGATCGTCCGTTTTTCATCATCGTATCCCAAGACGTTCACCGCTACGGTGGGATTTTGACCCTCGAAACATTCGATGTGTTTTAACTGCATTGGAAAAGTCACTCTGGTCCAATCAAGATTTTTAGAAGTCTCCTCGTAATGAGAAACTCTATCGGAGTTCATTTTGACATGGTATAAAGCGGAGGTGACTGCCCATTTAAAACATTGATCATCTTTATTTCTCACGTTGATCACAGAGTGTTTTTTAACTAAGAAATACGGTAATTCCATGTAGGAAGACCCTTTCAATGAATCATTTTTAGTTATATGAATTTCGAGTTTCAACACCTCATCGAACGTCCAATTACTACCTTCACGTTGATAATTCGTGAGAGATGTCAAACGTCTGATAAATCTGACCCTCAAAGTACGGGTTCGACGTTAGATCTGAAAAATGCATTTGTCACAATGCTCTTGCTGGACTTCACATCGATTTTATTCATCACGCAATGGAGTATCATCTTAATTTTTTGTCCCACGTTCATGTGTTCGCGAAACAAATCCGATACTTTTTTCTTCACCCATTCCATGAACAATTTCGGATCGACTTTCTTGAATGAGGGAACCACGTCAAAAGTTTTAAAAATGCTTTTGATCACACTCTCTCGTTCTACGGGATTCGATTGGAATATTTCCGCGACGAGTCATGGTACATATTCTTCTCCTTTCCCTTCGTCAATTGCTCATCAAATTTCATTTGATATATCTCATTTGTCTAGATTCTGAACTGCATCACTCGTTTTCGTTTTATTTTTTTTTTTCTTTTGAAACTTGAAGTTCTTCAACGGCTTTTCGTTTAGTCGTCTTCTTATTTTTCACAACCGAAACGTTCTTGTTTTTTTTCGATGTCGGCATTTCGATTCCTTTTACTATCTTTTTCTTCTTCTCATTTTTCACAACCGATGCATTTTTTACGTTGTTGCTATCAACATTTCATTTGCCTTTTCATCGCACAAACTACGTATCTCCTCGCGTATGATCTTTCTAATTTCATCACGCTCCACTTTTCCTTCTCTATCGTCAGGCGTTAATGTCATTGGCTTATTTTTTTCTGCAATTCAAGTCTGTTTAAGTTTATCCACTTCCGATCCTTCAATTTTTTCTTTCCATCGTTTCGCAAACGATATTCCTGTATGACTTCAATTTTTTTTGATTTGGTTCTATGATTTCTGAAATGTGGAATTTTTAATTTTTTACAAATCTCGTTTAACTGAGGTATGGTTTTCTCATTTAAATTTTCCATTTTTTTATTTCTTTGCTTCATTTGTAAGAATTTTTTTTTTCGAATTTTGTATTTAAATAATAATTTGTTAAAAAGGTGTGAAATTGTTTTTATAATATATATGTTTTAATTCCTTCAAAAAAATTTTTTTTTCACATTAAAGAAAATTAAAATTAATAAAAAAAATTTTATATATATATAAAGAGTAAAAAAAAACAAAAAACTTTTTTAACAAATTATTATTTAAATACAAAATTTAAAAATATATATTATTTGCAATAATTCATAAAACAAAAAAAGACCCCAAATAATCGATCATGACAACAACACCTAAAAGATGCGAATTGAAATTGAAACGTGTAAGAAATTCGGTTATAAAATCTATAGATTACAACGACATGACTCCATCGAATTGAACGAGGTCGAGACAAAGGGCTTAGAGCACAAACACGACAAATATAACATGCGTTTGAAACTGGACAAAGCCACGCTCGATTCGTTTTACAAGTACCAAAGCGATCTACAGAAAATCGTCATCACCAAAGATAGAGAATTCGACAAGGACGATTTGTCGTTGCCCTACGGAAGTTACATATATTCAAAAATCTCTCTTGAACTCGTGAACAAATCAGGTGGTGAGAGCGTGTTCATCGATGTAAAAAAAAAACCAAAAATAAAGATAAACATTCAACACATTTTCGAAAAAGGAGAAGACACGACCGTCAACATGCTAATAACGGACTTGGAAATTTAAACAATAGAGAGACTGATTTTTAGCGAAGAAGAAGGAAAAAAAAAGTAATGAGATCTAGAGAGGTTGATCATCTCTAGATCTCATTACTTTTTTTTTGTTTTTTTGTTTTTTTGTTTTCCTTCTTCTTCTTCTTCACTATCACTCATATGTATTATAATAACGTTTCCTTTTTTCTCAATTTCGGCGTCGATTCTTCTTTTCTTTTTTTTGTGATATGTTATGTTTTTATAAGAACACATTTGTTTATCCGAATAATAATTATGAATGAATGTTGTGCATCTCTTGGTAACACTCACAGCATTTCCATTCTCTTCAGAAGGTAGTGGTGACGGTGGAAAGCGTCTCATTCTTTTCAATTTCAGCCATCTATCCCACTCTTTTTTCAGTTCTTTCCTAAGATATCCATCATTAGCATCTAATTGTTTTTCCACATCTTTTTCCCACACTATCCTGCAATATTCATCATTAGCATCTAATCGTTTTTCCACATCTTTTTGCACTCTCTCTCCCGATATTCATCATTATCATCTAATTGTTTTTCCACCTTTTTATCCATTTTATATTATTTTATACTTTCTATGATTTATATTTTATATAATTAAAAAAATTTACATTATAATAACATACTCAAAATCGGTATATTCCTAAATGGTGAATTCTCACCAAACAACAAACCCTTACCGAGTCGCTTAATGTTCCGTCCACTCTTCAGATAGAGACCATTTCCACTCAAAGAGTTGCCACCTCTAACGGGTTCTAGATACAATCTTTCACTGCTGTCGTCTACGTGGACGTGACACATGGCTCCTCCCCTCTTGAAAAACAGTCCGCTGCCACCCATTAATTTCTCAACTGCCGAACTTGCGAGTCCCGAGAGAGCTCCCACATTGCTTTTATATTTCTCTTATGTGAAATCGTATTGTCACCCTCTCTCCGCGAAGATCTAACAGTTCACCATTTTGATCCGTCAATGTGGTTTTGAGACTATACAACGTGTCTAAAATCACTGGTAGATAAACTAAATTTCGAGGTCGTTCCACGATCTTATAACCCGGCAACACGTTTGAAAAGAAGGAATAGATCATCAGTTGAGCGCTACCATTCACGTAGCTTCCAGCAATCACATCCACGTTCACCAGAATGCTATTGACTGTGAGAATGTTGACCATATTTTCAGATGCCGCATGGTCTCGATACATCTTTCGATCAAATCCCAGCATCTTGTCTATAGAATCGTCCGTGTTGAAATCCACTCAAAAATTATCTTCCAAATCCAACATCGTCTGTAAGGTATTAGGGTTAGGAGCGAGTCTAATCTTGTTGCTTCCCTTTCCATCCATCTTCATTCGCGTCTGAATGTAATTGTTCAAATCGTCTATGTCGTAACTTCCTTTGGGAATTCGAATCTCCAACCAATCCACTCCGTCGGAATACTTGAACAAGTTATTCTTTTCGGTGACGTTGGGAAAGGAATAATAAGTCTCCAGATTCATCAACGCCATCTCGTATCTTTTCTCCCTATTCAATTCGATGGAAGGTTCGAATTTTGTCACAAATCGAATCGAATCACAACTCACCATGATTTGAATGGATTGTTTTGCAGCCATATTCTCGGCTATCCATTCTAACAATTCTCCTTGTTCGAACATTATATTTTAATTTTTATTTTATTTTTCAAAACTAAATTATTTGATGATTTATTATTTTTTAATTTTATTTTCACTCTCTGTCTTATTATCATCAAAAACATAAAACTTGTCTAATCCGCACCGATATTTTCCGCGATTAAATTTGCTAGTCAAATCGATCATGACGAAATTGTAAAGTCCTCCATCCCAAACCCTCTTGCAGAATCTCCTGAATTCCGCCACGCTCATGTCGTTTGCGACGTGATCACCATAAATGTGATTCAGATTCTTGAGATCCTGGCAAAAGAGACACAGTAAATTAGCGTTCTCCCTTATCGTCTGTCTGGGCAATCAAAAATAATTCTGTGACAGGTAGAAACAGTCCACGTTGCTGTGACGACCCCTAACGTAATACGATTCACATTGGTTCTGTCTCTCCAAAAGCAGATCGTCGAAAATCATGAGATTCTTATCTTCCGATTTCAATTCTCTAGGATCCGGAAAGTCGCTAGCGTTCTCAGAAAATCAACACTCGACGTTTGAAGACGCATTTCTCTTCATCAAATCCATCGCCGCACTGTCCAAAATGGTCGATAGAGAAGCTTCACTTTTGTCGAATTCCTCCCTACTGTCAAAGATTCTGGCTATGACGTCCTTGGGCAATCTACGATCCATGCACTCTCGAAGCAATCTGTATTCGGGTTGAAACAAGCTCTTGCCAAACACGAACAATCTGTCGTAATCCAACCAGTCGGGTTGTGACAACAGATTCATCAACAGATTGGTATTTCCACAATTCGATTTTCCCACTATCAAGCCTCTTATGCTTTGGAAAAGAACTCGTTATTCGACCACTTGGTCGCAGCGTCATTCCAAGACATATCTTTAATGTTCATCTTTGTTTATTTTTTTGTTATTTTAGATTTTTCAAACACAATTTTTATGTTTTTTCAAACTCAGTTTTATAAATGTTATTATTTATTTATATTACACCATCGCGAGTTCTCTTCAATCCAGATCCACTCGTCATTTTGGCTAAATCTTGTATGGGTACCACAGCATCCTTAAAATCTTTCCAACTTTTCGGCGATCACTCTAATGTAGCTCGCTTTGCCGGCGAACTGATCAACTTGTTGATCAATGCATCGGCTGCCCTCTTGCCAGCCACAGAAGCTATCCTACCACTGGCTTCGGAAGTGGCTTTCTTACCAGCATCCAAAGCCGTCTTCTTACTGACCTCAAACGTAGTCGATGCGAGTTTTCTACCTGCATCGCTCGTGAACGCTCGCCTTATAGAATCGATGATGCCAGAACTGCCTTGAACGTAAGTTCTGACGTATCACCTGTTCTTTATCACCAACATATTTTATAATATATATTTTGTTTTTTCACTGGTAAATCATTTGTTGTTTAAATTACTTTTATTATTTTGTAGTGTAAAATTTACTCTTTTTATTTTATATATTTTTGTTTGTTTGTTTGTTTCTCTCTACTTATTATATATCAATCCTTCAATTCGTTCATCAGTCTTTTGTAATCGCGTTTATTCAAAACCTTCTACCTCAACAATTCGTCGCATATGCTCACTATCTCATTATCTAATCCAGTGTTACCAGCGCGTCTACTTGCCATCAACAAACTCAATCTCTGAGACACAGCGTCAGAATCGCTCGGAAGAAAAGTGGTTTTCACCCCTTTGCCAGTCACCGACTCAACGAACTTCTTATTCATATCCCATATGGGTTTCACCACTTTCGTCCACTTGTAACCTCTATTGGCTTTGGGTCTCGTTTCTCCGGCATCGTTATTTCTCTTCATGGCGTGGGTCTGAACCAGAATGTCACTGTAATTGTCGAAATCCCGATCTATGTAATCTCCAGGCTTGTCAAAAAGGAGCAATTTGCGCAGTCCAAGAGTTAATTCGTACCTATTCGAACCAACGATTAAATTATCATCATCCTCTCGCACTTCTGTGTCGCCCACAAAAGTTCTACCATCAGAATCCTTATAAATTCCATACAACAGATCTCTCTTACCACCATCCGGTGATAGTCGAAGCTGTATCGTCGCTCTCACTCACGTCGGTTTCGATTCCCATGGGAGCGTAATCCAGTGTAGATTGAAAGGAATACGTTTTGTAAAACTACCGGGCAACGAACCCATTCTCAAAGAACTCCTTTTTATGGGTCTCAATTCTTCAACTATCTCCTTCTTGCTTCGTTCCTGAACCTCCGTCATGGGTTTAAATATTTTTGTGGTTTCGCGTCTCAATTCCATTTCTCCAAGTCGTCTGCTTCTGTCAGCTGATTGAATACTCTTCTTAGCACATTCATATTTGTTTAAAAGTTGATCTCTACGCTTGGAATCTGTGATGTGTAAAAACAATTTTTCGTTTTTAAAATTATTAATATTTCCTTTAGAGTATGCTAACGTGAGTTATTTTATTATTTTCAAAATCAAATGTATAATTATTTTTATGTTTTATGTTTTAAGTAAATAAAAATCTTCTGTCTTTAATATAAAAACTAAAACCAGTTGAGGAAAAACATTTTACAAAATAGAACCTCTATAAATGCGTTTTGCTGTCAAACGTGTAAAAGATCACATCACTGATTATTCACTCCGTGATGAACAGGTGAACTTTGAAAAAGTTTGAAAGTTTTAGCGCATAAGACACCGGTTTCTGATTTAATGCGTTTGAGAATAATTATATCCATTAAAAGGGTTCATTCATATCTCCGAACATTATCACAAGTAGATTAAAATTCAATCACCTCTTAAAACCTGATTGAGTGGAAAACGCGTTTTTATTGTCTATTATTAAAACGAAATACTTTTCATTCACACCTCACAAAACTCGCGAGGTGAATCAGCATGTACAAGCTATCTCTTAAAATTCATCCAAGTGAAAAACCCTCTATAGTGGAATTTTTATTTGAATGAAACAATTCTACGAACTGTTTTATTAAGATTTATCTAACAAAATTTTGCTATGACAAAACGTGACCGGACGATTTCCATTGGTTCTAATTTTTTGAAACTCGTGTTTTCAATGTCATCCATTGAACGAATATTTTTCATTCACACCAGAACAAAACACGAGTGTTGATTTACAATACAATCTTATCTGTTAAAATTCATCCAGAGCACGTGTCCAGGTCAAAGTCAGTCGATAGCATTCATATATATGTTCAGTACGTCAATATTGTTTTTAAATAAATTATTTATTTTTTATCTAATAATATCTATCCCAAATTATGACTTAAAAAAAAATATGTACTAATCGACATTATTAATTCATTTATTAATATACTAATTATTATAATCAACCCTAATTACACTCATTAATTACATTAATTACATTAATTATGCAACAGTCATTAATTAAAATTAATTAAGCAACAATTATTAAAGTGATTAAAAAAAATATTCATTAAGTGACGTTAATTACCTTACATAACATTTTTAATTAAGATGACATCATCCACCCTTCTCCCCCTTCTCCCCCACCCTTCTCCCCCATAACTGGGTCATCCAGCCCCAACATAACTACTACCGATTCTATAACGATTCACCTCACAAAACTCGCGAGGTGAATCGGCATGATGGGTTTTCCCCGATCGGATTGCACCCTAGACCGTTCAAACAACCGTTGGCGAACGTAGGTGATACAGAATCCGCAAACTGCCTTTTTTCCATGTACCGGAGACCGAAATCGATTTTAAAAAAAAATCATTGATGAGTAACTACGCTTTACGCTCACTTTTCACCGTTGACGAACGTCGAGAAAACGTTTTGAGGTCGATTTTTCCTGGTCTAGAATCGGCAAATGGGTTTAGCCAATCGGATCGCACTTTTACCGTTCAAACACCTGTTGGCGAACGTAGATGATACAGAATCCACAAACCGCTTTTTTGATGCTGATCTAGAATCCGCAAAACGTTTTTTGCTCGCATTCACCAACAATAGATCTAAGGTCTGATCAGCGATGAGAACGTTGAGAAAAATTTTTAAATTTACATTTTCTTCAAATTTCGTACATTTTTTTACTTTTGATCGATGTGTCGAATCTACACGTTCGCCAACGGGTGTTTGAACGTTAAAAGTGCGATCTGTGAGCCTCAAAAAAATTGCGGATTCTGCATCACCATGAAAAAAACGACATTCTTTGCACTCTGTACACGATTTAACACTGAATCCCTATGGCGGTACACGTACATGTACCTGTACTTGTACACTTTTTTGGAAAAGTGATGCAGAATCCGCACTTTATACCTACTGCCGTCTGTTGATATAAGCTTCTGCGTTCTAAAAAGAAAAATATAAATTGGAATATAAAATCACGACAAATCCTTGACTGAAGGCAATTTCGAGAATTATATCAACAAAATTTCTGATTTGGGGGGGGGGGGGCGGAGAACTGAACTGAGACATTATTTAATTACAGTAAAAAAAAAACTATTGCCACAGGCGTCCCCTCTACCCCAAACGTAGGCTCCCTCCCACTTGCCTCTCTCTCTCTCTGAGTCTGGAAAAAAAACGATTTTTGGGGGGTAATTTCATATTTTTGGGCCCATGTTTGGGTTAAAAAGATTTAGAAAACAGCCAGAAAAATTAGATTTTCACAATGCTACTTTAGACCTTTACACCACAAACATCTAAAATTACTCGTGCCTGAATAATGCAATGGTATGATCTTTTACGGACTTGGTCCCCTTCATGGGGAGTCTGCCCCTACCCCCCCCCCCCCCCCCCCACCTCAACCCACGAAAAATTGTCTGGCGCCGCCACTGGCAGGCGTGCAGACAGATTTATGCATAATGGTTGTGATAATTACAATAAAAGTTTTTAAATATCTATAATTTCTGATTCTCAAATACTTTGCCACTAATTACTGATTTTCTTACATTAAAGATGAGCTGACTCTGGCTATCGTTACATTTCAGGCTTCATGAACTTCCCACAAAAAGCAATTTACCGTTATGAAGGCGTCCTAATTGCATTTATGTTCTGTAACTACCGTTATAACAGGACATAAGATTACACCTCACACCTTGTGTCGCCATTGTAGAGGTGTGAATTGTACCGCTTTACGACGGCGAAACCTCCAATAAGACTGCGACAGTAACAACACATCTGCTTGCAAGATATGCACACTTCTTAGGATGATATTCTAATAAATTTGATAATAAACTAAATACCATCTGTGAAAATGATATTTGAGTTCAAAATAAATAAAAAAATTATAAATAAATAAATAATTAATACAAATATTCCATAGCTTGTTCCGTCCTTCTGCAAGTTGCTGGGTATAGTATTTTCTCTCCAACCATCTTTCAGTTCCCTTTCAACTTTTCCAGATCTTGTTTCAATGTATTTCCTGAAAAAAGCATGCTCTGTGTTAGTGACTGATGACAACTATCGGTGATACGACCGTGGTTGCTACAAATAATAATAACACTTTGGCCAGTCTCTAATTTGTTCCATTCTCGAAGAAGGCCATCATTCACCTTGCACCCCCACCCCCAGGCATTTTGATATAAAATGTTTAATAATTTCCCTCACTTCCACCCCATTTCCCAATCTTTCCCAAATGTCCACCCAAAGGTCCCGTGTTCTTAATCTCAGTCTGTTCAATAGTGGAAGTATTGACTATTCGCAGGTCTTTGTGTGACATTACAAGTTGCATGGACAAAATATTCCGGTGAGCATTTATTAACCCTCTACAGGCTTCTAAGCATCGTAATTTTGTTGAAATAGGCTGTTTTCAGACGCGCACAGCATCCAATGCATACCAGAGAGATAAACATAGTCTACTTTGTTGGAAGTGGAATTCACCGAGGACCAAATTTGTTAGTAATAAGGGTATTCAAAAAACCAAGCATTAACCCCTTTTGGGATGGTTAATAGCAATGCCCATCAAAAACTTTAAAAAATCATGTTTTCCCTGAATTTCTTTACAAGCGTCTCGTAGGGCTTCAAGTGAAAATGGCCGTCGATAGGTCTTACCAGTTGCATGGATAAAATATTCAGATAAGCATTTGTTAACCCTCCATGGGCTGCTAAATGTCAAAATTTCGAAAAAAGAGCCTGTTTTTGAACACCAACAACATCAAATGGGAATGCTGCAGAGAAACATAACTTCTTTTACCGGACGCAAAACTGATAGGGAAAATTTTTAGTAAGTAGTAAGGGTATTCAAAAATTGAGGTCTTAAACCATTTTCGTACGGTTAAGGAGATGTACCCCTTAAAAACTTAAAATTCCCATTTTCTGTGGATTTCTCCAAAAATTCTCGTAAGTATTCAAGAGAAATTGACCATTTGCAGGTCTTGGAGTGACATTACAAGTTGCATGAACAAAAGATTCCGGTAAGCATTTGTTAACCCTCCAGAGGCAGTAAATTTTGAGAAAATGGGCTGTATTTGGCCACCCATTACACCCAATGTGTACCAGAGAGATGAACATAACCACCTTCATTGCAAGTGGGATTCACCGAGGATCATTTTTGTAAGTAATGAAGGTATTCATAAAACCAAGCATTAACCCGTTTAGAGCTGGTTACAGGGTGATACCCCTCAAAAGGTTAAAAATTCATGTTATCTGAGGATTTCTCTAAAAACATCACGTAGATTTTCAAGAAAAATTGGCTATTCTCAGATCTTAGTGTGAATTACAAATTGCATGTACACAATATTCCAGTAAGCATTTGTTAACCTTATGCTGGTTCTCAAACATCAAAATGTTGAAAAAGTGGGCTGTGTTTGCATACCGGCAGCACCCAAAGTTAAGAGGAAAAATCAACATAAGTGGAAGTAGAATTCACTGAAAATTATTTTTATAAGTAATAAGCGTATTAAAAAAACAACCCTTAACCCGTTTTGACCTGGATAAACAATTATACCCATCAACAGCTTAAAATTCATGTTCTCCCTGGATTTCTCTGAAAACATCTCGTAGATTTTTAAGTAAAAATGGCCATTCACAGTTTTTGGTGTGAAATTACAAGTTGCATGAATAAATATTCCAGTTAGCACTTGTTAACCCTTAACAAGCGGCCAGACATCAATATTTTGGATACATTTGAGATAAAACGGACCATTTTCAAATAGATACAGCACTCAGTGGGTATGTGTCAAACAAACATAACTCCTTTTATCGGTCATTAACTTTTAGGACGACGATATTGATATTAACCCTCTCCACCGTTAATGATGGTTTTTACCAAAACATTTTTTTTTATGAAACTGAGTCATTTGGGACTTCTGTTCTCACCTTTTTCATAACATCAATGAAGGAACTTCAGTGAAACAGTTAAAAACAAATCTTAGTGTGACATTACAAATTGCATGTACAAAATATTCCTGGAAGCATTTGTTAACCCTATGCAGGTTCTCACACATCAAAATGTTGATAAAATGGGCTGTGTTTGCATACCCACAGCACCCGAAGTTGGGAGGAGAGATCAAAATAAGAGGAAATAGAATTTACTGAAAATTATTTTTGGACGTAATAAGAGTATTCAAAAAACAACACTTAACCCATTTTGGGCTGGATAAAATATCATACCCATCAAAAGCTTAAAATTCATGTTCTCCCTGGATTTCTCTGAAAACATCTTGTAGATTTAAAAAAAAGGCCATTCACAGTTCTTGGTGTGACATTACAAGTTACATGAATAAATATCCCTGTTAGCACTTATTAACCCTCTACAAGCTGCCAATCATCAATATTTTGGATACGTTTGAGATAAAATGGACCATTTTTAAACTCACACAGCACTCAGTGGGTATGTGTCAAACAAACATAACTCCTTTTGTCGATCATTGACTTGTTGGACGACGATATTGACATTAACCCACTCCACCATTAATTACAGTTTTTACCTAAACAATTTTTTTATCAAACTGTGTCATTTGAGACTACTATACTCATCTTTCTCATAACATCAAAGAAGGAACTTCAGTGAGACAGTTAAAAACAATTCATCAGACACTGTGGGGTCATGAAAAATCATGGAATCTCATCGGGAAAAGCCATGATTCTCCAGAATCATAAAGTCTAGTTTTTTTTTGTTTTTATTTTTGGTCTTTTTTTTTTTTTTTTTTTCCACACATTTTGTCCGTACGATTCAGAAGCCATTTTCGAACCGATTTTCACGAAATTTTGCACACGCATAGAGGGGCACAAAATCTAAAAATGTGCCGAAGCGGAATTTTCGATTTAACAGTTACTTCATCAGAATTGGCAAAAGATGCCAAAATTGGGGTTTATCGGCACTTTCTCGAAACACGTCTTGTAGATTTTTTTTATACATTCGTCATTGCTAGACCTGTCTGTGACACGCCCTTTGATACACACGACATATCAGGCGATGCATATGGTAACCCTCCACAGGCTGCCAAACATCGAAATGTTGATGAAATAGGCCGGTTTCAGGCTCCCACTGCACCCAAGCAATACACGAGAGATAAACATAACTTCCTTTACTGGGAGTGGAATTCACCGGGGATCATTTTTATCAGTAACAAGGGTGTTCAGAAAACCAAGCATTAACCCATTCTGAACTGGTTAAACAGCAATACCACCATAAAGCTAAAAAATGTGTGTTTTCCGTGGATTTCTCAAAATGAGTCTTGTAGATTTTCAAGCAAAATTTGTCACTCCCAGACCTTGGTGTGACAATAGAAGGTGCGTGGACAAACTACTGCGGTGAGCATTTGTTAACCTTCCACGGGCTGCTAAAGGTCAAAATTATGATAAAATGGACTGTTTTTGGACGCCAACAGCACCCAATGGGAACGCCATAAGGAAAAGTGCCTTCTTTTATCGAGCGCACAATCTATATGGAAACATTTTTGTAAATAGTAAGGGTATTCAAAAGTCAAAGTCTTAACCCATTTTGGGCAGGCTAAAGAGAGAGACCCCTTAAAATCTTAAAATTCCCATTTTCTGTGGATTTCTCTAAATACATCCTGTAGGTTCTCAAGAAAAATTGACTACTCGCAGGTCTTTGTGTGACATTATAAGTTGCATGGACAAAATTTTCCAGTGAGTGTTTATTAACCCTCCACCGACTGCCAAGCATCATAATTTTGTTGAAATGGGCTGTTTTCAGACACGCACAGCACCCAACGTGTACCTGAGAAATACACATAATCTCGTTTGTTGGAAGTGGAATTCACCGAGGACCATTTTTGTAAGTAATAAGAGTATTCAAAAAACCAAGCGTTAACCCATTTTATGGTTGTTAATAGTGATAACCATCAAAGGCTTAAAAAATTTATGTTTTAACTGGATTTCTTTACAAACATCTGGTAGCGTTTTCAAGAGAAAATGGCCATTGATAGGTCATGGTGTCACGTTACCAGTTGATTGGATAAATTATTCCGTTAAGCATTTGTTAACCCTCCATGGGCTGATAAATGTCAAAATTTTGAAAAAATGGTCTGTTTTTGAACAACAACAACAACATCAAAAGTGAATGCAACAGAGAAACGTAAATTCTTCTCCCGGACGCAAAACTGACAAGGACACATTTTTGTAAGTAGTAAGCTTAAAATTCCAGTTTTCTGTGGATTTCTCAAAAAAAAATTCAAGAACAATTGACATTCGCAGGTCTTCGAGTGACATTACAAGCATGAACAAAATGTTTCGGTAAACATTTGTTAACCCTCCGAGAGGCTGCCAAGCATAGACATTTGAAGAAAATGGGCTGTTCTTGGGCAACCATAACACCAAATGTGTACCTACGAGATAAACATAACCTCCTTCATTGGAAGTGGAATTCACCGTCGATCATTTTTGTAAGTAATGAAGGTATTCACAAAACCAAACATTAATCCTTTAGAGCTGGTTACAGAGAGATACCCCTCAAAAGGTTAAAAATTTGTGTTATCTGAGGATTTCTTTAAAAAATCCCGTAGATTTTCAAGAAGAAATGGCCATTCTCAGATCTTAGTGTGACATTACAAGTTGCATGTACAAAATATTCCTGTAAACATTTGTTAACCCTATGCAGGTTCTCAAACATCAAAATGTTGATAAAATGGGCTGTGTTTGCGTACCCACAGCACCCAAAGTTGGGAGGAGAGATCAAAATAAGTGGAAGTAGAATTCACTGAGAATTATTTTTGGAAGTAATAAGAGTATTCAAAAAACAACACTTAACCCGTTTTGGGCTGGATAAACAATGATACCCATCAAAAGCTTAAAATTCATGTTCTCCCTGGATTTCTCTGAAAACATCTTGTAGATTTTAAAGAAAAAAATGGCCATTCACAGTTCTTAGTGTGACATTACAAGTTCCATGAATAAATATTCCTGTAAGCACTTGTTAACCCCCTACAAACTGCCAGACATCAATATTTGGGAAACATTTGAGATAAAATGAACCATTTTTAAATTGATACAGAACTCAGTGGGTATGTGTCAAGCAAACCTAACTGCTTTTGTCGGTCATTGACTTGTTGGACGACGATATTGACATTAAACCACTCCACCGTTAATGATGGATTTTACCTAAACAATTTTTTATCAGACTCTGTCATTTGAGATTACTATCTTCACCTTTCTCATAACATCTATGAAGGGACTTCAGTGAGACAGTTAAAAACAATTCATCAGACACTGTGGGGGTCATGAAAAATCATGGAATCTCATCGGGAAAAGCCATGATTCTCCAGAATCATAAAGTCTAGTTTTTTTGTTTTTTTTTTAGGCTTTTCCCTCCGGAAAAGACTATTGTTTTTCTACGGATTATTAATTTTTTTTTTTTTTTTTTTAGGCTTTTCCCTCTGGAAAAGACTATTGTTTTTCTACGGATTATTATTTTTTTTTTAGGGGGGGGGGGGGGGGGGGGTTGGGTTTTTTTTTTTTTTTTTTTCCCACACATTTTTGTCCGTACGATTCAGAAGCCATTTTCGAACCGATTTTCACACAATTTGGCACACGCATAGAGTGGCACAAAATCTAAAAATGTACCGAAACGGAATTTTCGATTTAACCCTTATTTCGCCAGAATTGGCAAAAAACTGCCAAAATTGGGAATTATCGGCACTTTCTCGAAACACGTCTTTAGGATTTTTTTTAAATATTCATAATTACTAGACCTGCCTATGACACAACCTTTGATACACACGACATATTAGGCGATGCATATGGTAACACTCCACAGGCTGCCAAACATCGAAATTTTGATGAAATGGGCCGGTTTCAGACCCCCCCCCCCCCCCCCCCCCCCAGCACCCAAACGATACCCGAGAGGTAAACATAACTTCATTTATTGGAAGTGGAATTCACCGAGGATCATTTTTGTAAGTAATAAGGGTGTTCAGAAAACCAAGTGTTAACCCGTTTTGGGCTGGTTAAACAGCAATACCCCAAAAAGCTCAAAACTTCATGTTTTCCGTGGATTTCTCTAAACGAGTCTTGTAGATTTCCAAGAAAAATTGGTCACTCTCAGGTCATGGTGTGACATTACAAGTTGCATGGATAAAATATTCCGGTCAGCATTAGTTAACCCTCCCCGAGCTGCTAAACGTAAAAATTGTGATAAAATGGGCTGTTTTTAGACACTAACAGCACCCAAACGATATACCACAGAGAAAGGGGCCTTCATTTATCGGACGCAAAATTGATCGGAAAATATTTTTGAAAGTGGTAAGGGTATTCAAAATTTGACGTCTAAACCCATTTTGGGCTGGTTAAAGAGAGATACCCATTAAAATCTTAAAATACCCGTTTTCTGTGGATTTCTCTAACAACATCTTGTAGGTTTTCAAGAAAAATCGGCTATTTCCAGGTCTTGGTGTGACATTACAAGTTGCATGAACAAAATATTCCGGTCAGCATTAGTTAACCCTCCCCGGACTGCTGAAGGTCAAAATTGCGATAAAATGGGCTGTTTTGCACACCAACAGCACCCAAAGGGTACACCACAAAGAAAAGTGCCTTTTTTTATCGTGTGTACAATTTATACGGAAACATTTTTGTAAGTAGTAAGGGTATTCAAAAGTCGAAGTCTTAACCCATTTTGGACAGGCTAAAGAGAGATATCCCCTGAAAGCTTTAAATTCCCATTTTCTGTGAATTTCCCTAACTGTAACTTGTAGGGTTTTAAGACAAATTGACTATTCATAGGTCTTTATGTGACATTACAAGTTGCATGGACAAAATACTCCGGTGAGCGTTTTTTAACCATCTACAAGCTGCCAAACATCGTAATGTTGTTAAAATGGGACTGTTTTCAGACACGCACAGCACCTAATGTATACATGAGAGATAAACATAATCTCCTTTGTTTGAAGTGGAATTCACAGAGGACCATTTTTGTAAGTAATAAAGGTATTCAAAAAGCCAAGCGTTAACCCCTAAGTAGGAAGGTTAACAGGGATACCCATCAAAAGCTTAAAAAATCGTTTTCCCTGGATTTCTACAAACATTTTGTGGGGTTTTCAAGAGAAAATGGCTGTTGATAGGTCTTGGTGTCATATGACCAGTTGCATGGATCAATTATTCTGGTAGGCATTTGTTAACCCTTCATGGGCTGCTAAATGTAAAAAAAATTGAGGAAATAGTCTGTTTTTGGACACCAACAACATCAAATGGAAATGCCACAGAGAAACGTAACTTCTTTTACCAGACGCAAAACTGATAGGGAAACATTGATATTGATATTAACCCATTCTACCATTAATGATGGGTTTCACCTAAACATTTTTTATCAAACCCAAACCGAGTCATTTGAGACTGCTATACTCACCTTTCTCATAACATCAATGAAGGAACTTTAGTGAGACAGTTAAAAAACAATTCATCAGACACTGTGGGGTCAAGAAAAATCATGGAATCTAATCGGGAAAAGCCATGATTCTCCAGAATCATAAAGTCTAGTTTTTTGGGTTTTTTTTTTTTTTTTTTTCCACACATTTTGGCCGTACGATTCAGAAGCCATTTTCGAACCGATTTTCACGAAATTTTGCACACGCATAGAGGGGTACAAAATCTAAAAATGTACCAAAGCGGAATTTTCGATTTAACCCTTATTTCGTCAGAATTGGCAAAAAACTGCCAAAATTGGGGTTTATCGGCACTTTCTCGAAACACGTCTTGTAGATTTTTTTTATACATTCGTAATTGCTAGACCTGTCAGTGACACGCCCGTTGATTCACACGACATATCAGGCGATGCATATGGTAACCCTCCATAGGCTGCCAAACATAAAAATTTTGATGAAATAGGCCGGTTTAAGGCCACCACTGCACCCAAATTATACACGAGAGATAAACATAACTTCCTTTATTGGTAGTGGAATTCACCGAGGATCATTTTTGTCAGTAATAAGGGTGTTCAGAAAACCAAGCGTTAACCCGTTTTGAGCTGGTTAAACAGCAATACCCCCATAAAGCTAAAAAAATCGTGTTTTCTGTGGATTTCTCTAAACGAGTCTTTTAGATTTTCAAGAAAAATTTGTCACCCCCAGGCCTTGGTGTGACAATAGTAGTTGCGTGGACAAAATACTGCGGTGAGCATTTGTTAACCCTCGACGGGCTGCTAAAAGTAAAAATTGTGATAAAATGGGCTGTTTTTGGACGCCAACAGCACCCAACGGGTACGATACAAAGAAAAGTGCCTTCTTTTATCGAGCGCAGAATCTATATGGAAATATTTTTGTAAGTAGTAAGGGTATTCAAAAGTTGAAGTCTTAACCCATTTTGGGCAGGCTAAAGAGAGAGACCCCTTAAAATCCTAAAATTCCCATTTTCTGTGGATTTCTCTAAATACATACTGTAGGTTATCAAGAAAAATTGATTACTCGCAGGTCTTTGTGTGACATTATAAGTTGCATGGACAAAATATTCCGCTGAGCGTTTATTAACCCTCTACAGACCGCCAAGCATGATAATTTTGTTGAAATGGGCTGTTTTCAGACACACACAGCACCCAACGTGTACCTGAGAAATACACATAATCTCCTTTGTTGGAAGTGGAATTCACCGAGGACCATTTTTGTAAGTAATAAGGCTATTCAAAAAACCAAGCGCTAACCCCTTTTGTGGTTGTTAATAGTGATACCCATCAAAGGCTTAAAAATTTATGTTTTCCCTGGATTTCTTTACAAACATCTGGTAGCGTTTTCAAGAGAAAATGGCCATTGATAGGTCATGGTGTCACATTACCAGTTGATTGGATAAATTATTCCGGTGAGCATTTGTTAACCCTCCATGGGCTGCTAAATGTCAAAATTTTGAAAAAAATAGTCTGTTTTTGAACAACAACAACATCAAAAGGGAATGCAACAGAGAAACGTAACTTCTTTTACCGGACTCAAAACTGAGAGGGAAACATTTTTGTAAGTAGTAAATGTATTCAAAAATCGAGGTTTTAACCCATTTTTGACTGGTTAAGGAGATATACCCCTTAAAAGCTTAAAATTCCAGTTTTCTGTGGATTTCTCCAAAAAAAATTTAAAAAACAATTGACCAATTCGCTGGTCTTCGAGTGACATTACAAGCATGAAAAAAATGTTTCGGTAAACATTTGTTAACCCTCCAGAGGCTGCCAAGCATAGACATTTGGAGAAAATGGGCTGTTCTTGGTCAACCATAACACCAAATGTGTACCTAAGAGATAAACATAACCTCCTTCATTGGAAGTGGAATTCACCGTCGATCATTTTTGTAAGTATTCACAAAACCAAGCATTAACCCTTTTGAGCTGGTTACAGAGAGATACCCCTCAAAAGGTTAAAAATTTGTGTTATCTGAGGATTTCTTTAAAAACACCCTGTAGATGTTCAAGAAAAAATGGCCATTCTCAGATCTTAGTGTGACATTACAAGTTACATGTACAAAATATTCCTGTAAGCATTTGTTAACCCTATGCAGGTTCTCAAACATCAAACTGTTGATAAAATGGGCTGTGTTTGCGTACCCACAGCACCCAAAGTTGGGAGGAGAGATCAAAATAAGTGGAAGAAGAATTCACTGAGAATTATTTTTGGAAGTAATAAGAGTATTCAAAAAACAATACTTAACCCGTTTTGGGCTGGATAAACAATGATACCCATCAAAAGCTTAAAATTCATGTTCTCTCTGGATTTCTCTGAAAACATCTTGTAGATTTTTAAAAAAAAATGGCCATGCACAGTTCTTGGTGTGACATTACAAGTTGCATGAATAAATATTCCTGTTAGCATTTGTTAACCCTCTACAAATTGCCAGACATCACTATTTTGGATACATTTGAGATAAAGTGGATACATCACTCAGTGGGTATGTGTCAAACAAACATAACTCCTTTTGTCGGTCATTGACTTGTTGGACGACGATACTGACATTAACCCACTCCACCGTTAATGATGGTTTTTACCTAAACAATTTTTTATCAAACTGTGTCATGAGACTGCTATATTCACCTTTCTCATAACATCAGTGAAGTAACTCCAGTGAGACAGTTAAAAACAAGTCTTCAGACACTGTGGGGCCATGAAAAATCATGGAATCTCATCGGGAGAAGCCATGGTTCTCCAGAATCATAAAGTCTAGTTTGATATGGTTTAAACCATCTAGAGAGCTAGTATACACAGTGATGGGTACAGTTCAAGTCAAAATGAGTTGATTAAAGGGATGTTGAACAGCTTGTTAATATTTCTTGCATTACATTACTACTTTGCTATTTATTGACAGAAGAATTTCACAGAGGGTTTTCTTGACGGTATTTATTTATTGCTGTTTACGGTCACATACTTATCCACAATGGCTAATCGTGACCGTGACAGTTTTACGGGTGGGGGAAGTCGGAGGACTCAGAGAGAACCACCGAGCATCGACGAGCAACTGTCAGCTCAACATTCTAATTATGTTCAAGCTCCGCTGAAGCAGGGTACCAGTGGTTGAAGACATGTGCACCATTGACATGCAGTACGCCTTAGTACATGGCATCATCGTGCCCCCATGCTGGCAACCAGGATAAAGTGCCTTGCCCAAGGACATTACGTGGGTCGTCCCAGATAGGGATGAAACTCGGGCCCTATCATAGAAGTCAAACAGTCTACCACTGAGAAAATGTGCTTTCTTTCCTGGCGGTATTCATATTTGTACGGCCAAACTGGTGTTGGATAACACGGAACACCAAAACATATAACACAAAATGTATTCCCCATTGATTTTTGACAGCAGTTATGAAAAGCTCAAAGAGCTCTTTCCTTTTTGTTTTTGGGCAAGTGAGTATTCACTCAAAGTCATTTTTTGCAGACAGTGCTGTTTTTAAGATGATAAAGCACATGTTTCATTAAGTCCCAGAACATAACTAAAGCCGGATTTATTGATTAAACATCTCTGCATATAGCAAAGCAAAGTGTCTCAAATTAACCCATTCCAAAATGATAGTAGAGAGTAACCAAAGTTGGATAATTTGGGTATTTCCAAATGGTACACTTATTAGGCTTTTCCCTCTGGAAAAGACTATTGTTTTTCTACGGATTATTATTTTTTTAGGGGGGGGGGGGGGGGTTGGGGTTTTTTGGGTTTTTTTTTTTGTTTTTTTTTCCACACATTTTGTCCGTACGATTCGGAAGCCATTTTCGAACCGATTTTCACGAAATTTTGCACACGCATAGAGGGGCACAAAATCTAAAAATGTGCCGAAGCGGAATTTTCGATTTAACCCCTATTTCGTCAGAATTGGCAAAAAACTGCCAAAATTGGGGTTTATCGGCACTTTCTCGAAACATGTCTTGTAGATTTTTTTTATACATTCGTAATCGCTAGACCTGTCAGTGGCACGCCCTTTGATACACGCCACATATCAGGCGATGCATATGGTAACCCTCCACAGGCTGCCAAACATCGAAATTTTGATGAAATAGGCCGGTTTCAGGCCCCCACTGCACCCAAACAATACATGAGAGATAAACATAACTTCCTTTATTGGGAGTGGAATTCACAGAGGATCATTTTTGTCTGTAATAAGGGTGTTCAAAAAACCAAGCGTTAACCCGCTTTGGGCTGGTTAAACAGCAATACCCCCATAAAGCTCAAAAATTTGTGTTTTCCGTGGATTTCTCTAAACGAGTCTTGTAGATTTTCAAGAAAAATTTGTCACTCCCAGGCCTTGGTGTGATAATAGAAGTTGCAAGGACAAAATACTGCGGTGAGCATTTGTTAACCCTCCACGGGCTGCTAAATGTCAAAATTGTGATAAAATGGGCTGTTTTTGGACGCCAACAGCACCCAATGCGTACGCCACAAAGAAACGTGCCTTCTTTTATCGAGCGCACAATCTATACGCAAACATTTTTGTAAGTAGTAAGGGTATTCAAAAGTCGAAGTCTTAACCCATTTTGGACAGGTTAAAGAGAGAGACCGCTTAAAATCTTAAAATTCCCATTTTCTGTGGATTTCTCTAAAAACATCCTGTAGGTTTTCAAGAAAAATTGACTACTCGCAGGTCTTTGTGTGATATTACAAGTTGCATGGACAAAATATTCCGGTGAGCGTTTATTAACCCTCTAGAGACTGCCAAGCATCGTAATTTTGTTGAAATGGGCTGTTTTCAGGCACGCACATCACCCAACGTGTACCTGAGAAATAAGCATAATCTCCTTTGTTGGAAGTGGAATTCACCAAAGATCATTTTTGTAAGTAATAAGGGTATTCAAAAAACCAAGCGTTAACCCATTTTGTGGTTGTTAATAGTGATACCCATCAAAGGCTTAAAAATTTATGTTTTCCCTGGATTTCTTTACAAACATCTGGTAGGGTTTTCAAGAGAAAACGGCCACTGATAGGTCATGGTGTCACATTACCAGCTGATTGGATAAAGTATTCCTCTAAGCATTTGTTAACCCTCCATGGAATGCTGAATGTCAAAATTTTGAAAAAAATAGTCTGTTTTTGAACAACAACAACATCAAATGGGAATACAACAGAGGAACGTAACTTCTTTTACCGGACGCAAAACTGACAGGGAAACATTTTTGTAAGTAGTAAATGTATTCAAAGATCGAGGTCTTAACCCATTTTTGACTGGTTAAGGAGATATACCCCTTAAAAGCTTAAAATTCCAGTTTTATGTGCATTTCTTGATTTCTCCCCAAAAAAAAAATTCAAGAGCATTTGACCATTCGCAGGTCTTCGAGTGACATTACAAGTTGCATGAACAATATGTTTCGGTAAGCATTTGTTAACCCCCCCCCCCCCCCCTCTCCAGAGGCTGCCAAGCATTGACATTTGGAGAAAATGGGCTGTTCTTGGGCAACCATAACACCAAATGTGTAACTACGAGATAAACATAACCTCCTTCATTGGAAGTGGAATTCACCGTCGATCATTTTTGTAAGTAATGAAGATCTTCACAAAACCAAGCATTAACCCTTTAGATCTGGTTAAAGAGAGATACCCCTCAAAAGGTTAAAAATTCATGTTATCTGAGGATTTCTTTAAAAACATCTCGTAGATTTTCAGGAAAAAATGGCCATTCTCATATCTTAGTGTGACATTACAAGGTGCATGTACAAAATATTCCTGTAAGCATTTGTTAACCCCTATGCAGGTTCTCAAACATCAAAATGTTGATAAAATAGGCTGGGTTTGCGTACCCACAGCACCCGAAGTTGGGAGGAGAGATCAAAATAAGTGGAAGTAGAATTCACTGAGAATTATTTTTGGAAGTAATAAGAGTATTCCAAAACACTTAACCCGTTTTGGGCTGAAAAAACAATGATACCCATCAAAAGCTTAAAATTCCTGTTCTCCCTGGATTTCTCTGAAAACATCTTGTAGATTTTAAAAGAAAAAATGGCCATTCACAGTTCTTGGTCTGACATTACAAGTTGCATGAATAAATATTCCTGTTGGCACTTGTTAACCCTCTACAATCTGCCAGACATCAATATTTTGGATACATTTGAGATAAAATGGACCATTTTTAAACACTCAGTGAGTATGTGTCAAACAAACATAACTCCTTTTGTCGGTCATTGACTTGTTGGACGACGATATTGACATTAACCCACTCCACCGTTAATGATGGTTTCTACCTAAACAATTTTTTATCAAACTGTGTCATTTGAGACTACTATCTTCACCTTTCTCATAACATCAATGAAGGAACTTCAGTGAGGACAGTTAAAAACAATTCATCATACACTGTGGGGTCATGAAAAATCATGGAATCTCATCTGGAAAAGCCATGATTCTCCAGAATCATAAAGTCTAGTTTTTTTTTGTCTTTTTTCCACACATTTTGTCCGTACGATTCAGAAACCATTTTCGAACCGATTTTCATGAAATTTTGCACACACATAGAGGGGCACAAAACTGAAAAATGTACCCAAGCGAAATTTTCGATTTAACCCTCATTTCGTCAGAATTGGCAAAAAACTGCCAAAATTGGGGTTTATCGGCACTTTCTCGAAACATGTCTTGTAGATTTTTTTTATACATTCGTAATTGCTAGACCTGTCAGTGGCACGCCCTTTGATACACACGACATATCAGGCGATGCATATGGTAACCCCTCACAGGCTGCCAAACATCGAAATTTTGATGAAATAGGCCGGTTTCAGGCTCCCACTGCACCCAAGCAATACACGAGAGATAAACATAACTTCCTTTACTGGGAGTGGAATTCACCGGGGATCATTTTTGTCTGTAATAAGGGTGTTCAGAAATCCAAGCGTTAACCCATTTTGAGCTGGTTAAACAGCAATACCCCCATACTGCTCAAAAGTTCGTGTTTTCAGTGGATTTCTCTAAACGAGTCTTGTAGATTTTCAAGAAAAATTGGTCACTCTCAGGTCTTGGTGTGACATTACAAGTTGCATGGATAAAATATTCCGGTCAGCATTAGTTAACCCTCCCCGACTGCTAAACGTAAAAATTGTGATAAAATGGGCTGTTTTTAGACGCTAACAGCACCCAAACGGTATACCAGAGAGAAAGGGGCCTTCATTTATCGGACGCAAAATTGATCGGAAAATATTTTTGAAAGTGTTAAGGGTATTCAAAATTGACGTCTTAACCCATTTTGGCTGGTTAAATAGAGATACCCATTAAAATCTTAAAATACCCGTTTTCTGTGGATTTCTCTATCAACATTTTGTAGGTTTTCAAGAAAAAATCGGCTATTTGCAGGTCTTGGTGTGACATTACAAGAGGCATGAACAAAATATTCCGGTCAGCATTAGTTAACCCTCCCCGGGCTGTTGAAGGTCAAAATTGTGATAAATGGGCTGTTTTTGGACACCAACAGCACCCAAAGGGTACACCACGAAGAAAAGTGCCTCCTTTTATCGAGCGCACAATTTATACGGAAACATTTTTGTAAGCAGTAAGGGTATTCAAAAGTCGACGTCTTAACCCATTTTGGGCAGGCTAAAGCGAGATATCCCTCGAAAGCTTTAAATTCCCATTTTCTGTGAATTTCCCTAACGGTAACTTGTAGGGTTTCAAGACAAATTGACTTTTCGTAGGTCTTTATGTGACATTACAAGCTGCATGGACAAAATACTCCGGTGAGCGTTTATTAATCATCTTCAAGCTGCCAAGCATCGTAATTTTGTTAACATGGGGCTGTTTTCAGACACGCACAGCACCCAATGTATACATGAGAGATAAACATAATCTCCTTTGTTGGAAGTGGAATTCACAGAGGACCATTTTTGTAAGTAATAAGGGTATTAAAAAAACCAAGCGCTAACCCCTGTTGGGGAGGTTAACACGGATACCCATCGATAGCTTAAAAAATCGTTTTCCCTGGATTTCTTTACAAACATTTTGTGGGGTTTCGAAGAGAAAATGGCCGTTGATAGGCCTTGATGTCATATGACCAGTTGCATGGATAAATTAGTCTGGTAGGCATTTGTTAACCCTCCATGGGCTGCTAAATGTAAAAAAATGAAGAAATAGTCTGTTTTTGGACACCAACAAATGGAAAATGCCACAGAGAAACGTAACTTCTTTTACCGGACGCAAAACTGATAGGGAAACATTGATCTTGATATTAACCCATTCTACCATTAATGATGGATTTTACCTAAACATTTTTTTTTATCAAACCCAAACCGAGTCATTTGAGACTACTTTACTCACCTTTCTCATAACATCAATGAGGGAACTTCAGTGAGACAGTTAAAAACAATTCATCAGACACTGTGGGGTCATGAAAAATCATGGAATCTAATCGGGAAAAGCCATGATTCTCCAGAATCATAAAGTCTAGTTCTCACTCTCATTGTGCTAGGACGGTTAAATCTGAGATTGAAAAGGTATACCAATCTTACTCAGGGAAGTTGAGTACAGAAAAGTACGAAATTAATCAGAAAATGAATTTTGTCTGACGGCACTAATATTTGTACGAGCAAAACTGGTATTGGATTTATTTATTTATTTATTTATTTATTAGGTTTTAACGACACATTACCAGCCAAGGTCATATTATGTCGGTGACAGTTGTATGGGTGGAGGAAGCCGGAATACCCAGAGAGAACCACCGAGCAATGGCGAGCAGCAGCCAGCTCCTCAACATAATGCCTCCGCACTGTAGCACAGGCAGGGTTAGATTGGTTGAACACATGCGCACCATCAACGTGCAGTATGCCTTAGTACACGGCGTCATGGTGCCCCCCCATGCGGATAGTCGGGGTGAAGTGATCGGGACATAATTGGAATATATCCGACAGATACAATGTCGGATATATTCCATATGTCCCGATCATGCAAGGCAGCAACTTGAAATTCTCAGCATGTTTCCTACTGTCCCTGCCCGACAGTTTAGTATCTTTGTCAAGTGCCGAGACCGCGTGGAAATACCGTCGATCAGGTAGAAACCGAGGGCACGATTCATCCCTACTTTATTCTCAACTCAACGACTTTTCCATTCATTATTTACCTGTCACCGGCAGAGTTACGTATTATATTTGTCTATTTGATGAACTTTTCAACCTTAACTATTTGCGGCTTCATGTAGCACCACTGAAAGGCCACTGCACGGTTACCAATATATTCAGGGATTGATTTTACGAAAATAATAATTATTCCGACTATACCCACATTGGGAACTCCTAAATATGCCAAGGGTTAAACTTTTGATAATGACGTATAAAACAGAAGTTGTCATGCTATGTTTGCTGCATGCAGGCATAGAAACATTCAGCGCTCAATGAATTAGGAATGGAGTAAATTGTCACTTAAACCTACGAAATTCTGAAAAAATGAGTTTTTTTCGACGGCTCTACCATTATGCATCTGAGACAGGGATTGCGTTAAACTTTACAGCAACCTTATAACAGAAAATATTCTTGGAATTGAACTGTGAATCCGAATTTCGAAAGCATTTTCGGATATTCTATTCCAAACTACCACTGCACGCTTATCAATATTCAGTGATTTTATGAAAATAAAATTATTCCGACCATACCCATATGGGCAGTCTCGAATCTGCCAACGGTTAAACTTTTAATAATGACATATAAAACAAAAGTTGTCATACTATGACTGCTGCATACAGCCATAGAAAACGTTCAGCGCTCAATCAATTAGGAATGGAGTAATTCGACACTTAAACTTACCAAATTCTGAAAACGAGAGTTTTTTTGGACTGCACCTATCTTTATGCAAACAGAACGAGCATAGGGTTAAACTTTACAACCACACTTACAACAGCAAATATGCTCGGTAGGCAATTGTAAATACGAACATGTAAATCATTTTTCGATATTCCTTTCGAAAATGGAAGAAAAGTGAGCTCCAAATTAGCCAATTTTATGAAGAATTTTAGGGCATTCAAATTCAAGACCCGAAAACTGGGTGAAGGTTAAAACTTTGAATAAAATATATAACAGCAAAATTGTTCTTGGATGAAGGCCCAATCCTCTTATGGAAAAGGTTTTGAGACAATATGGCTCCAGTGCTGAGAAAGTGCATGTAAACGTTGGCGAAAATAACAATTATTCTAACAGTACCCTTATGGGAAGTCTAAAATCTTTTAAGGGTTAAACTTTTAATAATAACATATAGAACAAAATTTGTCATACTTTGACTGCTGCAAGCAGCTATAGAAAACATTCAGAGCTCAAGCAATTAAAAATGGAGTAAATCGCCACCTAAATTTACCAAATTCCGAAAAAATTAAAATTTTTTTGGACGGTACCTATATTTATGCAACCAGAATGGGATGGGGTTAAACTTTACAACCAAACTAACAAAAGCAAATATGCTCGATAGTCAATTGTGAATACGTACATGAAAAGTGTAATTAACCCTTTCCAAAATGATAGAAAAGGCAACCAAAAATGGCAAATTTTGGCATTTTCAAACGGTACTCTTATTCTTGCCCTCATTGTGCTAGAGGGTTAAATCTGAGATTAAGAAGTAAACAGTAACTTTCTTCCACAATCATTGTTGCATCTAGCCATACCAAAATAATTATTACAACTACCTTGTAATTAGAAAAAATTGCTCTTGAAGTTGGCGAAAATAACAAATATTCCGACAGTACCCTTATGGGAAGTCTCAAATCTGCCACGGGTTAAACTTTTAATAAATACATATAGAACAAAATCTTTTCATACTTTGACTGCTGCAAGCAGCTATTGAAAACATTCAGAGCTCAAGTAATTAAAAATGGAGTAAATCGTCACCTAAACTTACCAAATTCTGAAAAAAATTGGAGTTTGTTTTGGACGGTACCTACTTTTATGCAACCAGAATGGGATAGGGTTAAACTGTACAACCAAACTTACAACAGCAAATATGCTCGGTAGTCAATTGTGAATACGAACACGAAAAGTGTTGAAATTGACCCTTTTCCAAAATGATGGAAAAAGCAACCAAAGTTGGCTAATTTTTTGCATTTTCAAACGGTACTCTTATTCTCACCCTCATCGTGCTTGAGGGTTAAATCTGAGATTAAAAAGTAAACAGTAACTTTCTTCCGCAATCATTGTTGCATCTATCCAACCAAAATAATTGTTACAACAACCTTATATATAACAATATTAGAGATATTTGCCCTTGAAGTTGGTCAATGTTGAAGAAAAATTCTATATTCATGTCATTTTTGGCCAGTGGGGGTTAAAGTTGAAAGATCTGAGTGGTGATTGTGGTGTATCATATTATGCTCGAAACGTGTGGAAAATTTGAACTAAATAACTGTAAACAATTTTGAGACATTCGAAAAATTGTGAAATATTGAAGGTTTTGGCAGAATATTTTGAAAATACGCGTTTTCACAGAAATGACGATACCGCATTCCACTAGATGTTATGACATTACATAAGTGTGCCAAATTTGGTCAAAATCGTACAGCTTGTTTTCGTGCAGTTCAACAGACAAAATTCAGGGAGGAAAAAAAAAAAAAAAAAAATAGAGAAGGAAAATTTTGAAAAAGAATAATAACAATAGTCTTTCCCAAACTGGGTTTGGGAAAGCCTAATAATCTCGGAGTTCAAAATAATAGGCCTCCTGGTGAACTATCCCACAGTCCTACATGTCTGATTTTGCAGCAGCGTTGGCTGCCTGTATAACCAGCCAACACTCAAATTTGTCTTGGTACAGTGTAACTTACACTGGTGTGTTTGCAGTCCCAAGACAAATTCAGTTCATTGGTTGCGGTTTCCATGACATATTCATGAACCTATATAGAGGCATGGTCACTTCGCACCTTCAGCAGTCGTGTCGAATGCCTTTAAATTTGCTGTTCAGTCATATCATTCAATAATCAGAAATGTGTGCCCCCACCCCAGCATTCAGAAATGTGTGCCCCAACATTCAGAAATGTGTGCCCCCTCCCCAACATTCAAATGCTTCATACGCCACTTGTCTCCCACTTTCTCCCCCCCCCCCCCCCTCTCTCTCTCTCTCTCTCTCTCTCTCTCTCTCTCTCTCTCGGGGAGAGGTGAGATCGGCCCAACATGCTTTTCAAGAATTAATGTTAATTACTGGTATTTTTTAATTACCAAATAATCGAATTGGTGAAGGGCCACAATTGGTATATACAGTAAAATACACAAACATTATAATCACAGAGTTCAGAAATTTATAAGAATCCCATTCAAAGTGATGTGTCTTGACATCCATATTTGTGCGGTTTTATTCTAAATTATTGAACTTTGAGACCCAGCCCCACACACACACACACCCACACCCACACAAATAATATTCCTTCAGATGCCCCTGAGAATATCTCTTCATTTCAAAGATGAAAATAATTCAATCTGGCTACCCCCCCCCCCCCCCCCCCCCCCCCCCCACACACACACACAAACCGTCAATGTCACGGATAATATCTTCTAAATCTTGTATTGTAAGAGTGTCCTCCTGCAGCATATAAGGCTGTGCTGCCTCCATGACTGTTGGCTAAGAATGAGCAAACAACATATCTATCGAACGAAATGGTTTCGCGCGCCGAAGGCGCGCAGGGACGACATAGCGAACAAGCCCCTTTCGACCTTCATTGGCTGTTTGTTTTTGGATGATGTCGAGGCGTGGTAGAAGAGCAAAAGGAAGGAGGGAAAAAGGTTTATCCCCTTCTTGGCTTTTTGCGGCTCTTTTTCTTTGGTGGAGGTTGGCATGGTGATGAGGCTGGTGGTGGTGTTGAGGTACGCGCATAATGTTCTTCTAGTGCTATTCTGGAGAATTCTTTTGATTTCTTTCGGTACTCTTTTGTTTTGGCCGATTCTTCTTTTGCCATCTCAATTGCTCTTAGTGCGTTTTGCACGATGGTGTTAATGCATTGTGGTGGCTCTGCTGTTGCTACTTCCGCTCCCGGGCTTTCCGGTAGTGAAGGACGAGGGGAGTGAGGGGTGGGAGGCAGTGAAAAATCAACTTCCAGTTCCTCCCCAGCCTCCACTGGACGTTCCTCATCCAACTGTACCGGCTCAGGAGCCGGCAGTTGATTGGGTGTACCAGTGGGACTAGAAGGGGAACTGACGGCTGCCTCCAAAGCCTCCACCCCCTCACTCAACTCTTTCTTCCTATTCCGGAAGGCCTCCAAGCGCCGGGCGTCCCTGCACTTGTTGATGGACTCTTCTTCTTTTTCTTCTGTTCTCTCTTTTCAGGACCTACGTGCCCCTTCGGGTGAGGACCAGTGGGAGAGGGAATCCTCTCTCCAAAGGTACTACCTCTCCCCGGAGAGGGTGGTGTCTTGGATGTCTCTACCTCAAATTCCAGGTTCAGGTGGACTCTCTTGTCTGTCTCCTGGACAGTCCAGATGACAGAGCAAGAGATGCCCAGAGATGATATGGTTCTGATGAGTCTCTCTGGTAATTCCAGTTTTTCCGTGATTGTTGATCAGGTGCTCACGCTCTGAAGTCAGGACAACATATCGAAAGGTATGGATTCGCGCGCCGAAGGCGCGCAGGGACGGTATGGGGAACAGGCCCCTTTCGACCCTAAATGACTATAGATGATCAATTCCCACATGTCTAGGCGTGTTGAAGGAGGAACGGGCTCAGGTATTCGGCAGGTGTCACTGGTTGCGGCGTGATGGTCTCTTTGGCTGATGTCGGTTGAACCCTCGGGTGAGGACCAGTGTGAGAGGTTGGGTCCTCTCATAAAGGTACTACCTCTCCCCGAGGGTGCAGTGGTTCTAGGTTTTCAGGCGAGTAGATAGGATTTCAGGCAAGTAAAGTCTACCACTTCGAGGATGATTTTGAGTGATGGCCATCACTGGCAAGTATAATCTGCCTCAGGCTGTCTCTGTTTGGTTGGACTCTTTGACAACAACAACGACCCCTTTCGAAGACCACCAGAAAGAAGACCCGAACTACCCTGGTTCGGGGGCAGGCCTGCATTGTAATCCTATTGGGTTGGGACAAAAGATGCGCAATGTGCTTACAAAAAGGTGCAGAGGCGGGACGTAGGACCAACGCTCTCCTCCCTTAAAGTGGTCGACCACTTCTAGGGATGGAGTGGAGGATGTTCAGGAACCATGGGGGTTACCGTTTCCTTAACGGTTAGACTGTCCATAGAGGTTATTGGGGTTCTGGTCAAAAAAGCATCTTCTGTGTACCTGCTTAAAAGAAGAAGGCAGAATTAGTTTTCATTAGAATATGTAAATGACAACATATCCGAAAGGAATGGTTTCGCGCGCCGAAGGCGCGCACGGGCGGTATAGAGAACAAACCCCTTTTGACCCTCAGTGACTGTGGATGATTGATTTTCACATGTCTAGGCGTGTCGAAGGAGGAACGGCTTCAGGTACTCGTCAGGTGTCACCGGTTGCGTCGTGATGATCTCTTGGCTGATGTCGGTTGAACCCTCGGGTGAGGACCAGTGTGAGAGGTTGGGTCCTCTCACAAAGGTACTACCTTTCCCCGAGGGTACAGTCGATTTGGATTTTCAGGCAAATATAGTCTGCCACTTCGAGGATGATTTTGAATGATGGCCATCACTGGCAAGTATAATCTGCCTCAGACTGTTTCTGTTTGGTTGGACTCTTTGAAGGAAAACAACAACGACCCCTTTCGGGGACCACCAGAAAGAAGACCCGAAGTTCCCTGTTTCGGGGGCAGGCCTGCATTGTAATCCTATTGGGTTGGGACAAAAGATGCGCAATGCGCTTACAAAAACGGGCAGAGGTGGGACGCAGGACCAACGCGCGCCTCCCTTAAAGTGGTCGACCACTTTTAGGGATGGAGTGGAGGATGTTCAGGTACCATGGGGGTTACCGTTTCCATAACGGTTATAGTGTCCATAGCGGTTATTGGGGTGCTGGTCAAAAAAGCATCTTCTTTGTACCTGCTTAAAAGAGGAAGGCAGAATTAGTTTTCATTAGTATATGTAAATGACAACATATCCGAAATTCGAAAGGAATGGTTTCGCGCGCCGAAGGCGCGCAGGGACGGTATGGGAAACAAGCCCCTTTCGACCCTCAGTGACTGTAGATGGTTAATTCTCACACGTCTAGGAGTGTTGAAGGAGGAACGGCTTCAGGTACTCGGCAGGTGTCACCGGTTGCGTCGTGATGGTCTCTTGGCTGATGTCGGTTGAGTGAGGACCACTGTGAGAGGTTGGGTCCTCTCACAAAAGTACTACCTCTCCCCGAGGGTGCAGTCGATCTGGATTTTCGGGCAAGTATAGTCTGCCACTTCGAGGATGATTTTGAGTGATGGCCATCACTGGCAAGTATAATCTGCCTCAGGCTGTTACTGTTTGGTTGGACTCTTTGGAGGAAAACAACAACAACCCCTTTCGGGGACCACCAAAAAGAAGACCCGAACTTCCCTGGTTCGGGGGCAGGCCTGCATTGTAATCCTATTGGGTTGGGATAAAAGATGCGCAATGCGCTTACAAAAAGGGGCAGAGGCGGGACGCAGGACCAACGCTCGCCTCCCTTAAAGTGGTCGACCACTTTTAGGGATGGAGTGGAGGATGTTCAGGAACCATGGGGGTTACTGTTTCCATAACGGTTATAGTGTCCATAGCGGTTATTGGGGTGCTGGTCAAAAGGCATCTCCTGTGTACCTGCTTAAAAGAAGAAGGCAGAATTAGTTTTCATTGGAATGTGTAAGATATAAAAAGGTAAAAAGATATAGAAGGATAATTGTAATGTTTTATTATAATATTTAAAGGGTGAGAGAAATGTGTCGGTGTTTGTGTGCATGTGTATAATGCTTGTACGTGTTCTGGTTATGATGAAAGTGACTGTTGAGTTGGTGTTCCTTGTCAGTGTTAGTGGATTGCCAAGTGGATTGGTTCAGCTATTGTAGCATGCCTTAAGAAGGACATGTCGTACTGTAGGGTCGCAATAGTGTTGCTGACAATAGCTTGGCCTCCCCAGGCTTTCTCTGTGATGGTTGCGTGATTGCTGAGTTTATGTCGTGTGAGGGGTCAGAGTGGTTCGGTGCTGCGTATTGTAGCATGCCTTAAAAGAACATATCGTACTGTAGGGTCGCAGTAGTGTTGCTGACAATAGCTTGGCCTCCCTATCTTTCCCCATTGTAAGTGTGGCTGGAGGCAGAGTGGTTTGGTTCAGCTATTGTAGCATGCCTTAAAAAGGACATATCGTAATGTAGGGTCGCAGTAGTGTTGCAGGCAATAGCTTAGCCTCCCCAGGCTTTCTCCGTTTTGATTGCATGATTGCTGAGTTTATGTTCTGTGTGGGGACTGAGTAGTTCGGTTCAGCGTATTGTGGCATGCCTTTAAAAGGACATATCGTACTGTAGGGTTGCAGTAGTGTTGCTGACAATAGCTTAGCCTCCCCAGGCTTTCTCCGTTTTGATTGCGTGATTGAATATATGTTATGTGTGGGGGCAGAGTAGTTCGGTTCGCGTATTGTAGCATGCCTTAAAAAGGACATATCGTACTGTAGGGTCGCAGTAGTGTTTCCGACAATCGCTTGGCCTCCCTATCTTTCCCCATGTTGTGTTTGCGTGCTCCCTGATTTAAAACCTTATTATTTCCTATTTTAGTGGTTTTAGCTTTTGACGTTTTGGGGTTTTCGTCTACTATCGCATTGGTTTGGTTGAGGTCAGTTAGGATGATTGCCCCGTATTCGAGTACTGGGCGCACAAAGGCTTTGTATAGTTTGAGTAGGGTGGACTGGTTGGCGCCCCATGAAGTTCCCTTTAGCATTTTCAGTAAGTTAATGCGTTTGGTTGCTTTTTTCGCCATGTCGTCGGTGTGTTTGTTAAAGGACAGTTTTTGATCAATGGTGATGCCCAGGAATTTCGCCTCTGCATTCTGGGAGGGTGTTATCCATTAGTTTTAGGTCGAAATCACGTTTGTTTGTCTTGCGCGTAAAGGTGATTCGTTGGGTTTTATTGACGTTCAGCTTAATTCTCCATTTGGCACACCATTGTTCTAGGTCATCGAGAGCGCGTTGCAGGGGTTTGTGGAGCAGATTGGCCGTATTATTAGAATCCCTGAGGCCCTTATCATCCGCGAATTGGGAGACTTGAACACGATCCTCGGAGAAGTTAAGATCATTTACATATAAGATGTAAAGGAGAGGCTTAGGACGGATCCTTGGGGGTGCCTGTTTCAAGGGGGACACAGTCAGACATTTCATTGTTCACTCTGACTTCAATTTCGCGATCATTTAAGAAAGAGGATAGTAATCTGAGCAATTTCATGGGGAGTCTCATTTTTGATAATTTGTAGCGCATTCCATTATGCCAAACAGAGTCAAATGCTTTTTCGACGTCTAACAGGACTGCCGCGCCTATATGCTGATTGTTGGTTGCGGTTTTCATTTGAGTGACTAGTCGGTAGACATGCTCGATGCCTTCTTTACAGTTCTGTAGGCTCTTTGCCACTTATGGAAAAAATTGTTGTCTTCAAGGTGCTCCCTGAACCGATTGGTAAGGATTCGTTCGAATGTCTTACCAATGCTGCTGGGGAGGCTCATTGGGCGGCAGCTGGCTGGATCGGAGGGGTCCTTGTCAGGTTTTGGTATCATGACACCGATGGCTTTTTTCCAGCATTTGGGAAAGTAGCCATGGGTGAGGCATGCGTTGAACAGTTTGTTTAGTTTTTCGATTAGGGAATTTGGGCTTTGTTTAAGAATTTTGTAGCTCACTTCGTCTTCGCCGGGTGAGGACGAATTTTTGCATTTTTTAATGACGTTGATGATTTCGTCATTGGTGATGGGGGTGACGAGGTCATCGTCATCCCCGTCTTCTGGCTCGTTATCGAATTTGGGGTCACGGTAGATTTCAGGGTGTTCATTGATGAAGTCATCAATCTCGTTTATGACAGCGTCATCATTGCCCGCGCCTTGATACGGGCGATGCGTTTTTCTTAGGAGGTCGGCAAAAGTGTCGGCCTTGTCTTTGTTGGTGCGTGTGAAGGAACCGTCTTCCCTTTTAAGAGGTTTGGCAGCGGCTTTGCCGCCCTTGTTTTTTTACCCAGTTAGGATTTTGAAGGAGTCCCAGAATTTTTTAGCATCTTGGACCCCGTTTACATTGGCTTTTGCCTCTTCCCAGTTGGCTTGTTTTTCAGCTTTGAGGGCTTCCTTGACTTCGCCATGAAGGCGGTTATATGTTTTTTTTTTAGGCCAGCTTTCTTACCGGAGTCAGTTTCGGTTTTAAGAGCGCGAAGAGCTTTCCGTTTTGTTTTGATTAGTGACTGTGTGTCGCCCGAGATAGTAATTCTCCAGGGGCGCACTTCTTCTTTTGGGCATATTTCGTTTAGGGTTGAGTTAATAATTTTCTCAATGCCCTCGCATTGGGTTTCGAGTTCCGCTGCGTTGGATGGGGGGTGGGGGGGGGGGGTGTGAATTTGACATCGATGTCGCGGTAGAGGTTCCGATTAATTTTTCTAAAATTTCTACGGAGAGTGGGGGGGGGGGGGGGGGGTACCTGAGTGGGCCATTTCCTAGCTGCAGTGAGGCATGGACCGGGAGGTGATCGCTGCCTAAGTCATCATCGCCTACCGAGTGGTCATCGATGTGGTTTATCAGAGAGTCACTGGCGATAATTAGATCGAGGATATCAGATGAAAATAGTGGGTTGTTGCTGATATAGGTTGCTGAGTTGTCGTTCATAACCACATGAAGGTTATGTTTTTTGTGATTTCGAGGAGGGCTTCACCGTTGGGGCTGGTTTTGTTGCAGCCAAAGTACAGGTGTTTGGCATTGAAGTCGCCGAGGAAAATGCAGTGTTTGTATTTCCTCGTAAAGAATTCAAAGACAGTGTCAGATACAATTTTGCTTGGGTCGTTATAATAACAAACAATCGCGATGTTTTTATTGTCGACTGTTATTTTAGTTGCAATCACCTCTGCATCGAGGTGATTAGTTTTTATGGTTTTAGTTTTGATGTTCTGCTTTATTAGTAGAGCAACGCCACCACCTTCAGTGATTTGTCGGTCTCTTCTAATAGTGCTGAACCCGCTAACTGCAAAATTTCTGCTGGGTTGAAGCCAACTTTCGCAAATACAGACAATGTCTGTATCTTTGAAATATCGGCTGATTTGAATTTTTTTGTTATTAACGCTTCTAGCGTTCCACACGGCAATTTGTAGTTTATCCATGATACGGGTTGAAATTTAGTCGCGATGTTTTGTTAGTGGTAAGAGGTGGGTTTAGTTAATATTAATTGCGGCTTTGACTAGAGACTCTGAGATTTGAGTTTTAAATAGCCGGGACGCTGATCGGCTGACATCTTGACAGATGTCAGACAGTTTGGTTGTGACATGTTTATTTAGTACCGAGTATAGGGACCCTGCAACTAGGGAGCAGACAGTATGGGGTGAGGAAGCATTGTCTGGCTTAGTTAGATTTAGGTTTTTTAGTTCAATGTTAGTTTTGACCTTTTTTGTAATGGGGGCGCCCGCAATAGTTGCTTGTATGATTGCCTTTGCAGTTTGGGCAGGAGGGGGAATCCAAACTGCATGATTTGGTGAGGTGGGTACCTCCACATCTCAAGCAGGTTAGATTTCCTCTGCATTTATTAGCAGTTTGGCCAAACTTTTGACATTTGTGGCACTGTATTGGAGGAGGGGGATCTATATTCCTCCCCAGCATGCCACCTGCCATTAATGTTGATTCCGTTAGCAACGATTTGTAGTTTTGTTTCACGGTCGGGACAAGTGACTTTAATTTTCCAGGTCAGTTTGCCAGTGGCCTTGGAGTGAAATCTTTCCCACTTATTATTGTCGAGACTCTGGCTTATCAGGTCTCTGGGAGTGTCGGGATGTATCCTGGTTATGACGGCGATGAATTTGGTTGAGTTGCTACTCTGTTCGTTGGTTGTAAGTTGTTTGGAGGGGTGACGGATATGCCTCTCTTTCTTTTTGTGGCTATTGATGGGGTTGTTAATATTATTTATCTGGTCGATATTACTTGAGACCACTGAGTTCCAAGCTCTTTTCATGAGTGGGGTTGGCCTTGGTTGCGGTCGAAGCTGTAGAGTGTCGTTAGCTGTATCCTGTTTCTCAGAGTTGGACTCAGTTGAGGCAAGGGGTGAAGAGGGGCAGTTTCTCACTTTCTTGACTTGCCTGTCAATTGTGTGGGAAAAGCCCTGATCATCCATTACCTCCTCCGAGTCAATCTCAAGATCTATAGAGTTTTTCCTTTTACTTTTGCCTTTGATAGGTGTTTTAGTGAGAGGACTGATAGGAGTGTTATAGTTGGACATAGAGTCAATCTGGGTGGAAAGCATAACATCGACAGGTCTTTCAGGACAGAGACGTCCTAAATCAAATGGATTAGAAGGATCCTTGGAGGCATTACTGCTGTCAGATGACAGAGGCCTGGCGTCTTTGCTGCTGGCTAAGGCTGCGCCTGAAGGCCCAGGTCCTTCAGTGATCTCCGGCGAGTGCCGAGCTTCAATGAGTGAGTCACTATCATCCCCTCCTGAAGGGATAGCCGTTGTGTCTGGCGCTGCGTGCACCTCGGCCACGGCTATTACTTCATGAGGAGAGCGAATAGGTGAATTGTAAGGTGAGTAATCAGAGCTACCTAGTTTACTGTTAGCTGTGTTATTGTTTCTTAAGCCAAGTTGAGATGAGAGGTTAGCTATCTGTTTGGTCATAGACTCGAATCTCTTGGCTGCGGAGGATCTCTCGGCAGCTAGATCCCTCGTGAGGTTAAAAATGATATCTTTTTGGCGAGCATGTTTTCTTTCTATCTCCGCCAGGCGGAGCTGCCATTCCTTCCGTTCATTCTCTCTCTCTTCTCCATCCCTACTCCTCTCTTTCTCTCTATCTTCCAAGAAGGATTTAAGAAGGTCATTGCACTCATTGGTTTGGCTCTTGGCTTTATCCTGGGTCCCCCTGCCCCCTGCCTATTTATACCACTATGACTAATCTTGGTTGATCCAGTAGAGATTCTTCTGGCGAGTTTTTCCCTCTCCTTGTGCACTTTTTTTCCTTCTTTAGTATCATCTCTCTTCTTCTCATTAACCACAAGACTGGCTGGCTTGATGAAGCTGTTAGGCTGGTGAGACATGATCAATAGTTAGCAGATAGTCAGTAGAGTACGGTAATTGTGCTATTAAGTTAAGTTAACTCTTTTAAAATACAGAAATATGATTGTAATCACTTTTTCAGCATTGTCGGTATTACCGCGTACTACTCGTGTCGGACGGCTGGATGATGACTGTCCAAAAATGATGATGACATATCGATGAATGAATGGAAGGTTTTAGCGCGCCGAAGGCACGCAGGGACGATGTGGGATTTACAAATCCCTTGCGACCCGGTTAGCCTTATTTTATTTCACTTGGATCTTGGATCACACAGGCCTAGCTTTCCTATTGCCTCAAAATGGTCTGAAGGGGTATGCACGCGGTTAGAATTCCCGGCAGTTTGCATTGGAGTGATAGATTGTCAAAGACCAAACCCTCAACGCCATTAAGACTATTAGAGAGTGGGCTCTATTCGGTTCCAGCTTGGCGATGGTAGAGGTTTGAGTCCCACCATGGTCGCAAGGGATTTGTAAATCCCACATCGTCCCTGCGCGCCTTCGGCGCGCTAAAACCTTTCATTCATTCATAACGGTACATTTGCTTCCGTGTGAACTTTCTTAAAGCCTGGAATGTAACGATAGCCAGGGCCCGCCCACATTTGTTGTGTGTAAATCAGGGATGCCAAATGTGTCAAGCTGGGATAGTGGATATCCTGGAACATTTTTTCTTGAATTGCCCACAGTATATACCTCATAGAATAAAATTTACTGGAAGTATTATGAAGAAACGAGGTGAAGAAACAAAGGGTAGATGGCTTAGGGGGGCACGACGGAGAGAGTAGGAATGCTTATTGAAGAAATTGAAAAGGAGGAAGTGAGGGACACTATTAAACAGTTTGTATCTGAATGCTGGGAGGAGATGAGGGGGGGGGGGGGGGGGGCGCAGGGGAAGTGATGATCTACTCTTATGAGAACCGCGACAAATCAGCGGATGGCCAAAAAGTTATTATTATTATAATCAGTATAGTTAGAAGCAAACTATTCGAGAATCAGAAATTATAGACATTTATCGGGAAGCACGATGGTTCAGTTGGTAGAGGTGCAGGCTGCAAAGCGAGAGGTCTTCGGTTCGACTCCCACCTGCGGCAACTGCGTTGTGTCCTTGGGTAAGACACTTCATCCCCCATTGCCTTCTTGGGTGGGGGGGGGGGGGGGTGCCGAGTACTAATACATACTGCACGTCGATGGTGCACATGCCTTCAACCAACGCTAACCCTTCATGGGTTATAGTACGTTGGAGAGTCTAGCAGATGCTCGCCGCTGCTCGATAGGTTCTCTACGGGTACCCCGGCCTCCTCCGCCCGTAAATCTGCTCGACACGACGTGACTCTGGCTTTTGAAAGTGCCGTAAAATCCCGCTAAATAAATAAATAAATAAATAAATAAATAAATAAATAAATAAATGTTTGTATGTATTTGCTGTTTTCATCCTGAAAATGTGCTGTTAACAAGTTCATTCACTTGTGTAAACGTAATCAAAATTTTCATTTTCGACTTTTTTCCGGATCCGGATTTGACTCCTGAATCCGGATCCGGAAAAAAATCAGTAAAAATGCCCGAATCCGCTCCGGTTCCGGATCCGGAAAAAAGTTTGTCCCGAGTTTATTATGTTATGCCAATGAATTTAATGTCACTGATAACGTTACTTAATCCAGCTGGCCCAGAGGTATTACGCATACAATTATGTAAACTTGTTGTCGATTGAGTATGCAGTTAATTAAGGTCTTTGATAACGAATTTAGTCCAGCTGGCCGATGGGGGTATGTTACACCTATAATGCTTATGTTGTTTTTTGATATCCGGTATAATAAGTATAATGTATTGAATCGCTAATGGTCAGTAAAACGATATGCTATATAAATCGCGGACATACACGCAAATGACGAAAGAACTAAAAATCAAACCGCGAAGGAGAAGGTGAACTAACAGGCAGAGAAAACGGCGAAAGCTGTGACCTTCTACCAGGAAGGGCTATCCTCACCAACTCATCTAAAAAACACTAATAACTGACCGCCTAAAATAATCAATACCGGTAAGAGGTAAATGGTAATTCTCAAACTTTTTCAATATATCTGTCAAACTAATTCTGCCATCTTCTTTTAGCAGGTACACAGAGATGATTTCTTTTTAGTTTAAACAATATTTATTGAATAATTGATAAGTATATACACTTCACAAGATCAGTTAACAAGAAAGATCTGAACAACACAAGGTACAGTAGTATACACGAATCAAATGAAGACTAGATGAATGCTTACTGTGTAAGAGAGGGATTCGACAGAAAGCTTGAAGCTTATGTAAGTCGTGTCCCTGACAAAATATAAAATTACTCCTGTAGGTGATGCATATCCGTGGAGAAGCTCACACATCGCGACCAGGTAGGCTGAGACTCTCACTCTATTGGATATAAAGTAGCTTAGTTCCTGCGGTTGTAGATCAGTACAAGTACGTGTGCACAATCAGTCTCAATCACCAAGACCCAGTCCCTAGAATTAGCGCGCCACAATATGGTTGGAGAGATCAACAGCATTCAGGTACGGAGTATAGAAAGCCTCAGCCGCCAGGCAACGATGTGTGAGATTGTTTAAACATCAAACTGAATTGGAAAGAAAAAGAAAAGAAGGTAGAACAGCAGAACTGATAGGAGAAAAAAAGATAGAAAAATAGAAACAGCTGGAATACATCATACATTGATCGAACACTCAAGAGTCAAGGAATCGGGTATAGGCAGCTTGATTCGTTATTATTTTTTTTTTGTAGAGTGTTAGGCGTGAATAATTGTTGGTAGTGTTGAACGATGAAATGCATGAAAAGGTATTCAACCTTAGGCATTGGTTGCTCGGTCCTATTGTACCAGCTAAGCAGAAATTATTTACCGCAGTGAACACTCACAGCTTCACTTGCGACCGCATCAAAGAGGTAGAATCGAACTTAGCTAATCGTTGCCCATTTAAGAGGACTCCCACCCCAGGCATTGGTGACAGAGTCCCTTTTTTGCAGTGACACAGAACTTGTCTACCGCGGGAAACAAGCACTGCTTCACTTCCCGGGAACGCAGAACTTGTTTACCACAATAGACAAGCACTGCCTCATTTCACGGGATCCCAACGGGTGTTCGACTCATTGGAAGCGCTTACTAGATAAAATAAAGTCATGAACCACTTCAAAGATACGACGGTTGTCGTCGTTATTCAAGAATTCTGAGCCAAACAGAAGTATGGATGTATCAACTGCAAATGGGAGTAGAATAATCGTATAATTACGAGCGTCAGAAAAAGTGGACAACGAAATAAAAAATGATCGGTAGTTTCACGCTCACCACATTGACAGGAGGGACTGGGCGATAAGTGATTATCGTATAGGTGAGAATTAAGGCAACTACAATGCAACCGAGTCTGCAATGGTATATTTGGACCCTGCGAGATTTCGCATTAGTGTAGAACCTTGGGGATCTTAGGTTACCATCGTTCAGAAAAGTTTTAAAGTTAAGCAATAACGTGTTCTCGCGGACAGGTAAGGGTAAATTATTCCACTGGTCAGTAACACTGGGAATAAAAGAGCGCTGATACAGTTGCGTTCGGCAAAAAGGAACTCGGTGATTTTGACCAGATCGGAGGCTAAGAGATGCATTCGAGAGGGAGATGATTGGGGGAACTTTGTTGGAGATGTACAGGGGTGACATGTGATGATACGTTTTAAAAAACTGGATTACTTTATGTTTACGTCGTCTGTCTTGCAGGGAGTCCCATCGTGTTTCCGAATATAACAAGGACTTGCTGGCACTTACTGTTGCACCCGTAATAATTCTTGTTGCTGCAATCTGTATTTTTTCAAGTTCCGCGGCATTAGTAATAGTACAGTTATCCCAGACAGTATCTGCATATTCCAGAAGAGGCCTAATAAAAGCAAAATATATTTTTTCTAGGACACTACAATCAAGATTAAATTTTTCCCTCCTCAATAAATCTAAGCGGTACCAGGCTTTGGAACAGATGTGGTCAATGTGGTTGTTCCATGTACATGTGCTATTCAGAACCACCCCAAATGTTTATGTTCAGAAACTTCCAAAATCTGTGAGTCACCAAAATATAAGGGTGGGTGGGGGGTTGGGATTGTTTTTACGTGATACACACAAGCTTTCTGTTTTGGTGGGGTTGAACTCGACCAACCATGTTCTGGCCCAATGCTCGATTGTTGCCAGATCATGATTGATTATGGCCGAGGCTTGCTCAGGGTTCTCGATAATTAAGTATAAAGACGTGTCATCTGCAAAGAGGCGTATACTACTGAGAAGATCGCTGGTTATATCGTTTATGTATATCTTATATTTCTTTTTAATAACCAGCACCCCAATAACTGCTATGGAAACTATAACCGTTATGGAAACAGCCACCTCTATGGATCCTGAACATTCTCCGCTCCATCCCTAGAAGTGGTCACCCACTTCAAGGGAGGCGAGCGTTGGTCCTGCGTCCCGCCGCTGCCCCCTTTTATAAGCGTCTGAAAAGCGCATTTTTGACCCAGCCAAATAGGTTACAATGCAGGCCTGCCCCTGAACCAGGGAAGTTCGGGTCTTTCTACTGGTGGTCCCCGAAAGGGGTCGTTGTTGTCATCTATCCAAAAAGACGTCCCACTGCAAATCCTGAAAAACCGATGAAGATAGCCTGAGGCAGACTATACTTGCCAATGATGGCCCGCTGTCACCAATTCATACATCTCCGAAGTGGCAGGCTATACTTGCCCGAAAAATAAAACACCACAGCACCCTCGGGGAGAGGTAGTACCTTTGTGAGCGGACCCAACCTCTCACACTGGTCCTCACCCGAGGGGTCAGTCAACGAAATCAACCCAACACCGCTGAAACCCTGACCAGGGACAACTGCCGAGTACCCGAACCTTTTCCTCCTTTAACACGCCTTGACATGAAGCTACCAGATCACAAACAGTCACTGAGGGTCGAAAGGACTTGCCCCACGGCGTCCCTGCGCGCCTTCGGCGCGCAAAAAACATTTCATTTCAAATGACATATCTAATTTCAGCAATACCCAGACACACAGCACAGACAACCACACGAGAACAAACCAACAGAATCAGACATCCGACCGACCAACATCACCCTTGATCACCCATCGATCACCATCAGAAGAGCTTGAGGCAGACTATACTTGCCAATGACAGCTCCAACACTTATCTAGTGGCAGACTATACTTGCCTGAAGAAACACACAAAACACAGGAGACAACTAGACCACGATAACAGCCGACAGAACAGCCTCACAGCGGAATAAGAACAGACGCTCACAGACATGGATGGGGGGGGGGGGGGGGTGATGGGGGGATCTTTAATCATTCTATACTTTTCCACTTTCAGCCACAGCAGAGACAAAGGTCAAAGCACCACAAACGTATCTGACCAGATGTTACAGGACAAAGACTCCCCGACCGCCCACAAGGAACATCGCGACAGCCAAAAGCCAAAACAACCAACAACAGAAGAGCTTGAGGCAGGACTATACTTGCCAGTGATAGCTCCAACACTCACTTAAGCGGCAGACTTTACTTGCCTGAAAAAACACACATGACAGAAACACTTCCAGAAAAGACGTTCCACCCGCACATTTTTCCTTAATCTACTCTACCTTTTGCCGCTTTAAATCTGAGGGTTTTTTTACTATCTTTCCGCCCTTACCTTTCTCCCCAATAACCGTTATGGACTTCAGTAACCGCAATGGCAATTCAATAACCGTTATGGCTTCAGCACATCCCTTCACTCCATCCCCGGAGGTGGGCATCCACCCCCAGGGAGGCGAGCGTTGGTCCTGCGCCCCCGCTTTCTTGACCGATTTTTGTAAAGCGCTTCTTTAGCGCACAACATGTCCCGACCCAATAAAAATAGCAGGCCTGTTACCTGAACCAGGAATGTTCAGGTTGGTGGCTCCTTGTTAAGGTCCGTTTTTTTCTTTGGTTGTCAATGTCGCCTCAATCGTGCACGCCAGCAAAAAGCAGAAGGCAGATTTTACCTTGCCGGTGAAGGCCTATCTCATCTACAAAACTACAAGCGGCAGACTATACTTGCCTGGGTAATGGGGGTGAAGTGTCTAGCCCAAGGACACAACGCGGTTGCCGCAGGTGGGATTCGAAACGAGGACTCCTCGGCTTGCAGCCTGCACCTCTGCCTACTGAGCCACCCCCCCCCCCCCCCCCCCCCCCACTATACCAATAAGAAAAACCTGACTTCCATTTTCTGGAAAGCCCTCTAGAGCTTTCCATAAAATGATGTAACCTTGGTTGTGTTGTTGGTTCAGTTAAAGAAAGATGCATAGTTTATTGTACAACTTATTTCGACTTGTACTGTACGATGATTGACTAAATAAAAATGTTTTAAACTGTGAAGGATTATATGTTTTTGGTGCCCCCCCCCCTCCCCCCCCCCCCCCCCCCCCCCCAACGACAGACCCTGGTTACGTGCCTCGCTAGTTGAAGGGCGTTTTGGGCCTTCAGAATTTTTATGATGCTAATTGTATAAAGATATCTACGTTAACGCCCCCCCCCCCCCCCCCCCCCCCCCCCCCCCCGGTTACATTAATGATCAGGCCAGTTCTCGTAGCATTCTTTTCCATGACTACTATTAACAACCTCAACTGTATGCATCAACGATTTTGTGTTGGTTTGCGTCATATAGACACAAAGGACCGACTTACCCACCACCTCATTGCACACAAAAACAACGAATAAACTGAGTGAGAAGGCAGAGACGTATTGAATGAAACTGTGCTATTCACCCGTACAGATCCTCTCATCTGAACGCAGATATTTCTGAATTTGGTCGTTCTCAAATCGTCTCGGGGGTGTTGAGTTTAAACAATGTTAACTTGGTTGTAAATTGGGTTTTTCCATGTTTCAATGTCGTAGGAGTATTTGTTTGTTCGTTTTAAGCACATGATCTTCAGAAATACGTTAATTTAGCGTTGAATATAAAATGAATTAAATGTCACACAACCGTTCATGACCCACCTGATAATTCAAGTGAGTTCGCTCAGTTCAGCTATTTATAATACAACACGGTAACTATGAGGGGATATAACGTTACGAATATTTTCAACAAGCTTCAGATTTCCATCATAGACAAATAATACTTTTTACAAAACCTTTGATTCGGCTGAATAATTTTTTCAAGATCAAACTATTAGTTGGTGAAAAAGTTCACTGCCAATGACTCACAACAGAAACACTGATGTTCTGTCAAAGATTATGCAAGAACAACTGAGAACCCAGTTTACGAGACTTGGAAAAAATGATCAAATATGCTTTTCCAAAATTAAATTCTTGATTTTTTCAAAATCTTCAGTTGGAATGTTAAGGGGACGTCAAACCTAACTTTGGTCAAATTTCATGTAATTTTCTTTCAAGTCTAAAAAAGTCCCAAAATGAATAACCCCAATAAATTATATACCAAAATGCTTGGAATGAAACATAGAACATGTGGAAACTGAAATTTGCCATGGAACTGCTGCATGTGAAAATAGCACCACCTGAAAGTCTGCTGTGGCATAAGTAAGAGAACAAAATTTTGACAATAAAATACCTCAAATAAAATAACAGCTGTATTCTATAAACATTTAAGTACATACTCGAAGAAATCTTTTCCAAATTCATGAAGGCAATAAAGATTGAGACCAAATGTTATAAGTGGAGTGCTCACTGATTGAAGGCAGACATTTTCTTTTGTTTATGTTTTGATTTGGGGAGTTCAACAAAGGTCAACTTGAAGGAGTCCAGTAGAAGAAGTATGGAAGGACAAAAGAGTGTCTCCCAATATAAAGATGTATGTGTTACTGTAATGGTTTGGAAAGAAAATATGATATTCTCCTATGTAGAATGCACTGCAAAGTCATACATTGTAGTTGAATAAATATATTTACAAACCCTTGTACTGTAACCCCTTTTATCCCATGCATCAATTTGATAGTGATTAAATTGTTGAATTTGTCTGCTTTATCAATAAGTATAATAGCTTTGTTTAACTCTTGGACACCCAATACACTCATGATATCTGTTGGAGAAGAAACAAGGGTAACTGTAACCTGTCACTGCAATAAACCGTCTAATGTACTTAAAAGTACATTGTTATTCAAAACACATCAAATCAACCTTACATAACCATTATTGCATGTACTTTCCCCAAGGAGGCTTATTGACATATTGAGATCAGAAGGGCACATCCAGAGGGTCTCACATATTTTTTTCAAGAACGCAGTACACAAAGCAATCCCCAAAAGATGACAAGAGAGCTCCATTTGACACAAAAAAATTCCCAGAAAGGGGGGGGGGGGGGGGCTCTCTTCCTTGTATGACGCTACCTCCGGCACTCAAGGCATATGTCTTTTTTCTCAAAGTTTAACTCTTTTTTTCTTTTTGAAGATCCTGGCCACAACATGTTCCAAACACTATCAGACAGGTAACCCTCCAAATAGGTGTATCTGCAAAAAATCATGTTAAATTGCAAAACATTCTTTTTAGACTTACTTTTAGTTCTGGACCTTTCATGCTTCTTACTTCCAACTATAACACTTAATTTATCGTCTAATGGGTGAATAGAAAAGTCCTGCCATAATCAACATTTTGAGTTCCATAAGCCTTCAAAACAGCTCCGATAAAAGTGTCAAACATCAGATTGGTGGCTTTATACAGAATATCCATTAGGTTGTTGCTTGATAAGTAATAGGAACACAATCTTCACAAGAAAAATTCTGTAGCAATACAATTGAGGGTATTAGCAGGCACTTTGCAACAAATTGTAACAAATCAACTAGTTATAAACAAAATTGTCTAACTCAAAAGAGTGAAAAAGTACCACAACTCTGGAAAAATGTGGGAAGAAACACATGCTACAACAGCTACACAGGCATTGTTTCCCCATGACAACACCAAATATCCTTCAAATTGGAGTAGCAATGGTTGAGATACAAGGGAGAATGTTGGTACATGTAATGATGAATGGTAAGACTAAGATTAAGAGGACAGGGGTCACCACTGCACAGCCCTAGATGCACCTTTGATTTTCCAACTTCCAGGTCTGGGGAATAATAATCGCAACACACCCCACCTATCAGTTCATAATTTCAGTAAAATAAAAGAAATTATCAATTTGAATTAATTAATAGATGATGGAAAATATTTGGCTTCCTTCGCCTTCTCGTACTATTTAATTACCACAAACAATATCAGTTTGATGCGACAAACGAAACTGAACGCATGTGGTTTGGTTAAAAAGTAACTCGGCATGAATAATGAAGAAATTGCGAATATTTCATGTATTTCATTTGTTTAAAAGCCAGTTGCAGCTAATATTGACCGTGCATTCGATAATTCGTTTCGGTTTTGACCACACGGCCACGCTGACACTCCGTGACAGCGGTTATGTTTATTGTGATATGCAAATTGGGGGATGGTTTCCGGTGAAGTAGATTTGTCACATTTGTCAGTGTAAAACGATCATAAAAGACACTGATCGACGCTTGTATTACTGTGGTTGGTTGCAAGAAAAAACTAAATTCTCAGCATCGTCCAAGCGCACCTTATTTAAAGCACGAATGCATCATTTTCAAACCCATCTTCAATCGGTCCTTTGCAGACATCAAACATACCCGCCTTCAGATTCCATGGTTACTAGGAAGTAAATAACTTCACAACATCTGGGGTGAATCAACACGCTCAATATAGTTCCAGGTCACTTGGAACATACTTCGTGAAAAAGTGATTTCTGAAGCATTCTACTTATTTTGTTATGAATATTGCCTTATTTTATGTGTATCGTCCCGATTTTACACACTCGGTTATTTTGTTTTCAAGTGGTTCATGTTGTCTTTCTAGTGCGCAATAATTCAGATTTTTTGTCAACAAAAAAGTTCAGACGGCCTGTAAACACGAGAGGGAATTTCGAACCATGTTTTTGCAGTTATGACATCAACAGCTCAAGTATTTTCTGTCACCTGTTTGCAAATCCGCTCATACATTGTCTCGAACAAATACAGGGCGTGATCACGTCCTTGCATTCTTACGATTGCCCAAATTGAGTATTTCTGCAAGAACCACATCGTAATCAAATGACCGGAAAAACATCATTGAAACATGGCCACATCCGGAGCATCAAAAATGTGTGTTGGTGTTATTACATTCAAACGTCAAAACCCACCAGAGTGTGTGTCAAAAAAATGCTTTCTCCGAGTCTGCAGTATGTTATCATTATATTGAGGACAAGGCTTTCGAATTACCGATTATTTTGTGGTTTTACCGGTTCGTTACTTATGCCATTTGCAAATTAATCTTCTTCAAAATCCTAAAATTCACTTTTTTCCCTGAAAAAAATTATATGTACCTTTTCTATGCACTTTGCTCATTATTTTGATATATAATTTGCCTTTCCTTACTTCTCTTATCTGTTTCTGAGGCATTGGGAAAAATGTAAAAAAATTGACCAAAGTTGTGTTGGACGACCCCTTGACTGAATGAAATGAATGCAGAGCAATTAGAACCGATTTTAATAAAAAGTATGCTTTTCTGTAGTCGGACGTGCTGATTTCTCCCAATCTGGGAAAAGGCTCGCAGCACAAATCTTCCCTAAAAAAAACCCAACCACAGAGAAGTTGGGGTTGCCCCTCCCCCCCCCCCCCCCACACACACACACAATAAAGAGTCTCAGAGATTGACGTGAAGGTTAATAATAGGAATATTTTTTGCATGTTCGAAACGATTCCTGCCTTGTTAACCTATTTATAGATCGGGGAACTGACGTCATTTCACCGTGTTTGGTAAGTGCCACAGGGTAGCAATGGTTGCCCCAGTGAGTGATGATGTTTTTGTGTCATGGTGCTGCCCCCTAGGCAGTAAGAGTACTCATACTTTGACAGCATCTTTATTATCTAAAGGGCCATTTGTTTTCTGTAGGGCCGTATGTGTGCGTGCGTGCGTGCGTGCGTGCGTGCGTGCGTGTGTGCGTGCGTACGTGCGAGCGTGCGTTCATTCCTTCGTGCGTGCGTGCGTGCGTGCGTGCGTGCGTGCGTTCGTTATATTCTTTGGTAGTATAGTAGAGGCGATCCAGAGCTATTTTTGTTGATTTTCAATCATGTAAAGCTCGTGAGAACAGTTAGCACGTTAATAATGCGATACTATAGCGTTCCATGCACCCTACGGGCGTCATATGCTTTCGTCCGGCTTGATCTACGTACCCCCGGTTTTTTTCGAGATATACTGACTGTCTGACTGACTGAACCAACCAATGAAAATGGAAAAAATATGAATATTAACTACTGGCAAATCAGACTATATATATCACCTCGGTTCAGTTCCGATCTTTATCCACGTATTATTACTTCAATTGGTCAATAATCAATAGTTGTTATGGTTTTGTGATAAAAGACCATTGTTCTGATAGTGGTGAGATTGTAACTAGTATAGTAATAGTAGTAGGAGTATAGGTAGGAAGCGTGGTGGCTCATTGGTCGGCATTGGACTTCGCACTGAAAGGTAGGCGGTTTGATCACCGCCAGGGCTAACTGCGTTGTGTCCTTGAGCAAGGCACTTAATCCTAATTGCCCACGCGGGGGCACGGTGGCGCTGTGTACTAAGACGTACTGCACGTCTTTGGTGCTCATGGGGTGAGCCTGGCTGTCGAAAGTGTCGTTAGACCCCAGTAAATGAATAGATAGTGGTAAAAGTAGTGGAGAAAGCCAGCAGTAATGACAGAGGTAGTAGTGATCATTGTGGTAGTACAAGCCAGTAGAAGAGGTAGATGGGTAAACTAGTCAGACTGGTAGAAGGTAATACGAGACATCGCGGTAGATGTTAACCTTTTGAGACTTTAATTATCCTGACGTTCAAATGTCACTGGGAACTCAGTTTCTTCAACGTTTTTCAAAATGCGACGTCAAACGTCGGAAAGTATAAATAACAAGATATTTTCCACATTAGTGATTATCTGGTTGAGTGCTAGATTATTTTTGGTGGTCTGAATTTGTTATTAAAAACTTGTTTTATTACAAATTATTGGAGAGTCCCCAGAAGCATTCTCCAATAATTTGTAATAAAACAAATTTGTATAAACAAAATATTATTTGTGTTTGACTGAATAGGAAACATAAGCAAGGAAAATTGTTGGCCTTTGCTCTGGTATCCTCATTTTTTGAAAGCCCTGATAGTGGCTTCTAGAACTCAACCAGTTAAAAAGTCTTGACAGCAGGATGATATTAGTATTTTAAGCTGCGATAACATTTGGTTCATTTATTTTTTTTATATATTTATTGGTGTTTAAGGTCACATACTTATGCACAATGGCTAATCGTGACCGTGGAAGTTTTACGGGTGGAGGAAGCCGGAGTACCCGGAGAGAGCCACCGAGGCGCGACGAGCAACTGCCAGCTCCTCTACATTCTAACTCTGTACGAGCTCCGCTCAAGCCGGGCGAAAGCGGTTGAAGACACGTCCACCATCGACGTGCAGTACGCCTTAGTACACGGCGTCATTGTGCCCCCATGCAGGCAACCGGGATAAAGTGCCTCGCCCAAGGACAAGGTCGTTCCGGACGGAATCGAACTCGGCACCTCTAGCATAGACGTCCAACAGTCTACCACTGAGCCACCGCGCTCCCAACATTTGGTTCAACGGTTGCCACTGACACTATTCAGGAGAAACTAGGAATTGAGGTTAAAACTGTAAAAAATCTAAAAATATTAACAAAACAAATGACCACAAAGTATCAACGCGCTGTTTGATTTCGTACGCCATAAGACGTACATAAGTATCAAGAGTTAAGCGTAGTGATTTTGGTGGTAGATAGTAGCAATGGAAGCAGTAGTAGAGTAGTAGTAGTAGTGTAGTAGTAGTAGTAGTAGTAGTAGTAGTAGTAGTGTAGTAGTAGTAGTAGTAGTAGTAGTAGTAGTAGTAGTAGTAGTGTAGTAGTAGTAGTAGTAGTAGTAGTATAGTAGTAGTAGTAGTAGTATAGTAGTAGTAGTAGTAGTAGTAGTAGTTGTTGTTGTTGTTGTTGTTGTTGTTAGAATGCCCTGATAGGGGGAACCGAGGCAGGGGGTTGTGATAGAAGGCATGGCCCTTCACTTTCTTAGAACATATAATTTGGGCCTCCCACTTTTCATGAATAAACAACCACATGGGGACGTTTTAATCAACATTTATTTTATTATTTGTATTTAACCCATTGTCTAATACGAATGGAAGACAACATTTTCTGGAATGGCTATAAAAAAATCATTTTTTCCCTCAAAAACATATCTTATGACCCCCTTATTGGTGCGAGCACAATTTATAGGTAAGATTGGGTTGTGGAATGAAGGAACCCAAATATCTGTCAGTGAGATTAGGAAGTGTGCAATAAATCGTGAAGGTTTTCTCTGTGCCAAAATAGAAGAGTAACCTTGTCGCGGGTGCAGGGTAGATATCCATGAGGATGGTAAACTTGTTTTGCAACAAATGATTAATGCTGGGACTGTATTTTAATTGTAATGAGAAGTCTTGATAGAGTACGTGTGTAAAGAACATCCATGTAATTATTTATTGGGGTTTAACGACACTTTCGACTGCCACGGCCACCTCGTGTCGGAGAGTTTTACGGGTAGAGGAAGCCGGAGTTCCCGGAGAGAACCACCGAGCATCGGAGAGCAACTGTCAGGCTCCATACTAAGTCCACACAAGCAGGGTTGGTGCACCATGGACGTGTAATACGCCTTAGTACACAATGCCACCGTGTCCCCACGTGGCAGTGGGAGTAAAGTGTCTTGCCAAAGGACACAACGCGGTCGCCGCAAGTGAGATTCGAACCGAGGACCTCTGTTTGGTTGCTGCATGGTGACACTATATTTCCGGTTAAGGGTTCCGCTTTCTTGACGAATTCCACATAGACCATTGTGGATTCTGTTGTAATCATATTAGTGAGAAGTCATCTTGCTTCTCTTTAGTTCGCTGCGGGTTCTTTATCGCACCAACGGGTGATGTGATGGAGACAGGCTTGTGTGAAGTAGCCATAAGTTTATAAATATAACCTTAACTACCATTGTCAAATATGGGGGTTTCTGGTGTGGTCAATATATATTATCGCCATCATGTGTATTACAAAATGTTGTATCCGAGTCTTGCTCTTGTTTCTAAGGCTAAATCTCGATTCGTCAATGGGAATGGCAGGAAGACAGCCCCCCCCCCTCCTCCTCCCCCAGGGCTCTGCAGCTTTCATGCAGTTTCATTCATTCTTTTAATTCATAAATACCTCAGTAGTTGTTTCTCTGTGACACTGCAGGTGTTGCTAGACAAGTCTTGGCTGCCTATATAGGCAGCCAAGACTTGTCTAGCAACAACTGCAATGCCATGGGATGTAGACTGTTAATCAATAATGTGTACCAAAACTATTTCTCCAAACCTTTATGGGTTATATAACTTCTCAAGAAATTCGACAAAAAAACCCCATAAAGGTCCTCACTTTAACCCTTCACCCCTCAAAGAAAGAATAAATAATTCTTACGCTTTCTAATTTGGGAAACTTCCTGTAATTTGGTAACATCTGGCTCCTCTGTGAGTTTGGGGGAATTGAAGAGCAAGTTATGTTAGAAATAATTTGCCGTCACTGTCAGCCACGTCGAAATGTTGATTATTTCAGTTTTATATATATAAATATTATTATAATAATAATATTATTATATGCATAATAATATTATTATTTTATTATATCGACTGTCGTTGAAATGAAAATATTGAATGTTCTTTCAAATGAGAGCAAGAAAATCGAAACGACTGTAATTGGATTTGGCTCTTTGTATGGTATACCCAGTCTATTTCGTGGATGCTTAGACAAGACAAGTGACGAATCGAACACGCGTCATTATTATTTTTGTCATTTATCTCCAATATTAATCACGGAAACACTTAACCATTACCAGTAAATTTTATATGTGCCAATCACGTCTGACAATAGGATGAGGAAGAATGTATTAAACTATCTTTGTGTATTCATGAGATGAATAATCCGTATAATGAATAACGTCATGAGTGGATTGCGCCATGGCGCGTTGTGGGGAGAACAGGTTTGGGGATCTGCGGCAAAAGTTTTTTTCTCGGTTGCTACTTGCTATCACATAGGCACATGCTTTATGTGCCGATATGTGCTTATGTGAAAAGGCACAATGTGACACAATATGCCCTATCACATAGGCACATACGGGTATTTGAGGATACCTATGGCCTGGTATTGTATTATTTGAGGATACCTATCGAGGATACCTACTGGAGAATCCCTTTTTGTCATATGTGCTTATGTGAAAAGGCACAATGTGACACAATATGTCCTATCACATAGGCACATACGGGTATTTGAGGATACCTATGGCCTGGTCTTGTATTATTTGAGGATACCTATTGAGGATACCTATCGAGGATACCTTCTGGAGAATCCCTTTTTTTGTCGCATTAGGCTATGTAAAAGCCCTCAATGGGTCTAATGTAGTCTTACCAACCGCTTCCATCTTGTCGTCACCTTACAAGAGTACTTGGAATAGGGTCAGAACTAACAAGAATAGACCTGAAAAGCTACATTTAGTAATAATAAGCAATGCTGTTCCAACTAATAGGCTCTTCTACGCTACTAGAGTATACTCCAGAACAAAGGAACACGCCTAGGTAGAGGAAAACTATTACATATATAGATAGAAGCAGAGAATTCTGAAAGAAGTCGAAATAATACAATTTGTCGGGTTGTTTGTGGTAATTATCCAGGGAAGTCGTTCCAGAAAATACTCCGCTTCAATCGAACATACCCTCCGAAAATACCCTGTCCTATTGCAGAAAAATTGGGTAACATAGCAATCACGTGCTACCATAGAAACCAAGATGGCGGCCTCCAGGATACAAAATGGACGACGGAAACACGTATCACCCGAACAACACGCGCTGCGCATGCGCACTAACACCACGTATCACTATGGAGATGACGTCACAAGATGGCCGCTCACGCGGGTTACCATGACAACACAACATGGCGCCACTACGTCACGTGAGATGACGTCACTTCCGGGGTCCTGCACCGGGGTCCTGCCAATGGGTCTTGAAACATACGAGACATACTACTGCAATTAATTAGGATATTGTGATCAGATAAATGCTGTCTACAGCATCCGTTTTGCTATGGTTGGTCACTCTTGTATTTCACGATGAGTTTAATCAGTTCTTCTCCTCCCTGAAAATCGCGGATGCGTACCTCTAGCATGTTCGTGTATAAAACAAGCACGCACAGAAGATGTGGAGCAATAATTCATCTATAAATATATAATAATTTGTATTATACCTTTCATATATGTGAGAATTATGAGGATAAGTTTTACTTGCGATTATTTATGATAGAAACCTCAAACAAAAAAGAAAGAAATATTTCGCAATGAGAATGTTGTGAATGTTAGATGAAAAAACTTCATCTAAGAACCACTGCGAGAAAAACAAAATATTTAACTCTTTTATCAGGTATAATATATAGCATTAATATGTTGATTTACGTAAGTATCTTTGAAATGTGTCAAAAATATTAGTTTGATGAAACGTGGGTTAGGCAATACTGGGTAATTGCAGTGTTCATTTATTAGTACTGGGAATCACGCCAGGCCCAACACAGCCAGAGTTAGCCAAGTTATCATCAATTCACAATAATTTAGACAGTTATCGTCTCTCTGTTATCCTTGGACCTGATACCAACTGGCAGATTTAGTCTAATACTAAAACAACAGAACTTTTTTACTGTTCCAGTGCTTTCTAAAAAAAACAATTAATTATAGTTTATTTGATATATTATCATTTGTTTTTCCTACGACGTAATTAAAAACAATATGCCAGAACTGTGCAGCAATGCGTCATAGATTCACTGCTCCATGTTCTAAGCGCTGCTGACAGGAACGTTGAATGGGATGAAATCAAGTCCTCAGCAAGTAGGGACAAGTCGAAAACAAACCATGGGCGCCGCTATTTGCGGCGCCCATGGTTGGTATTATATTGGTTCTCTACTTGCCCCTCTGGGTAGTTTTTTAAATTATATCTATTGACAACACAAAATTCAGAATTATCATCCAGGAAGCTTGGTGCCCGGAAACATTGACGCTGATTTCGTTGGAAAGGATATAGCTTCGTCGGAGCTGTCAGACCTTTCCGGGAAATCACCGTCCATGTTTCGGGATCTCCTATCATCTGGAAGTTGACATTATTCAGACAAGTAGTATACAGAGATTCATCCTATGTCTGGCTGTGACTAACCCCGATGTCCGTCGCCATCGACGATTGCCGAACGCAGAAGCTGCCGAGACAACGATAGGTGTGTCCTCACATGTTGGAAGATCCGTATGGCCTCCATCGGAGAACCGGAGAACTTCTTGACATATTTCATCCAAACACATTTTCTTCGATGCATCAAATTGCCACATTTATCTATTTATTAGGGTTTAACGACACTTTAACAGCCAAGGTCAGATCGTGTCGGTGACAGTTTTACGGGTGGGGGAAGCCGGAGTACCCGGTGAGAACAACCGAGCAACGACGAGCAGCTGCCAGCTCCCCAACATCGCAACTCCGCACTGCAGCACAGGTAGAGTTAGATTGGTTGAAGACATGCGCACTATCGACGTGCAGCACGCCTTAGTGCACATCGTCATCGCGCACCCATGTGGACAATCGGGGTTAAGTGCCTTGCCCAAGGACACAACGCGGGAGTCCGAATCGATCGCTCAGACGGTCACCCATCCAGGGACTAACCGGGCTCGAAGTTGCTTAACTTAGGTGATCTGACGAGAACCGGGTACCGAAATTGCCACATACATCTTTGTTAAACCATTTGGAATAATATCCACTCTTAAAATCCCCCCCCCCCCCCCCGATTGCTGTGGGAATGGGTGGTTATTGCTCTCCTTAATCAAGAAGTGAATGTAGCAAAAAGGAATTTTGTGTGATTGTTGATCTTTCCTTTTGGGTTATGATTATTTTGACATGTGGCATTGGGGGGGGGGGGGGGGGGGGCTCAGTAGGTAGAAGTGCAAGCCGAGAGGTTCTCGTTTCTTCGAATCCCACCTGCGGCAACCGCGTTGTGTCCTTGGGCAAGACACTTCACCCTCCATTGCCCACGTGAGTGGCGTTGTGTACTAATACGTATTGCACATCGATGGTGCACTTGTCTTCAACCAATGCTAAACCTGCTTGCGTGGAGGTAGTATGTTGGAGAGCTGACTTGCTCGCCGTTGCCCCGTAGTTCTCTCCGGGTACTCCGGGTTCCCCCCACCCGTAAAACTGTCGTGGTCATGATTAGCCATTGTGCAGAAATATGTGAACTTAAACACCAATAAATAATAACAATAATATTAATTTTGACATGTTAATGTAATGCACATTTACACATCGAATGCGGTTCAGAAGACGCGAGATACACGTTAGAGTTTTAATTAACAATCTTTCTCAGCCGACTGAGAGCTCGAAGGCTCAGTGATGACGGCATTAGACTTCAAACCGAAAGGTTCACGGTTCGATTCCCACCAGGGGTAACTGCGTTGTGTCCTTGGGCAAGGCACTTCATCCCGATTGCCCATGCGGTAGCGCAACGGCGCTGAGTACTAAGGCGTAGTGCATGTCAATGGTGTATTTGTCTTCAACCAATGCTAACCCTGCTTGTGTGGAGTTAGTATGTTGGGAAGTTTGACAGTTGTTCGCCATTGCTCGGTGGTTCTTTCCGGGTACTCCTCCACCCGTACAACTGTCTGACAGGGGGGTGATCCTGGCTGTTGAAAGTGTCGTTAAGCCTTAATAATAAGAAAAATACCCAACACAAATAGCTTACGGCACTTGCAGAAAATATTCTTGAATAACTAAAAAAAAAAAAATCCTACCCTCCAAAAACAAAAAAAAAGCAAATTTGAATGGTGACCTTTTTGATTACACCCCAAAATCAGTTGGGTTAAAACTCAACCCAAATCATCTGAGGCGAGTGAATATGAACCCCATTGGGTTCATATCCATTCAACCCAGTTGATTTGGGTTAATTTTAATGCAATAGATTTTAGAGCGATAGCACTGGTCCTTCTCACTGTTAAGGTAAAGAGTTAAAAATTACAGTGGGTCTCACACAACCTGTTCCAGGGACGTGGCGACAGGGGTGTGTGGAGGGGTGTGTCTCTCCCCCCCCCCCAATCCTGGCCAAAATTTCCTATAGTTGGAAATTCGGAGTGCAAGTCATGAGTTGTTGGAAATTCCATCTATCTAGATTTTAGAGCATCTATGTGGCCCTGATGTCTCCTTTACTTCCCAAAAATTCCAACCCGTTTTCAAATCGGCAAAAAGTCTGACTGTTACTATTTTCAATTGCAGTGTACGCAATCTCGAGCTTCATTAGTATGCATAATGTCAATCGGTACGAGATTTCTATAGTACGTTTACTTATCGTAATATAAAAAAAAATCCTCAAAATGCACTTCAAGAAAATCGCATCATGTAAAATCGTTATCCTGAATTAATTCCATCATTCATAGTTACAAAATAATGAAACATCGAAAACTGAATATTTCTGCATAAGATCTGATTTAATGTTAGGACAGTGTGATTTGCTCAAAGTTCTAAGCTTGAGCATTTGTTTAGCACATATTCAATTATTTATTTATTTATTTAGGTTTAACACACATCAACAGCCATGGTCATATCATGTCGGTGACAGTTTTATGGGTGGTGTGGCATAGCAGGGTTAAGTACCCCGGAAAAATGATCGTCTAGTGGATTTGGGTTAGGACTTCAATCGTGGCAAGTGGCCACAGACAGGACAATTTAAATGTTCAGTCACGGAGGCAACCAGTTTCTGTGGAGTCTGCAACAATTCTTGATACTGCAGCCACAGCGAAAGGGTGAATTCAAAACACATAAAAGTTACTTACAGTTTTCTACGTTTATTCACTAAACCCTAAATAAAGTTCCTACAATTTAAACTGTGAAGAAATATTCTCTCTCTGGTAAATTTATAAAATATATCAGATACGAAATGAGACTAAGTCGAAATTATCGCATCGCTCTCATCGTGTCCTGTGTCTGGAACTGTTGTCTGGCCTGGCAGCGTTCGGCGGCGTTCTTCCACGAGAATAGGAGAGTGACTTCTTACACGACGGAAGACCAGAGAGAAGTAACAACTCGGGTGATTCCATGGGTTTATATACAGTTTAATTCGTGCTTACTCGGGCAGATCTTGTTTCAATTGACGTCATAAAACACCACAGAACACCACTTATACCCCAAGATGGCGGAGAGGTATTTCTTAACCCCTTACTTCCATTCCGGGATAGTAGGGCATCCTGTGGGTATCCTATGCTAATAGTATGCGTTCTCGCATTTAAAAGGACACTGGCATTTAGTAGGTGTACAATTTCATCACCGATAGTACCGCCCCTCGAACGTGCTATCCTGCACAATTCTCAGAGCTGAAAGTGATACTGGGTGTGTTGAGGTTAGGTCGGGTCAGTATACAATGCTAAAATCTGTCAAAAGCATTCTGATGGGGTTATCATAGGTTAGGCTTATACTAGCTAATATGCCAATCATAATATCAAATTCTGTCGAAAACACCTTAGTAAGGTTACTTTAGGTCAGACTATTGTCTAATTTCGTGTCTCGTGCTCCACTTCTGTAGCAAGTGTGCAGAGTACTTTTAGGTCAGTTGCACTGATGTTATGCAATGCAAATATACTAAGAATATGAATAAAATTATATAACTTGTGCCTGAGATCAGCGTTTATACTTATTAAAGTTTATCCAACAGAGAATTATTTCCAAGTAGGACTTGGCCACTCTGATTAACTGATTAACACTTCGGGAACCGAGACGCCCAAGTGCAATCATATGAATCCGACGCGCTCCATGGAGGTTAACCCGACATGCTCCGTGGAGGGCATTTCGTTACAATCCTCCCAACCAAGACGTGAGGTCCGGTAAACTTTTATCGGAGCTCGAGTCTGGATCAGATGAATTCCAGAATTTACTGACCAGGATGACCTGACCCATGGAATCAGGATGACCAATCACATGTGGTGACCAGGATGTATCAGCATCACGGTCAACTTGTGACGGGAATCCATGACCAGGATCAGACACTACCGGTTTAGGGATAAGAAATGCACTACATGGATTATTTATTAATGTTTTACAATACCGGAACGCCTCCAGACAACAGGAATCACCTTTTTCTCTTAAGGAATTACATTCTCAATTACTCAATTAATCCTAAACAAAAATAAAATTTAACTGATATTGATAACAATGATAACAATACCTATATTTCCACGTTTCCTACATCATGATTCTATTGGTGGGGAAAAACTGATAATAAAAGGTGGTATAATCGAAGCTATGCTTCTTTAAAGGGGTTCCCCATTGAAGGTCAAAACGACACAGAGGACAACTTCGCTTTTGTTGCATCCAAGTTAACCCACAGTAGAGATGTACTATCTGAGTACAGCGAGGACAACGATATGCTGCACGAGGCCCAACGATGTCCAACAAGCATATCGTGCATTGTCTCCCATCTCCATCAGCTAAATTTTGTCTGCTTGAAAGATTCTAAGGCTTGCATACAATTCAAGCGAGGATTGCAAGACTTGATACTTATATTGTGCACTTTCCCATTCATAGGTATGTTCCACCTGCACATGATGGAATGTTTCACCAATGATCATCCGATATTCGCGGGGTAAATCAGGTACGGAGATTTGACTATATTCACTAGGGTGAAATGGACGGACCGGAGTAGATGTGATGAATGTATAGATCCCATTCTCCGATTCATAAGGGATTCGTTGATCATAATATGTTCCGTCCCACCGTTGGTCATTCCAATAATGAATGACACTCGTACGGCTTGATCGTGCTGCCTCCAGAGGGGTTGCTAATCGAGCCTCATGTTCAATTACCACTATGTGAGGCATCACCAGTTCGTGTCCTACTTCCGTTGTATGGAGACAATACCGGTACAAAACTTGAGTTCGAATCAATTCTAAGTGACCGATGACTTCGTTTAACTGTACCACATCCCACACACAGAATTTACGCTGAAAAGCGGAAGCTCCGTTGTGAAAGATCATGGGTACAGGGATACGAAATCTCTGTGTCCAGTACTCTAATTGCTCCGGAAGAAAATCTTCTGAAGTTGGGTTAACTATACGGTATGCAAATGCAGTGGCCATTTTTCAAGGATTTTAATATTACGTTGATGACTACAAACTATTTCAACTATGAAAACTTAAAACTGACTGTAAACAATTATGGAAAATAATTGTAAATCTCAAAAACTATTTTACACTATTCTACAGCTGTGCCGTATGAACAATTCTACTTTCCCCGTTAACGGTTCTTCATTAGTTTTTAGTCTGTTGTTGATAGTGACGAAACTAGGAGTCACGTCTAGAATGTCACTATGTAATCTTGATTGAAAATAACTTTTCGTTTACTTAGAGTACTTTCCTTGCTTGAAAAATCAGAAAATTATATAAGGACGTCCAAAAATGACAACAGTGCCCGACGGCGCGCAGCTGTAGGGGGGTCGCCTTCTCAACTTCTGTCATTAAAACTCAAAACTCATGTGGGTCCATTTCAGATGGTACGGGAAGCTTCGGCTCATTACCAATGCCCCACCTCATGGGTGCACGGCAGTGCGGGCAAGCAGCTTGCTCATGGGCACGTGCTTTTGACCTGGCCCATGCAATACCACAGGAGTAGTGGATTTGTTGTTTACATTGGCCACACTCAAATAAATCCTGCCAAGTTTTAGAAATTTCTGTTAAACAGATACAGCAAGGGTCTCCAAGACCCTTATAATGAGTTTGTACCTCTGTCATCTCGTTATATTTGATAATTTGGTTTCGTACACTAAGCATTGTAATCGTCTTCCTTCGTGTCGGATTAAAGCTTCACAAAGGAGGCGATACTGTTTTTGTTGTTTCTCCAATTCATAAGTTTTCTGTACGTTACCAGGAGGAAAGAATCGTGCAGGGTGCATTTGGTGCTGATAAAATCCAAATGAATCATCAGCATCTTCACTAGCGGGATATGTACTGCCAGGGAAGATCTCATGACTCCTGAATGGTCGAACCAAGCCAGGATCGGCTATTAGGTCCAGTTCAGCATCCAATTGATTTCGTTGATGGTCATAATAACGGCCATTCCAACAGGGGTCATTGACATAATGAATGACCTCGTCAGGACCGAGACCAGTGACCTCATGGGGTTCAACTTCTACTGGGAACTCCGGTAAGTACAAAAGATGGGGAAATATTACTTTTCTTTCCTCAGAGAGATAAAAACGATAGCCAAGTTGGTCTTGCATTATCTCTGTCTGGCCATTGGCAGGATTATAATGTCTCGTATTCCATATACGAATGTACTGTAAGCGGCGACATCTCCATAAATCTTTCGGAAAAAATAAACAAAAGTCATTACAAGGGGAAACTGCATGTTGGAAGGCCTCGCGTTTATGTAAATCGAACATCGCCTGCTCCTCCGTGAATTCTTCAAACTCTAATATATTTACCGAAGCCATTCCAACAGCAAAGTAATCAATACAAAATAAAATATATACAACTATATTTAAAACAAAGAAACCGCTATGTCACAATAGAATTACGTATAGTACACTACAATTTACACTTGATAGTATGCTCCCCTGGGTTCGTCTGCAACTTGGTGCACTCAATCAACACTCTTTCCACCAACTTTCAAATTTGTTTGCCTTGATTACTGGAGTTCTGTGTGTAACTTATCTAATACACTCCAGGAACTCTGAATTTATAATAAATGGTTACACTGTTAGAACAGAATTACTAACTTCTTGGAAGAATTTTGACTAATAAACAAGACAAACACAGACGACCCGTGTTCGTCATGTATCAGGTTCCAATCAATGGATATTCATAAATTGGGAAACCAGATTCATGAAAATCTTATGTACATATATTAGGCTTGTTAGACTTTTCTGCTTCTGTTTCTGCTTAGAATAATAATAATGCATTTCTCAACCTTCATTCTGAAGGTTTTCATTTCGTGTTGGCAACTGATAATGCCGATACACAGTATTTGGGCCTGTTCGGTAGTCAAACGTTGACCCTGTGAAATGTCCAACATAATCTGGGTGGTATTGACGATAGACAACAAAGGGTTGAAAACTTCTTGGTCGTCCATCTGAGTGATATCGTGCTCGTCTTCGACGACTATAGTCACGATATCTTGCACAGAAGGGAGTAAACTCTGCTACATTTCTTGGCATGTGAAATCTATGATGTACACTACTGGTAGTAGCCACCCGGTGACTATAATACCATAGAGGTTCACTTATCTCACCCTGCTCATTGATTTTTGGATATTGTAAATCAGGGCAATTGTATATCACTAAATATCTAGACCTATTTGCAAAAGTTAAATGAGTATCGATAGCACTGTCATAATAATATATCAACTAATAAATATTGACATCCAAATTCATCCTCAATATTCAAGAGATCGGTATCTCTCATAAAATTTTGTTCATAAGTATTGGGTCGTATGATATCTCGATCAAATTCATGAGGAGAGGCCAATGGGCGAGGTGTCCCGAAAAACTCGCTCCTTGCCCACTCCCACGGTCTTGGTCGAATATCGATCATAGGCTGCGAGACAACATTAGTAGGTAATGGAGTAAATTGTCTTGCTTCTACATCACTTAAAGGAGGGGTGTGTACTTCTAATTCAAGATCAGCTCATGCAAGTTCGTTCTGTATCACACTGATACCGGACTCTGCTGCATCAGAGTCCAGAACAGTGGTAGAATCACTAGGCATAGAATCACTCGTGGGTGTGGTCATACTGGAAGAAGTATGTGATCCTACTGTAATGTCATAAACAAATCCACCGAGTCCATCTTGGTTCTCAGGGTCTCGATGAATAATTGCATCATGGGTTCTCACAGGTAACCTTGGAGGAAGAACTAACGTTTCCACGGTATCCGTAGGCGAATAAGGTGGAAGTCGTTCAGGTGTATATAGTAAAATAGAGTCAATAGGAGTTTGAACACTACTTGGAGGTGTCGACAAAAGGTCGGAAGATGCTATAGAAGGTGATGGTGATGCTTCTATTGATGCCACTACAGATACACAATTATCAGATGAATTGCTATTTATATTTACGTTCATACTAGATGAATTAGTGTCTTGAAAAAGTTCTTGTGAAACGGTACTATTACTGTCAGTTCCAGTACTAACTGTACTTGAAGTTTCATCATCATATAAATTGTCACGATCATTATAATAACTCTGGTAATCAGGGAAATCATCGATCCCACTGTCAACACTAGAATCAGATTCTGCCATTTGTACACTGATCACTGAAACAAAAACACAGTGTGTGAACTACTGTTTTTCAGTTTCTTTGTCTATATCAAACATAGTTATGTGGACATTGGCAGAATCCACATCATGTTGTACACGGGGATATATTGATTTCCTATTAGGTTGAGGAGAAGGTCTAAAGTTTTGAACAGCTTTTCTCATCATGTCTCTAATACTCTTAGGAGGTTGTTGTGGTTGTTGTGCTCCAGTTGGATTAGCAGGAGCTGAAGGCTGTGGTCTAGGGCCCATACTAGTATAGATTTCATCATCGGCAAATGCAAAATTAGACATTTCACTATCATCAACAGCAGAAAAAGTCAGTTTACTTTTACGGTTTCTTAACGACTTGTATATCTGTTTGTGTCTAGCGGCTCGATAGCACTTCCAAATCAGATATAATCCTATTATTAATGCAACAGTCGCGAGAGCATAAGCCCACTTAGGGACTTCAAATGATTCCGTCATTTGTAAATTTAGCGAGTCAAGTTCATGAATTAAGTCATCCATGGGTAAGTCATCTAAGTGTTCTATTTCCTTTGGTATCATAAACGTCGATATATTCACTCTCTCTATGACAGGTTTCCACATCTGTCGTTGTAACAACGAGAAATTTGGTAACACCGTCTTTGTAACAATCCGAAAAGTAGAATTATCCCTTTTATGGAAATAACTCGGTAACATTAATTGACCGCTCGATGCCATACATAATGGTTTTAATTCCAAAATTCCAATTGGCGGAAGAATCCGTTTCGGTTTCGGATTTCTTCATTTCGGGCACGTAATTGAGAATCGTAGTGGGACATCTGTCGTGATGTACCACATTCCTTCATCGATTCTAGTACTGAATGGGAGATCGATATTCAATCGAACTTCCGTTTGACATAATTTCGGAATCTCTAATTTCATGTTTAGAAATAAGGCTAACATACAACTTGTTGTCATATGTATCGTTCGTACGGCACCTACTAAAGGACAAAACAACTTATTGTTATCTACACATTGGTCATGTCTTATTTCTGGGACATACTTCGTCCTTTCTTTATTAATAATTAATATCTCAGATTCAAGAGTATATATTGCTACTAATTTATTTGCGACTCGGGACACATTCTTAGTTACATTGACAAAGGGTACAGGCAAGGCCTGCACCTTGAACACTTCGAATTGTAAGTTCGAATTACGTAAGGGGATCTTCATAAAGATCACCAGTTTATTGTCATCATAAATGGCAGCCGTCGTAAGCAAATGATAATATGCCATAATTCTGTTGTCAGATCTAGCGGCAACATTGACTTATCATCTAATTTAACTTTAATACTCATTAATACTGAGGTCAATAGTGAAGGATCCACTATTTTCAGTGATAACTTCTTATTGGCTAGGATATCCATTTGATCATGTAATCCCCGCAGAGTGGTTTCTGCCGCGATTATCATTGATTCCAATCGACTCATTACAAACTCAAGCTGATGATAAGCATGAGTGAAATGTTCAAGATATAATATTCGATCTTCATGATTCTGAACTACTTGATTTACTCGACCTTGAAATAACATCAATTCGCGCGATATATTTAACATAAATTCTCTGTTTTTCAGAATCGCTTCATGATTCATCCTAATAAAGGTTAAACTTTGTTTTTGAATATGTTGATCATTGCTTGATTAGTACTTAAACGTCTTAAATTATCTGCTATCCAATTTAAATCTGACTGGGATACAGTTCCGAAGAGAAAACTCAATCCTTCACCTATAAAGTCTAACAAACCTCGTCTCTTCTGAGACGAGATGATTGTATGTCCATGTAATCTGTGGTAATCGTTCAGAACCTCTTGTACTCGTGTAGCACGATTATCTAGGTATCTGATCTCCTGGTGTATATCCGTTATGATCGATCTTAACGCAACAGCAAGAGTAGAGTTTGCACCATTTATTTCTACAAAAGTTTGTCGAAAAGCTGTGGTTGTAGCAGAATACAAACCATTAGTATATCTCATACTTCGATCAAGTCTGCGCACATATTGTATAAAAGGTTGGAGCTCATAAACAAACATTGTACTCCAATCACTAGTTACCATATTTACTTCTTTCACTTTCTTAAAAATCACATTGTTTCTAATAATAGTATGTCCATCTATTATTGTAGTCAAAAGACCAACTAATAACATCCAACGCAACATCTTGCTCCTACAATGAGAAAGGAAGCAAGAGTTAGTGCAATGAGTAATACACAATTCAATTTCCTACACTCTGACGATTTACTTCCCGGGTGTAAAAGGTCAGAAGGTTAATCTAACTACAAAAGAGTCTCAGTCAGTTCGCGAGGCTGACAAGATCTCACTTATAGTTTCGTTCCAAACAAATCATAACTCAATATAATTTTGTTACTCATTTTACACTTTCTCTCATCTCTCTCAAACTTAAGGAGAGGCATCTGCCATTATGTGTTACGTATAGTTATCATTAGTCTTGGGGTAACATTTAATCACTAGTACTCCAGGTAGTAGGAGGTATCATAACCGCTCCTAATTCTAATTTCTCACCTGGTTCTTTAATCTTATTATGGTCTCTTAACACAGCTTGTATGCAAGAGATCATCTCAGTTATATCTTTACTTGGTTGTTTTGGTTTAGGCTCACTACTTTGGCCTTTTTCTTCAATTATTTGCAATTGATCAACTTCCATTGTTGAATCATTTAATCGATCATTTCGATCGTTAGCAATGAACCTTGACGGTTGTTGATCAGCTGAAGGAGCTCGTAGCTCTTTCGTACATCTCTTGTAATCTCGTACCTGTTGTACTTGTTGTCTTAATTCTGCTAAAGGAACACCATCTTCTTCTGAAGAAGAATGTTCTCGTCTTTGTTGTTTATTCTTAATGAATGATGTTAAGGGGTGTTTTTATTGAATCCCTTGTATATCGTCACCTTCATCACTGTCATTACTGTCACTACTGCTACTGTATTCAGTAGTCGACTGTTCTGACGGGGCAGCGTAACGTTGTATTCGTCACGCTCTAACAGGTTGGACAGGTTGAGGCACCTCCCATTCTTGAGGCACTTTACTAAGTCTTTCTCCATGACATTTAATTATTCTGCGAGTTAATTGATCTTGTATCTTGTAACTCACTGGGCCTGTTCTCTCAATGACTCAAAATGGGTAGTCCCATTTCGATTCTAATTTTCCTTTAGATTTACCTGAGGAGTATAAAACAGGATCACCTACTTCAAAGGTGATATCCTTTGCTGTAATATCATGTAATCTTTGTTGTTTTAATACTCGTTTCTTTTGTGCAGCTTGTTGTTTTCTAAATGCTTCATGTTGTTCCTGAATGGCTATCTTATGAGGTTCTTCACCTACATATTTTTCTCGAGGTTTAAGTATGTTGTCGAGTGGTAAAACCACATCTCTGCCATACACCAGATAAAATGGAGAGAATCCAGAAGATTCGCTACCATTGAACCTGATGGCTGCCATAGCTTGGTTTAGGAATAAATCCCATGTTTCTAATTCTTCTCGTGCTAGTTTTGCTAAGATGTCATTCAGTGTTCTATGTAGCCTCTCCACCTTCCCATTAGATTGTGGATGGAAGTAGGAAGTGGTTACATGATGTATCTTGAAATAGTCAGTTAAATATTTCATCACTGCATTTACATTTTCAGATTCATTGTCTGTTAATATTTCTAAAGGACATCCAAATCTTGGAAAAATTTGATCTATTATCAAGTTAGCAATTGTTTCCGCCTTTTTATCAGGCACTGGAAACGCTTCAGGCCAGCCAGAATAAATATCTATGAAGGTCACAATATATTTGTTTCCTCATAAAGTCTCAGGGTGTGGACCACTCATATCCAATGCTATTTTAGCAAAGGGGTATGGAGGTCTATCAGTCTCTGGCAATGGCAAAGTGTGAGCTCTGGTGTTACGAGCTCGACACACGAGACAATTCTCTACATGTTTATGAATATGTTTATATAAATCTTTCCAATAATACTTTCTACTGATATTATTGTATACTTTGTCTATGCCAAGGTGACCTAATTCGTCATGGTATTGTTTCAACACATCTGCATGTAATTGTTCAGGAATGCACAAGTGCACTCGTGGGTTATCGTCAACTGTACTAATGTAATATATAATACTCCCTCAATCATGAGGTATCTACTACTAATGTGTGCAGGGGTATTATTACCTTGATACTTCTTAATGATTTCTACAATCTTTTCATCTTTCTGTTGCTCTACCTTCATGTCCAAATCTTTGTAATTAATTGCTTGTGGTTCGGGCGGAACCTGAGGTTCATCTGTGATGACATGTACATATCTTTGAGGATCAATTTTGTTACTATTTATAATTCCAATTTGTAATGCTTTCTGATTTTCCACATTATCCATCTCGTACCCAGGGTCAGCATTTGCGATTCCTTCAGGTAAACGAGAAAGTAGGTCAGCACATGTATTCTTTCTACCTGGTAAATATTCAATCTTACAATTGTAACTTGCTATCTTCAATGCCCAGCGTTGTACTTTGGCATTGTTTTGTGGACTTTTCAACAAATACTGCAAGGGGGCGTGGTCTGTCTTAATAACAAACTCTGCTCCCTGCAGATAGTTATTGAATTTATCCAAAGCATATGAGATAGCGAAAGCTTCTTTCTCAAATGTCGACCATTTCTGTTGGGTTTCACCCAATTTATGAGATAGGAAGACAATGGGTTTTTCATCAGGTACTCCAGGTAGTTGACCTGTTTCGTCATCACATGGTTGTGCCAATACCGCTCCGACACAGCGGCCACTGGCGTCTGTGTAAAGCACGTAAGGCTTTCTGGGATTTGGATATGACAAATGAGCAACTTGAGTTAAACGATCTTTCAACTCTTGAAAGGCTTTTTGATGTGTATCACGCCAATGAAATAATGCATATTTCTTTGTCAGTTCTAAGAGTGGTTGAGCAATTTCGCTGAACCGAGGAATAAATCTATGGTAGTATGAAGCCATGCCCATAAAAGATCTCACTTCTGTTACCGTTTTCGGTGGATTTAATTTTCGAATGACCTCGACCTTCGAAGTCTCAGGTTTAATTCCATCTTTACTAATTACAAAACCAAGATAAGATGTTTCAGATTGAAAGAAGGGACACTTCTTAGCTTTTAGCTTCAACTTATGTTTTCTTAGTCGACCAAATACTTGTTTAATGTGGTCAATATGAGATTTTATGTCACAGCTAAAAATCAAAATATCGTCAAGGTAGGCCAGAGAAAAATCCTCTAGACCTTCCAAGACGCTTGTCATGAGGGATTGATACACCGAGGGCGCATTAACGAGTCCAAAGGCCATTACATTGAACTCATAAAAGCCCTTATGGCAAACAAAGGCCGTTTTAGGTCTGTCTTCTTCATCCATCTTGACTTGCCAGTAACCTGACTTCATGTCAAGGGTGGTGAAGTATTGACATCCATTCAATAAAGTAAAGATGTCGTCAATCAATGGAAGCGGCCAGTTCATAACTTTCGTGACTTCATTGAGCTTGCGGAAATCAACGCAGAAGCGTTTCGAGCCGTCTTTCTAGTCCACAAGTAAGCACGGAAAACTCCATGCACTATTTGACCTTCGGATAATTCCGGATTGAAGCATTTCTTCAAGTGCTTCGTCCATAATTTTTCCCTTAAGTAATGGAACTCTATATGCTCTACTTTTTATTGGTGGCGCATCACCTGTGTCGATGCGCATCTTAACTGTATCTGTCTGAGTTAAGTCTTTATTATTATTGATGACTGGCATCAACAGGTGCCGTTTGTCTTCAGGCACCTGTATGTCAGCATCTGTGATCTGATCTTCAGGTGTATTTTGAGTTAAGATCTGATTAATTTCTAAGACTTTTTCTTCCTGTTCTATTGGCTCAAGTTTTCCAATCAAACATCCCCTTTTCAAGGTGTAATGTTTGTTGGTACTGTTCACCAACAGTACAGGTATGGTTTCATTTCCATTAGTGACAATACTATTGCTAACTAAGAGGCCAGGCTGTTCAGCCACGTGACCTTTAGTCAGTCCATGATGTTCTAAGTATTTTGTGTCAAAGACAGATTTTGCACCGGAAGCTTTTGCTGTACACAAACAAGTGGACTGTGGTTTAAGTTCCACCTGATTGATCAGTCGAGTAAGACAACTCACCTGTATATCTTGAACAATGGGTACATAGTGACCATCTAATCTCAATTTATGAAATTCCCAATATAAATTAACTCGATTGCCCCTTATCCAATCCATTCCTAATAACATACTTCGATTCAATTCATTTATCACTAAGAACTCATGCACCTGATAAATTTCTTGAATATAAAATTCAAGTCTAACTTTTCCTCGAGGGAGAGTATCATTCCCAGTAATACTCGCAATGCGAGGCAAAGAATTTTTATCACCAACTAATTTCGGTTGGTGTTTAAGATTTTTCCAAAATTTTGTACTAATACAACTTGTCTGTGCCCCTGTATCTAATAAGGCACATACTCGTTGTCCTTTGATGTTCACCAAGACACTATTCAAAGAAGCAGCCCCATAATTTATGGTTACTGTTTCCGGTTGAGAATTTCTAAGTTTTTGTTGCTGTTGTTCCCCATTTGGGTAATCATCATTGTTTACTAAGTTATTTCCCTTGGTTTCCATAGAGTGTTTCACTTCCTGTTGACATGGGTTTTTCCAGTTACTTCCCCTTGGGTTTTTCCTGTTTTGTAGTTTTGGGTTTTTCCCAAGTGATTTCTTTTGGCTCCTTATTCTTGGATTCCTATTTCCTGATTCACTTACTTTCTGTTTCTGCTGATTTATTTCAACACAACCCTGCTTACCTGGTTGATTATAATCACAAGACTTTTTCATAGTTTGATTTTCATAAGCATTTTTTCATATAAATCATAATATCAGGGTCTACATCTACAATGTGTATCTCTTTTAATTGTTTAGGAGTGAAGTTTTGTAAAACTCTAACATAAACATCTGCACACTTCTGTTTAGGTACACCATATATCCCGCTACTGATGAGTGGGATGGCTATGTTTACAAAATTTTTATTGTCACATACCTGCAATACTTTTTGTACAGTACTGTATAAGACATTGAGACATTTATTTTTATCACTGTAATCATTCCAGCGCGGTCCCACAGCATGTATCACTTTTAAACATGGCAACATTCCACAAGTGGTAGTCATATTCTCACCTACTGGAAGAATTCCATGCTGTTGAATATATTGTTGACATTCTTGTTCAAGGGCTGGACCAGCTCCAAGAGCTATAGCTCTGGCAACACCTCTGCCATGGGTCAATTGGCTATTTGCCGCATTCACCATAGCGTCAGTAGCTACCTGAGTTATTCCAGTCCTATATACTTTTACTTCCAGACCACTGGTAGTCTGATAGCTGAAACAATTTTGTGAAGTAAATTTTTCATGCTGACTGTCCTTTGCAGGGCAGCCATTTTATGAGTTGGTCTTGAGTTTCCTAGGCCTACCAGTCAGAGGAATGGTTGTGAATTTTACTGTACAATTTTTCCTATTATGTGTGGTCTGACCACACCTTGTGCATTGAATGGCTTTACTTTTCACTGGAGGGGAACCATTTTTGGTTCTCCTTGTTTGAGACTTGGCTGTATATTACATGTTTTATTACCCATATTTCCACCTGTCTTATTATTTACATTTTTATTTTTACACATTTTCATATATTCATTTTGTACATTAATTTTCACGTCTCCCTGGTGATTTCCATTTTCACTTCTGTTGGGAGCATGTGACTTCTCATTAACTCTGCTCATTGCCCCATATGTTTTATTACCCATATTTCCACCTGTCTTATTATTTACATTTTTATTTTTACACATTTTCATATATTCATTTTGTACATTAATTTTCACGTCTCCCTGGTGATTTCCATTTTCACTTCTGTTGGGAGCATGTGACTTCTCATTAACTCTGCTCATTGCCCCATATGGGCAGAGTTCCCTTCGTTTAAATTAACTCGGCAATCGCGAGCGAAGTGGTTTGGCTTCCCACAGCGAAAGCAGCAAAAGGTCGCCCCTGGTGACCTTTCACCTGCTGGCTGAATATCAAGTGTTCTCACTTGCTTGGTCAAGTTAACGCGGCAATCACGTTTCACGTGACCAACGTGGTTACAATGATTGCAAACTGGTCGTGAAAATCGTGTCGGTTTCTGATATCTGTTGTAATTTTGTCCTCCCCTATTTCGGTATTGACTATTGTACTGATTTTTGTTCTGATTCTGATATGGAGGTCGCGCATAACCTCCACTGTAGTTTTTCGTTAAGATATTAACCTTATGGCGTCGGCGCGCCACACCTATGTCCATGGGAGTCTCGTCTCTCGTCTCCAAAGGGAGATCTACATGTTCTTCCTGTTCGTCGATGGGGTCGCAAAATACAGGGTCCCAATAGCATTCATATTCTTCATATTGTCGGTCAAAAGCCTTCCCAAAGGGCGCTTTTCCTTTGGTGGCCTCCGAGCGGGCGCGAAATTTGATTTTCGCGGCATTTTCAAATAATGCTTGACTAACAGCATTTTCTAGCGTTTTGGGCATGCGACAGATTAGTTTCATCCGAACATCGTTGTCATACAACCCGTCACAAAAGTAATCTGAGAGGTTTTTCTGGATGGTGGGGTTATCAATCTCCTGATCAAAGGCGTCTTTCGCCAGATCAAGCAGTTGCTCAGCATATGAGACAAGGGTTTGATTTTTCCCCTGTCGCATATGGCGCAACTGATTGGTAGCCATGGAGTAATCCATTGTGGCACTATAGTGACTTTTCAGTTCGCCATACAGTACGGACCAGGGCATTTCAGGATTTTTCTTCATTGTTCTTAAAATAAAATCAGCAACTACAAAGTCATTGGTTTGAGCGGCGATTTTAGGTCGTCGCTTCTCTTCTACATCATTTGTCTCACAGAAAAGGTCAAGAGATTTTATCCAACCCCGAAAATTCAAGGGGTTCCCGTTAAATTTTTTAATATGGGAATGAATGGACTGAGCCTGAGTGGCGTTGGCAGTCTTTGCATTACTCTTTTCACTTTGGCGCACGGTTTTATGCAGGTCGATTATGGCAGAAGACGTGGGGTCGTTGGCTCGTTTTTCAGCATCTGCCAATTGATTTTTAACTCTACGCAGTTTCGCTTGTGCAGTACCTTTCTCATTAGCCAGCTGTAATTCTAAATCAGCTTTCTGCTGCACCAGTTCTGCTTTAACTTGGGCGAGGGCTGTCTGCGTTTGTTGAAGGGTTTGTTGTGAGGCAGCATGCTGCTGCGACAAGCTCTGAGCTTGAGAGCTCATTTCAGCAATTTGCAGCTCATACTGACCCACAAGACCTTCCTTTTCTTGTTTCACTTGAGTAATTTCATCGATTAACCATTGCTCTCTGTCTGACAGCGGCGTAGTCATTTTTAATGAAGTTTATTACTATAAAGCAAAATTTACAATTTAATTTTCTGCTGTTAACGAATGTAAAATGAAGAAAATTGCATCTACCTTGCTAGCACTACAACTGTTGAAACACCCGCGGTTGTCTTTTCAGAATTTCCTGGAATTCCTCGAGATTTTTCACAACTGTTTGAGTTTCCGTTTTTCTCAAAAGTCAATATATCTGATGAGCAACGCTCGGTGCGACCAGTCGAGCGTGGTTTGGATGTGATAGCAATTGGCGGTCGGCGTCAGTGTAAATAATGGCACATTGGACATGCGACCAGTTCCACCATGGAGTTGTACCAGTATTGGATTCAGAGGGCGCTGTCTGCATCTGCTGCCTTAGAAATTTCAGCTGCCAGGCGTTCAATTTACCAGTAAAATTAAGGGATGTCTGTCCCCCATAAATATTTAGCAAAAAGTTCTCACAAGTTCACTGTGTTCCCCGAGGCAACCCAGGTTCGAATCCTGGTCATGGCACCATATAAACTGGCCTGTGGCATAGCAGGGTTAAGTACCCCGGAAAAATGATCATCTAGTGGATTTGGGTTAGGACTTCAATCGTGGCAAGTGGCCACAGAACAATTTAAATGTTCAGTCACGGAGGCAACCAGTTTCTGTGGAGTCTGCAACAATTCTTGATACTGCAGCCGCAGTGAAAGGGTGAATTCAAAACACATAAAAGTTACTTACAGTTTTCTACGTTTATTCACTAAACCCTAAATAAAGTTCCTACAATTTAAACTGTGAAGAAATATTCTCTCTCTGGTAAATTTATAAAATATATCAGATACGAAATGCGACTAAGTTGAAATTATCGCATCGCTCTCATCGCGTCCTGTGTCTGGAACTGTTGTCTGGCCTGGCAGCGTTCGGCGGCGTTCTTCCACGAGAATAGGAGAGTGACTTCTTACACGACGGAAGACCAGAGAGAAGTAACAACTCGGGTGATTCCGTGGGTTTATATACAGTTTAATTCGTGCTTACTTGGGCAGATCTTGTTTCAATTGACGTCATAAAACACCGCAGAACACCACTTATACCCCAAGATGGTGGAGAGGTATTTCTTAACCCCTTACTTCCATTCCGGGATAGTAGGGCATCCTGTGGGTATCCTATGCTAATAGTATGTGTTCTCGCATTTAAAAGGACACTGGCATTTAGTAGGTGTACAATTTCAACACCGATAGTACCGCCCCTTGAACGTGCTATCTTGCACAATTCTCAGAGCTGAAAGTGATACTGGGTGTGTTGAGGTTAGGTCGGGTCAGTATACAATGCTAAAATCTGTCAAAAGCATTCTGATGGGGTTATCATAGGTTAGGCTTATACTAGCTAATATGCCAATCATAATATCAAATTCTGTCGAAAACACCTTAGTAAGGTTACTTTAGGTCAGACTATTGTCTAATTTCGTGTCTCGTGCTCCACTTCTGTAGCAAGTGTGCAGAGTACTTTTAGGTCAGTTGCACTGATGTTATGCAATGCAAATATACTAAGAATATGAATAAAATTACATAACTTGTGCCTGAGATCAGCGTTTATACTTATTAAAGTTTATCCAACAGAGAATTATTTCCAAGTAGGACTTGGCCACTCTGATTAACTGATTAACACTTCGGGAACCGAGACGCCCAAGTGCAATTATATGAATCCAACGTGCTCCATGGACATTAACCCGACGCGCTCCGTGGAGGGCATTTCATTACAGTGGAAGAAGGCGGAGTACCCGGAGAGAACCACCGAGCAATGATGAGCAGCTGTCAGCTCTCCAACATCGTAACTCTTAACTCTGCACCGCGGCACAGGCAGGGTTAGATTGATTGAAGACATGTGCACCATGAACGTGCAGTACTCCTTAAGACACAGCGTCATCGTGCCCCCATGTAGGCAATCGGGGTGAAGTGCCTTGCTAAAGGACACCACGTGGGAGCGTGAATCAGTCGCTGAAATGGTCACCCATCCCAACTAGTAACCGCGCTCGACATTGCTTAACTTCGGTGATCTGACGAGAACCGGTTACCGCGGCCTCACCACGCCCCCAGCACATATTCAGTTCCCAGAATAATTCCAAATAATAATAGCAACCCGATAATTCATAAATGTGTTGGCATTTCAGTTACTAGAATCAATTTTATGCCCCCTTTCATGGCTTCATTTTTAAAAATTTACTTGGTAGTAAATTTCCAACTAGGGGGAGGGACCCAAAGGGGGGTTCCCCGGCCCCTCCCCCTAGTTGAAAATTCACTACCCTACACCCCCCTCCCTCCCAATCGAAAACTTCTAACCACGTCACTGGCTGTGTCAGCCCTGTCGCATAGATGATTATTATAAATAACCTGTATTTTTAATGATTTCTGTTGATGATGCGATATTAATTATTAAAGGCGATTGCACCTTTTGTGCTTGCATCTGCTGTGTCCACCCAAGCATAATCTTTGTGCGGTCACAATGTCTCTCAGTGACTCACGAGGGGAAACAGCGGAAATTCATGAGGTTTAGATTCAGATTCGATCAAAAAAGTCAGTCTCAAGTTAAAATTATTTACTATAATTAGCATCTGTTGTTAAATATACAAAACGAAATCCAACTTTGTTCAGAGTGCCAGCGTTGTCATCACTGATTCAGTTCAGAAAGGAAGCATAACATGATTGTTAACTGGCGCATCAATTTACAACAACGAAACAGCGCTTTCATTCGAATGCTGAGTATGATGAAGGGGCTTATGAAGTTCAATGTGAAACAGCTTGAATGATTTCCGTTAGCCCATAAACATCCTTTCTATTACACTCTAAACTGAAGACATTTCTCTTTCTAATACCCGATGACATAAATTCCGGTGGAGTAGGCTGTCAATACCCCCAGGCCGAGTCTTTGCCGTGCATAGTCGGACACAGTACCATTATCCGGTGATAAACCCGAGCTAAAAGTTTATCTCAGTTGTAACAAATGGTCACAGACCCGGCGTTAGAATGCGTGGTAGTAGATTTATAGCCACATGAATTGCCCAGCTGCCTATGGTTGCTGGCATTGGCCTGTTCAAAAATCTTTTATGCATAAAACTGTCACAATCAATTAGCCATGGCGGCCCGCACTGGATTTGTAATTGCCACCGCAGTCTGTCACAGCAATTACCATGCCATTCTTGACAATCATTGCTATTTTGTGTGCTTGATGATTTCTTGTCTGGGGAGCTTGTCAAAAAACATAGCTGTATGTATATAAAAACAGTTGAGACACTCCATGTTATGGTCGGGTAATCGTGGGTTGACCCCGCCCCAACATATAAAAATATTGGGCTGCTTGGACTAGACTAAATAGACTAGATAAAATGATGATCCCCAAGGAAGAATAGTACACGCGTTGAAGGCTGGACTATTCTTCCAGAGCATCATTATTTTGATTTTGTTAATGAATGACATGCCGTGTAATAATTGTTATACTATATCGAATCTTACCACCCATCAGGATTCCAATCCTAAGTACATTGCCTATTCCGCAGGCCTGTCGATTTGGGGTGATTTGATTGGATCACGTGGAGGTTACCCAAAATGAAAAAAACACGCGATCGAAAAACGGGTCGCGCCAAATTATCACCGGGTCACGCGAATTTTTTGTCAAATTGATTGCCTAGTAAGAATGAATGGTGGAGTGACGTTGAGCATCAAACAATTATCGGCTGCACAGGTGTTTCCATCTGTCTGAAGTATAGCTGCTCTGTTGGCCAACAGAGCAGATATACTTCCGGCAGATGCAAACCCCTATGCTGATGATTGGTTGATGCTCAACATAACTTTAAATTGTTGATTATCTTGAGATCTAGCATAGAAACAAAATCAGGAAACGGCAATAATTCATGTGTCGGAAACCTGGGCTTTGTCGCTGCTGAAAGAAATAGATTCACGCCGCGTGTTCAGCCAAAACTCAAGGAGTGTCGCTTGCAACCATACGTGAACGTATGTCTCACCGTGACGAACAAGCTCGTTTCACTTTTGATGGGGTGGTTCTTATTCTGAAGGGGTCAGTGACTTTTCGTCAAAAAGCATGGATCAACAGAGGTTCACCAAAAACAACAATTTTAATACACATATATATATACTATTCGAAAAAGTAGTGGATATTTGATAAAAGTGAGATATATGAAGAAATACATTTATATTTCCATCAAAAAGACAGTCGAGGCATTGCACTGTGACATCTGGTGAATGATTTCAGGGATAGTTGGGAGTCTGACAAGCACAGGATCCACGCACTGAGCTGTAGAAGACATAGACGGTCAGTCAGAGAATTTACCATATTCAGTCCAAGACCTCAATACCTTGTAAATCCTCCTCGGTTCGCGAGACAAGCGCGGATACGACGTGGCATACTCCTCACCAAACATCCAATATCAGCTTGACTGATGTTATTCCATTCTTCCTGCAGTGCAGCGGCGAGTTCCTGGACATTGGTAGGGGGCTGTTGGCATTGTCGTATGCGCCTGCCAAGCATATCCCAGATTTGCTCGATTGGTGAAAGGTCTGGACTTAGAGATGGCCAAGGCATTGTAGTGATGTTCTGCTCCTGGAGGAACTCTGTAGCGACACGGGCCCTGTGTGCTCTTGCTTTGTCATCTTGGAAAATGGATCGATGGCCGTGACGTCGCGCAAAGCACCAAATGAGCTGCTAACATGTTGTCACGGTAGTACTACCCTGTGACACACCCTTGGATGACATGTAATGCTGTTCTGCTTGTCATGGTTTTTCCTCCCCACACCATAACCGATCCACCACCAAAAGATCGTGATGCCTAACAGTTACATCATGATTAGCCATTGTGCAGAAATGTGTGACCTTAAACACCAATAAATAACTAGACTTCATGATTCTGGAGAATCATGGCTTTTCCCGATGAGATTCCATGATTTTTCATGACCCCACGGTGTCTGATGAATTGTTTTTAACTGTCTCACTGAAGTTCCTTCATTGATGTTATGAGAAAGGTGAGTATAGTAGTCTCAAATCACTCAGTTTGATAAAAAAAATTGTTTAGGTAAAAACCATCATTAAAGGTGCAGTGGGTTAATGTCAATATCGTCGTCCAACAAGTTAATGACCGACAAAAGGAGTTATGCTTGTTTGAAACATACCCACGTAGTGCTGTGGCTATTTGAAAATGGTCCATTTTATCTCAAATGTATTCAAAATATTGATGTCAGGCAGCTTGTAGAGGGTTAACAAGTGCTAACAGGAATATTCATTCATGCAACTTCTAATGTCACACCAAGAACTGCGAATGGCCATTTTTTCTTTAAAATCTACAAGATGTTTTCAGAGAAATCCAGGGAGAACACGAATTTTAAGCTTTTGATGGGTATCATTGTTTATCCAGCCCAAAACGGGTTAAGTGTTGTTTTTTGAATACTCTTATTACTTCCAAAAATAATTATCAGTGAATTCTACTTCCACTTATTTTGATCTCTCTTCTCAAATTCGGGTGCTGTGGGTATGCAAACACAGCCCATTTTATCAACATTTTGATATTTGAGAACCTGCATAGGGTTAACAAATGCTTCCAGGAATATTTTGTACATGCAATTTGTAATGTCACACTAAGACCTGAGAATGGCCATTTTTTCTTGAAAATCTACGAGATGTTTTTTGAGAAATCCTCGGATAACATGAATTTTTAACCTTTTGAGGGGAATCTTTCTGTATCAGCCCTAAACGGGTTAATGCTTGGTTTTGTGAATGCCTTCATTACATACAAAAATGATCATTGGTGAATTCCACTTCCAATGAAGGGAGTTATGTTTATCTCGCAGGTACACATTTGGTGTTATGGTTGCCCAAGAACAGCCCGTTTCTCCAAATGTCTATGCTGGGCAGTCTCTGGAGGTTTAACAAATGCTTACCGAAATATTTTGTCCATGCAACTTGAACTGTCACTCCAAGACCTAGGAAAGATTAATTTTGAGAAATCCACTGAAAACTGGAATTTTAAGCTTTTAAGGGGTATATCTCTTTAACTAGTCAAAAATGGGTTAAGACCTCGATTTTTGAATACACTTACTACTTACAAAAATGTTTCCCAGTTTTCCGTCCGGTAAAAGAAGTTATGCATCTCTGTTGCATTCCCATCTGATGTTGTTGGTGTCCGAAAACCGACTATTTTATCGAAATTTTCACATTTAGCAGCCCATGGAGGGTTAACAAATGCTTCCCAGAATAATTTATCCTATCAGCAGGTAATGTGACACCAAGACCTATCAGTGGCCATTTTCTCTTGAAAGCTCTACTAGGTGTTTGTAAAGAAATCCAGAGAAAACATAAATGTTTAAGCTTTTGATGGGTATCACTATTGACAACCACAAAAGGGGTTAACGCTTGGTTTTTTGAATACTCTTATTACTTACAAAAATGGCCCTCGGTGAATTCCACTTGCAATAAAGGAGATTATGTTTGTTTCTCAGGTACACATTGGGTGCTGTGCGTGTCCGGAAACAGCCCATTTCAACAAAATTACGATGCTTGGCAGCCTCTAGAGGGATATTAAACGCTCACCGGAATATTTTGCCCATGCAACTTGTAATATCACACAAAGCAGTCGTAGTAGTCAATTTTTTTTTGAAAACCTACAGGATGTTTTTAGAGTAATCCAAAGAAAATGGGAATTTTAAGATTTTAAGGGGTCTCTCTCTTTAGCCTGTTCCGCTTTGGTACATTTTTAGATTTTTTGCCCCTCTATGCGTGTGCCAAATTGTGTGAAAATCGGTTCGAAAATGGCTTCTGAATCGTACGGACAAAAATGTGTGGAAAAAAACAAAACAAAACTAGACTTTATGATTCTGGAGAATCATGGCTTTTCCCAATGAGATTCCATGATTTGTGATGACCCCACAGTGTATGATGAATTGCTTTTGACTGTCTCACTGAAGTTCCCTCATTGATGTCACGAAAAAGGTGAGTATAGAAGTCTCAAATGACTCAGTTTGACAAAAAAAAATTGTTTAGGTAAAAACCATCATTAACGGTGGAGAGGGTTAATATCAATATCGTCGTCCAACAAGTTAATGACCGACAAAGGGAGTTATGTTTGTTTGACAAATACCCACTGAGTGCTGTATCTATTTGAAAATGGTCCGTTTTATCTCAAATGTATCCAAAATATTGATGTCTGGCAGCTTGTTAAGGGTTAACAAGTGCTAACAGGAATATTTATTCATGCAACTTGTAATTTCAAACCAAAAACTGTGAATGGCCATTTGTACTTAAAAATCTACAAGATGTTTTCAGAGAAATCCAGGGAGAACATTAATTTTAAACTGTTGACGGGTATAATTGTTTATCGAGCCCAAAACGGGTTAAGGGTTGTTTTTTTAATACGCTTATTACTTATAAAAATAATTCTCAGTGAATTCTACTTCCACTTATGTTGATTTCTCCTCTTAACTTTGGGTGCTGCGGGTATGCAAACACAGCCCACTTTTTCAACATTTTGATGTTTGAGAACCAGCATAGGGTTAACAAATGCTTACTGGAATATTTTGTACATGCAACTTGTAATTCACACTAAGATCTGAGAATGGCCAATTTTTCTTTAAAATCTACGTAATGTTTTTAGAGAAATCCTCGGATAACATGAATTTTTAACCTTTTGAGGGGTATCACCCTGTAACCAGCTTTAAACGGGTTAATGCTTGGTTTTATGAATACCTTCATTACTTACAAAAATGATCCTCAGTGAATCCTACTTCCAATGAAGGTGGTTATGTTCATCTCGCAGGTACACATTGGGTGTAATGGGTGGCCAAGGACAGCCCATTTTCTCACAATTTGCTGCCTCTGAAGGGTTAACAAACGCTTACCGGAATCTTTTGTTCATGCAACTTGTAATGTCACTCCAAGACCTGCAAATGGTCAATTTCTCTTGAATACTTACCAGATTTTTTGGAGAAATCTACAGAAAATGGGAATTTTAAGCTTTTGAGGGGTACATCTCCTTAACCGGGCGAAAATGGGTTAAGACCTCAATTTTTGAATACCCTTACTATTTACTAAAAATTTTCCCTATCAGTTTTGCCTCCAGTAAAAGAAGTTATGTTTATCTGCAGCATTCCCATTTGATGTTGTTGGTGTCCAAAAACAGACTATTTTTTTCGAAATTTTGATATCTAGCAGCCCATGGAGGGTTAACAAATGGTTATCTGAATATTTTATCCATGCAACTGGTAATGTGACTCTAAGATCTATCAACGACCATTTTCTCTTGACACCCGACGAGACGTTTCTAAAGAAATTCAGGGAAAACATGATTTTTTAAGCTTTTGATGGGTATTGCTATTAACCATCCCAAAAGGGGTTAATGCTTGGTTTTCTGAATACCCTTATTACTAACAAATTTGGTCCTCGGTGAATTCCACTTCCAACAAAGGAAATTATTTTTATCTCTCGGGTATGCATTGGGTGTTGTGCGCATCTGAAAACAGCCTATTTCAACAAAATTACGATGCTTAGCAGCCTGTAGAGGGTTAATAAATGCTCTCCGGAATATTTTGTCCATGCAACTTGTAATGTCACACAAGGACTTGCGAATAGTCAATTTTTCCTGAAAACCAACAAGTTGCTTTTAGAGAAATCTACAGAAAATGGGAATTTTAAGCTTTTAAGGGGTATCTCTCTTTAACCAGCCCAAAATGGGTTAAGACTTCGACTTTTGAATACCCTTACCACTATCAAAAATGTTTCCTCTTCAATTTTGCGTCCGATAAAAGAAGGAACCTTTCTCGGTGGTACACCAAGTGGGAGCTGTTGGCGTTCAAAAACAGCCCATTTTATCACAATTTTGACTTTTAGTAGCCTGTGGAGGGTTAACAAATGCTCACCGCAGTATTTTGTCCATGCAAATTCTATTGTCACACCAAGGCCTGGGAGTGACAAATTTTTCTTGAAAATCTATAAGACTCGTTTAGAGAAATCCACGGAAAATACGAATTTTTGAGCTTTATGGGGTATTGCTGTTTAACCAGCCCAAAATGGGTTAACGCTTGGTTTTTTGAACACCCTTATTACTGACAAAAATGATCCTCGGTGAATTCCACTCCCAATAAAGGAAGTTATGTTCATCTCTCTTGTATTGTTTAGGAGCAGTGTTGGCCTGAAACTGGCCTATTTCATCAAAATTTCGATGTTTGGCAGCCTGTGGAGGGTTACCATATGCATCGCCTGATATGTCGTGTGGATCAAAGAACGTGTCATAGACAGGTCTAGCTATGATGAATGTATAAAAAAAATCTCCAAGACGTGTTTCGAGAAAGTGCCGATAAACCCCAATTTTGGCAGTTTTTTGCCAATTCTGACGAAAGAAGGGTTAAATCGAAAATTCCACTTTGGTACATTTTTAGGCTATGTGCCCCTCTATGCGTGTGCAAAATTTCGTGAAAATCGGTTCGAAAATGGCTTCTGAATCGTACGGACAAAACGTGTGAAAAAAAAAAAATAAAATAACCCCAAAAACCCCCATAAACCCCCCCCCCCCCCCCCCCCCACAAAAAAAAAAAAGAAAAAAAAATAATAATCCGTTGAAAAACAATAGTCTTTTCCAGAGGGAAAAGCCTAACTAGACTTTATGATTCTGGAGAATCATGGCTTTTCCAGATTAGATTCCATGAATTTTCTTGACCCCACAGTGTCTGATGAATTGTTTTTAACTGTCTCACTAAAGTTCCTTCATTGATGTTATGAGAAAGGAGAGTATAGTAGTCTCAAATGACTCGGTTTGGGTTTGATAAAAAAATGTTTAGGTAAAACCCATCATTAATGGTAGAATGGGTTAATATTAATATCAATGTTTCCCTATCAGTTTTGCGTCTGGTAAAAGAAGTTACGTTTCTCTGTGGCATTTCCATTTGATGTTGTTGGTGTCCAAAAACAGACTATTTCCTCAATTTGTTTTTTTACATTTAGCAGCCCATGAAGGGTTAACAAATGCCTACCAGAATAATTGATCCATGCAACTGGTCATATGACACCAAGACCTATCAACGGCCATTTTCTCTTGAAAACCCCACAAAATGTTTGTAGAAATCCAGGGAAAACGATTTTTTAAGCTTTTGATGGGTATCCCTGTTAACCTCCCCAACAGGGGTTAACGCTTGGCTTTTTGAATACCTTTATTACTTACAAAAATGGTCCTCTGTGAATTCCACTTCAAACAAAGGAGATTATGTTTACCTCTCATGTATACATTAGGTGCTGTGCATGTCTGAAAAAGGTCCCATGTTAACAACATTACGATGCTTGGCAGCTTGTAGATGGCTAAAAACGCTCACCAGAGTATTTTGTCCATGCAACTTGTAATGTCACATAAAGACCTACGAATAGTCAATTTGTCTTGAAACCCTACAAGTTACCATAAGGGAAATTCACAGAAAATGGGAATTTAAAACTTTCAAGGGATATCTCTCTTTAGCCTGCCCAAAATGGGTTAAGACGTCGACTTTAGAATACCCTTACTGCTTACAAAAATGTTTCCGTATAAACTGTACGCGCGATAAAAGAAGGCACATTTCTTTGGACTGTACCCTTTGGGTGCTGTTGGTGTGCAAAAACGGCCCATTTTATCGCAATTTTAACCTTCAGCAGCCTGGGGAGGGTTAACTAATGCTGACCGGAATATTTTGTTCATGCGACCTGTAATGTCACACCAAGACCTGCAAATAGCCGATTTTTCTTGAAAACCTACAAGATGTTGTTGGAGAAATACACAGAAAACGGGTATTTTAAGATTTTAATGGGTATCTCTCTTTGACCAGCCCAAAATGGGTTAAGACGTCAAATTTTGAATACCCTTACCACTTTCAAAAATATTTTCAGATCAATTCTGCGTCCGATAAATGAAGGCCCCTTTCTCTGTGGTATATCGTTTGGGTGCTGTTGGTGTCTAAAAACAGCCCATTTTATCACAATTTTTATGTTTAGCATATCGGGGAGGGTTAACTAATGCTGACCGGAATATTTTATCCATGCAACTTGTAATATCACATCAAGACCTGAGAGTGACCAATTTCTCTTGAAAATCTACAGGACTCGTTTAGAGAAATCCACGGAAAACTTGAAGTTTTGAGCTTTTTTGGGGTATTGCTGTTTAACCAGCCAAAAACGGGTTAACACTTGGTTTTCTGAACACCCTTATTACTTACAAAAATGATCCTCGGTGAATTCCACTTCAAATAAAGGAAGTTATGTTTACCTCTCGGGTATCGTTTGGGTGCTGTGGGGGTCTGAAACCGGCCCATTTCATCAAAATTTCGATGTTTGGCAGCCTGTGGAGGGTTACCGTATGCATCGCCTAATATGTCGTGTGTATCAAAGGTTGTGTCATAGGCAGGTCTAGTAATTATGAATATTTAAAAAAAATCCTAAAGACGTGTTTCGAGAAAGTGCCGATAAACCCCAATTTTGGCATTTTTTGCCAATTCTGGCGAAATAAGGGTTAAATCGAAAATTCCGCTTTGGTACATTTTTAGAATTTTTGCCACTCTATGCGTGTGCCAAATTGTGTGAAAATCGGTTCGAAAATGGCTTCTGAGTCGTACGGACAAAAAAGTGTGGAAAAAAAACCCCAAAAAACTAGACTTTACTAGACTTCATGATTCTGGAGAATCATGGCTTTTCCAGATTAGATTCCATGATTTTTCTTGACCCCACAGTGTCTGATGAATTGTTTTTATCTGTCTCACTAAAGTTCCTTCATTGATGTTATGAGAAAGGTGAGTATAGTAGTCTCAAATGACTCGGTTTGGGTTTGATAAAAAAATGTTTATGTAAAACCCGTCATTAATGGTAGAATGGGTTAATATCAATATCAATGTTTCCCTATCAGTTTTGCATGTGGTAAAAGAAGTTACGTTCTCTGTGGCATTTCCATTTGATGTTGTTGGTGTCCAAAAACAGACTATTTCCTCAATTTTTTTTACATTTTGCAGCCCATGAAGGATTAACAAATGCCTACCAGAATAATTGATCCATGCAACTGGTCATATGACACCAAGACCTATCAACGGCCATTTTCTCTTGAAAACCCCACAAAATGTTCGTAGAAATCCAGGGAAAACGATTTTTTAAGCTTTTGATGGGTATCCCTGTTAACATCCCCAACAGGGGTTAACGCTTGGCTTATTGAATACCTTTATTACTTACAAAAATGGTCCTCTGTGAATTCCACTTCAAACAAAGGAGATTATGTTTATCTCTCATGTATACATTAGGTGCTGTGCGTGTCTGAAAACAGTCCCATGTTAACAGCATTATGATGCTTGGCAGATTGTAGATGGTTAAAAAACGCTCACCGGAGTATTTTGTCCATGCAACTTGTAATGTCACATAAAGACCTACGAATAGTCAATTTGTCTTGAAAACCTACAAGTTACCGTTAGGGAAATTCACAGAAAATGTGAATTTAAAGCTTGCAAGGGATATCTCTCTTTAGCCTGCCCAAAATGGGTTAAGACGTCGACTTTTGAATACCCTTACTACTTACAAAAATGTTTCTGTATAAATTGTACGCGCGATAAAAGAAGGCACTTTTCTTTGTGGTGTACCCTTTGGGTGCTGTTGGTGTGCAAAACAGCCCATTTTATCGCAATTTTGACCTTCAGCAGCCCGGGGAGGGTTAACTAATGCTGACTGGAATATTTTGTTCATGCGACTTGTAATGTCACACCAAGACCTGCAAATAGCCGATTTTTCTTGAAAACCTACAAGATGTTGTTAGAGAAATCCACAGAAAATGGGTATTTTAAGATTTTAATGGGTATCTCTCTTTAACCAGCCCAAAATGGGTTAAGACGTCAAATTTTGAATACCCTTACCACTTTCAAAAATATTTTCCGATCAATTTTGCGTCCGATAAATGAAGTCCCCTTTCTCTGTGGTATATCGTTTGGGTGCTGTTGGTGTCTAAAAACAGCCCATTTTATCACAATTTTTACGTTTAGCAGCTCGGGGGGTTTAACTAATGCTGACCAGAATATTTTATCCATGCAACTTGTAATGTCACACCAAGACCTGAGAGTGACCAATTTTTCATGAAAATCTACAGGACTCGGTGTTAAGGAAATCCACAGAAAACGCGGAAGGTGAGCTTTTATCGTATCACTTAAACCACCAAAAACGGGTTAAAACTGACACTTGACACCCTTACTTACAAAAATGACCTCGTCATTCCACTGCAAATAAGGTGAGTATAGTGTTTACCTCTCGTATCGGTTTGGTGCTTTGTCTAAAACATGCCCATTTCATGTCAAATATCGTCATTTGCACCGAGGTTACCGTATCATCCCTAATATGTCGTGTAACAAAAGGTTTTGTCAAGGCATTATATAAATTATAATATTTAAAACCAAATCCTAAAGACGTGTTTCAGAAAAGTCTAAAGACGTGTTTCGAGAAAGTGCCAATAAACCCCAATTTTGGCAGTTTTTTGCCAATTCTGACGAAATAAGGGTTAAATCGAAAATTCCGCTTCGGTACATTTTTAGATTTTTTGCTACTCTATGCGTGTGCCAAATTGTGTGAAAACGGTTCGAAAATGGCTTCTGAATCGTACGGACAAAAATGTGTGAAAAAAAAACAAAAAAAAAACTAGACTTTATGATTCTGGAGAATCATGGCTTTTCCCGATGAGATTCCATGATTTTTCATGACTCCACAGTGCCTGATGAATTGTTTTTAACTGTCTCACTGAAGTTCCTTCATTGATGTTATGAGAAAGGTGAAGATAGTAGTCTCAAATGACACAGTTTGATAAAAAATTGTTTAGGTAAAAACCATCATTAACGGTGGAGTGGGTTAATGTCAATTTCGTCGTCCAACAAGTCAATGACCGACAAAAGGAGTTATGTTTGTTTGACACATACTCACTGAGTGCTGTGTGAAATTAAAAATGGTCCATTTTATCTCAAAGGTATCCAAAATATTGATGTCTGGCAGCTTGTAGAGGGTTAACAAGTGCCAACAGGAATATTTATTCATGCAACTTGTAATGTCACACCAAGAACTGTGAATGGCCATTTTTTCTTTAAAATCTACAAGATGTTTTCAGAGAAATCCAGGGAGAACAGGAATTTTAAGCTTTTGATGGGTATCATTGTTTTTCCAGCCCAAAACGGGTTAAGTGTTGTTTTTGGAATACTCATATTACTTCCAAAAATAATTCTCAGTGAATTCTACTTCCACTTATTTTGATCTCTCCTCCCAACTTCAGGTGCTGTGGGTACGCAAACACAGCCTATTTTATCAACATTTTGATGTTTGAGAACCTGCATAGGGTTAACAAATGCTTACAGGAATATTTTGTACATGCAACTTGTAATGTCACACTAAGATATGAGAATGGCCATTTTTTCCTGAAAATCTACGGGATGTTTTTAAAGAAATCCTCAGATAACATGAATTTTTAACCTTTTGAGGGGTATCTCTCTTTAACCAGCTCTAAAGGTTTAATGCTTGGTTTTGTGAATATCTTCATTACTCACAAAAATGATCAACGGTGAATTCCACTTCCAATGAAGGAGGTTATGTTTATCTCGTAGGTACAGATTTGGTGTTATGGTTGCCCAAGAACAGCCCATTTTCAGCAAATGTCAATGCTTGGCAGCCTCTGAGGGGTTAACAAATGGTTACCAAAACATTTTGTTCATGCAACTTGTAATGTCACTCGAAGCCCTGCGAATGGTTAATTGCTCTTGAATTTTTTTTTTGAGAAATCCACAGAAAACTGGAATTTTAAGCTTTTAAGGGGTATATCTCCTTAACCAGTTAAAAATGGGTTAAGACCTCGATTTTTGAATACATTTACTACTTACAAAAATGTTTCCCTGTCAGTTTTGTGCCCGGTAAAAGAAGTTACGTTTCTCTGTTGTATTCCCATTTGATGTTGTTGTTGTTCAAAAACAGACTATTTTTTCAAAATTTTGACATTTAGCAGCCCATGGAGGGTTAACAAATGCTTACCGGAATAATTTATCCAATCAACTGGTAATGTGACACCATGACCTATCAATGGCCATTTTCTCTTGAAAACCCTACCAGATGTTTGTAAAGAAATCCAGGGAAAACATAAATTTTTAAGCCTTTGATGGGTATCACTATTAACAACCACAAAATGGGTTAACGCTTGGTTTTTTGAATACCCTTATTACTTACAAAAATGGTGTTTGGTGAATTCCACTTCCAACAAAGGAGATTATGTTTATTTCTCAGGTACACGTTGGGTGATGTGCGTGCCTGAAAACAGCCCACTTCAACAAAATTACGATGCTTGGCAGCCTCTAGAGGGTTAATAAACGCTCACCGGAATATTTTGTCCATGCAACTTGTAATATCACACAAAGACCTGCGAGTAGTCAATTTTTCTTGAAAACCTACAGGATGTTTTTAGAGAAATCCACAGAAAATGGGAATTTTAAGATTTTAAGGGGTCTCTCTCTTTAGCCTGTCCAAAATGGGTTAAGACTTCGACTTTTGAATACCCTTACTACTTATAAAAATGTTTGCGTATAGATTGTGCGCTCGATAAAAGAAGGCACGTTTCTTTGAGGCGTACCCATTGGGTGCTGTTTGCGTCCAAAAACAGCCCATTTTATCACAATTTTGACTTTTAGAAGCCCGTGGAGGGTTAACAAATGCTCACCGCAGTATTTTGTCCATGCAACTTCTATTGTCACACCAAGGCCTGGGAGTGACAAATTTTTCTTGAAAATCTAGAAGACTCGCTTAGAGAAATCCATGGAAAATACAAATTTTTGAGCTTTATGGGGGTATTGCTGTTTAACCAGCCCAAAACGGGTTAACGCTTGGTTTTTTGAACACCCTTATTACTGACAAAAATTATCCTCGGTGAATTGCACTCCCAATAAAAGAAGTTATGTTTATCTCTCGTGTAATGTTTGGGCGCAGTGGGGGGCTGAATCCGGCCTATTTCATCAAAATTTCGATGTTTGGCAGCCTGTGGAGGGTTACCATATGCATCTCCTGATATGTCGTGTGTATCAAAAGGCGTGTCACAGACAGGTCTAGCAATGATGAATGTATAAAAAAAATCTACAAGACGTGTTTCGAGAAAGTGCCGATAAACACCAATTTTGGCAGTTTTTTGCCAATTCTGACGAAATAAGGGTTAAATCGAAAATTCCGCTTTTGGTACATTTTTAGATTTTGTGCCCCTCTATGCGTGTGCAAAATTTCGTGAAAATCGGTTCGAAAATGGCTTCTGAATCGTACGGACAAAATGTGTGGAAAAAAAAAAACCTAAACCCCCCCCCCCCCAAAAAAAAAAAATAATAATCCGTAGAAAAACAATAGTCTTTTCCAGAGGGAAAAGCCTAAAAAAAATAATAATCCGTAGAAAAACAAGAGTCTTTTCCAGAGGGAAACGCCTAACTAGACTTTATGATTCTGGAGAATCATGGCTTTTCCCGATGAGATTCCATGATTTGTGATGACCCCACAGTGTATGATGAATTGCTTTTGACTGTCTCACTGAAGTTCCTTCATTGATGACATGAAAAAGGTGAGTATAGAAGTCTCAAATGACTCAGTTTGATAAAAAAAAATTGTTTAGGTAAAAACCATCATTAACGGTGGAGAGGGGTAATATCAATATCGTCGTCCAACAAGTTAATGACCAACAAAAGGAGTTATGTTTGTTTGACACAACCTACTGAGTGCTGTATCTATTTGAAAATGGTCCGTTTTATCTCAAATGTATCCAAAATATTGATGTTTGGCAGCTTGTTAAGGGTTAACAAGTGCTAACAGGAATATTTATTCATGCAACTTGTAATTTCACACCAAAAACTGTGAATGGCCGTTTTTATTTAAAAATCTACGAGATATTTTCAGAGAAATCCAGGGAGAACATGAATTTTAAGCTGTTGATGGGTATAATTGTTTATCCAGCCCAAAACGGGTTAAGGGCTGTTTTGTTAATGCGCTTATTTCTTATAAAAATAATTCTCAGTGAATTCTACTTTCACTTATGTTGATTTCTCCTCTTAACTTTGGGTGCTGCGGGTATGCAAACACAGCCAACTTTTTCAACATTTTGATGTTTGAGAACCAGCATAGGGTTAACAAATGCTTACTGGAATATTTTGTACATGCAACTTGTAATTCACACTAAGATCTGAGAATGGCCAATTTTTCTTGAAAATCTACGTGATGTTTTTAGAGAAATCCTCGGATAACATGAATTTTTAACCTTTTGAGGGGTATCAACCTGTAACCAGCTCTAAACGTGTTAATGCTTGGTTTTATGAATACCTTCATTACTTACAAAAATGATCCTCGGTGAATCCCACTTCCAATGAAGGTGGTTATGTTCATCTCGCAGGTACACATTGGGTGTAATGGGTGGCCTGGTACAGCCCATTTTCTCAAAATTTGCTGCCTCTGGAGGGTTAACAAACGCTTACCGGAAAGTTTTGTTCATGCAATTTGTACTGTCACTCCAAGACCTGCAAATGGTCAATTTCTCTTGAATACTTACCAGATTTTTTGGAGAAATCCACAGAAAATGGGAATTTTAAGCTTTTAAGGGGTACATCTGCTTAACCGGGCGAAAATGGGTTAAGACCTCAATTTTTGAATACCCTTACTACTTACTAAAAATTTTCCCTATCAGTTTTGCATCCGCTAAAATAATTTATGTTTCTCTGCAGCATTCCCATTTGATGTCGTTGGTGTCCAAAGACAGCCTATTTCTTCGAAATTTTGACATTTAGCAGCCCATGGATGGTAAACAAATGTTTATCTGAATATTTTATCCATGCAACTCGTAATGTGACTCTAACACCTAGCAACGGCCATTTTCTCTTGAAACCCTACGAGACGTTTCTAAAGAAATTTAGGGAAAACATGATTTTTTAAGCTTTTGATGGGTATTGCTATTAACCATCCCAAAAGGGGTTAATGCTTGGTTTTTTGAATACCCTTATTACTAAAAAATTTGGTCCTCGGTGAATTCCACTTCCACCAAAGTAGATTATGTTTATCTCTCGGGTATGCTTTGGGTGTTGTGCGCTTCTGAAAACAGCCTATTTCAACAAAATTACGATGCTTAGCAGCCTGTAGAGGGTTAATAAATGTTCACCGGAATATTTTGTCCATGCAACTTGTAATGTCACACAAGGACCTGCGAATTGTCAATTTTTCCAGAAAACCTACAAGTTGCTTTTAGAGAAATCCACAGAAAATGGCAATTTTAAGCTTTTAAGGGGTATCTCTCTTCAACCAGCCCAAAATGGGTTAAGACTTCGATTTCTGAATACCCTTACCACTATCAAAAATGTTTCCCCATCAATTTTGCGTCCGATAAAAGAAGGAACCTTTCTCGGTGGTACACCAAGTGAGTGCTGTTGGCGTTCAAAAACAGCCCATTTTATCACAATTTTGACTTTTAGCAGCCCGTGGAGGGTTAACAAATGCTCACCGCAGTATTTTGTCCATGCAAATTCTATTGTCACACCAAGGCCTGGGAGTGACAAATTTTTCTTGAAAATCTACAAGACTGGTTTAGAGAAATCCACGGAAAATACGAATTTTTTAGCTTTATGGGGGTATTGCTGTTTAACCAGCCCAAAACGGGTTAACGCTTGTTTTCATGAACACTCTTATTACTGACAAAAATGATCCTCGGTGAATGCCACTCCCAATAAAGGAAGTTATGTTTATCTCTCGTGTATTGTTTGGGTGCAGTGGGGGCCTGAAACTGGCCTATTTCATCAAAATTTCGATGTTTGGCAGCCTGTGCAGGGTTACCATATGCATCGCCTGATATGTCGTGTGTATCAAAGCACGTGTCACCTACAGGTCTAGCAATGACGAATGTATAAAAAAAATCTACAAGACGTGTTTCGAGAAAGTGCCGATAAACCCCAATTTTGGCAGTTTTTTGCCAATTCTGACGAAATAAGGGTTAAATCGAAAATTCTGCTTGGGTACATTTTTAGGTTTTGTGCCCCTCTATGCGTGTGCATAATTTCGTGAAAATCGGTTCGAAAATGGTTTCTGAATCGTACGGACAAAATGTGTGGAAAAAAAAACAAAAAAAAATAACTAGACTTTATGATTCTGGAGAATCATGGCTTTTCCCGATGAGATTCCATGATTTTTCATGACCCCCACAGTGTCTGATGAATTGTTTTTAACTGTCTCACTGAAGTCCCTTCATTGATGTTATGAGAAAGGTGAAGATAGTAATCTCAAATGACAGAGTTTGATAAAATATTGTTTAGGTAAAAACCATCATTAACGGTGGAGTGGGTTAATGTCAATATCGTCGTCCAACAAGTCAATGACCGACAAAAGGAGTTATGTTTGTTTGACACATACCCACTGAATGCTCAAATGTATCCAAAACATTGATGTCTGGCAGCTTTTAGAGGGTTAACAAGTGCCAACAGGAATATTTATTCATGCAACTTGTAATGTCACACCAAGAACTGTGAATGGCCATTTTTTCTTTAAAATCTACAAAATGTTTTCAGAGAAATCCAGGGAGAACAGGAATTTTAAGCTTTTGATGGGTATCATTGTTTATCCAGCCCAAAACGGGTTAAGTGTTGTTTTTGGAATACTCTTATTACTTCCAAGAATAATTCTCAGTGAATTCTACTTCCACTTATTTTGATCTCTCCTCCCAACTTCGGGTGCTGTGGGTATTGGGGCCTCATTTGGGGGATCTCATCGGGGGATCTCAGAAGTGATGTCATGTCACGTGACGTAGTGGCGCCATGTTGTGTTGTCATGGTAACCCGCGTGAGCGGCCATGTTGTGACGTCATCTCCATAGTGATACGTGGTGGTAGTACGCATGTGCAGCATGTGTTGTTGGGGTGATATGTGTTTCCGGCGTCCGTTTTGTATACTGGAAGCTGCCATCTTGGTTTCTATGGCAGCACGTGATTGCTATGTTACCCAATTGTTCTGCAATAGGACAGGGGTATGTTTTGCGGGTATGTTCGATTGTAGAAGAGTATTTTCTGGAACGACTTCCCTGGATAATTACCACAAACAACCCGACAATCCTTCCAAATCACCAAAATCCACCCGAACTTCTACTATTTCGAATTCTTCCAGAATTCTCTGCTTCTATCTATATATGTAATAGTTTTCCTCTACCTAGGCATGTTCCTTTGTTCTGGAGTATACTCCAGTAGCGTAGAAGAGCCTATTATTGGTAACAGTTTATCTTATAATTACTATATTTAGCAATTTCTGGGCTATTCTTGTAAGTTCTGACCCTATTGCAAGTACTCTTGTTATTTCGTTTATCTAGATAATAACTAGCCAATCAGATTGCTTGATTTCCCATAATCTGTATGCAGAGTTATCTCCCTTCTGTATAACGAAAGACTATATCCAATGGCCATATCCCATGGAATCCCATTTTGGAAAACGCCCGTGGCTATGGGATCCTTTTTTTGTTGTATGAGGCCATGAGGGCTATGTAAAAGCCCTCAATGAGTCCTCATTTATTATCCCTCATACCCTCATTGAATTTTGAGGTTATGAGGACCATTAAAAATCCCTCAATGAGGAAGAATTTACTACGACTCTTATCCTCATTTCAGTATTTAATAGGTATATCCTATGGAATCCCATTTTGGAAAACGCCTGTGACTGTGGAATCCCTTTTTTGTCGTATGAGGCCATGAGGGCTATGTAAAAGCCCTCAATGAGTCCTCATTTATTATCCCTCATACCCTCATTGAATTTTGAGGTTATGAGGACCATTAAAAATCCCTCAATGAGGAATAATTCACTACGACTCTTAGCCTCATCTCGGTATTCGAGGATACCTGACATTATATTATTTGAGGATACTAGTTGGAATTTACATCCGGGTACTTCTGTTGGGGTAGTATATAAAAAACAAACAACAATATATATAACATTTCATTTTTATTCAAGTATACATTCAATGTCTCAAGGCATTTCTCTTTGCAGTTCTTCTTGCATGGGCTAACCATTTCATCTTCTTGTGGGTTGGAGCTTCTTCCCATCGCATGGCTAGGTTCTTGATAAAAAACATTCTTTCATTTGATAACTTGGCTTTGTTGGTTGCTTTAATTTCCTGTCTGGCATCTTTGGGTTCCTCTTTCTCTAGCTGTTTCATAGTAGTAACTTCAGTCTTCTTAATAGTAACTTCATTTGTGGTTTGAGTGGAAACATCTTTCTTAGCTTCAGTAGTAACTTCATTTGTGGTTTGAGTGGAAACATCTTTCTTAGCTTCAGTATTAACTTCATTCGTGGTTTGAGTGGAAACATCTTTCTTCACTTCAGTAGAAACTTCGTTCTTGGTGGTAACTTCTTTCTTTATGGGAGCTGGCATCTTTTTCTTGACTTCAGTAGTAACTTCATTCGTAGTGGTAACTTCTTTCTTTGTGGGAGCTGGCATCTTTTTCTTGTCTTCAGTAGAAACTTCGTTCTTAATGGAAACATCTTTCTTTGTTTCTGTAGAAACTTTGTTCGCAGTAGTAACTTCGTTCCTGTTTGTATTGGGAGTCAGTTCTTCTGTCTTTATTCTTGTGTTTACTTATCGGCCAGTATCCACACATCTTTGTTTCTTTCCACCAGCATCCATGTTTAGATTTTTTTCTCTTGGCGGCATTTACCACACGATTCACTTGGGTCAGTTCCTGGGAAGTCAGCTTTAATCCAGCATCATTCTTGAAGATCTGTATATGTAAGTCATCTTTGAATCTGAGCACCGTTGTTGACACAGACATCTTCACTCTTCGACGTTCAAAACGGAAATGAATTTATTTTTATACCAACACTCCTTTTATACTTTTTTCTTATCGTCTTCTTCTTCTTCTTCATCTACTCGGAATGAGTAGTTTGTCATAAGGTTGTCGAACAGAAATCTTCGCTTTTCCAAGGCATATTTCTGGGATTCTTCAAAGTCAAAATCCTCTTCTTCACGAAGACGCTTGGCAGTTTCTTGAATTTTCTTGTGAATTGCGTCGTTGCAAAAATTTCGAATGTACACAAGGGTATGAATGTATTTCTCACTAATGGCTTCTGTAACATTCTTTTGAAGTGCTCTGTTTGCTGCTTCAACTGCATCTTCACTTTCCATTCCATCTTCGATATATTTGTTCATGAGGTTGGCAAAATCGTTTTGGTATTTGTCAAAGGCACTTTGAACGATACCGCCCATCATAGAAACGTCTTCTTCCTCTTCTTCGTCTTCTTCTTCGTATTCCATATCTTCTGATAGTTCCGACGATTCATCAGAGTCCGAATCTCTTGACCAGTGTTTTGGTGCACAGCTGGATTGCATTGTGTCCACTCTCTTCGAAGGTCAGATTACAAATAACAAATTTCTTATGAGCACGACCCTTTTATAGGATATCGGACAGTGCATTGATGACGGGTTTGATCAACTTTCCTAAAAATCCTCCTTTCTGTATGATCCATCTTCTTTTCCGATAAGATAGTTCTGTCTTTGGTGAGGCGATTCTCCAAATTTCGTACTTGTGTGGAATCAGCTTAGCTCTCTCAGATTTGGTTATAGGTATTGCGCCCGTCAAGATGTTTGAAGCACAATCACATATACATTGTATCAAATCAGCACTAGCCATTTTCAGCATAGTCTTGGTTTCATATCGATCCGCATCAGAGAGGATTCGCAGTGTATCTAAATTTCTCTCTAATCTTGTAGTGTTGCTCGATGTTTCCGATTTCCTCATAGGACAGTAAGCATTCTTGTGTCTGTGCATGTTGTCTGATCTGGAAAAGGGCTTTTCGCAATATCTGCAGCAATGGATTTTCATGACTTCACTCTTTCGTGGTCGTAGAACAAATGAATGTATTTTCACACCAACACTCCTTTTATACCTTTTTTCAGAGCTAGGACTGGGTTGATAAGCGCCGAGAGAAAGCAACTCTTTCGTAGTATACATCTTTTGATATCTGGAGAAATTCCATCATCTGTTAGCAGCTTCAATACATGTTCGTATTTTCGCAGGTCATCAAATTCAGCTAAATTCAGTGGTATCTTGTCTTCGAGAATGTTGGTAGCACATTTACATAAACAGGTAATCAAATCTTCATCAGCAGCACGTAGAACGACATCGATTTCCACCTTGTCGGCATCCTGTAAAAATTCTAAAAGTGCTTTATTCTGTTCAGTCAGTCCAGTATCTCTCTCCTCTTCTGTTCTTCTTGGACAGTTATGTTCTTCATGCCTACGAGCACTGAATGATCTGGTAAACATCTTCGTACAATATCTGAAGTGGAGCCGATGATGGTTCTTCTGGCGTCTTCTGGCAATATCCGATCTTGAAAATAACTTGGAACAGTATCTGCATCGAACTGGTAACATGTCTTCACTCGACGACGGCCAGGACACAAATGAATTTATTTTCGTGCCAACACCCTTTTTATACCTTTCCCAACAGAAGTACACGGATGTAAATTCCAACTAGTATCCTCAAATAATATAATGTCAGGTATCCTCGAATACCGAGATGAGGCTAAGAGTCGTAGTAAATTATGCCTCATTGAGGGATTTTAATGGTCTTCATAACCTCAAAATTCAATGAGGGTATGAGGGATAATAAATGAGGACTCATTGAGGGCTTTTACATAGCCCTCATGGCCTCATACGACAAAAAAGGGATTCCACAGTCACAGGCGTTTTCCAAAATGGGATTCCATAGGATATACCTGTTAAATACTGAAATGAGGATAAGAGTCGTAGTAAATTCTTCCTCATTGAGGGATTTTTAATGGTCCTCATCACCTCAAAATTCAATGAGGGTATGAGGGATAATAAATGAGGACTCATTGAGGGCTTTTACATAGCCCTCATGGCCTCATACGACAAAAAAGGATCCCATAGCCACGGGCGTTTTCCAAAATGGGATACCATGGGATATGGCCATTGGATATAGTCTTTCATTATACAGAAGGGAGATAACTCTGCATACAGATTATGGGAAATCAAGCAATCTGATTGGTTAATGATTATCTAGATAAATGAAACAACAAGAGTACTTGGAATAGGGTCAGAACTTACAAGAAAAGCCCAGAAATTGCTAAATATAGTAATAATAAGATAAACTGTTACAAATAATAGGCTCTTCTATGCTACTGGAGTATACTCCGGAACAAAGGAACATGCCTAGGTAGAGGAAAACTATTACATATATAGATAGAAGTAGAGGATTCTAGAAGAATTCGAAATAGTAAAAGTTCGGGTGGACTTTGGTGATTTGGAAGGATTGTCGGGTTGTTTGTGGTAATTATCCAGGGAAGTCGTTCCAGAAAATACTTTTCTACAATCGAACATACCCCCAAAACATACCCCTGTCCTACTGCAGAACAATTGGGTAACATAGCAATCACGTGCTGCCATAGAAACCAAGATGGCGGCTTCCAGTATACAAAATGGACGACGGAAACACGTATCACCCTAACAACACGTGCTGCGCATGCGTATTACCACCACGTATCACTATGGAGATGATGTCACAACATGGCCGCTCACGTGGGTTACCATGACAACACAACATGGCACCACTAAGTCACGTGACATGACGTCACTTCCGAGATCCCCCGATGAGATCCCCCAAATGAGGCCCCAAAAGCCCGAGACATACTACTCCCATTTTATCAACATTTTGATGTTTGAGAACCTGCATAGGGTTAACAAATGCTTACAGGAATATTTGTACATGCAACTTGTAATGTCACACTAAGATCTGAGAATGACCATTTTTTCTTGAAAATCTACGGGATGTTTTTAAAGAAATCCTCAGATAACATGAATTTTTAACCTTTTGAGGGGTATCTCTCTGTAACCAGCTCTAAAGGGCTAATGCTTGGTTTTGTGAATATCTTCATTACATACAAAAATGATCAACAGTGAATTCCACTTCCAATGAAGGAGGTTATGTTTATCTCGTAGGTGCACATTTGGTGTTATGGTTGCCCAAGAACAGCCCATTTTCTCCAAATATCTATGCTTGGCAGCCTCTGGAGGGTTAACAAATGCTTACCGAAACATTTTGTTCACTTATAATGTCACTCGAAGACCTGCGAATGGTCAATTGCTCTTGAAACATTTTTTTGAGAAATCCACAGAAAACTGGAATTTAAGCTTTTAAGGGGTATTTCTCCTCAACCAGTCAAAAATGGGTTAAGACCTCGATTTTTGAATACATTTACTACTTACAAAAATGTTTCCTTGTCAGTTTTGCGTCCGGTAAAAGAAGTTACGTTTCTCTGTTGTATTCTCATTAGGCTTTTCCCTCAGGAAAAGACTATTGTTTTTCTACGGATTATTATTTTTTTTTTTTTTTTTTTTTTTTTTTTTAGGCTTTTCCCTCTGGAAAAGACTATTGTTTTTCTACGGATTATTATTAATTTTTTTTTTTTTTTTTTTTGGGGTTTTTTTTTTTTTTCCACACATTTTGTCCGCAAGATTCCGAAGCCATTTTGGGACCGATTTTCACAAAATTTGGCACACGCATAGAGGGGCACCAAATCTAAAAACGTACCAAAGCGGAATTTTCGATTTAACCCTTAAATAGCCAGAATTGGCAAAAAACTGTCAAAATTGGGGTTTATCGGCACTTTCTCGAAACACGTCTTGTAGAATTTTTTTTAAACCTTCATCATTGATAGACCTGTCTGTGCCACGACCTTTGATACACATGGCATATCAGGCGATGCATATGGTAACCCTCCACAGGCTGCCAAACATCGGAATTTTGATGAAATGGGCCGGTTTCAGGCCCCAGAGCACCCAAACGATATACGAGAGATAAACATAGCTTACTTTATTTGAAGTGGAATTCACCGGAGATCATTTTTGTAAGTAATAATAGTGTTAAATAAACCAAGCATTAACCCGTTTTGGGCTGGTTAAACAGCAATACCCCCAAAAAGCTAAAAAATTCAGGTTTTCCGTGGATTTCTCTAAGCGAGTCTTGTAGATTTTCATGAAAAAATTGTCACTCCCAGGCCTTGATGTGACACTAGAAGATGCATGGACAAAATACTCCGGTGAGCATTTGTTAACCCTCCACGGGCTGCTAAAAGTCAAAATTGTGATAAAATGGGCTGTTTTTGGACGCCAACGGCACCCAACGGGTACGCCACAAAGAAAAGTGATCTCTTTTATCAAGCGCACAATCTATAGGGAAATATTTTTGTAAGTAGTAAGGGTATTCAAAAAACGAAGTCTTAACCCATTTTGGGCAGGCTAAAGAGAGAGACCCCTTAAAATCTAAAATTTCCCATTTTCTGTGGATTTCTCTAAATACATTCCATAGGTTTTCAAGAAAAATTGACTACTTGCAGGTCTTTGTGTGACATTACAAGTGGCATGGACAAAATATTCCGCTGAGCGTTTATTAACCCTCTACAGAATGCCAAGCATCATAATTTTGTTGAAATGAGCTGTTTTCGGACACACACAGCACGCAATGTATGTCGGAGAGTTACACATAATCTTCTTTGTTGGAAGTGGAATTCACTGAGGACCATTTTTGTAAGTAATAAGGGTATTCAAAAACCCAAGTGTTAACCCCTTTTGGGGTGGTTATTAGCGATATCCATCAAAAGCTAAAAAAATCATGTTTTCCGTGGATTTAGTTACAAACATCTTGTAAGTTTTCAACAGAAAATGGCCATTGATAGGTCTTGGAGTCACATTACCGGTTGCATGGATAAAATATTCCAGTAAGCATTTGTTAACCCTCCATGGGCTGCTAAATGTCAACATTTTGAAAAAATAGTCTGTTTTTGGACACCAACAACAACAAATGGGAATGCCACAGAGATACATAACTTCTTTTACCGGATGCAAAACTGACAGAGAAAAATTTAGTAAGTAGTAAGGGTATTCAAAAAATCGACGTCTTAACCTATTTTCGCCTGGTTAAGATGTACCCCTTAAAAGTTAATATTGCAGTTTTCTGTGGATTTCTCCAAAAAATCTAGTAAGTATTCAAGAAAAATTGACCATTTGCAGGTCTTGGAGTGACATTACAAGTTACATAGACAAAATATTCCGGTAAGCGTTAGTTAACTCTCCAGAGGCTGCAAAGCATAGAAATTTTGAGAAAATGGACTGTCCTTGGGCACCCATTACACGCAATGTGTACCTGCAAGATAAACATAACCTCCTTCTTTGGAAGTGGAATTGATCAGACCAAGCATTAACCCATTTAGGGCTGGTCTTAACCCGTTTTGGGCTGGTTAAACAGCGGTACCCATCAAAGACTTAAAATTTCATGCTTTCCCTGGATTTCTTTAAAAACATCTTGTAGTTTTCAAGAAAAATGGCCATTTACGGGTTTTCATGTGACATTACAAGTTACATGGACAAAATATTCCTTTGAGCATTCGTTAACTCTCCGCGAGCTGCTAAACATCAAAATGTTGATAAAATGGATTGTTTTCAGACACCAAGAGCACCCAATGGATATGTAACAGAGAAATATAACTTCTTTTACTGCGCGTAGAATTCACAGAGGATCAGTTTTGTAAGTAGTAAGGGTATTTAAAAGAATGAAACTTAACCTATTTTAGACTGGATAAGGAGAGATACCCCTTAAAAACTTAAAATTTACATTTTCTGCGGATTTCGCTAACTGCTTGTTGGCGATTTTCAAGAACAATAGGACATTGGCAGGTCTTACAAACTGCATAGATAGAATATTCCGCTAGTTGTTTGTTAATCCTGCTACAGGCTGCTAAACGTCAAAATTTTGATAAAATCGGCTGTTTTCGGACAGCAAATGGGTATGTAATAGGTAAACATAACCTCTTTTATCAGACTCAGAATTCATGAGGGATAATGTATGATAGTGTTAAGGGTATTCAAGGGAGCGTGGTGGCTCAGTGGTAGACTGTTGTACTTCTATGCTAGAGGTCCCGAGTCCGATCCCAGGCCAGGACGACTCACGTTGTGTTCTTGGGCAAGGCATTTTAGCCCGGTTGCCGACATGGGGGCACGATGATGCCGTGTACTAAGGCATACTGCACGTCGATGGTACATATGTCTTCACCCTCTGTAACCCTGCTTGAGCGGAGCTTGAACAGAGTTAGAATGTTGAGGAGCTGACAGTTGCTCGTCGATGCTTGGTGGTTCTCTCCGAGTACTTCCTCCACCTATAAAACTGTCACGACCACGATTAGCCATTGTGCATAAGTATGTGACCTTAAACACCAATAAACAAATAAATAAATGAATAAACAAATAAATAAATAAATAAATAAATAAATAAATAAATAAATAAATAAATAAATAAATAAGGGTATTCAAAAACCAAGCCTTAACCCTGTTTTGTCAGATTAAAGACAGACAGCCCATTCCGTGTACGCTGCCTACATTACTTGTAAAATCGACACCCCCACTAAATCTACTTCGAGGTGCGGTGTCAGACCCGACCACCTGACGGTTCTGACCTCATTAGATAACACTCCTTCGTTGTATTATCAGCATGGATTTCCCCAAGAAGCAAAGACAAAAATACGTCTGCAGAAAATTATGGCAAATATTTTATTAGGCTTTTCCCTCTGGAAAAGAGTATTGTTTTTCTACGGATTATTATTATTTTTTTTTTTTTTTAGGCTTTTCCCTCTGGAAAAGACTATTGAATTTCTACGGATTATTATTTCTTTTTTTTTTTTTTTTGGGGGGGGTGTGTTTTTTTTTTTTTTTTTTTTTCCACACATTTTGTCCGTACGATTCAGAAGCCATTTTCGAACCGATTTTCACGAAATTTTGCACACGCATAGAGGGCCACAAAATCTAAAACTGTTCCTAAGCGGAATTTTCGATTTAACCCTTATTTCGTCAAAATTGGCAAAAAACTGCCAAAATTGGGGTTTATCGGCACTTTCTCGAAACACGTCTTGTAGATTTTTTTTATACATTCGTAATTGCTAGCCCTGTCTGTGACACGCTCCTTGATACACACGACATATCAGGCGATGCATATGGTAACCCTCCACAGGCTGCCAAACATCGAAATTTTGATGAAATAGGCCGGATTCAGGCTCCCACCGCACCCAAACAATACATGAGAGATACACATAACTCCCTTTATTGGGAGTGGAATTCACCGAGGATCATTTTTGTCAGTAATACGGGTGTTTAAAAAACCAAGCGTTAACCCGCTTTGGGCTGGTTAAACAGCAATACCCCCATAAAGCTAAAAAATTTGTGTTTTCCGTGGATTTCTCTAAACGAGTCTTGTAGATCTTCAAGAAAAATTTGTCACTCCCAGGCCTTGGTGTGACAATAGCAGTTGCATAGACAAAATACTGCGGTGAGCATTTGTTAACCCTCCATGGGCTTCTAAAAGTCAAAATTGTGATAAAATGGGCTGTTTTTGGACGCCAACAGCACCCAATGGGTACGCCACAAAGAAAAGTGCCTTCTTTTATCGAGCGCACAATCTATATGGCAACATTTTTGTAAGTAGTAAGGGTATTCAAAAGTCGAAGTCTTAACCCATTTTGGGGAGGCTAAAGAGAGAGACCCCTTAAAATCTTAAAATTCCCGTTTTCTGTGGATTTCTCTTAATACATCCTGTAGGTTCTCAAGAAAAATTGACTACTCGCAGGTCTTTGTGTGACATTGTAAGTTGCATGGACAAAATATTCCGGTGAGCGTTTATTAACCCTCTACAGACTGCCAAGCATCGTAATTTTGTTGAAATGGGCTGTTTTCAGACACGCACAGCAACCAACGTGTACCTGAGAAATACACATAATCTCCTTTGTTGGAAGTGGAATTCACAGAGGACCATTTTTGTAAGTAATAAGGGTATTCAAAAAAGCAATCGTTAACCCCTTTTGTGGTTGTTAATTGTGATACCCATCAAAGGCTTCAAAATTTATGTTTTCCCTGGATTTCTTTACAAAAATCTGGTAGCGTTTTCAAGAAAAAATGGCCATTGATAGGTCATCATGTCACATTACCAGTTGACTGGATAAATTATTCCGGTGAGCATTAGTTAACCCTCCCCGAGCTGCTAAACGTAAAAATTGTGATAAAATGGGTTGTTTTTAGTCACCAACAGCACCCAAACGGTATACCAGAGAGAAAGGGTCCTTCATTTATCGGACGCAAAATTGATCGGAAAATATTTTTGAAAGTGGTAAGGGTATTCAAAATTTGACGTCTTAACCCATTTTGGGCTGGTTAAATAGAGATACCCATTAAAATCTTAAAATACCCCTTTCTGTGGATTTCTCTATCAACATTTTGTAGGTTTTCAAGAAAAAATCGGCTATTTGCAGGTCTTGGTGTGACATTACAAGTTGCATGAACAAAATATTCCGGTCAGCATTAATTAACCCTCCCCGGGCTGTTGAAGGTCAAAATTGCGATAAAACGGGCTGTTTTTGCACACCAACAGACCCAAAGGGTACACCACAAAGAAAAGTGCCTCCTTTTATCAAGCTCACAATTTAGTCGGAAACATTTTTGTAAGTAGTAAGGGTATTCAAAAGTCGACGTCTTAACCCATTTTGGGCAGGCTAAAGAGAGATATCCCTTGAAAGCTTTAAATTCCCATTTTCTGTGAATTTCCCTAACGGTAACTTGTAGGGTTTCAAGACAAATTGACTATTCGTAGGTCTTTATGTGACATTACAAGTTGCATGGACAAAATACTCCGATGAGCGTTTATTAATCATCTACAATCTGCCAAGCATCGTAATTTTGTTAACATGGGGCTGTTTTCAGATACGCACAGCACCCAATGTATACATGAGAGATAAACATAATCTCCTTCGTTGGAAGTGGAATTCACAGAGGACCATTTTTGTAAGTAATAAGGGTATTAAAAAAACCAAGCGTTAAGCCCTGTTGGGGAGGTTAACACGGATACCCAACGATAGCTTAAAAAATCGTTTTCCCTGGATTTCTTTACAAACATTTTGTGGGGTTTCCAAGAGAAAATGGCCGTTGATAGGTCTTAGTGTCATATGGCCAGCTGCATGGATAAATTATTCTGGTAGGCATTTGTTAACCCTCCATGGGCTGCTAAATGTAAAAAAAATGAAGAAATAGTCTGTTTTTGGACACCAACAAATGGAAATGCCACAGAGAAACGTAACTTCTTTTACCGGATGCAAAACTAATAGGGAAACATTGATCTTGATATTAACCCATTCTACCATTAATGATGGGTTTTACCTAAACATGTTTTTTTATCAAACCCAAACTGAGTCATTTGAGACTACTATACTCACCTTTCTCATAACATCAATGAGGGAACTTCAGTGAGACAGTTAAAAACAATTCATCAGACACTGTGGGGTCATGACAAATCATGGAATCTAATCGCGAAAAGCCATGATTCTCCAGAATCATAAAGTCTAGTTTTTTTTGTTTTTTTTTCCACACATTTTTGTCCGTACGATTCAGAAGCCATTTTCGAACCGATTTTCACACAATTTGGCACACGCATAGAGTGGCAAAAAATCTAAAAACGTACCGAAGCGGAATTTTCGATTTAACCCTTATTTCGCCAGAATTGGCAAAAAACTGCCAAAATTGGGGTTTATCGGCACTTTCTCGAAACAGGTCTTTAGGTTTTTTTTAAATATTGATCATTACTAGACCTGCCTATGTCACAACCTTTGATATACACGACATATTAGGCGATGCATATGGTAACCCTCCACAGGCTGCCAAATGTCGAAATTTTGATGAAATGGGCCAGTTTTAGATCCCCACAGCACCCAAACGATACCTGAGAGGTAAACATAACTTCCTTCATTGGAAGTGGAATTCACCGAGGATCATATTTGTAAGTAATAAGGGTGTTCAGAAAACCAAGTGTTAACCCGTTTTGGGCTGGTTAAACAGCAATACCCCCAAAAAGATCAAAACTTCATGTTTTCCGTGGATTTCTCTAAACGAGTTTTGTAGATTTTCAAGAAAAATTGGTCACTCTCAGGTCTTGGTGTGACATTACATGTTGCATGGATAAAATATTCCGGTGAGCATTAGTTAACCCTCCCCGAGCTGCTAAACACAAAAATTGTGATAAAATGGGCTGTTTTTAGACACCAACAGCACCCAAACGAAATACGACAGAGAAAGGGTCCTTCATTTATCGGACGCAAAATTGATCGGAAAATATTTTTGAAAGTGGTAAGGGTATTCAAAATTTGACGTCTTAACCCATTTTGGGCTGGTTAAATAGAGATACCCATTAAAATCTTAAAATACCCGTTTTCTGTGGATTTCTCCATCAACATTTTGTAGGTTTTCAAGAAAAATCGGCTATTTGCAGGTCTTGTTGTGACATTACAAGTTGCATGAACAAAATATTCCGGTCAGCATTAGTTAACCCTCCCAGGGCTGCTGAAGGTCAAAATTGCGATAAAATGGTCTGTTTTTGCACACCAACAGCACCCAAAGGGTACACCACAAAGAAAAGTGCCTTCTTTTATCGGACGTACAATTTATACGGAAACATTTTTGTCAGTAGTAAGGGTATTCAAAAGTCGACGTCTTAACCCATTTTGGGCAGGCTAAAAAGAGATATCCCTTGAAAGCTTTAAATTTCCATTTTCTGTGAATTTCCCTAACGGTAACTTGTAGGGTTTCAAGACAAATCGATTATTCGTAGTTCTTTATGTGACATTACAAGTTGCATGCAAAAATACTGTGGTGAGCGTTTTTTAACCATCTACAAGCTGCCAGGCATCATAATGTTGTTAACATGGGACTGTTTTCAGACACGCACAGCACCTAATGTATACATGAGAGATAAACATAATCTCCTTTGTTTGAAGTGGAATTCACAGAGGACCATTTTTGTAAGTAATTAAGGTATTCAAAAAGCCAAGCGTTAACCCCTGTTGGGAATGTTAACAGGGATACCCATCAAAAGCTTAAAAAATCGTTTTCCCTGGATTTCTTTACAAACATTTTGTAGGGTTTTCAAGAGAAAATGGGCGTTGATAGGTCTTGGTGTCATATGACCAGTTGCATAGATCAATTATTCTGGTAGGCATTTGTTAACCCTTCATAGGCTGCTAAATTAAAAAAAATTGAGGAAATAGTCTGTTTTTGGACACCAACAACATCAAATGGAAATGCCACAGAGAAACGTAACTTCTTTTACCGGACGCAAAACTGATAGGGAAACATTGTTATTGATATTAACCCATTCTACCATTAATGATGGGTTTTACCTAAACATTTTTTTATCAAACCCAAACTGAGTCATTTGAGACTACCATACTCACCTTTCTCATAACATCAATGAAGGAACTTTAGTGAGACAGTTAAAAACAATTCATCAGACACTGTGGGGTCAAGAAAAATCATGGAATCTAATCGGGAAAAGCCATGATTCTCCAGAATCATAAAGTCTAGTTTGATGTTGTTGTTGTTCAAAACAGGCTATTTTTTCAAAATTTTGACATTTAGCAGCCCATGGAGGGTTAACAAATGCTTATCGGAATAATTTATCCAATCATCTGGTAATGTGACACCATGACCTATCAATGGCCATTTTCTCTTGAAAACCCTACCAGATGTTTGTAAAGAAATCCAGGGAAAACATAAATTTTTAAGCCTTTGATGGGTATCACCATTAACAACCCCAAAATGGGTTAACGCTTGGTTTTTTTGAATACCCTTATTACTTACAAAAATGGTCCTCGGTGAATTCCACTTCCAACAAAGGAGATTATGTTTATTTCTCTGGTACACGTTGGGTGCTGTGCATGCCTGAAAACAGCCCATTACAACAAAATTACGATGCTTGGCAGTCTCTAGAGGGTTAATAACCGCTCACCGGAATATTTTGTCCATGCAACTTGTAATATCACACAAAGACCTGCGAGTAGTCAATTTTTCTTGAAAACCTACAGGATGTTTTTAGAGAAATCCACAGAAAATGGGAATTTTAAGATTTTAAGGGGTCTCTCTCTTAAGCCTGTACAAAATGGGTTAAGACTTCGACTTTTGAATACCCTTACTACTTACGAAAATGTTTCCGTATAGACTGTGCGCTCGACAAAAGAAGGCACTTTTCTTTGTGGTGTACCCATTGGGTGCTGTTGGCGTCCAAAAACAGCCCATTTTATCACAATTTTGACATTTAGCAGCCCGTGGAGGGTTAACAGATGCTCACCGCAGTATTTTGTCCATGCAACTTCTATTGTCACACCAAGGCCTGGGAGTGACAATTTTTTCTTGAAAATCTACAAGACTCGTTTAGAGAAATCCACGTAAAATACGAATTTTTCAGCTTTATGGGGGTATCGCTGTTTAACAAGCCCAAAACGGGTTAACGTTTGGTTTTTTGAACACCCTTATTACTGACAAAAATGATCCTCTGTGAATTCCACTTCCAATAAAGGAAGTTATGTTTACCTCTCGGGTATCGTTTGGGTTCTGTGGGGGTTTGAAACTGGCCCATTTCATCAAAATTTCGATGTTCGGCAGCCTTTGGATGGTTACCATATGCATCGCCTAATATGTCGTGTGTATCAAAGGTTGTGACATAGGCAGGTCTAGTAATTATGAATATTTAAAAAAATCCTAAAGACGTGTTTCGAGAAAGTGCCGATAAACCCCAATTTTGGCAGTTTTTTGCCAATTCTGGCGAATTAAGGGTTAAATCGAAAATTCCACTTGGGTACATTTTTAGATGTTTTGCCACTCTATGCGTGTGCCAAATTGTGTGAAAATCGGTTCGAAAATGGCTTCTGAATCGTACGGACAAAAATGTGTGGAAAAAAAAAAAAAAAAAAAAAAAAAAAAAAATAATAATAATCCGTAGAAAAACAATAGACTTTTCCAGAGGGAAAAGCCTAATAACTAGACTTTATGATTGTGGAGAATCATGGCTTTTCCCGATGAGATTCCATGATTCTTCATGACCCCACAGTGTCTGATGAATTGTTTTGAACTGTCTCACTGAAGTTCCTTCATTGATGTTATGAGAAAGGTGAGTATAGTAGTCTCAAATGACTTGGCTCGGTCCTAATTAACACCATAATTATGGAAACACTGGAACTATCAGCGCGACTGAAGAGAACAATAGCAGCTCTGGGCATCTCTTGCCCTGTCACCTGGACTGTCCGGGAGACAGGCAAGAGAGTCCATCTGAACTTGGAGTTCGTCATTGAAGAGCACAACACCGCCACACCTTCTTCGGGGAGAGGTAGCACCTTTTGTGAGAGGAACCCCTCTCTCACACTGGTCCTCACCCGAAGAAGCCTGGACCTGGCCCTGGAAAGAAGAAGAGCAAGAAGAAGAAGAGTCCGTCCACCAAGCGCCGGGATTCCAGGCGCCTGGAGGCCTTCCGGAATAGGAAGAAAGAGGTGAGCGAGAGGATGGAAGTCCTGGAGGCAGCTGCCAGTTCCCCTCCTAGTCCCACTAGTACACCCAAACAACTGCCAGCTCCTGAGCCGGTACTGTTGGATGAGGAACGTCTGGTGGAGACTGAGGAGGAACCGGAGGTTGCCTTTTCACCACCTCCCACCCCTCACTCCCCACTTCCTTCTCTACCGGACAGCCCGGGTGTGTCAATCTCAGCAACACAGCCACCTAAGTCTGCAGTCACCGCCGAAGAATTAAGGAGAATAATATAGATGGGAAGCCGAGCAGTTGAGATGGGAAACCGAATCGCCTCCGAAACCCACGAGTTCAGGGAACAATCCAAGGCAGATCTCAAAAAGGAATTAGACGCAATCCATTCACCAAACTCAACACTAAACTCTACATCGTCGACTTCCACATCACAACCTCAACCAACTCCAAAGAAAAAGATCCGGAAGAAGCCTAGACGGGGTTAAGCCACCTCCCTCCTTCCTTTTCCTCCTCCACCGCGCCTTGACATCCTACAACAACAACAAACAGCTAACGAGGGTCGAAAGGGGCTTGTCCTCCAAATCGTCCCAGCGCGCCTTCGGCGCGTCAAACCATTTCGTTCGTCTCAAATGACTCAGTTGATAAGAAAATTGTTTAGGTAAAAACCATCATTAACGGCGGAGTGGGTTAATATCAATATCGTCGTCCGACAAGTTAATGACCCACGAAAGGAGTTATGTTTGTTTCACACATACCCATTGAGTGCTGTGTCTATTTGAAAATGGTCCATTTTAACTCAAATGTATCCAAAATATTGATGTCTGGCAGCTTGTAGAGGGTTAACAAGTACTAACAGGAATATTTTTCCATGCAACTTGTAATGTCACACTAAGAACTGCAAATGACCATTTTTTCTTTAAAATCTTCCAAGATGTTTTCAGAGAAATCCCTGCGCATACGCTCTTTTCCATTTCGACGTGACGAAATGCGAAATTCATGTCGCTCTTCATGGAAAGTGATTCATGAACAAGGAGTGAAAATTTCATGGAAATCTGCCTAGAATTGGCTGAGATATGGTGTTTTGGAGAGAGGAGGTAATTGTTTGAATTTGGTCCTTCCTTTTCAAGCCAGTTCGAAAAAAGACGTCGGGAATGGGCGCATAATCCTTCCGTGCCTCCTCGCTGGAGTAAGTCCACTTAAATGTTACAATTGTGTGTGACTGGTGGAGAGTTGACTGTAAATGGAAGTTGCTTCTTTAAGACAGCCACCAGGGAACCCAACACAACCTTTAAACCTACGAGAATCTCAGAAGTTTAAAGTCAAGAGAAATTGGCGGTGATTGGGTTTCTGGCAGGCAGGAAAAGATTGACGAAGATTTGCATATTGGACATTAAAATAGCACTTCAGACATACACGAACGGTGTTCAGACCGCTGGAGGCAGCGACTTGAAATTTTCAGAACTTGTTCTACGAACCCTGGCCGACATTTTGGGATCTGTTTGGAGTGTCCGGACCGCGTGGGAAACACCACCCATCGCTTGGAATGTGAGAGTACTATTCGTCCCGACTCTATCAGTTTCGAATGGACACCGGCAGTGTTGTAGACGACTGTAGAGCTGCGATTGAGCATAACGTCCCAGGTTTCGGTGCCACATAGCCTAACCGGCTCCAAAAGAGCGGCGGGGGAGGGGTATCCTGATACTATCTTTAAACCTTAGATAATCGTCAGAAGTTGAAGTGAAAAGAAATCGGCGGTGAGTAGGTTTTTTGGCGGGTAACGATTAACGAAAATTTGCCAATTAGACATTAAAATTGCACTTCTCCCAAAGATGAAGCGTGTCTAGACCGCCAAAGGCAGCGACATCTAATTTTCAGAACTTGTTCTACGCACCCTGGCCGACATTTTGGCATCTGTTGCGAGTGTCGAGGCCGCGTGAAGAACACCACGCATCGCGTGGAAAGTGAGAGTACTATCCGTCCTGACTCTAGCAGTTTGGAATGGACTTGAGGACTGTTGTAGACTACTGTAGAGCAGTGATTGAGCATGAAGTCGGAGTTTTTTGTGCCAAATTGCCTAACCGGCTCCAAGGTATGATTTTTCGTACATCGCCCAGATCGACTGTAGTTTATACCGTTACCAAACGCTGAAGTAGCCTTTTGTCATTTTCGCCACTTTCGCCCCAGATTTGAGGGTACCTTCCTTCAACCCCATTTTATAGCAAAATCTAGCCATGCTCCCAACAACGCCCACTCCCCGTCGGCCCGGGTGCTTCTAAAAATAGAAAGGTCAATGGGTAGGGGCCCGTTAGCAAACAAACGGGGGCAGGGCAGGTGTACTTGGTGAAAAAACAGTTGTGTGAACATCCCCAGAAGTGAAAACCTATGCTCAGTGGCTGTAATCAAGATGTTAATTTAGACTCCCATTACGGCCAAGATACTACAGAATGCAAATGGGTGGGTGGCGGGCATCATCACTGGATCTAATGTTGTATTTCATGTTTTCTTTATATTCTATTTATTTTTTTTTATCTCTCTCTCTCTCTAATTTGTGTTTGTCTATAATGTTTATAATATTTAGATTTTGCTAGATTCTGTTATTTATGGAATACGTTCTGCCATATTGTAAATTATTAGTCACCGTACAGGAACGGAGGGGCTTCTAAGTGGTAAGCACTTGTCCTCCAATCCTGATTTGCATTGTCAAATGGCAAATAAAATATGTTTAATCTAATCTAACAGTAGGGGGGGGGGGGGGTCATGTGTCCTAGGTAAAAAAACAGCAGGGGGCAAGTGTCCTAGGTAAAATAAACAGCATGGGGGGGGGGGGGGGGTGTCCCCGCTAATTAATTTTAATAGCAGGCAGTTGTTCATGGGGCAGGTGTCCTATCCCACTGCCCAGTATTCCAAATTCTCTATGGTACTTGGCCTTGATGGAAATAACATTTCAACAAGAAACAACGGGAAACTTATTTGCAATAAAGCTGCAAATATAAACTTGATTTTAGGACCATTCCATGAACATTTTAAAGCCTACTGCGATATCAGCGTTTCTTACTCTCGTCCTTTCACCACACCGCAGTATTTTACCCGAGTCGAGTTCTGACGTCATGCAAGTTTGACCGACATGCTTTCAATTTTGTTATTGACAACAACATATTTATAATTTCGTGCTCACTGATCCGAATTTTGAAAACGACACACGCAATCGCGAAAGCGTTTTCTGAAAAACACAATTCTGTAAAAGGTTTTAGTGAAATTTGATTATTTTTTTTATTTTCAATTTAGATGGCTCTTGTTGAAAAGGTGCTAATCACTGATCGTCCCAAACGAGATCAAAGACACGCCGTATATTAATAACAGACAGAGAATCTTCTAAGAATATACATGCGCAATCCTAAAATGCAATAAATCAAGTGTTTTTTTCACGTTTTATGAGAGAAATATGTCCAATTGTATCATTGAATCATTTTTAGGTATATGTGGGTGAGAAATTTTCTGTACGGACAAAATACAGGCTAAATAAAATATTTGCCATTATTTTCCGCAGACGTATTTAGTCTTTGCTTCTTGGGGAAATTTCTTGCTGCTAAATACAACGAAGGTGTGTTATTTGATGGGGTCAGAACCGTCAGGTGGTCAGGACCGAAACCGCACCTCGCAGAAGATTTAGTGGGGGGGGGGGGGGGTCGATTTTACAAGTAATGTAGGCAGCGTACACGGCATGGGCTGTCTGTCTTTAATCCGACAAAACAGCGTTAAGGCTTGGGTTTTTGAATACCCTTATATATTTATTTATTTATTTATTTATTTATTTATTTATTTATTTATTTATTTATTGGTGTTTAAGGTCACATACTTCTGCACAATGGCTAATCGTGACCGTGACAGTTTTAGAGGTGGAGGAAGCCGGAGTACCCGGAGAGAACCACCAAGCATCGACGAGCAACTGTCAGCTCCTCAACATTCTCACTCTGTTCAGGCTCCGCTCAGGCAGGGTTACAGAGGTTGAAGACATGTGTACCATCGACGTGCAGTATGCCTTAGTACTCGGGGACATCGTGCCCCCATGTCGGCAACCGGGCCAAAGTGCCTTGCCCAAGGACACAACGTGAGTCGTCCCGGACGGGGATCGAACTCGGGACCTCTAGCATAGAAGTACAACAGTCTACCACTGAGCCACCGCGCTCCCTTGAATACCCTTAATACTATCATACATTATCCCTCAGGAATTCTAAGTCTGATAAAAGAGGTCATGTTTATCTATTGCATACCCATTTTGCTGCCCGAAAACAACCGATTTTATTAAAATTTTGACGTTTAGCAGCCTGTAGAGGGATTAACAAACGACTAGCGGAATATTCTATCTATGCAATTTGTAAGACCTGCCAATGTCAAATTGTTCTTGAAAATCCCCAACAAGCAGTTAGCGAAATCCACGGAAAATGTAAATTTTAAGCGTTCAAGGGGCATCTCTCCTTATCCAGTTCAAAATGGGTTAAGTTTCATTCTTTTAAATACCCTTACTACTTACAAACCTTAAACACCAATAAATAAACAATATCATGCAGTGCAGTGTGGAATATGAAGTGAGGCGGTCCAAAACATTTTAACGAGAAATACGGGAAACCTATTTGCAGTAACGCTGCAAACATGAACTTGATTTTAGGACCATTCCATGGACAGTTTAAAGCCTACTTCGATATCAGCGTCCCTTATTCTCAACCTTTCAGTGCATCACTGCAGTATTTCACCCGAATCGAGTTCTGACGTCATGCAAGTTTGGTTGACATGCTTTCAATTTTGTTATTGCTAACTACATATTTATAATTTCATTATTTCTGATCGGAATTTTGAAAATGACACACGCAATCGCGACAGAGTTTTCTGAAAATCTCGATTCTGCAAAAAGTTTTTGTGAAATTTCATTTTTTTTTAATTTAAATTTCGATGGCTCGTGTCGAAAAGGTGTTAATTACTGATCGTTCCAAACAAGATCAAAGACTGACGCCGAAGATTAAAAAGAGACAGAAAATCTTCTAAAAATATACATGTGCAATCCTAAAATGCAATAAATCAAGTCTTTTTTCACGTTTTATGCATGTTTTATGAGAGAAACATGTCCAATCGTATCATTGAATCATTTTTAGGTATATGTGGGTGAGAAATTTTTTATACGGACAAAATACACACTAAATAAAACAATTGGCATTATTTTCCGATGACGTATTTTTATCTTTGCTTCTTGGGGAAATCCATGCTGCTAAATATGACGAAGCAATGTTATCTAATGAGGTTAGGTGGTCGGGTCTGACACCCCACCTCGCAGTAGATTTAAGTGGGGTGTCGATTTTACACGTAATGTAGGCAGCATACATGGCATGGGCTGTCTGTCTTTAATCAGGAAAAAACTGGTTAAGGCTTGTTTTTTTGAATACCCTTAATACTATCAAACATTATCCCTCGTGAATTCTGATTCTGATTAACGAGGATATGTTTATCTATTACATACGCATTTGGAGCCCGGTAACAGCCAATTTTATCAAAATTATGACGTTTAGCTGTCTGTAGAGGGGTTAGCAAATTATTAGCGGAATATTCTATCCATGCAACTTGTAATACCAACCAAGACCTGCCAATGTCCAATTGTTCTTGAAAATCGCCAACAACCAGTGGCGAACTTCACGGAAAATGTAAATTTTATGCTTCTGAGGGGTATCTCTCCTTACCCAGTCCAAAATGCGTTCAGCTTCATTCTTTTAGATACCCTTACTACATACAAAACTGATCTTCTGTGAATTCTACGCGCAGTAAAAGAAGTTTTGTTTAGCCTTTACATACCCATTGGGTGCTGTTGGTGTCTCAAAGCAGCCCATTTTATCAAACTTTTGATGTTCAGATGCTGGTATAGAGCTAACAAATCCTGACCGGAATATTTTGTCCATGCAACATGTAATGGCACACTAAGACCTATGAATAACCATTTTTTTCTTGAAATTTACAAGATGTTTTTAAAGAAATCCAGGGAAAACTTGAATTTTTAAGCCTTTGGTGGGTATCGCTGTTTTACCAGCCCAAAACGGGTTAAGGCTTGGTTTATTGAATACCCTTATTACTTACAAAAATTATCCTCGGTGATTTCCACTTCCAAGAGAGGAAGTTATGTTTATTTCCCAGCTACAGGTTGGGTGCTGTGAGGGGCTGAAAACAGCCTATTTTATCAAAGTGTTGATATTTGAGAGTCTGTGGAGGGTTAACAAATGCTTATCAGAATATTTTGTCCTTGCAGTTTATAATGTTACACCACGATCTCCGACGGACCAGTTTTTTCTTGAAAATCTACTTGACATTTATAGAGAAATCCATGTAGAGCATGATTGTTTAAGCTTTTGGGGGAATCACTCTTAAACCACCCAAAACGGGTTAACACTTGGTTTTTTGAATACCCTTATTACTTACAAAAATAGTCCTCGGTGAATTCCACTTCCAACGAAGGACATTATGTTTATTTCTCAGGTACACATTGGGTGCTGTGTGCGTCCGAAAACAGCCCATTTCAACAAAATTACAAAGCTTGGCAGCCTGTGGAGGGTTAATAAACGCTCACCGGAATATTTTGTCCATGCCACTTGTAATGTCACACAATGACCTGCGAGTAGTCAAATTTTCTTGAAAACCTACAAGATGTTTTTAGAAAAATCCACAGAAAATTCGAATTTTAATATTTTAAGGGGTCTCTCTCTTTAACGTTAAGACTTCAACTTTTGAATATCCTTACTACTTACAAAAATGTTTCCGTATAGAGTGTGGGCTCGATAAAAGAACGCACTTTTCTTTGTGGCGTACCCATTGGGTGCCGTTGGCGTCCAAAAACAGCCCATTTTATTACAATTTTGACTTTCAGCAGCCCATGGAGGGTTAACAAATGCTCCCCTTAGTATTTTGTCCATGCAACTTCTATTGTCACACCAAGACCTGGGAGTAACAAATTTTTCTTGAAAATCTACAAGACTCGTTTAGAGAAATCCATGGAAAACATGATGTTTTTTGCTTTATGGGGGTATTGCTGTTTAACCAGTCCAAAACGGGTTAATGCTTGGTTTTATGAACACCCTTATTACTGACAAAAATGATCCTCGGTGAATTCCACTTCCAATAAAGGAAGTTATGTTTATCTCTAATGTATTGTTTGGGTGCAGTGGGGGCCTGAATCCGACCAATTTCATCAAAATTTCGATGTTTGGCAGCCTGTGGAGGGTTACCATATGCATCGCCGAATATCACGTATGTATCAAAGGTCGTGTCACAGGCAGGTCTAGAAATGATGAATGTTTAAAAAAAATCTACAAGACGTGTTTCGAGAAAGTGCCGATAAACCCCAATTTTGCCAGTTTTTTGGCCAATTCTGACGATATAAGGGTTAAATCGAAAATTCCGCTTTGGTACGTTTTTAGATTTTGTGCCCCTCTATGCGTGTGCAAAATTTTGTGAAAATCGGTTTGAAAATGGCTTCTGAATCGTACGGACAAAATGTGTGGAAAAAAAACAAAAAAAAAAAAACAAAAAAACTAGACTTTATGATTCTGCAGAATCATGGCTTTTCCCGATGAGATTGCATGATTTGTCATGACACCACAGTGTATGGTGAATTGCTTTTGACTGTCTCACTGAAGTTCCTTCATTGATGTCATGAAAAAGGTGAGTACAGAAGTCTCAAATGACTCAGTTTGATAAAATAAATTGTTTAGGTAAAAACCATCATTAACGGTGGAGAGGGTTAATATCAATATCGCCGTCCAACAAGTTAATGACCAACAAATGGAGTTATGTTTGTTTGACACATACCCACTGAGTGCTGTATCTATTTGAAAATGGTCCGTTTTATCTCAAATGTATCCAAAATATTGATGTCTGGCAGTTTGTTAAGGGTTAACAAGTGCTAACAGGAATATTTATTCATGCAACTTGTAATTTCACACCAAACACTGTGAATGGCCGAAATGACGAGATGTTTTCAGAGAAATCCTGGAAGAACATGAATTTTAAGCTGTTGATGGGTATAATTGTTTATCCAGCCCAAAACGGATTAAGGTTTGTTTTTTTTTAATACGCTTATTACTTATAAAAATAATTCTCAGTGAATTCTACTTCCGCTTATGTTGATTTCTCCTCTTAACTTTGGGTGCTGCGGGTATGCAAACACAGCCCACTTTTTCAACATTTTGATGTTTGAGAACCAGCATAGGGTTAACAAATGCTTACTGGAATATTTTGTACATGGAACTTGTAATTCACACAAAGATCTGAGAATGACCAATTTTTCTTGAAAATCTATGTGATGTTTTAGAGAAATCCTCGGATAACATGAATTATTAACCTTTTGAGGGATATCACCCTGTAACCAGCTCTAAACGGGTTAATGCTTGGTTTTATGAATACCTTCATTACTTACAAAAATGATCGTCGGTGAATCCCACTTCCAATGAAGGTGGTTACGTTCATCTCACGGGTACACATTGGGTGTAATGGGTGGCCAAGTACAGCCCATTTTCTCAAAATTTGCTGCCTCTGGAGGGTTAACAAATGCTTACCGGAATCTTTTGTTTATGCAACTTGTAATGTCACTCCAAGACCTGCAAATGGTCAATTTCACTTGAATACTTACTAGATTTGTTTGAGAAATCCACAGAAAATGGGAATTTTAAGCTTTTAAGGGGTACATCTCCTTAACCGGGCGAAAATGGGTTAAGACCTCAATTTTTGAATACCCTTACAACTTACTAAAAATTTTCCCTATCAGTTTTGTGTCCGGTAAAAGAAGTTATGTTTCTCTGCAGCATTCCCATTTGATGTTGCTGGTGTCCAAAAACAGACTACTTTTTTCGAAATTTTGATATTTAGCAGCCCATGGAGGGTTAACAAATGCTTATCTGACTATTTTATCCATGCAACTGGTAATGTGACTCTAAGACCTATCAACGGCCATTTTCTCTTGAAACCCTACGAGACGCTTGTAAAGAAATTCAGGAAAAACATGATTTTTTAAGCTTTTGATGGGTATTGCTATTAACCATCCCAAAAGGAGTTAATGCTTGGTTTTTTTAATACTGTTATTGCTAACAAATTTGGTTCGCATTGAATTCCACCTCCAACAAAGTAGATTACGTTTATCTCTCGGGTATGCATTGGGTGCTGTGCGCATCTGAAAACAGCCTATTTCAACAAAATTACGATGCTTAGCAACATGTAGAGGGTTAATAAACGATCACCGGAATATTTTGTCCATGCATCTTGTAATATCACACAAAGACCTGCGAATAGTTTGTGGAGAGGGTTAATATTAATATCAGCGTCTGAGAATCGGCGTCTAATGCAAATAGCCCATTGTATCTCAAATTTATCTAAAATTTCGATATTTGATGGTTTGTGGAGGGTTAATGAAGGCTTGCGAGAATAATTCTTCTCCAGGGTTCATTCATTCTTGAAAATCTGTAAGAACCACCTGAAGATATCCACAGAAAATGTGAACTTTAAATTCTTAAGCATGTCATGTATAGTCCCTGTATCAATTATCGCCTATTAGACCACAATTGTTATGCATGATTATGTCATTTTTTCACACCTTGTAGAGCTCACCTATCACCTGTCTGTTAATAGCAGAAGTAAATTTCTCTCCAATTGGTTTTCCCCGCAGGATTAGTTTTATTTATTACAATGAAGATATCCATACATGGAACGACAAACATGAATTTATAGACTGCAATAATTACATACGTAAATAGGAAGTGTTGTTTGTACATATGTGTAGATAAAATATACCCTGCGATGGAGAAGGGGGAGTATAGCCGTCTTCCAAACTAGTATATATCTAGCCCCACTGCCGGGGAAATGTTGGCGCCATGCACCACTGCATTTGATAACCGCCTCACAGAGTAGTAAATATACCTGCCCCCCTTCCCATGTTGGGGACGTCCACCTTTTATTGTAAGGTTCCTTAGGCACAACATAGCGTCAGTAAGATAGATATATACTGCCACGTCGTCACCCTGGGTCGGGAGGGGCAGTGTATAGCCGTTTTACAGACTAGTTTATACCTGGACCCACTGTCGGGGAAATGCTACAGTGTCAACACTATTTTCTATTATAAGTAACTGATCCCATTGTAGCTAATGCTATTTACTGCTTTCTTACCATGCAGTGGCGGGGCGCGGTGGCATTGTGGTAGCCGGTTCTCGTCAGACCACCGAAGTTAAGCAACGTTGAGCCCGGTTAATCATTGGATGGGTGGCCGTCTGAGCAATCAATTCGGACTCCCATGTTGTGTCCTTGGGCAAGGCACTTAACTCCGATTGTCCATATAGGGGCACGATGCCGCCATGTACCTAGGCGTACTGTACGTCGACGGTTCGCATGTCTTCAACCAATCTAACCCTGCCTGTGCTGCAGTTCGTAGTTACGATGTTGGGAAGCTGGCAGCGGCTCGTCGTTGCTCAGTGGTTCTCTCCAGGTACTGCGGCTTCCTCCACACGTAGAACTGTCACGGTCATGATTAGCCATTGTGTATAAGTATATGCCCTTAAACACCAATAAATAAATAATAAATGATATCATGCAGGGCAGTGTGGAATACAAGGTGAGGCGTACCTTTCAATGTGTGTTTGGTTGGAGAAAGAGGCAGGGAGGAGGTGGTACCCTTGGTAAGTTTGTTTGGATAAATCGAACGCTGGCATGGGACACTGTGGAATTGACCGATGAAGCGGGAGACAGAGAGAGTGGAACTTATGGGCGGTTATTCTTGATAATAAATAAATATACACTTACTTTTGTTTTCATACAAGGTGAGAATAGTAGTCTCAAATGAGAATGGCCAATATTTGTCTTGAAAACCTACTAGAGACTTTTAGAGAAATCCTCAGAAAATATCGATTTTTAACGTTTTGAGGGGTATCGCTCTGTGACCAGCCCTAAACGGATTAATGCTTGGTTTTGTGAATACCTTCATTAATTACAAAAATGATCCTCAGTGAATTTCACTTCCAATGAGGAAGGTTATGTTTATCACGCAGGTACACAGTGGGTGTCATGGGTGCCCCAAAACAGCCCATTTTCTCAAAATGTCTATACTTTGCAGGCTCTGGAGGGTTAATAATTGCTTACCGGAATATTTTGTCCATGCAACTTGTAATATCATTCAAAGACCTGCAAATGGTCAATTTTTCTTGAAAACTTGCTAGATTTTTTGGAGAAATCCACAGAAAACGGGAATTTTAAGCTTTTGAGGGGTATGTCTCCTTAACCAGTCGACAATGGGTTAAGACCTCGATTTCTGAAAATCCTTACTACTTACAACAATGTTTCTCTATCAGTTTTGCGTCCAGTAAAAGAAGTTACGTTTCTCTATGGCATTTCCATTTGATGCTGTTAGTGTCCAAAAACAGACTATTTCTTCAAAATTGTTGACATTTAGCAGTCCATGGAGGGTTAACAAGTACCTATCAGAATAATTTATCCACGCAACTGGTAATGTGATACCAAGACGTATCAACGGCCATTTTCTCTTGAAAACCCAACAAGATGTTTGTAAAGAAATCCAGTGAAAACGATTTTTAAGCTTTCGATGGGTATCCCTGTTAACTTCCCCAACAGAGGTTAACACTTGATTTTTTGAATACCCTTATTACTTACAAAAATGGTCCTCTGTGCATTCCACTTCCAACAAAGGTGATTATGTTTATCTCTCGTGTATACATTGGGTGCTGTGCGTGTCCGAAAACGGCCCATGTCAACAAAATTACGATGCTTGGCAGCTTGTAGATGGTTAATAAATGTTCACCGGAGTATTTTGTCCCTGCAACTTGAAATGCCACATAAAGACCTACGAATAGTCAATTTTTCTTGAAACCCTACAAGTTACTGTGGGGGAAATTCACAGAAAATGGGAATTTAAAGCTTTTAAGGGATATCTCTCTTAGCTTACCCAAAATGGGTTAAGACTTCGACTTTTGAATACCCTTACTACTTACAAAAATGTCTCTGTATAAATTGTACACTCGATAAAAGGAGGCGCTTTTCTTTGTGGTGTACCCATTGGGTGCTGCTGGTGTCCAAAAACAGCCCATTTCATCACAATTTTGACGTTGAGGAACCCTGGAGGGTTAACTAATGCTGACCGGAATATTTTGTCCATGCAGCTTGTAATGTCACACCAAGACCAGCGAATAGCCGAGTTTTTTTTTGAAAACTTACAAGATGTTTTAAGAGAAATCCACAGAAAACAGGTATTTTAAGATTTTAATGCGTATCTCCCTTTAACCAGCCCAAAATGGGTTAAGACGTCGAATTTTGAATACCCTTACCACTTTCAAAAATATTTTCCGATCAATTTTGCGTCCAATAAATCAAGGCCACTTTCTCTGTGGCGTACTCGTTGGGTGCTGTTGGCATCCAAAAACAGCCCATTTTATCACAATTTTGAGTTTTAGCAGCCCGTGGAGGGTTAACAAATGCTCACCACAGTATTTTGTCCATGCAACTTCTATTGTCACATCAAGGCCTGGGAGTGACAATTTTTTCTTGAAAATCTATAAGACTCGTTTAGAGAAATCCCCGGAAAACATGAATTTTTTAACTTTATGGGGGTATTGCTGTTTAACCAGCCCAAAATGGGTTAACGCTTGGTTTTTTGAACACCCTTATTACTGACAAAAATTATCTCCGGTGAATTCTACTTCCAATAAAGGAAGTCATGTTTATCTCTCGTGTATCGTTTGGGTGTACAGGGGGCCTGAAACCGGCCCATTTCATCAAAATTTCGATGTTTGGCAGCCTGTGAAGGGTTACCATATGCATCGCCTAATATGTCGTGTGTATCAAAGGTCGTGTCACAGACAGGTCTATCAACGATGAATAATTAAAAAAAATCTATAAGACGTGTTTCGAGAAAGTGCCGATAAACCCCAATTTTGAGAGTTTTTTGCCAATTCCGGCGAAATAAGGGTTATATCGAAAAGTGCCCTTTGGTACGTTTTTAGATTTTTTGCCCCTCTATGCGTGTGTCAAATTGTGTGAAAATCGGTTCGAAAATGGATTCTGAATCGTACAGACAAAAATGTGTGGAAAAAAAAAAAAAAAAAAAAAAACAAAAAAAACAAAAAAAAAACTAGACTTTATGATTCTGGAGAATCATGGCTTTTCCCGATTACATTCCATGATTTTTCTTGACCCCACAGTGTCTGATGAATTGTTTTTAACTGTCTCACTAAAGTTCCTTCATTGATGTTATGAGAAAGGTGAGTATAGTAGCCTCAAATGACTCGGTTTGGGTTTGATAAAAAAATGTTTATGTAAAACCCATCATTAATGGTAGAATGGGTTAATATCAATATCAATGTTTCCCTATCAGTTTTGCGTCCGGTAAAAGAAGTTACGTTTCTCTGTGGCATTTCCATTTGATGTTGTTGGTGTCCAAAAACAGACTATTTCCTCAATTTTTTTTACATTTAGCAGCCCATGAAGGGTAAACAAATGCCTAGCAGAATAATTGATCCATGCAACTGGTCATATGACACCAAGACCTATCAACGGCCAATTTCTCTTGAAAACCCCACAAAATGTTTGTAGAAATCCAGGGAAAACGATTTTTTAAGCTTTTGTTGGGTATCCCTGTTAACCTCCCCAACAGGGGTTAACGCTTGGCTTTTTGAATACCTTTATTACTTACAAAAATAGTCCTATGTGACTTCCACTTCAAACAAAGGAGATTATGTTTATCTCTGATGTATACATTAGGTGCTGTGCATGCCTGAAAACAGGTCCCATGTTAACAACATTATGATGCTTGGCAGCTTGTAGATGGTTAAAAAATGGTCACCGGAGTATTTTGTCCATGCAACTTGTAATGTCACATAACGACCTACGAATAGTCAATTTGCCATGAAACCCTACAAGTTACCGTCAGGGAAATTCACAGAAAATGGGAATTTAAAGCATTCAAGGGATATCTCTCTTTAGCCTGCCTAAAATGGGTTAAGACGTCGACTTTTGAATACCCTTACTACTTACAAAAATGTTTCCGTATAAATTGTACGCGCGATAAAAGAAGGCACTTTTCTTTGTGGTGTACCCTTTGGGTGCTGTTGGTGTGCAAAAACAGCCCATTTTATCGCAATTTTGACCTTCAGCAGTTCGGGGAGGGTTAACTAATGCTGACCGGAATATTTTGTTCATGCGACTTGTAATGTCACACCAAGACCTGCAAATATCCGATTTTTCTTGAAAACCTACAAGATGTTGTTAGAGAAATCCATAGAAAACGGGTATTTTAAGATTTTAATGGGTATCTCTTTTTAACGAGCCAAAATGGGTTAAGACGTCAAATTTTGAATACCCTTACCACTTTCAAAAATATTTTACGATCAATTTTGCGTCCGATAAATGAAGGCCCCTTTCTCTGTGGTATATCGTTTGGGTGCTGTTGGTGTCTAAAAACAGCCCATTTTATCACAATTTTTACGTTTAGCAGCTCGGGGAGGGTTAACTAATGCTGACCGGAATATTTTATCAATGCAACTTGTAATGTCACACCAAGACCTGAGAGTGACCAATTTTTCTTGACAATCTACAAGGCTCGTTTAGAGAAATCCACAGAAAACATTAAGTTTTGAGCTTTTTTGGGGTATTGCTGTTTAACCAGCCCAAAACGGGTTAACACTTGGTTTTCTGAACACCCTTATTACTTACAAAAATGATCCTCGGTGGTGAATTCCACTTCCAATAAAGGAAGTTATGTTTACCTCTCGGGTATCGTTTGGGTGCTGTGGGGGTCTGAAACCAGCCCATTTCATCAAAATCTCGATGTTTGGCAGCCTGTGGAGGGTTACCATATGCATCGCCTAATATGTCGTGTATATCAAAGGTTGTGTCATAGGCAGGTCTAGTAATTATGAATATTTAAAAAAAATCCTAAAGACGTGTTTCGAGAAAGTGCTGATAAACCCCAATTTTGGCTGTTTTTTGCCAATTCTGGCGAAATAAGGGTTAAATCGAAAATTCCGCTTGAGTACATTTTTAGATTTTTTGCCACTCTATGCGTGTGCCAAATTGCGTGAAAATCGGTTCGAAAATGGCTTCTGAATCGTACGAATGTGTGGAAAAAAAAAAAAAAACACCAAAAAAAAAACCGAAAAAAAACCCCAAAAAAAAATAATAATCCATAGAAAAACAATAGTCTTTTCCAGAGGGAAAAGCCTAAAAAAAAAAAAAAAAAAAAAAAAAAATATTAATCCGTAGAAAAACAATAGACTTTTCCAGAGGGAAAAGCCTAAAAAAAAAAAAAAAAAAAAAAATAAAAAATAATTAGACTTTATGATTCTGGAGAATCATGGCTTTTCCCGATTACATTCCATGATTTTTCTTGACCCCACAGTGTCTTTTGAATTGTTTTTAACTGTCTCACTAAAGTTCCTTCATTGATGTTATGAGAAAGGTGAGTATAGTAGTCTCAAATGAATCGGTTTGGGTTTGATAAAAAAATGTTTAGGTAAAACCCATCATTAATGGTAGAATGGGTTAATATCAATATCAATGTTTCCCTATCAGTTTTGCATCCGGTAAAAGAAGTTACGTTTCTCTGTGGCATTTCCATTTGATGTTGTTGGTGTCCAAAAACAGACTATTTCCTCAATTTGTTTTACATTTAGCTGCCCATGAAGGGTTAACAAATGCCTACCAGAATAATTGATCCATGCAACTGGTCATATGACACTAAGACCTATCAACGGCCATTTCTCTAGAAAACCCAACAAAATGTTTGTAGAAATCCAGGAAAAACGATTTTTTAAGCTTTTGATGGGTATCCCTGTTAAACCTCCCCAACAGGGGTTAACGCTTGGCTTTTTGAATACCTTTATTACTTACAAAAATGGTCCTCTGTGAATTCCACTTCAAACAAAGGAGATTATGTTTATCTCTGATGTATACATTAGGTGCTGTGCGTGCCTGAAAACAGTCCCATGTTAACAACGTTACGATGCTTGGCAGCTTGTAGATGGTTAAAAAATGCTCACCGGAGTATTTTGTCCATGCAACTTGTAATGTCACATAAAGACCTACGAATAGTCAATTTGTCTTGAAACCCTACAAGTTACCGTTAGGGAAATTCACAGAAAATGGGAATTTAAAGCTTTCAAGGGATATCTCTCTTTAGCCTGACTAAAATGGGTTAAGACGTCGACTTTTGAATACCCTTACTACTTACAAAAATGTTTCTGTATAAATTGTACGTGCGATAAAAGAAGGCAACTTTTCTTTGTGGTGTACCCTTTGGGTGCTGTTGGTGTGCAAAAACAGCCCATTTTATCGCAATTTTGACCTTCAGCAGTTCGGGGAGGGTTAACTAATGCTGACCGGAATATTTTGTTCATGCGACTTGTAATGTCACACCAAGACCTGCAAATAACCGATTTTTCTTGAAAACCCACAAGATGTTGTTAGAGAAATCCACAGAAAACGGTATTTTAAGATTTTAATTGGTATCTCTCTTTAACCAGCCCAAAATGGGTTAAGACGTCAAATTTTGAATACCCTTACCACTTTCAAAAATATTTTCCGATTAATTTTGCGTCCGATAAATGAAGGCCCCTTTCTCTGCGGTATATCATTTGGGTGCTGTTGGTGTCTAAAAACACCCATTTTAACACAATTTTTACGTTTAGCAGCTCGGGGAGGGTTAACTAATGCTGACCGGAATATTTTATCAATGCAACTTGAAATGTCACACCAAGACCTGAGAGTGACCAATTTTTCTTGACAATATACAAGACTCGTTTAGAGAAATCCACAGAAAACATTAAGTTTTGAGCTTTTTTGGGGGTATTGCTGTTTAACCAGCCCAAAACGGGTTAACACTTGGTTTTCTGAACACCCTTATTACTTACAAAAATGATCCTCAGTGAATTCCACTTCTAATAAAGGAAGTTATGTTTACCTCTCGGGTATCGTTTGGGCGCTGTGAGGGTCTGAAACCGGCCCATTTCATCAAAATTTCGATGTTTGGCAGCCTGTGGAGGGTTACCATATGCATCGCCTAATATGTCGTGTATATCAAAGGTTGTGTCATAGGCAGGTCTAGTAATTATAAATGTTTAAAAAAAAAATCCTAAAGACGTGTTTCGAGAGAAAGTGCCGATAAACCCCAATTTTGGCAGTTTTTTGCCAATTCTGGCGAAAGAAGGGTTAAATCGAAAATTCCGCTTCAGTACATTTTTAGATTTTTTTGCCACTCTATGCTCTGTGCCAAATTGCGTGAAAATCGGTTCGAAAATGGCTTCTGAATCGTACGGCAAATATGTGTGGAAAAAAAACAAAACAAAAAAACTAGACTTTATGATTCTGGAGAATCATGGCTTTTCCCGATGAGATTCCATGATTTTTCATGACCCCACAGTGTCTGATGAATTGTTTTTAACTGTCTCACTGAAGTTCCTTCATTGATGGTATGGGAAAGGTGAGTATAGTAGTCTCAAATGACTCAGTTTGATAAAAAAATTGTTTAGGTAAAAACCATCATTAACAGTGGAGTGGGTTAATATCAATATCGTCGTCCAACGAGTTAATGACCGACAAAAGGAGTTATGTTTGTTTGACTCATACCCACTGAGTGCTGTATCTATTTGAAAATGGTCCATTTTATCTCAAATGTATCCAAAATATTGATGTCTGGCAGCTTGTTAAGGGTTAACAAGTGCTAAGAGGAATATTTATTCATGCAGCTTGTACTTTCACGCCAAAACTGTGAATGGCCATTTTAACTTAAACATCTACGAGATGTTTTCAGAGAAATCCAGGGAGAACGTGAATTTTAAGCTGTTGATGGGTATAATTGTTTATCCAGTCCAAAACGGGTTAAGTGTTGTTTTTTGAATACGCTTATTACTTATAAAAATAATTCTCATGAATTCTACTTCCACTTATGTTGATTTCGACTCTTAACTTTGGGTGCTGCGGGTATGCAAACACAGCCCACTTTTTCAACATTTTGATGTTTGAGAACCAGCATAGGGTTAACAAATGCTTACTGAAACATTTTCTAATGCAACTTTTAATTCACACTAAGATCTGACAATGGCCAATTCTTCTTGAAAATCTACGTGATGTTTTTAGAGAAATCCTCGGATAACATGAATTTGTAATCTTTTGAGGGGTATCACCCTGTAACCAGCTCTAAACGGGTTAATGCTTGGTTTTATGAATACCTTCATTACTTACAAAAATGATCCTCGGTGAATCCACTTCCAATGAAGGTGGTTATGTTCATCTCGCAGGGACATATTGGGTGTAATGGGTGGCCAAGGTAAAGCCCATTTTCTCAAAATTTGCTACCTCTGGAGGGTTAACAAACGCTTACCAGAATCTTTTGTTCATGCAACTTGTAATGTCACTCCAAGACCTGCAAATGGTCAATTTCTCTTGAATACTTACTAGATTTTTTTCTAGAAATCCACAGAAAATGGGAATTTTAAGCTTTTAAGGGGGTACATCTCCTTAACAGGGCGAAAATGGGTTAAGACATCAATTTTTGAATACCCTTACAACTTACTAAAAATTTTCCCTATCAGTTTTGCGTCCGGTAAAAGAAGTTATGTTTCTCTGCAGCATTGCCATTTGATGTTGTTGGTGTCCAAAAACAGACTATTTTTTTCGAAATTTTGACATTTAGCAGCCCATGGAGGGTTAACAAATGCTTATCTGAATATTTTATCCATGCAACTGGTAATGTGACTCTAAGACCTATCAACGACCATTTTCTATTGAAACCCTACGAGACGCTTGTAAAGAAATTCAGGGAAAACATGATTTTTTAAGCTTTTGATGGGTATTGCTATTAACCATCCCAAAAGGGGTTAATGCTTGGTTTTTTGAATACCCTTATTACTAACAAATTTGGTCCTCGGCGAATTCCACTTCCAACAAAGTACATTTTGTTTATCTCTCGGGTACGCATTGGGTGCTGTGCGCATCTGAAAACAGCCTATTTCAACAAAATTACGATGCTTAGCAGCCTGTAGAAGGTTAATAAATGATAACCGGTATATTTTGTCCATGCAACTTGTAATGTCACACAAAGACCTGCGAATTGTCAATTTTTCCTGAAAACCTACAAGTTTCTTTCAGAGAAATCCACAGAAAATGGGAATTTTAAGCTTTTAAGGGGTATGCATCTTTAACCAGTCCAAAATGGGTTAAAACTTCGACTTTTGAATACCCTTACCACTATGAAAAATGTTTCCCCATCAATTTGGCGTCCAATAAAAGAAGGAACCTTTCTCGGTGGTACACCAAGTGGGTGCTGTTGGTGTTCAAAAATAGCCCATTTTATCACAATTTTGACTTTTAGCAGCCCGTGGAGGGTTAACAAATGCTCATCGCAGTATTTTGTCCATGCAACTTCTATTGTCACCCCAAGGCCTGGGAGTGACAAATTTTTCTTGAAAATCTACAAGACTCGTTTAGAGAAATCCACGGAAAATACGAATTTTTTAGCTTTATGGGGGTATTGCGGTTTAACCAGCCCAAAACGGGTTAACGCTTGGTTTTTTGAACACTCTTATCACTGACAAAAATGATCCCCGGTGAATTCCACTCTTGGTAAATGAAGTTATGTTTATCTCTCGTGTATTGTGTGTTTGTAGTGGGGGGGGGGCCTAAAACCGGCCTAATTCATCAAAATTTCAATGTTTGACAGCCTGTGGAGGGTTACCATATGCATCGCCGGATATGTCGTGTGTATCAAAGGGCGTGTCACAGACAGGTCTAGCAATGACGAATGTATAAAAAAAATCTACAAGACATGTTTCGAGAAAGTGCCGATAAACCCCAATTTTGGCAGTTTTTTGCCAATTCTGGCGAAATAAGGGTTAAATCGAAAATTCCGCTTCGGTACATTTTTAGATTTTCTGCAACTCTATGCTCCTGTGCCAAATTGCGTGAAAATCGGTTCGAAAATGGCTTCTGAATCGTACGGCAAATATGTGTGGGAAAAAAAACAAAAAAAAAAAAAAACAAAAAAAACTAGACTTTGTGATTCTGGAGAATCATGGCTTTTCTCGATGAGATTCCATGATTTTTCATGACCCCACAGTGTCTGATGAATTGTTTTTAACTGTCTCACTGAAGTTCCTTCATTGATGGTATGAGAAAGGTGAGTATAGTAGTCTCAAATGACTCAGTTTGATAAAAAAATTGTTTAGGTAAAAACCATCATTAACAGTGGAGTGGGTTAATATCAATATCGTCGTCCAACGAGTTAATGACCGACAAAGGAGTTATGTTTGTTTGACTCATACCCACTGAGTGCTGTATCTATTTGAAAATGGTCCATTTTATCTCAAATGTATCCAAAATATTGATGTCTGGCAGCTTGTTAAGAGTTAACAAGTGCTAAGAGGAATATTTATTCATGCATCTTGTAATTTCACGCCAAAACTGTGAATGGCCATTTTAACTTAAACATCTACGAGATGTTTTCTGAGAAATCCAGGGGAGAACGTGAATTTTAAGCTGTTGATGGGTATAATTGTTTATCCAGTCCAAAACGGGTTAAGTGTTGTTTTTTGAATACGCTTATTACTTATAAAAATAATTCTCATGAATTCTACTTCCACTTATGTTGATTTCAACTCTTAACTTTGGGTGCTGCGGGTATGCAAACACAGCCCACTTTTTCAACATTTTGATGTTTGAGAACCAGCATAGGGTTAACAAATGCTTACTGAAACATTTTCTAAATGCAACTTTTAATTCACACTAAGATCTGAGAATGGCCAATTCTTCTTGAAAATCTACGTGATGTTTTTAGAGAAATCCTCGGATAACATGAATTTGTAATCTTTTGAGGGGTATCACCCTGTAACCAGCTCTAAACGGGTTAATGCTTGGTTTTATGAATACCTTCATTACTCACAAAAATGATCCTCGGTGAATCCCACTTCCAATGAAGGTGGTTATGTTCATCTCGCAGGGACATATTGGGTGTAATGGGTGGCCAAGTAAAGCCAAACAAGGGTTAAATCGAAAATTCTGCTTTGGTACATTTTTAGACTTTGTGCCCCTCTATGCGTGTGCGAAATTTCGTGAAAATCGGTTCGAAAATGGCTTCTGAATCGTGCGGACAAAATGTGTGGGAAAAAAAAAAAAAAACAAAAAAAAAACAAAAAAACTAGACTTTATGATTCAGGAGAATCATGGCTTTTCCCGATTAGATTCCATGATTTTTCTTGACCCCACAGTGTCTGATGAATTGTTTTTAACTGTCTCACTAAAGTTCCTTCATTGATGTTATGAGAAAGGTGAGTATAGTAGTCTCAAATGACTCGGTTTGGGTTTGATAAAAAAATGTTTAGGCAAAACCCATCATTAATGGTAGAATGGGTTAATATCAATATCAATGTTTCCCTATCAGTTTTGCGTACGGTAAAAGAAGTTACGTTTCTCTGTGGCATTTCCATTTGATGTTGTTGGTGTCCAAAACAGAATATTTCCTCATTTTTTTTTACATTTAGCAGCCCGTGAAGGGTTAACAGATGCCTACCAGAATAATTGATCCATGCAACTGGTCATATGACACCAAGACCTATCAACGGCCATTTTCTCTTGAAAACCCCACAAAATGTTTGTAGAAATCCAGGGAAAACGATTTTTTAAGCTTTTGATGGGTATCCCTGTTAACCTCCCCAACAGGGGTTAACGCTTGGCTTTTTGAATACCTTTATTACTTACAAAAATGGTCCTCTGTGAATTCACTTCAAACAAAGGAGATTATGTTTATCTCTGATGTATACATTATGTGCTGTGCGTGTCTGAAAACAGTCCCATGTTAACAACATTACGATGCTTGGTAGCTTGTAGATGGTTAAAAAATGCTCACCGGAGTATTTTGTCCATGCAACTTGTAATGTCACATAAAGACCTACGAATAGTCAATTTGTCTTGAAACCCTACAAGTTACCGTTAGGGAAATTCACAGAAAATGGGAATTTAAAGCTTTCAAGGGGATATCTCCCTTTAGTCTGCCCAAAATGGGTTAAGACGTCGACTTTCGACTACCCTTACTACTTACAAAAAATGTTTCCGTATAAATTGTACGTGCGATAAAAGAAGGCACTTTTCGTTGTGGTGTACCCTTTGGGTGCTGTTGGTGTGCAAAAACAACCCATTTCATTGCAATTTTGACCTTCAGCAGCCCGGGGAGGGTTAACTAATGCTGACCGGAATATTTTGTTCATGCGACTTGTAATGTCACACCAAGACCTGCAAATAGCCGATTTTTCTTGAAAACCTACAAGATGTTGTTAGAGAAATCCACAGAAAAGGGTATTTTAAGATTTTAATGGGTATCTCTCTTTAACCAGCCCAAAATGGGTTAAGACGTCAAATTTTGAATACCCTTACCACTTCCAAAAATATTCTCCGATCAATTTTGCGTCCGATAAATGAAGGCCCCTTTCTCTGTAGTATATCATTTGGGTGCTGTTGGTGTCTAAAAACAGCCCATTTTTATCACAATTTTTACGTTTAGTAGCTCGGGGGAGGGTTAACTAATGCTGACCGGAATATTTTATCCATGCAACTTGTAATGTCACACCAAGACCTGTGAGTGACCAATTTTTCTTGAAAATCTACAAGACTCGTTTAGAGAAATCCACGGAAAACATGAAGTTTTGAGCTTTTTTGGGGTATTGCTGTTTAACCAGCCCAAAACGGGTTAACACTTGGTTTTCTGAACACCCTTATTACTTACAAAAATGATCCTTGGTGAATTCCACTTCCAATAAAGGAAGTTATGTTTACCTCTCTGGTATCGTTTGGGTGCTGTGTGGGTCTGAAACCGGCCCATTTCATCACAATTTCATGTTTGGCAGCCTGTGGAGGGTTACCATACGCATCGCCTAATATGTCGTGTCTATCAGAGGTCGTGTCATAGGGAGGTCTAGCAATTACAAATATTTTAAAAAAATCCTAAAGACGTGTTTCAAGAAAGTGCCGATAAACCCCAATTTTGGCAGTTTTTTGCCAATTTTGACGAAAAAAGGGTTAAATCGAAAATTCCGCTTGGGTACATTTTTAGATTTTGTGCCCCTCTATGCGTGTACAAAATTTCGTGAAAATCGGTTCGAAAATGGCTTCTGAATCGTATGGACAAAATGTGTGGAAAAAAAAAAAAAAAAAAAAAAAAAAAATAATAATCCGTAGAAAAACAATAGTCTTTTCCAGAGGCAAAAGCCTAACTAGACTTTATGATTCTGGAGAATCATGGCTTTTCCCGATTAGATTCTATGATTTGTCATGACCCCACAGTGTCTGATGAATTGTTTTTAACTGTCTCACTGAAGTTCCCTCATTGATGTTATGGGAAAGGTGAGTATAGTAGTCTCAAATGACTCGGTTTGGGTTTGATAAGAAAAATGTTTAGGTAAAACCCATCATTAATGGCAGAATGGGTTAATATCAAGATCAATGTTTCCCTATTAGTTTTGCATCCGGTAAAACAAGTTACGTTTCTCTGTGGCATTTTCATTTGTTGGTGTCCAAAAACAGACTATTTCTTCAATTTTTTTACATTTAGCAGCCCATGGAGGGTTAACAAATGCCTACCAGAATAATTTATCCATGCAGCTGGTCATATGACACCAAGACCTATCAACGGCCATTTTCTCTTGGAAACCCCACAAAATGTTTGTAAACAAATCCAGGGAAAACGATTTTTTAAGCTATCGATGGGTATCCGTGTTAACCTCCCCAACAGGGGTTAACGCTTGATTTTTTTAATACCCTTATTACTTACAAAAATGGTCCTCTGTGAATTCCACTTCCAACGAAGGAGATTATGTTTATCTCTCATGTATACATTGGGTGCTGTGCGTGTCTGAAAACAGCCCCATGTTAACAAAATTACGATGCTTGGCAGCTTGTAGATGGTTAATAAACGCTCATCGGAGTATTTTGTCCATGCAACTTGTAATGTCACATAAAGACCTAGGAATAGTCAATTTGTCTTGAAACCCTACAAGTTACCGTTAGGGAAATTCACAGAAAATGGGAATTTAAAGCTTTCAAGGGATATCTCTCTTTAGCCTGCCCAAAATGGGTTAAGACGGCGACTTTTGAATACCCTTACTACTTACACAAATGTTTCTGAATAAATTGTGAGCTTGATAAAAGGAGGCACTTTCCTTTGTGGTGTACCCTTTGGGTGCTGTTGGTGTGCAAAAACAGCCCATTTTATCGCAATTTTGACCTTCAACAGCCCGGGGAGGGTTAACTAATGCTGACCGGAATATTTTGTTCATGCAACTTGTAATGTCATTCCAAGACCTGCAAATAGCCGATTTTTTCTTGAAAACCTACAAAATGTTGATAGAGAAATCCACAGAAAACGGGTATTTTAAGATTTTAATGGGTATCTCTATTTAACCAGCCCAAAATGGGTTAAGACGTCAAATTTTGAATACCCTTACCACTTTCAAAAATATTTTGCGATCAATTTTGCGTCCGATAAATGAAGGACTCTTTCTCTCTGGTATACCGTTTGGGTGCTGTTGGTGACTAAAAACAGCCCATTTTATCACAATTTTTACGTTTAGCAGCTCGGGGAGGGTTAACTAATCCTCACCGGAATATTTTATCCATGCAACTTGTAATGTCACATGAAGACCTGAGAGTGACCAATTTTTCTTGAAAATTTACAAGACTCGTTTAGAGAAATCCACGGAAAACACGAACTTTTGAGCATTATGAGGGTATTGCTGTTTAACCAGCTCAAAATGGGTTAACGCTTGGTTTTCTGAACACCCTTATTACTGACAAAAATGATCCTCGGTGAATTCCACTCCCAATAAAGGAAGTTATGTTTATCTCTCGTGTATTGTTTGGGTGCAGTGGGGGCCTGAAACCGGCCTATTTCATCAAAATTTCGATGTTTGGCAGCCTGTGGAGGGTTACCATATGCATCGCCTGATATGTAGTGTGTACCAAAGGGTGTGTCACAGACAGGTCTAGCAATGACGAATGTATAAAAAAAATCTACAAGACATGTTTCGAGAAAGTACCGATAAACCACAATTTTGGCAGTTTTTTGCCAATTTTAACGAAATAAGGGTTAAATCGAAAATTCCGCTTGGGTACATTTTTAGATTTTGTGCCCCTCTATGCGTGTACAAAATCTCGTGAAAATCGGTTCGAAAATGGCTTCTGAATCGTATGGACAAAATGTGTGGATAAAAAAAAAAAAAAAAAATAATAATCCGTAGAAAAACAATAGTCTTTTCCAGAGGGAAAAGCCTAACTAGACTTTATGATTCTGGAGAATCATGGCTTTTCCCGATTAGATTCTATGATTTGTCATCACCCCACAGTGTCTGATGAATTGTTTTTAACTGTCTCACTGAAGTTCCCTCATTGATGTTATGGGAAAGGTGAGTATAGTAGTCTCAAATGACTCGGTTTGGGTTTGATAAGAAAAATGTTTAGGTAAAACCCATCATTAATGGCAGAATGGGTTAATATCAAGATCAATGTTTCCCTATTAGTTTTGCATCCGGTAAAACAAGTTACGTTTCTCTGTGGCATTTCCATTTGTTGGTGTCCAAAAACAGACTATTTCTTCAATTTTTTTACATTTAGCAGCCCATGGAGGGTTAACAAATGCCTACCAGAATAATTTATCCATGCAGCTGGTCATATGACACCAAGACCTATCAACGGCCATTTTCTCTTGGAAACCCCACAAAATGTTTGTAAACAAATCCAGGGAAAACGATTTTTTAAGCTATCGATGGGTATCCGTGTTAACCTCCCCAACAGGGGTTAACGCTTGATTTTTTTAATACCCTTATTACTTACAAAAATGGTCCTCTGTGAATTCCACTTCCAACGAAGGAGATTATGTTTATCTCTCATGTATACATTGGGTGCTGTGCGTGTCTGAAAACAGCCCCATGTTAACAAAATTACGATGCTTGGCAGCTTGTAGATGGTTAATAAACGCTCATCGGAGTATTTTGTCCATGCAACTTGTAATGTCACATAAAGACCTAGGAATAGTCAATTTGTCTTGAAACCCTACAAGTTACTGTTAGGGAAATTCACAGAAAATGGGAATTTAAAGCTTTCAAGGGATATCTCTCTTTAGCCTGCCCAAAATGGGTTAAGACGTCGACTTTTGAATACCCTTACTACTTACACAAATGTTTCCGACTAAATTGTGAGCTTGATAAAAGGAGGCACTTTTCTTTGTGGTGTACCCTTTGGGTGCTGTTGGTGTGCAAAAACAGCCCATTTTATCGCAATTTTGACCTTCCACACCCCGGGGAGGGTTAACTAATGCTGACCGGAATATTTTGTTCATGCAACTTGTAATGTCATTCCAAGACCTGCAAATAGCCGATTTTTTCTTGAAAACCTACAAAATGTTGATAGAGAAATCCACAGAAAACGGGTATTTTAAGATTTTAATGGGTATCTCTATTTAACCAGCCCAAAATGGGTTAAGACGTCAAATTTTGAATACCCTTACCACTTTCAAAAATATTTTGCGATCAATTTTGCGTCCGATAAATGAAGGACTCTTTCTCTCTGGTATACCGTTTGGGTGCTGTTGGTGACTAAAAACATCCCATTTTATCACAATTTTTACGTTTAGCAGCTCGGGGAGGGTTAACTAATCCTTACCGGAATATTTTATCCATGCAACTTGTAATGTCACATGAAGACCTGAGAGTGACCAATTTTTCTTGAAAATCTACAAGACTCGTTTAGAGAAATCCACGGAAAACACGAACTTTTGAGCATTATGGGGGTATTGCTGTTTAACCAGCTCAAAATGGGTTAACGCTTGGTTTTCTGAACACCCTTATTACTGACAAAAATGATCCTCGGTGAATTCCACTCCCAATAAAGGAAGTTATGTTTATCTCTCGTGTATTGTTTGGGTGCAGTGGGGGCCTGAAACCGGCCTATTTCATCAAAATTTCGATGTTTGGCAGCCTGTGGAGGGTTACCATATGCATCGCCTGATATGTAGTGTGTACCAACGGGTGTGTCACAGACAGGTCTAGCAATGACGAATGTATAAAAAAAATCTACAAGACATGTTTCGAGAAAGTACCGATAAACCACAATTTTGGCAGTTTTTTGCCAATTTTGACGAAATAAGGGTTAAAACGAAAATTCCGCTTGGGTACATTTTTAGATTTTGTGCCCCTCTATGCGTGTGCAAAATTTCGTGAAAATCGGTTCGAAAATGGCTTCTGAATCGTACGGACAAAATGTGTGAAAAAAAAACAAAAAAAAAAAACAAAACTAGACTTTATGATTCTGGAGAATCATGGCTTTTCCCGATGAGATTCCATGATTTTTCATGCCCCCACAGTGTCTGATGAATTGTTTTTAACTGTCTCACTGAAGTTCTTTCATTGATGTTATGGGAAAGGTGGTTATAGTAGTCTCAAATGACTCAGTTTTATAAAAAAAATTGTTTAGGTAAAAACCATCATTAATGGTAGAGTGGGTTAATATCAGTATCGTCGTCCCACAAGTTAATGACCGACAAAAGGAGTTATGTTTGTTTGACACATACCCTTTGAGTGCTCTGTCTATTTGAAAATGGTCCATTTTATCTCAAATGTATCCAAAATATTGATGTCTGGCAGATTTAGAGGGTTAACATGTGCTAACAGGCATATGTATTTATGCAACTTGCAATTTCAAACCAAAAAGTGCGAATGGCCATTTTTACTTAAAATCTATAAGATGTTTTCAGAGAAATCCAAGAAATCCACGCGCATGCGCTCTTTTCGAATTCGACGTGACGAAATGCGAAATTCGTATCGCTCTTCATGGAAAGTGATGCCGCAACTATCCATGAACAACGAGTGAAAATTTCATGGAAATCTGCCTAGAATTGGTTGGGAAATAGCGTTTTGAAGAGAGGAGTTAACTGTTTAAATTTGGTCCCTTCTTTTCAAGCCAGTTCGAAAAAAGACGTCGTGAATGGGCGCAAACTCCTTTAGAGCCCCCCCCCCCCCCCCCCCCCCTCTCTGTAAATGGAAGTTGCTTCTTTAAGACTGCCACCCAGCCTAAGAGAATCGTCAAAAGTTTAAAGTGAAAAGAAATTGGCGGTGATTGGGTTTCTGGCAGGCAGGAAAAGATTGACGAAGATTTGCAAATTGGACATTAAAATAGCACTTCTGACATACACGAACTGTGTCCAGACCGCTGGAGGCAGCGACTTGAAATTTTCAGAACTTGTTCTACGAACCCTGGCCGACATTTTGGGATCTGTTTGGAGCGTCCGAGCCGCCTGGAAAACACCACGCATCGCTTGGAATGAGAGAGTACTATTCGCCCCGACTCTATCAGTTCAGAATGGACATGGGCAGTGTTGTAGACGACTGTGGAGCTGCGATTGAGCATAAAGTCCCAGCTTTCGGTGCCTCATTGCCTAAGCGGCTCCATTGTATGATTTTTTGTCTCAATATCGTCCTTACTACTTGTAGTTTATACCGTTGCCGTACGTTAATGTAGCCTCTTGCTATTTTCGAGACTTTCAACCCACAACGCCGCCAAAGTGAGGAAGTGCGGGGGGGGGGGGGGCCTGTAGCGGCGAGGGGGGGGGGGTGGTATCCCGACACTATCTTTAAACCTTAGATAATCGGAAGAAGCTGCAGTGAAAAGAAATCGGCGGTGAGTAGGTGTTTTGGCGGGAAACGATTAACGAAAATTTGCCAATTTGACATTAAAATTGCACTTCTCACAAACACGAACCGTGTCCAGACCGCCGAAGGCAGCGACTTCTAATTTTCAGAACTTGTTCTACGCACCCTGGCCGACATTTTGGCATCTGTTCCAAGTGTCGAGACCGCGTGAAGAACACCACGCATCGCGTGGAAAGTGAGAGTATTATTCGCCCCGACTCTATCAGTTTGGAATGGAATTGGGCACTATTGTAGACTACTGTAGAGCAGCGATTGAGCATAAAATCGGAGTTTTTTGTGCCAAATTACCTAACCGGCTCCAAGGTATGATCATTCGTCTGTACATCGCCCAGATCGTCTGAAGTTTATACCGTTACCATATGTTGAAGTAGCCTTTTGTCATTTTCGCCACTTTCGACCCAGATTTGAGGGTACCTTCCTTCAGGGAAATCTAGCCATGCTCACAACCACGCCCTCTCCCGGTCGGCCCGGGTGCTTCTAAAGATAGAAAGGTCAATGGGGAGGGGCCCGTTAGCAAACAAACGGGGGCAGGTGTAGTTGGTGAAACACAGCAGGGGGGGGGGCACGTGTCCTAGGTAAAAGAAACAATAGGGGGCAGGTGTCCTAGGTAAAAAAAAACAGCAGGAAGGGGGGGGGGGGGGCAGATGTCCCCGCTAATGAATTTTAATAACAGGCAGGTGTTAATGGGGCAGGCCCACTGCTCGGTGTTCCAAATTTTCTATGGTACTTGGCCTTGACGGAAACAACACTTCAAGAAGAAACAACGGGAAACCTATTTGCAGTAAAGCTGCAAATATAAACATGATTTTAGGACCATTCCATGGCCAGTTTAAAGCCTACTGCGATATCAGCGTTTATTACTCTCGTCATTTCACTGAATCACTGCAGTATTTCACCCGAGTCGAGTTCTGACGTCATGCAAGTCTGACGGACATGCTTTCAATTTTGTTATTGACAACAACATATTTATATTTTCGTGATTACTGATCGGAATTTTGAAAACGACACATACAATCGCGGAAGAGTTTTCTGAAAAACACGATTCTGCTAAAGGTTTTAGTGAAATTTGATTATTTTTTTAGGCTTTTCCCTCTGGAAAAGACTATTGTTTTTCTACGGATTATTATTTTTTTTTTTTTTTGGGGGGGGGTTTTTGGGGTTTTTTTTTTTTTTTTTTTCCACACATTTTGTCCGTACGATTCAGAAGCCATTTTCGAACCGATTTTCACGAAATTTTGCACATGCATAGAGGGGCACAAAATCTAAAAATGTACCGAAGCGGACTTTTCGATTTAACCCTTATTTCGTCGGAATTGGCAAAAAACTGCCAAAATTGGGGTTTATCGGCACTTTCTCGAAACACGTCTTGTAGATTTTTTTTAAACCTTCATCATTGATAGACCTGTCTGTGCCATGACCTTTGATACACATGACATATCAGGCGATGCATATGGTAACCCTCCACAGGCTGCCAAACATCGAAATTGTGATGAAATGGGCCGGTTTCAGGCCTCCAGAACACCCAAACGATACACGAGAGATAAACATAACTTCCTTTATTGGAAGTGCAATTCACCGGAGATCATTTTTGTAAGTAATAAGGGTGTTCAAAAAAGCAAGCGTTAACCCGTTTTGGGCTGGTTAAACAGCAATACCCCCATAAAGCTAAAAAATTCAGGTTTTCCGTGGATTTCTCTAAATGAGTCTTGTAGATTTCCAAGAAAAAATTGTCACTCCCAGGCCTTGATGTGACAATAGATGCTGCGTGGACAAAATACTGCGGTGAGCATTTGTTAACCCTCCACGGGCTGCTAAAAGTCAAAATTGTGATAAAATGGGCTGTTTTTGGACGCCAACAGCACCCAACGGGTACGCCACAAAGAAAAGTGCTTTCTTTTATCGAGCGCACAATCTATATGGCAACATTTTTGTAAGTAGTAAGGGTATTCAAAAGTCGAAGTCTTAACCCATTTTGGCAAAGCTAAAGAGAGAGACCCCTTAAAATCTCAAAATTCCCATTTTCTGTGGATTTAGCTAAAAATATCCTGTAGGTTTTCAAGAAAAAATGTCTACTCGCAGGTCTTAGAGTGACATTACAAGCTGCATGGACAAAATATTCCGGTGAGCGTTTATTAACCCTCTGCAGGCTATCAAACATCGTAATTTTGTTGAAATTGGCTGTTTTCGGACACCCACAGCTCCCGACGTGTACCTGAGAAATAAACTTAATCTCCTTTGTCGGAAGTGGAATTCACCAAGGACCATTTTTGTAAGTAATAAGGGTATTCAAAAAACCAAGCGTTAACCCCTTTTGTTGTTGTTAATAGTGATACCCATCAAAGGCTTAAAAATTTATGTTTTCCCTGGATTTCTTTACAAACATCTGGTAGGGTTTTCAACAAAAAATGGCCATTGATAGGTCTTGGTGTCACATTACCACTTGAATGGATAAATTATTCTGGTAAGCATTGGTTAACCCTTTATGAACTGCTAAAAGTCAAAATTCTGAAAAAATAGTCCATTTGTGGACACCAACAACATCAAATGAGAAGGCAACAGAGAAAAATAACTTCTTTCACCGGACGCAAAGCTGCCAGGGAAACATTTTTGTAAGTAGTAAGTGTATTCAAAAATCAAGGTCTTAACCCATTTTTGGCTAGTTAAGGAGATATACCCCTAAAAGCTTAAAATTCCAGTTTTCTGTAGATTTCTCAAAAAGATTTTCAACAAAAAGTTTGCATTCGCAGGTCTTGGAGTGACATTACAAGTTGCATGGACAAAATATTTCGGTAAGCATTTGCTAACCCTCCAGAGGCTGCCAAGCATAGACATTTTCAGAAAATGGGCTGTCAATTCCATGGTGTCCAACGCCATCGGTAGATTTATCCCAACAATATTACCGATCTTACCACCCCCCACCCCTTCCCCTCTCTCTTTCTCCAACCAAACACACATATTGAAAGGTACGTCTCACTTCATATTCCACACTACAGTGCATGATAATATTTGCACAACGGCCAATCATGACCGTGACAGTTCTACGGATGGAGGAAGCCGGAGTACCCGGAGAGAACCACCAGTCAACGACGAGCAGCTGCCAGCTCCCCAACATCGTAACTCCGCACTGCAGCACGGGCAGGGTTATATTGGTTGAAGACATGCGTACCATCGACGTGCAGTACGCCTTTGTACACGGCGGCATCGTGCTCCCATTTGGATAATTGGCGTTAAGTAGCCCGGTTGCCGACATGGGGGCACGATGACGCCGTGTACTAAGGCATACTGAACGTCGATGGTACATATGTCTTCAACCTCTGTAACTCTGCTTGAGCGGAGCTTGAACAGAGTTAGAATGTTGAGGAGCTGACATTTGCTCGTCGATGCTTGGTGGTTCTGTCCGGGTACTCCGGCTTCCTCCACCAAAAAAACTGTCACGGTCACGATTAGCCATTGTGCATAAGTATGTGACCTTAAACACCAATAAATAAATAAATAAATAAATAAATAAATAAATAAATAAATAAATAAGGGTATTCAAAAAATCAAGCCTTAACCCTGTTTATAGGATTAAAGACAGACAGCCCATGCCGTGTACGCTGCCTACATTACTTGTAAAATCGACACCCCAACTAAATCTTCTTCGAGGTGCGGTGTCGGATCGACCACCTGACGGTTCTGACCTCATTAGATAACACTTCTTCGTTGTATTTAGCAGCATGGATTTCCCTAAGAAGCAAAGACAAAAATACGTCTGCGGAAAATAATGGCAAATATTTTATTTAATCTGTATTTTGTCCGTATAGAAAATGTCTCGCCCACATATACCTAAACATGATTCAATGATACAATTGGACATATTTCTCTCGTAAAACCTGAAAAAAGACTTGATTTATTGCATTTTAGAATTGCGCGTGTATATTCTTAGAAGATTCTCTGTATGTTATTAATATACGGCGTCAGTCTTTGATCTCGTTTGGGACGATCAGTGATTAGCACCTTTTCGACAAGAGCCATCGAAGTTGAAAATAAAAAAAAATAATCAAATTTCACTAAAACCTTTTGCAGAATCGTGTTTTTCAGAAAACTCTTTCGCGATTGTGTGTGTAGTTTTCAAAATTCCGATCAGTAATCACGAAATTATAAATATGTTGTTGTCAATAACAAAATTGAAAGCGTGTCCGTCAAACTTGCATGACGTCAGCACTCGACTCGGGTGAAATACTGCGGAGAGTAAGAAACGCTGATATCGCAGTAGGCTTTAAACTGTCCATGGAATGGTCCTAAAATCAGGTTTATATTTGCAGCTTTACTACAAATAGGTTTCCCGTTGTTTCTTGTTGAAATGTTGTTTCCGTCAAGGCCAAGTACCATAGAAAATTTGGAACCTGTGCAATAGGATTGGACACCTGCCCCATGAACAACTGCCTGCTATTAAAATTAATTAGCGGGGGCATCTGCCCTCCTCCCCCCCCCCCCCCCCGCTGTTTATTTTACCTAGGACACCTGTCCCCTGCTGTTTCTTTTACCTAGGACACGTGCCCCCCCCCCTGCTGTTTTTACACCAAGTACACCTGCCCCTCCCCATTGACCTTTCTATCTTTAGAAGCACCCGGGCCGACGGGGAGAGGGCGTGGTTGTGAGCATGGCTAGATTTCGCTGTAAATTGGGGTTGAAGGAAGGTACCCTCAAATCTCGGTAGAAAGTGGCGAAAATGACAAAAGGCTACTTCAACGTATGGTAACGCTATAAACTACAGGCGATCTGGGCGATGTACAGACGAAAGATCGTACCTTGGAGCCGGTTAGGCAATTTGGCACAAAAAACTCCGGCTTTATACTTAATCGCTGCTCTACAGTAGTCTACAATAGTGCCCAATTCCTTTCCAAACTGATAGAGTCGGGACGAATAGTACTCTCACTTTCCACGCGATGCATGGTGTTCTCCACGCGGTATCGACACTTGCAACAGATGCCAAAATGTCGGCCAGGGTGCGTATAACAAGTTCTGAAAATCAGAAGTCGCTGCCTTCAGCGGTCTGGACACGGTTCGTGTTTGTGTGAAGTGCAATTTGAATGTCTAACTGGCAAATTTTCGTTAATCGTTTCCCGCCAAAAAACATACTCACCGTCGATTTCTTTTCACTTCAACTTCTGCGGATTATCTAAGGTTTAAAGATAGTGTCAGGATACAATCCCCCCCCCCCCGCCGCTGCAGCCCCCCCCCCCCTCCCCCGCACTTCCCCACCTTGGCGGCGTTCTGGGTGGAAAGTCTCGAAAACGGCAAGAGGCTACATTAAAGTATGGCAACGGTATAAACTACAAGTAGTAAGGACGATATTGAGACAAACAATCATACCTTGGAGTCGGTAAGGCAATGAGGCACCGAAACCTGGGACGTTATGCTCAATCGCAGCTCTACAGTCGCCTACAACACTGCCCATGTCCATTCTAAACTGACAGAGTCGGGACGAATAGTACTCTCACATTCCAAGCGATGCGTGGTGTTTTCCAGGCGGTCCGGACGCTCCAAACAGATCCCTCTTGTTTAGCCATTGTAATGGAACACTTCCGTAGGAGTTTGAGCAACATTTATCAGTGGATATCTCTGCCCCTTCACTGTGAGCCTTACTTCTTCTTTTTTCTTCTTCTTCTCTCTCTCTCTCTCTCTCTCTCTCTCTCTCTCTCTCTCTCTCTCTCTTGCCTATTTTTATTTGGCAGAAAATATAAGTGTAAATCTATTAGTAAAGTTTTGTACATTATTTAATTGCTACCATTATTACAATAATTATATTATTAAATGTTATATGTAATGGAGAGGAGGGTTTGCTAAGTGTTGAGCACTTGTCCTCCAATCCTTTTGCTATGCTTTTGTTGGCAAATAAATATGTTTAAACTAACAGATCCCAAAATGTCGGCCAGGGTTCGTCGAACAAGTTCTGAAAATTTCAAGTCGCTGCCTCCAGCGGTCTGGACACGGTTCGTGTATGTCAGAAGTGCTATTTTAATGTCCAATACCAGAAACCCAATCACCGCCAATTTCTTTTCACTTTAAACTTCTGACGATTCTCTTTGGTTTAAAGGTTGTGTTTGGATCCCTGGGTGGCGGTCTTAAAGAAGCAACTTCCATTTACAGCCAACTCTCCACCAGTCACACACAATTGTAACATTTAAGTGGACTTACTCCAGAGAGGGGGGGGGGGCACTAAAGGAGTCTGCGCCCATTCACGACATCTTTTTTCGAACTGGCTTGAAAAGGAAGGACCAAATTCAAACCGTTACCTCCTCTTTTCAAAACGCTATATCCCAGCCAATTCTAGGCAGATTTCCATGAAATTTTCACTCGTTGTTCATGGATAGTTGCGGCATCACTTTCCATGAAGGGCGATACGAGGGGGCGCGGTGGCTCAGTAGGTAGAGGTGCAGGCTGCAAGCCGAGAGGTCCTCGGTTCGAATCCCACCTGTGGCAACCGCGTTGTCCTTGGGAAGACACTTCACTCCCATTGCCCACGTGGGGGCACGGTACTAAGGCGTACTGCACGTCGATGGTGCACCTGTCTTCAACCAATGCTAACCCTGCTTGTGTGGAGTTGGTATGTTGGGGAGCTGACAGTTGCTCGCCGTTGCTCGGTGGTTCTCTCCAGGTACTCCGGCTTCCTCCACCCGTAAAACTGTCACGGTCATGATTAACCATTGTGCAGAAATATGTGACCTTAAACACCAATAAATAAATAAATAATAATAAGAGCGATACGAATTTCGCATTTCGTCACGTCGAATTCGAAAAGAGCGTATGCGCATGGCTTTCTCTGAAAACATCTTGTAGATTTTTAGTAAAAATGGCCATTCGCACTTTTGGGTTTGGAATTGCAAGTTGCATGAATAAATATTCCTGTTAGCATATGTTAACCCTCTACAAACTGCCAGACATCAATATTTTGGATACATTTGAGATAAAATGGACCATTTTCAAATAGACAGAGCACTCAGTGCGTATGTGTCAAACAAACATAACTTCTTTTGTCGGGCATTAACTTGTGGGACGACGATATTAATATTAACCCACTCCACCGGTAATGGTGGTTTTACCTAAACAATTTTTTTTATCAAACTGAGTCATTTGAGATCACCTTTCTCATAACATCAATGAAGGAACTTCAGTGAGACAGTTAAGAACAATTCATCAGACACTGTGGGGGCATGAAAAATCAAGGAATCTCATCGGGAAAAGCCATGATTCTCCAGAATCATAAAGTCTAGTTTATTTTCAATTTCGATGGCTCTTGTCGAAAAGGTGTTAATCACTGATCGTCCCAAACGAGATCAAAGACTGACGCTGTATATTAATAACACACAGAGAATCTTCTAAGAATATACACGCGCAATCCTAAAATGAAATAAATCATGTCTTTTTTTCAGGTTTTACGAGAGAAATATGTCCAATTGTATCATTGAATCATGTTTAGGTATATGTGGGCGAGACATTTTCTATACGGACAAAATACAGACTAAACTAGAATTTATGATTCTGGAGAATCATGGCTTTTACCGATGAGATTCCATGATTCTTCATGACCCCACGGTGTCTGATGAATTTTTTTTAACTGTCTCACTGGAATTCCTTCATTGATGTTATGAGAAAGGTGAGTATAGTAGTAGTCTTAAATGACTTGGCTCGATCCTAATTAACACCATAATTATGGAAACACTGGAACTACCAGCGCGACTGAAGAGAACAATAGCAGCTCTGGGCATCTCTTGCCCTGTCACCTGGGGTGTCCGTGAGACAGGCAAGAGAGTTCATCTGAACTTGGAGTTCGTCATTGAAGAGCACAACACCGCCACACCTTCTTCGGGGAGAGGTAGCACATTTTGTGAGAGGAACCCCTCTCACACTGGTCCTCACCCGAAGAAGCCTGGACCTGGCCCTGAAAAGAAGAAGAGCAAGAAGAAGAAGAGTCCGTCACCCAAGCGCCGGGATTCCAGGCGCCTGGAGGCCTTCCAGGATAGGAAGAAAGAGGTGAGCGAGAGGATGGAGGTCCTGGAGGCAGCTGCCAGTTCCCCTCCTAGTCCCACTAGTACACCCAACCAACTGCCAGCTCCTGAGCCGGTACTGTTGGATGAGGAACGTCTGGTGGAGACTGAGGAGGAACCGGAGGTTGCCTTTTCACCACCTCCCACCCCTCACTCCCCACTTCCTTCTCTACCGGACAGCCCGGGTGTGTCAATCTCAGCAACACAGCCACCTAAGTCTGCAGTCACCGCCGAAGAATTAAGGAGAATAATAGAGATGGGAAGGCGAGCAGTTGAGATGGGAAACCGAATCGCCTCCGAAACCCGCGAGTTCAGGGAACAATCCAAGGCAGATCTCAAAAAGGAATTAGACGCAATCAAGGACACAACGTGAGTCGTCCCGGACGGGGATCGAACTCGGGACCTCTAGCATAGAATTACAACAGTCTACCACTGAGCCACCGCGATCCCCTGAATACCCTTAATACTATCATACATTATCCCTCAGGAATTCTAAGTCCGATAAAAGAGGTCATGTTTATCTATTGCATACCCATTTTGCTGCCCGAAAACAGCGGATTTTATTAAAATTTTGACGTTTAGCAGCCTGTAGAGGGATTAACAAACGACTAGCGGAATATTCTATCTATGCAATTTGTAAGACCTGCCAATGTCCAATTGTTCTTGAAAATCCCCAACAAGCAGTTAGCGAAATCCACGGAAAATGTAAATTTTAAGAGTTTAAGGGGCATCTCTCCTTATCCAGTCCAAAATGGGTTAAGTTTCATTCTTTTAAATACCCTTACTACTTACAAACCTTAAACACCAATAAATAAACAATATCATGCAGTGCAGTGTGGAATATGAAGTGAGGCGGTCCAAAACATTTTAACAAGAAATACGGGAAACCTATTTGCAGTTACGCTGCAAACATGAACTTGATTTTAGGACCATTCCATGGACAGTTTAAAGCCTACTTCGATATCAGCGTCCCTTATTCTCAACCTTTCAGTGCATGACTGCAGTATTTCACCCAAATCGAGTTCCGACGTCATGCAAGTTTGGTCGACATGCTTTCAATTTTGTTATTGCTAACTACATATTTATAATTTCATTATTTCTGATCGGAATTTTGAAAATGACACACGCAATCGCGACAGAGTTTTCTGAAAAACTCGATTCTGCAAAAAGTTTTAGTGAAATTTCATTTTTTTTTATTTTAAATTTCGATGGCTCTTGTCGAAAAGGTGTTAATTACTGATCGTTCCAAACAAGATCAAAGACTGACGCCGAAGATTAAAAACAGACAGAGAATCTTCTAAAAATATACATGTGCAATCCTAAAATGCAATAAATCAAGTCTTTTTTCATGTTTTATGCATGTTTTATGAGAGAAACATGTCCAATCGTATCATTGAATCATTTTTAGGTATATGAGGGTGAGAAATTTTGTATACGGACAAAATACACACTAAATAAAACAATTGTCATTATTTTCCGATGACGTATTTTTATCTTTGCTTCTTGGGGAAATCCATGCTGCTAAATATGACGAAGGAATGTTATCTAATGAGGTCAGGTGGTCTGGTCTGACACCCCACCTCGCAGTAGATTTAATGGGGGTGTCGATTTTACACGTAATGTAGGCAGCATACATGGCATGGGCTGTCTGTCTTTAATCAGGAAAAAACAGATTAAGGCTTGGTTTTTTGAATACCCTTAATACTATCAAACATTATCCCTCGTGAATTCTGATTCTGATAAAAGAGGATATGTTTATCTATTACATACGCATTTGGAGCCCGGTAACAGCCAATTTTATCAAAATTATGACGTTTAGCTGTCTGTAGAGGGTTAGCAAATTATTAGCGGAATATTCTATCCATGCAACTTGTAATACCAACCAAGACCTGCCAATGTCCATTTGTTCTTGAAAATCGCCAACAACCAGTTGGCGAACTCCACGGAAAATGTGAATTTTATGCTTCTGAGGGGTATCTCTCCTTATCCAGTCGAAAATGCGTTCAGCTTCATTCTTTTAAATACCCTTACTACATACAAAACTGATCTTCTGTGAATTCTACGCGCAGTAAAAGAAGTTTTGTTTAGCCTTTACATACCCATTGGGTGCTGTTGGTGTCTCAAAGCAGCCCATTTTATCAAACTTTTGATGTTCAGATGCTGGTGTAGAGCTAACAAATCCTGACCGGAATATTTTGTCCATGCAACATGTAATGCCACACTAAGACCTATGAATGACCATTTTTTTTCTTGAAATTTACAAGATGTTTTTAAAGAAATCCAGGGAAAACTTGAATTTTTAAGCCTTTGATGGGTATCGCTGTTTAACCAGCCCAAAACGGGTTAAGGCTTGGTTTATTGAATACCTTTATTACTTTCAAAAAATATCCTCGGTGATTTCCACTTCCAAGAGAGGAAGTTATGTTTATTTCCCAGCTACAGGTTGGGTGCTGTGAGGGGCTGAAAACAGCCTATTTTATCAAAGTGTTGATATTTGAGAGTCTGTGGAGGGTTAACAAATGCTTATCAGAATATTTTGTCCTTGCAGTTTATAATGTTACACCACGATCTCCGACGGACCAGTTTTTTCTTGAAAATCTACTTGACATTTATAGAGAAATCCACGTAAAGCATGATTGTTTAAGCTTTTGGGGGAATCACTCTTAAACCACCCAAAACGGGTTAACACTTGGTTTTTTGAATACCCTTATTACTTACAAAAATGGTCCTCGGTGAATTCCACTTCCAACGAAGGAGATTATGTGTATTTCTCAGGTACACATTGGGTGCTGTGTGCGTCCGAAAACAGCCCATTTCAACAAAATTAAAAAGCTTGGCAGCCTGTGGAGGGTTAAAAAACGCTCACCGGAATATTTTGTCCATGCCACTTGTAATGTCACACAAAGACCTGCGAGTAGTCAATTTTTCTTGAAAACCTACAAGATGTTTTTAGAGAAATCCACAGAAAATTCGAATTTTAAGATTTTAAGGGGTCTCTCTCTTTAGCCTGCCCAAAAAGGGTTAAGACTTCAACTTTTGAATATCCTTACTACTTACAAAAATGTTTCCGTATAGAGCGTGGGCCCGATAAAAGAACGCACTTTTCTTTGTTGCGTACCCATTGGGTGCCGTTGGCGTCCAAAAACAGCCCATTTTATCACAATTTCGACTTTCAGCAGCCCATGGTGGGTTAACAAATGCTCCCCTTAGTATTTTGTCCATGCAACTTCTATTGTCACACCAAGACCTGGGAGTAACAAATTTTTCTTGAAAATCTACAAGACTCGTTTAGAGAAATCTAAAGGTGAATTCCACTTCCAATAAATGAAGTTATGTTTATCTCTCGTGTATCGTTTGGGTTCTCTGGGGGCCTAAAACCGGCCCATTTCATCAAAATTTCGATGTTTGGCAGCCTGTGGAGGGTTACCATATGCATCGCCAGATATGTCATGTGTATCAAAGGTCGTGGCACAGGCAGGTCTATCAATGATGAAGGTTTAAAAAAAATCTACAAGACGTGTTTCGAGAAAGTGCCGATAAACCCCAATTTTGACAGTTTTTTGCCAATTCTGACGAAATAAGGGTTAAATCGAAAATTCCGCTTCGGTACATTTTTAGATTTTGTGCCTCTCTATGCGTGTGCAAAATTTCGTGAAAATCGGTTCGAAAATGGCTTCTGAATCGTACGGACAAAATGTGTTGAAAAAAAAACAAAAAAAAACCCCCAAAAAACTAGATTTTATGATTCTGGAGAATCATGGCTTTTCCCGATTAGATTCCTTGATTTTTCATGACCCCACAGTGTCTGATGAATTGTTTTTAACTGTCTCACTGAAGTTCCCTCATTGATGTTATGAGAAAGGTGAGTATAGTAGTCTCAAATGACTCGGTTTGGGTTTGATAAAAAAAATGTTTAGGTAAAACCCATCATTAATGGTAGAATGGGTTAATATCAAGATCAATGTTTCCCTATTAGTTTTGCGTCCGGTAAAAGAAGTTACGTTTCTCTGTGGCATTTCCATTTGGTGGTGTCCAAAAACAGACTATTTCTTCAATTTTTTTACATTTAGCAGCCCATGGAGGGTTAACAAATGCCTACCAGAATAATTTATTCATTCAACTGGTCATATGACACCAAGACCTATCAACGGCCATTTTCTCTTGGAAACCCCACAAAATGTTTGTAAAGAAATCCAGGAAAACGATTTTTTAAGCTATCGATGGGTATCCGTGTTAACCTCCCCAACAGGGGTTAACGCTTGGTTTTTTTAATACCCTTATTACTTACAAAAATGGTCCTCTGTGAATTCCACTTCCAACGAAGGAGATTATGTTTATCTCTCATGTATACATTGGGTTCTGTGCGTGTCTGAAAACAGCCCTATGTTAACAAAATTACGATGCTTGGCAGTTTGTAGATGGTTAATAAACGCTCATCGGAGTATTTTGTCCATGCAACTTGTAATGTCACATAAAGACCTACGAATAGTCAATTTGTCTTGAAACCCTACAAGTTACCGTTAAGGAAATTCACAGAAAATGGGAATTTAAAGCTTTCAAGGGATATCTCGCTTTAGCCTGCCCAAAATGGGTTAAGACATCGACTTTTGAATACCCTTACTGCTTACAAAAATGTTTCCGTATAAATTGTGCACTCGATAAAAGGAGGCACTTTTCTTTGTGGTGTACCCTTTGGGTGCTGTTGGTGTCCCAAAACAGCCCATTTTATCACAGTTTTGACCTTCAACAGCCCGGGGAGGGTTAACTAATGCTGACCGGAATATTTTGTTCATGCAACTTGTAATGTCACACCAAGACCTGCAAATAGCCGATTTTGTCTTGAAAACCTACAAAATGTTGATAGAGAAATCCACAGAAAACGGGTATTTTAAGATTTTAATGGGTTTCTCTATTTAACCAGCCAAAAATGGGTTAAGACGTCAAATTTTGAATACCTTTACCACTTTCAAAAATATTTTCTGATCAATTTTGCGTCCGATAAATGAAGGACCCTTTCTCTCTGGTATACCGTTTGGGTGCTGTTGGTGACTAAATACACCCCATTTTATCACAATTTTTACGTTTAGCAGCTCGGGGAGGGTTAACTAATGCTGACCGGAATATTTTATCCATGCAACTTGTAATGTCACACCAAGACCTGAGAGTGACCAATTTTTCTTGAAAATCTACAGGACTCGTTTAGAGAAATCCACGGAAAACACAAACTTTTGAGCATTATGGGGGTATTTCTGTTTAACCAGCTCAAAATGGGTTAACGCTTGGTTTTCTGATCACCCTTATTACTGACAAAAATGATCCTCGGTGAATCCCACTCCCAATAAAGGAAGTTATGTTTATCTCTCGTGTATTGTTTGGGTGCAGTGGGGGCCTGAAACCGGCCTATTTCATCAAAATTTCGATGTTTGGCAGCCTGTGGAGGGTTACCATATGCATCGCCTGATATGTAGTGTGTGCCAAAGGGTGTGTCACAGACAGGTCTAGCAATGACGAATGTATAAAAAAAATCTACACGACATGTTTCGAGAAAGTGCCGATAAACCCCAATTTTGGCAGTTTTTTGCTAATTCTGACGAAATAAGGGTTAAATCGAAAATTCCGCTTCGGTACATTTTTAGATTTTGTGCCCCTCTATGCGTGTGCAAGATTTCGTGAAAATCGGTTCGAAAATGGCTTCTGAATCGTACGGACAAAATGTGTGGAAAAAAAAAAAAAAAAAAAAAAAAAAAAAACCCCCAAAAAAAATAATAATCCGTAGAAAAACAATAGTCTTTTCCAGAGGGAAAAGCCTAAAAAAAAAAAAAAAAAAAAAAATAATAATCCGTAGAAAAACAATAGTCTATTCCAGAGGGAAAAAAAAGCCTAACTAGATTTTTCCATTTCAAGAAATCGAGAGATTCACCTATTCCGCTTGTCTTTTTAGGCAGCGACGAAATAAGATTGCATATAGAGCTGGTAGTTTTTTAGGCTATATTAAGTGCATAGCCGATAGAAAACTCCCTACAGTGTCTAACAATTCTTTCGGCAACAGTGTCTAACAATTCTTTCGGCAATACTCTTTCACATTGGCGTGAATGCTGTATGCTTAATGTCCAAGTTAGGGCTGAATAGCAAACCCGTTGAACAGATCGCGTGTACTTAATAATAACAACATGTGCATGTGTGACACCATAGATTGTGGCGAACGTTTTCGCAGCAGCCATCCCAAACATTCAGCGTTTGTACCTGAAGCTCGCCCGAACTCGGTCATATTATTAGAAAGTCCCGAAACCAAGCATGGGCCTCGAGGCAGCCGCCCCTCTCTCTCAACCCACACCCCGAACGTGCACATACCCTCTCCTGACATTCAACATGATAGAATGGGAAATTGGTGTCGCTCTCTGTGTGAAAAGATGCGGTAACTATTTGTGAAGAATGAGTGAAAAAATGATGGAAATCGGCCAAGAATTGGCCGAGATATAGCGTTTTAATGAGTTGAGGTAATTGTTTGAATTTGGTCCCGTTCTAGCCGGTGCGACCTGACGCTGGGTATATGTCTGGGGTTGTGGCACTGCCCCCCCCCCCCCCCCCCCCCCTCTGGGGTAGTTCCGCTTGAAATCGTGGATTCTCAGTTTCTGGTGGAGAGACGCTGGTGACTGAAAGATGCATTGTGTACACTGGCGCCAAATGGACCTCGCCAAGCTGGTAACAGTTAGATATTTGTCAGAAATGAAAAGTGGACAGTAATCGCGCATGGGTTAATGGCGAATAGGCGGTAATCTGGCTAATTTGACATTAAAATTGAACAGACAGCAGTGTCGCTCATACGCCCACTACGTCCAGACCACTGGAGGCAGCTACACGAAATTTTCAGAAGTTGTTCTACTCTTCCTGCCCGACAGGTTAGTATCTTTGTCGAGTGGCGTGACCGCGTGGGAACAATGTGGATCGCGTGGAAACCGAAGGGACGATTCGTCCCTCCTCTATTCCCAATGCAACGACGTTTCCATTCACTATTCACCTGTCACCCGTCGAGTTTGGCATTATTTCTGTCTATTTGACGAACTGTTCAGCTTTCAATATTCACACGTTCACGTGGGACTGAAAGTTTGGAGTTAAACTGCTTATTTCAGAGCGTACCGGCAGAAACTGACAACTCGACCCGGTGGCGAAAAAGCCGTCGTCTGGCTAATTTGACATTCAAACTGAACAGATACAATGTCGGATACACGCCAATTATGTCCCGACCATACAAGGCAGCAACCTCAGATTCTCAGAATGTTTTCTCCTGTCCCTGCCCGACAGTTTAGTATCTTTGTCAAGTGTCAAGACCGCGTGGAAACACCGTGGATCAGGTGGAAACCGAGGGGACGATTCGTCCCTACTTTCTTCTCAATTCAACGACTTTCCTATTCATTATTTACCTGTCACCGGCTGAGTTTGGCATTATATCTGTCTATTTGATGAACTTTTCAACCTTAACTATTTGCGGCCTCGTGTTTCACCACCGAAAGGCCACTGCACGGTTACCAATATATTCAGGGACTGATTTTGCGAAAAAAACAATTATTCCGACTGTACCCACATGGGAACTCCTAAATCTGTAAGGGTTACATTTTTAATAATAACGTATAAAACAGAAGGTGTCGTGCTAGGCTTGCTGCATGCAGGCATAGAAAACATTCAGCGCTCAATGAATTAGGAATGGAGTAAATTGTCACTTAAACCAGCGAAATTCTGAAAAAAATGAGAGTTTTTTTTTCGACGGCACCTACCTTTATGCATCCGAGACAGGGACTGCGTTAAACTTTACAGCAACCTTATAACAGAAAATATTCTTGGAATTGAACTGTGAATCCGAATTTCGAAAGCCTACAGAATGCAAATGGGTGGGTGGCGGGCATCATAACTGGATCTAATGTTGTATTTCATGTTTTCTTTATATTCTATTTATTTTTTTGATCTCTCTCTCTCTCTCTCTCTCTCTCTCTCTCTCTCTCTCTCTCTCTCTCTCTCTCTCAGTTTAATATGTGTTTGTCTATAATGTTTATAATATTTTGATTTTGCTAGATTCTGTTATTTATGGAATACGTTCTGCCATATTGTAAATTATTAGTCACCGTACAGGAACGGAAGGGCTTCTAAGTGGTAAGCACTTGTCCTCCAATCCTGATTTGTATTGTCAAATGGCAAATAAAATATGTTTAATCTAATCTAACAGTAGGGCGGGGGGGGGGGGGGCATGTGTCCTAGGTAAAAAAACATCAGGGTGCAGGTGTTCTAGGTAAAATAAACAGCATGGGGGGGGGGGATGTCCCCGCTAATTAATTTTAATAGCAGGCAGTTGTTCATGGGGCAGGTGTCCTATCCCACTGGTACTTGGCCTTGATGGAAATAACATTTCAACAAGAAACAACGGGAAACTTATTTGCAATAAAGCTGCAAATACAAACTTGATTTTAGGACCATTCCATGGACATTTTAAAGCCTACTGCGATATCAGCGTTTCTTACTCTCGTCCTTTCACCACTCCGCAGTATTTTACCCGAGTCGAGTTCTGACGTCATGCAAGTTTGACGGACATGCTTTCAATTATGTTATTGACAACAACATATTTATAATTTCGAGCTTACTGATCCGAATTTTGAAAACGACACACGCAATCGCGAAAGCATTTTTTGAAAAACACGATTCTGTAAAAGGTTTTAATGAAATTTGATTATTTTTTTTATTTTCTATTTCGATGGCTCTTGTCGAAAAGGTGCTAATCACTGATCGTCCCAAACGAGATCAAAGACACGCCGTAGTTTAATAACAGACAGAGAATCTTCTAAGAATATACATGCGCAATCCTAAAATGCAATAAATCAAGTGTTTTTTTCACGTTTTATGAGAGAAATATGTCCAATTGTATCATTGAATCATTTTTAGGTATATATGGGTGAGAAATTTTTCTATACGGACAAAATACAGGCTAAATAAAAATATTTGCCATTATTTTCCGCAGACGTATTTTTGTCTTTTGCTTCTTGGGGAAATTTCTTGCTGCTAAATACAACGAAGGTGTGTTATTTGATGTGGTCAGAACCGTCAGGTGGTCGGGTCCGAAACCGCACCTCGCAGAAGATGTAGTGGGGGGGGGGGGGGGTGTCGATTTTACAAGTAATGTAGGCAGCGTGGAAAGTGAGAGTACAATTCGTCCCGACTCTATCAGTTTGGAATGGACTTGGGGACTGTTGTAGACTACTGTAGAGCAGCGATTGAGCATAAAGTCGGAGTTTTTTGTGCCAAATTGCCTAACCGGCTCCAAGGTATTATTTTTCGTCTGTACATCGCCCAGATCGCCTGTAGTTTATACCGTCACCATAAGTTGACGTAACCTTTTGTCATTTTCGCCACTGTCGACCCAGATTTGAGGGTACCTTCCTTCAACCCCATTTTATAGCAAAATCTAGCCATGCTCCCAACAACGCCCTCCCCCCGTCGGCCTGGGTGCTTCTAAAAATAGAAAGGTCAATGGGGAGGGGCCCGTTAGCAAACAAACGGGGGCAGGGCAGGTGTACTTGGTGAACAAACAGTTGTGTGAACATCCCCAGAAGTGAAAACCTTTGCTCAGTGGCTGTAATCAAGATGTTAATTTGGACTCCCATTACGGCCAAGATACTACAGAATGCAAATGGGTGGGTGGCGGGCATCATCACTGGATCTAATGTTGTATTTCATGTTTTCTTTTTTTCTTTATATTCTATTTATTTTTTTTATCTCTCTCTCTCTCTCTCTCTCTCTCTTTCTCTTTCTCTCAGTTTAATTTGTGTTTGTCTATAATGTTTATAATATTTAGATTTTGCTAGATTCTGTTATTTATGGAATACGTTCTGCCATATTGTAAATTATTAGTCACTGTACAGGAACGGAGGGGCTTCTAAGTGGTAAGCACTTGTCCTCCAATCCTGATTTGCATTGTCAAATGGCAAATAAAATATGTTTAATCTAATCTAACAGTGGGGGGGGGGGGGGGGGGGGGGCATGTGTCATAGGTAAAAAAACAGCAGGGGGCAGGTGTCCTAGGTAAAATAAACAGCATATGGGGGGGGGGGGGGGGATGTCCCCGCTTATTAATTTTAATAGGAGGCAGTTGTTCATGGGGCAGGTGTCCTATCCCACTGCCCAGTATTCAAATTTTCTATGGTACTTGGCCTTGACGGAAATAACATTTCAACAAGAAACAACGGGAAACCTATTTGCAATAAAGCTGCAAATATAAACTTGATTTTATGACCATTCCATGGACATTTTAAAGCCTACTGCGATATCAGCGTTTCTTACTCTCGTCCTTTCACTACACCGCAGTATTTAACCCGAGTCGAGTTCTGACGTCATGCAAGTTTGACCGACATGCTTTCAATTCTGTTATTGACAACAACATATTTATAATTTCGTGCTTACTGATCCGAATTTTGAAAACGACACACGCAATCGCGAAAGCGTTTTCTGAAAAACACGATTCTGCAAAAGGTTTTAGTGAAATTTGATTATTTTTTTTATTTTCAGTTCGATGCTCTTGTCGAAAAGGTGCTAATCACTGATCGTCCCAAACGAGATCAAAGACACGCCGTAGTTTAATAACATACAGAGATTCTTCTAAGAATATACATGCGCAATCCTAAAATGCAATAAATCAAGTGTTTTTTTCACGTTTTATGAGAGAAATATGTCCAATTGTATCATTGAATCATTTTTAGGTATATATGGGTGAGAAATTTTTCTATACGGACAAAATACAGGCTAAATAAAAATATTTGCCATTATTTTCCGCAGACGTATTTTTGTCTTTTGCTTCTTGGGGAAATCCATGCTGCTAAATACAACGAAGGTGTGTTATTTGATGTGGTCAGAACCGTCAGGTGGTCGGGTCCGAAACCGCGCCTCGCAGAAGATTTTAGTGGGGGGTGTCGATTTTTACAAGTAATGTAGGCAGCGTACACGGCATGGGCTGTCTGTCTTTAATCCTATAAACAGGGTTAAGGCTTGGTTTTTGAGTACCCTTATTTATTTATTTATTTATTTATTTATTTATTTATTTATTTATTTATTTATTTATTTGTTTATTGGTGTTTAAGGTCACATACTTATGCACAATGGCTAATCGTGGCTGTGACAGTTTTATAGGTGGAGGAAGCCGGAGTACACGGAGAGAACCACCAAGCATCGACGAGCAACTGTCAGCTCCTCAACATTCTAACTCTGTTCAAGCTCCGCTCAAGCAGGGTTACAAAGGGTGAAGACATATGTACCATCGACGTGCAGTGTGCCTTAGTACACGGCGTCATCGTGCCCCCATGTCGGCAACCGGGCTAAAGTGCCTTGCCCAAGGACACAACGTGAGTCGTCCCGGACGGGGATCGGACTCTGGACCTCTAGCATAGAAGTACAACAGTCTACCACTGAGCCACCACGCTCCCTTGAATACCCTTAATACTATCATACATTATCCCTCATGAATTCTGAATCTGATAAAAGAGGTTATGTTTACCTATTACATACCCATTTGCTGCCCGAAAACAGCCGATTTTATCAAAATGTTGACGTTTAGCAGCCTGTAGCGGGATTAACAAACGACTAGCGGAATATTCTATCTATGCAATTTGTAAGACCTGCCAATGTCCAATTGTTCTTGAAAATCGCCAACAAGCAGTTAGCGAAATCCACAGAAAATGTAAATTTTAAGCTTTTAAGGGGTATCTCTCCTTATCCAGTCTAAAATAGGTTAAGTTTCATTCTTTTAAATACCCTCACTACTTACAAAACTGATCCTCTGTGAATTCTACGCGCAGTAAAAGAAGTTATATTTCTCTGTTACGTATCCATTGGGTGCTCTTGGTGTCTGAAAACAATCCATTTTATCAACATTGTTTAGCAGCTCGTGGAGAGTTAACGAATGATCAACGGAATATTTTGTCCATGTAACTTGTAATGTCACATGAAGACCCGTGAATGGCCATTTTTTCTTGAAATCTACAAGATGTTTTTATAGAAATCCAGGGAAAGCATGAAATATTAAGTCTTTGATGGGTACCGCTGTTTAACCAGCCCAAAACGGGTTAAGACCAGCCCTAAATGGGTTAATGCTTGGTCCGATGAATTCCACATCCAAAGAAGGAGGTTATGTTTATCTCGCAGGTACACACTGCGTGCAATGGGTGCCCAAGGACAGTCCATTTTCTCAAAATTTCTATGCTTTGCAGCCTCTGAAGAGTTAACTAACGCTTACCGGAATATTTTGTCTATGTAACTTGTAATGTCACTCCAAGACCTGCAAATGTTCAATTTTTCTTGAATACTTACTAGATTTTTTGGAGAAATCCACAGAAAACTGGAATTTTAAGCTTTTAAGGGGTACACCTTAACCAGGCGAAAATGGGTTAAGACCTCGATTTTTTGAATACCCTAACTACTTACTAAATTTTTCTCTGTCAGTTTTGCATCCGGTAAAAGAAGTTATGTATCTCTGTGGCATTCCCATTTGTTGTTGTTGGTGTCCAAAAACAGACTATTTTTTCAAAATCTTGACATTTAGCAGCCGATGGAGGGTTAACAAGTGCTTACTGGAATATTTTATCCATGCAACCGGTAATGTGACTCCAAGACCTATCAATGGCATTTTCTGTTGAAAACTTACAAGATGTTTGTAACGAAATCCACAGAAAACATGATTTTTTTTAGCTTTTTATGGTATCGCTAATAACCACCCCAAAAGGGGTTAACGCTTGGGTTTTTGAATACCCTTATTACTTACAAAAATGGTCCTCAGTGAATTCCACTTCCAACAAAGGAGATTATGTGTAACTCTCGGACATACATTGCGTGCTGTGTGCGTCCGAAAACAGCCCATTTCAACAAAATTATGATGCTTGGCATTCTGTAGAGGGTTAATAAACGCTCAGCGGAATATTTTGTCCATGCCACTTGTAATGTCACACAAAGACCTGCAAGTAGTCAATTTTTCTTGAAAACCTATGGAATGTATTTAGAGAAATCCACAGAAAATGGGAACTTTTAGATTTTAAGGGGTCTCTCTCTTTAGCCTGCCCAAAATGGGTTAAGACTTCGTTTTTTGAATACCCTTACTACTTACAAAAATGTTTCCCTATAGATTGTGCGCTCGATAAAAGAAATCACTTTTCTTTGTGGCGTACCCGTTGGGTGCCGTTGGCGTCCAAACAAACAGCCCATTTTATCACAATTTTGACATTTAGCAGCCCGTGGAGGGTTAACAAATGCTCATCGAAGTATTTTGTCCATGCAACTTCTATTGTCACATCAAGGCCTGGGAGTGACAATTTTTTCATGAAAATCTACAAGACTCGTTTAGAGAAATCCACGGAAAACCTGAATTTTTGAGCTTTTTGGGGATATTGCTGTTTAACCAACCCAAAACGGGTTAATGCTTGGTTTTTTGAACACCATTATTACTTACAAAAATGATCTCCGGTGAATTCCACTTCAAATAAAGGTAGTTATGTTTATCTCTCTTGTATCGTTTGGGTGCTCTGGGGGCCTGAAACCGGCCCATTTCGTCAAAATTTCGATGTTTGGCAGCCTGTGGAGGGTTACCATATGCATCGCCTGATATGTCATGTGTATCAAAGGTCGTGGCACTGACAGGTCTATCAATGATGAAAGTTTAAAAAAAATCTACAAGACGTGTTTCGAGAAAGTGCCGATAAACCCCAATTTTGACAGTTTTTTGCCAATTGTGACGAAATAAGGGTTAAATCGAAAATTCCGCTTCGGTACATTTTTAGATTTTGTGCCCCTCTATGCGTGTGCAAAATTTTGTGAAAATCGGTCCGAAAATGGCTTCGGAATCGTGCGGACAAAATGTGTGGAAAAAAAAAAACCCCCAAAACCCCCCAAAAAAAAATAAAAAAAAATAATAATCCGTAGAAAAACAATAGTCTTTTCCAGAGGGAAAAGCCTAACTAGACTTTATGATTCTGCAGAATCATGGCTTTTCCCGATGAGATTCCTTGATTTTTCATGCCCCCACAGTGTCTGATGAATTGTTTTTAACTGTCTCACTGAAGTTCTTTCACTGATGTTATGAGAAAGGTGGTTATAGTAGTCTCAAATGACTGAGTTTTATAAAAAAATTGTTTAGGTAAAAACCATCATTAACTGGTAGAGTTCTCGAAGCCCTATTTTGGGCTTTACTAAAATGACAGGCAATAACTGTCTTTAGCTACATTCTGCCTGAGGAAGCCTTTATTGTCCCTGATATGAATCACATTTTTTATACAATACCTTGCTCTCTGACATTTAATTGGATAGTTCCTATAAGACACTATCCAATTAAATGTAATAGAGCAGTACATGATGAGCTTTGATTTGTTGTCAGAAAAAACTCAGCACTTTACCAGTTAATGGTAGAGTGGGTTAATATCAATATCGTCGTCCCACAAGTTAATGACCGACAAAAGGAGTTATGTTTGTTTGACACATACCCTTTGAGTGCTCTGTCTATTTTAAAATGGTCCATTTTATCTCAAATGTATCCAAAATATTGATGTCTGGCAGATTGTAGAGGGTTAACATGTGCTAACAGGCACATGTATTCATGCAACTTTCAATTTCAAACCAAAAAGTGCGAATGGCCATTTTTACTTAAAATCTATAAGATGTTTTCAGAGAAATCCATGCGCATGCGCACTTTTCGAATTTGACGTGACGAGATGCGAAATTCGTATCGCTCTTCATGGAAAGTGATGCCGCAACTATCCATGAACAACGAGTGAAAATTTCATGGAAATCTGCCTAGAATTGGTTGGGATATCGCGTTTTGAAGAGAGGAGGTAACTGTTTGAATTTGGTCCTTTCTTTTCAAGCCAGTTCGAAAAAAGACGTCGTGAATGGGCGCAGTCTCCTTTAGAGCCCCCCCCCCCCTCTCTCTCTCTGTAAATGGAAGTTACTTCTTTAAGACCGCCACCCAGGGATCCCAACACAACCTTTAAACCTAAGAGAATCGTCAGAAGTTTAAAGTGAAAAGAAATTGGCGGTGATTGGGTTTCTGGCAGGCAGGAAAAGATTGACGAAGATTTGCATATTGGACATTAAAATAGCACTTCTGACATACACGAACCGTGTCCAGATCGCTGGAGGCAGCGACTTGAAATTTTCAGAACTTGTTCTACGAACCCTGGCCGACATTTTGGGATCTGTTTGGAGCGTCCGAGCCGCCTGGAAAACACCACGCATCGCTTGGAATGAGAGAGTACTATTCGTCCCGACTCTATCAGTTCAGAGTGGACATGGGCAGTGTTGTAGACGACTGTGGAGCTGCGATTGAGCATAAAGTCCCAGCTTTCGGTGCCTCATTGCCTAAGCGGTTCCATTGTATGATTTTTTGTCTCAATATCGTCCTTACTACTTGCAGTTTATACCGTTGCCGTACGTTAATGTAGCCTCTTGCCATTTTCGAGACTTTCAACCCAGAACGTCGCCAAAGTGAGGAAGTGCGGGGGGTGGGGGGGGGGGGGGGTTGGCGGGTGGGGCTGTAGCGGCGAGGGGGGGGGGTTATCCTGACACTATCTTTAAACCTTAGATAATCAGAAGAAGTTGCAGTGAAAAGAAATCGGCGGTGAGTAGGTGTTTCGGCGGGAAACGATTAACGAAAAATTGCCAATTTGACATTAAAATTGCACTTCTCACAAACACGAACCGTGTCCAGACCGCCGAAGGCAGCGACTTCTAATTTTCAGAACTTGTTCTACGCACCCTGGCCGACATTTCGGCATCTGTGGCAAGTGTCAACACCGCGTGGAGAACACCACGCATCGCGTGGAAAGTGAGAGTACTATTCGTCCCGACTCTATCAGTTTGGAATGGAATTGAGCACTATTGTAGACTACTGTAGAGCAGCGATTGAGCATAAAATCGGAGTTTTTTGTGCCAAATTACCTAACCGGCTCCAAGGTATGATTTTTCGTCTACTCATCGCCCAGATCGTCTGAAGTTTATACCGTTACCATGTGTTGAAGTAGCCTTTTGTCATTTTCGCCACTTTCGACCCAGATTTGAGGGTACCTTCCTTCAGCGAAATCTAGCCATGCTCACAACCACGCCCTCTCCCCGTCGTCCCGGGTGCTTCTAAAGATAGAAAGGTCAATGGGGAGGGGCCCGCTAGCAAACAAACGGGGGCATGTGTAGTTGGTGAAAAACAGCAGGGGGGGGCACGTGTCCTAGGTAAAGGAAACAACAGGGGGCAGGTGTCCTAGGTAAAAAAAAACAGCAGGAAGGGGGGGGGGGGTGCAGATGTCCCCGCTAATTAATTTTAATAACAGGCAGGTGTTCATGGGGCAGGCCCACTGCTCGGTGTTCTAAATTTTCTATGGTACTTGGCCTTGACGGAAACAACACTTCAACGAGAAACAACGGGAAACCTATTTGCAGTAAAGCTGCAAATATAAACATGATTTTAGGACCATTCCATGGCCAGTTTAAAGCCTACTGCGATATCAGCGTTTATTACTCTCGTCCTTTCACTGCTTCTAAAGATAGAAAGCATCACTGTATCACTGCAGTATTTCACCCGAGTCGAGTTCTGACGTCATGCAAGTTTGACGGACATGCTTTCAATTTTGTTATTGAAAACAACATATTTATAATTTCGTGATTACTGATCGGAATTTTGAAAACGACACATGCAATCGCGAAAGAGTTTTCTGAAAAACACGATTCTGCAAAAGGTTTTAGTGAAATTTGATTATTTTTTTTTATTTTAAATTTCGACGGCTCTTGTCGAAAAGGTGTTAATCACTGATCGTCCCAAACGAGATCAAAGACTGACGCTGTATATTAATAACACACAGAGAATCTTCTTAGAATATACACGCGCAATCCTAAAATGAAATAAATCAAGTCTTTTTTCAGGTTTTACGAGAGAAATATGTCCAATTGTATCATTGAATCATGTTTAGGTATATGTGGGCGAGACATTTTCTATACGGACAAAATACAGACTAAATAAAATATTTGCCATTATTTTCCGCAGACGTATTTTTGTCTTTGCTTCTTGGGGAAATCCATGCTGATAATACAACGAAGGAGTGTTATCTAATGAGGTCAGAACCGTCAGGTGGTCGGGTCCGTTACCGCACCTCGAAGTGGATTTAGTGGGGGTGTCGATTTTACAAGTAATGTAGGCAGCGTACACGGCATGGGCTGTCTGTCTTTAATCCTATAAACAGGGTTAAGGCTTGTTTTTTGAATACCCTTATTTATTTATTTATTTATTTATTTATTTATTTATTTATTTATTTATTTATTTATTTATTTATTTATTTATTTATTGGTGTTTAAGGTCACATACTTATGCACAATGGCTAATCGTGGCCGTGACAGTTTTATAGGTGGAGGAAGCCGGAGTACACGGAGAGAACCACCAAGCATCGACGAGCAACTGTCAGCTCTTCAACATTCTAACTCTGTTCAAGCTCCGCTCAAGCAGGGTTACAGAGGGTGAAGACATATGTACCATCGACGTGCAGTATGCCTTAGTACACGGCGTCATCGTGCCCCCCATGTCGGCAACCGGGCTAAAGTGCCTTGCCCAAGGACACAACGTGAGTCGTCCCGGACGGGGATCGGACTCGGGACCTCTAGCATAGAAGTACAACAGTCTACCACTGAGCCACCACGCTCCCTTGAATACCCTTAACACTATCATACATTATCCCTCATGAATTCTGAGTCTGATAAAAGAGGTTATGTTTACCTATTACATACCCATTTGCTGCCCGAAAACAGCCGATTTTATCAAAATTTTGACGTTTAGCAGCCTGTAGCAGGATTAACAAACGACTAGCGGAATATTCTATCTATGCAATTTGTAAGACCTGCCAATGTCCAATTTTTCTTGAAAATCGCCAACAAGCAGTTAGCGAAATCCACAGAAAATGTAAATTTTAAGCTTTTAAGGGGTATCTCTCCTTATCCAGTCTAAAATAGGTTAAGTTTCATTCTTTTAAATACCCTTACTACTTACAAAACTGATCCTCTGTGAATTCTACGCGCAGTAAAAGAAGTTATATGTCTCTGTTACATATCCATTGGGTGCTCTTGGTGTCTGAAAACAATCCATTTTATCAACATTTTGATATTTAGCAGCTCGTGGAGAGTTAACGAATGCTCAACGGAATATTTTGTCCATGTAACTTGTAATGTCACATGAAGACCCGTGAATGGCCATTTTTTCTTGAAATCTACAAGATGTTTTTAAAGAAATCCAGGGAAAAGATGAAATTTTAAGTCTTTGATGGGTACCGCTGTTTAACCAGCCCAAAACGGGTTAAGACCAGCCCTAAATGGGTTAATGCTTGGTCTGATGAATTCCACTTCCAAAGAAGGAGGTTATGTTTATCTCGCAGGTACACATTGCGTGCAATGGGTGCCCAACGACAGTCCATTTTCTCAAAATTTCTATGCTCTGCAGCCTCTGGAGAGTTAACTAACGCTTACCGGAATATTTTGTCTATTTAACTTGTAATGTCACTCCAAGACCTGCAAATGGTCAATTTTTCTTGAATACTTACTAGATTTTTTGGAGAAATCCACAGAAAACTGGAATTTTAAGCTTTTAAGGGGTACATCTTAACCAGGCGAAAATGGGTTAAGACCTCGATTTTTTGAATACCCTTACTACTTACTAAATTTTTCTCTGTCAGTTTTGCATCCGGTAAAAGAAGTTATGTTTCTCTGTGGCATTCCCATTTGTTGTTGTTGGTGTCCAAAAACAGACTATTTTTTTCAAAATGTTGACATTTAGCAGCCGATGGAGGGTTAACAAATGCTTACTGGAATTTTTTATCCATGCAACTGGTAATGTGACTCCAATACCTATCAATGGCCATTTTCTGTTGAAAACTTACAAGATGTTTGTAACGAAATCCACGGAAAACATGATTTTTTTAAGCTTTTGATGGTATCGCTAATAACCACCCCAAAAGGGGTTAACGCTTGGGTTTTTGAATACCCTTATTACTTACAAAAATGGTCCTTAGTGAATTCCACTTCCAACAAAGGAGATTATGTGTAACTCTCGGACATACATTGCGTGCTGTGTGTGTCCGAAAACAGCCCATTTCAACAAAATTATGATGCTTGGCATTCTGTAGAGGGTTAATAAACGCTCAGCGGAATATTTTGTCCATGCCACTTGTAATGTCACACAAAGACCTGCAAGTAGTCAATTTTTCTTGAAAACTTATGGAATGTATTTAGAGAAATCCACAGAAAATGGGAATTTTTAGATTTTAAGGGGTCTCTCTCTTTAGCCTGTCCAAAATGGGTTAAGACTTCGTTTTTTGAATACCCTTACTACTTACAAAAATGTTTCCCTATAGATTGTGCGCTCGATAAAAGAAATCACTTTTCTTTTTGGCGTACCCGTTGGGTGCCATTGGCGTCCAAAAACAGCCCATTTTATCACAATTTTGACCTTTAGCAGCCCGTGGAGGGTTAACAAATGCTCACCGAAGTATTTTGTCCATGCAACTACTATTGTCACATCAAGGCCTGGGAGTGACAATTTTTTCATGAAAATCTACAAGGCTCGTTTAGAGAAATCTACGGAAAACCTGAAATTTTTTGCTTTTTGGGGGTATTGCTGTTTAACCAGCCCTAAACGGGTTAATGCTTGGTTTTTTGAACACCATTATTACTTACAGAAATGATCTCCGGTGAATTCCACTTCAAATAAAGGAAGTTATGTTTATCTCTCGTGTATCGTTTGGGTGCTCTGGGGGCCTGAAACCGGCTCATTTCATCAAAATTTCGATGTTTGGCAGCCTGTGGAGGGTTACCATATGCATCGCCTAATATGTCGTGTGTATCAAAGGTCGTGGCACACACAGGTCTATCAATGATGAAAGTTTAAAAAAAATCCTGAAGACGTGTTTCGAGAAAGTGCCGATAAACCCCAATTTTGGCAGTTTTTTGCCAATTCTGGCGAAATAAGGGTTAAATCGAAAATTCCGCTTCGGTACATTTTTAGATTTTTTGCCACTCTATGAGTGTGCCAAATTGTGTGAAAATCGGTTCGAAAATGGCTTCTGATTCGTACGGACAAAAATGTGTGGAAAAAAAAAAAAAAAAAAAAAAACCCAAAAAAACTAGACTTTATGATTCTGGAGAATCATGGCTTTTCCCGATGAGATTCCATGACTCTTCATGACGCCACAGTGTCTGATGAATTGTTTTTAACTGTCTCACTGAAGTTCCTCCATTGATTTTAAGAGAAAGGTGAATATAGTAGTCTCAAATGAGTTTGATAAAACATTGTTTACGTAAAAAACATCATTAACGGCGGAGAGTTAATATCAATATTGTCGTCCTACGAGTCAATGTCTGACAAAAGGAGTTATGTTTGTTTAACACATACCCACTGAGTGCTGTGTCTGTTTGAAAATGGTCCATTTTATCTCAAATGTATCAAAAATATTGATGTCTGGTCCTGTATCAATTATCTCCTTTTTGACCACAGTTGTTATGCATTATTATGTAATTTTTTCACACCTTGTAGAGCTCACCTATCACATGTCTGTTGATAGCAGAAGTAAATTTCTCTCCACTTGGTTTTTCCCCGTAGGATTAGTTTTATTTATTACAATGAAGATATCCATACATACAACGACAAACATGAAGTTATCACATATAGGAAGTGTTCTTTGTACATATGTGTAGATAAAATATACCCTGGGATGGAGAAGGGGAGTATAGCCGTCTTACAAACTAGTATATATCTAGCCCCACTGCCGGGGAAATCTTGGCGCCATGCACCACTGCTTTTGATAACCACCTTACAGAGTAGTAAATATACCTGCCCCCCTTCCCATGTTGGGGACCCCCACCTTTTATTGTAAGGTTCCTTAGGCACAACATAGCGTCAGTAAGATAGATAAATACTGCCACTTCGCCACCCTGGGGCGGAGGAGGGGCAGTGTATAGCCGTTTTACAGACTAGTATATACCTGGATCCACTGTCGGGGAAATGCTATAGTGTCAACACTATTTGATATTATAAGTAACTGATCCCATTGCAGCTAACGTTATTTACTGCTTTCTTATCATGCAGTGGCGGGGCGCGGTGGCATTGTGGTAGCCGGTTCTCGTCATTTCACTGAAGTAAAGCAACCTTGAGCCTGGTTTATCATTGGATGGGTGGCCGTCTGAGCGATCAATTCGGACTCCCATGCTGTGTCCTTGGGCAAGGCACTTAACTCTGATTGTCCATATGGGGACATGATGCCGCCATGTACTAAGGCGTACTGCACGTTGACGGTACGCATGTCTTCAACCAATCTAACCCTGCCTGTGCTGCAGTTCGGAGTTACGATGTTGGGAAACTGGCAGCTGCTCGTCGTTGCTCGGTGGTTCTCTCCAGGTACTGCGGCTTCCTCCACCCGTAGATTAGCCATTATGCATAAGTATATGCCCTTAAACACCAATAAATAAAGAATAAATGATATCATGCAGGGCAGTGTGGAATACAAGGTGAGGCGTACCTTTCAATGTGTGTTTGGTTGGAGAAAGAGGCAGGGGGGAGGTGGTAACCTTGGTAATTTTGTTTGGATAAATCGACCGCTGGCGACCGATGAAGCGTGACACGGTGAGAGTGGAACTTATGGGCGGTTATTCTTGATAATAAATAAATATACACTTACTTTTGAGTCCATACAAGGTGAGTATAGTAGTCTCAAATGAGAATGGCCAATATTTGTCTTGAAAACCTACGAGAGGCTTTTAGAGAAATCCTCGGAAAATATGAATTTTTAACCTTTTGAGGGGTATCGCTCTGTAACCAGCCCAAAACGGATTATTGCTTGGTTTTGTGAATACCTTCATTACTTACAAAAATGATCCTCAGTGAATTTCACTTCCAATAAGGAAGGTTAACTTATCATGCAGGTACACATTGGGTGTTATGGGTGCCCCAAAACAGCCCATTTTCTCAAAATGTCTATACTTTGCAGGTTCTGGAGGGTTAATAATTGCTTACTGGAATATTTTGTCCATGCAGCCTGTAATGTCACTCAAAGACCTGCAAATGGTCAATTTTTCTTTAAAACGTGCTAGATTTTTTTGAGAAATCCACAGAAAACGGGAATTTTAAGCTTTTGAGGGGTATATCTCCTTAACCAGTCGACAATGGGTTAAGACCTCGATTTATGAATATCCTTACTACTTACAAAAATGTTTCTCTATCAGTTTTGGGTCCAGTAAAAGAAGTTACGTTTCTCTGTGGCATTTCCCTTTGATGTTGTTAGTGTCCAAAAACAGACCATTTCTTCAAAATTTTTGACATTTAGCAGCCCATGGAGGGTTAACAAATACCTACCAGAATAATTTATCTATGCAACTGGTAATGTGATACCAAGACCTATCAACGGCTATTTTCTCTTGAAAACCCTGCAAGATGTTTGTAAAGAAATCCAGGGAAAACGATTTTTAAGCTTTCGATGGGTATCCCTGTTAACCTCCCCAACAGGGGTTAACGCTTGGTTTTATGAATACCCTTATTACTTACAAAAATGTTCCTCTGTGAATTCCACTTCCATCAAAGGTGATTATGTTTATCTCTATTGTATACATTGGGTGCTGTACGTGTCCGAAAACAGCCCATGTCAACAAAATTACGATACTTGGCAGCTTGTAGATGGTTAATAAATGCTCACCGGAGTATTTTGTCCCTACAACTTGTAATGTCACACAAAGACCAACGAATAGTTAATTTTTCTTGAAACCCTACAAGTTACTGTTAGGGAAATTCACAGAAAATGGGAATTTAAAGCTTTTAAGGGATATCTCTCTTAGCCAACCCAAAATGGGTTAAGACTTCGACTTTTGAATACCCTTATTACTTACAAAAATGTTTCTGTATAAATTGTACACTCGATAAAAGGAGGCGCTTTCCTTTGTGGTGTACCCATTGGATGCTATTGGTGTCCAAAAACTGCCAATTTTATCACAATTTTGATGTTGAGGAGCCCTGGGAGGGTTAACTAATGCTGACCGGAATATTTTGTCCATGCAACTTGTAATGTCACACCAAGACTTGCGAATAGCCGATTTTTTCTTGAAAACCTACGAGATGTTTTTAGAGAAATCCACAGAAAATGGGTATTTTAAGATTTTAATAGGTATCTCTCTTTAACCAGCCCAAAATGGGTTAAGACGTCAAATTTTGAATACCCTTACCACTTTCAAAAATATTTTCCGATCAATTTTGCTTCCGATAAATGAAGGTCCCTTTCTCTGTGGTATATCGTTTGGGTGCTGTTGGTGTCTAAAAACAGCCCATTTTATCACAATTTTTACGTTTAGCAGCTCGGGGAGGGTTAACTAATGCTGACCGGAATATTTTATCCATGCAACTTGTAATGTCACACCAAGACCTGAGAGTGACCAATTTTTCTTGAAAATCTACATGACTCGTTTAGAGAAATCCACGGAAAACATGAAGTTTTGAGCTTTTTAGGGGTATTGCTGTTTAACCAGCCCAAAACGGGTTAACACTTGGTTTTCTGAACACCCTTATTACCTACAAAAATGATCCTCGGTGAATTCCACTTCCAATAAAGGAAGTTATGTTTACCTCTCGGGTATCGTTTGGGTGCTGTGGGGGTCTGAAACCGGCCAATTTCATCAAAATGTCGATATTTGGCAGCCTGTGGAGGGTTACCATATGCATCGCCTAATATGTCGTGTGTATCAAAGGTTGTGTCATAGGCAGGTCTAGTAATTATGAATATTTAAAAAAAATCCTAAAGACGTGTTTCGAGAAAGTGCCGATAAACCCCAATTTTGGCAGTTTTTTGCCAATTCTGGCTAAATAAGGGTTAAATCTAAAATTCCGCTTCGGTACATTTCCATTTGTTGGTGTCCAGAAACAGAATATTTCTTCAATTTTTTTTACATTTAGCAGCCCATGGAGGGTTAACAAATGCCTACCAGAATAATTTATCCATGCAACTGGTCATATGACACCAAGACCTATCAACGGCCATTTTCTCTTGGAAACCCCACAAAATGTTTGTAAAGAAATCCAGGGAAAACGATTTTAAGCTATGGATGGGTATCCGTGTTAACCTCCCCAACAGGGGTTAACGCTTGTTTTTTTTAATACCCTTATTACTTACAAAAATGGTCCTCTGTGAATTCCACTTCCAACAAAGGAGATTATGTTTATCTCTCAAGTACACATTGGGTGCTGTGCGTGTCAGAAAACAGCCCCATGTTAACAAAATTACGATGCTTGGCAGTTTGTAGATGGTTAATAAACGCTCACCAGAGTATTTTGTCCATGCAGCTTGTAATGTCACATAAAGACCTACGAATAGTCAATTTGTCTTGAAACCCTACAAGTTACCGTTAGGGAAATTCACAGAAAATGGGAATTTAAAGCTTTCAAGGGATATCTCGCTTTAGCCTGCCCAAAATGGGTTAAGACGTCGACTTTTGAATACGCTTACTGCTTACAAAAATGTTTCCGTATAAATTGTGTGCTCGATAAAAGGAGGCACTTTTCTTTGTGGTGCACCCTTTGGATGCTGTTGGTGTCCAAAACCAGCCCATTTTATCACAATTTTGACCTTCAACAGCCCGGGGAGGGTTAACTAATGCTGACCGGAATATTATGTTCATGCAACTTGTAATGTCACACCAAGACCTGCAAATAGCCGATTTTTTCTTGAAAACCTACAAAATGTTGATAGAGAAATCCACAGAAAACGGGTATTTTAAGATTTTAATGGGTATCTCTATTTAACCAGCCCAAAATGGGTTAAGACGTCAAATTTTGAATACCCTTACCACTTTCAAAAATATTTTCCGATCAATTTTGCGTCCGATAAATGAAGGCCCCTTTCTCTCTGGTATACCGTTTGGGTGCTGTTGGCATCTAAAAACAGCCCATTTTATCACAATTTTTACGTTTAGCAGCTCGGGGAGGGTTAACTAATGCTGACCGGAATATTTCATCCATGCAAATTGTAATGTCACACCAAGACCTGAGAGTGACCCATTTTTCTTGAACATTTACAAGACTCGTTTAGAGAAATCCACGGAAAACACTAACTTTTGAGCATTATGTGGGTATTGTTGTTTAACCAGCGCAAAATGGGTTAAGGCTTGGTTTTCTGAACACCCTTATTACTGACAAAAATGATCCACGGTGAATTCCACTCCCAATAAAGGAAGTTATGTTTATCTCTCGTGTATTGTTTGGGTGCAGTGGGGGCCTGAAACCGGCCTATTTCATCAAAATTTCGATGTTTGGCAGCCTGTGGAGGCTTACCATATGCATCGCCTAATATGTCATGTTTACCAAAGGGTGTGTCACAGACAGGTCTAGCAATGACGAATGCATAAAAAAAATCTACACGATATGTTTTGAGAAAGTGCCGATAAACCCCAATTTTGGCAGTTTTTTGCCAATTCTGACGAAATAAGGGTTAAATTGAAAATTCCGCTTCTGTACATTTTTAGATTTTGTGCCCCTCTACGGGTGTGGAAAATTTCCTGAAAATCGGTTTGAAAATGGCTTCTGAATCGTACGGACAAAATGTGTGGAAAAAAAAACAAAAAAAAACTTTACTTTATGATTCTGGAGAATCATGGCTTTTCCCGATGAGATTCCTTGATTTTTCATGCCCCCACAGTTTCTGATGAATTGTTTTTAACTGTCTCACTGAAGTTCTTTCATTGATGTTATGAGAAAGGTGGTTATAGTAGTCTCAAATGACTCAGTTTTATAAAAAAATTGTTTAGGTAAAAACCATCATTAATGGTAGAGTGGGTTAATATCAATATCGTCGTCCCACAAGTTAATGACCGACAAAAGGAGTTATGTTTGTTTGACACATACCATTTGAGTGCTCTGTCTATTTGAAAATGGTCCATTTTATCTCAAATGCATCCAAAATATTGATGTCTGGCAGATTGTATAGGGTTAACATGTGCTAACAGGCATATGTATTCATGCAACATGCAATTTCAAACCAAAAAGTGCGAATGGCCATTTTTACTTAAAATCTATAAGATGTTTTCAGAGAAATCCATGCGCATGCGCTCTTTTCGAATTCGACGTGACGAAATGCGAAATTCGTATCGCTCTTCATGGAAAGTGATGATGCCGCAGCGATCCATGAACAACGAGTGAAAATTTCATGGAAATCTGCCTAGAATTGGTTGGGATATAGCGTTTTGAAGAGAGGAGGTAACTGTTTGAATTTGGTCCTTCTTTTTCAAGCCAGTTCGAAAAAAGACGTCGTGAATGGGCGCAGGCTCCTTTAGAGCCCCCCCCCCCCCCCCCTCTCTCTCTGTAAATGGAAGTTGCTTCTTTAAGACCGCCACCCAGGGATCCCAACACAACCTTTAAACCTAAGAGAATCGTCAGAAGTTTAAAGTGAAAAGAAATTGGCGGTGATTGGGTTTCTGGCAGGCAGGAAAAGATTGACGAAGATATGCATATTGGACATAAAAATAGCACTTCTGACATACACGAACCGTGTCCAGACCGCTAGAGGCAGCGAATTGAAATTTTCAGAACCTGTTCTACGAACCCTGGCCGACATTTTGGGATCTGTTTGGAGCGTCCGAGCCGCCTGGAAGACACCACGCATCGCTTGGAATGAGAGAGTACTATTCGTCCCGACTCTATCAGTTCAGAATGGACATGGGCAGTGTTGTAGACGACTGTGGAGCTGCGATTGAGCATAAAGTCGCAGGTTTCGGTGCCTCATTGCCTAAGCGGCTCCATTGTATGATTTTTTGTCTCAATATCGTCCTTACTACTTGTAGTTTATACCGTTGCCGTACGTTAATGTAGCCTCTTGCCATTTTCAAGACTTTCAACACAGAACGCCGCCAAAGAGAGGAAGTGCGGGGGGTGGGGGTGGGGGGTGGGTGGGTGGGGGGGGGGGGGGGGGCTGTAGCGGCGGGGGGGGGGGGGGTATCCTGACACTATCTTTAAACCTTAGATAATCGGAAGAAGTTGCAGTGAAAAGAAAATCGGCGGTGAGTAGGTGTTTTGGCGGGAAACGATTAACGAAAATTTGCCAATTTGACATTAAAATTGCACTTCTCACAAACACGAACCGTGTCCAGACCGCCGAAGGCAGCGACTTCTAATTTTCAGAACTTGTTCTACACACCCTGGCCGACATTTTGGCATCTGTTGCAAGTGTCGAGACCGCGTGGAGAACACCACGCATCGCGTGGAAAGTGAGAGTACTATTCGTCCCGACTCTATCAGTTTCGAATGGAATTGGGCACTATTGTAGACTATCGTAGAGCAGCGATTGAGCATAAAATCGGAGTTTTTTGTGCCAAATTACCTAACCGGCTCCAAGGTAAGATCTTTCGTCTGTACATCGCCCAGATCGTCTGAAGTTTATACCGTTACCATATGTTGAAGTGGCCTTTTCACGGTCAGTTTCGCCACTTTCGACCCAGATTTGAGGGTACCTTCCTTCAGCGAAATCTAGCCATGCTCACAACCACGCCCTCTCCCCGTCGGCCCGGGTGCTTCTAAAGATAGAAAGGTCAATGGGGAGGGGCCCGTTAGCAAACAAACGGGGGCAGGTGTAGTTGGTGAAAAACAGCGGGGGGGGGGGGGCACGTTTCCTAGGTAAAAGAAACAATAGGGGGCAGGTGCCCTAGGTAAAAAAAAAACAGCAGGAAGGGGGGGGGGGGGGGCAGATGTCCCCGCTAATTAATTTTAATAACAGGCAGGTGTTCAAGGGGCAGGCCCACTGCTCGGTGTTCCAAATTTTCTATGGTACTTGGCCTTGACGGAAACAACACTTCAAGAAGAAACAACGGGAAACCTATTTGCAGTAAAGCTGCAAATATAAACATGATTTTAGGACCATTCCATGGCCAGTTTAAAGCCTACTGCGATATCAGCGTTTATTACTCTAGTCCTTTCACTGCAGTGTTTCACCCGAGTCGAGTTCTGACGTCATGCAAGTTTGACGGACACGCTTTCAATTTTGTTATTGACAACAACATACTTATAATTTCGTGATTACTGATCGGAATTTTGAAAACGAAACATGCAATCGCGAAAGAGTTTTCTGAAAAACACGATTCTGCAAAAGGTTTTAGTGAAATTTGATTATTTTTTTTTATTTTCAATTTCGATGGCTCTTGTCGAAAAGGTGTTAATCACTGATCGTCCTAAACGAGATCAAAGCCTGACGCTGTATATTAATAACACGCAGAGAATCTTCTAAGAATATACACGCGCAATCCTAAAATGAAATAAATCAAGTATTGTTTCAGGTTTTACGAGAGTAATATGTCCAATTGTATCATTGAATCATGTTTAGGTATATGTGGGCGAGACATTTTCTACACGGACAAAATACAGACTAAATAAAATATTTGCCATAATTTTCCGCAGACGTATTTTTGTCTTTGCTTCTTGGGGAAATCCATGCTGATAATACAACGAAGGAGTGTTATCTAATGAGGTCAGAACCGTCAGGTGGTCGGGTCCGACACCGCACCTCGAAGTAGATTTAGTGGGGGTGTCGATTTTACAAGTAATGTAGGCAGCGTACACGGCATGGGCTGTCTGTCTTTAATCCTATAAACATGGTTAAGGCTTGGTTTTTTAATACCCTTATTTATTTATTTATTTGTTTATTGGTGTTTAAGGTCACATGCTTATGCACAATGGCTAATCGTGGTCGTGACAGTTTTATAGGTGGAGGAAGTACACGGAGAGAACCACCAAGCATCGACGAGCAACTGTCAGCTCCTCAACATTCTAACTCTGTTCAAGCTCCGCTCAAGCAGGGTTACAGAGGGTGAAGACATATGTACCATCGACGTTCAGTATGCCTTAGTACACGGCGTCATCGTGCCCCCATGTCGGTAACCGGGCTAAAGTGCCTTGCCCAAGGACACAACGTGAGTCGTCCCGGACGGGGATCGAACTCGGGACCTCTAGCATAGAAGTACAACAGTCTACCACTGAGCCACCACGCTCCCTTGAATACCCTTAACACTATCATACATTATCTCTCATGAATTCTGAGTCTGATAAAAGAGGTTATGTTTACCTATTACATACCCATTTGCTGTCCGAAAACAGCCGATTTTATCAAAATTTTGACGTTTAGCAGCCTGTAGCGGGATTAACAAACGACTAGCGGAATATTCTATCTATGCAATTTGTAAGACCTGCTAATGTCCAATTGTTCTTGAAAATTGCCAACAAGCAGTTAGCGAAATCCACAGAAAATGTAAATTTTAAGCCTTTCAGGGGTATCTCTCCTTATCCAGTCTAAAATAGGTTAAGTTTCATTCTTTTAAATACCCTTACTACTTACAAAACTGATCCTCTGTGAATTCTACGCACAGTAAAAGAAGTTATATTTCTCTGTTAGATATCCATTGGGTGCTCTTGGTGTCTGAAAACAATCCATTTTATCAACATTTTGATGTTTAGCAGCTCGTGGAGAGTTAACGAATGCTCAACGGAATATTTTGTCCATGTAACTTGTAATGTCACATGAAGACCCGTAAATGGCCATTTTTCTTGAAAACTACAAGATGTTTTTAAAGAAATCCAGGGAAGAGGTACATCTTAACCAGGCGAAAATGGGTTAAGACCTCGATTTTTTGAATACCCTTACTACTTATTAAATTTTTCTCTGTCAGTTTTGCATCCCGTAAAAGGAGTTATGTATCTCTGTGGCATTCCCATTTGTTGTTGTTGGTGTCCAAAAACAGACTATTTTTTCAAAATGTTGACATTTAGCAGCCGATGGAGGGTTAGCAAGTGCTTACTGGAATATTTTATCCATGCAACCGGTAATGTGACTCCAAGACCTCTCATTGGCCATTTTCTGTTGAAAACTTACAAGATGTTTGTAACGAAATCCACGGAAAACATGATTTTTTTTAGCTTTTGATGGTATCGCTAATAACCACCCCAAAATGGGTTAACGCTTGGGTTTTTGAATACCCTTATTACTTACAAAGATGGTCCTCAGTGAATTCCACTTCCAACAAAGGAGATTATGTGTAACTCTCGGACATACATTGCGTGCTGTGTGCGTCCGAAAACAGCCCATTTCAACAAAATTATGATGCTTGGCATTCTGTAGAGGGTTAATAAACGCTCAGCGGAATATTTTGTCTATGCCACTTGTAATGTCACACAAAGACCTGCAAGTAGTCAATTTTTGTTGAAAACCTATGGAATGTATTTAGAGAAATCCACAGAAAATGGGAATTTTTAGATTTTAAGGGGTCTCTCTCTTTAGCCTGTCCAAAATGGGTTAAGACTTCGTTTTTTGAATACCCTTACTACTTACAAAAATGTTTCCCTATAGATTGTGCGCTCGATAAAAGAAATCACTTTTCTTTGTGGCGTACCCGTTGGGTGCCGTTGGCGTCCAAAAACAGCCCATTTTATCACAATTTTGACTTTTAGCAGCCCGTGGAGGGTTAACAAATGCTCACCGAAGTATTTTGTCCATGCAACTTCTATTGTCACATCAAGGCCTGGGAGTGACAATTTTTTCATGAAAATCTACAAGACTCGTTTAGAGAAATCCACGGAAAACCTGAATTTTTTAGCTTTTTGGGGGTATTGCTGTTTAACCAGCCCCAAACGGGTTAATGCTTGGTTTTTTGAACACCATTATTACTTACAAAAATGATCTCCGGTGAATTCCACTTCAAATAAAGGAAGTTATGTTTATCTCTCGTGTATCGTTTGGGTGCTCTGGGGGCCTGAAACCGGCCCATTTCATCAAAATTTCGATGTTTGGCAGCCTGTGGTGGGTTACCATATGCATCGCCTGATATGTCATGTGTATCAAAGGTCGTGGCACTGACAGGTCTATCAATGATGAAGGTTTAAAAAAAATCTACAAGACGTGTTTCGAGAAAGTGCCGATAAACCCCAATTTTGACAGTTTTTTGCCAATTGTGACGAAATAAGGGTTAAATCGAAAATTCCGCTTCAGTACATTTTTAGATTTTGTGCCCCTCTATGCGTGTGCAAAATTTTGTGAAAATCGGTCCGAAAATGGCTTCGGAATCGTGCGGACAAAATGTGTGGAAAAAAAAAAAAAAAACCCAAAAAAAACCCCAAAAAACTAGACTTTATGATTCTGGAGAATCATGGCTTTTCCCAATTAGATTCCATGATTTTTCTTGACCCCCACAGTGTCTGATGAATTGTTTTTGACTGTCTCACTAAAGTTCCTTCATTGATGTTATGAGAAAGGTGAGTACAGTAGTCTCAAATGACTCGGTTTGGGTTTGATAAAAAAATGTTTAGGTAAAACCCATCATTAATGGTAGAATGGGTTAATATCAATATCAATGTTTCCCTATCAGTTTTGCGTCTGGTAAAAGAAGTTACGTTTCTCTGTGGCATTTCCATTTGATGTTGTTAGTGTCCAAAAACAGACTATTTCCTCAATTTTTTTACATTTAGCAGCCCATGAAGGGTTAACAAAAGCCTACCAGAATAATTGATCCATGCAACTGGTCATATGACACCAAGACCTATCAACGGCCATTTTCTCTTGAAAACCCCACAAAATGTTTGTAGAAATCCAGGGAAAACGATTTTTTAAGCTTTTGATGGGTATCCCTGTTAACCTCCCCTACAGGGGTTAACGCTTGGCTTTTTGAATACCTTTATTACTTACAAAAATGGTCCTCTGTGAATTCCACTTCAAACAAAGGAGATTATGTTTATCTCTCATGTATACATTAGGTGCTGTGCGTGTCTGAAAACAGTCCCATGTTAACAACATTACGATGCTTGGCAGCTTGTAGATGGTTAAAAAACGCTCACCGGAGTATTTTGTCCATGCAACTTGTAATGTCACATAAAGACCTACGAATAGTCAATTTGTCTTCAAACCCTACAAGTTACCGTTAGGGAAATTCACAGAAAATGGGAATTTAAAGCTTTCAAGGGATATCTCTCTTTAGCCTGCCCAAAATGGGTTAAGACGTCGACTTCTGAATACCCTTACTACTTACAAAAATGTTTCCGTATAAATTGTACGCGCGATAAAAGAAGGCATTTTTCTTTGTGGTGTACCCTTTGGGTGCTGTTGGTGTGCAAAAACAACCCATTTTATCGCAATTTTGACCTTCTGCAGCCCGGGGAGGGTTAACTAATGCTGACCGGAATATTTTGTTCATGCGACTTGTAATGTCACACCAAGACCTGCAAATAGCCGATTTTTCTTGAAAACCTACAAGATGTTGTTAGAGAAATCCACAGAAAATGGGTATTTTAAGATTTTAATGGGTATCTCTCTTTAACCCGCCGAAAATGGGTTAAGACGTCGAATTTTGAATACCCTTACCACTTTCAAAAATATTTTCCCATCAATTTTGCGTCCGATAAATGAAGGCCACTTTCTCTGTGGTATACCGTTTGGGTGCTGTTGGTGTCCAAAAACAGCCCATTTTATCACAATTTTACGTTTAGCAGCTCGGGGAGGGTTAACTAATGCTGACCGGAATATTTTGTCAATGCAACTTGTAATGTCACACCAAGACCTGGGAGTGACAAATATTTTCTGAAAATCTACAAGACTCATCTAGAGAAATCCACGGAGAACATGAAGTTTTGAGCTTTTGGGGGGTATTGCTGTTTAACTAGCCCAAAACGGGTTAACGCTTGATTTTGTGAACACCCTTATTACTTACAAAAATGATCCTCGGTGAATTCCACTTCCAATAAAAACAGTTATGTGTATCTATCCTGTTTCGTTTGGGTGCTGTGGGGCCCGAAAACAGCCCATTTCAACAAAATTTTGATGTTTGGCAGTCTGTGGAGGGTTAATATATACATCGCCTGATATGTCGTGTGTATCAAAGGTCGTATCACAGGCAGGTCTAGCAATGATGAATGTTTCAAAAAAATCTACAAGACGTGTTTCGAGAAAGTGCCGACAAACCCCAATTTTGACAGTGTTTTTATAACATGAATTTTTAACCTTTTGAGGGGTATCACCCTGTAACCACCTCTAAACGGGTTAATGCTTGGTTTTATGCATACCTTCATTACTTACAAAAATGATCCTCGGTGAATCCCACTTCCAATGAAGGTGGTTATGTTCATCTTGCAGGTACACATTGGGTGTAATGGGTGGCCAAGTACAGCCCATTTTCTCAAAATTTGCTGACTCTGGAGGGTTAACAAACGCTTACCGGAATCTTTTGTTCATGCAACTTGTAATGTCACTCCAAGACCTGCAAATGGTCAATTTCTCTTGAATACTTAGTAGATTTTTATGAGAAATCCACAGAAAATGAGAATTTTAAGGTTTTAAGGGGTATCATTGCTTTTCCCGATTAGATTCCATGATTTTTCTTGACCCCACAGTGTCTGATGAATTGTTTTTAACTGTCTCACTACAGTTCCTTCATTGATGTTATGAGAAAGGTGAGTATAGTAGTCTCAAATGACTCGGTTTGGGGTTTATAAAAAAATGTTTAGGTAAAACCCATCATTAATGGTAGAATGGGTTAATATCAATATCAATGTTTCCCTATCAGTTTTGCGTCCGGTAAAATAAGTTATGTTTCTCTGCAGCATTCCGATTTGATGTTGTTGGTGTCCAAAAACAGACTATTTTTTCGAAATTTTGACATTTAGCAGCCCATGGAGGGTTAACAAATGCTTATCTGAATATTTTATCCATGCAACTGATAATGTGACTCTAAGACCTATCAATGGCTATTTTCTATTGAAACCCTACGATCCGCTTGTAAAGAAATTCAGGGAAAACATGATTTTTTAAGCTTTTGATGCGTATTGCTATTAACCATCCCAAAAGGGGTTAATGCTTGGTTTTTTGAATACCTTTATTACTAACAAATTTGGTCCTCGGTGAATTCCACTTCCAACAAAGTAGATTACGTTTATCTCTCGGGTATGCATTGGGTGCTGTGCGCATCTGAAAACAGCCTATTTCAACAAAATTACGATGCTTAGCAGCCTGTAGAGGGTTAATAAATGATCACCGGAATATTTTGTCCATGCAACTTGTAATGTCACACAAAGACTTGCGAATAGTCAATTTTTCCTGAAAACCTACAAGTTGCTTTCAGAGAAATCCACAGAAAATGAGAATTTTAAGCTTTTAGGGGGTATCTCTCTTTAACCAGTCCAAAATGGGTTAAGACTTCGACTTTTGAATACCCTTACCACTATGAAAAATGTTTCCCCATCAATTTTGCGTCCGATAAAAGAAGGAACCTTTCTCGGTGGTACACCAAGTGGGTGCTGTTGGTGTCCAAAAACAGCCCATTTTATCACAATTTTGACTTTTAGCAGCCCGTGGAGGGTTAACAAATGCTCACCGTAGTTTTTTGTCCATGCAACTTCTATTGTCACACCAAGGCCTGGGAGTGACAAATTTTTCTTGAAAATCTACAAGACTCGTTTAGAGAAATCCACAGAAAATACAAATTTTTGAGATTTATGGGGGTATTGCTGTTTAACCAGCCCAAAACGGGTTAACGCTTGGTTTTTTGAACACCCTTATTACTGACAAAAATAATCCTCTCTGAATTCCACTCCCTGTAAAGGAAGTTATATTTATCTCTCGTGTATTGTTTGGGTGCAGTGGAGGCCTGAAACCGGCCTATTTCATCAAAATTTCGATGTTTGGCAGCCTGTGGAGGGTTACCATATGCATCGCCTGATATGTCATGTGTACCAAAGGGTGTGTCACAGACAGGTCTAGCAATGACGAATGCATAAAAAAAAATCTACAAGACATGTTTTGAGAAAGTGCCGATAAACCCCAATTTTGGCAGTTTTTTGCCAAATCTGACGAAATAAGGGTTAAATCGAAAAATCCGCTTTGGGACATTTTTAGATTTTGTGCCCCTCTATGTGTGTGCAAAATTTTGTGAAAATCGGTTCGAAAATGGCTTCTGAATCGTACGGACAAAATGTGTGGAAAAAAAACAAAAAAAAAACTAGACTTTATGATTCTGGAGAATCATGGCTTTTCCCGATGAAATTCCTTGATTTTGCATGCCCCCACAGTGTCTGATGAATTGTTTTTAACTGTCTCACTGAAGTTCTTTCACTGATGTTATGAGAAAAGTGGTTATAGTAGTCTCAAATGACTCAGTTTTATAAAAAAAATTGTTTTGGTAAAAACCATCATTAATGGTAGAATGGGTTAATATCAATATCGTCGTCCCACAAGTTAATGACCGACAAAAGGAATTCTGTTTGTTTGACACATACCCTTTGAGTGCTCTGTCTATTTGAAAATGGTCGATTTTATCTCAAATGTATCCAAAATATTGATGTCTGGCAGATTGTATAGGGTTAACATGTGCTAACAGGCATATGTATTCATGCAACTTGCAATTTCAAACCAAACAGTGCGAATGGCCATTTTTACTTAAAATCTATAAGATGTTTTCAGAGAAATCCATGCGCATGCGCTCTTTTCGAATTCGACGTGACGAAATGTAAAATTCGTATCGCTCTTCATGGAAAGTGATGCCGCAACTATCCATGAACAACGAGTGAAAATTTCATGGACATCTGCCTAGAATTGGTTGGGATATAGCGTTTTGAAGAGAGGAGGTAACTGTTTGAATTTGGTCCTTCCTTTTCAAGCCAGTTCGAAAAAAGACGACGTGAATGGGCGCAGACTCCTTTAGAGCCCCCCCCCCCCCCCCCCTCTGTTAATGGAAGTTGCTTCTTTAAGACCGCCACCCAGGGATCCCAACACAACCTTTAAACCTAAGAGAATCGTTAGAAGTTTAAAGTGAAAAGAAATTGGCGGTGATTGGGTTTCTGGCAGGCAGGAAAAGATTGACGAAGATTTGCATATTGGACATTAAAATAGCACTTCTGACATACACGAACCGTGTCCAGACCGCTGGAGGCAGCGACTTGAAATTTTCAGAACTTGTTCTACGAACCCTGGCCGACATTTTGGGATCTGTTTGGAGCGTCCGAGCCGCCTGGAAAACACCAAGCATCGCTTGGAATGAGAGAGTACTATTCGTCCCGACTTTATCAGTTCAGAATGGACATGGGCAGTGTTGTAGACGACTGTGGAGCTGCGATTGAGCATAAGTCCCAGGTTTCGGTGCCTCATTGCCTAAGCGGCTCCATTGTATGATTTTTTGTCTCAATATCGTCCTGACTACTTGTAGTTTATACCGTTGCCGTACGTTAATGTAGCCTCTTGCCATTTTCGAGACTTTCAACCCAGAACGCCGCCAAAGTGAGGAAGTGCGGGGGGTGGGGGGGGGGCTGTAGCGGCGAGGGGGGGAGGTATCCTGACACTATCTTTAAACCTTAGATAATCAGAAGAAGTTGCAGTGAAAAGAAATCGACGGTGAGTAGGTGTTTTGGCGGGAAACGATTAACGAAAATTTGCCAATTTGACATTAAAATTGGACTTCTCACAAACACGAACCGTGTCCAGACCGCCGAAGGCAGCGACTTCTAATTTTCAGAACTTGTTCTACGCACCCTGGCCGACATTTTGGCATCTGTTGCAAGTGTCGAGACCGCGTGGAGAACACCACGCATCGCGTGGAATGTGGTGGAATGTGAGAGTACTATTCGTCCCGACTCTATCAGTTTGGAATGGAATTGGGCACTATTGTAGACTACTGTAGAGCAGCGATTGAGCATAAAATCGGAGTTGTTTGTGCCAAATTACCTAACCGGCTCCAAGGTATGATCTTTCGTCTGTACATCGCCCAGATCGTCTGAAGTTTATACCGTTACCATATGTTGAAGTAGCCTTTTGTCATTTTCGCCACTTTCGACCCAGATTTGAGGGTACCTTCCTTCAGCGAAATCCAGCCATGCTCACAACCACGCCCTCTCCCCGTCGGCCCGGGTGCTTCTAAAAATAGAAAGGTCAATGGGGATGGGCCCGTTAGCAAACAAACGGGGGCAGGTGTAGTTGGTGAAAAACAGCAGGGGGGGGGGGGGCACGTGACCTAGGTAAAAGAAACAATAGGGGGCAGGTGTCCTAGGTAAAAAAAAAACAGCAGGAAGGGGGGGGGGGGGTGCAGATGTCCCCGCTAAATAATTTTAATAACAGGCAGGTGTTCATGGGGCAGGCCCACTGCTCGGTGTTCCAAATTTTCTATGGTACTTGGCCTTGACGGAAACAATACTTCAACAAGAAACAACGGGAAACCTATTTGCAGTAAAGCTGCAAATATAAACATGATTTTAGAACCATTCCATGCCCAGTTTAAAGCCTACAGCGATATCAGCGTTTATTACTCTCGTCCTTTCACTGCATCACTGCATTATTTCACCCGAGTCGAGTTCTGACGTCATGCAAGTTTGACGGACATGCTTTCAATTTTGTTATTGACAACAACATATTTATAATTTCGTGATTACTGATCGGAATTTAGAAAACGACACATACAATCGCGAAAGAGTTTTCTGAAAAACACGATTCTGCAAAAGGTTTTAGTGAAATTTGATTATTTTTTTTTATTTTCAATTTCGATGGCTCTTGTCGAAAAGGTGTTAATCACTGATCGTCCCAAACGAGATCAAAGACTGACGCTGTATATTAATAACACACAGAGAATCTTCTAAGAATATACACGCGCAATCCTAAAATGAAATAAATCAAGTCTTTTTTCAGGTTTTACGAGAGAAATATGTCCAATTGTATCATTGAATCATGTTAAGGTATATGTGGGCGAGACATTTTCTATACGGACAAAATACAGACTAAATAAAATATTTGCCATTATTTTCCGCAGACGTATTTTTGTCTTTGCTTCTTGGGCAAATCCATGCTCATAATACAAAGAAGGAGTGTTATCTAATGAGGTCAGAACCGTCAGGTGGTCGGGTCCGACACCGCACCTCGAAGTAGATTTAGTGAGGGTGTCGATTTTACAAGTAATGTAGGCAGCGTACACGGCATGGGCTGTCTGTCTTTAATCCTATAAACAGGGTTAAGGCTTGGTTTTTGAATACCCTTATTTATTTATTTATTTATTTATTTATTTATTTATTTATTTATTTATTTATTTATTTATTTATTTATTTATTTATTTATTTGTTTATTGGTGTTTAAGGTCACATACTTATGCACAATGACTAATCGTGGCCGTGACAGTTTTATAGGTGGGGGAAGCCGGAGTACACGGAGAGAACCACCAAGCATCGACGAGCAACTGTCAGCTCCTCAACATTCTAACTCTGTTCAAGCTCCGCTCAAGCAGGGTTACAGAGGGTGAAGACATATGTACCATCGACGTGCAGTATGCCTTAGTACACGGCGTCATCGTGCCCCCATGTCGGCAACCGGACTAAAGTGCCTTGCCCAAGGACACAACGTGAGTCGTCCCGGACGGGGATCGGACTCGGTACCTCTAGCATAGAAGTACAACAGTCTACCACTGAGCCACCACGCTCCCTTGAATACCCTTAACACTATCATACATTATCTCTCATGAATTCTGAGTCTGATAAAAGAGGTTATGTTTACCTATTACATACCCATTTGCTGCCAGAAAACAGCCGATTTTATCAAACTTTTGACGTTTAGCAGCCTGTAGCGGGATTAACAAACGACTAGCGGAATATTCTATCTATGCAATTTGTAAGACCTGCCAATGTCCAATTGTTCTTGAAAATTGCCAACAAGCAGTTAGCGAATTCCATAGAAAATGTAAATTTTAAGCTTTTAAGGGGTGTCTCTCCTTATCCAGTCTAAAATAGGTTAAGTTTCATTCTTTTAAATACCCTTACTACTTACAAAACTGATCCTCTGTGAATTCTACGCACAGTAAAAGAAGTTAGATTTCTCTGTTACATATCCATTGGGTGCTTTTGGTGTCTGAAAACAATCCATTTTATCAACATTTTGATGTTCAGCAGCTCGTGGAGAGTTAACGAATGCTCAACGGAATATTTTGTCCATGTAACTTGTAATGTCACATGAAGACCCGTGAATGGCCATTTTTTCTTGAAATCTACAAGATGTTTTTAAAGAAATCCAGGGAAAGCTCGAAATTTTAAGTCTTTGATGGGTACCGCTGTTTAACCAGCCCAAAACGGGTTAAGACCAGTCCTAAATGGGTTAATGTTTGGTCTGATGAATTCCACTTCCAAAGAAGGAGGTTATGTTTATCTCGCAGGTACACATTGCGTGCAATGGGTGCCCAAGGACAGTCCATTTTCTCAAAATTTCTATGCTTTACAGCCTCTGGAGAGTTAACTAACGCTTACCGGAATATTTTGTCTATGTAACTTGTAATGTCACTCCAAGACCTGCAAATGGTCAATTTTTCTTGAATACTTACTACATTTTTTGGAGAAATCCACAGAAAACTGGAATTTTAAGCTTTTAAGGGGTACATCTTAACCAGGCGAAAATGGGTTAAGACCTCGATTTTTTGAAAACCCTTACTACTTAATAAATTTTTCTCTGTCAGTTTTGCATCCGGTAAAAGAAGTTATGTATCTCTGTGGCATTCCCATTTGTTGTTGTTGGTGTCCAAAAACAGACTATTTTTTCAAAATGTTGACATTTAGCAGCCGATGGAGGGTTAACAAATCCTTACTGGAATATTTTATCCATGTAACCGGTAATGTCTCTCCAAGACCTATCAATGGCCATTTTCTGTTGAAAACTTACAAGATGTTTGTAACGAAATCCACGGAAAACATGCTTTTTTTTAGCTTTTGATGGTATCGCTAATAACCACCCCAAAAGGGGTTAACGCTTGGGTTTTTGAATACCCTTATTACTTACAAAAATGGTCCTCAGTGAATTCCACTTCCAACAAAGGAGATTATGTGTAACTCTCGGACATACATTGCGTGCTGTGTGTGTCCGAAAACAGCCCATTTCAACAAAATTATGATGCTTGGCATTCTGTAGAGGGTTAATAAACGCTCAGCGGAATATTTTGTTCATGCCACTTGTAATGTCCCACAAAGACCTGCAAGTAGTCAATTTTTCTTGAAAACCTATGGAATGTATTTAGAGAAATCCACAGAAAATGGGAATTTTTAGATTTTAAGGGGTCTCTTTCTTTAGCCTGCCCAAAATGGGTTAAGACTTCGTTTTTTGAATACCCTTACTACTTACAAAAATGTTTCCCTATAGATTGTGTGCTCTATAAAAGAAATCTCTTTTCTTTGTGGCGTACCCGTTGGGTGCCGTTGGCTTCCAAAAACAACCCATTTTATCACAATTTTGACATTTAGCAGCCCATGGAGGGTTAACAAATGCTCACCGAAGTATTTTGTCCATGCAACTTCTATTGTCACATCAAGACCTGGGAGTGACAATTTTTTCATGAAAATCTACAAGACTCGTTTAGAGAAATCCACGGAAAACCTGAATTTTTTAGCTTTTTGGGGGTATTGCTGTTTAACCAACCCAAAACGGGTTAATGCTTGGTCTTTTTAACACCATTATTACTTACAAAAATGATCTCCGGTAAATTCCACTTCCAATAAAGGAAGTTATGTTTACCTCTCGGGTATCGTTTGGGTGCTCTGGGGGCCTGAAACCGGCCCATTTTATCAAAATTTCGATGTTTGGCAGTCTGTGGAGGGTTACCATATGCATCGACTGATATGTCATGTGTATCAAAGGTCGTGGCACGGACATGTCTATCAATGACGAAAGTTTAAAAAAAATCTACAAGACGTGTTTCGAGAAAGTGTCGATAAACCCCAATTTTGGCAGTTTTTTGCCAATTCTGACGAAATAAGGGTTAAATCGAAAATTCCGCTTCGGTACATTTTTAGATTTTGTACCCCTCTATGCGTGTGCAAAATTTCGTGAAAAGCGGTTCGAAAATGGCTTCTGAATCGTACGGACAAAATGTGTGGAAAAAAAAAAAAAAAAAAAAAAAAAACCCAAAAAAAAAAAAAAAAAAAAAAAAAAAAATAATAATCCGTAGAAAAACAATAGTCTTTTCCAGAGGGAAAAGCCTAACTAGACTTTATGATTCTGGAGAATCATGGCTTTTCCCGATGAGATTCCTTGATTTTTCATGCCCACACAGTGTCTGATGAATTGTTTTTAACTGTCTCACTGAAGTTCTTTCATTGATGTTATGAGAAAGGTGGTTATAGTAGTCTCAAATGACTCAGTTTTATAAAAAAATTGTTTAGGTAAAAACCATCATTAATGGTAGAGTGGGTTAATATCAATATCGTCGTCCCACAAGTTAATGACCGACAAACGGAGTTATGTTTGTTTGACACATACCCTTTGAGTTCTCTGTCTATTTGAAAATGGTCCATTTTATCTCAAATGTATCCAAAATATTGATGTCTGGCAGATTGTAGAGGGTTAACATGTGCTAACAGGCATATTTATTCATGCAACTTGCAATTTCAAACCAAAAAGTGCGAATGGACATTTTTACTTAAAATCTATAAGATATTTTCAGAGAAATCCATGCGCATGCGCTCTTTTCGAATTCGACGTGACGAAATGCGAAATTCGTATTGCTCTTCATGGAAAGTGATGCCGCAACTATCCATGAACAACGAGTGAAAATCTCATAGAAATCTGCCTAGAATTGGTTGAGATATAGCGTTTTGAAGAGAGGATGTAACTGTTTGAATTTGGTCCTTCCTTTTCAAGCCAGCTCGAAAAAAGACGTCGTGAATGGGCGCAGACTCCTTTAGAGCCCCCCCCCCCCCCACACACCCTCTCTCTCTGTAAATGGAAGTTGCTTCTTTAAGACCGCCACCCAGGGATTGCAACACAACCTTTAAACCTAAGAGAATCGTCAGAAGTTTAAAGTCAAAAGAAATTGGCGGTGATTGGGTTTCTGGCAGGCAAGAAAAGATTGACGAAGATTTGCATATTGGACATTAAAATAGCACTTCTGACATACACGAACCGTGTCCAGACCGCTGGAGGCAGCGACTTGAAATTTTCAGAACTTGTTCTACGAACCCTGGCCGACATTTTAGGGTCTGTTTGGAGCGTCCGAGCCGCCTGGAAAACACCACGCATCGCTTGGAATGAGAGAGTACTATTCGTCCCGACTCTATCAGTTCAGAATGGACATGGGCAGTGTTGTAGATGGCTGTGGAGCTGCGATTTAGCATAAAGTCCCAGGTTTCGGTGCCTCATTGCCTAAGCGGCTCCATTGTATGATTGTTTGTCTCAATATCGTGCTTACTACTTGTAGTTTATACCGTTGCCGTACGTTAATGTAGCCTCTTGTCATTTTCGAGACTTTCAACCCAGAACGCCGCCAAAGTGAAGAAGTGCGGGGGGGGGGGGGCTGTAGCGGCGGGGGGGGGGGGGGGTGGGGTTGGGGTATCCTGACACTATCTTTAAACCTTAGATAATCGGAAGAAGTTGCAGTGAAAAGAAATCGGCGGTGAGTAGGTGTTTTGGCGGGAAACGATTAACGAAAATTTGCCAATTTGACATTAAAATTGCACTTCTCACAAATACGAACCGTGTCCAGACCGCCGAAGGCAGCGACTTCTAATTTTCAGAACTTGTTCTACGCACCCTGGCCGACATTTTGGCATCTGTTGCAAGTGTCGAGACTGCGTGGAGAACACCAGGCATCGCGTGGAAAGTGAGAGTACTATTCGTCCCGACTCTATCAGTTTGGAATGGAATTGGGCACTATTGTATACTACTGTAGAGCAGCGATTGAGCATAAAATCGGAGTTTTTTTGTGCCAAATTACCTAACCGGCTCCAAGGTATGATCTTTCGTCTGTACATCGCCCAGATCGTCTGAAGTTTATACCGTTACCATACGTTGAAGTAGCCTTTTGTCATTTTCGCCACTTTCGACCCAGATTTGAGGGTACCTTCATTCAGCGAAATCTAGCCATGCTCACAACCACGCCCTCTCCCCGTCGGCCCGGGTGCTTCTAAAGATAGAAAGGCCAATGGGGAGGGGCCCGTTAGCAAACAAACGGGGGCAGGTGTAGTTGGTGAAAAACAGTAGGGGGGGGGGGGGCACGTGTCCTAGGTAAAAGAAACAATAGGGGGCAGGTGTCCTAGGTAAAAAAAAACAGCAGAAAGGGAGGGGGGCAGATGTCCCCGCTAATTAATTTTAATAACAGGCAGGTGTTCATGGGGCAGGCCTACTGCTTGGTGTTCCAAATTTTCTATGGTACTTGGCCTTGACGGAAACAGCACTTCAACAAGAAACAACGGGAAACCTATTTGCAGTAAAGCTGCAAATATAAACATGATTTTAGGACCATTCCATGGACAGTTTAAAGCCTACTGCGATATCAGCGTTTATTACTCTCGTCCTTTCACTGCATCACTGCAGTATTTCACCGAGTCGAGTTCTGACGTCATGCAAGTTTGACGGACATGCTTTCAATTTTGTTATTGACAACAACATATTTATAATTTCGTGATTACTGATCGGAATTTTGAAAACGACACATGCAGTCGCGAAAGAGTTTTCTGAAAAACACGATTCTGCAAAAGGTTTTAGTGAAATTTGATTATTTTTTTTATTTTCAATTTCGATGGCTCTTGTCGAAAAGGTGTTAATCACTGATCGTCCTAAACGAGATCAAAGACTGACGCTGTATATTAATAACACACAGAGAATCTTCTAAGAATATACACGCGCAATCCTAAAATTAAATAAATCAAGTCTTTTTCAGGTTTTACGAGAGAAATGTGTCCAATTGTATTATTGAATCATGTTTAGGTATATGTGGGCGAGACATTTTCTATACGGACAAAATACAGACTAAACAAGATTCCATGATTTTTTATGATCCTGCAGTGTCTGAAGAATTGTTTGTAATTGTATCATTAAAGTATTTTTATTGATGTCTTGAGAAAAGTGGGTATAATAGTCTGAAATGGCCCAGTGTGATAAAAGAACGTTTTGGCTAAATCATCATTGTTTGTGGAGAGGGTTAATATTAATATCAGCATCTGAGAATAAGCGTCTAATGCAATTAGCCCATTGTATCTCAACTTTATCTGAAATGTCGATATTTGACGGTTTGTGGAGGGTTAATGAAGGCTTGCGAGAATAATTCTTCTCCAGAGTTTATTTGTTCTTGAAAATCTGTAAGAACCACTTGAAGATATGCACAGAAAATGTGAACTTTAAATTCTTAAGCATGTCATGTATAGTCCCTGTATCAATTATCTCCTATTAGACCACAGTTGTTATGCATGATTATGTCATTTTTTCACACCTTGTAGAGCTCGCCTATCACCTGTCTGTAAATAGCAGAAGTAAATTTCTCTCCAATTGTTTTACCCCGAAGGATAAGTTTTATTTATTACAATGAAGATATCCACACATGCAACGCCAAACGTAAATAGGAAGTGTTGTTTGTACATGTGTGTAGATAAAATATACCCTGGGACGGAGAAGGGGAGTATAGCCGTCTTACAAACTAGTATATATCTAGCCCCACTGCCGGGGAAATGTTGGCGCCATGCACCACTGCATTTGATAACCGCCTTACTGAGTAGTAAATATACCTGCCCCCCTTCCCATGTTGGGGACCCCCACCTTTTATTGTAGGGTTCCTTAGGCACAACATAGCGTCAGTAAGATGGATATATACTGCCACGTCGCCACCCTGTGGCGGAGGCGGGACAGTGTATAGCCGTTTTACAGACCTGTATATATACAGACTGTATATATCTGCACCCACTGTCGGGGAAATGCTATAGTGTCAACACTATTTGATATTATAAGTAACTGATCCCATTGTAGCTAACGTTATTTACTGCTTTCTTATCATGCAGTGGCGGGCGCGGTGGCATTGTGGTAGCCGGTTCTCGTCAGATCACCGAAGTTAAGCAATGTTGAGCCTGGTTAATCATTGGATGGGTGGCCGTCTGAGCGATCAATTCGGACTCCATGCTGTGTCCTTGGGCAAGGCACTTAACTCTGATTGTCCATATGGGGACACGATGCCGCCATGTACTAAGGCGTACTGCACGTCGACGGTACGCGTGTCTTCAACCAATCTAACCCTGCCTGTGCTGCAGTTCGGAGTTACGATGTTGCGAAGCTGGCAGCTGCTCGACGTTGCTCGGTGAATCTCTCCAGGTACTGTGGCTTCCTCCACCCGTAGAACTGCCACGGTCATGATTAACCATTGTGCATAAGTATATGCCCTTAAACACCAATAAATAAATAATAAATGATATCATGCAGGGCAGTGTGGAATACGAGGTGAGGCGTACCTTTCAATGTGTGTTTGGTTGGATAAAGAGGCAGGGAGGAGGTAGTAACCGTGGTAATTTTGCTTGGATAAATCGACCGCTGGCGTGGGACACCGTGGAATTGACCGATGAAGCGGGACACAGTGAGAGTGGAACTTGTGGGCGGTTATTCTTGATAATAAATAAATATACACTTACTTTTGAGTTCATACAAAGTGAGTATAGTAGTCTCAAATGAGAATGGCCAATATTTGTCTTGAAAACCTACGAGAGGCTTTTAGAGAAATCCTCGGAAAATATGAATTTTTAACCTTTTGAGGGGTATCGCTCTGCAACCAGCCCTAAACGGATTAATGCTTGGTTTTGTTAATACCTTCATTACTTACAAAAACGATCCTCAGTGAATGTCACGTCCAATGAGGAAGGTTATGTTTATCACGCAGGTACACATTGGGTGTTATGGGTGCCCCAAAACAGCCCATTTTCTCAAAATGTCTATACTTTGCAGGCTCTGGAGGGTTAATATTTACTTACCAGAATATTTTGTCCATGCAACTTGTAATGTCACTCAAAGACCTGCAAATGCTCAATTTTTCTTGAAAACGTGCTAGATTTTTTGGAGAAATCCACAGAAAACGGGAATTTTAAGCTTTTGAGGAGTATATCTCCTTAACCAGTCGACAATGGGTTAAGACCTCGATTTTTGAATATCCTTACTACTTACAAAAATGTTTCTCTATCAGTTTTGCGTCCAGTAAAAGAAGTTACGTTTCTCTGTGGCATTTCCATTTGATGTTGTTAGTGTCCAAAAACAGACTATTTATTCAAAATTTTTGACATTTAGCAGCCCATGGAGGGTTAACAAATACCTACCAGAATAATTTATCCATGCAACTGGTAATGTGATACCAAGACCTATCAACGGCCATTTTCTCTTGAAAACCCCACAAAATGTTTGTAGAAATCCAGGGAAAACGATTTTTTAAGCTTTTGATGGGTATCCCTGTTAACCTCCCCAACAGGGGTTAACGCTTGACTTTTTGAATACCTTTATTGCTTACAAAAATGGTCCTCTGTGAATTCCACTTCAAACAAAGGAGATTATGTTTATTTCTCATGTATACATTAGGTGATGTGCGTGTCTGAAAACAGTCCCATGTTAACAACATTACGATGCTTGGCAGCTTGTAGATGGTTAAAAAACGCTCACCGGAGTATTTTGTCCATACAACTTGTAATGTCATATAAAGACCTACGAATAGTCAATTTGTCTTGAATCCCTACAAGTTACCATTAGGGAAATTCACAGAAAATGGGAATTTAAAGCTTTCAAGGGATATCTCTCTTTAGCACGCCCAAAATGGGTTAAGACGTCGACTTTTGAATACCCTTACTACTTACAAAAATGTTTCCGTATAAATTGTACGCACGATAAAGGAAGGCACTTTTCTTTGGGCTGTACCCTTTGGGTGCTGTTGGTGTGCAAAACAGCCCATTTTAACGCAATTTTGACCTTTAGCAGCCCGGGGAGGGTTAACTAATGCTGACCGGAATATTTTGTTCATGCGACTTGTAATGTCACACCAAGACCTGCAAATAGCCGATTTTTCTTGAAAACCTACAATATGTTGTTAGAGAAATCCACAGAAAACGGATATTTTAAGATTTAAATGGGTATCTCTCTTTAACCAGCCCAAAATGGGTTAAGACGTCAAATTTCGAATACCCTTACCATTTCAAAAATATTTTCCGATCAATTTTGCGTCCGATAAATGAAGGCCCCTTTCTCTGTGGTATATCGTTTGGGTGCTGTTGGTGTCTAAAAACAACCCATTTTATCACAGTTTTTACGTTTAGCAGCTCGGGGAGGGTTAACTAATGCTGACCGGAATATTTTATCCATGCATCTTGTAATGTCACACCAAGAGCTGAGAGTGACCAATTTTTCTTGAAAATCTACAAGACTCGTTTAGAGAAATCCACGGAAAACATGAAGTTTTGAGCTTTTTTGAGGTATTGCTGTTTAACCAGCCCAAAACGGGTTAACACTTGGTTTTCTGAACACCCTTATTACTTACAAAAATGATCCTCGGTGAATTCCACTTTAAATAAAGGAAGTTATGTTTACCTCTCGGGTATCGTTTGGGTGCTGTGGGGGTCTGAAACCGACCAATTTCATCAAAATTCCGATGTTTGGCAGACTGTGGAGGGTTACCATATGCATCGCCTAATATGTCGTGTGTATCAAAGGTTGTGTCATAGGCAGGTCTAGTAATTGTGAATATTTAAAAAAAATCGTAAAGACGTGTTTCGAGAAAGTGCCGATAAACCCCAATTTTGGCAGTTTTTTGCCAATTCTGGCGAAATAAGGGTTAAATCGAAAATTCCGCTTCGGAACATTCTTAGATTTTTTGCCACTCTATGTGTGTGCCAAATTGTGTGAAAATCGGTTCGAAAATGGCTTCTGAATCGTACGGACAAAAATGTGTGAAAAAACCCCAAAAAAACCCCCAAAAAAACCCAAAAAAGACTAGACTTTATGATTCTGGAGAATCATGGCTTTTAACGATGAGATTCCTTGATTTTTCATGCCCCCACAGTGTCTGATGAATTGTTTTTAACTGTCTCACTGAAGTTCTTCCATTGATGTTATGAGAAAGGTAGTTATAGTAGTCTCAAATGACTCAGTTTTATAAAAAGATTGTTTAGGTAAAAACCATCATTAATGGTAGAGTGGGTTAATATCAATATCGTCGTCCCACAAGTTAATGACCGACAAAAGGAGTTATGTTTGTTTGACACATACCATTTGAGTGCTCTGTCTATTTGAAAATGGTCCATTTTATCTCAAATGTATCCAAAATATTGATGTCTGGCAGATTGTAGAGGGTTAACATGTGCTAACAGGCATATGTATTCATGCAACTTGCAATTTCAAACGAAAAAGTGCGAATGGCCATTTTTACTTACAATCTATAAGATGTTTTCAGAGAAATCCATGCGCATGCGCTCTTTTCGAATTCGACGTGACGAAATGCGAAATTCGTATCGCTCTTCATGGAAAGTGATGCCGCAACTATCCATGAACAACGAGTGAAAATTTCATGGAAATCTGCCTAGAATCGGTTGGGATATAGCGTTTTGAAGAGAGGAGGTAACTGTTTGAATTTCGTCCTTCCTTTTCAAGCCAGTTCGAAAAAAAGACGTCGTGAATGGGCGCAGACTCCTTTAGAGCCCCCCCCCCCCCCCTCTCTCCATAAATGGAAGTTGCTTCTTTAAGACCGCCACCCAGGGATCCCAACACAACCTTTAAACCTAAGAGAATCGTCAGAAGTTTAAAGTGAAAAGAAATTGGCGGTGATTGGGTTTCTGGCAGGCAGGAAAAGATTGACGAAGATTTGCATATTGGACATTAAAATAGCACTTCTGACATACACGAACCGTGTCCAGACCGCTGGAGGCAGCGACTTGAAAATTTCAGAACTTGTTCTACGAACCCTGGCCGATATTTTGGGATCTGTTTGGAGCGTCCGAGCCGCCTGGAAAACACCACGCATCGCTTGGAATGAGAGAGTACTATTCGTCCCGACTCTATCAGTTCAGAATGGACATGGGCAGTGTTGTAGACGACTGTGGAGCTGCGATTGAGCATAAAGTCCCAGGTTTCGGTGCCTCATTGCCTAAGCGGCTCCATTGTATGATTTTTTGTCTCAATATCGTCCTTACTACTTGTAGTTTATACCGTTGCCGTACGTTAATGTAGCCTCTTGCCATTTTCGAGACTTTCAACCCAGAACGCCGCCAAAGTGAGGAAGTGCGGGGTGGGGGGGGGGGGGGGGGGTGTAGCGGGGGTGGGGGGTTATCCTGACACTATCTTTAAACCTTAGATAATCGGAAGAAGTTGCAGTGAAAAGAAATCGGAGGTGAGTAGGTGTTTTGGCGGGAAACGATTAACGAAAATTTGCCAATTTGACATTAAAATTGCACATCTCACAAACACGAACCGTGTCCAGACCGCCGAAGGCAGCGATTTCTAATTTTCAGAACTTGTTCTACACACCCTGGCCGACATTTTGGCATCTGTTGCAAGTGTCGAGACCGCGTGGAGAACACCACGCATCGCGTGGAAAGTGAGAGTACTATTCGTCCCGACTCTATCAGTTTGGAATGGAATGGAATTGGGCAGTATTGTAGACTATTGTAGAGCAGCGATTGAGCATAAAATCGGAGTTTTTTGTGCCAAATTACCTAACCGGCTCCAAGGTATGATCTTTCGTCTGTACATCGCCCAGATCGTCTGAAGTTTATACCGTTACCACATGTTGAAGTGGCCTTTTGTCATTTTCGCCACTTTCGACCCAGATTTGAGGGTACCTTCCTTCAGCGAAATCTAGCCATGCTCACAACCACGCCCTCTCCCCGTCGGCCCGGGTGCTTATAAAGATAGAAAGGTCAATGGGGAGGGGCCCGTTAGCAAACAAACGGGGCAGGTGTTGTTGGTGAAAAACAGCAGGGGGGGGGGGCACGTGTCCTAGGTAAAAGAAACAATAGGGGGCAGGTGTCCTAGGTATAAAGAAAATAGCAGGAAGGGGGTGGGGCAGATGTCCCCGCTAATTAATTTTAATAACAGGCAGGTGTTCATGGGGCAGGACCACTGCTCGGTGTTCCAAATTTTCTATGGTACTTGGCCTTGACGGAAACAACACTTCAAGAAGAAACAACGGGAAACCTATTTGCAGTAAAGCTGCAATTATAAACATGATTTTAGGACCATTCCATGGCCAGTTTAAAGCCTACTGCGATATCAGCGTTTATTACTCTCGCCCTTTCACTGCAGTATTTCACCCGAGTCGAGTTCTGACGTCATGCAAGTTTGACGGACACGCTTTCAATTTTGTTATTGACAACAACATATTTATAATTTCGTGATTACTGGTCGGAATTTTGAAAACGACACATGCAATCGCGAAAGAGTTTTCTGAAAAACACGATTCTGCCAAAGGTTTTAGTGAAACTTGATTATTTTTTTTTATTTTCAATTTCGATGGCTCTTGTTGGAAAGGTGTTAATCACTGATCGTCCCAAACGAGATCAAAGACTGACGCTGTATATTAATAACACGCAGAGAATCTTCTAAGAATATACACGCGCAATCCTAAAATGAAATTAATCAAGTCTTGTTTCAGGTTTTACGAGAGAAATATGTCCAATTGTATCATTGAATCGTGTTTAGGTATATGTCGGCGAGACATTTTCTACACGGACAAAATACAGACTAAATAAAATATTTGCCATAATTTTCCGCAGACGTATTTTTGTCTTTGCTTCTTGGGGAAATCCATGCTGATAATACAACGAAGGAGTGTTATCTAATGAGGTCAGAACCGTCAGGTGGTCGGGTCCGACACCGCACCTCGAAGTAGATTTAGTGGGGGTGTCGATTTTACAAGTAATGTAGGCAGCGTACACGGCATGGGCTGTCTGTCTTTAATCCTATAAACAGTGTTAAGGCTTGGTTTTTGAATACCCTTATTTATTTATTTATTTATTTGTTTATTGGTGTTTAAGGTCACATACTTATGCACAATGGCTAATCGTGGTCGTGACAGTTTTATAGGTGGAGGAAGTACACGGAGAGAACCACCAAGCATCGACGAGCAACTGTCAGCTCCTCAACATTCTAACTCTGTTCAAGATTCGCTCAAGCAGGGTTACAGAGGGTGAAGACATATGTACCATCGACGTGCAGTATGCCTTAGTACACGGCGACATCGTGCCCCCATGTCGGCAACCGGGCTAAAGTGCCTTGCCCAAGGACACAACGTGAGTCGTCCCGGACGGGGATCGAACTCGGGACCTCTAGCATAGACACGCTCCCTTGAATACCCTTAACACTATCATACATTATCCCTTATGAATTATGAGTCTGATAAAAGAGGTTATGTTTACCTATTACATACCCATTTGCTGTCCGAAAACAGTCGATTTTATCAAAATTTTGACGTTTAGCAGCCTGTAGCGGGATTAACAAACGACTAGCGGAATATTCTATCTATGCAATTTGTAAGACCTGCCAATGTCCAATTGTTCTTGAAAATTGCCAACAAGCAGTTAGCGAAATCCACAGAAAATGTAAATTTTAAGCTTTTAAGGGGTATCTCTCCTTATCCAGTCTAAAATAGGTTAAGTTTCATTCTTTTAAATACCCTTACTACTTACAAAACTGATCCTCTGTGAATTCTACGCGCAGTAAAAGAAGTTATATTTCTCTGTTACATATCCATTGGGTGCTCTTGGTGTCTGAAAACAATCCATTTTATCAACATTTTGATGTTTAGCAGCTCGTGGAGAGTTAACGAATGCTCAACGGAATATTTTGTCCATGTAACTTGTAATGTCACATGAAGACCCGTAAATGGCCATTTTTCTTGAAAACTACAAGATGTTTTTAAAGAAATCCAGGGAAAGCATGAAATTTTAAGTCTTTGATGGGTACCGCTGTTTAACCAGCCCAAAACGGGTTAAGACCAGCCCTAAAAGGCTTAATTATTTGGTCTGGTGAATTCCACTTCCAAAGAAGGAGGTTATGTTTATCTCGCAGGTACACATTGCGTGCAATGGGTGCCCAAGGACAGTCCATTTTCTCAAAATTTCTATGCTTTGCAGCCTCTGGAGAGTTAACTAACGCTTACCGGAATATTTTGTCTATGTAACTTGTAATGTCACTCCAAGACCTTCAAATGGTCAATTTTTCTTGAATACTTACTACATTTTTTGGAGAAATCCACAGAAAACTGGAATTTTAAGCTTTTAAGGGGTACATCTTAACCAGGCGAAAATGGGTTAAGACCTCGATTTTTGAATACCCTTACTACTTACTAAATTTTTCTCTGTCAGTTTTGCATCCGGTAAAAGAAGTTATGTATCTCTGTGGCATTCCCATTTGTTGTTGTTGGCGTCCAAAAACAGACTATTTTTTCAAAATGTTGACATTTAGCAGCCCATGGAGGGTTAACAAATGCTTACTGGAATATTTTATCCATGCAACCGGTAATGTGACTCCAAGACCTATCAATGGCCATTTTCTGTTGAAAACTTACAAGATGTTTGTAACGAAATCCACGGAAAACATGATTTTTTTTTAGCTTTTGATGGGTATCGCTAATAACCACCCCAAAAGGGGTTAACGCTTGGGTTTTTGAATACCCTTATTACTTACAAAAATGGTCCTTAGTGAATTCCACTTCCAACAAAGGAGATTATGTGTAACTCTCGGACATACATTGCGTGCTGTGTGTGTCCGAAAACAGCCCATTTCAACAAAATTATGATGCTTGGCATTCTGTAGAGGGTTAATAAACGCTCAGCGGAATATTTTGTCCATGCCACTTGTAATGTCACACAAAGACCTGCAAGTAGTCAATTTTTCTTGAAAACCTATGGAATGTATTTAGAGAAATCCACAGAAAATGGGAATTTTTAGATTTTAAGGGGTCTCTCTCTTTAGCCTGCCCAAAATGGGTTAAGACTTCGTTTTTTGAATATCCTTACTACTTACAAAAATGTTTCCCTATAGATTGTGCGCTCGATAAAAGAAATCACTTTTCTTTGTGGCGTAACCGTTGGGTGCCGTTGGCGTCCAAATACAGCCCATTTTATCACAATTTTGACTTTTAGCAGCCCGTGGAGGGTTAACAAACGCTCACCGGAGTATTTTGTCCATGCAACTTCTATTGTCTCATCAAGGCCTGGGAGTGACAATTTTTTCATGAAAATCTACAAGACACGTTTAGAGAAATCCACGGAAAACCTAAATTTTTGAGCTTTTTGGGGGTATTGCTGTTTAACCAGCCCAAAACGGGTTAATGCTTGGTTTTTTGAACACCATTATTACTTACAAAAATGATTTCCGGTGAATTCCACTTCAAATAAAGGAAGTTATGTTTATCTCTCGTGTATCGTTTGGGTGCTCTGGGGGCCTGAATCCGGCCCATTTCATCAAAATTTCGATGTTTGGCAGCCTGTGGAGGGTTACCATATGCATCGCCTGATATGTCATGTGTATCAAAGGTCGTGGCACAGACAGGTCTATCAATGATGAAGGTTTAAAAAAAATCTACAAGACGTGTTTCGAGAAAGTGCCGATAAACCCCAATTTTGACAGTTTTTTGCCAATTCTGACGAAATAAGGGTTAAATCCAAAATTCCGCTTAAGTTCATTTTTAGATTTTGTGCGCCTCTATGCGTGTGCAAAATTTTGTGAAAATCGGTCCGAAAATGGCTTCGGAATCGTGCGGACAAAATGTGTGGAAAAAAAAAACCCAAAAGGGGTATATCTCCTTAACTAGCCAAAATTGGGTTAAGACCTTGATTTTTGAATACACTTACTACTTACAAAAATGTTTCCCTGGCAGCTTTGCGTCCGGTAAAAGAAGTTATTTTTCTCTGTTGCCTTCTCATTTGATGTTGTTGGTGTCAAAAAATGGACTATTTTTTCAGAATTTTGACTTTTAGCAGTTCATAAAGGGTTAACCAATGCTTACCAGAATAATTTATCCATTCAAGTGGTAATGTGACACCAAGACCTATCAATGGCCATTTTTTGTTGAAAACCCTACCAGATGTTTGTAAAGAAATCCAGGGAAAACATAAATTTTTAAGCCTTTGATGGGTATCACTATTAACAACAACAAAAGGGGTTAACGCTTGGTTTTTGAATACCCTTATTACTTACAAAAATGGTCCTTGGTGAATTCCACTTCCGACAAAGGAGATTAAGTTTATTTCTCAGGTACACGTCGGGAGCTGTGGGTGTCCGAAAACAGCCCATTTCAACAAAATTACGATGTTTGATAGCCTGCAGAGGGTTAATAAACGCTCACTGGAATATTTTGTCCATGCAGCTTGTAATGTCACACTAAGACCTGCGAGTAGTCATTTTTTCTTGAAAACCTACAGGATATTTTTAGCTAAATCCACAGAAAATGGGAATTTTAAGATTTTAAGGGGTCTCTCTCTTTAGCTTTGCCAAAATGGGTTAAGACTTCGACTTTTGAATACCCTTACTACTTACAAAAATGTTTCCATATAGATTGTGCGCTCGATAAAAGAAAGCACTTTTCTTTGTGGCGTACCCGTTGGGTGCTTTTGGCGTCCAAATACAGCCCATTTTATCACAATTTTGACTTTTAGCAGCCTGTGGAGGGTTAACAAATGCTCACCGCAGTATTTTGACCACGCAGCATCTATTGTCACATCAAGGCCTGGGAGTGACAATTTTTTCTTGAAAATCTACAAGACTCATTTAGAGAAATCCACGGAAAACCTGAATTTTTTAGCTTTATGGCGGTATTGCTGTTTAACCAGCACAAAACGGGTTAACGCTTGCTTTTTTGAACACCCTTATTACTTACAAAAATGATCTCCGGTGAATTCCACTTCCAATAAAGGAAGTTATGTTTATCTCTCGTGTATCGTTTGGGTGTTCTGGGGGCCTGAATCCGGCCCATTTCATCAAAATTTCGATGTTTGGCAGCCTGTGGAGGGTTACCATATGCAACGCCAAATATGTCGTGTGTATCAAAGGTTGTGTCATAGGTAGGTCTAGTAATGATGGATGTTTAAAAAAAATCATAAAGACGTGTTTCGAGAAAGTGCCGATAAACCCCAATTTTGGCAGTTTTTTGCCAATTCTGGCGAAATAAGGATTAAATCGAAAATTCCGCTTTGGTACATTTTTAGATTTTTTGCCCCTCTATGCGTGTGCAAAATTTCGTGAAAATCGGTTCGAAAATGGCTTCTGAATCGTACGGACAAAATGTGTGGAAAAAAAAACAAAAAAAAAAATAAAAAAAAATAAAAAATAATAATCCGTAGAAAAACAGTAGTCTTTTCCAGAGGGAAAAGCCTAAAAAGCCTAAAAAAAAAAAAAAAAAAAATAATAATCCGTAGAAAAACAATAGTCTTTTCCAGAGGGAAAAGCCTAAAAAAAAAAAAAAAAATAATAATCCGTACAAAAACAATAGTCTTTTCCAGAGTGAAAAGCCTAAAAAAAAAATAAAAAAAAAAAATAATAATCCGTAGAAAAACAATAGTCTTTTCCAGAGGGAAAAGCCTAACTAGACTTTATGATTCTGGAGAATCATTGCTTTTCCCGATTAGATTCCATGATTTTTCTTGACCCCACAGTGTCTGATGAATTGTTTTTTACTGTCTCACTACAGTTCCTTCATTGATGTTATGAGAAAGGTGAGTATAGTAGTCTCAAATGACTCGGTTTGGGGTTTATAAAAAAATGTTTAGGTAAAACCCATCATTAATGGTAGAATGGGTTAATATCAATATCAATGTTTCCCTATCAGTTTTGCGTCCGGTAAAATAAGTTATGTTTCTCTGTGGCATTTCCATTTGATGTTGTTGGTGTCCAAAAACAGACTATTTTCTCAATTTTTTTTACATTTAGCAGCCCATGAAGGGTTAACAAATGCCTACCAGAATAACTGATCCATGCAACTGGTCATATGACACCAAGACCTATCAACGGCCATTTTCTCTTGAAAACCCCACAAAATGTTTGTAGAAATCCAGGGAAAACGATTTTTTAAGCTTTTGATGGGTATCCCTGTTAACCTCCCCAACAGGAGTTAACGCTTGTCTTTTTGAATACCTTTATTACTTACAAAAATGGTCCTCTGTGAATTCCACTTCAAACAAAGGAGATTATGTTTATCTCTCATGTATACATTAGGTGCTGTGCGTGTCTGAAAACAGTCCCATGTTAACAACATTACGATGCTTGGCAGCTTGTAGATGGTTAAAAAACGCTCACCGGAGTATTTTGTCCATGCAACTTGTAATGTCACATAAAGACCTGCAAATAGTCAATTTGTCTTGAAACCCTACAAATTACCGTTAGGGAAATTCACAGAAAATGGGAATTTAAAGCTTTCAAGGGATATCTCTCTTTAGCCTGCCCAAAATGGGTTAAGACGTCGACTTTTGAATACCCTTACTACTTACAAAAATGTTTCTGTATAAATTGTATGCGCGATAAAAGAAGGCACTTTTCTCTGTGGTATACCCTTTGGGTGCTGTTCGTGTGCAAAAACAGCCCATTTTATCGCAATTTTGACCTTTAGCAGCCCGGGGAGGGTTAACTAATGCTGACCGGAATATTTTGTTCATGCGACTTGTAATGTCACACCAAGACCTGCAAATAGCCGATTTTTTTTTGGAAAGCCTACAAGATGTTGTTAGAGAAATCCACAGAAAACGGGGATTTTAAGATTTTAATGGGTATCTCTCTTTAACCAGCCCAAAATGGGTTAAGACGTCGAATTTTGAATACCCTTACCACTTTCAAAAATATTTTCCGATCAATTTTGCGTCCGATAAATGAAGGCCACTTTCTCTGTGGTATAACGTTTGGGTACTGTTGGTGTCCAGAAACAGCCCATTTTATCACAATTTTTACGTTTAGCAGCTCGGGGAGGTTTAACTAATGCTGACCGGAATATTTTGTCAATGCAACTTGTAATGTCACACCAAGACCTGGGAGTGACAAATATTTCCTGAAAATCTACAATACTCATCTAGAGAAATCCACGGAAAACATGAAGTTTTGAGCTTTTTGGGGGTATTGCTGTTTAACCAGCCCAAAACGGGTTAACGCTTGGTTTTGTGAACACCCTTATTACTTACAAAAATGATCCTCGGTGAATTCCACTTCCAATAAAAACAGTTATGTGTATCTATCTTGTTTCGTTTGGGTGCTGTGGGGGCCCGAAAAAAGCCCATTTTAACAAAATTTCGATGTTTGGCAGTCTGGGGAGGGTTACTATATGCATCGCCTGATATGTCGTGTGTATCAAAGGTCGTATTACAGGCAGGTCTAGCAATGATGAATGTTTAAAAAAAATCTACAAGAAGTGTTTCGAGAAAGTGCCGACAAACCACAATTTTGACAGTTTTTTGCCAATTCTGACGAAATAAGGGTTAAATCGAAAAATCCGCTTCGGTACATTTTTAGATTTTGTGCCCCTCTATATGTGTGCAAAATTTTGTGAAAATCGGTTCGAAAATGGCTTCTGAATCATACGGACAAAATGTGTGGAAAAAAAAAAAAAATAATAATCTGTAGAAAAACAATAGTCTTTTCCAGAGGGAAAAGCCTAAAAAAAAAAAAAAAAAAAAAAAAAATAACTAGACTTTATGATTCTGGAGAATCATGGCTTTTCCCGATGAGATTCCATGATTTGTCATGACCCCACGGTGTATGATGAATTGCTTTTGACTGTCTCACTAAAGTTCCTTCATTGATGTCATGAAAAAGGTGAGTATAGAAGTCTCAAATGACTCAGTTTGATAAAAAAAAAATTGTTTAAGTAAAAACCATCATTAACGGTGGAGAGGGGTAATATCAATATCGTCGTCCAACAAGTTAATGACCGACAAAGTTATGTTTGTTTGACACATACCCGCTGAGTGCTGTATCTATTTGAAAATGGCCCTTTTTATCTCAAATGTATCCAAAATACTGATGTCTGACAGCTTGTTAATGGTTAAAAAGTGCTAACAGGAATATTTATTCATGCAACTTGTAATTTCACACCAAAAACTGTGAATGCCATTTTTACTTAAAAATCTACGAGATGTTTTCAGAGAAATCCAGGGAGAACATGGATTTTAAGCTGTTCATGGGTATAATTGTTTATCCAGCCCAAAACGGGTTAAGGGTTGTTTTTCAATACGCTTATTACTTATAAAAATAATTCTCAGTGAATTCTACTTCCACTTATGTTGATTTCTCCTCTTAACTTTGGGTGCTGCGGGTATGCAAACACAGCCCACTTTTTCAACATTTTGATGTTTGAGAACCAGCATAGGGTTAACAAATGCTTACTGAAATATTTGGTACATGCAACTTGTAATTCACGCTAAGATATGAGAATGGCCAATTTTTCTTGAAAATCTATGGGATGTTTTTAGAGAAATCCTCGGATAACATGAATTTTTAACCTTTTGAGGGGTATCACCCTGTAACCACCTCTAAACGGGTTAATGCTTGGTTTTATGCATACCTTCATTACTTACAAAAATGATCCTCGGTGAATCCCACTTCCAATGAAGGTGGTTATGTTCATCTCGCAGGTACACATTGGGTGTAATGGGTGGCCAAGTACAGCCCATTTTCTCAAAATTTGCTGACTCTGGAGGGTTAACAAACGCTTACCGGAATCTTTTGTTCATGCAACTTGTAATGTCACTCCAAGACCTGCAAATGGTCAATTTCTCTTGAATACTTACTAGAGTTTTTTGAGAAATCCACAGAAAATGAGAATTTTAAGGTTTTAAGGGGTACATCTCCTTAACCGGGCGAAAATGGGTTAAGACCTCAATTTTTGAATACCCTTACAACTTACTAAAAAATTTCGCTATCAGTTTTGCGTCCGGTAAAAGAAGTTATGTTTCTCTGCAGCATTCCCATCCCATTTGATGTTGTTGGTGTCCAAAAACAGACTATTTTTTTCGAAATTTTGACATTTAGCAGCCCATGGAGGGTTAACAAATGCTTATCTGAATATTTTATCCATGCAACTGGTAATGTGACTCTAAGACCTATCAATGGCCATTTTCTATTGAAACCCTACGATCCGCTTGTAAAGAAATTCAGGGAAAACATGATTTTTTAAGCTTTTGATGCGTATTGCTATTAACCATCCCAAAAGGGGTTAATGCTTGGTTTTTTGAATACCTTTATTACTAACAAATTTGGTCCTCGGTGAATTCCACTTCCAACAAAGTAGATTACGTTTATCTCTCGGGTATGCATTGGGTGCTGTGCGCATCTGAAAACAGCCTATTTCAACAAAATTACGATGCTTAGCAGCCTGTAGAGGGTTAATAAATGATCACCGGAATATTTTGTCCATGCAACTTGTAATTCACACAAAGACTTGCGAATAGTCAATTTTTCCTGAAAACCTACAAGTTGCTTTTAGAGAAATCCACAGAAAATGAGAATTTTAAGCTTTTAGGGGGTATCTCTCTTTAACCAGTCCAAAATGGGTTAAGACTTCGACTTTTGAATACCCTTATGAAAAATGTTTCCCCATCAATTTTGCGTCCGATAAAAGAAGGAACCTTTCTCGGTGGTACACCAAGTGGGTGCTGTTGGTGTCCAAAAACAGCCCATTTTATCACAATTTTGACTTTTAGCAGCCCGTGGAGGGTTAACAAATGCTCACCGTAGTTTTTTGTCCATGCAACTTCTATTGTCACACCAAGGCCTGGGAGTGACAAATTTTTCTTGAAAATCTACAAGACTCGTTTAGAGAAATCCACAGAAAATACAAATTTTTGAGATTTATCGGGGTATTGCTGTTTAACCAGCCCAAAACGGGTTAACGCTTGGTTTTTTTAACACCCTTATTACTGACAAAAATGATCCTCTGTGAATTCCACTCCCTGTAAAGGAAGTTATATTTATCTCTCGTGTATTGTTTGGGTGTAGTGGGGGCCTGAATCCGGCCTATTTCATCAAAATTTCGATGTTTGGCAGCCTGTGGAGGGTTACCATATGCATCGCCTGATATGTCATGTGTACGAAAGGGTGTGTCACAGACAGGTCTAGCAATGACGAATGCATAAAAAAAATCTACAAGACATGTTTTGAGAAAGTGCCGATAAACCCCAATTTTGGCAGTTTTTTGCCAATTCTGACGAAATAAGGGTTAAATCGAAAATTCTGCTTCGGTACATTTTTAGATTTTGTGCCCCTCTATGCGTGTGCAAAATTTCGTGAAAATCAGTTTGAAAATGGCTTCTGAATCGTACGGACAAAATGTGTGGAAAAGAAAAAAAACAAAAAACAAACCCAAACTAGACTTTATGATTCTGGAGAATCATGGCTTTTCCCGATGAGATTCCATGTTTCTGCATGACCCCACAGTGTCTGATGAATTGTTTTTAACTGTCTCACTGAAGTTCCTTCATTGATGTTATGAGAAATGTGAATATAGTAGTCGCAAATGACTTGGCTCGATCCTAATTAACACCATAATTATGGAAACACTGGAATTACCAGCGCGACTGAAGAGAACAATAGCAGCTCTGGGCATCTCTTGCCCTGTCACCTGGACTGTCCGGGAGACAGGCAAGAGAGTCCATCTGAACTTGGAGTTCGTCATTGAAGAGCACAACACCGCCACACCTTCTTCGGGGAGAGGTAGCACCTTTTGTGAGAGGAACCCCTCTCGCACTGGTCCTCACCCGAAGAAGCGTGGACCTGGCCCTGAAAAGAAGAAGAGCAAGAAGAAGAAGAGTCTGTCCACCAAGCGCCGGGATTCCAGGCGCCTGGAGGCCTTCCGGAATAGGAAGAAAGAGGTGAGCGAGAGGATGGAGGTCCTGGAGGCAGCTGCCAGTTCCCGTCCTAGTCCCACTAGTACACCCAACCAACTGCCAGCTCCTGAGCCGGTACTGTTGGATGAGGAACGTCTGGTGGAGACTGAGGAGGAACCGGAGGTTGCCTTTTCACCACCTTCCACCACTCACTCCTCACTTCCTTCTCTACCGGACAGCCCGGGTGTGTCAATCTCAACAACACAGCCACCTAAGTCTGCAGTCACCGCCGAAGAATTAAGGAGAATAATATAGATGGGAAGGCGAGCAGTTGAGATGGGAAACCGAATCGCCTCCGAAACCCACGAGTTGAGGGAACAATCCAAGGCAGATCTCAAAAAGAAATTAGACGCAATCCATTCACCAAACTCAACACTAAACTCAACATCGTCGACTTCCACATCACAATCTCAACCAACTCCAAAGAAAAAGAGCCGGAAGAAGCCTAGATGGGGTTAAGCCACCTCCCTCCTTCCTTTTCCTCCTCCACCGCGCCTTGACGTCCTACAACAACAACAAACAGCTAACGAGGGTCGAAAGGGGCTTGTCCTCCAAATCGTCCCTGCGCGCCTTCGACGCGTCAAACCATTTCGTTCGTCTCAAATGACTCAGTTGATAAGAAAATTGTTTAGGTAAAAAACATCATTAACGGTGGAGTGGGCTAATATCAATATCGTCGTCCGACAAGTTAATGACCCACAAAAGGAGTTATGTTTGTTTCACACATACCCACTGAGTGCTGTGTCTATTTGAAAATGGTCCATTTTATCTCAAATGCATCCAAAATATTGATGTCTGGCAGCTTGTAGAGGGTTAACAAGTACTAACAGGAATATTTTTCCATGCAACTTGTAATGTCACACTAAGAACTGCAAATGGCCATTTTTTCTTTAAAATCTTTCAAGATGTTTTCAGAGAAATCCCTGCGCATATGCTCTTTTCCAATTCAACGTGACGAAATGCGACATTCATGTCGCTCTTCATGGAAAGTGATGCCACAACTATTCATGAACAAGGAGTGAAAATTTCATGGAAATCTGCCTAGAATTGGTTGAGATATGGTGTTTTGGAGAGAGGAGGTAATTGTTTGAATTTGGTCCTTCCTTTTCAAGCCAGTTCGAAAAAAGACGTCGGGAATGGGCGCAGAATCCTTCAGTGACTCCTCGCTGGAGTAAGTCCACTTAAATGTTACAATTGTGTGTGACTGGTGGAGAGTTGACTGTAAATGGAAGTTGCTTCTTTAAGACAGCCACCAGGGACCCCAACACAACCTTTAAACCTACGAGAATCTCAGAAGTTTAAAGTCAAGAGAAATTGGTGGTGATTGGGTTTCTGGCAGGCAGGAAAAGATTGACGAAGATTTGCATATTGGACATTAAAATAGCACTTCAGACATACACGAACGGTGTTCAGACCGCTGGAGGCAGCGACTTGAAATTTTCAGAACTTGTTCTACGAACCCTGGCCGACATTTTGGAATCTGTTTGGAGTGTCCGGACCGCGTGGAAAACACCACGCATCGATTGGAATGTGAGAGTACTATTCGTCCCGTCTCTATCAGTTTCGAATGGACACCGGCAGTGTTGTAGACGACTGTAGAGCTGCGATTGAGAATAACGTCCCAGGTTTCGGTGCCACATTGCCTAACCAGCCCCAAAAGAGCGGCGGGGGAGGGGTATCCTGACACTATCTTTAAACATTAGATAATCCTCAGAAGTTGAAGTGAAAAGAAATCGGCGGTGAGTAGGTTTTTTGGCGGGTAACGATTAACGAAAATTTGCCAATTAGACATTAAAATTGCACGTCTCACAAACATGAAGCGTGTCTAGATTGCTGAAGGCAGCGACATCTAATTTTCAGAACTTGTTCTACGCACACTGGCCGACATTTTGGCATCTGTTGCGAGTGTCGAGGCCACGTGAAGAACACCACGCATCGCGTGGAAAGTGAGAGTACTATTCGTCCCGACTCTATCAGTTTGGAATGGACTTGAGGACTGTTGTAAACTACTGTAGAGCAGCGATTGAGCATGAAGTCGGAGTTTTTTGTGCCAAATTGCCTAACCGGCTCCAAGGTATGATTTTTCGTCTGTACATCGCCCAGATCGACTGTAGTTTATACCGTTACTATACGTTGAAGTAGCCTTTTGTCATTTTCGCCACTTTCTCCCCAGATTTGAGAGTACCTTCCTTCAACCCCATTTTATAGCAAAATCTAGCCATCCTCCCAACAACGCCCTCTCCCCGTCGGCCCGGGTGCTTCTAAAAATAGAAAGGTCAATGAGTAGGGGCCCGTTAGCAAACAAACGGGTGCACGGCAGGTGTACTTGGTGAAAAAACAGTTGTGTGAACATCCCCAGAAGTGAAAACCTATGCTCAGTGGCTGTAATCAAGATGTTAATTTAGACTCCCATTACGGCCAAGATACTACAGAATGCAAATGGGTGGGTGGCGGGCATCATCACTGGATCTAATGTTGTATTTCATGTTTTCTTTATATTCTATTTATTTTTTTGATCTCTCTCTCTCTCTCTCTCTCTCTCTCTCTCTCTCTCTCAGTTTAATTTGTGTTTGTCTATAATGTTTATAATATTTAGATTTTGCTAGATTATGTTATTTATGGAATACGTTCTGCCATATTGTAAATTATTAGTCATAGTCACCGTACAGGAACGGAGGGGCTTCTAAGTAGTAAGCACTTGTCCTCCAATCCTGATTTGCATTGTCAAATGGCAAATAAAATATGTTTAATCTAATCTAACAGTAGGTGTGTGTGTGTGTGTGGGGGGGGGGGGGGCACGTGTCCTACGTAAACAATCAGCAGGGGGCAGGTGTCCTAGGTAAAATAAACAGCATGGGGGGGGGGGATGTCCCCTCTAATTAATTTTAATAGCAGGCAGTTGTTCATGGGGCAGGTGTCCTATCCCACTGGTACTTGGCCTTGATGGAAATAACATTTCAACAAGAAACAACGGGAAACTTATTTGCAATAAAGCTGCAAATATAAACTTTATTTTAGGACCATTCCATGGACATTTTAAAGCCTACTGCGATATCAGCGTTTCTTTCTCTCGTACTTTCACTACACCGCAGTATTTTACCCGAGTCGAGTTCTGACGTCATGCAAGTTTGACCGACATGCTTTCAATTTTGTTATTGACAACAACATATTTATAATTTCGTGCTTACTGATCCGAATTTTGAAAACGACACACGCAATCGCGAAAGCGTTTTCTGAAAAACACGATTCTGTAAAAGGTTTTAGTGAAATTTGATTATTTTTTTTATTTTCAATTTCAATGGCTCTTGTCGAAATGGTGCTAATCACTGATCGTCCCAAACGAGATCAAAGACACGCCGTAGTTTAATAACAGACAGAGAATCTTCTAAGAATATACATGCGCAATCCTAAAATGCAATAAATCAAGTGTTTTTTCACGTTTTATGAGAGAAATATGTCCAATTGTATCATTGAATCATTTTTAGGTATATGTGGGTGAGAAATTTTCTATACGGACAAAATACAGGCTAAATAAAATATTTGCCATCATTTTCCGCAGACATATTTTTGTCTTTGCTTCTTGGGGAAATTTCTTGCTGCTAAATACAACGAAGGTGTGTTATTTGATGTGGTCAGAACCGTCAGGTGGTCGGGTCCGAAACCGCACCTCGCAGAAGATTTAGTGGGGGGTGTCGATTTTACAAGTAATGTCGGCAGCGTACACAGCATGGGCTGTCTGTCTTTAATCCGACAAAACAGGGTTAAGGCTTGGTTTTTTGAATACCCTTATTTATTTATTTATTTATTTATTTATTTATTGGTGTTTAAGGTCACGTACTTCTGCACAATGGCTAATCGTGACCGTGACAGTTTTAGAGGTGGAGGAAGCCGGAGTACCCGGAGAGAACCACCAAGCATCGACGAGCAACTGTCAGCTCCTCAATATTCTCACTCTGTTCAGGCTCCGCTCAGGCAGGGTTACAGAGGTTGAAGACATGTGTACCATCGACGTGCAGTATGCCTTAGTACACGGGGACATCGTGCCCCCATGTCGGCAACCGGGCCAAAGTGCCTTGCCCAAGGACACAACGTGAGTCGTCCCAGACGGGGATCGAACTCGGGACCTCTAGCATAGAAGTACAACAGTCTACCACTGAGCCACCACGCTCCCTTGAATACCCTTAATACTATCATACATTATCCCTCAGGAATTCTAAGTCTGATAAAAGAGGTCATGTTTATCTATTGCATACCCATTTTGCTGCCCGAAAACAGCCGATTTTATTAAAATTTTGACGTTTAGCAGCCTGTAGAGGGATTAACAAACGACTAGCGGAATATTCTATCTATGCAATTTGTAAGACCTGCCAATGTCAAATTGTTCTTGAAAATCCCCAACAAGCAGTTAGCGAAATCCACGGAAAATGTAAATTTTAGGCGTTTAAGGGGCATCTCTCCTTATCCAGTTCAAAATGGGTTAAGTTTCATTCTTTTAGATACCCTTACTACTTACAAACCTTAAACACCAATTAGATTCCATGATTTTTCTTGACCCCCACAGTGTCTGATGAATTGTTTTTAACTGTCTCACTAAAGTTCCTTCATTGATGTTATGAGAAAGGTGAGTAAAGTAGTCTCAAATGATTCGGTTTGGTTTTGATAAAAAAAATGTTTAGGTAAAACCCATCATTAATGGTAGAATGGGTTAATATCAATATCAATGTTTCCCTATCAGTTTTGCGTCCGGTAAAAGAAGTTACGTTTCTCTGTGGCATTTCCGTTTGATGTTCTTGGTGTCCAAAAACAGACTGTTTCCTCAATTTTTTTTACATTTAGCAGCCCATGAAGGGTTAACAAATGCCTACCAGAATAATTGATTCATGCAACTGGTCATATGACACCAAGACCTATCAACGGCCATTTTCTCTTGAAAACCCCCCAAAATGTTTGTAAAGAAATCCAGGGAAAACGATTTTTTAAGCTTTTGATGGGTATCCTTGTTAACGTCCCCAACAGGGGTTAGCGCATGGCTTTTTGGATACCTTTATTACTTACAAAAATGGTCCTCTGTGAATTCCACTTCAAACAAAGGAGATTATGTTTATCTCTCATGTATACATTAGGTGATGTGCGTGTCTGAAAACAGTCCCATGTTAACAACATTACGATGCTTGGCAGCTTGTAGATGGTTAAAAAACGCTCACCGGAGTATTTTGTCCATGCAACTTTTAATGTCACATATAGACCTACGAATAGTCAATTTGTCTTGAAACCCTACAAGTTACCGTTAGGGAAATTCACAGAAAATGGGAATTTAAAGCTTTCAAGGGATATCTCTCTTTAGCCTGCCCAAAATGGGTTAAGACGTCGACTTTTGAATACCCTTACTACTTACAAAAATGTTTCCATATAAATTGTATGCGCGATAAAAAAAGGCACTTTTCTTTGTGGTGTACCCTTTGGGTGCTGTTGGTGTGCAAAAACAGCCCATTTTATCGCAATTTTGACCTTCAGCAGCCCGGGGAGGGTTAACTAATGCTGACCGGAATATTTTGTTCATGCGACTTGTAATGTCACACCAAGACCTGCAAATAGCCGATTTTTCTTGAAAACCTACAAGATGTTGTTAGAGAAATCCACAGAAAACGGGTATTTTAAGATTTTAATGGGTATGTCTCTTTAACCATCCCAAAATGGGTTAAGACGTCAAATTTTGAATACCCTTACCACTTTCAAAAATATTTTCCGATCAATTTTGCGTCCGATAAATGAAGGCCCCTTTCTCTGTGGTATATCGTTTGGGTGCTGTTGGTGTCTAAAAACATCCCATTTTATCACAATTTTTACGTTTAGCAGCTCGGGGAGGGTTAACTAATGCTGACCGGAATATTTTATCCATGCAACTTCTATTGTCACATCAAGGCCTGGGGAGTGACAGTTTTTTCTTGAAAATCTACAAGACTCGTTTGGAGAAATCCACGGAAAACCTGCATTTTTTAGCTTTTTGGGGGTATTGCTGTTTAACCAGCCCAAAACGGGTTAACGCTTGGTTTTTTGAACACCCTTATTACTTACAAAAATGATCCTCGGTGAATTCCACTTCCAATAAATGAAGTTATGTTTATCTCTCGTGTATCGTTTGGGTTCTCTGGGGGCCTAAAACCGGCCCATTTCATCAAAATTTCGATGTTTGGCAGCCTGTGGAGGGTTACCATATGCATCGCCAAATATGTCGTGTGTATCAAAGGTTGTGCCATAGGCAGGTCTAGTAATGATGGATGTTTAAAAAAAATCCTAAAGACGTGTTTCGAGAAAGTGCCGTTAACCCCAATTTTGGCAGTTTTTTTCCAATTGTGGCGAAATAAGGGTTAAATCGAAAATTCCGCTTCGGTACATTTTTAGATTTTTTGCCACTCTATGCGTGTGCCAAATTGTGTGAAAATCGGTTCGAAAATGGCTTCTGAATCGTACGGACAAAAATGTGTGGAAAAAAAAAAAAAAGTAGACTTTATGATTCTGGAGAATCATGGCTTTTCCCGATGAGATTCCATGATTCTTCATGACCCCACAGTGTCTGAAGAATTGTTTTTAACTGTCTCACTGAAGTTCCTTCATTGATGTTATGAGAAAGGTGAGTATAGTAGTCTCAAATGACTCAGTTTGATAAGAAAATTGTTTAGGTAAAAACCATCATTAACGGTGGAGTGGGTTAATATCAATATCGTCGTCCGACAAGATAATGACCCACAAAAGGAGTTATGTTTGTTTGACACATACCCACTGAGTGCTGTGTCTATTTGAAAATGGTCCATTTTATCTCAAATGTATCCAAAATATTGATGACTGGCAGCTTGTAGAGGTTTAACAAGTGCTAACAGGAATATTTTTCCATGCAACTTGTAATGTCACTCTAAGAAGTGCAAATGGCCATTTTTTCTTTAAAATCTTCCAAGATGTTTTCAGAGAAATCCCTGCGCATACGCTCTTTTCCAATTCGACGTGACAAAATGCGAAATTCATGTCGCTCTTCATGGAAAGTGATGCCACAACTATTCATGAACAAGGAGTGAAAATTTCATGGAAATCTGCCTAGAATTGGCTGAGATATGGTGTTTTGGAGAGAGGAGGTAATTGTTTGAATTTGGTCCTTCCTTTTCAAGCCAGTTCGAAAAAAGACGTCGGGAATGGGCACAGAATCCTTCAGTGCCTCCTCGCTGGAGTAAGTCCACTTAAATGTTACAATTGTGTGTGACTGGTGGAGAGTTGACTGTAAATGGTGGTTGCTTCTTTAAGACAGCCACCCAGGGATCCCAACACAACCTTTAAACCTACGAGAATCTCAGAAGTTTAAAGTCAAGAGAAATTGGCGGTGATAGGGTTTCTGGCAGGCAGGAAAAGATTGACGAAGATTTGCATATTGGACATTAAAATAGCACTTCTGACATACACGAACGGTGTTCAGACCGCTGGAGGCAGCGACTTGAAATTTTCAGAACTTGTTCTACGAACCCTGTCCGACATTTTGCGATCTGTTTGGAGTGTCCGGACCGCGTGGAAAACACCACGCATCGCTTGGAATGTGAGAGTACTATTCGTCCCGACTCTATCAGTTTAGAATGGACACGGGCAGTGTTGTAGACGACTGTAGAGCAGCGATTGAGCATAACGTCCCAGGTTTCGGTGCCACATTGCCTAACCAGCTCCAAAAGAGCGACGGGGGGGAGGGGTATCCTGACACTATCTTTAAACCTTAGATAATCGTCAGAAGTTGAAGTGAAAAGAAATCGGCGGTGAGAAGGTTTTTTGGCGGGAAACGATTAACGAAAATTTGCCAATTAGACATTAAAATTGCACTTCTCACAAACATGAACCGTGTCTAGACCGCTGAAGGCAGCGACTTCTAATTTTCAGAACTTGTTCTACGCACCCTGGCAGACATTTTGGCATCTGTTGAAGAACACCACGCATCGCGTGGAAAGTGAGAGTACTATTCGTCCCGACTCTATCAGTTTGGAATGGACTTGGGGACTGTTGTAGACTACTGTAGAGCAGCGATTGAGCATAAAGTCGGAGGTTTTTTTGTGCCAAATTGCCTAACCGGCTCCAAGGTATGATTTTTCGTCTGTACATCGCCCAGATCGCCTGTAGTTTATAGCGTTACCATACGCTGAAGTAGCCTTCTTCCATTTTCGCCACTTTCGACCCAGATTTGAGGGTACCTTCCTTCAACCCCATTTTATGGCAAAATCTAGCCATCCTCCCAACAACGCCCTCTCCCCGTCGGCCCGGGTGCTTCTTAAAATAGAAAGGTCAATGGGGAGTGGTCCGTTAGCAAACAAACGGGGGCAGGGCAGGTGTACTTGGTGAAAAAACAGTTGTGTGAACATCCCCAGAAATGAAAACCTATGCTCAGTGGCTGTAATCAAGATGTTAATTTAGACTCCCATTACGGCCAAGATACTACAGAATGCAAATGGGTGGGTGGCGGGCATCATCACTGGATCTAATGTTGTATTTCATGTTTTCTTTTTTTTCTTTATATTCTATTTCTTCTTTTGATCTCTCTCTCTCTCTCTCTCTCTCTCTCTCTCTCTCTCTATCTCTCTCTCTCTCTCTCTCTCTTTCTCTCAGTTTAATTTGTGTTTGTCTATAATGTTTATAATATGTAGATTTTGCTAGATTCTGTTATTTATGGAATACGTTCTGCCATATTGTAAATTTTTAGTCACTGTACAGGAACGGAGGGGCTTCTAAGTGGTAAGCACTTGTCCTCCAATCCTGATTCATTTGCATTGTCAAATGGCAAATAAAATATGTTTCATCTAATCTAACAGTGGGGGGGTTGGGGGGGGGGGGGTTGGGGGGGCATGTGTCCTAGGTAAAAAAATATCAGGGGGGCAGGTGTCCTAGGTAAAATAAACAGCATGGGGGGGGGGGGGGGGTGTCCCCGCTAAATACCCTTATTTATTTATTTATTTATTTATTTATTGGTGTTTAAGGTCACATACTTCTGCACAATGGCTAATCGTGACCATGACAGTTTTAGAGGTGGAGGAAGCTGGAGTAGCCGGTGAGAACCACCAAGCATCGACGAGCAACTGTCAGCTCCTCAACATTCTCTGTTCAGGCTCCGCTCAGGCAGGGTTACAGAGGTTGAAGACATGTGTACCATCGACGTGCAGTATGCATTAGTACACGGGGACATCGTGCCCCCATGTCGGCAACTGGGCCAAAATGCCTTGCCCAAGGACACAACGTGAGTTGTCCCGGACGGGGATCGAAGTCGGGACCTCTAGCATAGAAGTACAACAGTCTACCACTGAGCCACCGCGATCCCTTGAATACCCTTAATACTATCATACATTATCCCTCAGGAATTCTAAGTCTGATAAAAGATTACGAAATCCACGGAAAACATGATTTTTTTTAGCTTTTGATGGGTATCGCTATTAACGACCCCAAAAGGGGTTAACGCTTGGGTTTTTGAATACCCTTATTACTTACAAAAATGGTCCTCAGTGAATTCCACTTCCTGCAAAGGAGATTATGTGTAACTCTCGGACATACATTGCGTGCTGTGTGTGTCCGAAAACAGCCCATTTCAACAAAATTATGATGCTTGGCATTCTGTAGAGGGTTAATAAACGCTCAGCGGAATATTTTGTCCATGCAACTTGTAATGTCACACAAAGACCTGCAAGTAGTCAATTTTTCTTGAAAACCTATGGAATGTATTTATAGAAATCCACAGAAAATGGGAATTTTTAGATTTTAAGGGGTCTCTCTCCTTAACCTGCCCAAAACGGGTTAAGACTTCGTTTTTTGAATACCCTTACTACTTACAAAAATGTTTCTTCTGTATAGATTGTGCGCTCGATAAAAGAAAGCACTTTTCTTTGTGGCGTACCCGTTGGGTGCTGTTGGCGTCCAAATACAGCCCATTTTATCACAATTTTGACTTTTAGCAGCCCGTGGAGGGTTAACAAATGCTCACCGCAGTATTTTGTCTATGCAACTTCTATTGTCACATCAAGGCCTGGGAGTGACAATTTTTTCTTGAAAGTCTACAAGACACGTTTAGAGAAATCCACGGAAAACCTGAATTTTTTAGTTTTATGGGGGTATTTCTGTTTAACCAGCCCAAAACGGGTTAACGCTTGGTTTTTTGAACACACTTATTACTTACAAAAATGATCTCTGGTGAATTCCACTTCCAATAAAGGAAGTTATGTTTATCTCTCGTGTATCGTTTGGGTTCTCTGGGCGCCTAAAACCGGCCCATTTAATCAAAATTTCGATGTTTGGCAGCCTGTGGAGGGTTACCATATGCATCGCCAGATATGTCATGTGTATCAAAGGTAGTGGCACAGACAGGTCTATCAATGATAAAGGTTTAAAAAAAATCTACAAGACGTGTTTCGAGAAAGTGCCGATAAACCCCAATTTTGACAGTTTTTTGCCAATTCTGGCGAAAAAGGGTTAAATCGAAAATTCCGCTTCGGTACATTTTTAGATCTTGTGCCCCTCTATGCGTGTGCAAAATTTCGTGAAAATCGGTCCGAAAATGGCTTCTGAATCGTACGGACAAAATGTGTGGAAAAAAAAAAAAAAAAAAAAACCCAAAAAACCCCCCCCAAAAAAAAAAAAAATAATAATCTGTAGAAAAACAATAGTCTTTTCCAGAGGGAAAAGCCTAAAAAAAAAAACCCCCCAAAAAAAAAAAAAAAAAAAAAAAAAATAATAATCCGTAGAAAAACAATAGTCTTTTCCAGAGGGAAAAGCCTAACTAAACTTTATGATTCTGGAGAATCATGGCTTTTCCCGATGAGATTCCTTGATTTTTCATGCCCACACAGTGTCTGATGAATTGTTTTTAACTGTCTCACTGAAGTTCTTTCATTGATGTTATGAGAAAGGTGGTTATAGTAGTCTCAAATGACTCAGTTTTATAAAAAAATTGTTTAGGTAAAAACCATCATTAATGGTAGAGTGGGTTAATATCAATATCGTCGTCCCACAAGTTAATGACCGACAAAAGGAGTTATGTTTGTTTGACATATACCCTTTGAGTGCTCTGTCTATTTGAAAATGGTCCATTTTATCTCAAATGTATCCAAAATATTGATGTCTGGCAGATTGTAGAGGGTTAACATGTGCTAACAGCCATATTTATTCATGCAACTTGCAATTTCAAACCAAAAAGTGCGAATGGCCATTTTTACTTAAAATCTATAAGATGTTTTCAGAGAAATCCATGCGCATGCGCTCTTTTCGAATTCGACGTGACGAAATGCGAAATTCGTATCGCACTTCATGGAAGGTGATGCCGCAACTATCCATGAACAACGAGTGAAAATTTCATAGAAATCTGCCTAGAATTGGTTGAGATATAGCGTTTTGAAGAGAGGATGTAACTGTTTGAATTTGGTCCTTCCTTTTCAAGCCAGCTCGAAAAAAGACGTCGTGAATGGGCGCAGACTCCTTTAGAGCCCCCCCCCCCCCCCCCACACCCTCTCTCTCTGTAAATGGAAGTTGCTTCTTTAAGACCGCCACCCAGGGATCCCAACACAACCTTTAAACCTAAGAGAATCGTCAGAAGTTTAAAGTGAAAAGAAATTGGCGGTGATTGGGTTTCTGGCAGGCAAGAAAAGATTGACGAAGATTTGCATATTGGACATTAAAATAGCACTTCTGACATACACGAACCGTGTCCAGACCGCTGGAGGCAGCGACTTGAAATTTTCAGAACTTGTTCTACGAACCCTGGCCGACATTTTGGGATCTGTTTGGAGCGTCCGAGCCGCCAGGAAAACACCACGCATCGCTTGGAATGAGAGAGTACTGTTCGTCCCGACTCTATCAGTTCAGAATGGACATGGGCAGTGTTGTAGACGACTGTGGAGCTGCGATTTAGCATAAAGTCCCAGGTTTCGGTGCCTCATTGCCTAAGCGGCTCCATTGTACGATTCTTTGTCTCAATATCGTGCTTACTACTTGTAGTTTATACCGTTGCCGTACGTTAATGTAGCCTCTTGTCATTTTCGAGACTTTCAACCCAGAACCCCGCCAAAGTGAGGAAGTGCCGGGGGGGGGGGGGCTGTAGCGGCGGGGGGGGGGGGGGGGGGGGTACCCTGACACTATCTTTAAACCTTAGATAATCGGAAGAAGTTGCAGTGAAAAGAAATCGGCGGTGAGTAGGTGTTTTGGCGGGAAACGATTAACGAAAATTTGCCAATTTGACATTAAAATTGCACTTCTCACAAATACGAACCGTGTCCAGACCGCCGAAGGCAGCGACTTCTAATTTTCAGAACTTGTTCTACGCACCCTGGCCGACATTTTGGCATCTGTTGCAAGTGTCGAGACTGCGTGGAGAACACCACGCATCGCGTGGAAAGTGAGAGTACTATTCGTCCCGACTCTATCAGTTTGGAATGGAATTGGGCACTATTGTATACTACTGTAGAGCAGCGATTGAGCATAAAATCGGAGTTTTTTTTGTGCCAAATTACCTAACCGGCTCCAAGGTATGATCTTTCGTCTGTACATCGCCCAGATCGTCTGAAGTTTATACCGTTACCATACGTTAAAGTAGCCTTTTGTCATTTTCGCCACTTTCGACCCAGATTTGAGGGTACCTTCCTTCAGCGAAATCTAGCCATGCTCACAACCACGCCCTCTCCCCGTCGGCCCGGGTGCTTCTAAAGATAGAAAGGTCAATGGGGAGGGGCCCGTTAGCAAACAAACGGGGGCAGGTGTAGTTGGTGAAAAACAGTAGGGGGGGGGGCACGTGTCCTAGGTAAAAGAAACAATAGGGGGCAGGTGTCCTAGGTAAAAAAAAACAGCAGAAAGGGAGGGGGGCAGAGTCCCCGCTAATTAATTTTAATAACAGGCAGGTGTTCATAGGGCAGGCCCACTGCTTGGTGTTCCACATTTTCTATGGTACTTGGCCTTGACGGAAACAACACTTCAACAAGAAACAACGGGAAACCTATTTGCAGTAAAGCTGCAAATATAAAATTGATTTTAGGACCATTCCATGGACAGTTTAAAGCCTATTGCGATATCAGCGTTTATTAGTCTCGTCCTTTCACTGCATCACTGCAGTATTTCACCCGAGTCGAGTTCTGACGTCATGCAAGTTTGACGGACATGCTTTCAATTTTGTTATTGACAACAACATATTTATAATTTCGTGATTACTGATCGGAATTTTGAAAACGACACATGCAGTCGCGAAAGAGTTTTCTGAAAAACACGATTCTGCAAAAGGTTTTAGTGAAATTTGATTATTTTTTTTTATTTTCAATTTCGATGGCTCTTGTCGAAAAGGTGTTAATCACTGATCGTCCCAAACGAGATCAAAGACTGACGCTGTATATTAATAACACACAGAGAATCTTCTAAGAATATACACGCGCAATCCTAAAATTAAATAAATCAAGTCTTTTTCAGGTTTTACGAGAGAAATATGTCCAAATGTATTATTGAATCATGATTAAGTATATGTGGGCGATACATTTTCTATACGGACAAAATACAGACTAAACAAAATTCCATGATTTTTTATGATCCTGCAGTGTCTGAAGAATTGTTTGTAATTGTATCATTAAAGTATTTTTATTGATGTCTTGAGAAAAGTGGGTATAATAGTCTCAAATGGCCCAGTGTGATAAAAGAACGTTTTGGCTAAATCATCATTGTTTGTGGAGAGGGTTAATATTAATATCAGCATCTGAGAATAAGCGTCTAAGGCAATTAGCCCATTGTATCTCAACTTTATCTGAAATGTCGATATTTGACGGTTTGTGGAGGGTTAATGAAGGCTTGCGAGAATAATTCTTCTCCAGAGTTTATTTGTTCTTGAAAATCTGTAAGAACCACTTGAAGATATGCACAGAAAATGTGAACTTTAAATTCTTAAGCATGTCATGTATAGTCCCTGTATCAATTATCTCCTATTAGACCACAGTTGTTATGCATGATTATGTCATTTTTTCACACCTTGTAGAGCTCACCTATCACCTGTCTGTAAATAGCAGAAGTGAATTTCTCTCCAATTGTTTTTCCCCGAAGGATAAGTTTTATTTATTACAATGAAGATATCCACACATGCAACGCCAAACGTAAATAGGAAGTGTTGTTTGTACATATGTGTAGATAAAATATACCCTGGGACGGAGAAGGGGGGTATAGCCGTCTTACAAACTAGTATATATCTAGCCCCACTGCCGGGGAAATGTTGGCGCCATGCACCACTGCATTTGATAACCGCCTTACTGATTAGTAAATATACCTGCCCCCCTTCCCATGTTGGGGACCCCCACCTTTTATTGTAGGGTTCCTTAGGCACAACATAGCGTCAGTAAGATGGATATATACTGCCACGTCGCCACCCTGTGGCGGAGGCGGGACAGTGTATAGCCGTTTTACAGACCTGTATATATCTGCACCCACTGTCGGGGAAATGCTATAGTGTCAACACTATTTGATATTATAAGTAACTGATCCCATTGTAGCTAAGGTTATTTACTGCTTTCTTATCATGCAGTGGCGGGGCGCGGTGGCATTGTGGTAGCCGGTTCTCGTCAGATCACCGAAGTTAAGCAATGTTGAGCCTGGTTAATCATTGGATGGGTGGCCGTCTGAGCGATCAATTCGGACTCCATGCTGTGTCCTTGGGCAAGGCACATAACTCTGATTGTCCATATAGGGGCACGATGCCGCCATGTACTAAGGCGTACTGCACGTCGACGGTACGCATGTCTTCAACCAATCTAACCCTGCCTGTGCTGCAGTTCGGAGTTACGATGTTGCGAAGCTGGCAGCTGCTCGACGTTGCTCGGTGAATCTCTCCAGGTACTGTGGCTTCCTCCACCCGTAGAACTGTCACGGTCATGATTAACCACTGTGCATAAGTATATGCCCTTAAACACCAATAAATAAATAATAAATGATATCATGCAGGGCAGTGTGGAATACGAGGTGAGGCGTACCTTTCAATGTGTGTTTGGTTGGATAAAGAGGCAGGGAGGAGGTAGTAACCTTGGTAATTTTGCTTGGATAAATCGACCGCGGGCGTGGAACACCGTGGAATTGACCGATGAAGCGGGACACAGTGAGAGTGGAACTTATGGGCGGTTATTCTTGATAATAAATAAATATACACTTACTTTTGAGTTCATACAAGGTGAGTATAGAAGTCTCAAATGAGAATGGCCAATATTTGTCTTAAAAACCTACGAGAGGCTTTTAGCGAAATCCTCGGAAAATATGAATTTTTAACCTTTTGAGGGGTATCGCTCTGCAACCAGCCCTAAACGGATTATTGCTTGGTTTTGTGAATACCTTCATTACTTACAAAAACGATCCTCAGTGAATTTCACGTCCAATGAGGAAGGTTATGTTTATCACGCAGGTACACATTGGGTGTTATGGGTGCCCCAAAACAGCCCATTTTCTCAAAATGTCTATACTTTGCAGGCTCTGGAGGGTTAATATTTACTTACCAGAATATTTTGTCCATGCAACTTGTAATGTCACTCAAAGACCTGCAAATGCTCAATTTTTCTTGAAAACGTGCTAGATTTTTTGGAGAAATCCACAGAAAACGGGAATTTTAAGCTTTTGAGGAGTATATCTCCTTAACCAGTCGTCAATGGGTTAAGACCTCGATTTTTGAATATCCTTACTACTTACAAAAATGTTTCTCTATCAGTTTTGCGTCCAGTAAAAGAAGTTACGTTTCTCTGTGGCATTTCCATTTGATGTTGTTAGTGTCCAAAAACAGACTATTTATTCAAAATTTTTGACATTTAGCAGCCCATGGAGGGTTAACAAATACCTACCAGAATAATTTATCCATGCAACTGGTAATGTGATACCAAGACCTATCAACGGCCATTTTCTCTTGAAAACCCCACAAAATGTTTGTAGAAATCCAGGGAAAACGATTTTTTAAGCTTTTGATGGGTATCCCTGTTAACCTCCCCAACAGGGGTTAACGCTTGGCTTTTTGAATACCTTTATTACTTACAAAAATGGTCCTCTGTGAATTCCACTTCAAACAAAGGAGATTATGTTTATCTCTCATGTATACATTAGGTGCTGTGCGTGTCTGAAAACAGTCCCATGTTAACAACATTACGATGCTTGGCAGCTTGTAGATGGTTAAAAAACGCTCACCGGAGTATTTTGTCCATACAACTTGTAATGTCATATAAAGACCTACGAATAGTCAATTTGTCTTGAAACCCTACAAGTTACCATTAGGGAAATTCACAGAAAATGGGAATTTAAAGCTTTCAAGGGATATCTCTCTTTAGCACGCCCAAAATGGGTTAAGACGTCGACTTTTGAATACCCTTACTACTTACAAAAATGTTTCCGTATAAATTGTACGCACGATAAAGGAAGGCACTTTTCTTTGGGCTGTACCCTTTGGGTGCTGTTGGTGTGCAAAACAGCCCATTTTAACGCAGTTTTGACCTTCAGCAGCCGGGGAGGGTTAACTAATGCTGACCGGAATATTTTGTTCATGCGACTTGTAATGTCACACCAAGACCTGCAAATAGCCGATTTTTCTTGAAAACCTACAAGATGTTGTTAGAGAAATCCACAGAAAACGGATATTTTAAGATTTTAATGGGTATCTCTCTTTAACCAGCCCAAAATGGGTTAAGACGTCAAATTTCGAATACCCTTACCACTTTTCAAAAATATTTTCCGATCAATTTTGCGTCCGATAAATGAAGGCCCCTTTCTCTGTGGTATATCGTTTGGGTGGTGTTGGTGCCCAAAAACAACCCATTTTATCACAATTTTTACGTTTAGCAGCTCAGGGAGGGTTAACTAATGCTGACCGGAATATTTTATCCATGCAACTTGTAATGTCACACCAAGACCTGAGAGTGACCAATTTTTCTTGAAAATCTACAAGACTCGTTTAGAGAAATCCACGGAAAACATAAAGTTTTGAGCTTTTTTGAGGTATTGCTGTTTAACCAGCCCAAAACGGGTTAACACTTGGTTTTCTGAATACCCTTATTACTTACAAAAATGATCCTCGGTGAATTCCACTTTAAATAAAGGAAGTTATGTTTACCTCTCGGGTATCGTTTGGGTGCTGTGGGGGTCTGAAACCGGCCCATTTCATCAAAATTTCGATGTTTGGCAGCCTGTGGAGAGTTACCATATGCATCGCCTAATATGTCGTGTGTATCAAAGGTTGTGTCATAGGCAGGTCTAGTAATTATGAATATTTAAAAAAAATCGTAAAGACGTGTTTCGAGAAAGTGCCGATAAACCCCAATTTTGGCAGTTTTTTGCCAATTCTGGCGAAATAAGGGTTAAATCGAAAATTCCGCTTCGGTATATTTTTAGATTTTTTGCCACTCTATGTGTGTGCCAAATTGTGTGAAAATCGGTTCGAAAATGGCTTCTGAATCGTACGGACAAACATGTGTGAAAAAAAAAAAAAAAAAAAACCCAAAACCCCCCCCCCCACAAAAAAAAAAAAAAAAAAAAAAAAAAAAATAATAATCCGTAGAAAAACAATAGTCTTTTCCAGAGGGAAAAGCCTAACTAGACTTTATGATTCTGGAGAATCATGGCTTTTCCCGATTAGATTCCATGATTTTTCTTGACCCCACAGTGTCTGATGAATTGTTTTTAACTGTCTCACTACAGTTCCTTCATTGATGTTATGAGAAAGGTGAGTATAGTAGTCTCAAATGACTCGGTTTGGGTTTTATAAAAAAATGTTTAGGTAAAACCCATCATTAATGGTAGAATGGGTTAATATCAATATCAATGTTTCCCTATCAGTTTTGCGTCCGGTAAAAGAAGTTATGTTTCTCTGTGGCATTTCCATTTGATGTTGTTGGTGTCCAAAAACAGACTATTTTCTCAATTTTTTTTACATTTAGCAGCCCATGAAGGGTTAACAAATGCCTACCAGTATAACTGATCCATGCAACTGGTCATATGACACCAAGACCTATCAACGGCCATTTTCTCTTGAAAACCCCACAAAATGTTTGTAGAAATCCAGGGAAAACGATTTTTTAAGCTTTTGATGGGTATCCCTGTTAACCTCCCCAACAGGGGTTAACGCTTGGCTTTTTGAATACCTTTATTACTTACAAAAATGGTCCTCTGTGAATTCCACTTCAAACAAAGGAGATTATGTTTATCTCTCATGTATACATTAGGTGCTGTGCGTGTCTGAAAACAGTCCCATATTAACAACATTACGATGCTTGGCAGCTTGTAGATGGTTAAAAAATGCTCGCCGGAGTATTTTGTCCATGCAACTTGGTATGTCACATAAAGACCTACGAATAGTCAATTTGTCTTGAAACCCTACAAGTTACCGTTAGGAAAATTCACAGAAAATGGGAATTTAAAGCTTTCAAGGGATATCTCTCTTTAGCCTGCCCAAAATGGGTTAAGACGTCGACTTTTGAATACCCTTACTACTTACAAAAATGTTTCTGTATAAATTGTATGCGCGATAAAAGAAGGCACTTTTCTTTGTGGTATACCCTTTGGGTGCTGTTGGTGTGCAAAAACAGCCCATTTTATCGCAATTTTGACCTTCAGCAGCCCGGGGAGGTTTAACTAATGCTGACCGGAATATTTTGTTCATGTGACTTGTAATGTCACACCAAGACCTGCATATAGCCGATTTTTCTTGAAAACCTACAAGATGTTGTTAGAGAAATCCACAGAAGACGGGGATTTTAAGATTTTAATGGGTATCTCTCTTTAACCAGCCCAAAATGGGTTAAGACGTCGAATTTTGAATACCCTTACCACTTTCAAAAATATTTTCCGATCAATTTTGCGTCCGATAAATGAAGGCCACTTTCTCTGCGGTATACCGTTTGGGTGCTGTTGGTGTCCAAAAACAGCCCATTTTATGACAATTTTTACGTTTAGCAGCTCGGGGAGGGTTAACTAATGCTGACCGGAATATTTTGTCAATGCAACTTGTAATGTCACACCAAGACCTGGGAGTGACAAATATTTCCTGAAAATCTACAAGACTCATCTAGAGAAATCCACGGAAAACATGAAGTTTTGAGCTTTTTGGGGGTATTGCTGTTTAACCAGCCCAAAACGGGTTAACGCTTGGTTTTGTGAACACCCTTATTACTTTCAAAAATGATCCTCGGTGAATTCCACTTCCAATAAAAACAGTTATGTGTATCTATCTTGTTTCCTTTGGGTGCTGTGGGGGCCCGAAAACAGCCCATTTCAACAAAATTTCGATGTTTGGCAGTCTGGGGAGGGTTACTATATGCATCGCCTGATATGTCGTGTGTATCAAAGGTCGTATTACAGGCAGGTCTAGCAATGATGAATGTTTAAAAAAAATCTACAAGAAGTGTTTCGAGAAAGTGCCGACAAACCCCAATTTTGACAGTTTTTTGCCAATTCTGACGAAATAAGGGTTAAATCGAAAAATCCGCTTTGGTACCTTTTTAGATTTTGTGCCCCTCAATGTGTGTGCAAAATGTTGTGAAAATCGGTTCGAAAATGGCTTCTGAATCGTACGGACAAAATGTGTGGAAAAAAAAAAAAAAATAATAATCCGTAGAAAAACAATAGTCTTTTCCAGAGGGAAAAGCCTAAAAAAAAAAAAAAAAAAAAAAAAAAAATAACTAGACTTTATGATTCTGGAGAATCATGGCTTTTCCCGATGAGATTCCATGATTTGTCATGACCCCACGTTGTATGATGAGTTGCTTTTGACTGTCTCACTAAAGTTCCTTCATTGATGTCATGAAAAAGGTGAGTATAGAAGTCTCAAATGACTCAGTGTGATAAAAAAAAAAAATGTTTAGGTAAAAACCATCATTAACGGTGGAGAGGGGTAATATCAATATCGTCGTCCAACAAGTTAATGACCGACAAAGTTATGTTTGTTTGACACATACCCGCTGAGTGCTGTATCTATTTGAAAATGGCCCTTTTTATCTCAAATGTATCCAAAATATTGATGTCTGACAGCTTGTTAATGGTTAACAAGTGCTAACAGGAATATTTATTCATGCAACTTGTAATTTCACACCAAAAACTGTGAATGCCATTTTTACTTAAAAATCTACGAGATGTTTTCAGAGAAATCCAGGGAGAACATGGATTATAAGCTGTTGATGGGTATAATTGTTTATCCAGCCCAAAACGGGTTAAGGGTTGTTTTTCAATACGCTTATTACTTATAAAAATAATTCTCAGTGAATTCTACTTCCACTTATGTTGATTTCTCCTCTTAACTTTGGGTGCTGCAGGTATGCAAACACAGCCCACTTTTTCAACATTTTGATGTTTGAGAACCAGCATAGGGTTAACAAATGCTTACTGAAATATTTGGTACATGCAACTTGTAATTCACGCTAAGATCTGAGAATGGCCAATGTTTCTTGAAAATCTATGGGATGTTTTTAGAGAAATTCTCGGATAACATGAATTTTTAACCTTTTGAGGGGTATCACCCTGTAACCACCTCTAAACGGGTTAATGCTTGGTTTTATGCATACCTTCATTACTTACAAAAATGATCCTCGGTGAATCCCACTTCCAATGAAGGTGGTTATGTTCATCTCGCAGGTACACATTGGGTGTAATGGGTGGCCAAGTACAGCCCATTTTCTCAAAATTTGCTGACTCTGGAGGGTTAACAAACGCTTAGCGGAATCTTTTGTTCATGCAACTTGTAATGTCACTCCAAGACCTGCAAATGGTCAATTTCTCTTGAATACTTACTAGATTTTTTTGAGAAATCCACAGAAAATGGGAAGTTTAAGGTTTTAAGGGATACATCTCCTTAACTGGGCGAAAATGGGTTAAGACCTCAATTTTTGAATACCCTTACAACTTACTAAAAAATTTCGCTATCAGTTTTGCGTCCGGTAAAAGAAGTTATGTTTCTCTGCAGCATTCCCATTTGATGTTGTTGGTGTCCAAAAACAGACTATTTTTTTCGAAATTTTGACATTTAGCAGCCCACGGAGGGTTAACAAATGCTTATCTGAATATTTTATCCATGCAACTGGTAATGTGACTCTAAGACCTATCAATGGCCATTTTCTATTGAAACCCTACGAGATGCTTGTAAAGAAATTCAGGGAAAACATGATTTTTTAAGCTTTTGATGCGTATTGCTATTAACCATCCCAAAAGGGGTTAATGCTTGGTTTTTTGAATACCTTTATTACTAACCAATTTGGTCCTCGGTGAATTCCACTTCCAACAAAGTAGATTACATTTATCTCTCGGGTATGCATTGGGTGCTGTGCGCATCTGAAAACAGCCTATTTCAACAAAATCACGATGCTTAGCAGCCTGTAGAGGGTTAATAAATGATCACCGGAATATTTTGTCCATGCAACTTGTAATGTCACACAAAGACTTGCGAATAGTCAATTTTTCCTGAAAACCTATGAGAAAGGTGAGTATAGTAGTCTCAAATGACTCGGTTTGGGTTTGATAAAAAAATGTTTAGGTAAAACCCATCATTAATGGTAGAATGGGTTAATATCAATATCAAAGTTTCCCTATCAGTTTTGCGTCCGGTAAAAGAAGTTACGTTTCTCTGTGGCATTTCCATTTGATGTTGTTGGTGTCCAAAAACAGACTATTTTCTCTATTTTTTTTTACATTTAGCAGCCCATGAAGGGTTAACAAATGCCTACCAGAATAACTGATCCATGCAACTGGTCATATGACACCAAGACCTATCAACGGCCATTTTCTCTTGAAAACCCCACAAAATGTTTGTAAAAATCCAGGGAAAACGATTTTTTAAGCTTTTGATGGGTATCCCTGTTAACCTCCCCAACAGGGGTTAGCGCTTGGCTTTTTGAATACCTTTATTACTTACAAAAATGGTCCTCTGTGAATTCCACTTCAAACAAAGGAGATTATGTTTATCATTAGGTGCTGTGTGTGTCTGAAAACAGTCCCATGTTAACAACATTACGATGCTTGGCAGCTTGTAGATGGTTAAAAAACGCTCACCGGAGTATTTTGTCCATGCAACTTGGTATGTCACATAAAGACCTACGAATAGTCAATTTGTCTTGAAACCCTACAAGTTACTGTTAGGGAAATTCACAGAAAATGGGAATTTAAAGCTTTCAAGGGATATCTCTCTTTAGCCTGCCCAAAATGGGTTAAGACGTCGACTTTTGAATACCCTTACTACTTACAAAAATGTTTTTGAATAAATTGTATGCGCGATAAAAGAAGGCACTTTTCTTTGTGGTATACCCTTTGGGTGCTGTTGTTGTGCAAAAACAGCCCATTTTCTCGCAATTTTGACCTTCAGCAGCCCGGGGAGGGTTAACTAATGCTGACCGGAATATTTTGTTCATGCGACTTGTAATGTCACACCAAGACCTGCAAATAGCCGATTTTTCTTGAAAACCTACAAGATGTTGTTAGAGAAATCCACAGAAAACGGGGATTTTAAGATTTTAATGGGTATCTCTCTTTAACCAGCCCAAAATGGGTTAAGACGTCAAATTTTGAATACCCTTACCACTTTCAAAAATATTTTCCGATCAATTTTGCGTCCGATAAATGAAGGCCCCTTTCTCTGTGGTATATCGTTTGGGTGCTCTTGGTGTCTAAAAACAGCCCATTTTATCACAATTTTTACGTATAGCAGCTCGGGGAGGGTTAACTAATGCTGACCGGAATATTTTATCCATGCAACTTGTAATGTCACACCAAGACCTGAGAGTGACCAATTTTTCTTGAAAATCTACAAGACTCGTTTAGAGAAATCCACGGAAAACATGAAGTTTTGAGCTTTTTTGGGGTATTGCTGTTTAACCAGCCCAATACGGGTTAACACTTGATTTTCTGAACACCCTTATTACTTACAAAAATGATCCTCGGTGAATTCCACTTCCAATAAAGGAAGTTATGTTTACCTCTTGGGTATCGTTTGGGTGCTGTGGGGGTCTGAAACCGGCCCATTTCATCAAAATTTCGATGTTTGGCTGCCTGTGGAGGGTTACCATATGCATCGCCTAATATGTCGTTTGTATCAAAGGTTGTGTCATAGGCAGGTCTAGTAATGATGAATATTTGAAAAAAATCCTAAAGACGTGTTTCGAGAAAGTGCCGATAAACCCCAATTTTGGCAGTTTTTTGCCAATTCTGGCGAAATAAGGGTTAAATCGAAAATTCCGCTTTGGTACATTTTTAGATTTTTTGTCGCTCTATGAGTGTGCCAAACTGTGTGAAAATCGGTTCGAAAATGGCTTCTGAATCGTACGGACAAAAATGTGTGGAAAAAAAAAAAACAAAAAAAAAACTAGACTTTATGATTCTGGAGAATCATTGCTTTTCCCGATTAGATTCCATGATTTTTCTTGACCCCACAGTGTCTGATGAATTGTTTTTAACTGACTCACCAAGGTTCCTTCATTAATGTTATGAGAAAGGTGAGTATAGATGTCTCAAATGACTCGGTTTGGGTTTGATAAAAAAATGTTTAGGTAAAACCCATCATTAATGGTAGAATGGGTTAATATCAATATCAATGTTTCCCTATCAGTTTTGTGTCCGGTAAAAGAAGTTACGTTTCTCTGAGGCATTTCCATTTGATGTTGTTGGTGTCCAAAAAACAGACTATTTCCTCATTTTTTTTTACATTTAGTAGCCCATGAAGGGTTAACAAATGCCTACCAGAATAATTGATCCATGCAACTGGTCATATGACACCAAGACCTATCAATGGCCATTTTCTCATGAAAACCCCACAAAATGTTTGTAGAAATCCAGGGAAAACGATTTTTTAAGCTTTTGATGGGTATCCCTGTTAACCTCCCCAACAGGGGTTAACGCTTGGCTTTTTGAATACCTTTATTACTTACAAAAATGGTCCTCTGTGAATTCCACTTCAAACAAAGGAGATTATGTTTATCTCTCATGTATACATCAGGTGCTGTGCGTGTCTGAAAACAGTCCCATGTTAACAACATTACGATGCTTGGCAGCTTGTAGATGGTTAAAAAACGCTCACCGGAGTATTTTGTCCATGCAACTTGGTATGTCACATAAAGACCTACGAATAGTCAATTTGTCTTGAAACCCTACAAGTTACCGTTAGGGAAATTCACAGAAAATGGGAATTTAAAGCTTTCAAGGGATATCTCTCTTTAGCCTGCCCAAAATGGGTTAAGACGTCGACTTTTGAATACCCTTACTACTTACAAAAATGTTTTTGTATAAATTGTATGCGCGATAAAAGAAGGCACTTTTCTTTGTGGTATACCCTTTGGGTGCTGTTGGTGTGCAAAAACAGCCCATTTTATCGCAATTTTGACCTTCAGCAGCCCGGGGAGGGTTAACTAATGCTGACCGGAATAGTTTGTTCATGCGACTTGTAATGTCGATCCAAGACCTGCAAATAGCCGATTTTTCTTGAAAACCTACAAGATGTTGTTAGAGAAATCCACAGAAAACGGGTATTTTAAGATTTTAATGGGTATCTCTCTTTAACCAGCCCAAAATGGGTTAAGACGTCAAATTTTGAATACCCTTACCGCATTCAAAAGTATTTTCCAATCAATTTTGCGTCCGATAAATGAAGGCCCCTTTCTCTGTGGTATATCGTTTGGGTGCTCTTGGTGTCTAAAAACAGCCCATTTTATCACAATTTTTACGTATAGCAGCTCGGGGAGGGTTAACTAATGCTGACCGGAATATTTTATCCATGCAACTTGTAATGTCACACCAAGACCTGAGAGTGACCAATTTTTCTTGAAAATCTACAAGACTCGTTTAGAGAAATCCACGGAAAACATGAAGTTTTGAGCTTTTTGGGGGTATTGCTGTTTAACCAGCCCAAAACGGGTTAACACTTGGTTTCTGAACACCCTTATTACTTACAAAAATGATCCTCGGTGAATTCCACTTCCAATAAAGGAAGTTATGTTTACCTCTCGGGTATCGTTTGGGTGCTGTGGGGGTCGGAATCTGGCCCATTTCATCAAAATTTCGATGTTTGTCAGCCTGTGGAGGGTTACCATATGCATCGCCTAATATGTCGTGCGTATCAAAGGTTGTGTCATAGGCAGGTCTAGTAATTATGAATATTTAAAAAAAATCCTAAAGACGTGTTTCGAGAAAGTGTCGATAAACCCCAATTTTGGCAGTTTTTTGCCAATTCTAGCGAAAAAGGGTTAAATCGAAAATTCCGCTTTGGTACATTTTTAGATTTTTTGCCACTCTATGCGTTTGCCAAATTGTGTGAAAATCGGTTCGAAAATGGCTTCTGAATCGTACTGACAAAAATGTGTGGAAAAAAAAAAAAAAAAAAACCCCAAAAACTAGACTTTATGATTCTGGAGAATCATGGCTTTTCCCGATTAGATTCAATGATTTTTCTTGATCCCACAGTGTCTGATGAATTGTTTTTAACTGTCTCACTAAAGTTCCTTCATTGATGTTATGAGAAAGGTGAGTATAGTAGTCTCAAATGACTCGGTTTGGGTTTGATAAAAAAATGTTTAGGTGAAACCCATCATTAATGGTAGAATGGGTTAATATCAATATCAATGTTTCCCTATCAGTTTTGCATTCCGTAAAAGAAGTTACGTTTCTCTGTGGCATTTCCATTTGATGTTGTTGGTGTCCAAAAACAGACTATTTCCTCAATTTTTTTTACATTTAGCAGCCCATGAAGGGTTAACAAATGCCTACCAGAATAACTGATCCATGCAACTGGTCATATGACACCAAGTCCTATCAACGACCATTTTCTCTTGAAAACCCCACAAAATGTTTGTAAAGAAATCCAGGGAAAACGATTTTTTAAGCTTTTGATGGGTACCCCTGTTAACCTCCCCAACAGGGGTTAACGCTTGGCTTTTTGAATACCTTTATTACTTACAAAAATGGTCCTCTGTGAATTCCACTTCAAACAAAGGAGATTATGTTTATCTCTCATGTATACATTAGGTGCTGTGCGTGTCTGAAAACAGTCCCATGTTAACAACATTACGATGCTTGGCAGCTTGTAGATGGTTAAAAAACGCTCACCGGAGTATTTTGTCCATGCAACTTGTAATGTCACATAAAGACCTACGAATAGTCAATTTTTCTTGAACCCCTACAAGTCACTGTTAGGGAAATTCATAGTATATATATCTAGCCCCACTGCCGGGGAAATCTTGGCGCCATGCACCACTGCATTTGATAACCGCCTTACAGAGTAGTAAATATACCTGCCCCCCTTCCCATGTTGGGGACACCCACCTTTTATTGTAAGGTTCCTTAGGCACAACATAGCGTCAGTAAGATAGATAAATACTGCCACTTCGCCACCCTGGGGCGGAGGAGGGGCAGTGTATAGCCGTTTTACAGACTAGTACATACCTGGACCCACTGTCGGGGAAATGCTATAGTGTCAACACTATTTGATATTATAAGTAACTGATCCCATTGCAGCTAACGTTATTTACTGTTTTCTTATCATGCAGTGGCGGGGCGCGGTGGCATTGTGGTAGCCGGTTCTCGTCATTTCACTGAAGTAAAGCAACGTTGAGCCTGGTTTATCATTGGATGGGTGGCCGTCTGAGCGATCAATTCGGACTCCCATGCTGTGTCCTTGGGCAAGGCACTTAACTCTGATTGTCCATATGGGGGCATGATGCCGCCATGTACTAAGGCGTACTGCACGTCGACGGTACGCATGTCTTCAACCAATCTAACCCTGCCTGTGCTGCAGTTCGGAGTTACGATGTTGGGAAGCTGGCAGCTGCTCGTCGTTGCTCGGTGGTTCTCTCCAGGTACTGTGGCTTCCTCCACCCGTAAAACTGTCACGGTCATGATTAGCCATTGTGCATAAGTATATGCCCTTAAACACCAATAAAAAAATAATAAATGATATCATGCAGGGCAGTGTGGAATACGAGGGGATGCGTACCTTTCAATGTGTGTTTGGTTGGAGAAAGAGACAGGGAGGATGTGGTAACCTTGGTAATTTTGTTTGGATAAATCGACCGCTGGCGTGGGACACCGTGGAATTGACCGATGAAGCGGGACACAGTGAGAGTGGAACTTATGGGTAGTTATTCTTGATGATAAATAACTATACATTTACTTTTGAGATCATACAAGGTGAGTATAGTTGTCTCAAATGAGAATGGCCAATATTTGTCTTGAAAACCTACGAGAGGCTTTTAGAGAAATCCTCGGAAAATACGAATTTTTAACCTTTTGAGGGGTATCGCTCTGTAACCAGCCCTAAACGGTTTAATGCTTGGTTTTATGAATACCTTCATTACTTACAAAAATGATCCTCAGTGAATTTGACTTCCAATGAGGAAGGTTATGTTTATCACGCAGGTACACATTGGGTGTTATGGGTGCCCCAAAACAGCCCATTTTCTCAAAATGTCTATACTTTGCAGGCTCTGGGGGGTTAATAATTGCTTACCGGAATATTTTGTCCATGCAACTTGTAATGTCACTCAAAGACCTGCAAATGGTCAATTCTTTTTGAAAACGTGCAAGATTTTTTTGAGAAATCCACAGAAAACGGGAATTTTAAGCTTTTGAGGGGTATATCTCCTTAACTAGTCGACAATGGGTTAAGACCTCGATTTTTGAATATCCTTACTACTTACAAAAATGTTTCTCTATCAGGTTTGCGTCCAGTAAAAGAAGTTACGTTTCTCTGTGGCATTTCCATTTGATGTTGTCAGTGTCCAAAAACAGACTATTTCTTCAAATTTTTTGACATTTAGCAGCCCATGGAAGGTTAACAAATACCTACCAGGATAATGTATGCAACTGGTAATGTGATACCAAGACCTATCAACGGCCATTTTATCTTGAAACCCTACAAGATGTTTGTAAAGAAATCCAGGGAAAACGATTTTTAAGCTTTTGATGGGTATCCCTGTTAACCTCCCCAACAGGGGTTAACGCTGGGTTATTTGAATACCCTTATTACTTACAAAAATGGTCTTCTGTGAATTTCACTTCCAACAAAGGTGATTATGTTTATCTCTCGTGTATACTTTGGGTGCTGTGGGTGTCCGAAAACAGCCCATGTCAGCAAAATTACGATGCTTGGCAGCTTGTAGATGGTTAATAAACGCTCACCGGAGTATTTTGTCCCTGCAACTTGTAATGTCACATAAAGACCTACGAATAGTCAATATTTCTTGAACCCCTACAAGTCACTTTTAGGGAAATTCACAGAAAATGGGAATTTAAAGCTTTTAAGGGATATCTCTCAGCCTACCCAAAATGGGTTAAGACTTCGACTTTTGAATACCCTTACTACTTACAAAAATGTTTCTGTATAAATTGTACACTCGATAAAAGGAGGAGCTTTTCTTTGTGGTGTACCCATTGGGTGCTGTTGGTGTCCAAAAACAGCCCATTTTATCACAATTTTGACGTTGGGGAGCCCTGGGAGGGTTAACTAATGCTGAACGGAATATTTTGTCCATGCAACTTGTAATATCGCACCAAGATCTGCAAATAGCCGATTTTTTCTTGAAAACCTACAAGATGTTTTTAGAGAAATCCACAGAAAATGGGTATTTTAAGATTTTAATGGGTATCTCTCTTTAACCAGCCCAAAATGGGTTAAGACGTCGAATCTTGAATACCCTTACCACTTTCAAAAATATTTTCCGATCAATTTTGCGTCCGATAAATGAAGGCCACTTTCTCTGTGGTATACCGTTTGGGTGCTGTTGGCGTCCAAAAACAGCCCATTTTATCACAATTTTCACTTTTAGCAGCCCGTGGAGGGTTAACAAATGCTCACCGCAGTATTTTGTCCATGCAACTTCTATTGTCACATCAAGGCCTGGGAGTGACAATTTTTTCTTGAAAATCTACAAGACTCGTTTGGAGAAATCCACGGAAAACCTGCATTTTTTAGCTTTTTGGGGGTATTGCTGTTTAACCAGCCCAAAACGGGTTAACGCTTGGTTTTTTGAACACCCTTATTACTTACAAAAATGATCCTCGGTGAATTCCACTTCCAATAAATGAAGTTATGTTTATCTCTCGTGTATCGTTTGGGTTCTCTGGGGGCCTAAAACCGGCCCATTTCATCAAAATTTCGATGTTTGGCAGCCTGTGGAGGGTTACCATATGCATCGCCAGATATGTCATGTGTATCAAAGGTCGTGGCACAGGCAGGTCTATCAATGATGAAGGTTTAAAAAAAATCTACAAGACGTGTTTCGAGAAAGTGCCGATAAACCCCAATTTTGACAGTTTTTTGCCAATTCTGACGAAATAAGGGTTAAATCGAAAATTCCGCTTCGGTACATTTTTAGATTTTGTGCCCCTCTATACGTGTGCAAAATTTTGTGAAAATCGGTCCGAAAATGGCTTCGGAATTGTGCGGACAAAATGTGTGGAAAAAAAAAAAAAAAACCCAAAAAAACCAAAAGAAAAAAAAAAAAAAAAAAAAAAAAAAAAAAAATAATAATCCGTAGAAAAACAATAGTCTTTTCCTGAGGGAAAAGCCTAAAAAAAATCCAAAAAAAAAATAATAATCCGTAGAAAAACAATAGTCTTTTCCAGAGGGAAAAGCCTAAAAAAAAAAAAAAAAAAAAAAAAAATAATAATCCGTAGAAAAACAATAGTCTTTTCCAGAGGGAAAAGCCTAAAAAAACAACAAAAAAAATAATAATCCGTAGAAAAACAATAGTCTTTTCCAGAGGGAAAAGCCTAAAAAAAACTAGACTTTATGATTCTGGAGAATCATGGCTTTTCCCGATGAGATTCCATGATTCTTCATGACCCCACAGTGTCTGATGAATTGTTTTTAACTGTCTCACTGAAGTTCCTTCATTGATGCTATGAGAAAGGTGAGTATAGTAGTCTCAAATGACTTGGCTCGATCCTAATTAACACCATAATTATGGAAACACTGGAATTACCAGCGCGACTGAAGGGAACAATAGCAGCTCTGGGAATCTCTTGCCCTGTCACCTGGACTGTCTGGGAGACAGGCAAGAGAGTCAATCTGAACTTGGAGTTCGTCATTCAAGAGCACAACACCGCCACACCTTCTGCGGGGAGAGGTAGCACCTTTTGTGAGAGGAACCCCTCTCACACTGGTCCTCACCCGAAGAAGCCTGGACCTGGCCCTGTAAAGAAGAAGAGCAAGAAGAAGAAGAGTCCGTCCACCAAGCGCCGGGATTCCAGGCGCCTGGAGGCCTTCCGGAATAGGAAGAAAGAGGTGAGCGAGAGGATGGAGGTCCTGGAGGCAGCTGCCAGTTCCCCTCCTAGGCCCACTAGTACACCCAACCAACTGCCAGCTCCTGAGCTGGTACTGTTGGATGAGGAACGTCTGGTGGAGACTGAGGAGGAACCCCTCACTCCCCACTTCCTTCTCTACCGGACAGCCCGGGTGTGTCAATCTCAGCAACACAGCCACCTAAGTCTGCAGTCACCGCCGAAGAATTAAGGAAAATAATAGAGATGGGAAGGCGGGCAGTTGAGATGGGAAAGGGAATCGCCTCCGAAACCCACGAGTTCAGGGAACAATCCAAAGCAGATCTCAAAAAGGAATTAGACGCAATCCATTCACCAAACTCAACACTAAACTCAACATCGTCGACTTCCACATCACAATCACAACCACCTCCAAAGAACAAGAGCCGGAAGAAGCCTAGACGGGGTTAAGCCACCTCCCTCCTTCCTTTTCCTCCTCCACCGCGCCTTGGCATCCTACAACAACAACAAACAGCTAATGAGGGTTGAAAGGGGCTTGTCCTCCAAATCGTCCCTGCGCGCCTTCGGCGCGTCAAACCATTTCGTTCGTCTCAAATGACTCAGTTGATAAAAAAATTGTTTAGGTAAAAACCATCATTAACGGTGGAGTAGGTGAATATCAATATCGTCGTCCGACAAGTTAATGACCCACAAAAGGAGTTATGTTTGTTTCACACATACCCACTGAGTGCTGTGTCTATTTGAAAATGGTCCATTTTATCTCAAATGTATCCAAAATATAGATGTCTGGCAGCTTGTAGAGGGTTAACAAGTACTAACAGGAATATTTTTCCATGCAACTTGTAATGTCACACTAAGAACTGCAAATGGCCATTTTTTCTTTAAAATCTACCAAGATGTTTTCAGAGAAATCCCTGCGCATACGCTCTTTTCCAATTCGACGTAACGAAATGCGAAATTCATGTCGCTCTTCATGGAAAGTGATGCCACAACTATTCATGAACAAGGAGTGAAAATTTCATGGAAATCTGCCTAGAATTGGCTGAGATATGGCGTTTTGGAGAGAGGAGGTAATTGTTTGAATTTGATCCTTCCTTTTCAAGCCAGTTCGAAAAAAGACGTCGGGAATGGGCGCAGAATCCTTCAGTGCCTCCTCGCTGGAGTAAGTCCACTTAAATGTTACAATTGTGTGTGACTGGTAGAGAGTTGACTGTAAATGGAAGTTGCTTCTTTAAGACAGCCACCAGGGATCCCAATACAACCTTTAAACCTACGAGAATCTCAGAAGTTTAAAGTCAAGAGAAATTGGCGGTGATTGGGTTTCTGGCAGGCAGGAAAAGATTGACGAAGATTTGCATATTGGACATTAAAATAGCACTTCAGACATACACGAACGGTGTTCAGACCGCTGGAGGCAGCGACTTGAAATTTTCAGAACTTGTTCTACGAACCCTGGCCGACATTTTGGGGTCTGTTTGGAGTGTCCAGACCGCGTGGAAAACACCACGCATCGCTTGGAATGTGAGAGTACTATTCGTCCCGACTCTATCAGTTTAGAATGGACACGGGCAGTGTTGTAGACGACTGTAGAGCTGCGATTGAGCATAACGTCCCAGGTTTCGGTGCCGCATTGCCTAACCAGCTCCAAAAGAGCGGCGGGTGAGGGGTATCATGACACTCTCTTTAAACCTAAGATAATCGTCAGAAGTTGAGGTGAAAAGAAATCGGCGGTGAGTAGGTTTTTTGGCGGGTAACGATTAACGAAAATTTGCCAATTACACATTAAAATTGCACTTCTCAAACATGAAGCGTGTCTAGACCGCTGAAGGCAGCGACATCTAATTTTCAGAACTTATTCTACGCACCCTGGCCGACATTTTGGCATCTGTTGCGAGTGTCGAGGCCGCGTGAAGAACACCACGCATCGCGTGGAAAGTGAGAGTACTATTCGTCCCGACCCTATCAGTTTGGAATGGACTTGAGGACTGTTGTAGACTACTGTAGAGCAGCGATTGAGCATGAAGTCGGAGTTTTTTGTGCCAAATTGCATAACCGGCTCCAAGGTATGATTTTTCGTCTGTACATCGCCCAGATCGACTGTAGTTTATACCGTTACCATACGTTGAGGTAGCCTTTTGTCATTTTTGCCACTTTCGCCCAAGATTTGAGGGTACCATCCTTCAACCCCATTTTATAGCAAAATCTAGCCATGCTCCCAACAACGCCCTCTCCCCGTCGGCCCGGGTGCTTCTAAAAATAGAAAGTCAATGGGTAGGGGCCCGTTAGCAAACAAACGGGGGCAGGACATGTGTACTTGATGAAAAACAGTTGTGTGAACATCCCCAGAAGTGAAAACCTATGCTCAGTGGCTGTAATCAAGATGTTAATTTAGACTCCCATTACGGCCAATATACTATAGAATGCAATTGGGTGGGTGGCGGGCATCATCACTGGATCTAATGTTGTATTTCATGTTTTCTTTATATTCTATTTATTTTTTTGATCTCTCTCTCTCTCTCTCTCTCTCTCTCTCTCTCTCAGTTTAATTTGTGTTTGTCTATAATGTTTATAATATTTAGATTTTGCTAGATTCTGTTATTTATGGAATACGTTCTGCCATATTGTAAATTATTAGTCACCGTACAGGAACGGAGGGGCTTCTAAGTGGTAAGCACTTGTCCTCCAATCCTGATTTGCATTGTCAAGTGGCAAATAAAATATGTTTAATCTAATCTAACAGTAGGGGGGGGCATGTGTCCTAGGTAAAAAAAACAGCGGAGGACAGGTGTCCTAGGTAAAATAAACAGCATGGGGGGGGGGGGGGGGGGTGGCCCGCTAATTAATTTTAATAGCAGGCAGTTGTTCATGGGGCAGGTGCCCTATCCCACTGCCCAGTATTCCAAATTTTCTATGGTACCTGGCCTTGACGGAAATAACATTTCAACAAGAAACAACGGGAAACCTATTTGCAATAAAGCTGCAAATATAAAGTTGATTTTAGGACCATTCCATGGACATTTTAAAGCCTACTGCGATATCAGCGTTTCTTACTCTCGTCCTTTCACCACACCGCAGTATTTTACCCGAGTCGAGTTCTGACGTCATGCAAGTTTGACGGACATGCTTTCAATTTTGTTATTGACAACAACATATTTATAATTTCGTGCTTACTGATCCGAATTTTGAAAACGACACACGCAATCGCGAAAGCGTTTTCTGAAAAACACGATTCTGTAAAAGGTTTTAGTGAAATTTGATTATTTTTTTTATGTTCAATTTCCATGGCTCTTGTTGAAAAGGTGCTAATCACTGATCGTCCCAAACGAGATCAAAGACACGCCGTAGTTTAATAACAGACAGAGAATCTTCTAAGAATATAGATGCGCAATCCTAAAATGCAATAAATCAAGTGTTTTTTCACGTTTTATGAGAGAAATATGTCCAATTGTATCATTGAATCATTTTTAGGTATATGTGGGTGAGAAATTTTCTATACGGACAAAATACAGGCTAAATAAAATATTTGCCATTATTTTCCGCAGACGTAATTTTGTCTTTGCTTCTTGGGGAAATTTCTTGCTGCTAAATACAACAAAGGTGTGTTATTTGATGTGGTCAGAACCGTCAGGTGGTCGGGTCCGAAACCGCACCTCGCAGGAGATTTAGTGGGGGGTGTCGATTTTACAAGTAATGTAGGCAAGGTACACGGCATGGGCTGTCTGTCTTTAATCTGACAAAACAGGGTTAAGGCTTGGTTTTTTGAATACCCTTATTAATTTATTTATTTATTTATTTATTTATTTATTTATTTATTATTTATTTATTTATTTATTTATTTATTTATTTATTTATTTATTTATTGGTGTTTAAGGTCACATACTTCTGCAGAATGGCTAATCGTGACCGTGACAGTTTTAGAGGTGGAGGAAGCCGGAGTACCTGGAGAGAACCACCAAGCATCGACGAGCAACTGTCAGCTCCTCAACATTCTCACTCTGTCCAGGCTCCGCTCAGGCAGGGTTACAGAGGTTGAAGACATGTGTACCATCGACGTGCAGTATGCCTTAGTACACGGGGACATCGTGCCCCCATGTCGGCAACCGGGCCAAAGTGCCTTGCCCAAGGACACAACGTGAGTCGTCCCGGACGGGGATCGAACTCGGGACCTCTAGCATAGAAGTACAACAGTCTACCACTGAGCCACCGCGCCCCCTTGAATACCCTTAATACTATCATACATTATCCCTCAGGAATTCTAAGTCTGATAAAAGAGGTCATGTTTATCTATTGCATACCCATTTTGCTGCCCGAAAACAGCCGATTTTATTAAAATTTTGACGTTTAGCAGCCTGTAGAGGGATTAACAAACGACTAGCGGAATATTCTATCTATGCAGTTTGTAAGACCTGCCAATGTCAAATTGTTCTTGAAAATCCCCAGCAAGCACTTAGCGAAATCCACGGAAAATGTAAATTTTAAGCGTTTAAGGGGCATCTCTCCTTATTCAGTCCAAAATTGGTTAAGTTTCATTCTTTTAAATACCCTTACTACTTACAAACCTTAAACACCAATAAATAAACAATATCATGGAGTGCAGTGTGGAATATGAAGTGAGGCGGTCCAAAACATTTTAACAAGAAATACGGGAAACCTATTTGCAGTAACGCTGCAAACATGAACTTGATTTTAGGACCATTCCATGGACAGTTTAAAGCCTACTTCGATATCAGCGTCCCTTATTCTCAACCTTTCAGTGCATGACTGCAGTATTTCACCCGAATCGAGTTCTGACGTCATGCAAGTTTGGTCGACATGCTTTCAATTTTGTTATTGCTAACTACATATTTATAATTTCATTATTTCTGATCGGAATTTTGAAAATGACACAGGCAATCGCGACAGAGTTTTCTGAAAAACTCGATTCTGCAAAAAGTTTTAGTGAAATTTCATTTTTTTTATTTTAAATTTCGATGGCTCTTGTCGAAAATATGTTAATTACTGATCGTTCCAAACAAGATCAAAGACTGACGCCGAAGATTAAAAACAGACAGAGAATCTTCTAAAAATATACATGTGCAATCCTAAAATGCAATAAATCAAGTCTTTTTTCACGTTTTATGCATGTTTTATATGAGAGAAACATGTCCAATCGTATCACTGAATCATTTTTAGGTATATGTGGGTGAGAAATTTTGTATACGGACAAAATACACACTAAATAAAACAATTGGCATTATTTTCAAAGCAGCCCAATTTATCAAACTTTTGATGTTCAGATGCTGGTGTAGAGCTAACAAATCCTGACCGGAATATTTTGTCCATGCAACATGTAATGGCACACTAAGACCTATGAATGACCATTTTTTTCTTGAAATTTACAAGATGTTTTTAAAGAAATCCAGGGAAAACTTGAATTTTTAAGCCTTTGATGGGTATCGCTGTTTAACCAGCCCAAAACGGGTTAAGGCTTGGTTTATTTAATACCCTTATTACTTACAAAAATTATCCTCGGTGATTTCCACTTCCAAGAGAGGAAGTTATGTTTATTTCCCAGCTACAGGGGCTGTGAGGGGCTGAAAACAGCCTATTTTATCAAAGTGTTGATATTTGAGAGTCTGTGGAGGGTTAACAAATGCTTATCAGAATATTCTGTCCTTGCAGTTTATAATGTTACACCACGATCTGCGACGGACCCGTTTTTTCTTGAAAATCTACTTGACATTTTTAGAGAAATCCACATAAAGCATGATTGTTTAAGCTTTTGGGGGACTCACTCTTAAACCACCCAAAACGGGTTAACACTTGGTTTTTTGAATACCCTTATTACTTACAAAAATGGTTCTCGGTGAATTCCACTTCCAACGAAGGAGATTATGTTTATTTCTCAGGTACACATTGGGTGCTGTGTGCGTCCGAAAACAGCCCTTTTCAACAAAATTACAAAGCTTGGCAGCCTGTGGAGGGTTAATAAACGCTCACCGGAATATTTTGTCCATGCCACTTGTAATGTCACACAAAGACCTGCGAGCAGTCAATGTTTCTTGAAAACCTACAAGATGTTTTTAGAGAAATCCACAGAAAATTCGAATTTTAAGATTTTAAGGGGTCTCTCTCTTTATCCTGCCCAAAAAGGGTTAAGACTTCAACTTTTGAATATCCTTATTACTTATAAAAATGTTTCCGTATAGAGTGTGGGCTCGATAAAAGAACGCACTTTTCTTTGTGGCGTACCCATTGGGTGTCGTTGGCGACCAAAAACAGCCCATTTTATCACATTTTTGACTTTCAGCAGCCTATGGAGGGTTAACAAATGCTCCCTTTAGTATTTTGTCCATGCAACTTCTATTGTCACACCAAGATCTGGGAGTAACAAATTTTTCTTGAAAATCTACAAGACTCGTTTAGAGAAATCCACGGAAAACATGAAATTTTTAGCTTTATGGGGGTATTGCTGTTTAACCAGTCCAAAACGGGTTAATGCTTGGTTTTATGAACACCCTTATTACTAACAAAAATGATTCTCGGTGAATTCCACTTCCAATAAAGGAAGTTATGTTTATCTCTCATGTATTGTTTAGGTGCAGTGGGGGCCTGAAACCGACCCATTTCATCAAAATTTCGATGTTTGGCAGCATGTGGAGGGTTACCATATGCATCGCCTGATATGTCGTGTGTATTAAAGGTCGTATCACAGGCAGGTCTAGCAATGAAGAATGTTTAAAAAAAATCTACAAGATGTGTTTCGAGAAAGTGCCGATAAACCCCAATTTTGACAGTTTTTTGCCAATTCTGACAAAATAAGGGTTAAATCGAAAAATCTGCTTCGGTACATTTTTAGATTTTGTGCCCCTCTATGTGTGTGCAAAATTTTGTGAAAATCGGTTCGAAAATGGCTTCTGAATCGTACGGACAAAATGTGTGGAAAAAAAAACAAAAAAAACTAGACTTTATGATTCTGGAGAATCATGGCTTTTCCCGATGAGATTCCATGATTCTTCATGACCCCACCGTGTCTGATGAATTGTTTTTAACTGTCTCACTGAAGTTCCTTCATTGATGTTATGAGAAAGGTGAGTATAGTAGTCTCAAATGACTTGGCTCGATCCTAATTAACACCATAATTATGGAAACACTGGAACTACCAGCGCGACTGAAGAGAACAATAGCAGCTCTGGGCATCTCTTGCCCTGTCACCTGGACTGTCCGGGAGACTGGCAAGAGAGTGCATCTGAACTTGGAGTTCGTCATTGAAGAGCACAACACCGCCACACCTTCTTCGGGGAGAGGTAGCACCTTTTGTGAGAGGAACCCCTCTCACACTGGTCCTCACCCGAAGAAGCCTGGACCTGGCCCTGAAAAGAAGAAGAGCAAGAAGAAGAAGAGTCCGTCCACCAAGCGCCGGGATTCCAGGCGCCTGGAGGCTTTCCGGAATAGGAAGAAAGAGGTGAGCGAGAGGATGGAGGTCCTGGAGGCAGCTGCCAGTTCCCATCCTAGTCCCACTAGTACACCCAACCAACTGCCAGCTCCTGAGCCGGTACTGTTGGATGAGGAACGTCTGGTGGAGACTGAGGAGGAACCGGAGGTTGCCTTTTCACCACCTCCCACCCCTCACTCCCCACTTCCTTCTCTACCGGACAGCCCGGGTGTGTCAATCTCAGCAACACAGCCACCTAAGTCTGCAGTCACCGCCGAAGAATTAAGGAGAATAATATAGATGGGAAGGCGAGCAGTTGAGATGGGAAACCGAATCGCCTCCGAAACCCACGAGTTTAGGGAACAATCCAAGGCAGATCTCAAAAAGGAATTAGACGCAATCCATTCACCAAACTCAACACTAAACTCAACATCGTCGACTTCCACATCACAATCTCAACCAACTCCAAAGAAAAAGAGCCTGAAGAAGCCCAGACGGGGTTAAGCCACCTCCCTCCTTCCTTTTCCTCCTCCACCGCGCCTTGACATCCTACAACAACAACAAACAGCTAACGAGGGTCGAAAGGGGCTTGTCCTCCAAATCGTCCCTGCGCGCCTTCGGCGCGTCAAACCATTTCGTTCGTCTCAAATGACTTAGTTGATAAGAAAATTGTTTAGGTAAAAAACATCATTAACGGTGGAGTGGGTTAATATCAATATCGTCGTCCGACAAGTTAATGACCCACAAAAGGAGTTATGTTTGTTTCACACATACCCACTGAGTGCTGTGTCTATTTGAAAATGGTCCATTTTATCTCAAATGTATCCAAAATATTGATGTCTGGCAGCTTGTAGAGGGATGACAAGTACTAACAGGAATATTTTTCCATGCAACTTGTAATGTCACACTAAGAACTGCAAATGGCCATTTTTTCTTTAAAATCTTCCAAGATGTTTTCAGAGAAATCCCTGCGCATACGCACTTTTCCAATTCGACGTGACGAAATGCGACATTCATGTCGCTCTTCATGGAAAGTGATGCCACAACTATTCATGAACAAGGAGTGAAAATTTCATGGAAATCTGCCTAGAATTGGTTGAGATATGGTGTTTTGGAGAGAGGAGGTAATTGTTTGAATTTGGTCCTTCCTTTTCAAGCCAGTTCGAAAAAAGACGTCGGGAATGGGCGCAGAATCCTTCAGTGCCTCCTCGCTGGAGTAAGTCCACTTAAATGTTACAATTGTGTGTGACTGGTGGAGAGTTGACTGTAAATGGAAGTTGCTTCTTTAAGACAGCCACCAGGGATCCCAACACAACCTTTAAACTTACGAGAATCTCAGAAGTTTAAAGTCAAGAGAAATTGGTGGTGATTGGGTTTCTGGCAGGCAGGAAAAGATTGACGAAGATTTGCATATTGGACATTAAAATAGCACTTCAGACATACACGAACGGTGTTCAGACCGCTGGAGGCAGCGACTTGAAATTTTCAGAACTTGTTCTACGAACCCTGGCCGACATTTTGGGATCTGTTTGAAGTGTCCGGACCGCGTGGAAAACACCACGCATCGCTTGGAATGTGAGAGTACTATTCGTCCCGACTCTATCAGTTTCGAATGGACACCGGCAGTGTTGTAGACGACTGTAGAGCTGCGATTGAGCATAACGTCCCAGGTTTCGGTGCCACATTGCCTAACCAGCCCCAAAAGAGCGGCGGGGGAGGGGTATCCTGACACTATCTTTAAACCTTAGATAATCGTCAGAAATTGAAGTGAAAAGAACTCGGCGGTGAGTAGGTTTTTTGGCGGGTAACGATTAACGAAAATTTGCCAATTAGACATTAAAATTGCACTTCTCACAAACATGAACCGTGCCTAGACCGCTGAAGGCAGCGACATCTAATTTTCATAACTTGTTCTACGCACCCTGGCTGACAGTTTGGCATCTGTTGCGAGTGTCGAGGCCGCGTGAAGAACTCCACGCATCGCGTGGAAAGTGAGAGTACTATTCGTCCCGACTCTATCAGTTTGGAATGGACTTGAGGACTGTTGTAGACTACTGTAGAGCAGCGATTGAGCATGAAGTCGGAGTTTTTTGTGCCAAATTGCCTAACCGGCTCCAAGGTATGATTTTTCGTCTGTACATCGCCCAGATCGACTGTAGTTTATACCGTTACTATACGTTGAAGTAGCCTTTTGTCATTTCGCCACTTTCGCCCCAGATTTGAGAGTGCCTTCCTTCAACCCCATTTTATAGCAAAATCCAGCCATGCTCCCAACAACGCCCTCTCCCCGTCGGCCCAGGTGCTTCTAAAAATAGAAAGGTCAATGAGTAGGGGCCCGTTAGCAAACAAACGGGTGAACGGCAGGTGTACTTGGTGAAAAAACAGTTGTGTGAACATCCCCAGAAGTGAAAACCTATGCTCAGTGGCTGTAATCAAGATGTTAATCCCATTACGGCCAAGATACTACAGAATGCAAATGGGTGGGTGGCGGGCATCATCACTGGATCTAATGTTGTATTTCATGTTTTCTTTATATTCTATTTATTTTTTTGATCTCTCTCTCTCTCTCTCTCTCTCTCTCTCTCTCTCTCAGTTTAATTTGTGTTTGTCTATAATGTTTATAATATTTAGATTTTGCTAGATTCTGTTATTTATGGAATACGTTCTGCCATATTGTAAATTATTAGTCACCGTACAGGAACGGAGGGGCTTCTAAGTGGTAAGCACTTGTCCTCCAATCCTGATTTGCATTGTCAAATGGCAAATAAAATATGTTTAATCTAATCTAACAGTAGGTGTGGGGGGGGGGGGAGGGGGCATGTGTCCTAGGTAAAAAATCAGCAGGGGCAGGTGTCCTAGGTAAAATAAACAGCATGGGGGGGGGGGATGTCCCCGCTAATTAATTTTAATAGCAGGCAGTTGTTCATGGGGCAGGTGTCCTATCCCACTGGTACTTGGCCTTGATGGAAATAACATTTCAACAAGAAACAACGGGAAACTTATTTGCAATAAAGCTGCAAATATAAACTTGACTTTAGGACCATTCCATGGACATTTTAAAGCCTACTGCGATATCAGCGTTTCTTACTCTCGTCCTTTCACCACACCGCAGTATTTTACCCGAGTCGAGTTCTGACGTCATGCAAGTTTGACCGACATGCTTTCAATTTTGTTATTGACAACAACATATTTATAATTTCGTGCTTACTGATCCGAATTTTGAAAACGACACACGCAATCGCGAAAGCGTTTTCTGAAAAACACGATTCTGTAAAAGGTTTTAGTGAAATTTGATTATTTTTTTTATTTTCAATTTCGATGGCTCTTGTCGAAAAGGTGCTAATCACTGATCGTCCCAAACGAGATCAAAGACACGCCGTAGTTTAATAACAGACAGAGAATCTTCTAAGAATATACATGCGCAATCCTAAAATGCAATAAATCAAGTGTTTTTTCACGTTTTATGAGAGAAATATGTCCAATTGTATCATTGAATCATTTTTAGGTATATGTGGGTGAGAAATTTTCTATACGGACAAAATACAGGCTAAATAAAATATTTGCCATCATTTTCCGCAGACGTATTTTTGTCTTTGCTTCTTGGGGAAATTTCTTGCTGCTAAATACAACGAAGGTGTGTTATTTGATGTGGTCAGAACCGTCAGGTGGTCGGGTCCGAAACCGCACCTCGCAGAAGATTTAGTGGGGGGTGTCGCTTTTACAAGTAATGTAGGCAGCGTACACTGCATGGGCTGTCTGTCTTTAATCCGACAAAACAGGGTTAAGGCTTGGTTTTTTGAATACCCTTACTTATTTATTTATTTATTTATTTATTTTTTGGTGTTTAAGGTCACATACTTCTGCACAATGGCTAATCGTGACCGTGACAATTTTAGAGGTGGAGGAAGCCGGAGTACCCGGAGAGAACCACCAAGCATCGACGAGCAACTGTCAGCTCTTCAACATTCTCACTCTGTTCAGACTCCGCTCAGGCAGGGTTACAGAGGTTGAAGACATGTGTACCATCGACGTGCAGTATGCCTTAGTACACAGGGACATCGTGCCCCCATGTCGGCAACCGGGCCAAAGTGCCTTGCCCAAGGACACAACGTGAGTCGTCCCGGACGGGGATGGAACTCGGGACCTCTAGCATAGAAGTACAACAGTCTACCACTGAGCCACCACGCTCCCTTGAATACCCTTAATACTATCATACATTATCCCTCAGGAATTCAAAGTCTGATAAAAGAGGTCATGTTTATCTATTGCATACCCATTTTGCTGCCCGAAAACAGCCGATTTTATTAAAATTTTGACGTTTAGCAGCCTGTAGAGGGATTAACAAACGACTAGCGGAATATTCTATCTATGCAATTTGTAAGACCTGCCGATGTCAAATTGTTCTTGAAAATCCCCAACAAGCAGTTAGCGAAATCCACGGAAAATGTAAATTTTAAGCGTTTAAGGGGCATCTCTCCTTATCCAGTTAAAAATGGGTTAAGTTTCATTCTTTTAAATACCCTTACTACTTACAAACCTTAAACACCAATTAGATTCCATGATTTTTCCTGACCCCCCACAGTGTCTGATGAATTGTTTTTAACTGTCTCACTAAAGTTCCTTCATTGATGTTATGAGAACGGTGAGTATCGTAGTCTCAAATGATTCGGTTTGGTTTTGATAAAAAAATGTTTAGGTAAAACCCATCATTAATGGTAGAATGGGTTAATATCAATATCAATGTTTCCCTATCAGTTTTGCGTCCGGTAAAAGAAGTTACGTTTCTCTGTGGCATTTCCGTTTGATGTTCTTGGTGTCCAAAAACAGACTATTTCCTCAATTTTTTTTACATTTAGCAGCCCATGAAGGGTTAACAAATGCCTACCAGAATAATTGATTCATGCAACTGGTCATATGACACCAAGACCTTTCAACGGCCATTTTCTCTTGAAAACCCCCAAAAATGTTTGTAAAGAAATCCAGGGAAAACGATTTTTCAAGCTTTTGATGGGTATCCCTGTTAACCTCCCCAACAGGGGTTAACGCTTGCCTTTTTGAATACCTTTATTACTTACAAAAATGGTCCTCTGTGAATTCCACTTCAAACAAAGGAGATTATGTTTATCTCTCATGTATACATTAGGTGCTGTGCGTGTCTGAAAACAGTAACATGTTAACAACATTACGATGCTTGGCAGCTTGTAGATGGTTAAAAAACGCTCACCGGAGTATTTTGTCCATGCAACTTTTAATGTCACATAAACACCTACGAATAGTCAATTTGTCTTGAAACCCTACAAGTTACCGTTAGGGAAATTCACAGAAAATGGGAATTTAAAGCTTTCAAGGGATATCTCTCTTTAGCCTGCCCAAAATGGGTTAAGACGTCGACTTTTGAATACCCTTACTACTTACAAAAATGTTTCCATATAAATTGTATGCGCGATAAAAAAGGCACTTTTCTTTGTGGTGTACCCTTTGGGTGCTGTTGGTGTGCAAAAACAGCCCATTTTATCGCAATTTTGACCTTCAGCAGCCCGGGGAGGGTTAACTAATGCTGACCGGAATATTTTGTTCATGCGACTTGTAATGTCACACCAAGACCTGCAAATAGCCGCTTTTTCTTGAAAACCTACAAGATGTTGTTAGAGAAATCCACAGAAAATGGGTATTTTAAGATTTTAATGGGTATCTCTCTTTAACCAGCCCAAAATGGGTTAAGACGTCAAATTTTGAATACCCTTACCACTTTCAAAAATATTTTCCGATCAATTTTGCGTCCGATAAATGAAGGCCCCTTTCTCTGTGGTATATCGTTTAGGTGCTGTTGGTGTCTAAAAACAGCCCATTTTATCACAATTTTTACGTTTAGCAGCTCGGGTTAACTAATGCTGACCGGAATATTTTATCCATGCAACTTGTAATGTCACACCAAGACCTGAGAGTGACCAATTTTTCTTGAAAATCTACAAGACTCGTTTAGAGAAATCCACGGAAAACATGAAGTTTTGAGCTTTTTGGGGGTATTGCTGTTTAACCAGCCCAAAACGGGTTAACACTTGGTTTTCTGAACACCCTTATTACTTACAAAAATGATCTTCGGTAAATTCCACTTCCAATAAAGGAAGTTATGTTTACCTCTCGGGTATCGTTTGGGTGTTGTGGGGGTCTGAAACCGGCCCATTTCATCAAAATCCAGATGTTTGGCAGCCTGTGGAGGGTTACCATATGCATCGCCAAATATGTCGTGTGTATCAAAGGTTGTGTCATAGATAGGTCTAGTAATGATAGATGTTTAGAAAAAATCGTAAAGACGTGTTTCGAGAAAGTGCCGATAAACCCCAATTTTGTCAGTTTTTTGCCAATTCTGGCGAAATAAGGGTTAAATCGAAAATTCCGCTTCGGTACATTTTTAGATTTTTTGCCACTCTATGCGTGTGCCAAATTGTGTGAAAATCGGTTCGAAAATGGCTTCTGAATCGTACGGACAAAAATGTGTGAAAAAAAAAAAAAAAAAAAAAAAAAAAACCCCCAAAAAAAAAAAAAAGTAATAATCCGTAGAAAAACAATAGTCTTTTCCAGAGGGAAAAGCCTAACTAGACTTTATGATTCTGGAGAATCATGGCTTTTCCCGATGAGATTCCATGATTTTTCATGACCCCACAGTGTCTGATGAATTGTTTTTAACTGTCTCACTGGTGAAGTTCCTTCATTGATGTTATGAGAAAGGTGAGTATAGTAGTCTCAAATGACTCAGTTTGATAAAAAAAATTGTTTAGGCTAAAAACCATCACTAACGGTGGAGTGGGTTAATGTCAATATCGTCGTCCAACAAGTTAATGACCGACAAAAGGAGTTATGGTTGTTTGACACATACTCATGTAGAGCTGTGGCTATTTGAAAATGGTCCATTTTATCTCAAATGTATCCAAAATACTGATGTCTGGCAGTTTGTAGAGGGTTAACAAGTGCTAACAGGAATATTCATTCATGCAACTTGTAATGTCACACCAAGAACTGCGAATGGCCATTCTTTCTTTAAAATCTACAAAATGTTTTCAGAGAAATCCAGGGAGAACATGAATTTTAAGCTTTTGATGGGTATCATTGTTTATCCAGCCCAAAACGCGTTAAGTGTTGTTTTTTGAATACTCTCATTACTTCCAAAAATAATTCTCAGTGAATTCTACTTCCACTTATTTTAATCTCTCGTCTCAAATCCGGGTGCTGTGGGTATGCAAACACAGCCCATTTTATCAACATTTTGATGTTTGAGAACCTGCATAGGGTTAACAAATGCTTACAGGAATATTTTGTACATGCAACTTGTAATGTCACACTAAGATCAGAGAATGGCCATATTTTCTTGAAAATCTACGGCATGTTTTTAAAGAAATCCTCAGATAACACAAATGTTTAACCTTTTGAGGGGTATCTCCCTGTAACCAGCTCTAAAGGGTTAATGCTTGGTTTTGTGAATACCTTCATTACTTACAAAAATGATCGACGGTGAATTCCACTTCCAATGAAGGAGGTTATGTTTATCTCGTAGGTACACATTTGGTGTTATGGTTGCCCAAGAACAGCCCATTTTCTCCAAATGTCTATGCTTGGCAGTCTCTGGAGGGTTAACAAATGTTTACCGAAACATTTTGTTCATGCTTGTAATGTCACTCGAAGACCTGCGAATGGTCAATTGTTCTTGAATTTTTTTTTGTTGAGAAATCCATAGAAAACTGGAATTTTAAGCTTTTAAGGGGTATATCTCCTTAACCAGTCAAAAATGGGTTCAGACCTCGATTTTTGAATCCATTTACTACTTACAAAAATGTTTCCCTGTCAGTTTTGCGTCCGGTAAAAGAAGTTACGTTTCTCTGTTGCATTCCCTTTTGATGTTGTTGTTGTTCAAAAACAGGCTATTTTTTCAAAATTTTGACATTTAGCAGCCCATGGAGGGTTAACAAATGCTTACCGGAATAATTTATCCAATCACCTGGTAATGTGACACCATGACCTATCAATGGCCATTTCCTCTTGAAAACGCTACCAGATGTTTGTAAAGAAATCCAGGGAAAACATAAATTTTTAAGGCTTTGATGGGTATCACTATTAACAACCACAAAAGGGGTTAACGCTTGGTTTTTTGAATACCCTCAATACTTACACAAATGGTCCTCGGTGAATTCCACTTCCAACAAAGGAGATTATGGGTAATTCCCAGGTATACGTTGCGTGTTGCGCGTGTCTGAAAACAGCCCATTTCAACAAAATTACGATTCTTGGCAGTCTGTAGAGGGTTAATAAACATCCATGATTTTTTATGACCCTGGAGTGTCTGAAGAATTGTTTTTAATTGTATCATTAAAGTATTTTTATTGATGTCTTGAGAAAAGTGGGTATAATAGTCTCAAATGACCCAGTGTGATAAAAGAACGTTTTGGTTAAATCATCATTGTTTGTGGAGAGGGTTAATATTAATATCAGCGTCTGAGAATCAGTGTCTAATGTAAATAGCGCATTGTATCTCAAATTTACCTAAAATTTCGATAGTTGACGGTTTGTGGAGGGTTAATGAAGGCTTGCGAGAATACTTCTTCTCCAGGGTTTATTTGTTCTTAAAAATCTGTAAGAACCAGTAGAAGATATCCACAGAAAATGTGAACTTTAAATTCTTGAGCATGTCATGTATAGTCCCTGTATCAATTATCTTCTATTAGACCACAGTTGTTATGCATGATTATGTCATTTTTTCACACCTTGCAGACATCACCTATCAGCTGTCTGTTAATAGCAGAAGTAAATTTCTCTCCAATTGGTTTTTCCCCGTAGGATTAGTTTTATTCATTACAATGAAGATATCCATACAAACAACGACAAACATGAAGTTATAAACTACCATAATTAGATACGAAAATAGGAAGTGTTGTTTGTACATATGTGTAGATAAAATATACCCTGGGACGGAGAAGGGGAGTATAACCGTCTTACAAACTAGTATATATCTGGCCCCACTGCCGGGGGAATGTTGGCGCCATGCACCACTGCATTTGATAACCTACAGAGTAGTAAATATACCTGCCCCCCCCCCCCTTTCCAGGTTGGGGATCCCCACCTTTTATTGTAAGGTTCCTTAGGCACAACATAGCGTCAGTAAGATGGATATATACTGCCACGTCGCCACTCTGGGGCGGAGGAGGGGCAGTGTATAGCCGTTTTACAGACTATTATATACCTGGACCCACTGTCGGGGAAACGCTATAGTGTTAACACTATTTGATATTATAAGTAACTGATCCCATTGTAGCTAACGTTATTTACTGCTTTCTTATCATGCAGTGGTGGAGGGGTGGCATTGTGGTAGCCGGTTCTCGTCAGATCACCGAAGTTAAGCAACGTTGAGCCTGGTTAATCATTGGATGGGTGGCCGTCTGAGCGATCAATACGGACTCCCATGCTGTGTCCTTGGGCAAGGCACTTAACTCTGATTCTCCATATGGGGGCACGATGCCGCCATGTACTAAGGCGTACTGCACGTCGACGGTACGCATGTCTTCAACCAATCTAACCCTGCCTGTGCTGCAGTTCGGAGTTACGATGTTGGGAAGCTGGCAGCTGCTCGTCGTTGCTCGGTGGTTCTCTCCAGGTACTGCGGCTTCCTCCTCCCGTCGATTAGCCATTGTGCATAAGTATATGCCCTTAAACACCAATAAATAAACAAAAAATGACATCATGCAGGGCAGTGTGGAATACGAGGTGAGGCGCACCTTTTAATGTGTGTTTGGTTGGAGAAAGAGGCCGAGGGGAGGTGGTAACCTTGGTAATTTTGTTTGGATAAATCGACCGCTGGCGACTGATGAAGCGGGACACGGTGAGAGTGGAACTTATGGGCGGTTATTCTTGATAATAAATAAATATACACTTATTTTTGAGTTCATACAAGGTGAGTATAGTAGTCTCAAATGAGAATGGCCAATATTTGTCTTGAAAACCTACGAGAGGCTTTTAGAGAAATCCTCGGAAAATATGAATTTTTAACCTTTTGAGGGGTATCGCTCTGTAACTAGCCCAAAACGGATTAATGCTTGGTTTTGTGAATACTTTCATTACTTACAAAAATCATCCTCAGTGAATTTCACTTCCAATGAGAAAGGTTATGTTTATCACGCAGGTACACATTGGGTGTTATGGGTGCCCCAAAACAGCCCATTTTCTCAAAATGTCTATACTTTCCAGGCTCTGGAGGGTTCATAATTGCTTACTGGAATATTTTGTCCATGCTTTTTGTAATGTCACTCAAAGACCTGCAAATGATCAATTTTTCTTGAAAACGTGCTAGATTTTGTGGAGAAATCCACAAAAAACGGGAATTTTAAGCTTTTGAGGGGTATATCACCTTAACCAGTCGACAATGGGTTAAGACCTCGATTTTTGAATATCCTTACTACTTACAAAAATGTTTCTCTATCAGTTTTGCGTCCAGTAAAAGAAGTTACGTTTCTCTGTGGCATTTCCATTTGATGTTGTTAGTGTCCAAAAACAGACTATTTCTTCAAAATGTTTGACATTTAGCAGCCCATGGAGGGTTAACAAATACCTACCAGAATAATTTATCTATGCAACTGGTAATGTGATACCAAGACCTATCAACGGCCATTTTCTCTTGAAAACCCTACAAGATGTTTGTAAAGAAATCCAGCGAAAACGATTTTTAAGCTTTCGATGAGTATCCCTGTTAACCTCCCCAACAGGGGTTAACGCTTGGTTTTTTTAATACCCTTATTACTTACCAAATGGTCCTCTGTGAATTCCACTTCCAACAAAGGTGATTATGTTTATCTCTCGTGTATACATTGGGTGCTGTACGTGTCCGAAAACAGCCCATGTCAACAAAATTACGATACTTGGCAGCTTGTAGATGGTTAATAAACGCTCACCGGAGTATTTTGTCCCTACAACTTGTAATGTCACATAAAGACCTACGAATAGTTAATTTTTCTTGAAACCTTACAAGTTACTGTTAGGGAAATTCACGGAAAATGGGAATTTAAAGCTTTTAAGGGATGTCTCTCTTGGCCTACCCAAAATGGGTTAAGACTTCGACTTTTGAATACCCTTACTACTTACACAAATGTTTCTGTATAAATTGTACACTCGATAAAAGGAGGCACTTTTCTTTGTGGTGTACCCATTGGGTGCTGTTGGTGTCCAAAAACTGCCAATTTTATCACAATTTTGATGTTGAGGAGCCCTGGAGGGTTAACTAATGCTGACCGGAATATTTTGTCCATGCAACTTGTAATGTCACGCCAAGACCTGCGAATAGCCGATTTTTTCTTGAAAACCTACGAGTTGTTTTTAGAGAAATCCACAGAAAGAGGGTATTTTAAGGTTTTAATGGGTATCTCTCTTTAACCAGCCGAAAATGGGTTAAGACGTCGAATTTTGAATACCCTTACCACTTTCAAAAATATTTTCCGATCAATTTTGCGTCCGATAAATGAAGGCCACTTTCTCTCTGGTATACCGTTTGGGTGCTGTTGGCGTCTAAAAACAGCCCATTTTATCACATTTTTTACGTTTAGCAGCTCGGGGAGGGTTAACTAATGCTGACCGGAATATTTTATCCATGCAACTTGTAATGTCACACCAATACCTGAGAGTGACCAATTTTTCTTGAAAATCTACAAGACTCGTTTAGAGAAATCCACGGAAAACACGAACATTTGAGCATTATGGGGGTATTGCTGTTTAACCAGTTCAAAATGGGTTAACGCTTGGTTTTCTGAACACCCTTATTACTGACAAAAATGATCCACGGTGAATTCCACTCGCAATAAAGGAAGTTATCTTTATCTCTCGTGTATTGTTTGGGTGCAGTGGGGGGCGTGAAACCGGCCTATTTCATCAAAATTTCGATGTTTGGCAGCCTGTGGAGGGTTACCATATGCATCGCCTGATATGTCATGTCTACCAAAGGGTGTGTCACAGACAGGTCTAGCAATGACGAATGTATAAAAAAAATCTACAAGATATGTTTCGAGAAAGTGCCGATAAACCCGAATTTTGGCAGTTTTTTGCCAATTCTGACGAAATAAGGGTTACATCGAAAATTCCGCTTCGGTACGTTTTTAGATTTTGTGCCCCTCTATGCGTGTGCACAATTTCGTGAAAATCGGTTCGAAAATGGCTTGTGAATCGTACGGACAAAATGTGTGGAAAAAAAACAAAAACAAAAAAAAAACAAAAAAAAACAAAAAAAAAAATAATAATCCGTAGAAAAACAATAGTCTTTTCCAGAGGGAAAAGCCTAAAAAACCCCCAAAACTAGACTTTATGATTCTGGAGAATCAGGGCTTTTCCCGATGAGATTCCATGACTTGTCATGACCCCACAGTCAGTATATGATGGATTTCTTTTGACTGTCTCACTGAAGTTCCTTCATTGATGTCATGAAAAAGGTGAGTATAGAAGTCTCAAATGACTCAGTTTGATAAAAAAAAAATGTTTAGGTAAAAAACATCATTAACGGTGGAGAGGGGTAATATCAATATCATCGTCCAACAAGTTAATGACCGACAAGAGGAGTTATGTTTGTTTGACACATACCCACTGGGTGCTGTATCTATTTGAAAATGGTCCCTTTTATCTCAAATGTATCCAAAATATTGATGTCTGGCAGTTTGTTAAGGGTTAACAAGTGCTAACAGGAATATTTATTCATGCAACTTGTAATTTCACACCCAAAACTGTGAATGGCCATTTTTACTTAAAAATCTACAAGATGTTTTCAGGGAAATCCAGGGAGAACATGAATTTTAAGCTGTTGATGGGTATAATTGTTTATCCAGCCCAAAACGGGTTAAGGGTTGTTTTCTTAATACGCTTATTACTTATAAAACTAATTCATAGTGAATTCTACTTCCACTTATGTTGATTTCTCCTCTTAACTTTGGGTGCTGCGGGTATGCAAACACAGCCCACGTTTTCAACATTTTGATGTTTGAGAACCAGCATAGGGTTAACAAATGCTTACTGGAATATTTTGTACATGAAACTTGTAATTCACACTACAATCTGAGAATGGCCAATTTTTCTTGAAAATCTACGTGATGTTTTTAGAGAAATCCTCGGATAACATGAATTTTTAACCTTTTGAGTGGTATCACCCTGTAACCAGCTCTAAACGGGTTAATGCTTGGTTTTATGAATACCTTCATTACTTACAAAAATGATCCTCGGTGAATCCCACTTCCAATGATGGTGGTTATGTTCATCTCGCAGGTACACATTGGGTGTAATGGGTGGCCAAGTACAGCCCATTTTCTCAAAATTTGCTGCCTCTGGGGGTGGGGGGGGGGGGGGGGGGGTTAACAAACGCGTACCGGAATCTTTTGTTCATGCAACTTGTAATGTCACTCCAAGACCTGCAAATGGTCAATTTCTCTTGAATACTTACAAGATTTTTTGGAGAAATCTACAGAAAATGGGAATTTTAAGCTTTTAAGGGGTACATCTCCTTAACCGGGCGAAAATGGATTAAGAGCTCAATTTTTGAATACCCTTACTACTTACTAAAAATTTCCCTATCAGTTTTGCATCCGGTAAAATAAGTTATGTTTCTCTGCAGCATTCCCGTTTGATGTTGTTGGTGTCCAAAAACAGACTATTTTTTTCGAAATTTTGACATTAAGCAGCCCATGGAGGGTTAACAAATGTTTATATGAATATTTTATCCATGCAACTGGTAATGTGACTCTAAGACCTAGCAACGACCATTTTCTCTTGAAACCCAATGAGAGACATTTCCAAAGAAATTCAGGAAAAACATGATTTTTTAAGCTTTTGATGGGTATTGCTATTACCCATCCCAAAAGGGTTAATGCTTGGTTTTTTGAATACCCTTATTACTAACAAATTTGGTCCTCGGGGAATTCCACTTCCAACAAAGTAGATTATGTTTCTCTCTCGGGTATGCATTGGGTGTTGTGCGCATCTGAAAACAGACTATTTCAACAAAATTACGATGCTTAGCAGCCTGTAGAGGGTTAATAAATGCTCACCGGAATATTTTATCCATGCAACTTGTAATGTCACACAAGGATCTGCGAATAGTCAATTTTTCCTGAAAACCTACAGGTTGCTTTTAGAGAAATCCACAGAAAATGGGAAATTTAAGCTTTTAAGGGGTATCTCTCTTTAACCAGCCCAAAATGGGTTAAGACTTCGACTTTTGAATACCCTTACCCCTATCAAAAATGTTTCCCCATCAATTTTGCGTCCGATAAAAGAAGGAACCTTTCTCGGTGTTACACCAAGTGGGTGCTGTTGGCGTTCAAAAACAGCCTATTTAATCACAATTTCGACTTTTAGCAGTCCGTGGAGGGTTAACAAATGCTCACCGCAGTATTTTGTCCATGCAAATTCTATTGTCACACCAAGGCCTGGGAGTGACAAATTTTTCTTGAAAATCTACAAGACTCGTTTAGAGAAATCCACGGAAAATACGAATTTTCGAGCTTTATGGGGATATTGCTGTTTAACCAGCCCAAAACGGGTTAACGCTTGGTTTATTGAAAACCCTTATTACTGACACAAATGATCCTCGGTGAATTCCACTCCCAATAAAGGAAGTTATGTTTATCTCTCGTGTATTGTTTCGGTGCAGTGTTGGCCAGAAACTGGCCTATTTCATCAACATTTCGATGTTTGGCAGCCTGTGGAGGGTACCCATATGCATAGCCTGATATGTCGTGTGTATCAAAGGGCGTGTCAAAGACAGGTCTAGCAATGATGAATGTATAAAAAAAATCTACAAGACGTGTTTCGAGAAAGTGCCAATAAACCCCAATTTTGGCAATTTTTTGACAATTCTGACGAAATAAGGGTTAAATCGAAAATTCTGCTTTTGGTACATTGTTAGATTTTGTGCCCCTCTATGCGTGTGCAAAATTTCGGTAAAATCGGTTCAAAGGCTTCTGAATCGTACGGACAAAAAGTGTGGAAAAAAAAAAAAAAAAAAAAAAAAAACTAGACTTTATGATTCTGGAGAATCATGGCTTTTCCCGATTAGATTCCATGATTCTTCTTGACCCCACAGTGTCTGATGAATTGTTTTAAACTGTCTCACCAAAGTTCCTTCATTGATGTTATGAGAAAGGTGAGTATAGTAGTCTCAAATGACTCGGTTTGGGTTTGATAAAAAAATGTTTAGGTAAAACCCATCATTAATGGTAGAATGGGTTAATATCAATATCAATGTTTCCCTATCAGTTTTGCGTCCGGTAAAAGAAGTTACGTTTCTCTGTGGCATTTCCATTTGATGTTGTTGGTGTCCAAAAACAGACTATTTCCTCAATTTTTTTTACATTTAGCAGCCCATGAAGGGTTAACAAATGCCTACCAGAATAATTGATCTATGCAACTGGTCATATCACACCAAGACCTATCAACGGCCATTTTCTCTTGAAAACCCTACAAAATGTTTGTAAAGAAATTCAGGGAAAACGATTTTTTAAGCTTTCGATGGGTATCCCTGTTAACCTCCCCAACAGGGGTTAACGCTTGGCTTTTTGAATACGTTTATTACATTTCAAAAATGGTCCTCTGTGAATTCCACTTCAAACAAAGGAGATTATGTTTATCTCTCATGTATACATTAGGTGCTGTGCGTGTCTGAAAACAGTCCCATATTAACAACATTACGATGCTTGGCAGGTTGTAGATGGTTAAAAAACGCTCACCGGAGTATTTTGTCCATGCAACTTTTAATGTCACATAAAGACCTACGAATAGTCAATTTGTCTTGAAACCCTACAAGTTACCGTTAGGGAAATTCACAGAAAATGGGAATTTAAAGCTTTCAAGGGATATCTCTCTTTAGCCTGCCCAAAATGGGTTAAGACGTCGACTTTTGAATACCCTTACTACTTACAAAAATGTTTCCATATAAATTGTACGCGCGATAAAAGAGGGCACTTTTCTTTGTGGTGTACCCTTTGGGTGCTGTTGGTGTGCAAAAACAGCCCGTTTTATCGCAATTTTGACCTTCGGCAGCCCGGGGAGGGTTAACTAATGCTGACCGGAATATTTTGTTCATGCGACTTGTAATGTCACACCAAGACCTGCAAATAGCCGATTGTTCTTGAAAACCTACAAGATGTTGTTAGAGAAATCCACAGAAAACGGGTATTTTAAGATTTTAATGGGTATCTCTCTTTAACCAGCCCAAAATGGGTTAAGACGTCAAATTTCGAATACCCTTACCACTTTCAAAAATATTTTCCGATCAATTTTGCGTCCGATGAATGAAGGCCCCTTTCTCTGTGGTATATCGTTTGGGTGCTGTTGGTGTCTAAAAACAGCCCATTTTATCACAATTTTTACGTTTAGCAGCTCGGAGAGGGTTCACTAATGCTGACCGGAATATTTTATCCATGCAACTTGTAATGTCACACCAAGACCTGAGAGTGACCAATTTTTCTTGAAAATCTACAAGACTCGTTTAGAGAATTCCACAGAAAACATGAAGTTTTGAGCTTTTTGGGGGTATTGCTGTTTAACCAGCCGAAAACGGGTTAACACTTGGTTTTCTGAACACCCTTATTAGTTGCAAAAATGATCCTCGGTGAATTCCACTTCCAATAAAGGAAGTTATGTTTACCTCTCGGGTATCGTTTGGGTGCTGTGGGGGTCCAAACCAGCCCATTTCATCAAAATTTCGATGTTTGGCAGCCTGTGGATGGTTACCATATGCATCGCCTAATATGTCGTGTGTATCAAAGGTTGTGTCATAGGCAGGTCTTGTAATTATGAATAGTTTAAAAAAATCCTAAAGACGTGTTTCGAGAAAGTGCCAATAAACCCCAATTTTGGCAATTTTTTGACAATTCTGACGAAATAAGGGTTAAATCGAAAATTCTGCTTTTGGTACATTGTTAGATTTTGTGCCCCTCTATGCGTGTGCAAAATTTCGGTAAAATCGGTTCAAAGGCTTCTGAATCGTACGGACAAAAAGTGTGGAAAAAAAAAAAAAAAAAAAAAAAAAAAACTAGACTTTATGATTCTGGAGAATCATGGCTTTTCCCGATTAGATTCCATGATTCTTCTTGACCCCACAGTGTCTGATGAATTGTTTTAAACTGTCTCACCAAAGTTCCTTCATTGATGTTATGAGAAAGGTGAGTATAGTAGTCTCAAATGACTCGGTTTGGGTTTGATAAAAAAATGTTTAGGTAAAACCCATCATTAATGGTAGAATGGGTTAATATCAATATCAATGTTTCCCTATCAGTTTTGCGTCCGGTAAAAGAAGTTACGTTTCTCTGTGGCATTTCCATTTGATGTTGTTGGTGTCCAAAAACAGACTATTTCCTCAATTTTTTTTACATTTAGCAGCCCATGAAGGGTTAACAAATGCCTACCAGAATAATTGATCTATGCAACTGGTCATATCACACCAAGACCTATCAACGGCCATTTTCTCTTGAAAACCCTACAAAATGTTTGTAAAGAAATTCAGGGAAAACGATTTTTTAAGCTTTCGATGGGTATCCCTGTTAACCTCCCCAACAGGGGTTAATGCTTGGCTTTTTGAATACGTTTATTACATTTCAAAAATGGTCCTCTGTGAATTCCACTTCAAACAAAGGAGATTATGTTTATCTCTCATGTACACATTAGGTGCTGTGCGTGTCTGAAAACAGTCCCATATTAACAACATTACGATGCTTGGCAGGTTGTAGATGGTTAAAAAACGCTCACCGGAGTATTTTGTCCATGCAACTTTTAATGTCACATAAAGACCTACGAATAGTCAATTTGTCTTGAAACCCTACAAGTTACCGTTAGGGAAATTCACAGAAAATGGGAATTTAAAGCTTTCAAGGGATATCTCTCTTTAGCCTGCCCAAAATGGGTTAAGACGTCGACTTTTGAATACCCTTACTACTTACAAAAATGTTTCCATATAAATTGTACGCGCGATAAAAGAGGGCACTTTTCTTTGTGGTGTACACTTTGGGTGCTGTTGGTGTGCAAAAACAGCCCGTTTTATCGCAATTTTGACCTTCAGCAGCCCGGGGAGGGTTAACTAATGCTGACCGGAATATTTTGTTCATGCGACTTGTAATGTCACACCAAGACCTGCAAATAGCCGATTGTTCTTGAAAACCTACAAGATGTTGTTAGAGAAATCCACAGAAAACGGGTATTTTAAGATTTTAATGGGTATCTCTCTTTAACCAGCCCAAAATGGGTTAAGACGTCAAATTTCGAATACCCTTACCACTTTCAAAAATATTTTCCGATCAATTTTGCGTCCGATGAATGAAGGCCCCTTTCTCTGTGGTATATCGTTTGGGTGCTGTTGGTGTCTAAAAACAGCCCATTTTATCACAATTTTTACGTTTAGCAGCTCGGAGAGGGTTCACTAATGCTGACCGGAATATTTTATCCATGCAACTTGTAATGTCACACCAAGACCTGAGAGTGACCAATTTTTCTTGAAAATCTACAAGACTCGTTTAGAGAATTCCACAGAAAACATGAAGTTTTGAGCTTTTTGGGGGTATTGCTGTTTAACCAGCCGAAAACGGGTTAACACTTGGTTTTCTGAACACCCTTATTACTTGCAAAAATGATCCTCGGTGAATTCCACTTCCAATAAAGGAAGTTATGTTTACCTCTCGGGTATCGTTTGGGTGCTGTGGGGGTCCAAACCAGCCCATTTCATCAAAATATCGATGTTTGGCAGCCTGTGGATGGTTACCATATGCATCGCCTAATATGCCGTGTGTATCAAAGGTTGTGTCATAGGCAGGTCTTGTAATTATGAATAGTTTAAAAAAATCCTAAAGACGTGTTTCGAGAAAGTGCCAATAAACCCCAATTTTGGCAATTTTTTGACAATTCTGACGAAATAAGGGTTAAATCGAAAATTCTGCTTTTGGTACATTGTTAGATTTTGTGCCCCTCTATGCGTGTGCAAAATTTCGGTAAAATCGGTTCAAAGGCTTCTGAATCGTACGGACAAAAAGTGTGGAAAAAAAAAAAAAAAAAAAAAAAAAAACTAGACTTTATGATTCTGGAGAATCATGGCTTTTCCCGATTAGATTCCATGATTCTTCTTGACCCCACAGTGTCTGATGAATTGTTTTAAACTGTCTCACCAAAGTTCCTTCATTGATGTTATGAGAAAGGTGAGTATAGTAGTCTCAAATGACTCGGTTTGGGTTTGATAAAAAAATGTTTAGGTAAAACCCATCATTAATGGTAGAATGGGTTAATATCAATATCAATGTTTCCCTATCAGTTTTGCGTCCGGTAAAAGAAGTTACGTTTCTCTGTGGCATTTCCATTTGATGTTGTTGGTGTCCAAAAACAGACTATTTCCTCAATTTTTTTTACATTTAGCAGCCCATGAAGGGTTAACAAATGCCTACCAGAATAATTGATCTATGCAACTGGTCATATCACACCAAGACCTATCAACGGCCATTTTCTCTTGAAAACCCTACAAAATGTTTGTAAAGAAATTCAGGGAAAACGATTTTTTAAGCTTTCGATGGGTATCCCTGTTAACCTCCCCAACAGGGGTTAACGCTTGGCTTTTTGAATACGTTTATTACATTTCAAAAATGGTCCTCTGTGAATTCCACTTCAAACAAAGGAGATTATGTTTATCTCTCATGTACACATTAGGTGCTGTGCGTGTCTGAAAACAGTCCCATATTAACAACATTACGATGCTTGGCAGGTTGTAGATGGTTAAAAAACGCTCACCGGAGTATTTTGTCCATGCAACTTTTAATGTCACATAAAGACCTACGAATAGTCAATTTGTCTTGAAACCCTACAAGTTACCGTTAGGGAAATTCACAGAAAATGGGAATTTAAAGCTTTCAAGGGATATCTCTCTTTAGCCTGCCCAAAATGGGTTAAGACGTCGACTTTTGAATACCCTTACTACTTACAAAAATGTTTCCATATAAATTGTACGCGCGATAAAAGAGGGCACTTTTCTTTGTGGTGTACACTTTGGGTGCTGTTGGTGTGCAAAAACAGCCCGTTTTATCGCAATTTTGACCTTCAGCAGCCCGGGGAGGGTTAACTAATGCTGACCGGAATATTTTGTTCATGCGACTTGTAATGTCACACCAAGACCTGCAAATAGCCGATTGTTCTTGAAAACCTACAAGATGTTGTTAGAGAAATCCACAGAAAACGGGTATTTTAAGATTTTAATGGGTATCTCTCTTTAACCAGCCCAAAATGGGTTAAGACGTCAAATTTCGAATACCCTTACCACTTTCAAAAATATTTTCCGATCAATTTTGCGTCCGATGAATGAAGGCCCCTTTCTCTGTGGTATATCGTTTGGGTGCTGTTGGTGTCTAAAAACAGCCCATTTTATCACAATTTTTACGTTTAGCAGCTCGGAGAGGGTTCACTAATGCTGACCGGAATATTTTATCCATGCAACTTGTAATGTCACACCAAGACCTGAGAGTGACCAATTTTTCTTGAAAATCTACAAGACTCGTTTAGAGAATTCCACAGAAAACATGAAGTTTTGAGCTTTTTGGGGGTATTGCTGTTTAACCAGCCGAAAACGGGTTAACACTTGGTTTTCTGAACACCCTTATTACTTGCAAAAATGATCCTCGGTGAATTCCACTTCCAATAAAGGAAGTTATGTTTACCTCTCGGGTATCGTTTGGGTGCTGTGGGGGTCCAAACCAGCCCATTTCATCAAAATTTCGATGTTTGGCAGCCTGTGGATGGTTACCATATGCATCGCCTAATATGCCGTGTGTATCAAAGGTTGTGTCATAGGCAGGTCTTGTAATTATGAATAGTTTAAAAAAATCCTAAAGACGTGTTTCGAGAAAGTGCCGATAAACCCCAATTTTGGCAGTTTTTTGCCAATTCTGGCGAAATAAGGGTTCAATCGAAAATTCCGCTTCGGTACATTTTTAGATTTTGTGCCACTCTATGCGTGTGCCAAATTGTGTGAAAATCGGTTCGAAAATGGCTTCTGAATCGTACGGACAAAAATGTGTGCAAAAAAAAAAAAAAAAAACCCAAAAAACTAGACTTTATGATTCTGGAGAATCATGGCTTTTCCTGATGAGATTCCATGATTTCTCATGACCCCACAGTGTCTTGTTGTTTTTAACTGTCTCACTGAAGTCCCTTCATTGATGTTATGAAAAAGGTGAAGATAGTAATCTCAAATGACAGAGTTTGATAAAAAATTGTTTAGGTAAAAATCATCATTAACGGTGGACTGGTTTAATGTCAATATCGTCTTCCATCAAGTCAATGACCGACAAAAGGAGTTATGTTTGCTTGACACATACCCACTGAGTGCTGTGTCAATTTAAAAATGGTTCATTTTATCTCAAATGTATCCCAAATATTGATGTCTGGCAGCTTGTAGAGGGTTAACAAGTGGTAACAGGAATATTTATTCATGCAACTTGTAATGTCACACCAAGAACTGTGAATGGCCATTTTTTTCTTTAAAATCTACAAGATGTTTTCAGAGAAATCCAGGGAGAACATGAATTTTAAGCTTTTGATGGGTATCATTGTTTATCGAGCCCAAAACGGGTTAAGTATTGTTTTTTGAATAGTCTTATTACTTCCAAAAATAATTCTCAGTGAATTCTACTTCCACTTATTTTTATCTCTCCTCCCAACTTTGGGTGCTGTGGGTATGCAAACACAGCCCATTTTATCAACATTTTGATGTTTGAGAACCTGCATTGGGTTAACAAATGCCTACAGGAATATTTTGTACATGCAACTTGTAATGTCACACTAAGATCAGAGAATGGCTATTTTTCTTGAAAATCTACGGCATGTTTTTAAAGAAATCCTCAGATAACACAAATGTTTAACCTTTTGAGGGGTATCTCCCTGTAACCAGCTCTAAAGGGTTAATGCTTGGTTTTGTGAATACCTTCATTACTTACAAAAATGGTCGACGGTGAATTCCACTTCCAATGAAGGAGGTTATGTTTATCTCGTAGGTACATATTTGGTGTTATGGTTGCCCAAGAACAGCCCATTTTCTCCAAATGTCTATGCTTGGCAGCCTCTCGGAGGGTTAACAAATGTTTACCGAAACATTTTGTTCATGCTTGTAGTGTCACTCGAAGACCTGCGAATGGTCAATTGTTCTTGAATTTTTTGTTGTTGAGAAATCCATAGAAAACTGGAATTTTAAGCTTTTAAGGGGTATATCTCCTTAACCATCAAAAATGGGTTCAGACCTCGATTTTTGAATCCGTTTACTACCTACAAAAATGTTTCCCTGTCAGTTTTGCGTCCGGGAAAAAAGATACTACGTTTCTATGTTGCATTCCCTTTTGATGTTGTTGTTGTTCAAAAACAGGTTATTTTTTCAAAATTTTGACATTTAGCAGCCCATGGAGGGTTAACAAATGCTTACCGGAATAATTTATCCAATCACCTGGTTATGTGACACCATGACCTATCAATGGCCACTTTCCCTTGAAAACGCTACCAGATGTTTGTAAAGAAATCCAGGGAAAACATAAATGTTTAAGCCTTTGATGGGTATCACTATTAACAACCACAAAAGGGGTTAACGCTTGGTCTTTTGAATACCCTTATTACTTACAAAAATGGTCCTCGGTGAATTCCACTTCCAACAAAGGAGATTATGGGTAATTCCCAGGTACACGTTGGGTGTTGCGTGTGTCTGAAAACAGCCCATTTCAACAAAATTACGATGGTTGGCAGTCTGTAGAGGGTTAATAAACATCCATGATTTTTTATGACCCTGGAGTGTCTGAAGAATTGTTTTTAATTGTATCATTAAAGTATTTTTATTGATGTCTTGAGAAAAGTGGGTATAATAGTCTCAAATGAGCCAGTGTGATAAAAGAACGTTTTGGTTAAATCATCATTGTTTGTGGAGAGGGTTAATATTAATATCAGCGTCTGAGAATCAGCGTCTAATGTAAATAGCCCATTGCATCTCAAATTTACCTAAAATTTTGATAGTTGACGGTTTGTGGAGGGTTAATGAAGGCTTGCGAGAATACTTCTTCTCCAGGGTTTATTTGTTCTTAAAAATCTGTAAGAACTAGTTGAAGATATCCACAGAAAATGTGAACTTTAAATTCTTGAGCATGTCATGTATAGCCCCTGTATCAATTATCTCCTATTAGACCACAGTTGTTATGCATGATTATGTCATTTTTTCACACCTTGTAAAGCTTACCTATCACCTGTCTGTTAATAGCAGAAGTAAATTTCTCTCCAATTGGTTTTTCCCCCGTAGGATTAGTTTTATTTATTACAATGAAGATATCCATACATACAACGACAAACATGAAGTTATAAACTACAATAATTACATACGAAAATAGGAAGTGTTGTTTGTACATATGTGTAGATAAAATATACCCTGGGACGGAGAAGGGGAGTATAACGATCTTACAAACTAGTATATATCTAGCCCCACTGCCGGGGGAATGTTGGCACCATGCACCACTGCATTTGATAACCTACAGAGTAGTAAATATACCTGCCCCCCCCCCCCTTCCCATGTTGGGGATCCTCACCTTTTATTGTAAGGTTCCTTAGGCACAACATAGCGTCAGTAAGATAGATATATACTGCCACGTCGTCACTCTGGGGCGGAGGAGGGGCAGTGTATAGCCGTTTTACAGACTATTATATACCTGGACCCACTGTCGGGGAAACGCTATAGTGTCAACACTATTTGATATTATAAGTAACTGATCCCATTGTAGCTAACGTTATTTACTGCTTTCTTATCATGCAGTGGCGGAGCGGTGGCATTGTGGTAGCCGGTTCTCATCAGATCACCGAAGTTCAGCAACGTTGAGCCTGGTTAATCATTGGATGGGTGGCCGTCTGAGCGATCAATTCGGACTCCCATGCTGTGACATTGGGCAAGGCACTTAACTCTGATTCTCCATATGGGGGCACGATGCCGCAATGTACTAAGGCGTACTGCACGTCGACGGTACGCATGTCTTCAACCAATCTAACCCTGCCTGTGCTGCAGTTCGGAGTTACGATGTTGGGAAGCTGGCAGTTGCTCGTCGTTGCTCGGTGGTTCTCTCCAGGTACTGCGGCCTCCTCCACCCGTAGATTAGCCATTGTGCATAAGTATATGCCCTTAAACACCAATAAATAAATAATAAATGATATCATGCAGGGCAGTGTGGAATACGAGGCGAGGCGTACCTTTCAATGTGTGTTTGGTTGGAGAAAGAGGCAGGGGGGAGGTGGTAACCTTGGTAATTTTGTTTGGATAAATCGACCGCTGGCGACCGATGAAGCGGGACACGGTGAGAGTGGAACTTATGGGCGGTTATTCTTGATAATAAATAAATATACACTTACTTTTGAGTTCATACAAGGTGAGTATAGTAGTCTCAAATGAGAATGGCCAATATTTGTCTTGAAAACCTACGAGAGGCTTTTAGAGAAATCCTCGGAAAATATGAATTTTTAACCTTTTGAGGGGTATCTCTCTGTAACCAGCCCTGAACGGATTAATGCTTGGTTTTTGTTAATACCTTCATTACTTACATAAATGATCCTCAGTGAATTTCACTTCCAATGAGGAAGGTTATGTTTATCACGCAGGAACACATTGGGTGTTATGGGTGCCCCAAAACAGCCCATTTTCTCAAAATGTCTATACTTTCCAGGCTCTGGAGGGATAATAAATGCTTACTGGAATATTTTGTCCATGCAACTTGTAATGCCACTCAAAGACCTGCAAATGGTCAATTTTTCTTGAAAACGTGCTAGGTGTTTTGCAGAAATGCACAGAAAACGGGAATTTTAAGCTTTTGAGGGGTATATCTCCATAACCAGTCGACAATGGGTTAAGACCTCGATTTTTGAATATCCTTACTACTTACAAAAATGTTTCTTTATCAGTTTTGCGTCCAGTAAAAGAAGTTACGTTTCTCTGTGGCATTTCCATTTGATGTTGTTAGTGCCCGAAAACAGACTATTTCTTCAAATTTTTTTACATTTAGCAGCCCATGGAGGGTTCACAAATACCTACCAGAATAATTTATCCATGCAACTGGTAATGTGATACCAAGACCTATCAACGGCCATTTTCTCTTGAAAACCTACAAGATGTTTGTAAAGAAATCCAGGGAAAACGAGTTTTAAGCTTTCGATGGGTATCCCTGTTAACCTCCCCAACAGGGGTTAACGCTTGGTTTCTTGAATACCCTTATTACATACAAAAATGGTCCTCTGTGAATTCTACTTCCAAGAAAGGTGATTATGTTTATCTCTCGTGTATACATTGGGTGCTATACGTAACCGAAAACAGCCCATGTCAACAAAATTACGATACTTGGCAGCTTGTAGATGGTTAATAAATGCTCACCGGAGTATTTTGTCCCTACAACTTGTAATGTCACATAAAGACCTACGAATAGTTAATTTTTCTTGAAACCCTACAAGTTACTGTTAGGAAAATTCACAGAAAATGGGAATTTAAAGCTTTTGAGGGATATCTCTCTTAGCCTACCCAAAATGGGTTAAGACTTCGACTTTTGAATACCCTTACTACTTACAAAAATGTTTCTGTATAAATGTACACTCGATAAAAGGAGGCGCTTTTCTTTGTGATGTACCCATTGGGTGTTGTTGGTGTCCACAAACTTCCAATTTTATCACAATTTTGATGTTGAGGAGCCCTGGGAGGGTTAACTAATGCTGGCCGGAATATTTTGTCCATGCAACTTGTAATGTCACACCAAGACCTGCAAATAGCCGATTTTTTCTTGAAAACCTACGAGTTGTTTTTAGAGAAATCCACAGAAAGAGGGTATTTTAAGGTTTTAATGGGTATCTCTCTTTAACCAGCCGAAAATGGGTTAAGACGTCGAATTTTGAATACCCTTACCACTTTCAAAAATATTTTCCGATCAATTTTGTGTCCGATAAATGAAGGCCACTTTCTCTGTAGTATACCGTTTGGGTGCTGTTGGTGTCCAAAAACAGCCCATTTTATCACAATTTTTACGTTTAGCAGCTTGGGGAGGGTTAACTAATGCTGATCGGAATATTTTGTCCATGCAACTTGTAATGTCACACCAAGACCTGGGAGTGACAAATATTTCATGAAAATCTACAAGACTCGTCTAGAGAAATCCACGGAAAACATGAAGTTTTGAGCTTTTTGGGGGTATTGCTGTTTAACCAGCCCAAAACGGGTTAACGCTTGGTTTTCTGAACACCCTTATTACTTACAAAAATGATCCACGGTGAATTCCACTTCCAATAAAAGCAGTTATGTGTATCTATCGTGTTTCGTTTGGGTGCTGTGGGGGCCCGAAAACAGCCCATTTCATAAAAATTTCGATGTTTGGCAGCCTGTGGAGGGTTACCATATGCATCGCCTGATATGTCGTGTGTATCAAAGGTCGTATCACAGGCAGGTCTAGCAATGATGAATGTTTAAAAAAAATCTACAAGACATGTTTCGAGAAAGTGCCGATAAACCCCAATTTTGACAGTTTTTTGCCAATTCTGACGAAATAAGGGTAAAATCGACAAATCCGCTTTGGTACATTTTTAGATTTTGTGCCTCTCTATGTGTGTGCAAAATTTTGTGAAAATCGGTTCGAAAATTCTTCTGAATCGTACGGAGAAAATGTGTGGAAAAAAAAAAAAAAAAAAAAAAAAAAAAAAAACACCAAAAATAATAATCCGTAGAAAAACAATAGTCTTTTCCAGAGGGAAAAGCCTAAAAAAAATAATAATCCGTAGAAAAACAATAGTCTTTTCCAGATGGAAAAGCCTTAAAAAAAAAAATAAAAAAAATAATAATCCATAGAAAAACAATAGTCTTTTCCAGAGGGAAAAGCCTAAAAAACCCAAAACTAGACTTTATGATTCTGGAGAATCATGGCTTTTCCAGATGAGATTGCATGATTTTTTCTGACCCCAGAGTGTCTGATGAATTGTTTTTAACTATCTCAATGAAGTTCCCTTTTGATGTTATGACAAAGATGGGTGTTGTAGTCTCCACTGTCGCAGTTTGATAAAAAAAATGTTTAGGTAAAAAACATCATTAATGGTGGAGACGGTTAATATCAATATGGTCGTCCGACAGGTTAATCACCGAGTTACGTTTGTTTGACATCTACCGACCGAGTGCTGTGGCTATTTAAAAATGGTCCATTTTAACTTGAATATATCCAGAATATTGATGTCTGTCAGTTTGTAGAGGGTTAACAAGTGCTAACAGGAACATTTTTCCATGCAACTTGTAATGTCACACCAAGAACTGCGAATGGCCATTTTTTTCTAAAAAAATCTGCAAGTTGTTTTCAGAGAAATCCAGGGTGAACACAAGATTCCATGATTTTTTATGGCCCTGGAGTGTCTGAAGAATTGTTTTTAATTGCATCATTAAAGTATTTTTATTGATGCCTTGAGAAAAGTGGGTATAATAGTCTCAAATAACCCAGTGTGGTAAAAGAAAGTTTGGGTTAAATCATCATTGTTGTTAGAGAGGGTTAATATAAATATCAGCGTCTGAGAATCTGCGTCTGATGCAAATAGCCCATTATATCTCAAATTTATCTAAAATTTTGTTATTTGACAGTTTGTGGAGGGTTAATGAATGCTTGCGAGAATAATTCTTCTCCAGAGTTTATTTGTTCTTGAAAATCTCTAAGAACCACTTGAAGATATCCACAGAAATGTGAACTTTAAGTTCTTGAGCATGTCATGTGTAGTCCCTGTATCAATTTTCTCCTATTCGACCACAGTTGTTATGCATCATTACGTCATCTTTTCACACCTCAGAACTACAGTTAATACAGTGAGAAACATGAAGTTATATATACACAACAATAATTATATATACAAATAGGAAGTGTTGTTCGTACATCTGTGTAAATAAAATATAGGCTGTGATGGAGGATGGGCAGTATAGCCGTCTTACAAACTAGTATATACCTAGCCCCACTGCCGGGGAAATGTTAGCGCCACCACTGCATTTGATAACCGCCTAACAGCGTATTAAATATACCTGCATCCCTTCCCATCATGGGGAACTCCCCCTTTTATTGTAAGGTTTCTTAGGCACAACACAGAGTCTGTAAGATGGCTATACACTGCCACGTCGCCACCTTGGGGTGGAGGATGGGCAGTGTATAGCTGTTTTCCAGACTAATATATACCTGGGCCCACTGTCGGGGAAATGCTATAGTGTCAATACTGTAGTTGATATTATAAGTAAATGATCCCATTGTAGCTAACGTTATTTACTGTTTTCTTATCATGCAGTGGTGGGGCACAGCGTTGTGGTAACCGGTTCTCGTCAGATCACCGAAGTTAAGCCACATCGAGCCCGGACGACCGTCTGAGCGATCAATTCAGACTCCTGCGCTGTGTCAGTGGACAGGGCACTTAACGCCGATTATCCACACGGGGGCCGCGTACTAAGGCGTACTGCATGTCGATGGTACACATGTCTTCAACCAGTCAAATCCTGCCTGTGCTGCAGTGCGGTTTTACGATGTTGGGGAGCTGGCAGCTGCTCTTCGTTGCCTGGTGGTTCTCCCGGGGTACTCCGGCTTCCTCCATCAGTAGACCTGTCACGGTCATGATTAGCCACTGTGCATAAGTATATGACCTTAAACACCAATAAATAAATAAACAATATCGTGCAGTGTGGAATATGATGTGTGTTTGGTTGGAGAAAGAGACAGGGGGAGGGGGTGGGGTGGTAAGATCGGTAATTTTGTTGGGATAAATCGACCGATTGCGTGGGACACCGTGGAATTGACCAATGAAACGGGACACAGTGAATGTGGAACTTATGGGCCGTTATTCTTGATAATAAATAAATATACACTTACTTTTGAGATCATGTTGGAGAGGATTCACTGGAAATCATATATGTCCGATACTTCTCAGTTATGCTCTGCTCCCCATCCTATGAATTGCACTTCAGACGTCTCAAATCTAGCACCCACCCCACATCATACTCCGCCAGAATTTTTGCTCGCTAAAAACTTATTTTTACTTTATTCTCCCAATATCTAACATAACGACAACTAGAGGTGCTTCGCAGGCCCACCGGGAGCACGAGCGGGCAGGGCAACCCATATATTCGGGGCTCGTTCCCAGGACAGTATGCCAGCTATGCTCGCAACAACGGCCTCTCCCCGTCGGCTCGGGTGCTTCTAAGGATAGAGAGGTCAATGGGGAGGGGCCCGTTAGCAAACAAACTTGGTGAAAAAAAACAGCAGGGGGCACGTGTCCTAGGTAAAAAAACACCAGGGGACAGGTGCCCTAAGTTACAGAAAACAGCAGGGCGATGGGGGGGGGGGGGGGTAGGGCAGATGTCCTCTCTAATTAATTTGAATAGGAGGCAGTTGTTCCTTGTTCGTGGGACAGGTGTCCATATCCCATTGTCCAGTATTCCAAATTTTCCATGGCACTTGGCCTTGACGGAAACATTTTAACAAGAACGAAAGGGAAACCTGTTTGCAGTAACGCTGCAAATATAAACTTGATTTTAGGACCTTTCCATGGACAGTTTAAAGCCTACTTCGATATCAGCGTTCCTTACTCTCGTTCTTTCAGTGCATCGTCGCAGTATTTCACCCGAATCGAGTTCTGACGTCATGCAAGTTTGGCCGACATGCTTTCAATTTTGTTATTGCCAACTACATATTTATAATTTCATGATTACTGATCGGAATTTTGAAAATGACACATGCAATCGCGACAGAGTTTTCTGAAAAAACTCGATTCTGCAAAAGGTTTTAGTGAAACTGGATTATTTTTTTCATTTTCAATTTCGATGGCTCTTGACGAAAAGGTGTTAATTACTGATCATCCCAAACGAGATCAAAGATTAACGCCGAAGATTAATAACTGAGAATCTTCTTAAAATATACATGTGCATTCCTAAAATGCAATAAATCAAGTCTTTTTCACGTTTTATGAGAGGAATATATCCAATCGTATCATTGAATTATACTTAAGTGTATGTGGGTGAGAAATTCTGTATACGGACAAAATACACACTAAATAAAATATTTGGCATTATTTTCAGATGACGTATTTTTATCTTTGCTTCTTGGAGAAATCCATGCTGCTAAATGCGGCGAAGGAGTGTTATCTAATAAGGTCAGGTGGTCGTGTCTGACACCCCATCTCGAAGCAGATTTAGTGGGGGTGTCGATTTTGCACATAATGTAGGCAGCATACATGGCATGGGCTGTCTGTCTTTAATCCGACAAAAACAGGGTTATGGCTTGGTTTTTTGAATACCCTTAACACTTTCAAACATTATCCCTCGTGAATTCTGATTCTGATAAAAGTGGATAATTTTTTCTATTACATACGCATTTGGTGCCCGAAAACAGCCAACTTTATCAAAATTATTACGTTTAGCAGTCTGTAGAGGGGTTATAGCAAATAATTATCGGAATATTCTATCCACGCAACTTGTAATACCACACCAAGACCTGCCAATGTTTTTAAAACATGATTATTGAAGCATTTGAGGGAATCACTCTTAAACCACCCCAAAACGGGTTAACTCTTGGTTTCGTGAATACCCTAATTACTTACAAAAATGGTCCTCGGTGAATTCCCCTTCCAACAATGGAGATTATGTTTATTTTTCAGGAACACATTGGGTGCTGTGCGTGTCTGAAAACAGACCTTTTCAACAAAATTACAATGCTTGGCAGCCTGTGGAGGGTTAATAAACGCTCAGCGGAATATTTTGTCCATGCAACTTGTAATGTAACACAAAGACGAGTAGTCATTTTTTTCTTGAAAACCTATAGGATGTTTATAGAGAAATCCACAGAAAATGGGAATTTTAAGATTTTAAGGGGTCTCTCTGTTTAGCCTGTTTAGCCTGCCCAAAATGGGTTAAGACTTCGACTTTTGAATACCATTACTACTTACAAAAATCTTTCCGTATAGATTGTGCGCTCGATAAATGAAGGCACTTTTCTTTGTGGTGTACCCATTGGGTGCTATTGGCGTCCAAAAACAGCCCATTTTATCACAATTTTGAGTTTTATCAGCCCGTGGAGGGTTAACAAATGCTCAGCGCAGTATTTTGTCCATGCAACTTCTATTGTCACCCCAAGGCCTGGGAGTGACAAATTTTTCATGAAAATCTACAAGACTCGTTTAGAGAAATCCACGGAAAACACGAATTTTTTAGCTTTATGGGGGTATTGCTGTTTAACCAGCCCAAAACGGGTTAACGCTTGGTTTTTCTAACACCCTTATTGCTTACAAAAATGATCCTCAGTGAATTCCACTTCCAATAAAGGAAGTTATGTTTATCTCCCGTGTATTGTTTGGGTGCAGTGGGGCCCTGAAACCGGCCTATTTCATCAAAATTTCGATGTTTGGCAGCCTGTGGAGAGTTACCATATGCATCGCCTGATATGTCGTGTGTATCAAAGGGCGTGTCACAGACAGGTATAGCAATGACGAATGTATCAAAAAATCTACAGGACGTGTTTCGAGAAAGCGCCGATAAACCCCAATTTTGGCAGTTTTTTGCCAATTCTGATGAAATAAGGGTTAAATAGAAAATTCCGTTTTGGTACATTTTTAGATTTTGTGCCCCTCTATGCGTGTGCAAAATTTGGTGAAAATCGGTTTGAAAATGGCTTCTGAATCGTACGGACAAAATGTGTGGAAAAAAAAAAACAAAAAAAAACTAGACTTTATGATTCTGGAGAATCATGGCTTTTCCCGATGAAATTCCATGATTTTTCATAACCCCACAGTGTCTGATGAATTCTTTTTAACTGTCTCACTGAAGTTCCTTCATTCTTATGAGAAAGGTGAGTATAGTAGTCGCAAATGACTCGGTTTGGGTTTGATAAAAAAATTGTTTAGGCTAAAAACCATCATTAACGGTGGAGTGGGTTAATGTAAATATCGTCGTCCAACAAGTTAATGACCGACAAAAGGAGTTATGTTTGTTTGACACATACCCATGTAGAGCTGTGGCTATTTGAAAATGGTCCATTTTATCTGAAATGTATCCAAAATATTGATGTCTGGCAGTTTGTAGAGGGTTAACAAGTGCTAACAGGAATATTCATACAAGCAACTTGTAATGTCACACCAAGAACTGCGAATGGCCATTTTTTCTTTAAAATCTACAAGATGTTTTCAGAGAAATCCAGAGAGAACATGAATTTTAAGCTTTTGATGGGTATCGTCTCAAATTCAGGTGCTGTGGGTATGCAAACACAGCCCATTTTATCAACATTTTGATGTTTGAGAACCCTCATAGGGTTAATAAATGCTTCCAGGAATATTTTGTACATGCAATCTGTAATGTCACACTAAGATCTGAGAATGGCCATTTTTTCTTGAAAATCTACGAGATGTTTTTAGACAAATCCTCGGATAACATGAATTTTTAACCTTTTGAGGGGTATCTTTCTGTAATCAGCCCTAAACGGGTTAATGCTTGGTTTTGTGAATACCTTTATTACTTACAAAAATGATCTTCGGTGAATTCCACTTCCAATAAAGGAGGTTATGTTTATCTCGCAGGTACACATTTGGTGTTATGGTTGCCCAAAGAACAGCCCATTTTCTCCAAATGTCTATGCTTGGCAGCCACTGGAGGGTTAACAAATGCTTACCGAAATATTTTGTCCATGCAACTTGAACTGTCACTCCAAGACCTGCAAAAGGTCAATTTTTCTTGAAATCTTGTTTTGAGAAATCCACAGAAAACTGGAATTTTAAGCTTTTAAGGGGCATATCTCTTTAACTGGTCAAAAATGGGTTAAGTCCTCGATTTTTGAGTACACTTACTACTTACAAAAATGTTTCCCTGTCAGTTTTGCGTCCGGTAAAAGAAGTTATGCATCTCTGTTGCATTCCCATTTGATGTTGTTGGTGTCCAAAAACAGACTATTTTTTCAAAATTTTCACATTCAGCCGTCCATGGAGGGTTAATAAATGCTTCCCGGAATAATTTATCCTGTCAACTGGTAATGTGACACCAAGACCTATCCGTGGCCATTTTCTCTTGAAAACTCTACCAGATGATTGTAAAGAAATCCAAGGAAAACATAAATTTTTAAGCTTTTGAGGGGTATCACTATTGACAACCACAAAAGGGGTTAACGCTTTTTTTTAATACTCTTATTACTTACAAAAATGGCCCTCGATGAATTCCACTTCCAACAAAGGAGATTATGTTTATTTCTCAGGTACACATTGGGTGTTGTGCGTGTCCGAGAACAGCCCATTTCAACAAAATTTCGATGCTTGGCCATCTCTAGAGGGATAATAAACGCTCGGCGGAATATTTTGTCCATGCAACTTGTAATATCACACAAAGACCTGCGAGTAGTCAATTTTTCTTGAAAACCTACAGGATGTTTTTAGAGAAATCCACAGAAAATGGGAATTTTAAGATTTTAAGGGGTCTCTCTCTTTAGCCTGTCCAAAATGGGTTAAGACTTCGACTTTTGAATACCCTTACTACTTACAAAAATGTTTGCGTATAGATTGTGCGCTCGATAAAGGAAGGTACTTTTCTTTGTGGCGTACTGATTGGGTGCTGTTGGCGACCAAACACAGCCCTTTTATTCACAATTTAGACTTTTAGCACCCCGTGGAGGGTTAACAAATGTTCACCGCAGTATTTTGTCCATGTAACTTCTATTGTCACCCCAAGGCCTGGGAGTGACAATTTTTTCTTGAAAATCTACAAGACTCGTTTAGAGAAATCCACGAAAAACATGAATTTTTTAGCTTTATGGGGATATTGCTGTTTAACCAGCCCAAAACGGATTAACGCTTGGTTTTTTGGACACCCTTATTACTTACAAAAATGATCCTCGGTGAATTCCACTTCCAATAAAGGAAGTTATGTTTACCTCTCCTGTATCGTTTGGGTGCTGTGGGGGTCTGAAACTGGCCCATTTCATCAAAATTTCGAGGTTTGGCAGCCTGTGGAGGGTTACCATATGCATCGCCTAATATGTCGTGTGTATCAAAAGTCGTGTCATGGGCAGGTCTAGCAATGCTGAATGTTTAAAAAAATCTATAAGACGTGTTTCGAGAAAGTGCCGATAAACCCCAATTTTGGCAGTTTTTTGCCAGTTCTGGCGAAATATGGGATAAATCGAAAATTCCGCTTCGGTGCATTTTTAGATTTTTTGCCCCTCTATGCGTGTGCCAAATTGTGTGAAAATCGGTTCGAAAATGGCTTCTGAATCGTACGGACAAAAATGTGTGAAAAAAGAAAACACACCCAACTAGACTTTATAAAAAAAATAATCGGTAGAAAAAGAATAATCTTTTCCAGAGGGAAAAGCCTAACTGGACTTTATGATTCTGGAGAAATATGGCTTTTCCCGATGAGATTGCATGATTTGTCATGACCCCACAGTGTATGATGAAATGCTTTCAACTGTCTCAATGAAGTTCCTTCATTGATGTCATGAAAAAGGTGAGTACAGAAGTCTCAAATGACTCAGTTTGATAAAAAAAATTGTTTAGGTAAAAACCATCATTAACAGTGGAGAGGGTTAATATCAATATCGTTGTCCGACAAGTTAATGGCCGACAAAAGGAGTTATGTATGTTTGACACATACCCACTGAGTGCTGTATCTATTTCAAAATGGTCCATTTTATCTCAAATGTATCCAAAATATTGATGTCTGGCAGATTGTTAAGGGTTAACAAGTGCTAACAGGAATATTTATTCATGCAACTTGTAATTTCACACCAAAAACTGCGAATGGCCATTTTTATTTAAAAATCTAGGAGATGTTTTCAGAGAAATCCAGGGAGAACATGAATTTTAAGCTGTTGATGGGTATAATTGTTTATCCAGCCCAAAACGGGTTAAGGGTTGTTTTTTTAATACGCTTATTACTTATAAAAATAATTCTCAGTGAATTCTACTTCCACTTATGTTGATTTCTCCACTTAACATTGGGTGCTGCGGGTATGCAAACACAGCCCACTTTTTCAACATTTTGATGTTTGAGAACGAGCATAGGGTTAACAAATGCTTACTGGAATATTTTGTACATGCAACTTGTAATTCACACTAAGATCTGAGAATGGCCAATTTTTCTTGAAAATCTATGTGATGTTTTTAGAGAAATCCTCGGATAACATGAATTTTTAACCTTTTGAGGGGTATCACCCTGTAACCACCTCTAAACGGGTTAATGCTTGGTTTTATGCATACCTTCATTACTTACAAAAATGATCCTCGGTGAATCCCACTTCCAATGAAGGTGGTTATGTTCATCTCGCAGGTACACATTGGATGTAATGGGTGGCCAAGTACAGCCCATTTTCTCAAAATTTGCTGCATCTGGAGGGTTAACAAACGCTTACCGGAATCTTTTGTTCATGCAACTTGTAATGTCACTCCAAGACCTGCAAATGGTCAATTTCTCTTGAATACTTACTAGATTTTTTTGAGAAATCCACAGAAAATGGGAATTTTAAACTTTTAAGGGGTACATCTCCTCAACTGGGCGAAAATGGGTTAAGACCTCAATTTTTGAATACCCTTACAACTTACTAAAAATTTTCCCTATCAGTTTTGTGTCCAGTAAAAGAAGTTATGTTTCTCTGCAGCATTCCCATTTGATGTTGTTGGTGTCCAAAAACAGACTACTTTTTTCGAAATTTTGATATTTAGCAGCCCATGGAGGGTTAACAAATGCGTATCTGAATATTTTATCCATGCAACTGGTAATGTGACTCTAAGACCAATCCACGGCCATTTTCTCTTGAAACCCTACGAGACGCTGGTAAAGAAATTCAGGGAAAACATGATTTTTTAAGCTTTTGATGAGTATTGCTATTAACCATCCCAAAAGGGGTTAATGCTTGGTTTTTTGAATACCCTTATTACTAACAAATTTGGTCCTCGGTGAATTCCACTTCCAACAAAGTAGATTACGTTTATCTCTCGGGTATGCATTGAGTGCTGTGCGCATCTGAAAACAGCCTATTTCAACAAAATTACGATGCTTAGCAACCTGTAGAGGGTTAATAAATGATCACCGGAATATTTTGTCCATGCATCATGTAATGTCACACAAAGACCTGCGAATAGTCATTTTTTCCTGAAAACCTACAAGTTGCTTTTAGAGAAATCCACAGGAAATGGGAATTTTAAGCCTTTAAGGGGTATCTCTCTTTAACCAGTCCAAAATGGGTTAAGACTTCGACTTTTGAATACCCTTGCAACTATCAAAAATGTTTCCCCATCAATTTTGCGTCCGATAAAAGAAAGAACCTTTCTCGGTGGTACACCAAGTGGTTACTGTTGGTGTCCAAAAACATCCATTTTATCACAATTTTGACTTTTAGCAGCCCATGGAGGGTTAACAAATGCTCACCGCAGTATTTTGTCCATGCATCTTCTATTGTCACACAAAGGCCTGGGAGTGACAAATTTTTCATGAAAATCTACAAGACTCGTTTAGAGAAATCCACGGAAAATACGATTTTTTGAGCATTATGGGGGTATTGCTGTTTAACCAGCCCAAAACGGGTTAACGCTTAGTTTTTTGAACACCCTTGTTACTGACAAAAATGATCCGCGGTGAATTCTACTCCCAGTAAAGGAAGTTATGTTTATCTCTCGTGTATTGTTTGGGCGCAGTGGGGGCCTGAAACTGGCCTATTGCATCAAAATTTCCTTATTTGGCAGCCTGTGGAGGGTTACCATATGCATCGCCTGATATGTCGTGTGCTTCAAAGGGCGTGTCACAGACAGGTCTAGCAATGACGAATGTATAAAAAAAATCTACAAGACATGTTTAGAGAAAGTGCCGATAAACCCCAATTTTGGCAGTTTTTTTGCAAATTCTGACGAAATAAGGTTTAAATCGAAAATTCCGCTTCAGTACATTTTTAGATTTTATGCCCCTCTATGCGTGTGCAAAATTTCGTGAAAATCGGTTCGAAAATGGCTTCTGAATCGTACGGACAAAATGTGTGGAAAAAAAAAACAAACAAAAAAACAAAAATTAGATTCCATGATTTTTCTTGACCCCACAGTGTCTGATGAATTGTTTTTAACTGTCTCACTAAAGTTCCTTCATTGATGTTATGAGAAAGGTGAGTATAGTAGTCTCAAATGACTCGGTTTGGGTTTGATAAAAAAATGTTTAGGTAAAACCCATCATTAATGGTAGAATGGGTTAATGTCAATATCACTGTTTCCCTCTCAGTTTTGTGTCCGGTAAAAGAAGTTACGTTTGTCTGTGGCATTTCCATTTGATGTTGTTGGTGTCCAAAAACAGACTATTTTCTCGTTTTTTTTACATTTAGCAGCCCATGAAGGGTTAACAAATGCCTACCAGAATAATTGATCCATGCAACTGGTCATATGACACCAAGACCTATCAACGGCCATTTTCTCTTGAAAACCCCACAAAATGTTTGTAGAAATCCAGGGAAAACGATTTTTAAAGCTTTTGATGGGTATCCCTGTTAACCTCCCCAACGGGGGTTAACGCTTGGCTTTTTGAATACCTTTATTACTTACAAAAATGGTCCTGTGTGAATTCCACTTCAAACAAAGGAGATTATGTTTATCTCTCATGTATACATTAGGTGCTGTGCGTGTCTGAAAACAGTCCCATGTTAACAACATTACGATGCTTGGCAGCTAGTAGATGGTTAAAAAACGCTCACCGGAGTATTTTGTCCATGCAGCTTGTAATGTTACGTAAAGACCTACGAATAGTCAATTTGTCTTGAAACCCTACAAGTTACCGTTAGGGAAATTCACAGAAAATGGGAATTTAAAGCTTTCAAGGGATATCTCTCTTTAGCCTGCCCAAAATGGGTTAAGACGTCGACTTTTGAATACCCTTACTACTTACAAAAATGTTTCTGTATAAATTGTACGCGCGATAAAAGAAGGCACTTTTCTTTGTGGTATACCCTTTGGGTGCTGTTGGTGTGCAAAAACAGCCCATTTTATCGCAATTTTTACCTTCAGCAGCCTGGGGAGGGTTAACTAATGCTGACCGGAATATTTTGTTCATGCGACTTGTAATATCACACCAAGACCTGCAAATAGCCGATTTTTCTTGAAAACCTACAAGATGTTGTTAGAGAAATCCACAGAAAATGGGTATTTTAAGATTTTAATGGGTATCTGTCTTTAACCAGCCCAAAATGGGTTAAGACGTTAAATTTTGAATACCCTTACCACTTTCAAAAATATTTTCCGATCAATTTTGCGTCTGTTAAATGAAGGCCCCTTTCTCTGTGGTATATCGTTTGGGTGCTCTTGGTGTCTACAAACAGCCCATTTTATCACAATTTTTACGTTTAGCAGCTCGGGGAGGGTTAACTAATGCTGACCGGAATATTTTATCCATGCAACTTGTAATGTCACACCAAGACCTGAGAGTGACCAATTTTTCTTGAAAATCTACAAGACTCGTTTTGAGAAATCCACGGAAAACATGAAGTTTTGAGCTTTTTTGGGGTATTGCTGTTTAACCAGCCCAAAACGGGTTAACACTTGGTTTTCTGAACACCCTTATTACTTACAAAATGATCCTCGGTGAATTCCACTTCCAATAAAGGAAGTTATGTTTACCTCTCGGGTATCATTTGGGTGCTGTGGGGGTCTGAAACCGGCCCATTTCATCAAAATTTCGATGTTTGGCAGCCTGTGGAGGGTTACCATATGCATCGCCTAATATGTCGTGTGTATCAAAGGTTGTGTCATAGGCAGGTCTAGTAATTATGAATATTTAAAAAAAATCTTAAAGACGTGTTTCGAGAAAGTGCCGATAAACCCCAATTTTGGCAGTTTTTTGCCAATTCTGGCGAAATAAGGGTTAAATCGAAAATTCCTCTTGGTACATTTTTAGATTTTTTGCCGCTCTATGCGTGTGCCAAATTGTGTGAAAATCGGTTCGAAAATGGCTTCTGAATCGTACGGACAAAAATGTGTGGAACCCCCCCCCCCCCCCCCCCCCCCCCCCCCCCCCCAAAAAAAAAAAAAAATAATCCGTAGAAAAACAATAGTCTTTTCCAGAGGGAAAAGCCTAACTAGACTTTATGATTCTGGAGAATCATGGCTTTTCCCGATGAGATTCCTTGATTTCTCATGCCCCCCACAGTGTCTGATGAATTGTTTTTAACTGTCTCACTGAAGTTCCCTCATTGATGTTATGAGAAAGGTGGTTATAGTAGTCTCAAGTGACTGAGTTTGATAAAAAAAATAGTTTAGGTAAAAACCATCATTAACAGTTGAGAGGGTTAATATCAATATCGTCATCCCACAAGTTAATGACCGACAAAAGGAGTTACGTTTGTTTGACACATACCCACTGAGTGCTCTGTCTATTTGAAAATGGTCCATTTTATCTCAAATGTATCCAAAATATTGATGTCTGGCATTGTAGAGGGTTAACATGTGCTAACAGGCATATTTATTCATGGAACTTGCAATTTCAAACCAAAAAGTGCGAATGGCCATTTTTACTTAAAATCTCCAAGATGTTTTCAGAGAAATCCATGCGCATGGGCTCTTTTCGAATTCGACGTAACGAAATGCGAAATTTGTATCGCTCTTCATCGAAAGTGATGCCGCAACTATCCATGAACAACGAATGAAAATTTCATGGAAATCTGCCTAAAATTGGTTGGGATATAGCGTTTTGAAGAGAGGAGGTAACTGTTTGAATTTGGTCCTTCATTTTCAAGCCAGTTCGAAAAAAGACGTCGTGAATGGCCGCAGACTCCTTTAGTGCCCCCCCCCCCCCTCCTCTCTGTAAATGGAAGTTGCATCTTTAAGACCGCCGCCCAGAGATCCCAACACAACCTTTAAACCTAAGAGAATCGTCAGAAGTTTAAAGTGAAAAGAAATTAACGGTGATTGGGTTTCTGTTCTGGCAGGCAGGAAAAGATTGACGAAGATTTGTATATTGGACATTAAAATAGCACTTCTGACATACACGAACCGTGTCCAGACCGCTGGAGGCAGCGACTTGAAATTTTCAGAACTTGTTCTACGAACCCTGGCCGACATTTTGGGATCTGTTTGGAGTGTCCGGACCGCGTGGAAAACACCACGCATCACTTGGAATGTGAGAGTACTATTCGTCCCGACTCTATCAGTTTAGAATGGACACTGGCAGTGTTGTAGACGACTGTAGAGCTGCGATTGAGCATAACGTCCCAGGTTGCGGTGCCACATTGCCTAACCAGCTCCAAAAGAGCGGCGGGGGAGGGGTATCCTGACACTATCTTTAAACCTTAGATAATCGTCAGAAGTTGAAGTGAAAAGAACTCGGCGGTGAGTAGGTTTTTTGGCGGGAAACGATTAACGAAAATTTGCCAATTAGACATTAAAATTGCACTTCTCACAAACATGAAGCGTGTCTAGACCGCTGAAGGCAGAGACTTCTAATTTTCAGAACTTGTTCTACGCACCCTGGCAGACATTTTGGCATCTGTTGCGAGTGTCGAGGCCGCGTGAAGAACACCACGCATCGTGTGGAAAGTGAGAGTACTATTCGTCCCGACTCTATCAGTTTGGAATGGACTTGGGGACGGTTGTAGACTACTGTAGAGCAGCGATTGAGCATAAAGTCGGAGTTTTTGTGCCAAATTGCCTAACCGGGCTCCAAGGTATGATTTTTCGTCTGTACATCGCCCAGATCGCCTGTAGTTTATACCGTTACCATACGTTGAAGTAGCCCTTTTGTCATTTTCGCCACTTTCGACCCAGATTTGAGGGTACCTTCCTTCAACCCCATTTTATAGCAAAATCTAGCCATGCTCCCAACAACGCCCTCTCCCCGTCGGCCCGGGTGCTTATAAAAATAGAAGGTCAATGGGGAGGGGCCCGTTAGCAAACAAACGGGGGCAGGGCAGGTGTACTTGGTGAAAAAAACAGTTGTGTGAACATCCCCAGAAGTGAAAACCTATGCTCAGTGGCTGTAATCAAGATGTTAATTTAGACTCTGTTAATTTAGATACTACAGAATGCAAATGGGTGGGTGGCGGGCATCATCACTAGATCTAATGTTGTATTTCATGTTTTCTTTTTTCCTTTATATTCTAATATTCTATTTATTCTTTTGATCTCTCTCTCTCTCCTCTCTCTCTCTCCCCCCCTCTCTCTCTCTCTCTCTCTCTCTCTCTCTCTCTTTCTCTCAGTTTAATTTGTGTTTGTCTATAATGTTTATAATATTTAGATTTTGCTAGATTCTGTTATTTATGGAATACGTTCTGCCATATTGTAAATTATTAGTCACTGTACAGGAACGGAGGGGCTTCTAAGTGGTAAGCACTTGTCCTCCAATCCTGATTTGCATTGTCAAATGGCAAATAAAATATGTTTAATCTAATCTAACAGTAGGGGGGGGGGGGGGCATGTGTCCTAGGTAAAAAAACAGCAGGGGGCAGCTGTGCTAGGTAAAATAAACAGCATGGGGGATGTCCCCGCTAATTAATTTTAATAAGAGGAAGTTGTCCTATCCCACTGCCCAGTATTCCAAATTTTTCTATGGTACTTGGCCTTGACGGAAATAACATTTCAACAAGAAACAACGGGAAACCTATTTGCAATAAAGCTGCAAATATAAACTTGATTTTAGGACCATTCCATGGACAGTTTAAAGCCTACTGCGAAATCAGCATTTCTTACTCTCGTCCTTTCAATACACTGCAGTATTTTTACCCGAGTCGAGTTCTGACGTCATGCAAATTTGACCGACATGCTTTCAATTTTGTTATTGACAACAACATATTTATAATTTCGTGCTTACTGATCCGAATTTTGAAAACGATACAGGCAATCGCGAAAGCGTTTCTGAAAAACACGATTCTGCAAAAGGTTTTAGTGAAATTTGATTATTTTTAGGCTTTTCCCTCTGGAAAAGACTATTGTTTTTCTACGGATTATTTTTTTTTTTTTTTTTTTTTTTTTTTTTAGGCTTTTCCCTCTGGAAAAGACTATTGTTTTTCTACGGATTATTATTTTTTTAGTTTTTTTTAGGCTTTTCCCTCTGGAAAAGACTATTGTTTTTCTACGGATTATTATTATTATTTTTTTTTTTTTGGGGGGGGGGGGGTATTTTTTCCACACATTTTGTCCGCACGATTCCGAAGCCATTTTCGGACCGATTTTCACAAAATTTTGCACACGCATAGAGGGGCACAAAATCTAAAAATGTACTGAAGCCGAATTTTCGATTTAACCCTTATTTCGTCAGAATTGGCAAAAACTGTCAAAATTGGGGTTTATCGGCACTTTCTCGAAACACGTCTTGTAGATTCTTTTTAAACTTTCATCACTGATAGACCTGTCTGTGCCACGATCTTTGATACACATCACATATCAGGCGATGCATATGGTAACCCTCCACAGGCTGCCAAACATCGAAATTTTGATGTAATGGGCCGGTTTCAGGCCCCCAGAGCACCCAAACTATACACGAGAGATAAACATAACTTCCTTTATTTGAAGTGGAATTCAACGGACATCATTTTTGTAAGTAATAATGGTGTTCAAAAAACCAAGCATTAACCCGTTTTGGGCTGGTTAACAGCAATACCCCCATAAATCTAAAAAATTCAGGTTTTCCGTGGATTTCTCTAAACGAGTCTTGTAGATTTTCATGAAAAAATTGTCACTCCCAGGCCTTGATGTGACAATAGAAGTTGCATGAACAAAATACTATGGTGTGCATTTGTTAACCCTCCACGGGCTGCTAAAAGTCAAAATTGTGATAAAATGGGCTGTTTTTGGAAGCCAACAGCACCCAATGGGCACGCCACAAAGAAACGTGCCTTCTTTTATCGAGCGCACAATCTATACGCACACATTTTTGTAAGTAGTAAGGGTATTCAAAAGTCGAAGTCTTAACCCATTTTGGACAGGCTAAAGAGAGAGACCACTTAAAATCTTAAAATTCCCATTTTCTGTGGATTTCTCTAAAAACATCCTGTAGGTTTTCAAGAGAAATTGACTTCTCGCAGGTCTTTGTGTGATATTACAAGTTGCATGGGCAAAATATTCGGTGAGCGTTTATGAACCCTCTACAGGCTGCCAAGCATCGTAATTTTGTTGAAATGGGCTGTTTTCGGACACGCACAGCACCCAATGTGTACCTGAGAAATAAGCATAATCTCCTTTATTGGAAGTGGAATTCACCGAGGGCCATTTTTGTAAGTAATAAGAGTATTCAAAAAACCAAGCGTTAACCCCTTTTGTGGTTGTCAATAGTGATACCCATCAAAAGCTTAAAAAAATATGTTTTCCCTGAATTTCTTTACAAATATCTGGTAGAGATTTCAAGACAAAATGGCCACAGATAGGCCTTTGGTGTCACATTATCAGTTTGATAGTATAAATTATTCCGGGAAGCATTTGTTAACCCTTCATGGGTTGCTAAATGTGAAAATTGTGAAAAAATAGTCTGTTTTTGGACACCAACAACGTCAAATGGGTATGCAACAGAGATGCATAACTTCATTTACCGGACGCAAAACTGACAGGCAAACATTTTTGTAAGTAGTATGTGTATTCAAAATCGAGGTCTTTACCCATTTTTGACTAGTTAAAGAGATATACCCCTTAAAAGCTTAAAATTCCAGTTTCCTGTGGATTTCTCAAAACTAAATTTCAAGAAAAATTGACCTTTCGTAGGTCTTGGAGTGACAGTTCAAGTTGAATGGACAAAATATTTCGGTAAGCATTTGTTAACCCCCCAGAGGCTGCCAAGCATAGACATTTGGAGAAAATGGGCTGTCTTGGGCAACCATAACACCAAATGTGTACCTGCGAGATAAACATAACCCCCTTCATTGGAAGTGGATTTCACTGATGATCATTTTTGTATGTAATGATGGTATTCACAAAACCAAGCATTAACCCGTTTAGGGCTGATTACAGAAAGATTCCCCTCAAAAGGTTAAAAATTCATGTTATCCGAGGATTTCTCAAAAAACATCTGGTAGATTTTCAAGAAAAATGGCCATTCTCAGATCTTAGTGTGACATTACAAATTACATGTACAAAATATTCCTGGAAGCATTTGTTAACCCTATGCAGGTTCTCAAACATCAAAATGTTGATAAAACGGGCTGTGTTTGCATACCCACAGCACCCGAATTTGAGAGGAGAGATCAAAATAAGTGGAAGTAGAATTCACTGAGAATTATTTTTGGAAGTAATAAGAGTATTCAAAAAACAACACTTAACCCGTTTTGGGCTGGATAAACAATGATACCCATCAAAAGCTTAAAATTCGTGTTCTCCCTGCATTTCTCTGAATACATCTTGTAGATTTTAAAGAAAAAATGGCCATTCGCAGTTCTTGGTGTGACATGAGATGTTGCATGAATGAATATTCCTGTTAGCACTTGTTAACCCTCTACAAGCTGCCAGACATCAATATTTTGGATACATTTGAGATAAAATGGACCATTTTCAAATAGCCACAGCACTACGTGGGTATGTGTCAAACAAACATAACTCCTTTTGTCGGTCATTAACTTGTTGGACGACGATATTGACATTAACCCACTCCACCGTTAATGATGGTTTTTACCTAAACAATTTTTTTTATCAAACTGAGTCATTTGAGACTACTATACTCACCTTTCTCATAACATCAATGAAGGAACTTCAGTGAGACAGTTAAAAACAATTCATTAGACACTGTGGGGTCATGAAAAATCATGGAATCTCATCGGGAAAAGCCATGATTCTCCAGAATCATAAAGTCTAGTTAGCATCTGTTGTTAAATATACAAAACGAAATCCGTCTTTGTTCAGAGTGCCGGCGTTATCGTCACTGATTCAGTTCAGAAAGGAAGCGTAACATGATTGTTAACTGGCGCATAAATTTACAACAAACCAAACAGCGCTTTCATTCGAATGCTGAGTATGATGAAGGGGCTTACGAAGTTCAATGTGAAACAGCTTGAATGATTTCCGTTAGCCCACAAACATCTTTTCTATTACACTCTAAACTGAAGACATTTCTATTTCTAATACCCGATGACGTAAATTCCGGTGGAGTAGGCTGTCAGTACCCCCAGGCCGAGTCTTTGCCGTGCATAGTCGGACACAATACCATTATCCGGTGATAAACCCGAGCTAAAAGTTTTTCTCAGTTGTAACAAATGGTCACAGACCCGGCGTTAGAACGCGTGGTAGTAGATTTATAGCCACAAGAATTGCCCAGCTGCCTATGGTTGCTGGCATTGGCCTGTTCAAACATCTTTTATGCATAAAACTGTCGCAATCAATTATCCATGGCGGCCCGCACTGGATTTGTAATTGCCACGGCAGTCTGTCACAGCAATTACCATGCCATTGTTGACAATCGTTGCTATTTTGTGTGCTTGATGATTCCTTGTCTGAGGAGCTTGTCAAAAAACATGGCTGTATGTATATAAAAAACAGTTGAGCCACTCTATGTTATGGTCGGGTAATCGTGGATTGACCCCGCCCAAACATATAAAAATATTGGGCGGCTTGGACTAGACTAAATAGACTAGATAAAATAATAATCCCCAAGGAAGAATAGTACACGCGTTGAAGGCTGGACTATTCTTCCAGAGCATCATTATTTTGATTTTGTTAATGAATGACACGCCGTGTAATAATTGTTATATTATATCGAATCTTACCACCCATCAGGATTCCAATCCTAAGTACAATGCCTATTCCGCAGGTCTGTCGATTTGGGGCGATTTGATTGGATCGCGTGGAGGTTACCCAAAATGAAAAAACACGCGATCGAAAAACGGGTCGCGCCAAATTATCGCCGGGTCACGCGAAATTTTTGTCAAATTGAATGGCCTAGTAAGAATGAATGGTGGAGTGACGTTGAGCATCAAACAATTATCGGCTGCACAGGTGTTTCCATCTATCTGAAGTATAGCTGCTCTGTTGGCCAACAGAGCAGATATACTTCCGGCAGATGCAAACCCCTATGCTGATGATTGGTTGATGCTCGACATAACTTTAAATTGTTGATTATCTTGAGATCTAGCATAGATACAAAATCAGGAAACGGCAATAATTCATGTGTCGGAAGCCTGGGCTTTGTCGCTGCTGGAAGAAATAGATTCACGCCGCGTGTTCAGCCAAAACTCAAGGAGTGTCGCTTGCAACCGTACGTGAACGTATGTCTCACCGTGACGAACAAGCCCGTTTCACTTTTGATGGGGTGGTTCTTATTCTGAAGGGGTCAGTGACTTTTCGTCAAAAAGCATGAATCAACAGAGGTTCACCAAAAACAACAATTTTAATACATATATATATATACTATTCGAAAAAGTAGGGGATATTTGATAAAAGTGAGATATATGAAGAAATACTTTTATATTTCCATCAAAAAGACAGTCGAGACATTGCACTGTGACATCTGGTGAATGATTTCAGGGATAGTTGGGTGTCTGACAAGCACACGTTCCACGCACTGAGCTGTAGAAGACATAGACGGTCAGTCAGAGAATTTACCACATTCAGTCCAAGACCTCAATACCTTGTAAATCCTCCTCGGTTCGCGAGACAAGCGCGGACCCGACGTGGCTTACTCCTCACCAAACATCCAATATCAGCTTGACTGATGTTATTCCATTCTTCCTGCAGTGCAGCGGCGAGTTCCTGGACATTGGTAGGGGGCTGTTGGCGTTGTCGTACGCGCCTGACAAGCATATCCCAGATTTGCTCTATTGGTGAAAGGTCTGGACTTAGAGATGGCCAAGGCATAGTAGTGATGTTCTGCTCCTGGAGGAACTCTGTAGCGACACGGGCCCTGTGTGCTCTTACATTGTCATCTTGGAAAATGGATCGATGGCCGTGACGTCGCGCAAAGCACCAAATGAGCTGCTAACATGTTGTCACGGTAGTACTGCCCTGTGACACACCCTTGGATGACATGTAATGCTGTTCTGCTTGTCATGGTTTTTCCTCCCCACACCATAACCGATCCACCACCAAAACGATCGTGATGCCTAACGGTTACGTCATGGTGTCGTTCGTTCCGCCGCCGCCACACTCTGTTTCGCCTGTCGTGGAAGTCGAGAGTGAACCTCGATTCATCAGAAAACATGACGTTGCTCCACCGACAATTGTCCCAGCGGTGTCGTGCTCCACACCAAGTATGCCTTGCTGCGATGTGACGTTCAGTCAAACGTGGAATTATTCGAGGTCGTCGAGCGTACAAATTCCAGCTGTGTGGGCGATTTCGGATAGTCTGACCACTAACTCGCACATCTGTCGCTCTGTGCAGCTGCTGTCCTATTTCTGAGGCACTTTAGTTTAAACAATATTTATTTCGTAAACTCAAAATGTAAAATAATAAACAGAATATATGGATTCGGCAGTAAGCATGCGAGCTTATATTTAGCCGTTTCCACTTGATGAACATATTACAATCAAACGAACATACATCAAGAGGATGGGAGAAACACAAACGATGAAATGATTTTGGAAATGGAGTTGTATAATGTCATGGAAGCAATGATCATTGACCCCAACCCAAGGACGGTAACCCGTTGGCAACACCACTAGTATCAGGTGTAATTACACATTACGCGTGCACATTGTCAAGAATTGTGAACAGGTATTGTACTTTGATGAGCTATATACAAGATTCTATGATTCATCGGCTTAAACGTGGTCGGGGGAGAAGCCAACAAGTGGGGCGAGGATTACGATCTAACGTTGAGTATTTGAGTCACTGCTGTCTGTTGCCAGCTTCCAACATGCCAACGGCACGTAAACATTCGTCACGTGTCAGTCTTCTCATACCTCAAAAGGTACGTTTAGACTAGAAACTATTGATGAACGAGTTTTTCCAAGAAAAGAATGATGAGACCTCCGAAAAAACGCCTCCAGTACAAATGAAAATTTCAAAACGTACCCAACAGACATGCTAAAAACCAGCACGACGTTTTCCTGGACCAGTGACTTTCATGATCCACACTAAACTTGGTAACATATTGATGTGTCCAATCACGCGTATCGAATACCATTTTCCGAAAATATCAACATCAGTTTGGATATCCCCTACTTTTTTTTAATAGTATATATAAATGAATATGGTAATTTGTGACTGAAATTAAATCCAATGAATCCGAAAACAAAACGTCAATCACCTCCTATCCACACAGTTTTTGAGTCACTTGCGGGCCGCATTCTCTGTTGTCGCTGGTTTTTCCTCCTTCTCGTTGGTGTTTGTTCTTTGGTAGCCTTTTCACTTCACTCTTTCACGTCCGTCGCAGAGCCACTAACTTATTGTCACTTTACCGGACGTATTTACTCAACATGTGACGGAATGTCACTCTACGACTGCCGTCGCACGGCCGCTAACGTATTGTCACTTTACTATGTCGCCTTCCCTCTAACAAGTGATGGAATGCCACTCTTCCACTGCCGTCGCACGGCCACTAGCTTATAGGTACTTTACTGTCCTCTTTTCACTCAAGCAGTCGCCACCAGTGGGGTTAAACTCTCCCCTGCGTTTATCTTAGAATAATGTTCCTACAGGCAAGCCTACTCTGCCTACGTATGTCTTGCCTTCTACAACAGGTATGCCGTCTTCCTAAATACTAATAGCTCCCTGAGCTCGCACTTTCTTTTTCTGATTGTACCCTCAGATATGGGCACCGACTAGCCCCGCGACTGCCCCTATTCTAAATATGAGCTATATGGCCCCCCCCCCCCCCTACACTACAACGTGCCTATACTTTCGCACCGATGCGGCACCTCCTCTAACCTATAGCATGGGACATCCCCATTTCCTCACCGAGACCCACAGTCTTACACACCTTCAGACTGGAATTAATTTTTCGAGAACCCCCCATATTTTTATTTCGATAGCCAGAACATCAATTCTCAGTTTAATCGCTTCTCTTGAACTTGGCCACTTAGATCTATCTTAATTTAATACTCGCTTTTAAGTTCCTTTGAAAGTCTTGCATTTCGGTATATCATGCCATTCATACCAGACCAGATGCATAATATGGGTGTGTGTTCAGAAGATGTGCGATGTTCTGTTTTTACAACAATTACCAATTAACTGGCCATAATTACACAGATAATAACTGCAGGAGACCACTGGTCTCTCTTTCCTTTAATCTTTATCAGATAGCTCGCATGGTATTCAGTAAACGCGCACTTTATGGCTATTAAATTTTCATGCTCGATTGGCAGCGCATGAACTATTGCTGGTCTGTTTAAATGACTAATCGGTTTTCGGGTCAGTCATATACCTATCTTTACGCTTTATATTTAGCCCAGTGAGAACGGTTATCGAAAATATATTCACTTTTAAACAACAAAATCGAAAATTCAAGCTATCACCTTGACATGATGTGTCTGCCACAAATAGTGATTATGGATGATATACTCGTCTGCAGCATCCTAGCCCATAACAAGATTAGGCTATAATTGCAGCTAATCTGTATCTGAATTGCTGTAACACAGTCTCATCATTGTTCCTAAGGAATCGTCTTCATTCATCGGGATATTGCCCATAGGAGCAAGAAATTGGCTATGAAACAACAGTTCATATATCAGAATAGTTGCGATACATATATATTTAGTTACCTAGCCGGTTCCCAAAATCAAGTAGAAGGGAACAAACGATAATTTACCGAAGATCAGACCAGGTGAACGATAAAGGAGTTACGAAGAATTTTGAAAACAGCAGGCTTGATTATCGTCAATCACTTTGCTCGGAATAAGCATTTTCTTTCCTGAACTTACAGAAATAACCAGGGGCGCCGGAAGTACTCCAGGGCAGGGGGTAGGATCACGGGAAAGGGGCATTTACTAGCACTAGTAGCCCTGCCATGACTTGCCGAAGCATGCATGTCTCGAAGGCCGAAGGCTCGAGATAGGAGAGTTAGAAAGGAGATGCCCCCCATTGGGGGGGGGGGGGGCTTCCTTCCAAACTTCCTCACTCCCCCCCCCCCCCCCCATTGAATTTTGAAAGATCCCAGAACGGATCTCTAGGGTGTATTTTAGCTTTACTTCAAGTATAAACCATTGAAAAAAATGAGTGACAAACCTGGGAAGGACATTGTCTGCCCTCTCTCGACCCCGTTGTCCGAAGGCAGGGAGGGCAGTTGCCCCCTCTGTCCCTGTGCTTCCGGCGTCCCTGGAAATCACGAAACAATTTCTGGAAAACATTTCTTGAAAGGGCTCGTTGTGTTCCGTCAGTCGAATTTCGACGGGAATAGCGCATGGTTATTTTTAGAACCCTCATTTGGTAAAACTATCAGAATTAGCAGAGTTTCCATCATCCAATCAGAAGAAGGGCAAGTCTCGTGAGATATAATATATGGGTCTGCTAATATACTTATGTAACTAATGCTGTGGTTACTGATGTTTCATTCTGTGATGCTTCTGTTGATTGTTATTGTTTTCGTCGTCACCGTTCTCTTAACCCCGATTGGCCACACGTTAGCACGATGACGCTGTGTACTAAGTCGTACTGCACGCCGACGGTGCGCATGTCTTCACCCAATCTAACCTTGTCTGTGCTGCTGTGCGCAGTTACGATGTTGGGGTGCTGGCAGCTGCTCGTCGTTGTTCGGTGGTTCTCTCCACCACTCATAAAACTGTCACCGACATGATATGATCTTGGCTGTTAAAGTGTCGTTAAACCTTAATAAATAAATAAATAATTCGTCGTGATCGTCAGCGTCGTCGTCGTATTTGTTGTTGTTGCCCGTTTTGGTGATTGTAGATTCTGTCTGAAGAGCTCGTCAGCAAAGCAAAGCTGTGTGTACATAAAAACTGTCGAGCAACTTCTTGTTATGGTTGGGCAAGCATGGATCGACCCCCACCTCCTCTCCCCAACTTCAATATATGAAGATAGACAAGGGTCTGTTATTACCTCTACAACTATACCGTTGCTGTTACTGATGCTTTTTTATTTGCTGCTTGTGTTGTTTTGTTAAAGTTTTGGCATCGTTATCGTCGTCATCATTATCGTCGGCACTGTCGCCATTGTTGCTGTTGTTGTTTCGTCGTGTTGCTTTTGTCGCACAGTTGAAGATATATATTTAAACAGACATCAATAACACATTTCTCTTATCATAATATATATTTTTCATTGAAGGCTTATGCTGTGCGGAAATCATCGTGTTCGAAACTTATTAGTGAGTATTGCTATCGCATTACCGAAACCTTTCGTTTGAGCTGGCACTCCATAGCATTAATTCAAACACAGTGATGAAATTCTGAGGTGGATGGGTGGAATTCCCCAGCCTTGGCAAGTGATGTGTGTGCAAATTCGAGTTTTCATTCTTGTTAACCCATTCAACCCTAACGCCATAAATGGTGGCATCTTACACAAACTGTATACAGCGAAATGCGAAATGGACGAGTCAGTCCTATATATGTGTATGGGAGGGGGGGGGGGGGGGGGGTGGGTACAGTAATAATTTAATCCCACAGTCCCACAGGGCTGTAGAATTAAATTAAATAATAAGTCAGGTGTTTATTGTGGTGTCGACTCCGCCAACATTTGCTTCACAAAAAAATTAAGCACGCCAGATTAAAAGAGTTAATTCCCGTTTCGTCCTTTTGCGACCATCCATTTGGGAAACTTGCTCATCAATCACAAAGCGGTAATATCGCAGCCAAGCAGGAGGATTTTTATCATCGACTTTGCCACTGAGCATCAAGGGAGATAATCAATTTCATGTGAACGAAACATTTTAAACTTCAATTTCTGTTACAAAAATCATCAAATGCTTTACATTGACAACAGTGCTCGCCTTATTCGGTTTCACCCTCTCATCAAAACCGTTGGGGAGAAAATTACCTTATTTTCAATGAGTGCAATACGTCATAATTATAATCATCCCTCAAAATTATACGCTGCCGTGTGAATTTTGCTTTCAAATTATTGACTTTCCCAACTGCCGTCAGATTTCAGACTGAATACAAAAGGCACATTTTCCTTATCTCAAGCCTTGTTTTTCAGTCTCTCACAATTTCGAGAGAGCAGCATGGCCGATATTTCGAATCTTTTTCAAAACAGTCATTTCAGCTTTTATTGGTCTCTCCAAATGCCCAGTATATTGCATCACTCAACGAATCTCCAATATTTTATGTTGTATTGAATGTTGTGAGAAAAAGCTCTAAGCGGCGTTTTTACCCGCATATAGGCCACCGTAACCACTTTTTGCCGTGTCTGCACATAAATGGAAGGATGGGACAAAAAGGAATATCCAGACCATTCGAGACTTCTACATGCAGATGCGCTGCTCGTAGAAAATATTGATTGGTGTAGCCACCCAAATTAGCCGCCATGACAATCGGCAATTCCATTGCTACAATCTAAATCAGTTATTTATTGATTTATTTATTGGTGTTTAAGGTCACATATTTCTGCACAATGGCTAACCATGACCGTGACAGTTTTAAGGAAGTTTTTGGAGGAAGCCGGAGTACCCGGAGAGAACCACCGAGCAATGGCGAGCAACTGTCAGCTCCCCAACATACCAACTCCACACAAGCAGGGTTAGCATTGGTTGAAGACAGGTGCACCATCGACGTGCAGTACGCCTTAGTACACAGCGTCACCGTGCCTCCACGTGGGCAATGGGGGCGAAATGTCTTGTCCAAGGACACAACGCGGTTGCCGCAGGTGGGATTCGAACCGAGGACCTCTCGGCTTGTATCTAAATCAGTTGGTTTGATTTTTAACTGGGTATAGTGAATATGAACCCTATTGGGTTCATATTCACTCAAACAAGTCGATTTGAATTAATTTTTAAATCAGCTGATTTTGGAGTGTATGGCTAATTTCTTGGGATGGCCATTGCCGATTACCGTGACTAATGTAGGTGATTATCTGTATCACTCGCCGAGAAGCATCCATGTGTGCATGTGCGAACCGTCGGGAAAATTCCTGTTGTGTTCGGGGAAATATGCCCCACCCACAACTTCAGAAAACACTTATGGTCCTTGTTGGGATGAACATTAAATGTGTTAGGAGGTATTATTTTAAACTCTTCTTCTTCCGGTGTAGTTTAATCTGCCATCTAAAGTATTATCGAACTTCTTCCATAACCATGACCCAACCCTTGTTTAAAGGTAGTGATGGCGTTGCAGGCCGCGATGTTAGATGTCAGGCTATTCCAAAGGCGTATGGTGTCTGGGGGAAAAGTGCTGGTAAACGTTTGTCAAGTTCTGATTTAGAACACGAGACAGAGATGATTATATCCTCATAATGCAAGTGTTCTTGTGATGAAGTGAATAGTTGGATAGTTGACCACTACAGTTGTTGTAACACGCTGTTTTCTTCTCCTGGTTTGATGGTTATCACCAATAACGGACCGTGCCGCTCTCCTCTGCACCATTTGCAAGTTAGTGATATTGACTGTAGTATGTGCGAATCCATTATAAGCCTTGCACATTCCTTTTGATGCCTCACTAGTGTTTAATAACAAAGGCATGTGGTTTTTCTTGGCGACTGGTGTATTATGTTCCTTTGATGGCAGAGCCTGATGTTAGCGGCCTTCCCTTCTCCGTGGTTGTAGTGTCCATTCCAGATGAAACTGCGTTTCCATCCCCTCCTCCATAAGTGGTTGTGGATGCTGTATTGGGATACTCTCTGAGTTTCCAAGTAGAGTCGTCGTATAAAATACTGTCTGCAGCAAATGGGTTTATAAATTTTTGACAGGTTCGGTAATAATTTAATCCTACAGCCGTCCATGGCTGTACGGTTAAATTGTTAGTGCATTATCCTACCAATTTATTATTTAATATGGCGTGTGTTCATCGATTGACAAGTCGTCCACTGAGTTCCAATGTGTGTTCTATGCGCCCACTGGCACATAGAACACATTGGAACTCACGTGACGAAGTGTTTGTCGAACAAAAATTTATTTCCACCCGCGTTTGAGGAGTTAAAAAAAATATCGGAAGCCGGTTGCTTGGAACGCCACTCAACTCTACTTTTCTTCAATATTCTTCCGTTGATTATTCAACTTCTGTCAGATAACGCTGACAAGTTCCGAGACTTTCTGAAGCTTCCTCCAAACGATCGAAGCATCGCACGCACACGTAACGGTAAAGCAGCGAGTGTGAAAAGGACTTTTTAAATGATCGCTTGCACTCAAAGCAAGAACTGTATCTGACTCACAAACACAGAGACGCCGGCTAATCGCGCAGAAGTAATTATAGTCAGATGGGAAAATAGTTTTCGCAGTTAACCAGCGTAAAAGTTTGGCACAGAAAGTTCGTACCGTATTGACTGGAGAGGCTCGTGTGTCGCGAGAAGTCGCTATTACTATCGTCCTTTCTTCTCTTCACAGGAGAAATTTACATTTCTTTTATCATTGGATTATTTATATTCGACGTGATTTTCCTGGGAAAAATATTGTGTTTTATATTCAAGTAATAATAGTTTCAAAAATGCATGTACTGTTTGTCAAATGCTGCCTTCTCTGTGTACTGCTTGTTATCTGTGTTTCGAGTATTCTGGCACAGAAGCCGCATTCTTGTAAAGAAGCTGACCTCTGCTGTCAGGTAAAAAATCACACTTGCTTCGCATTTGGACCTCGTTTGGACGAAGATTATAGTAAAAGTGAATGTTTTTGTGATCAAGGCTGCAGGGAACTGAATGATTGTTGTGTGGATTACGAAACAACGTGTGAAGGTAAGTTTATCAATGAATCGATCAACCACAGAAAGTTTCATTTTTGAGGAATCTTCAGCTGTTAAACCGAGCTTTAAAGATGTGGAGACCACCCCACCCCGTTGAACCCTTTGACTGTCATCGCTACCAGACGACAATTGCAAATATTTTTTTTATAACTAGAAATTCCCATTTTGTTCGCCTCGAAAACATAGCTTATGCCCCCGATTGGAACCAGATCATGGAGCCTGTTCCAATCAGAGGTCATAAGCTATGTTTTCGAGGTAAAATTGAAAAGATAATGAACTTGAATAGCGTTTTTTTTTTTTTTTTGTAAATAGCGCTGGCCGTGTTTTGGCTGTTGTGTTAAGTGAATTGACCAGGAAAGACAGGAAAAACCTTTCCTGAAATGTCGCTTGCAATATTTATTTATTTATTTATTTGGGTTTAACGACACTTTCGACAGCCAGGGTCACCTCGTATCGGAAGCCGGAGAGAACCACCGAGCAGCGGCGAGCAACTGTCAGACTCCCCAACGTACTAACTCTATCCATGCAGGGTTAGTATTGGTTGAAGACAAGTACACCATCGACGTGCGATGCGCCTTATAGTACACAGCGCCACCGTGCCCCCACATGGGCAAGCGGGATGAATGGCCTTGCCCAAGGACACAAGGCAGCTACCCCCTGTCGGAATCGAACCGTAAACCTTTCGGTTTGAAGTCCCTAAATGCTGAAACCACTGAGCCACTGCGCTCACCGCTTGCAATAAAGAACTGTTTTAAAAAATAACTTTGCTTTAAAATGGAATGAATCAATTTTTGAAAGAAGATTTCGCAGTCGAAGAGCAAAAACAACCTCAAATCCAGGAGAATCAATAATAATTTAATCCTTCTTGAACTGTTACAGTATTACTGAGCCTCCTTGCAAATGGTGTATCAGGGATCTAGCCACTCATTTAGGAGTGGGGTGAGGGTCTTGTCATTGGGACAATTTATTTATTGGGGTTTAACGACACTTTCAAGCCAGGTGCATATCGTGTTGAGCAGTTTTACGAGTGGAACATCAAGAAGAAGCCGGGGTACACGGAGAGAATCGCCGAGCAGAGAGGAACTGTTGGACTCTCCCAAATCACTAATCGCCCACAAACAAGGTTAGCATCGGCATGCATATCGTCTGATTAGGTGAGTAAGTTCTGTGGGCTGGGTTGGGATTGGGGTAGTGGTCTCCAAAACATTTGTTTGCCTCTGCTAGCAGTAGTCGGGCAGATTGTTCTCAATCCAAGCGGTGCTTATTGCAACTGAGACAGTTGGACACAGACCTCGAATTAGAACACATGGTCGGAGAAAGATGTATGGAAAGCCCATCTGCATTAGGTATCGGACCGTTTTAAAAGATCCCGGTCTATTGGCTTGTTCAAAGACCTCCATTATGCCCCATACAGGTAAACTGTCAAAGTTTTGGTGAGATGTGATTAGCTCTAAAAATTAGCTACGCCAATCGGCAGTGCCATGGTAAAAGTTGTGGTAGCCTGTCACGGCTTTTACCATGACGCAGTCGCAATAAGCTTTGTTTTAAGCAAAAATGTGCTTTTTTAGCCCTTTACTCGCGTTAGCATTCAAATTTAATGATTTGTCAAAGATGTTGCTCCTAATACAAAAGTTAGGGAGCCACCATTGGAGTGGGCTTATATAGTTCGCTCCAGTGAGGTGTCATAGCCTATGTTCTAAAAACAGAAATGATTTTTTTTAGTTTTTTCAGTAGTGAGGAAAAAACTCAGTCAACACTTCGACCAACGTTATGACGGAAACTTACCAGCACACAAAAATCACCATTCAGCTTTGATTATTTGTTCATTTCAAAAACATAGCTTGTGACCCTCTCATTGGAACGAGCTCGCTGAGCTCGTTCCATTAAGGGGCCATAAGCTATGTTTTGGACGCAAAAATGAAAAAAATTAGTTAATAAAAAACTTTATTTGCAAGTATCGTCTGCCTTTCGTGTTAGATAAACGGTTAAGAGCCGCCTTATGGTCGAGTTTCGTAAAAGGTTTTAACTTGAAGACGACGTTTGATTGAGCGCTGTCTGGAAGTTATGACATCGAACCCCAACATAGTGCTAGTGTGATATCTCCAGCTGCCCCTCCTCCTTCTCCCAACGCATCCTACTGACCGCCACTGTTTTAAATGGATCAGACTAGTATTAGGTAACATGTTTTATATCTTCACTCGAAATTGTTTGGAACATTCTCGCAATGTTAGAATCTTTGTTTCTTTTTTTTATTATTCCAAACCTACTATCAAATACCCGAGATATTCAACCAAGGACTGAAATAGAGTCGTCATCGCCACCTCTGTAAATCAAGAGAATCTGGAGCACGCCGTGCCAAAAATAGCTCGGTTAAAACTAGCGAGAAGTTCCATACGCATTTTCTATCAGATATAAAAGAATTTCACGCTGTTGCAAGGGGCGCACGTGCGCTACTCTGTATTTAATTTACGGATGTATTCCTTTGAACGTCAGTATCTATAAATATACTACACAAATTATCGTCTGGGTGTGGCACGAAGCTAATAACACTTCAGCCAGCCGTTACAGTGCCGTAACTAACACTTTTTCTTTGGGGCGGAGAGGGGGGTGGGGGTGTTGTGGTTTAGGACGTTAGTGGCTGATGGCTCGGTCATATCGCTCAACTCCTTGAAGCATATCTGATTGCTTTGAAAAAGGAGATTTACGCTACATATATACTTTCCATTGATAATATACCTACATGACAGCGCATTTATTAGTTTTATGCTGTAAATTACACACCAGCAAGGTAGAGGTGCCCGACCATCTTGGTGCTTTCAACAGGTCATGGTCATAAAAATCTTTTGCTATCAGTTACCCTTTCCCTAGATGTGGAATTCTACCGATATAATGAGTCAGGCATTTATTGCACTTTTTAATCTATGTATATTTTTTATCGGGCAAACAAGAGATTTTGCCAAACTGAGTAGGCCTACTCCAAAGCGTGCGTGTATTTTCGTCGGGCAATCAAGGACGTCTGCCTAACTTGGTATTTCATAATTTCTTGCCCAACCTCTGCCCGACGTAGCACACAATCGAGAGACGTTGTTGGTGGGGGGGGGGGGGGGGGGGGGGGGGGGGGGGAGGGTCATCTCCCAGAAGTTACGCCTTTCAGCCGATGATTTGCTGTAGTTCCTCGAAAAGGCCGTCTTTACCACTGTCGGTCCTGAGCTCCACGATTACTTACAATATTCCTCCATGAAATTGCTGTACCCATCATGTCGGAATAGTAGTGGAGGCGGGGGGGGGGGGGGGGTTGGCGATCGTACACTATCCTCAGTCAGTGAGGCAAGGGTGCCCCCAGAGCGTATGTTACACTCTGGTATAAGTAAGTAACCACAGGCATTTATTACCAAAGACCATCTGGTGAAATTAACTGACATGTCCTGCAGGCATCCAGCAGCAAGCGGGGAACAATTAACAACGACCCCTAAATTACCTTAGACTTTCAGCTTGACCGTCGTTATGAACGTAATCACGTGCCCATAACCACTGCAAACTGAACACCTGCTTTACAGCATCATCTCTGACAAATAAAACAAATTGTCCTCTAAATGTTGAAAATAACCCAATTGATTTGATAGTCAGTGGTGCAGCCACAGAGGAGCTACAATGTTTGCTGCCCCCCACACCCCCCCCCCCCACCCCCCCCCGACTCTGGGCCATTGCCACATTCACATAGCATATAGAGTCCTAAAGTGGCTTCCAATATAGGGTTGCACACGCTATAAATGCCCCAGACTCGCTCTTAGAGCACTGAATTCTGAAAAGTTTTCTTGGGGAGGGCGGCCTTGTCCCAACTAGGTCTCTCCGGCTGTTACCCCCCTCCACCACATCCCTTGAAAGGATGTGGGAGGAGGGGTTTTAGTTAACAAAAGGGTAGGCCTCCAACTCCCGCCCCATAACGGTCTTCCAAATATGTTTGACCGTCCCAAAACTCACTGGGGCTCCCATATTAAGGAATCTCGTCTACGCGCCCAGATGCAGTACGTTGAAAGTTGCCATTCTATGTTCTGGACTCTGATTTTCGGGATGGATTTTCATCATATTGGTGTAGGCCAAAACACCTGTCTAGTTGGAACCTTTCAACATGTTTCCAAACATGTTTTAACACGCAGTTTTAAGAATGTATGAGCCCATTGCAATTCATTAGTCATCTCTGAGACTGCACAAAAAACTCCACCTACCATTGCCTACATTTGCAACACTTTTCAAGGGTAACAGTCTTCCCGTCAGCTGGAGTGGAGTTTCAACCTATATCTCTCTCCTACTCTTCGCTGTCTATGCTCGCCCCTGGGTCTTTTTTACTTCGGGCGTGGTGAGGCAGGTCAGGCATTTTCAGGAGAGCGATTTATTCGCTCGCCTACTGCTCGCCTTAAAACATTAAGGGGGGCGAAAATTAGCCCTCCTGGCCTTAGAAAATGATGATTACCATAACAGCCTATTTCTAAAACCCACACCTCTTCAGATCTCTGCTATGTTAGTGGTCTTTGGAAGACGACTGCACAGCCCCGCCCACTCCCCCGGGTCTTGCCGAGACCCGGGTGTTTGGGAGGGGCAGTGTAGCTGTCTCACAAAGACTACATTGTTAGCAGCGCCAAATAAAAGGTACAAACCCCCCGAGGCAGAATTAATTAGTAGTAAAACTTCATTTTGCCACTTCCAGTTTTTATAAGCTTGAGAGCTAATCGCTCCCCTAGGCCATGCGATGGGAGCGATTTTTAGCCCTCCTGTATTTTTAAGAATTCCAGGCCTGGACAGAGGCATCCCTGATTTTTGCCCTGATCTCGACTCACTGTATTTCCGTTTACAATCAGCATTCAGCCTCTGAGAAATGCAATGTACATTCACTTGTTTACATTCTTTCTGGATCAACAATCTGCTGACTGAATAGTTCTTAACCAGCCACCCCCCCCCCCCCCCCCCCCCCCCCACACACACACACAAACACACGCACTTATGAAAGGGCCTCTTTGGAGCATTGAAATAGGAAACAGCTCTGTCAAACAAGAATGAAATGGTTCAATTCCTAGCTGCATCATGGGGGAAATTTCGTGTGAAATTGGGTTTTTCATAACCTGCACGAGAACGGAACGAGCGTTCCCGTAAAATTGTGTGCCCTGAACATGAATGGAATGTGGGCCTTTACGGTGATCAATTGAGATTACTCAAAGGTAGGGTTACATGGGCAATAGAGAGGAGGGATAGGGGCTGCTGATAAATGTTAGGTGTGTGCACGGGTGCGAGAGAAAGGGGAAGGGAGGGTGAAAGGAACGGCTAGTGATGCGCAAGGTTAACAAAAGCCCCCACTTTTGAGAACTGCTTCAAGTCAACGGCTGGTCGGGGTGTTATTATGATTGATGGGATAGAAATCAATCACAGCATACCGTCCCTTATGTGCATACATTTTTAATCTTCAAGACTAAAGCGTACCTCCTACGGAACATATATCGCTCCCCTAGGCCATGTGGCATTTCTTTACTTTTAGTGCATGAAGACGTCATCTCAAATGCCAAAACTCTGCTTCTCCATAGCCTATCGTGCATTGAGTGTATCAAGGCGCCATCTGCAGTGCAAAGGCATTAGTCCTGCACAACATATCGTTTCCTGTGTGCACCGAGGCGCCCCTGCAATGCTACAACATTGCTCCTAGACAGCTTATCGTCCCCAGGACGCATCAAGACGCCAACTGAAGTACTAGAGCATTGCTCCAACACAACACGTTGTCCCCTGAATGCATCAAGATGCCATCTGAAATACCAAATACCAAAACATTGCGACTACATATGGAACACATCGTCCCTTGGATGAATGAAGACGCCATCGTAAATTCTAAAGCATTGCTCCTACACAGCACATACATGTAGTCCATTTGGTGCATCATCTAAAACACTAAAACATTGCTTCTACACAGCACATCCTCCCTTGGGTGAACCAAGACACCATCTAAAATACTAAAGCATTTCTCCTACAGAGCACATCGTCCCTTGAGTTCATCAAGGCACAATCTGCAATGCTAAAGCATTGCATATGGTACATTGATGCATTTAAGAGGCAAATTACGTTTAAGCGATAATCCTCTCACTGCGTACTGTTTCGGTGTTTCAAAAGAACTATCATCATAATCATCATCATCAAAAAGTTTGTTGAACTGGTCATCAAGGATAAATCTTATCTGACAATGAGATATGTAACTTATTATCTTGATGAAGACAGAATCGCATACAGGTGTACAGTTTCCCGTTGTTGTATAAACATTTGGTGTATTCTTGTTGTATTATACACTCATTCTCTGAAAGTATATACAATTTCACGTTTCATTGTTTAGTTAACGCATTGTACATATAGCTGGAAGGCGAAAACATTGTCTGCATTGTTAGTTTTTGGATACCACCAATTTACAAGTACTGACGTGCAAATATGCATTGCAGATGTATATTGTTCAGTGCTTTAAATACTGATTCATCATTTGGAAATTATCATGTCCACAAGTTTGCAATTACAGGTAACCCCTTCTCCCTTGTTAACCCTTGCGAAAGAAGATAATTTCTTGGGCCTAGAGTTTTGAAACACATACAGAGACGATAACACTGCAAAAACGTAGCGTTAAAACCTCGGTAAAAGTACTGGTCACCAACTGCATATACTTCTTCCGTAAAGACCAACAAGTGAGAGCAACCTAGCCAGAGGGTCAAGGTGTTCCAATTGGACACATGCAGGCCAAAAGACAACGTTCGTATAAGGTTCAGTTCAACGAATTTGTGAATTTGATCTTCACTTGATGCTAAATATCTCTGCCCTGTCTTTCACCTGGTGCTCGCGTGTCATGGTTTGCGGACCAACTCGGTTGGCAGGAAATAGCCTCGTTATACTGCTCTGAGCCTATGATTGTATACTTGATCATTTAGCTGGTGATACTGGCACTAGGAAATCCACACAAAAGATCACGGATATTGCCCCTGTCCTCTTGGTCAAGGGCAAGGGGCGCGTGTCGCAGCTCCAGCCTTTTGTCACAAAGAGTAGACCAATTAATATATTTAACCCGCAGCGGCAGTGCAGCCATGCGCGTGTAGGTTAAATATCTTAACCCTTTGAACCCGAGATACCGTTTTTCTTGCCCACGAACACGATACGTCATAAATTCACTAAGTAAGATGACTGCTAAGTGAATGTGTGGGGTAGATCAAGCAATATTTTTAACGTGCAGCCCTAAGGCTGCACGTTGAAAATGTTAATTGATCTGCCCCTAAGTAAGCAGCAGTCACTATACAGGAAAACCCATTACCATTGGCATTTCTTTACTTCCATACTTTTGGTACTATTAACATTTGAAGGCGAAGGAGAGGGGGCGGGGAGGGTTGGAAAAAAATGCAGGACCCTATGCTGTTTTTTGTTTTCGCATTTGACCCTCGAGGGAACCACCAATCCTTTTTTTCGAATTTCGCAAGTTTTTTTTCCAGGTTACCCACTCCCAATCCCAATTTTTTTCAGGTTTTCCAATTTATTTCCGGCCATTTTCAGACATCAACCGCTACGTTGTCGTTCAAACATATACCATTTAACGAATATTAGTGTTAAACAATGTTAAAAGAGCAATATTGTTCACTAATAGAAAACCAGAAGAATGATGGTTGACTTTATCCAGCAATAAATGTTTCTGGTTCACTCAAGTACAATTGAGGGTTAATGGGTTATATAATGTTTATTCCAAATCAACTTGGGGTCAGTGGAGCTCTATTTGCTTCACTGATTCCCAATGTTCAATCATGTTTTAGAAAGGATAGTTCCATTTGCACGCTGCGGTCATGGCCAATGAGATTTTACAGGGAATTCTGGTCACATGATCATCTCGTCTTCTGATTCATTCACTGACAAATACGTTGAGGTGACAAGTGTTAAAAATCCTGCCGGTCTGTGATTTTGTGGTGGATCTTTCATGTCGGTAATCTAGTTATATACCCTGTCCCTGAATTCCAATATGTCAGACGTTGAAATGATCCAAGTTCTCTTTTTAGGGCATTCTTTTGATGCTAAACGTCTTGCCCGATTCTTAAGGGCCTATATAAGTAATGAACTTTTGTTTATTTTGAAAATTCTCACCTCTGATATTCCTTCAATTCAAATTAAATATACACAAAATGTACATCAAAATGAAGGTCGAGATGTATAGAACACAAAACACATGCGTAATCAACTCATAGAGTCGACTGTAGGCACCACTGGTTCCTGGAAGTCTGTTGCCGTATTCGCACCAGAACTGATAATTTAATAATATTTCACGAAAACAACTTGTGGCCAAATGTGCTTTACATATCCAAGAACAAAGCTAGGGGATAAAAAATCTTCAAAACACGGCGACAGAGCTGCATTGGGGAAAATTCCAAAGCCTATGCTTTTGTTTACGTATTGTATACTTTCGATTTCCGGTCGACGTCATCGGACAGAAAAAGCATGAAAAAACAACGCCGTCTGAAATCAAATAATGAAAAAGATCGCCTTCATACAGTATACTGTTATTAGATAGAGATTGCACAGTTGCCATATTCAATGCAAGGTATCATGATACCTGTTGGAATTTCTTAGAATTACGATTTTGTTTTTTGATGGAAATTCGTGGTAACGAGTGATTTGCGCATGTCTGTCGAGCATGGAAACCATCTTCAATAAAAAAATGCAGACAGTGTTGTCCTTTTCCAAAATGCAGACTTAGCGCTGTATTCGAAAGTGTTTTGAATGCCTAGCTTTGTTCTTGGATATATGAAGCACATTTGGCCACAAGTTGTTCTGATGAAATATTATTTTATTATCAGTTCTGGTGCGAATACGGTAGCAGAATTCCAGGAACCAGTGGTGCCTACAGTCGACTCTATGAGTTGATTACATATGTGTTTCGTGTTCTATACATCCCAACCTTCATTTTGATGTATAATTTGTGTATATTTAATCTGAATTTAAGGAATATGAGAGGTGAGAATTTCAAAATAAACAAAATTCCATTACTAATATAGGCTCTTAAATCGCGAAGCGCATCATGACAACGACCTTGCACCGGAAATGGATTTGAAATTTCATGAAGGACGCAAGGCCGTATGCCGTGTTGTTGGAAAACCAGGGGCCACAATTACAAATTTTGGTGAGTTTGCCTTTCGCTGTATTGCTACTTTTAAACCCCAATTAGTGATTTTGCAGATCGGAGGAAACGAAGTAGGCACTTGTCACCCATTCAGTTTAGGTAGCAATTGGATGATCTGGCCACTACTATTTTGAAACAGGAGAGTGTTCACAAAGTTTTTGTTTGCCAGCTCTTTCCTCATACCGTCGTCCGTCAACCGCGTAGTGGTCCACATTTGTCTGTTGAACGTTATTGTTGGGACGTTGTAGAGACAAATAAATATTTGGAAGAGTTTTACCGTCCTCCTCAAATAATATAAAATTTTGGTTGCACAGCAGGTTGTACTCCATTGCATTGAAACACCTGTGCGATGGGGTTCAATTTACACCTGAGGGGATGAAAAAATACTTCCGCAGTATTCATGGTAGCATGTCTTTTACTTGAATAATATCCTTTAAGCATACGTTATCATTTCTTGATGTTTATATGCTTGTGGGTTGTGCGCCTGGCTCGCCTGTCCTTGATAATGTTTATTATTTTTTAAATTTTTTTTTCACCGTTTGCATGTAGCTTTTTGCACAAGTTTTTCACCGCGTCTGGTGCTCTTTTACCTCAGAGTGTTTTGCCAAGTTAAACTGGCCCGTGCTCTGGAATTTAAAATTTTTCAATTTCTGCCCTCTTGACTTTTGTTACGAGTATGTTGTCAACTTTGTCCTTTTGTATTGATGCCGCTTTAAGATTCCTTGTTGCCTTTGCTGTTTTACCGGGTGTGTGGCATTTTCAATCAACTGGTTTGTGACCCTAGGATGGAAGGGTCATCGGGGCGGTGAACGTTTTTGTAGTACCGCTTGAGGTCTACCGTGTCATATTTGTGGTAACAGCGTGAACCAGCGTATTTTGTGCTTGCCAGACCTTTTAGAGGTTTTCAAGTTTGTGTTATGGATCGGTCGTGATCCTCCGTAATTTAGTATGCACTTTGTATGATCCCTTATGGGGCTGTGGATCGGTTGTGATCCACCGTTGTGTGTATGCACCCTACTAAGTAGGCATTCATTTGATACATGATATGTGTTACCTTTAATGATTTTACGTGTTGTGTGCTTATGCAGTATCTTGGTGTATTTTTATCAGAACCGGCGAGCTTGGCTCTGTTTTCATTTTCGTATTACAACTTTTCATGTTTCAGTATTCAGTATCCTTTTCTATTGTGAAATTTCTCTTATTATTTCAGTATGTGTAATCGGCCACTGGGGTTAGTCGAAGATTTGTCAGCAGTTTTTCAACCTTCAAGTTCCAAGTGGATTAATTTAATTCGCGTTATCACTGTTTCATCCCCGATTGAAGCGCACAGAACACTTGCTAGAGTTTGCAAGGCACCCCCTCCCCTCGTCAGTTCACATAGTTTTGGGCTATACAGCTATCACAGCGACATCAGGGTCACCTCATAAATCTGTTTCCATTTTTGACAGACAATCGACAACCTCCCAGATTCAGACAAATATTGATATTCCAATAATAACAACTCGAAATGCACATTTTACCATGCCTAATTCCGTTTTGTTCCGTGACACTTCAGGGGTTCATTTAGGCTCAGGCTCCGCTACATCACCCATTTACCAAGTTTCTTCTGAACCTCTTTGGACGATTCCCCATGGACATTCACATCAGCAGCGATCCGGGCTAACCTTTACCACATCTACCTGTACATTAGTTGCATTCAACCACCTGCCGTTTTCACTTTCGTCAATTTTGTCGGCTCCATCCGGTACATCAGTTCATCCAACACAGTATCCTCTGCATTCACAAAACTTTACTCCAACCGTTTGCTTTACAGCAGATCACTCAACAAATCTTTCACAGGATATTACGCGTCAGTTCAGTGGACATTGTTATGTGAGGGAGGAGAGTCGTATGGATGCTCCTTTGTTAGCCTTTATTTCCGTGACAGTCAATTTGCCTTCCCAGTTTCTTGCTTTGAATGATGAGCCTGCCAGGGAGAAAGCCATTTCAGATGCACCATTTAGTTTTATAGGTGAAGATTTTATTTCTTCGGCTCTTCCTCTCACATTTCATGTTTCACAAAAATTTAAAGTTCAGATTTGAATTAATGAACATGTAAATTTTGCATCTCTGTTACCCCAACAGGATGGCAAGGGGTCATACACTATGTCATTAAGGGATTCGGATGAGAGCCCTTCCTTAATATGGGTTCCCACAACACCCAGGGTGATTTCTTCTATTTCACAATGGTTTATGGCTTCTGAAATTTTTTGTTCCAGTCATGTCGAAAAATATCCGGATCAAATTTAGCTCCTTCTGCAATATCAGTCTACGGTTCGCCATTTAAACAAAATTAGCTGTGATTGGGCATTCTATGGTCATCGCTTTCGTTAATTGATGCAGTTAAATCCGGTTTTAGCATGGGACTCCATTCACTGGGAATTGTGTTTGAAGGCCTTTCCTAGTGTGAGGTCTTCCACAGGTTCCTCCCATCCAAATTTTGCAAACAAACGATCTTCAGTTCGTGCTTGCCCAGTCAGCCAGTATATTCCTAAGGGATATTGCTTCCGTTTCCATGATGGCTTCGGGTGTGTGGGTAAATATCGTTTTTCTCATCAGTGCTTCCATTGCAATTAGGATCATACTGCTTCCAAATGCCCTCACCGGTACAGTTTTTACGGCGTAATTCGGTTTCCAAAGATCAGTGACTCGGGTGAGCAATCCTTTCATGAGGGCTCCAGCGGCCGTCCTTCCAAGTCCATCAGTAGTAACCCCAATCAAAGTAGAGGTACTCAGTGGATTGTTATTGGGTTACGACCCAGAATCGGTTGCTTCTTTAGTTGATGGTTTCCCAACATGTTTTTTTCTGAGCATTTCTGGTGCGGTTCAATGTATGGATTCGAAAAACATCCTGTCTGTTTTTTTATTTTCCGGATCTTGTGCAGCGGACAGTTTACACAGAAGTCCTGGCGGGTCCTTTCTGTGTATCTCCTTTTCCGAGTTTAGTGGTATCGACCATTGGTGTGGTTCCGAGGCAAATGTCGTATGATCCACCATCTTTCATTTCCTCATGAAGAATCTGTGTTCTCAAAGAGGCTTCCACAATTCATTATCGATGTATTGAAGATGCTATTGATATTATTTTTCGGTTCGGTAGTGGCTGTTTTATGGCAAAAACGGATATTCAGTAGGATTTTCGGCTAATTCCAGTTAATTCTCTTGACCACCCCCTTTCTTGGTTTTACGTTGGATAATTTGTTTTATTATGGTAAATGTCTTCCGATGGGTTGTGCTTCTTCTTGTCAGAGTTTTTAAAGTTTCAGTTCATTCCTCCATTGGATTGCAGCTGCTAAGTATTCGGTTCACCCCATACTGCTCGTTTTGGATGATTTCTTCTTCATGCCTGCTCGGAAAGACACCTGCCAGTTTTACATGTTCCTCAGTCAGTTTTTGAAGTTATGTGACACGGTTGAGGTTCCAATTGCCAGTGAAAGAACTTCGCCACCACCTACATGCTTAACGTTCCTGGGTATTGCCCTTAACACTGTGGACATATCTGTCCAAGGCTCCTCACCAGAGACCAGTAACTACACGGGTGAAGTTGGATCTTCAGTTGTGGCTAATTTTCTTACCTAGTTTTAACTGTAAATATCTTTTTCTCAAATGTCAGTGGTTGTCTAGTGATACATTAATTTTCCACACAGATTCAGCAACTTCCTTGGGTTGTGGGGGAGGTTTTGGGCGTCAGTGGTTCTATGAAGCTTGGGCTTCATCGGACAAGGATACTAGTATCACGATATCAGAGTTATATCCCATTGTTTTGTCATTACATTTATTTTCACCATCCTTACGTAATCAGCGTGTGCTCTTCTTTTGTGATAATATGCAATTTTCTGATGAATAAGTAAATAATTGAGTATCCTGTGTGTTCTGTACTGTCCTCGTATATACTTGGTTAACTAGCATTCCCTTATTGGGGTCTGTCGGTGGCCAAGTGGTGTGCGTGGTCCAGTGTAGTTTCGCTAGGCGGTCGTTGACGAAGGAAACTCTCTCGGCGTGGGTTCGAACCCCCGCCGTGCCAATGTAAACAAAACCAGCGTTCTTTCTTAATTCTATGGCATCCGAGAAATTTGAAAATGACAAATGTCGCTGATTTCTTCTGAGGTGCAGTTCTTAGAATTAAGTACTTAGATGCAACTATCTGATGAATAATTAAATAACTGAATACTGTACTGGCCTCGTATATACTTTGTTAACTAGCATTCCCTTAGTGGGGTCTGTCGGTGGCCGAGTAGTGTGCGTGGCTCAGTATAGTTTCGCTAGGCGGTTGTTGACGAAGGAAACTCTCTCGGCCTGGGTTCGAATCCCCGCCATGCCAATGTAAACAAAACCAGCGTCCTTTCTTAATTCTATGGCATCCGAGAAATTTGAAAATGACAAGTGTCGCTGATTTCTTCTGAGGTGCAGTTCTTAGAGTTAAGTACTTAGATGCAACTATCTGATGAATAATTAAATAATTGAGTATTCCGTGTGTTCTGTACTGGCCTCGTATATACTTTGTTAACTAGCATTCCCTTATTAGGGTCTGTCGGTGGCCGAGTGGTGTGCGTGGTTCAGTATAGTTTTGACAGGCGGTTGGTGCCGAAGGAAACTCTCTCGGCGTGGGTTCGAACTCCCGCCATGCCAATGAATCCATTAACCCCAAGAATTCCCGACGGTCAAAATACTTATCGGCGTAATACTGTTTGCTTGTGCTTTAAATTTTACACCGCTATGGGGGAATAAGCAAAGTGATTCAAATTTGAATTGAATAAAAAGAATGTTGGTGGGTGTTTTGAAAACGCTAGTTGTATACCTTGTTAGTCTGTGTGAAACACACAGACTATTGCTTTTGTATGGTTTCTTTTTCTTTCTTTTTTTATTCTTCTTCTTTTTCTATTTCTTATTCTCCTGTCCTATGTCCTCTATGCACTTCCTTGTCCGCACGATCACTCGATAACGAATTGCCCTATCTCGCTGATTTTTGGCATACTGACAGACAGTCACAAGTTCGTGACACCCTATATTTTTCAGGTCGCTTTGGTCCTTGAGTATTGCCCGATCGGCCACATGGATTTCACAGCCTCTAATTCCCTGTAACAGTAAATTCTCCTGAAGCAATACTATGTTGTATTTATTTATGGTGGAGACAATGTATACAGAAGTGGAGGTAGCTGTCAAACATTAAATGTTATCTGCTATTTCATCCAAGTTGAGAGAAACCATTTGCTTTACAGGGAAATAAGGTATAAATTATTCAGTTCAATGCTTTTTACCCTCTCAAGACTTCAATGTGGGTTCCAAAGATTGTCATGCAATGTGAGAATATTCATAACCCTTTCCACACACACATTACTGCTCTAAACATCATTCAAATAAGTGTCAGAGCAAACAATGTCCATTTCTGATTCCTTGATCGAACCCTTTGAGTATTGTGTACATATATACTTTTTTCTGGTTACTTGGAAAAAATTATCCGATTCCTGTATGAATAACTTTAAATACTATTAACGAAAACTTATTTCTGATTTCTTTAAAAATATCCCCCCCCCCCCTTTTTCACGGGGACTTGAATTTACTGGATGTAGTAAATTCTGTTTGTCTAGTTATATTTATATCTGTATTATGACGACCGAGCAGGGTCGATTAAAAAGTTTGAAATTTCTTTTACTGACTGACTGATTTCTCGGCTTCTCAGGAGAACCTGTGAGCAAGATCGACAAGCTGTCGCAATTTTTATATTTGTTGAAAATTTCGGTGCTGAAAGTGTCAAATCTTATGTTTTTTGGTGTTGATATAATAATGTGCATTTTATTAAATTTGTTTAATTTCAGATAATACGACAAGTTGCTCTATTATTTTAGTGTTGATACTATCGTATATATTTTTAAAATTATATTTGACTTCTGATAAAACGACGAGTGTCTGTGGTTTAGAATACAGAAGACGAACTGTAATTGATGTTTATTAGATAACTTGAACAAATATAATGAATAGAATTCAGTTTGAAGCTTTAATAAACGAACTACACTATATTAGTTGATGCGTGTTTAGTTTCATTGAAAGAAAGTTTGCATACGTGATGTCGCTAGAACTTTGTATGCGCGTTTTGTTCGATATGACCTCCATATTATTTCAAAATACATTTCGTCTGCGGTCTCTGTGAAATCAGAAGACTGACACTCTGTTAATTGTCCAACAAGGCGGAGTTTCAAAATCCAACCATGCTATCTCGTAACTCAATCGAATATTCACGTCGTTTTCATTTTTCAAGAACATTTACTATCTACGGAATTGAGTTGGGGGTCCATGTTTGCGGAACTTTGCCCTGGCCTTGACATAAATTTGCGGAACAGTTCATTCATAAATACATAAACCATTCTTCAGAAATTGTGGTGGGGGTCCATATTTGCGGAACTTTACCCGATCATGACATAAATACACACAACCAAGCTATTCAGACAAGCAATCACCAAAATTGCCACAACATTAGGCAATTACATGGTAAAAGCCGTGCCAAACGTCCATGGGGTTTTTATTACGATATTGCCGTTTGCCAAAGCCAGTATTTGAGGTTGGTCCAACTCACATATTACCAACCTAGCAACTACTTGTGACTGTTCTATGCCAATGGATAGGTCTTCGAACATGCCAACTATTGTACAATAGTACCATGAGGATGGCAAAAGCAGCGGCAATGGGTTTGGAGAAATATTTAACACTCTCTCTCATCCACTAGTTTAATTCTTCTACTTTTCTCTGTTACACAATAATTCTATCTCTTTCTCTCTATCTAACGTTCATTCTTTTTCATCTATATTCGACTGTTACATTTTACATACTGCCAAGTTGGTCTGGGAACCTACAATGTCAATGTCTGTGTTTCGAAACATTATATGTTCTTATTAAACTTATTTCCTATTGCTAATGCTATCGGCCCGCCTTTTAAGATTGACTATTCTCGGCCAATCAAGGAAGAAGGGAGAATGCTATTAATGTTCCATTTCAAGTATTAACTTTCTCCTGTACATCTACAGCATGTCAAAATCTAATTAGTTCCGATACATGCCAATATTATACAAGAAGTATAGTATATTCAATCCAATATTTTATTCACAATATACACGTACATGCGGTGTAGTTACAAATATCTATTTATGTATATATTTATTTATTTATGTATTGGTGTTTAAGGTCACATACTCATGCACGATGGCTAATCGTGTGCGTGACAGTTTTACGGGTGGAGGAAGCTGGAGTTCCCGGAGAGAACCACCTAGCATCGATGAGCAACTGTCAGCTCCTCAACATTCTAACTCTGTTGATGCTGCGCTCCCTATAGGGGCATGAATTTTTAATTAGTGCAATTTAAGGAAAAATCTTCTTCTCCAGAACCAGTGGGCAGAATCTTTTGATATTTGGTATACAACATCTTGGTATGAGTCTGATTCAAGTTTGTTCAAATGGAGTCCCTTGATCAATTTTGGGCCTTAATATGGGGACATGAATTTTTACTTAGTGCAATTTAAGAAAACAAATTTAAAAATCTTCTTCTCCGGAACCAATGGGCAGGATCTTTTGATATTTGGTATACAGCATCTTGGTATGGGTCTGATTCACGTTTGTTCAAATTGAGTCCCTCGATCAATATTGGGGCTCACTAAAGGGGTGTGAATTTTTACTTAGTGCAATTTAAGAAAATGTCTTTAAAAAATCTTCTTTTCCGGAACCCATGGGCAGAAGCTTTTGATATTTGGTATACAGCATCTTGGTATGGGTCTGATTTAAGTTTGTTCAAATTGAATCCCCCGTTCAATATTGGGGATCACTATGGGGGTGTGATTTTTTACTTAGTGCAATCTAAGTAAAAATCTTTAACAATCTTCTTCACCAGAACCAGTGGGCAGAATCTTTAGATATTTGGTATGCGGCATCTTGGTATGGGTTGGATTCACGTTTGTTCAAACTGAGTCTTTTGGTCAATATTGGGGCTCACTATGGGGCCGTGAATGTTTACTTTGTGCAATTCAAGTTTCCTGTTTACCTCACACTTAGACATTTTCAGTGTGTTAAAGTTTTTCTTCAGGTCAGCTGCCGACACCCTTATCATCCCATGGCCTTTATATTGCTTCCATATGGTGCTTATTATCATTCTACCGTTATTTCATTCTCACCCAGTGCATTTTAAACCTTTTTCTTAACATTTTTAGCTCACCAACTTGAATTGTGTGAGCTTATGGCATTGCTCGATCGGTCGGCGTCGGCGTCAGCGTACGTGTTCAATAATGTTAAAGTTTCTGTTTAGGTCACTTATTCGCCCTATTTCCATATCATGGCTTTTATAATGCTGCTATATGATGATTATTATCATTTTACCATGATTTAACCCCTCATACCCTACATTTTAGCATTTTAGACATTTTTCTTGACATTTTTAGTTGCGTTTAGTTTTCTGTTTAGCTCAGAATGCCATGTTTAACTGAGTGTTTAGGTCAGCTGCTGTGCTCCGTCTCTTCCAATGGCACTTATATTCATCATACATGTTCCACAGTATCATTGTTCCATGATTAACCCCTGATACCCTGCTTTTAAACATTTTTCTTGATATTCTTAGTTGCGTTTAGTTTTCTGTTTAGCTCAGAATTTCATGTTTAACTAAGTGTTTAGGTCAGCTGCTGTGCTCCTTCTCTTCCCATGACACTTTTCTTCATCATACATGTTCCTCAGTATCATTGTTCCATGATTAACCCCTCATACCCTGCATTTTAAACTTTTTAGCTCATCTTGACAAAGTCAAGCTGAGCTAATCTCATCGCTTCCCGTCCGTCGTCCGTCGTCCGTCGTCTGTCGTCCGTCGTCCGTCGTCTGTCGTCCGTCGTCCGTCGTCCGTCAACACCATGTTTTGGTCTTCTCCTCCAAAGCCACTGGGCCAATTCAAGTGAAAGTTTGTGTGAATGATGGTCCCAAAGGGGCATTTCATTTTTGTTCAACTCAGCATGCCCAGCCCCATAGGGAGGGAGTGGGGGAAAATGCACCAAAATATTTTTAAAATCTTCTTCTCAAGAACCAGTGTGTACAATGACTTGATATTTGCTATGGAGCTTCCATATGAGGTGTAGAATCAAATTTGTTCAAACGAAGTTCGTGAAGTAATATTTGGCTTTGTAATAGTAGGGGTAAGATTTTTGACCCCGCCCAAAATTTCTATTTTCTGAACCGATGGTCCGGTATGAACCAAATTTGGTTTGTGGTAGTATTGGGTCATAAGAACTTGACTCATGCAAAAAAGAAAATTCCCGCATCCCCATGGGAACCCTGGGAGCTAAAAATAGAAATATTTTCAAACGCCCATATTTCCCAAACCCCACGGAACAGAGAGCTTTTATTTGGTATGAAGTATCCTTATGACCAGTAGAATTGAATGGTAAAAAAAAATTGCCATCGATTATGTTAGGGTGTTCTGTAATGGGCATCGAAAAAATGCTGAGTCAGCATATTTGCAAAAAATTTAAAAAATCTTTTCTCCAGAACCAATCATCAGAATCTTTTGATATTTAGTATACAGCATTCATAGGGGGGTCAGATAAAAGTTTGTTGAAATAAAGCTCATTGGTTCATATTTGGGCTCTCTACAGGAGCCCGAAGTTTTAACATAGGGTAATATGGGGAATATTCTTTAAAAATGTTCTTCTTCAGAACCACCAGTCAGAATCTTTTAATATTTGGTATACATCATTGTTATGAGGGTCAGATTCTAGATTGTTCAAACCAAGTCCCTAGGTTAATATTTGGGCTTCCTACGGAAGCCCAAATTTGATCTTTGTTCAATATGGAGGGTAATTTAAAAAAATCTTCTTCTTCAGATCCATCAGTCAGAATGCTTTGATATTTGGTATGCAACATCTCTATGGGGGTCAGATTCAAGTTTGTTCAAATCAGATCCCTAGGTCTATATTTGGGCTCACTATGGTAGCCCAAATTTTTACTTCGTGCAATATGAGAAAATTTCTTTAAAAATCTTCTTCTTCAGATCCACCAGTCGGAATGCTTTTATATTTGGTATACAACCTCTCTAGGGGGGTCAGATTCCAGGTTGTTCAATTCGAGTGCCTAGGTTAATATTTGGGCTCCATATGGGAACATGAAATTTAACTTAGTACAATATGAGGGAATTTCTTCAAAAATCTTCTTCAGATTCACTTGTCAGAATGCTTTCACATTTGGTATACAACATCTCTAGGGGGGTCAGATTCAAGTTTGTTCAAATCGGATCCATAGGTCAATATTTGGGCTCGCTATGGTAGCCCAAATTTGAACTTAGTGCAATTCGGAGAAATTTCTTTTCAATTTCTCTTCTTCAGATCCAACAGTCAGAATGCTTTCATATTCGGTACACAACATCTCTAGGGAAGTCAGATTTAACTGTGTTCAAATTAAGAGCCTGGGTTAATATTTGGGCTCTCAATGGGAGCCGGAATTGGCCATTTTGCTGAAGAATTAAAAATTTTGTATTCAGTACCTTCTAGAAGTACTAAGATTAATCCACATAGGTTGTATCAAGGGGCTTCATAGGGGAGCTCTACATTTTACTTATGATCAACTGAAGAAAAGGCATGATGCCCAGATTATTTTTGTCACTCCTGAGGGACTCAAGGATTGACAGTGTAGCCTATGGAGATGGCTTGCTTAATGTAGACTCATTCTTGGACTCTGTTTAAATTGTGTTCTGTACAAGATGAGCGCTTCAGGCCCCGTGAGGCCTCTTGTTTCTTGACATTTTTAGTTGCGTTTTGTTTTCTGTTTAGCTCGGAATTTCATGTTTAACTTAGTGTTTAGGTCAGCTGCTGTGCTCCTTCTCTTCCTATGGCACTTATATTCATCATACATGTTCCTCAGTATCATTGTTCCATGATTAACCCCTCATACCCTGCATTTTAAACATTTTTCTTGACATTTTTAGTTGCGTTTAGTTTTCTGTTTAGCTCAAAATTTCATGTTTATCCAAGTGTTTAGGTCAGCTGCTGTGCTCCTTCTCTTTCCATGCCACTTATAGTCATCATACATGTTCCTCAGTATCATTGTTCCATGATTAACCCCTCATACCCTGCATTTTAAACATTTTTCTTGACATTTTTAGTTGCGTTTAGTTTTCTGTTTAGCTCGGAATTTCATGTTTAACTTAGTGTTCAGGTCAGCAGCTGTGCTCCTTCTCTTCCCATGACACTTATATTCATTATACATGTTCCTCAGTATCATTGTTCCATGATTAACCCCTCATACCCTGCATTTTAAACGTTTTTCTTGACATTTTTAGTTGTGTTTAGTTTTCTGTTTAGCTCAGAATTTCATGTTTAACGAAGTGTTTAGGTCAACTGCTGTGCTCCTTCTCTTCCCATGGCACTTATATTCGTCATGCATGTTCCTCAGTATCATTGTTCGATGATTAACCCCGCATACCCTGCATTTTAAAAATTTTTCTTGACATTTTTAGTTGCGTTTAGTTTTCTGTTTAGCTCGGAATTTCATGTTTAACTTAGAGTTTAGGTCAGCTGCTGTGTTCCTTCTCTTCCCATGGCACTAATATTCATCATACATGTTCCTCAATATCATTGTTCCATGATTAACCCCTCATACCCTGCATTTTAAACAGTTTTCTTGACATTATTATTTGCGTTTAGTTTTCTGTTAAGCTCAGAATTTCATGTTTAACTTAGTGTTTATGTCAGTTTCTGTGTTTTATTTTTAAGAGGTTGTGTTTAGGTAAGCTTTGTCACATGTTATGAGCCTGTTTGATACAGTTCTTGTGTTTGCCAAAGTTACTATCAAAGAGGAATGTTGGTGAGCTATAGGGCGTTGGCGTCCTTCTTGTTTAGATACGTTTACTTTTCTGTTTAGCTCAGAATTTCATGTTTAACTTAGTGTTTAGGTCACCTGCTGTGTTCCTTTTTCTTCCCATGGTACTTATATTCCTCATATATGTTTATCATATTATCATTGTACCATGTCTAATTTCTCTTCAACTTTTGAACGTTGAGTTTTCTGTTTAGTTCACACTTAGACATTTTCAGTGTGTTAACGTTTCTATTCAGGGCCGCTGCCGACACCCTTTTCATCCCATGGCCTTTATATTGCTTCTACATGGTGCTTATTATCATTCTACTACTATTTAACCCTCACCCTATGTGTTTTAAACCGTTCTCTTAACATTTTTATTTATTTACTTACGTTTAGTTTTCTGTTTAGCTCAGAATTTCCTTCTCTTCCCATGGCCTGTATATAAATCATACATGTTCCTCATTATCATTCTACCATGATTTAACCCTCATCCAGTCAATATTTTTCAAATTTATTTCCTCATTGTTAACGTTAAGTCTCTGTTTATCTCACACCTAGACATTTTCAGTGTGCTAAAGTTTCTGTTAAGGTCTGGCAACACCATTTGTAAAAAATCATTTCCGAGGTTCCTCATATGATCAACAATTAATAATCTAATTGTGCCATGTTGATTTTCTTCACCAGTAATTACAAATGATAGTGCACGGAAAAGGCCGTTTCCATCACCACATATTTTTTTTTAAACAGAGGGTTCTTCCATTTCTCTATGTAATGTACTATCAGGTATCTGATAAGTCACAGCTTTTTGAAAGTTTAAATCAAACATAGTACACTGAAGCATCTGCCAATGAAGACTGGTTGGTTCAAAGTAATACTTCGCACTTAATAATGTGGCCATTAACCCTTCTGCTGTTAAAATTATTATTTTTTCAGTTTTACTTTTAAGAGGTTGTGTTTAGGTCAGCTGTGTCGCATGTTATGAGCCTCTTTGATACAGTTCTTGTGTTTGCCAAAGTTACTATCAAAGAGGAATGTTGGTGATCTATAGAGCGTTGGCGTCCTTCTTGTTGAGCAGTGCAACAGACAAAATTGACAGCGGAAAAAAATAAAATAAAATAAAAAAAATAAACTAGAGAATTGTCGTTTGTTGGACAAATTACGAGCTTTCCCAATTTTTTAATGTAAAAAGGCAAACTGTATTGTACACAAAACCATCGATCAGTCTTGAAAATAGAAAAATATAGTTGAAGCAAAGTTTTTTGTGATGCAACTAGGTTTTATGCAGCCGAAACCGATATTTGAGATAAAGCAGGAGATCAAAACATTTAACACAAAATTTGCTCTTAAAAAATTACTGAATACTTTCATGGAAAGCAAAACGTGCCATGTCCATTTTGCTTTGGAAAAAATAAGTACAGATGAATCATGGGCATACAGGCCGGGGTGTCTGGGAGGACTCTGCCCCCCCCCCCCCTATCCCTGAGTCGGGAAAGAGGCTAAAATTTCGAGCTATTCAGTTGCCAGAAATGACCAAATCAAGCAGACAGGGAGACTATTTTTCTTACAACAATGACGTGAATGGTGTATGGTTAATGTCAGGCAGGTAGGCAGGCAGGCCTGTATAACTCTACCGACTGTATTCTTTCACACTGGCATTCGCCCCTAAAGTTGGTCAATTTTTTAGAAAAAGTGCTATATTCATGTCATTTTTAGACAATAGGGGTTAAATTTGAAATATTTGTGTGGTAATTTTGTTGCATCATGTTATGCTCTAAACGTTTGGAAAATCGGAACTAAATACCTGTAAACAATTTTGAGACTTTTGAAAAATGGTGAAATTTTGATGGTTTTTGCAGAATATTTTGAAAATACGTGTTTTCACGAATATGACGTTAACTCTTTTCACTTTCCAGAGACCTGTCATCAATTACAGCTTGAGTTTCTGATAAGAGACAAGGAGGAATCTTGAATCATGGTATTTGAATTAACGTGTACAATTTGAGGGTACTCCAATTCAATCAAGGCCTGACAATTGGGTGAGGGTTAAAACTTTGAATAAAACATATAACAGCAAATTGTTCTAGGAATAATGTCCTGTTTTCTCATGGGAAGTGTTTTGAGAAAATATGGCTCCCGTGCTGATAAATTGCATGTATAAGTTGGCAAAAGCAACAACTTCAACTTTACAACCAAACTTACAACAGCGAATACGCTCGGTAGTCAATTGTTAATACAGACATGTAAAGTGTTTTTGAAATTAACCCTTTTCTAAATGATATAAAAAGCAACTAAAGTTGGATAATTTTGGCATTTTCAAATGGTACACTTATTCTCGCCCTCGTTGTGCTTGAGGGTTAAATCTGAGATTAAAGCATAAACAGCAACTTTCTTCTGCAATCATTGTTGCATCTATCCATACCAAAATAATTGTTACAACAACCTTGAAATTAGAGACATTTGACCTTGAAGTTGGTTAATTTTTAAGAAAAAAACTATATTTGTGTCATTTTTGGCCAACGGGCGTAAATTTTGAAATATTTTTGTGGTGAGTTTGGTGTATCATGTTATGCTCTAAATGTGTGGGAAATTTGAGCTAAATAACTGTCAACAATTTTGCAACTTTTGAAAAATGGTGAAATTTTAACAGTTTTGGCAGAATATTTTGAAAATAAGCATTGTTACAGACATGACGATACCTCATTTCACTAGATTTATGGCATTACATAAGTATGCCAAATTTGGTTAAAATCATACAGCTTGTTTTTGAGCAGTGCAACAGACAAAATTGACGATGGAAAAAAAAAAAGAATAGAGAAGAAAAATTTTGAAAAAGAATAACAAGAGTCTTTCCAAAACTGCGTTTGGAAAAGCCTAAAATAAAAAATAGAGAAGAAAATATTTTGAAAAAGAAGAATAACAAGAGTCTTTCCCAAACTGGGTTTGGGAAAGCCTAATAAATAAATCCCACTCACAAACATCGATAGCATTGTCACTAAGGTACCGTTGAACCTTTTGACAAGTCCGTCACAATGAGGATGGTATGCACTTGTAAATATTCACAATTTTACAGATTGCTTTCATTAAATTCGACAAAAGTTTTTGCATCGATCAGATAGTAAAGTTCTCGGTGCACCATGTCTACAAACAATTTCTTTGACAAATATTCATGCAATAGTCACTGCATCAGCCTTTTGTAACTCAAATGCTTCAGTCCATCACGTGAGATAGTGAAAACTATGATAGCGATTTCCAGTTTGACTTGGTGGAAATGGACCTACTCTGTCCACAAAAACTCTATTAAATGGCCCATCAACTGAAATAGGTAACATTGGAGTCTGTTTCATCTTTAGGTGTTTTTCGCGTAGCACAGCCTACTCATGATTTGCACCAATAGTCTATATCCTTGTACATTCCTGTCCAGAAGAATCTTTCTCTCACTTTGTGTTAAGTTTTGTTGAATGCCAGATGATCAGCTTTGGGGTCATCATGACACCAATAAAGAATTTCATCAATAAACGATTGTGGAATCACTAATTATTTCTTAATATGCTGTCTTTTCCTATTTGATCCTTGAGATCAAATAGGAAACAATATTTCATTTGCCAGTTCATAATCAGGTGTGCAAGCTACTATTTTTCTGGCATTTGTTGCATTTGGTGGTAGCGTGTCATCATTTAGATACGTAATTAGATATCGTAGATAATGATCTTTGTGTTTGTAAATCATGAATCTTAGTTAGTTGAATTCCTTGTGGCAAACATTCATGTAACTCATTAATTGCATTTATAACTGGGTTAGCTGTTGAAAGTCTGTCTGCATTTCCATGAGGTTTACCTGGATGATAATCTATCTCCATGTCATATTTTGAAGAGATAATGCCTATCTTGCTAAACGACCTGTGGGTTTTTCATTCCCATAAGCCATTGCAGAAGATTGTGATCAGTTATAACGGTAAATTTATATCCATATAAATATTGTCGAAATGTTTCAACCCCCCACCCCACCCATACACCAGATAAGTTTCTGTTTCAATCAGAGCGAAATTTGTTTCATTTTTGCGCAACCCTCCACTTGCATATCCAGTTACATAATCTTTGTTGTTTAGGTTTTGAGAATATATAACTCCAAGGCAGAAATCAGAAGTGTCACAATACAATATGAATGGTTGTTTGAAGTCTGGGTAATGTAAGATGGGTGCTGTCATTAAAGCATTTTTCAAAGTTTGAAATGCTTATTCACAATCGTTGTTTACATGACAATTTTTGAAGTGGACTTGCACTTTTTGCAAAATCGGTGATACATTCTCTGCAATAGGAGGCTAATCCAATAAATGATCTCAGATGTTTAGTGCTAATTGGCATTGGGAAGTTTTTGAACGTTATCTTGGTTGACTTTAATTCCTTGCCTGAACACAATATGGCCCAGAAATGCTACTTCTGGTTTTAGGAAAATACACTTTTTCACTTTTAATTTAAGATTGGCTTTTCTTAAGAGACCAAACACATCATGTAGGTGCTGTATGTGATCATCGAAAGTTGTATAAAAGACAATTAAGTCATCTTTTTAGACTAAAGCTGCTTTCCATTTTCGTGATCTGTTGGACCAAAATGCCTTACAATCCTACAATTGATGAGATCCAGAATGACAACACTTTTTTATGTTCTCAGTTCAGAATGCCCAACAGGGCATATGGTCTTTTCCTCAACAAATTCTATTGTCTGTTTGACAGAGTGTTCACGTTGGTAGTGTGATCACCTCCAAAGAAATACATAAAATGTGAACCATGGATGACACATGGCCTCTTACAATCCTCTTGGAACAGAAATAAATTGTGTGCTAGAAAAATAAATTCCCCAACCCCTCAAAATGTCACTGAATACAAAAACTATTGTCAGATTTTCAACCGGCTGATAAGAACAAGTAAAGCCGATTATTATTATACCCTACTCTCAAATAAAAGTAACATTAAAAAAACCTGGGAAATTTTGTGCAAAGCTATTAACAAAATGGAATGAACTGCCACACTGCTGTCTTCCTTTCGTGTTGAGAACGATGAACTAACCGACCCTGTATTGATTGCCGATAGATTTAATATCTTTTTTGCATCAGTGGTAAAGTACCTTCAGCAAACCGCCATTTTGTGGACTACATTGGAAACATCAATGTAGAATCTTTCTTCATATCACCCACGAACGTGCAGGAATTAATTCTCTGTGTAAATGGCTTTCAAGGAAAGGCAACCAAAGATTGTGATAACTTGTCCACCAAGCTTTTAAGGGAGATCATCTTCGAGGTGGCAAATCTGCTAACTCAAAGAATTAACCCCTTGTTCTCTACTGGTGTAGTGCCAAGCAAAATACCTATTTTCAAATCCAGTGATCCCCATGTATTCAATAACTACCAGCCCATTATTATTCTTCCCCCATTCTCACCCCATTCTCAAAAGTACTTGGAAAATGTATGTATTCTCGGTTATCCAGTTTCTTAGATGACCAGAAGACTGAATACCAGTATCAATTTGGGTTTAGGATGCACCATTCAACCGTACTTCCTATACTTCACCTAATAAACATTGTTGCTGAAGTAAACGATAAAAAATCCAAAGATTGCACCCTTTCAATTTTCCTAGATTTTGTGAAAGCTTTCGATAGCATTGACCATAACATTCTTTTAAAGAAACTAGACTATTATGGCATTTGAGGGTTTGCTATTCCTGGTTTAAGGATTATTTAACAGAAAGAAGCCAGTCTGTTTCTTTCCATAATGAGGTATCTGACAAAACAGGTGCACCACAGGGTTCTATCCTTGGGCCTATTTTATTTGTACTATATATCAATAACATCAGTAAATCAACCTTGTTAAACATCTTGTCATTTGCAGATGACACAACAGCTTATGCAGCAATAGCATCGATAATCTTTTAGAGAATACAAACTCTGTTTAATATAGCATAAGTGAGTGGTGTTCTGCGAATAAATTAACTCTAAATGCTACTAAAACCAAATTCATGTTATTTCATCCCCAAAATGATCCATATAGTGCAAGAGGCAAGAGAATATTATTGAATAATACGAATATTACATCAGCGGGTAACCATCAAGAAGAAACAACATTAAAGTTTCTCGATATTCATATGGAAGAAAATCGCAAATTCAAACAACACGTCTGCTGTTTGCTTGAAAATAGCCAGGGCTAGTTTTACCATAAACTGGGCTAAAAGATTCCTTCCCCGAGTAGCTCTAAGATTATTGTACTTTTCTCTGATCCAAGGTCACGTAATTTATGGGATACAAGTGTGATGACATGCTGCAGCCACAAATAGGATCCTCGGTCTGCAAAAGTAAGCTATTCAAGTGATAACAAAACAATCCTATACTTCACACTGATCCCCTTTTCAAAAGCTGTGGTTTACTGAAAATTCAAAGACCTATATACACTACATACTCTCCTGTTCGTGCATGCTTGGTTTAATGATAAACTATGTGAGTCCTTTGATAACACATTTAAAATTTATACAAACCCATCTGGCATGGATACTAGACAGTCGAGCAATATACGCAATCAAAAACCCAGAACTAGTTTCTTGGCCGAACTCCATTCCATTCTTTCCCATGGATTTGGAATGACATTGAACCATCTGGCATCTCCATAGATCACAATTTAAGAAGGCAATAATAGACAAGTCTTTAAATTCATACCATTCAGATGTCTCAATAACCCTTCCTGTCCCGATTGTACTTCCATTTTGCCTGGACCTCCCCATTCAGATTTCAACATTCTAGAACCTTGTCTTTGTTGATTAGACCATGCAATTTCTGTAATTCAATTTCTGCAAAATGTTTACCCCTCTCCACCCTTACCTAGCACAATAGCTGCTTCTGACCTGCACTGTTCACAAAGATTGCTATGTGGGGGTTTATTTTTTTCTGTTCTTGCCTCTGCTATGGGGCCCATGGTTTCTTACTGGATTGAGCTCATTGCACAGTTTTGTTGAGTGCCATGGCCTTGTCCATGGGGCAGGGATTGAAAGTCAAATGACTGATAACCAAAACAAATGGAAATCCTATTTTAGAGCATTTCTTCTGAAAACAGTGTTCTGTTTGCGCTGGATGAGTGGTTAAATAAATAAATAAATATGTGATATAAGTGACCCATAAGAATGCAAAGTGTTTGCAATTTTGATGTCAGGATTAATTACTTTTTTAATATGGGAATGGCAGGAAGACAACCCCCAGAGCTATGTTGTTTCCATGCAGTGTATCTTTATTTCTGTACAATTCTGCAAGTTGTTTATTATACTCCATGTAAACATACACTGCAACATAAAATTTCATTCATTCATTCATTGTATTTCTGGTCATACCCTGTCTATTAATAGTCGGAATGTGCTAACTCCCTTACAGACCCCGAAAGAGTGTGTGTTAAATTCATGTCACCTTTCAGACGTAATAAATGCCGTTTTCTCCTTCTCACTGTCTTTTACAGGAACTTGCCAATATCCACTGTAGATATTCATGGTGGAGAAATACTCAGCATTTTCAAAAGATTTCTAATCTGTCATCTATTTTGGGTAATGGGTGCACATCTTTCTTGGTAATCGCATTTAGTTGTTGGTAGTCAACACAAAATCTTTGTCTTCCATCCTACTTCTGTACTAGGACAACAGGTGATGTCAAAGGACTTTATGAAGGTCTAATGACATTGTCTTTCGGGCATCTTTATTACGTATTTCTTCTTTCTGTGCATATGGGGATTTGATGTTGTTTTATTGGCTGGTTATCTTCCATGTCTATTTTATCTGCTATTAAGCCAGTCTTTCCCAGATCAGATTCATTATGTGTGAAAATGTCTTTAAATTCGAATAACAGATTTTCAATTTTCGTCTTTTCATCGCAGCTTAAATTGTTGTTGTTAACGTCTGTTTGAAAATCACTGATTTTGGTGTTCACTTGCAATTCTGAATCAACAGTGTCATCAGTTCGATCACTAGAGTTTATGTCGGATTGCATAATTCCATCGATTCCTTGAAATGTCCCAATTGTCATATTTTTTGTACAGTTTCTAGACTATTGTTAGGCTCCCTCTGGAAAAGACTATTGTTAGGCTTTTCCCTCTGGAAAAGACTATTGTTCTTCTATGGATTTTTTTTTTTTGGTGGGGGGGGGGGGAGGGTATCAACACATTTTGTCCGTACAATACAGAAGCCATTTTCAAACCGATTTTCACAATTTTGCAAGAGATATTAGGCAACCCATTTGTTAACCCTCCACAGACTGCCAAACATCAAATGTTTGATGAAATGGGCTGTTTGTGGGCTCCCACAGCACCCAAAGGGTACATGAGAGATAAACATAACTTCCTTTATTGGAAGTGGGATTCTCCTAAGATCATTTTTGTAAGGTTATTAAGAAAACCAAGTGTTAACCCATTTTGGGCTGGTTAAACCACCATACCCCTCAAAAGATCAAAACTTCATGTTTTCTGTAGATTTCTTTAAATGAGTCCTGTAGATTTTCAAGACAAATTGGCCACATGCAGGCCTTGATGTGACAATACAAGTTGCATGAATAAAATATTCCGATGGGCATTTGTTAACCCTACAAAAATTGCTAATTGTAAAAATTGTGATAAAATGGGCTGTTGTTGGACACAACAGCACCCAAAGGGTATGCCACTGAGAAAGGTAAATTCTTTTTTTGGACGCAAGATTTGTAGGGAAACAATTTTTGTAAGTAGTTAGGGTATTCAAAAATTGAAGTCTTAACTCATTTTGGGCTGGTTAAAGAGATACCATTTAAAAGCTTGACTTTCCCATTTTCTCTGTATTTCTCTAAAAACATCTTGTACGTTTTCAAAGAAAATTGACTATTCATACAAAATATTCTGGTGAGCATTTATTAACCCTCTACAAGGTGTCAACTATCGTAATTTTGAGAAAATGGGCTGTTTTCAGGCACCCACACCACCCAATGTGTACCCGAGAAATAAGCATAATCTCTTTTGTTGGAAGTGGAATTCACTGAGGACTATTTTTGTAAATAATACAGGTATTCAAAAAACAATCCTCAACCCGTTTTGGGCTAGATAAACAATGATAACCATCAAAAGCTTAAAATATATGTTTTCCCTGGATTTCTCTGAAAACATCTTGCAGATTTTTAAGAAAAAATGACCATTCACAGTTCTTGGTGTGATATTACAAGTTGCATGGAAAAATATTCCTGTTAGCACTTGTTAACCCTCTACAGCTGCCAGACATCAATATTTTGGATACATTTGAGATAAAATGGATCAGTTTCAAATAGTCACAGCACTCAGTGGGTACGTGTCAAACAAACATAACTCCTTTTGTTGGTCATTGACTTGTCAGACAATGATATTGATATTAACCCTTTCCACCATTAATGATGGTTTTAACCTAAACATTTTTTTTATCAAACTGAGTCTTTTGAGACTACTATATCCACCTTTCTCATAGCATCAATAAAGGAACTTCAGTGAGCCAGTTAAAAACAATTCATCAGACACTCTGGGGTCATAGAAAATCATGGAATTTCATCTGGAAAAGCCATGATTCTCCAAAATCATAAAGTCTAGTTTTGTCACTGTCACTGTTCAAAATAAATTTGACATATCTACTATTCCAATATGCAGCACAGTCTTGGAAGTCTAGTAGAAGGTTAACCCTTTTCATAATTTCCACGCCAATTATGGCGTCATACGGGAAGTTATTTACCACATGCATTGCATGTGTCGTCCTGTCACTGTCGACAATTATTTCAGTCTATAACACCTCAAATGTATAGTGGCTGCCCTTTTGCAGACATAATATTTTTTGAATTAGGCACAAAAATATGTTCTTGCTCATTGGGAATATGTTGAGATTGTGTTAGTGATACTGCTTCTCCAGTATCCAAAACTAAATTAGCACTAATACAGTAAAATATTAATCCAGGTATTTTAATTCCATGTGACACATCTGTTGGCATGTTGATAAGGTTAGGCCATTGGAATGTGTATTCGTTACAGGTTATACTTGTTCATTTGAATTGAGTTCTGAATGATCCATATTAGTGTCAGTTGTAGCTGAGGGTTTTTAAACATGAGCATTCACTTCACCCTCACTGAAAGTGGTACGAGTTAGTTTAAACGTGGCGATTGGTGAGCTGTAGTACGTACATTTGAAGAATATTTGTCTCCACACTGTCTGTCTATGTGCCCAACTCGATGACAATATTTGCAGACAGGTTGACCATTCAGTGATTTTGTATTCCGACTTTAAAAATGTTGGCGAACTCTGTTGGAAAAGGGTTGACCTCGTCCACGAAATGAACTTCCTCTACCTATATTCGTGAATGATAGGGTCTGTATTTGGGTAATTCGTCCATTTTATGTGACATTCTTTCCATTCACTCTTTTAACACTTTTGTGCTGTCACTTAAAACATTAACACTTGTTGCCGACAATCCTCCTTGTGTCTTTGTCAAATGTCAGTTACATTCCTATTCAAAACTCTGTGGATCAGTCATGATAACGAACCTATGAAGCCTGGGGTGTTGTCCTTGAATAAAATGTTCCATCACTTAGCGATCATGTTCATCCAGTGGTACACCTCTCTGAGCTCTTCCAGCTAGCCTTAGAATGGGATTTACTTAGTCTTCTACACTCTCCACTGTAAATTGCTTTCTTTGGAAAAGTTCTGAATAATACATCCATTCTAGTTCTTTTGGACAAAATCTTTCTTTTAAACGTTGCATTGTTTTACTACAGCTTTTCTGTATTTCTGTGCCCAAATCTTAAAATACCTCAGCGGCTTTACTTCTGAGAAACTCTGGAAGTATCACTGATTTTCTTTCTTCATTCCATTTATTTGCTCTGCTAGTTCTTTCATATGTTCTTACCCAGCTTTTAAAATCTTCACCAACTTGTCCATAAAATTTTGATGGCATTACATTGTGTGTAGTTTCCACAAATCATTTCTGTTTTTTTTGTCTGGTGAAGGAGTTCATTGTTTTCCTCTTTTTCCAGTCATGCTTGGTAAGGGGTTAAGTTCTTTTTACTTCTTAATTCATCCCACTTCGCTACACCAAAATATATTATATGCCAGGATGGTACAAGCAGTGGCAATGGGTTTTGAGAAATATTTAACACTCTCTCTAATCCACTAGTTTAATTCTTCTATTTTTTCTGTTACACAATAATTCTCTCTCTGTCTCTCTCTCTAATGTTCATTACTTTTCATCTAAATTCAACTGTTACATTTTACATACAATGTCCATGCCTGTGTTTCGAAACATTATATTTTCTTATCAAACTCATTTCCTATTGCTAAGGATCTGATGTTTGGACGATATTTGTCAACTTGACGTTTCAATAGACCAGATGTTCTCAGTTATGTATTCCTTCTAGATGTAAGAGAGTTTAAAGTATTTAGAAGGTTAACCCTAACAGTACCTTGCCCAGGTACTGAGACAACTACTATTGGGAGTAGGGCACCAGGAATGGGGGTGGAGGTGCTCGTTCCAATGAAAGGGCACAAGCTATGTTTGGAGACCAAATTGAAAAAAAATAAAATAAAATTTGAATGTAGATTTTGTGAATAGCAGGTAATTTCTACGTAATGGTCAAACTGGTCTGCGCTATTCACAAAATATTGCTATTCAAATTTTATAATATGCTGAGTCAAAAAAGAAAGTACAATAGAAACAAATATGAAAAATTCAATGGGCAGATGTGAACCATATTTGTCATGTAGTATATAACTGGGTCATAAATATTTCATTTATGCAGGAATTATTTTTTTATTGGGGGGGGGGGGGGTGGAGAGAGAGATCCACAGTAGTTGAAAACAAAACAAAAATTCACAGAACAGAGCTTGCTACAAAGCTTTCCTGGGACCAGCATAAATGAATGGCCAAAAAGTTGCCTTTTGGTTGTGTCATAGCAAATAAAAAAAATGCTCTTGCTGCTCACTCACTGATACACTCATCTCTTTTGACAACTTGAGCCAGGTGAGCGTTTTAGGCTCACTTGGGCCTTTGGTCTTGCAAAGCTATTGCTTGCTAACAGGTTGTCAAGTCTTTTGTGATGACACTTGGTGATTATTGCTTTTACAGTTTGCTGTTTTTGAATTTGTAGCACTTGTCTTATTTGGTAACATGGGTACTTTGTTGCTTTTCTGATGAAATGTTTGTTTTTCCTTCGAGAGAAAATCTAACTTTCTACATGTTGATATAATTTTGCGTCTTGTAACCCTTTTCCTTTGTTTTTGCTTGATATCCCTAGACAACTTACAAGAAACATTTGGCTGATTAGATAATATAAATAGTGAATTAGAATCAGACGTGTTTATTTCACTATTATCAGGGTGATAGGACTCATCTTCAGCAGACATATATACATCATCAAGTCCATTCCGCTCTTTTCTTATTATCTCACTCAGTCTTGCCAACGTGATATTGTTTTCATCGGTTGAATGACCATTGTATTTCAATGCTGTTATTTGAAAATCGTCCGACCACTCGAGAAAATTATATATTTTGAAGTATTTCTGCCGACAGAAATTTTGCATCAAATGTATCCATGATAGTTTCATCTGTGAATGAATTCTTTATGAAACAGTGCTTAAACTTCAATTTGTAACACTCACTCCAGTGGGCTGTTATACATGTGAATGGGTGACATCTTGAGGAGAAAAATTACTTGTAAAAATAATTTTGATAAAACATTTGATTTAAAATCTATTGAGATGTCAACCTAAATATACAGTGCATGCATTTTACCTACCCTGCCTTATTGCAGGAAATGTTTTCATGACCTGTTGGCACCTTACACGGTTGCCAATTGATAATAATAGTAGATCAGATGTCATTGGGTTTAACAAGGTTCCATTTGACAAATGGTGCCTTATTCCAGATATGTCAGTAAGATGGAACCTTATACCAGGGAAAAACACATGCGATTTTCAGTTGGCACCTTGTATTTTTAAATAATAGTTTTTTAATTAACATTGATGTATGTTTGATATTTTGGGGGAAGAAAAATATAACCATGTAATATAAAAATATGCAAAAAAGTAATTTTTATACAAAACTCATCCCTCGATATATAGGCAACCAAGGTTTGATCAGGGAGCATTGGCAGTGTGGGGTCATTACCTAAAAGACTGCTTTATGGGGGCATGCTGGGGCATATGTTCTAATGTCAGAGTTAGACGCATATGGATTAAACACAAATAAATAAATAAACAAATAAATAAAACTCGTTTAAAGTTGATAGTTTGTGTTGTAGATAACCATTTCGCTTCTCCTTGTTACATAAGGTTCTTTTAATTCAAATTCAAAAAAATTATACTGTAACTGCCAAAAATCTCTCTTTCTCATTTTTTCTCCAACCAGTGATCATCATTCAGTAATCACTGATATTATTTATTCTTTCTCTAAAGTTTGCTTAACACAAAGAGATTGAATCCGCGGACGCTCGGCGTAAATGGGTTCAGAAAAATGTAAAGAATTAGCGAAGTGATCGTATTAACAGGCGATAATTACTGTGACAGCTGTGCTTCTTGAAAAAAATAATTAGCGTCAGAGTAAACAAATTGCAACAAGAGGGCACTTGTACAATTAGCGTTTGAGTAAATAAATTGCCACAACTGGAGGAGGTTACTTGCCAACTGATTAAGATCACGAGATTCATCAGTAAGGTTTACGAATTTCTCTTCCGCAGGTCGGATGTATTTTGTGAACTTGACAGCACTGGTTCGTTGTGTATACACAGTCATCATGTCTGTCATTTTTGTTTGTCAACTGTTAAACTCTTTCTTTCTAATTCTTTTGAGGTTAAAATGTTTGCTGGGTTCAGCAAACACACAGAATTGTCCACTTTGAAGTGATTTGTTCGATTCATAGGTGGAATAAAAACAAGGTTTAACTCTTTATCTAACACGATTAAGGACGACACTTGCAAAACATGTCTTGAAGTCTAAATTTTTAACTTAAAAACATAGCTTGAGCAGCTCGTTCCAATGACGAGGTATGAGCTGTGTTTTGGAGGTGCAAATTGAAAGAAAGAAAAATTTAAATGGCGATTTTTGGGGTGAATAGTGCGGTACAGTTAGGTCGTTACCGCAGATAAACGGTTAACTCTTCGTGCAGGATTGAATTCAACCATTCCTCAACAGCTAGCGCCATGCCCCACCACCTTCAATAAACGACAGGTATCCAATGTTGCATTGTAGGTACCGACAATTCTCACAAGAGTGGGACATAAATATGTTTTCCCAGAACGACTTTGCCGCATGTGGGATATACGAAATATCTCATGCCCAGAAATGAGAAATTCCAAAGCAAAACTAGAGTTTGATTCTGGAGAATCATGGCTTTTCCAGATGAGATTCCGTTATATGTTATGACCTAAGATTGTCTGAAGAATTGTTTTTAACTGTATCACTAAAGTATCTTGAGAAAAGTGGATATAATAGTCTCAAATGACCCAGTTTGATAAAAGAAAGTTTAGCTTAAAATCATCATTATATTGGAGAGACTTAATAAGAATAGAAGCGTCCGAGAAGTCTTTGTCCGACAAAAGAAGTTATGCCACAGACTCATTAAATGCTATGGCTATTTGCAAACAGACCATTATATCTTAAAGTTATCTAAAATTTTGATGCTTGTCTCGTTGTGGAGGGTTAATGGATGCTTGCGAGAATAATTCTTCTCAAGTGTCTATTTGTTCTTGAAAATCTGTAAGAACCACCTGAAGAAATCCATAGAAAATGTGAACTTTAAGTTCTTAAGGGCTGTCGGTCTTTAATCCGGTAAAATTGGGTTAAGGCTAGGTTTTTTGCGTCCGATAAAAGAGGTTATGTTTATCTGTTACATACCCATTTGGTGCTGTTGGTGTCAAAATTTGGGCGTTTAGCAGGCTGTAGAGGGGTTACTAAACGTTTAGCGGAATATTGTATCCATGCAACTTGTAATACCACAGAGAGACCCGCCAATGTCCAATTGTTCTTGAAAATCGTCAATAGGCAGTTAGCGAAATCCACGGAAAATGTAAATTTTAAAGCATCCCTCCTTAACCAGTCCAAAATGGGTTAAGCTTCATTTTCTTAAATACCCTTACTACTTACAAAAATGATCTTCCGTGAATTCTACGCACGGTAAAGGAAGTTTTGTTTATCTTTTACATACTCAATGGGTGCTGTTGGCGCCTGAAAACAGTCCATTTATCAAAATGTTGGTGTTTAGCAGCCCGTAGAGGGTTAACAAACGCTTAACGATATATTTTATCTATGCAAAATGTAAGGTCAGACAAAGAACTGCTAATGGTCATCTTTTCTTCAACGTCTGCAAGACGCGTTTGGAGAAATCCACAGAAAATGGAAATTTTAAGCTTTTAAGGGGTATCTTTCTTTAAGCAAACCAAAATGAGAGACCGAAACTGTACCCTATGATAAAACCGATGGCAATTTTTTTTTACCAATTATTTCTGTTGGTCCTTAGGAAGCTTCACACCAAATAAAAATTCTCGGTGCTGTGCAGTTTTGGAGATATGGGCGTTTTAATTTTTTTCTATTTTTAGCTCCTGCGGTTCCCATGGGGCTACGGGAAAAAAAATCAGCATAAATTAGGTACTTATGACCCAATAAGCCCTCACATAAAATTTGGTTCAAATCAGCCTCTCAGTTTGGAAAATAGAAATTTTGGGTGGGGCCAAAAATTTTGCTCCTCCCATAACGACGCCAAGTATAGCCCCACAAAATTCTCTTGAACAAATCTGAGTCTACACCTCAAAAGGAAGCTCTACACCAAATATCAAGTCTCTGCTACTGCTGGTTCATGAGAAGAAGATTTTTTAAGATTTCAGCACACTTTTTGGGTGTGGCCCTACCCGGTTTGTGGAAATCAATTCTCTGGGTTGATATTTAGGCTACCATGTCAGGTGAGCGCCCTAAGGCCCCTTGGGGCATCTTGTTTTAATAACCTTATTACTTACAAAAATGATCCTCGGTAAATTCCACTTATAACAAAGGAGATTATGTTTATCTCTCAAGTACACGTTGGGTGATGTGAGTGCCCAAATAGCAGTTTCATTTTCTCAAAATTACGATGTTTGGCAGCCTGTGGAAGGTTAATAAACGCTCACTGGAATATTTTGTCCGTGTAACTTGTAATGTCACACCAAGACCTGCGAATAGTCAATTTTTCTTGAAAACCTACAAGATGTTTTTAGAGAAATCCACAGAAAATGGGAATTTTAAGCTTTTAAAGGGTATCTTTCTTTAACCATCCCAAAATGGGTTAAGACTTCGACTTTTGATTACCCTCACTACTGACAAAAATGTTTCCCTATAAATTTTGCGTCTGATAAAGGAAGTTACCTTTCTCTGGCATACTCAGTGGATGCTGTTGGTGCCTGAAAACAACCCATTTTATCTCAAGTTTTATGTTTAGCAATCCCTGGAGGGTTAACAAATGATTACCGGAATATTTTGTCCATGCTACTTGTAATGTCACACCAAGACCTGCGAGTGGCCAATTTTTCTTGAAAATCTACAAGACTCGTTTAGAGAAATCCCTAGAAAACATGATTTTTTTAGCTTTTGAGGTGTATTGCAGTCTAGCCAGCCCAAAACGGGTTAAAGCTTGTGTTTTTTTTAATACCATTATTACTTACAACAAAATTATCCACGGTGAATCCCACTTCCAATAAAGGAAGTTCTGTTTGTCTCTCGTGTATCCTTTGGGTGCTGTGGCGGACCGAAAACGGCCCATTTCATCAAAATTTCGATGTTTGGCAGCCTGTGGAAGTTTAACAAATACATTGCCTAACATCTCTTGTATATCAATAGTCGTGGCACAGTCAGGTCTAACAATTTTGAATGTTTAAGACAAAAAATCTACAAGGTGCATTTGGAGAAAGTGCTGATCAAACCTAATTTTGAGAGTTTTTTGCCAATTCTGGCAAAGTAAGGGTTAAATCTAAAATTCCGCTTGGGTACATTTTTAGATTTTGTGCCCCTCTTTGCGTGTGCAAAATTGTGTGAAATCGGTTCGAAAATGGTTTCTTAATCATATGGACAAAATGTGTGAACGCCCCCCCCCCCCCCAAAAAAAAAAAACCGAAAATAATAATCCGTAGAAAAACAATAGTCTTTTCCAGAGGGAAAAGCCTAAATATCAGGGCTTAGAATTATCAACATAAAGGAATGCAATAAATATTCTTGTAGTTTGATATCTAGAAATTTATTTCAGCAAGTACCGTAGCTCAGCTCGATGACAAAAGGAATTCCCGAAGTGCATCTCAAAATTAAGACAAACAGGTGAATAGGATAGATCCAAATATCACATTTTATGCCCGATTTCCAGGTCTGAAGCTATGATCTCAAAATTTTCCGACATGGTGGGGCGAGTGTTAAAATTTTCCGACAGTGTCTCCGCATCGCTAACTGCCAGTACAAATTTAAAAACTAACTCAATATCATTGCATGCCTATACCTTTATTAGCTCACCTGACTGAAAGTCAGGGGGAGGTCAAGTGATCACTTTCTGTCCGTCGTCCGTCCGTCCGTCGTGAACTTTACAACATTATCGACTTCTCCTAAACCCCTGGGCCAAATTGAACTAAATTTGATGTGCATGGTCCTTATCATATGTCCATTCAAGTTTGTTCAAATAAAGTTGCCATGCTCACTAGGGAGGGAGTGAGGGAAAATTCTCCAAAATTCTATAAAATCTTCTTACGAATCAGTGGATACATAAATCAGTGGGTATATGTCAACGACATAATTAACTCAACAAAACTAAAACTTCTAGGCTATGCAGATGACGCGACTGCCCACATGGCTGATAATAATCTGGATAAATTAACAGAGTTGGCAAACATCGAACTTGAAAAGATAAACAAGTGGTGTGCAGCCAATAAATTGTGCCGCAATGTGAAAAAAAAAATATTCTTCTTCATCCAAATAATGATTCATATTCGACACCAACAGGGTCTGTCTTAGTAAATAATCCACCAACATCGATGGTTGGCAATAATCAAGAAGAAAAGTTTTTCAAGTTCTTGGGAATTCGAATGGACGAAAACCTGAGTTTTAAAAATCACATTTTGGCAGTTAATTCTAAAATGTCTAGAGCTATTTACGCAATCAGCAGAGTGAAGCGGATACTTCCCAGAAGGTGCTTAAAGGCATTATACTTTTCCCAAATTCATAGCCATATGTTGTATGGCATCCATGCCTGGGGTCTTTCTACCACAACAAAAACAATTACAATCCTCCAAATAAAAGCCATCCGTGTCATATCCAACAACAACGCTCACACAGATCCATTATTTCGTCAGAATCGTATTTTAAAGTTTGAAGACCTGTATAAATTCCACATACTCCTATTTATGCTCGATTGGTATAATAAAAAGCTACCGTCTAGCTTTGAACACACGTATAAAATAAATGCTAAACCCTTGGGTATGGAAACGAGACAGTCAGGCAAATTATGTATAGGTAAGCCACGCACCAAATTCTCTGCAAACCTTCCATTACATAATTCCCCAGGACCTGGAATAGCATGGAACCAGCGGTTCAGAACTACTCTAGATCCCAGTTTAAAAAGACTCTGATAATTTTTTTAAATTCATACGTGTTAAACACTAATTGCAATAATCCTAAGGTAAACACTGGTGTCTCATCAAAGCAACAAATATACATTCTTCACCATTTTCAAACCTGATTCATTCTGGTCCATAGACCAAACTATCAATATTGAAGAACGAACCATCTTGATCTTGGTTAACTGTCTTAATTACCACATACATATATATGTGAAATCTGTCGTCGGGGGTTGTTTGATCTTGCTTTAATCAGACGGGAATGCCAGTAGTGCTTATACTTGTTCATATACTTTATAATCTCTGCATAGCATAGTCCTACTGAATAAAAGCTATCTATCTATCTATCTATCTATCTGTCTGTCTGTCTGTCTGTCTGTCTGTCTGTCTGTCTTTCTTTCTTTCTTTCTTTCTTTCTTTCTTTCTTTCTTTCTTTCTTTCTTTCTTTCTTTCTTTCTTTCTTTCTTTCTGTCTTACTTACTTTCCTTCTTTCTTTCTTTCTTTCTTTCTTTCTTTCTTTCTTTCTTGATATTTGGTATGGAGCTTCCTTCTGAGGTGTAGTATCAAGTTTGTTCAAACGAAGTTCGTGGAGCAATATTGTAATGGGAGGGGCAATATTTTTGGCCCCACCCAAAATTTCTATTTTCTGAACCGATGGTCCGATTTGAACGAAATTCGGTATGTGGTATTATTGAGTCATAAGTACTTGATTCATACTAAAACAAATTCCCCATGTTCCCAGTGGGAACCCCAGGAGCTGAAAATAGAAAATATTTTCAAACGCCTATATTTCCCAAACCACATGGAACTGAGAGCTGATATGAAGCATCCTTAGGACCAGCAGAATCGATTGGTAAAAAAATTGTCATCGGTTGTGTTAGGGTGCTCTGTGCAGGGTATCGAAAAAATGCAGTCAGTATATTTACAAATACTACAAACAATTTCTTATCCAGAACCACAGATCAGAATCGATTTATACTTGGAATACAGCATCCGGGGGGGGGGGGGGGGTCAATTTAAGCCCGTCGGTTCGTATTTGGGCTCAGTACAGGAGCCCAAATCTTAACTTAGGGCAATATGGGAAATAAGATTTAAAAATCTTCAGAACCACTGGTCAGAATGTTTTAATATTGGGTAAACATCATTGTTACGAGGGTCACTTTCAAGTTTGTTCGAATCAAGTCTCTCATTTAATATTTGGGCTTCCTATGGGGATCCGAATTTTAACTTTGTGCAATATGAGGAAATGTCTTTAAAAATCTTCTCCTTCTTCTGATCCACCAGTCAGAATCCTTTCATATTTGGTGTACAGCATCTCTAGGCGGGTCAGATTTACATTGTTCAAATCGAGTCCCTGGGTTTATATTTGGGCTTCCTATGGGAGCCCGAATTTTAACTTAGTGCAATATGAGGAATTTTTACAAAAAATCTTCTTCAGATCTACCAGTCAGAATCCTTTCATATTTGGTATACACCATCTCTAGCGGGGTCAGATTCATGTTTGTTCAAATTGAGTCCATAGGTTTATATTTGGGCTCACTATGGAAGCCTGAATTTTAACTAGGTGCAATATGAAGAAATTTCTTGAAAAATCTTCTTCAGATCCACCAGTAAGAATCCTTTCATATTTGGTGTACAAGATCTCGGGGGGGGGGGGGGGGGCAGATTCATGTTTGTTCAAATCGAGTCTATGGGTTTATAGTTGGGCTCCCTATCACCGAGTCTCCTGCACACAGAGAAGAGTTAAAAGCGGTACCGCTTCCGAAATCACCATTTTGATTCCATTCTGGAATATTCCGCTTTTTAACTCACCTGTGCGAAGCTCAAAGAGAGCTGTCGTGATCAATTTCCGCCCGTAGTCAGTCCGTCCGTCGTCCTTTACATTTTTCGACTACTTCTTAAAAACCACCAGACAAAATTTAATCAGATTGCATAGGCATATTCCTCATCATATGCCTAATTAAATTTATTCAAATAAAGTTGCAATACCCAAAATACTTGAATATCTTCTCCAGAACCATCTTCCTTCTTCAGGGCCACCCGTCAGAATGTTTTGGTAGTTGATAATCGTCATCCTTAAAGGGGGTAAAATGCAAGTTTGTTCAAATCAAGACCATGGATACATACTTATTGTAATATGAGAAAAGTTCTCCACATCGAGTAGTCAGAATCTTTTGATGTTTTGAAATGCCGCATTCCTATGGCGGGGGAGGGGAGGAGGGGGAAGAGGGGGGGGGGGGGGTGATCAGATTCAAGTTCGTTCAAATCAAGTCCCTGGCTTTATATTTGGACTCGCTATGGAAGCCCAAAAATTAACGATTTGCAATACGGAGAATTTTCTTTACGAATCTTCTTCAGATTCGCCTGTCAGGATCTTTTGATATTTGGTATACAGCTTCCCTAGGGGAAGTCCCTGGGTTTATATTTGGACTCCCTATGGGACCTCAAATTTTAACTTAGTGCAATATGAGGAAAATTCTTTAAAAATCTTCTTCATATCCACGAGTCACCCGCACCCCCGATTACAAATCAATGTTTTACACTTCATAGTATATCTGCTGCATGCCATGTTACCACCAGTGTCCGGAACTTTCATCTTTCTGCACCTCATGTCGAGCATTTTAGCTTCGGCCCCGATTTTAATACACTGCTTGATTAGTTTGAAAATAAAATTACCGCACCTGATCGTCAAAATCCAGCGTTTTTGTAAAACACGTGATAAACAGGTGAACTGCAGCACATCTCTATTTTTGACAGATCATATATCAGTTTACAAAATATACATATATTTCTAATGTGTCGTTCATGCTGACTAGCGAACATATTATTAGTCTCTGCGAAACCACAGACTATTGTTTTTGTATGGTTTCTTTTTCTTTTTCTTTTTCTTCTTCTTCTTCTTCTTCTTCTTCTTCTTCTTCTTCTTCTTCTTCTTCTATGCGCTTTTTTGTCCACGCGATAACTCAAAACCGAATTGCCATATCTCGCTGATTGTTTGCATACAGGTAGACAGTCACAGGTGCTTGGCCACCTATGTTTATCAGATTCCTAGGTCATTATTGGTATCCGTGGGGGTGTTTTGAAAGTGGGTCACGTCCATATCTCAGGCATGGTATGACCTATGGACCTGGGATCAACACCAAATGAGTCGAAACTCGATGGAGGGTCAAAATATGGGCCAGTGTCACTGAGGTCACCCAGGAGTCATTGAGAGCATTTTCAGAATTGTGGGAAATTACATTGTCTGATCCCCAAATGCATTCCCGAAGTCCGTGCATGCATTTTTACATGAAAAAAGTGGGCATGGCCAAAAATTTTGAAAGTAGGTCGTGCTCATATCTCAAGCATGTTATGACATATGCACCTGGGACCAACACCAAATGAGTCGAGACTGATGTTGGTTCAGAATATGGGCCAAGGTCACTGAGGTCATCCAGGGGCCATTGATTGCACTTTTCAGAATTTCTGGAAATCACATGTTTTACCCCAAATGCATTCCCGAAGTTCATAGATGCATTTTTACACTATAAAAATGGCGTGGGCAAAAATTTTGAAACTGGGTAATGCTCATATCTCAAGCATGATATGACGTATGGACCTGGGACCAACACCAAATGAGTAGAAACTCGATAGAGATTCAAAACATGGGTCAAGGTCACGGAGGTCACACACGGGTCACTGAGTGCATTTTACAGAATTGCGGGAAATTACATACTTTATTCCCCCCCACCTCCAATGCATTCCGGAAGTTCGTACATGCATTTTTACACTCAAAAAGTGGGCGTGGCAAAAATTTTGAAGGTGGGTCATGCTCGCATCTTAAGCATGGTATGATGTATGGACCTGGGACCAACACCAAATGAGTCGACACTCGATGGAGGTTCAAAATATGGGTCAAGGTCACTCAGGCCACTCAGGGGTTATTGAGTGCATTTTTGAGTACTATGGGAAATTACATTTTTTGCCCCAATGCATTCCAGAAGTTTTTTTTTCATCCATGCATTTTTACACTCCAAAAGTGGGCATGGCCAAAATTTTTAAAGTGGGTCATGCTCATATCTCCAGCATGTATGACACATGGCCCTGGGACCAATGCCAGATGAGTTGAAACTCGATAGAGGTTCAATATATGGGTCACGGTCACGGTGGTCACCCCGGGGTCACTGAGTGAATTTTCATAATTATGGGAAATTACATTTTTTGACCCCTAATGCATTTCCGAAGATCATACATGCATTTTTACTCGAAAAAGTGGGTGTGGCCAAAAATTTTGAAAGTGTGTCATGCTCATATCTCAAGCATGGTATGATGTATGGACCTGTGACCAGCACCAAATGAGTCGAAACTCAATGTAGGTTCAAAATAGGGGTCAAGGTCACTAAGGTCACCTGGGGGTCATTGAGTGCATTTTTCAGAATTGCTGGAAATCACATTCCTAATGCATTGCAGTAGTTCATACATATATTTTTATTAGCTTAACTTTGACGAAGTCAAATCTGAGCTATTGTCATGGCCCGTCGTCCGTCTGTCCGTCTGTTCGTACGTCAACAATTGGCTATGGCTCGGGCTAGAGGTCGTATTTATGAATCGATCTTTACGAAACTTCTTGTGCACCTTTGTTATGACCCTGGGACGGGAACGAGTGTTTTTAGGTGTGGTCCGAAATTCAAGTTGGCTGCCAGTGGCCATTTTGTACCGATGATGCAAAAATCAGTTTTTTGTACAGAACTTCTGTATGAAAGTTCTGATTTGAATAAAGTTTTGTATAAATGTTTAGTACCATGGGATACATCACATATAATACGGGTTTTTTTCTCGTGCGTAAATTATACAAATTAGACTGACTTTGATTTATTTAGTGTTACTTTCAGAGCTGTAAGTGCCAAGCTGCTATGGCTCGGGCTAGAGGCCGTATTTATGAACCGATCTTTACGATCCTTCTTGGGTACCTTTGTTATGACCGTGGGACGAGAACGAGTGTTTTTGGGTGCGGTCCGAAATTCAAGATGGCTGCCAGCTGCCATTTTGTACCGACGATGCAGAAATCTGTTTTTTGTACAGAACTTCCATATGAAAGCTCTGATTTGAATAATTTTTTGTATGAATGTTTAGTATCATGGGATACATCACATATAATACGGGTTTTTTTCTCGTATGTAAATTGTGCTAATTAGACTAATTTTGATGTTTTTTGGGGTTACTTTCAGCACTGTAAGTGCAAATGCCAATACGGCTCGGGCTAGAGGCCGTATTTATGAACCGATCTTTACAAAACTTCTTGGGTACCTTTGGTATCACCGTGGGACGAGAACGAGTGTTTTGGGGTCCGGTCCGAAATTCAAGATGGCCGATGGCAGCCATTTTGTACAAAATTAGGTGCAATCAGATTTTTGCACAGAACTTCCATATGAAAGCCCTGATTTGAATAATTATTTTGTGTGAATGTTTAGTATCATGGGATGCATCACATATAATACGGGTTTTTTTCTCGTGCAGAAATTATGCAAGTTAGATGAACTTTGATTTTTTCAGTGCGACTTACACACAGTAAGTACACATGTCAATACGGCTCAGACTAGAGTCTGTATTTATGAACTGATCTTCACGAAATGTCTTGGGTACCTTTGTTATCACCTTGGGACGAGAACGAGTGTTTCTGGGTGCGGTCTAAAATTCAAGATGGCTGCCAGTGGCCATTTTGTACCGAAATTAGGTCTAATCAGTTTTTTGTACACATCTTCTATACAGCTCAGACTAGAGGCCATATTTATGAACCAATCTTTACGAAACTTCTTGGGTACCTTTGTTATCACCGTGGGGTGAGAGCGAGTGTTTTTGAGTGTGATCCGAAATTCAAGATGGCCACCAGCAGCCATTTTGTACCAAAATTAGTGCAATCAGTCTTTTGTATAGAACTTCTGTATGAAAGTTCTGATTTGAATAAATTTTTGTATGAATGTTTAGTAACATGGAATACATCACATATTGTAAGGGTTTTTTTTTCGTGCAGAAATTATGCAAATTAGATGAACTTTGATTTATTCAGTGCTACTTACACAATGTAAGCACACATGTCAATACGGCTCAGGGTAGAGGCTGTATTTATGAACCGATCTTCACAAAACTTCTTGGGTACCTTTGTTATCTCCTTGGGATGAACATGAATGAGTGTTTCTGGGTACGGTCCAAAATTCAAGATGGCTGCCAGTGGCCATTTTGTACCGAAATTAGGTTTTTTTGTCACAAGTTCTATACAGCTCGTATTTATGAACTGATCTTCACAAAACTTCTTGAGTACTTTTGTTTTCACCTTGGGACAGGAACGAGTGTGTTTTGGGGTGCCTTTGTTATCACTGTGCTATGAGAACAAATATTTTGGGGTTCAGTCAGACCCACTCTGGGACTGAAAGATTTCTTTTCTAGTTTAGCATCTGACTGTCACCCACCTTTACAATACTTTACCTATACATTTGTTACAGGCAACGGTCAGTATTTATATACAGACCGTTACAATACTTTATATGTACCTTTGTTATCAGGTCATTACCTAGATGTTTGTCATTGCTGTGTCACATACTATACATGAACATGTCTTTGTCTTGACAAGTTGAGCTACAATGTCATTGACACTTTCATTCTCAAAACATCTGGCGTGAGAAGGGTGGGGGGGGGGACACAAATTTTGGGATTTGGTCACACTCATATCTCAAGCATGATATAACATATGGACCTCGGACCAACACCAAATGAGTCAAAACACCGTGTAAGTTAATAATTTGTGTTCAGTTCACTAGGGTCGCACAGATATTATTAAGTGCAGCTTTCAGAATTGCTTGAAATTGCATTTTATGACCCAAATGCATTTCTACAGTTCATAGATGTATTTTGTCTCTAGAAAAAGTGGCAGTGTCAAAAATATCCATTGCTGTGTCCTTTTGAGAACACATTTAATGCTTTGCACAGACGTTATTTCCGGTTTCTTGAAAAACTGAATCCTGAATGAAAATCCACATATGCTGTTTACAAAAACCTATTTTTGATTTCTTGAAAAATATTGTACTCCCGAAAATAACCATAAATTCTTATCCTTTTTAAATTAATTCTTTTGCTTTCACCATCTTCACGCAGACTCAAATTTACTGGTCGCAGTAAATTCTGTTTCTCTAGAATTCCAATTGCATTCATAAAGGCATGGTGTAATTGGAACATTTCTGTCTTCTGCCAACTCTTCTCTGTCTGCACGATAACTCGAATACAAAATATTCCACCTTAGTGTTTTTGTTATACTGATAGTTAGGTACTTGTACTTTGCCATATACGTTTTTCAGACATTTGGGTGTGGGCCTAGAGGCTACACGACGTCGACATCTTTACTTTTACTAGCAACTGAAATCATTGAAACAATAGCCATTATTTAAAACACGGGAGAATTTCTTATAAACAAAGCTATTATAGTGTAATCTATGACTGCCACATTAAATAACATTATCTGTTTATATAATTTCATATTACAAATTCATTCTCAAACAAAGTTAAAAGAAGAACCCTTCCTTTTTCAAAAATTGTTCTCAATGATAACTAGAGATCAATTGGTTTTGGGATGGAGAGGTGAGTGGCTTTCTCGAAACACCTTTCACAGTTATAAATTATTGAAATGCAATATTTAGGCTTTCCCAAACCCAGTTTGGGAAAGACTATTGTTTTTCTTCTTTTTCAAAATTTTTCTTCTCTATTTTTTTTTTTTTTTTTTTTTTTTTTTCCCTCCCTGAATTTTGTCTGTTGAACTGCTCGAAAACAAGTTGTACGATTTTGACCAAATTTCGCATACTTATGTAATGTCATAAAATCTCGTGAAATGCGGTATCGTCATATCTGTGAAAACGGGTATTTTCAAAATATTCTGCCAAAACCTTCAAAATTTCACCATTTTTCGAATGCCTCAAAATTGTTTACAGTTATTTAGCTCAAATTTTCCACACATTTAGAGCATAATCTGATACACCACAATCACCACTCAGATCTTTAAACTTTAACCCCCCACTGGCCAAAAATGACATGAATATAGAATTTTTCTTCAAAATTTACCAACTTCAAGGGCAAATTTCTCTAATAACAAGGTTGTTGTAACAATTATTTTGGTTTGGAGAGATGCAACAATGATTGTGAAAGAAAGTTACTGCTTACTTTTTAATCACAGATTTAACCCCCAAGCACAATGAGGGAGAGAATAAGAGTACCATTTGAAAATTAGCCAACTTTGGTTGCTTTTTCCATCATTTTGGAAAGGGGTTAATTTCAAACACTTTTCGTGTACGTATTCACAATTGACTACCGAGCATATTTGCTGTTGTAAGTTTAGTTGTAAAGTTTAACCCTAGCCCATTCTGGTTGCATAAAAGTAGGTACCGTCCAAAAAAACTCCAATTTTTTCAGAATTTGGTAAGTTTAGGTGACGATTTACTCCATTTTTAATTGCTTGAGCTCCAAATGTTTTCTATAGCTGCTTGCAGCAGTCAAAGTAGGGCAAATTTTATTCTATATGTTATTATTAAAAGTTTAACCCTTAGCAGATTTGAGACATCCCATAAGGGTACTGTCGGAATATTTGTTATTTTCGTCAACTTCAGGAGCATTTTTTTCTATTTACAAGGTAGTTGTAATAATTATTTTGGAATGGCTAGATGCAACAATGATTGTGGAAGAAAGTTACTGTTTACTTTTTAATCTCAGATTTAACCCTTTAGCACAATGAGGCCGAGAATAAGAATAACGTTTTAAAATTACCAAAATTAGCTATTTTTGGTTGCCTTTTCTATCATTCTGGAAAGGGTTAATTTCAAACACTTTTCATGTACGTATTCACAATTGACTATTGAGCATATCTGCTGTTGTTAGTCTGGTTGTAAAGTTTAACCCTATCCCATTCTGGTTACATAAAATTAGGTACCGTCCAAAAAAATTCCAATTTTTTCAGAATTTGGTAAATTTAGGTGGCAATTTACTCGATTTTTAATTGATTGAGCTCTGAATGTTTTCTATAGCTGCTTGCAGCAGTCAAAGTATAACAAATTTTGTTCTATATGTTATTATTAAAAATTTAACCCTTGACAGATTTGAGACTTCCCATAAGAGTACTGTCAGAATAATTGTTATTTTCGCCAACGTTTACATGCACTTTCTCAGCACTGGAGCCATATTGTCTCAAAACCTTTTCCATGAGAGGATTGGGCTTTCATCCAAGAACAATTTTGCTGTTATATATTTTATTCAAAGTTTTAACCTTCACCCAGTTTTCGGGCCTTGAATTTGAGTGCTCTAAAATTCTTCATAAAATTGGCTAATGTGGAGCTCACTTTTCTTCCATTTTCGAAAGGAATATCAAAAAATGATTTACTTGTTCGTATTTACAATTGCCTACCGAGCACATTTGCTGTTGTAAGTTTGGTTGTAAAGTTTAACCCTATGCTCGTTCTGTTTGTATAAAGATAGGTGCAGTCCAAAAAAAACCTCTCGTTTTCAGAATTTGGTAAGTTTAAGTGACGATGTACTCCATTCCTAATTGATTGAGCACAGAACGTTTTCAATGGCTGTATGCAGCAGTCATAGTATGACAACTTTTGTTTTATATGTCATTATTAAAAGTTTAACTGTTGGCAGATTCGAAACTGCCCATATGGGTATGGTAGGAATAATTTTAATTTTCATAAAATCACTGAATATTGATAAGCGTGCAGTGGTAGTTTGGAATAGAATATCCGAAAATGCTTTCAAAATTCGGATTCACAGTTCAATTCCAAGAATATTTTCTTTTATAAGGTTGCTGTAAAGTTTAACGCAATCCCTGTCTCAGATGAATAATGGTAGATGCCGTCGAAAAAAAACTCATTCTTTCAGAATTTCGTAGGTTTAAGTGACAATTTACTCCATTCCAAATTCATCGAGCGCTGAATGTTTTCTACGCCTGCATGCAGAAAGCATAGCATGACAACTTCTGTTTTATACGTCATTATCAAAAGTTTAACCCTTGGCATATTTAGGAGTTCCCATGTGGGTATTGTCGGAATAATTGTTATTTTCGTAAAATCAATCCCTGAATATATTGATAACCGTGCGGTGGCCTTTCAGTGGTGCTACATGAAGCCGCAAATAGTGAAGGTTGAAAAGTTCATCAAATAGACAAATATAATACCTAACTCAGCCGGTGACAGGTAAATAATGAATGGAAAAGTCGTTGAGTTGAGAATAAAGTAGGGACAAATCGTGCCCTCGGTTTCCACCTGATCCACGGTATTTCCACGCGGTCTCGGCACTTGACAAAGATACTAAACTGTCGAGCGGGGACAGTAGGAAACATTCTGAGAATTTCAAGTTGCTGCCTTGCATGATCGGGACATAATTGGAATATATCCGACATTGTATCTGTCGGATATATTCCAATTATATCCCGATCACTTCACCCCGACTGTCCGCATGGGGGCACCATGATGCCGTGTACTAAGGCATACTGCACGTCGATGGTGCGCATGTCTTCAATCAATCTAACCCTACCTGTGCTACAGTGCGGAAGCACTATGTTGGGGAGCTGGCAGCTGCTCGTCATTGCTCGGTGGTTCTCTCTGGGTACTCCGGCTTCCTCCACCCATACAACTGTCACCGACATAATATGACTGTGGCTGTTAATGTGTCATTAAAACCTAATAAATAAATTCAGTACCAGTTTTGCTCGTACAAATATTAGTACCGTCAGACAAAATTCATTTTCTGATTAATTTCGTACTTTTCTGTACTCACCTTCCCTGAGTAAGATTGGTATACCTTTTCAATCTCAGATTTAACCCTCAAGCACAATGAGAGTGAGAATAAGTGTGCCATTTGGAAATACCCAAATTATCCAACTTTGGTTACTCTCTACTACATTTTGGAATGGGTTAATTTGAGACACTTTGCTTTGCTATATGCAGAGATGTTTAATCAATAAATCCGGCTTTAGTTATGTTCTGGGACTTAATGAAACATGTGCTTTGGCCACTTAAAAATAGCACTGTCTGCAAAAAATGACTTTGAGTGAATACTCACTTGTCCAAAAACAAAAAGGAAAGAGCTCTTTGAGCTTTCCATAACTGCTTTCAAAAATCAATGGGGAACAAATTTTGTGTTATATGTTTTGGTGTTCCGTGTTATCCAACACCAGTTTGGCCATACAAATATGAATACCGCCAGGAAAGAAAGCACATTTTCTCAGTGGTAGACTGTTTGACTTCTATGATAGAGGTCCCGAGTTTGATCCCTATCTGGGACGACCCACGTAATGTCCTTGGGCAAGGCACTTTATCCCGGTTGCCAACATGGGGGCAAGATGATGCCATGTACTAAGGCGTACTGCATGTCAATGGTGCAAATGTCTTCAACCGCTGGTACCCTGCTTCAGCTGAGCTTGAACATAATTAGAATGTTGAGCTGACAGTTGCTTGTCGATGATCGGTGGTTCTCTCTGGGTCCTCCGACTTCCCCCACCCGTAAAACTGTCAAGGTCACGATTACCCATTGGGGATAAGTATGTGACCGCAAACACCAATAAATAAATACCGTCCGGGAAACTCTCTGTGAAATCCTTTTGTTAATAAATAGCAAAGTAGTAATGTAATGCAAGAAAAATTAACAAGCTGTTCAACATCCCTTTAATCAAGTCATTTTGACTTGAACTGTACCCATCACTGTGTATACTAGATCTCTAGATGGTTTAAACCATATCAACTAAACAACAAATTTGTGCATGACAGTAACTCATATTACATGTATTTCATTGTGTCTGAAACAGATAAGTTGGAAAAATTGTGAAATCATGGAGTAGGAAGCTTACCCTCGTTTGTTGACAAATCCCACACATTCACAAACAGACAGAATGATAGAGAATAAATTAATTATTGATATTTAAGGTCACTTTCAGCATCTACAGCTATATCATGACCATAATTTTGATATTTATTCAAGCCCAGGTATTCGTTGCATAGGCGTACAGGGCTATTTTTCAGGGAGGGGGGATGAACCCTTTTAGCCCGAAAAAGTTGAATCCCAGGAGGAAATGCCAAATGTGGGTATGGGAGGGAGTGTGGGGGTCTCCCTCCCATTGAGTACCTGGAGAGAACCACCGAGCAATGGCAAGCGACTTAGACTCCCCAACATACTAACTCCACAAAAGCAGGGTTAGCATTGGTTGAATACAAGTGCACCCTCAAAGTACCCTTAGGACACACCGCCATCATGCCCCCCCCCCCCCCCCCCCGCCATCGTTGGAAATTAAATTGGGATGAAGTGTCTTGCTCAAGGACACAATGTGGTTGCCACAGGCGGGATTCGAACCGAGGACTTCTTGGATTGCAACAATCATCTCTACCTTCCGTAATATCTCTACGTGCTCCCGTAATATGCAGTAATAGAACTCTTTATATGTACTTGTGTGATTATAAATGAATAATATTAACGTGGATACGGTTCCACTGAATCAACTTGTACAGTATAATGGTCAGTTTACTTGCTACTTCTAAGTGATGAGATAGGAAAACAACATTTTGTGTGGAAAACCAAAATGTTTAGTGGTCATTTCTGGCAACTAAATTGTCCGAAATTTTCTGGCATATTGGCTGAAAAATCGGCTCCTTCCTGACTCAGGGGTGGGTTGGGGCACAGTCCTTCATGAAACCGCGGCCCGTACGCCCATAATTCATATGTACTATTTTTTTTCAAAGCAGAAAGGACATCGCTTGTTTTGCTTTCTATGAAAATATTCTGTAATTTTTGAAGAGCAAATTTTGTGTTAAATGTTTTGGTGTCCTGCTGTATCTCAAATATCTGTTTTGGCTGCATAAAAACTAGTAGCATCACAAAAACTTTGATTTCCACTAAATTTTCTGTTTTCAAAACTGATCGATAGTTTTGTGTACAATAATACAGTTTGCCTTTTCACATTAAAAAGTTGGGAAAGCCCGTAATTTGTCCAACAAATTACAATTCTCCAGTTAAATGCTTGTGATATGCCAGGTTGTAAATCTACGCATGTTGGGGAAAGGAAATATCACAGATGATGGAAGTGCGCTCTTGTGCTGTAGGTAATTCTCGATTCTATCCGGTGGAGTCAGAGAGTGTCATGACATCACTAACATCGACGACATAATTCTGAAGGCTCCACCTTTTATCATAAAATCTTCACTCCTTGAATATCTAAAACTGTTTAATAGAGGTGGTTGCGCCCCCCCCCCCCCCCACCACATACACAAACACACAAAGTTTAGAACAGCCAATCCATGAGTGAGAAAAATAAATACTCAAAATAGAGCTTTTTTATCTGAATATACAAATTGCCGAGTTGTCAGTTATTTATTTATGTATTTATTTATTGCCGTTTAACAACACTTTCGACAGTCAGGGTAACCTCGTGTCGGACGGTTTTACGGGTGGAGGAAGCCGGAGTACTCGGAGAGAACCACCGAGCAACGGCGAGCAACTGTCGGGCTCCCCAACATGCTAACTCCACACAAGCAGGGTTCACATTGGTTGAAGACAAGTGCACCATCGACGTGCAGTACGCCTTAGTACACAACGTCACCGTGCCCCCACATGGGCATTGGGGGTGAATTGTCTTGCCCAAGGACGTAACACGGTTGCCGCAGGTGGGATTGGAACCGAGGACCTCTCAGCTTGCAGCCTGCACTTCTACCTTCTGAGCCCCCCCCCCCCCCCCCCAGTTGTTAGTTAAGACAGACTAAGATTAACTATTCAACTCTAACCCAACGCCCTCTATAAACATGCGAGTCGTTAGAAACAGTTCATCAAATTGACAGAAATAATGCCAAAGTAGGCTGGTGACAGGTTCGTAGTGAGAGGAAAAGTAATTGCATTGAGAATAAAGTAGGGACAAATCGTCCTCTTGGTTTTCGTGTAATTCCTGCTGCTCCTACGCTCCTACGCGGTGTCGGCACCCGATAAAGGTACGAAATTGTCCAGCAAGGATCGAAGAACAAATTCTGAGAATCTCAAGTATCCGCATGCAGTAGTTATGACACAGTTGGCATATCTCTGACACTTTTTTTCAATTTTAATGTCAAATTAGCCAATTTACAACTTTTTCGCCATTAATCAATCCGTGATATCCATTAACTTTTCATTTCTGGCTATAATATAAGTTTTAAAGGCATTGTCTGGGTCCACTGGCGATGGTCTTGATGATGAAAGTTAGACGTCATTCCATCTCTGCACCTATAGCAGTGAATTGTAAGTCTTAAATGGCACTTGTCGATTGAGGGGGCACTCCGTGTACATTCTCACTCTGTTTTAAACCGGCTTCAAAAAGACCAAATTCACAAAATCACCTCCTTTCATCAAAATGCTGTATCTCAGCCATTTCTCGGGGGATTTCAATGAAATTTTCAGTCATGGTGCAAAAAAAGAATTGCTGCATATTTTGCCATAACACGCGACACGAATTTCTTTATTTATTTATCGGTGTTTAAGGTCACATATTTCTGCACAATGGCTAACCATGACCGTGACAGTTTTACGGGTGGAGGAAGCCGGAGTACCCGGAGAAAACCACCGAGCAACGGCGAGCAACTGTCAGCTCCCCAACATACCAACTCCACACAAGCAGGGTTAGCATTGGTTGAAGACAGGTGCACCATCGACGTGCAGTACGCCTTAGTACATAGCGTCACCGTGCCCCCACGTGGGCAATGGGGGTGAAGTGTCTTGACCAAGGACACAACACGGTTGCCGCAGGTGGGATTCGATCCGAGGACCTCTCAGCATTTGGCGCTCCCACGGGGCACACACAAGGTTTCTGGAATTGCAAATAATATGACCGAGTTCCGCAGAGCTCCCAGAATAAATGCTGAAAATTTGGAGTGGCTGCTATCAGAACATTGACCACCATCAGCTCTACTTGGACGGTACTGAATTCTGTTTCTCTAGTTAGTCTGTGTGAAACACACAGGCTATTGTTTTTGTGCGGTTTCTTTTTCTTTCTTTCTTCTTCTTCTTCTTCTTCTTCTTCTTCTTCTTCTTCTTCTTCTTCTTCTTTTTCTTCTTCTTCTTCTTTGTCTTTTTCTTCTTCTTCTGCTGTCTTCTGTCTTCTCCTCACTTCCTTGTCCGCATGATAACTCGAAAACGAATTGTCCTTTTTCGCTGATTTTTGGCTTACTGAAACTGACAGTCACAAGTTCTCGGCACCCTATGTTTTTCAGGTCGTTAGATCCCTTGAGTATTGCCCAGACGTCTACAGAGTTTTCACAGAAAATGAAATCGAAACAATACTATGCTGTATTTATTCACACTGGAGACAATTTGAACAATCAGATTACATTAGTAGAGTTAGCTGTCAAGCGTTAAATGTTATCTTGCTATTTTAATCAGATGTAAGTTCCCCAAACCAAGATGAGAGAAACCCTTTGCTTTTCAAGGAAATAAAGTATAAATTATTCAGTTGAATGCTTTTAACCCTCTCAAGACTTCAATGTGTGTTCCAAAGATTTTATTTCATACAATGGCAGAGCAAAAAATGTATATTTCTGTTTCCTTGATCGAACCCTTTGAATGCCGTGTTCATATATACTTTTTCTGGTTTCTTGGAAAATTTTTATCTGATTCCAGTATGAATATGTGTAAATACTATTAACTAAAACCTATTTCTGATTTCTTTACAAATATTTCACCCTCAAAAATAAGCCTCCATAAATTCTCTTTCTATTTTGTTTATTTCTGATGCTTTAACGCCTTTTACACAGACTTGAATTTACTGGGTGCAGTAAGTTCTGTTTCTCTAGTTATGCCTTCTTGTTTTGAATACTAAGATGTCGGCATCTGGAAAGATTAGCAGATTAGGTGCATTGGCATATGTAGTTCATTTCTGACACGATCCTGATGGTCAGTGTTTCAGAACAAACAACTCGGATTAAGAAAACTAAACGCACATTCGCCAGATGGCTTCCTCAACTCGGATGTTGTGGTGCTTAGCCCCATACATGGTGGAAAAGGTTCCCAACACTTTGAGCCCGAACGTCCGACTGCCCTGCCCAGGACTATGACACGTTTTAATTTAATAAACGTAAATGGGAGCGCGGTGGATGAGTGGTTAGGCATTGGGCTTCAAAAAGACCGAAAGGCCTATGAGCCGCGATCTCCACCAGGGGAAACTGCGTTGTGTCATTGGGCAAGACATTTAGTCTCGATTTTCCAAATGGGGGCACAATCGCGCTGTGTACTAAGGCGTACCGCTCGTCGATGGTGCACTTGTCTTCAACCAATGCTAACCCTACATGTGTGGAGTTAGTACTTTGGGTAGTTTGACAGTTGTTCACCGTTGCTCGGTGGCTGTCGAAAGTGTCGTTGAGCCCCAGTAAAAAAAATTACAGTAAATAAATGGTTGCTCCTTAATTGGGAAATAGACCAATAAATATTTCCAACGTTCAGCTCTTAGGCTGCACGTTGGAAATATTGATTGATCTATCTCGAACAGGAATATGGGTTCTTCCAATTTAGACCATTGAACTGACATGGGAGAGACCACCAAGTTCAAAGTTCATTCATATATACTATTCAAACAAAGTAGGGTAGGGCCTTGCGAATATTCGGGATTCGATTCGATATCGATAACACACGTCTGCTTCGAGATCGATCCCGAATCAGCCTTAAGATTCGACTTTTTCGAATCTCTCGTACTTATTTCAGTTGGTTACATTTCCAACAAAAACTGGATAAAATTGACATTAGACAATTCATGCATGTAGGCTCAATTCAATTTCATATTTACTTCAGTAACTGACAGTTGTTAATTGATAGTTAAGTAGTGAATTTTGCCCAGAACATTATCCATAGTTTTAGTTTTTGAAGGCCTACAGTTAAAACTAGAAGTCATGTCATGAACTGTGCGCTTATCTAGGCTTAATTGCGCGCAGGAATTGCGCGCAATTGCCATATCGAATGGCACCCAAAGCACGGCAGGTTCTCCTGGTTACTCATAGCAAACACAGGCAATGTTTCAGCCAATAGACTCCGGGTTTGCCGGAGGTCCATTGGTTGAAACATTGCTTATGCACAGGCCATATGTACAGAATTTGATAGCCTTACTATGGTCATAACGCGTAGATTAACGCGCAGATCAACGTGTTATTTGTGCACATTTCATGACAGGACTTCTAGTTTTAACTGTAACTTGTTATTATTCACGTTCTTAAGGACGTGAATAGTAACATATTAAGCCTCCAAAAACTAAAACTTTGGATAATAGGCCTAGCAGTTTCAGCAACAGACAATATTTATTTATTGGTGTTTAAGGTGTCAGTCAGTCTTGTAAGGATCATCAGAGTATACTGTAACTTCCGTTTGGTTTAATATGAAATACTTGTCTATTAAGATTCGATTCGAGATTCGATATCGATCTCAGAGTCACGATTCGATTCGAGATTCGATTCGAAAACAATGTGTGTGATTCGCAGATTCCTAAAGTAGGGGATATTTGATAAAAGTGAGATATATGAAGAAATATATTTATATTTTCATCAAAAAGACAGTTAAGGCATTGCACTGTGGCATCTGGTGAATGATTTCAGCGATAGTTGGGTTTCTGACAAGCACACATTCCACGCACTGAGCTGTAGAAGACATGGACGGTCAGTCAGAGAATTTACCACATTCAGACCAAGACATCAATACCTTGTAAATTCTCCTCGGTTCGCGAGACAAGCGCGGATCCGACGTGGCTTACTCCTCACGAAGCGTCCAATATCAGCTTGACTGGTGTTATTCCAGTCTTCCTGCAGTGCAACGGCGAGTTCCTGGACATTGGTAGGGGGCTGTTGGCGTTGTCATAGCTGCCAAGCATATCTCAGACGTGCTCGATTGGTGAAAGGTCTGAACTTAGCGCTAGCCAAGGCAGTGTAGAATAGAATAGAACTTTATTTCAATAAATCACCCACACTGGGGCAGATTGCATGTATAATAATACAATATTAGTATAATTAAGAGCGTTTGATACACCATCACCAGCAATAGAATGCCCTGTCATGCCTCAATATAAAGTCCTTTTATAATATAATGAGAAAAATATAATATTTTGAACACATGTATATATACATACACACAGATGTGTAGTGCTGTTCTGCTCCTGGGGGAACTCTGTAGCGACACGGGCCCTGTGTGCTCTTGCATTGTCGTCTTGGAAAACGAATCGACGGCCGTGAATGGCACCACATGAGCTGCTAACATGTTGTCATGGTAATACAGCCCTGTGACCCGCCCGTGGATGACATGTAATGCTGTTCTGCTTGTCATGGTTATGCCTCCCCACATCATAACCGATCCACCACCAAAACGATCGTGCTGCCTAACGGTCACGTCATGGTATCGTTCGTTCCGCCGCCTCCACACGCAGTTTTGCCTGTCCCTATCGTGGAAGTCGAGAATGAACCTCGATTCATCGGAAAACATGACGTTGCTCAACCGACGATTGTCCCAGCGCTGTCGTGCTCCAGACCAATTACGCCTTGTTGCGATGTGACGTTCAGTCAAACGTGGAATTATTCGAGGTCGTCGAGCCAACAAATTCCAGCTGTGTAGGCGATTTCGCATAGTCTGACCACATCTGTTGCTCGGTGCAGCTGCTGTCAAATTTCTGAGGCACTTTGATGGCGGTTACGTGATGCTGTGGTTCGGATGAAACGATCCTGGTTAGCAGTTGTCGCCCTTGGACGACCTGACCGACGTCTGTCATCAGCATTGCCTGCCTGGCGGTAGCATGGCCACAACCTGCTAATCACCGATTGAGTAACGTTGAGAATTTGAGCCACTGCAGTCTGTCTGGTGCCAGCTTCCAACATGCCAACGGCACGTAATTGTTCGTCACACGTCAGTCTTCGCATACCACAAAAGTTACGTTTCGACCAGAAACTATTGATGAACGAGTTTATACCAAGAAAAGAACGATGAGACCTCCGAAAAAGCCCGTCCGGTACAAATGGAAATTTCAAAACGTAACCCCACAGACATTAACGCGGCGCTCGTGCGAAAAACCTGCACGATGTTTTCGTGGGCCGGTGACATTCATGATCCACTCTAAACCTGGTAACATATTGATTTGTCCAATCATGCGTATCCAATACCATTTTCCAAAAATATCAACATCAGTTTGGATATCCCTACTTTTATTTAATAGTGTATATCAGGTTGTAGGATCGAACATTTACTGATCGTCATTGCTATCGTCTATGAAAAAGTAGTCAGTGACACAATTTCCAGTAACTGTGATCTAAATTCATCATGGCTGTTGAATGTTATGGGAATTTCAATATCGATGATCCTGCAGGAATCAATTTTTAGCTCATCTTGACAAAGTCAAGTTGAGCTAATCTCATCGCTTCCCGTCCGTCGTCCGTCGTCCGTCGTCCGTCGTCTCTCGTCCGTCGTCCGTCAACACCATGTTTTGGTCTTCTCCTCCAAAGCCACTGGGCCAATTCAAGTGAAAGTTTGTGTGAGTGATGGTCCTAAAGGAGCATTTCATTTTTGTTCAACTCAGTATGCCCAGCCCCATAGGGAGGGAGTGGGGGAAAATGCTCCAAAATATTTTAAAAATCTTCTTCTCAAGAACCAGTGTGTACAATGACTTGATATTTGCTATGGAGATTCCATATGAGGTGTAGAGTCAAGTTTGTTCAAACGAAGTTCGTGAAGTAATATTTGGCTTTGTAATAGGAGGGGTAAGATTTTTGACCCCGCCCAAAATTTCTATTTTCTGAACCGATGGTCCGGTATGAACCAAATTTGGTTTGTGGTAGTATTGGGTCATAAGAACTTGACTCATGCAAAAAAGAAAATTCCCGCATCCCCATGGGAACCCTGGGAGCTAAAAATAGAAATATTTTCAAACGCCCATATTTCCCAAACCCCACGGAACAGAGAGCTTTTATTTGGTATGAAGTATCCTTATGATCAGTAGAATTGAATGGTAAAAAAAAATTGCCATCGGTTATGTTAGGGTGTTCTGTAATGGGCATCGAAAAAAATGCTGAGTCAGCATATTTGCAAAAATTTTAAAAAAATCTTTTCTCCAGAACCAATCGAGAGAATCTTTTGTTATTTGGTATACAGCATTCATAGGGGGGTCAGATAAAAGTTTGTTGAAATAAAGCTCATTGGTTCATATTTGGGTTCTCTACAGGAGCCCGAAGTTTTAATATAGGGTAATATGGGGAATATTCTTTAAAAATCTTCTTCTTCAGAACCACCAGTCAGAATCTTTTAATATTTGGTATACATCATTGTTATGAGGGTCAGATTCTAGATTGTGCAAACCAAGTCCCTAGGTTAATATTTGGGCTTCCTACGGAAGCCCAAATTTTATCTTTGTTCAATATGGAGGGTAATTTAAAAAAATCTTCTTCTTCAGATCCATCAGTCAGAATGCTTTGATATTTGGTATGCAACATCTCTATGGGGGTCAAATTCAAGTTTGTTCAAATCAGATCCTTAGGTATATATTTGGGCTCACTATGGTAGCCCAAATTTTTACTTAGAGCAATATGAGAAAATTTCTTTAAAAATCTTCTTCTTCAAATCCACCAGTCGGAATGCTTTTATATTTGGTATACAACATCTCTAGGGGGGTCAGATTCCAGGTTGTTCAATTCGAGTGCCTAGGTTAATATCTGGGCTCCATATGGGAACATGAAATTTAACTTAGTACAATATGAGGGAATTTCTTCAAAAATCTTCTTCAGATTCACTTGTCAGAATGCTTTCACATTTGGTATACAACATCTCTAGGGGGGGGGGGGGGGGGTGGGGTCAGATTCAAGTTTGTTCAAATCGGATCCATAGGTCAATATTTGGGCTCGCTATGGTAGCCCAAATTTGAACTTAGTGCAGTTCGAAGAAATTTCTTTACAATTTCTCTTCTTCAGATCCAACAGTCAGAATGCTTTCATATTCGGTACACAACATCTCTAGGGAAGTCAGATTTAACTGTGTTCAAATCAAGAGCCTGGGTTAATATTTGGGCTCTCTATGGGAGCCGGAATTGGCCATTTTGCTGAAGAATTAAAAATTTTGTATTCAGTACCCTCTAGAGGTACTAAGATTAATCCACATAGGTTATATCAAGGGGCTTCATAGGGGAGCTCTACATTTTACTTATGATCAACTGAAGAAAAGGCATGATGCCCGGATTGTTTTTGTCACTCCTGAGGGACTCAAGGATTGACAGTGTAGCCTATGGAGATGGCTTGCTTAATGTAGACTCATTCTTGGACTCTGTTTAAATTGTGTTCTGTACAAGATGAGCGCTTCAGGCCCCGTGGGGCCTCTTGTTAGCTTTGTTGTTCCCAACAAAAAGATATTTTTATCTTACAAGGATTGACGGAAAAGTTCTACAGCCGTGCTTTACACCTCCCTTTGGTTCCTTTACCCAGATTTTGTGAAGTGACTGAGACAGAACACAGCGATGTTGGAGTACGGGGGACTGGAATCAATGGCCCGAGTTGGAGTTTTGCCTGTATTTCATGAGCACTGAAGGCGCACGTGAAATACAGGAAAAACTCCAACAAGGGTGGTAAATTCCTGTCCCTCCTACTCTACCCGGGTTGTGTTCTCTCTTTATACCCGGTTAAACTTGAATTAAGACTCAGAAGCTGATGTTTTTCTTTAAAAAATACCCCCCCCCCCCCCCGGCGGTCTGTTACATTCTTGCTTGATACTGTTTTGTGTCGAAGCATTTCATTCGTGCCATAACGTCACTCAGGTGTGTAACGACCAATTAGATGCGTTTTTACATAGCGTTCTTATATGTAGGCCGGATTCCACGCTTGGTATACCTAGCACATGTCCCAATGTCTGTACTGAATCTGGCAACGCTGAATATACACAGCAACCGTAGGACCGTAACATCCGAAATCGAAATTTCGTGTCCTTGCTCTTCTCGAATACCACAAACCAGGGAGATGTTAACACTACTCAGAGACAACCCACCCATTGGGTGCGGTCTGGAGTGGGTCAAGGGGGCTCCCATGTTGCGGGGGTCCAAAAAGGAGGTGAAACGGTAAAATAATTCAGGGAAGAAGAAGAAGAGGAGAAGAGAAGATGGTACCATTTTTATTTGACTCTATGGGCCTCATCGTTCGAACGTCAATACCGACATTTTCAGTCCGATGCCGATGTCATTCGCAGCGGCAAATTCAATTTCGTACGTAACCGCATACATGTGCCGATGTCAATGCGTTCCTATATAAAGCTTCTCTCCGTCAAACGCATCCGGTAGAAATAAAGGATCGGAGCTGGGACCCTAGATTCGTTGCCGCAACCGCAAACATGTGCGTCTAGCTTCATTTTCAAGCCACGCAGCACGCGTTGCGTGACCTAGAGCTATTATGTCCAAGTTTTGAATTTGAAGCCAAAAAGCCTTCAGATTCGCTCCTTTGGCCTGAATGGTTAAAATTTTCCCGGGGGGGGGGGGGGGTGCGTATCATTGGCGAAGCTGGAACTCTCAAATAAAGGGGCCTGGACAATATTCTAGGGGCACAACGTGGCATGCCATAGGCATGTCTCGAGGCCCGAAGGACTGAGCGGGGGGCGGATCACGGCGAGGGTTTCCCACTCCATAGAGTGGGAAAATTATCTGTACCAGGAAGACAGGGAAATTGCGGGGTGGACAGACAGGCTAATGCTTGTATCGTTCTCACGAGGAGCAGATTGTCAAACAGATCTTACACGGCAAAATGATTGGTGATTGTTTGAAGTTTCATAAATATGCAAATCTTCTGCCACCCACAAGTTACCCAGGCTCCATATGTCCGATATATTGTCAGTGACTGTCACCAAATATCTGCATGCCCGTATTTTTACTCAATCTTCTTTATAACTGACTTACAAAACAAATGTGAAAAAGATCCGTTCATTTCTCAAGTTATAGCACGGAAACCAAAATAAGTTTGGATGGACGCTAGGGCAGATGGAGAGATGGACAATCCATTTACACATACATGATTGGTTTCCGAACCATGACAATAGCCCAGATTGACTTCGGAGTCCTGTTAGTGCTTATTCCCGAACGAACTAAAATCAACGTTCCCAACACCAAAGAGTGTGTCAGCGATTTTGCTTCAACGCGACTGTATAACATGTGATTTATGGGTGAATATAGTTGAAATGGGGTTTCAATTGAGAGGCGGGTGGGGGGCGGGATGGGGGGGGGGGGGGCTCGACCTCGTAAAAGTCCCATAGCTCCGCCACTGCCCCAGGCCCCCACAAATAGGAGAGGGACACCCCTCCTATAACCAGCATCATCTCAGGCCTGCTTCCTTCTGATAGTTTAGTTTAGTTTAATAGTTTAATGCATTACACCATAATGGCAGTTGCACAATACAAACATAACAAATAAAAAGATATAATAAACATGATGTATAATATAAAGTACTAATGACTTTTTTCTTTAACAAGGTGATCTCGCTTACAGAAGAATGACCAGATCATGTTAGAAATAATATTAATCGATTTACTATCACAGTTTTTCAATATATAATAGTATTTCTCCGAATCAATTAATTGTTCAAATTCTTTTATAATTTCTTCGAACCCCGTTTCCCTAATTTCGACATATGCCTCACAATCCATAACAAAATGTTTTTCGCTCTCTATTTCACCGGTATCGCACACCTGGAATCTCCTATCATTTAGGGGCGTTAGGGATTGTTTATGTCTACCCTTTTCTATTTCTAAATTATGGTTACTAATCCTAAGTCTAGTAGACAGTTCAGTTCAGATATGTCGTCCGCTTATATTGGACCCCTTGCTTAAATATGTCCGGGGCCCCCGGACAGTATTGAGCCGCCACTGACACCACCCCACCTCCTCATTTCGAAATTTACGCCGTGCATGTATGTTGAGGAGATATTATGGCAACATATTTTTGCTAAAGTACTGGCGAGTATGAATTTGACAAAGAATATTTATACATACAATGACGTTTTATCTACGGTATTCATGTTTTCGCATTCAAGTTCACGACGTCCTTCTGGTGACGGCGTTAAGAGGCTCGATGTGAATACAACTGGAGTATCTGTACGCTAAAGTCTTTTGTCACCCCTCTTTAAAAAACGTCCAACGTTATTCCAACTGTCGCAAATAAATCTGCAATTCCATTTGACCTTTGCACTGTGTTTTTCCAGTGCACGGTCAAAGCAGAACACCTCCGTCACCCAGAATAGTCCCAGCTGTGAAGCTCATGTTATGAGCCCTCTTCACTCTCAACTAAAAGTCTGCAATTGTTTTCCCATAATGCAACTGGGAATTGAACCAATTCCGTTTGAATTTCTCAAATTCCTCGATGCATTATGGTGAAAAAATTGTTATTTGAAATTTCGGTATTCTGACATTATTGTGAAGGGAATTAACAGTGGGCGGCGAATTGGTTACAGCATATAAATGCAACACACTTATTAATCTTTGGTGAAGCAAGATTATTCTTCGTTGCCAGAGCCAGAATTTATGATGTCACGTAGTTGGCATAAATTAAATGGGAATGATTTGGCCTGGAACTACTCACCTTTTTGGCAGTAAAGGATTTATGTAATATACTGAACGGAAAAAGTAATTAATATGCTATAAATAAAACTTTATTACGCAGAAAGCTCTTAAGATTACAAAACAGAAGACAAATCTTCATAAATTTCAGACACCCAGTCAAGTCAACGCTATAGCGGCGAGGGGTTGGGGAGGGTAGAATGTTTCTATACCCCCCGCCCCCCCCCCCATAGTTTTTTTCCGCCGGGATATTCTCGTCTGGATTTGGACTTTCGATATGTATTCTAACCTGCAATGTATACTTTCTTACGAGATTGGATTTTATACTTGAATTGAAGTCCCACAAACAGAGACTAAGAGGTCTGCGGTACCCTATTCGAGCAGTTGGGAGGGGGGTGGGGGCAGATTTGCCAACTTGGAGCACGCTACGTGTTAATTAATACTAAGTTGCCTCACAACTACTACATGTATATTTTATTTAAATTTCCAAGAAGTCTTGAGTTTTAACTACAATGTAGATTAATATTCCAACTCGCTCCCCAAGACATGCCTTCGACGAAAGCATCGATTGATGATGTAGCTGGATTATCTCATCAAGTGGGACTTGATCCATCACAGTCGAGGCAAATCAGATTTATACCACCTCCCCCCCCCCCCCCCCCCCCCCGTTCGCAATGGCGGTCAATAGGGACGAGGTATGGGGGTGTAGTGGGGGTGAACCAGGGCTGCATTTTTTAAAAATGTCAATAAAGCCATGAAATCCATATTTCTGTAAGAAAATAGCCACCCAAAATACTTAGCAATGTATGCGATAGTGTGGCTTCTGAGGTGGACCCCAGACGGCTGTCTACATAATTATGCTTGTGCACTACACCTTACTGACTCAACAGCTGTCCGTTCGTTTGTATTTGATACTGAAAACGTTGGTATATTGTCTGGTCCGGTAGAATGACACTGTCATAATCCCAGCGGCTGTTGGTTCGTGCCGAATTGTGATATCGAAACTGTTTGTGAATACAGTTGATACTTTGTAAATCATCAACAATTCAGAACTCGATATGTTTATCAACTAATAGATTGACGTTACTTTCAGAATATTTTGACAGGTGAAGTTATCGGAGTATAAAAATAACCATTTAAGTACAATAAAATAACACGGCATCACTGAACCCTGTTTTGTGTTGGTCATCTGAGGGGTGTGAATTGGTCATTGCTTTTATATTGTTAGTAATGTCGCCATTGTATGCATCTGTCCCTTTTTATTATGAAGATATCGTATTGAATGACATCTGACATGGGAAGCCATGGACGCAGTTTACTGGGTTATACATCGATCAAACTGACAATTCACCCAACACATTTGTTGTTGAAAATAGTAATTCCAGTATCTGTATTTCTGTGAAATTATAAGAAATATTTATTCGCTCAGAACATAGCTTATGGCTCATTATTGGAACGAGCTCGATGAGTTCGTTCCCATGGCTGACAATTTTCGCCATTAAAAAAGATTTATATGAAAGTTATCTCCCGTTAATTTCCTAAAGCTGTCAGTAAATTTAACACTTTGGGTATTGGAATTCCTTTACAGTCTTTTCAATTCTTTCAAGAGTAAACACCTCCCGTCCACTGCTGTAATGTTCAAATTATTTGGTCAATTAATAAAATCTATATTGCTGTATGGTAGCGAACTGCGGATACAGAGTATCAACTTGCAAAGTGGTATAGGCTTCCCGATGAGGCTGTATACATCAAATTCTGTAAAATGATACTCGGTGTCAATAAAAATTATTCCAACCGTGTCGTTCGAGCTGAACTTGGCAGATTCCTACTTTCTCTCGAATGCATCGGCAAAAAGTTCAAATTCATGGCCAGGCTTGTTACAACCGATAATGTTACAACGCCGCATAATGTTACACCAACGCATAATGTTACAAAAAATGTAGTAAACAACCGATAATGTTATAAACTCCGCATAATGTTATAACTTTTTTCAACCCGTTATGTTATAAAAATCGACGCATAATGTTATAACTTTTTTCAACCCGTTATGTTACAACAAATTAACCAATAATGTTATAAATTCAAATAAACATGTCTTTGGTAATTTATACTGTCATGGCATCAGTTTCAGGTGGAGACCGTCGGTCTGTATTTAGGGAAGTCTTCAGTTCCCAGTGTAGAATTGGACCATTTTGACTTTAAATAATATATACCATTATTGTAATAAAACCATTTCTGTGATAAATTACGCGTCTATTATATGGTCGGACATTAGGTAAGGATACTGTCCTATATTTTAAGGATACTAAACCCACGGAATCCCCCTTTTTGTCGTATGAAGCAATGAAAGCTATGAAAATGAGCACGATGCACGCAAAATCTTACGTCTCAAAATGAAAGCTATGAGCGCAATGAGAACCTCTTCGGACGTCTCATACGCTCATTAAGGATACTATCCTACCTTTATTTGGGAGTGTTTTCGGGAGTGTTTGGGTCAGTTTTCTAAAGATTTTCGGGTTGTTTGGATTAAATCGATATCTGTTGTCGGGTTGTTAGGGGTGAGACGGAGCATGTGTCCCCATAACAACACGCGCTGTGCATACGCACCCGTACCGCCTATTATCATGATAATGGCATCACAACATGGCCACCCACGTACACTATCATGACAACCCAACATGACCGCCCAGTCACGTGACATGACGTCACTCCCGGGGTCCTGCCCCGGGGTCCTACAAAATGGCTCATTTTCAACATACATAACTGCTCAACACCATTACCAACACCGCCACAACACCAACACCAACATCAACACAACTCCTCCTCCACAACCTCCTCCTTCTCCCTATACTGCTTGGTCTAGTGATTCCGCCTTTTCCAGAACCTGTAATCCCAAATTCGTCACTTCCACTTCTTCCATCATCTCCACCATCTATATTATCATGCCGTCTAGCACTACTCCCTTGCATTCTCAGATAGCCTTCTCTGCACAATCACCCTGATATACTAATCCACGACCTCCTCTCTTTCTCAGCATTATCCCTGCCCATCTCTTTCAATCCTCCTAAACCCCATTCCTCTTCCTACCGAGTCTCGCATCTTATTCTTGTTCCTCGCGACACTACCAACCCGCCACATCCACCAAATGTACCTCGCCCCATCCAACTTTTTGACCTCTTTTAACTCCACCTCATTTTTGTTCAATGTTAGTTGTTAAAATATCAAATTAATGAACAATAAGATATTCTTAGAAGAAATATGCGACAAATGATTTTTAGATGCCCAAAACAAGCAGAAACAGAGGCCCATCCCCAAAGGCATCAGGGGACTATGGTACACTACATTTCTGGAAGCGGAGACTACGCATGTTGGTAAACGTACAAACCGGGTAAAATTGCACCCCTCCCCCAGCACCCCCGCCTTCTACATGTTTGGCACTGGATGATAATGGTAATGATATCACGCGATTGAGTTGCCGGGATAATCCGCGTCTAATGCCGTCTATGAAACGTGACTTGGTCATTCTATGATAAATCCCCGGGAGTTGAGGGGGGGGGGGGGTATCTTCTCGCCTTACCCAGAGCAGAAACCTTTAGTATAAATATTACATACCTTTATGCAGCAATATATGATAAGTAGTAAAGTCCATCTACAATAGCTGTAACTGGAATTAGTATACAGAAGTTATAACATTATCGGTTAATTTGTTGTAACAAAACGGGTTGAAAAAAGTTATAACATTATGCGTCGATTTTTATAACATAACGGGTTGAAAAAAGTTATAACATTATGTGGAGTTTATAACATTATCGGTTGTTTACTACATTTTTTGTAACATTATGCGTTGATGTAACATTATGCGGCGTTGTAACATTATCGGTTGTAACAAGGCTTCACTCTGCAACTCCAAGCACATTGCTCCGTGATTTACTGGAAGCGCATAAATTAACGACGGAATACAGCGGATTCCGCCAAACGTTGGAAGGTTACAGTACACCATCGGGTGCAATGCACGATAATAAATCCGGTAAATTACATGAAAATTTAACAAATGATTACACAATCTATTTTAATGAATACCTTAACAATGACAATAAAAAGAACGGCTCGTCAGTCTATATATACACGACCTATACGCCTCACCAGTCTATATATACCTGTGTTGTGTGTGTTGTGTGTTAGTTGTGTTGTGGTGTGGTGTGGAGTGGTGTGGTGTGGTGTGGTGTGTGTGTGGGGGGGGGGGGGTGGGTTAGTACGGACCTACCGATCGGGCACACACACCTGACATTTTACCCACTAACCGGGCTCGGCCCAACAAATGGGGTGAGCCCGGTTGTAATAACACCACAACAGGCATAACCAGGCCCCAATTATCAAAGAAAAATCGAAGTTTGAGAGGAGCCCTGTTGAACGTTTTCTTGAAAAGTGTATATGTGTATCTGCGTTGTGTGTGTGTGTCGTGGTGTGGTGTGGTGTGGTGTGTGTGTGTGTGTGTGTGGGGGGGGGGGGGGGGGTTTGTGTGTTTGAGGTTAAAAAATCGCACTGGCACAGACATTTCATACTGAAACGTTTTTTTTTCCTTTTAATATGCCGCCGAAAAATTGTTTTCATTTACTGAACCCTGATTGGTTTCAAACATGACAAAAAAGTACATAAAATTGATTTAAACTAAGTGATGAGCTTAGGAACTGGTTAAACTGACTGGCAAAAATTGATGTTATTCATTGATGGGCTCTAATTTAGTCCTTACAAGGATGTTACGCAAGCTTTTGTTTTTCTTATAGGCGATGACAGGTCGAAGATTCAAAGGTTCATTTAATTTAGCATTGGTAAAATTGAATTCATCTTTTAACATTTTTGCTATTTCGATATTCATTCTGTTGTACGTTAAAGTGAAAGGAATGATGGACCTCCTTTCGCATTCGCCCTCTGATATGTTCATACCAAATGGCCAGAGAGTTTGAAGCGTATTGATCCAAAAAGCTTCACGTTTTTTTCTAAATTCATCCGTTTCTTCTAATGTGTCTTTAATTGGTGGTTGTTCAATAGGATGGATTTCGAAATCGTCCAAGGATGGCCAGGAAGGTTAAAATGTTGTGCTACTGGGGCATCAGCATTATGTTTTATATCCTGTTTGTGTCTAGTAGCACGTTCTCGAAAAGGATTTTGACTTTGACCAACATACGGTTTCCGACATCGCTTACAAGTGATAAGGTAAATAATGTTTGGTGAATCACAATGGAGGGGGTTACGGATCTGATAATGATTTTTCGTTTGTTCGGAGGAAAATTCCTCTTTATGATCAGGCATAAAAGTATGCAGTCTACAACGAGGCTTTTTGCAATTAAATACCGCGCCACTACCATTCTGCAACGGTCTGTTGTGTTCAATCTTCAGTGGTTCGAAATCGGTAGTTTCAGCTGGACTTTCGAGCTTTTTCAGGGTTTGGGATTTCAGGCTACGCAAGAGGCGCAGCGAGTACCCTCTCGATCTGAGGGCGCCAAATAGAGTAGAACAAGCCTCATTGAAATTTACCTTATCACTTGAATTGCGGTGGAAACGAATGAGTTGTGATTTGATGATACCTTTAAATGTATGTTGAGGATGAAATGATTTTGTGTGCAACAATTGATGTGAATCAGTTGGTTTAAAATACACTTTATAATCTAAATGACCAGACGCCTGAAATTGCTTGCCTTTATACACGGTCACATCGAGAAAATCAACAGAAGTTTCACTGATAGTAGCTTTCAATTTAATATTTGGATCGTGATTGTTCAAAATTTCTAAAAATTCATCAAAATCTTCTTTTGAATGTTCCCAAATAATAAAAATGTCATCTAAATACCTGAGATATACGAGAGGATGCTTTGCACATTTGCTTAAGGCATTTTCCTCCCATTCCGCTACATAAATGCTTGCAAAATTAGGACTGAATCTTTTGCCCATAGGACAACCCATTATTTGTAGAAAATATTCTCCATTGAATTGAAAGTCATTACCTTTTAAGCTCAGCTCTAAAAGATCCAAAATTTGTTCATCCGGGCGTTTCGCATCCGGATATTTTTCAAATGCATTTTTAACTGATTTAACACCTTTATCAATATCAATGTTCGTATACATACTGTCGATATCCAAAGTAGCCAGAATTGCATTTTTCGATATTTTCAATTTCGAAATTTTTGACAGGAAATCCTGTGTATTTTTTAGATAGCTCGGATGTCTATTTGCTATAGGTTTCAGATGATAATCAATTAATTCCGAGATCGCATAAGATTCCGAATTACAATCTGATACAATTGGCCTCCCGGGTGGAGTTAAGTCATCCGTCCATGAAGAACGGTCCTTGTGGATCTTTGGTAGGATATAAAATTGTCTTGTTTGAGCACTGAGCTTAGCTGTTAAATATTTCAATTGTTTTTTGGTAATGTGACCTTCGTCGAGGAGAAATTTTAAGATCTTATTGAATTTTTCGATATTACTAGGCCAAATAAGTGAATCTATTTTCTTATAATGTTTAGTATTGCTGAGTTGTCTCATGGCTTCCTTTATATAATTATCCCGAGATAGAACAACTACCGACCCACCTTTGTCGGCTGGTTTAATTACTAATTTCTTATTTTTTCGAAGTTTCGTGAGGGCTCTCCGTTCACCAGCTGTTAAATTGTCTTTATCGGAGAGTATGTTCATGCTGAACACCTTTTGGATGATTCGTTTGCTAGCCTCAATAATTTCGGGATCTACTTCACTATCTGGAGGTGACCAACCAGATGATTCTGTAAAAGGAAGTTTCCGACCGCTGGAGTTTCTAAAGCGGTCTGCTAATTTCATTTGCCTAAGAAAATTACAGTTGTATGATGGTAAATTTGTTTGGTTATCAGTTTTAGGCTTTGGTGCTGGTACAAAAGTTAAACCGCGATCTAAAAGAGATTTCTCTTGGGTTGTTAGGTCATTGGTGCCAGACAGGTTAACCACATTAGTTCCTAATCCCACATCTGTTAGGCGGCTGTTACCTTTGCCTTTACTTAGTTTAAATTTAGGTGGTTCAACCAGTGATCGTACATAATATTGGCGGTTCTCGTGGTCCAATGGATTAAATCCTGAGCAACATCAAACTTCGCGTCATCAATTTTAGGTATAACGTTAACGTCCTTCACTTTCCGAATGGTTTCGTTGATGATGCTCAGGGTTCTCCTCTCAGCCTGAGGGAGTTTTTGCGAAAAGTTTAGTTCAGCGAAATAAAATTTTGGTGATCTAAACTTGACCCTGATATCGCTAAGCATATTCCGCAACTGCTTAACTACGAGATCAGAATTATCGTTTCGAGAATTCACGCCAATATTTAATAATATTTTTTGGGGACAGGACTGGCCCCTGTGCCCTTTAAACATAGAGCGCAGATGATTGAATTTGGCGCCGGGGTAACACTCCACCTGGATGTCCGGATGGGGATTTCGATCAATGCGTCCTAAATTTGAACTTCCAATCATAAGGATGTTTTTACAAACATCGGGGAGGCGCCAATTCCTTTTGTCAAAATTAACTCCGCTTTTATGCCGAAACTGGGAGAATTTAGAATCAAATGAGCGGCCCGAGTTGCGGCTCGGTGATTTGACTTTCTCTGAGTACGATATACCTTACCAACTTGACGAGGTAACTAGACAAAAGAGTTTGCGTGTTTCGCCTTACCGAGGTACAAAAGACAAAAGAAACCCTTTACCTCGGTTGTTTTCCCAGAACTGTACCGGCAAAACGAGGTAGAAACCGTTAGTACACACAAAGGACAAACAATGGGGTACCTCGGTATGTAGGGAAGACAAGACTCTGTGTGTGTGTGTGTGTGTGTGTGTGTGTGTGTGTGTGGGTGGGTGTGTGGGTGTGGGTGTGGGTGTGTGTGTGTGTGTGTGTGTTTGAGGTTAAAAAATCGCACTGGCACAGACATTTCATACTGAAACGTTTTTTTCTTTTAATATGCCGCTGAAAAATTGTTTTCATTTACTGAACCCTGATTGGTTTCAAACATGACAAAAAAGTACATAAAATTGATTTAAACTAAGTGATGAGCTTAGGAACTGGTTAAACTGACTGGCAAAAATTGATGTTATTCATTGATGGGCTCTAATTTAGTCCTTACAAGGATGTTACGCAAGCTTTTGTTTTTCTTATAGGCGATGACAGGTCGAAGATTCAAAGGTTCATTTAATTTAGCATTGGTAAAATTGAATTCATCTTTTAACATTTTTGCTATTTCGATATTCATTCTGTTGTACGTTAAAGTGAAAGGAATGATAGACCTCCTTTCGCATTCGGCCTCTGATATGTTCATACCAAATGGCCAGAGGGTTTGAAGCGTATTGATCCAAAAAGCTTCACGTTTTTTTCTAAATTCGTCAGTTTCTTCTAATGTGTCTTTAATTGGTGGTTGTTCAATAGGATGGATTTCGAAATCGTCCAAAGAATGGCCAGGAAGGTTAAAATGTTGTGCTACTGGGGCATCAGCATTATGTTTTATATCCTGTTTGTGTCTAGTAGCACGTTCTCGAAAAGGATTTTGACTTTGACCAACATACTGTTTCCGACATCGTTTACAAGTGATAAGGTAAATAATGTTTGGTGAATCACAATGGAGGGGGTTACGGATCTGATAATGATTTTTCGTTTGTTCGGAGGAAAATTCCTCTTTCTGATCAGGCATAAAAGTATGCAGTCTACAACGAGGCTTTTTGCAATTAAATACCGCGCCACTACCACTCTGCAACGGTCTGTTGTGTTCAATCTTCAGTGGTTCGAAATCGGTAGTTTCAGCTGGACTTTCGAGCTTTTTCAGGGTTTGGGATTTCAGGCTACGCAAGAGGCGCAGCGAGTACCCTCTCGATCTGAGGGCGCCAAATAGAGTAGAACAAGCCTCATTGAAATTTACCTTATCACTTGAATTGCGGTGGAAACGAATGAGTTGTGATTTGATGATACCTTTAAATGTATGTTGAGGATGAAATGATTTTGTGTGCAACAATTGATGTGAATCAGTTGGTTTAAAATACACTTTATAATCTAAATGACCGGACGCCTGAAATTGCTTGCCTTTATACACGGTCACATCGAGAAAATCAACAGAATTTTCACTGATAGTAGCTTTCAATTTAATATTTGGATCGTGACTGTTCAAAATTTCTAAAAATTCATCAAAATCTTCCTTTGAATGTTCCCAAATAATAAAAATGTCATCTAAGTACCTGAGATATACGAGAGGATGCTTTGCACATTTGCTTAAGGCATTTTCCTCCCATTCCGCTACATAAATGCTTGCAAAATTAGGACTGAATCTTTTGCCCATAGGACAACCCATTATTTGTAGAAAATATTCTCCATTGAATTGAAAGTCATTACCTTTTAAGCTCAGCTCTAAAAGATCCAAAATTTGTTCATCCGGGCGTTTCGCATCCGGATATTTTTCAAATGCATTTTTAACTGATTTAACACCTTTATCAATATCAATGTTGGTATACATACTGTCGATATCCAAAGTAGCCAGAATTGCATTTTTCGATATTTTCAATTTCGAAATTTTTGACAGGAAATCCTGTGTATTTTTTAGATAGCTCGGATGTCTATTTGCTATAGGTTTCAGATGATAATCAATTAATTCCGAGATCGCATAAGATTCCGAATTACAATCTGATACAATTGGCCTCCCGGGTGGAGTTAAGTCATCCGTCCATGAAGAACGGTCCTTGTGGATCTTTGGTAGGATATAAAATTGTCTTGTTTGAGCACTGAGCTTAGCTGTTAAATATTTCAATTGTTTTTTGGTAATGTGACCTTCGTCGAGGAGAAATTTTAAGATCTTATTGAATTTTTCGATATTACTAGGCCAAATAAGTGAATCTATTTTCTTATAATGTTTAGTATTGCTGAGTTGTCTCATGGCTTCCTTTATATAATTATCCCGAGATAGAACAACTACCGACCCACCTTTGTCGGCTGGTTTAATTACTAATTTCTTATTTTTTCGAAGTTTCGTGAGGGCTCTCCGTTCACCAGCTGTTAAATTGTCTTTATCGGAGAGTATGTTCATGCTGAACACCTTTTTGATGATTCGTTTGCTAGACTCAATAATTTCGGGATCTACTTCACTATCTGGAGGTGACCAACCAGATGATTCTGTAAAAGGAAGTTTCCGACCGCTGGAGTTTCTAAAGCGGTCGGCTAATTTCATTTGCCTAAGAAAATTACAGTTGTATGATGGTAAATTTGTTTGGTTATCAGTTTTAGGCTTTGGTGTTGGTACAAAAGTCAAACCGCGATCTAAAAGAGATTTCTCTTGGGTTGTTAGGTCATTGGTGCCAGACAGGTTAACCACATTAGTTCCTAATCCCACATCTGTTAGGCGGCTGTTACCTTTGCCTTTACTTAGTTTAAATTTAGGTGGTTCAACCAGTGATCGTACATAATATTGGCGGTTCTCGTGGTCCAATGGATTAAATCCTGAGCAACATCAAACTTCGCGTCATCAATTTTTGGTATCACGTTAACGTCCTTCACTTTCCGAATGGTTTCGTTGATGATGCTCAGGGTTCTCCTCTCAGCCTGAGGGAGTTTTTGCGAAAAGTTTAGTTCAGCAAAATAAATTTTTGCTGATCTAAACTTGACCCTGATATCGCTAAGCATATTCCGCAACTGCTTAACTACGAGATCAGAATTATCGTTTCGAGAATTCACGCCAATATTTAATAGTATTTTTTGGGGACTGGACTGGCCCCTGTGCCCTTTAAACATAGAGCGCAGATGATTGAATTTGGCGCCGGGGTAACACTCCACCTGGATGTCCGGATGGGGATTTCGATCAATGCGTCCTAAATTTGAACTTCCAATCATAAGGATGTTTTTACAAACATCGGGGAGGCGCCAATTCCTTTTGTCAAAATTAACTCCGCTTTTATGCCGAAACTGGGAGAATTTAGAATCAAATGAGCGGCCCGAGTTGCGGCTCGGTGATTTGACTTTCTCTGAGTACGATATACCTGGTTGAACCACACTAGAGGCAGGAGAAGGGGGAGAAGAAACAGAAGCAGGAGAGGAAACAGAAGCAGGAGAAGAAACAGAAGGAGGAGGAGGAGTTCTAGTGAGAGCACTAGGAGAACCAGAGAAGAAAGGCTGAGGAGGAGTAGGAGGTAGAGGAACAAGACGAGGCGAGACAGCGTTACTCAATTTGCGAGCATCTTCAGTCACAATATGGACCGGAGATGTTTGCAAATTGAGGCGCTTACTCTGAGAGAAAGAAGAAGTAGAAGGAAAAGAAGAGGGAGAAGTGCTTTGCCTTGATCTCTTCTTATTTTGCTTTTCGCGTTGGGGTAGAGGGACAACACGGGCCGGAGTTTGCTTGCTCCCTCCCGTATTGTTCCTTACTCCAGACGCTGGGCGAAGTTCCGAAATGTAAGACTCATAGGCCGAAATCGTCTTATCTGTCAACTTATTTTTAAAGTTTTTTTGAGCCCAGATCAAGGCACGCGCCGAAGCGCTGTTGAAGTCTATTTTTTCGAGTCCAGGAGGTGGTCGCATAGCCAAAGTTATCTTAGACTTCAACTGGTTTAAATTTATCTTGTAATGCTCAACTAAAGCATTTAACGTTTGGTTGGCCCATCCCACACTAATCTGTCGAAAAACAGAAAAAATGTGTGGGGTGGGAAGAGCCGGCTTTAGAAAGCCACCTAACTCATCTACTTTCTTCTCCAACTGTTTCGGGAAATCCCGGTTGGCCAAATGCTGCTCTAGGAGCCCAATATGGTGCATACACTGAATCACCTGGAAAAGGGCCTTGACCAATCTAGAATAGGCCTGGAACGATTGTTCCTGGCCTCTTCCAGACTGGGCAACTCTCTTTCCCTGTTGCTTCTGTCTTTTTTGAGCCATTTGAAGAATAGGTAGATGAATTTAGAATGAAATTAAAATGAAGAAATGAAATAAATTAAAATGAAATCTAGATATTACCTATTAGAGAAGATACCTGGATTGGTTGTAGTCTTCAGCAAAGGTAGAAAATAATCCGTCTGTCTCGACGCGTTTCGTTTGGTTTGGCTTTTTCAAAGAGACTTTGAGGAAAATGATTCCAACTTTGTTGAATGAATGAAAGGTTTTAGCGCGCCGAAGGCGCGCAGGGACGATGTGGGATTTACAAATCCCTTGCGACCCGGTTAGCCTTATTTTATTTCACTTGGATCTTGGATCACACAGGCCTAGCTTTCCTATTGCCTCAAATGGGGTCTGAAGGGGTATGCACGCGGTTGGAATTCCTGGCAGTTTGCATTGGAGTGATAGATTGTCAAAGACCAAACCCTCAAAGCCATTAAGCCATTCCAACTTTGGGAGGGCATGCATGGTATATATCCATATGTGGGCTGGGGGTGTTTTTCACAGCTCAGTACATAATTGGACTCGGTAACAAGCTGACAAATGTCACTCATCTAATTAATTCTTTTCAATCTGAGATGTTCCAAGTTTGTTTTTCACAACTCAGTTTGTGTCGTCCAAACAAATCAGATGAAGCCCTATTGATTGGCTTCCATTGAATTTTAATCAGTCAGTGAGTGGTTTGCTTTACTGACCCCATGAAGCCCTATTGGTTGGCTTTGATTTAAGTAAAACCAATCGGGAGCGGTTTGCTTTACTGGCTTCAGAAGTATGTGAAAATAATATGAAAAAATGGTTTGATAAAATAAAGACTAAAGAAATAAATGAAAAAATACGCCAAAGGTCATGATGCCTCACGAATGTTATCAGTTGGAATGAATATCCCCCGACGGAGGTTTATGACGGAAAATATTTTACACCACGTAGAAATTGTGTGTTTTACCTTCTGAACCTCTACATTGTGTGAAAGGTAGGAAAATTTTAATTAAAAATAAAAATAATAATAATTTAAATAAATGAATCAACCAAATAAATAAATGAATCAATGGGTGTGTGTGTGTGTGTGTGTGTGTGTGTGTGTGTGTGTGTGTGTACGTGTGCGTGCGTGCGTGCGTGCGTGCGTGCGTGCGTGCGTGCGTGCGTGCGTGCGTGCGTGCGTGCGTGCGTGCGTGCGTGCGTTCGTGCGTGCGTGCGTGCGTCTTACCAACTTGACGAGGTAACTAGACAAAAGAGTTTGCGTGTTTCGCCTTACCGAGGTACAAAAGACAAAAGAAACCCTTTACCTCGGTTGTTTTCCCAGAACTGTACCGGCAAAACGAGGTTGAAACCGTTAGTCCACACAAAGGACAGACAATGGGGTACCTCGGTATGTAGGGAAAACAAGAGTGAGTGAGTGAGTGAGTGAGTGAGTGAGTGAGTGAGTGAGTGAGTGAGTGAGTGAGTGAGTGAGTGAGTGAGTGAGTGAGTGAGTGAGGAGTGAGTGAGTGAGTGAGTGGTCGGTCGGTCGGTCGGTCGGTCGGTCGGTCGGTCGGTCGGTCGGTCGGTCGGTCGGTCGGTCGGTCGGTCGGTCGGTCGGTCGGTCGGTCGGTCGGTCGGTCGGTCGGTCGGTCGGTCGGTCGGTCGGTCGGTCGGTCGGTCGGTCGGTCGGTCGGTCGGTCGGTCGGTCGGTCGGTCGGTCGGTCGGTCGGTCGGTCGGTCGGTCGGTCGGTCGGTCGGTCGGTCGGTCGGTCGGTCGGTCGGTCGGTCGGTCGGTCGGTCGGTCGGTCGGTCGGTCGGTCGGTCGGTCGGTCGGTCGGTCGGTCGGTCGGTCGGTCGGTCGGTCGGTCGGTCGGTCGGTCGGTCGGTCGGTCGGTCGGTCGGTCGGTCGGTCGGTCGGTCGGTCGGTCGGTCGGTCGGTCGGTCGGTCGGTCGGTCGGTCGGTCGGTCGGTCGGTCGGTCGGTCGGTCGGTCGGTCGGTCGGTCGGTCGGTCGGTCGGTCGGTCGGTCGGTCGGTCGGTCGGTCGGTCGGTCGGTCGGTCGGTCGGTCGGTCGGTCGGTCGGTCGGTCGGTCTTGAATCGAATCAAATTTCACAGGTACGCATTGCAAATACACTCTCAGTAACTCTCCACTGCCTGTTAAGTTCAAGGTTACAAAACAACACAAATCACGCTGTGGTGACGAACTGCACTGAACTGAATCACATGGCACTGTACAGTATCAGACGCCTTTTATCACCTACATGGAGCAGTGAACAAATGTGCGGTGTCTCGACTTTTGGAAGCATCTATTTCAACAAGAAGCGCACGATGTTCATTTGTTCGGATTATTCACTCAAGCTTACTTTTTTCGCCTGACCTCACCCCGCCACCCCTCAGCCCCCCCCCCCCCCCCCCCCCCCGCCCTCACTCTCTTTTTCTATGCATTGGTAAGTTGAGGTACGGTTGCTATGGCACTAAGTAATATAATACCCCATTAAAGTGTAAGTGCATTTCACCACACTTCATTGTTTGGCATTGCACTGCATTGCGGTGCACTGCGGCACTTTGCAGTGTATTGCGGTGCACCGTACAGCATTACATCCATCATACGCAACCAATGATAGTAAAATGGAGACGTTGTACGTTCAATTTGGCATGGCCGACAAACTGCACAAAAAGTCAGCATTGCAAATATTATTATCAGTTTCTTGAATCTTTAGGTTATGAGATGGTCATATATATACTATTCAAAGTTTGCTAAGCACCAAGTATATCCAACTACCTGTTTCACGTTTTAGTTGAAATATAGTAATGAAAAGTGTATATATTTTTTATTTTCTTAAACTTTAATGATGTAAGTACAGAAATTAAGATTTTATTTGTGTTTGACATTATTCTGTAGCTTTTGAATACGATAACCATGGAAAATGGATATTATTGGTAAAAGAGGAAATTTTTCAATTTGCCTAAAAGTTGGCGGAGCGAACTGGTATGGGTTCAATATCGAGTATGAGACCCATTACTGTTAATTATAGCTTGACAACGCCTTCTCATGCTCACAATCAGGTTCCTGGTGGTCCTTTATAGGATGTTGTTCCATTCTTATCATTCCAGACATTTTCGATTGGACTGAGATCAGGGGATCTTGATGGCCAGTCCATACGCTCAATCCCCTCCTTCTATCGGTGCTCCCTGACAGCATGGGCAACATGAGGACGGGCATTATTGTCCATCACAATGAATCTATGCACCTGCATACAATCTGACGTGGACATCCAGGATCTCATCAATATACCGCTGTGCAGTCAATGTACAACGTTTAAGGACACAGAGCTCTGTTCGTCCATCCCTGCTGATGCCTCCCCAGACCATGATTGACCCTCTACCATAGCGGTCATGCTCAGCAATGTTGGCTGCATGGAATCACTCTCCTGGCTTTCTCCATACCCTAGAACGCCTGTCTGTGTGGTCTGGGCAGTACCTTGACTCATCTGTAAAAAGGACAGGTCGCCAATCTTCTCTGGTCCATCCAACGTGGTCCATGGCCCATTCTCATCGTGCCTGGCGGTGGTTCCGGGACAGCGGAATGCGAATACATGGTCTTCTCGATCGGAGACCACATTGGTGCAGCCTTGCCCGGATAGTCTGCGTCGAAACATTTACCCCGGATGCATTCTGAAGGTCACTGCGAAGCTGGGTTGCTGTGGCAAAGCGGTTCCTTCGGGCCTGAATAATCAAAAACCGGTCTTCAGCTGCATATATTGCCCTGTCTCTGCCACCACCATGCCGTCTTACTGGTGTGCCATATTGATGAAATCTTGCTCAGGCTCTCGTGATCACCGTATAGTGCACACCAAGGGCTTCACCAACCTGACGATGGATATCTCCTTTGCTCCACCATCCCAACAGCCCGCCACATTTCCTCTTCAGACAAATGTCTTCTTACATTTGCATTTGCCATATTCAATCATTAAATCACAAGGGTTTGTGTTGAAATGAAGATAGAATACCCTACACATGTCATGTACATGTAGACAGTACACGAAAACATCATGAAAATCAAGTGGTACATGCTTTTCATGACTGTCACGAAAAGTCTGCCAGTCAAGAGAGCTAATGAAAACAACGGGGACCATCTCAATAAATTCCTCAATCATATCCACCAAAAATATCGCAAATATGCCACAAGCAAATTTCACAATGATGTGTCGATTATTTGGTGCTTAGCAAACTTTGAGTAGTATATATCTGTCATCTGGCCGTTTTCAGTGTTCGGCGCATGTTGTCACTATTTGTTTGACACCAAGCACTAAACATTGAATTCGGTCAGGAGAGAAGGGGGGCGGGGGGGGGGGGGGGGGGTAAGAAGAAAAGGGGAAATGCATTAGACGAAGAGGTCGGTCAGGTAGGTAAAATTTGCGATGTTTTTCCATGCCATTGTCACTTACTTTTTGGGTTTTTTTTTACTTTTTACATTTGCACCACTCGGATTTCGTTTCATTTGTGTGATATATATACCACATTGATATTATAAATATATAAGCCGGAGGTCCACTAGCTGGAGTTTTCCTTGTGCTTGTAATGAAACAAATTTGCAGTCATTACTTGGGTGAAATGTCCGCTCTGCAGGTGACTTGGTGATGATGCGCTCTTCGCGCGCTGTATAAGTACACTATTTATAGCTAGTGCGTCTTAATATTTTGAATCCCGGAGGCAGTTTTTCCGGCCGGGTCACACGCTACGTCATAATGTCATTAAGTGGGATGGCTACAAGGTAAATGTGCAGTGTTGACCAATCAATATTTTCAACGTGCAGCCCAAAGGCTGCACGTTGAAAATATTGATTTGTCTATCCCCAAATAATGAATATGGACTCTTCCAACTGCTGTCATTGAATTGAAAGGAAGATTCAACCGGGGTTCAAAGGGTTAAATGAAAACCATCACTATGTTAGCACTTTTCAAGGCGAATTTTCTTTCATCGTTCATCGCTTTTGTTTGCATGCACTGCTATGCAATCTATAGCATTACAGAGCATTTAAGATCTCATCAGAATGTGGCATACACGTTGTTGATAGACATTGACCTGAAATGGACCCTGAGCACAATTTTGTTTACCCTTTACCCCCAAAATAAAAGCCATCCTTTATTGTCCACTCAGTCACCAGACTCCCCCTCCCCCGCCCCCTCACAAACACACACATACACACTGTGTTGCGGTATTGTACTGACTTAATACACTTTTACTAGTTAGTTTTCATCACACGTCCGATCAGTTCGTCCGGCTAAGCTGCAAGCTAGGGAACTTCTCTGGTATCACTATACTTCCTACTGTTTTGTCCTCTTCTTTTTCCTTCTTCCCGTTGTTTGATAAAATTATACGTCAAAATGTATCAGGTAAACCCGGTTACTGTATTTCAGCACTACCCAATGTTTCCGTTAGGAATCTTGTTTTTGTTTCCCCCCAAAATAAATTTTCATTCCCAGATATACTGTTATAAAATATTTAGACTAAAGTTCTCTTTATTCATTTTTCTGGCTCTTCACTTGATATCTCTATATCTCCACTGGTATTTAAAACTTTATCCACTGAACTGTTGCAAGCACACGATGAGACCCTCTAAAATATTTTATGAATAATATCGTTATCGGAAGCCTTAATTGCCAAGGTCTTTTTTCTGAAACAACTAAGCGCAGGGACATCTTCTTTCGTTGCAGGGATAAATTAGATATAGCTCTTCTGGTCGATACTCATTCAATCAAATAAATCGAGAATACGTGAAAATCCGAATGGGGTTACGAAGCTATCTTCTGCTCTCAATCAAGCTCAAGTGGGGGAGGGGCCGTCCTGTTCAAAAATACATTTATGCTTCAGATTCATAATGCAATAAAAGATCCAGGAGGCAACTTCATCATTCTTGATATGACGATTCAGGGCCAAAGAGTCACCCGTGCTGCCCTGTATGCTTCCAATGAAGACAAACCAAAATTCTTAGACAATCTCTTTAATAAAATTGAAAGAATTGGGAACTGCTCCATACTGGTTGAAGGAGATTGGAATGTATGTACAAACTTAACACGCTATACATGGAAAGGCCCTGGTAATAAAATGGCGAGGTAAGACTACTTCTTCATGTTCACTGACCTACAAATATTTCACAAATCGTCCGAAATTCATATACGTTACAAATCGGTTCACAACCCTGTAGCCTTAATCCCCTCTTTTATTAATCAGCCAAGAGGAAGGGGCATTTGCAGGTTCAATAACAGCTTGCTGAACGATGGGAATACGTTACATTAGTAAAATCTACAATTGTTGAGACTGTTCTTCAGTACTCAGTTTCAGATAACAACGGTAGCAATAATAATAATAATAATAATAATAAAAATAATAGTCTGCTATTTACTATTAACGACCAATTATTTTGGGAAACTTTGAAGCTAATGATAAGAGGAAAAACCATCTCTTACTCATCTGAGATAAATCGTACATCGAATAATCGCCTGGCAGAAATTGAGCAAAGACTTGAAATCTTATACCCCTTGCTCGATAGTGACGACTTGTCAGGAAGTACCGAAATTGAAACCCTTGAAAATGAACTCCTAACCATTAGAAACAAAAGAATTAAAGGCATGATTCTTAGAGCAAAATCGAGATGGAAAGTAGAAGGGGAAAAATCAACCAAGTATTTTTGTAATTCAGAAAAACGCCATTACACGGAAAAAACTACACCTAAACTTGTAACGTCCTCGGGCATGATTACTGAAAACATATCCGAAATTTTAAATGAACAAAAGCTTTTCTATGAAGATTTATACTCCTCCAAATTAAGCCTGTCAAACGGTTCCAAAGAAAATGACCCGTTCTTTGACAAATCCAACCCCCTTCTTACAGTTTTTAGACGACGAGGAGATTGACCCCTTGGAGGGCCTTTTAACAAACGCTGAATGTTTATGAGCCTCAAAATCAATGAAAAATAACAAAACGCCCGGATCAGATGGATTTACCGTGGAGTTCTATCAGTTCTTCTGGGAGGATATTGGCACCTTTCTGATCAAGTCCCTAAATCATGGATACAGTGTAAAGGAACTATCCAACCCGCAACGAACTGACATCATTACTTGCATCCCAAAGCAAAACAAACCAAAAGAATTCATAAAAAACTGGCGTCCCATTTCACTAATTAATGTAGATACAAAAATTGTCTCGATGGCTATAGCAAATCGTGTTAAGACCGTACTATGGAAACTCATATCCGAAACTCAGCTTGGGTTCATGAAAGGGAGATATATCGGCGAATCCACAAGACTGACGTTTGATCTGATAGAAAAGTGTGAGAAACTAAACATTTCTGGAATTCTTGTTCTCCTAGATTTTGAAAAAGCTTTCGATTCACTTGAATGGTCCTTTATAGAAAAAACGTCGAGATATTGAGTGCCGCACTTAAATACAATCTTAAGTAGGGTAAAATGGAGAGTGCCAGCACATTTCCATTTTGCTGCGCTGGTAAGTTAGGTGCGCTGGAAAATTGAGTTATTTTAGAAAACTTCAATTTGTTTTGGTAAAAAAGTTAATTTTCTTGGAAAATATTGGATTTTCCCCAAAAATAATTCAATTTTTGGACGAAAACCCTCGGTTTTTCCGGAAAATGTTAAAAATTAGAACATTTCTGTCTCACTTTCGACGGAATTTATTAAAAGTGTCTAAAAATTGACCAATTTGAAAAATTCACTTTTCATAAATTTAACACTGACTTTCTCCTGAAAAATTCACATTTTCATAGAGTTAACACTGACTCGCCATTTGAGGTGAATTTTTTCGAAATTCCTTATGAATAGATTTGCAAGATTGTAACGGGAAGCAAGATTAGCAGTGAGATTCCCATTGGCAAAAATTAAAAAAAAACATGGCTCTTTCTTGTGGTCGTAGATTGAAAATGCATGATTGAATGTTGATTCCCACTTGAAAAAAGAGTCCGATTCGACTGGCGAATTTATGAGGTGCGCTAGAACCCACTGTGGTAAAGGTAGGGTTTTGGCATAGAGAGAGAGATCGCTCATCCGAGTCTAAAAAATATATAATTAGCTCGACGATGCAATCTGGAATGGATGGATGGATGGATCGGGATTGAAAATGTGTGTGTTATATTATGAGTTATGAGATGGATGATAAAATAAAATAATAACTGTTTCTGTCATTAAAGAAAAAAACTGTAAAAAAAAAGTTATTTTGTTTTTTTTACATATAAGAAAAAAAAAAAAAAAATTTTTACAATTTATAATTATCATTTTTTTAAAAAAGAATTCAACAAAACGATGACACCAAAAAATAATCAGTCATGAAATCAACACTACCTAAATAATCTGCATTAAAATTGAAGAGAGTCAAGAGATATTCGAAGTTTGATACTAAAATTTATAGACTGCAATCGCACGACACCATCGAATTGAAGGACGTGGAGACGAGTGGGTTGAGATTGGAATACGAGAAATATGTATTACCTTTGAAATTGAATGAGACCACTCTGGATTTAATGTACGGATGTCAAGATGATCTGTTGACAATCCTCTCAGAGAAAATTTCGACCCAGACGATTTGTCGTTGTTCTACAGGAGTAATATATATCCGAACATCTCTAAAGAAGTGGTTGAAAGATTGAATCTGATCACCGTGGAAGAACAGGCGTTAACATGCTCGTCACGGACGTGAAATTATGAAAAAGAGAGAGTTAGTTCATTATAGATAGATTTTAAATCTCGATTCGAAAGCTCATTAAAGTGCTTTTCATGAGGTAGTACTCGTTTTTTTGTCATTAAAGAAAAAAAACGAGTACGACCTCATTTTTGTTTGTTTTTTTTTCTTTAATGAAACAAAAACAACAACAAAAATATATATATTAATAAGAAGTTTTACAATTCGCAAAAAAAATTTTTTTTTTTAAAAACTAAAAAACATATACATATTAAATAAGAAGTTTAACACACACAAAAAATTCCAAAAATAAAAACGTATATCATGGAAAACAAATTATATTTGTCTACCACTCCCGAGTTGAAAAAGTACTGTAGAAATCTAGGAATTAAAAATTACAACCATCACAGAACCAAAGGATGATTGATCAAAGCTGTGCACGAGGAGACCTGTGATCTATCACTGGTGAAGTTACAAGCCAAAGTGCATCAGTCATTGAAACTGAAAGGTGTCAAATACATGAAAAAAGACACATGCATCGATCATTTGCTCAATGGAAAAGGAATGGCTGAAAGATCTGCAGCAGTGACAAAAACAACTCGAATAGCGGAAAAAAATGAGAAGACAGTGACAAAAACTGGATTCATGAAAAAAATGAGAAGACAGCGACGACAAAACAACAACGCCAACAAACGACCATGGAGGAAACTAAGAAGAAGAAGGCAGCCATTAAACGAAAAGTGGTGGAGCGGCAGAAGGGTTTGAAAGAGAATAATAAAAAAAATGAAAAGTGACGCGGTCTGAGATGACGATTTGTTAGAAAAAAAAACGCTGGATGCAATCATGAGAGTGCTGAATGAAAAAAAGGGATCTGACGCAATAAAGGGAACTGTAATCAAAGCGTTGGAGTCATTGTGATTCTGATAGAATGAGATGTTGCCACCAAAGGATTTTTTAAAACTTTTGACACGATTTCTGGTCTCGTAAAACTCGATCCCGAATGGTTCATGGAATGGGTGAAGGGTGGAGCATTGGACATATTTCGAAAACATCTAGTTGTTGTGGGTCTAAAAATAAAAATGATCTTGCATTGTCTGATGAAAAAGGTCAACACGAACACGAGTGAGAGCATGGTGCAAGATGCCTATTTCCAGTCTAAAGTTGAGACTGTATTAAGAGACGACGAATTAGTTGACATTTACGAAGTGATGGAAGACAAGATGTTGGAATCTATGGCTATTTATCAAAACAAAGGAAGTGGTTCGAGGTTCGAGAAGGTATTGAATCTAGAGATTCACGTGAACAGATACAACCCTTTGAAAGCGTTTTCCTATATAAAATTGCCTTTTTTTGTATCTAATAAAAATGCCGTGATCAACGTGAAAAATGCAGATGATAGCAAGTGTTTCAAATGGGCGATCACATCGGCCTTGTATCCCGTAGAAAAAGATGCTCAGAGAGTTTCCAAGTAAGCAGAGACTTGTAAAAATCTCGACTGGACGGGAGTGCCTTTCCCGACGCGGTTGAAAGACATCAAATGTTTCGAAAAGCTAAATCCCACCGTGGCCATGAATGTCTTGGGATACAATGATGAAAAATGAATAGTCTATCCTCTCAGACTGACTTTGCATAAAGAGAGAGAAAAGATGGTTAATTTGTTATTAATTTCCGAGGGTGTCAATTCACATTATTGCTGGATTAAAAATATGAGTAAATTAGATTAGATTAGATTAGTAAACATAACGGCAAGAGATTTTTCTGTCTCAACTGCATGAATTCATTCCGTCATCAAGAATCGTTGACGCTTCATTGGGAATATTGCAATGAAAACCAATGCGTTGCCGTTGAAATGCCTAAACTTACAATAGAAGATTAGAACCCCGATTCGTCGTCTATGCCGATTTCGAATGTTTTACCAGAAAAAAGAATTCTTGCCAGCCCAACGAGCATAGGAGTTACGCCGAAAAATATCAGAAGCATGTACCTTTGTTCTATTGTTATTACATGAAATGATTTTTTGATGATCGAGAATCGCTGGGTCATTCGTCAACACCAAACGTTTGGAATGTGACGGCGTGGCTCTAAGATTCGTGGAAGAGTTAGAATCGAAAATTAAAAAATTATACGACAAATTTAAAAAATCCAAAGACATGATCATCACGCCAGAGCAACAGCGAGAATACAATGAAATCACAGAATGTCACATCTGTAGACAATTATTCTGTTGATGCGCACAAAGGTTTCGCATTTTTCAGCTGCCACGTGGCTGTGCCACCATTGCCACTTTCGTGTTTTCATAGAAGGTTTCCGGCAAAAGGCTCCTAGGGTATATAATTCGAAATGCTAAAAGCATGCTCAAATGTTGCAGTAGGGTCTGCAGATGCACACAAAGGTTTTGGATTTTTTGGGTGCCACGTGGCTGTGCCACCGTTGTCACTTTCGTGTTTTCTTAGATCGTTTCCGGCGAAAGGCTCCTAGGGTATGTAATTCGAAATGCTAAAACCATGCTCACATGTTGCAGTAGGGTCTGTAGATGTGCACGAAGGTTTCGGATTTTTCAGGTGACATGTGGGTGTGCCACTATTGCCACTTTCATGTTTTCTTAGACCATTTCCAGTGAAAGGCTCCTAGAGTATGTAATTCGAAATGCTAAAAGCATGCTCAGATGTTTCAGTAGGGTCTGTAGATGTACACGAAGGTTTCGGATTTTTTGGGTGCCACGTGGCTGTGCCACCATTGCCACTTTCATGTTTTCTTAGACCGTTTCCAGCAAAAGGCTCCTAGGGTATGTAATTCGAAATGCTAAAACCATGCTCAAATGTTGCAGCAGGGTCTGTAGATGCGCATGAAGGTTTCAGATTTTTCAGGTGCCTCGTGGCGGTGCCACCGTTGCCACGTTCGTGTTTTCTTAGACCGTTTCCGCCGAAAAGCCCCTAGAGTATGTAATTCCAAACGCTGAAACCATGCTCAGATGTTGCAGTAGGGTCTGTAGATGTGCACGGAGGTTTCCGGGTGCCACGTGGCTGTACCACTCTTGCCACTTTCATGTTTTCTTAGACCGTTTCCGGCAATAGGCTCCTAGGGTACGTAATTCGAAACGCTAAAACTATGCTCAAATGTTGCAGTAGGGTCTGTAGATGCGTACGATGGTTTCAGATTTTTCAGGTGCCAAGTGGCGGTGCCACTGTTGCCACTTTCGTGTTTTCTTAGCCCGTTTCCGGCAAAAGGCTCCTAGAGTATGTAATTAGAAACGCTAAAACCATGCTCAGATGTTGCAGCAGGGTCTGTAGATGCACACGAAGGTTTCGGATTTTTTGGGTGCCACCTGGCTGTGCCACCGTTGCCACCTTCATGTTTTCTTAGACCGTTTCCGGCGAAAGGCTCCTAGGGTATGTAATTCGAAATGCTAAAACCATGCTCAAATTTTGCAGCAGGGTCTGTAGATGCGCACGAAGGTTTCAGATTTTTTCAGGTGCCACCATTGCCAATTTCGCGTTTTATTAGACCGTTTCCGGCGAAAGGCTCCTAGGGTATGTAATTCAAAATGCTAAAAGCATGTTCAAATGTTGCAGTAGGGTCTGTAGATGCACATAAAGGTTTCCGATTTTTCAGGTGCCATGTGGCTGTGTCACCGGTGCCACTTTCGTGTTTTCCTTGACCGTTTCCAGTGAAAGGCTCCTTGGGTATGTAATTAGAAATGCTAAAACCATGCTCAGATGTTGCAGTAGGGTGTGTAAATGTGCATGAAAGTTTCAGATTTTTTGGGTGCCATGTGGCTGTGCCACTATTGCCACTTTTGTGTTTTATTAGACCTTTTCCCTTGAAAGGCTCCTAGAGTATGTAATTCGAAATGCTAAAACCATGCTCAAATGTTGCAGTAGGGTCTGTAAATGCGCATGAAGGTTTCGGATTTTTCAGGTGCCTCGTGGCTGTGCCACCATTGCCACTTTCATGTTTTCTTAGACCGTTTCTGGCAAAGGCTTCTAGGGTATGTAATTCAAAATGCTAAAATCATGCTCAAATGTTGCAGTAGGGTCTGTAGATGTGCACGAAGGTTTGGATTTTTTAGGTGCCATGTGCTTGTACCACCGTTGCCACTTTCGTGATTTCTTAGACCGTTCCTGGTGAATGGCTCATAGGGTATGTAATTCGAAATGCTAAAACCATATTCAAATGTTGCAGTGGAGTCTGTAGATGCGCACAAAGCTGTGTCACCTATGCCACTCAATATGATTTTAGTGTGTCAGAAAATACATTTCATCTTTGTATCAAGCATTCATACAAAGTCAAGGATGCAAATGCGGGGATACACCATAGTGTGTTTTGCACACAAATGACACCCCCTCTAGTTTAAGATTTTGAGATGCTCAATTCTATCCGGTGATATTTCACAATCTCTCAGGCTACGACAGTCACCTGTTCATGAAAAGTATGGGTGTCACCGACGGAGAGTTGAGCTGCATTGCGGAAAATGACGAAAAATACATTTCCTTCACTAAATGGAAGGTCGTCAATAAAAAGAGAGTCGACGATGGTCTGACTGAGAAAACGATTCCCACCCATAGAGAGATACGTTTCATCGACAGTTATAAATTCATGTCGGCCAGTCTGGAAAAATTAGTCAGCAGTTTGAATAGGGAGAAATTTAAAATCACAAGTGAACATTTTGACCGATGACGACGTCGCTCCACCCCCAAAGGAGATTTTTATTTGAAATTATACCAGTCCGACATTTCCGACAACGATTACGAACACAAACAAAAAGTGTGGAAATTATTCAACATGAAATCCATGAGAGATTATCATAACCTCTATCTGAAAACCGACGTGCTTCTCTTGGTATTTCACAGCACCTGGACTTGCATGGGACGCCCTCTTGAAGATGACCAAAGTCCAATTGGAATTATTATTGGACATCGACATGTTGCTCATGTTCGAAAAGGCTGTGAAGGGTAGCGTCTCAATGATTTCCACCAGATATGCCAACGCTAATAATTCTCACATGGGAAAAGACTTCGATCTGGAAAAACTGAGTAAATACATACAGTATTGGGATGCTAATAATTTGTACAGTTGGGCCATGAGTCATCCTTTACCAATCGGAAATTTCAAATGGGTCAAAACGTCAGAAGAAAAGCAAAAATGGAGAGACTATCCTTGTATTCTAGAAGTCGATTTGGACTATCCGGAAACGTTACACGATCTACACAATGATTATCCACTGGCTCCTGAACGAATAGACGTGAGTGGTGTCGAAAAACTTGTTCCCAGTTAAGATCACAAACTCAAGTATGTGGTCTATTGTGAAAATCTGAACTGTTAACATCAATCACGGGATGAGATTGATCGACGTGCATTGAATCATTCGATTCGATGAGGAGCCTTGGATGAAAAAATACATCGATCTCAGCACGAATTTAAGAATGCAGGCTGACAGAGACTTTGAAAAAGATTTCTTCAAACTCATGAACAATTGCGTGTATGGGAAATCTATGGAAAACATTAGGAACAGAACCGACGTTCAACTCATCACATCTGAAGAGAGGTCTAGAAAATTAATCTCAAAACCCAATTATCAACATAGAATCATATTCGATGAAAATCTAGTGGCCGTACACATGCAAAAGACGCATCTGAAGTTCGACAAACCCTATTATCGAGCGATCATCTTAGACATCAGCAAGCAGTTGATATACGAATTTCACTATTATTACGTCAAATAATTCGGTTATATCAATATATTCATCGTGTTGCTGGGTTTTTTTGTGTTAATTTGTTTGCTTTTTTTTTATTATAAATTGTTTTTTTTAATTTTTTTTCCCTTACTATATATGTGTAAAAAAAGTGAAGGGTTGGTTTTCAAAACGCCGTCTTCTACAATTCTTGTTCGTAAAATTTTCCATTGATTTCTTTGCTGTCATCTTCGTCATCCCCTAACAAATCCAGCATCAAAAGTCACTGGATTTGTGTAAAATATTCTAATGATCTTAAAGATTTCCTCAGTCCATAGAGGAGTGTAACCTTTCGCAAAGAGTGACTTATAAGAAGTGATTCCCACTCGACTGCAAATTTTGATGGTTTGGACTCCTTCTTGATCTTAATCATTTTGGGATAGAGATTCACAAAGATACATTTTTTATTTCGAGGATCGCTAGCTTCCACAGGCATCATCTTGCTCGATCTGTGTCGCATGTTTTTGTATTCTTTGACCAGTTCGTCTAGGATGTCAATATATTTCTTGGTCTCATTAGCTGTGAAATATTTGTACATTTTTTCCTTCATGGTTCTATTCCAACGTTTGATCACATTAGCTTTCCCTTAATTTTCGATGAAATAGAGGTTGACCAATGGATGAACGTGACTGTTGTAAAATTCCTTCCCTTTGTCCACCCACAATTTATCTGGTTTTTGAGAAGACGATGTGAATATGCTCTTCAGAGCCTCGGCCAAGCAAGCTCTTGATTTATTCTTCAGAGGTCTCATCCATCTGTATTTCGAAAACACGTTGATGACCATCAGTATGTATTTAACACCCTCGTTCCATCTCAAAACTGATTTCATGTTGACCAGATCGGCCAACCAGAACTGATCCAGACCCTTCACAAACACCCTTCTCCTTTGAAATTTATGCGTGATGGGCTTGTGTCGTTCATTCGCCAATGCATTCATTAATAATTTTTTCTGGACACTTTTTTTTTTTATCACCCCACCCGAATCAATGTTTGGTACCGATCACTTTACCAACCAACGAACATTCGAGTTTCTCTCTCCTAGTGGGATTTGATATATTTTTCATTTGCATCAAAATGTTTTTATCACAGATTCGATTACGAATCTCGATGTTGGGATGTTTAGCATAGCACAGATCGTGAGCGTCAGCAGCCGAATCCACCCTATTAATGGGTTTGCTCCAAGATTTAGGAGTCAGATCTCGATTCAGTTTCTTATTTAATTTCGTGCCTGGTCCCGTGAATTGATGTCCTGGCAGATGCATTTCGATGGGTAGATTATTAATCAATTTATTCGTCAGGCCGGCACCGCATTTGACAAATTGCATCTTGCTCGAACCGCACATTTTACACGTTCCATGAAGCATGGGTCTGTTATTTTTTGTCAATACTTTTTTAACGTTAACCGTATCGGTAACTCTCTTGCATTTGACGCAATACATTTGGTTTTTTCGTATATATTTAATTGTATATTTTTCGTATTTTTTTAATTTATATATATAATTTTTTATTTTTTTTTATATTTCTTTATATATATATTATTTTTTTTTTCAATCAATTGCTTCCGAATCTTTTTGGGATCCAATAATTTATGAAATGATCATCTCGCTTCGTCCTTACCTTTTTCCATGAGAGAATCATTCATTTGTTCCTTGATGATCTGACGACTCTTGACTCTTGACTCTTATATTTGCTTTCATGACATTGTATTTTTGGTTTTTGTTCAATATGTCGAGGAATTCGCGGTTTGAAATCCTACTGTCTTTCAACGCTAGTGAGATCTTATCCGACACGGTGTTGATCTTTGCATCAGCTAAAACACTTATGTTTCCTGACCTTTACAGATAATTTCTTGGCAATTAAATTTCTGATCATACTAACGAATCTTGTAGTCAAAGCCAATCCTTCTATGGCCAACACGACCAGAAGAGCAATGACGGCGGTCAGCAATAGACTGATTCTGGCAACATTCAAACCCATAGAGGCAGCGATGAGACTCAAATCCACACCATTCACAAATTTCTCTAATCTGGAATATTTCTTATTGAGCGAACGATGAGAATCTCTCTCTTGCATCAGATACAATTGAATTTTATTGATTTGTTTGATTTGATACCTCTGCACCATGTCGTCACTTTCTGGTGGTAGAAAATGTGCCGAGTGCTCGATGTTCAGCTTCTCTAATGATGGATAGATTTTTTCACTTCGAAGTTCCATTTTTTTTATTTTATTCATTTATTTGTGTCTATTTTTTATGTATTTGTTTTTTGTTTTCATCCCTTATTATTTAATGGAAATTCTTTTTTAGTGGTCTCCCCTTTTTCAACAAAAATTCCAAAATGCATTCCCTGTCTTTGGTGGTGAAACATCGTTGCGCTAACTTTAACTCTTCCAAATTAGTGGGCTTGGGTTCTCTGATGCAAAACACGAATTGCTTCCAACATTCGATCATGTCGTCGCATCGGACGTACTCCAATGCGGACATGAAATACGGTGTGCGTCTTCCCATTCCATCGTAAGACACAAATGATTAATGTGATTAAATTCTTTCTCCTCTCAACAGCCGAGGCATCTTTTGTTCAAGATGTGAGGAAGTTGTTCATTCAAGCAGATCATGTAAGCTCTGCACAATGCCCTTCGGAGAAACCAAGCTCTCGAATTCCATGGAATCGTTCGTTTTACTTATAATTATTATTATATATATGAAAAAAAAAAATTATATTCTTAATTTTTTTTCTATTATTTGTTTTCGTATTATTATTTTTTTTTCTTTTTATATATTACATTTTTTTATAACAACACATTCTATTCTTCACATCATCAACCGAATGAACAAATACTTCTCGTCTATTACGATCGTGCATATTATCATAGGAAAGAGATGACATTTTTTTTCGAAAGAAGGATTTTATGCTTTTCGTATTTCGATAAAACCAGCATTTTTTATCATCATTGTCATCATTAGAATGATATGGGAAATAATCGGTAATGATTTTTAACCTTTTAGCAAATTCGATCCATGGTCTATCTGATGCGTACGAGTGTAATTTGCAAATAAATTCAACACACGCACAAATTTATTTTTCAATATTTTCATCACCACCACCACGATCGAATACATTTACTACATTTTTTGATAAATGTAATAAATAATGTAACGATATTTCCCATAATTGTAACATTGTACAAGTTTCACTTCATATTTTAAATGATCTCGGACATCTATAATCATGCGATAATCTTAGTAAGACAAATTTTCTTTTGTTCGAACATTTCATTGTTTCAATATTTTCGAAATAGCTTTGATTTATGAATATGAATAACAATATTAACGAAAACAATGTTCCATACAAGTTGAAACACGTGTCATGTACGATTTATTCCAATTGAATTCTTCCTAATGCATGCTAGTGTAAATGTTTAGAAAAAGCTAAAAGTTTTTCGTAATACGAACGTCTTGTTAACACGTCTGTTGGAAGTTGTTTTTTCTCCTTTTGCTTCCTTTTTTTTTATTGTTATTTTTTTTAATTGTTATTTTTTTAATTGTTGTTTTTTTTTTAATAACATACCCAAAAGGTGTATATTCTTAAACGGTAAATGCAGACCAAACAACAAACCTTCACCGATCGGTTCCACATTCTCTCCAGTCTTCAGATAGAGACCATCTCCATGGAAAGCATTGCCACCACCCTTTCTCACGGGTCCTAGATATAATCCTTTACCTTTGATGTCTACGCGACACATGGCTGCTCCCTTCTTCAAAAACAATCCGTTTCCCCTCTTCTTCAAAAACAATCCTCTACCCATTAATTTCTTGACTCCCGAACTAGCGAGTCCCGAGAGAGCTCCCATGCCCAGAGCTGGCAACACCATCTTCGTGAGAATGGGTAATACTTTGGTGGCAAGTCCCACCAATAGTGGTAAGAAACCGCCTTTCATACTCAGATTATATTCCAATTGAGTGGGACTCTGTCTCACCATCATTCCCTTTTGATTACGAATTGCTTTCTCCATCCTTTTGATTTGAGTTTTAGTCCAGGCAATCCAATCGGGACCACCACTCTCCAGATCTTGAAGACTGAATTTAAATCTAATGGCCTCGTCTTGATTTCACAATGCTGTGCGAAGTTTAGCTTTCTGTCCTTCGGATATGTTCACGTTTTTAATTATGTATCGACTCATTTGTTTTTTTGATTTGATTACATATATATTTTTTTTAAATTATTAATATTATAAGTTTCTTTTTTTATTTCTTATATAATATATAAAATAAAAAAAACTAAAATCTTCTTTAAATAAAAAAAAATATATATATATTTTTATTTATTTTTTTTAAGATATTATTTTTTCAAATTATTTTTTATTATTTTTTTTTCATATCTCTCTGATGTAAAATCATATCGTCACTCTTTCTCCATGAAGATCTAACAGATTGCCGTTCTGATCTGTCAATGTGGTTTCGATGCTATACAACATGTCCAGAATCACGGGTAGATGGACGCGATTTCGAGGTCGCTCCACGATCTTGTAACCCGGCAAAACGTTGATGAAACTACTACCATTGACGTAACGTCCCACGATCACATTAACATTCACTAAAATGCTATTGATCATGACCATATTTTCAGACATGGCATGACCTCGATACATCTTTCAATCGAATCCCAACATCTTGCCGATCGAATCTTCTGCACTAAAATCAACTCGAAAATTATCTCCCAAGTCTAATATCATCTGTAGAGTACTCGTATTGGGAGCGAGTCTTATCATCTTGCTTCTGTGACCATCGGTCTTCAGTCTCATCTAGATGTGACGGTTCAGATCGTCTATGTCGTAACTCCCTTTGGGAAATATAATCTCAAACCAATCTACTCCATTGGAATACTTGAACATGTTATTCTTTCTGGTGATGTTGGGAAACGAATAGTAAGTCTTGAGATTAACCAACGCTATCTCGTATCTCTTTTCCCTCTTCAATTCGATGGAAGGTTCAAATTTCAAAGTGAATTGAGTTGTGTCATGACTCACTATGATTTGAAAGCACTCTTTTGCAGCCGTATTCTCGACTATCTGTTCTAATAGATGTTCCGACATTTTTTTATTATTTATTATTTATATATTTTTATGTTTTATCGATATTTATTTATTTTATTTTTTTTTATTTTCTTCTCTATTATTATTGGAAATATAAAAAATATCGTCAAATCCGCTTCGATATTTTCCATTGTTAAATTCGATAAGCAAATCGATCACCACAAAATTGTGAAGTCCTTTGTCCCACACCTTCTTAAGAATCTCCTGAATTCTTCCCTGCTCATGTCGTTCGCCACTTGATCTCCATAGATGTGATTGAGATTCTTGAGATCCTGACGAAAGAGGCACTGAAATTTAGCATCCTGCCTTATCGTCTGATTGGGCAATCAAAAATAATTCTGAGACAGATAGAAACAATCCACGTTGCTGTGACGTCCTCGAACGTAATACAATTCGCATCGATTCTGTCTCTCCAGCAGCAGATCGTCGAAGATCAGGAGATTCTTATTCTCCAGCTTCAACTGTCTGGGATCGGGAACGTCGGCAGCATTCTCGTAAAACAGACATTCCACATTCCAACACGCGGCATTTCTCCTAGTTAGTTCTCTTGCCGCCCCTTCCAATATATTCAAAGTCTCTTGTCCTTCGAATTCGTCTCGATTGTCGAAGATTCTCGCCATGACGTCCTTGGGTAATTTACGATTCAAGCACTCTCAAAGCAATCTGTATTCTGGTTGACTCTTGCCATAAATGAATAATCTGTCGTAATCCAACCAGTCTGGTCACAACAATAGATTCATCAAGCAATTGGTCTTTCCGCAATTCGATTTTCCCACTATCAGACCTCTTATGCTCTTGGGAAAGAACTCGTCATTCGACCTCTTGGTCATCGCGTCATTCCAAGACATGTCTTTGATATCCATTTTTTTCCTCCAGTTTTTTTTTAACTATGTTTAGAACTATGTTTTTGTTTTCTATTTTTTTTTTCAATTCCTATGTGTATATATATATTATTAATAAAAAGTATTTTTTTTATTAATAAATCAGTTTCAATCCCGATCCTTTCGTCATGTTAGCTAAGTCTTGTATCGGTATGACATCATCATTATAATAGAAGTATCGCCAATGTCTCGGTTCGATTCTCGATCGTTTGGCAGGTGGTTGTGGTGGAGTTATCAATTTATTAATCAATGTGTCAGCACCTCTCTTGCCGGTTTCCGAAGCTATTCTACCGCTCGCTTCGGTCACAGCTTTCTTACCCGCATCGATCACCATCTTCTTTCCAGTTTTGAGAGCGCTTGAGGTGATCTGTTTCACAGTGTCACCAGTGAATTTACGAGTTGAAAATCGCATCATCGAATCCACGATGCCCAATCTACCATAGACGTAAGATCTAGCGTATCCCTTGTTATTTATCACTAACATTTTTTTTTTTTTTTTTAAAAATTCGTTTTTTTATTTATTATTTTTTGAATATATATATTTTTTTTTATTTACTTAATATTTTTTTTTCTTTTCCTTACTATTTTCATTATTTCAAACGATTCATCAACTCTTTATAATCCTTCCTAGTCAAGACCTTCTGCCTCAACAATTCGTCGCACACGTTCACTATCTCATTATCCACTCCAGTGTTATTGGCCTCTCTGCTGGCCATCAACAATCTCAATCTCTCCGACAAGGCATCGGGATCGCACGGAAGAAATATCATGTCGGTCATTCCCTTTCCAATCAGTGATTGCACGAAACTCTTATTTTCATCCCATATCTCTTTCACCACGTTCTTCCACTTGTAACCTCTCCTATCCTTCGGTCTCGTCTCGTTGGGATCGTTGTTCCTCTTCATGACATGGGTCTGAGTCAGAATGTGTCCGTAATTGCCGTAATCCTCATCGGTGTAATCTCCTGGTCTCTGGTGAGAGAGCAGATTATTCAGTCCGTCGGTCAATTCGTACCTGTTCGGACTGACAATCAAATAGCCGTCTTCAAATGATACTTCCGTGTCACCCACGAAACTTTTATCACCATCGTGACGAAATCCGTACATTGGATCTTTCATGATTCCACTATCATCGCCAAATCTGGCGCTACTTCGAATGGTCTTCTCGATTTCCGTCGGATTGTGTTCGGACAAAGTACTCGGCGCAAAACTACCGTGGAACGAAGCCATCCTCTGAGAACCTTCTTTTATGGGTCTCAATTTCTCGACGATCTCTTTCCTGGCTCGTTCCTGAACCTCGGTGACGGGTCTGAACAACTTGGTCGTCTCTCGTCTCAATGTCGTCTATCCCAACCGCCTGGCCCTATCCTGTGCTTGAATATTCTCCTTACTCTGTATTAATTCGCGAACCTGCTCATCCCTTCGCTTCGAATCTCCAATGTATAGAAACATTGTTTTATTTATTTATTTTTTTTTTTTTTCTTTAATAAAAAACAGTTATTTTTTGTATTCTTATTTTTTTTTTAATGTTGTTTTAAAAATATATATATTACAGTTTTTTTTAAAAAAAACAATTTTTTTATGGTCCGTCTCACAACTCATAATATAATACACACATTTTCAATCGCGATCCATGCATCCATTCCAGATCGCGCCATCGAGCTAATTATATATTTTTTAGACTCGGACGAGCGATCTCTCCTTCTATGCCAAAAACCCAACATTTATCACCGACGGGTTCTAGCGCACCTCATAAATTCGCCGGTCGAATCAGACTTTCTTTTTCCTGTGGGAATCAACGTTCGATCGCGCATTTTCAATCTACGACCGCAAAAAAGAGCCATGTTTTTGGGGGGATTTTTTCCCAGTGGTAATCTCAGTGCTAATCTTGCTTCTGGCCACAATCTTGCAAATCTATTCATAAGGAATTTCGAAAAAATTCTTCTCAAATGGCGAGTCCGTGTTATCTATGAAAAAGTGAATTTTTCAGGAGAAAGTCGGTGTTAAATTTCTGAAAAGTGAATTTTTAGACTTTTTTAATAAATTCCGTCGAAAGTGAGCCAGACATGTTCAAATTTTTAACATTTTCCGGAAAAACCCAGGGTTTCCGCCCAAAAATTGAATTATTTTGGGGGAAAACCCAATATTTTCCAAGGATATCAACTTTTTTACAAAAAAAATTGAAGTTTTCTAAAAATAACTCAATTTTCCAGCGCACCTAACTTTCCAGCGCAGCAAGATGGAAATGCGCTGGCACTCTCATTTTACCCTACTATCCTAATCTAACATCAACGGTATCAAAATAAACCACTCCGAACATCTCATAAGCCAATATGCTGACGACTCCACTCTATTTTTGAGTAACGACTCCCAGTCATTAAACACAGCTCTGGATATCGTTAACTCTTTTGCAGAGGAGTCAGGCCTTAAAGTCAACTTTGAAAAGACCCATAGTGTATGGATTGGGTCTGAAAAAGGGCCGAGCAAAAAGATTGCCACGAAACGAAATGTTCAGTGGAACAATAATGGGAAATTCACCATATTGGGTATAATGTATGATCTATTTAGCGAAAATTACATAATTCAAAATTACATAGAAAAACCTAGAAAGGTGGAAAAACTTCTGAACGACTGGTCGTTTAGAAATCTCAGTCTAATTGGGAAAACTACCGTCGTAAAAACGCTGGCTTTACCAATTATTATTTATTTTTTTTATTTATTTATTGGTAGTTAAGGTCACATTTATGCACAATGGCTAATCATGACCGTGGCAGTTTTACGGGTGGAGGAAGCCGGAGTACCCGGAGAGAACCACCGATCAACGGCGTGGCTTTACCTATACTGATACACTGTCTATCAGTCCTTCCCAAATCACCTGATAATATGTTAGACGCAATGCAATCCAAACTGTTTCAGTTTTTGTGGGAGGGTAAAAATAAAAAGATCAAACGTAGTGTTCTTATGAATCAAGTTTCCAATGGAGGGCTTAAGTTTCCAGACATTCGGTCATACAGTCATTCTCTAAAAATGTTTTGGATTAAGAAACTGATGGATCCCAGAAATGTAATATCACCCTGGAAAACCCTTATTTTAGATGAACAATATGGCAACGACAAAATTTGGTATCTACACAAAGAGGGGTTAACAAAAACCGGCGAGTACGCAAACAGTTTTTGGAAAGACGTCCTCACATCCTGGTCGTTATTGGATAACAAACCACCTACAGACTCCGTACAGACTCCGTAGAAATTCATTCTCAACCAATTTTCTATAACAGAAGTATCAGAATTGAAAATAAATATATTTTTAATCAGACTTGGTGCGATAAAGGTGTATTCTTTTTAAACGATCTCTTGGGTGAGAGCGGAGGCTTCCTAACGTTTGAGGCATTTTCCACAAAATACGATATCAAAACACCATTCACTGTTTTCCATGGGATAAACAATGCGATTCCAAGGCTGTGGCGGAAATTGAAAGGGAAAAAAATCCGATTTTGTTCTGAATCCACAAATTGAGAAACTAAAAGAAACGAAAACGGTCAATAAAACATTTTACCTGTTATTTCTGCAAAAGGCGATTCCGATCCAGTTCATCCTCAGGAAAAATGGAAGGAGCGTTTGCATACGGATCTCAGACAAGAGAATTGGAGATTGATATACAAAAGCCCTTTCATAATTACAGGCGATACTTATCTCCAAACCCTACAATACAAAATTCTAAATGGCGCTCTATATACCAATTCAGGTCTTTTTAAATGCAAATTGTCGGAAACTGAACTGTGCACATTCTGCTTCAACACCAAAGAAACGGTGTCACATTTGTTCTTTGAATGTCCCATGGCAAAGTCAGTCCTATTAGAGCTAACTGAAAAATGGAAGGAACAATGTGGTGTTCTATTGTCACTGACACCATACTTTATTCTCATCGGCTATAATAATAATAACAACAACAATAATAATGATAATAATACTAATAATAACACTTTGTGGTCTCAAGAAAATAATCTTTCTCTTCTAGTTCTTCTGTACAAAATGTTCATTTATTCCTGCAAGGTCAGAAGGTGTGAGTCCAGCTTTCATGGTCTAACTGAAATTCTGCGTCGATTCTGTGAATTGGAATTATACTCCCTTCACATGTATTCCACCCCCCCCCCCCCCCCCCGCCAAAAAAAAAAAAAAATCCCAATTAATTCCAACGAGATGGGAACTTTTCACTGCTTTATCCTCCTTCTTCAGATAATGTGTCAGCTACTGGACAATAGACCTCGACTTTTTCTTTCCATTTTTTAATTTTTTTTTGGAGTCCCAATACGGTAAGGCTTCTCTTGCGGCAATAGTTTGTCATTGTGTCTCCACCAGTAACTGTTATTAGGTTGTTTAATTTCTGTTTTCAAAACACCTAAAATGGTAACCATGGCTAGGTACCAGAAATGTGATGGAAATACAGCTTCACGCAGGTAGACTTTTGTATACATATGTAATCATAATTCATGTAAATTATATACTTGCTGTATACTACTTGTGTGTCTGTATGTAATTACCTATTTGTATGTGTATATTATTTCATCTGAATAAAAAAAAAAAAAAGAACGGCAAAAATATATTGCGTACTTATCGCGCCTTCAAATATGTCATTAAATTTTAGCCTTATTTAGCTTACTCAAAAACAAAGGAAGCGCAAAGTATGTTTACAAGATTACGGATTAGTAATCATAATTTGGCAATTGAAAAGGGGAGACATGCAGAGCCTCCAATTCCCTTAGAAAATAGGATCTGCAATGCTTCTGATGTTTGTGAGGACGTCGGCGATGTGGAATGCATTTTCCCTTGCATTTTGCCCGGCCTATACAAACATCAGAAAACAGTTATTTGCAATAATTAACAGGAACAATGCAGACTTTTCAAATGCAAGCAAACAAGATCGGTTTGAATTTAATATGAAAAATAATACGCCCTCATTATGACACTCCATCTGCAACATAAATCCTGCTCTTCTTTGGGAAAACTGAAATAGCAATTGCAAAATCGTAGGTCATGAAACTGACCAAGGGTTTTGACTGTATGTACTTTTATATATATGATACATTAGCCTTATTTACTATTCAAAAATAGCTGTTTCGTTTGTTATAAGTTTATTTTAATCATCTCATATCTCTGTTAACTCTTTGTGCAATCTGCCTCTCTGCAGGCGTTGTTTTGCTTGAATAAAATCTTACTATTACTATAAAAAATTACATTTCGAAATGTTAACAAATTTTTATCATCGATGTGCGCATCATTTTACAAACTTCAGGCATTTCCCTGTGGTGTAGTAGTATAAAAATACAGAAATACAGAAGCTGGCCTTTTACAATGTTTGACCGTTCAACTTTGTTCTTTGTTGGAACTCATTCAAACATAAGAACACGATGTTTTCCCCATTTTTTTGATGTTCTGTAACTATTTTCTGTTCATTATATCAACAATGTGCGCATCGTGACATATAATACAGACGCCGTCCATTCCATTAATATAAACCTCTAGAGGGAGAGATTTGATATATGTTTTTTATGGGAACCATACAGACTTACAAATTACTATACAAACACATTTGCTAAATAAATAGTCAATGTGGACTTACTTTGTGTTGGTAAGTGTGATGCTGATAGATAATCTGAATGACGGATTATCTGTGAATTGGTTGATTCTAATCAGCTTCCGGTCCCTCCCCCCGTTGGAAATTCCCGAGAAAGATTTTGAGAATAAAGCCATGAAAGGGGGCACAAAATTGATTCAAGTAACTGAAATGCCAACACATTTATGATAGAATTATCAGGTTATTATTATTTGGTATTATTCTGGGAATTGAATATGTGCTAAACAAATGCTCAGGCTGAGAACTTTGAGCAATTCACTCTGTCCTAACATTAAATCAGATCTTATGCCGGAATGATAAATTTTCGATGTTTCATCATTTTGTAACTGTAAATGATGGAATTAACTCAGGATAACGATTTTACATGATGTGATTTTCTTGAAGTGCATTTCGAGGATTTTTTTTATTACGATAAGTAAACGTACTTTAGAAATCTAGTATTGACTGATGTCATGCATACTTATGAAGCTCGATGTTGCGTACACTGTAGTTGTAAATAATAACAGTTGGAATTTTTGACGATTTGAAACAGAGTTGGAATTTTGGAAAGTAAAGGAGACATCAGCATCACCGAAGAAGCTCTAAAATCCAGATAGATGGAATGTCCAACTACTCATGACTTGCCCTTCGAATTTCCTACTATAAGACATTTTGGCCAGGATTGTGGAGTGGGATGATAACCCCCCCCCCCCCCCCCACACACACTCCAAACCACCCCCCACCCCCACCCCCCGTCGCCACGTCCCCGCCAGAGGTGCCTGTTGTTTTCGATTATTCCAAATATCAAAAGTAAACATGTCTTTATTATCTTCTGATATCATGGCTTTTTCTCAATAGTTAATTGCTTCTTAATTGGACTTTCCTCGCTCGTCAAACGATTTCAAGGGAGATAACTTTATCGAAAATCGATTTTCATGACGATTGAAGTCATGGATGAATAAAGATACATGTGCTATATTGTTCGTGAAGTGGGTAATGAAGAAATGATAAATTTGAGTTACGATGTTTATAAACAGCATTGGTCTGATTTGATCGATTTGTTGCCAACAATATTGACAAGTTCACGAATTGCACGTTTGGCTGACTTCGTAGCCTCGAGCGACTTATTTACCGTCATCTTAGTTACCGGCCTTGTTAGTCTCCTCGTTAGTTTTGGACATAACCGCAACTGAGTCGAACTGATCAGCAAAGACGGGGCACCACATAATGCCACATTGTAAATCACGGTGCGTGTAATCTTATAAATATTACATAATTTAGTTATAAATATCCCACTGGGAAGCCGTTCAGAATTTCGACAAACTGCAAAGTTTGTCAGAGATTTGGGAAATATTTCGAACTTGGTTTTAGGAGGGCACAGCCATAGAAGACGATGTCATACTGGTATATTATTGTTGATAGTTAATGTATTTGATGGGGGTGGTAGGAATACAATACATAGGCTACCGCTGGTACTAAGGCACCTCTAAAGTTGAGAAATGTGTACAGTTTGTTCTGCATATTTAACAAATTTGTTAAATATACGGCAAAAAGGGTGCATCTCTCCCGACTTGAAAGGCCGAAGAAGAGACATATCATCCCAGGAACCTTCAGTCGCACATTAAGATTAAAGAGGACGGGTTCCTTCTTCCTGTTAATTCCAATAAGACTGCAATGATTGAAGGTATAAATTATATTGGTAAGGCCCAAACGGTTAAAACTCTCTTTCTCAGGCCCTCCCGCATGCTCCTTTTGCCTGCCGCATGCTCTTCTTTATAGCCAATGCAAACTTAAAAAAATAAAAATTAAATTATTCATGTCTGATATTTTACCTTATTTTTACCTTTACTTTAAGTTAATAAAAGTGATAAATTTGTACCTTGAGTGCAAAAAGGCTTTGCAATGCTTTAGCATTGCAAAGCCTTCTTGCACTCAAGGGACGAAATGCACCACCACCCATGAACTTTTGATGGCAAAGAAATAATTACAAAAGCAAAAAATAAAATGAAAATCGCTCGCCCACCCACTTGCAATTTTACACAAATGGCCTGAGAAACAAAAGATCTACTTTGTGTGGTCTAAAGATACTGTTGACCGAATCCACCTCTCTCTCTCTCTCTCTCTCTCTCTCTCTCTCTCTCTCTCTCTCTCTCTCTCTCCCTCTCTCTCCTCCTCCTCCTCCTCTCTCTTTCTCTTCCCCCCTCTCTCTCTCTCTCTCTCACTCTCTTTCTCTCTCTCGCTCCCTTCCCCCTGCCCAGCAATGTGTCAGTTCTCTGGCAAGCTTCACTCCCGATTAAACATTATAGGTACGTAATATACTGCTGTTGGAGGGCATTGGGAAAATATGACAGGACAGTTGGTCATCTCTGGTATTTATAACCTTGCGTGGTACACTGAAGTCCCTTCTATCAGTACCCGAGATTAGTCTGGCATTAAGTACAAGTCGATTAGCAAACGTATCATTAAATAGATAAATGCCCGTATAAATCAAGCATGGATTACAGAGTACATACGAGTGGCCATTCAAGCCTTGGTCGTAAATCAATGGCCGATGGTCAAATTGATCTATCGCATTCCTGTTTGTCATAAGTTAAGTGTCTGACATTTCGCGAGGTTGTGTATTGGGGAACACGGTGTGGATTCGTGCTGGTATATGCATACGTGCCTTGGTGTGACTAAGCCATTGCATTGCTTTTATTTGTGATTAAACAAAGAGTTTGCATACAGTTTGCGTTGTGCTCGTCTATTAACTCCATCCTCGAATTTGAATGGTTGATCATCATGTGCATTGTTGATTAACCCTTTGCCTAACGAATTGACCTCATCCGCCCGCGTAATTTACAAACTGAGCAGTTGAAAAATAGTTTTCAAAAAATTTCCACAAAACCATATCGTTTGACACCTCACATGATATGGTTTTGTTGAAATTTTTTTTTAAATCTGAAAAAGCACAGTTTTTAACATAAATAAATACGACGTTTTAACTGAAGATTAGTTTTAAACTATATTCTTGTAATACTTCAGCATTTCCTTCCTTGTGCGGACTTTACGGTCCAGTGGTCCAATGACACGACAATTGTCATTTAGGCGGTCAAAAATTTAGATTGCTAACCTGTTGGACACTTTCTGCACGGGCATTACAGTGGCACTTTGTTAACTAAATAGCCACTTTGTCATTGAAAACTATTCAATTAACAGGAGTATTCTATTAACGGGAAATGTGCCATCTTCCTGTATTCTAGTGATGAAGTGTGCATTTCTTCAATTATATTTTATTATATTTTTTGACAGAGGTCCTGCAGTTCTATCAAACAAAATGTAATAGACTAAATGCCTATATTGTATGTACTGAGGTAAATGGATGTATAAATATGAGAAATTCAGTGGTTGTCCGAGCAATTCTTCATTGGTATTTTTTTTCAGTTAACAGATATTTACGTTCCAACCCACACGTAGTTTACAGGTCAAATTTGTACTGAACGTATGGTAAATGGTTTCGTGTTGGAAGTTATATATTCTATGAACTAAATGCCATATGGAGGGTGTCTATCGAAGTCTGTACATGCAGGTTAATAATAATTTCAAATTTCGAATCGTTCCCTTTTATTGATTTTAGCTCATCTTGACAAAGTCAAGCTGAGCTAATCTCATCGCTCTCCGCCCGTCGTCCGTCGTCCGTCAACACCATGTTTGGTCTTCTCCTCCAAAGCCACTGGGCCAATTCAAGTGAAAGTTTGTGTGAGTGATGGTCCCAAAGGGGCATTTCATTTTTGTTCAAGTCAACATGCCCAGCCCCATAGGGAGGGAGTGGGGGAAAATGCTCCAAAATATTTTAAAAATCTTCTTCTCAAGAACCAGTGTGTACAATGACCTGATATTTGCTATGGAGCTTTCATATGAGGTATAGAATCAAGTTTGTTCAAACGAAGTTCGTGAAGTAATATTTGGCTTTGTAATAGGAGGGGTAAGATTTTTGGCCCCGCCAAAAATTTCTATTTTCTGAACCGATGGTCCGGTATGAACCAAATTTGGTTTGTGCTATTAGTGGGTCATAAGTACTTGACCCATGCAAAAAAAAAAAATCCCGCATCCCCATGGGAACCCTGGGAGCTAAAAATAGAAATATTTTCAAACGCCCATATTTCCCAAACACCACGGAACAGAGAGCTGTTATTTGGTATGAAGTATCCTTAGGACCAATAGAACTGAATGGTAAAAAAATTGCCATCGGTTATGTTAGGGTGTTCTGTAATGGGCATCGAAAAAATGAGTCAGCATATTTGCAAAAATTTAAAAAAATCTTTTCTCCAGAACCAATCATCAGAATCTTTTGATATCTGGTATACAGCATTCATAGGGGGGGGGGGGGGGGGGGGGGGGGGGGGGGGTCAGATAAAAGTTTGTTGAAATAAAGCTCATTGGTTCATATTTGGGCTCTCTACAGGAGCCCGAAGTTTTAACATAGTGTAATATGGGGAATATTCTTTAAAAATCTTCTTCTTCAGAACCACCAGTCAGAATCTTATAATATTTGGTATACATCATTGTTATGAGTGTCAAATTCTAGATTGTTCAAACCAAATTCCTAGGTCAATATTGGGCTTCCTACGGAAGCCCAAATTTTATCTTTGTTCAATATGGAGGGTAATTTAAAAAAATCTTCTTCTTCAGATCCACTACTCAGAATGCTTTGATATTTGGTATGCAACATCTCTATGGTGCTCAGATTCAAGTTTGTTCAAATCAGATCCCTAGGTGTATATTTGGGCTCACTATGGTAGCCCAAATTTTTACTTAGTGCAATATGAGGAAATTTCTTTAGAAATCTTCTTCTTCAGATCCACCAGTTGGAATGCTTTTATATTTGGTATACAACATCTCTAGGGGGTAAGATTCCAGGCTGTTCAATTCGAGTGCCTAGGTTAATATTTGGGCTCCATATGGGAACATGAAATTTAACTTACTACAATATGAGGGGATTTCTTCAAAAATCTTCTTCAGATTCACTTGTCAGAATTCGTTCTCATTTCGTATACAACATCTCTAGGGGGGTCAGATTCAAGTTTGTTCAAATCGGATCCATAGGTTAATATTTGGGCTCGCTATGGTAGCCCAAATTTGAACTTAGTGCAATTCGAAGAAATTTCTTTACAATTTCTCTTCTTCAGATCCAACAGTCAGAATGTTTTCATATTCGGTACACAACATCTCTAGGGAAGTCAGATTTAACTGTGTTCAAATCAAGAGCCTGGGTTAATATTTGGGCTCTCTATGGGAGCCGGAATTGGCCATTTTGCTGAAGAATTAAAAATTTTGTATTCAGTACCCTCTAGAGGTACTAAGATTAATCCACAAAGGTTGTATCAAGGGGCTTCATATGGGAGCTCTACATTTTACTTTATGATCAACTGAAGAAAAGGCATGATGCCCAGATTATTTTTGTCACTCCTGAGGGACTCAAAGATTGACAGTGTAGCCTATGGAGATGGCTTGCTTAATGTAGACTCATTCTTGGACTCTGTTTAAATTGTGTTCTGTACAAGATGAGCGCTTCAGGCCCCGAGGGGCCTCTTGTTATGTGTACCCATACTATGTATGGCACACATAATACCATCATCCGGGGTGGACCTCCGTCGTTTGTCCATCCTTCGTCTGTCCGTCTGTCCGTCTGTCCGTCCGTCCGTCCGTCCGTCCGTCCGTCCGTCCGTCTGTCCGTCCGGCGTCCGTAGCCATTTCTTTGGCATTCGATAACTTGAAAAATATTGCTTGGATTGTCAAGTTACTTTATATTTGTGTTCAGGTTACTGATGTGCCGAGCTGTATAGTTTTTGGTGTAAATCTGATAATTTGATCCTGAGAAATTAACCCCTTATCCTTCAAATTGAAAATTCCTCCAATCCCTTTGGCATTCGATAACTTGAAAAATAGTGCTTGGATTGTCAAGTTACTTTATATTTGTGTTCAGGTTACTGATGTGCCGAGCTGTATAGTTTTTGGTGTACATCTGTTATTTTGATCCTGAGATATTAACCCTTTATCCTTCAAATTGAAAATTCCTCCAATCCTTTTGGCATTCGATAACTTGAAAAATATTGCTTGGGTTGTCAAGTTACTTTATATTTGTGTTCAGGTTACTGATGTGCCGAGCTATGTAGTTTTTGGTGCAAATCTGATAATTTGATCCTGAGATATTAACCCTTTATCCTTCAAATTGAAAATTCCTCCAATCTTGGCATGAGATAACTCTTTATCCTTCAAATTGAAAATTCCTCCAATCCCTTTGGCATTCGATAACTTGAAAAATATTGCTTGGGTTGTCAAGTTACTTTATATTTGTGTTCAGGTTACTGATGTGCCGAGCTGTATAGTTTTTGGTATAAATCTGATAATTTGATCCTGTGATATTAACCCTTTATCCTTCAAATTGAGAACTCCTCCAATCCATTTCTTCGGCATGCGATAACTCAAAAAATATTAATCCGATTATCAGGTTACTTTATATATGTATTCAGGTTACTTATGTGGTGTGCTGTATAGTTTTTTATGTAAATCTAATAATTTGATCCGGAGATATTAACCCTTTATCCATCAAATTAGGCACTCCTCCAATCCATTTCTATATGTACCCATACCATGAATGGTGTACATAATGTCGGCATCCGGGGTGACCCTCCGTCACACAGTTTTCTACTAGTTGCGCGTATGGGTACACATCTGGCGATTTCATAGGCCTATTTTTATTAGTGTGTGGACATGCATAATGGAATTAGAAACTTTATCAAACTTTCAATTCATTTTGCACGTCGACATCACAAAAAATTACCCATTACAATCCTAAACTGCCATTCGGTTAGAGCGATGTTATCGCGTCTAATGTGATGAGTGACTCGACTCAGACTTCTCGCAAAGCATAAACAAGGGCAGATGTCTTGGGAATATGTTGTTACAGATATAATTTATATTTTCGAATAAGCTTTTGGTTTACTTTACCGCTAATATTCAAATATTTGAAACCTAAATGTTTAAAGATGAATGTAATAATGAATAAACTGTAGCTTATATAGAGTTGATACCACGACAAAGATCCCCATCGCGGATAAATGTCTGGATCATTCTTCCTTTTACCTGTTTGAGAATGAGATTTTTTATGAATACAGGGGCATATCTAAATACTATATTACGGAAAAGTCTAATTCAAGACAGCCGAACACGTGTCACTGAGCTGCAAACTGTATTATTGTTATAATAATGATAGTTCGGGAGCGAGTTATCACTAAAAGCAACTTGTCTTTCTTTCTCTCTACCAGTCACCGCCTACAGAGAAGTAAATGAGCTGTATCGAACGAAACGTCCAAGAAAGGACATCCCCGCTCCATCTTCTCCACCAAGCTCCGCTTGTAGTAGCACTCGGATGTATCCATGGTTTCATTCCTGACTTACCTCGTCTTGAAAATCGACTTCCGGTAAAGTTATCTCCTCTCAAATTATTAGACTGGCGCGGAAGGACCGATTAAGAAACATGTAATTGTTGTGAAAACACCCATGACAACAGTAGAAAATAAAGCGAAGTTTCCTTTTGTTACTTTTAATAAACAAAAGCTTGTACGAAAGTATAAATTATATTTGTTGTTTTAATTTATTAAAAGTTACAAAAGGACACTTTGCGTTTTATGCCAAACTAATTAGAAGCAACTAAGTAACTGTCCCCCCTTGGCTCATTATTTAGCGAATGTGTTTTTCCAGTAATTTGCAAGTTTTTATTCTTCCCAGAAAAAAATGAGCAAATCTTACCTCCTAGACTTTTATATAAATGGAAAGGATAGTGTCTGTATAAAACGTCGCGATGCTCACAATGTTGATTTTATGAACAGAAAAAAGGTTTCAGAACATCAAAAGATGGTGATATCGCGCCACTTTTCTATTTATAAATAGGTTTAAACAAAGAATAGGGAGCGCGGTGGCTCAGTAGGTAGAGGTGCAGGCTGCAAGCCGAGAGGTCCTCGGTTCGAATCCCACCTGCGGCAACCGCGTTGTGTCCTTGGGCAAGACACTTCATCTCCATTGCCCGCGTAGGGGCACGGTGACGCCGTGTACTGAGGCGTACTGCACGTCGATGGTACGCATGTCTTCAACCAATCTAACCCTGCCTGTGTTGCAGTGCGGAGTTAGGATGTTGGGGAGCTGGCTAGCTGCTCGTCGTTGCTCGGTGGTTCTCTCCGGGCACTCCGGCTTCCTCCACCCGTAAAACTGTCACGGTCATGATTAGCCATTGTGCATAAATATGTGACCTTAAACATCAATAAATAAATAAATAAATAAATAAAGAAAGAATAATAGTCGAACGTCCAAACTGATTGGGAAAAGAATTGTAAAAAAGCCAGCTTCTGTATTTTTATCCTACTCTACAGGAAAATGCTCGAAGTTTGTGAAATGATGCCCACATCGATAATACAAATTCGATAACATTTCGAAATTTCAATCATTATATGAAATTCCCATACCCTTAGTGTTAAATTTACTGACAACTTTAGGAAAATGGGGCGCTAACTTTCCCGTGAATCTCTTCCAATGACGACAATTGTCAGCCACGAGGATACCCACTGAATTATATATATAACAGTCTACAAGCAAAAGGGTTGAATTACGCTGTACGAAGACTTTAACGATTCACATATGCCGCCTAAATACACCCATTGATTCGGAAACTTTTTGTTCCAAATAGAGAAACATAAGGCAAGTGCACAGCACGATGTGAGTTCAATATCTGCTTCAAAGCTGAATTGCTTGATTTTGAAATTGAATGAGAAAGAATTGTAATTGTGTTTTTTGGATGGAACAAAGAGCTTTGAATATTCAATTTATGAAGTCCAATTAAATACGGCACGCTTCTTTAAAACGTGTTTGTTGGTTTATTTCATAGCCTGAGGTCAGGAGAAAATCACTTTCATCAGACAAAGCCTGTTCTGTACAAGGTAACGTGTCCCTTAAATAATGGCAATAGACACGTCTGTTATTAAAAGTGGATTACGAAAACTAATGCACGGCACTCGTGTTCTTAAAAAATTAACCCCCTATTTAATACGCGTAGTACTATTATAAAGAACTAGCAGTTGCCTACAAAAAGCACGTAATCGCATGTGCAGGCCTCCACATGGTGGGCGAACGATCGTTTCGTTTGCCGCTTGTTCACATATACAAACAAATAGGGTAACCGATTTTTCATTCGCCTAGCTTATCATATATCAGATAAATAGTGAGGAAGCTTTAAGAATTGCCATTGTTATGTGTTATATTGACAAAAAAATCTTGGCGGAGAATTGATGCTTTGTAATACAATGTCGGAAAGGGTTCTCTGAGCCCTTTCCACCAGTGTAATACAACACATAATACATCATATCGGCTTAATGGACAAACCTTCTGAAACAGTTGCAGAATTATGGGTTTCTCTTCTCAACTTTGGCCAACAATGGTGAACATAACATTTTTACTTTTCACGTTTCTCTTGCTTCAAAAAATCTGAAAATGGATCACCCGAAAAATGGGTCGCCCGAAAAGGCTAAGATAACCTCTTTTCGGGTCGCCTTAATTTCAATTTGCACCACCCGGGTTGTCCGATAGACTCGTTTTTGTATGTGCTTTTGATATCGATAACCAATGATTTCTCTATTTGTTGCTTCCTAATGGGAGACTGCGAGGTTGCTATGATGGCCATGATGGTGGAAGGGATGGTGCCATTTTTGGGTAGTTTCTTGAGACTGTGGTTCTATTTTTCGAACGTCTGTAAGAATCTGTGATGTACCCACGATTTTTTTAGACGGGCGCACCTTTTAAGTTCATGGTGAAATTTGGGAGGGACCAAATTTTGGGTAAAATGTGAATGCTAGGGAAAGTTCCGGGGATGCACGAGCAGTAGGCACCATTTATTTGGTATTCATTTTTAACATGTGATACGTGATGATAATTACTCATCCTTTAACTGATAAAGTGCTAAATTATTTCTGGTCATCAAAATTTATTCCCCGGTTTTTGCCATATTCCAATTTATGGGAGAGTGCCAAAAGGCACTCTCCCATAAAATGCAACAAGGCACATCCAAACAGTTGAAATAATTTCACTTCGAAGATAATGTGAAGCACACCCACAGAGTATGAAGCTTTTGAATTGTTGTACCTGCACTCACATTACTTTATTTATATCAATGCGTTTTGGCGTTATATTGTGTCCTTGGGCAAGGCACCTAATCCCAATTGCCCACGTGGGCGCACGGTGGCGCTGTTTACCAAGGCGCAATGCATGCCGATGTGCTCCTGTCTTCAACCAATGCTAACCCAGCATGTGTAGAGTTAGTGCGTTGGGGAGTCTGACAGTTGCTTGCCGTTGCTTGGTGGCTCTCGCCGGGTACTTCGACTTCCTCCAACTGTTCGACTCGAGGTGACCCTGGCTGTCGAAAGTGTCGTTAAACTCCAATAAATAAATATTCGTTTGTGATGGTAGTTCGTGGTTTCGTTTTGCAAAGGAACGAAAATACGCAACTTGATTCAGACTATATGTAGTCATATTTCAATGTTTTCTTTACCTGTTGGTCTGTAAGATTAAATTATCACTGAACCTCCACACAAAAAAAGAGAATAACGCGTTCATATCCCTGTCAATAATAGTGCATAAGACGATACCATTTAAGGCGTCACGGTTCAAGGGTTAAACAAATTCAAACATTCAATAATAGATTAAACAAATTAGCCACCTCTGCTTTGGTTTTAAAAAAGCCAATCCTGTTTATGGAATATGGAATATTATGCCGGTGTCACTCGCTGACTGGCGTTGCTGCTGGGGTTTGTTCTCCTTTCCAGTCCGACTTGGCTGCCCCATATGGCCTACCTCGTATTGGCGGAGTCAAAATATCCACAGACACTCGGCCTAAACCAACGGAGGTTCCAAGTCACATGGAGCATCGACCGGTTTTGGGAACGTCAAATCTTTTGCTGTCCGATCGAGCCGGAGACAGACTGTACTTGTCTACGAAGGCTCGACCAGGAATACAACAGCGACCGCGGCTGGAGGACTGTACTTGCCAGAAGAACAACAAAAGACTGACCCTTGTATTATCAACATCTCTAGCTTTCGGAGAGAGACTGAACTTGTCAATGAGGGAAGTGAACCTTGTCAACGAACTATATCTGATAACTTGCAGATTTTACATGCCCGAAGAACAAGGGACGGATGGAGAATCAATTACAACATACTACCCGGTGTGTGCGGTCTGGTTATTGGTGGCTTTTCGGGCTCCTTTGCTTTTCCTCCTTTGCGGCTGCTAGACATTGAAGAGTACCGTTGTACTGCTGAAGGGGTTAGTTTACCTCCACACCGTCCACGCGGGCCCCCGGCACTCAGAATCCTTCGGCTTGCTTGCTGGTTGCCTTGGCGGGGACGTGCAGCACGTACTTCTGTTACCCCCACCCCGGATAAACCTCTGGTGGGAATATTGCTGCCTTATTATCTTTATTTCCATTGTTCAATGAAAATAATAAAAGTTACCTTGAGGAAAAACAAGAATCTAAACTTACTTTTACTTCTTAATTGCTATTCATTTCCTACTGCTGATTATTGTTTACTTTGATGTGATAAAGTAAACAATAATCAGCAGTAGGAAATGAATAGCAATTAAGAAGTAAAAGTAAGTTTAAGTAAGTATAAAGGAAATATGAAGTAAGTAAAGTAAATATTTAGCTAAGTGTCATATTTCATTACACGATATAAATTCAAATGACTGCAAAAAGACAATGCAATGAAATCGAGCCTAAAATACTTACGAGGTACTATTAACCTTATATACAATGGTTACAATAATTATATATACATAGCTCTTCCCACCCACCCAACAACAGTCTCACTCTGTCTCCCAGTCTCTATCCCTTTCTCTCTAAACACTCAACATCCCTCCCTCTCCCCACTTTGTAGTTAATCATTGCCCCTTTGTTGCCTATACATATAACCTTTACTTTTCCGGCGTCCCCGTTTACCCCCAGACCCCCGCACCCCCACCACCACCACACTCTCTCTCCTTTTCTCTCTTTCTCTCTCACTATCGTTCTCTCTATCCCTCCCTCTCTTTCGTCTGTGTAGTATCTACTTTTGGAATGTTAAATATCATCTTTCCTCACATAACCATCCATTCAGACACATTTTGGTTTATAATATACAATACTACGCATAAATGAACATAACATCTGTGCATTAATCATTATCCAAGCGTACTCTAATTTCACACTATCACTTAATCGTATTTTCCCTCTCTTCAAGATGATCGGACAAACAACCTGAGTACCAAGACGCCAAATGGTGCGAATACCAGTGTGAAAATAATCTTAGACATTCCAGTGATGAGAACCTCAATGAGAAAGTGAATGAAAAAATGGCCAAAACCCCAATCAGGTTTAAGATTATAGAATATATTGACAGTTACAAGCATTTTGTGGTAAAATACCAAATTGCCCGTGACAATGCCACAAATTTCACTATTGCTTTTACAATATGCATTTGTATCCAATTCTCGATTTTGTCGGTCATCGACGTTTTTCTCTGACTTGTGTTATGTAGATTAATAGTCATTTCGTCTAAGGCACTCTACAATAAATTGTAACCAAACAAATCCAAATAATCAAACCCTGTTTTCTAAATTAATCTAGAACTCCACCGATTTACTACAAATGTATGGGGGCACGATGACGCCGTGTACTAATGCGTACTGCACGTCGATGGTGTGCATGTCTTCAACCAATCTAACCCTGCCTGTGCTGCAGTGCGGAGTTACGATGTTGGGGAGCTGGCAGCTGCTCGTCGTTGCTCGATGGTTCTCTTCGGGTACTCCGGCTTCCTCCACCCGTAAAACTGTCACGGTTATGATTAGCCATTGTGCATAAGTATGTGACCTTAAACACCAATAAATAAATAAATAAATAAATAAATACTACAAATGTATAGATGTTGATCAATCCGTCGTCCGGGTTGAACAAAAAAAAAAAAATACTCCATATTCAGTTACAAGTACCAAACTGCCCGTGGGAACTCGGAGTAGTGTTAGCGGTGGTTGCTTATTGCTCAATTGCTGTCAACAAGTTCTGGTTTAGTGGTAAAATAAGACCCGGAAGCAACGCCTGGTATGGATGTCCTCTAAAGTGGACAGCAATGTATAACTGTTTGGCTAAACATAATTCTGTCCATATGTTGTGGCCATGCTGAAAGTAACCTTAAAAGCAATAAAAAATAAACAAATGAATAAATACCAACCTTAGAAAGATACAGAAGACGCACCTAACTACACAGTTATTAATAGAGTAATCCTGTTAATGGCATAATTGCCATATATCGAACTATTTGGCAATTCTCTATTACTCATTTGACCAAGCAATTGTACATGGATTATAGAGTAAATCAGTGTGAATTGAATAAAAAAGTGTGAGTGTCCAGCTGGAAATGTTCCACCTCACAGGCTCGACGAGCTCGTTCCAAAGAGGGGTCACATGATATGGTTTTGTTGAAATGTTTCGAAAAATAATATTTTTTCAGCTGCTGAGTTTGAATATTACGCGGGCGGATGCGGGCGATTCGTTGGGTAAATGGTTAAAGAAAGTTTAATTTCAAATGATATTTGTTCATCTTTTTATTTTCCCAATCAAACAAAAATCATTGGGCTTCTTCCATTTTCGCAATTTGTTTTTAACATTCGGCTATTTTGGATTAGGATTTTGCCCAATTGGCTTTTCTCCATTGGTGTTTTGTCCTGGCCTAGACATTTAACTACCAAACAAATACAGCTTTTGTATACTGTTCAATATTCACTTCCACACAGACTCACACTCAAATTAACGACACCAGCTCGAAGATAAGCGGTTGTGGGCCACCACAGCGAGAGACGCTAGACGTTGTTTGAGGGTATGTGATCTTGTTTATAGATTTCGTATTATGTAAAGCTTTGAATGCGAGAAGAATTGATCTTGTTTTCGATAATGGCTAGTAACCGTGTTGGAGACCGTTTGTTGTCTTTAATAGCATTGTATTTCCTTTTAGAAGTCAATTATTTGATGTAAAATGAAAATTAACCCCAGGAATGTGGTTAGTTTTGTTCCCTGTCGGAGGTTCCTTTGATGAAAATTACACAAACCTACAGAATGGCTGTGTACATGAAAACACCAGGGGTCGCATAATGACTGAATGACTGAAAGCGAATCAGCAATGCTGAGAAACCCTGAGGTCTTTTAATTTTTTTTTACAAACTTGGACAATGTGGACAAACATTTTTTTAGACCGGTCATACTTTATTTTCCGGAAATACACACTTTCCAACGTATGTATAATTTTATCAATCATATAACAGTTTAATGAAGAATTTAATTGCGTGAGAGCCGAGACCGACGGTAACAAAAAATATCAATTTGAAAGATATTCTCACAGTATGTGTGAGTACTGTGTACTATTATTTTGGGCCAGTACCACGATTTGCTAAGATATAAATGGCATGGCTTTCGAGGTCGTTTCAGTTCATAATCGGACCACAGGTACTCTGCACAAGCTGAGAACTAGGAAAAATGATACTTTGTTAACTATTTTTTGATCGATTCTCTTCACCCTCTTCAAAAGATATATAAATACAAGGTTTCCAACTCCACCTTTTCAAAGAAACCAGCCGACTTCCTTTCTGTTTGTCTCCAGTTTGAACCACTTGTATTCCCGTATACCATGCGTCAAGTGAATGAGAAGAAATGATCTTTACATTGATGAATACGGTGGCTGATTTAGGTTACCCTCAATACCTTTTTTATCTCGAGATCTCGAGATAATATCTCAAGATCTCGAGAAACTATCTCGAGATCTCGAGATAATTATTTCAAGATCTCGAGATAATATCTCGAGATCTCGAGATAATATCTCAAGATCTCGAGAAGCTATCTCAGGATCTCAAGATAATATCTCAAGATCTCGAGATAATATCTCAAGATCTCGAGAAACTATCTCGAGATCTCGAGATAATTATTTCAAGATCTCGAGATAATATCTCGAGATATCGAGATAATATCTCCAGATCTCGAGAAGCTATCTCAAGATCTCGAGATAATATCTCAAGATCTCGAGAAACTATCTCGAGATCTCGAGATAATTATTTCAAGATCTCGAGATAATATCTCGAGATAGTATCTCCAGATCTCGAGAAGCTATCTCAAGATCTCGAGATAATATCTCAAGATCTCGAGATAATATCTCAAGATCTCGAGATAATATCTCAAGATCTCGAGATAATATCTCAAGATCTCGAAATAATATCTCGAGATCTCGAGAAACTATGTCGAGATCTCGAGATAATATCTCGAGATCTCGGGATAATATCTCGAGATCTCGAGATAAGCATATATAATCGGTGTCACCCTTTGATCATTTGCATGAATTCACTCCTGTCACACAAACTGTTTATTTACTTGTCGCATCTTTTTCGACTGCAACATATTCATGCCTCCCATGACAGTTACACGAATCCACCCACTCCTGTCACTCAAAAAAGTGAATAACTTATCAACCAACCACTTTGTTGCGTATTAGTTATTAGAGCCCACCAAATCTCAGTCCAGCACTAATATAAACCGAGTCCCGTCTTCCGAGCTTGCACTTGATGGAGTCTTGTTCCCACTCCAATCCCAAAGTGTCAACCCAGCACCCGGTACCTCCCAGTATCTACTGTAGCGCCTTTTACCCTAAAATACAACGTTTTCTCACTACTTTACAATATGAAAAGTTTGTGTCTGTCTAACACTCCAAATCCAAAGTGTTGATCCAGTACCCGGTACTTCCTAGTGCATACTGTGTAGTGTTTTTTACCCTAAAACTCAACGTTTTCTCACTTCTTTTCCTCTCAGCTCCACGCTGATTGTAGAGATTTTTACCCTAAAACACAAAGTTTATTCACCACTTTACAAGACACACACCCATAAATACCAAATATTTCCTTCCAGCTCCACATTGAATGGAGTGATTTTTACCACAACTCACAAAGTGTACTCACTACTTAGCAAGATACAGACCCGTAAATACCAAATAGCTCCGCCACCTCCACGCTGAAAGGTTTCATCCCCACAGTGAAACCAATCACCCACTCCATTGGTGGATTTTTCACCTACTTTCCACTTTGGTAGCTAAGACACATCGTCTCTTGACACGCTGTTATTCCACGGACCCGTCATACAGCATAACTTTAACCCCATCCCGCGTCCATTTTGACCGAGCAAATCGACGATGCTACTGGATGTATAATAACCTTACATTAGCGATCGCTATAAACCTACCGTCGAATTCCCTTTCCTCTTGTTGGTTTGAAAAGTCTGGATCATGCGTAACTAGTTACCCCCTGCGGATAATGCTTCCGGACGAGTGATTAAGGCCCTCACGTATTACCAACGTCAGTGCTAGAAAAGGGTATGCCCAGTACAAGGCTGCAGAAGCCAGACAAAACCGACAATTTATGGTCAATACCCAGCAATTTCAACTGACCCCCAGGACCAAATTGAAAAATTGAAACCCATAACCGTGAGCCCAAGAGGCGAATGGAATCACCCCCCCCCCCCCCTCCTCCCCGGTGAATCACAAACGTGGTAGGATGGGCATGCCTTCATTGTTTCCACACAAAACCCAATTACATGTAGTAATGAAAAGATTGACCTGTCACCCGACAAGTCTCAACGGTCCATACACCTTTCACACTTATCCAGGGAGATACCCGAAAGTGACAACTCCAACAGTCAAGTATCCAGTCCCGCGCATATAAAGAAGGACAACCGAAACCCGATTCCCAGTTTTTCCGAACGAGATGAAGCCCCCCTAAACGTTGTTTACTGCCACCCCAACCACCTACAACATGACACCACAGTTAACAATACGATCCTCCGTGATCCCATACTCTCACCCGGTCACATGAGAGCCCCCCTCCCCACCCAGAACTTGTGACCCCTATCTTCAATATCAACTCATGAACCGACAGTTATACAGGGCATCCCTTATCATAAGATTGATTGGTCCTGGGGGCGCCGTGGCTCAGTAGGTATACGTGCAAGCTACAAGCCGAGAGGTCCTTGGTTCGGCAACCGCGTTGTGTCCTTGGGAAAGACACTTCACCCCCATTGCCTACGTGGGGGCACGGTGGCGCTGTGTACTAAGGCGTACTGCATGTCGATGGTGCACCTGTCTTCAACCAATGCCGACCCTGCTTGTGTGGAGTTAGTATGTTGGGGAGCTGACAGTCGCTCGCCGTTGCTCGGTGCTTCTTTTCGGGTACTCCGGCTTCCTCCACCCGTAAAACTGTTATGGTCGTGATTAGTCATTGCGCAGAAATATGTGACCTTAAACAACAACAAATAAATAAATAAATAAATTGATTGGTCCCCTATGTTCTTACCGGCTGAAACCCATTCCAGCCTGTGAAACCTTAATTTCGCCATCCATGAAAGCATAGTTCCACCAGGACCACGTGCCACAGACCACTCCCCCTTAACTCACAAGGTGACACACACACACACACCCAGTTTATGAGAGCAACATTTTGCCCACCCAAACCCCAACAGCGCGTCACACCATTGATTTGTCCTCCGACAATATCCAACTATGAATACGCTTTTCTTACTCCCTCGGTGGGACTCCCAACTATACCCCCCCCCCCAAAAAAAAAAAAAAACGACACCACTGCGAACCACCTTCCAATGATAGTTGAAACTCAAACCCGTGAACATACCTATCGCTTCTGCAGCTCCCCAAAAATGTTTGACCCAATTGGCGATCCTCCCCAAAAAGCGAAAATGCCCCTCCCGCCAAAACAGTGAACCCTGCAATGTTGTGTTGAAAAGATGTCCCCGCGACATTTGAAACAACAAGTAGCACCCCACTTTCTATTTTGCTACTCCCGGTCCCATAAAGGAATTTCCTCCCAAAGATACCCATAGTAGCATCCCCACCGTAGATCTGGTCATTTGGTGCCTCCCTCCACCCTATATCAAACAAACCCCTCTTGGGGCGCAACAACAGTTTCCCTTCCTCCTGGTACCCCAAGAAGAAAGAGGGACCATCCTCCAGAGGATTGAATCCTGCCAATGATATAAGGGAAAGATGATCTCATGACACGAGAACATCGCCTATCCCTACCAGGTTACAACGCATCCACCCCATCCTTTTCGCTACCTGCTTTCCCATAAAGGGCCCCTTTCTCGGCTGAGCTGAGTAGCTCCCTAGATCCCCGATTTATCGGCAATCTGATGCCTCTTGGTCCCTATATCCCCCCCCCCCCGGGGGGGGGGGGAGTTCTGCCTAGCTTGGGTGCATTACCACCTCCTTTTCTTATCGGAGTCTAAACACTGAAAGTTCTGGAAAACTCTCTCATCCAAATGCTGCATGCGGTAGGGTGACATCTGTTGGATGCAGCCATGTCTGCCCGGAAATGCTTGCAATTTTTATAATAAGATTCTTCCCAATCTTCACTGTCATATTTGACTTAACGATTGGGTTTTAACAGCATTCTTCCTGCCAACTCATATAGCGACTGTATCAGTCCTACTGGTGTAGAAAACGCATAAATGCGTTCAGAACTAATGCCAACTATTGTTGGGAAGGTGAGTTGACCATGTCAGAAGCCTTAAACCGAATGCACTTCGTATATTTTCCAAGAGTTTGAACAAACAACTCATCAAGAACTAAAAGTGGGAAGTACATATATTACATTTAAAGGGCCACGCAAGTTCCTGTTTCAAATTTTTTTTTTTTTTTTTTTTTAACTATTTTAGCTTATTTATGTGGTAAACATTGCGTTGTCGAGGACCGTTTTTCAACATTTCTGGGCATTTCGTATGTGGCCCCGAGAATTTGCATAGCTATTTTGACACGGGGAATGTCAGGCAGTTGGTTTTATAAAAAAATCATTTTTGAAACACGGACATGCGTGGCCCTTTAAATGTTATGTATATACTTCTCACCTTCCGTTCTTGATTATTAGTTTGTTCAGACTCTTAAAAAAATTCGAAGCGCACTCGGTTTAAGGCTTCTAACATGGTCAACTCACCTCCCCAACAATAGTTGGCATTAGTTTTGAGCGCATTTATGTGTTTTCTCCACCAATAGAACTGATATAGTCGTTATATGAGCTGGCAGGGAGAATTCTGTCAAACCCCAATCATTAATTAAAATATGACAGTGAAGATTGGGAAGAATCTTATGAAAATTGCAAACATTTCTGGGCACACAGGCCTGCATCTAACAGATACCTACCTACCACATGCAGCATTTGGGTGTGAGTTTTCCAGAATTTTCAGTGTTTAGACTCAGATTAGAAAAGGAGGTGGTGATGCACCCCAAACTAGGCAGAAATCTTCGGGGAGGAGGGCATATAGGGACCAGGAGGCACCAGATTGCCGGTAAATCGGGGATCAAGGGAGTTACTCGGATCTGTTGGGAAAGGGACCCTTTGTGGGAAACGGAGTAGCGAAAAGGAGGGAGTGGATGTGTTATAACCAGGCAGGGACAGGCGATGCTCTCGTGTCATGAGAGCATCTTTCCCTTATATCATTGGCAGGCTTCAATCCTCTTGAGAAGCCCCCCCCCCCCCTTACCTTTTAGGGTACTAGGAGGAAGGGAAACTGTTGTTGCGCCCCGGGAGGAGTTTGTGTGATATATAGGGTGGGGGAGGCACCAAATGGCCATTAATCTACGGTGGGGATGCTACTGTGCGTATATTTGGGAGGGAATCCCTTTATGGGACCGGGAGCAGCAAAATAGAAAGTGGGGTGCTACTTGTTGTTTCAAATGTCGCGGGGACATCTTTTCAACACAATATTGCGGGTTCACTGTTTGACGGGAGGGACACTTTCGCTTATTTGGGAGGACCGCCAATTGGGTCAAACATTTTTTAGGAGCTGCAGCAGCGATATGTCAAACCGGGCGGTATGTTCACGGGTTTGAATTTCGACTATCATTGCAGGGTAGTTCGCAGTGGTGTCGTTTTGAGGGGTATTGTTGGGAGTCCCACTGGAGAAGTATGAAAAGTGAATTCATAGTTGGGTATTGTTGGAGGACAAATCAATGGTGTGATGCGCTATCGGGGTTTGGGTGGGCAAGATGTTGCTCTGATAAATTGGGTGTGTGTCTGTGTCATCTTGTGAGTTAAGAGGGAGTGGCGCGTGGTCCTGGTGGAACTATGCTCTCATGGATGGCGAAATTAAGGTTTCCCAGGTTGGAATGGGTTTCAGCCGGTGAGAATATAGGGGACCAATCAATCTTATGGGACGGGATGTCCTGTATTACTGTCGATTCATGAGTTGACGTTGGGCTGGGGTCACAAGTACTGGGAATCTCCTGTGAGCGGTTGAGAGTATATGATCACGGAGGATCGTATGGTTAATTGGTGTGCCATGTTGCAGCTGGTTAAGGGTGGCAGTAAACGACGTTGAGGGTGCTTCATCTTGTTCGGAGATACTGCGAATCGGGTTCAAGTTGTCCTTCTATATATGCGCGGGACTGTATACATCACCATTGGAGTTGTCACTTTCGGGTATGTCTCTGGAGGAGTGGGAAAGGTGTATGGACCGTTGAGACTTGTCAGGGCGACAGGCAAATCTTTTCATTACTACATGCAATTGGGTTTTGTGTGGAAACAATGTTAGTCATGCCCATCCTGCCACGTTTGGGATTCACAGGAGGAGGGATTCTATTCGTCTCTTGGGCTCAGGATTATGGGTTTCAGTTTGGGTGTTTAATTGTGAGAACGGCTCCTGTGTGTCAGAAGATTGCTGGGTATTGACCATAACTTCACGGTTTTGTCTAGCATCTGTAGCCTTGTACTGGGCAAGCCCTTTTCTAACACTGACGTTGGTAATACGTGAGGTCCTTAATCACTCGTCCGGAAGCAGTATCCGCTGGAGATAACTAGTTACCCCTAATCCAGACTTTTCAAACCAACGAGAGGAAAGGGAATCCTAAGGTAGGTTTATAGCTGTCGCTGGTGTAGGGTTATCATACATCGGGTAGCACCGTCGATTTGCTCGGTCAAAATGGACGCGGAAATGGAGTTAAACTTATGTTGTATGTCTCAGTCAGCAAAGTGGAAAGTAGGTGAAAAATCCACCAAGGGAGTGGGGATGAAATCTTTCAGTGTGGAGCTGGGGGAGCTATTTGTATTTACGGGTCTGTGTCTTGTACAGTAGTGAGTAAACTCTGTGAGTTGTGGTACAAATCACTCCATTCAATGTGGAGCTGGAAGGAAATATTTAGTATTTATGGGTGTGTGTCTTGTAAAGTAGTGAGTAAACTTTGTGTTTTAGGGTAAACATCACTACAATCAGCATGGGCTGGGAGGAAAAAAAGTGAGAAATCGTTGAGTTTTAGGGTGAAAAAACATTACACTAGGAGGTACCGGGTGCTAGGTTGACACTTTGGGTTTGGAGTGGGAACAAGACACCAGCAAGTGCAAGTTCGGATGACGGGACTCGGTTTATATTAGTGCTGGACTGAGAGTTGGTGGGCACTCATAACTTCGCAACAAGGTGATTGGTTGATAAACTTCTGAGTGACAGAAGTGGATTCGTGTAATTGTCATGGGGGGGGGGGGGGGGTGTATGTTGCAGTCGGAAAGGATGCGACAAGTGAATAAACAGTTTGAATGAATTCATGCTAATGATCAAAGGGTGACACCGATTATATATGCTTATCTCGAGATCTTGAGATATTATCTCGAGATCTTGAGATAGTTTCTCGAGATCTTGAGATATTATTTCGAGATCTCGAGATATTATCTCGAGATCTCGACATAGTTTCTCGAGATCTCGAGATATTATCTCGAGATCTTGAGATAGTTTTTCGAGATCTTGAGATATTATCTCGAGATCTCGAGATATTATCTCGAGATCTTGAGATATTATCTCGAGATCTTGAGATAGTTTCTCGAGATCTTGAGATATTATCTCTAGATCTCGAGATATTATCTCGAGATCTTGAGATATTATCTCGAGATCTTGAGATAATTATCTCGAGATCTTGAGATAGTTTCTCGAGATCTTGAGATATTATCTCGAGATCTCGAGATAAAAAAAAGTATTGAGGGTGGCCTAAATCAGCCACCGTAGATGAATGACTTGACCGTTGGACGTTTTTGGGTTATTCATAATTACTTAGAATTTCGGGGAAAATACCACAAACTAATACACCGGACAAAGTTGTGAACAAATAATAACTGGGTCACCGCCTAAATTTCTCACTTTTACAATCTGTCCAAGAGATTTCAAGTTCTAGCTATAGCAGATTCCTAAATAGTCTGTTTCGAGGTATTGGGTTATTTTTTAACTCGAATCGAATGTACTTAATACCCGATGACTACAGGCCTCATATTTGTGTTTTTCCGTCGTAAGTTTGTGAAGTTTCACACAAACACAGCCATCTCTGTGTACATTTTTCCGTCCATCGATTAGTGATTGACCGATAAGGATTTGCGACCGTCATCTGCTTGTCGATTAGATGAGCGCACAATCGGCCGTTTGTGAGTGCCGGTGTCAGATAGTCACCACCAAAAGGACTAGTATGCTCAAGAATGCATAGAATAGGGTTAATTTTACACTACAGTCAGGTTGGTTGGTTCTTTGACCTCAAGAGCAAGTCACAGTGTGTATTAAAATAAAAATGATCAATGATCAAAGACGCCATGCTGTTATCCCTTTACCTAATATGAATCCAGACGACACCTGCAAACAAAATTCTTGAATAACTAAATATTTTCATTTTTTATCTCAAAAATATAGCTTATGACCCTCATTGGAACGAGCTCATCGAGCTCGTTCCAATGAGGGGTCATAAGCTATGTTTTTGAGACAAAAAATAAAAAAATAATTAAAATTGAATGGTGATTTTTGTAAATAGCCCTGGTCGTTTTGGGTAAAGGGTTAACTTGTTTCTATTAATGTCGTATTTCATAGAGTCATCACATGACACGCGGCACTTGTGTCTTGAGCAGCTGACAAGGGGAAGATCAGACCAATCAATGAGATAAGGCCAATCATGATTCCTGCCAATCATTGTGGCAACTTATTAAGCTTGATACTGTTTGTATGAAATCGTGAATCAAACATAAAAACAAACAATTTTGATGAAATGGTGTTCCGAGTTACCATCGGCACGAACCGATGTTCAAACACTTCAACCGATGGTCAACCGATGGCTTAAAATCGGCCGATGTCAGGTGCGATTGCCAAACATCGGTTAATCACTAACATCGATTGGATACTTCTCTTACCAACAAAAGAGCAATTTTCACGTCATGATTAGCATTTGTGCACAAATATGTGACCTTAACACCAATAAATAATAAATGAAGATAACAACTGCAGCTGTACTATTCAAAAAATGTAGGGGATATTTGATAAAGTGAGATATATGAAGAAATATATTTATATTTTTATCAAAAAAGACAGTTGAGGCATTGCACTGTGACATCTGGTGAATGATTTCAGCGATAGTTATTTATTTATTTATTTATTTATTTATTTATTTTCTTATTTATTTATTTATTATTTTTTTATTATTATTTATTGTTGTTTAAGGTCACATATTTCTGCACAATGGCTAATTATGACCACGACAGTTTTACGGGTGGAGGAAGCCGGTGTACCCGGAGAGAACCACCGAACAACGGCTAGCAACTGTCAGCTCCCCAACATAGTAACTCCACACAAGTAGGGTTAGCATTGGTTGACGACAGGTGCAACATCGACGTGCAGTACGCCTTAATACACAACGTCACCGTGCCCCCACGTGGGCAATGGGGGTAACGTATCTTGCCCAAGGCAACAACACGGTTGCCGCAGGTTGGATTCGAATCGAAGACCTCTCGGTTTGCAGCCTGCAACTCCACCTACTGAGCCACCGCGCCCCCAGCGATAGTTGGGTGTCTGACAAGCACACATTCCACGCACTGAGCTGCAGAAAACATGGACGGTCAGTCAGAGAATTTACCACATTCGGTCCAAGACCTTAATACCTTGTAAATCCTCCTCGGTTCGCGAGTCAAGCGCGGATCCGACGTGGCATACTCTTCACCAAACGTCCAATATCAGCTTGACTGATGTTATTCCAGTCTTCCCGCAGTGCAGCTGCGATTTCCTGGACATTGGTAGGGGGTTGTTGGCGTTGTCGTAGGCGCCTGCCAAGCATATCCTAGACGTGCTCGATTGGAGAAAGGTCTGGACTTAGTGCTGGCCAAGGCAGTGTAGTGATGTTCTGCTCCTGGAGGAACTCTGTAGCGACACGGGCCCTGTGTGCTCGTGCATTGTCATCTTGGAAAATGAATCGACGGCCCTGACGTCGCGCAAATGGCCCCACATGAGCTGCTAACATGTTGTTACGGTATTACTGCCCTGTGACACGCCCTTGGATGACATGTAACGCTGTTTTGCTTGTCATGGTTATGCCTTCCCACACCATAACCGACCCACCACCAAAACGATCGTGCTGCCTAACGGTTACGTCATGGTATCGTTCGTTCCGCCGCCGCCACACTCTGTTTCGCCTGTCGTGGAAGTCGAGAGGGAACCTCGATTAATCGGAAAACATGACGTTGCTCCACCGACGATTGTCCCAGCGCTGTCGTGCTCAACACCAATTACGTCTTGCTGCGATGTGACTTTCAGTCAAACGTGGAATTATTCGAGGTCGTCGAGCGTACACATTCCAGCTGTGTAGGCGATTTCGGATAGTCGGACCACTGACTCGCACATCTGTCGCTCGGTGCTGCTGCTGTCCAATTTCTGAGGCACTTTGATGGCGGTTACATAATGCTGTGGTTCGGATGAATCGGTCCTGGTCAGTAGTTGTCGCCCTTGGACGACCTGACAGACGTCTGTCATCAACATTGCCTGTCTGACGGTAGCGTGACCACAACCTGCTAATCACCGATTGAGTGACGTTGAGAATTTGAGCCACAGCAGTCTGTCTGTTGCCATCTTCCAACATGCCAACGTGACGTAAACTTTCGTCACGTGTCAGTCTTCGCGTACCTCAAAAGTTACGTTTCGACCAGAAACTATTGATGAACGAGTTTATACCAAGAAACGAACGATGAGACCTCCGAAAAAGCCCGTCCAGAACAAATGAAAATTTCAAAACGTACCCCACAGACATTAACGCGGCGCTCGTGCAAAAAAACCTGTTCAAAGTTTTCGTGGGCCGGTGACATTCATGATCCACACTAAACTTGGTAACATATTGATGTGTCCAATCCCGCGTATCCAATACCATTTTCCGAAAATATCAACATCAGTTTGGCTATCCCCTACCTTTTTTAATATTATATATATGCCGTTGATTTCACATAATAACTTATGTTATGTTATGTTATACTGTTTGTGATTTTTTTTCAGAGAATGTCTGAGCGTGACATGCCAAGAACATCTGGTCCACCCTGTAAGAAGTCAAAACTGTATAACTATTACTTTATCGCACAATATGCAACGCACAGGCGCGCTTAGCGTCCATTGTGTAACGACGACCTCTGATGTGTTGCTATCACTTGAATGGATTGTTAAGTTGTAATACAGCAAAATGCATTTTTCTCAGTGAATAGCGTACATTAAACTTTTTTACCTTTAGCGGATTAACCCTTATCCTGCTGAGTATTTTCAAGACATTTTTCATCCAATTTTGTCATGGCTGCTATGAAACAGCCCTGACCAGATTTGATGAACAATTCTTCTAAATTTAACTCAGTGCGCCAATAGTGAAAAATCCATTCAGTTTACAAAGGCGAAAATTGATTAAATGTGCGCAAATTCTACTTATCTCAGCGACAAGAACATCCTTTTCTCTGCAGGAATATCCTCTAGGTGCATACAAGGAGTTATAACTCCCCCACCCCTACCATTTAGCAAGGTCATGGATGGGCCGCTGCTCACAGTCTAGAAACGGTTGATCAGTGCAATTTTAACGTTAGTGTGTTGTTCTGCACTTTTTTTAGTTCACCTGGCCCAAAATTGCCATCACTTGGCGTCCGTCATCGCCCGTCGTCCATCGTCCGTCGCCCATCGTCCGTAAACTTTTTACATTCTAATCTTCTTCTCTGAGAAGCCGCTGAGCCGATCTGAACCAAACTTGGGAGGAATAGTCTGTGGAAGGTCGTCTACAAACGATCCTCATTTTGTTCCCGTCGGTTGAAAAAAATGGCCACCAGAGGCATTCTTTGACTCTTGTTGGTGGATTTTCAAAAATCTTCTCTGAAACCAGAAAGCCAAATGTTTTGAAACTTCACATGAGTGATGCTTGGTACACCCTCTACCAACGATTCTCATTTAACTGGTAGAGTGCTGGAAGCCCATATTTGGGCTTTACTCTGAAGTGCATGTGCTACAACTTAAAGGCTTCATATTATGTGGATATGCTTCATATTATTTTTGAATTAAAATTGTTTAGTCTGTGAGTATTTGCCTTGTTACAATTTATGGGAGAGTGCCTAATGGCACTCTCCCATAAATTGTAACAAGGCAAAGAGACATGGACAAATTTGGATAACCAAAAATAATTTAGCACTCTACCAGTTAATGTTGATTGCGTTGCAAACATGGCCGCAATTGCGGCTCATAGTTACTATAGAAACCCTATGGGAAATCACATTTTCATCTTCTTCTCTGGAACTACTGAGCCGATGTGAACCAAACTTGGCGGGGGTCGTCTACGAGAGGTTCTCCACAACTGCTCATCATTGTGTTCCTTTTGGATGAAAAGCGTGGCCGCCAGAGGCATTCTTTGATTCTGACTGGTCGTTTTTGAAAAAATTATTTTCTCTGAGGAAACTATAAGACCAAATGTTTTGAAACTACACATGCTTGATGACCGGGGCACCTTCTACCAATGATCCTCATGTGACGTTGATCGTGTTGCAATACATGCCCACAATTGCTGCTCATAGTTACTATGGAAACCCTATGAGAAATCACATTTTTATATGTAGTTCTGCCAGGTGAGCGATTACAGGCTGTTGGGAGCCTCTGGTTTTTATATCCAACCATATCCTTGATGTGTTTGGAATTTCATCATGGAATATATCTCATGCTGAGAATAAATGGAAGCCATCTGTAGAATCCCTTGAATACTAGGAATTAAAGAGTGATAACTGCTGTTGTTAAGACTTCATTCACTGCAGTTCTCTGTTTTCATAGTTCGCACATGTGCTTAATTTTCTCTTGATGGTTACTCAAATGTTTCAATTCTGTTGGTCAATTCTTAACATTATCAGTCCCGACCGACGTAAGCTGTGTTATTTCAAGACATTGCTTCCGATTCCTTACTGGAACGGACTCTGCGATCTCGTTCCAACAAGAAACCATAATCTGTGTTTGGATGAGAGAAACATAAAATCTTGATATTATCTGTTAACTGGTAGAGTGCTAAATTCCTTCGTCGTCCGTAAACTTTTGACATTTTCATCTTTTTCTCTGGAACTTCTGACCCAAACTTGACAGGAATGGTCTCTGGGGGGGGGGGGGGGGGGGGGGCTACTAACGGTCCCCATTTTGTTCCCGTCAGATGAAAAACATGGCCGCCAGAGGCATTCTTTGATTCGGATTAGTCAGTTTTTAAAAATCTTTGAAATGTTTTGAAACTTTACATGATTGATGACTGTGACACCCTCTACCAATGATCCTCATTTAATGTTGACCGGGATGCAAACATGGCCGCAATTACGGCTCATAATTATCAAGGAAACCCTATGGGAAATCACATTTTCATATTCTTCTCTGGAACTACGGAGCCGATGTGAACCAAACATGGCAGGAATGATCTATGGGAGGTTCTCTACACACTTTCCCGTTTTATTCATGCGGACATGCAAAACAATGGCCACCAGAGGCATTTTTTGACTCTCGTTGGTCGATTTTCAATAAGCTTCGCCTTTGAAACTACAAGGCCAAATGTTTTGAAGCTTCACGTGATTGATGACTGGGACACCCTCTACCAACGATCCTCATTTAATGTTGATCGGGTTGCAAACATGGCCTCAATTGCGGCTCATAATTACTATGGAAACCCTGTGGGAAATCACATTTTCATCTTCTCATCTGAAACCACTTTGCCAATGTGAACCAATCTTGTATGGAAAGTCCTCTGAAAACATTCAGCATTCTGTTTCGCTCAGGTAGCCAGCTACAGTCTTTGATTTTGATTAGAATAATTGAGGGATATGTACTTCTTCCACGTGAGCAATTACAGGCTCTTTAGAGCCTCTTGTTGGGGTTTTAACAACACTTTCGACAGCCAGGTTCACCTCATGTCGGGTGGGCGAAGCCGGAGTACCAGGAGAAAACCACTAAGCAACGGCCAGTGACTGTCATCCTCCCCAACGTACTAACACCGCTCAAGTAGGGTTAACTTTGGTCGAATACAAGTGAACCACCCACGTGCAGAGGTTTGTATGCTCTGAAAACTTGGCTTGGTAAAGTTTCACCGCAAATGTGAAATATTTGTTGATTATCTTTGGGTAATCAAGTCATCAGCAGTTATCCATAAGTTGGCGCAAATAGACAAGGAGTTTTTGTCTTTCATTAGTGTACAAAGAAAGATAACAAAAGCTTGTGGGGCGTGCTAAGCCTCAGTGGTTACGGCATTGCAGTTCAAACTGAAAGGCCAACGGCTCGATCCCCATCGAGGATAACTGCGTTATGTCCTTGGGCAAGGCACTTAATCCCGATTGCCCATGAGATGGCATGGTGGCGCTGTGTACTAAGGCGTACTGCACGTCGATGCTGCACTTGTCTTCAACCAATGCTAACCCTGCTTGTTCGATGTTAGTACGTTGGGGAGTCTGAAAGTTGCTCGCCGCTGCTCAGTGGTTCTCTCTGGGTACTCCGGCTTACCACACTCGTCAAACTGTTCTGCACGAGGTGAACCTGGCTGCTGAACCCAAAAGTGTCGTTAAACCGTAATAAGAAAACAAAACAAAGTTGTGTAAGGAAAAAATGCAAAATGGAGGTTTCAGAAACTCTTAAGCACGCAACTTACGCACTAAAAGATAAAAAAAAGATAAAAAGATAAATTTAATTGCAATAAAACATCCATGTGGACAGATTGCATAACAACGATGAATATATACATATAGAAAAGAAAAAAAGCACTATGAATCCCTTTTGATTTCGCTGGTGATGTCAGGTGGTAGTTTAGCCCCTTACCCAATGCAGAGAATATCAAAATTTGTTATTTTAATTACTATTTTTTTTAATTTTTCAAAAAAATTTCAACAAAACCATATCATGTGATCACCCTCATTGGGACGAACTCAATGAGCTCGTTCCAATGAGGGGCCACATGATATGATTTTGTTGAAATATTTTTTAAAAATTATTTATTTCAACTGCTTGATTTTCAAATTATGCGGGCGATTCTTTAGGTAAAGGGTGAACCCTTTACCCAAATTTTTAAAAAAGATGTCAACAAAACCGCATCATGTGACTTCTCATTGGACCGAGTTCGACGAGCTCGTTCCATTGAGTAGGCGCATGATATATTTTTGTTGAATTTTTTTGGGAAAATAACTGTTTTAACTGCTTAATTGCTTAACTGCTTAATTTGTAAATTACATGGGCGGATACGGTAGATTCGTTGGGTAAAGGGTTAAGTGGAATGATGCGCAAAGAAGCGAGAGATCTGCCCGAAGCAGTGGTCATGACTGAGTTTGTGATGGTGATTGAAAGGTATACAATTCTGAAGCTCGAAAGTATGCGAGTTTCGTGTAAGCAATCCTAAACACCGCACATGTCGCATGCCGTTCGTAACGGCGTGGAATGGGCAGTATATGGTCAACCATCGCAGTAAATGCCATTGCACACTGGGCGCGATGCGAACCTTTCGAGTAGCGCGATAAAGTAATAATTGGAGATTTTCTTCAATGTTTGTGATTTTGAATTAGTGTGATGTCTCTAACTTTACTGTCGAACAAAGACAGACATTAATTGAACTGAGTGCAGTGTCCGAATTGTAATATACGATCACCAAATAAAATTTTGACGCAACGAATTTTTGCGTCAAAATTATGATCATGACTTTATACTTCAGTTTACACAATGGTCTCAATGTATTCTATTCTTGTTTTTGTTCTTCAGCAATGCTCACTTTGGGGGTATCACACTGCGTCCAAACAGCAGATTGAGAAGAAAAATGTTAGTTTTCACTTTATCGCGTCTCCCGCGGCGTTCGTGCCACGTTCCGTGTGTCCTACTTCGCTGTGATGACCCCTAGAAGTTGAACAGTACTATTTATTTATTTATTGGAATTTAACGACACATTCAACAGCCAGGGTCCCCTCGTGTCGGACAGTTTTACGGGTGGAGGAAGCCGGAGTACCCGGAGAGAACCACCGATAAACGGCGAGCAATTGTGAGACACCAAACGTACTAACTACACACAAGCACGGTTAGCATTGGTTTAAGACAGGTGTACCACTGACGTGCAGTGCGCCTTAGTACACAGCGCCACCGTGCCCCCACGTGGGCTATCGGGATTAAGTGCCTTGCCCAAGGACACAAAGCAGTTGTTACCCCTGGCGGGGATCGAACCGTGGACCTCTCGGTTTGATGTTCAATGCCGTGACCACTGAACCAGTACTTGCGTAGAGCAGTAAGTAAACAAGTTACTTAGCGCGCGTGCGCGCGTTATATCTGGAACGATTCTTGACACAGTTCGCGGTGTATCACATCTATGATATGAGGAAGATTCAATTGAGTTGATGAAAAATGGACCTCTGCAAAAATCTGAAACGAATATTTGTAATTCTCCTCTATTTGGTTTTGCTTTATTTTCATTTCTGTGCATTGTTTTTAAACTATACAAGCAACGCAATCTGTAACACATATATATACTTTCATGCCCTCTACTAAAGTGTTTTAGCCACAGTGAAACGAAAACAATCCGACTGGAAAGTCCCATCCACTTTTTTTTTTGCAGGTGACATTGAATACCCGGTCGAACTAAAATAGACTGCAGGTAGAAAACAATGAGACCGATCTTACAAAAATAATGCCGTAGGTAGAAAAATGAGACCGCAAGTGGCCGCAGGAGAAGTACAGGGGTTAGAATCCACGAACGAACACTATCTGGTTATATGGGGTATGCCGAATATATATCCGAAGTTTGGAACCGATATTTTTTAATTTTAAAATTGTACTTTTAATGTAAAGCGCGATATCCGACTTGCCATCTCACTTTCCGCAACTCAGTACAGAGAGACCGCAAGTAAACTTCTGGTCCCCAAAACACCACATGAACACTATCTGGTGATCTGGGGTATATTCATTGCATATCCGAACTTTAATATTGATATTTTGATTTTAACCCCTAAAATTACACTTTTAATGTAAAGGGCGACTTCCGATTAACGGTCTCAATTTTCGCAAGCAGATAACGAGACCCGCAAGTAAATTATTAGTCTTGAAAATATCAAATAAACGCGAAAGTATACGCTCTATTATATATAAAATTTATACCAAATATGGTGGTAATATCTTGATTTTTACCTTTTATTATTTTAGGTTTAAAGTCTGATAGAAAAATCACATTTTCGGTCTCTTTTCTACCAGGCATAAATACACTGGTTAAGTGGAAACCCTTCTCTGAAATGAGCCACTTTAGAAATTGACGAAAAATCTATAGGTTTTAATGTATCAACATTCCTCATCTTTTTACCTGGGCTAAAGATCGGCAACTAAAATACTTGGCAGATTTAGGGTTTTTTCTTTCTACAGTGATTTTTGCTACTGCTTTTTTACTTTATTTATTTATTTATTTATTTATTTATTTATTTATTTGTTGTTTTTTTGGTGGGCGGGGGTGGGGGTGAATAGCGCGTTTCGCTACTTTTTTTTTCTTTTCTCGGCATCTTCGAGGTGGGCTTTTTTTACATTGCATTACGCTACCGTTTTGTCTCAGCCTCTTTGGGCTTTTACAGCGCATTTCTTTTTTCTCATTACGTCATTCGGGTTGTCTGGTTTTATTGCTCCAAAATCATGTGGAATAGTTTTAGAAGTAATATATCTTTATTTGCGTGATATGTGCTAACATAATTTAGTACAGTACATAAAAGTATTGTTAGAAAGGCACCCGGTCCATTTGGGCCTATATGTCACCTCTTTAATTTTTTTAGCATGCCCAGAGAAACTCATTCATTCTCTTTCTCGCTGACTCATTCTTTCTCTCACCCTCACTGCAGTATTCAAGTAATTAACCCCCTCCCCACTACCCCTACCCCTTTCCACCACTCAACGAACCAATCTTCCTTTCACCCGGCCATACTGACACTCACACTCAATCATTCACACAATTTCACACTTGCATTAACACAATGAACTGAATTCCCAGGTCGATTCAATTGACTTGGAAAGCAAGGAAAAAATGGAACCGTTTATATACACTGATATGCGGAATTCGTTATTTAACCCTTTACCTAACATAGCAGCAAAAGCGGCCAAAAAATTAACGAGAATAAGCCTACCACATCCTAAAATATCTCGGAAGTTTCTCAATAAAACCTAATGATATCCATATTTGTATGATTTTCATGAAAACTTGTAAAAAAAATTTTCGAAATATGTGGAAATTAACATATATTTTTAGCTCACCTGGCCTAAAAGGCAATGTGAGCTTTTCTCATCACTTGGCGTCCGTCGTCGTCCGTCGTCCGACATCCGTAAACTTTTCACATTTTCATCTTCTTCTCTGTAACCGCTGAGCCGGTGTGAACCAAACTTGGCAGGAATGTTCTATGGGAGGTCCTCTACAAACGATCCTCATTTTGTTCCCGTCGGATGAAAAACGTGGCTTCCAGAGGCATTCTTTGATTCTGGTTGGTGGATTTTCAAAAATCTTCTCCTCTGAAACTGCCAGGCCAAATGTTTTGAAACTTCAAATAAATGATGACTGGCACCCCCTCTACTAATGGTCCTCATTTAATGTTGAACGGGTCACAAACATGGCCGAAATTGCGGCTTATAGTTACTATAGAGATCATATGAGAAATCGCATTTTCATCATCTTCTCTGGAACTACTGAGCCGACATGAACCAAACCTGGCAGAGATAGTCTATGGGAGGTCCTCTACAAACTATCCTCATTTTGATCCCATGGGTTTGAAAACATGGCCACCAGAGGAATTCTTTGATTCTGATTGTTGGATTTTGAAAAATCTTCTCCTCTGCAACCACTGGGCCAAATGTTTCGAAACTTTGCATGTTTGGTGACTGGGAACCCCTTTACCAACGATTGTCATTTAATGTTGATCGGGTTGTAAACGTGGCCGTAATTGTGGCTTATAGTTACTATAGAAACCCTATGGGAAATCACATTTTCAACTTATTCTCTGAAACTACTGAGTCGACGTGAACCAAACCTGGAAGGGATAGTCTGTGAGAGGTCTTCTACAAATGCTCCTCAATTTTGTTCTGTCCATCGAAAATCATGGCTTCCAGAAGTATTTTGTGATTCTGATTGGTGGATTTTGAAAAATCTTCTCCTCTGAAACCACAGGGCCAAATGTTTTGAAACTCTGCATGGTTGATGACTGGGACACCCTCTACCAACGGTCCACATTTAATGTTGATCGTGTGCAAACATGGCCGTAATTGCGACTTATAGTTACTATAGAAACCCTTTGGGAAATCACATTTTCATCTTCTTCTCTGGAACTACTGAGCCAACGTGAACCAAACTTCGCAGGAATGGTCTATGAGAAGATGGAAATATGTGGCCGCCAGAGGCTATATTCTAATGCTTAACCCAATGCCTCTCCTGTCTGCACGAAGATCAGTACTGTTGGCAAAATACTTGTTTTTTGAGAATCTGGTAAGGGTTGTTTCCAATTTTCTCCACTGAGAACAGGGAAAACCCCCCAAAATATTGTGTATGCAGAACAAGTCAAAATAAGTTGTAGCATAACTGCAATAAACTAAGTAAACTGTTGCTCCTGCACTGACTAGATCAGAATCTGACATTTTCTGGAAAGCTATCAGTGAGAGCTTTCCAGAAAATGATGTCAGCTTTCAGAAGAGAAAGATACATAGTTTATATGGTTATCCTACAACTTATTTTGACTTGTACTGTAAACAAGTGCAGCTGTAATTATGTTAATACATGTATTACTCTCAAGTTACTTGAAAGAAAATACTGATTGATGCCATGTGTTTGGAAAGCATGGAAGTTTTGTTTATTTTCTTTTCCCATCATGTAGAACTAACTGACCAGTCATTTATGATATCATTTAAGATGTGACAACACTAACTGACCAGTCATTTGTGATATCATTTAAGATATGACAACATTATTGGAATAAAATGTGTTTTCTGTAACCCTTTACCTATCTAAAGCTATTTGAAAGAGAATACTGTCTGAAAAAATTGTAATTTTCAAAATATTTGACCTTCTTTTACCGAATGTTTTGTTGAAACAGAATTCATAAATGTGTGGATTTTCAAGAAATCTTCTTTGAAACAATGTGGCCAAATGTTTTGAAACCTAATGTGACTGATGACTGGAACCCCCTCTACCAATGATCCTCATCTAATCTTCATCGGGTTGCAAGTATGGCTGCAATTGTGGCTTATAGTTACTATAGAAACCCTATAGGAAATCACATTTTCATCATCTTCTCTGAAAGTACTGAGCCAATGTGAACCAGACTTGGCAGACATGGTCTATGAGAGGTTCTCTACAAGTGTTACTCATATTATTTCTGTTGGATGAAAAACGTGGCTGCCAGAAGCAATCTTTGATTCTGATTGGTCAATTTTGAAAAACTCTTCTCCTCTGAAAGTACAAAGTCTGATGTTTTGAAACTTCATATGATTGAGGACTGGGATACCTACCAATGATCATGATCCTCCTGTAATGTTGATATAATGTTGCAAATATGGCCACAATTGCAGCTCATAGCTACCATGGACATCCTGTGGGAAATCACATTTTTATATTTTTGATTGTGATTGGTGGATTTTGAAAAATCTTCTCCTCTGAAACCACAGGGCCAAATGTTTTGAAACTTTGCATGGTTGATGACTGAGACACTCGCTACCAACGATCCTCATTTAATGCTGATCGGGTTGCAAACATGGCTGCAGTTATGGCTTAAATTTACTACAGAAACCCTATGGTAATCACATTTTCATCTTCTTCTCCAGAACTTCTGAGCTGATGTGAACCAAACCTGGCAGGGATAGTCTATGGCAGGTCCTCTACAAACACTACTCATTTTGTTACCGTGCATCGAAAAAAATGGCTGCCAGAAGCATTTTTTGATTCTGATTGGTGGATTTTGAAAAATCTTCTCCTCTGAAACCACAGCGTCAAATGTTTTTTGAAACTTTGCATGGCTGATGGCTGGGACATCCTCTACCAACGATCCTCATTTAATGTTGATCGTGTTGCAAACATGGCCACAATCGCGGCTTATAGTTACTATGGAAAACCCTATGGGAAATCACATTTTCATCTTCTCTCTGGAACTACTGAGCCGACGTGAACCAAACTTGACAGGAATGGTCTATAGGAGGCCCTCTACAACCTATCCTCTTTTGTTCCCGTTGGTTGGAAAATATGGCCACCAGAGACATTCTCTGACTCTGTTTGATGGACTTTGCAAAAATATTCCCCTCTGAAACTACAAAGTCAAATGTTTTGAAACTTCACGCGATTGAGGACTGGGACACCTTCTACCAATGATCCTCATGTAATTTTGATGTCATGTTGCAAACATGGCCACAATTGCAGCTCATAGTTACCATGGAAAGCCTATGGGAAATCACTTCTGAATGGAGATATTAACCCCCAAAGTGTAACCACCACCGCCCTTGTCCAATATAAGCTTTAAATTCTTTAAAAATAATTTTCGAGAACCCCCACTGACAATAATTGGATATGGGCCGGGACAGTTCCTATCAAGATCACCTGGGTTTTGTCCCAAGTCGAGTTTCGTACCGGGACGATCCGTCCAAAAAGCTGATCTTTTTGGGTGTGTGTGGGGGAGGGGTGCCTTTTCACGTGTTTTCGAAGGAACATATTAACCCCCACAGCCTTTAACCCTGTCCAATATACTTGAACTTATTTTAAACTAATTCCTTGTGAATCACCAGTCGCAATGCTTTGAGATGTGCTATTCACCTCCTTTTAGTGAGAGAGACTCAACTTTGTTCACAAAATGTTTCTTGTTTTTGTTCTAATACGAAGAGATTGCATGCAGTATGCACAAAATAAGAGTCTTTCATGGGCATTTTCTCGCGCGCTTGTGCTTGCACAAAAACGTTTTCTTGTCGTTTATTGGTATTAGCTCAGTCTGTGTGCGTGATTTTCAACTGTGAAGGATGTTCTGTCGATCTGTTTTCTCATTAGAAGAGTGCAATATTACTGGGCTATATGTCTCCACTAGACCATGTGTGTACATTATTAGTCGATTGTCGATTAGATGTAAGTTTGCGTAGGTGTGTGTGGGTGATTGTGCGGGGTGAGGAGTGTGTGTGTGGTGGGAGGGGGGTGGGTGGGTGTGTTGTTATATAGGATGCTTTTACGTGTATGTCGTACATGCCATGTCTGAAATTTCTTTTAATTTGCCTACTTATAGAAACCCTTTCTAAGTGCGTATAAAGGGCATAAATGTAAAACGGATTTACTATGATCTTAATAAGTTATAATAATAAATTATAACAGGTTTATGAGTGTTATGTGTGGGTGTACATATGGTATTCCCTGAGGGCGTGAGTACATATGAATGCGTGTGCGTAAGCTGTAATATGGGTGACTGCATGTATGTAAGAGTGTATGGATGGTCATTAGTTGTTAACCCATTTATTTTGTGATTTATAATGAAATCAGTGTATTTCTTTTCTACTACCATACCTTTTCCTGCTTTATGGATGTGCAATAAAGAGTCTATCTAAAGTGTCTATCTAATAGGATCGTATAACGAAAGTTTGGATAAGATAATAATAATAAATCCCAATATCATTCACAGTATCGTCAATTTTTTGCTATGTCTGATTATTTATTGGTAAATCTGATGTTCAGATTATCCTTGGTACAGCACAGTTGTAAAAACTTCCCCTTCTCCTATACATCACTCTATCCATTCCCTTTTCCACAACGACTTCTTGAGTTTGGGGTTTTTCACTTTATTGCAGTGTTTAGAGATCGTTGTGTGCTCGATGTATTAAGGCTTATTGAGACTTATTGTTATTGCTCAAAAAAACATTTTTTTTTGTTTTTTTTCTAATTTGGCTTTTCCTAAAAGGAAAAGATGTTTGTTACTGTACGGGAAAATTTTTTTTTTCTTTCTTTCTTTCTCCTTTTCCAACACTTTACAGGAGCGGAATTCTCGTGAACGCTCTTACAGATTTCGTTAAAACTTGGCAAGGTCATAGACGGCTATACTCTGTCTTTACAATAAGCTTTTGACTTTGGGCGTTAACAGTAATTTGCAAAACCCCACCCAAAAACGTCCAAATTTTCATTGACCAATATCTTCCAGTTCTGAAATTTTCGCAAATTTGTCATAAATACACTTTTCCTTAAACAACTTGTAACAAAAGCTTACCAAAATTTTTTTTTCTGCCAAAATTTTCCAAAACATCTTAAATAGGCCTGAAAATTGAACATTTTGGCCTACAATCTCGGCACTGTGAATTAGCAGGACACCAGTAATGGACTGAATAGTAAGAATGTAATATATCATTATCATAAATGCAAAAGAAATTTCGATTTTTATCCCTAATGTGTACAAAATGGCCACCAAACGTGGAAAAAAACGCCCAAATTTCCATTGAGCAATAGCTTCTGGTCCGAATGGGCTACTGACCTGAAATTTCCCAGATTTGTCCTAAATACAATTTTCCATAAACATCTGGTAACAAAAGTTTACCAAAATTATTTTTTCTGCGAAAATTTTTTCAAATCATCAAAAAATGAGCCTGAAAATTGGACATTTTGGCCTACAATCACGGCACCGAATAAGCAAAACAATTTTGATAAACCGAATAATAAGAATGTAATGTATCATTTTCATAGATGTAAAAGAAATTTCAATTTTATCCACTATGAATCCAAAATGGCCGCCAAGCAAGATCATTTTTAAAATCCCAGATCTCATAACTGACAAATGATGGGTTAACATATGTTACATCACTGTACACCGTGATCATAGTGAAATGACGTATATCCAAAGATGATGGGCGAGCAACTGTCAGACTCTCCAACGTCTTAACACACAATCAGGGTCATCTTTGGTTGAAGACAGGTGCATCATCGACGTGCAGTACACCTTAGAGCACAGTGCCGCCGTGGGCAATCGGGATTAAGTGCCTTGCCCAAGGGCACAACGCAGTTGCCATAGGTGAGATTCGATCCCCCCCCCCGAAAAAAAAATCAGTCATGCCCCACCCCCGCCCCCATGTTAACCCATATAGGGAACATCAGGCAAGAAATTTAAAATAATAAGGAAATCTTGCGATGGGGCATGGGCCTGGGGAGGAGGGGGTCAAGATTCAACATTAGAGCTGAGGAGGGGTCAAGACTCAAGATGACAGCAGAAGCAGTGGCGTGGGGACCAGGGGGTAAGAAGGTATTTACCCCCTCCCCCCCCCCCCAAAAAAAAAAAAATTAGAAGAAAAATTTAGGCCTGACATTCTGAGGTGGACGATCGTCCCCGAGCACTATCGACCGACGCCCGCTTGATTTTAAGCTCAACAAGCGACAATTGTCGCTAACAATGTCACTTAAGCTTGTGCAACAGTCATCATGTCATGATCGTACAATATACTGGACTAACTAGTTTCGCTGGTGGTGTTTAATAATAATGATATCCCAAACTCAGATTTAGGGTAACAAGAAAATAAAGTTTTTTTTAGCTCTCCGGGCACGTTTAAGCTGGAAACCTAAACCAGCCCAGTGCAGCTCCAGGTTGAGAAAGCATGCATACCTTCACTTTGAAAGCCAACCAACTTTTTCACTAAATAAGAAAGTTCTTATCGCATAAAGATAACGCGCTAGTTTCAATACAGCAATGTGTTCAAATGTGTGAATTGTCATTTCAGAAGGAATTAAAGAAAAAGTAACGGTAATGCATTGTAAAATTTCATCTATTTATCACATGCAGTTTCCTTTGCAGAACTGGAACTTAGCACTTGCCCCACATTTATACAGTCCGATATATTTATTTCTGCAAGTCATTTTAAAAGCTTGAACTCCAAAATCGGTTTCAAATTCACAGTTGAAGACTGACGGAAAGTTAGGGAGGGTTACAATGAACTAAATGAGCGACTTTTAATGATAAAATTTTTAGGGTCGGCATAATTGCTTTTCTGCATTAAAATGAGTTTTGAAGGATTTCAAGCGATTCTTTGCATGGGTTGGGTGCATTTTTCATTTAATGTTGTGTTAACCCTTCAACCAGGCAATAACGGTATGCATGCACATCTACATGTTCAGAGATATGGGGGCTGGAATTTTGTACAATTTCTTCAAAGGGCATAATGTTTTTGTACGCTAGAAGAAAGCCTGTGATTGTACAGGATCATTCGTCTTGTTTTTAATTTTTTTTCCACCAAAATTTTGTGGCCTCTAGATCTCGAAAACTGGCTGTACGATTCTTCTGAAATTTTGCACACGTGTTTGCTCATATCTGACGGTGTGCCTCCACATACCGCCATTTTAGTGAAAACGTTTAACCCCGTCAGGAGGACCAAAATATAGCGAAAAGGACCCTTTTCCCCAAAATTCGCGAAAACTATTGGTCCTGTGAAATTTTCTATATATTTAGAGTCTAACATGTTGTCATGAAATCACTTGAAATATTTTTTCTAACTTTAGCCCCCATCGACTTCAAAGGGCCAAAGTATGTTATTTTCAGCAAAATAGCACAACTTCCAAGGCCATTTCTCGATACTGGGGGATATATGCCAAAGATTTTAGTATAGGAAGATGACTTATTAATAGGAGGACAACTTTATAGTTCAAGTTTGTTTTTCGCATTTAACCTTTTAGAACAGTTTTATCTAGAGTAAGGGTACTGTTTGAAAAATATGAAAATTTTCAATCTTTGGATACCGTATTCGATCACGTGTACGAGGGTTAACTTGAAACTTTTTGTTTTGCAATGTGCTGAAATATCTAGTCATAAAACGTGCTTGATAAATGTAAATATCAGACTTAACCCACACCCTGTTGTTGTAACTTGAATACGAGTGGTGTCCTATTTTGTACAAAATTCACACAATTTGTGTTTACTTTTCCGACATTGGGAATGACGTAGACGTAAATGTGTTTCACAGGCATATAGATCATTAACTGATGAACATTTTTGCTGTTATAAGTTATCATGCAATGTTTAACCCAATTCCTCTTCTGCTCACATGAACATGGGTACTGTTCGAAAAATATAGAAATATTCAAAATTTGGTTACCGTTTTCGATCAGTTGTAGGAGGGTTAACTTAATTCTTTTTGTTTTGTCATGTGCAGATATATCTACTCAACAAACTACTTGCTTGATAAGTTTAATATGAGACTTAACCCTCACCCTGTTCTTTGTAGCTTGAATATGAGTGGTGTCTGATTTGGTACAATTTCACGCATTTTGTGGTCACTTTTCCAGCATTGGAACGGTGTAGATGCAAATTTGTTGCACAGACGTATAGACCATTAACTGACAAACCTTCTGCTGTTATAAGTTATCTTGAAAATTTTAACCCAGTGCCTCTTCTGCCTGCGTGCATGTGGAAACTGTTCAGAAGATATCAAAATTTGCTGTCTTTGGTTACTGTGTTCGGTAGAGGGTTAACTTCAATTTTTTTCCTTGTGAAGAATTGCAAACTAAATAATCTAGCTTTTTGTAACTGACGACCTCAGACTTAACCCTTGCCCATTTTGTTTGTCTTAATACGGGAGAAATGTCATATTTTTAACAAATCCACCTCAATTTGCGGCCTTGAAGATCTAAAAAACGGGACGGCTGTTTCCGGAAGTTCATACTTATTTTTCTTTTACCATGTACCGAAATGTCTACTCAATGGTTCTTGCTGTGATAGGTTTAAACAGCAGACTTTACCCTCTGCCCGTGTTAGCACTTTGAATACAAGTGGTTTCTTATTTTCACGCATTTTGTGTTCACTTTTCCAGCATTGGACACGACGAAGACGTAATTTTGTTGCACATGTGTATAGATTATTAACTGACGAACATTTTTGCTGTAATAAGTTATATTGAAATGTTTAACCCAACTCCGCTACCGCCTGCGTGGACATGGAAACTGTTCGAAATATCAAAATTTGCATACTTTGGTTACTGTTTTCAGGCAGTCGGAAGAGCGTTAACTTCTAACAAATTTATGGTTCAAGTTTGTTTATGGCATTTAACCCTTTAGCACAGTGATTTACAGAGTAAGGGTACCGTTTAAAAAATACAAAATTTCGCAAACTTTTATTGCTGTTTGGCTCAGTAGGTAGAGGTACAGGCTGCAAGCGGAGGGGTCCCCGGTTCGAATACCACCTGCGGCAACCGCGTTGTGACCTTGGGCAAGACACTTACCCCCCATTGCCCACGCGGGGACACGGCGGGGTTGTTTACTAAGGCGTACTGCACGCCGATGGTGCACTTGTCTTCAACCACTGCTAACGTTGCTTCTGTATAGTTAGTATGTTGGGGAGCTGACAGTTGCTCGGTGGTTCTCTCCGGGTACTCCGACTTCCTCCACCCGTAAAACTATCGTGGTCATGATTGTGTGCGGAAATATGTGATCTTAAAACACCAATAAATAATAATATTCATTACTGTTTCCAATCAGATGTATGAGGGTTAACTTTAAACTATTTGTTTCCCGGCTTGTAGAGATGATTGGTAGGCAATGTTGCTATTATAAGGGTAGATCTTTGATAGAACCCTCTCTCAGTTTTGGTAACTTGAAATAGGGCAGTTTCAGTACTGTATTATCAAGCGTGGTGAGCCTGTGATTCTCTTTTCTAGTTAGGCTTTCCCAAACCTAGTTTGGGAAAGACTCTTGTTATTCTTCTTTTTCAAAATTTTTCTTCTCTATTTAGGCTTTCCCAAACCCAGTTTGGGAAAGGCTATTGTTATTCTTCTTTTTCAAAATTTTTCTTCTCTATTTTTTTTTTTTTTTATTTTTATTTTTTTGTTTTTTTTAGGCTTTCCCAAACCCAGTTTGGGAAAGACTATTGTTATTCTTCTTTTTAAAAATTTTTCTTCTCTATTTTTTTTAATTTTTTTATTAGGCTTTCCCAAACCCAGTTTGGGAAAGACTATTGTTATTCTTCTTTTTCAAAATTTTTCTTCTCTATTTTTTTTTTTTTTTAATTTTTTTAAAATTTTTTTTAAATTTTTTTTTTTTATTTTTATTTTTTTTTTCCTCCCTGAATTTTGTCTGTTGAACTGCTCGAAAACAAGTTGTACGATTTTGACCAAATTTGGCACACTTATGTAATGTCATAAAATCTCGTGAAATGCGGTATCGTCATATCTGTGAAAACACGTATTTTCAAAATATTCTGCCAAAACTTTCAAAATTTCACCATTTTTTGAATGTCTCAAAATTGTTTACAGTTATTTAGCTCAAATTTTCCACACATTTAGAGCATAATATGATACACCACAATCACCACTCAGATCTTTCAATCTTAACCCCCACTGGCCAAAAATGACATGAATATAGAATTTTTCTTCAAAATTGACCAACTTCAAGGGCAAATTTCTCTAATAACAAGGTTGTTATCACAATTATTTTGGTTTGGATAGATGCAACAATGATTGCGGAAGAAAGTTACTGTTTACTTTTTAATCTCAGATTTAACCCCCAAGCACAATGAGGGTGAGAAAAAGAGTACCGTTTGAAAATGCCAAAATTAGCCAACTTTGGTTGCTTTTTCCATCATTTTGGAAAGGGGTTAATTTCAAACACTTTTCGTGTATGTATTCACAATTGACTACCGAGCATATTTGCTGTTGTAAGTTTGTTTGTAAAGTTTAACCCTATCCCATTCTGGTTGCATAAAAGTAGGTACCGTCCAAAAAAACTCCAATTTTTTCAGAATTTGGTAAGTTTAGGTGACGATTTACTCCAAGCCAAATTTGAGCTTATGCCATGGCCCGTCGTCCGTCGTCCGTCTGTCCGTCTGGCCGTCTGTCTGTCTGGCCGTCTGTCTGTCTGGCCGTCTGTCTGTCTGGCCGTCTGTCCGTCTGTCCGTCAACAATTGGATACGGCTCGGGCTAGAGGCCGTATTTATGAACCGATCTTTACGAAACTTCTTGGGTACCTTTGTTATGACCGTGGGACGAGAACGAGTGTTTTTGGGTGCGGTCTGAAATTCAAGATGGCTGCCAGCCACCATTTTGTACCTTACGATGCAGAAATCTGTATTTTGTACAGAACTTCCATATGAAAGCTCTGATTTGAATAATTTTTTGTATAAATGTTTAGTACCATTGGATACATCACATATAATACGGGTTTTTTTCTCGTGCAGAAATTATGCAAATTAGATGAACTTTGATTTTTTCAGTGCTACTTACACACAGTAAGTACGCATGCCAATACGACTCGGGCTAGAGTCTGTATTTATGAACCGATCTTCACAAAACGTCTTGGGTACCTTTGTTATCACCTTGGGACGAGAACGAGTGTTTCTGGATGTTGTCCAAAATTCAAGATGGCTGCCCGTGGCCATTTTGTACCGAAATTAGGTCTTATCAGTTTTTTGTACACAACTTCTATACGGCTCAGGCTAGAAGCCGTATTTATGAACCGATCTTTACGAAACTTCTTGGGTACCTTTGTTATCACCGTGGGGTGAGAACGAGTGTTTTGGGGTGTGGTCTGAAATTCAAGATGGCCACCAGCAGCCATTTTGTACTAAAATTAGTGCAATCAGTTTTTTGTACAGAACTTCTGTATGAAAGTTGTGATTTGAATAAATTTTTGTAAGAATGTTTAGTAACATGGAATACATCACATGTAGTACGGGTTTTTTTCTCGTGCAGAAATTATGCAAATTAGATGAACTTTGATTTATTCAGTGCTACTAATACACTGTAAGTGCACATGTCAATACGGCTCGGGCTAGAGGCTGTATTTATGAACCGATCTTCACAAAACTTCTTGGGTGCCTTTGTTATCACCTTGGAACGAGAACGGGTGTTTCTGGGTCCGGTCCAAAATTCAAGATGGCTGCCAGTGGCCATTTTGTACCGAAATTAGGCCCAATCATTTTTTTGTCACAACTTCTACACAGCTCATATTTGTGAACTGATCTTCACGAAACTTCTTGGGTACCTTTGTTTTCACCTTGGGACAGGAATGAGTGTGTTTTGGGGTGCCTTTGTTATCACTGTGCTATGAGAACAAATATTTTGGGGTTCAGTCAGACCCACTCTGGAACTCCAAGATTTCTTTTCTAGTTTAGCATCTGACTGTCACCCACCTTTACAATACTTTACCTATACATTTGTTACAGGCAACGGTCAGTATTTATGTACAGACTGTTACAATGCTTTATATGTACCTTTGTTATCAGGTCATTACCTAGATGTTTGTCATTGCTGTGTCACATACTATACATGTACATGTCTTTGTCTTGACAAGTTGAGCTACAGTGTCATTGACACTTTCATTAATTGCTTGAGCTCTGAATGTTTTCTATAGCTGCTCGCAGCATTCAAAGTATGACAAATTTTGTTCTATATGTTATTATTAAAAGTTTAACCCTTGGCAGATTTGAGACTTTCCCATAAGGGAACTGTCGGAATATTTGTTATTTTCGCATACTTCAAGAGCATTTTTTTCTAATTACAAGGTAGTTGTAATAATTATTTTGGAATGGCTAGATGCAACAATGATTGTGGAAGAAAGTTACTGTTTACTTTTTAATCTCAGATTTAACCCTCTAGCACAATGAGTCCGAGAATAAGAGTAACGTTTGAAAATGCCAAAATTAGCCATTTTTGGTTGCCTTTTCTATCATTTTGGAAAGGGTTAATTTCAAACTCTTTTCATGTACGTATTCACAATTGACTATCGAGCATATTTACTGTTGTTAGTTTGGTTGTAAAGTTTAACCCTATCCCATTCTGGTTGCATAAAAGTAGGTACCGTCCAAATAAATTTCAATTTTTTCAGAATTTGGTAAATTTAAGTGGCAATTTACTCCATTTTTAATTGCTTGAACTCTAAATGTTTTCTATAGCTGCTTGCAGCAGTCAAAGTATGACAAATTTTGTTCTATATGTTATTATTAAAAGTTTAACCCTTGGCAGATTTGAGACTTCCCATAAGGGTACTGTCAGAATAATTGTTATATTCGCCAACGTTTACATGCACTTTCTCAGCACTGGAGCCATATTGTCTCAAAACCGTTTCCATGATAGGATTGGGCCTTCATCCAAGAACAATTTTGCTGTTATATATTTTATTCAAAGTTTTAATCATCACCCAGTTTTCGGTCCTTGAATTTGAGTGCTCTAAAAGTCTTCAAAAAATTGGCTAATGTGGCGCTCACTTTTCTTCCATTTTCGAAAAGAATATCGAAAAATGATTTACATGTTCGTATTTACAATTGCCTACCGAGCATATTTGCTGTTGTAAGTTTGGTTGTAAAGTTTAACCCTATGCTCGTTCTGTTTGCGTAAAGATAGGTGCAGTCCAAAAAAACTCTTGTTTTCAAAATTTGGTAAGTTTAAGTGACGATTTACTTCATTCCTAATTGATTGAGCGCTGAACGTTTTCTATGGCTGTATGCAGCAGTCATAGTATGACAACTTTTGTTTTATATGTCATTATTAAAAGTTTAACTGTTGGCAGATTCGAGACTGCCCATATGGGAATGGTCGGAATAATTTTAATTTTCATAAAATCACTGAATATTGATAAGCGCGTAGTGGTAGTTTGGAACAGAATCTTTGAAAATGCTTTCGAAATTCGGATTCACGGTTCAATTCCAAGAATATTTTCTGTTATAAGGTTGCTGTAAAGTTTAACGCAATCCCTGTCTAAGATGCATAATGGTAGATGCCGTCGAAAAAACTCATTTTTTTCAGAATTTCGTAGGTTTAAGTGACAATTTACTCCATTCCAAATTCATTGAGCGCTGAATGTTTTCCATGCCTGCATGCAGAAAGCATAGGATGAAAACTTCTGTTTTATACGTCATTATCAAAAGTTTAACCCTTGGCATATTTAGGAGTTCCGATGTGGGTACAGTCGGAATAATTGTTATTTTCGTAAAATCAATCCCTGAATATATTGGTAACCATGCAGTGGCCTTTCGGTGGTGCTACATGAAGCAGCAAATAGTTAAGGTTGAAAAGTTCATCAAATAGACAATTATAATACCTAACTCAGCCGGTGACAGGTAAATGGAAAAGTCGTTGAGTTCAGAATAAAGTAGGGACGAATCGTGCCCTCGGTTTCCACCTGATCCATGGTATTTCCATGCGGTCTCTGCACCTGACAAAGATACTAAACTGTCGGGCAGGGACAGTAGGAAACATTCTGAGAACTTCAAGTTGCTGCCTTGCATGATCGGGACATAATTGGAATATATCCGACATTGTATCTGTCGGATACATTCCAATTATGTCCCGATCACTTCACCCTGACTGTCCGCATGGGGGCACCATGACGCCGTGTACTAAGGCATACTGCTTGTCGATGGTGCGCATGTCTTCAGCCAATCTAACCCAGCCTGTGCTACAGTGCGGAGGCACTATGTTGGGGAGCTGGCAGCTGCTCGTCATTGCTCGGTGGTTCTCTCTGGGTACTTCGGCTTCCTCCACCCATACAACTGTCACCGACATAATATGACCTTGGCTGTTAATGTGTCGTTAAAACCTAATAAATAAATAAATAAATCCAGTACCAGTTTGCTCGTACAAATTTTAGTACCGTCAGACAAATTCATTTTCTGATTAATTTCGTACTTTTCTGTACTCACCTTCCCTGAGTAAGATTGGTATACCTTTTCAATCTCAGATTTAACCCTCAAGCACAATGAGAGTGAGGATAAGTGTACCATTTGGAAATACCCAAATTATCCAACTTTGGTTACTCTCTACTATCATTTTGGAATGGGTTAATTTGAGACACTTTGCTTTGCTATATGCAGAGATGTTTAATCAATAAATCCGGCTTTAGTTATGTTCTGGAACTTAATGAAACATGTGCTTTGGCCACTTAAAAATAGCACTGTCTGCAAAAAATGACTTTGAGTGAATACTCACTCAAAAAGGAAAGAGCTCTTTGAGCTTTCCATAACTGCTTTCAAAAATCAATGGGGAACAATTTTTGTGTTATATGTTTTGGTGTTCCGTGTTATCCAACACCAGTTTGGCCGTACAAATATGAATACCGCCAGGAAAGAAAGCACATTTTCTCAGTGGTAGACTGTTTGACTTCTATGATAGAGGTCCCGAGTTTGATCCCTATCTGGGACGACCCACGTAATGTCCTTGCGCAAGGCACTTTATCCCGGCCGCCAACATGGGGACACGATGATGCCATGTACTAAGGCGTACTTCATGTTAATGGTGCACATGTCTTCAACCGCTGGTACCCTGCTTCAGCGGAGCTTGAACATAATTAGAATGTTGAGCTGACAGTTGCTCGTCGATGCTCGGTGGTTCTCTCTGGGTCCTCCGACTTCCCCCACCCGTAAAACTGCCACGGTCACGATTAGCCATTGTGGATAAGTATGTGACCGCAAACACCAATAAATAAATACCGTCAGGGAAACCCTCCGTGAAATCCTTCTGTCAATAAATAGCAAAGTAGTAATGTAATGCAAGAAATATTAACAAGCTGTTCAACATCCCTTTAATCAACCCATTTTGACTTGAACTGTACCCTTCACTGTGTATACTAGCTCTCTAGATGGTTTAAACCATATCAAATAAACAACTAATTTGTGTGTGACAGTAACTCATATTACATGTATTTCATTGTATCTGAAAGAGATATGTTGGAAAAATTGAGAAATCATGGAGTAGGAAGCTTACCCTCGTTTGTTGACAAATCCCACTCATTCACAAACAGACAGAATGATAGAGAATAAATTAATTAATGATATTTAAGGTCACTTTCAGCATCTACAGCTATAGCATAACCATAATATAGGTATTTATTCAAGTCCAGGTATTCATTGCATAGGCGTACAGGGCTATTTTTCAGGGGGGGGGGGGGGGGGTGAACCCTTTTAGCCCGAAAAAGTTGAATCTCAGGAGGAAATGCCAAATGTGGGTATGGAAGGGAGGGGGGTGTGTGTCTCCCTCCCATTGAGTACCTGGAGAGAACCACCGAGCAATGGCAAGCGACTCAGACTCCCCAACATACTAACTCCACAAAAGCAGGGTTAGCATTGGTTGAAGACATGTACACCCTCAAAGTACCCTTAGTACACATCGCCATCATGTCCACCCCCCTCCCCCCCCCCACGTGGGAAATTAAATTGGGATGAAGTGTCTTCCTCAAGGACGCAATGTGGTTGCCACAGGCGGGATTCGAACCGAGGACTTATTGGATTGCAACAATCATCTCTACCTTCTGAGCCACCGTGCTCCCATAATATGCAGTAAGAGAACTCTTTATATGTACTTGTGTGATTATAAATGAATAATATTAATGTGGATACGGTTCCACTGAATCAACTTGTACAGTATAATGGTGTCAGTTTATTTGCTACTTCTAAGTGATGAGATAGGAAAGCAACATTTTGTGTGGAAAACCAAAATGTTTTGTGGTCATTTCTGGCAACTAAATTGTCCGAAATTTTCTGGCATATTGGCTGAAAAATTGTCTCCTTCCTGTCTCAGGGGTGGGTTGGGGCACAGTCCTTCATGAAACCCCGGCCCGTACGCCCATAATTCATATGTACTATTTTTTTCCAAAGCAGAAAGGACATCGCTTGTTTTGCTTTCTATGAAAATATTCTGTAATAATTGAAAAGCAAATTTTGTGTTAAATGTTTTGGTGTCCTGCTGTATCTCAAATATCTGTTTTGGCTGCATAAAAACTAGTAGCATCACAAAAACTTTGATTTCCACTAAATTTTCTGTTTTCAAAACTGATCGATAGTTTTGTGTACAATACAGTTTGCTTTTTCACATTAAAAAGTTGGGAAAGACCGTAATTTGTCCAACAAATTACAATTCTCTAGTTTTTTGGGTTTTTTTTACCTCCCTCAATTTTGTCTGTTGAACTGCTCGAAAACAAGATGTACGATTTTGACCAAATTTGGCACACTAATGTAATGTCATAAAATCTAGTTAAATGCGGTATCGTCATATCTGTGAAAACGCGTGTTCTCAAAATATTCTGCCAAAACCTTCAGAATTTCACCATTTTTCGAATGTCTCAAAATTGTTTACAGTTATTTAGCTCAAATTTTCCACACATTTCAAGATTGTTGTAACAAATATTTTGGTTTGGATAGATGCAACAATGATTGCGGAAGAAAGTTACTGTTTACTTTTTAATCTCAGATTAAACTCTCAAGCACAATGAGTGCGAGGATAAGAGTACCGTTTGAAAATGCCAAAATTAGCCAACTTTGGTTGCTTTTTCTATCATTTTGGAAAGGGTTAATTTCAAACACTTTTCATGTACGTATTCACAATTGAATACCGAGCATATTTGCTGTTGTAAGTTTGTTTGTAAAGTTTAACCCTATCCCATTCTGGTTGCATAAAAGTAGGTACCGTCCAAAAAAATTCCAATTTTTTCAGAATTTGGTAAGTTTACGTGGCGATTTACTCCATTTTTAATTGCTTGAGCTCTGAATGTTTTCTGTAGCTACTTGCAGCAGTCAAAGTATGACAAATTTTGTTCTATATGTTATTATTAAAAGTTTAACCCTTAGCAGATTTGAGACTTACCATAGGGGTACTGTCGGAGTAATTGTTATTTTCGCCAACTTCAAGGGCAAATTTCTCTAATTACAAGGTAGTTGTAACAATTATTTTGGTATGGCTAGATGCCACAATGATTGTGGAAGAAAGTTACTGTTTACTTCTTAACCTCAGATTTAACCCTCAAGCACAATGAGGGCGAGAATAAGAGTACCGTTTGAAAATGCCAAAATTAGCCATCTTTGGTTGCTTTTTCTAACATTTTGGAAAGGGTTAATTTCAAAACCTTTTCATGTACGTATTCACAATTGACTACCGAGCAAATTTGCTGCTGTAAGTTTGGTTGTAAAGTTTAACCCTATCCCATTCTGGTTGCATAAAAGTAGGTACCGTCCAAAAAACCCCCCAATTTTTCAGAATTTGGTAAGTGTAGGTGGCGATTTACTCCATTTTTAATTGCTTGAGCTCTGAATGTTTTCAATAGCTGCTTGCAGCAGTCAAAGGGTGACACATTTTGTTCTATATGTTATTATTAAAAGTTTAACCCTTTGAGATTTCCCATAAGGGTACTGTCGGAATAATTGTTATTTTCGCCAACGTTTACATGCACTTTCTCAGCACTGGAGCCATATAGTCTCAAAACTTTTTCCATGAGAGGATTGGGCCTTCATCCAAGAACAATTTTGCTGTTATATATTTTATTCAAAGTTTTAACCTTCACCCGGTTTTCGGGCCTTGAATTTGAGTGCCCTAAAATTCTTCATAAAATTGGCTAATTTGGAGCTCACTTTTCTTCCATTTTCGAAAGGAATATCGAAAAATGATTTACATGTTCGTATTTACAATTGCCTTCCGAGCATATTTGCTGTTGTAAAGTTCAACCTTATGCTCGTTCTGTTTGCATAAAGATAGGTGCAGTCCAAAAAACGCTCGTTTTTCAGAATTTGATAAGTTTTAGTGACGATTTATTCCATTCCTAATTGATTGAGCGCTGAACGTTTTCTATGGCTGTATGCAGCAGTCATAGTATGACAACTTTTGTTTTATATGTCATTATTAAAAGTTTAACCGTTAGCAGATTCGAGACTGCCCATATGGGTACGGTCGGAATAATTGATATTTTCATAAAATCACTGAATATTGATAAGCGTGCAGTGGTAGTTTGAAATAGAATATCCGAAAATGCTTTCAAAATTCGGATTCACAGTTCAATTCCAAGAATATTTTCTGTGGTAAGGTTGCTGTAAAGTTTAACGCCATCCCTGTCTCAGATGCATAAAGATTGGTGCCGTCGAAAATAACTCACATTTTTTCAGAATTCCGTAGGTTAAAGTGACAATTTACTCCATTCCTAATTCATTGAGCGCTGAATGTCTTCTATGCCTGCATGCAGCAAGCATAGCATGACAATTTCTGTTTTATACGTTATTATCAAAAGTTTAACCCTTGGAATATTTAGGAGTTCCCATGTGGATATAGTCGGAATAATTGTTATTTTCGTAAAATCAATCCCTGAATATATTGTTAACCGTGCAGTGGCCTTTCGGTGGTGCTACATGAAGCCGCAAATAGTTAAGGTTGAAAAGTTCATCAAATAGACAGATATAATGCCTAACTCAGTCGGTGACAGGTAAATAATGAATGGAAAAGTCGTTGAATTTAGAATAGAGTAGGGACGAATCGTGCCCTCGGTTTCCACCTGATCCACGGTATTTCCACGCGGTCTCGGCACTTGACAAAGATACTAAACTGTCGGGCACGGACAGTAGAAAACATTCCGAGAATTTCAAGTTACTGCCTTGCATGGTCGGGACATAACTGGCGTATATCCGACATTGTATCTGTTCAATTTGAATGTCAAATTAGCCGGATGACGGCTTTTTCTCCACCGGATCGAGTTCTCAGTTTCTGCCGGGACGGTCTAAAACACGCCGTTTAACTCAAAACTTTCTGTCTCATATGAATGTGCGAATATTTAAAGCTGAACAGTTAATCAAATAAGCAGAAATAATGCCAAACTCGACCGGTGATAGGTAAATAGTGAATGGAAACGGCATTGCATTGGGAATAGAGTAGGAACGAATCATCTCCACGGTTTCCACGCGATCCACATTGTTCCCACGCGGTCACTCCACTCGACAAAGATACTGTCCTGTCGAGCAGGGATAGTTTGGAAGATTTCGTGTATATGCCTTCACTGGTCTGGACGCATTGGGCGTATGAGCGACACTGCTGTCTGTTCAATTTTAATGTCAAATTAACCAAATTACCGCCTTTTCGCCATTAACCCATGCGCGATTTCTGTCCACTTTTCATTTTTGGCAATTATCTAACTGTTATCCAAGAACAATTTTGCTGTTATATGTTTTATTCCAAGTTTTAATTGTCAGGCCTTGAATTGCAGTACCCTCAACTTGAAAATGTTCATTCAAATAACAAGATTCAAGATTAGTCCATGTCTCCTTTCAGACACTCAGTCTGTGATTGATGTTCACCCTTTAAGAGCATAATATTATACACTAAAATCACCACACAAATATTTCCAAATTAACCCCTATAGACCACAAATGATATGAATATATCATTTTATCTTCAAGATTTACTAACTTCAAGGGCCAATTTCTCATAATTGCGAGGTTATTGTAACGATTAGTTTTGTATGCATAGATGCAACAATGCTTGCAGAAGAATGTTACTATTTACTTTATAATCTCATCTTTAAGCCTCAAGCAAATGAGGGTAAGAGTACCATCCGAAAATGTCAAAATTAGCTAACTGTGGTTGCATCTTCCTGTCATTTTGGAAACGGTTAATTCTAAACACTTTGTTTTGCTATAGGTAGAGATGCCTAATGAACAAATTTTCTGCTGTAAGTTATGCTTTGGGGCTAAACACAACATAAGCTTTGGCCATGTAAAGAATAGTACTATCAGAAACAAAATTGATTTTCAGTGAATTTTGCAAACATCTGTACTCATTTCCTCTAATTGTAAGGTTGTTGTAGCAATTATTTTGGTAGGGATAGATGCAACAATGATTGTAGAAGAAAGTTACTGTTTACTTTTTAATCTCAAGATTTAACCCCCGAGCAAAATGAGGGCGTGAATAAGAGAACCGTGAGAGAATGCCAAAATTAGCCAACTTTGGATGCTTTTTGTCTATCATTTTGGAAATGGTTAATTTCAAACACTTTGCTTTGCTATATGTAGTCTACATTTTCACATTGAAAAGTTGGGAAAGCCCGTAATTTGTCCAACAAATTACAATTCTCTAGTTGTGTTTGTGCTCGCTAAGCTGCATCAATACCGAGTTCCAGATTGAGACTGTCCCATCCAGTACTTGCTGTATATATTGGGCGAATCCACTTTGCTTTTGTTGGGAGGTTAGTAATAATTTAATCAAATATCCCCATGGGCCTGTTGGTTCACATTAGTACTGAGCCTCCTGTGCTATTGGTTGTCCAAAATGTTGTTTGCGCCGACATTTCTTTATTGAAAGATTTATGCGTACCGGGTTGAATATACATCGGTAGTAGTTTTTCAAGGTGCCATTGCCCTGGGAGGTTTTCTAATCTTTTATATAAGTAATAAACGAAGTTGAAAAGTATAGACAGATTTAGTTAGTAGGTCACCTAACTCTTATTGTATGCAAAAGCCTAATTGGTGTGAAAAAACTCACCCTATCATATATTAGGAAACTATCTTCAGTGGAGAATTCTTTTTTTTTATTAGGGTTTAACGACACATTAACAGCCAGTGTCATATCATGTCGGTGACAGTTTTACGGGTGGAGGAAGCCGGAGTACCCGGAAAGAACCACCGAGCAACGACGAGCAGCTGACAGCTCTCCAACATCGTAACTCTGAACTCTGCACCGCGGCACAGGCAGGGTTAGATTGGTTGAAGACATGCGCACCATCGACGTGCAGTACGCCTTAGTACACAGCATCATCGTGCTCCCATGTAGGCAATCGGGTCAGTGGAGAATAATAGATAGGGCCATTACCAGTGCTTTTTAGTAAAGTCCATTTTGGGGCGTCCAGCACTCTACCAGTTAAGATGCATAGTTGTGCTTACGAATGGTCGTGGTGTTGGGTGGGGGAAGAGTGCGGGGAGTGGTTGGGTGGTTTTGTGTGTGCGAATGATATGAAAAATTATGTACATATTATACATAGAAATCTATATCGTTTTTCAAGTGTCTCATAAGCCTTCACGGCTGGGTTTGATGCTACTTTACTCATTTGTATCAATGTAATGTATTTTTTCTGTAAAGATGTATAGAAACGTGACACTATAACAAAATGATTTACTACTACTATATTCCTTCGTGGTTGCATACTTTTTTCTTACCTTTGTATGTTTTTGTATTAACTCCTAACAATGCATATTCACCTTTTATCACAACAAGTATACGTTATTTATATCATCCCTTGGGTTGCTGAATACTTTCTTCTACCCTCGACGTCTTTATTCAGCAACCGTGGCGTGAAGATGATGCGTGGTTGTGAGTGAAGGTGGCTTACAAAAAGCGAAAGTCACTTGCCTGATATGCCCACGGGAATAATGGACATGGAAGTTCTAAGTTTTAGAAATTTCAGATCAAAACATTGGAAAGCTTCGAATATTTGAGAAAAAGTACGCAAATGACAAACCCATGGAAAACACATAGAAGAGGAGCAGTGCTTGTTTAATGTGGTAAATAGGTTCTGGTTTACTGGTAATATATGACCCAGTAACCAACGCCTTGGGTGGAAGTCCTCAAAACTGTGCAACATGGATTCATAGATTGGCCACACTTGGATATGTACTTGTATTAGGGTCATGATATAGTCACAGATGCTGAAAGTGACATGAAATACAACAAATAAATAACCTGAATCTTTTTGATTCGTTACAAGATAAGATAATAAATAAGATTAGATCAGATTATTTTATTGCATTACCATAAATACTGGGTATGGAACAATATGTATTGTTTCTTGTGTGAATCAGGGCGCCATCTGATTTAGCATTGCAGATGGCGCCTTAATGCACTCAAGGGACGTATATGCGTATGTACAGGAAACAACTCAAGAACATAAAAACATCAACACATGTGGTAAAGAACGGTGTTATCATTTTGACATAAACCCCAGGAAAGGAGAACAAAAACAAAAAGCCCCGAACTTTTCGCAGTATGCATAAGTTTTTGAATGAAGGAAAATCTGCCGTTCAACGACGACAGAATAACAAACGACAAATCGTAAGCAGGGGCAGTGATAATTTAAATGCTAAGTTTATATTATAGCCCTATGGAGATGTAGGGTCAACCCAATACTAAACAACCTTATAAAAACAAAATTGATCAAGTCATATAATTTTTATTAATATTCCGTAGAAAGAGGGTTATTTGGGAACCCGGTGTTAAAGTAGTTAACTTCACTCGAATCTCCTTAAAGAAACCTTCAAACCCGGCACTCTCATGTACAAACGACGCCTCTCGCGCTCTCCACGCACATATAAAAGCACATAACACGAAATTGTATATACGTATTTTATGTGTTTATTTACATTAGTTTAACATTAATACACATAAATTTTATTAATTATCTTATGTTGCTTGTGATAATTTTAGAATTGTTTTAACCATTCTCGTTTCGTTGGATACAGCATACTAAATAGTGACCAAGATGTGTTGGGATAGGGGTGGTCCGTACGTCACGGTGACAAGCTAGCTCACTTAGTCGATTGGGGGCTCATGTTGTGTGTTTAAATGCTATCCCTAATCCTGTACTGGAACATTAATATTAGTTTATAATTAATTAAGTTGTAGACATACATCCATCATGCGAGTAGTAAAACCAGTAATAAAATCAAGATCTCAAGCCTCCAGTCAAATTCAATAACAACTTAAAAGGTATGGCCTTGAACCAGTCCAGCTCTTATATATTCTATCGCCTATGTCTTTGATTCAATCGTCTGAAAAATTTCAGTTGGTCTGAAAAGCGAACCTGTGTTTTGCTTTTCCGACCAACTGAAATATTCCAGACGATCAATTGAATCTAAAAGTACCATGAAAATTCATTTTCTTGGAATCAAAGCAAGAAATGGTTCGCAATCGAGAGCTGATGTGACACAATCTTTATTGACGTTGCAATGCTGTTAGACGTGTTCGTAAACTAAATACATATGGATGAAGACTCACCACGGCGTGTTATTATTACGCCGCGTAGTTCCACCAATTATGGTAATATCTTGATGTTTTCACGGCGAAATTCATGTTTATTGACTGAAATATCTTGAACTGGGGCACGAAAGAATATATGTATAGTTTGTTGTGAACAAAGGAACATCACATTGAATTAACGGTAGTCTGCGCACAAACTCCGCGAAATGTTGGTAAACAAGGGGAGCATAACAACAACGGATTCCTAACGTAATTAGACTGTCAGTATGAGAGTTTGTAATACAATATGACGCGTGTAATAAGATATAAATAAGCTAATGGAATAAGGTCATTCGGGAAAACGAAACGAGCTGTATTGAATATTTAACTTCAGGTAGTTACAGAGTGGTGATTCGGTGATCCACAGCTCCTGGATCCGCTACTGTAGGGAAGCAGCATAAGAGTCAGTTAGGGGGCATCAATACGTCGTGTAGGGAACGGTGAAGTGAAGAAGTAATTTCATAAATTAAGCTGTTGACCCATTAACACACTGTACAACCAATATACCTTCACGAAAAATAAAAATAAAACAAATTAATCTTCATGTTAGTAAGGCCTCCGGAATGATGAGACTCATGTGATTACAAAGACCGTCAGACTGCTCAGCACACTACTAGAGTATTTTGTGCAAGCTCTCGGGCCGCCCGTCTAATTCTGTTCGGAATTCAACGCTATTATGTTTACCCACCTTTTGTGGAAATTTGCGCTCAGACGACCGTTGATGTAATTTGATGTCCCTTTACTCACAAAAATATACAAGTAATATTTCCCGATTCAGTTATAGATATTCCAATCAATACGTATATAATTCCCCCTGAAAACATCAAGATCTTAACATAATTGAGGAACTATCTGGCGTAATCGTCACTCTAGGACTGTGGTGGGTTTTAATTTTTGATTGTAATGTCATCAAAATGTCGATCAAATCAAATCTCGATTCAGTAACATTTCTAGATTTGATTAACAGAAAATGAATCTTTGTGAAATTTTTCAGGTTCAATCGTCCGGAATATATCAGTTGGTCGGAGAAGTGAACCATACGTTCGCTTTTCAAACCAACTGAAATTGACCAGAGGCGTGAGTCTAAACATAGGTAATGACCTATTTGAGGGCTAGACTGGTCGCCGGCCATGGCAGCGTGGAATTTCTTACAGGATTAGACTCGTGGCCTGGGAGTTTGTATTTCGTGATAAGAAATTTAGAGTTCTGTCATTCTTTTACTCACAGGATGGTCCATTCACGCTAAAAGTATTGCCTATTTTCAGTTAAAGCCCAGGAGATAACGCATTTCCAATTCCATTGTAGCTACCTGTCCTAGTGATCACTTCCGTCTGTCGTCTTCCGTCCGCCCGTCCACCCCTTCGTCCTTCGGTCCGTCCGTTCGTCTTTCCTTCCATATGTCCATCCGGCGTCCGTCGTTCCGCCCGCCCGTCCGTCCGTCCCTTCGTACGACCGTCCCTCCGTCCGGTGTGAACTTTACATTATCGACTTCTCATAAGCTACTGGACCGAATTGAACAATATTTGGTATGCAAGGTACACATCGTATCATCATATCAATACAATTTTGTTCAAATAAAGTTGCCATCCCCAACGGGGTACCACAAGGGGCATAACTCTGTTAACATCCCAAATGTAAAAAAAATTAAAACTATTTTCTTCTCTAGAAGCACCAATCAAAATCTTTGAATAGTATACAGCTACCTTGGAGGTGGGGGCAGGTTCAGATTTGTGCAGATCTGTTAATCGAGACCACGTGTTTATATTTGGGCTCCCTATTTTATCTTAGTGCAATCTGAGGAATATTCTTTAAATATCTTAGTCAGTAACGTCATTTGATATGGGGTGGGGGGGGGGGGGTTGGTGCAGATTCAAGTTCTTTACAGTTCTTTTAGTAATTCTAAAGGCCAATAAGAATGGAACTTGTACATATTCGAGGGTTTTTTACTCTGCAGGTACTGTGTATGAACACTGTGTACATCCTTATGCCAGTGTAATAAATGTTTTCCACTGATAAAATTACAAAAATCCTGATTGCGCTTTTACTAACCGCCAATTTCACCTGACAAGACCCCCACCGCTCCTTCTTTGAAATATTGCACGCCCAATAAGAATGAAACTTGTACATATGTTCTTGTTATTTGTGTTTATTTTTCTGCGCAAAGCGCATTTGCAGCTTTCAGCACTGTACACAACAGTAATTGCCTCCCCGTATTTAGTTAGTCTGGGCAAATGTCCTAAAATCAAAGGAGTTATAAACATGGGAACAGCCGATGGTGATGGAAAATCTAACACTGATATATCAGTAGGACTTGGCGACTTGGTCCTATACAGTAATAATGGTGGGTAGTGCAGGATTAGACGAGGTGCAGACGAACCCAAAATTTGATCTCGTAAAAGTTTATAACGATAGAACATGCGAAATAACTGATGAAGAAGACTCCTTATTTAGAGACTTTTGTGGTGATTGTAAATACTATTGCCCCAATGAACTTAAATTATCAAACACCAACTATACCGAGCAACTCTCGATGTTTCATATTATCTGCCAAAGTCTAAGTGCCCATTGGGACCCCCTAAATGAACTACTGGCCGATCTTCAGGACTCCGAAAATGCCTTTAATATTATAGGGTTAACCGATTTTTTCGAATACCGTCCAACATGTCATATTGTCTAGAAGGTTATTACCCACTCATTAAAAATATCCGACCTGAGGAGACGATGGGCGAGGTGGTGTGGGTATCTATGTGAAGGAGGGTATTGCCTCTTCAATACGAAACGACTTGTCTGTCTAAAGCAGATATAGATCTCTTCCTTACAAAACTAAACGAAATTACTGATACAATTAAATCATGAAAATAAAGAGGCGTATATCATGGGCGACTTAAATATTGACCTATTAAAAACAAATTCTCATTCCAAAACTCAAAATTACCTCGACCTCATGGTGAGCCAGGGATTCATACCTCGTATCACCAAGCCGACTCGAATAACCAGTCATTCAGCAACTTTGATAGATCATATTTTCTCAAATAAATATCCTCCAACTGCTTGTCTGGAATAATTGTCACAGATGTCTCTGACCATTTTGGTATATTCTATGTAGAAAAAATGCTCCCCAAAAGGATATCCCGAAAATGGCGTACAAACGCAATTTCAGTGCTACGAACCTGGCTACGTTTAGGTCACTTCTTTCGCGAAGCGATTTTTCGCCTATTTTTGAAACAACCTGTCCCAACACAGCAAATGAGAGGTTTATGAATATTTATTCTACCGCTTTTGAACAGGCATTCCCTTTGGTAAACGTGCAACTGAAGAAAAAATATATCAGACAACAACCGTGGATATCTAAGGGCCTCATGAAGTCATCAAATACCAAGACAAAATTCTACATTAAAAAAATTAAATGTTAATAAAAATAATTTGAGAGGAACCTGGAAGATTTTAAATAAAACAATAAATAAGGCAAAGCGCACTGCCAGTATGCCTTCTCGATTTGTTAAAGATAATAACCATGAAATAAATGACCCGCATGAAATAGCATACGAATTTAATAACTTCTTTATAAACATAGGAAGACGCACCACTGAGCAACTAATACAAACAGGCAAGTCGTTTATAGACTACATGGATTTCCCTAACCAAAACAACTTTTTCCTAACACCCGTAACCCCATCTGAAGTAATAAATATGGCTAATAGATTGAAGGCCAAACACTCCGACGAATGTGATGGCATTACGACATATCTTTTGAAGAACAGCATAAATATAATTGGTTAAATCATTGCCCATATTGCTAATCAATCTTTTACCAGCGGAGTTGTGCCAACCAGAATGAAAATCGCCAAAGTGATCCCAATTTTTAAAACCGGAGACGAAAATCTGTTTAATAACTATAGACCGATAAGTATCTTACCAGTCTTTTCAAAACTTTTAGAAAAACTAATGGCAAATAGAATTGTAAACTATCTGAATACATTTGATATTCTATACCAGCATCAATATGGTTTCAGAAAAAAAAACACAGCACCATACATCCTGTTATGCAACTTCTTAGACATATTGGCATCGAAAATAACAAACCAACTAAAGACATAACATTAGCACTATTTATTGATTTTTCAAAAGCTTTTGATACCATAAACCACAGTATACTGTTAACTAAACTGGAAAGATATGGATTCAGGGGAATTAGTAATGATTGGTTTAAAAGTTATTTATCCGACAGAACTCAGTACACGAAATATGGTGAATATAAATCTGAAATGAGTCAAATAACATGTGGAGTCCCTCAGGGCTCTGTACTCGGTCCCATTCTATTTCTGCTGTATATAAACGATATCTGTCGCTCAACATTACTAAACATACTTTCTTTTGCAGATGACACTACAGCCTACGCGTCTGGTTCTAATGCAAATATATTAGCTAACCACATAAATGATGAATTAAGTAAACTAAGTGATTGGTGCTCAGCTAACCAGCTTGTCCTGAATGCAAGTAAAACTAAATATGTTCTTATAAATCCAACTCATAATACGAGAGTCATAGAAAATCTAAATATACATATACAAGACAAAACGATAAAACGAATAGGACTCAACGAAACGGAAAAATCACTGAAATTTCTTGGCATTTACATTGACGATAACCTTTCGTATAGTGCTCACATTTCGCAACTGTGCTCTAAAATAGGACGAATAAATTACTCTTTAAACAAGGTGAAATAATTTCTGCCACACAGGGCCATGAAAACACTATATTTCGCTCTCATCCACAGTCACCTGTTATATGGCATACATATATGGGGTAGCGCCCGAGCAATTAGGAAAATCTTCATCATGCAGAAACGCTCAGTTCGCATTAATAATAATTCAGATTATAATGCCCATACTGATCCACTGTTTGCCAAAGATAATATACTCAAAATTAATGATTTGTTCAAACTTCAAGCCTGCCTCTTCATTTTCGAATGGGAAAAGGGGGAACTTCCTTCGTCATTTCATTCCTTCTTTAAACAATTAGGACATACCTCAGAAAGAACTATGAGGCAATCAGATCTATTATATATTGGTAGAACCCGTACCAGGGCACTAGAAAAACTTCCAATCCACGCCTTTCCTAAGTTATGGAATGAGCTGGACCCAGAAATAAGAACTACAACAAACAGAAAGTTATTCAAAAGATTGCTGACGCAAAAATGTCTTTCTCAGTATCCAAATAGCGTAGAATGTGACAATCCTTATTGTCAAGACTGTGGGTTGTAGCTGCAGACTGTCATCCCTTCATATCTTTCATAAGTGTGTAAATAATCAGGGTTCTAGGTAGTTTAGACATTATAATAAGGCCATCTCCCTCTATTATTAGTTTTTATATCTTTCAAATTCAAAACATGATACAACAGTACCTGCCTGTGAACCCCTGGAAGTGAAGTAGTGCTAGTTTACCACGGTAAACAGGCTCTGTTTTACGGGTAAAATGGGATCCAGTAACTAATGCCTGGGGGCAAGTCCAGTTAAATTGGCAACACAGGTATAAACGATTGGCTAGACTTGACTTTATATCGATGTTGTGATTACGAATAGCCACTGTGCATTAATACGTGACCCCCCCCCCCTCCCCCTCCCAAAAAAGCAATATAAAATAAACACAACAGGTACGCCAGATCATCTGTCTGTTATCTCGTCTTGCAAAACATACTTTGTCTGACCAGACATGTCCCGAATATTACCGATGTCAAAAAAGTGAACAATAAACCCTACATGTGCAGTTATCCAGCTTTATCAATAACAATATGCCCCCGGTTGTGTACAGTGCTGATAACAAGGCTAACCAACATCTGTGGGAGTTGACAGGTAGACAGCCAATCTGGCTATGTCATCTCCCTACGGTATAGATACTGATTCCATGTTGTTTTGTAAATGCATTTCTAATACAATAATTATCATGTATTGCATTTTATCTATGCCGTTAAATAAATCTAATCTACAAATCTTTTTATTCATATCCACCAGTCAAAATCTTTTGTTATTTGGTGTTCGGCATCTTCAGGTGGGGAGGTGTATCGGATTAAGCTTTTTCAAATCAAGTGTCTTGCTCCATATTTGGGATCTGTGATGTTAACAAGCCATAGATGCTGAATGAGTCTTAAATAGATCTTTAAGCAACAACTTTGTAAGGTGAGAGACTGAGGCACCTTGGGACCACTTGTTTTAAAGAAACAACTCGATGTAAAATGAGGTTGCTACATATTAAACGCAATGTGGACATTGCAATAAAGTAATAATTACACGGAACGACACGCGTCTGTAAATGGGTTAATCGATATGGCGCGAGTGCCAGCGTAAAGATAGAACGAGAGGCCGCAGTCCTCGAGTTTGTAGAAAATCCCAGTGAAATTCCTCATCTATTTAAAAGTCTCTTAACAATTTCCGTTCCGCACGTGTGCGGAACGGATTTTCATTTTTCGCATGGTTTAGTGTTTCTGTTGGTGGAGATTTCATAGAACAGGAGTGTAATAAATAATTATTTTTCTTCCAAGTTTTCTATTTCGACATATCGTGATACTTTTAATTTTATACGTGCCATAATGCCATTAACGACTACAGTGAGATCAATGAGCTAGGGTCCCACAAAGCTCCAAAATTGGATGCGAGTTTGAAATTTTCCCGATTATTCGATTTAAGTGGAGTCGCACTGATACGAAAGAGTCGCACTGATTCGAAAGTTTGCAAATCGTCGACATGTTCTCAAAATCTTACGAAGCCTGTTCTCTTGAACTCTTTCTCTGTTCGGGAGGCCTGATGACAGAAGAAGAGTTCAAAGAGATTCCGCTTCCGCAGCAACTTTTGATTCCGTTTGGGAATATTCCGCTTTTCTCCCGTGGGGACCCAGTGGGGTGATGCAGTGCCTGTTTACTGTGCTAAACAGCTCTGTTTTTCTGGTAAAATAGGACCCGGTCATCAATGCCTGGGGTGGAAGTCCATTAAAATGGGCAACATGTGTATTAACGATTGACTGAACTTGAATTGTCCATAGCCACTGTGCAGACATTTATGACCTTAAATAAATAAATAAATAAGTAAATAAATGAATAAATAAATAAATAAATAAATAAATTAAATAAAATAAATAAATAAATAATTAAATTAAATTAAATTAAATTAAATTAAATAATAATAAATAAATTGAAATGAAATGAAATAAATAAATTAATAAATAAAATAAAATAAATAAATAAATAATGAATGAATAAATAAATAAATAAATAAATAAATAAATAAATAAATAAATAAAGTTGTTTTTTTTTATTGATTTACCCAAACAGACGAGTTGCCTTTGCATACAATACTTGAATTGAGACTGACAATATGAACGGTTAAATCAAAGTTAACATCTGCAACCTCAAGACCGTAAGATTTGATTCTTAGTTCGATTCGAAATCTTCTGTTCTGCCTGATTCGATTCAACACGAAACTTCAGATTCGAAGGGGAAGGGGCAAACAATGAACAAACTGAAGTGTAAAATCATTGATAAGCAACATCGTTGCTTCAAAATTGTGTTTTACTTCAGACTTCGACTCAGTCCAGTAAACTGATGTCTTTGTTTGGCAACAAAACTTCAGTCTAAGAGATCGCAGAATGTCGAAATTGCAAAAGGGTCAATCGTTACTTTATGGTACGAAGGCCCTTAATACTGAGGCAAGAGGCATGCTGTAAGCCTAAGTGTGTCTTCTTGTGGATTGCTTTTGCCACAAATGATGTATCCTGAAATTCGAATTAATTGGAAAATTACATCATTAGACGTTTTTCGTGATAAGTTGCCCATATTGATTCATTCAAGAAAGGAGATCTTGAACAGATCATGGACATCGCGGTCGTGAACATTCGGCATCAAAACTGAACTTTTCGTGAGAACCCACCACGATGCGTGCAAGACTGGAACTGACATGTCTGGGAAAGAAAATTGAACATTTGATACACAAAATTTAAATTGTGCTGCAACTGAAATTAAAAAAAAGACATTTATCATGCATTTCTTTAAAAAAAAAACCAATAACCCTTTGCGACGCATCCAATCAAATTGAAAATGTTCATTTTTGCCTCAACGAGCTCGTCCCAGTGATGAATCAAAAGCAATATAAACTGTCCAAAAAAGTTACCCCCCTTCCCTCCCCTATAATACCTGTGGGTATACGAATATCTCATATTGTGACGTTCCCCATGGCATTCCTGTATCGGAGCGGGCATAGATCCTCAAAACTGGTGAACATTTGCTGGCTATTGACCACTTCACTGCCGTGAATATCTGACATATGCTGTACAGCGTTAATTCCGATTTTGACGAGACTGTTTAGGTCACTCTCTGTTGCGCTTCTCGAGAATTGAGAGGAATATTCAGCCTGTCAAGCGATTTGGTGGTGGATGTATCATGGTTTGGCTGGTGTCTTCTCTGGGTGCAAAACTCTACTTCACATTGTCAACGGAAACATGAACGCACAAATGTACAGGGACCACACTTTGGAGCCGATTGCCATTCCCGACGGTCGCCGTTTCCTTGGAAACCGATTTCAGTATTTAGGCGATAATGTCAGGCCTCACCGAGCGATAATAGTGTGAGAATTCAAAGATACGCAACAGGACGTGACCTGGATGGATTTTCAGCAAAGAGCCCGGACTGCAACCAGATAGAATATGTGTGGGACATGTTCGGCAGGGGAGTGGTTAATAGACAGCCATCACCCCAAGGCACCGGCAATGTGCCGTGCGCTTATAAAGGGACGGGACAACATCACAATGAGAGAAATTCGGAAGGGCATGGACAGCATGCCACGCCGATTAAGATGTGTCAGAGATGCTCGAGGCGGTCCCACCGGACACTGAACAACGTGACGTTTTTTGATGTTGTGATTACATCCGCGGTGCCTAATGTTCATTCAATAAAAAAATGCTCTGCAAACCCAGTTTCACTAATAAGGTATATTACCCCTACTACAAATAGAGGGTCTTCTCTCATGAGAATTTACTCATTTACTGTATACACACTGGTATTATGTGTGGGAGGGGGGGGGGGGGCTTAACTTTTTTTGGACAGTAAATTTGTTGCATGAAATGGAAAAAGAAAAACAATATTGCTATATTTTGAATAGCGCTGGAAAATTATAGGCGCGATGGCAGGCAAAGAGTTAAAATTATTTTGTGTAGCAGAGCTCTCCTATTTGTTCAATAATATACTACTCAAAGTTTGCTAAGCACCAAATATTTGACACATCATTGTGAAATTTGCTTGTGACATATTTGCGATATTTTTGGTGGATATGATTGAGGAATGCATTGAGATGGTCCCCAGTGTTTACATTAGCTCTCGACAGGCAGATTTTTCGTGACAGTCATGGAAAGCATGTACCCCTTGATTTTCATGATGTTTTCGTGTACTGTCTACATGTGCATGACATGTGTAGTGTATTCAATCTTCATTTCAACACAAACCCTTCTGATTTAATGATTGAATATGGCAAATGCAAATGTAAGAAGACATTTGTCTGAAGCAGAAATGTGGCGGGCTGTAGGGATGATGGGGCAAGGGTTGGTGAAGCCCTTTGTGTGCCCCATACGGTGATCACCAGAGCCTGGGCAAGATTTCAGCAGTATGGCACACCAGTAAGACGGCATGGTGGTGACAGAGACAGGGAAACATCTGCAGCTGAAGACCGGTTTTTGATCATTCAGGCCCCTAGGAACCGCTTTGCCACAGCAACCCAGCTTTGCAGTGACCTTCAGAATGCATCCGGAGAAAATGTTTCAGCGCAGATAATGCAGGCAAGGTTGCACGAAGGTGGTCTCCTATCGAGAAGACCATGTATTCGCATTCCGCTGTCCCAGAACGACCGCCAGGCACGATATGAATGGGCCATGGACCACGTAGGATGGACCAGAGAAGATTGGCGACCTGTCCTTGTTACAGATGAGTCAAGGTGCTGCCTAGGATATGGAGAAGACCAAGCGAGCGATTCCATGCAGACAACCTTGCTGAGCATGACCGCTATGGTGGAGTGTCAATCATGGTCTAAGGCGGTATCAGCAGGGATGGACGTACAGAGCTCTGTGTCTTTGAAAGTTGTTCATTGACTGCACAGCGGTATGCCGATGAGATCCTGGATGTCCACGTCAGATTGTATGCAGGTGCACTAGGTGATAGATTCATTCTGATGGACGATAATGCCCGTCCTCATGTTGCCCATGCTGTCGGGGAGTACCGACAAAGGGAGGGGATTGAGCGTATGGACTGGCCAGCAAGATCCCCTGACCTCAACCCAATCGAACATGTCTGGAATGAGTTGCAGCTTGCAATTTCAGCCCGTCAAGTCCAGCCAAGAAGTGTCCATGAGCTTGGTGCCATACTGGTCCAAGAATGGAACAACATCCCAGAAAGGACCATGAGGAACCTGATTGGGAGCATGGGAAGGCGTTGTCAAGCTGTAATTAACAGTAATGGGTCTCATACTCGATATTGAAGCCGTACCAGTTCGCTCCGTCAACTTTTTGGCAAATTGAAAAATTTCTTCTTTTACGAATAATATACATTTTCCATGGTTATCGTATTCAAAAGCTAAAAAATAATGTCAAACACAAATAAAATCTTAATTTCTGTACTTAAATCATTAAAGATATAATTAAATAAAAAATATATACACTTTTCATTACAATATTTCAACTAAAGCATAAAACAGGTAGTTGGATATACTTGGTGCTTAGCAAACTTGAGTAGTATAGTATGCTATTATATATACATAAATGTCAGACTTGATCGGATAGAGTTTCGGTAACTTCAGCAAGCAATGACTAAACAATCAGAACATTATTAACTGAGAATGAAAGACAATGGGCCACGGAAGTTGGTCTGGCAAAAATATATATTTGCTGCCACTGCAGCAGCATCGACAACAACAAAAACAGTAACAATAATAAATACTACTACTACTACTACTACTACTACTACTACTACTACAAATCACCACCACCACCACTCCGACAACTACTACTATTTAGACAATAACAACAATAACTACAAACACTACAAGTACTACAACTTCAGCAACAACAACAGCAACTACTACTACGATACTACTACTACTACCATTATTATTATTATTATTATTATTATTATTATTATTATTATTATTATTATTATTATTATTATTACTACACTCTGTGTAAACTTATTGTTATTGTTAAATTGTAAAATTGTTTTTTCACCCAAATTGGTTCACGAATGTTCTCTGAAACTACACACAACAGAATGATAAAATTTGAACGGGGATATGCTCAATCTCCTCTATGACCTCGACTATGTCATTTTTGATAAATTTCGTTCGTTACCATGAAAACATATAAAAAAATAGGGGGTTCTGGAATAACTTTGTAACGTCTTAACCCAGTTGTACCTTTTTCTGAAAAGTGTGGGAGGTATTAGAAAAAGGTAGGGTCTCTTTTACAATGAAAAAAAAAACAAATTGACGTATTTCCAGCATCCAGGTGAAAAAAGGCCCAAAGATCTGGTTTGTAAAAAAAAATCAATTGTTAAGCACAGTTTCCTTAATAATTCTGCAGTCAATAGATGTATACGGCTGAAAATAACAAATGGTGTGAAACCCCAGAGTCAGTGTATTTTGAGGGAGAACATGTTTATCTGCGGGTATTATTCAGGATGCAAATTTTCCAAAAAGTGGCCCTGTTAAGTCATTTGGCGCAATATCTCAATAAATATTGAAACTAGCCAGTTGACATTTTGAAACTACATAATAAATACCATAGCTGAAACGCTGAAGATGAATTTTCGTACTACAACTTCAGCAACAACAACAGCAACTACTACTACGATACTACTACTGCCATTATTATTATTATTATTATTATTATTATTATTATTATTATTATTATTACACTCTGTGTAAACTTATTGTTATTGTTAAATTGTAAAATTATTTTTTTACCCAAATTGGATCACGAATGTTCTCAGAAACTACACACAACAGAATGATAAAATTTGAACGGGTATATGCTCAATCTCCTCTATGACCTCGATTATGTCATTTTTGATAAATTTCGTTCGTTACCATGAAAATGTATAAAAATAGGGGGTTTTGGAATAAATTTGTAACGTCTTAACCCAGTTGTACCTTTTTGTGAAAAGTGTGGGAGGTGTTAGAAAAAGGTAAGGTCTCTTTTACAATGAAAAAAAAAAAAAAAACAAATTGACGTATTTCCAGCATCCAGGTGAAAAAAGGCTCAAAGATCTGGTTTGTAAAAAAAATCAATTGTTAAGCACAGTTTCCTTAATAATTCTGCAGTCAATAGATGTATACGGCTGAAAATAACAAATGGTGTGAAACCCCAGAGGCAGTGTATTTTGAGGGAGAACATGTTTATCTGCGGGTATTATTCAGGAGGCAAATTTTCCAAAAAGTGGCCCTGTTAAGTCATTTGGCACAATATCTCAATAATTATTGAAACTAGCCAGTTGACATTTTGAAACTACATAATAAATACCATAGCTGAAACGCTGAAGATGAATTTTCGTCGACCTATTCGCGATGGTTGATGTTACCATGGCAACAATGACAGAAAATAGTTAATAACCGCCATGTTTCAAATTGTTAACCAATCCCGTGCGGCATTCAATCAGCCTGCACGTATTTTACAATTGCAATACAGTTCCGTCAATGTAGAATTCCAGTCGGAATTTTAGCTCACCTTAACAAAGTCAAGGTGATCTAATCTCTTCGCTCCGCGTCCGTCGTCCGTCAACACCATGTTTTGATCTTCTCCTCCAAAACCACTGGGCCAATTCAAGCGAAAGTGTGTGTGAGTGATGGTCCCGAAGGGGCTTTGCCTTTTTGTTCAACTCAACATGCCGAGCCCCATAGGGAGGGGGTTGGGGAAAAAGCTCCAAAATATTTTTAAAATCTTCTTATGAACCAGTGGATACAATGACTTGGTATTTGTTATGGAGCTTCCTTTTGAGGTGTAGAATCAAGTTTATTCAAACGAAGTTCGTGAAGCAATATTTGGCTTTGTAATGAGAGGGGTAAGATTTTTGGCCCCGCCCAAATTTTATATTTTCTGAACAGAAGGTCCGATTTGAACCAAATTTGGTATGTGGTATTATTGGGTCATAAGTACTTGACTCATGCAAAAAAATTCCGCATCTCAATGGGAACCCCAGAGCTGAAAATAGAAATATTTCCAAGCGCCCATATTTCCCAACCCGCACGGAACAGAGAGCTGTTATTTGGTACGAAACATCCTTAGGACTAGTAGAATTGAATGGTAAAACAAAATGCCATCGGTTATATTAGGGTGTTCTGTAGAGGGCATCTAAAAATGCTGAGTCAGCATATTTGCAAAATTTTGTAAAAATCTTCTCCAGAACCAATGGTCAGAATCTTTTGATATTCGGTATTCAGCATTCATTGGGGGTCAGATACAAGTTTGTTAAAATAAAGCCCCTTGGTTCATATTTGGGCTCAATGAAGGAGCCCGAATTTTTAACTTAGAGCAATATGGGGAATATTCTTTAAAAATCTTCTTCTTCAGAACCACCAGTCAGAATCTTTTAATGTTTGGTATACATCATTGTTACAAGGGTCAGATTCAAAATTGTTCAAACCAAGTCCCAAGGTTAATATTTGGGCTTTTTAAAAAATATTCTTCAGACCCACCACTCAGAATGCTTTCATATTTGGTATACAACATCGGGGTGGGGGGGGGGGGGGGGGGGGGCTGGAGGGCGGTCAGATTCAAGTTTGTTCAAATCGGGTCCCTAGGTGTTTTTTTGGGCTCGCTACGGTAGCCCAAATTTTAACTTAGTGCAATATGAGGAAATTTCCTTTAGAATCTTCTTATTCAGATCCACCAGTCGGAATGCTTTCGTATTTGGTATACAACATCTCTGGCGGAGGGGGGGGGGGGGGGGCAGATTCAAGTTTGTTCAAATCGGGTCCAGAGGTTATTATTTGGGCTCGCTATGGTAGCCCAAATTTTAACTTTGTGCAATATGAAGAAATTTCTTTAAAATTGTTCTTCTTCAGATCCAACAATCAGAATGCTTTCGTATTTGGTATACAACATCTCTAAGGAGGTCAGATTCAACTTTGTTCAAATCGAGTCCCTAGGTATATATTTAGTTTAAACAATATTTATTTCTAAACAAACAATAAGAAATACAAACAATCAAGCCAGTATTGTGTACATAAGTATGGAAATGGATTCAGCAGGAAGCTAGAAAGCTTATACAAGGCTGTCTCCATATGAGAGTATTACATGTAATGATATCAGCAGTACAAGGGATTTTTATTATTTGCATGGACTAATAAATATAGTTGAGTGCATGAGAAGGATAGTGGAAGTAGAAGGTGCAAAAGGAAGACAGAGGCTTAGTAGTGGAGGCAAGAGGGGAGAGACCCAAGGGAGTCAGTAGTGACATTTACTTAGATGATTGAGTGGTGTACATCGGTATCCGCGAGTATTGAATCAGTGGTGCTGGGTTGATCAGTCGAAATGTTTGGATTAATGAATAAATTCATGAACTTTCTCGAAAATGGATTTGTTCATTTCAGGACTATAGTGTTCACTACCGTATAATAAGGTGTCAGTAGTAATATGGTGCTGGATGCTACCTAATGTTTGTATTCGTATCTGCGCGTATCTATTGCAATGGAAAAGGTAGTGATCCACAGTTTCGCGTGCGGCACAGCTGCATACGAATGAATCGACGACAAAGTTATTAAATAGATCATTGTTCAGACCACTGCAGCTGAGTCGCAGTCGACAATGTTGGACTTGAGCTCGACGTGACCTATGCCCGTGAAAGTAGGATGGGACAGTGCGTCTGTTCCTATTAAGATATGATTTGAAGTTAGGCAGCGAGTTAATGTGTCTTACTTCGAGGGGCAGATCGTTCCATAATCAGATGGTGGAAGGTAGGAAGGAGGTCTGATGTAGGTGCGTTCGGCAAAGTGGAGTTCTTAGATTGTTAGTATGTCGAAGGTTATAGCTTTGAGAGCCCGAGCTGAGAGGAGGAATCATGTTAGACGAATAAGCAGGACCAAATTCATGGGCCATTTTGAAATATTGTATAAGTTTGTGGTTCTTCCTTCTAGTTTCAAGTTCTTCCCACCCTGTTTCGATATATAGCTGAGTTCTGCTTGAACTTTTCGTACCCCTTGTTACTAGACGTGCTGCTTCAACTTGGATTTTTTCCAGTTCGTCGGCTTCGGTCGCTGTACAGTTGTCCCAAACACTATCGGCATATTCAAGCACTCGACGAACGTACATTTAATAGATTGTTTCGAGAGTTTTACGGTCGAATCGATACTTGAAACGCCTTAGGATATTAAGACGTGTCCAGGCCTTGGCTCTAATTATGGTGAAGTGGGCAGACCATGTTCCTATGTTGTTGAACGTTAGGCCGAGGTGTTTGTGTTGAGACACTTTGTTGATGTCTGTTGAGAACATTCTTAAGAGTGGGTGTGTTGGTGCGCTATTTTTTCTAGTGATTAGTAATGTTTCGGTTTTTTGGAGGTTAAAGTTAACAAGCCATTTGGTGGCCCATGTCTCAATTCGTTTAATGTCGTTGCTTAATATTTCAGCGGCAGTGTTTGGGTCCTCAACAACTAGATATAACGAGGTATCGTCTGCAAACAATCGTATACTACTGATAATGTCGTCAACAATGTCGTTAATTCAGATAAGAAAAAGTAAGGGGCCGAGGATCGAGCCCGGGGGAACTCCAGCCTTGATTGATGCCCAAGAGGATGACACGGAGTTGAGTACTACACATTGCTATCTATCACTCAAGTAAGATTCAAACCATTTCAGAAGAGGGCCTGCTATTCCAATGGCTTTGAGTTTGTGTAGTAGGCCTTTTAGCGGGGGAGGAATTCGTCACATACAGGTGAATTGTGCACTTGGTGATACCTTCTTGAAATTTGGCACACTGTTAGTGTAGGCTATGAGGTTCTCAAAAACGATCGGCTACAAGTTGACACCGACCGGTGGCGACCAGTAGCGGCACAATCCAAAATGGCCGCCAGCGGCTGAAGGGAACCTCCTTTTCGACGGTCTACCGACTATACATCCGATTGTAAGGGCGCGAAAGTGAACTCTGATCCACGCACGTGTTGGAAACAGACGTGGGAGATGATGTAGAATAAAACGAGATTCTCTATACGGACGCATCAATTTCTTGGAACTTGAAAAGAGCGTTGTTTCTCCGGGATCAGCGTCATTCAGGCAAACCTGAATGACGCTGATCCCGGAGAAACAACGCTCTTTATGAAGCAGTCTCTTTGCCATACAATCTCTTGTTTGGCGTAATTCCGCAAGCAATTCTGATTTGTCTGTCGAAATTAATTCGAGAACGCGATTGTTCACAAAAATCATTCACAGAATGAGTGAGAATCCTCTTCGTGTACGGACTAGTACTGACTGGGAACGTTGTTGCTTTTGCCAGCAAGACAGTTCCAAGAAATTGATGCGTCCGTATAGAGAATCTCGTTTTCATGACGCCTATAAAGCTATTGAGGAAGACATAACGCGCTTCCTAGATAATGGCGTTGAGCTTCCATATAATTTGACCATTGATTGTTTGATGAGAGAGAGTGATGAGTGTATGTCGATGTCACTGTTGACGAATAAGGCAATATATCATAAGACATGCCGTGACAGTATTCGGACTCACATCGTACAGCGCGTGCTACACAAGCGAGAGCGAAATGAGGCAGTGGCATCCTGCTCCACGCTGAGTCCTAAAAGAACACGGACAAGTTTTGAATCTGGCTGTGACAGGAAACTGCCCCAGTGTGTTTATTGTCACAAACGCGAAGGTGACAGCAGTGAGCCTATTTGCAGATCAATGTCTGATAACAATAAACTCAAAATTATGGCAAAGGAAGCCGAGAACTGGGTTGTTTTTTCTCGGGTCAATGCAGCATTTGATTCCGCTGCTAGTGATCTTTACTATCACAAAACCTGTTATTGTAAGCTTGCCAATGAAGCACGAGCGGCTAAATCTAAAAAGTCGAAGAACGCCGAACATTCCGCGTCAGGCCTGCCCTATGACCCTCTCGTTATGGCAGAGCTCATAACATTTGTTGAACACAACGATTCCGCGATGAAGCTTGTCGATCTCAAGAATCTGTACAGTCGGAGGTTGAAGCAAGTCGGTTCTGATTGGCTTAGTGAAGAAATACATGTAGTATACAGAACTTAGGCGATGATGAGACTGTTAATGCCAAGCCTCGAGTGGCTTGTACTATTTCACAGATGTTGATCAGCAATTCAGCGAAACGCTCCGAACATGCACAAAATGTTCACCAGAGACGTGACAGAGAAACTCCAATGCCTCTTTATGTGGGTTTGAAGTTGCATGCCCATGATCGTATGAAAAATCTTATCAGAGATTTTCATCAAATGGGACTCTCTGTCTCTTATGATCGCGTAATGGATGTTCGCAGGAGTTTCGCGAGAGCTGTTTCACTGCGGTTCAAGAACGAAGGTGTTGTAGTCCCAGCTAACTGCAAACGTAATGTTTTCTCGATAGGAACCACTGATAACATTGATGTATCTGGTAGATCTGATATGCATGGTACGTCCATCACACTCATTGGTCAACTGAGCAGGGACAATGTGGGTACTGATCCCCCACCACTGAGTTTAGATGTTCCAGAAGACACACAAATTGAACTCCCAGACGACTATGCATTTGTTCCTTTCGTTGAAGACTTTGGTGGGGACATCAGGCTTGAATCTCCAGATGAATGTAATGTACGGCCCAATGAATATGCAGATTTGAACGTGGGAGAGAATGACTGGTTGTCTCATGTGTCACAGATCAGCAATAAAGGGAAGGTTGATGGCAGCTGGCAGCTTGATGAAGTCCCTGTGACCTTTTCAGGCTTCTTTTCAAAACATGAAGATCAAGACAATGTCAAACCTCGTGCAGTTATTGGGGTATTCCCTGTTTTCAGTGAGCAGAAAGCGGACTCACTCAGTATGCAGAAGCATGCTATGTATGTGGTCAGGGAAGCTACTGCTTTCGTAAACCCCGGCCAGATACCTGTCATTGAAGGTGACTGTCCGTTGTATGCCAGACAGAAAAAATGTCAATGGCTGTTCCCAGAGGAGATAGGTGAGGATCGAATGGTGTGTATGATTGGATTCCTGCATCTTGAAATGTGCACCCAAGAAGCTGGTGGTAAGCTTATGGGTGGTTCTGGTTGGGAGCGAATGTTTCACCTCGCAAAGATATTCACACCCGGTGTAGCATCATCCCTACTTGGTGGGAAACATGTCAAGAGGACGCGACAGGCATATCTTCTCACTCTAGCTTGGCTTGAGATCCTCAGAAAGAATGCTTATGAGATTTACTGTCAGCAGACTGGGCCCCATGAGTCATTTGAAATGTGGGAACAGAGGATTCTTTCACAATCTCCAACTGCGCGCTATTGGGGTGAAATCGTTCGGAACTTTCTCTTGACAAGCTGTCAATTCGTTCGGAACCAACGAATCGGTAACTGGCCTGGTACACTGTGTTCTATCGATGAGTTGTGCAGTTACTTTTTTGCCCTAGGACATACAAATTATTGTCGGTGGGTCCCCGTATTTCTGAGAGACATGTCTCAGCTACCCAGGCGGCATCCTTCAATCCACAACAAATTCATGGAAGGCCATTTTGTGGTCCAGCGTAGTGAGAGGAAGTTCAGTATGATGGGTTTAGATCAGAGCCAAGAACATAGTATCCAACTACTCAAAGAAGACAGTGGTCCAAAAGGTCTCTATGGCCAGGCTGAAGAGAAAGTCGTTATTGAGCTTTCAAGGTCAGAAGTTCTGCGTGTTATAGATGAGTATGAATATGCAAGTTTCCACACAACATCATCAGATAACACGGAACACCCGGAAAGTTCGGTATCAGAGCAGAAAAAATTTCTGAATCAATTGAAATCTCTCCTCGATCTGGTGAATCAGGGACTCATTATCAACCCTTATGATGAAACTAGTGGTCAGCTGGTGACATTAGATACTGGTGAATATATGGACCCCGAAGTTAGTAAGAGTTTACGGTCATTACCCGAAAGGGGCAAGCATTTATATTCCACTTTCTTGAAGGAAAGGCTTGTGGAATGCACCGTACCCCTGAATGATGTTATTCCCAAGGCAAATATATATACCTTCCTTAACCCACCCCCAGCCAACCTGGACAAAGGCCGAGACAAACTCATGTCAAGTAAAGCAACTGCCGCAATAGTTACCCAGATGTTCGTTTCACTGCAAGCCCGGCCTGATTCAAACATGGATGAGTTTTTCATGCACGAGAATGCACGTGATCCGCCAGCATTATCCGATAGAGGTAAGCTACGGAGTGGGACAAAATCTCGAATTCTCAATTGTTTACCAGCTATTCCTGCACAAGGGAAGAATTCAGCAGCTAGACAAGCTTCAGTTGTCATCTTGGATATGCCTGCTGTAGTCCATGTAATCAAACCACAGAAAGCGGATCTGTTTGGAGAATATGCTCGATTGCAATTATTGCCATACATCGAATCTCTGATTAACACGAACACCACAAGGGTTGATGCGATCTATGACTGTTACCCCGAAGGCAGTTTGAAGAATCAGACGCGAGCAAAACGCCTCGGTGAGACAGCAGTTAGGTTGATACGGGTGTCCGAGAACGTCCCTTTACCTAAAGGGAAGAATTGGCAGGCATTCTTGAAAGTTAGTGAGAATAAAGACGAATTTTTCAAGTTCCTGTCTGCTGAACTGCTGAAATTAACATCAACATCCGAGTACCAGTTGTTAACGACATCAGGAGAATATGTACTATGCAATAAGGATGTTAGCTTATGTGACATATCTCCATCGAACCACGAGGAAGCAGACACGCGCATGATGCTTCATCTCAACCATGCAGTCTCACAAGGTCACAAAATAGCTTTTCTTCGCACGGTTGATTCTGATGTCGTCATTCTGTCTTTGCACCATTTCGCAACATTCCGTGACCTTGGACTCAGTGAGCTGTGGATTGGGTTTGGAATTGGAAAGGCATATAAAGATATGCCAATTCATGAGATAGCTTCACAACTTGGACCTGATTACTGTAAGGCCCTGACTTTCTTCCACGCCTTCACAGGTTGTGATGTAACATCCAGCATGCTCGGCATTGGGAAGAAGACAGGATGGAATGCATGGATGAATTTTCCCGCATCAACTGAAATGATGATAGAATTGACTGAGAATCCGCAAGTCTTTTCAGAGGATTCCCCTCATATGCAGCATATCGAAAAACTCACCATACAGATGTACAGTAACAGTTGTGTCAGTACACGTGTCAATGATGCGAGACGGCATATGTTCACACATGGCCTTAAGTCTATGGAAAACATCCCGCCCACCAAAGCAGCTCTGTATCAACATGTAAAAAGGGTAATTCTTGTGTCATCTTTCATTTGGCATCGTGCTCTGCAGAAACACTTATGTGTGCCAGACCCATCACAGTACGGATGGGAGTGGAATCCACGTCTCAATATTCTGGTCCCATTTTGGACTCACCTAGGAGACGCAAGTGCTGCATGTGCACTGATGCTCCACTGTAGTTGTGCCAAGGCCTGCAAGGGCAATTGCAAATGCTTGAAAGCTGGATTAAGGTGCACACCTTTGTGTAAGTGTGAAGGTGGCTGTTGTAACAATATTGAGTAGTATACTGTCATGTTAGGACCAGTCATCTCCTATTCTGGTATTTTTTTTTCCATTTTCGGCCAGTTAACACATGTCATGTTTCTAGTTGAGTTGATTTTGCTAACAAATGTTCATCCCATGTGGCTTGCTACATTGTCCGGGGTATAGGAATACAGTTTTAGATTTCGGAAAATAGTCTGTTATTTACTGCACAAGACGGTGTTAATTCATGCATAGCATGATACAATATCCCCAACTATTTTGCCTCTGTACAACAGTTGATACCTTCGTTCACCCGTGTGTTCATCTATGGTATCCTTGTCTTTCTCTGGCCATAGGCCACATGTGACTAGTCAGTTCCTACTCCATAGCAAATCAACTTGGAAATCCTTCATCTTGTAGCGCACTCATGTCTCAATGAATCCATACCTGAGTTGATCTAATAAATCTAACGTAAGGTATCAAATTGCCATACCGGATCATATTTCGATAAGTTATTCGCTAAAACATTTCGACCACTCATCGACATCAAAGGTCATGTTTTGGCTCCCAGTGGTGGCTATATCTCTATATCCCTGGTAAAGTAGCATACCATGAGGGATGGGCATTAAGTGTCGGCAACATTAATCCTGACTTGGAACACACCACATCTTAACTGGCCGAAAATGAAGAATACTACTTGTAGTCAAAAAATATTCCTGTACCTCGAATGACTGCAAACATACACTCACCCCTTCTAGTCCCATTTTGCCAATGTTCTATACTGGCAAGATAACATTGTATAATTAACAACGGGAACTAATGCATCCCGAGTTCATTCCAGCACTGCCCTTGCTGGCAGACGTGTCGCTATGGTGTTGAGATTGAACCAGAACTCCTCTAGAAATTTGATAGTTTTATTTTCTTAGAAAATAAATCTATCGAAAATGCCGGAAGTTGAGAATAGACTGTCACTTTAATTGGATTATCAAATGTCCAAGTATCCCCACTGCTGCATACTATCGAGTACCCTTGTTCATGTGTTGACAGGAATCTCTCATACCATGTTCATTTGACCATTGCATTCCCGAGAAACATTCAACACTAATTTATCTACGGACGGACGATCATACTGACAGTCAGACACACAGACGCACACATCGACGGAAATTCTGATCCCATTATCCATTAATCTTCCCCCCAACTTGTTCCAAGGGCTTCACTCCATCATTCACATCAATTACAGCACATGTATGGTGTTAGGTTTGGAGCTTCAGTTGTGCGATCGGCGAAAATAGCTTTTTTTCGATCCGCTTGGCGGCCATTTTGGATTTCGCTGCTAGTGGTGGCTAGAGGATGGTGCCAACTTGTAGCCGATCGATTTTGAAATCTCTGATGCCTACCCTTACATCATGCCAAATTTCAGGAAGGTATCACCAAGTGCACAATTCTAGCGAATTCCTCCCCCGCTATTTATGCCAAACCTTGTCGAAAGCTTTACTCACATCACAGAATACAACCCTTATTTCCTTACCATCGTCAAGTGCTGAGCTGAATGCATTATAGATGTCAGTTAACTGCAGAAAGGTCGAGTCAGAAGGTAGGAAACCGGACTGTAGAGGTGTGAGCATATTAGTTTTTAAAAATTAATGTACTTTTTCAAAAACACATTTCTCAAATATTTTACCCAGACAACTGAGTAGGGTGACCTGTCTGTAGTTCTGTAGCTTACTCGCCTTGCTTCAAGATAGGAGTCACATTGCCTTGTTTCCATTGACAGTTAGTAGTAACATCGGAAAAGTATTCTGTAAGGTCATATACGGTAGACTAGAGGAAGTTATTGAAGAGAAAGGTTTTTTAGGAGAAATTCAAAATGGTTTCAGGAAAGGACGAAGAGTCACTGATCACCTATTTACACTCACTCTACGTCTGTTTTAGTGATATATGGAAGTAGTTGATCATTAATTAAGAAAACGTCGATAAGAGAACTGGATGTTTCTGTAAAGTGCGTTGGTTCACTTACAGTTTGAGTGAGATTATACTCTGCAAGGAGGTGCTGTAGTGCTCCACGCTGTGCCCCGAGTTAGTTGTCCAGTGCTTACTCGAATGCGGTTGAAATTAAGTTCCATGTTTCGTTGGGTGGGCGATAGAAAGCTCCAAATAAAATAGACCCTTGGTCAGTGAAAAGATTAACCCATAGACTTTCGAGGGCATTGATATTTAAGTCGTGACGCTGTTTGTAGGGGATATTATTTTTTACGTAAATAGCTACACCTCTCCACCCCTGGCTTCACGATCATTTTTTAGTGGAGGGTGAAAGTTTGGTAGTTCTATCTCAGAGTTATCAACACTTACATCCAGCCAAGTTTCAGTGAAAGCACACAAGTAGTAGGGTTGCATCTCACGGCTAAGTGAGTCAGTTTTTGGTTTTAAGCTTTGGATATTGAGCTGGTAGAATGAAATGCCACGTGTTGAGCTCGACGTTACCGAGGATGTGTCAATTGTGTCAGCTGTTGAAGAAGGTGATACATTTACGGGACCTGGATGTGTCTCAATATCACCATCAATAAGGTGTAAGAGTAGCAGCCATGGCGGCTTGCCAGTCATCACGAGACAGAGGACTGTGAAGATTAGCAGATATACATATGCTCTTGGTTGTATCTCAGAATACTTGGTAGGGATGGTATCTGTTCGTCCTTCAGCTTCTCCTGACAATGTTTGTGAACAGTGCACTGTGAGGATTTCGATGTGTACATAAGCAAGTCTCATTAACAAGCATTTACTCGAATGTTCCCAATTGGTGAATAAAGTTACGGATAGCACGAGTCTGAGGCCTGTCACATTATATCGCACATATAAAAATATAAGGAGAATTGTGTGAGGATTGAGTTGCTTTTTACGATGTACACAACCTTTGGCTATATCAGCGAATTGGCAATATTGGTATATATTTGGGCTCGTTGCGGTAGCCCAAATTTTAACTTAGTGCAATATGAGGAAATTTCTTTAAAAATCTTCTTCTTCAGATCCACCAGTCGGAATGCTTTCGTATTTGGTATACAACATCTCTAAGGGGAGGGGGGGGGGGGGCAGATTCAACTTTGTTCAAATCTTGAGCCTGGGTTAATATTTGGGCTCCGTATGGAACCGACTGAAAAGGTACCAATATGTAACCCTGTGCCCAATTCACCCTCGGAAATCGGCAATGCTGAGAAAAATGCCGTGGTAGCAATGCACATCGTCGGCAAAAAAATTATGCCGACCCCTGCCGACCCTAAAAATTTTATTCAGTGAAAGTCGCTCATTTAGTTCATTGTAACCCTAAATTTCCAACCGACTTCAACTGTGAATTTGAAATCGATTTTTGAGTTCAAGCTTTCAAAATTACGTGCGTAGAAATAAATATATCGGACAGTATTAGTGTGGAGCAAGTGCCAAGTTCCAGTTCGGCAATGGAAACCGAAACTGATAATCCGACGAATATTTTAGGCCTTCAGTGCTTCATTGTTGGTGTTGACAGGTCATGAATATTAATGAATAACGTGTCTAGTTTCATGTATTGATACTGAGCGCCCCAAAGCTTTTCTTTAATTCCATTGAAACGTATACATAGAAATAATTTACAGTGGCCAGCAGGTGCGTAGAAATTGCATTTAAATGAAGAATGTGACCATTTTGGTAATTCAATATTTGTTTTATTTCTGTCAGAAACCACGCGGCTCATCCCTCGTTTGTCATCTATAATCGCGCCTCAATATTGTTCTCTGATTTTCAACCAATCACATTCCACATCATAAACCACCGACGGCACTTCATCCCAAACATACCCACGTGCTTCGTGCTTTCAGTTATCCAGACGATTGTTTTGATAGATTAATCCACTTCACAATCGTTCGGTTTTCTTCTCTCTTCTCCAACATATTGTGTTCTCCAGAAAAACATAGCTGCGGTATCACGATAGCGGGTGTTATCAGGTTGGCGCCCGGTACGATTGTTCCAGGTCGGCAACCTTTTTCCAGGATGGTCGGCAAACTTTTTCCAGGACGGTCGGCAATCGGAAACAAGTATGGGGTTTTGGGGGCTTAATCTTCAGCGCATTATTATTGGCACTTTTGCTCTTTTGGCTAGTAAGAGTTTTAAATGTATCCCAGAACCTCTTAGGTTCTCTCAGCCCAATTTGGTTTTCTGTTGCATTTTCTCATCTCACGCGATTGTCGTTAGCTATTTCCTTTTTTACTTCTCCATTTAGGCGATTATACGCGGCTTTAAGTTCTGCTTTGTTGATTTGATCATTCTCTGGGGGCGCGGTGGCGTTGCGGTGACCGGTTCTCGTCAGATCACCGAAGTTAAGCAACGAAGAGCCCGGTTAGTCCTCGGATGGGTGACCGTCTGAGCGATCGATTCGGACACCCGCGTTGTGTCCTTGGGCAAGGCACTTAACCCCGATTGTCCACATGGGGCACGATGACGCCGTGTACTAGAGCGGACTGCACGCCGACGGTGCGCATGTCTTCAACCAATCTAACCCTGCCTGTGCTGCAGTGCGGAGTTACGATGTTGGGGAGCTGGCAGCTGCTCGGTGGTTCTCTCCGGGTACTCCGGCTTCCTCCACCCGTAAAACTGTCACGGTCATGATTAGCCATTGTGCATAAGTATATGACCTTAAACACCAATAAATAATAATCATTCTCTGATTGGTAAGCCCGGAAAGTTTCTCTTTTATGTTTAATTATTTGAAGTGTTGTTTGGGCTATTCTGTTTATCTGCGGCTTTACTGTTTGCTTGGGACAGATTCCATCCAGTGTACTGATGATAACTTTGTTAAGGTCGGTGCAGGCTTTTTCTAGTTCATGAGTATTTAAAGGATCATTAGCATTTATTTTTAGCTCAACTTTGGCGAAGCCAAATTTGAGCTTATGCCATGGCCCGTCGTCCGTCTGTCCGTCTGTCCGTCAACAACTGGATACGGCTCGGGCTAGAGGTCGTATTTATGAACCGAAACTTCTTGGGTACCTTTGTTATGACCGTGGAACGAGAACGAGTGTTTTTGGGTGCGGTCCGAAATTTAAGATGGCTGCCAGCCGCCATTTTGTACCGACGATGCAGAAATCTGTTTTTTGTACAGAACTTCCATATGAAAGCTCTGATTTGAATAATTTTTTGTATGAATGTTTAGTACCATGGGATACATCACATATAATACGTGTTTTTTTCTCGTGCGTAAATTACGCAAATTAGACTAACTTTGATGTTTTTTGGTGTTACTTTCAGCACTGTAAATGCAAATCCCAATACGGCTCGGGCTAGAGGCCGTATTTATGAACCGATCTTTACGAAACTCCTTGGGTACCTTTGTTATCACCGTGGGACGAGAACGAGTGTTTTTGGGTCCGGTCCGATATTCAAGATGGCCGATGGCAGCCATTTTGTACAAAATTTGGTGCAATCAGATTTTTGCACAGAACTTCCATATGAAAGTGCTGATTTGAATAATTTTTTGTGTGATTGTTTAGTACCATGGGGTACATCACATATAATACGGGTTTTTTTCTCGTGCAGAAATTATGCAAATTAGATGAACTTTGATTTTTTCAGTGCTACTTACACACAGCAAGTACACATGTCAACACGGCTCGGGCTAGAGTCTGTATTTATGAACCGATCTTCACAAAACTTCTTGGGTACCTTTGTTATCACCCTGGGACGAGAACGAGTGTTTCTGGTGCGGTCCAAAATTCAAGATGGCTGCCAGCGGCCATTTTGTACCGAAATTAGGTCTAATCAGTTTTTTGTACACAACTTCTATACGGCTCAGGGCTAGAGGCCGTATTGATGAACCGATCTTTACGAAACTTCTTGGGTACCTTTGTTATCACCGTGGGATGAGAACGAGTGTTTTGGGGTGTGGTCCGAAATTCAAGATGGCCACCAGCAGCCATTTTGTACCAAAATTAGTGCAATCAGTCTTTTGTACAGAACTTCTGTATGAAAGTTGTGATTTGAATAAATTTTTGTATGAATGTTTAGTAACATGGAATACATCACATATAGTACGGTTTTTTTTCTCTTGCAGAAATTATGCAAATTAGATGAACTTTGATTTATTCAGTGCTACTTATACACTGTAAGTGCTCATGTCAATACGGCTCGGGCTAGAGGCTGTATTTATGAACCGATCTTGACAAAACTTCTTGGGTACCTTTGTTATCATCTTGGGACGAGAACGAGTGTTGCTGGGAGCGGTCCAAAATTCAAGATGGCTGCCAGTGGCCATTTTGTACCGAAATTAGGTCCAATCAGTTTTTTGTCACAGCTTCTACACAGCTCATATTTGTGAACTGATCTTCACGAAACTTCTTGGGTACCTTTGTTTTCACCTTGGGACAGGAATGAGTGTGTTTTGGGCTGCCTTTATTATCACTGTGCTATGAGAACAAATATTTTGGGGTTCAGTCAGACCCACTCTGGGACTTAAAGATTTTTTTCTAGTTTAGCATCTGACTGTCACCCACCTTTACAATACTTTACCTATACATTTGTTACAGACAACGGTCAGTATTTATGTACAGACCGTTACAATACTTTATATGTACATTTGTTATTAAGGTCATTGCCTAGATGTTTGTCATTGCTGTGTCACCTACTATACATGTACATGGCTTTGTCTTGACAAGTTGAGCTACAGTGTCATTGACACTTTCATTACTTCGATAATGTTTCTGAAAAGGTTCCAGTAAATTTTTGATAGGTTCCTCCTGTTCATGAGAGGATACCTAGCAAAATGATGAATGGAAAGTTTCAGTGCGTCTAAGGGGCACAGGGACGAAATGGGATTGAAATCCCTTGCGACCCAAATAACTTTATTTGCTTACGAATCCATGAGGGCCGGAAGCGAGTGACAATAATCTTAATTGGTTTGAGTGTGCTCACTGGCAGTAGGGTGCTGGTGTCACACCCCGAGAGCCTCGAACTGGAAGGTGACTAGGAATTGTGCATAACTACAAGAATTCTGCCTTGTGTTTTATTTAGAAACGTGGGCAGATGTATGGTAATACTGGAACAGGAGTTTGATGGTTGTTTTAGAAAAAAGAAAAGGAAACCCAAACAATCGCTGGTTTGGAAGCAGCACCAGCAAATACGAATGAATGAAAAATTTCAGCTCACCGAAGGCCCAATGACTCAATATTTATAGGCTACATATTTTGTTTTTAAAGAAAGAACAACAATAGAATGTTGTTAGCTATTCTGATCACCTTTTGTCCGTCGACCGTCGTGAAGTGATGTTTGGGTCTTTTTCTCCGAAACCACTGGCCACATTTTAATGAAATTTCACATGAGTTGTGGTTATATAGGGGCATTTGGGTTTTTCTTCAAATTGGGTTTCTGCTCTATTGAGGAGGGGGTGTCGCCAAAATGCCCCAATTTTTTTAAAAATCTTCTTCTCATGAAACAGCTGTAGAAGAGACTTGATATATGGTATACAGCTTCCTTTTGAGGCGTAGACTTCAATTTCTTCAAGAGAAGTTCGATTGGCAATAATTTTCGTCGTCACGTGAGGGACAAGAATTTTTGCCCCGCCCAAAATTTCTGTTTTCCAAACCGAGAGGCCGATTTGAACCAAATTTGATATGAAGTATTAATGAGTCATAAGTAACTGATGTATGCCAAAAAAATTTCCAAATGCCCCATGGGAACCCCAGGAGCTAAAATAGAAAAAAAACTTCAAACGCCCATATCTCCAAAACTACACTGCGCTGAGAATTCTTATTTGGTGTGAAGCTTCTTTAGGACCAACAGAATGGAATGGTCCAAACAACTTGCTGTCGGTTTTATCATACGGAACTTTTTCAGGACTTTGAATAAATGCTGAGTCAGCATTTTCTAACACTGGGTAATGGGGAAAACATTTAAGACTCTTCTCCCAAACCACTGCTTCAAAAGCTTTCAAATTTTACATATAACATCTTTGGAAGTTTGTTTCACAAGTTTGTTGAAATCAAATCCCTGGGGTCATATTTGGGCTTTCTATGGGAGACCAAATGTTTAAATTAGTGTAGTATGAGGAATATTCTTTAAAAATCTTCTTCAGATCCACCAATCAGAATCTTCTGATATTTGGTATGCAGCATCCTTGGGGGGGGCGGGGGGGGGGAGGGGGAGATTCAAGTTTGTTCAAGCCAAGTCTCTGAGGCCATATTTGGGCTCCCTGTGGGAGACCGAATTGTAACTTACTTCAATATGAGGAACATTCTTTAAAAATCTTCTTCTTCACATACACCAGTAAGAATCTTTTGATATTTGGTATACTATATCGTTAGGGAGGTGAGATTCAAATTTGTTAAAGCCAAGTCCCTGGGTTCATATTTGGGTTCCCTGTGGGAGCCCGAATTATAACTTAGTTCAACATGAGGAATATTTTTTTCAAATATTTTCAGATCCAGTAGTCAGAATCTTTTGATATTTGGAATACTGCAACCTTAGGGAGGTGAGATTCAAGTTTGTTCAAGCCAAGTCTCTGGGTTCATATTTGGGCTTCTATGGGAGCCCGAATTATAACTTAGTTCATTATGAGGAATATTTAAAAAAAAATAAATTCAGATCCACCGGTAAGAATGTTTTGATATTTGGTATATGATTTTCTTAATGGGGCAGATGCAAGTTTGCTCAAATCAGGACCATTGGTTGATATTTGTCATTACCAGGTGTGCGCTCTCAGGCCCCTTGGTGCCTTTTGTTTTAATGATGTTATTGATGAGGGAAAGAACAAAAACTGTTACTAATTAGTAATCATACAGTTTGAACTTTATTAAACTGATCAATGATATGTTTATGTCACTGAATGTAAATCAAAGTTTAAAATTGATGAGTCGTCGACGTAGTGAGCGTCAACAGTAAAATAACATTTGCCAGCAACTCAAGTGACGGTTGAAAAGGGGTTGTTAATTAGTCTGAAACTGCTTCTTGTCGGATGAGCGAGAATATAGGTATCAAAGAACTAAATATTTTCCCATAGGCCCCCATTATAACGTCCAGACGAAACAAAAATATGATCGCATCACTTTAATTTTGGCTTTCAAATATCTTTGTCAAGTTTTGCCCTTTCAGACAACTTTTTCTTACCCCAAATCAGGGTGTCATGCAACAAATAAGAGAGAATAAATGACACGAAGGGAAGTACCTGTGACGTGCACATATTTTTCAGGGAATTCCCTACAAAAACACATAAAAAGTAAATTGTATTCTTTAGGTCCAAAAGCCATTAAATCACCCTGTTTTTTATCAGGAATATTCAACAACAATGCAAAATGTCAATAGAATGTTTCAAACGTTTATTGAAACAATATATTTTCCCAAGGCTGTTTATTTTTAGAGATTGCAACATTTCAAGACGGTTAACTCTAATTCAAATATTTAGTTCAGCGATACCAATAACCCGTTGAAATGGAGTTTTTGAATGACGAGGAAGTGATAACGGCAGTGAGTGAGAATTGTTTCGAGGAAGAGAAGAAAGGAGAGAGTTGTACAGAAAATCCAACATAAACCTAAGACTCAGAGACGTAAGCAGATATTCCTCGAGGTGGGAGAAGACATAGTTCAGCTATCCGAACGTCGCGAAAGCCCCAGTGGGGAAGCCGAGACGTACAGACAGCTGAACTAGAAGAGAAACCTCACACTTTGTAAAAAAACCGTGAAACTGTAACACTGTCAGAAAACTGTAACAGACCTGAGAACATTTTGTAGTTATTTGTCTTGGTTTAATAACTAGAGGTTATCACTTGGTCGGTTTCATATCGGCCGAAGCATCAGCCCTCAGTAATTCATATCAGCATAAGCCCATTGCCGATTACCCATCTTTGACGTTAATGATATGCAAGGTCAGAGGTAGCTTCGGGTAAACAATTCTATGAGACTATCTGTCAAGACTGTCATACATGCGATAGAAACAACCAAAATGTTTCGTTTGAAACGAGAAATGTGCATTTTCGATTTAATACTAATAAAGGTAGAAAAATAGCACACTTTTAACACTTCATTTAATGGACAGGGCAAAATAATATTGATTTTTTAGTGAAATGAATACCGCAATGAACCCCTTCTCACAAGCGAAGGTAGACTCGGCATCATGGTTTTGTTGTGTTGACGAGTGACAAAACTGCAGATATATCACTGAAATGACACAAAAATATCTGCGTGAGTGAAAATGCAAACCCTGGGTATCTAAACAACCAACCCATACAAATATTTTCAAGCAAAACACACAGATGTTCCAGCCGGAAGAGGTTGGGGGTGGAGGGGGTGGGGGGGGGGGGGGCGTGGTCCCTAAAAAGTGAATGCAAATAGTCAGCTAGTAACAGTGTCGCGTGTCTACTAATAATAGTTTGTCCATATACAGTACAAGTCAAAATGAGTTGAAGAATAACCACGACCGGTATAAACTTTTGATGAATGTTTCCTATACTAATAACACAAGAATCGGACATAAAAATATATAAATTCTTCTTTTGACTATTTTCTCCTTCAACTCAACTTCCATGTCACACAGTGGAAGCTGTCTTATTACAAAAAAACACCCACGAAGTGGAAGGTCCACGCAGGGCGGGGGAAAGAAAATTCGGACCCGGGGTTAATTCTGTGACGGCTCCCCTTTACAAAATGTCGGGATATTGCACAGATGATAAAGGCATCTGCAGCGAGTGCCGGAGGCGCGATTGATCACAGAGTGGTTGGAGGGTGCGGCGTTTCTCCCCCAACAAAAGTTTTAAATCAGTTATTAAATGGAGTCTTCTGGTGGCGTTTGGGATAAAAAATCACGTTATTCTTAGCAGTCAAAATGACGTTTTTTAGCAGCATGTTTCAAATTTCCATGTTGATCAATGAGTATCCAATGACCTACCGCCTATAGCTATATTGACTGCACAATTCTTGAAGTGATAACTTGGTTATCATTATTACTTCATGAATAGTGCAGTCCGGAATTACAGCCGTTGGTAAAGTGAATAGCTTCATTCACGATACAGACCCCTTCTCAACTGTTGGCACAGGAGTCAGAACCTTGGGAGAGGGGACTAGGTCAAACATGGCCTGAAAGCCCGTATTTTTTTGTTTTTTCTTTGTTTTGGAACGCCCTTTGAAAGCACGTACCAAACCCAAAAATTAAAATACAGTCTTTCGGGTCATGTTTGGATTATAGGGTGGGCAGGCGAAACCAAGATCCTTGACTCCAGGGCCAACCGCCCCCCCCCCCCCCCAAGTTACAGGCTGTGGGAGTTACAACCCTGGGTCCCACACTCTCCGCGACCCCGGACACATGACCAAAAATGTGCATACATGGATATTGTATTACAGAACACACAGGGTGATTTTGTACTTCTCTAAGTATGTGGATATACATATATTTCGAACATATTCTTGCAAGTTTGTAGAAAGTTTGGGACTCAACAAGCTAATCTGCAATTTATGGACCACCAGATAACTAACTTATCAGTGCTCCTTAAACTGCAGATTTGCTTTGTGAGTTACAAGTGTTTACTGGCTGTCAGGTATTGTCAGTGGTTGATGCCCATGTGCATTGTTTTGCACAAGCAAAATTCCAGCCAGCGGACCTCTGAGTGGAATTCATAAATCACTTGACTTACAGTACGAGTAGAAATACGTCGTAGAATAACCACTATAAACTACTAGTATGCATCTTCAACTACACCAGCAAAACAAGAACCTGACATCATTTTCGAGAAAGCTCTCACAGAAAGAATTCCGAAAAATGATTTCGGGTTCTTGTGCTATTGGTGTAATGGCAGTGGGCTACTTTGTTCATTGCGGTTATGCTACAATTATTTTGATTCATACAGCATTTGTAGACTTGAACATATGCTTCTATCTTGTACCATGCATTTGTACTCATAACAAGTCTTATTTCCAGACATTTCATACTTGGCTATTAAATAAATAATTGTTCTTTTACAGATTAGTTCTATTAAAAATTATTGGACTGTAGCCATAGCCACATTTCAATATTTCGTGATTATAAAACAAATTTAAAATAAGAAATTTTGACTTGCTGAAATAATCTACAATTGCAGTACTCTGATCACAAAAAAGCAGTATAATATATTTTGTACTTTACTTTTTCAACCTTTACCCACAGATAACATTAAAACTGGAAATTTAAATTTAATTTTTTTCAAATTTACACAAAAAGACTCAAGCAAATCGAATCATGTGATCCTCGGAGGAACAATCTTGTTCCGATGATAGATCACATTATGTGTCTTGTACAAAACTTTAAAAAAAAAAATTTTTACCTGCTAATTCAGGAATTATGTGTGAAGTTGCAGTCAATTTGTTAATTAAGGGTTAGGCAGTGAGGTGTGTGGATTATGGAGATTCTTATCAATCCATTTTCCAATGTTTGAGAACAAAAAGAATTAACAGTACCAAAAGGGTAAATTCCCACCACTCATGGATATGTTTTTTGGATTATCAAAGCTACGCCAACCCAAAAAATTCGTTTTCCTGAAATAATATTCTTTCGTGAACATTATAAATTACATTTTGAATTTCTATGCATTGGAAAATATAATGCAATGGGAATTCCAGTGCAACTAACCCTCTTAAATGCTGTGTATAAACCCAAAACATGTTAAAAAAGATTACAGCATACATGTACACATATTTTTATGTCCGATTCTTGTATTATTAGTATAGGAAACATTACACCCATAGATTATACAGGTAGTGGTTATTCTTCATCTCATTTTGACTTGTACTGTATATGGACACAATATTATTAGTAGACACGCGACACTGCTACTAGTAGACGATTTTCATTCACTTTTAGGGACCACGCCCCCTCCACCCCAATCTTTTCCAGCTGGAACATCTGTGTGTTATGCTTGAACATATTTGTATGTATTGGTTGTTTGAATACCCAGGGTTTGCATTTTCACTCACGCAGACATTTTTGTGTCATTTCAGTGATAAATCTGCAGTTTTGTCACTCGTCAACAAAACAAAACCATGTTGCCGAGTCTACCTTCGCTTGTGGGAAGGGGTTCATTGCGGTATTCATTTCACTAAAAAATCAATATTATTTTGCCATGTCTATTAAATTAAGTGTTGAAAGTGTGCTATTTTTCTATCTTTATTAGTATTAAATCGAAAATGCACATTTTCTCGTTTCAAGCGAAACATTTTGGTTGTTTGTATCGCATGTATGACAGTCTTGACAGACAGTCTGATCGAAGTGTTTGCCCGAAGCTACCTGTGACCTTGCATATCATTAACGTCAAAGATGGCTAATCGGCAATGGGCTTATTCGACTTTCGGTCTCAGTTACCTTAGGGATGATATCTCATAAGAAACCAAGTAATAACCTCCATTTTGTTCTGACTGCATCACATGACATTAATGACACTCTCCTAATCCACCACTGAGAAACTCGGCCAAATAAATAAATAAACGTATATAGAGTAAAACTCAATATTAGCAAACACAATCGACTGTGTATATAGTGGGCGATTTTGTGTCAAAACGCGATTTTTCTTACAATACACGTAGACATGATGAACTGAAATAAGTAGATAAAATGCCCAATTATAGACCCTTATCGTGTATTAGTCGTCGGGGACGTCTTGTATCACACAAAAAAATCAATGTAAATACCTTCCCGGCTTTCAAAAGAAGCACACGAAGGAATGCTTTGATGTGTTTTGTGTATTCAGGTTATTGACCTCACTGCTGTGTCCAGTCAAATTGTATCACACCGGGTCAAATAACAGATAGGACATTAGAATAGAGTTACATTTTCTGTATGCATGGCGAATAGGAATTGGACCTGGCGTGTCGTTCTGAAAATCACAGCAGAGCGACTGACGTCCTTCTGGGAAATGGTTCAGGGCGGCGGCTGCTCTCATAGCATAAAGAGAGGATCGCTAATAAGTCGCGAATTCGGTTGAAATTTCTGTACCGAGTTCACTAAATCGATCTGAGCAGAGGTTTCCATGGGCTCACGTCAATTTTAGTGCACGCGGTTCAGAAATTTAATGTCAAATCGTTACGAATTTGAGATTTTTTTTATAACATAATGTATAATGTAACTTTTTAGCTCACGCAACGACTAAACCAGGCCAGCGCTGTTCACAAAAATCACTAGCCAAATTTTATATTTTCTTCTTCAATTTTTGACTCCAAAACATAGCTTATGGCCTCTCATTGGAACAAGCCCGTCGAGCTCGTTCCAAAAAGAGTCATAAGTTATGTTTTTTTGAGACAAAAATGAAAATATTTAGTTATTCATGAAATGTTTTCTGCAAATGTCATCTGCTATTTATATTAGATAGACAGATAATGAAAAATAAGAGAATATTAATTCAATTCCACTTCTGAAACCAATTCACTCACAACGTTTCCATGTCTGCGTTGCCTTTTGACGTCATTCCCGTATTAGACGTGTTGTGAGCGATATTTTCCAAAACGAGCTATTTGATGGTGATTATGGGATTAAAGTCATTTTACTTTGACGGGAGACCCGATACCACAGACTTTTCTATAATACCATCCATTGGAAACTGTTAACTGTCAATGAATTTTTTTTATTTAACTGACAAACAAATGGTCTTATCTCAGAACGGATACTTTAACATACAATCAATTTCCAGAGTTACGGCCCTTCTTGAAATTGAAATACATTACGTTCTTTGGTTTCTGGATGATAACTTGTTTCTAAAAAGTAAAAGTCTAAAAAAGGCGACCATTTTGTGGAGACATGGAATTTGGCCAAGAGGCCTTGTGTTTTTTAGAAACATTTTACTAATTGCACAAAGATTTAAAACATGAGAGTATGATTGAATAATGAGTTAAAAACACGAGATCATTGACAGGCGGACAGACGGACGGACAGACTGATTTCATACTACGACCGTTTTTCAAACGGTCGTAAAAAGGTTGAATTTTAGGGCTAAATGCAACTAAATTTGTATTTTTTTGCAGGAATGTATTGTATTGACACATTTGCGTCCGTTAACATTTTTGGTTTCTGACCGAAGACTCCAGTTTGGATTATTTGATCTCAACCAAAGTTGGTATGTGTTTCACCCAGCTGGTACACAATACAGGCCAAGTTCAAATATGGGTTCCGTCCAATTATTTTTACATGTGTTACGGCCCTTTTTCGACTTAGAATTCGACCGTCTATTAACATTTTTGGTTTCCGAAAGATAACTCCAGTTTCAATCAATTGATCCCAACCAAAGTTTGTACAATTCAAAATGGCTAACGGGCGTATTTAGCCGAGCCTGACGGTGCTCTTGTTCTACAATCCTTCTAGGTGGTAGATGGTTGAATTTGAGGAAATAGAACGAACTATGATTAGACCGTGGTTTGTACACATAAAAGAGGCATGGCGTTAGTAGTAGGAGAGGGATGGATCATCCCCGGTTGGCCGGACCCCGGAAGTGACGTCATGTCACGTGACCTGGTGGCGCCATGTTTGATTGTCATGGTAACCCGCGTGAGCATTGGAGTTTACATCCGGGTACTCCATGCTACATCCGGGTACTTCTGTTGGGTAGTAGATAAAAAACAAACAACAATATATATAACATTTCATTTTTATTCAAGTATACAATTCACTTTCTCGAGATATTTGTCTTCTTGTCGCATGGGCTAACCATTTCATCTTTTTGTGGGTTGGAGCTTCTTCCCATTGCATGGCTAAGTTCTTGATAAATCTCTCATTTGATAACTTGGTTCTGTTGGTTGCTTTAATTTCCTGTCTGGTATCTTTGGGTTCCTCTTTCTCTAACTGTTTTATAGTAGTAACTTCAGTCTTCTGAACATCATTCTTTGTAGTAACTTCATTTGCAATGGAAACATCTTTCTTGGTTTCAGAAGAAACTTCATTTGTTGTGGAAACTTCAGGCTTCTTCGTAACTTCTTTCGCAGTAGAAACTTCGTCCTTAGTGGCAACTTCATTCTTTATGGGAGCTGGCATCTTTTTCTTGTCTTTAGTAGAAACTTCTTTCTTAGTGGAAACATCTTTCACAGTAGAAACTTTGTTCATACTGGTAACTTCATTCTTGTTTGTATTGGAAGTATCAGTCGGTTCTGTCTTTATTCTTTTGTTTACTGATCGTTTAGTATCTACACATCTTTGTTTCTTTCCACCAGCATCCATGTCTAGATTTTTTTCTCTTGGCTGCATTTACCACACGATTCACTTGAGCCAGTTCTAGAGAAGTCAGCTTTAATCCAGCATCATTCTTGAAGATCTGTATATGTAAGTTATCTTTGAATCTGAGCACTGTTGTTGACACAGACATCTTCACTCTTCGACGTTCAAAACGGAAATGAATTTATTTTCATACCAACACCCTTTTTATACCTTTCCCAACAGAAGTACCCGGATGTAGCATGAAGTACCCGGATGTAAAGTCCAATGTCAGGTATCCTCCAATAATGCAATACGACAGGTATCCTAAAATACCGAGATGAGGCTAAGAGGGATGGTGAATTAGACCTCATTGAGGGATTTTTCATGGCCCTCATGACCTCAGAATTCAATGAGGGTATGAGGGATAATAAATGAGGCCTCATTGGGGGCTTCTACGTAGCCCTCATACGACAAAAAAAGGGGATTCCATAGCCACAGGCATTTTCCAAAAAGGGATTCCATAGGATATACCTGTTAAATACCGAAACGAGGCTAAGAGTCGTAGTAAATTATACCTCATTGAGGGATTTTTCAGGGCCCTCATGACCTCAAAATTCAATGAGGCTATGAGGGATAATAAATGAGGCCTCATTGAGGGCTTCTACATAGCCCTCATGGCCTCATACGACAAAAAAGGATTCCATAGCCATGGTTGTTTCCCAAAAATGGGATTCCATGTGATATGGCCATTGGATATAGAGGTGATGAGAATCGGATACAACTTCGTTGTAATAAGGGGAAATAACTCTGTATGATTAAGTAAAGGTTATGGGAAATCAAGCAATCTGATTGGTTAGTTATAATCTATATAAATGATCTAGATAAATGAAACAACAAGAGTACTCAGAATAGGGCCAGAACTAACAAGAATAGACCAGAATAGCTAAATATAGTAATAATAAGTTAAAGCTGTTCCAACTAATAGGCTCTTCTACGCTACTGGAGTATACTCCAGGGCAAAGGAACATGGCCAGGTAGACGAAAACTATTGTATATATAGATAGAAGCAGAGAATTCTGAACGAATTCGAAATAGTAAAACTTGTCGGATTGTTTGTGGTAATTCTACGAATCGGGAAATTACTCCTGTACAAAGGAACACATCCTACGAATATACCCCTGTCTTGTTAGAAGGTTTTGGGTCACATAGCAACCACGTTCTACCATAGAAACCAAGATGGCGGCCTCCAGTATACAAAATGGACGACGGAAACACGTATCACCCTAACAACACGCGCTGCGCATGCGCATTCACACCACGTATCACTATGGAGATGACGTCACAAGATGGTCGCTCACGCGGGTTACCATGACAACCAAACATGGCGCCACCTGGTCACGTGACATGACGTCACTTTCGGGGTCCAGGTATTCGTACATTTGCTGATAAAGGACTTTCATACACCCTGAAAAAATAACCGTTAAAAATACGGTAAAAGTACTGGCAAATTGGCAATTCAGTTGCCGGTACTGATACCGTAAAATGTAAAGGTGAAAATACCGTATTTAATTACTTTTGGCAATGTCGGCCTTTTTTGTTCGATTTTGAGCATAAACGAAGGAGATGATACTTCGTTTCACTTTATTACTTTTATGCTGTCAGTCTGTCAAATAGAGTAGACCAACAAATATCTTTAATCTGCAGCCGGGTGGCTGCAGGTTAAAGATATTTATTCGTCTACCTTAAATCTTCCTAAATGTTCTTAAATCTTCTGAAACAAGAGACCTATCGCTGTGGACGACGCCATTTTGCATAAATAGGAATTGAATACTTAAATGCGTTCGTTTAAATATAATACCGCTTCATTGTATTTGAGCAGTCCCCATTAGTTTACATACAATAAAACTTTAAGCAGTAACAATCATTACCGTAAACCGTAAAATTTACACTAGAAATAATGGCAGTTGGGAAAGTATTCATACCGTAAATTTAACGGTTATTTTTTCAGTGCTGGTTGTGATACGAAAGGACGTCGCCAGCTATATCAGCAGTACAGTATGTCTTTAAGCGTCCGCCCACTCCTGGCTTTACCTTGTCATGGTTTAGTTGGAGGGGGAGGGGGCACCCATTTCACTACCACTACAACTTGAAGTGTGACCATTACTTCAACATTTTTACTTATCCGTATTGGAGACTGTATATTGACAGTATCATTATTTTAAATGTAAAACAGAGAAAAGCTACATTTGTAATAAAAGTTTAGGGAACTTTATTACTGAAACCTCGGGGGGAAGGGGTTGAAGTAATGGTAGGGATGCAATACTGTCCTTACTATAAAAACGTTTCGCACCCCCCCCCCCCCCCCACCCCCTTGCGAATGTGCATTTTATGAGATAAATCTGAATGTTTAGGTGACATATAGGCCCATTGTACCGAGTGCTATTTTATGTACAATTATTGATGAAACCTTATTCACGTAAAGCACATGTCACAATAATAAAGATATTACTACTACTACTACTACTACAACAAGGCACACAGAAACATTAAAACATAAACACTTTTAAGCAGACGGATCACCAATTACCAACCGGTGATTCAATACCGATGTTTACTTATGGCGTCCTTTCTTTAGAAACCTAAAGCAGTTGTTCGGCGGATAGCAAGCAGGCTTCATAGCTCTTGAGTACCGAAGAACGCTATACGTACGCTATGATAGCTTAGGTGTTTTGCAGTAATCGACAATAAATGAGTTTTGCTGATTCGGCTTATCTCTTCAGAGCGTTTAAATCATTTTGCACTGTCATCAGTTTGAACTGTGTCTCTACAATGTTTGCACAACTAAGGTTAGTTACATTCAGTCCATTGATAAAATCCAACCTGCAATGAACTGCTTGCTCATACTGAACTTTTGCGATTATTGGTGTCTATGCTAACATGTCATGTCCCCCTATTGATGCAGTCAACGCTGTCACGTTTGCATCTATTCCAAGATAAACACGTATATCGATTTAACAAACTTTTAACTTTTCCGTGTGTCATAGGGCATTACTAAGTCAAATCTGAACGAAACAATATTCTGGAGAGTAGATTTTATATAAATTCGGTAATATCGAGTTTTTAGAAACAAACAAATTTAATGTACCTGTATGTGACAGTAAATAACTGCGGTTACAAAGAGTCCGTTATCATACAGAGCAAACCAAACATACTTAACACTAGAGCGAGTGAGAAATCATGAGTGAGAATGTTTAAGAGACAAAGTGTACACACTAAAATCAGTTGAGTTAAAAATCAACCCAAATCAACTAGGTTGAGTGAATATGAACCCAATTGGGTTCATATTCACTCAACCCAGTTGATTTGGGTTGATTTTTATCCCAACTGATTGTAGAGTGTATTTAATGTCTGTTCTTCCCATACACGTCTGGATTTTGGTACTGTACTGTCTAGGGATGAGGAACCTGCAAAGCTAGTTCGTACACAGAGCTGTTTTGGGGGTGGTCTGCAGTTGTCAAGACAGCATTTTCCCAAAGGTTTGTCAATTTTTCCTTTTGCATTTCTCGGCGATAACTTCGTTTTTACGTAGTTTATACAGAACTATATTACTGCAATTAAAAACCCACCACGGGTGAGGCTTGTAACATTCTTTGAAGGTTGTGTGTGTTTGGGGCTTCTCGGATTATCCTGTGGTTAATCGAATGCACCCCGACAAAGACACAGAACAGAGTAACACGGGGTGAATCGATCTGTGTAGCCCGCAAGTCATGATAAAATAAAACAGAAGTCGGCTTCTGGTCAGGCAGTACGCTGAACGATTCGCTGAAGTTTGAAGCTATATTATGGACATTAAGAGGGTTATTGCCCTTTGTTTGTTGAATTTTGCCTGAAATGTACTTGTTTATGCAATAACTTGAACACTAAACTTCAGATTTCAATAAATTTTGATATCATACTTTGTATTAATGATGTCTGGGACGAACTGAAAAATTACGACCACTTCTTGAAAATTATGGGAGTTATTGCCCTTTCTTAGTTCCGTTTCACTTGAATTTTTAATGTAGAAAGGACATCAAATTAGACACCAAATTTCAATAAATTTTTTGTACCGCTTGCCATTAACGTTATCTTGGTTCAGATTGAAAATCAAGCTCATTTGTTGAATATTGATAGAGTTATTGCCTTTTGTATATTCCATATTACTTTAATTTTTAATGTTTATATGATAACTTGAAAAAGTAATCATCATACTTCAATAACCTTTTAAATGCTGCTTTACATTAATATTACCACACCATAAGTATGAAGTCGATGTTAGACAATTGTTTATTCAACCCAACCACCCGCGGGAATCCCGGGAAATAGGAACAGCGTTTTTTTTTACTGCAGTAAACATGTTTTGCTTTACAGGTAAAATAGAACCCGGCACCAACGTCTGGGGTGAAAGTCCTCGAAAGTGGGCAGCTTGGGTGTAAACGATTGGATAAACTTGTCTTTATCCCTATGTTGCTGTCATGATGTGGAGAAAGATGCTGAAAGTAGAGATGGGCCCGAAAAACCGAACCTATACCGATATCATGGGGATACCAAAAATAACGAACCGAACCAGTGATTGAATAAAAACAATCTGAATTTTCAAATTTTCTTCATTCGCTATTTATAAGGCCTTGTTGGGGCTTGATAGCAGCTGAAGGGTTCTTTTCATGAAGTAAGTGGCTGATTTCATTTTCAGTTTTGTTAACCTTCAGGGTCATGGGCAGTTGTCCCGAATTCTCACCAGACTACAACCTGTAGCAGGCAGCCAAGACTTCACTAGAAATCATTGTCTAGGTGATTTGTTTATTGTCAGTAGGACCTCCTGAAGATGGCATGGCCATGGCACATGCTCTGTGATTGTAAACGCCTCAAATAGGCCTTTAAAGGTTAAGGTGTGTTTAGAAGGAGTCACAAAATTACTGTAGATATTATTTGTGTTCGTAAAGACTGGCACGGTTGAGCTAATCGGCAATGCCATTTGTGGAGCTGTGGTAGAACGACACAAGAACAATTTATTCTGTATTTTCCTAATGTGAATTCCCCGTTGGTACTATCGGCAAATCTCACTTAAGTCAGATACCGAATACCGAACCGATACCGAGGTATAATCCCTTAATAATACCGAAACCGATACCGAACTCAAAATTCCAATACCGACCATTTCTTGCTGAATGTGACCTTAAAAATCTATAGATAAATTATTCAACCTAGTCATCATGTCCTACTTTCCCAATGAAACACAAACTGTTTACTGTGTCAAACAAGTACTATTTCACTTCCTCGGGTTTCCTCAATATTACTTATTTATTACTTAATTAATAAACCTTCCCATATATGTTCACAGTAGATATAAATTTCCCCGACATCTAAATCGAAATCGTTCATGAAACACCACATTAAATCGGGTTTCAAACATTTAATTCGATTTTTAGCCCACCTTGGCGAAGTCAAGCTGAGCTTATCTAATCGCTCTCCGTCCGTCGTCCGTCAACACCATGTTTTGGTCTACTCCTCCAAACCCACTGGGCCAATTCAAGTGAAAGTCTGTGTGTGTAATGGTCCCGAAGGGGCATGCATTTTTGTTCAACTCAGCACGCCCAGCCCCATAGGGAGGGGTGGGGGAAAATGTTCCAAAATATTTTTAAAATCTTCTTCTCATGAACCAGTGGGTACATTGACTTAATATTTGGCATGGAGCTTCCTTTTGAGGTGTAGAATCAAGTTTGTTCAAACGAATTTCATGAAGCAATATTTGCCCTTGTAATGGGAGGGGCAAGATTTTTATTATATGAACTGATGGTCCGATTTGACCCAAATTTGGTATGTGGTATTATTGGGTCATACGTATTTGACTCTTGCAAAAAAAAAAAATCCCGAGGGAATACCAGGAGCTAAAATAGAAATATTTTCAAACACCCATGCTTCCCAAAGCACACGGAACAGAGAACTGTTATTTGGTATGCAGCATCCTTAGGACCGGTAGAATTGAATGGTAGAAAAATTGCCATCGGTTATGTCAGGGTGTTCCGTAGGGGTGGGGGTGGGGGAGGGGGGTGTTGGCATGAAAAACCAAATGCTGAGTCAGCATATTTGCAAAAATTATAAAAAAAAAATTCTCCAAACCCAATGGTCAGAATCTTTTGAAATTTGGTATACATAGAGGGGTCAGATACTAGTTTGTTAAAATGAAGCCCCTTGGTTCATACTTGGTCTCAATACAACAGCCCGAATTTTTAACTTATGGCAATATGGGGAATAATCTTTAAAAATCTTCTTCAGAACCACCAGTCAGAATCTTTTAATGTTTGTATACATCATTGTTATGAGGATCAGATTCACGATTGTTCTAACCAAGTCCCTAAGTTAATATTTAGGCTCCCTGTGGAAGCCGAAATTTTAACTTAGTGCAATATGGGGGAACATTTTTGTAGCTCACCTGACTGAAAAGGTGAGTGATCACTTTCTGTCCGTCATCCGTCCGCCCGTCAGGAATTTTACATTATCGACTTCTCCTTCTAAACCCCTGGGCCAAATTGAACGAAATTTGATATGCATGGTCCTTATCTTAGGTTAATTCAAGTTTGTGTAAATAAAGGTGCCACGCTTCATAGGGAGGTAGTAAGGGAAATGCTTCAAAATTCTAGAAAAGTCTTATCATGAACCAGTGGGTACAATGACTTGATATTTGGTATGGAGCTTCCTTCCGCGGTGTAGAATCATGTTTGTTCAAACGAAGATCGTGAAGCAATATTTGCCATCGTAATGGGAGGGGCAAGATTTTGGGCCGCGCCCAAAATTTCTATTTTCTGAAGCGATGGTCCGATTTGAACGAAATTCGGTATGTGGTATTATAGTGTCATCAGAACTTGATTCCTGCTAAAATAAATGTCCCATGTTCCCACAGGAACTAAAAATAGAAAATATTTTCAAACGCCCGTGTTTCCCAAACAACACGGAACAGAGAACTGTTATCTGGTATGTTCAGCATATTTATAAATATTTAAAAAAATTCTTATCCAGAACCACAGATCAGAATCTTCTGATATTTGGCATACAGCATCCGCGCGCGCGTGCGTGCGTGCGTGCGTGCGTGCGTGCGTGCGTGCGTGCGTGCGTGCGTGCGTGCGTGCGTGCGTGCGTGCGTGCGTGCGTGCGTGCGTGCGTGTGTGTGTGGGGGGGAGGGGAGGGTCAGATACAAGTATGTTCAATATAAACCCCTCGGTTCGTATTTGGGCTCAATACAGGAGCCCAAATCTTAACTTAGGGCAATATGGGAAATAAGCTTAAAAAATCTTCTTCTACAGAACCGCTGGTAAGTAAGTTTTAATATTTGGTAAACATCATTGTTACGAGGGTCAAGTTTGTTCGCAGCAAGTCTCTCAGTTAATATTTGGGCTTTCTATGAATTTTATCTTAGTACAATATGAGGAACTTTCTTTAAAAATCTTCGTCTTCAGATCCACAAGTCGGAATCCTTTCATATTTGGTATACAACATCTCTTGGCGGGTCAAATTCAGATTTGTTCAAATCGAGTTTCTGGGTTAATATTTGGGCTATCTATTCGGGACCGAATTTTACCTGGGTTAATATTTGGGGTCCCGGTGGGAGCCTGAATTTTAACTTAGTGCAATATGAGGGACTTTCTTCAAAACTCTTTTTCCCCAAAACCACCAATCAGAATATTTTCACATTTGGTATATAACATTTCTGGGACGATCCGGTTCAGTCCCTGCCTTAAAATATTTGGTCTCTCTTCGGGGTGGGGAGGTGGATAGGCGGAGGAGGGGTCCAAGTTGTTCAAATCCATTCATATGTGTTTTTTTTTTTTCATAAAATTTGAATTTCAAACTGCAGTGACATGATAACCCGTGGAAGTTTGGGAGTGCTGGTCTACAGCTGATAGAATTGGAAACAGCCAGGAAGACCTATGATGATAATCATCTGACATGGACACCAGAGTTATGAATAATATGACCTCATTCCTCTGCAGTGTTGATGAACCATGACTAACTGAATGTGATCTTCTTTGAACCACTTTATGTGGTGAGCGATTAAGACCCCTTGGGGCCTCTTGTTTATTAAGTATCCTCTAGAGGTGTATAACTAAGATTAATCCACATAGGTTGGTATCAAGGGGCTCCTTTGGAGATGGATTACTTAAAGTAGATTCATTCTCGGACACTGTTTATATCGGGTTCTGTTCAAGGTGAACGCTTCAGTCCTCGTGGGGCGTCTTGTTAAGATGTCCTTATTATCAAATGCGAAATCCAACTCTAACCAAGGCAAGATTGAACGACAAGGAGCTGGATTAGAGTTTAATAAATTTAGGCTATCCAGATGACAGGTACTATACGGCAACGTACCTTTGTATTCGCACTATGGGGTTGTTTCTGCGATTACTGCTCGTAAATCCTGACTGTTTCTACCGCATAGCCAACGTGGAATGGCCGCAAAAAGCGTCGGAAAGTGTGGTTCTTGCACCAACTTCAGTCGATTGGTATTTGTGGTATTGCGAACATTATGACTTCATTTGATGGCACATTTTCATTTTTTTAGAACACTTGGATACCCACCAATAGCCCGAGGGGGCGGGCGGGGGGGTAGGATCGGGGATATCCTCCTGAGGAAAAATCATGCATTAAAGTTAACACCGGGTTGTACATTGCACATCACACAAAACATGACCGTTGGCAGTTTTTCCGGTGTAATTGTGATGCCCCCGCCACGCAACAGTTGGACTATTGCATTAAAATGATCACAGTTTGGGCAAGTGGGTCATTGTAAATCACCATACGCTCTTAAACAAAGAATCCTGAATAATAACCGGAAATAATTTATATTAGTTTCCACAATGGATAAGAGTTCAAGAAATCAGGGGTCAATACTATAAAACTTTTACTATTGTCATATCTTTTAAAATGCTGCTGATACATTTTAGTCAGTTATATTAATAGGTAAAAAATACGATTCTAGAAAATACAATTGTAAACGTTTTATAGCTTTGGCTCCAGGTGGAGCTAACCTATTTGTCGATAGAGCCTATATCCGATTATAGTCCACCGTTAGCCGGGACGAGAATGGGCCAACCGTTTCAGTACTAGTAATTCGTGTGTATTAATATCGCGACAGACATGCCGTGCGTATGTAATTTAATGATTTCTTGATAAAAAACCCACAGAATATTAATTTGGGTTGAAAATATACGGGTGAGAAGATGAAACTTCGAATAGTTAGTCTGTCACTGAAACTGCATTGATTCAGTATGAAGTGCAACAGTCAGCAAATTAATATACAATGGACTGAGATTTCCTATAATTCATATGAATGGAAGACGGTGGGATTCCTCGTCAGATGGTTGTATCTTCTGTCATCTACTCGGCTAAATTACTTTTCAATCGAATTTATTTTCCTTGGAAATCGGAGGCCCGTGCTAACAGCATTTTAGATTTCTTTCAAGCTAAAACGTTAATTTGTTCACTTATGAAATGAATTACTAGAGTGGGTGACAGTATGTTTGAGGACGAAATCTGACCTCCTTGTCGACAATGACTCTGGATGTCAGACATGGGAACATCTTTGAATATGTGGGAGGATGTGTGAAGGGCAAATATGTTTGTGTGTTTGTATCCTATAGAGTACGTCCGTGTGTGTATGTGTGTGTGTGTGTGGGGGGGGGGGGGGGGGGTTCAGCAGGCAAATATCGTGACCCAAAATTTTGTATCATGTTAGCTATTCAAGTGTTAAAAATTCGATGTAAAAAGAACGACAGTCTTCTTAAAAGTAAAAGGTTGGGAGCAGTAGAAGACGTATACCTTTCTCTTTTAACTTGATTACATTCAGGAATCTTTCTGGAAATCTTGCAACAATTCATCAGAGAAACCCCAATCGCGTTCACGTTTATAATTAGAATCAAGTCTTCATAGAATGGTAACTACGCCGAAGCTTCTGTCCTTAGATTAGTGTTAAGAGACAACACAAGGAACACTTTGCGTCGTATCTTGATAGAGGCGGTTTCTTCATCTTAGTGTCATTCCAAACCTGTACGTTTTGTTGTAGTTCTATCGGGGTTCAATTCAAGGAGTTTTGGGGCTGAATTTCTGCATTATACCCAATGTGAAGTTTCGTCTGCCTTTTCAGTTACGAAAAGGGTACTGGAGACCAGTATTTCACTTCCTTTTAGATAATATCCCGATTAAAGTTGTCGGGGGGAGGGGGGGGGGGGGGTGAGGGCGTGCATTTTACAAAGGTACTTAAACGTACAAATCTGAAGAATGAGTTATGCAACCATATTTTGCTCTTAAATGACAATAAATAGCGAACTACGATTTATTTTACAAATGGAGTCGCTTTATAGAAATCACTGCTTAGGTAAAGTCTGTTGTAAATGTTTGATTCCTGATTTTGAACATTTGTAAGTAGAACAATTTGTTTATTGTTACTCAAAATTAGTGGCATAGCATTTGTTTACAATGAACTGGAGGAGTGTTGGTATAAAGTTTCGCTCAGTTCGCGTTCGAAGTATGGAAAATTTGTTAATCGAGATTCCATGTGTCTGCTTTTGTATGAATACATGCCCACCTGACGTCCAGATATCATCAACTGCAGATGGATATTAAAATTTGGTAGTATTTGTTGAGTAGCTACGTTACAGAAGTATTTTGGTAACTGGTAATTGAAGCTCGCCGACACTGGCTATCGTTACTCTGACAAAGAATGTTGAACCAAGTACTTCGACTTTGTAGAAAATTGTGCCATTCTGTTGACATGTTTTTCAAAGTGTTTTTACTGAATGTCCACGTTCCTTCCCCAGTGTACCCAAAGAGGAACACTAGGACAACGCACATGTGTGGCCGGGGAAGGAGGGTGGGTGGTTTTGTGTTTGTGTGTGTGTGTGTTTGTGTGTGTGTGTGTGTGTGGGGGGGGGGGGGGGGGGGGGTAATAGGGGTGATATAACCTATCCCCCAAATTTTGTTGAAATCACGTCCCTGGGTTGGTATATATGTTCCTTGTGGAGCCCAAATTTTAACTTGGCGCAATGTTAGGCATATTCTTTGAAAATCTTTTCAGATCCACCAGTCAAAAGGGGCCAAATTTAAATTTGTTCAAATGAAGTCCATATTTGGGCTTCTTATGCGAGACCTGAATTTTAATTTAGTGCAATTCTTTCAATTTCTTCTTCAGACCTATAAGTTAGAATATTTTTATATTTCTTTTACAGCATCCTTGGGTTATTCAAGTTTATGCAAATGAAGACACTTGGTTTATATTTGGATTTTCTGCGGGGGGGGGGGGGGGGAGGGTGGGGGGGCAGAATTGTAACTTACTGAAATCTTTTTCTTCAGACCCACCAGTCAAAATAATTTGATATTTGGTATATACACCACCCTTTTAGGGGTGGGTGGGATGTGTATCAGATTCAAGTTAGTTTATATCAGTTGCCTGGGTGCATGTTTGGGTTCTGTAGTGTTAACTAGCAGTTGATGTTGAATGTGACACTTAATTCTCCTATAACCTGGTGAAGGATTAAGTCCCTTGTGTTCAAAATTTTGTTGGGTGCGTGATTTTTAGCTCATCTTGATAAAGTCAAGCTGAGCTAATCTCATCGCTCTCCGTCCGTCGTCCGTCGTCCTTCAACACCATGTTTTGTCTTCTCCTCCAAAGCCACTGGGCCAATTCAAGTGAAAGTTTGTGTGAATGATGGTCCCAAAGGGACATTTCAATTTTGTTCAATTCAACATGCCCAGCCCCATAGGGAGGGAGTGGGGGAAAATGCTCCAAACTATTTTAAAAATCTTCTTCTCAAGAATCAGTGTGTACAATGACTTGATATTTGCTATGGAGCTTCCATATGAGGTGTAGAATCAAGTTTGTCCAAACGAAGTTCATGAAATAATATTTGGCTTTGTAATAGGAGGGGTAAGATTTTTGGCCCCGCCCAAAATTTCTATTTTCTGAACCGATGGTCCGGTATGAACCAAATTTGGTTTGTGCTATTATTGGGTCATAAGTACGTGACCCATGCAAAAAAAAAAAAAATTCCCGCATCCCCATGGGAACCCTGGGAGCTAAAAATAGAAATATTTTCAAAAGCCCGTATTTCCCAAACACCACGGAACAGAGAGCTGTTATTTGGTATGAAGTATCCTTAGGACCAATAGAACTGAATGATAAAAAAATTGCCATCAGTTATGTTAGGGTGTTCTGTAATGGGCATCGAAAAAATGCTGAGTCAGCATATTTGCAAAAATTTTTAAAAATCTTTTCTCCAGAACCAATCATCAGAATCTTTTGATATTTGGTATACAGCATTCATAGGGGGGTCAGATAAAAGTTTGTTGAAATAAAGCTCATTGGTTCATATTTGGGCTCTCTGCAGGAGCCAGAAGTTTTAACATAGGGTAATATGGGGAATATTCTTTAAAAATCTTCTTCTTCAGAACCACCAGTCAGACTCTTTTAATGTTTGGCATACATCATTGTTATGAGGGTCAGATTCAAGATTGTTCAAACCAAGTCCCTAGGTTAATATTTGGGCTTCCTACGGAAGCCCAAATTTTATCTTTGTTCAATATGGAGGGTAATTTAAAAAATCTTCTTCTTCAGATCCACCAGTCAGAATGCTTTGATATTTGGTATGCAACATCTCTGTGGGGCTCAGATTCATGTTTGTTCAAATCAGATCCCTAGGTATATATTTGGGCTCACTATGGTAGCCCAAATGTTTACTTAGTGCAATATGAGGGAATTTCTTCAAAAATCTTCTTCAGATCCACTCGTCAGAATGCTTTCACATTTGGTATACAACATCTCCAGGGGGTCAGATTCAAGTTTGTTCAAATCGGATCCGTAGGTTAATATTTGGGATCGCTATGGTAGCCTTAATTTGAACTTAGTGCAATTCGAAGACATTTCTTTACAATTTCTCTTCTTCAGATCCAACAGTCAGAATGCTTTCATATTCGGTACACAACATCTCTAGGGAAGTCAGATTCAACTGTGTTCAAATCAAGAGCCTGGCTTAATATTTGGGCTCTCTATGGGAACCGAATTGGCCATTTTGCTGAAGAATTAAAAATTTTGTATTCAGTACCCTCTAGAGGTGTGTAACTAAGATTAATCCACATAGGTTGTATCAAGGGGCTTTATGGGGAGCTCTGCATTTTACTTTATGATCAACTGAAGAAAAGGCATGATGCCCAGATTATTTTTGTCACTACTGAGGGACTCAAGGATTGACAGTGTAGCCTATGGAGATGGCTTGCTTAACGTAGACTCATTCTTGGGCTCTGTTTAAATTGTGTTCTGCACAAGATGAGCGTTTCAGGCCACGTGGGGCCTCTTGTTTTTTTTTACATCTGCCTGCCCAAAATGTTACTTGATATTACATAGTAAAAAGCTGAATAACAGTCAAACGTTTTATTTGTCGGAGCCATTGGAAAACAGAATTGGCAAAATATATTTCTATCCCCGACGCAAAATTGCGTCGATAATTGGATTGAACTCAAGATGTTTGGTTTAAACCTCTGCACATTGATGTCGAAATACCAAATTGTCAGGCAACACATTTTCTTACCAGGAATGTAACATGTTTAGTCTCGTTTGACAGAGCTCAATCAATCAAGATTGAATTGGTTAACTTCCTAGTTGCATTATGCATTATGGGAAATAAATGCAGATTGAAATTTTGATGTTTAGTGTGTAGGGGGGTTAATGAAAATGAACGGAAATGATAAAAAGACAAAACACGGAGCAGTTGGAGACAATTTGGATTGTTGATGAAATACGACAATTTATTACATGCCCATACAGTCTCTCTTATGCAATACGGCGTGCAATACGGCTGTGCAATACGGAATTCCGTATTGCACACCAACCTGTTCCAACCGGGACTTTTTTTATGCAATGCGACTGCATAAAGTGCATGGTGTTTACCACCGTTGATAGAAGAGAGGGTAGGAATGCTTATTGAAGAAATTGAAAAAGAGGAAGTGAGGGACACTATTAAGCAGTTTATATCTGAATGCTGGGAGGAGAGGAGGGGAAGAGGGGGTGGGGTGCAGGGGGAATGATGGCCTTCTCTTATGAGGACCGCGACAAATCAGCGGCTGGCCAAAGAGTTATTATTAGAAAAGAAAATTAGGTCAGTAGGTGCTTGGGTCATGTAATCAATACAAAACCACATGTATGTTTCAATGAGTCGTTTTGTATTCAATTCGTCAGAAGTGCGTAGAAAGAAAACGTCTCAACCTTCGGTCTCGACGTTTTCGTCCTACGCACATCTGACTCATTGAATACAAAACGACTCATTGAAACATACATGTAGTTTTGTCTATAGAGTCGGCAATACAGTCGACTCTGGCCACACTTACTGAGCGCCTTTAACACTATCCACCCTTCTGCTAATATTCTTCAAGAAAAATGTGTAGCTGATCTTGAAAATGAAGATTTGGGATTTCGGTATGTATTTCTGAGTACTTGCATGTTCGCACCTGACGTAATTACAACTTTTGGGAGTTTAATTTTCAACAGGTCACAAAGTTCAAACCATTCAGACATGCTTGTCTAATTGAAATTTTTCTACGCTATTTACATTCCTATCTATCTCTAATGAAGTGTTGAAATATATATCTTGACATTTGGGAAAACAATCGAGATTTCTACCTAATGAGCTGAAATTGTTCAATCCATGTTGCATTTTTCCTATTGTGGTATTTGGTGTTGCTCCCGGCAGGTTGCGGTGACCGATCTCGAATAAACGTAGAAATAGTTCACATGGACGGGAAATGACCATATTTTTAAAAAAAAATAAACACCCAAGCGAAATGGAGTTTCTGACCAGGCAGTAAGTTGTCAGAAACTCCCTATGGAAAGTGTAGAAAGCACAAACAAAGTTTTAACGGACTATAGTCCTTCATCTTTTACCAGGACGTCCATCAGTGGATTTCCTGGTTTGATCAGGAGATCAGTTTGTTCAGACCGTTCAGTGGTCCTAATGCTTTCCCAAATACTTTCAGTTTATTTTACCCTACACGACCCTAACAAAAACTGTTCTTGAATAGATACAAATATTTTCATTGCTCTTAAAAACATAGCTTATAGCCCTACTCGTTCCAACGAAGGAACATAACCTAGGTTTTCAAGGCAAACACTGAAAAAAATATTCCTTTTGGAATTATAATTTTTATGAACAAAGTCCTGGCCGACTATGGCCGTTACATTTGGAAAAGGGTTGTTAGTACTAGGGTAGAAACACCATTCCGTTGGTGTTGTTACACTTGATCATGCAACCTGTACCGTAAAATGTGTTGATATAAAAAGAATAAACACAGAACGACACACGTGTGTGAAATGGTTAATCGATATGACATGAGTGCCAGCGCGGAAGGATAGAACGAGAGGCTGCGGGCCTCGAGTTTTCCGCGATGGCACAGGTGCCGTATCGATTAACCCATTCACACGCGTGTGTCGTTCTGTGTTTATTACAGGCCTTCATGTCTATGAAAACAGTTATTAGAAGGACACCCAGCACTTCATTTGACAACTATCAACACAAAGAACACAATGTTATCGCCAACCAAATAGGCTAGGGGAACCCGTGTTACCATTTCGCCCCCTGAGTTCCATTGTGCGGAACAGATTTTTCATTTTCCGCATGGTTCAGTGTTGCTGTAGATGAGGATTTCATAGAACAGGCATGTGATAAAAAAAAACGTCTAATCTTCTTAAATAGGATTATTAGCAGAACCCCATCCTCTATTGATACGACAAAGATTAAATAACAGAAATAACCTCACAAAAACTCTCATACACGTGGATAAAGACAACTGCGGGCTTATTTGGTGAAAGGGTGGATACTCTGTGTTGCGAAGTCGTCTTATTTCAGGCCGTCATGTTTGATCATGGAACGAAAATTCTGAATCACGCCACGTGATAGTTGTTATTGAATAGGCATGGTCCATTCATTTCAACATAGAAGTTAAAAGATTATATAATAGGGAGGAGGACGATAGTTATGAGCGATTTCATTCAACAAGGATCTCCGCGAGCTAAAAGGAAGTGGTCATTTGTGTCCTCGTCACCCACTCACACAAGTTTTTCTCGTCTCATTTGTTATATTGTTCATTTTATTCAGAAGATTATGGTTATGCAAATATTTTATCACAATCCGTGATACAATTGACAAGGACGCGAGCATCGATTTTATCTTACAGTGATGTGGAATGGTGTGGCCTTGATAAAAGCGTAAGTGTATACTTCATGTCTTGTCGAAAGCACTTCATGGCACGGGAGTCAGACCCTCTGGAAAAGGGCATTTACACGCACTAGCAGCCCTACCCTGACATACCGAAGCATACGTGTCACGAAGGCTGAAGGCCAGAGATGTGGGAGTTTTAGAGGAGGTGTCCCCCTCCCATCGAGAGGAGGAAACCTCCTCCCAAACTGCCCCAACACCCCCATTGAATTTTGAAAGATCCTCAAACTGATTTGAGGTGTATTTTAGCTTTACACAGAGAATAAAGCATTGAACAAAGTGAGTGACGAAACTGGGAAGAGCATTGTCTGCCCCCTCTCGCCCCCGTGATCCGAAGGCAATGAAGGCGACTGCCCCCTTTGTCCCCGTGCTTCCGGCGTCCCTGGCCTTGAACCCGCCCAATCGTATCCAGTTCCGTTGTTTGAAGTGCTACCGCAGAGGAGGGCCCAGTGGCTGATCTGATTTCGCTTGGAGCTTCTGATCCAGAGGTCATGATTCGGATCCTGCCCGCGATTCGTTGCGTCAGAATTATAATCGATGATATTACGTTTCAATTTGCACATTGTTCTCAATAGAGACAATGTGTGTATGTGCCTTACCGCAATGCTCAGCTTTGCAGTATTACACTTTATCACGTGGTTGTCACAAATAGATCCACAGTGCCCCAGTTATTTGTACAACAATTCGGGTTTCCCATAAAACGAGCGGTTCATTTTTTCCAAATACATATCTTTCCTGTCTCAAAAGAGGCTCGCGTGATGTCACGGAGGTGCGCAAATTTTCAAGTGAATACTCTTGTGCCTTTACACATAACACTGGGAAAATAATTCTTTTTTTGTGTACTTTTCAGATGTCGTATTCAATTTTTAAATATCCACAGTCATATAATAGTCGAATTATTACAGTAGTCAGTCAATCTGGGTAGTCATATTCCTTCTCGTTAACGAGACCAGATCAGCGAGATCAAACATCGCGCCAAATGCGCTTTGTTTGATCCGCCTGATCTGATCTCGTTAACTCGACGGGAGATGGCAACTCAGATCAGTCAACTCCTGTAATTTTATGTGTGTTGTAACAGCAGATCGAGAAGAAAAACTGTCACTTATAATTTTATCTCAAAGCTAGCATCGCATCCAGTCTGTACTAGCCTCGTGTCGTAGAGAAGCCTGGCAGCCATCCATTGAAGATTGACTGTTCTCTTCGCTCCCATGTATTCATAGAGGGGCTTTGGTTTGAAAAGCGTTTATCGAACACCTGATAATTTCTTAACCGAGCTTTTATGATAGCTACTAGAGACTTTTATGTAAACATGTACTGCATGGAGTCGATTTTAATATTTATCCCGGGATGTTTATTTTCCAATATCGTAATAGCCTTGTGAATTTTATCCTTCATGGTTGACTCGGGCCATGAAGTTTATTGAATACATTTGTGAAATGACTCTTTTGTCAGGTTTTCTGATACTCCATCTTACGGTCATAAATCTCTAGGACTGAATCGATGTTTCAATCTGCCAAAGGAAGCCGTTCTTGTCCAAGTAGACGAAATGTCTTACAGTTGTGGATATACTGATGATACCTGTCTGTTTTAAATAAAAATATACCCCTGGGATGTTATGAAGAAGCACGAGTTTGAATATTTGAGTTGCGTTCATGGCGTATCACATTAGTGAAAAAATGCATTTCGTTTTTTAGCTCATCTTGACAAAGTCAAGCTGAGCTAATCTCATCGCTCTCTGTCCACCGTCCGTCGTCTGTCGTCCGTCGTCCGTCAACACCATGTTTTGGTCTTCTCCTCCAAAGTCACTGATCCAATTCAAGTGGAAGTTTGTGTGCGTGATGGTCCCAAACTGGCATTTCATTTTTGTTCAACTCAACATGCTCAGCCCCACAGGAAGGGAGTGGGGGAAAATGCTCCAAAATATTTTTAAAATCTTCTTCTCAAGAACCAGTGTGTACAATGACTTGATATTTGCTATGGAGCTTCTTTTTGAGGTGTAGAATCAAGTTTGTTCAAACGAAGTTCGTGAAGCAATATTTGGCTTTGTAATGGGAGGGGTAAGATTTTTGGCCCCGCTCAATATTTCTATTTTCTAGACCGATGGTCCGGTATGAACCAAATTTGGTATGTGGGATTATTGGGTCATAAGTACTTGACCCATGCAAAAAAAAAAATCCTGCATCCCCATGGGAACCCTGGGAGCTAAAAATAGAAATATTTTCAAACGCCCATATTTCCCAAACCACACGGAACAGAGAGCTGTTATTTGGTGTGAAGTATCCTTAGGACCAGTAGAATTGAATGGTAAAAACAATTGCCATCGGTTATGTTAGGATGTTCTGTAATGGGCATCGAAAAAATGCTGAGTCAGCATATTGCAAAAATTTAAAAAAATATTTTCTCCAGAACCAATCATCAGAATCTTTTGATATTTGGTATACAGCATTCATGGGGGGGGGGGGGGGGGGGGGGGGCGGGGGGGGGGGGGTCAGATACAAGTTTGTTGAAATAAAGCTCATTGGTTCATATTTGGGCTCACTACAGGAGCCCGAATTTTTTTAATCGTTTAATGTTTGGTATACATCATTGTTATGAGGGTCAGATTCAAGATTGTTCAGACCAAGTCACTAGGTTAATATTGGGGCTTCCTACAGAAGCCCAAATCTTGACTTTGTTCTATATGGGGGTAATTTAAAAAAATCTTCTTCAGATCCACCAGTCAGAATGCTTTCATATTTGGGGGTTGGGGTCAGAATCAAGTTTGTTCAATTCGAGTGCCTGGGTTAATATTTGGGCTCCATATGGGAACCTGAAATTTAACTTTCAATATGAGGGAATTTCTTCAAAAATATTCTTCTTCAGATCCACTAGTCAGAATGCTTTCATATTTGGTATACATCTCTAGGGGGGTCAGATTCAAGTTTGTTCAAATCGGATCCATAGGTTAATATTTGGGCTCGCTATGGTAGCCCAAATTTTAACTTAGTGCAATATGAAGAAATTTATTTAAAATTTCTCTTCTTCAGATCCAACAGTCACAATGCTTTCATATTTGGTACACAACATCTCTAGGAAGGTCAGATCCAACTGTGTTCAAATCTAGACCCTGGATTAATATTTGAACTCTGTATGGGAGCCGGAATTGGCCATTGTACTGAAGAATTAAAAATTTTGTATTCAGTACCCTCTAGAGGTGTGTAACTAAGATTAATCCACATAGGTTGTATCAAGGGGCTTCATAGGGGAGCTCTACATTTTACTTTATGATCAACTGAAGAAAAGGCATGATGCCCGGATTATTTTTGTCACTCCTGAGGGACTCAAGGATTGACAGTGAAGCCTATGGAGATGGCTTGCTTAATGTACTCATTCTTGGACTCTGTTTATATTGTGTTCTGTTCAAGATTAGCGCTTCAGGGCCCGTGGTGCCTCTTGTATTACAATACCATTCGACACACATGTGTACTGCACAGTGCATGCATATCGTATTTGTTTCTCAGTCAGTTTGGTTTGACAGTATTTTGAAAACATATTAGCATGATCATCGAAACAGCACACCTCCGGCTGGAAAATGTTGGATACGTAACTAATCGGTAGTTTCTGAATAACATGTTTTCTTGTATGTAGACCACTGGTGTATTGGTATCTGAAGCGTATTTTATTGCACGCCTCTTACCCCCCCCCCCCCCCCCCCCAAGTTCTATATTTACAAATCCATACGGAATACATGTTCCATGTCGATTTCCATTGACTGACTATTTTTAGCTCAACTTTGGCGAAGCCAAATATGAGCTTATGCCATGGCCAGTCGTCCGTCTGTCCGTCAATAATTCAATACGGCTCGGGCTAGAGGCCGTATTTATGAACCGATCTTTACGAAACTTCTTGGGTACCTTTGTTATGACCGTGGGACGAGAAGGAGTGTTTTGGGGTCCAATCCGAAATTCACGATGGCCGATGGCAGCCATTTTGTACAGACTTAGGTGCAATCAGATTTTTGCGCAGAACTTCCATATGAAAGCGCTGATTTCAATAATTTTTTGTATAAATGTTTAGTACCATGGGATACATCACATATAATACGGGTTTTTTTCTCGTTCGTAAATTATGCAAATTAGACTAACTTTGATATATTTAGTGTTACTTTCAGCACTGTAAGTGCAAATGCCAATACGGCACGGGCTAGAGGCCGTATTTATAAACCGATCTTTACGAAACTTCGTGGGTACCTTTGGTATCACCGTGGGACGAGAACGAGTGTTTTGGGGTGCGGTCCGAAATTCAAGATGGCCGATGGCAGCCATTTTGTACAAAATTAGGTGCAATCAGATTTTTGCACAGAACTTCCATATGAAAGCGCTGATTTGAAAAAAAATTGGTGTGAATGTTTAGTACCATGGGATACATCACATATAATACGGTTTTTTTTCTCGTGCAGAAATTATGCAATTTAGATGAACTTTGATTTTTACACATGTCAATACGGCTCGGGCTAGAGGCTGTATTTATCAACCGATCTTCACGAAACTTCTTGGGTACCTCTGTTATCACCTTGGGACGAGAACGTGTGTTTCTGAGTGCGGTCCAAAATTCAAGATGGCCGCCAGTGGCCATTTTGTACCGAAATTAGGTCTAATCAGTTTTTTGTACACAACTTCTATACGGCTCAGGCTAGAGGCCGTATTTATGAACCGATCTTTACGAAACTTCTTGGGTACCTTTGTTATCACCGTGGGATGAGAAGGAGTGTGTTTGGGTGTGGTCCGAAATTCAAGATGGCCACCAGCAGCCATTTTGTACCAAAATTAGTGCAATCAGTCTTTTGTACAGAACTTCTGTATGGAAGTTCTGATTTGAATAAATTTTTGTATGAATATTTAGTAAAATGGAATACATCACATACAGTACGGGTTTTTTTCTCGTGCAGAAATTATGCAAATTAGATGAATTTTGATTTATTTAGTGCTACTTATACACTGTAAGTGCACATGTCAATACGGCTCGGGCTAGAGGCTGTATTTATCAACCGATCTTCACAAAACTTCTTGGGTACCTTTGTTATCACCGTCGGACGAGAACGAGTGTTTTTGAGTGCGGTCCAAAATTCAAGATGGCTGCCAGTGGCCATTTTGTACCGAAATTAGGCCCAATCAGTTTTTTGTCACAACTTCTATACAGCTCGCATTTATGAACTGATCTTCACGAAACTTCTTGGGTACCTTTGTTTTCACCTTGGGACAGGAATGAGTGTGTTTTTGGGGTGCCTTTGTTATCACTGTGCTATGAGAACAAATATTTTGGGGTTCAATCAACCCCACTCTGGGACTGAAAGATTTCTTTTCTAGTTTAGCATCTGACTGTCACCCACCTTTACAATACTTTACCTATACATTTGTTACAGGCAACGGTCAGTATTTATGTACAGACCGTTACAATACTTTATATGTACCTTTGTTATCAGGTCATCACCTAGACGTTTGTCATTGCTGTATCACATACTATACATGTACATGTCTTGACAAGTTGAGCTACAGTATCATTGGCACTTTCATTGCACAGAACTTCCATATGAAAGCGCTGATTTGAATAATTTTTTGTGTGAATGTTTAGTACCATGGGATACATCACATATAATACGGGTTTTTTTCTCGTGCAAAAATTATGCAAATTAGATGAACTTTGATTTTCGCAGTGCTACTTACACACAGTAAGTACACATGTCAATACGGCTCGGGCTAGAGTCTGTATTTATGAACCGATCTTCACGAAACGTCTTGGGTACCTTTGTTATTACCTTGGGACTAGAACGAGTGTTTCTGGGTGCGGTCTAAAATTCAGTGGCCATTTTGTTCCGAAATTAGGTCTAATCAGTTTTTAGCTCATCTTGACAAAGTCAAGCTGAGCTAATCTCATCGCTCTCCGTCCGTCGTCCGTCGTCTGTCGTCCGTCGTCCGTCAACTCCATGTTTTGGTCTTCTCCTCCAAAGCCACTGGGCCAATTCAAGTGAAAGTTTGGGTGAGTGATGGTCCCAAAGGGGTATTTCATTTTTGTTCAACTCAACATGCTCAGCCCCATAGGGAGGGAGTGGGGGAAAATGCTCCAAAATATTTTTAAAATCTTCTTCTCAAGAACCAATGTGTACAATGACTTGATATTTGCTATGGAGCTTCCATATGAGGTGTAGAATCAAGATTGTTCAAACGAAGTTCGTGAAGTAATAATTGACTTTGTAATAGGAGGGGTAAGATTTCTGGCCCCGCCCAAAATTTCTATTTTCCGAACCGATGGTCCGGTATGAACCAAATTTGGTATGTGGGATTATTGGGTCATACGTACTTGACCCATGCAAAAAAAAATTCCTGCGTCCCCATGGGAACCCTGGGAGCTAAAAATAGAAATATTTTCAATCGCCTATATTTCCCAAACCTCACGGAACAGAGAGCTTTTATTTGGTATGAAGTATCCTTATGACCAGTAGAATTGACTGGTGAAAAGAAATTGCCATCGGTTATGTTAGGGTGTTCTGTAATGGGCATCGAAAAAATGCTGAGTCAGCATACTTGCAAAAATTTAAAAAAATCTTTTCTCCAGAACCAATCACCAGAATCTTTTGATATTTGGTATACAGCATTCATAGGGGGTGGGGGGGGGGGGGGGTGGTCAGGGTCAGATAAAAGTGTGTTGAAATAAAGCTCATTCGTTCATATTTGGGCTCTCTACAGGAGCCCGAAGTTTTAACATACGGTAATATGGGGAATATTCTTTAAAAATCTTCTTCTTCAGAACCACCAGTCAGAATCTTTTAATATTTGGTATACATCATTGTTATGAGTGTCAAATTCTAGATTGTTCAAACCAAGTTCCTAGGTTAATATTTGGGCTTCCTACGGAAGCCCAAATTTTATCTTTGTTCAATATGGAGGGTAATTTAAAAAATCTTCTTCTTCAGATCCACCAGTCAGAATGCTTTGATATTTGGTATGCAACATCTCTGTGGGGCTCAGATTCATGTTTGTTCAAATCAGATCCCTAGGTATATATTTGGGCTCACTATGGTAGCCAAAATTTTGACTTACTGCAATATGAGGAAATTTCTTTAAAAATCTTCTTCAGATCCACCAGTCGGAATGCTTTTATATTTGGTATACAACATCTCTAGGGGGGGGGGGGGGGGGGGGGTCAGATTCCAGGTTGTTCAATTCGAGTGCCTAGGTTAATATTTGGGCTCCATATGGGAACAGGAAATTTTACTTAGTACAATATGAGGGAATTTTTTCAAAAATCTTCTTCTTCAGATTCACTTGTCAGAATGCTTTCACATTTGGTATACAACATCTCTGGGGTGGGGGTGGGGGGGGGGGGGTCAGATTCAAGTTTGTTCAAATCTGATCCATAGGTTAATATTTGGGCTCGCTAGGGTAGCCCAAATTTGAACTTAGTGCAATTCGAAGACATTTCTTTACAATTTCTCTTCTTCAGATCCAACAGTCAAAATGTTTTCATATTCGGTACACAACATCTCTAGGGAAGTCAGATTTAACTGTGTTCAAACCAAGAGCGTGGGTTAATATTTGGGCTCTCTATGGGAGCCGGAATTGGCTATTTTGCTGAAGAATTAAAAATTTTGTATTCAGTACCCTCTAGAGGTAATAAGATTAATCCACATAGGTTGTATCAAGGGGAGCTCCACATTTTACTTTATGATCAACTGAAGAAAAGGCATGATGCCCAGATTATTTTTGTCACTCCTGAGGGACTCAAAGATTGACAGTGTAGCCTATGGAGATGGCTTGCTTAATGTAGACTCATTCTTGGACTCTGTTTAAATTGTGTTCTGTACAAGATGAGCGCTTCAAGCCCCGTGGGGCCTCTTGTTTGTACACAACTTCTATATGGCTCAGGCTAGAGGCCGTATTTATGAACCGATCTTGACGAAACTTCTTGGGTATCTTTGTTATCACCATGGGATGAGAACGAGTGTTTTTGGGTGTGGCCCAAAATTCAAGATGGCCACCAGCAGCCATTTTGTACCAAAATTAGTGCAATCAGTCTTTTGTACAGAACTTCTGTATGAAAGTTCTGATTTGAATAAATTTTTGTATGAATGTTTAGTGGAATACATCACATATAATACGGGTTTTTTTCTCGTGCAGAAATTATGCAAATTAGATGAACTTTGATTTATTCAGTGCTACTTATACACTGTAAGTGCACATGTCAATACGGCTCGGGCTAGAGGCTGTATTTATGAACCGATCTTGACAAAACTTCTTGGGTACCTTTGCTATCACCTTGGGACGAGAACGAGTGTTTCTGGGTGCGGTCCAAAATTCAAAATGGCTGCCAGTGTCCATTGTGTACCGAAATTAGGTCCAATCAGTTTTTTGTCACAACTTCTATGCAGCTCGTATTTATGAACTGATCTTCACGAAACTTCTTGGGTCCCTTTGTTTTCACCTTGGGACAGGAACGAGTGTGTTTTGGGGTGCCTTTGTTATCACTGTGCTATGAGAACAAATATTTTGGGGTTCAGTCAGACCCACTCTGGGACTCAAAGATTTCTTTTCTAGTTTAGCATCTGACTGTCACCCACCTTTACAATACTTTACCTATACATTTGTTACAGGCTACGGTCAGTATTTATGTACATACAGTTATATGTACCTTTGTTATCAGGTCATTACCTAGATGTTTGTCATTGCTGTGTCACATACTATACATGTACATGTCTTAACACGTTGAGCTACAGTGTTATTGACACTTTCATTTCCACCTGAAACCATGGATCCACCAGAAAGAAACTCCGTCTAGCTTCGATTTCGGCCAATCGAAAAGTTGCATTTTGTTCTTGATTAATTCGGAAGCTTCGGTGACAGCCGATAAATCGAATGTCATTTGGAAAACGTTCTTGTTCAAAGCCACCAAAATTAACGAAATTGAACTTATTCTATAAATGGGGAGTGATTTTATAACACCCATGTTCTGACTTTGAAGAGAATATCTCTCAGATAACGGCAGCTAATTTCTTAAAAAATGTGAATAAATACTGAACACAATTTTCATTTATATTTTTCTTATTTGCAATCATATTGGAGTTGTCGGTCTTTTTTCAAGTAGACGAACAGTAAATAACAAAGAGTTTTAAAGTTTCAAATTTTCCGTGTGTGATGTTTGAATTTTTTAAATTAATGGATTTTGTGTCATAGCGGCATGTAATAAACACACGACGCCACGATGTGTGAATGCGTTCGTCAATACGGCACATATACCATCGCGGAAAGATAGAACTCGAGGCTGCGCCTCTCGTTTTATCCTTCCTCGCTAGAACTCGTGCCGTATTGATGGACGCATTCACACATCATGACGTTCCGTGTATATCTTGCTTTGAACATTCACGCTGATAAGGGGGAATTCCTTTTAACTAGTCCCTTGAGTGCAGCATGGCACAATCTGTCATGCTAAAGCATGGCTGATGGCGCCTTGTTGTACTCAAGGGACAAAGGGACGAACTGTAAGTAATGTGTTGACGCTTACTTGCCTTTCCAGTAAACCAAAGCATCTTATAATATCCAGAGTTTGTACTCAGTGTATATGGAAAACGAAGTCAGGCACTCAAACACATACATTGGTGCTATAGGTATTATTACGCAAGTAGACCATCACTCATTTTATCCCTAAAATCAACATATTGGTACACACATGCATTCTCCAAATGATATGAAAGGTAGAAGGGCGTCTCCCGTGAAATCCAGAGGTTGGGGTAAGTAATTATGAAGGAAACTGGTGGACAAAGTACATATTTCTTGTTGTAGAGAGAAGAATACTGACATTTCAGGTCTCTGAACTAACACTAAGTCCTCAAGAAAAGTAGTACCGAACAAAAGTCTCCCTGGCGTAATGCACCCTGTGGTGTACGGTGTATAATACACGCACCTACTCTTTGAGATGTGATGAACCATGTACTTGTGGGAGTTTTGATCGAGGAGGGTCTTACTAGTTTTTGCCGATGTGTTCCTGACAACTGGATTATTTTCGTGTGGTTGCAGTGGGACTGTCTGTCAACAGCTGTATCTTTCTCATCGTTTGCGGAGCAGATCACTTCTAAAATCCCCTCTAAGCCACAAGCGAAGATGTGTGAACACGCTCTTGCCATCAGATGTGGAAATACTACCCGACTTTTGTGTATGATTTGTTGTATTTTGCATGCTTCAGTACTCTGGTTGTAATGAAAGTGTCAGTGACACTGTAGCTCAGCCTGTGTAAGACATGTACATGAATAGTATGTGACACAGCAATGGAACATTTTTAGGTAATGACCCGGTAACAAAGGTACATGTAAAGTATTGTAAAGGTCTGTACATAAATACTGACCGTAGCCTGTAACAAATGTACATGTAAAGTATTGTGAAGGTGGGTGACAGTTAGATGCCTATAGCCCGAGCCGTATTGAAATGTGCAGTTACTGTGTATAAGTATCACTGAATAAATCAAAATTTGTCTAATTCGCCACCAGAGGCCATCTTGAAATTTCGGACCGCACCCAAAAACACTTATTCTCCTCCCAATGTGATAACAAAGGTACCCATGAAGAACGGTCCTTGTGGATCTTTGGTAGGATGTAAAATAGTCTTGTTTGAGCACTGAGCTTAGCTGTTAAATATTTCAATTGTTTTTTGGTTATGTGACCTTTGTCGATGAGAAATTTTATGATCTTATTGAATTTTTCAACATTACTAGGCCAAATAAGTGAATCTATTTTCTGATAATGTTTAGTATTGCTGAGCCCGAGTCGTATTGATATGTGTACTAACTGTGTACAAGTAGCACTGAATAAATCAAAGTTCATCTAATTTGCATAATTTATGCACGAGAAAAATAAAACGTATTAATGTGATGTATTCCATGTAACATTCATTAAAAATTTATTCAAATCAGAACCTTCATAAAGACGTTCTGTACAAAAAACTGATTGTACCTAATTTCGGTACAAAATGGCCGCCGGCAGCCATCTAAAATTTCGACCGCACCCCAAAACACTCGTTCTCGTCCCAAGGTGATAACAAGGTGCCCAAGATGTTTCGTAAAGATCAGTTCATAAATACAGCCCCTAGCCGAACAGTATTGACATGTGTACTCACTGTGTATAAGTAGCACATCAAAGTTCAACTAATTTGCATGATTTCTGCACGAGAAAAATCCTGTATTATATGTGATGTATTCCATGTTACTAAACATCCAAACAAAAATTTATTCAAATCAGAACTTCCATATAGAAGTTCTGTACAAAAAACTGACTGCACTCATTTCGGTACAAAATGGCTGCCGACGACCATCTTGAATTTCGGACCAAACACTAAAACACTCGTTCTCGTCCCACGGTGATAACAACGGTACCCAAGAAGTTTCGTAAAGATCGGTTCATAAATACGGTCTTTAGCCCGAGCCGTATTGAATTGTTGACGGACGGACGGACGGACGGACGGACAGACGGACGACGGGCTATGACAAAACATAAAACTTGCCTACGTCAAAGTTGAGCGAAAAATAGACAGGCAGTTTTCTAGTCCCGATTGAAATTCTCTGTCCGTTTTTCTTCCTACAACACTAGAAGCTCAACTATCGAAAAAGTAATGTCGATCATCAGAGTGAAACGCAACAGAACAGATTTAACCGTTCGACGAACACACGAACCTGGGAAATAAACGTGATTTCTCTTAAAAAGAGAATCGCTGTGTGATTCTCTTTTTAGAGAAATCATGTTTACCTCTCTGTGTCACCTGATATGGTATATGGGAAGGGTAAAGATACTATAAAACACGTGGAGAGTTTATTTGATTCTCTTTAACCTTTTAACTAAGCTATCTGCCGAATCCGTCAAACTCTGTACATAAAAATCGCCATTCGGGTTTTATTTTTGAACTTTTAGCTCTCGAAGCATAGGTGGAAAGTGCCCGTCGAGCTCGTTTTATAGAGGAGGATTAGAAGCTACGATTTTCAAGGAAACGTTGAAAATGTCTAGTCATGTTGAAATAAATACTCTAGTAAGTGTCGTCTTCAGCTCGTTTTAGATCAAGAGTTAATATGGAGTTGACTTCCCAAACTGTTAGCTGTTCCATTTAGCCTCACTAGCATGAAAGCAATAATCTATCATATTTTTGTTACACAACTCTCTAGGAGTCCTGTCTAACAGATCCAGGGTTGCAGCTACGGAGGGCCTGGGGGGATTTCGCTACTCCCTCCCAAAAACATTGGCCCAATGCAAGGTTTCACACAACATAAGGCCCCAATAGAGTGGCCACACACGTCACAAATGCCTCAGATTCGTGTTTCCGACAGCGCTTACATGTGATAGATAAATAATATTTGGTGAATCACAATGGAGGGGTTACGATAATCTGATAATGATGTTTCGTTTGTTCGGAGGAAAATTCCTCTTTGTGATCAGGCATAAAAGTATGCTCAGTGCTCAGTGCTCAAGGTACGCAAAAAGCGCAGTGAGTATCCTCTCGATCTGAGGGCGCCAAATAGAGTAGAAGAAGCCTCATTGAAATTTACCTTATCACTTGAATTGCGGTGGAAACGAATGAGCTGTGGTTTGATGATACCTTTAAATGTATGTTGAGGATGAAATGATTTTGTGTGCAGCAGTTGATGTGAATCAGTTGGTTTAAAATATACTTTATAATCTAAATGACCGGATGCCTGGAATTGCTTGCCTTTATACACGGTCGAATCAACAGAACTTTCACTGATAGTAGCTTTTAATTTAATGTTTGGATCATGATTGTTCAAAATTGCTAAAAATTCATCAAAATCTTCATTTGAATGTTCACAAATAATAAAAATGTCATCTAAATACCTGAGGTATACGAGAGGATGCTTTGCACATTTGCTTAAGGCATTTTCCTCCCATTCGGCTACATAAATGCTTGCAAAATTAGGACTGAATCTTTTGCCCATAGGACAACCCATTATTTGGAGAAAATATTCTCCATTGAGTTGAAAGTCATTACCCTTTAAGCTCAGCTCTAAAAGATCCAAAATTTGTTCATCCGGGCGTTTGGCATCCGGATATTTTTCAAATGCATTTTTAACCGATTTAACACCTTTATCAATATCAGTGTTCGAATACATGTCGATATCCAAAGAAGCCAGGATTGCATTTTTCGATATTTTCAATTTCGAAGTTTTGGACAGGAAATCCTGTGTATTTTTTAGATAGCTCGGATGTCTATTTGCTGTAGGTTTAAGAAGATAATCAATTAGTTCCGAGATCGCATAAGATTTTGAGTTACAATCTGATACAATTGGCCTCCCGGGTGGAGTTACCTCATCCGTCCACGAAGAACGGTCCTTGCGGATCTTTGGTAGGATGTAAAATTGTCTTGTTGGAGCGCTGAGCTTAGCTGTTAAATATTTCAATTGTTTTTGGTTATGTGACTTTCGTCGAGGAGAAATTTTAAGATCTTATTGAATTTTTCGACATTACTAGGCCAAATAAGTGAATCAATGTTCTTCTAATGTTCAGTATTGCTGAGTTGTCTCATGGCTTCTTTAATATAATTATCCCGAGACAGAACGACAACCGACCCTCCTTTGTCGGCTGGTTTATTTACTAATTTCTTATTTTTCCGAAGTTTCGTGAGGGCTCTCCGTTCACCAGCTGTTAAATTGTCTTTATCGGAGAGTATGTTCATGCTGAACAACTTTTGGAGGATTCGTTTGTTAGCCTCAATAATTTCGGGATCTACTTCACTATCTGGAGGTGACCAACCAGATGATTCTGTAAAAGGAAGTTTCCGATCGCTGGAGTTTCTAAAGCGGTCTGCTAATTTCATTTGTCTAAGAAAATTACAGTTATATGAACCATAGTTGTAAAAAATGGGATAAGGAAAAGGGACCAAAAATTCACTTCAATAGGAATAGCATCCCAAGGAAAGCACAGGTATACAAAATAGGATATACAAACATACAGGGACTAGATGACAATGGGACCAGTAGGCGGAAGCCAATGAATCTCGGTACCCTAAAAGTGGGTCATATCAACAACCAGGGTCTCTACCGGAAAGTAAGTGAAATTGCTACATTGATCGAGACAGAGGAGTTTGATGTCATGGGCTTAAGCGAGACGTGGGTAAGACACGGGGAACAGTAGACCAAGTAAGGGGGTGCGTGTGGATAGGTGTAGGGCGAATGGAAGGCCAGAAAAAAGGGTTGGGGGTGTAAGTAGTATAGGATGCAGAGATCTGGCCTTTTTACCAGGACCTCGAGGTCAGACCATGATCGGGGTCATTGACCCGGCGCCCAAATCCGTTAGGTCTCCCCTCTCCCTCTCCCTCTCCCCTCCCCTATCCACACTAGTCCTAGGTTATTTTTAGGCGCCCCTCACCCTACCCACCCTGTACGTACCCTATTTTTTAGGCTATCCCTCCCCAAAGCCCATTTTAGGACCCGGGCTATGTATAACCTATTTAGGCTTTCCCCAAATTGTTTAGGTTTTCCCTGTATGTGGGCTCCCCTTCCAAAAGCCCATTCCCTCCCCACCAAAGCCCCGGACTGTTCCTCCCCTTTCCAAAGGCTAGCCCAAAGCTGGGGGACTTTCAAACCGAGGTGTCCTTATGAGTACTAACAAAAGAGTGCCACCATTCCCTATCCCCCGCCCTGCCCCTCCCATAATTTTATTTCTTGGTAAATATATCTTTAAGCTAAATGTTGTCAAGGACATGTACATGTAACGGCATACAAAATGCTTTAGACATAAAGACTACCTGGTTTGTTTAGACAGTTATGCAATTACGATAAAGTGGCACATCTGATGCTACGTACATACAAAAATGCTTTATGATAAAAGTTCACTTTGTTTGGACATGTTATAAAGGAATTGAGCTAGAGAACACCTGGTCTTTGTCTATGCATATATAAAGGTGATTAAGATAGAGAGAATCTTGGATTTAATGATGGAGTTTGGAACTGATTGTTAAAATATGTATATAGAGGAGGTGCGGTGTATTTTTCTTCATAGAATAGAAATGTCTTCAAATTCAGTTATAGTTATCAGTGACGATGAGAGTGGCTCCGATTCAGATATGGACTTTTTTTTTACAACGTCCCCCGCCACCAAACCAGCTTCCAGAGACCTTCTTTCAACTAGGCCAACACACATGGCATCGGCCTGCAACAGAGAGCAGTTCGAGTGCGGAATTGATTGCCCAGCTGAAGGCTAAATACGTTGGCCTGGACATTAACTCAGATATACGAAAATACCTTTTGACAGTCCTCAGAAGACACACCAACCAAATACCCAAGATTTTTTAAGAGCGGTTTTGGCAGGAGTCACCATTGAAGGCCATAAAACCTGCGATGTTTGTTGTGAATACCGAAGTATTTCGGCATTTTTGCAACTGCAGTGCACGCATAACCTACGCTAGGTATGCGTGGCAACCATACAGGCACAGCTAACACCCAGGTGTCCATTTTGTCGGGTACATTTTGCTCTGACTGAAGTCGACCTGTTGTGAAGATTGAAATACACAATAACAAAACGGCCCTTTTCAGGGCCAACCATAATCTTAAAAAGAGAAACGCTTATCACACTGCACACGTTACTACCCCCCCCCCCCCCCCTCTTACCTCTACGTCTATACAAGGCACCCCTTGTTTTCTTTAATCTCATTACAGGCAAACCAAGATCGGACTGTCGTACTTCTACCCAAAGTGTCAAGTGTTATTGGATGGAAGAAGTACAATCCCTCTGGAACTCTAGTGAAAGAGGGGCCGGATATGTTAAGGCTAAAGAAATAGTGAGATGGACAAACAAACATTTCCGTCGTAATAGCCACACGGTATAATCACCCTTGAATTATAACTACTGCATTCTCTCTGAGCTGGTGCATTTGTAATTCAACGGTGATTATATCTTAACTCGCGACGTAAAGAATTCTGTTTTTTTCCTCGTTGTTTATAGAGTTGCCTGATGATAGCTTGGAAGTGGAAGCGGAAAAGGAATGAACAACTCTAAATTTTCTCTCTATTAAATTTTATTTTCACATAAAATCAGTTTTACAAGCAATTAATTGGTTTTACAATAGTCAAAATGTATTTGCAATCAGACTTACAAAGTTACAAGTAATTGTTTATAAAACGAAAATGGATTTGCAATCAGACTTACAAATTTACAAGTAATTTTCACAAAGCGAAAATGGTTTTAAACGAATTTGCAAATAGTTAAAATGGATTTACAATCAGTCAAAAATGGATTTTCAATAAGTTTTTACAAGTAATTACAATTTCACCATAAGTAATTTCTACAATAAGTAGTTTTACAATACTTTTACAATCATACAATAAATATTTTTAAGTATTCGGTAACTGTCTTTTGTCCCTGAAACGGGGCAGTTTTTGTTGTTGTCGTTCTTCTGGACTTTCTCTAGTTATGATCCCAAGCTGTCTGCACATCCAGAAAACGTGTATTTTCTTAATAATGGATCAAACAAGTATTTTCGTTTCTCAATTGCGAATTTTTCATCTTCGTTCATTCCGTAACCCTCCTCATCTCGAAGTCGCTGAGCAGTTTTTCTAATTTTTCCATTGACCGGATGTTGTCTGAAGTGCCTTACTCGACTCATTGCCTTAAATAATCTTCTACAGAGGGAAGCTCTCATGCTGTCTCTAAGAGCTTCCCTGGCCGCTTCGGTGGCCTCGTCTGTGCGCAAGCCATTTTCTATGTATGACACTTTCAATCTCTGAAATATAGCTGTATTATCTTCATATGCTCTTATGATTAAAGTGTCTGTTATGTTCGTTTCGCCATCTCCCTCTTCTGAATATTCACTTTCAGTGGTTGTATCACTATCGTCTGACTCTGAATATGTGCTCTCCTCAGAATCAGACATGTATTAATCTTCGTTTGAGTATTTGCCTTCACCCTTCATCCAAATCCTCTTGAGGCAGTAACCATCTTCGTGTCTATTGCGTGTAAAGGCTCTTGAGAATGCTTTCCTACAGAATTTACAGTTGTGGCTCGGCATGCCTTCTCTCTTTGAATGCTCTGAGAACTAATGAGAACTGGGCGCACATCACGATTTATAAGACAGTGAAGAGTACCCTCAAATACGCGCATGTGTACATCAGTTTTACATACGGACACATCGGTTTTACATACGGGCACATCTATTTTACATATGTGCACATCGGTTTTACATATATACACATCGGTTTTACATGTGTGCGCATCGATTCATTCATTCATAAAAAACAGCGCCAAAGATTTTGATGCCTCACGAATATTATCAGTTGGAATGAATATCTCCCGACGTAGGTTTGTGACGGAAAATATTTTACATAACGTAGAAATTGTGTGACTTACCATCGGAACCCCTACATTGTGTGAAAGGTATGAAAAATTAAAAATAAAATACAGTGAAAATAAATAAATAAATGAATAATAATAATAATAAATTTATTTAATAAATAAATAAACATGGTTGAAATTGGAACCTATTTTGTTTTTTTGGGCATATGAACTCTGGCACTCGCCTGTGTGTGTTTGAGGTTGAAAATTCGCACTGGCACAGACATTTCCTACTGAAAGTTTTTTTCTTTTAATATGCCGCCGAAAAATTGTCTTTATTTTCTGAACCCTGATGGGTTTCAAACATGACAAAAAATACATAAAATCGATTTAAACTAAGTGATGAGCTTAGGAAATGGTTAAACTGACTGGCAATAATTGATGTTATTCATTGATGGGCTCTAATTTAGTCCTTACAAGGATGTTACGCAAGCTTTTCTTTTTCTTATTGGCGATGACAGGTCGAAGATTCAAAGGTTCATTTAATTTAGCATTGGTTAAATTGAATTCATCTTTTAACATTTTTGCTATTTCGATATTCATTCTGTTGTATGTTAAAGTGAACGGAATGATGGACCTTCTTTCGCATTCTCCCTCTGATATGTTCATACCAAATGGCCAGAGGGTTTGAAGCGTATTGATCCAAAAAGCTTCACTTTTTTTTCGAAATTCAACCGTTTCTTCTAATGTGTCTTTAATTGGTAGTTGTTGAATAGGATGGATTTCGAAATCGTCCAAAGAATGGCCAGGAAGGTTAAAATGTTGTGCTACTGGGGCATCAGCATTATGTTTTATATCCTGTTTGTGTCTAGTAGCACGTTCTCGAAAAGGATTTTGACTTTGACCAACGTACTGCTTCCGACAGCGCTTACACGTGATAAGGTAAATAATATTTGGAGAATCACAATGGAGAGGGTTACGAATCTAAAATTGATTTTTCGTCTGTTCGGAGGAAAATTCCTCCTTCTGATCAGGCATAAAAGTATGCAATCTACAACGAGGCTTTTTGCAATTAAATACCGCCCCACTACCATTCTGCAACGGTCTGTTGTGGACTTTCGAGCTTTTTCAGAGTTTGAGATTTCAGGCTACGCAAAAAGCGCAGTGAGTACATCCTCGATCTGAGGGCGCCAAATAGAGTAGAACAAGCCTCATTGAAATTTACCTTATCACTTGAATTGTGGTGGAAACGAAAGAGCTGTGATTTGATGATACCTTTAAATGTATGTTGAAGATGAAATGATTTTGTGTGCAACAATTGATGTGAATCAGTTGGTTTAAAATATACTTTATAATCGAAATTACCGGACGCCTGAAATTGCTTGCCTTTATACACGGTCACATCGAGAAAATCAACATAATTTTCACTGATAGTAGCTTTTAATTTAATATTTGGATCATGATTGTTCAAAATTTCTAGAAATTCATCAAAATCTTTCTTTGAATATTCCCAAATAATAAAATTGTCATCTAAATATCTGAGATGTACGAGAGGATGCTTTGCACATTTTCTTTAGGCATTTTCCTCCCGTTCCGCTACATAAATGCTTGCAAAATTAAGACTGAATCTTTTGCCCATAGGACAACCCATTATTTGTAGAAAATATTCTCCATTGAATTGAAAGTCATTACCTTTTAAGCTCAGCTCTAAAAGTGCGTGCGTGCGTGCGTGCGTGCGTGCGTGCGTGCGTGCGTGCGTGCGTGCGTGCGTGCGTGCGTGCGCACGTGCGTGCGTGCGTGCGTGCGTGCGTGCGTGCGTGCGTGCGTGCGTGCGTCTCACTCACTCACTCACTCACTCACTCACTCACTCACTCACTCACTCACTCACTCACTCACTCACTCAACTCACTCACTCACTCACTCAACTCACTCACTCACTCACTCACTCACTCACTCACTCACTCACTCACTCACTCACTCACTCACTGGGGTGGCCTAATCAGGACCTTCCGGTCGTTGCCCCCTTCTCCCACTTCCCGAGAAGAAGTGAGACGACGGGCAACGATCGAAGGGTCCTAGTTAGGACTATGGGAGTGGTCTCCGAAACCCCATCCCACCCCTCCCCACCCTCCAAAATACAAAAACAAAACTGACTACGCGCGAGAACATATTTAACCCTTCACCTAAAGTAGTGCAACCTTGTCATCGATAAGGCATGTAATAAATTAATGAACACCTTTGGCATTAGTGAGCAGAGGATTAACCCTTTGCGATTTGATAACATTATATTCATGACTAATTAAAATGTATATACGTTTCAACCCTATTGCTAAATTACATTATACCTGTGTTGCGGTCTTGATAGAGTCATAGATGTTAAAGTGACATTAAACACCAATAAATAAATAAATACTTTCACACACCCCCTCACCCCCCCCCCCCTCCCACACCCCCGTTGGAACTCCGAGTATTGAAGCATTTCTCATTTAAATAAGTTCTGCTCTGCTGCTAAATATGGCGCGGAAATCAACGCTTGGGGTGGACGTCCTCAAAATTGGACAGGATGGATATACGCGATTCGCTAAACTTGACTTCATACAACTGTTACGATATGACATTATCCTAAATGCTGATAGTGACGATAAACGCAAATAATTAAATAAATATTTTCATCCCTGGTGCTCTGAATGGTTTCGTCTGAATGATTTATTGCGAAACGAGTGAGTTGATATTGCATTTCTGTGGAGGTTCATTAATAATTTATTCCTACAGCCCGTTAGAGCAAGGGGGTTAAATTATCACTGACCCTCCTATCCAGTTTTTTTATTGTGTTCTCATATAAAGGACCGCCAACTTTCGCTTGACGTAAACATTAATGCATATCGTGTTGAAAGAGTTATAACAATGATATATTGTGTGACAGTGCTCAGCGAGCAAATTATTTACCCTATATTCACGCCTCCCCTTGGCGCAATGGCGCAGGTATGTGGGATGACCTTCGTAGCGGCAACTACATGGCCTCGCGCTTCTCGAATACAGCGAAAGGATCTTTAGCCTTCAGGGAGTGTACGTCTCTTTGCGCAGGGGGGGGGGGGGGGGGCAGCTATCGACTCGATAAACAATTGATGCTGAGAGAGAGTGTTCGAACACCACACCTTGAGAACGTTCTCCGACCGAGGATCAATTCCAGGACCTCTGGCTTGAGAGACCAGCGCACTTATCCACTCAACCAATCGACCACAAGGGTTTCCTTGGTTGTGTTTTTTAGCCCGTTTCGACCCAAAATCTTGATGAAAGTTTGACAGATAACGTGACTTAATATTTGTACAAGATCTGAAGAAACGAATGTTTCTTCATTTGCTAACGTATGAGAACTTGTGATACAATGGTCTGTTGGGAATTATATTATTGAGGGATAATCTTTTCACGCACGAGTGTGTGAACATGGTATGATTTCCCACAAACGACACAAAAACGATTAAACACTATTTTATTTAATTTGAGGATATTGACGTAGAAATAAAAAAGACGATTATATTATTTTTTGGCATGTTGAAGCTTGTTTTTGTTTAACGAAACTGTCCTATCTTGTTTGTGCTAATCATTTTAACCTTTAAAGCACTGGTAATGTTTCAGAATTTTTCCTGGCAGTCAAATTGTCTGGTAGTGATACTGAGTCACGTTTTGGCTGTCTGTATAAGCCATGAGGGAAAGATGACTTGTCGAGGAGGGTTCATTCCCACACCCAACCTTTTGAAAATGTCATGTTGCGTCAGCCAGCCTTCTTGATTTCACAACATAAGAAGATTTATTACACGCCTGTTCTGTGTAATCCCCATCTACAGCAACACTAAACCATGCGGAAAATTAAAATTTGTTCCGCACATACGTGCGGAACGGAAGTCGTTAACGGAATCCTTTTAAATAGAAGCGAAATTTCACTGGAATTTTCTACAAATCGTGCAAAACAATTACAATTTGAATCGCTGCCGATAACTGAAAATCGTCCCCTGAATTCCAATGTGTTCAATGTGGCAGTAGGCTCATAGGACACATTGGAACTCGGGGGACGAAATAGTAACACGGGTTCCCCTCGCTAATTTTGTTGGCGATAAAATGTGTTCTTTTTGTTGATAGCTGTCAAATGAATTGTTGAGTGTCCTTCTAATAATTGTTTTTTTTTTACTTGAAGGCATGTAATAAATACAGAACGACACACGCGTGTGAGTGGGTTAATTGATATGGCACTTGTACCATCGCGGAAGGATAAAACTCGAGGCCTGTGGCCTCTCATTTTATCCATCCGCGCTGGCACTCGTGCCATATCAATTAACCCATCCACACGCGTGTGTCGTTCTGTGTATTTGCCCATGGTCTTTCATATCAAAGTGTTATTATTATCATTATCATTTTTTTATTGAGATTTAACAACACTTGAATGACAGCCGGGATAACCACCTGGTGTGGGGCAGTTTTTCGGGTGGACAAAGCAGGAGTACCCGGAGAGAACCACCGAGCAGAGGCGAGCAACAGCCCGACTCCCAACGTACTAACTTCACACAAGCAGGGCTAGCATTTGTTGACACAAATGCACCATCGACTGCGGTACGCCTTAGAACACTGTGTCCACAGATGGGTAGTCGGGATTAAGTGCCTTGCCCAAGGACATAACGCAATTACCCCTGGTGGGGATCGAAACACGGATCTTTTGGTTTTTTTGTCCAATGCTGTAATCAGTGAGCCACGTCGCCTGCTCATTATCGTTTTCAGTTTTCCAAATTAGATCACAATTTCTACTCTTGATTAACTCCTTAACCTGACGAATCGTTCTATCCGTCCGCGAACTTTACAAAGTGAGCAGTGGAATTTTTTTTTTTAAATTGCAACAAAACCATACCATGTGATCCCTCATTGGAACGAGCTCGTTCCAATGAGAGCATCACATGATATGGTTTTGTTGTAATTTTTTTGAAAAACTTAATATATAGACAATAGTTCACTGCTTGGAGTAACGTACGATGTTTATTCTCGAGTGGGATGCGGAAGGTTATTTTCACGAGGCGCTAGCCGAGTGAAAATAATCCCCGCATCCCACGAGAGAATAAACATCGTACGTTACTCCAAGCAGTGAACTATTGTGTTTATTATATTTCCCTGATGGGGAGCGCGGAGGCTCAGTAGGTAGAGGTGCAGGCTGCAAGCCGAGAGGTCCTCGGTTCGAATCCCACCTGCGGCAACCGCGTTGTGTCCTTGGGCAAGACACTTCATCTCCATTGCCCGCGCGGGGGCACGATGACGCCGTGTACTAAGGCGTACTGCACGTCGATGGTACGCATGTCTTCAACCAATCTAACCCTGCCTGTGCTGCAGTGCGGAGTTACGATGTCGGGGAGCTGGCAGCTGCTCGTCGTCTCTCGGTGGTTCTCTCCGGGTACTCCGGCTTCCTCCACCCGTAAAACTGTCACGGTCATGATTAGCCATTGTGCATAAATATGTGACCTTAAACATCAATAAATCAATAAATATATTTCCCTGATAATATCTGCAACACAAATACCCCTCTTTCGTCATCCAAGAGCAGTTTCCCAAGGTCGCTCAATTTGTTTTGACGGTTAGAAAAATCGGCGCATAAACACAAAAACATGAATGAATGAACTGATAATATGACGTCATCAGAAAGGAATGCAATGATGCTCGTTTTCAAATGGAAATTCAAGTGACGGGAGAGATGAACTTATGAAGGAGATCAACACATTTTAAAGAAATAATTCAATCAATCACCATGAATGAGTAGTCATGTTCAACGTCTTATAACTCTGTGTGGATGTGTACATAGTTATTGTCCGCTTTCAGATGGAATATCAAGAAGAATATTTGTCGAAGTGGATTGGGTGTTATCGCTGGATTTCGAGGCGGAACAACTGCAATGGTAAAAGTAGTCCGTAATGACTGGGAGTAGGATAACGCCGTGGGAGTTGAATAACACTTTCGAGACTGAGGGAGTAGGATATGGTTTTTATTTACAAAGGAAAAAGCTGTAGATATATAATAAATATTGATATAACGTGTACGTTGGGTAAAGGGTTTAAAGTGTCTTTAATGCGTTCAAGTGAATCTTATTCAGCATATTGTGACTTTATTTATTGTGATTACATTTTAGCTCGCATGATTTTAAGTCCGTCGTCCATGAACATAATGTTTGCATCCGCTCCCCCTAAACCGCTGAACCAATTTTTAGCTCACCTTGACGAAGTCGAATGAGCTTATTTAATCGTTCTCCGTCCGTTGACCGCCAGCACCATGTTTGGTCTTCTCCTCCAAAACCACTGGGCCAATTCAAGTGAAAGTGTGTGTGAGTGATGGTCCCGAAGGAGCATTGCATTTTTGTTCAACTCAACATGCCTAGCCCCATAGGGAGGGGTGGGGGAAAATGCTCGAAAATTATTTTTGACTTTTAAAATCTTATTCTCATGAACCAGTGGGTACAATGACTTGATATTTGTTGTGGAGCTTCCTTTTGAGGAGTAGAATCAAGTTTGTTCAAATGAAGTTCGTGAAGCTTTTTGGCACTACTCAAAATTTATATCTTCTGAACCAATGATCCGATTTGAACCAAATTTGGTTTGAGGTGTTATTGGGTCATAAGTACTTGCCTCGTCGACTCATGCAAAAAAAAAATTTTCCCGTGTCCCCATGGGAACCCCAGGAGCTAAAAATATAAATATTTTCAAAGGCCCATATGTCCCAAACCACACGGAGCAGGGAAATGTTATTTGGAATGAAGCATCCTTGGGACCTGTAGACTTAAATAGTGAAAAACTGCCTTCGGTTATGTCAGGTGTTCTGTAGGGGGGGGGGGGGGGGGAGGGTGCATGGAAAAAATGCTGAGTCAGCATATTTGCAAAATTAAAAAAAAAAAAAAGTTTTCACTAGAACCAATGGTCAGAATCTTTTGATATTTGGTATACAGCATCCATGGTTTTCACTAGAACCAATGGTCAGAATCTTTTGATATTTGGTATACAGCATCCATGGTTTTCACTAGAACCAATGGTCAGAATCTTTTGATATTTGGTATACAGCATCTATGGTATACAGCATCCATAGTGCAAGAATAGGGATAATTTTTTAAAATCTTCTTCAGATCCACCAGTCAGAATGCTTTCATATTTGGCATACAACATCTCTAGTGGGGTCAGATTCAAGTTTGTTCAAATCGGACCCCTGGGTTAATATTTGGGCTCGCTATGGTAGCCCATTTTTTTAACTTCGTGCAATATGTGGAAATGTCTTTAAAAAATTTCTTCTTCAGATCATCCAGTCAGAATGCTTTCATATTTGGCATACAACATCTCTAGGTGGTGAGATTCAAGTTTGATCAAATCGAGTGGCTGGTTTAATATTTGGGCTCCCTATGAGAGCCCTAATTTTAACTTCGTGCAATATGAGGAAATTTCTTTTAAAATCTTCGTCTTCAGATCCACCATTCGGAATTTTTTTCATATTTGGTATACAATATATCTAGCTCTGGAGAGGGGGGGGGGGGGCAGATTCAAGTTTGTTCAAATCGAGTGCCTGGGTTAATATTTGGGCTCTCTGCGGGAACCCGAATTTTAACTTAGTGCAATATGAGAGAATTTCTTCAAAAATCTTCTTGTCCACCTGTCAGAATGCTTTCATATTTGGTAGACAACATCTCTAGTGGGGTGAGATTCAAGTTTGTTCAAATCGACTGCCTGGGTTAATATTTGGGCTCGCTATGGGAGTCGGAACTGGCCATGTAACTGAAGAATTAGAAATGTTTTATTAAGTACCCTCCAAAGGTGTGTAACCAAGATCAATCCACATAGGTTGTATCAAGGGGCTCCATGGGGGCCTCAAGAAAAGGCATGATGCGAGGAGTATTTTAGTCACTCCTGAGGGGCCCAAGGATTGACAATGTATCCTATGGAAATTGATTGTTCTCATGAGCCATTGGGTACAATAACTTGATATTTGGTATAGAGCTTCCTTTTGAGGTGTAAAATTAAGTTTGTTCAAACGGAGTTTGTGGATCAGTATTTGCCTTTGTAATGGGAGAGGCAAGATTTTGTAAACCGATGGTCCGATTTGAACCAAATTTGATATGCGGTATTATTGAGTCATAAGTACTTGATTCGTGCCAAAAAATGTTCTTGTGTCCCCAGGAGCTGAAAAAGGAAATATTGTCAAATGCCTATATTTCCAAAACCAAACCGAAGAGAGAACTGTTATTTGCTACGAAGCATTCTTGGGATTAGTAGAATTCAATGGTAAAAAAAGTGGAGGCGACATAAAAAAAATGCTGAGTCAGCATTTTGTAATTTTTTTTTTTTTTTTATTCCAAACATTTTCTCCAGAATCACTGATCAGGTTCTTTTGATATTTGGTATAGAGCATCCTTACAAGTATATTAAAATGAAGCCCCTTGATTCATATTTAGGCTCAATACAGGAGCTCGAATTTTTAACTAAGAGCAATAAGAGGAATGATCTTTAAGAATCTTCTTCTTTAGATCCATCAGTCAGAATGCTTTCATGTTTCTTATGCAACAGCTCTAGGGGTTCAGATTCAAGTTTGTTCAATTCGGCTCCCTGGATTAATATTTGGGCTCTCTGTTGGAGCCTAAAGTTTAACTTAGTGCAGTATGAGGAAATTTCTTTAAAAATTTTCTTCTTCAGATCCACCATTGAAAATCCTTTTATATTTGGTACACAACATCTCTAGGTAGGTCAGATTCAAGTTTCTTAAAATCAGGTCTCTGGATTAATATTTGGGCTCAATACTTGAGCCCGATGTTTTAACTAAGAGCAATATGGGGAAGTTCTTTAAAAATATTATTCTTCGGATCCACCAGTCAGAATGCTTTCATATTTGGTATACAAAACTTCTAGGGGGTCATATTCAAATTTGTTCAAATGGAATCCCTGGGTTAATATTTGGGCTTCTTATGTGAGCCCAAATTTTAAATTGGTGCAATATTAGGGAATTTCTTTAAAGATCTTCTTCAGATCCGCCAGTCAGAATGCTTTCATATTTGGTATACAACATCCCTAGGGGGTGAGATTCAAGTTTGTTCAAATCGAGTTCCTGGGTTATTATTTGGGTCTCCTGTGGTAGCGCGAATTGTAACTTAGTGCAATATGAGGGAGTTTCTTTAAAATTTCTTCAAATTGAGTCCCTGTGTTCATAATTGGGCTTCCTATGTGAGCCCAAACTTTAATTTGGTGCAATATGAGGGAATTTCTTTAAAAATATTTTTCTTCGGATTCATCAGTTAGAATCCTTTCATTTTTGGTATACAACATCTCTAGTTGGGTTAGATACCAAGTTTGTTCAAATCGAGTCCCTGAGTTAATATTTGGGCTCCCTATGGGAGACTGAATTTTAACTTAGTGCAATATGAGGAAATTTCTTTAAAAGTCTTTTTCTCCAGATCCACCAGTTAGAATGCTTTTGTATTTGGTATACAGCATCCTGGTGGCGGATGCGAAGGGCTCAGACTCAAGTTTGTTCAAGTTAGTTCCTAGGTTGATATTTGCACTCCGTAGTTTTACATTAATGAAAATCTGGGCATTATTTCTGTGGTAGCATCCCAGTACTAGAAAAAAAATCATCTGGCATGGACAACAGAGTTATAATAATTAAACAACTTCATTCCTCTGGGGCGTAAACTAGCTATAGATGCTAATTAAATCCTTCTTTGAACAACTATTGTCAGGTGAGCGCCTCAGGCCCCATGTGGCCTCTTGTTTTATCTGTTTTTGAAAATCAATGTTGGGGTGGGGAAAAATTAACGAAATTTAAAATGTCTTGTGTTGGTGATGTTGCTTGTGACAATATATCTGAAACAGGCTATACCACAATTGCAGGTTACCTATTGTTCTCTTCAACACCAAGTTTGCCCTCTGCCAACTTTTCATATATCACAGATGATAGGACAATTCACCAGGTTGGCTCGATGGGAAGTCACCTCGGTGAGAGTCCATTCTCAGATAGACTAATCAATATCTTTAATCTGAAGCCAAGCGGCTGCATGTTCAAGATATTTCATTTGTCTACTTTTGTTAGTTTAAACAATGTTTTATTTCAAAGTTGTGTGAAAAGTTTCCCTGTTTGAGAGCTATCATAAAACAAACAATCGAAGAAATCTAAAAAATTCAACAGCAAGCACAATGCCTGTGTTAAGCCCCGGTCAGACCAGAAAGATGGCTCGCGCCTTTACTCCCGATGGTCCATTTGTCCCGAGGCTCCATGCATCTTACTTGCGGTCACATGTTACGGTGTGGAAATATTATTGATATTGGTAACAGAAAGAAATCTGAGAATCAGCAACAATAACTATGAATTAGACTATTCTGAAATTTAATTAAAAAAAATTAATATAAAAACAAAATTGATAAAAAGATCTTTTACAGTACTTGGTTTACAGAAAATAAAAACAGTGGTACTTATCAATTATTGAATTAGTCCAAAGTACAGTTTGACAGAATCCAGTAATCCAGTGGTGAAGAATCTTGTGAAGAAAGTTACCAGCTGGTACATGTGGTATTAAATCCAAGAATGTCTCTTCAGAAACAATATCCCATAGATTTGTAATACAATTTTCTCTTAGAAATTTCAGAGGTCTCCAATAAAATATAATAAAATGCTCCGCAAAATTCAAATGGAGTAAAAATCCAAGAAGTATTGGCGCCACAGGTAATTTCCAAATAATCCAGTAGAATCCTGGCTTATCACAAAATAATATTATTCTGTTTCACAGAAAGTATAAATTCTCTTTTCCAAGACGAATAGATTCTCTTCAAAATTCTCTTTTGGAATCAATCTTCCAAATTCACAAAGAAGCACTGCTTCTATAATAAACGCACTGTTCTGAAACAATAATGACCTCCAATGGAAACAACTGAAGTGAGTCTTTCTGAAATGGCTTTCTTAAAAAAAGAGTTTTTGAATTCTGTTGACAAATCTTTATATAGTAACCAGATAGAATGTCCTAGAAGATGAAATTTCTACAAAGTTCTAACAGTTTCTAGGTGATTCTGTCATAGTTCAAGTAAACAAATTCCTTGACCTACTTAAACAATCAACAGCTTTTTGTACAATAAATCAGTGTAACAAAGATGTAAACAAGATCACTGAGTGCAAATGAGTGCCTAGAGACCCCGTGTGCCTATGCAAGAGATTAGGCGTGACACAGCGTGCGTCCACGTGCGTCGACGCACAGTTACATAGGTGCGATGGCGCACATTAAAAGAAGATAAACTGTGCGGCATGTTGCGTAATGGTGCGTCGGCGTGCATTGACGCACCATGACGCACATTTTACCGTGCCTCACGGTGCGGGTTATGGTGGGTTATGGTACGTCGGCGTGCATTTCATCGGCGGTCAGACAGGTGAGTATTTTAAGGGGTGTTCAGATTCCCAAAACATCTATCTCACTTCATCATGGCCGACGGACATGTGCAACAACAGGTGATACAGGTGCAACAACTCCAGAATCTTAGAGTGTTGGCTGTAGCCCTACACCACAGAAGAAGGCAGAGAAGAGAGAGAAGAAGGTTCTGGGTGAGACCATGGATTCTTAGAAGGCCTCTATTGGGCCAGTACGAGACTTTGATGGCAGAATTGGTGAGGGAATCCCATGGCGACTTTTTGGGGTTCCTTCGAATGGAGCCCGCGATGTTTCGTGAACTTTTGCAACGTTTGACAGTATCGAGGGAGGAGACCAAGTACCGCAAGTCCCTGGAACCTGACCTGAAGGTAGCCACAACTTTGAGGTATATGGCTACTGGCAACAGCTACCACAGCCTTGCCTATTCCTTCCGTGTCCCACACAACACAATTTCATTATTGGTGCGGGAAGTATCTAAAGCTTTAGTATCTAAAGCCATCGTAGAAGAGTACAAGGATGAGCTATTTGACCTTCCGACAACAGAAGCCGGGTGGCGTCGGGTGGCCGAGAGGTTTGCGTCGAGGTGGGATTACCACCAGGCATGTGGGGCCATTGACGGCAAGCACGTGTCCATCAATGTGCCCGAAGAAGCTGGGTCACTGTATTTTAACTATAAGGGGTGTTACTCCATTATCATGTTGGCGATAGTCGACGCAGACTACAAGTTTATGTGGGCTGATGTAAGGTCTGAGGGGTCAACCTCAGATTGCGCGATATACAACGCCTCAACTCTGAAAGTTGGCCTGGACACTGGCACCATAGGCTTACCATCTCCAGAGCCCTTGCCGAACGACGATAGGTATGTGCCCCACTTCTTGGTAGGGGACGACGCCTTCCCGCGGAGGCCTCACCTCATCAAACCCTTCTCACACAGAAACATGAATGATGACGAACGCATCTTCAATTACAGGACGTCCCGTGCAAGAAGAGTTGTAGAGAACGGACGAGGATGGACGATGGGGAACCATCGCAGAAAGATTTTGAACAAGGTCAAAAACACCCGCGGTCACCTGCGATGACCTAAATTCCACGATGCATCGCAAGAACAATGGCAAGGCATCGCAAGTTCATAGAGATTCGTCGGGCGAACCTCCAAATGTGGCTGTCGCAGAGAGTCTTGCCTTTAATCTCTCTCTGTGTGACCGGGGCTTTAGCCGTCTTCAAATGAAGATCCAAACACTTCAAGGGGAGACAATTGCACGAGAATAATTTGAATTAAAGACAGAGGACAGAGGTGTTTGAAATATTGGTAGGGAATTACTATTGATGCATGCAGATTAACCTCAGAGAGTATGGTCGAAGGGAAGGAAAAAAGGGAATGAACATGGACACGGAAGGATAAAATGGAGAGTTTCTGCGAATAATATGAAGAAAAGAGTGATGGCGATGCTGTACTTTTGTTTACTGTGGAACAACCTTCTGGTTTCGAGAAGACAAACCAAGTATTCGATCCTAGAATCTGTTTGAAGATCGAATAAAAAGATTGTCATTGCCCCCCAAAAATATGATTTGTTACCGCACGCCAAGGTTGATATTGTAGGAGACCAATCAACGAGTTTTGTCGATCTGCAGTCTATTTTTCGTCACACGAACATAAACAAAAATAAGGAATCAAGGAGCATAACCCTTCGCTCCGGTGAACAGAAAATGTGCAGGACAGGCATGTGACACAGAAAACGTACAACGACACTTCGTACTGAGTGTAACATGTTATGTATTGCCGGCAATTGGTTGTCCGTCTCTTGCAGTATTTTAACACCTTTCCTAACGAATCGACATGGAGCGCGGTGGCTCAATGGTTACGGTTTGGACTTTAAACCGAAAGGTCCACGGTTCGACCAAGGGTATTTGCGTTGTGTCCATGGGCAAGGCACTTCTTCCCGACTGCCGATGTGAGGGCACGGTGGCGCTGGGTACTAATGTGTACTGCACGTCTATGTTGCTCTTGTCTTCAACCAATGCTAATCCTGCTTCTGTGGAGTTAGTACGTTGGGAAATCTGGCAGTTGCTCGCCGTTGCTCAGTGGTTCTCTCCGGGTACTCCTGCTTCCCCCAACCGTGAAATTGTTCGACACGAGATGGCCCTGGCTGTCTAAAGTGTCGTTAAACCCCAATGAATAAATAAATAACCATTCGGTAACAACCACTCACGTAATTTAAAATTGCACAGTTGAAAAAAAACTATTTTTTCCAAAAGTTTCAACAGCACCATATCATGTGATCCTTCGTTGGAACGAGCTCGACGAGCTCGTTCCAATGAGGGAACACATTATATGATTTTGTTGATTTTTTTGAAAAATTCGACAATGGCAATATTTGATATCGTGTACGTTGGGGAAAAGGTTTTAACCGTAATGTTTCATAATTTCCGCTGCATTTGACTATTTGGAATAGAGTAAACAAGTCAGGTGAATGGTTAAATTGTCATTCTGACTTCAATCTGAAGTGAGGTCTTTAAAGTTTTTTACATACAAGTAGAAAAGCAATAAAGATCGGCATGGTATGTAAAATCATGGGGTCTTATTGTGTCCCGCCATGAGTTGGAAATGAATGACCAACTGTTAGTAAACAAATGTGTACTAAAGAACAAATCAATAATGGTCTGCAATAACGAAAGAACTCAGTGGAGCTGGGGGTGGCAGTACAAGAAAATGTGCTGATTATAGTTCAAAACCTCTTAGCCAGATAGCTGTATTGTTAGTGCGAGTATTTGACAGTTGTATCACGAATATGACGCCATTTCATAAGTCTCTTAATTGTTTTCCGAACATGTCCCGCAGTTGATTCGACTCCTGCAAAGATCTGCCTTTTCCTACATTCGAACTTTTCAAGTATTTTTGTTTATTCTCAACAGAATCCCCCAAGCAGGTTTAAACTCCGGAAAAAGAGGAGTGCAAGTACCCCCTGATAAAAAGTTCTTTGTTTCACATTGTGAAAAGAAATCGAGACGCCAACACTTGATAAGTCCACAAAGTAGCCGACAGTGGGACCAGGTTGATATGAACAATCAGCTGTATTATATCCCGTCTTGTGAAATATGAAGATTGAATATTTACTACTATGGTGAACTTTAGTATGCCTCTGTACCAACCGCTATTGTAATACAACCGCTAGTGTAATAAATGTATTACAATAGCGGTTGTCTTACAATAACGGTCGGTACACGCCTCAACTATTGCAATACATATTCTGCAATAATCGGCGGTCAGTGGCATCAGGGTTGCTCAGTGGTTTCGACATTGAACCTCAAACCGAAAGGACCACTGTTCGATCCCCACCAGAGGTAACTGCGTTGTGTCCTTTGGCAAGGCATTTAATCCCGGCGATTGCGCTCATGGGTGCACAGTGGCGCTGTGTACCATGACGTATCACACATCGATGGTGCACTTGTATTTAACCAATGGTAATCCTGCTTCTGTGGAGTTAGTACCTTTGGGAGTCTGACGGTTGCTCGCCGTTTCCCACCGGGTACTCCGGCTCCCACAACCCGTAAAACTATCCACCACGAGGTAACCCTGGTTGTCGAAAATGTCGTTAAACCGCAATAAATAAATCGACAGTCAGAACTAAAACCTAAACCGAGTTTGCAGCCCGGCAACAAGATAGTTCTAACGATTAGATGACACAGACATTGTTGGGCAGACCCAGTAATATTTCCAATCTTTTACCATAAGATTAAAGTTTGGGGTGCTCATCCGTTTTAGCGTTGCGAGGTTCGATAGTAGTGCGATATTTTGTCTTGAAGACATGGGAAATCCTGGAGGATGGGCAATATACCGAAAAACCGAACCGATACCGATATCATGGGGATACCGAAAAACCGAACCGAACCAATCGTTGAATACCTTTACCGTCTGAATTTTCATATTTTCCTGCATTCACTACCTAGTAGTCCATGTTGAGGCTTGATAACAGTTGAAAGGTTCATTTCCATACCATAATGGTAGATTAGCGAAGTGACTGATTTTCATTTCAGTTTTGTTAACCCTCAATGACATGGGCAATTGTCCTGAATTCCTGTTAAGGCAGCCAAGACCTGGCAAGAAATCACTGCCCAGGTGTCTTGTGTATTGTCAGTAGAACCTCCTACAGATGGCATGGTCAGGGCACATGCTTTAAAGTCGCAAAAGTATGAAATAGGTCTTTAAACATTAAGGTGCGTTTAGAACAAGTCACAAAATTACAGTTGATATGAATTGTGGTCGTAAAAGAATGCCACTGTTTTGCTCATCGGCAGTGTCATTTATAGCGCTGTGGTAGAATGATACGGCAGGATTTATACCTTGGATTCTCACGGTAAGGGCCAACTCAGTACTGCCGGATCGCAATTATTCTTTAGCGAGGACGAGACACTGTGATGCTCGCTTCAAATGAAGGGTAGAAACATGCAAAAGAGAATTACCTTGAAATTAAATTATAAAGCTGTTTAATGATCACACGTACATAGAGTTGTTACTCTTACCAAAGTCGCGCCGTTTCTCCTTTGGTGACAATCGATCGAAAGGAATGATTTCGCGCGCCGAAGGCGCGCAGGGACAGTATGGGGGACAAGCCCCTTTCGACCCTCGTTGACTGTAGGTGATTCGTTCTCACATGTCTAGGAGTGTTGAAGGAGGAACTGCTTCAGGTACTCGGCCGGTGTCGCCAGTCGCGTCGTGATGGTCTCTTGGCTGATGTCGGTTGAACCCTCGGGTGAGGACCAGTGTGAGAGGTTGGGTCCTCTCACAAAGGTACTACCTCTCCCCAAGGGTGCAGTTGATCTGGATTTTCGGGCAAGTATAGTCTGCCGCTTCGAGGATGATTATGAGTGATGGCCATCACTGGCAAGTATAATCTGCCTCAGGCTGTCTCTGTTTGGTTGGACTCTTTGGACGAAAACAACAACGACCCCTTTCGGGGACCACCAAGAAAAAGAAGACCCGAACTTCCCTGGTTCGGGGGCAGGCCTGCATTGTAATCCTATTGGGTTGGTACAAAAAGATGCGCAATGCGCTTACAAAAAGGGACAGAGACAGGACGCAGGACAAACGCTCGCCTCCCTTAAAGTGGTCGACCACTTTTAGGGATGGAGCGGAGGATGTTCAGGAACCGTGGGGGTGACTGTTTCCATAACGGTTAGACTGCCTGTAGCGGTTATTGGGGTGCTGGTCAAAAAAACATCTTCTGTGTACCTGCTTAAAAGAAGAAGGTAGAATTAGTTTTCATTAGAATATGTAAACTGTAAAGATAAAAGTAGCACCTCTTTAGTTGCGTGTCCGTGTGGTATCTGCTGTGTATGTAGGGGAGAGTATGAAATGCACGAATCTTTACATTCGTGAGCGCAGTAACATACTCTCGTGCTTGGGACCCAGCCCCCCCCCCCCCCCCCCCTCGTGTGGTGTTCTGCTCTGTGTGTGTGTGCTTGTCGCTATGGGAGAGACTATGAAATGCACGAATCTTTACATTCGTAAGCGCAGTAACATACTCTCGTGCTTGGGACCCCAACCGTTCCCTATTTATTATTTAGTTTTTATAACAATATTTAATCATGATGGAATTTTTAGTTGAGTCGGTGAAGGCAGCCCTTTCTGGTAGAAGGCCAAAGTTAAGCTGTTTTCTGCCTGTTTGTTCACCTTCTCATTCCCTGTGTATTTAGTTCTCAACAATGTTTAATCCTGATGTAATTTTACTTGAGTCGGTGAAGGCAGCCCTTTCTGGTAGAAGGCCACAGTTAAGCTGTTTTTCTGCCTGTTAGTTCACCTTGTCGTTCCCTAGTTTTATTCGAGCGGTCTTAGTTTTGATTGCAATTTTTGGGCTTTTGTCGGCTTTCGCAAATTGCTCCAAGTTCGGAGATTAGTTCGCTGTCGGCTAACCGGTCATGATTTTTCGCGGCCAGGGTGGCTAGGCGGTCTTTAATGGTGGGGATATCGGCCCTGTCGTGGAGTGTTTTGATGGGTGTGTCCCATGGGGCGCGGAGGGCAACTCTAAGCGCGTGATTTTGGACCTTCTGGAGTTTTCCCATATTAGTTTGGTTGAGGTCAGTTAGTATGATTGCACCATATTCGAGTACTGGGCGCACAAAGGCTTTGTATAATTTGAGTAGGGTGGACTGGTTGGCCCCCCACGAAGTTCCCTTAAGCATTTTCAATAAGTTAATGCGTTTGGTGGTTTTTTTTCGCCATGTCGTCGGTATGTTTGTTGAAGGACAGTTTTTGATCAATGGTGATGCCCAGGAATTTCGCTTCTTTGCATTCTGGTAGGGTGTTATTCATAAGTTTTAGGTCAAAATCACGTTTACTTATCTTGCGAGTAAAGGTGATTCGTTGGGTTTTATTGGCGTTTAGCTTAATTCTCCATTTGGCACACCATCGTTCAAGCTCGTCGAGAGCGCATTGCAGGGGTTTTTGGAGCAGATTGGCCGTATTGTTAGAGTCCCAGAGGCCCTTATCATCCGCGAATTGGGAAACCTGAACGCGATCCTCGGAGAAGCTAAGGTCATTTACGAAAAAGATGTCTAGGAGGGGGCTTAGAACGGATCCATGGGGGGTGCCTGCTTCGAGGAGGACACTGTCAGACATTTCATTGTTCACTCTGACTTTAATTTCGCGATCATTTAAGAAAGACGACAGTAATCTGAGCAGTTTCATGGGGAGTCCCATTTTTGATAATTTGTAGCGCATTCCATTATGCCAAACAGAGTCGAAAGCTTTTTCGACGTCCAACAGGACTGCCGTGCCTATTTGCTGATTGTTGATAGCGGTTTTCATTTGGGTGACTAGTCGGTAGACATGTTTGATGCCTTCTTTGCGGTTTCTATAGGCTCTTTGCCATTTATTGAAGAAGTCGATGTCTTCAAGGTGCCCCCTGAACCGATTGGTAAGGATTCGTTCGAATGTCTTACCAATGCAGCTGAGCAGGGTGATTGGGCGGCAGCTGGCTGGATCGGAGGGGTCCTTGTCGGGTTTTGGTATCATGACACCGATGGCTTTTTTCCAGCATTTGGGAAAGTAGCCATGGGTGAGGCATGCGTTGAATAGTTTATTTAGTTTTTCGATTAAGGAGTTTGGGCTTTGTTTTAGAATTTTGTAGCTTACTTCGTCTTCGCCGGGTGAGGACGAGTTTTTGCATTTTTTTATGACATTAATGATTTCGTCATTGGTGATGGGGGTGACAAGGTCATCATCGTCCCCGTCTTCAGGCTCGTTATCGAAATTGGGGTCACGGTAGATATCAGAGTGTTCATTGATGAAGTCATCAATCGCGTTGATGACGGCGTCATCATTGCCCGTGCCTTGATACGGGCGATGCGTTTTTCTTAGGAGGTCGGCAAAGGTGTCGGCCTTCTCTTTGTCGGTGCGAGTGAAAAGAGCCGTCTTCTTTCTTAAGAGGTTTTGCTGCGGCTTTGCCGCCCTTATTTTTTTCCCCAGTAAGAATTTTGAAAGAGTCCCAGAATTTTTTAGCATCTTGGGTCCCGTTTAGGTTGGCTGTTGCCTTTTCCCAGCTGGCTTGTTTTTCAGTTTTGAGGGCTTGTTTGACTTCGCCATGAAGGCGGTTGTATGTTTTTTTGAGTTCGACTTTCTTGCTGGGGTCAGTTTCTTTTTTGAGAGAGCGAAGAGCTTTCCGTTTAGATTTGATAAGTGACAGAGTCTCGCCCGAGATAGTGTTTCTCCAGGGGCGAACTTCCTCTTTTGGGCATATTTCGTTTAAGGTTGAGTTAATGATTTTCTCAATGCTCTCGCATTGGGTTTCTAGTTCCGCTGCGTTGGATGGGGGGGGGGGGGGGGGGGGGGGGGGGGAGTTAGTGAGTTTGACATCAATGATGTCGCGGTAGAGGTTCCAGTTGATTTTCCTGAAGTTTCTGCGGAGAGTGGGTGGGTACCTGAGTGGGCCACTACCTAACTGCAGGAAAGCATGGACCGGGAGGTGGTCGCTGCCTAAGTCATCATCGCCGACCCAATGGTCGTCGATGTGGTTCATCAGGGAGTCACTGGCGATAATTAGATCGAGGATTTCGGAAGAGAATAATGGGTTGTTACTGATATAAGTTGCTGAGCTGTCATTCATAGTCACATGAAGGTTATGTTTTTTGTGATTTCAAGAAGGGCTTCACCGTTGGGGGTAGTTTTATTGCAGCCAAAGTACAGGTGTTTGGCATTGAAGTCGCCGAGGAAAATGCAGTGTTTGTATTTCCTCGTAAAGAATTCAAAGACAGTGTCAGAAACAATTTTGCTTGGGTCGTTATAATAATAAACAATCGCGATGTTTTTATTGTCAACAATGATTTAAGGAGCAATCACCTCTGCATCGAGGTGATTAGTTTTTATGGTTTTGGTTTTGATGTTCTGCTTTATTAGAAGAGCAACGCCGCCACCTTGGGTGGTTAGTCGGTCTCTCCTAATAGTGCTGAACCCACTTATTGAGAAATTTTTGCTGGGTTGAAGCCAACTTTCACAGATGCAGACAATGTCTCTACCTTCGAAGTATCGGCTCATTTGAAGCTTCTTATTGTTAACGCTTCTAGCGTTCCACACGGCTATTTGTAATTTATTCATGATGGGCGTTGAGTTATTGCGGTCTTTTGGTTACTCATGGAGGGTGGCTTTAGTTGATGTTGATGGCGGCTTTAATTAGTGTCTCTGATATTTGGGTTTTGAATAATTTAGAGGCTGAACGGCTGACATCCTGACAGATGTCAGACAGGTTGGTGTTGACATGTTTATTTAGGACGGAGTAGAGTGCTCCCGCGACGAGGGAGCATATTGTATGGGGTGAAGAGGCGTTGTTGGTTTTTTTTAGGTTGAGGTTTGTCAGTTCTACATTTGTTTTAACCTTTTTGAAGTGGGGGCAGCCCCGGTAGTTGCTGATGTGGGGACCTTTACAGTTGGGGCATGAGGGGAATTTTGACTTGCATGCCTTGGTGAGATGGTTTTCTCCGCATTTCATGCAGGTCAAGGCCCCCCTGCATTTGTTGGCAACGTGTCCAAACTTTTGGCATTTGTGGCATTGCACAGGAGGGGGAATGGATCTGTACTCCTCCGCCACATGCTTTCTTCCGTTAATGGTGACCCCATTGGTCAGTATTCTATTTTTGATTTCGGGGTCAGGGCACGTAACTTTCACCTTCCATGTGCTATTCCCAGTGGCTCTAGACGTAAAACGCTCCCACTTGCAGTTTTGGACACCCCTAGTGATGGCTTCAGCGGGAGTGTCTGGGTGAACCCTTGTAATGACAACCACTACTTTTGGATTTTGTGCGGGAGGGAATTGGTTGCTAACTTTCCTACCAGAAGGAGGTGAGGGAGCCACTCTCCCTTGCCCCTTAGGTCTAGCTATTTTTGTTAGTGGCAGGTCTACTGTTTTTTTTACGGCAGCGGAAAAGTCAAGCTCCATTAAGGGCGTTGGCGTAGGTTTTGGCATTGGCGTCTGTGTGGTATTTGACAAGGTTAGCTGGTGTTTACTTGGCTTGGTGCCCTGTTCGTGGTTTTAGTGACGCTAGTTTTGTTGGTTTGGCCTGCTGATGGCCCTCCCGACGAGACAGAGCCAGGAGGGCACGGACGAGGGATGAAGCTTCTAGACCTTTTGATTTTTCTTTTCGTCATTGTCTCAAAGCCTTCCTCGCTCGTACACTCCTGCAGCTCTGCGTCAGAGTCAGAGTCATTACCCTCTTGCTTTCTTTTTTTAAGAGTATTACCATCAGAATCTTGATTGGAGACTGGAGGGCTACTGAGATTTGGAGTCCCCTGGGTATTGATGAGCTGTGAAAGCGGAACATCCGGGTTAAAACTTCTAGTGTTAAGAGGATGCCTTGGATCCTTGCTGAGAGAGGGAGCTTTGTTTATGGTGGTTTTACCAGCAGCCCGAGCGACCTCGGCATAGGATTTTGGACTTTTGTCCTGTTCGCTGGGGTTGCAACCAGACTCGATCTCATTGATATCCTATCCTTTGGTGGGAACGCTCACACCAATTTACATTAACGTGTCACGTGATCAGACTAAATCGTGACCAATGAAAAACAAAATTGAACTTGGCTGCGATGATACAATTGAACACTCTCGACGACCTGATCCTGCTGTCGTCACCACGGAGACACATTCAGGCGAAATATTTGGCCTCGATCCCGTTGTCCTGGCGGCATTCACCGTCTCTTTGTGCTTGTGTTTCAGTTCCCTATGTCACTTCAAGTCATATCGTCGCGTAAACCGTCTCTCTGACTCTCTGGACAAGAGTGCATGCGACCCGAATGACGATCGTACATATGTCTACGCAGTGAGGTAGGGTTGTCGTGCTTCCTGCTGCAAACGGTGCACGCGAACGCAGAACCATATTTCCCTTCTTGGCCTCCAGTATCCTTCTTGATACCGTATTTTGCTGCCTTCTGGTGCGGGAATTTGACCCTCCTCCCTGGCTACTTGCTTCACACTCGCCATCATTAAAATATAAGAATGATTGGACAACAAGTTTCGTTCTTATCATAAAACAAATCTGACAATAATTATTAGAACGAAAAGAGGATTATTATTACTCGTCACAATGGCTAGTCCCAGCCAAAGCGTTTAGGTGGCCTTCGATTCCTATATAACATCTCAGCCCCATTCTCTGCTCGACCTTTTACCAAGACACTATCCTCATTGCCCAGCTCACCATCATCGGGCATTTCTATTACAACTTCCGCTGCCCATTTCTGAGTTTGGTCCCCTACTGCCTTATCCACGGGCCTACTTTATTTTGGGAAGCTAGCAACTGCTTCGACGGGGTTTGAGACCCGCTCTTCTATCTACAGGCCCACCTCTTTTATCGTGCCGTATTTCTCCTCCAGCCACTTGCCGTCACTTTCCCCACAAAATTTCTTTCGCCTATCGAAATGTACAATGTAACTTGGGTGAACGTCCCTTTTCTTCGCTGTGTTGTGCAGCCAAACTGCGTCACCTACATCGAAAGAGGCGCCATACGAAAGACGGTCATACACCCGTTCCTGGTGTAAAGTCAGACGTTCTCGCGCTGTCTTATGATTTTCCCGTATCCGTATCCTCTGTCGGAGCCGTTGGGCATATTCTGTTCGGTGTACAGCAGAGTCAGGAGGTGGTTCCAAAGTAACGTCGACGGGTAGCCGGACTTCCCTTCCCAACATCACGGAGTTTGGTGATTCCCCTGTCGACGACTGAACCGAACTCCTATATGCCATCATTAGGTAAGGTAACTGTTCATCCCAGTCCTTTTGGCTCTTATTTATTGATAGGTACAGCATATTTTCCAGCGTTCGATTAAACCTCTCTATCATACCGTCCGATTGGGGGTGGTATGGGTTGTCCTCGTTTTGGAGATCCCCAGCAGGGTGCAAACTTCCCTGAAAATAGCCGACTCGAAATTCCGTCCCTGGTCCGAATGTAGTTCTCGTAGGACACCAAACCTGGATATATTCTCCTTAACTAACATGTCCGCTACCATCGTGGACTCCTGGTTTGGTATAGCGAATGCCTCCATCCATTTAGTGAAGTAATCTCCTACCACCAAGACAAATTTGTTCCCTAGTACAGTCACCGGCAAGGGACCCATCACATCTACGGCTATCCTTTCCCCTGTGTAGCCAACACGACGTTGCCGTAGAGCTGCTCTTCGTTTCGGGCCCCCATTCTTGCGGTGCTGACAGTTTTTGCAACATTTGCAGTATTGTTTTACATCTCGGCTCAGACCATACCAGAAATAACGTTGTCTGACTTTCCCCAGTGTCTTCCAAAAACATAAATGGCCCGCAGTCTTGGATTCATGTAGCTGTTTCAGGGATGGATTCCTGTCTATATTTTGCTGGAAGCAGCAACTGCCATGTTTCCCTGTCACCTTTAGATGACTCATACCGCCTGTATAGGACACCTTCCTTCAACTCCAGGCTATTCCATTGGGACCAGTAGCATTTTACAGCACTGGGAAGGAGACTAATTTCCTCAAAGTCAGGCCTATCTCAGCTTACTTCCTTCCACTGCATTACATACTTCAAGTCAGGGTCTGCTCTCTGGGCACCAGCCATCGTTTGTTTGTCCAAATTGGGGCTGACGGCGACAACATGTTCCGTCTCTGATCTCTGCCCTTGACTTCCTGTTTCGCGTTGATGCCTGTCCGATTCAGGTGAGTCATCTTTTCGTCCACATTGTCAGCACGGCCGTCGCGACAATGCATCAGCGTTGGTGTGTCTCTTTCCGGGTCTATGCTGTATAGTGAAAATGAAGGCGCTCAGAGTGTTTCTAGCCATCTGGCCATCTGGCCACCTGCCCCTCGGGCTCCTTAAAATTCATAATCCATTGCAACGATACATGGTCTGTTCGGGTTGTGAAGGGCATGCCGAGTAAGTAATGCCGAAAATATTTCAAACAGTGGACTATGGCTAATAGCTCTTTCCTGGTCTTACAATAATTTTGCTCCGCCTTCGATAGGCACCTACTGGCGTAGGCAATCACCCTTTCTGCGCCGTCCTGCCTTTGTGACAGTACCGATCCGATTGCGCCCTGGCTGGCTTCGGTATCTATGATAAATTCTCCATCTTCTGTGGGGAATCCCAAAATGGGTGCCTCTATCAAGCTCTGTTTAAGTCTTGTAAATGCCCGCACACAACTTTGATCCCAGAGAAAGTTGCGTCCCTTTTCCGTCAAAGTATGTAGCTGCTTGGCTATTTCTGAAAATGATTTTATGTACTTCCTGTAGTGGGAAGCTAATCCGAGAAAGCTCCTTATTTCCGTGGTCCTTTGTGGAATGGGCCAGTTCTTAACTTCTCAATTTTAGACGAGTCGGTAGATATACCTGCGGCTGAGACTATATGGCCTAGGTAGGAGACCTCCCTCTGAAATAGGTGACATTTCAGTGGCTTTAACTTCAGTCCTGCCGCCCGTATCTTATCAAGAACCATTTGTAGTCTCTCTAGCTCGTTCTCGAAGGATGTACGAGTATATCATCAAGGTATACTAGACAGACTTCTGCCTGTAATCCATCCAGAACCGATTCCCTGAGTTTCCAAAACGTTGAGGCGCTGTTGGCCACCCCAAAAGACATCACATTCCACTGATAGAGGCCAACATTCGTTGTAAAGGCTGATTTTAACTTGATGGTATCCCGACAAAAGATCTAACGTGGAAAACCACGTTGCTTTACTAAGGCAGTCAAGGGAGTCGTCAATACGTGGCATTGGATAGGCATCTTTTACAGTTTTCTCATGCAGACGCCTATAATCCACGCAGAACCTTGTCCGTCCATCCTTCCTCCGGACTAACACTATTACAGCAAACCAAGGAACGCACACAGCAATTTATATTAACGTGTCACGTGATCAGACTCAATCGTGACCAATGAAAAACAAAAGTCTCTACAATACTACAACAACTGTTTCTGTTTTTCCAGATGTAAATTCCTCTTTGGTACTGTCCGCAAATCTCAGTCAAATCAGATACCGAATATTGAACCGATACCGAGGTATACCCCCTTAAAAATACAGAAACCGACACCGAACTCAATATTCCAATACCGCCCATCTCTTGAAATCAGCAGGTCATTTGGGCGGGAGCTCTAGAATTGTTACCATTTGTTAATTAATAATTAGAAAGGCCAGTGACGTTTGATTAACATTTTTGACGCGTGATTTTTGTTCTAAGTAGGCATTCTAGCCAGTTCGGTCAGCAGGCAAATATCAAATTTTTGGTTCGATCTACCAAGTGTAATTCAGCGCGCATGCCTGCGTAATATCTGGGACGTTCTTGGCACAATTCATGGGGAATTCAATGCTCAGTGAGATTCAATTTACAGAAGATAAAATGAACATCTGCAAAATCCGAAACGAATATTTGTAATTAGTCTGTGTGAACACACAGACTATTGTTTTTGCACGGTTTCTTTTTCTTTCCTCTTTTTTCCTTTTTCTTCTTCTTCTTCTTCTTCTTCTTCTTCTGCTTCTTCTTCTTCTTCTTCTTCTTCTTCTTCTTCTTCTTCTCCTTCTTCTTCTTCTTCTTCTGTCTTCTATGCACTTCCTTGCCCGCAAGATAACTCGAAAACGAATGGCCTATCTCGTTGATTTTTGGCATACTGATAGACAGCCACAAGTTCTCAGCCACCTATGTTTTTTCAGATTCCTGGGGTATCAGGGGTGTCTGTAGGGGTGTTTCGAAAGTGGGTCACACCCATATCTCAGGTGTGGTATGATGTATGGACCTGGGACCAACACCAAATGAGTCGACACTCGATGGAGATTCTAAATATGGGTCAAGGTCACGGGGGTGACCCAGTGTTCATTGAGTGCATTTTTCATAATTGCTGGACATCACATTTTTTGACCCCCTAAAGCTTTCCTGACGTACGCACATGCATTTTTACGTTTAAAAAGTGGACGTGGCCAAAATTTTTAAAAGTGGGTCACGTCCATATCTCATGTGTTGTATGACGTATGGATCTGAGACCAACTCCAAATGAGTCAACACTCGATGGAGATTCAAAATATGGGTCAAGGTCACAGAGGTCACTTAGGGGTCAGTGAGTGCATTTTTCATAATTGCTGGAAATCACATTTTCTGACCCCTAAAGCATTTCTGACATACACACATGCATTTTTTACATTAAAAAAGTGGGCGTGGCCAAACTTTTTGAAAGTGGGTCATGCCCATATCTCAGGCATGGTATGTCGTATGGACCTGGGATCAACACCAAATGAGTCGACACTAAGTGGAGGTTCAAAATATGGGTCCAGGTCACGGAGGTCACAATCAGTGCATTTTTCATAATTGCTGGAAATCACATTTTTTGACCCCTAAAGCATTCCTGATGTACACACATGCATTTATAACATTAAAAAAGTGGGCGTGGCTAAAATTTTTGAAAGTAGGTCACGCCCATATCTCATGCGTGGTATGATGAATGGATCTGGGACCAACCCCAAATGAGTCGACACTCGATGGAGATTCAAAATATGGGTCCAGGTCACGGAGGTCACATAGGGGTCATTGAGTGCATTTTTCATAATTTGCTGGAAATCACATTTTTTGACCCCCTAAAGCATTTCTGACAAACACACATGCATTTCTTACATTAAAAAAGTGGGCGTGGTCAAAATTTTTGAAAGTGGGTCACGCCCATATCTCAGGCATGGTATGTCGTATGGACCTGGGACCAACCCCAAATGAGTTGACACTCGATGGAGATTCACAATATGGGTCAATGTCACGGAGGTCACCTAGGGGTCATTAAGTGCATTTTTCATAATTGATGGAAATCACATTTTTAACTAACCCCCTAAAGTATTCCTGACTTACACACATGCATTTTGATGTAAAAAAGTGGGCGTGGCCAAGATTTTTGAAAGCGGGTCATGCCCATATCTCATGGGTGGTATGATGTATGGATCTGGGGCCAACCCCAAATGAGTCGACACTCGATGAAGATTCAAAACACGGGTTAAGGTCACGGAGGTCACATAGGGGTCAGTGAGTGCATTTTTCATAATTGCTGGAAATCACATTTTTTGACCCCCCTAAAGCATTCCTGACGTACACAAATGCATTTTTACATTAAAAAGTGGACGTAGCCAAAATTTTTGAAAGTGGGTCACGACCATATCTCAAGCAGGGTATGACGTATGGACATGGGACCAACACCAAATGAGTCGACAATGAATGGAGATTCAAAATATGGGTCAGGGTCACGAAGGTGACCTAATGGTCATTGAGTACATTTTTCATAATTGCTGGAAATCACTTTTTTGAGTCCCCAAAGCATTCCTGAGGTCCATACATGCATTTTTACGTTAAAAAAGTGGGTGTGGCCAAAGATTTTGAAAGCGGGTCAAGCTCATATCTCAATCGTGGTATGATGAATGGACCTGGGACTAACACCAAATGATTTACCACTTGATGGAGATTCAAAATACAAAATATGGGTCACGGTCACAGAGGTCACCTAGGGGTCCGCCTGAAAGGGGTCACCAAAGTCATCAAGTGCATATTATTCACAAAGGCTGGGAAATGCATTTTATTACACCTTAATGCATTTCTAAAGTTTATGAACGTATTTTATCACTCAAATTAGTGGGCAGAGTCAAAAATGTCCATTTCTGATTCGTGTATCGAACCCTTTGAATGCTGGTCACATTTTTGCTTTTTCTGGTTTCTTATAAAAAATTGTTCTGATTCCAGTATGAATGTTTGTAAATACTATTAACGAAAATCCATTTCTAATTTGTTTAAAAATATTTTACTCCTGAAAATAAGCCTCCGTAAATTCTCTTTCTCTATAGTTCATTCCTGATACTTTAAGCCTTTTCGCACAGACTTGAATTTACTGGGTGCAGTAAATTCTGTTTCTCTAATTCTGTTTCTCTAGTTCTCTTCTATTTTATTTTGCTTTATTTTCATTTCTGTGAACTGTCTTTAAACTATGCACGCAAAACAATCCGTAATACATATATATACTTTTATGCCGTCTGCTAAAGAGGTTTTGCAACAGTGACATGAAAACAATCCGACCAGAAGTACCCAGTAAAGTCTGACCCAAATTTTTCGACAGGTGACATTGAATACCGTTGGTTGTGTTCCATTTGCCTTCACCGTGGTGACTAAGTGTTCCGGGAACAGAAATAAGTTTCCTGGGTACTTCCTAAATACTCGCCGTCATTAACTCCGCTTGATGAGTCGTTTATGGATTATTTAAGTTACGAAGGCATCTCATTTGTTTTTTGTTTGTGTTTTTTTTTTATTTTTTGTCTTCTGATTTTCAAGGATACGCACATATCGGATGCAAGCCATTTCGGCCACTGACAATTTTAGTCAGTTGGGCGTAAAGTCAATACGTTTCGGCCGGTTGTAGTTTTGGTCGATTCAGCTACTGAAGAAATATTCATTTGGTAGTGTATAAATTCAAGGCTGGATGATGAAGTAACGATATTCGCGTGATTTTTGTGATAAACAGTATCCATATATAGCTTTGAGGCATCAATTTAATTTACAAATTGGCACGAACGGGCGGTCGTTTTGTGCTGAAATAATTAATATTACATCCTCATAATCATTTCGCCCAACCAATAACGTAATGGAATGACGAAACACAAACAAACAACAAACAAACAAAAAACAAACCAAAATACATTAACAACAACAACAACAACAACAACAACAGAAAAAGAAAACAAAACAAAAAATAAATAAACAAACAACAAACCAAAATATTACTATTCTTCTGTCATTGGACCAGGCTAGGTTGTTTAGCCGAATGATAAAGTGGATTGCCATGAAAATAAATTGATACAAAATTGGTTAATATTCTCCTCTTATTTTCTTATGAGTAAACGTTTTGAAATTCTGAAATCATTTTTTTTCAGAAAATTAATTGATTCTATATTTGACGAAAATAGAAAATGTTTTTTTTTCTGAATTAGAAGTCCTAGTGCGTTGACAAGAGATGTTTACTCGCATCCCCTTCGCTAAAAAAACCCCCACCTGTTTCTTGCTATACCCCACAATTTGTTCCGCTGACGTCGGCGCTGTTAGAGTCTTTCCATGTATGTATCTTTGGGCGAATTATGATCGAGCGAGATTGCTATTAATCCTTAACCCAATCCCTAAAAAATCCCAAACACTTTCGTGTTCTCCCCTCTAATGCGTTCCAATTCCGCCTCGCTGCCCAAGCCTTTCCGTGCCCCTATCTTTGTGTGAATTATGATCGGGCGAGATTCCTTTAGGAGGTTTTCACTAGTATTTCTTCACGGCAATAAGGCGATTGCCGATTAGCCATCTTTGACGTTAATGATATGCAAGGTCAGAGGTAGCTTCGGGTAAACACTTCGATTAGACTATCTGTCAAGACTGTCACTCATGCGATAGAAACAACCAAAATGTTTCGCTTGAAACGAGAAAAAAAGCATTTTCGTTTTAATGCCAATAAAGATAGAAAAAATAACACACTTTCAACACTTCATTTAATGCACAGGGCAAAATAATATTGATTTTTTAGTGAAATGAATACCGCAATGAACCCCTTCCCATAAGCGAAGGGAGGCTCGTCATCATGGTTTTGTTTTGTTGACGAGTGAGAAAACTGCAGATATATCACTGAAATTACACAAAAATGTCTGCGTGGGTGAAACTGCAAACCCTGGGTTACCAAACAACCAACCCATACAAATATTTTCAAGCATAACACACAATAAGGGCGAAAGCTTGATATATATTCCTAATTTCGAGTTTTGAGTTCCCATAAAAACTTGATGGGAACTTTTTCTATAGGATTGAATGGGAAGAATCTGAACGTAGAGGGGTAGCCACTACGTTCAGATCGCTGAACTAGGGGTGAATGAAAATCGTCTGCTAGTAGCAGTATCGCGTGTCATCTAATAACATTTTGTCCGTATACAGTACAAGTCAAGAAGAGTTGAAGAATAACCACTACTGGTATAAACTATACATGTAATGTTTCCTATACTAATAACACAAGAATCGGACATGAAAATATATAAATGCTTCTTTTGACCATTTTCTCCTTCAACTCAAACTTACATGTCACACAGTGGAAGCTCTCTTATTACAAAAAACACCAACGAAGTGGAAGGTCTATGCAGGACCGGGGAATGGAAATTCGGCTCGGAGTTAATTCTGTGACGGCTCTCCTTTCAAAAATGTCGGGCTGTTGCACAGATGATAAAGGCATCTAGACGCGATCGATCACAGAGTGGTTGGGGGGGGGGGGGGGGGGGCGACGTTTCTCCCCAAACAAAATTTTTAAATCAGTTATTAAATGGAGTCTTCTGGCGGCTTTTGGGATAAAAAATCCTGTTCTGTTTTGCCGTAAAAATGTCGTTTTTAGCATCATGTTTCAAATTTCCATGTTGATCAATGAGTATCCAATGACCTACCGCCTGTAGCTATATTGACTGCACAATTCTTGATGTGATAACTTGGTTACGTCAAGTGGATAAATACTAAGAAAATAAGAATCATGCAGTCCAGAATTACAGCCGTTGGTCAAGTGCATTGCTTCATTCACGATACCCCCCCCCCCCCCCCCCCTTCTTAACTGTTGGCACAGGAGTCAGAACCTTGAGGGAGGAGGACTAGGTCAAACGTGGCCTGAAAGCCCGTATTTTCATTTTTTGATTTGGAACGCCCTTTAAAAGGGCGTACCAAACCAAAAAAATTAAAATACAGTCTTTCGAGTCATGTTTGGACTAGAGGGTGGGCAGGCGAAACCAAGATCCCTGACTCCTGGGCCAACACCCCCCCCCCCCCCCAAGTTCCAGGCTCTGGCTGTTACTACCCTGGACCCCACCCTCTCCCCGACCCCCGATACATGACCAAAATGTGCAGACATGGATATTGTATTACAGAACACACAGGGTGATTTTGTACTTCTCTAAGTAGGTGGATATACATATATTTCCAACATATTCTTGCCAGTTTGGAGAAAGTTTGGGATTCAACAAGCCAATCTGCAATTTATGGACCACTAGAAAACTAACTTACCAGTGCTCCTTAAACTGCAGATTTGCTTTGTGAGTTACAAGTTTTTACTGGCTGTCAGGTATGGTCAGTGGTTGATGCCCATGTGCATTGTTTTACACAACAACAAAATTCCAGCCAGCGGACCTCTGAGTGGAATTCAGAAATCACTTGACTTACAGTACGAGTCGAAATACGTTGCATAATAACCACTATAAACTACTAGTATGCATCTTCAACTACACGAACAACACAAGAACCTGACATCATTTTTGGGAAAGCTCTCACAGAAAGCTTTTCGGAAAATGATTTTGGGTTCTTGTGCTACTGGTGTAATGGCAGTGGGCTACTTTGTTCATTGCGGTTATGCTACGACTTATTTTGATTCATACAGTATTTGTAGACTTGAACATTAGCTTCTACCTTGTACTACGACTTTTGGTATTTTAATAAATAATTGTTCATTAACAGATTAGTTCTATTAAAAATTATTGGACTGTAGCCATAACCACATTTCAATATTTCGTGATTATAAAACAAATTTAAAATAAGAAGTTTTGACTTGCTGAAATAATCTATAATTGTAGTACTCTGATCACAAAAAAGCAGTATAATATATTTTGTACTTTACTTTTTAAACCTTTACTCACAGATAACATTAAAACTGGACATTTAAATTTATTTTTTTCAAATTTACACAAAAAGCCCCAAGCAAATCGCATCATGTTCTCCTCGGGGGAACAATCTTGTTCCGATGATAGATCACATTATGTGGCTTGTATAAAACATTTTAAAAAACATTTTTACCTTCTAATTCATGAATTATGTGTGTAGTTGCAGTCAATTTGTTGATTAAGGGTTTGGCCGTGAGATGTGTGGATTGTGGAGATTCTTATCATTCCATTTTCCAATGTTGGAGAAAAAAAAAATAACAGTTCCAGAAGCGTAAATTACCATCACTCGTGGGTATGCTTTTGGGCATATTAAAGCTACGTCAACCAAAAAAGTTAGTTTTCCTGAAATAATATTCTTTCGTGGACATTATAAATTACATTTTGAATTTCTCTGCATTGGAAACTAGAATGCAATAGGAATTTCAATGCAATTAACCCTCTTAAGTTACGTGTATGACCCAAAACAAGTTAAAAAAGGTTACAGAATACATATACATGTACATTTATTTTAATGTCCAATTCTTGTGTTATTAGTAAAGGAAACATTACATCTATAGTTTATACCAGTAGTGGTTATTCCTCAACTCATTTTGACTTGTGCTGTATATGGACAAAATATTATTAGTAGACACGCGACACTGCTTCTAGCAGACGATTTTCATTCACTTTTTAGGGACCACGCCCCTCCCCCTCTCCACCCCAACCTCTTCCAGTTGGAACATCTGTGTGTTATGCTTGAAAATATTTGTATGGGTTGGTTGTTTGGATACCCAGGGTTTGTAGTTTCACTCACGCAGGCATTTTTGTGTAATTTCAGTGATATATCTGCAGTTTTCTAACTCGCCAACAAAACAAAACCATGATGGCGAGTCTGCCTTCGCTTGTGAGAAGGGGTTCATTGCTGTATTCATTTCACTAAAAAATCAATATTATTTTGCCCTGTGCATTAATTGAAGTGTTGAAAGTGTGTTATTTTTTTCTATCCTTATTGCTATTAAAACGAAAATGCACATTTTCTCGTTTCAAAAGAAACATTTTGGTTGTTTCTATCGCATGAATGACAGTCTTGACAGATAATCTGATCGAAGTGTATACCCGAAGCTACCTCTGACCTTGCATATCATTAACGTCAAAGATGGCTAATCGGCAATGGGCTAATTATTGGGTCACTGCAATGACAGCACTCAATTCGAGTTATATATTTTCTTTTGAGAAACATCACATTTGTTTTTATTTTACAATATACACGATTTGTGAGACGAAAATCGTATTAGGTATTACTGTGTTAAATTTTGTCTGAAAAATGCAACTATAAGCCAGTGTACTCTTTCGACTGCGCAAATCCAGAAATAAAAGTAAATGGGATAAACAAATCCACGTGTATGCGCATAACGTGTCCGAGTGACATTGATCGTTCCTGCAGACAATTAAAAGATATAGCAGTTTTGTAGAAATATATCCCTAGCTGGCGTCCCGTTGCATTCCGATGATTCTATACCTTTTCCCAATTCATTTATTCAGTCTTTGTTTCTATAGCTATATAGTAAAGGTGAGACAGCTTTAGTGTATATGAATTATTGTGATACACTGAACACAACAAACGAAAACCATGCTTTTCTCTTTGTGCATTCCAGAACTGTTCAAATGGAACATTTCGGAATGTAGCATTCACAACACCAAGCATGAGGACTGCTCTTGCTCACCACTATTTGTCCTATTCCCATCCCCAATGGATAAAAGTGACCTCCAAAATTTACTACACCAGTCTGACTTGTAAATATATAGCTACAGAGTACAGTACTGGAATTAGCAGAATTAATTTACATTATAACATTTGGGTTTTCTTCCTTAATTTATCTAACAAGGTCCTGAAATAGAAAATATACACTGTTTTTGTCGAAAGAACCCGCAAATTATTTTTAATTTCAAGGAGGAAAGAAAAATGTATTGTGAAAATGAAGGCCGTTGGAGTAGTTTTGCTAATTATTTTGATTAGTACCTCCAAAAGTGTAATTATATCGTTTATATTCCTGTTACTGTTCCACGTTACCACGTGTATTTGTTTATCCCAAAGTTTCCCACAATTCCACGCGTGTGATCGAAAGTGTGAATTGTCTTATTTTAAAGGCCACGTTTGAAGGAAAACTAAATACTCAGTAGAGTGATATTTTTATCTCAGTTTTTAAAATGCTTTTTGCGTTACTCGATTCATTGTCTGGTTTGTCATGTGTGGCGGCTTATTAACGCCACGTAATTTTTAGTTATCAAATTGCAGCTGCAATTTAGTAAATTGTACCTGCAATTTAGCTAAATTGTCGCTACAATTTAATAAATTGTACCATCAGTTTACCTAAATTGCACCTACAGTTTACTAAATGGTACTTGCAATTTAACCAATTGTATCCACAATTTACTGAATTTTATCTACAATTTACTGAATGGAAGTTACAGTGGCAAGCTAAATTATAGCAGCAATTAAACTCAACCAATCAGGAACACGGGCACGTTATTTAGCGCGAGTGTATATTGGGGCGATAATTGCCACAGATCATGCAGTATTGAATTCTCAGTTCGATTCTAATAATTTTGAAAACAAAAAATGAAGCTGTATATATACACTGGATCCACTAATAGGCGAAATTCGTTATTAAACTGGGATTCACCGCATTCAATGTTTCAATATTCGTGTTATGTCATGCCACCTCCAAAGTTAGAAATACTTTTTTAAAATCATTTTTCATGTTACATCCACCCTCGATTATATTGGACGAGATGTCTGTGTGAATATTTTCTCCTAATTCGTGATATGCCTGCAGCCAATATTTAAGCATTCTGCTTTGTTTATTTTGTGTAGACGGGTGGGGGTAATTTTCCAAGTTTTTTTTCGAATGAAGATCTTAACCCCAAAGTGTAGGCAACCTCCCCCCTCTCGTCCAATAAGCTTGAAGTTCTTTAAAAAAATATTCGAAAACCACCACTGACAATACTTGGAGATGATGCCGGGCAGTTCCTCTCAAAAATCACCTCGGCAAGGGCGTTTTGTCCCCGCGAGAACCCCGGGAAGTGAAGCAATGTCTGTTCACTGCGGTGAACAGGCTCTGTTTTACTGGTAAAATAGGACCCAGTCACAAATGCTTGGGGGTGCAAACCCTCTCTAAAATGGGCAACATGGCTTATTAACGCTCACCCCTGGTCTTGAGTTGATACTCATGTTGTGATCATGATTAGCCATCGTGCAAACATATGTGACCTTAAACACTAATAAATAAATAAATAAATAAATAAATAAATAAATAAATAAATAAATAAATAAATAAATAAATAAATAAATAAGGGCGTTTTGTCCCAAGTCGAGTTTCATACCGGACGATTCGCCCCAAAAACTGGGTTTTTAGGGGGAGAGGTGTTTGTGTGTGGGGAAGGTGCCTTTGAAGTGTTTTCGAAGGAAGATATTGCCCCTCTCCCCAAGCCTTGAACCCTGTTCATTAAACTTGAAATTATTTTAAACTGATGTCTTGTGAATAACCAGTCACAATACTTTGAGATGCGTTTTATTGTTTACAATTTTCTTTTCTTAAAAATAATTCGTTGTAAAAAAATACTAAGAACTCATTCTTTTTGTAATTTCAGCCGTTGACTGTGAAGTTTCAGAATGGAGCGACTGGGGAGAATGTAATAACCCTTGTGGAATCGGTTCTCAAGAGCGACGGAGAAAAGTTATAAATCCTTCCCAAAATGGTGGCAGGCACTGCCCAGTGCTACTAGAGAAAAGAGTATGTGTGGGAGAGGACAGTTGTCATGAAATTCAAAGTGTTGAATATCAGGGTGAAGAGCTTAGAGGTAAGTTTCGAAAGCCACTGTACTCTCCATAATTAAATTTACAGATGACATTCACATATGGTGAAAATTTAGGCCTCCTCCAGAAAATTCTCTTTGTACAATATACCCCTCGGCCGCAACAACACAAGAGGGGAACACTCTAAAATCAGTTGTATTGCAAATCTACCAAAATCAACTAAGTGGAGTGAATATGAACCCATCTCAGTTGGTTTGGGTTAATATTTAACCCAGCTGATTTTAGAGTGTACCACCTCCATATCTTTACTCAAATCAAGACTTCAAACTTCCTGATATGCCCACAGCATAAAAAGTCTTGGACCCCCCCCCCCCCCCCTCCCCCGAGCACCATGTAAAGCCCAAATATAGATACCAGGCTACGCACCTGTCTACCTCAAATGACCATCTGTAGCGGCCCTTTGCTTCCTGTATTTTCTATAATTTAAAATATTTACTGTTGGCTGTGAACTATGATTCTGAGAGGAAAGAAAACCCGAAACGCATATGAAACAGACACCGGGGGGGGGGGGGGGGGGGATACTGGCGCGTTTCTCTCCCACCAGATCACAATGTTGTGGATCCGTATTTGTCGTTGTGTAATTAGACAAAACTAAAGGTCTGGTGGAGTGATTGGATTAATGTAAAAATAGATGGAAAAGGTTTGTTTGTAGAGACACCAATGCCAGAAAACCACGTATTTACGGACTCTGGGGGAGCAATCCAAACCAAGCTATACGCGGGGGTTTGACTTTAACCAAGATCAAAAGAATATCACACCAGACAACCTTACTGCCAAATCGTATCCTTCGAAAAAATGCTGAGTCTGTCTCAGTGGGTGATCAGTTAGTGTAAGCAGCAGAGATAAGCCGTAGATCTTTATCTTCAATTCTTGCCAAACGCTGAAGACTTCTAAACAGTGAATGTATGTTAAGTGATCCAAACAGGTGGTCTGGCCTCTAAATTTCTAAGAAACAATCATTATGTTTACATGACCGCGTTCACCTGAGTTTTATTAAGACACTACACTTCTACTGGGTTCAACACCATCTTCCAACCTAGGTGTCTAAATCTAAATGAGAGGAAACAAAGACTTTAATGTTCTCCTAACTATGCAAGGAAAAGTGACTTGAGAAATATGATGTAAAAGTAACTGGATTTCACATTATAAAATAGATTACAGACTTGTAAAAACTCCACCGCCAACCCCCAACTCGGATAATCGGCGACTCAAAAGTTTTTTTTCAAATGCTGTGAGCATTGTTGGCCAAAATAATGAGGGGCTGAAGCCAAGCGCACCCCCCCCCCCCCCCTAGCAGTCCCTTGGTCCCAGCGTCTTGGGACAACAGGTGTCAGTCGTAACGCTTGTACAGTGGCAACGGGAGTCATTTGCACAAAGACAAAAAGAGTCAATTGTGACAACATGTGTGAATTGAAAGTGTCAACAGGAGGTAATGATGGGGTCTTGTACGATACAACATGAGTCAATCGTAATTTGTTTGCAGTTGCAACAAGAAACAATCGTGTAGTAGTAAAACGAATCACATATGAGGATAATGATTGCTCATCGGCAACGGGACGATTATTAGGCTTTTACAGTGACAGCAAATGACGTTTCTCGGGCATTTTGGAGTGGCTCATGGTTGTAACGACTTTTTACCCTTCATATAATATTCATATTTCCAAAGCACAACCCTTATTTGAACCACATTTGTTTTTCAACATCCTCAGAGGACATACTTTTTAACTTCTTTGGAAAAAAATCTCCATTCCGTATAAGGAACCATAGAGACTAAAATAAAGCAAAATGCAAACGCCTTCTGATTGTACATCCTTGAAAATTTGAAGTCTGATTTCGCGCATGCTTAGGTCTCGTTATAGTTATTTAGGTGAATACGTTTTCAAGAAATACACAGCTTCTCGTTAACACGGCCGAGGATATTTTACGTTTAAATTACCTCCCCTATTCACAATCCTCACAATGTAAACATTTTCCGGAAGCTCTCATATTGTCGTTCCTGGAGAAAACAGCACGCAATCAAAATTTTACAGTATCACTCAAATACACTAAGCTGAATGACATAAATGACTTCTCGAAAAATGGGTCAAAATGATCAAAATTTTCTCATTTGGGGATAAATTTCCAATATTCGTGCATCGGTAGCGATAAAACTATGTTATAGGAATTCTTTATTCCCCAGCTGATGATTTTACAACATAAGATGAACATTCTGACAAAGAAAAAACATATGGATTTTTATTAATGTTTTCAAAAGGCTTTCTCAAAGCTAATTTACACAAAAATTGTCCCATTTGTCACCTGCAAAATGTCAGTTCCCAAACAGGTCTGGCTTTAGTCATTGAACACTCCAATGAGCCCATCGCCCATTCGTCATGTTTAACATTAATGATATGCAAGGTCTGAGGTTGCATCGGGTAAACATTTCGATCAGTCTATCTGTCACGACCCATACATGGGATAGATTTCATACTAATAAAGATAGAAAACAATATCATACTTTAAAACACGTCATTTAACCAACAGAAAAATATCATTCTTTCGAAACATCATTTAACCGACAGTGCAAAATAATATTGTTTTTTTCGTCAAATGAATACCGCTACGAGCTCCTTCGCATAAGCGGGGCAGACTCTGCATCGTGTTTTTTTTTTTGTTTTTTTTGGCGAGTGAAAAAATGGCAGATAAATCACTCAAAAGATACAAAGATGACTGCGTGAATGAAAATTCAAACCCTGGATATTCAAACAACAGATCAATTCAAATATTTTCAAGCCTAACACACAGATGTTCCAGCTGGAAGAGGTTGGGGAGGGGAGTGTGGTCCCTGAAAGGTGAAAATCGTCTGCTAGTAGCAGTGTCGCGTGTCTAAATAATATTTTGTCCATTTGCATTACATGTCAAAATGAGTTGAAGAATGTCGCCAAATGTGCCACAACGTGGGACGGTTGGGAGAAATAGGCTCAATCGCACTCAGCCCCGTCTCTGGGAGTGCAGCCCGACTCTGCGCGTGAAACTATGTTTCGCCGGCTCGGAACCCCGTTATGTTATTCGCTATTTAGGGGATTCTAGTCCTGTAGGTGTCAGTGACTTCTTCTCAGAACGATAATCAACGTGATTTAAGAAAATGACAAGTTTATTACATAAAACAAAAAATAAATTTCATTCATACTTAGGCTCTCAACAACGAATTTTTTTTCTCACAAAATCAATGTCACTATAGCGTCTTCTTCTCTTCCCAATGCTAGCACTGATTTGGTCGCCGTTCTCCTTGTGCACTTTTAGATATTTGAGTGTCCCTTACGCACACGCTGTTCGTCCAGAAATTCACCAACACTTCTCCGACTTTGATGTATAGAGTCTCATTATGTTAACACGTTTCCACTGTGCACCACTTGCTATCTCATCACCACTCTCAATCGCCACTTACATTACCGAAAATGTTCATACGGCAGCTCACTCGCTAGCCGTCCCTTATCCAGCGTAGTTCCACTACCTGGCCACCAATCTTTGAGCTCCCTGCGCTACCGAGCTATCACTACTGCCACAAAAACTTCTCAAACTTTTACTGGCCCTACTGACGACGAGGCGCCCCTAACCGCTAATTTGATAGCCTAACACTTAGCCCCGACTCATGGTCTGGCTCCGATAAATGAGATCTACTCTCTGTCAATCAGAGGAAATATCTCGCTTCAGCTCTCTCACCGAGACACCAAACACTGTTTGCCCGACATCTCGCTTGGTCGGGTATTTATGCAGAACTTTAACCAACTGATGCATTTTTAATGACTTTATTTAAAGTTTCAGACACCACAGCGCAAATGAAAAATTGATTCCTTTGAATTCCTAGCCTATTTCTTAGATGTGACACTAAAAATTCGCAACACTAGCTAGCATCGAGAATGTTTGAAATGATTATCTAAGCGCCCTGACATCCCGTTCGAATTGCAGATTGATTAGTCTGTTAGTTCGCGAACAGCTGTCTTTTAACGGGTTACAAATTAAGCGAACCCAGTATCTTTGGATTTAACCGACGTGATCGTCCGTTGTGTGATGTGATACTATCATTATGAAAAACTTGCGATAATTAAAAAGGAATTATTTTAACAAGTGATAATAAAAAAAAAATTCTTCTGCTACAACTAGTACCATTATTATTATATTGCTATAATTATACTTATCATCATTATTATTATTTACATTTTTAGTTTAACTTGACAAAGTCAAGATAAGCTATTGCCATCACGCGTGCGGAAGTCTGTGAGTTTGTTCACATTTTCTTTTAGCACGGGCTACACCCCGCAGTTCTTGTCTGATCGTCACGAAATTTCATATGCAGGTTTGGGGGTCATGTCTTGATGAGAACGTCCCCTTTTGGTCGCTATCGGTCAACCGGTATGGCTGCCCGAGCCCAAAACCCGAAAACCATTAGCACAGTCTAAAGGTCGTATTTATGAAGGGATTTCATTGTAACTTGGTAGGATGCCTCTGTTTCATGCCTAGATGAGAACGTCCCCTTTTGGACATGATCTGTCAACCGTGATGGCTGCCCAAGCCCTAAACCCAAAAAACTTTTAGCACAGTCTGCAGGTCATGTTTAATATGGAGGGATTTCATTGTAACTTGGTAGGATGACTCCTTATGATGTCTAGATGAGAATTTCCCCATATGGGCGTGATCTGCCAACCCTGACAACTGCCCGATCCCAAAACCCGAAAGCCTTGAGCACAGTCTACAGGTCATATTTATGAAGGGATTTCATTATAACTTGGTAGGATCACTCCAGATGATGCCCAGATGAGATTGTCCCCTTTGGTTGCGATCATTCCGCCATGATGTCTGCCCGAGCCCGAAGCCCGAAAACCTTTAGAACAGTCTACAGGTCATATTTATTAAGGAATTTCATTGTAGCTTGGTAGGATGACTCCAAATAATGTCTAGATGAGAACATCCCCTTTTGGTCGCGATCATTCAGCCTTTATTGCTGCCCGAGCCCAAAGACCTTTAGCATAGTCTATAGGTCGTATTTATGGAAGGATTTCATTGTAACTTGTTAGGTTGACTCCATATAATGCCTAGATGATGACATTCCCCTTTGGTCGTGATTGGTCAACTGTGATGGCAACAGGTGCCCGAAACCAGAAAATCTTGACCACAGTCTACAGGTCATATTTATGAAGGGATTTCATTGTAATTTCGTAGGATCACTCCAGATGACGCCCAGATGAGAATGTCCCCTTTTGGTTGCGATCATTCAACCATTATGGCTGCCCGAGCCCGAAGCCCGAGTACCTTTAGCACAGTCTACAGGTCATATTTATGAAGGGATTTCATTGTAACTTGGTAGGTTTGACTTCATATAATGTCTAGATGAGAACGTCCCCTTTGGACACGATTGGGCAACTGTGACAGCTTCAGGGGCCCGAAGCCCGAAAACCTTTAGAATAGTCTACAGGTCATAATTATGTAGGGATTTCATTGTAGCCTGGTAGGATGACTCCAAATAATGTCTAGATGAGAACGCCCCTTTTGGTCGCGGTAATTCAGCCTTGATGGCTGCCCGAGCCCAAAAACCTTTAGCATAGTTAAACGGTCGTATTTATGGAAGGATTCCATTGTAAGTTGTTAGGTTGACTCCATATAATGCCTAGATGATGACATCCCCTTTTGGTTGTGATTGGTCAACTGTGATGGCTACAGGTGCCCGAAGCCCGAAAATCTTGAGCACAGACTACAGGTCATATTTATGAAGGGATTTCATTGTAACTTGGTAGGTTTGACTTCATATAATGTCTAGATGAGAACGTCCCCTTTGGACACGATTGGATAACTGCCACAGCTACAGGGACCCGAAGCCCGAAAACCTTTAGAACAGTCTACAGGTCAAAATTATGTAGGGATTTCATTGTAGCTTGGTAGGATGACGCCAAATAATGTCTAGATGAGAACGCCCCCTTTTGGTCGCGATCATTCAGCCTTGATGGCTGCACGAGCCCAAAAACCTTTAGCATAGTCAAAAGGTCGTATTTATGGAAGGATTCCATTGTAACTTGTTAGGTTGACTCCATATAATGCCTAGATGATGACATCCCCTTTTGGTCGTGATTGGTCAACTGTGATGGCTGCAGGTGCCAGAAGCCCGAAAATCTTGAGCACAGTCTACAGGTCATATTTATGAAGGGATTTCATTTTAACTTCGAAGGATCACTTCAGATGATGTCCAGATGAAAATATCCCCTTTTGGTTGCGATCATTCAACCATGATGGCTGCCCGAGCCCAAAGCCCGAAAACCTTTAGCACAGTCTTTAGTTCATATGTATGAAGGGATTTTCGTTGAAAACTGGTAGGCTGACTTCAAATATTGCCTAGATGAGAACAGCCCCTTTTGGACACCATTAGGCAACTGTGGCGGCTACAGGGGCCTGAAGCCCGAAAACCTTTAGCACAGTCTACAAGTGATATTTATGAAGGGATTTTATTTTTACCTTGGTAGGATGACTCCAAATAATGTCTAGATGAGAACGTCCCCTTTTGCCCGAGCCCAAAACACCAAAACCTTTAGCATAGTCTATAGGTCATATCTATGGAAGTTTTCATTGTAACCTGTTAGTTTGACTCCATATAATGCCTAGATGACGACATCCCCTTTTGGTCGTGATTGGTCAACTGTGACGGCTTCAGGAGCCTGAAGCCCGAAAACCTTGAGCACAGTCTACAGGCCATATTTATGAAGGGATTTCATTGTAACTTCGTACGATCACTCCGGATGATACCCGGATGAGAATGTCCCCTTTTGGTTGCGATCATTCAACCATGATGGCTGCCCGAGCCCAAAGCCCAAAAACCTTTAGCACAGTCAACAGGTCATATTTATGAAGGGATTTCATTGTAACTTGGTAGGTTGACTTCATATAATGTCTAGATGAGAACGTCCCCTTTGGACGCAATTGAGAAACTGACGGCTACAGGGGCCCGAAGCCTGAAAACCTTTAGCACAGTCTACAGGCCATATTTATGAAGGGATTTCAATGTAACTTGATAGGATGACTCGTTTTGGAATAATTTCACTGTAACTTGGTAACTTTCGTTGATATACGTTAACTGTGAGGGCCACATACATTAACTGTGAGGTCATATTAACCCACCCCTCAGCTCTTTAGTACAGTGTACACCTCATATTATTTTTATCAAAACATAGCATACAGGGAACAGAAATGAACATATTCCCAATTATGTCAATTCTTTTCTTATTTCATAATCCTTTCATAAACATTGAACATTATCTTTTTCATCAAACACAACACACAAGTTAAGCTACAGTGTCATTGACACTTCCATTATACTAACAACGGAGAAAACAGGCCATCTGCCTGACAAAGAATAACCACTACCGGTATAAACGTTTCCTATACGAATAACACAAGAATCGAACATCCCTTTTTGTGAATCTCTAACAGATAGCTTCCTAGAAAATGATGTAAGATTCATGTATTATCAGTGTAGAAGCAGAAGTAGCAGGGTTCTTAATAATACCACCCACTTGAAAAGTGGGAGGTATATAGTGTTCACTTGGTCCGTCCGTCCGTCCGTCCGTCCGACCGTCCGTAACGCTTTAGGAGGGTACACATCTGCTATCCGCAACTCCTCCTAAACCAGTGAACGGATTTCATTGAAACTCTCAGACATTCTTTTACATACATTGAAAATGTGCATCTCCTATTTTCTTTTCAGATATTTTCATTTTTACAGTTTCCCATATTGAAAAATGAACTTTGTCAGATTCAATTGACATTCTGTACAGATCTGCTATCCGCAACTCCTCTTAAACCATTGAACAGATTTCATCGAAACTTTCAGAGATTCTTTTACATACATTGCAGATGCGCACCTCCTATTTTCTTTTCAAATATTTTCATATTTACAGTTCCTATTCAAAAATGTTCTTTGTCAATTCAGGTTTTAGTAGGGAGGGGTAGAGATCTGCTATCCGCTACTCCCCTTAAACCATTGAACAAACTCCATTGAAACTCGCAGACCTTCTATTACATACATTGAAGATGTGCACCTCCTATTTTTCTTTCAGATGTTTTCATATTTCGATGCCCGTCCGTCCGTTACGCTTTAGGGATGTACACATCTGCCATCCGCAACTCCTCTTAAACCATTGAACGGATTCCATTGCAACTCTCAGACATTCTTTTACATACATTGAAGATGTGCACCTCCTATTTTCTATTCAGATATTTTCATATGTACAGTTCCCCATATTCAAAAATGGTCTTTGTCAATTCAGGTTTTAGTTGGGAGGGGTATAGATCCGCTATCCGCTACTCCTCTTAAACCATTGAACAAACTCCATTGGAACTCTCAGACATTTTTTTATATACACTGAAGATGTGCACCTCCTATTTTCTTTCAGATATTTTCATATTCCGTCATACGGCCATCCGTCGGTTATGCTATAGGGGTATTACGTTTTGAGGGGGTGGGGGTACACATCTGCTATCCGCAACACCTCTTAAACCAGTGAACGGATTTCATTGAAACTCTCAGACATTCTTTTACATACATTGAAGATGTGCACCTCCCATTTTGTTTTCGTTTTTACAGTTTCTCATATTGAAAAAATGAATATTGTCAAATTCAATTGACATTCTGTACAGATCTGCTATCCGCAACTCCTCTTAAACCATTGAACAGATTTCATTGAAACTTTCAAACATTATTTTATTTTACATATATTGAAGATGTGCACCTCCTGTTTTGTTTTCAGGTATTTTAATTTTTAGGGTTTTTCATATTTAAAAATGGGCTTTGTCAATTCAAGCTTGTGGGTGGGGGGGGGGTTGACATTTGCTAACCACGACCTCTTTTAAACTAGTGAATGGATTTCAATAAAACCTTCAAACATTGGTGTCAGTGTTTGTGCTCTCTTCATTAAACACACTTTTACTGCTGTAAAATGTTTCTTGGTGGGAGTGGGTGGTATCATTTAGTGAGCAGTGCTCACAGTTGTTCTAGTTTATTGTAGTTGTAACAACTTATTTTGATTGGTAATGTATATGTGTTCTGTAACTGTTTTTTACATGTTTTGGGTTTATACACATTACTTAAGAGAGTTAATTGCCTTGGAATTCCTATTGCAATAATTTTTTTCCAATGCGTAGAAATTCAAAATGTAAGTTATAATATCCAGGAAAAGATATTACTTCAGGAAAAAGGTAGCTTTGATATGCCAAAAAAAATCTGACCCATGAGTGGCGGGAATTTATCCTTCTGGTACTGTTAATTGTTTGTTTTTTTTTTCAAACATTGGAAAATGGATTGATAAAAATCTCCATAATCTACACACCTAACTGCCTCACCCTTTACCTAATAAATTGACTGCAGCTGCACACATAATTCATGAATTTAGCAGGTAAAAATGTTTTTTAAAAAGTTTTATACAAACCACATCATGTGATCTGTCATCGGAACGGTTATCTCCCAAAACTTAGACATCCCATAACTTAGACATCCCATAACTCAGACACTCAGTAAAAGTAGTTAATTATGTTCACCCACTATTACAATGGAATAGACTGATATTATATTAATGAAAACAGGTTTATCCAAACAAGAGAATTACCAAAGAATTGATTATTATTTGTTAGTAAAACTTGTTCACACAAACAAAACATCAAATAAGTTGTTAATTATTATCATTATTATTATTTATCTTCTAATCAAGATCAAACAGAACATGTTTACAGTGAACTCAGTTATGTTATAAACGCACAGTCAAAAAAGTGCTCTATATAAGATGCCAGACTTTACTTGGGAATCATATCCTGAAAATGGCTACTGTTAAGAAAGCTGAGTTTGTAATGTCACAGAAGGGCACGCCACATGTACTTTTGGACGGCTACAGATATAACAGAAATAAAATAAGACAGAGCTGCACTCACTGGAGATGTATACATTCTACTTGCAAGGGAAGGTGCACCACCGTTGGAGACTTTGTCAAAGATATCTATGATCATTCACATCCTCCAGAAGATAGTAACACTGTGAGGTTTAACAGCACAATGAGAAAGAGAGCAACAGAAGAGACTACCCAAATAAGTCCTTATATAATGAAGAAATAATTGGTAGAGACCAACCCCAGAAGTACCTACAGCAACAGATTTTAATGACTATATGGTCACAACATGGGTTGATGATGATGCAAGATTCCAAATCCCTCTTTGGAATCATCATCAGACAACAGGTCCCAGGACAAACAACCACCTAGAAGGCTTCCACAACCGCCTGAATGGAACATTGCCCCACAGACACCCTAATATCTACAGGTTTGTGGAAGTTATAAAGAAAATTGAAAATGCTGATAGAGCAAAATTCGCACAAATAAATTTTGGCGCAGCTCCACCAAGCAGGAAAAGAGTCTACAGGGAAGTTGATAACCGACTTCAACGTCTAAAGCAAATGATGGTTGAAGGACAAAAATCGCCTCTAGAATTTCTAGATGCAGCAGGACATCTTCTAAGACTAGCTTAACCCTTTACCCAACGAGGACAATAGATGACACTTACAAGAAAATGTCTTAGCAATTGAACATTTTGTCTTAAAAACATAGCTGATGACCCCTTATTGAAACGAGCTCAATGAGCTCGGTCCAGTGGAGGGTCATAAGCTATGTTTTTGAGGCACTTTATATTTTATATTTATATATATATATATTAGATTTTTATGTATCGGTATTATGTTTGTGTATTTTGTAAATTATCTTGTGTTTTTTATGTATCTGTATTATGTTTGTGTATTTTGTTTTTTATGTATCTGTTTTATGTTTGTATTTTGTGTATGCTTTTGAAGTTTATATTTTAAATAAATTTCTTGTTGTCTGATGGCAACAAATCGCCTATAGATTTTATGTTTCTGTAATGTGTTTTAGCATTGTGTGTTTTTGTTCTTGTCTTAGTTTGTTACCTAATTTTGAAATGCTTTATATTCTGTATTTTTATGTGATTGAAATGAATAATGAATGAATTTGAAATTGCAATAAACATTTTTCCATAAATCAGAATTTGTGTGCATATTTCACAGATTAGTCCATTAGAATAATGGGTAACAAGCAGGGGATTAGCTGTACACTAAAGTGTGAATGTTGTTGTTTTAAGCTGTCTAAGTTATGGGAAGTCTAAGTTTTGGGAGGATACCATCGGAACAAGATTATTCCCCCGAGGGTCACATGATTCGATTTGCTTGAAGCTTTTTGCGTAAGTTTGAAAAGTTTAAATTGAAATTTCCAGTTTTAATATTGTCTGTGGCTAATGGTTCAAGTGGCAATGTACAAAATGTACTGTACTGCCATTTTTGGATCAAAGTATTGCAATTGTAGATTATTTCAGAAAGTCAAAATTTGTTATTTTAATTTTTTTTTTATAATCACGAAATATTGAAATGTGGAAAGGGCTGCAGTCCAATAATTTTTATTTGAACTAATCTGTAAATGAACAATTATTTATTTAATAGCTAAGAACGAAATGTCTGGAAAAATGACTCCATATGATTATAAATGCATGGCACAAGGTAGCAGTATATGTTCAAGTCTACAAATACTGTATGAATAAAAAAAAGTTGTAGCATAACCTCAATAAACAAAGGAGCCCACTGCCATTACACCAATAACACAAGAACCTGACATCATTTTCTGGAAAGCTTTCTGTGAGAGCGTTCCAGAAAATGATGTCAGGTTCTTTTATTATTTGTGAAGTTGAAGATTCGTAGTTTATCGTGGTTATTCTACAACTTATTTCGACTCGCACTTTAAGTCAAGTGAATTCTGAATTCCACTCTGAGGTCTGCTGTCTGAAATTTTGCTTATGCAAAACAACGCACATGGGCATAAAACACTGACCATATCTGGCAGCCTGTAAACACTTGTGAATCAACAAGTAAATCTGCAGTTTAAGGACCACTGATTAGTTAGTTATCTGGTGGTCCATCACTGCAGATTAGCTTGTTGAGTCCCCAGCTTTCTACAAGACTGGCAAGAATATGTTGGAAATATATGTATATCCACCAATTTAGAGGACACAAGAACAAAATCACCCTGTGTGTACTGTAATAATAATAATAATAACACTTCGACCGGCCGCTGATTTGTCGCGGTTCTCGTATGAGAAGGCCTTGGTTATCCATGTTCTACCAACTGCCTCCCTATTGCCGCGCTTCTTCTGTCCTCCCAACACTCGGAGACGAACTGCTTGATGACATCTCTTGCCCCATTCTTCCCAATCTCTTCGATTAGTAGATTAACCCTCTCCTTTGAGTCGCCCCTTAACCACATGTCCTTCATTCTCCCATCCCACTTCCCCATTATACTCTTCGTGAATCTTGTTCTTTTAGGCTGGTATTTTGGGCATTCTATAAGAAAGTGTTCCAGGGTCTCCACCATGCCCAAGTTACACATCTGGCACTCCTTTTCACTGTTTTTCCCAATTTGTCCCCTCAGCTCCAGGGACCGCGACCTCAGCTTGAACAACAGTGACCCTCCGAAGGTGCCATCAAGGTACTCTTCAAAACCAGGCTTCTCTTTATCACGCAGGCCACCCAAAGATCTCTTTGATTTGTCCCCCTCTCGCCAGTTACGGTTACAGTCCTCCATGACCCTTTCTCTGACGATCTTTTTGCCCTGGTTTGCCCCAACGTCAAGGTCCGAGATCTCCATTGAGTAGTTTTCTACTAGCTCCCTCACTTGGACCACCCACTCCGTCTTGATATTTGAGTTGAAACTTCTCAGGAACATTACTTTACACCATCGGCTATCGGGGAGATTTACCAAATAATTAAGATAACCGAGTTTCAATAGGTCTATCCTGTCCTTGGTTCTCATCCACCCAAGCTCATCCCTGATTGCTTCTAGCGCTGCCGCATTACTCGAGCCTGTTGTCCATCGGCCTGCATCGTTCTGCAGGATTTCCAAGCTCTTAACAGCTGTGTGGTTTAGGGGTACAACTTCCGTACCGTATGTTATACTTGGCAGACCCACCATTTCCCAAATAGCTTTCCACGCGAAAACCTTATTGAAACTGTTCCTCCCTATAAGTTTCATTTGGTTAAGGAGTCGCTTCCCCTTCAGAATCAATTTATTTGTGTGGTTTCGGTAGATGCCTCTTCCTGTGATGTTTATATTTACCCCCAGGTACTCATAGTCACTAGTCTCTCCTACACTAAGAAGTCTACTGCTGCCTTCCGGAATGCAGAACTCCCCCACTCTCCACCTTCGAGTGGGGTCATTAAGTTCGAGTCTCCATTTGCTCCCATATTTCCCAACAATTCCCAGCATCTTCGCTAGCCCCTCTTCGCTTTCTGACACTAGCACCATATCGTCTGCAAAAAATAGCCCTGGTATCTTCAAGTCACCAACTGCAACCCCCTCGTCACTATGCAGGAGTTCATCTCCTAAACCTTTGATGTGCAATGCAAAAAAAATTGGCGAAAGGATACACCCCTGTTTTAGGCCTATCTCCATAGGCACACGTTTTGTTGTATTGTTCCCCAGGCAAAGTTCACTCTGTACATCTTTATATAATGCTTTCATAATCCCAACAAACTCGCCCCCCAAGCCCAGAGCCTCCAGCTTGCACCATATACCCTCCCTCCATACTCTATCATATGCCTTTTTAACATCCAAAAAGGCCATGAACATCTTTTTCTTTTTTGCTTTCGCGGATTCTTGGGATAGCGTGAAAAGATGGTCAGTGACTCTCCTTCCCTTCCTGAACCCATTCTGGATATCTCCCAAAAAACCCTTCTCTTCGATCACCTCCTCTAATCACCCATACAGGACTTTACAAATGACTTTTCCAATGTTGCTGCTGACAGAGATCCCTCGATAGTTATCCAAGATGTCTTTTTCCCCCTTTTTGTGAATAAATGTCACTTTACTTTCCCTCCACTCCTTTGGGACCTCTTGTTTTTCTTTGGCTAAATTGAATAGGGCATACAATATCCATGTATGCACATTTTGGTCATGGATCCAGGGCCGAGGAAGTGCTGGGGGCCCGGGGTAGTAACCCCGAAGCTCGGAACTTTGGAGTCCGGGTTTGGCCCAGCAATCAAGGATTCTTGGTTAGGCCTGCCCACCCCACCCCTTAGTCCACCCCCCCCCCCCCCCCCCAACCACCACTCGATGACTCTGGCACTCGCTGCAGATGCCTTTATCATCTATGCAATATCACGACATTTTTAAAAGGGGGCCATCACAGAATTAAACCCGGGTGTCCGAATTTCCTTTCCTCGACCCTGAGTGGATCTTCCACTTTGTGGGTGTTTTTTTGTAATAAGACAGCTTCCACTGTGTGACATGAAAGTTTGAGCTGAAAGAGAAAATGGTCAAAAGAAGAATTTATATATTTTTATGTCCGATTTTTATGTTGTTAGTATAGGAAACATTACATCTATAGTTTATATCGATAGTGGTTATTCTTCAACTCATTTTGGCTTGTACTGTATATGGACAAAGTATTATTAGACACGCGACACTGCTACTAGCAGACGATTTTCATTTTTTAGGGACCAACCCTCTCTCCAATCTATTCGAGCTGGAACATCTGTGTGTTCTGCTTGAAAATATTTGTATTGATTGGTTGTTTGGACACTCCGGGTTTGAATTTTCACTCACGTAGTCATCTTTGTGTCGTTTGAGTGATCTGTCTGCCGTTTTGGCACTCGCTAACAAAAAAAGCATGATGCCGAGTCTGGTATCGCTCATGGGAAGGGGTTCATTGTGGTATTCATTTGACGAAAAAATCAATATCATGTTGCTCTGTCGGTTAACTGAAATGTTGAAAGTATGTTATTTTTCTATCTTTATTGGTATGAAGTCGAAAACGCACATTTTCTCGTTTCAAACGAAACATTTCATTTGTTGCTATCGCATGTATGAATGTCTTGAAAGAAAGGCTGATCGAAGTGTTTACCTGAAGCGACCTCTGACCTTGCATGTCATTAACGTTAAACATGGCGAATGGGCTTATTAAAATGTACTGACAGCACACAGTTTAATGAAGGCCATCAACAGATTATTTTGACCATATCACCATTAATGGCCATTATTTACTAAATCCACGCCATCGCAAAAACACTATAGTTCATGATAGTCAGTAACCCCGGATATGAAACGAGACCTTAGTGGAAATAGAATCCAACTGATCAAAACAATCAAAGGTCAAGGTTACTGATACTCAAAATAACACTTTTTGGTTTCCGAGCGATAACATCAGTTCTATTTATCACGGCTCAACCAAACTTGCCGAAAGTAAGCAAATCGTTTTGGAAGTCTGTAGCCGTAAGATCGAAGGTCACGTGGCTATTCCTATAAGTAGATTTTTATAGAAAAGTTGATTTCTGGCGAAAACTTTTGTTTGTGATCGTAGGTCACGGGGCTGTTACTTTAAATAGAACTTGATACGAAATTCCAAACTTATTGGGATGATATCCACAAGGAAGGAGAAAAAATCCAATTGATTTTAACGACAGGCGTGTAGCCCAGATTCTATAATTGGGGTGCCGTAGCCAATTTCTTTTTTTGGGGGGGGGGGGGGGGAAGGGTGATATTTAAAAGGCCGTTTTGCTGGGTTTTGTGGGCCTCTCCCAGTCTTAAGGTCTTTGTCGTCGTTGGGAGCAACGACCAGTGGGCCCTAGCTAAGACTAACCCCCACTCCGAGATAATTTTGCAGCATTTAGCGGCCTGGGAGCGAATCTGAAGCATTTGTAGTGTGTGTAGCCACTATATTGGGGACCATTTTGTGGCTGTATGTTGTGTGAAAGTTGGGTCAGTGTTTTGGGGCAATGGGAAGGTTGGGGGCAAGGCGCAAACCCCCACCCCACCCTCCATAGCTGCGCCACTGTTTGTCGGTCAATGGTGAAGGTCAGTGTAACCAAAAGTAGTATTTTGGTTTCCGGACGTCTGCATTAGTTTATTTCCCACAGCTCAACCAGCCTTTCAAAGACAAATCGCATATCGAAAGAGAAGAAACCTATCTCTGTCGGTATCCTAAAGGTCGAAGATCATCGGACTTAACCACCCATTTCAGCTCTAACAGCATTTGTGCATGCATGTTTTCCAACTCCTAATAATTGTTTACAAAATTTAATGTGTAATTGTTCACAGTCTAGACGATTAGTATTCTTCTCAGTTATTTCCATAGCCCATAACTCACAACAATATAAGGCAACGGGCTTGATTAGTTTGTGAAACATTTTCAGAGAAGTTCCGACAGGAAGTGGGGGCAGTTCTATGACAAGCGCCAAGTAAGGAAAACATTGTTCTCCGACCTTTCGCACTCTGTTCAGAAATTGCTTGAGTGAACGTTCCTGAATTTTTTGACATTATTCCAAGATATATATGCATCAGCATAAGGGGTTGTTATATATGGAAAATGTAGCGTCTCCTTTTGCTGCTCGCGCCCTAAATACCATTCATTTTGTCTTATTCGTATTAATAGATAATGCATTAATATGGGTAAAATTGTGTAACTTCTCCAAACATTGTTGAAGACCGTCAGGACTATCCGAGACTAATACAAGGTCATCCGCAAACCTGATGTGATTAACGGACACGTCACCTCTTCTTAGCTGGATTACAAGCTGCATCGAAGGAACGTTCAATATCATCTATGAATATTTTAAATAAGTTGGGTGATAAAATGCATCCCTGGCGAACACCTATTATTGATTATGTTGGAGGCCCTAAATCTAGGGGTGCACGGTATATCGATAAACCGATACATACAGGTATTCAAACTAGTATCGATTGAGTACCGGTGTTATTACAAAAATATCGGTTTATCGCCATTATTTATTTACCAGAATTTAATTTTCAAGATGCCTCGAGTTTTCTAAAGGGCTGTCCCGAATGAATAATACGACCAATTTGCCTAATGAATCGCCCGCTTCCACCCATGTAATATATAAATTGAGGACTTGAAAAATATTATTTTTCAAAAATTCAACAAAACTATATCATGTGACCCCTCTATTTTCATGGTTTTGTTGAACATTTTTGAAAAAGTTGATAAACTAATATTTAAAATAATAAATTGTGATATCATCTGTGTTGGGTAAAGTTTTATTCGAACTGCATCACCAAGGCATGTTGATTCGTTCCGACTGTGGTAGTTCAAGTCCAGATTATTGCACGATATTCAGATATCTGAACAGTCTTTCGATATACCGGTACACCGCGGTATTGTTTTGAATACCGATACAGGTATTCAGTTTCAAATACCGTGCAGCCCTACCTAAACCTTTGCTTGTTTTTGTGACATAGTAACTGGATTCATGTAGGGATTTAATAATCTCGTGCAGTTTACCTTTCATTCCAATAGCTTCCATTTTTTTCTCATCACTTGGCGTCGTCCGTCGTCCGTCGTCTGTAAACTTTTCACATTTTCATCGTCTTCTCTGTAACCGCTGAGCCGGTGTGAACCAAACTTGGCATGAATGGTCTATGGGAGGTCCTCTACAAACGATCCTCATTTTAGAGGCATTCATTGATTTGATTGGTGGATTTTCTAAAAGCAAGCCGAGAGGTCCTCGGTTCGAATCCCACCTGCGGCAACCGGGTTGTGTCCTTGGGCAAGACACTTCACCCCGATTGCCTACATGGGGGCACGATGACGCTGTGTACTGAGGCGTACTGCACGTCGATGGTGCGCATGTCTTCCACCAATCTAACCCTGCCTGTGCTGCGGTGCAGAGTTCAGAGTTACGATGTTGGGGAGCTGACAGCTGCTCGTCGTTGCTGGGTGGTTCTCTCCGGGTACTCCGGCTTCCTCCACCCGTAAAACTGTCACGGTCACGATTAGCCATTGTGCATAAGTATGTGACCTTAAACACCAATAAATAAATAATAAATATTCTCCTCTGAAACTGCCAGGCCAAATGTTTTGAAGCTTCACATAAATGATGACTGGGACACTCTCTACCAACGATCCTCATTTAATGTTGATTGGGTCACAAACATGGCCGCAATTGCGGCTTATAGTTACTGTATAAACCCTATGGGAAATCACATTTTCCTCTTCTTCTCTGGAAAAACCGAGGCGACGTGAAAACAAACCTGGCAGGAATAGTCTATGGGAGGTCCCCTACAAAGGATCCTCATTTTGTTCCCGTGGGTTGAAAAACATGGCCGCCAGAGGCATTCTTTGATTCTGATAGGTGGATTTTCAAAAATCTTCTCCCCTGAAACTGCAAGGCCAAATGTTTTGATACTTCACATAAATGATGACTGGGACCCCCTCTACCAACGATCCTCATTTAATGTTGATCGGGTTGCAAACATGGCCACCATTGCGGCTTATAGTTACTATAGAAACTCTATGGAAAATCACATTTTCGTCTTCTTCTCCGGAACTACTGAGCCGACGTGAACCAAACCTGGCAGAGATGGTCTATGGGAGGTCCTCTACAAACGATCCTCATTTTGTTTCCGTGGGTTGAAAAAAAAACGTGGCCGCCAGAGGCATTCTTTCATTCTGATAGGTGGATTTTCAAAAATCTTCTCCTCTGAAACTGCCAGGTCAAATGTGTTGATACTTCACATAAGTGATGACTGGGACCCTCTCTACCAAAGACCCCTCATTTAATGTTGATCGGGTTGTAAACATGGCCACAATTGCGGCTTATAATTACTGTAGAAACCCTATGGGAAATCACATTTTCATCTTCTTCGCTGGAAGTACTGAGCCGACTTCACAGGAATGGTCTATGAGAGGATGGAAATATGTGGCCACCAGAGGCTATATTCTAATGCTTAACCCAATGCCTCTCCTGTCTGCATGAAGATCAGTACTGTTAGCAAAATACTTGTTTTTTGAGAATCTGGTAAGGGTTGGTTCCAATTTTCTCCACTGAGAAATGGGGAAAAAAACAAAAAATATTGTGTATACAATACAAGTCAAAATAAGCTGTAGAATAACTGCAATAAACTAAGTAAACTGCAGTTTCTGCCCTGACAAGATCAGAATCTGACATTTTCTGGAAAAGCTATCAGTGAGAGCTTTCCAGAAAATGATGTCAGCTTCTGGTCTTATCAGTGTAGGAAGAGAAAAGATATATAGTTTATAGGATTATCCTACACAACTTATTTTGACTTGTACTGTAAAACAAGTGCAACTATAGGTTCATATCTTCAGCTGTAATCTAATTATGTTTGATACATGTTGACAGATTGTTTGGAAAAACTAGGGAAGTTTTGTTTACTATCTTGCAATCATGTCAGCTCAGATGACAGTAATTATTGTATATCTTTTAAGATTCCTGTAACCCTTTACCTATCCAAATGCTATTTTGAAAGAGAATACTGTCTGAAAAAAATGTAATTTTCAAAATATTTTAACCCTTTTTTACTGATTTTTTTTTTGTTGAAACAAAATTCATAAATGTGTGCATTTTCAAGAAAATCTTCTTTGAAACTACGAGGCCAAATGATTTGAAAAAACTTAATGTGACTGATGACTGTAACCCCCTCTACCAATGATCCTCATTTTGATCTTCAACAGGTTGCAATTATGGCTGCAATTGTGGCTTATAGCTACTATAGAAACCCTATAGGAAATCACATTTTCATCATCTTCACTGAAAGTACTGAGCCAATGTGAACCAGATTTGGCAGGCATTGTCTACGAGAGGTTCTCTACAACTGTAACTCATTTTATTCCTGTTGGGTGATAAAACGTGGCCACCAGAAGCATTCTTTGATTCTGATTGGTCAATTTTGAAAACTCTTCTTCTTTGAAACCACAGGGCCAAATGTTTTGAAACTTCGCATAGTTGATAACTGGGACACCCTCCACCAACGTTCCTTGTTTTAATGTTGATTGTATTGCAAACCTGGTCACGATTGCGGTTTATAGTTACTATATAAAAAAACCTATAGGAAATCACATTTTCATCTTCTCTCTGGAACTATTGAGCTGACGTGAACCAAAACTTGGTAAGAATGGTCTGTAGGAGGCCCTCTACAAAAAATCCTCTTTTTGTTTCCATTGACTGGAAAATATGGCCACCAGAGACATTCTATGATTCTGTTTGATGGATTCAAATGTTTTGAAACATCACGTGATTGAAGACTGGAACACCTTCTACAAATGATCCTCATGTAATTTTGATGTAATGTTGCAAACATGGCCACAATTGCAGCTCATAGTTACCATGGAAAGCCTATGGGAAATCACATTTTTATATGTATTTCCAGGTGAGCGATTACAGGCTCTGTAGAGCCTCTAGTTTCTTCCTCTTCTTATTCTCCTGTCTTCTGTCTTCTATGCTCTTCCTTGTCCGCACGATAACTCGAAAACGAATCGTCCTATCTCGCTGATTTTTTGGCATACTGATAGACAGTCAGAAGTTCTCGGTCACTTATGTTTTTTCAGATTCCTGGGGCTTTAGGGGTGTCCGTAGGGGTGTTTTGAAAGTGGGTCACGCCCATATCTCAGGCATGGTATGGCGTAAGGACCTGGGACCGACACCAAGTGAGTCGAAACTCGATGGAGATTTAAAAAATGGATCAAGGTCACTGAGGTCACCCAAGGGTCATTGAGTGTATTTTTCAAAATTGTTGGAAATCACTTTTTTTGACTCCATAAAGCATTCCCGGAAGATCATACATTCAATTTTACACGAAAAAAGTGGGCGTGGCCAAAATTTTTGAAAGTGGGTCACGCTCATATCTCAAGCATGGTATGATGCATGGATCTGGGACCAGCACCAAATGAGTCGATACTCGATGGAGATTCAAAATATGGGTCAAGGTCACTGAGGTCACCCAGTGGGTAAATGAGTGCATTTTCCAGAATTGTTGGAAATCACATTTTTTTAACTCCAAATACTTTCCCAAAGTTCATACATGCATTTTTTCACGAAAAAAGTGGGCGTGGCCAAAAATTTTGACGCTCAGATCTCATGGCATGATGTATGGACCTGGGACCAACACCAAATGAGTCTACACTCGATGGAGGTTCACAGTATGGTTCATGGTCACTGAGGCCACACAGGGGTCAATGGGTGCATTTTCCAGAACTGCTGGAAATTACATTTTTGACCTCCAAATGTTTTCTCAAAGTTCATACATGCATTTTCTCACAAACAAAGTGGGCGTGGCCAAACATTTTGAAAGTGGGTCACGCTCACAAAAAGAAAGCATGGTATGATGTATGGACCTGGTACCAACACCAAATGAGTTGACACTCGATGGAGGTTCACAATATGGGTCAGGTCACTGAGGTCACCCAGGGATCATTGTGTGAATTTTTCCAAATTGCTGGAAATCACATTTCTGGTTTTCAGACCGATTAGGAATTGTAGTTTATACCATGTAATGCAATTTTGAAGATTATACATGTATCTCATCATTCAAATAAATGGCAGAGCCAGTAATGTCAATTTCTGATTCTTTGATTGAACCCTTTAAATGTTGTGCACATGTATGCCTTTTCTGGTTTCTTAGAAAACTTGTGCTGATTCCTGTATGAATATCTGTAAATACTGTTAATGAAAATCCATTTCTGCTTTGTTTACAAATATTTTATTCCTGAAAATAAGCCTCCATAAATTCTCTTTCTATATAGTTTTTTCCTGACACTTTAACCCTTTTCACACAGACTTGAATTTACTGGATGCAGTAAATTCTGTTTCTCTCGTTTTTAACCTATTTTATAGCGTGAGTTCTGGAATTAACTATCATGGCTGAATTTGAATGCTCTGGAAATGTGACAAAGACTTCATATGCTTTGAGTTCGCTTCGTGTCCAGTTTCCCCATGAAAACCCTTGGATACAGAACAGCACTCGATTACTGAATAACCTCTGCTTTACACTGGTGTAATAAGATCTAAGACTGGGGGGGGAATTCTTCTTAATGTGCAACATACATTGAAACGATTGGATAGGCTTTAAGTTTGTATCGCATTCACGGTAGGACCACATATGCTGAAAGTTACCTCAAACTGCGATAAATAAATTATATTCAATTGAACGAAAACAATTTTGGGTCCATGTGGATTTGTTCTGTCACAGTTTTGTGTACATTGCATATGAGCCCTCAGAGTTTCCAAATTTCACACGATGACGTGATATGATTCGGGGATTTGCGATACGATATGCCCCTTTTTGTTGAAAGTTTCGTTAAATTCTAATAAACAATTAAACAGGGATTAGAGCCATTACGCTTTGGGTCAACATCAACTTGAAGATAAGCACTGTTACAGCCATCTTTGCAGCTTTTAAGGGTGCAGGCCATTTTGGGACTATGTTGTAAAACATTACGACTAGTTGTGAAATTACGATACGACAACAGCCGCAATGAGAGGGCGTGTGGTAGGGGTGGGGCTGCCGTGCTGGTTTTTAAGATTGATAATTGGTCATGGAATATTTTTTCTCATCCTTCTGACCTTCCGTCTGTTGGCATTTCAGTGTCGTACATCAAGTAAAGTTTCTATTTTCTCGTTTTCAACAGGTATTGAATCTACCTCCTGTGTCTTGGACGACTATTCTTACAACAGAATTTCTTGAATGACTAAAATGTCCATTTCTTGTATCAAACAGGTGCGTAGCCAGGACTCTATGAAAGGAGTGCTCTACCCAGTTTTGGGTGGCCGAAAGATGATATTTGAAAGGCCATTGTATGGTGTTTCGAGGGCCACCCCTAGCGCTAACTAGGACTTTCAGGACTTTCTGGTCGCTGCCCCTCATCCCACATCTCTGAAGGGAAGTGCAAGGACGGGGTAACGGCCGGAGGGCTCTAATTAGGATTAGCCCCCCCCCCCCCCACCACACCCTGAAGAAAATTTTGCAAAATTTAGTGCTCGAAAAGCGAATCTAAGGCATTTGTAGTAGCCCCTATATTGGAGGTTCTATGTTGTGTGAAACGTGCATTGGGTCAATGTTTTGGGGAGGGACAGCGAAAAATTTAGGGGAGCCAAGGTCTCACCCCCCTCCCCCACTGGACTAAAAAAAACATAACTCATCATTGGGACAGGCGTTGGAACGACCTCGTTCCACTGAAAAAAACAAAAGTTATGTTTTGGAGACAAACATTGAAAGAAATGATTCATATTGAATGGCTGCTTTTGTATAATAATAATAACACTTTGGCCGGCCGCTGAATTGTCGCGGTTCTCAGGTCAGAAGGCCTTGGTTACCCCGTGCTCCCTACTGCCTCCCTATTTCCACACTTCTTCTCTCCTCCCAACATTCAGAGACGACTTGCTTTATTACATCCCTTGCCCAATTCTTCCCAATCTATCCGATTGGCATATTAATCCTCTCCTTTGAATCACTCACTAACCGCATATCCTTCCCCTTCCCATTTTCCCATTACACTCCCAGTGAATCTATTTCTTTTAGACTGGTATTTTGGGCATTCTAGTAAAAAGTGTTCCAGGGTCTCCACCACGCCTAAATTACACAACTGGCACTCCTTCTCACTGGTTTTCCCAATTTTTCCCCTCAGCTCCAGGGACCGCGACGTATATATCACGGGTTATACGCAAGCGTTACATTAGTGAAGTGCTAAATCGGAATGTTTTAACTGCACAGGCATTAAAGACTGTTATTTATACGGAGTTAATTAAAGTATTTTGATAAGTGAAACATATGAACGACTAACAGGCGGATATTGATAGAGACTATCGAAAAAATAAACAACTTGTTAATTAATAGATCATTATACAGAAAATGATAGTCAGATACATATCAAGAAAGTAAACAACACAAAGAGGATGCACGGTGCGAAAAATACTATTTTTAAAAAAAACACCTGTTAAGTATATTCAAAGGCGACTGTATAATTAATAAAGAATTCCAACCTTTGTGAGTATTTTTATAAGTTACAATAGTATATCATTTTAGCGCAGCAAAACTTGACCCCAGAATCTTGCCTACCCCTCGCTCAACGTTTATTAAAAACAGCTATACTTCAGTTATTAGTGTTATAACGTTCAAGATTTATTCGTAAAACACACTGTTGACATTTTCGTTAAAATGATTGGCAATGAGTTCCGGCCCCGTCTCGGTACATTTAGTCCTTTGATTACGTCAAGATAACATCTGCAATGCTTCAGGATGGTTGATGACGCCTAGGTGCACTCAAAAAAAACATTAACCATAACAACTGTCAACTTGATCGAACACAATTGGGGGACATTACTTGCAAGAAAGGTTTCTTAAAAAACTAAATATATCCTTTTTTGCCTCAAACAGAGAGCTTTTGATCCCTCATTGGAACGGCCTCCTTCCAATGCATGCCTGACTATTTTCGTCAATGGAAGAGATTTACAGGAAAGTTGGCTCCTCTTAATTTTTTAAAGTTGCCAGTAAATTTAACATTAATGGTATGGGAATTTTATATAAAAATTGAAATTTCCAAATGTTAGCGAGATGTATCATTGATGTGCGCTTCATTTCGCAAACTTCAGGCATTTTCCTGCGGAGTAGTATAAAAATACAGAAGCTTGTGTTTACATTTTTAGCTCAACTTTGACGAAGTCAAATTTGAGCTATTGTCATGGCCCGTCGTCCGTCGTCCGTCTATCCGTCCGTCCGTCTGTCCGTCTGTCCGTCTGTCCGTCCGTCCGTCCGTCTGTCCGTCTGTCCGTACGTCAACAATTGGCTATGGCTCGGGCTAGAGGTCGTATTTATGAACCGATCTTTACGTAACTTCTTGTGTACCTTTGTTATGACCCTGGGACGGGAACGAGTGTTTTTAGGTGTGGTCCGAAATTCAAGATGGCAGCCAGCGGCCATTTTGTACCGATGATGCAAAAATCAGTTTTTTGTACAGAACTTCTGTATGAAAGTTCTGATTTGAATAAAGTTTTGTATAAATGTTTAGTACCATGGGATACATCACATATAATACGGGTTTTTTTCTCGTGGGTAAATTATGCTAATTAGACTGACTTTGATTTATTTAGTGTTACCTTCAGAGCTGTAAGTGCCAAGCTGCTATGGCTCGGCTAGAGGCTGTATTTATGAACCAATCTTTACGAAACTTCTTGGGTACCTTTGTTATGACCGTGGGATGAGAACGAGTGTTTTTGGGTGCAGTCCGAAATTCAAGATGGCTGCCAGCAGCCATTTTGTACCGACGATGCAGAATTTTTTTTTTTGTACAGAACTTCCATATGAAAGCTCTGATTTGAATAATTTTTCGTATGAATGTTTAGTACCATGAGATACATTACATATCATATGGGTTTTTTTCTCGTGCTTATATTATGCAAATTAGACTAACTTTGATTTATTTAGTGTTACTTTCAGCACTGTAAGTGCAAATCCCTATACGGCTCGGGCTAGAGGCCGTATTTATGAACCGATCTTTACGAAACTTCTTGGGTACCTTTGTTATCACCGTGGGATGAGAACGAGTGTTTTGGGGTGTTGTCCGAAATTCAAGATGGCCGCCGGCAGCCATTTTGTACCAAAATTAGTGCAATCAGTCTTTTGTACAGAACTTCTGTATGAAAGTTCTGATTTGAATAAATTTTTGTATGAATGTTTAGTAAAATGGAATACATCACATACAGTACAGTTTTTTTTCTCGTGCAGAAATTATGCAAATTAGATGAATGTTGATTTATTTAGTGCTACTTATACTCTGTAAGTGCACATGTCAATACGGCTCAGGCTAGAGGCTGTATTTATCAACCGATCTTCACGAAACTTCTTGGGTACCTTTGTTATCACCTTGGGACGAGAATGAGTGTTTCTGAGTGCGGTCCAAAATTCAAGATGGCTGCCAGTGGCCATTTTGTACCAAAGTTAGGTCCAATCAGTTTTTTGCCACAACTTCTATACAGCTCGTATTTACGAACTGATCTTCACGAAACTTATTGGGTACCTTTGTTTTCACCTTGGGACAGGAACGAGTGTGTTTTGGGGTGCCTTTGTTATCACTTTGCTATGAGAACAGATATTTTGGGGTTCAGTCAGACCCACTCTGGGACTCAAATATTTCTTTTCTAGTTTAGCATCTGACTGCCACCCACCTTTACAATACTTTACCTATACATTTGTTACAGACTATCGTCAGTATTTATGTACAGACCGTTGCAATACTTTATATGTACCTTTGTTATCAGGTCATTACCTAGATGTTTGTCATTGCTGTGTCACATACTATACACGTACATGTGTTGACAAGTTGAGCTACAGTGTCATTGACACTTTCATTTTCCAAATCAGTTGGAACGTTTGATTATTATTCTCTGTTTAATCCCATTTAAAACAAGAAGACGGCGCTTTCACCATCTGTTGATATTCTGTAACTTTTTTTCTGTTCATTATATGAACAGTGTGCGTGTCGCGACATATGGTGTTCAAACAAAGTAGGAGATATTTGATAAAAGTGAGATATATGAAGAAATATATTTATATTTTCATTAAAAATGGAGTTGAGTCATTGAACTGTGGCATCTGGGGAATGGTTTCAGCGATAGCTGGGTGTCTGACAAGCACACATTCCACGCACTGAACTGTACAAGACAGGGACGGTGAGTCTGAGAATTTACCACATTCAGTCCAAGACTTCAATACCTTGAAAATCCTCCTCGGTTCGCGAGACAAGACGTGGCATACTCCTCACCAAACGTCCAATATCAGCTTGACTGGTGTTATTCCATTCTTCCTGCAGTGAAGCGGCGAGTTCCTGGACATTGGTAGGGGGCTGTTGGCGTTGTCGTAGGCGCCTGCCAAGCATATCCCAGACGTGCTCGATTGGTGAAAAGTCTGGACTTAGTACTGGCCAAGGCAGTGTAGTGATGTTCTGCTCATGGAGGAACTCTGTAGCGACACGGGCCCAGTATTCTCTTGAATTGTCATCTTGGAAAATGAATCGACGGCTGTGACGTCGCGCAAATGGCACCGCATGAGCTTAGCATGTTGTCACGGTAGTACTGCCCTGTGACACGCCCTTGGATGACATGTAATGCTGTTCTGCTTGTCATGGTTATGCCTCCCTACACCATAACCGATCCACCACCAAAACGATCGTGCTGCCTAATGGTTACGTCATGGTATCGTTCCTTTCGCCGCCGCCACACTCTGTTTCGCCTGTCGTGAAAGTCTAGAGTGAACCTCAATTCATCGGAAAACATGGCGTGGCTCCATCGACGATTGTCCCAGCGCTGTCGTGCTCCACACCAATTACGCCGTGCTGCGATGTGACGTTCAGTCAAACGTGGAATTATTCGAGGTCGTTGAGCGTACAAATTCCTGCTGTGTAGGCGATTTCGGATAGTCTGGCCACTGACTCGCACATCTGTCGCTCGATGCAGCTGCTGTCCAATTTCCGAGGCACTTTGATGGCGGTTATGTAATGCTGTGGTTCGGATGAAACGATCCTGGTTAGCAGTTGTCGCCATCGGACAACTTGACCGACGTCTGCCATCAACATTGCCTGTCTGACAGTAGAGCGACCACAACCTGCTAATCACCGATTGAGGAACGTTGAGAATTTAAGCCACTGCAGTCTGTCTACTGCCAGCTTCCAACATGCCAACGGCACGTAAACGTTCGTCACGTGTCAGGCTTCGCATACCTCAAAAGTTACGTTTCGATCAGAAACTATTGATGAACGAGTTTATACCAAGAAAAGAACGATGAGACCTCCGAAAAACCCTGTCCAGTACAAATGAAAATTTCAAAACGTACCCCATAGACATTAACGCGGCGTTCGTGCGAAAAACCTGCACGAAGTTTTCGTGGGCCGGTGACATTCATGATACACACTAAACTTGGTAACATATTAATGTGTCCAATCACGCGTGTCCAATACCATTTTCTGAAAATATCAACATCAGTCTGGATATACCTTACTTTTAGCTCACCTGACTGAAAGTCAGGGTGAGCTTTTCTGATCACTCTTCGTCCGTCGTCCGTCCGTCCGTCCGTCCGGGCCAACATTGGGGGGTTTAGGGAATATTATTATTAGGGACTACCTCCAAATTAAGGTAGTGTTAGGGTTAGGAGTGGGGTGGGGTTACGGTTAGGGGTAGCCCCAGAGTAGGGCTTAAGGTTGGGGGAGGGTTAGGTCCCGGGAGTTTAGGGTTGGGGTCAGGGGTGGGGTTTTAGTTTTAGTAGCCCCTAAACCGAAAAGTAGCTCCTAATCCTATTGGTTTGGCTAGGGTGGGCTTGGGTCAGGGGTGGGGTGGGGTAGGGGAGGAGTAGCCCCAGAGTAAGGCTTAAGGTTGGGGTAGGTTGCGGGGTGGGTGGGTGGGGGTTAGGGTCAGGGGTGGGCTTTTAGGGTTTAGGGTCAGGGTGGGGTAGCGTTAGGGTTAGGGTGTGGTTTTTGGGTGGAGGGGTGGGTTTAGGGTTAAATATAAGTTCTAGGGTGGAGAGGGTGGGGTTCTGGGTAAAATAAGGTTTTGGACTTACAAAATGTTTTTTTGGTAGCCCATAAACCCGAAATGTTGGAGCGTCCATCCGTCCATCCGTCCTTCGTCCTGTGTGAAGGTGGTGTTTGAGCCTCTTTCTCCTAAACCACTGGCCACATTTTAATTAAATTTCAGGAAAATAGTGGATATATAGGGTCATTTTGATTTTTATGCAAATTAGGTTTCGGCTCATATTGAGCAGAGGGGTGGGGAAAAAATGGCCAAATTTTTTGAAAATCTTCTTCTAATGGACCAACAGTAGCAGAGACTTGATATGTGGTATACAGAGTCCTTTTGAGGTTTAGAATCAAGTTTGTTCAAGAGAAGTTTGTCGGGCATTATTTGCCTTCGCTATGGGAGGGGCAAAAATTTTGGCCACGCCTAAAATTTCTATTTTCAGAACCGTTAGGTCGACTTGAACCAAATTTGATATGAGATGATAACGGGTCATAAGTAGTTGAGATTGGTGCCAAAAAAAAAAATTCTCATTGCCCCGTAGTTTACCTCGGGAGCTTAAAATAGGAAAAACCTTAAAACTTCCATATCTCCAAAACTACACGGCACAGAGAATTATTTTGTATAGAGCTTTCTTTTATGCAGTAGAATAGAAGGATTAAAAAATCCCTGTCGGTGTGATCACAAGGTACTTTTTTCAGGACTTTGAAAAAGTGCTGAGTCAGCATTTTTTAACACTGTAGAAAACATTAAACAATCTTCTTCTCCAGGTCCAGCAGGCAGAATCTTTTGATATTTGGTATGCAACATTGTAGGGTGGATCTGATTCAAGTTTGTTCAAATCGGCCCCCTGGGTTGATATTTGGGCTCAGAATAGGAGCCCGATTTCGAACTTAGTGCATTTCAGGCAAATTTCTTAAAAAATCTTCTTTTCCAGATCCAGCAGGCAGAATCTTTTGATATTTGGTATGCAACATTGTGGGGTGGATCTGATTCAAGTTTGTTCAAATCGGCTCCCTAGATTCATATTTGGGCTCACTATAGAAGCTCGAATTCGAACTTAGTGCATTTCAGGCAAATTTCTTCAAAAATCTTCTCCAGATCCAGCAGGCAGAATCTTTTCATATTTCGTATGCAACAATGTGGGGTGGATCTGATTCAAGTTTGTTCAAATCGGCCCCCTGGGTTTACATTTGGGCTCAGTATAGGAGCCCAAATTTGAACTTAGTGCATTTCAGGCAAATTTCTTTGAAAATCTTCTTAAGATCCAGCAGGCAGAATCTTTTGATATTGGGTATGCACCATGCTTAGGGGGGTGAGATTCAAGTTTGTTTAAGCCAAGTCCCTGGGTTCATATTTGGGCTCACTGTGGTATCCCGACTTATAACTTCAAAATGAGGAATTTTCTTTAAAAATTTTCTTCAGATCCAGCAGTCGGAATGTTTTGATATTTGGTATGCAGCATCCTTAGGGGTGTGAGATTCAAGTTTGTTCAAGCCATGTCCCTAGGTCCATGTTTGTTCTCACTGTGGGAGCTCGAATTGTAACTTAGTTCAAAATGAGGAATTTTCTTTAAAAATCTTCTTCAGATCCATCAGTCGGAATGTTTTGATATTTGGTGTGCAGCATCCTTAGGGGGGTGAGATTCAAGTTTGTTAAAGCCAGGTCCCTGGGTTCATATATGGGCTCCCTGTGGTAGCCCGAATTATAACTTAGTTCAATATGAGGAATATGCTTTAAAAATCTTCTTTTTTTTAGATCCACTGGTCAGAATCTTTGGATATTTCGTATAAGCTTTTCTTAGGAGGAGCAGATGCAACTTGTTGAAATCAATTCTCTGGGTTGATATTTAGGCTACCATGCCAGGTGAGCGCCCTCAGGCCCCCTGGGGCCTCTTGTTTGAATAGTATATAATACATACCCCATCCATTCCATTAATACAATAGTCTAGGAGGCAAAATTTGCTAATTTGTTTTCCTGGGAAGAATAAAAACTTGCAATTTATTGTAAAAACACATTCAGTAAGCAGAGACAGTTGCCGACTTGCTTCTAATTCGCTTGCCATAAAAAGCCAAGTTTCTTTCTGTAACTTTCAATAAACGAAAACAACAGACAGCCCCGAGAGCTGTCTGTTGTTTTCGTTTATTAAAATAACAAAAGGAAACTTGGCTTTAATTTCTCGTGATGTTATTGACGTTTTTTTCAACATTTACATGTTTCTTAATTGACCTCCCCGCTCGTCGAATTTTTTTTTTTTTTTTTTTTTGGGGTGGGGGGGGGGGGGGGTAACTTTATAGAAAATCGATTTTCACGTCATGCTAAGTCAGAGATGAAGGAACACGGTGGATCAATGGTTACGGCATTGAACTTCAACCCGAAACGTCCACAGTTCGATCCCCACCAGGGTAACTGCGTTGTGTCCTTGGGGGAGGCACTTAATCCCGATTGCTCACGTGGCTGCACGGTAGCGCTGTGTACTGAGGCGTACTGCACGTCGCTGGTACACTCGTACATTTGTCTTCAACCAGTGCTAACCCTGCTTGTGTGGAATTTGTATGTTGGGGAGTCTGACAGCTGGTCGTCGCTGCGCGATGGTTCTCTCCGGATACTACGGTTTCCTCCACCTGTAAAACTGTTAGTCACGAAGAAACCCCGGCTGTCGAAAGTGTCATTAAACCCCAATAAAAATGGACCTTCCTTGCCCGTTGAATAATTCCAGGGCAGATAACTTTATCGAAAGTCGACTTTTATGACGAGATAAGTCAGAGATCGGGAGTTATAAGCTATGTTGCGGAGGGAAAAATGAAAAATAGTTAAGAGTGGTGATTTTGTGAATAGCTCTGGTCAGATATATCCGTTACTTTAAGCAAAGGATTACAGGTAGTCTATACATACGAAATACTAACACAGGACTTCCCATTTTCAATGGTGCAAACTCTTTTCCGATATCTATTCTTAAGGTAGATTAATTAACACAGGGGCATGCAGATTAATTGTGAATGGCCGGCTGAACGTGACTGAGGCTTTTGTTGTAGTGGCGATATTTGCCAGATGAAGAGGAAGGCATTGCAGGACATTGCTTCAGAATTACAGGACATTCTCTTGATGTTCGATATACCGTTAGAGCGGAAGTCCTCACCTGGGCTGGAGCCGTGTTTGTGTGAGCCGGTATGGGGTAATTATTATCATGTGTCAAAAATTTCTGTTGACAAACTTGGAATGTCGTTAAAAAGAAATAACTACTTTTGGTCTTCTCTCTCCTTTTCATCATTCTCTTGGAAGCTCATCTCGACATGTAAGATAAGTATTTCTTATTTTGAGCGGCAGTTTATGAGAACGAATGAAATTTATCCCTTTAAATGTATAAGAATAACCTTATTTAACTAAATTCTAATTGTCGTCATTTAATTTAATTCTCCGCAAAGAAGCATAGTCTAAATACTGTAAAATTTACTGCGCTTTTGGATTGCGTTGAGTGACTGGTATTCGATAAATTATTAATGAATAATTGTAATAAAAGAACACATTTCTATTTTGAAAAGTGTTACAAAAGTTATCAGTTCACAACTGACAACACGCTGCTTTGTGAAAGTTGGTTTCTTTATCTGTGAAAACTAAATCTATATTATCGCACCCAATTCAAACTGCGTACACACTATAAAGACTACTTGCCACCTGCTGTAGTGCAACTAATACCTTTATTACAGCACTTGAGTAAAACCACACCGCTTTGTTGAATTCAAGCATTGTTTGCATATCGTTCACAAAAGGGTGTCACCAATTTAACCCAAGCGTCCTTCAAAGAACTTTCATCATTAAATTATGAACAGGGACATGTTTGCCACACAGCCTTTCAACCATCTCTTTTAGATACACCCCGCCGTGATGCACAAGTCATATCCTCCGTTGGTACCTCTTGTTTCTCCTAACCTAGGTACGCATGACAGGGTTTTTACTAAAGTACTAAAGCACGAAACGTCAACTAAATACTTGGGCTGCACCCTATCCAACGACCTGACCTGGAACGAACACATAAACAATGTAACCAACAAAGCTAACAGAAGCCTCGGTTTCCTCCATCGAAACCTTAACATCAAATCAAAGAAAATAAAAGAACAAGCATATAAATCCCTCATCAGACCCCAGCTAGAATACGCCACCACAGTCTGGGACCTATACCACAAAAATCTAATTGAAAAAGTGGAAAAGGTGCAAAGAAGATCAGCACGCTACGTTACAGGACGGATCAGAAATACCTCCAGCATCAGCAGATTGATCCAAGACCTAAAATGGAAAAAACTAGAAACGAGAAGAAGAGAGACCAGACTCATCATGTTATACAAGATCAGTAACAGCTTAGTAGCAATTGACAGAGAACAATACCTGTCCAGGCCGTCAAGACCATCACGACACACCCAAGCCCACTCCTTTGCATTACCAACAGCAACAAAGGACGTGCGAAAATGGTCCTTCTTTGTAAACACCATCAAAGATTGGAATAAACTTTCACCCACCATAGCCTCCGCCAGTTCACTTGAGTCCTTCAAGGCCCAAGTGACATCTTTGCAAAACTATTAAACCTGTAAATTGTTTTTAACCTGTTTTTAACTTAATGCGCACACACACATGCCAGAATATTCAACATGTTGAATGAGGGCATTGTATGGAAGAAGAAGAAGAAGAACCCTTTACTCAACCGGTACGATATCAAAATTTGCTACTTTAATTATTTTTAGCTCACCTAACTGCAAGTCAGTGTGAGCTATTGCGATCACTTGGCGTCCGTCGTCCGTCGTCCGTTAACTTTTGCAAACTTGGCATCTCCTTCACAGCCATTCAGCCAAATTCAAACATAATTTGCACAAACCATCCCTGGAGTATACCCTTTCCTTTTTGTTCAAATAAAGCGGCTGCCTTCTTCGGGCTCTGGTCAATGATGTCAACCTCTGAAAATCTTTAAAAATATTCTCATGAACCACCAGAGATATTGCCTTGATATATGGTATGGAACACTCTTTGGTGTTGAAGATTAAAGTTTGTTCATGGGAAGTTGGTAGATCAATATTTGGGCTCTCTGTGGGCACATACCCGTTTTGGGCTCTGCCCAAAATTTCTATTTCAAGAACCGATTGGCCGATTTGAACCAAATTTGGCTTGTAGTATAAGTGGGTCCAAAGTACTTGATTGATGCCCGAATTTGTTTTCGTAGCCCCGTGTGTACCCTAGGGGTTAAAAATAGAACACAAATCAAATGCCCATATTTCCCAAACTACACGGAACAGATAACTGTTATTTGGTATGAAGCATCCTTTTGACCAGTAGAATGGATTAAAAAAAAGGCAATCGGTTGTGTTAGGGTGTTCTGTAGGGGCGTTTGAAAAAATACTGAGTCAGCATATTTGCAAAAATTGAAAAAAATATTTCTTCACAACAACTGATCAGAATCTTTTGATATTTGGTATACAGCATCCATAGGACAGTCAAATACAAGTGTGTTCAAATCGAGCCCCTCGGATCATATTTGGGTTCAAATTGGGAGCCCCAATAATTAACTTATGGCACTATGGGGAATAAGCTTTAAAAATCTTCTTCTTCAAATCAAACAATCAGATTCTTTGATACTTGGTATACAACATCTCTACAGGGGTCAGATTGAAGTTTGTTCAAATTGAGACCCTGGGTTAATATTTGGGCTTCCCATGGAAGCCCGAATATTAACTTGGTGCAATGTGGGGAATGATCTTTAAAAATCTTCTTCTTCAGATCCACCAGTCAGATTCTTTTGATATTTGGTTTGCAGCATCTCTAGGGGGGTTGGGTTCAAATTTGTTCAAATGGGATCCCTGGATGAATATTTGGGTTCTTTATTGGAGCCCAAATTTCAACTTAGTGCAATATGAGAAAATTTCTTAAAAAATCTTCCTTTTCAGACTCACTAGTGAGAATCCTTTCATATTTGGTATGTGACATCTCTAGACGTGTAAGATTTGAATTTGATCAAATCGAGTCCCTGGATTAATACTTGGGCTCCCTATGTGAGCCTGATTATTAACTTGGTGCAATATGGGGGATATTCTTTAAAAATCTTCTTCTTCAGATCCAGCAGTCAGATTCGTTTGATATTTGGTATGCAGCATCTCTAGGGGGGTTAGACTCAAGTGTGTTCAAATAGGTTCCATGGATGAATATTTGGGCTCTTTATTGGAGCCCAAATTTTAACTTAGTGCAATATGAGAAAATTTCTTAAAAAATCTTTTTCAGACCTGCTGGTGAGAATCCTTTCATATTTGGTATGTGACATCTCTAGAGGTGTAAGATTCGAATTTGTTCAAATCAAGTCTCTGGGTTAATATTTGGGCTTCCTATGGGAGCCTGAATATTAACTTCGTGCAATATGGGTAATAATCTTTAAAAATCTTCTTTTTCAGATCCAGCAGTCAGATTATTTTGATATTTGGTATGCAGCATCTCTAGGGGTGGGGGTGGGGGGGGGGGGGTAGATTCACGTTTGTTCAAATGGGATCCCTGGATGAATATTTGGGCTCTTTATTGGAGCCCAAATTTGAACTTAGTGCAATATGAAAAAAATTCTTTAAAAATCTTCTTTTTCAGACCCACTAGTGAGAATCCGTTCATATTTAGTATGTGACATCTCTGGAGGTGTAAGGTTCAAATTTGTTCAAATCGAGTTCCTGGGTTAATATTTGGGTTCCCCGAGGGAGCCCAAATATTTACTTAATGCAATATGGGGAATTATCGTTTAAAACCATCTCCTTCAGATCCAGCGGTCAGATTCTTTTGATATTTGGTGTATTACACCTCGAAGAGGGTTAGATTGAAGGTTGTTCAAATCAGGTCCCTGGGTGTATATTTGGGCTTTTTATTGAAGCCCAAAGTTTAACTTAGTGCAACATGAGAAAATTTCTTGAAAATTCTTCTTCTTCAAGGTATCGCGGAACTAAATATTGAAATTAGAGTGAACCGCCTTAAAATGTTGCACTCGGAAATGATGCAATCTTTAATCTCTAAAAATAAACAGCCTTAGGAAAATCCATTGTTTCAATAAACGTTCGAAACATTCTATTGACATCTTGCATTATTGTTGAATATTCCTGATAAAAAAGAGGGTGATTTGATGACTTTTGGACTTAAAAAATACAATTTACTTTTTGTGTGTTTTTGTGGGGAATTCCCTGAAAAATATGTGCACGTGACCGGTACTTCCCTTTGTGTCAGTTTTTTCTCTCTTATTTGTTGCATGACCCCCTGTTTTCAGATCAGAAAAAGTTGTCTGAAGGGCTATACTTGACAGAGATATTTGAATGCCAAAATTAAAGTGATGCGATCATATTTTTTTCCGCCTGAACGTTATAATGGTCGCCTATGGGAAAATATTTAGTTCTGTGATTCCTCAAGTCCACCAGTGAGAATTCTTTCATATTTGGTATGTAACATCTCTAGGGGTGTCAAATTCAAGTTTTGTTCAAATAGAGTCACTTTTTTTCTTGCCCATTTTTTAATTTTTTTATTTATTTATTTTTTGTTGTATCGAGGGTGGGGGTGGGGGTGGGGGGGGGGGTAGAGAGAACCACAGTAGTTGAAAACAAAACAAACATTTCGCTCGGTTGTTGTTTTTTTAATACTTCACAGAACAGAGCTTGCTAGGAAGCTTTCCTTGGACAAGCAGAAATGAATGGCCAAAAAAGTTGCCTTAGGTTGTGTCATAGCAAATCATAAAAATTGCTCTTGCTGCTGATCACTTACTGAAACACTCATCTCTTTTGACAATTTGAGCCAGGTGAGCGTTTTAGGCTCACTTGAGCCTCGGGTTTTTTTTTAATTTCAACAAAAGCATATTGTGTGACCCCCTCATTGGAACGAGCTCGTTCCAATGATTTGTCACATGACATACACTTGTTGAAATTTTGTGAATATGTTTTTTCAACTGTTGAATTTGTAAAGTATGCCAAGGGATACGGTCGATTTGTTAGGTAGAGGGTTAATGTATCATTTAATGCACAAACCGCTCTTCACTGATCGGAAACTTGAAACGTAAAATGTTCTCGAAAGTATTATATGTTTTTAAACAACAAACACAATTCATGCCCCGAAAGATAACTTGCGTGGAGTAGGATAATTAAGCACGAGGCGCAACGGGCAATATCGTCTGATGTTTTAAGGGCTGAATAATCCTAGTAATATAATAATAACACTTTGGTCGGCCGCTGATATGTCGCGGTTTTCGGGTGAGAAGGCCTTGGTTACCCCTGTGCTCCCAACTGCCTCCCTATTCCCACGCTTCTTCTCTCCTCCCAACAATCGGAGACGAACTGCTTGATGACATCCCTTGCTCCGTTCTTCCCAATCTCTCCGATTAGCATATTAACCCTCCCCCTTGAGTCACTCATTAACCACATGTCCTTCATTCTCCCATCCCATTTCCCCATTACACTCCCAGTGAATCTTATTCTTTTAGACTGATATTTTGGACATTTTAGTAGAAAGTGTTCCAGGGTCTCCACCACGACTAAATTACACATCCGGCACTCCTTTTCACTGTTTTTCCTTTTTTTTCCCCTCAGCTCCAGGGACCGCGACCTCAGCTTGAACAACAGTGACTCCCCAAAGGTGACATCAAAGTATTCTTCAAAACCAGGCTTCTCTTTATCATACAGGCCACCTAAAGACCGCTTTGATTTGACTTTGTTATACTTGGCAGACCCATTTCCCAAATGGTTTTCCCCACGAAAACGTTATTGAAATTGTTTCTCCCTATAAGTTTAATTTGGTTAAGGATTCCCCTCCCCTTCAGAATCAATTTATTCGTGTGGTTTCGGTAGATACCTCTTCCTGTGATGTTTATGTTTACCCCCAGATACTCGTAGTCACCTGTCTCTCCTACACTAAGAGGTTTGCTGCTACTTTCCGGAATACAGAACTTCCCCACTCTCCACCTTCGAGTAGGATCCACTTGACTACGGCCCAGGGTATAACTTTGTTTTTGATTTCATTTAGTTCGAGTCTCCATTTTTCCCGTATTTCCCAACAATTTCCTTCATTTTCGCTAGCTCCTCTTCGCTTTCTCACACTAACGCCATATTGCCTGCAAAAAATAGCCCTGGGATCTTCATGTCCCCAACTGCTACCCCCTCGTCGCTACACAGGAGTTAATCTCCTAAACCTTTGATGTACAATGCAAACAGAATTGGCGAAAAGATACACTCCTGTTTTAGGCCTATCTCCATTGGCACACGTATTGTAGACAATATCTGTAAATAGCCTGCGTTTGGCTTGTGGCGCTGAGCATTTGTCCTGGAAGGGACTCTTCAGTCTTTAAGCAGTTTGCGGCCCAGGTGTACCTATAGAGATCCATTGGCATTTAGTCTTGTATCGAGTAAGTTGTACGTGAAGTGAAAACGCAGTCTCAGGCCGCTCCGACCAGTCTATGAGTTACTTTGATCTGATGTTTTTTTTATAATGACTGCCCTGTCACCATACAGGATAGACAATTATGTTTACAACTGATCAGGTGTACTTATAGTAACAGCCTCCCAGTGTTCACGCTGGGCCGAATTTGTTTGGTGTCAAGAAAATTTTTGTCCGGTGCCGAATGAAAGATTTTAAAGCCAAATGGAACCTCACCATCAACGAGAACAAATTAACCGCACCTCGTCCCCATGAGTGTATAACAACACCCCATCTGCAATGCTAATGCAGTGTACCTTGTTTCACTCAAAGTACGATATTTGTATTTAGTGTTACCTGACTCATTTAAGTATTTCAGGTGCAAAAAACACAAATGATAAAAAATATAGAGAATAAAATAGTGAATGGCTATCATTAACGTTTACAAAATAATTTCATGATTATTATTTACTCAGTGTTTATTCGCTACAAATAAACTAGTAGCAAATAATTTACTATCTTCCAGAAAGATTATAAAATTGATAAGCAAGATAAAAAATTATTAAGTAACAAAGAAATGTTTTAATAAGAATCAGATTAAACGGATAAACTGTTAACAATGGTTACTCCTAGCTATATATCATTTGACAGACTTGAAATCTGTCTCGCCTGTGAGCTCAGGCAGTGATTTTATCAAAAAGGACGCACTGAAAAAATAAACCACATAGCCTTTGAGACCTACCAAAAGTATATTTTTGGTGCCACTTATGGTGCCAAAAGCTGCCGTATTTTTGGTTCCAAACGAAATATTTTAGTGCAATTGGCACCATTGGCACCGACAACCGTCTCCACGATTAACCTCTTAAGTCGGATGTTAAAGCTTATAAAAGGAAACCGATGAGAGCCTAATGAATAGTTGCCTTAAATTAAAAATGTGCTACATACGGATTCTTGCATTGCTTTTCTATTTTCTTAGTCGACCTCACACAATCGCTAAACATTTCTCCGGGGTCTACAGTTGTTACGTGATATTAAATCAGTGCACACACGGAATTGCTGTCAAAATACTCCGCAGCTCTTAACACTCGTTACTTTGAAATTTGTGGGAACTTAAACACAGACGGAAAACAAACAACAGGTGCTTGCACAGAACTTAAAGAAACACTTATTTTTTGAGGATACTTCATATTTTCTTTTTTTTCAAAATGTAAACATGATAGACGTCAACAGTTTTAGGGTCAACGGTGGGTCTCTCTGTAATGTCTCTCACCGTATTTTTTCTATCCCGTCGAAAACATGACAAGCAAACAGAGTATATGTCTTGTACACCTAGCTGTCGCAAAGTATAGCAATCGAAAATAGAGCAGGCTGGCTTAACCCTTTTTGCCGACTGTCCACTTTTACTGTACATTATCATTATACATCCTACTTCAGTAAGTAAATAACTGCACAGTGAATGTGTAGTGTGGACCAATCAGTTTTTCCAAGTGCCGTCTCAATATTGCTTGTGGGAAATATTAATTTTTGTTCAATTCAAAATAATGAATACAGACCTTTCAAATTGATGTGATTGACCTAACATGCAATATACGATTAGAAGTTAAAGGTCTAAATGTTTGTTTCTGATGTCTCTAAATATATTGACTCGCTATTGTGTCAATAGAATATCTACAACGATTCCCACGTTTATATCGAAATTTACAAAACGAGTTTAACTAATTAGGTCTGGACCCAGCTTTAGCTCGGTCCAGACCTAATTAACTGGACGAGGTTTGTAAATTACGATATAAACTGGGGACGAGTTGAAGATTTTATTTATTATATGATCTAAAAAAAAACACAGTAGACACTTAAATGGAACGAGAAACAAGCAGCGGCTTCAATAAGGCTGCGATTACGTTACAACTTAAGATGTGTTATTTGTCCACAATGTCCGCGTTAGGAAATAGTCCCCTATAAAGAACAGATTGTGAAGGTATTTAATGACACACATTTAATGGAATAATTTTCAAATAAGCATCAGTCACTGTCACAGCCAGCCAACAACTGTTTATCATTCCTCTTCCCCCGAGTCTCCGGCGCTGGATGAGCCGTGCGTTACCGTTTCTAATGAATGGGTTTAATAAGCGGAAGAAAGATCATATCATAAAATATATACGCCTTTTCACCTGGCTGAGTTAGATGTGATACCTGTGCTGCGGTCACGGTACAGCTGTAGGTTCTGAAAGAGGACTAACACCAGTAAACACCAGTAAACAAACATAAACATACTTCTCTCAACCCCGTGTCTCCAGAATTGAACAACCTCGTGTCTCCAGAATTGGGGTTTTCTCGAAAATTTAATTGAGACGTCTCAAGGCGTGTTAGACTGTGGATCGTAGGCGTGGAGCCGGGGATGTCCCATGCTATAGGCCAGAGGAGGTGCCGTATCTGTGCGAAAGTATATGCACGTTGTAATGTAAGGGAGGGGGAGGGGGGCAAAGAGCTCATATTTAGATTAGAAACAGTCGCGGGCCAAGTCGATGGCCATATATGAGTTTAGGATCAGAAGTAGGAAGTACGAGCTCAGGGAGCTCACGAGTGTTGCATTTAGGTAGTTATTATTTATTTATTGGTGTTTAAGGTCACATACTTATGCACAATGGCTAATCGTGACCGTTACAGTTTTACGGGTGGAGGAAGCCGGAGTACCCGGAGAGAACCACCTAGCAACGTCGAGCAGCTGTCAGCTCTCCAACATCATAACTCTGAACTCTGCACCGCCGCACAGGCAGGGTTAGATTGGTTGAAGACATGCGCACCATCGACGTGCAGTACGCCTCAGTACACAGCGTCATCGTGCCCCCATGTAGGCAATCGGGGTGAAGTGTCTTGCCCAAGGACACAACACGGTTGCCGCAGGTTGGATTCGAACCGAGGACCTCTCGGCTTACAGCCTGCACCTCTACCAACTGAGCCACCGCGCCCCCTGCATTTAGGTAGACAGTGTTACCTGTTGTAGAAGGCAAACCATACGTAGACAGAGTAGGCTTTGCCTTTATGAACATTATTCTGAGATAAATGGAGGGGAGCACTTAACCCCCTGAATGGCGACTGCTTGAGTGAAAAGCGTCCAGTCAAGTGACGACACATTAGTGCCCACGCAACGGCAATGACAGTGTGACATTCCGTCACATGTTAGAAGAAAGGCATCTAAATAAAATGACAATACGTTAGTGGCCATGCGGTGGTATGGTGAAGTTCCAGTTGTATTAAAAGGCGGCCAGAGTCCAAAGACACTACATTGAGACGAGAGGACCAAACACCAGCGACAAGGAAGGAGCAACCAGTGACAACAGAGAACGTGGCCCCACAACGCGACTCAAAACCTGTTCGGTTGAGGTGTGATTGACGTTTGTGTTATTCATTGGATTTTATGGAAGTTACAAATTACCATATTTTTCTATATGTATTAAAATAGTTAATTTCAGTGAACCCTGTTGATTTATGCCTTTTGAGGAAAAGTCATTGACCCCTTCACGATAAGACCACCCCAACAAAAACGAAACGGGCGGGTTCGTTACGGTGAGGCATACGCTCACGCACCTATTCAGGCGACACTCATTGAGTTTTAGCTGAATACGTGGTGTGAATCTATGCTGAGTCAAAAAAGAAAGTATAATAGAAACAAATGTTAAAAATAGCATAAAGGATGAAATATAATAGCTCTAATGTTGCATGTTTGTGGACAAGAAGTCGTGCAAAGAGTTTAATGACATGTTGTTGTTGTCCACCCAACCGTTTGAATTTTGCAACGGATTTCAAAATAGCTCGTGCTACCCGAGAATGTCAAATTGAATGGGTGACCGACGATTTTCTTTGTGTCATGTTGCGCTAGAGAGCCTGGGTTATTGAGAAAACACGCTAGTTTTTGTCATCCGACAATGTAAAAAATCCCAAGGTTAACCGGAAATATGAGGTTACGTGCCATTGGTTTGCATGAGGCTGGGATACCACCAGATGAGCTCGCTGTTGAGTTCGGAGTCAGTGTGGCCACTATTTACCGTCTCATCGGAAGGTATAGAACCACTGGATCTACTACCGACCGGCCGCCTTCAGGTTTACCAAGAGTTACGACCCCTGCACAAGACCGACACATCAGGATGTCTCACTTGCGGGATCGCTTCCTTCCGGCGACGAGGACAGCAGCAATTACTCCTGGTAGAACTAACAATGGAATCAGTGCAAAAACTGTACGCAACAGACTCGCTGAACACGGCATCCGAAGTAGGCGTCCATACCACGGACCAATCCTTACCCAACGTCATCGTACCCTCAGAATGGAATGGGTACGTCAGCGTGTTCGCTGGACTCAGCAGCGTTGGAGCACAGTTCTTTTTAGCGATGAATCACGATTTTGTCTACGGCGCGCTGATGGTAGGGCAAGAGTGTATCGCCGACGAGGAGAACGGTTTTCTGATGCCTGCGTGCGGGAATGCGACCGTTTTGGCGGGGATAGTGTAATGGTTTGGGCAGGAATTTCCTTGCACCATTGAACGCAGTTGATCTTCATCGATGGTATCTGAATGGACAGCGATATAGAGACGAAATTCTTAACGCTGTTGTTGTCCCGTTGTTCAACGCTAACGTTGGATTGCAGTTATTCCAGCAAGACAATGTCCGATGTCACGTGGTGCGTATCTGTCGTGACTTTCTTGAGGATCAGAACAACGAACTTCTTCCTGCCCCCCTCCCACCCCTCCCCCCCCCCCCCACTTTCGCCAAATTTGTCGCCAATCGAGCATATTTGGGATCAATTGGACCGTCGGGTACGACTTCATGATCTTCAGACGTTAGGCGATTTACGTAATGTTCTAAGGCAGGAGTGGAACGCAGTACCACAGGGTGACATCCAGAGACTTATCAGGTCCATGCGCCGTCGATGTCTTGCCACCCAAGAGGCAAACGGTGGACATACACGCTATTGACTGCATGTGTGAACTTTTCATCCCCCCCCCCCCCCCATGTCTGAGTTGCGCCGTCCTGACGTGACGCTGGCAACAGTAAGAACATGAAATTATGCACATTCATACAGCTAGACTCGAAATATGAATTTACAATAATTTGTTTGGGATTAAAGTCGATAATACTAAAAAAATGCTCCTCAAAGTTTATTATACTTTCTGTTTTGACTCAGTATATTTCCCCCAGCAACGATCACGCCCCGGTTTCCGACAATGATCACAGATGCTGAAAGAGACACTGAACACCAACGAACAATAAGACCTTGTATTGATCGGATACGCTGACATTTGTGCTGTAATTTACGATGGTTTTATGCTTAAAAATAAAACTCGTCGGTCGAGGAGGATACTCGATAATGTACAAATAAATTGTTGAGACCAATTCAAATCTTTTCGCTCATCAACCCGACATGGGTACATGAGGTACAAATAACATATCTACATAAAGATAGACCAGTAATAATTTAATCATACAGCCCATTTGGGATAAATTATTACTGAACCTCCATACAAACAGAACGAGTAATGTATCCAATGTCACATCCGATGATGTCATTTCGAAACGGTGGATCAAAAAAGTTAATGCACGGAATAGACCTATGCATGGCAGGACCTTTTTGAATGCGATGGCCTGTTTGATCAAACGCTTATTTGAAGATATGGATTACGTTTTATCCTTATCACTAAAGTACACTTTTATGTCCACGCTCGAACCCACAGACAAGTGAGAGCCAAAGGCCTGACGCCTCCGCTGGGAATAGAGATCCGATGTTCCCATTTGGGCACACTCAGTGCCAGCTATTCCAACAGTTAATGACCTACAGTGTATTGCTGGTATCTCCGATCCAGGTTTGTGCCTAAATGAACGAGTACTCTTCTTCGATGCAATAAAATAAAACGTGCCTTGATCAATACAAGTGTTACCAAAAAGGCGATTTGCACACTTCAAATCGACAAAGGGAGTTTCAGAAAGTATAATGCAAAGAAAAGACTTTCCGCAAACATTCATTACTGAGCATTCTTCCCCTTTGAGGAAAACCTGTCAAGAGCATTTTATATGAAGCAACAAAAATGTTGAAATTATTGCCCACACCTGTTCTCTAAAAGTGTACTCAAACATATGGGTTTTTCTTCATGCACGTGGGGATTTTTTTTGTATCTGAACACTTACTGCAAATTGATTTTAGTCAAATGTTTACTCATGAGAAAGGACAGATGATCATAATCTTTGAGTGTTGGAACAAACTGAGAATTCTCAGACTTCGCTTTCCTCCTGTAGCCTATCTTGTTTGAAGAAGATGAGGCGAGACACTCTCGTTCTCTCGTCTAATAAACTAATTTAATTTAAAACACGTGGGTGCATATCTACCTCTAATTAAGGAATAAATTCGAGTAACAAGTAATTCCGCTCCTAAAACTATTCTTGTGTGTTATTACTGTTATTACAAAGAGGCCGAGACAGAGCCTGGTCCCAGAGTTGGTCGTTTGCGACAGATACGTAATAGCAGTCAAGTACTTGCTGCAAGAATGGATACTGAGGCAGCAGTGGTAGTGAAGTAGATGCATCCGCACTGCACACAGCAACACGAGCAGCGGCTATATTAGGTTAAGTGATGGTAGTAATCCTTGTTGTGGCCGTGGAGGTCAGGGTTGCGGTTGGCGTGATGGCTGTGTTGGCGACACTAACAGTTGTAATGGGTAATCCATATTCTTTAGTCAAAATACGTGTAAAGTCACAAATTACCATATTCATTTTTTTAGCCCGACTGTTTACTGTGAGGGCTATAGTCATGACTTTCGTCCGTCTGTCCGCCCGTATGTTCGTCTTTTAACATTTAGAGTTTTGGTTGAAGTTTGTGGTTAAAGATTTTATTGAAGGTTCAAGTGTTTTTTTTTTCCTGTTTAGTCATGACTTCTGTCTGTCTGTTAACATTTGGAGTTCTACCTCCCATTCCGACCTAAGGAGGCTACGCGAGATAAGCGCATGCGCACGGACGTCCTCTTGAAGCGTTCCCGCAAGCGGATAGTTCTACAAGTTTTTTATTGGCGTGTTTATTTCATTTTCTATAGTTACATTGTTCCTAAAAGTTTTAAATTTTGTTTCAAACATTGTGGAGTGGATTCAAGAACGTCGTCGAGAAGTTACCAACATCAATTAACACTTTTTTCGGGTCATTTTTGGATTTAATAATCACACAGGCGAAATGCCCTTATCAAAGTGTGAATCACTTCCAGCCAACACTGCTAGAGCTTCGAAAGAAGCGTGTTTTGCGTCTACCTCTGAAGCAGGGCGAGGCCCCGCTGACTTGGGTGCACAGAATGCCATTCTGGACACTATATTTAAAGGCATGAACAGTCTTTGTCATGAAAAGGCCGAAAGGGCCGAGAGCACTGCGAATCGGAAAACTGGGAAAGGCAACAAGACAAAGAACACCAACTCGCGAAAGGCGAACGGTGATAACTCGCGAAATGCGAACAGTGAACCGGTAACGAACATTGTGCAGGGCACGCGCGCATTTGTTTCGTGTGCGCACGCAGACCAGGAAATAAATCAGAATGAAAACAATGACCTGGATTTAATTAAAACTCAATTTTCACAGCTTTTTGCAACTGTGGGAAAATTGGCACCGGTGGTGCAAGAATTAAAGGGTGCCTATGACAACTATAATAGCATAGAACCGGAGGAACAGTCGTCAAATTGTGATAAAGGGGACGACATAGAACCGGAAGTGGACGTAACTGTCCCCGGTGGAGACGTGTCTACAGACAACATTTTCGCAATTCTGAAAAAGTCTGTGCACAAGGATGAGATGACCGGTGTTAACATTAACTCTCAGCTGGCGAAGCTTACAACGCAACTACTTGAGCATGGGATGGATAAAGACACAAAACAAACCGCCTTTGATAACATTCTGAGACCGGAAAATTGCCCGAGACTGGATGTTGTCAAAGTAAATCCGGAAATTTTCAACTCTGTGTCCAAATCTACCACAACACAGGACATTCTTCTGCAAAAAATTCAGAGGTCACTTTTGAAGGGCACCACCATTGTTATCAACCTGCTACATGCTTTTGTTGAAAGTAAAGGAGGGAGGGGTGAAACACCTGACCTCCATGAAGTTATGAGGAGCCTGTCAGATGCTGTTGGGCTCTTAGTCGACTCAAGTCATCACTTGGATGTAAGGAGAAAAATGTTGTTCAAGCCAGAACTTAGTAAATAATACAAATCCCTTTGCAATGAACAGGATTCTATTGACACACGACTGTTTGGGGGTGACTTGGCACAAACTGTGAAAGACCTGTTGGAAACGAAGCGGCTCACCACCAAGGTTACTAAGCCAAGAACAACAGTCAGACATTAGCCCTACCAACCCCGTATGGGCACATCTGGACAGCGCAAATTTCCTTTTTTAGGCCAGAGAACAGGGTACCACCAACGATACCCATACTCCAAGAACAACTCATCAGCTGGGTTCCAGAACAAGGGCATGAATGCATACAAAAACGACCGCAAAAACAGTAACAAATAGCACGACTGGCAGTAGTAACCCTGTATATAGCACCAATGTAAATACCTTTATAGCTAGAAATATTAAGTTTAAGTATAATATGTGGCAATCTTTCAGTAGTGATCCATGGCTTCTTTCCCTCGTAAATGGCTGTACATTTGAACTAGATGAACAGCCTTTTCAGCCTGTTGAACCTAAAGAAATTCGGTTTCAAACGCATGAGAAATCAGCCATTCAAGCTCAGATACGTGATTTTGCAGATAAAGGAATCATTGAAAAATGTATAAAGGAAGATGGAGATATATATATTATATCTAATATTTTTCTCCGTCCTAAAAAATCCGGATCTTTTCGGCTAATTTTGAATTTGAAAAATTTCAACAAATTTCTAAAATATCAGCATTTTAAAATGGATACATTGCAGTCTTGCATAGAATTGATGAGACCGAATTGCTTTATATACTTTCCCAAAAAAGAAAGTGTGCATTCTAAAAAATAACACTAAAAAAAGATATATATCATTTTCATTCATGGAAATTTTATTCAATCACAGATGAATCAATTTGTGATCAACACGAGAAATTTCATCACGCTACGACGAATACTCTTGGTGCCATGGAGAGTCAAAGACACTAAGGGTCAAACACAAAAGTCACACACTCAATTTCTGGTATGACCTCCGTCTGCATCGACTACTGCTGTGCATCTACGCCTCAAGGAAGCGAACAAGTTGGCATGGAAGTGGGTTAGGGTAGGGTTAGGTTAGGGTTAGGTAGGGTTAGGGTTAGGTTAGGGTTAGGTTAGGTTAGGGTTAGGGTTAGTTTAGGGTTAAGGTTAGGGTAGGGTTAGGGTTATGTTAGGCTAACCCTAACCCTAACCCTACTCTACACCACTGCAGTCGAGCGCGACGATGACAAAACGTCAAAATCGGACGAATTGCAGGTCTTCCAGGACGTAAGCTGTATTCTCTCAGCCGGTTGATTACTGTTTGAGGAAGTATCCGTCTCAGGTTAGGGATGTTCCTGGCTGTCGTCATTGCCGTTTGTTGCCGGTTCCGGAGATGGATGACACGGATATACCGATCTTGTGCAGGGGTGGTAACTCGGGGTCTCCCGGATCGGGGTCGGTCTCGAACGTCATCATGTTGTGCATGTCGATGGAGTAGCCTGTCTACAGTGTTACGGTGGCAGTTCAAATGCTGGGCAACCTCTTTGTGTGTTCTGCCAGCTCTAATCATACCCGGGGCAAGGAGACGTTGATTCATTGTCGATCTTGGCATGCTAATGTGGAGTCATTTTAACAGCAGCGCGAGTTTGAATGTGAACGATAGGAAGGCCTTACTTTAGTGTTTAAATACCCAAGGATTCACACTGCTGCATGAATTTTCAGACTCTCCATGTGCAAAACATGCCTTTTCACAAACGTGCAGCACGTCATTTAACGTTAATGCAATTTTAACGGGGAAAGCTGTTTTTGTATTCAATATAACTTATTCATGAACAGGTTAACACTCTTTTCACCTACGAAATTATTTTTTTTGGAGTTTGATCAATTTCTGCAATGCACACTTTCTTTTTTGGGCGAGTATAGCATCAGTTTACCTAACGGATGCATATTATTCAGTATCGGTGCACAAAAGCTATAGAAAATATAGTTCAAGTATCATTCAACTTTCTGTCAATTTACTGTCCTTCCGAATGGACTGGCATGTGCACCTAGGGTGTTTACAAAATTGTTAAAACCTGTATTTGCAAAAATCGAGGGCACAAGATTTTCTATCGAGTGGTTATCTGGATGATGTCTTTTTAACACCGGCAGAACATAATGATTATAAGCTTAATGTAGATGGCACTTGTGACCTGTTTCAGAAGCTTGGGTTCTATATTTCATATGAAAAAATCTATTACAATACCCACACAGGTAATAGAACATTTGGGGTTTATACTCACTTCTATGAACATGACAGTTTCTATCAGTACAGAAAAGAATGAGAAATTAACAAATTTAGGGAGGATCATTTTGGCTCTTTCTGCACCTTCCATTCGCCACGTAGCCAAACTCATTGGCTTCATGGTCTCCTTTTGTCCAGGAGTCGAATATGGAGCTTTACATTATCGACACTTGGAAATTGAGAAATGAAGCACTTGTGCAGGCTAACGGTAATTTTGATGCTACATGTACACTGTCTGAGGATGCCAAATGCCATATTACCTGGTGGTCAACACATGCTTTCCAAAGCCCCCGACATATTTCTATTGGGAATCCAAAAATAATTATCCAAACAGATGCATCTGACTCGGGCTGGGGTTTTGTTTGGAACGATAGGACTGCAGGAGGCAGATGGAATTTAGAGGAAGAAAAATTTCATATTAATTATTTAGAATTGAAAGCAGCATACTTTGATTTGCAGGCCCTTTGTCATGCAATTTCTGATTCACATATACAACTGGTGTGTTCCCAAGAAAATTTGGTTGTCGGCAATGCATATTGCTGGTAAAAAGTAATGTGGAGGTTGACAGATTAAGCCGTTTAACAAACAGTGGAACGGAATGGAAACTGGAGCCAAAAATATTTTCAGAGATTGTTAAGAAATGGGGCTTACCCAGTACTGATATGTTTGCATCACGACTGAATTTCCAATTTGAACCATATGTTTCGTGGCAACCAGATCCAGGTGCTCTAGCTGTAAATGCCTTTGATTTTAACCGGGCTAATAAATTTCTATATCTTTTTCGTCCATTTGGCCTTATCCCACAAGCGCTCACAAAAGTAACGAACGACCAGAGCAAAGCGATTCTTACCGTACCTTTTTGGGAAACACAAGTTTGGTTTCCAGTGTTGATATCACTGCTAATAGATCTGACAGTTTTGCTGTCATTCGACCAAGCAGCGAAACATCCACTCGAGGGAAAATGATCTTGGCGGCCTGTCTCTTATCAAGGAGAACATCCGACAGACAGGAATTTCATCAGCAGCTCAAGATATCATCTTTTCATCATGGAGAAAAAGTTCAATCTCACAATACAAAGTGAATCTGGATAAATGGATCAGATTTTCCAAACAACATTTTCAATACCATGTCTTCGACTGTGAACAATATCATTGAATTCCTAACACATCTTTTTCAAAGTGGATTACATTACAGTGCTATCAACACTGCACGCTCTGCCTTATCGCAATTTGTGAAATTTTTAGACTCGGAGTTTGTTGTGGGAGAACATCCGTTAATACGCCGATTTCTCAGAGGCATTTTTGTGAAAAGGCCTGTATTAGTCAGATATAAAGATATCTGGGATGTAGATATTTTACTAACCTACTTGAAAAAAATGTCACCAGCAAAATGTTTAAGTTTGAAACAATTGACTCTAAAAACAGTTGTCTTATGCATGCTCGTTACTGGACAGAGATGTCAAACTATTACTTTTATGAACTGTGACTACATGGTACGGGGAAAGAGCTCTTATACATTTCGCATACATGACTTGATAAAACAATCTCCAGGAAGAGTGCAACTTTCGCTAAAACTGCCATCCTTCCCAGCGGATAGACGCTTGTGTGTGGTCACATATTTAGATGCTTATATTAAACGAACTCAGCCTTTACGTGAAGACAAGAGGCTTTTTATTAGTTTTTGCAAATATTTAACCCATTTTTGTATGGCAATTTAACTTACAACTTCCAGGTTAAAGTTTGTTTTTTTTTTTGTTTTTTTTTTTGGGGGGGGGGGGGGGGGGTGGTGTTTTAAAATTACACCATTAATTCTTCAAACAGTTTAGTGGAATGTCACTGTTTCTTATTTGGGACAATGTCTAGTATCTACTGAACATTTCTACAGTGATTTTCATTAATATCGGCATGATTTTAACCCCTTTTAAACATGTTTTCAGGCTAACTTTCCTTGCATTTGTAATTAGACTTTGCCACATACGTTCTTACTCTAATTCTTGCATGGTCAATACAACTTAATGATTTCATTTACATTAATGATTTCTTTTATCGGTATTAGGAAATATTTAACCCTTTTTTGCCAATCAATTTTACTTTGTATTCCCAGCTTAAAGTTTCGGATTAAAGTTCTGCTTTTCGAGGTTCTACCTTTCATTCTCCAAACACTCTGTTACAACGTCATTTCTTTTTTTCATTTCGGGCAAGGTCTACTGAAGCTGTACACAGTGGTTTCAAATAATATTGGCATTAATTTAAAATTAGGCTTCTACCACACACTTTATTACTTTTTATCCCCTCCCACAAGGAAGGGATATAGCACAGAGCTCGCTCCGTCCGTCTATCTATCAGTCCATCCATCAGTCCATCCGTCCGTCAGTCCATTCGTCTGTCCCAACTTTCTTTATGTTTAACTTAAACAAAAATTAACGGATTTCAATTCTTTTCAGTACATGTCTCTAGGTCAAGCTTGATGACCACAGTTATCCAATGAAAATTGTTGAAGTTATTTCCCTGCCCAGCCCCCCCCTCTCCCTCCCCCCCCCCCTCCCCTCCCCATTAGGCATTTTTTTTCTTTCCTCCAATGTACATTTTGAACTATTTACAGTCGCTACATGCGGTACCTTTTCTTAATTTTTTTAAACTCACGTAATCACCCCCCCCTCTCCCCCCGGCTAATTAGGCACTTTTTTTATTTCGTCAAAAATGTTTTTTTTACTGTTTTGGTCCAAGTTTGTGGTTAAAAACCCAGACAAATGATGCACATTTTGTTCCTGTGGGTTGAAAAAGATGGCCGCCAGAGGCATTCTTTGATTCTGACTGGTGGATTTTCAAAAATCTTCTCTGAAACTGCCAGGCCAAATGTTTTAATACTTCACATGAATGATGACTGGGACCCCCTCTACCAACGATCCTCATTTAATGTTGATCGGGTTGCAAACAACTGCGGTTTATAGTTATTATAGAAACCCTATGGGAAATCACATTTTCACCTTCTTCTCCTGAACTACTGAGCCGACGAGAACCAAACCTGACAGGGATGGTCTTTGGGAGGTCCTCTACAAACGGTCCTCATTTTGTTTCCGTGGGTTGAACAACATGGCCGCCAGAGGCATTCTTTGATTCTGATAGGTGGATTTTTAAAAATCTTCTCCTCTGAAACTGTCAGGCCAAATGTTTTGATACTTCACATAAGTGATGACTGAGACCCTCTCTACCAACGATCCTCATTTAATGTTGATCAGGTTGTCAGCATGACCACAATTTGCGACTTTTAGTTACTATAGAAACCCTATGGGAAATAACATTTTCATCTTCTTCTCTGAAAATACTGAGCCGACGTGAGCCAAACTTCGCAGGAATGGTCTATGAGAGGATGGAATATGTGGCCATCAGAGGCTATATTCTAATGCTTAACCCAATGACTCTCCTGTCTGTACGAAGATCCGTACTGTCGGCAAAATACTTGTTTTTTGAGAATCTGGTAAGGGTTGGTTCCAGTTTTTTCTCCACTGAGAACTGGGGAAAAAAAACAAAAATATTGCGTATACAGTGCAAGTCAAAATAAGCTGTAGCATAACTGCAATAAACAAAGAAGACTGCAGCTTCTGCCCTGACAAGATCAGAATCGGACATTTTTATTCGAAAAGCCATCAGTGAGAGCTTTCCAGAAAATGATGTCAGCTTCTGGTCTTATCAGTGTAGGAAGAGAACAGATACATAATTTATAGGATTATCCTACACAACTTATTTTGACTTGTACTGTAAAACAAGTGCAACTGTAGGTTAATATCTTCAGCTGTAATCTAATTATGTTTGATAAATGTTGACAGATTTAGAAAATCTGTGGAAGTTTGTTATTATCTTGCAATCACGTCAGCTCAGATGACAGTAATTATTGTATATCTTTTAAGATTTCTGTAACCCTTTACCTATCCAAAAGCTATTTTCAAAGAGAATACTGTCTGAAAAAATTGTAATTTTCAAAATATTTTTTTGTTGAAACAGAATTCATAAATGTGTGCATTTTCAAGAAACTCTTCTTTGAAACTACAAGGCCAAATGGTTTGAAAAAACTTAATGTGACTGATGACTGTAACCCCCTCTACCAATGATCCTAATTTTAATCTTCAGCGGGTTGCAATAATGGCTGCAATTGTGGCTTATAGTTACTATAGAAACCCTATAGGAAATCACATTTTCATCATCTTCACTGAAAGTACTGAGTCAATGTGATCCAGACTTGGCAGGCATTGTCTATGAGAGGTTCTCTACAACTGTTACTCATTTGATTCCTGCTGGGTGAAAAAACGTGGCCACCAGAAGCATTCTTTGATTCTGATTGGTCAATTTTGAAAACTCTTCTCCTCTGAAACCACAGGGCCAAATGTTTTGAAACTTTGCATGGTTGATAACTGGGGCACCCTCCACCAACCTTCCTCGTTTTAATGTTGATCGTTTTGCAAACATGGCCGCAATTGCGGTTTATAGTTACTGTAGAAAAAAAAATACAGGAAATCACATTTTCATCTTCTCTCTGGAACTATTGAGCTGACATGAACCAAAACTTGGCAAGAATGGTCTATAGGAGGCCCTCTACAAACGATCCTCTTTTTGTTCCCATTGGCTGGAAAATATGGCCACCAGAGACATTCTATGATTCTGTTTGATGGATTCAAATGTTTTGAAACTTCACGTGATTGAAGACTAGGACACCTTCTACCAATGATCCTCATGTAATTTTGATGTAATGTTGCAAACATGGCCACAATTGCAGCTCATAGTTACCATGGAAAGCCTATGGGAAATCACATTTTTATATGTATTTCCAGGTGAGCGATTACAGGCTCTGTAGAGCCTCTTGTTCCTTTTGTCAAAAATGTTTTTTTTTTCAGTTTGTCCAGTTAAAAACCCAGACAAACACCACCACCACCACCACCCCCCCCCCCACCCCCACCTCCCACGGTGCCAATTAGGCATTTTTTTCTCTTTGCTCAAAATGCATTCTAAAGGATTTAGACTGACCACATGTGGAAAAAATGGACTCGCCTACAGCCCCCCTCCCCCGCACACACACACTCCCCCACCCCCACACCCACCTCCTCCTCACCCAGGGCCATTTAAGCAATATTTTTTCTTTGGTACAAAATGCATTTTTAGCAGGACTGTTTATAGTCAGGGCTATAGTCATGACTTTCATCCGTCCATCCATCCGTCGGTCCATCCATCTGTCTGTAAACAATTGGTTTCCGATCGATAACTCCAGTGTAGATTGTTTGATTTCAACCAAATTTGATATGTGTATTTTCCAGCTAGTATTACATGCCAGGTTTGAATATAGGTTCCACAACCCCCCCCCCCCCCCCTTCCTCCCCCCCCCCCCCCCCACACACACACACACACGCGCGTGTCACTTAGGCAGTTATTCCCAAAATGCATTTTGAAGGATTGGGAGTTATTGCATGGAAAAAAGAAAATTGGCTCCAATAGCCCAACATTGCTTTATGTACTGAATCTTTAATCCTTTACCTAAAACAAGTTGAAGCCAACAGTACAAATTATTTTTCTGAAACATCAGATTTTTTCATTTTTTCCTTCTAACCATGGCTTATTAGTCCTTATTAAGCTCATCAAGCTTGTTACATTAATAGGTCATGAGGTATGTTTTGGAGAAGAGAAATGAAAAAATAAAATTTGAATAGCAAATTTTGTATATCACGAGCTCAGATATGGCAGATTCGTTAGGTACACGGTTAACAAAAAATGGCTCCGACTATTTTGTGTCTAAACATTGCCATTGCTGGAACAGTACGTTCACGCACGGGTTCAGGCAACACTCCTTGAGTTTTTGCTGAATACGCGGCGTGAATCGATTTCCCCCAGCAGCGACAAAGCCCGGTTTCCGACAAATATACAAAATGTTCTGCGGAAACAAGTATCACCCGGACAACACGCGCTATGAATGAGCACTGACAACACATATCACTATGGTAATGGCGTCACAACATAGCCGCTCACGCGGGCAACCACGACAACTGAACTTGGCGCGTCTGTGTCACTTGAATATGACGTCACATGAGATCCTGCAAATGGGGAGTGTCCGGGTAGATGACATTCTTCTAACCGTGCACTTTGGCCCTTTGTTTAGGGAGTGTATTTTTACATCTATTGGCAAGGTATTATTCTTCCCAGGAAAAAAAGGCAAATCTTACCTCTTAGACATTTTTTAACAGTGGTGTCTGTATTATATGTCACGATGCGCACACTGTTGATACAATGAACAAAAACAATTACAGAGCACAAAATGATGGTGAATATGCCGTTTTCTTTTTTAGATGGATTTCAACATTTAAACTGACTGGGAAATAATTTGAAAAAACAGCTTCTGTATTTTGTATACTAAGGTACATGGAAATGCCTCAAGTTTGTGAAAGGATACTCACATCGATGATACAATGCCGCTAAAATTTAAAATTTCAATTTTTATTTTAAATTCCCATACCCTTTATTTACTGACAACGTTAGAAAATTAAGGCGAGCTAATTTTGCTGTAAATCTCTTCCAGTGACGAAATTTGTCAGCCACGTTACTTTTCATCTTTGGTGTATTTATCTTAAATAATGATTATTATTGTTAGGTCATGGCCCGACTGGGGATAAATCGCGAATAGAGTAAGATATTACTTTGCACTATGTGTATATTATCAAACGAATTCCAGAGTGGCAGGTATATGTATAACATGAACAAAGTTTTTTCTCAATCTGGAAGCAAGTCCTGGGTGATTAATCTGCAGAAAGTCTGATTATAAAGGATAATTTTATTTTCCAACCCTCCTATGAAGTAGTTTGTTAGTGGACTCACCTATTCATAGAGCTGCCAGATCAGCAGTTTTTGTCAGAAAGAAAACCGCGTGAGAGTCAATGCCAAGTCAAGTTTTATCTTTGTTTACTGTGTCAGAATAAATAACATTTACCTGGATTCAAGTCTTCTTGTTTTTATGACCTGACACAGATAACACTCTAATTTGGAAATACCGAGTGCAGTTTATTTGCGTAACGTCTATACCAGAAGTAAAAATGAGCGTTCACCCTGATCCGCTTGTTGCTTTTGCAGTGCATGAAAATCGTTAAAAATACAATGAAAGTACTACCAACCATCTTGCAAAACCTCTACAGTTTAGTTGGTGATAACGTAAACTTTAATCACATGAATACAAATATGTGAGTGAGGGCTCACTGGTTAGAGCATTGGTCTTCAGATCGAAAGATCAGAGGTTAGTTCCTGATCCGGATCATCTGTGTTGTGTCCTAGGGCAAGACGCTTACCTCTTGGCATTATGCTGGTGGATATTCCTGCTCAACACAGGGTTTCTCTTGTCTCTGAAACAAGTATAAGTTGTGCATATTTAATCATATTGTCTTCTTGTAAACGGAATGGATTTTCTTCACCAATGATTTCTTTTGTTACATTTAGATTACTCTTTCATGAGAGCATGCTTTAAAGCAGCCATGACTATATTTCGAGGGTCTCATGCAGAAAGGGGCGATATAATCATAATAATTATGAATATATAGCCCCTTTCTGCATGAGACCCTCGAAATTTTGATGAAAAATATCTAGAAAATACTCAGCGGTTTAAGAGTTAATCCAAATTAGCTAAGTGGGAGCTGAGGCGTACTGGACGTCAATGGTACACATGCTTGCAACTGATGTTAAGTCTGTTTGTGCGGGGTCCATAAGTTGGAGAGTCCGACAGTTATTCAATGTTATTCGGTGCTTCTCTAACGTACTAGGGCTCCCTTCGTTCGTAACACTGCCAGACGTGATATGATATGATCCCGGCTGTTGAAAGAGTGGTTAAACCCCAGCAAATTAAAAAGTAAATAAAAAATAACTAGTGGAGTGTTTCTGTGCACTCTTTAATTCTTGTTTTTGCTACATGGCAACGTCCATATTGAAAATCGCCGCCGTGATTGAGAAGAAAAGATATTGGTCAACTCTCAAAATCATAACTCCCGAGTTTTCTGAAGTTTTAATGAAGAGAAACCAGATATCAGTATTTATTTATTTATTAGGGTTTAAGGACACAATAACAGCCAAGGTCATATCGTGTCGGTGACAGTTTTGTGGATGCAGGAAGCCGGAGTACCCGGAGAGAACCACCGAGCAACGACGAGCAGCTGCCAGCTCCCCAACATCATAACTCCGCACTGCAACACAGGCATGGTTAGATGGTTGAAGACATGCACACCATCGACGTGCAGTACGCCTTAGTACACAGCGCCATCGTGCCCCCCATGTGGACAATTGCGGTGAAGTGCCTTGCCCAAGGACACAACGCGGAAGTCCGAATCGATCGCTCAGACAGTCACCCATCCAAGAACTAACCGCGCTCGGCGTTGCTTAACTTCGGTGATCCGACGAGAACCGGTTACCGCAACGCCATCCCCCCCCCCCCCCCGCCCCCCAAATATCAGTTTCTTTATTTTGCTCCAAGACCGAACAAAAAGCTTTTCATTGTTCATCATAGTTTAATACGGTCTTTTTCCCAAAATTGTTACTGTGGAAATAGTTACAGCATATTTCTTAGTTTTAACATAAAATTAATATTATTAATAATATTAATATTATTATTTTCAGATTTTTCAGAAAAAATTCAACAAAACCACATCATGTGGCCTCTTATTGGAACGAAGTCGTTCCACTGAGGGGGTCACGTGATATGGTTTTGTTGAATGTTTTTTTAAAAATAAATGTTTTCCAACGGCTCATTTTGTAAATTATTCGAGTAGATGCGGCCTATTCTTAGGATAAAATGATAAGCTTATTATTTTACTAGAATTATCTAGCAAGTGCAGCAGCTCGTGTTCACGCTCTTTTTGGCCGCATTCGCAGATTAATTAGTCTGTGTGAAACACACAGACTATTGTTTTTGCACGGTTTCTTTTTCTTTTTTTTTTTTATATTTGTTCTTTTTTTTTTCTTCTTCTTCTTCTTCTTCTTCTTCTTCTTCTTCTTCTTCTTCTTCTTCTTCTTTCTTCTTCTTCTTCTTCTTCTTCTTCTTCTTCTTCTCCTGTCTTCTGTCTTCTCATCACTTTTTTGTCCGCAAGATAACTCGAAAACGAATTGCCCTATCTCGTTGATTTTTGGCATGCTGATAGACAGCCACAAGTTCTCGGCCACCTATGTTTTTCAGATTCCTGGGGTATCAGGGGTGTCTGTAGGGCTGTTTTGAAAGTGGGTCACGCCCATATCTCAGGCGTAGTATGACCTACAGACCTGGGACCAACACCAAATGAGTCGACATTCGACGGTGGGTCAAGGTCACGGAGGTCATCTAGGGGTCATTGAGTGCATTTTTCAGAATTGCTGGAAATCACATTTTTTTGACCCCATAAAGTATTCCTGACAAACACACATGCATTTTGACGTAAAAAAAAAGTGGGCGTAGCCAAAATTTTTGAAAGTGGGTCACGCTCATATCTCAAGCATGGTATGACGTATGGACCTGGGACCAACACCAAATGAGTCGACACTTGATGGAGATTCAAAATATGGGTCAAGGTCACGGAGGTCACCTAGGGGTCATTAAGTGCATTTTTCACAATTGCTAGAAATCACATTTTTTGACCCCCTAAAGCATTCCTGACATATACACATGCATTTTGACGTAAAAAAAGTGAGCATGGCCAAAATTTTTGAAAGTGGGTCACGCTCATATCTCAAGCATGGTATGACGTATGGACCTGGGACCAACACCAAATGAGTTGACACTCGATGGAGATTCAAAATATGGGTCAAGGTCACGGAGGTCACCTAGGGGTCATTAAGTGCATTTTTCATAATTGCTAGAAATCACATTTTTTTGACCTCCTAAAGCATTCCTGACATACACACATGCATTTTGACGTGAAAAAGTGGGCGTGGCCAAAATTTTTGAAAGTGGGTCATGCTCATATCTCAAGCATGGTATGACGTATGGACCTGGGACCAACACCAAATGAGTCGACACTCGATGGAGATTCAAAATATGGGTCAAGGTCACGGAGGTCACCTAGGGGTCATTAAGTGCATTTTTCATAATTGATAGAAATCACATTGTTTGACCCCCTATAACATTCCTGATATGCACACATGCATTTTGACGTAAAAAAAGTGGGCGTGGCCAAAATGTTTGAATGTGGGTCACGCTCACATCTCAAGCATGGTATGACGTATGGACCTGGGACCAACACCAAATGAGTCGACACTCGATGGAGATTCAAAATATGGATCAAGGTCACGGAGGTCACTTGGGGTCATTAAGTGCATTTTTCATAATTGCTAGAAATCACATTTTTTTGACCCTCTAAAGCATTCCTGATGTACACACATGTATTTTGAAGTAAAAAAAGTGGGCGTGGCCAAAATTCTTGAAAGTGGGTCACGCTCATATCTCAAGCATGGTATGACGTATGGACCTGGGATCAACACCAAATGAGTCGACACTCGATGGAGATTCAGAATATGGGTCAAGGTCATGGAGGTCACCTAGGGGTCATTAAGTGCATTTTTTATAATTGCTAGAAATCACATTTTTTGACCTCCAAATGCTTCCCCAAAAATTAAGATGTGCATTTTTTCATGAAAAAAGTGGGCGTGGCCAAAATTTTTGAAAGTGGGTCACGCTCATATCTCAAGCATGGTGTGATGCATGGACCTGGAGCCAACACTAAATAAGTTGACACTTGATGGAGGTTCAAAAATGTGGGTCAAGGTTACGGAGGTCACTTGTGGTCATTGAGTGCATTTTTTCAGAATTGCTGGAAATCACATTTTTTGACTCTCTAAAGCATTCCTGAAGTCCATACATCCATTTTTACGTAAAAAGTTGGTGTGGCCAAAATTTGTGAAAGTGGGTCATGCTCATATTTCAAGCATGGTATGATGTATGGACCTGGGACCAATACCAAACGAGTCGACACTCGATGGAGATTCAAAATTTGCGCCATGGTCAAACAGGAGTCACGAGGGCTATTACCAGAATTGCTGGAAATCATATTTTTGAACCTCCTTGTGCATTCCCTTGATTGGTCCCTTTGAATACTGTGAAGATATATTCCTTATCTGGTTTCTTGGAAAAAATTAACTGATTTTTGAATGAATATCTATAAATACTGTCATTGAAAACCTATTTTTTATTTCTTTAAAACTATTTTATCCCCAAAATAAGCCTCTTAAGTATTCCCATTACATTCATAGAGGGGCACGGTGGCTAAGCAGTTAGAGGTGCAGGCTGCAAGCCGAGAGGTTCTCAGTTCGAATCCTATCTGCGGCAACTGTCTCGTGTCTTTGGGCAAAAACACTTCACCCCCATTGCCCACATAATGGCATAGTGATGTTGTGTACTAAGACATACTGCATGCCGATGATACACTTGCACTAACCCTGCTTGTGTGGAGTTAGCATGTTGGGGATCCAGACAGTTGCTTGTTGTTGTTGTTTGGTGGTTCTCTGTGTTCTCTGGTTTCCTCCATCCGTAAAAACTGTACGACACGAGGCGGGCCTAGCTGTTGAAGTGTCGTTAAACCCCAATAAATTAATAACATTCATAGAATGTCTTCTATGCACTGTTTGTCAACATGATAACCCAAATACAATCAATCCTATCTCAATGTTTTTGGTATACTGATAGAGTGCCTGCCATTGGTACTTGGTCATCTATGATTTGGAGGCATGTGGGGCCTTCGGGCTCTAGATGTTAAAAATATGTTTACAACATTTACTGGGAAATGAGTTAGCTGAAGCAGTAACCATTATCTAAAACAGAAATCTCCAGAGAGAAAGCTGAGATAGAATTCTTTGTTACATTGAACAGCACTGTATATTTATGTTGTATCATGTTACAAAACTTCAGTCTCAGTCATTGGAGAGAGAGAGAAACCTTCACTTTTCAAAGCATTTTTTTTAAAAATCTATTTATTCTCAATCATAACTCAAGATTGAGAGGTTTTGGGATGGAGTGGTGTGTGGCTTTCTCGAAACACCTATCACAGTTACAAAGTAATAAAATGGAATATTTGAATGGTCAGATTTTAACCCTCTTAATACTTCGATGTGAGTAAAAAAATATCTTTAATATAACTCATGGCTACAGAATGTTTTTCACTCTCTTTTCTGAAACATTTAATTCTATGTGGAATGGGACTCCTTTTCAGTGTGCTTTCCAAACTAAGGGATTCTTAACCCTTTAGCCAAAATAACGGCAAAAACCGGTCAGCTTTATACACAGAAATGTCTATTCAGTTTTAATTACTTTTTCATTTTTGCTTGAAAAACATAACTTATGACCCTTCATTGGAATGAGCTCATTTTTTAAAGAATTATTTATTTATTGGTGTTTAATGTCACATATTTCTGCACAGTAGTTTACCATGACCCGGACAGTTTTACGGGCGGAGAAAGCCAAAGTACCTGGGGAGAACCTCCGGGCAATAGCGAGCAACTATCAGATTCCCCACATACTAACTCCACACAAGCAGGGTTAGCATTGGTTGAATACAGGTGCACCATCGATGTGCAGTACGCTTTAGTACACATCGCCACCATGCACCCACGTGGGCAATGGGGTGAAGTGTCTTGCCCAAGGACAGAGTGAGGACCGCTCGACGTGCAGCCTGCACCTCTGCCAGCTCAGCCACTGCGTCCCCATTTAACCCTTTACCCAACGGAGACGATAGCAAAATTTATTATTTCAAATATCATTTTTTTCAAATTTTCCAAACAATTTCAACAAAACCATATCATGGGACCCCTCGTTGGAACTAATATTTTTTCAACTTCTCAATTTGCATAATACGCGGGCGGATGCGGCCGATTCGTTGGGTAAAGGTTTTTTTTTATATTTTTATTGGTGTTTTAAGGTCACATATTTCTGCACAATGGCTAACCATGACCGTGACAGTTTTACGGGTGGAGGAAACCGGAGTACCCGGAGAGAACCACTGAGCAACGGCGAGCAACTGTCAGCTCCCCAACATACCAACTCCACACAAGCAGGGTTAGCATTGGTTGAAGACAGGTGCACCATCGACGTACAGTACGCCTTAGTACACATCGTCACCGTGCCCCCACGTGGGCAATGGGGGTGAAGTGTCTTGCCCAAGGACACAACGCGGTTGCCGCAGGTGGGATTCGAACCGAGGACCTCTCGGCTTGCAGCCTGCACCTCTACCATCTGGGTAAAGGGTTAAAGGATTAAAATGGAATATTTAAAGCGAATATTTTAATCCTCTGAAAATCTTAATATGGGGGCACGGTGGCGCTGTGTACTAAAGCGTACTGCACTTCGATGGTGCACCTCTCTTCGAAAAAATCATTGAGAATAATGAAAACCATTTCCATTCTCACAGTGTTGTTCTAAACACACATGGATATAGATGGGACCTCGGTATTTTGACAATGCCAATAAGTCTTCAGACAGGCTCTTGGGGGTCTTCAAGGCCTTTCAACGTCTACATTCCAACATTACTGAACCTTTTTACTTGCAATATATTTTCCAGAGGTATCATGCATGCACTTCATCATTGCCTTGCTAATATGGACATTTGCCATCATCTACAAATATGGCAGATCCGGAGTTGGTGGAGTCAATATTTATGAAGTAGTTTGTGCTCATACTTCAGGTTTAGTATGACCTATAGTAATGGTACCTACACCAAATGAGTTGAAACTTGCTGGAGGTTCAAAATGTGGTCCACCTCTATGCGGTCAAGAGAGGTCATTAAATGCATACTTTTTCTTCCTATTTGGAATTTCATTTTATACCAATTAATGCAGTTCTGAAGATTATACATGTATCTCATCATTCAAATAAATGGTAGCTGCAGTAATGTCCATTTCTGATTCCTTGATCGAACCCTATATATGGTGTGCACATATATGCCTTTTCGGGTTTCTTAGAAAAATTGTTCTGATTCCTGTATGAATATTTTCTCCATGAAAGAATTTCACAAAAAGCAGTGGGGAGTAAGCTGTGACTGTCACATACAATAACATGATCTATTTATTTAATCTCATTGTACAGAATTAATTCCCAAACCGAGTTAAAATAAAAACAAACATCTTGATAATGAAGAATTCCAGTGTACATGTAATTGTAAAACTACCTTGGAGATTTGTTATTTAAACCCATCACAATACTGTCAGGATGCCGGTAAAAGATGCAATACTGACATAGTTGAATGTTCTGTTAACTGTGTTAGTGCTATGACTGTTTAAAATTAATTTATTAGAGAAGTTCTAGTTTTATGTATGCCTTGTTTAGGTCACTAGATGCTATTTTAAGAGCAGGCTTTCAAATGAGCTCTTGGGTTTTTTTAAGGTTTTTATGACAATATCTCCGACATAGAGTCTATGCACCCTTTGTCAGCGCGACAACTTAAATACGGACCGTCCTATCTCTATGCATTTTGGCATGTTGGTTAACAATAATCAGTTTGCACTCATCTATGTTTTTTTCACCCGTTCGATCTGAATGTCAGATGACAGATCTGAAGTTGGTGGAGCTGTTATTTCAAAGTGGGTTGCGCTCATTCTTCAATGTAGATGTGGTCATGGGACTACACCGACTGAGTTAAACATTGCTGGAGATTCAATATATGGTCCACCTGAATGAGGTCATCAAGTGCATATTATTCAGAAAGACTGGGAAATGCATTTACACCTTAATGTATTTCTAAAGTTTATGAATGTATTTCATCACTCAAATTCGTGGGCAGAGCCAAAATTGTCCATTTCTGATTCGTGTATCGAACCCTTTAAATGCTGGTCACATATATGCCTTTTCTGGTTTCTTATAAAAATTGTTCTGATTCCTGTATGAATATCTGTAAATACTGTTAACGAAAAACCCATTTCTGATTTGTTAAAAAATATTTTACACCAGAAGATAAGCCTCCATAAATTCTCTTTCTGTAGAGTTTATTCCTGATACTTTAACCCTTTTCACACAGACTTGAATTTACTGGATGCAGTAAATTCTGTTTCTCTAGTTAGAAATAAGTTTATGTTCATCCAGAAAGCCTGTTAGTCTTTTGTGCATTATTTTTTCCAAAATTTTGGAAAAAGATGGCAAGATACTTATGGGTCGATAGTTATTAGTCTGTGTGAAACACACAGACTATTGTTTTTGCACGGTTTCTTTTTCTTCTTCTTCTTCTTCTTCTTCTTCTTCTTCTTCTTCTTCTTCTCCTGTCTTCTGTCTTCTCATCACTCTTTTGTCCGCAAGATAACTCGAAAACGAATTGCCCTATCTCGTTGATTTTTGGCATGCTGATAGACAGCCACAAGTTCTCGGCCACCTATGTTTTTCAGATTCCTGGGGTATCAGGGGTGCCTGTAGGGGTGTTTTGAAAGTGGGTCACGCCCATATCTCAAGCGTGGTATGACGTACGGACCTGGGACCAACACCAAATGAGTCGACACTCGATGGAGATTCAAAATATGGGTCAAGGTCACGGAGGTCACCTAGGGGTCATTAAGTGCATTTTTCATAATTGCTATAAATCACATTTTTTGACCCCCTAAAGCATTCCTGACATACACACATGCATTTTGACGTAAAAAAAGTGGGCGTGGCCAAAATTTTTGAAAGTGGGTCACGCTCATATCTCAAGCATGGTATGACGTATGGACCTGGGACCAACACCAAATGAGACGACACTCGATGGAGATTCAAAATATGGGTCAAGGTCACGTAGGTCACCTAGGGGTCATTAAGTGCATTTTTCATAATTGCAATAGATCACATTTTTTGACCCCCTAAAGCATTCCTGACATACACACATGCATTTTGACGTAAAAAGAGTGGCGTGGCCAAAATTTTTGGAAGTGGGTCACGCTCATATCTCAGGCATGGTATGACGTATGGACCTGGGACCAACACCAAATGAGTCGACACCTGATGGAGGTTCAAAATATGGGTCAAGGTCACGGAGGTCACCTAGGGGTCATTAAGTGCATTTTTCATAATTGCTAGAAATCACATTTTTTTACCCCTAAAGCATTCCTGACATACACACATGCATTTTGACGTAACAAAAAGTGGGCGTGGCCAAAATTTTTGAAAGTGGGTCATGCCCATATCTCAGGCATGCTATGACGTATGGACCTGGGACCAACACCAAATGAGTTGACACTTGATGGAGATTCCAAGTATGGGTCAAGGTCACAGAGGTCACCTGGGGGTCATTGAGTGCATTTTTCAGAATTGCTGGAAATCACATTTTTTGACCCTTAAAGTATTCCTGACATACACACATGCATTTTTACGTAAAAAAAGTGGGCGTGGCCAAAATTTTGAACATGGGTCACTCCCATAACTCAGGCATGGTATGACCTACAGAGCTGGGACCAACACCAAATGAGTCGATACTCGATGGAGGTTCAAAATATGGGTCAAGGTCACAGAGGTCAACTAGGTGTCATTGAGTGCATTTTTCAGAATTGCTGGAAATCACATTTTTTCAGTATGGCCCAGTAGGCCACAGGGTTTTCACAGCCTCCAATTTCCTGATACAGTAAATTCTCCCCAAGCAATACGATGTTATGTTCACACTGGAGACTATGTAAACACCAGTGGAGTAAGCTGTCAAAATGAAATCTGACCTTGTCATCATTATGGGATGTTAGTTCCTGAAACTAAGTTGAGAGAAACCCTTTGCCTTGCAAGGAAATAAATTGTAAATTATTCAGTTTACTGCTTTTAACCCTCTCCAGACTTCTATGTGGATTGCACATATTTTATTTCAGACAGAATAAAGTTAACCCTTTCCATAAAACTGCACTGAATAATTGTTGAAACCTATCTTATTCAGTTCAATGCTTTTAACCCCTCTCAAGACTTCAATGTGAATTGCACATATTTTATTTCAGGCAGAATAAAGTTAACCCTTTCCGTAAAACTGCACTGAATAATTGTTGAAACCTATCACAAAACTGTCAGGGTGCCGGTAACAATGCAATACTGGCATGGTCGACTGTACTGTTAACTGTGTTAGTGCTATGACTGTTTAAAACTAATTTGTTAGAGGAGTTCTATAGTCTTTCACTGCCGAGAGTGCAGAAACCTTTAGTGTCAAAGTGCCATTAAGAGAATGTCTCTGATTTGTGCCGTTCCATCCCTCCGGAGTGCAAAAGCAGGTACTGTCAGCTGAGAAACGTAATGTTTTTCGCTTTATTTTCTTAACATTTAATTCTATGTGGAATGGGACACCTTTTCAGTGTGCCTTCCAAAGTAAGGGATTCTTAACCCTTTAGCGAACATAACAGCGAAAACCGGTCAACATTATTCACAGAAACGTCTATTCAGTTTTAATTACCTTTTCATTTTTGCTTGAAAAAACATAGCTTATGACCCTTTACTGGATTGAGCTCATTGTTTAAAGGATTATTTATTTATTGGCGTTTAATGTCACATATTTCTGCACAGTGGCTAATCATGACCACGACAGTTTTTTAGGTGGAGGAAGTCGGAGTACCCGGGAAGAACCACCGGGCAACAACGAGCAACTGTCAGATCCCCCACATACTAACTCCACACAAGCAGGGTTAGCATTGGTTGAAGACGGGTGCACAATCGATGTGCAGTACGCTTTAGAACACATCGCCACCATGCACGCATGTGGGCAATGGGGTGAAGTGGCTTGCCCAAGGACAGATTGAGGACCTCACGCCTTGCACCTCTGCCAACTGAGCCAATGCGCCCCCATTTAAAGGATTAACATGGAGTATTTAAAGGGAATATTTTAACCCTCTGAAGATCTTAGTTTGGGGGCATTATTCAGAAAGACCGGGAAATGCATTTTATTACACCTTAATGCATTTCTAAAGTTTATGAGTGTATTTCATCACTCAAATTATTGGGCAGAGACAAAAATATCCATTTCTGATTCGTGTATCAAACCCGTTGAATGCTGGTCACATATATGCCATTTCTGGTTTCTTATAAAAATTTTCTGATTCCTGTATGAATATTTTCTATCCCCTTCCTTTTGTCTTGACGATAACTCAAAAACAAATCATCTGTTCTGGGGGGTGGGGGGGGGGGTGGGGCGGTGGCTGAATTGGTAGAGGTGAAGGCTGCAAGCCGAGAGGTCCTCGGTTCGAATCCCACCTGCGGCAACCACGTTGTGTCCTTGGGCAAGACAATTCACCCCCCATTGCCCACGTTGGGGCACTCTGACGCTGTGTATTAAGGTGTACTGCACATCGATGGTGCACCTGTCTTCAACCAATGCTAACCCTGCTTGTGTGGAATTAGTATGTTGGGAAAGTGACAGCTTCTCGCCGTTGCTTGGTGGTTCTCTCCGGATACTACGGCTTCCTCTACCCGTAAAACTGTCGTGGTCCTGATTAGCCATTATGCAGAAATATGTGACCTTACACACCAATAAATAAATAAATAATCTGTCCTGGGGCTGTTTGGCATACTGGTAGCCTGTCACAAGTACTGGCCCAGCTATGTTATCAGGGAACCTTTGGGAGTGGTCCATTGGGCCACAGAGTTTTTTATACCCCCTAATTTCTTTGTAACAGAAAAGCATCATAAAGAAATAGCTGTTTATATTTATATACACAAGAGAATAATGTAAACAATCAAATTAGAGAGAAGTTGCTATAGATGACAGCCTGACACATATTTACTCTTATCAGCTGTCAGATCAGAATTAAATTCCATCCCCAAACCAAGTTGAAAAAAACCCTTTGAGTGGCAAGAAAATTTGTTTATTATCCAGATCTATCTTACAACACTTGATTAATTGTAGTTGAATAAATAACCCTTCACCTTTCATTGCATTTTTTAATTTTTTTTTTTCATTCTCAATCATAACTCAAGATCAACAGGTTTCGGGCCGAGTGGTAAGCGGCTCTCTCGAAACACTTAACACAATTATGAATTAATGAAATGGAATATTTAAATGGTCTGTCTTTAACCCTCTTCATACTTCACCGCCCTCTTCATACTTCACCGCAAAGATCAAACAACATCATTTAACTTATGACGGTAGAACCTTTTGCACGCTTCCTGCCATATTGCCACTCTTTACGCAAATGCCATGATTCAAGATTCCACCATCTTATTTTATGTATGCCTTGTTTAGGGCACTAGATGCTCTTAAGGGTAGGCCTTTAAACGAGCTCTTGGGGCTTTTAAGTTTTTTATGGCACTATCCCAATATAGAGTCTATGCACCCTTTGTCGGCTCGATAACTCAAATACGAATCATCCTATCTCTATTCGTTTTGGCATGCTGGTTACCAACAACCAGTTTGCACTCATCTTTGTTTTTTCAGCTAGTTTGAGGCCTTGTGTGTGATACAGTAGGCTGACTGCCTTAGAGGCTTCTAAATCATAATAAATATTTGCTATCATCGCCCAAAAATGACAGATCTGTAGTTGGTGGAGCCATTTCTTTAAAGTAGGTGTATACATGGGACTATACTGACTGATTTAAAAATTGCTGGAGGTTCAATATATGGTCCGCCTGAAAGAGGTCACCAAGGTCATCCAGGGCATATTATTCAGAAAGACTGGGGAATGCATTTCATTACACCTTAATGCATTTCAAAAGTTCATGAACGTATTTCATCAATCAACTTGGTGGGCAGAGCCAAAAATGTCCACTTCTGATTCGTGTATCGAACCCTTTGAATGCTGGTCACATATATGCCTTTTCTGGTTTCTTATAAAAAAAATGTTCTGATTGCTCTATGAATATCTGTAAATACTATTAACGAAAATCCATTTCTGATTTGTTTGAAAATAATTTACTCCTGAAAATAAGCCTCCATAAATTCTCCTTCTGTATAGTTTATTCCTGATACTTTAACCCTTTTCACACAGACTTGAATTTACTGGGTGCAGTAAATTCTGTTTCTCTAGTTAGGATTTCATTTTACACACGCAAACTAACGGCGATATTTTAGGAGCAACCAAAGTTAAAAATAATTGACAAATATGCCAGTGATTTGCCAATACATCCATCAAAGACACCGATGGAAAATTTTAATGTCTCTTTGAGCTGTGTCTGTGAGCGGGTCGAAGGTGACAGTTAGACAAAGTAGGATTTTGCTTCTGCGAAACTGATAAAATTACTATTTTGTTGGATACTAACTTGAACAAATCGTTCACATAACCTTCTCTCCAAAAGTTGAATTCTCACAGTAATCTTTTCTCGTCCAGCTGGGGTGGGAGTGGGGTGGGGGGGGGGGGTGGGGGTGCTGAATTAGTTTTATTTTCATAAACAGTGGTCTTTCAGTCGAACTGTGATTTGTTCGGTCCATAATATTGTGAGAATGAGGACAAAATGGCTTTGAGAATAACGATATTCGGCAATCAGAATGCAGGGAGATACGCTTAGACAACATTGCCTTCCCCTTCGGACACCCATTAGTATTGTATTTTACATGTCGTTTTAGGTGAAGTTTAAACTGGAAGGACGACGGTGTGATCTCGATCCGCGCTGACCGCGCAGTGTCCTTGGACGAGACACTTAATCCTAATCCCGATTTCCCACGTTCTGGCACGGTGGGACTGTGTACTAACGGGTATTTCACGTCGATGGTGCACTTGCCTTCGACAGCTCTTACCTCTGCTTGTGCAGAGTTAGTAAGACCCCCGGGGAATCTGACAGTTGCTCGCCTCGGTTTTCTCTGGATACTTCCTTCACCCGTAAAACTGTCGGCATGATGTGGCGATAGCGGTTGAAAGTGTCGCTAAAATCCAACTAAACAAACAAACAAACAAACAAACAAAACCTTCCATGTGCATGGCTACTCTTCGACAACCCGAAGAACATCTACAACTACTAGAAGAAAATTCACTTTTCAATGTTTTTCCCGTGGGAAGCTGCTCTCTTCACCAGTTCACTCGTATATGACAAATGATTCATTCTTCTGTTATTGCAGCCTTGTTGAAATTCTTTCCAATTTGTTCCTTCTTGAAGTTTCGTCTGCTTTACATCTTTTGGGTGATAATTTTTTAAAAAACGTTTGATGATTCGTCCATAATGGCATTTTTATCATCTTGTATTTCTTATCAGTTACATCCTTCTCGATTTGTTACGAAATATTTGAGAATTTATTTACTTTCACAATTTGGACCAAGGCAACAGTACATACACCTTGTTGGAGATTTTGATAAATGTTTCATCGCAATATTTCCCTGTGGCGTTTCTTTGGCATGTCTAATTGTGATTTGTTCAAGTACTCAGGGAACTGGTGAACACAATGAATTGTACGGTTAAAAAAAATTAACCACTTACCTGACAGTATTTGAAGACAACACGTGCAGAGCTGCTAATCACCATTACTGACGACAGTGATATGTAATAATCTCGAAAAAAATGTTATCACTATCTTTCAGAATATGACAAGGAACTCGGAGTAAGTTTGGGTTACTTACAGAATATTATTATGTTGCACAATTTTGGAATGGGTTCTCTGGGCCCATTCGAAGAGTTTGTCACATAAGTCATTCTAGTAAGAACAAATTCTAAATATAGGATGTCTGTTAGCTCGCTGCCTGCCGAATTTTGCCCTGTACAAAAATACTCTTTCTTCTCTAGAAAAGCAGCATGCACGACTAAATACTCAACAGCTTTATCCCTTTACGAATCGGCCACAACCTCCCAAGTAATTTACAAATTCATCAGTTGAAAAAAGTTTATTATTTCAAACAATTTCATCAACACCCTATCATGTGACCCTTCACTGGAACGAGCTTGTCGAGTTCGTTCCAGTTGGAGGCGGGGGGAGTCATGTGATTTGGTTTTGCTGAATTTTTTTTTTTGGGGGGGGGGGGGGTGGGGGGGATTGGAAAAATTAATTTTAAAAATAATATATTTTTATATCGTCTGCGTTGGGTAAAGGGTTATGCGTCAGAAATATGGAGCATATCTGTTTTCTCTGCCACAAAAAGTAAAGTAAACATTATAGACCAGAGCACGATGAGACGTTATCCAAACAAACTGAAAGTTGTGCACTGCTTTACACAGCAACTATGACATCTGGCTGTACGAAGTATTTAATTTTTTTTCCTGAAGGATTGTCGGTGAACAGAGAGTTCTGGAAATTCCACAAACACATCAAACCTTATGAACCACTCCAAAGCGCCAGGCAGCAAGGTCAACAACGTTCCACATCGCGTTTCCCTTCAGGCTATTTATGCATATTATTAAGTCGAAGGCCCATCTTGCATTCCTTTAACATTCAGATGAATGATACTCAGTTGCTCCAAACCCAGTCCCACAGAGCAACTGGTCTCATCAAATTAATTCAGTTTGGAAAAAATTGCATGATTAACTGTATTCATTTGTAAGATAGTTGGGGGGCTTTTTTTTGTTTTTTTTTTAAAAACCTGTTACTTGTTGTACACTCGACCATTATTGGTGTAAGAGTACATATACAATAAATAAAAATAAAAATAAAATTATTTCTGAACCAAAGTATGTCGGACGCAGTTTCGGTCATCAGATCTCTCCTGCAGTATAAGGCTAGGGTTACACTGCAGTCCGACAAATTTTAGCAATTCTGCCGCATGCGTATTTTTATGCGATTCGTGTAGTTGTGTGGTCACACTTATGCACGCTTCCACAGCGTCAAAGTTGTCCGCACGGAGCGCGGCCAAAAAGAATATTTATTGATATGAGCGTGAGAAGGCTAGGTCTGTGTGGAAACCTGTCATAGTTTGAGCCACTAGTACAACCAGCCTGTGATGGACCACGTGCGAATTCAAAATTTTCTGGCTCAAGAGGATCTGTTTGAGACAGAAAATGATTTGCAGGAGCTTCTGGACATAGGGAAAATGATAGGCGAATCCTTCTTACCGAAGCGTAGAGAGGTATGGGTTCACCCACTATTGGCAAAACGAGGATCCTCTGGGGTTTTTGTGAACACAGGGAAACAATTAAGAAAGCACGTAATACATGAAGCAGTCATCTTCCACTTCTTTCTGATTGGCTACAGCTGATCTTCTTGTTGAGAAAAGTGTGTACGACCTGATTGCGGTCCGTGCAAAAATGAAACATTTTTCATTTTATTCGGACGGACAGGACCCACGCATACGAAAAATTGAACGCACACGTAGATGTGACCACACCAATGAAAATTTATTGTGATCAATCCAATCCGTTGACGTATACGACAGACGGACCAAATATCGGGTACTCGTCAGACTGCAGTGTAACCCTAGCCTTAGATGGAGTGTGATTCTCCTGGTACTGGCAAAACGCACGCAGCGCGATACTGAAAAATCGAAACCAAGCTTGAATTATAATTGTGTCCTTATCTTCCACATCGCGATATAAAATGTGCTTTAAATTTACAAGCCATCAATTAAACACATCAGTTCATTTTTAGCTGAACTTGACAAAGTCAAGCTGAGCCATTGCCATCACTTCTCGTCCGGGCGTACGTACGTCCACAATTTCCTTTGGCACACCTCACAGGTCGCATTTATGATCAGATCGCTTTGAAACTTGGTATGCTTGTTTGGGGTGACCTCTAGATGGGAGCTATCAATTTTCTTCAATTTTCGTCCAAAACTATTGCCGCTGGCAACGTTCTTAGAACTTAGTTTAGTCAGATCTCAATATGTCCCTTTGGCACACCCTACAGGGCACATTTATGATTGGATTGCTTTGAAACCTGGCAAGAATGTTTGGGGTAACCTCTAGATGGGAGCGATCAATTTTCTTCCATTTCCGTCGAAAAAGGTTGCCGCTGGCAACGTCCTTTGAACTTAGTTTAGTCAGGCATCAATATATTCCTTTGGCACGCCGTACAGGTCACATTTTTGATTAGATCGGTTTGAAACTTGGTATGCTTGTTTGGGGTTACCTCGAGATGGGAGCTATCCATTTTCGTCGATATTCGCCAAGAAATGTTGAACGACCTTTGACGAACTTAGTGCAGTTATACATCAAAATTCCCCTTTGGCACGCCCTGCAGGGCACATTTATTATCGGAGAGCTTTGAACTTGGTATGCTTGTTTGGGGTGAGCTCTAGATGGGAGCTATCGATGTCCTTCCATTTCTGTCAAAAATAGTTGCCATTGGCAATGACCTCTGATGAACTTGGTAAAAACTTAGTGCAGTTATGCATAAATATTTCCCTTTGACACACACTGCAGGGCACTTTTATGATTGGGTAAGTTAGAAACTTGGTGTGCTTGTGTGGGGTGATATCTATATGGGAGTTATCAATTTTCTTCCATTTCTGTCAAAAAATGTTGCCGCTGGCAACAACCTTTGAACTTAGTTTAGTCAGGCTTCAATATTTCCCTTTGGCACACCCTTCAGGGCACATTTATGATCGAATCACTTTGAAACTTGGTATGTGTGTTCGGGGTAACCTCTAGATGTGAGCTATTGATTTTTTTTTTATTTCCTTTAAAACCTTATTGTCGTTATCACCAGCCTTTGAACTTACTGCATTTGTGCAGCAACTTATCCCTTTTGCACTCTCTGCAGGGTATATTTATGAATTTCAATAAAAAAAGAAAAAACATATTGCCACAAGCAATGACCTTCAAACTTAGTGCCTTTGTGCATTAACATCTTCCTTTGTCATGCCTCAGAGGGTGCATTCATTATCAGGTTGTTTTGAAACTTTGTATGCTTATGCAGGGTGACAAAGATAGGAGCTATCGATTTTCTTTTTATTTCCATCAAAAACTGTTGCTGTTAGCAAAAATCTGAATTTATTGCATTTGTGCATCAACATTCTTCTTTGACTTGGCCTACAGGCCACATTTATCATATGATTGTTTTTGAACATGGTGTGCTCATTAGTCGAGACCTTTAGATAAGAGCTATTGATTAGCATTCATTTCTGTGAAAAAAGTTGCCATTTACAATAACGTCTGAACTTACTGCATTTGTGTATCAACATTCTTCCTTTAGCCAGTCTAACAGTTTACATTTAAAAATGCATGGATTACTCTGACGTTGAGCACACACAATGCTGTTATGTTGAAAGTCACCAAATAACATTGGTACCAATGATCTTCAATTTTGCCATTTCACTTATAACTTACCAAGTTCACGTTTGTCAAGTTGAGCTACAGTGTCATTGACACTTTCATTTAGACGAATGTTGTCGAATTCACATTAGATTAGTTCCAAATACACCAAGATGACGAGCAACAACCAGTCCGCAATGGAGATAAAGAACATGCAATAACAACGACAACAAAAAGTTTGTCGCCTGCTTTCGTCCAAAATGGATTTGCCTGATTCCTAAATCACATCTCCCATCAGGCTTACTATTTAATTATTACCTGAGAGTAGGTATATAATAAAAAGATCACCAGTACAGTGGATTTTGTTGGTGTGCTTGTCGCATCTCATTGAGGATCTTCATCTAGCAGTTTCGCACTCGTTGGCTACTCGACTTGCGTGATACTGCTTGGGTGAAAGTCCTAAACTCAGCGCGATACGGCACACCAGAAAACTTCACTTTAGTGGTATGTATATATCAATAAGTGTAGCGGTTCCACTTATAACACAATTAGTCGCTGTGTACCAATATCAGAATTGGCTGACACCCCCAAACAACAGCCGAGTATCTTAATTGAAAGTATGAACTATCAAATTATTGTGTTTTACAACCATTTCCCTTTACAGACAGTAAAAATGGACTATTTTTTTACTCTAGACTCTGTTTCTTGGAAAACTGGTTTCGCAGTGTGATGATGCTTACCTGATTTAATCAACATATTGAACAATGTCTATTTTATGAAGAGACAGACGTCTGTGTTTTCAGCCAATGTCACAAAAAACATAGTTGACAAAGTCCCGGGAAAGCTATCTGAATGGAATATTTTTGGAACCCTTCATTTTCTGTAGTAATGACAATGTTTTGTCTGTGTTGGATCACCAACATCTGCTGTTGTTTCACTATGCTGTTCGAAAATTGTCTTTGAGACGTCAGGTTGCATATACTGCCAGTTTCGCGTAACGTAAAGTAAGATAAGACAAGGTCTATGTGGATTTGGTCACGTTCCTAAAAGTGTTGATATTATGTTGTAATCATATTACATCTGTTGGTAAACGTCTTTGTGTGGTGTATTTATAATATTGTTAAGAAGTGTTTCCCAAAATATACTGCTTTAAATAACAACAATGATATATTTCGTGCAAAAAATACGCAGTGAATCGGACTGAGTTGAGTTAAGTTATTTTGTCATCCACGATATTATATAATGTGCAATTTAAACTGATCACACAATTCCTTTCCACGCGTCTGGTCGTGCATAAATTTACTTTTTGGTAGACTTGCACAATATCCGGAAGAGTAGAAGGTGGCACACTGTCCACGTTCACTATTTTTCCTTGCTATGGTATTACCCTTGTATTTTTACTGTTTCTGTTAAACATTTGTAAAACAGAATGTAATTTACAAAACTCGAGCATAAATATTGGAAGATGGATAAGAATAAAAATTGAAAAACCTCGTACAGCTGCTGATTTGGTGCGATTCTCATCATGGGCCTCGGGGTAGAGATGGGTGGTATTGTAATTTTAAGTTCGGTATCGGTGGGGGTGGGGGTTATACCTCGGTATCGGTTCGGTATTCGGTATATGACTTGACTGAAATTTGCTGATAGCACCTGTCACAGCTCGATGGGGCAGATATGTGAGACTTATTATCACTCCAAGCTCGGTCGTACTCAGAGAGGACAGCCGGGCTTTTGAGTCAACATACGTCTCTCCACCTCGCGGTGTTGTGGTTGTGTTGGGGCAGATTCATCATCTTAAGGTGTCAGTGACTTTATATTTAAGAATATAACCGACGGGTATCATCTGAATATAATTTAATGAAAAATAAAATACTATTATGTACTCACATGTACGCATCAAGAACAATTCTTGAAAATATATACACAACACAAAACAAATCACAGATGAATTTTCCCCATCCCGAAAGGTCGTGTTCTTTCCCGGGTACCCCGGGTTAAATGCTGTCGCCTGGTTGTCTCTTGTTGTTCCTCAGCTCCTGGTGGTCCTCTCACTTCCTATGTAATTGTACACATAACGTATAGTTTATTTATAGTCGCGTCCACCTCAATTTGTCCGTCAACTCCTCTAACCAACTCAATCTTCCTCACTTTACACGTGTGATGATATATTGTCACTCCTCATTACAGTTTTGTACCGCCTAAACCACTCTTCGTCTACCGTTTAAACCAATAATCTTCATGCATGCGGCTTGCCTGGCTTCCACTAAGCTCACTCCGAGCTCCTAGCTTAAGTCAAATGTTCGAGCTCTCGATAGCTCCAATTAAGTCAACTGTTCGAGTCCTCGATAGCTCCCCCCAATTAAGTAAAATGTTCGAGCTCTCGATAACCCCCTCTAACTAACTTTACTTCACGTTATACGTTAAACTTCGCTTATGGCTCTCAAAGCCCTCCCGCGCCTCTTAGCCTAATAACTTCTCGCCTATTCTAAACTATATGTTGGTCCCGCTGGTCCCACAACTCCTTAACACATCCATAGCCCAAAAAACAGCCACCGGGCTGGAGTTTGAACATTACGATCAACACTGGTTTTCCAAATCTTGCTACTTCCTTTTATATTACCAATGAATACCCCGGGGGAGTCTGAGCGGTATCTCCTTGAATCCCTCGGCATTGATTTATAGAGACCTTTGAATCTATTGGGTTCGCAGGCAGCGAGACAGCGCCTTGCTGTGTTACTGTGCGTTCTCACCGAGGCTGATTATATTTGCCCGTCTGCCTGTCTGCGGGATAATAATAATTACATGTTCACCCGATTTCATGGATAATGCTGATGTCCGATTAATTAAGAGAGTAACAGCTGGCTTCTGCTAACCACAGATCAAAGAATAATTTATTTTACATAATATACACGCTACTAATTCGAGTCGATCTTGACAGTACCAAAGGGGGATTCACATCAGGAAAAAACAGAATAAGTTGTTCTTGTATTTCGGTATCGGTTCGGTATTTTTTGAGGGGGAGGGTATACCTCGGTATCGGTTCGGTAATCGGTATCTGACTTGACTGAGATTTGCTGATAGTATCAAAGTGGAATTCACATCAGGAAAAACAGAATAAATTGCTGTGGTAGCATTTTACTAAAATGCTATAAATGACACTTCCAATGAGCTCAGCAGTCGCATTCTTTTATGACCACGATCTACACAGTAATTTTGTGACATGTTCGAAACTCACCATTAATGTTCAAAGACATATTTCAGGCTTTTGCCCTCTCAGAGCATGTGCACTGACCATGCCATCTTTAGGACCTGGTTTAGCCAACCCTGGTTTAGATTGTCCTGCTGACAACAGACAAAACATATGGGCAGTGATTTCTAGTCACGTCTTGACGAGAAATCACTGCCGAGCAATTGGATATGTGCAGGTTGTAGTCCAGTGGGAATTCAGGACAGTTACCCAGTCCACTGAGGGTCAGCAAAACTGAAAAGAAAATCGGTAGCTTATTTCAAGAAACTGAACCTTTCAACTGTTATCAGGCCTCAACAGGGACTTATAAATAGCGAATGTGGAAAAAATTGGAAATTTAGAAAGTTTCGGTATACGATTGTTCGGTTCGGTTTCTTGGTGTCCCCATGATATCGGTATCGGTTCGGTTTTTCGGTATATTGCCCATCTCTACACTGGGGTCGGAAGACCGAAATTTCAAGTAGCGTGTTTTGCCATGATTCAACTCTGTTTTAATCGATTCAATGTTGTTTGACAGAGCTAAATGAGCTCTGTCAAAATAAGGCTGAATTGGTTATGGAAAACATTTACAGTTTGAAATTTAATATTTGGACATACTGTGCAGGAGGGCTGAAGTACTAATTGCATAATGTGGTCGGCTTATACAATCCAACTTCAGTGACCACATCAACAACACAGAAGGAACAAATAAAGGATGAGCATTGTACACATCGACTCTGTATTATTTAGCGCGCGTGCGCGCGTTATATCTGGGACGATTTTTGACACAGTTCACGGTGTATCACATCCTTGAGGAAGATTGAATTGAGTTGATGAAAAATGGACCTCTGCAAACATCTGCAACGAATATTTGTAATTCTCCTTCATTTGTCTTTGCTTTATTTTCATTTTCGTGCATTGTTTTTAAACTATACAAGCAACGCAATCTGTAATACATATTTATACTTTCATGTCCTCTGCTAAAGTGTTTTAGCAACAGTGAAACGAAAACAATCCGACTAGAAAGTCCGACCCACTTTTTTCTTGCTGGTGACATTGAATATCTCGTCGCACTAAAATAAGACCGCAGGTAGAAAACAATGAGACAGGTCGTACTAAAATAATACCGATGGTAGAAAATGAGACCGCAAGTGGCCGGAGGCAAAGTACAAGGATTAGAGTCCTCAAATGAACACTGTCTGGTTATATGGGGTATACGAAATATATATCCGAAGTTTGGTAACGACATTTTTAATTGTAACCCTAAGTACCTTTTTAACACCATGGTTTGGTTTTCATACATCCACCCTCGATTATATTAAACAACGATGTCTGCATGAATATTTTCCTCCAAGTCGCGAAATGTCTGTAGTATACATTTAGTATTCTGCTTTATTTGTCTTGTGTGGGCTGAGTGGGGTACGTTTAGATACTAACCCCTAAAGTGTAGCCACCACCGCCCTTGTCCAATAAGCTTGAAATTCTTTAAAAAATAATTTTCGAGAACCCCCACTGACAATACTTGGAGATAGACCGGGGCAGTTCCTATCAAAATCACCTGGGTTTTGTCCCAAGTCGAGTTTCAAACCGGGACGATTCGTTGAAAAAAAGCTGATCTTTCTGGGTGTGTGTGTGTGGGGTGCCTTTTTAGGTGTTTTAAAGGGAAGATATTAATCCCCATAGCTTGGAACCCAGTCCATTATACTTGAACTTATTTTGAACTAAATCACTAGTCACAATGCTTTGAGATGTGGTATTCACCTTCTTTCAGTGAGAGCGATTCAACTTTGTTCTCAGAATGTTTCTCGTTTTTTATTCTAATACGGAGAGGTTGCATGATTTATGCAGAAAATAAGTGTGTTTCCTGGGCATTTTCTCGCGCGCTTGTGCTTGCACAAAACGTTTTCTTGTCGTAACTTGAATGAAAGCCATTTATCCCAGTGACACTTGGATTGTGGCCCAATGTCTAAAACGTTTCAAAAGCAAAAGACTAAATGTATTAATACGATTGACATTGAACCCATTTCACTGATTTGTGTTGTTTTTTTAAGTTATGCATCATTTTATATTTTTCAGAGGTAGGCCAGGTGTTACCTGCAAGCTTTGGTATATGGAGAACAAGCAAGTTATATGACCCTCTCACAGATATCAGAAAGAACCTTTTCTATAATCTTAGGAATGAAATCTTAAAAACACCAGCGTAAGTATTCAAACTAACAGCAAGGTGATTATTTTTCCCTTTTGCTGTCCTGAGAGAAAGTATGGGTCCTTTACAGAGTTTTTGACAAATCTTGAATTAAGAAACAGAAAGTCCTGGCTCTTTAATTTGCTTTAAAGAAATGTCCACACATTTAGGTTAATGTACGGCCATTTTTGTGCAAATGGTATTTCTCTGTTTTTAAATACCGGTTCTGTACCGTCGGGCAAAGAGAGTCTGTTTTCCTTGTTGTGTTTATGCTTTTTTGCACTCATATTCTGACACAATATTTTGCCTGATGATTAATATTCATTTACAGTCGTAAACTATTTATTATATGCTTTCCAATGATTTACCGAAAAATAAATAGCATCTTATCAAGTGAGAGATGTGTGGTTGTATCTTACCCGTTCGCTCTTTTTGGTTTACGTTAACTGTGTTTGCTTTTCTCTCTTTCACATTATTTCGTGATTTTACTTTCAAATTTTGTATCGTAAATGAAAAAGTATCGAACACCCCTTGGTTCCATCTAATCTATGTTTTTCATTGACATGTGATATAACCTTGTAACATGAGGACTGAAATTAATAAATCATTTCATAACTACATAACACCCGCGTTGCAAACGAGAATCGCACTTGAGGTTCTCCCAATCTCCCAGTATTTGCTCAAAAATATATCTTGTTGTCGTTGATGGAAATGAGTTCTTTAAGTGTAGGTTTATTAAAATCCCATCTATTTTTTGGAAGCAATTGCAAGTAAAACAATGAAGGTTCATACTTGTAATTATCCAGGAAACTGTGTCCCGAGCAGGGGTGTCGCGGGAATGGCCGATTTGAGGGTAATGTAACTTGATTCGTCCCGACTGATAAGATGTTCCAACATCATCATCAAGGCATGCCTTCACTGAAGGCATGCCTTGATAATGGAGTTGAAATATTAATCAGGCGCCATTATATTTCAAAACCTCCAGACTTCTTGGAAATTTATATGTGAATGAATAAAATTTTCACTTTCGTGACGCATCTTCTTATTTAAATAACAATTAATCTAATGTAACTTGTTATTTTATTAACATGGACCATACTGGTACTCTAAATTGGGCTGGGCTGCCAACATCCCAAATCGGGAATTACTGACCTCCATTTGAATGACCTACAATATGTATGACATAAGTTCAAATATCACATCTAGACATGTTGGTACTAGCAGAAGCGAGTCGTTCTTTAAGACTTCAATCCTGCACTGACGAAATGTCATGACTGAAGAAATTATTGGGGGAGGTCACCTCCTAATCTCCTCTTAGTGACACCCTTGACCTCAAGTGTTGTCTGCAGTGTAATATTGCCAATATTACAGACCATTCTACCACGCACAGATATTTGACGTTTTATGATATTTATGTTTATAGCTCAACTATAAGCTAAACAACTGCTATTCGATATTTATGGACAACACGGTACATTTATGTTTCCTGATATACAAGGTTCACCCATATAGCAGGATCTGTGGTTTCTCTTTCCGTAATTTATACTCGAACAGTCGCGGTTTCAAGAAGCTATCATTTCAGCATTACGGTTTAAGATTTTATCTTTGTTAAGAAATCGTTACATTCTTATTTTCATCACCGTTGTCAACCGCTTACCAAAGGAGCAATATAAATGATTTTAGCAATATTCCTAAAGAATATCTTCTATGTGTTACGTTTAATAATAAAACAACAGACATCTGTCTGGGAGCGTTGTCTGTTGTTTTCGTTTATTAAAGTTACAAAAAGTAACTTGTTTTTTTATGGCAAGCTATTAGAAGGAACTAAGTGAACGTCCACTTTTGCTCTTTGTGTTGGGAATGTGTTTTACAGTAATTTGCAAGTGCAAGTTTTTATTCTTCTCAGGAAAAAAATTAACAAATCACACCTCCTTTATATTAATGGAAAGGGTCGTGTCTGTATTATATGTCACGAAGCGCACACTGTTGATATAATGAACTGAAAAAAGTTACCGGACATCAAAAGAATGCGAAAGCGCCGTTTTCTTATTTTAAATTGGTTTAAACAGAGAATAATAGTCAAACGTTTTAAACTGGCTGGGAAAAATGTAAAAGGCCAACTACTGTATTTTTATACCACCCACTCTACAAGAAAGTGCTTGAAAATTATAACATGATACGGACATCGATGACACAATTTCGATGACACAATTTCGGTAACATTTTGAAAATTTCAATTTTTATATGAAATTTCCACACCCTTCGTGTTAGATTTACTGACAACTTTAGAAAATTGAGGACAGCTAACTTTCTTGTAAACCTCTTCCAAATACGAAAATTGTCAGCCATGTGTGCGTAGGGTTAATGCCGGCCAAAGTTTCCTGAAAGTCCTGTTTTATTTTTGAAAGAAAGTGGGTGTCAAGTCTGTGATAAAAACAGAATAAGAGATACTTGTTTTGAAAATGTTCCAGGCTGTACATAAATAAAAACATCAAGACAGCTGAGTTCTAACTTCCGTAACTCTTTACTTGTAGTTCTAAAAAATTTGAAATTTGTACTTTCGTTATAACTGTCAAATAAATATATACACTGGCACTGCTTTGGACTTTTTATCGAATACCTCCCCATGAGAACCCCGGGAAGTGAAGCAGTGCTTGTTTACTGTGGTAAACAAGCTCTGTTTTACTGGTAAACTAGGACCCGGCCACCAATGCCTGGGGTGGAAGTCCTCTGAAATGGGCAATATGGGTATAAACGATTGGCTTGACTTGACTTTACCTCCATGTTGCGGTCACGATTTGCCATTGAGCAGAAGTATTTGACCTTAAACACCAATAAATAAACAACTAAATAATTATTAAATACTATGTCCAAATTCCACAAGAAATATACCAAATAGAATCAAATAACTCTTACCCTTGGACTCAACGTAGTTACTCCTGTTGAGTATCGCGCCGTGGACCTTTCGGTTTGGAAATCCAATGCCGTAATCCCTGAGCCACCGCGCTCAGTCAGACTTCCGGCTGGAAGACTGTTGAATTAGAAGAAATAGACCGACTATGGCCACAGGGTGACTGGCACACCACACTCTAAAATCAGTTGGGTTAAAAATCAACCCAAATCGACTGGGTTAAGTCAGCTTGCGTGAATATGAACTCAGTTGGGTTCATATTCACTCAGCCCAGTTGATTTGGGTTACTATTTTCATATTCTCACTCAAAACAACCTCCCATCGGAACAATTGGGTTTGGTTTAGTTTCATTTCAATGAGTGATAATATAATTATTTCCAACTACTTCCAAGGAAGCATCCAATATTCAAAGACCTTCCAGGTCCTTGGCTTGTGATTTCTAATTCCAGGACATTCAATAAATTTACAGAACAACAGGAAATGGGGCAGTTTACTAGATTTGATAGTTAAATGGCTTAGAGATATATCCACTCAGCAGGATAGATTTAATTTGAAACCACATAAAACTGCTTCCTAATTATATTAATGGTAATAAACGACAGCGTTTATCTTTCCAAAATTAATGTCTTTCGTAACTGTATTCTTAAACGAGAACTGATCAAATGTACGAAAATACATCAATGAAATTTAGAAACTAACGTGTGTGAGAAAATCGCTATTCGTTTGCTGTATGGAATTAAAAGTATAAAATAGTGAGGTGTAAAGATAACTTAATAATGTGAAAGGTGAAGTACAATTTTACACTTTACATGAAACCAGAAGATGTAAATTTCTTCAAACACACAACACTGCATCTGTGCTGTCGTTTGCTGTTCCATGATTTAATTAAACTCAACGCCTTAATTGATCTAAAACTATATTTCCACCATAATTTTACGAATTTACTTTTTTTTATCATGCACATCACCATTATGTTTATGTACAAAATGTTTTTTTTAGAGTAGAGCTCTTGTTTCTAAGGCTATATGTCTCTCTGCTCGTCGAGATTTGACCTTAGAAACCAGAGGATAAAGGATAATAGGAAGAGAAAGCTGTGTTTGCTGTGAAACACCATCAAGTCCGAATATCAAGGTCATACGATTATAAAAACTTAAATCTTGGAATTTATTGAATTCTAAATTTTACATAATATTTCTATGGTATTTGCATATCTGTTCTCGTCAACATCATTTCTTGAGAGTTGTTATGTTTTTGAGTACCTAATTAGACAAATATTAACCTGTTATTTTAAAAAATAGGCACTTATGACATGAGTTCGGAGGCATCAGTGGCCGGACGGGCAAAGCGTTTTTGCTTTTTAAATGTTTCACCATACAAACCGAAATTCTGTCCGGTGAAAAGGGGTACTAACATTTATTACAAACGTCTATCTTTGGCTAGGTCTCTGTTCCCTCTGCAAAACATTGTGTTGAATTTCCACAAGTTACTCCTCTGGGAGTTTCCTTGATGTAGGTCAGAAATTTTCAGATCTATAATAAAATTCGATATTCATTGTTTAGGTACTGGATCTCGTAAATGAGCAAGAGGAATTTAAAGGATGAGCTGACAAAGGGATCTTCAGTTTTCATCGGAATGCTTTGAAGAAGTTTTTGTCGCTGCCTATAAGAATCTCGTGAGATTAAATTGGAACTGTCTGGTCCCAGTATTCTTGATGACCTTTCTATCTCACTTGTTCAACAATGGCTTTTTGTATTGGCATTCTTTTTGTACTTAGATTGTTTTAGTTTTCGTTACGATTACCCAACTGAAATTTTATCTTCCGTCATCAAGCCACCTATAATGAAAGACTTTGAACTATGTGGAGACTTCTCTCCTCACTGAACGGGGGAATCGGGTGTGCTGAAAAAAAATTTAAAAAATACAGCAGCAAGGAACCTTCTCCTGTTGTAAGTACCGTTCACTCACCACAGAAAAACAGAAGTGATGAAAAGAGAATTTATTTCTCGTTTCACGAGGACGTACCAAATAATGATTCCATAAGTATTTTTATTACACGTCTGTTCAATGTAATCCCCATCTACAGCAGCACTATGTCAGGGCAAAGCCAGCCTAAATATAGGGGCAAGGGGCCTCATATATAAAGCTATTACAAGTTCAAAAGATATTCCGCATCAAGGCGAAAAACCTACGTGAATTGCACTTCTCTGTGTTGCTGGACATGGAAAAAACACACGTGGTGTATATCCAGCTTCAGGGCAGGGACCCAGGGGAGAAACGGTATGTTAGATAAGTAGATAAGGTCTAATCTCATTTAGTTTATACAGTAGTCGCGAGTCTTACGAGACGTAATCGGTTGGTGGCAGGATATCGTCACGGCCAATTGAGAAAAGAGATTCTAAAAGATAGAAATGTCTGTCGTGTCGTCACCTGATCATTAGTTTTGCAATGAGATGGCAGGAACGAATCGGTTCTCTCGACAAGTGAAATCACCGTTAAGTCACGCGCGAGATGACTTGTATTGATTCTGTCTCGATATACGTCATCTCCCACCGTTTTGACAGATGGACAGATGAGCCTCCGTCCACCTGACAGTTTAGGGTAAAAAGTATATATACCTTGAAGAGCAAAGCATTAGACTCACACTTGGGGTCACACACAAGTTGGTGAAGTCCAGGGCAGGCGACTCTGTTTCCTGGCATAGGGGTACCTTCGATCACAGGACCCTGAAACGGCTGGAATCGCCAGAGAGGGCATTCCAAGATTGATTTAGCTTAAGGTTGATAGGCGGCTACAGTGGGAAGGAAAACCCAAGGTGAAACGTTAAAGTTTAGATTGTCGAGTAGCAGGTATCAGCCTGCAATAGTCAGAAGTGTAGGTTAATTGTATTGTGCGTATTAACCCTTTGAAGCGTCAGACTGATTGCATTGTGAGTAGTTTGTTTTGCTGTCGAAGCATCGTAAAACCGACTGGAGATCGGTGTGAGTGACAATTTTCGCCCTAGCACAAAAGGGGCATTTGTGAATCGTGAATTCAACCAGGAACAGTGAACATTTCAAAAGGACTTTCACGGAGGACTTTCAAAAGGCACATAAGGTATGAGTAGACAATATCTGACCCAAATCAGAAGTACGGTGGCTTTATAGATGACAAACATTGCTGGTCGGAACCCTCCGGCAGCCAGAGGTACAGTTACGCGCAGACGTTGACATTTAAGCCTAAGCGGGTGAAGCTCTTATGGCTAGCTCACAGTAATAACATTTCAGATTTGTGAAGCTCTTATGGCGAGCTCACGGTAGTAACATTTCCAGTGTGTAGACTATAGTGCCAGTACAGGGCTATTGAATGACTATATAATTGTTGAGAATTGTTTAACCCTAGCAACCCATTTTCTGTGAAAAGAATCGAATTGTTGATTGTTGAAATATTGAAACGGCTTTATTTTTATGTGTAAATAAAAGAATCGTTGTTACTTTAAATCATTCTTTCCATTACGCAGCCTGAAGTGATTAGGAATCACACCTAACGGAAATCGAACCTATCTTAGGCCAATTTGGCAGAGGAGAAATCACAGCGCCGGTCGAACTCAGCTCCCAGCGCCGAGTTCGCGTCACCAGGATTCCGACTCTCCACGTCGGTCTAATTCTCCCGCAATTTCATCAGCGGGACACACTAAACCATGCGGAAAATGAAAATGTGTCACTAAACCATGCGGAAAATGAAAATCTGTTCCGCACAAATGTGCGAAACGGAAATCGTTGACTGACTATTATTTAATAGAAGCGAAATTTCACTGTAATTTTCTACAAATCGTGCACCGCAATTACAAGCTGAATCGCTAGCTATAGCAAAAATCGTCCCTTGAGTTCCAATGTGTTCTATTTGCCAGTAGGCGGAACGCATGGGACGAAATAGTAGTACGGGTTTCTCTCGCTAATTTGGTTGACGATAAAATGTGTTCTTTTTCTTGATAGTTGTCAAATGAATTGCTGAGTGTCCTTCTAATAATTGTTTTTTTATAGGCGTGAAGGCGTGCGTCGTTCTGTGTAAATATAGAAATTTCGACAGAATATTTATAAATGAAAATATTGAAATACAATGCTTTCGATATAATCTTATTCTTATTTCATCCTACCTGAGAATGTATATTTATTCACATGTTCACTCGAGTACCACCATCCTACAGGAATATAGCCCATGTTTCTTCAGCCTTTATATGATTTTACATCCACCTCTCATCCCCAATATCAGTCAATAGTAATTGATTTAATGACAACTTTCCTTCCTTTGCTCCCAGGTTCACTAACATTTATCACCCCAGAAAAAGAGGAATAATACCAATCTTCTCAAAACCCTCATGGCGACTGCCCGGTTTCTAAGTGGTACTGTGCTGATTTTGTTATTAGTTAGAATACAGAGAGGATATTTATGGTTTTTGAGTGGATACCATAATTATTTCACTAGAAACTAGCAGGTGAAATATAAATTTTTAATGAGCGACCGCATAGTCTTACAGGTATAAGTGAACTGTGGTTTGGAAATATATTCTCCATATCGTGACGGCTTCTAAAGATGAGTGCCATACATTTAACCCCTTACATAACATAAGCATGACCTGGAACCAATACTATAAAACTTACAATGGTAATTTGTAGAATTGTATTTTCTACCTATTAAAATAACTGACTAAATGAATCATTAGCATTTTAAAAGTTATGGCAATTTGCCAACTGGCAACTTGCCAAATTATTGAAAATGCTAATGATTCATTTTAACCCATTTAAAATCATAGCTAAAAAGTACATTTCTAGAAAATACAATTGTAATAGTTTTATATTATTGGCCCTGGAATTCCAACTAACTTTTTCAGATGCGCTCATCTTGGTGCAGACGGATATTCTTTGGAATGTAGCGAAAACATATTTGTATGCACATGTCAATCAAAAGTCAGGCAATGAGGTTCATACATATATGTACACCATCGTGGCGGAATACATCATGTAGCGACAGTTCAATTTACTATTGGACTGGGGTCCGCAGCCAGCGACGATAAGATGCATTCGGAAGTTTTAATAATCTCAAAAATCGACTCCATTGCGACAGTGCGCACAAGTAAATGCTATTTTGGAATTCAAGGATATTTCAGTTTCTGTAATCGGAAGTGCCTTTATCAAAATACCACCTGACTTGGTGGTAGGCTGCTTTGCTCCGCGTTCTACATGGTGACCATAATCTCTCGAAACAGGTTGCGCTGTATTAGTTTTGTAAGCACTGCTATGCGTCCGTGTTTTGCTTTTTTGTCTTGAAACACACCAGTCCACGATTTCTCACGGCTGCGATTTGGATAGCTTTTTCCCGTGGCGCACTTGAGCTGAGTTCAGAAGAAAACAAAATATCTCAGAAAGTTAAATCAAAAAGTTGGAAAGTTTTTATATTTTTTGTTAGGTGGATTAGTTACCTAACACGACTAGAGGACGACATTTGCAAAAAACATTTCCAAGCATCAGGCTACCAGAATTCGACGTTGTTATGTTTTTTTTTGTTTACACACTTCTCGTAGAGTTTGCGCGAAGACTACCATCAATGTAATGTGATGTTCTTTTCCTCACAGAGAGATACAAATATTCTTCCATGGTGCAGTTATAGACAGATATTCCAGTCAATAAGCGTTTAAGCTTATAGAGCAACTTAATTCGCCTTTCAGTCATCGAGATAATAACACAGTTAGTGGAACTACGCGGCGTAATCATAAAATGACAGCCGTGACGAGTCTCCATTCATAATTATTTAATAAACCAGCATCTCTCGTGGTTTTGGTAAAGTCATTAATTCTGTCAAATCAAGTCTCGATTGAGAAATATTTCTTGCTCTGATTCAACGAAATTGAATGTTAATGGTAGTTTTCAATTTAGTTGCGTGAAATATTCGAGACGAGTGAATCTAAACGTGTAGGCGATGAGTCATTTAAAGGATAGACTGGTCCCATGCCTAACAGCGTCGAATTCCTAAAACAGAATTAGACTGGTAGCCTGAGAACTTGAAGCATTTCATGAATTATCAAAAAGTTTCATTTTTTGCCTTAAAAACGTATTGATCAATAAAAAATAAACAGAAACTGTGATTAATTTTTGTGAATACCGTTTGAGGTATGTGGCCGTTACTTTAGATAAAGAGTTAATGGCAACATCATTATCTGCTTCGTTCATTGAATCATCAGCCGCCCCACTTCCACTTTTAAGTTTGATGATGATACATGACATTTGACATTTCTATTTTGGTCTTGCCTTTTGAATTTTGTTTCTGAAGGCAAGTCTTTTGAAGGTAGTAATTTAGCAAAAACACTGTGAAAAGTTGACCTACATCAGAACAAAACTCTGCCTAATTTATCTGACCCTTTTAACATTAATATCACACAAAATGTTCCCAATTCGTGCTGTATATTATTTTAACATACAAAGAGCGCAATCTACGTGCATATAAATTAAGCCCCGTGTGGTTTTGCAAACGTATATGCTCGCATGTGATACATAGAACAAGGAATAGCATTATGTACGTTTCAGAACTATAGTGTACAGACCCGTTTTAGAAATCGTTAAACACAGGGGCGTCTGTGTGTCCGTCCATCCGCATATTTTGGGGACAAATGTAATCGGATTTTCGCAAAGCTTGGTCTTGGCATACATTTGTTTCTGTAGTTTCAGAGCTGTAGGTATCGTTGTAGTGAATATCTGAATTAGAGTTATCCGCCCTGAAATGTTGCACAAGGGAATGATGCAATTTCTAAAAATGCAGTCTTGGGAAAATATATTGTTTCAATAAACATTTGAAACATTCTAATGACATCTTGTATTATTGTTGAATATTCCAGATAAATAAAGAGGGTGATTTGTTGACTTTTGGACCAAAAAAATACAATTGACTTTTGGTGTGGTTTTGTTGGGAATTCCCTGAAAAATGTGTGCACGTGAGTGGTACTTCCCTTCCTGTCAGCTTTTCTCTCTTATTTGTTGCTTGACCCCCCTGTTATCAGGTCAGAAAAAGTTGTCTGAAGGGCTATACTTGACAAAGATATTTGAATGTCAAAATTAAAATGATGCGTTCATAATTTTTTTCGCTTGAGCATTATAATGGTCGCCTATGGGAAATATTTAGTGCTGTGATACCTGTAGTGTACAGACCAGTTTTAGAAACCGTTAAACACAGAGTCGTCTATCTGTCCGTAGTGAACAAATGTAATCAGATTTTTGTGAAACTTGCCCTTGGCATACATTGTGAGAAGACCTCATCCAACATCGATATTCACTAATTTCCTCGGCTTTTGTGTGAGCCATGCCTCTTTTAGTTGAAAATTCGGTGTTTGTTTGATATTGACTTGTGAACGCGATAATCTGGACAAATGTAATCAAGTTTTCATGAAACTTGCAATATAGACATACATTGTGAGAAGATCTCGATCAAGTTCGAAACTGACGAAATTTCTTTGGCTTTAGTGAGAGTTATGCCCCCTTTTGTTGGAAATTCGGTGTCTGTCAAAATGACTTCGTGAACACGAGAACTTGAACAACTGTAATCGGATTGTGCACAAAAAAACCTTCTATAGGCATACATTCTGAGGTGAACCTATTTTAGCCCACCTGAGCAAAGCTCAGGGGGAGCTTTACTAATCACTTTTCGTGCGTCCGTCCGACTGGCATTAACTTTACACTATCGACTTCTCCACAGAGACTACTAGACCAGATTGAACCAAATCTCTTTGTCATATCTCAATTCAAGTTTATACAAATAAAGTTGCCAACGCCCACAGGGGGAACCACAAGTGGCATAACTCTGATAGTACCCATATATTTGAAACAAAATGTAAAAAATCTTCTCCAGAACCATCAATTAGAATCTTTGGATATTTGGTATACAACTTCTCTAGAGGGGTTAGATTCAATTTTGTTCAAATCGAGTCCCTCGGTTAATATTTGGGTTCTATATGGGAGCCCGAATTTTAACTTAGTGCAAAATGAGGAACTGTCTTTAAAAATCTTCTTCTTCACTTCCACCAGTCAGAATCCTTTCATATTTTGTATATAATATTTCTAGTGTGGTGGGGGAGAGGGGGGCGGGGGGGGGGGGGGGCAGATTAAGGTTTGTTCAAATCGAGTTCCTCGGTTAATATTTGGGCTCTATATGAGAGCCCGCATTTTAACTTAGTTCAATATGAGAAAATTTCTTTAGAAATATTCTTCAGATCCAAAAGTCAGAATGCTTTCAAATTTGGTATACAACATCTTTAGGGTGGTCAGATTCAAGGTTGTTCAAATCGGGTCCCTGGATTAATATCTGGGCTCTCTGTTGGAGCCCAAAGTTTAACTTAGTGCAATATGAGGCGATTTCTTTAAAAATCTTCTTCAGATACACCAGTTAGAATGCTTCCATATTTGGTATACAATATTTCGGGGGGGGGGGGGGGGGTCAGATTCAAGTTTGTTTAAATCGGACCCTTGGGTGCATATTTGGTCTCCCTGTTTTAACCCGAATTTTAATTTGGTGCAATATAAAGAATTTATGTAAAACTCTTCTTCTTCAGACCCACCAGTCAGAATGCTTGTGTATTTGGTATACAACATATCTAGGGTGGTCAAAGTCAAGGTTGTTCAAATTGGGTCAATATTTGGGCTCTCTATTGGAGAGCAGAGTTTTGTTTAGTGCAATATGAGGTGATTTCTTTAAAAAATCATCTTCTTCAGATCCACCTGTCAGAATGCTTTCATATTTGGTATACAATGTTCCCAGAGGAGTCAGATACAAGTCATTCAAATCGAGTCCTTGGGTTAATATTTGGGCTCGAATTTTAACTTAGTGTAATATGACGGAATTTCTTTAAAAATCTTCTTCAGATCCATCAGTCAGAATGATTTTGTATTTGGAATACAACTTCTCTGGGGGGCTCAGATTGAACTTTGATCAAATTGGGTCCCTGGGTTAAAATTTGTGCTCTGTATTGCAGCCCGAAGTTTAACTTAGGGCAGTATGAGATGATTTCTTTAAAAATCTTCTTCGGATCCACCAGTCAGAATCTTTTCATATTTGGAGGTTAGGTTCAAGGTTGTTCAAATCCATAAATCCATTCCATAGTGCTTTTCCATATAATTTGCCTTTCAAACTGCAGTGACATAAATAACAACCCAGGCAGTTTGGCACTGCTTGTCTAGTTGATAGAGTAAGTAAGTAAGTAAGTAAGTCTTTATTTACGTGACATGTGCGATAAAATACAACCAATTTCACTTTAAAAGTTCATTTCACAGCAACGCACCCGGCCAATTTGACCTATATGTCACGGCGTAATAGTAATTATAAATACGAATGCTCGAGAATGCCACACACTCATCACAATCATACTTCATCACCTCCCCCCCCCCCCCCCCCCCGCCCTCACCCGGCTTTGTCAGGTGAGCGATTAAAGACCCTTGGGCCTCTTGTTTCATAAAACCTTTAGAGCCTCTACTCTCCTTGCGGACGGGGATTTTACCATCTCGTGGCATATGCTTGTTTTATAATATTGGCTTTGAGAAATGAGTACGGAAGCAATCAGGAAAACCCCAATTGTTTATCTTGATTACAATAATGCTAGTTTCGGTTCCTAATTCCTTCTGTTTGCTTCCTCCCATTGACCCACTTTTATTTCCTTGTAGACAACTTGTGTTAGGTGATTGTTTTAGACATAGCTTATGACCACTCATCGGGCGTATTCCAGGGCGGGTGATAAGCTATGTTTGGAAGCAAAAAATGAATTTTTTTTAGTTACCCAAACAATTTCTTTTTGCAAATAGGGTCCTCTCGTTTCAGCTACAAGATGAAAAGTAAAAAGTACGATTAACAATTACACCCTAGAGTCCCCAAAAAGGCTCTATTGCAAAAAAGGTTTTATATGTTTTTTTCGGATAAACCTTTTCCCGATCCCAATATCAATAAATTTCTTCTATCGCTATCGGCCAAATCGCAGTTTCCTTACTCCGCCATAGAAAACTTTTCGAGATGCAAACTCAGAGTTGTTAGAGATATGTTTGCATCGGTATTACCCTTGTTAATCAAGAAGGGTTCTCGGTGAAGATGTTTATGTGGCATCCCCAGTATTTGTGATGACAGGATATATATTATATCATGGGCCCCAGGTATAATTCTGTATGTATGGGTTCCGATACAAGCGCCTAGTTGTAGTTTTAAACTAAAATAGTTTGTTGCACACTCTAACAGTGTATTTTCAGTCGCAGACTCATGATTCAGGCCTTGAGGGGGCGCCATGTTTCAGTCCTAGGTCATGATGCGAAGCATCACTCAACGATCGTAGCGGCGAGTTTGTGGCGACCACGAGATGGGGTATCCCACTCTTGTCAGTGGGTTCCTGGTGTCTCGTGTGAAAATGTTGGAACATGAAAGGCCAGTGTGGCCCTTCGTTGGTTTCTTTGTGCATGGACAAAATGTCTTCCAACCAACATATTCCAGCATTTAAATTTTGACGAAAAGAAACCAATTTATGTCGGCTCCTATGAGACCCACGTTGGAGCTAGGCCTATAGCTGTATGCATAGGGTACGCTATTATCGACGATAAGACATGAACACCCACTACCTTTGTTTTATCGCCGATAATATCGTTTCCCTTTGTATCAGTGTTTGTGAAAATAAAACTGAAATTAAAACAATAGGAGGGGCGCACATCGGATGCGCCCCCCTCTGAATCCATCCATGTTTTTCGTGTCTATACATGGACTATTTAAGAGGACTGATTTTGTCAGTAGTGTTTAGCTTTGCCGTGTCTAAAGGAACATATTGTGAGGTAAAAGCTTATATTTATAATTGCGTGCGTGTACATCAACGAGTATCGAGATCTGGCTCTCGTCATTAAGGCCGTAGGCCTTCAGTGTAAAGTCGATGTCCCTAGTGACTCGATAATTCGACACAAGTTCGCGTGCATGCGCGTGATGATAATGACTAGACCGTCGCTCGAGTGCAACAAGGAGCCATCAGCAACATTGAGGCATTGCAGATGGCGCCTTCTTGCACTCAGGAGGCGATGTATTTTATCGCATCTTTTGTTTTCTCTTTCATTACAAACATGCAAGATGAAACTTTTCAAGGTTTGTCTTTTAGTAATCCACTGTAGGCACTTGTCATGGAAGAATCCACATCCATAACTTTTTATAGCCACGGAGAATGGGCCTATTGTCCACAGCTGATTATTTGAGAAAAAATGTGTTATAATTTTGCTGAATTCACTCTTAGGTGGTTGTTTTTTCTTTGTGTTCACGTATGTGGCGAAGGTGAGAGTGTCTGATTTATAAAAGTGTATCTGTGAATTTACAACACAGCAAACTAGTTGTAAATCCGCATCCTGTGAAATCTGACATATGGTAAGTGCATATATATCAAAACATTATGTGAGGCATTCACTGACTCGATCGGAATTTCTCACAATCCTAATATAAACTTCCTATTTGGACTATCCAATACAGATCCTACTTTCAAAGACACGGGAATCGGTTTTGTGCATATGCCAATTGTATCGAGTTATAATGTCACGCGGCCATAATCTATAAAATACTAACACAAAACATTTACAACTCAGAAGCAAGGAATACGAACCCATCAGCAGATTGGGAGGGGGTGGTGGCGGGAGCAGGGGCCAGTACTATGAAACTTTTACAATTGTATTTACTTGAATTGTATTTACTAGTTATGACTTTTAATTGAGTAAATATGAGCCATTAACATTTTCAAAGATGTGGCAATTTGCCAGTTGGCAAATTGCCATATCTTTTAAAATACTAATGATTCATTTTAGTCATTCATATTAATAGGTAGAAAATATAATTCTAGAGAATGCAGTTGTAAAAGTTTTATAGTATTGGCTCCAATGCAACTCTCAACCACTGATATATAAAAATTAAGAGTTGGATTGCCTCCGTTTTGTAACTTTCCAACAACATGCATCCATAAAGAAAAGTATGAACGAAATAGACAGTAGATTGGTGGAAGTAGCTTAGAATAGAGAGTTTGGACCTATTTTGGTTAGAGGCAACAAACGGGTGGTGTTGCCGAAGCTCGGAGACGACTGTCTACGGCCCTACCGATAAGAGCTACATTGTGCAAGTTTTTTTTATCCAACTCATTGTGGGGTTATACTTTGACCCTTTATGGGATATTAACTTGTACAAACCTACAGTTTGGGGTTTATTCTCCAATTACAAATGCTTTGTTTAGTAATTTAGAACAATCGCCGTGGGGTTAAATCTAAATATAGAAATGTAACCTGGTGGTGAATAATACTAATAAAAATTAGTTTTATTGTGGGGGTTCATCCTAGGTACGATCGTATATCTAGACTTTTTCCCCAGCTATGCACATTTTATTTGGAGCTGGTGGGGCCGTCGACTTTTAAGTATTAAAATTAAAACGATAATTCACCGAAAAAAAATTATTTTAGCATACAGTCCTTTGAATGCAACAAGGTGCTATCTGCAATGCTTACCCTCGTGGGAACCCCAAGAATTTTGACACTGCTTGTTTATTATGGTGGACAAGATCTGCTTTACTAGAAAAATAGGACCAGGAAATGGACGCCTGGGTTGAGAGTCGTCTCCAGTTTGCAGCATAGGTACACATGACTGGATACACTTGACTTCATACCTATGTCGTGGTCATGATGTAGCTACCTATGCCGTGGTCATAATGTAGCTTACTGTGACCTTAAACACCAATAAACAAAATCTGAAATGCTTTCGAATTGCGGATGATGCCTTGTTGAACTCAATGGAAGTTTTAAACAAAAAATATATAATTAATTTACATCCCGAATTCTCAAAATACACATTTTAAGACAGCCATTGGTATAGCGTTCATAGTTTATTTCGGGCTCGCGACGTCTCGTCGTAGATAGTGGTATCTTCCCAATACTCGGAAAGAACCACTGAAGAGCGGTGAGCAACTATGAGACTCCAATTTTCAAACTCTGTACAAGTAGAGTTGGAAGTTATTGAAGGCATGTGATCCGTTGACGTGCGATAGCGTTAGTACATAGCGCCAACGTACCCCCAGGGGGATGAAGTGTTTTGACCTTAGAAAAATGCAGTTACCGCTGGTCAGGATCGAACCGTCGACCTTTCGGCATAAATTGTTGAGGACTTGTAAATATACACGTTTAACAGGTGATAAATTTGTCTCCTGTGAAACTTGACTCATCCCTACTGGCAAAATAGCTTTTAATTGATTATTTCTCTTTTCCACTTTTTACTTTGGCAGTTTTTTAAGTTTTTAATAACTTTACTGGTATCCTCGCAAAATAAGTTTGGGGTCTGTTCCATTTTCCAAGCGCCTGTGGTAAGTTAAAGCTTGGTGATATTCATCGTTCTCGATTTGAATGGAACTTTCAGTGAGGAGATTTCAAATACCGGTACTTAATAATAATAATAATAATAATAATAATAATAATAATAATAATAATAATAATAAATATTTATATAGCGCCCATATCACAATGATAAAAAGTTCCATGGCGCTTTACAAAGACATTTATGATATGTGGCAATGCCAACGACCAAGTTTTCGGAGGTACAAGTTGGCAGACTGACATATTTTAGTAATATGAGCAGCCATAGATAGGTGCTTGTCAAAATAGACACCTAGATTTCGAACCTGATTTGACGGATTGATCGCTGTATCGCCAACTTTGAGCTGTGGCAGAGTGTCTGGTGCAGGTGTGTATCTTGAAGAGAATACTATCAGTTCAATTTTTTCGTCATTCAATTTAAGTTTGTTTTGGAGCATGAAACTTCTCACATCCTCAATACAGTTTTCAAGACGCATAAATTGTATGGCTGTATCTTCAGAATGGGTAGGTTAAATTCAACATATAACTGAGTCATCAGCATAGAAAATGTACTCGATACCATGTGAGCGAATAATGGCACCTAGAGGCTGCATGTAAAGGGTGGATAAGATGGGACCGAGAACAGAACCATGGGGACCCAGAATTCGAGTGAAGCTATCTCTGATCTATCGCCATCAACAGTAACACACTGAGTTCTGTTGCTCACATAGGATCGAAACCAATCTAATGCTGGTCCCTCTATTCCAAGCTGGAAAAGTCTGTCATAGAGAATTTCTGTTGTCAATCGTGTTGAATGCGGCTGAATCAAGTAGCACAAACACGACACCTTTTTTGTTGTCTATAGATTTCAAAACATCATTTTGAACTGAGAGAAGGGTAGATTCAGTTGAATGACCAGGTCTATATGCGGACTGTTTAGGGTCAAGTAAACAGTTTTCATCCAGATGTGCACGCAACTGTTGTGCGATGACTTTTTCTATGATCTTAGAGATAAAAAGAAGGTTTGCGACCGGACGATAATTTTTCAGTATTGTGGAATCCAAGGATGCTTTTTAAGAAGTGGGGTAACAAGAGCTGTTTTTAGGCTGGGCGGTAGATGACCAGAACTCACTGACTCATTAACAATTTCAGTGATGCTGCCAATAAGGACAGAGAGAAATGTTTTAAGAAGTGTAGTTGGTATCGGATCCAAATCACAACTTTTTGATGGTGAAGACATTATTATTTTTTGAATCGTGCTTTCTGAAACCGTGTGAAACTGGGCTAGTTTCGATGACGGATTGACAGTTTGTACAGGTCGAACAGGTTGAATATTTTCTGTGTCAATCTTGTCTAAAAACTCTCTGATGTTTTGGATCTTTCTGATAAAAAACTCTGAAAACTTATTTGCGATTTCTGTTTTGGAAAGCTGATCAGAGAAGTTGAGAGATTCTCTGGCTTCCAGTGACTTCAGGATCTTGAAGAGCTGTTTTTGGTCAGATCCACAGTTAGAAATTTTCTCGCATAAAAATTGCCTTTTTGAATGGCTGATCAGATTTTTAACTTTTTTTTATATTGTAATTTAAACATCTCACGGTGAACGGTCAACGCCATTTCCGTTCGAGTTGATGGCGAACACACTTAGCTGACCGTATTTCATTATTGACCCAGGGGCGGATTGCCTTGACAGTAAAGTTTCTGGATGAAATGGGGGCCATTTCATCAAGTACCTTCCTCAGATCAACATTACATCATTCTACCATAGAGTTTAAATCATTGCCTGGATGTTTCCTTAGACATTTAGTGATACATTGCATAAAATTATTAATGTCAAGATCCCTAAGTTTTCTAAAGGAGACAGTTCTTTTTTGCACAGCTGGCTTTTTGATAGAAAAAGTACATAAAACAAGAAAGTGGTCTGACAATGATAAGTCATGGATTCTAGTTGATGAAATAATGTCATCGGTGTTCCGGTAAATAATAGGATCAAGTGACCAAGTTTATGGGTCGGTTCATTCACATGTTGTTTCAGGTCCAGAGAAACAAGAAGATCCATAAATCGCCGTGTGTCTGGGTTGGTCTTCTTATCGAAATGAAAGTTTAAATCCCCAACTTTCACTACCCGGTCGGTCTCAGAACAATATTTATGGAGAAAAGGCTCGAATTCTTCAAAAAACATGCTACTAGTTACACGTCTTTTCTTGCTAGGAAGCAACCTGTAGACTATTAAAAGTCGAATATAAGACTTTTCATCCGCAGATATGAGGATGTCCATGTGTTCAAATGTCAAAAATCCTATTTTTAATGTTTTGGGGGTGACCTTTAGGTTCTCTTTGTACAGAAGGCCCACCCCACCTCCCCTAGATACCCGGGGTACATGCTTGAAAAGGTACCCGTTGGGTGTTAAGTTGCTGACCACATCATCATCGTCTTGATGTAACCAGGTCTCTGTAATTGCAAGACAGTCCATATCCTGATCCAGAACAAAATCAGTAATGGCGTCTGTCTTTTCCCTCACGGACTGAGCGTTAATCGTTCCTAAACAGAAGGATGTGGGTTCTTGTGTGGGTCCGTTAGAATTAATTTGATAAGTGGACTGATTGTTATTTAAAAGTTTATTGGTCGGAATTTTGATGAGGTTATTCCAATTTTTACCTGTTTTACTTCTCTGTGGATAAATACCGTGTATGTTGTTAACAACTGGTGTGTGCCTTTTGGCACCCCCTTTTTACCACGGTGGGTTGGAGAGAAGGGAGCTATACCACACATTCCAATCTGTTTCCATGTTTTGGTGTCTAACTTATAGGGGACTAAAGCAGAAGACCCCATTTGGAGCAAATCATATTTGCCATACACTATTGGCATTGTTGTAATGAAGGTGTTAACAGAGCTGTCATCCAAAACACTTTAACAGTTGAGCTGTCTGGTTGTGAAGGTGTCAATAGTGCAGTCATCCAAGACACTTTAATAGTTGAGCTGTCTGGAATGAAATCAGTGGCCCACAGTATAAACAGTGATTTATGAGAAAAAGACCGAGGCAGTGAGTACTTCTTAATTGCTGTCTCTACCAAGATGAATAGGAACAAAAGGCAGAGTGAGGTGTGAAGAAAATCCATCATGTGTGAATAAATACAGTCAGAAATGCAGCTTCTTTTTACAAAGTATTTGTGCTTAAATCCATATAAGTCAGTGTTAGGTTAACAAAACGCATAAATTTAAACATCATCTGATCCAGCAAGGTTTGTAGGATAATCCAAACTAAAAAATGATGCTATAGTCACAGTAATATTTTTCAAAACTTGAGAAAAGTCAGGAGCAAATTTTTGTGGCTGCCAGCAAAAGGCGCTCAAGCATTTACATTTTAAGATATGAAGGCAGATCAACTATAGGATGATGCAACTAATTAGGTTTAAATTATGGTGGTAATTCATACAGTTTGAAATCAGTTCTGTTAACAATTAACCTAAATCAACTGAGTTGAGTGAATATGAACCCTGTTGGGTTCATATTCACGCAAACCATTCGATTTGGGTTGATTTTTAACCCAACTCATTTTGAGTATGCATTTGAGTGGCCGGTAGATCGCCAGACATCAGAGATGTGCTCTGCTCTCTATCATCCAGATGATTTTTCTCTGACAGAAATAATTAAGCTTCCACACTAACCACTCACTAATCCGGCTGTTCCAATATTGCCTATTGGCGTTTCTCGTCTTATCCTAAGATATTTCCTAATTAAGAACACGCCCCTTTGCACCCGGCAGCCAGTTAGGGTTGATTCTTTTTCTTGAAGTAAATCAGCGTGTATATTACTAAGTGAATGGGTGACTTCAGTCAGGTCAGTAGAAGGTTCTTAAAAAGCAATGAAAATATGTCATTTAAACCGGGAAATATACCACGCTGTTATGTGTGTTTCAATATCTTACCCCCTGAAAGTATCCGAGAACTTCGTTGGTTTTAAAACGCCACATGCAAGCTGATCATAAACTATGTGCGGCCACCTAAAAAGTATATACATGTACGGCTGACAGTCAAGAGTGCTCTCCACTTTGGTCATTGGTCTCTTTCAACAATGTCGACATACGGTAACCACTTCATGTTAAATAAGTAAGGATTCTAGCATTTGGGAATTAATAACCCCCTCCTGTTAGTATATAGTTTTTTAAAATGGATTTGTCGGGGAAGGGGGGAGTTCTGGGAAAACAAACGACTGCATCTCTCAGCCTGCTTCGGAATATGCATGACAAATGTAAAAGTAATGGATGTGTGAAAACAGGAAACCGTTTTCAAGCAATAATAGGGATACATAGAAATCCAGACAAGTTTGTTTTGTTTTGTTTTTTTTATTTTTTTTTTTACAAATTTAAGTTTTTTCGTTTTTGTTTCTTTTGTTTCTTTGTTTGTTTAAAACCCTCCTGCCTATTAGGATTATTGACATTTATATCACTTAAATAATCCTCATGTTCTGCCATATGCAGATTAAAACTATCGCTGATTGCCTAGAGGATAGACTCCAACGAAGTTTTATCAACAGTTAATCCGACGATAGGGTGACTTCTGTATCATAGGTTGTATAACACTTCCTCATAAATGAGAATACACGATGAACCCAAAATATAAGTTTAAAATGGACAATGGCGTGATCCATAGTTTTTGCGTTCTCATGACGCGGTGTGTATTGGTGCGGCACTTGACGTAGCGGTGTGTGAATTGGTCAGGGGTGAAGGCCGCTTGGAGGGGGGTGGTCTCCCGGGCGTGCCGACAATTTCACAAAATTATTTAAAGTGTCTGATGAAGTATATATATTACCTCTATTCTCCTTTTCTATCTCTCTGCCTGCCTGATACCAAAAATTGATGACGCGAAGTTTGATGTGGCTCAGGATTTAATCCATTGGACCACGAGAACAGTCAATATTATGTACGATCACTGGTTGAACCATCTAGATTTAAACTAAGTAAAGGCAAAGGTAACAACCGCCTAACAGATGTGGGATTAGGAACTAATGTGGTTAACCTGTCTGGCACCAATGACCTAACAACCCAAGAGAAGTCTCCTCTTTTAGATCGCGGTTTAACTTTTGGACCAGCACCGAAGCCTAAAACTGGTAATCAAACAAATATACCATCATATAATTGTAATTTTCTTAGGCAAATGAAATTAGCAGACCGCTTTAGAAACTCCAGCGGTCGGGAACTTGCTTTTACAGAATCATCTGGTTGGTCACCTCCAGATAGTGAAGTAGATCCCGAAATTATTGAGGCTAACAAACGAATCCTCCAAAAGGTGTTCAGCATGAACATACTTTCCGATAAAGACAATTTAACAGCTAGTGAACGGAGAGCCCTCACGAAACTTCGGAAAAGAATAAACTAGTAATTAAACCAGCTGACAAAGGTGGGTCGGTAGTCGTTCTATCTCGGGATAATTATATAAAGGAAGCAATGAGACAACTCAACAATACTAAACGTTATAAGAAAATTCACTCACTTATTTGGCCAAGTAATGTCGAAAAATTCAATAAGATCTTAAACTTTCTCCTCGACGAAGGTCACATAACCAAAAACAATTGAAATATTTAACAGCTAAGCTCAGTGCTCAAACAAGACAATTTTACATCTTACCAAAGATCCACAAGAACCGTTCTTCATGGACGGGTGACGTAGCCCCAGCCGGGAGGCCAATTGTATCAGATTGTAACTCCGGAAGATCTTATGCTATCTCGGAATTAATTGATTATCATATTAAACCTATCGCCAATGAACATCCGAGCTATCTAAAAAATACACAGGATTTCCTGTCCAAAATTTCGAAATTGAAAATATCGAAAAATGCAATCTTGGCTACTTTGGATATCGACAGTATGTATACGAACATTGATATCGATAAAGGTGTTAAATCAGTTAAAAATGCATTTGAAAAATATCCGGATGCCAAACGCCCGGATAAACAAATTTTGGATCTTTCAGAGCTGAGCTTAAAAGGTAATGACTTTCAATTCAATGGATAATATTTTCTACAAATAATGGGTTGTCCTATGGGCAAAAGATTCAGTCCTAATTTTGCAAGCATTTATGTAGCGGAATGGGAGGAAAATGCCTTAAGCAAATGTGCAAAGCATCCTCTCGTATATCTCAGGTATTTAGGCGACATTTTTATTATTTGGTTACATTCAAAAGAAGATTTTGATGAATTTTTAGAAATTTTGAACAATCATGATCCAAATATTAAATTAAAAGCTACTATCAGTGAAAATTCAGTTGATTTTTTCGATTTGACCGTGTATAAAGGCAATCAATTTCAGGCATCTGGTCATTTAGATTATACAGTATATTTTAAACCAACTGATTCACATCAATTGTTGCACACAAAATCATTTCATCCTCAACATACGTTTAAAGGTATCATCAAATCACAGCTCATCGTTTCCACCGCAATTCAAGTGATAAGGTAAATTTCAATGAGGCTTGTTCTACTCTATTTGGCGCCCTCAGATCGAAGGGGTACTCAATGCGCTTTTTGCGTAGCCTGAAATCTCAAACTCTGAAAAAGCTCGAAAGTCCAGCAGAAACTACTGATTTCGAACCACTCAAAATTGAACACAACTGACCGCTGCAGAATGGTATTGGCGCGTTATTTTATTGCAAAGAGCCTCGTTGTAGATTGCATACATTTATGCCTGATCAGAAAGAGGAATTTTCCTCTGAACAAACGAAAAATCATTACCAGATCCGCAACTCCCTCCATTGGGATTCACCAAATATTATTTATCTTATCACTTGTAAACGCTGTAGGAAACAGTATGTTGGTCAAAGTCAAAATCCTTTCAGAGAACGTGCTACCAGACACAAACAGGATATAAAACATAATGCTGATGCCCCAGTAGCACAACATTTTAACTCTCCAGGCCATTCTTTGGACGATTTCAAAATCCATCCTATTGAACAACACCAATTAAAGACACATTAGAAGAAACGGATGAATTTAGAAAAAAAAAAACAAAAAAAAAACGTGAAGCTTTTTGGATCAGTACGCTTCAAACCCTCTGGCCATTGGATATGAACATATCAGAGGGAGAATGCGAAAGGAGGTCCATCATTCCTTTCACTTTAACATACAGCAGAATGAATATCGAAATAGCAAAAATGTTAAAAGATGAATTCAATTTAACCAATGCTAAATTAAATGAACTTTTGAATCTTCGACCTGTCATCGCTTTTTAGAAAAACAAAAGCTTGCGTAACATCCTTGTAAGGACTAAATTAGAACCCATCAATGAATAACATCAATTATTGCCAGTCAGTTTAACCAGTTCCTAAGCTCATCACTTAGTGTAAATCAATTTTATGTAATTTTTTGTCATGTTTGAAACCCATCAGGGTTCAGTAAATGAAAACAATTTTTCGGCGGCATATTGAAAGAGAAAAACGTTTCAGTACTGTTCCAGGGCGATTTTTTAACCTCGCACGCACGCACGCACGCACGCACGCACGCACGCACGCACACACATACACACACATATATATTTTGTTTCTTTGGGGGGGGGGGGAGAGGGGGGGAGAGGGGGGGGGGGTTATTTTTTCCTTCACATTTTGTCCGTACGATGCAGAAGCCATTTTCGAACCGATTTTCACACCATTTTGCACACGAATAGAGGGGTACATAATTTAAAAATGTACCGAAGCGGAATTTTCGATTTTACCCATATTTCGCCAGAATTGGAAAAAAACTGTCAAAATTAGGATCTATTGGCACTTTCTCCAAACACGTCTTGAAGATTTTTTTTTAAACATTCATCATTGTTAGACCTGACTGTGACACGACCATTGATATACAAGAGATATTAGGCAGTTCATTTGTTAACTGTCCACAGGCTGCCAAACATCGAAATTTTGATGAAATGGGCTGTTTTCGGGACCCCACAGCACCCAAAGGATACAGGAGAGATAAACATAACTTCATTTATTGGAAGTGGAATTCACCGAAGATCATTTTTGTAAGTAATAAGGCTATTAAAAAAAATCAAAACAAGCGTTAACCCAATTTGGGCTGGTTAAACTGCAATACCCCTTAAAAGCTAAAAAAAAAATCATGTTTTCTGCGGATTTCTCTAAACAAGTCTTGTTGATTTTCAAGAAAAATTGCCCACTCGTAGGTCTTAATATGACATTACTAGTTGCATGGACAAAATATTCCGGTTAGCATTTTTTAACCCTCTCCGGGCTGCTGAACGTAAAATTGTGATAAAATGGGCTGTTTTTTGGACACCAACAGCACCCAATGGGTATGCCACAAAGAAACGTGTCTTCCTTTATCGGACGCAAAATTTATAAGAAAACTTTTTTGTAAGTAGTAAGGTTATTCAAAAGTCTAAGTCTTAACTCATTTTGTGCTGGTTAAAGAGAGACACCCCTTAAAAGCTTAAAATTCCCATTTTCTGTGGATTTCTCTAAAAACATCTCGTAGGTTTTCAAGACAAATTGACTTTTCTCAGGTCTTTGTGTGACATTACAAGTTGCATGGACAAAATATTCCGGTGAGCGTTTATTAACCCTCTACAGTTGCTAAGCATCGTAATTTTGAGAAAATAGGCTGTTTTTGATACCCACAGCACCCAATGTGTACTCGAGAGATAAACATAATCTCCTTTGTTGGAAGTGGAATTCACCGAGGACCATTTTTGTAAGTAATAAAGTTATGCCAGAAACCAAGCGTTAACCCGTTTTGGGCTGGTTAATGAGCGATACCCCTCAAATGCTTACAAAGTCACGTTTTACGTGGATTTTTCTAAAAATGTCGTGTAGATTTTCAAGAAAAAACTGGTCATTCGCAGGTCTTGGTGTGACATTACATGTTGCAAGAACAAAATATTCTTATAAGCGTTTGTTAACCCTCCAGGGCTCTCAAACATAAAAAACTGTGATAAAATAGGCTGTTTTCAGCCATCCACAGCACCCAACGTGTAACAGAGGAATAAACATAACTTCCTTTATTGGAAGTGGAATTCACCGTGGATGATTTTTGTAAGTAATAAGGGTATTCAAAAAACCAAACCTCAACCCGTTTAGGTTTGGTAAAACAGTGATACCCATCAAAAGTTAAAAGAATTCATGTTTTCCCTGGATTTCTTTAAAAACATCTTGTAGATAACAAGAAAAAATGGCCATTCACAGGACCTAGCGTGACATTACAAGTTACATGGACAAAATATTTTGCACGCATTTGTTAACCCTACACGGGCTGCTGACCATCAAAATTGTGATAAAATGGGCTGTTTTTGGACACCAGGAGCACCCAATGAGCATGCCACAAAGAAAAGAACCTCCTTTTATCGGACGCAAAATGTATAGGAAAAAATGTTTTGTATGGAGTAAGGGTATTCAAAAACCCAAGTCTTAACCCATTTTGAGTTGGTTAAAGAGAGATACCCCTTAAAAGCTTAAAATTCCCATTTTCTGTGGATTTCTCCAAATACTTCTTCCAGACATTGAAGACAAAATGACCATTAGCAGGTCTTTGTCTGAACTTACATTCTGCATAGGCAAAATATTCCGTTAATCGTTTGTTAATCCTAAACAATCAGCTAAACATCAACATTTTGATAAAATAGACTGTTTTCAGTCACCAACAGCACCCTGTGGGTATGTAAAAGATAAACAAAACTTCTTTTACCGTGCGTAGAATTCACTGGTGATCATTTTTATAAGTAGTAAGGGTGTTTAAAAGAATGAAGCTAAACCCATTTTGGACTGGTTAAGGAGAGAGGCCCCTTAAAAGCTTAAAATTTACATTTTTCGTGGATTTCGCTAACTGCCTGTTGGCGATTTTTCAAGAACAATTTGACATTGGCAACTCTTGGTGTGGTATTACAAGTTGCATGAATAGAATATTCTGCTAAATGTTTGTTAACCCCTCGACAGGCTGCTAAACGCCAAATTTTGGATAAAATTGACTGTTTTCGGACACCAACGGCACCATATGGGTATGAAACAGATAAACATATCCTCTTTTATCGGACGCTGAATTCACAGGGGATAATGTTTGAAAGTATTATGGGTAATTCAAAAAACCAAGCCATAACCCTGTTTTGCCGGATTAAAGTCAGACAGCCCTTAAGAACTTAAAAAGTTCACATTTTCTGCGGATTTCTTCAAGTGGTTCTTACAGATTTTTAGGAACAAATAGACTCTTGAGAAGAATTATTCTCATAAGCGTTCATTAACCCTTCACAAACTGCGAAGCATCAAAATTTTAGATACAAGTGAGATAAAATGGGCTGTTTGCAAATAGCCATAGCACTTAATTGGTATGTGGCAAACAAACATAACTTATTTTGTCAGACACAGACTTTTCGGACGCTGATGTTGATATTAACCTTCTCCAACAGTAATGATGATTTTAAACTAAACTTTCTTTTATCAAACTGGGCCATTTGAGACTATTATACCCACTTTACTCGAGGCATCAGTATAAAGATACTTTAGTGATACAGTTAAAAACAATTCTTCAGACACTCTGGGGTCATAAAAAATCATGGAATCTCATCTGGAAAAACCATGATTCTCCAGAATCATAAAGTCTAATTTTTATTATAGAGTTTTATGATTAACATGTTTGAGCAATATTTATAATTTATGTATAACTTTACATACAAGGCAAGCCAACAACCTGCCTGTCTGCCTGCCTGCCTGCCTGCCTGCCTGCCTGCCCTCACACACACGCGCGTGCACACGCACAGACTCACACTCACTCACACTTATTTACTCTCCACAAAAAAAAACACTGATGCCTTACATCTCAAAATTAACAGGTTCTAATTAATTCAATCTCAAACATATACATGTGATATAGGGTTTTGTGTTCACAATTAGTTTCTGGCACCCCTCGATGATAAATCATGTCCCCAGGCGGAAATTTATGGGGGACCTATGTCAGTCATATCCCCCTTGTTGTTGTTTTGTTTTACAAAAAAATTGTTTTGAAATTGGTATATTTAAACAGAATATTAATTCCAATTATGAATCTACTGTAATACGATTGACCTTGGCGATTGTTTATGACAGACTAAACCAAATGAATCCTCCTGGATAGTATTACTTTCGGAAGTTTGAACTGTCGGGGGTCTCTCCTCAAAGCCCATTAAGCGGAAGAACATCTCAAAATGTAGAGAGGCATACGACATAACATTCCTAATAGAAACACACTCCTCAAGTGAAGTTGAAAACATTTGGAAACACGAGTGGAGTTTTGAAGTAGTCTTTTCATTGCACACAAGAAACAAAAGGGGTACTGCCATTCTGTTCAAAACCAGTTTGGGCTACGAAATTAAAAATAAGGTAATTGATACATTTGGAAACTTCGTCGTTTTTGATGTTTTGATCCAAACGCAGCGATTAACTATCGCTGTGCTATACGGCCCTAATAATGATGAACCAGGATTTTTATAAAAACGGTTTTAATATTATTGAAAATATTGGTAACACGTCAGTGTTGATTGGAATGTGGCATTAGACCAAACTTTAGATACACTAAATTATAATGAATGCATCCACAAACATATGAAAAGACTCGACTTACACGATGCGTGGCGTTTAGAAAAGCCTGGTAAAAATGTATACGTGGAGAGGCCCACATAAATAACTATCACAATTAGATTACTTTTTAATCACATTTGACTTCCAGACAGCTGTTCAAAAAGTAGATATTGGTATCGTGTACAGATCGGACCACTCACGGGTTATAATTTCCCGGAAATTTATTAATCATACTAGAGGACGAGGTATTTGAAAATTTAATAACAGTTTGCTAAGCGACCCCAAATACATACAAATGGTTAAGGGCACTATTGCAGATAATGTCCTTCAGTATTCGTATAATAACAATAACAGTAGTAATAGTAGTGTTGGTAGTAGTAGCAGCAATAATGTTATTAAAAATAAAAATAATAATGATAATAATTCTCATTCTACATTCACCATAAACGACCAATTATTTTGGGAAACCCTAAAACTAATGATCAGAGATAAAACAATCTCGTATTCCTCCTTCCTGAAACGAAAACTTCAGTGCACCGAATGAACTATCGAAAAACAAATAAAAGTCCTTACTGAAAAACTCTCACCGAAGTTAAGCAACGCCGAGTCCGGTTAATCCTTGGATGGGTGACCGTCTGAGCGATCGATTCGGACTCCCGTGTTGTGTCCTTGCGCAAGACACTTCACCCCGATTGTCCACATGGGGGCACGGTGTCGCCGTGTACTAAGGCGTACTGCACGTCGATGGTGTGCATGTCTAAAACCAATCTGACCATGCCTGTGCTGCAGTGCAGAGTTACGATGTTGGGGTGCTGGCAGCTGCTCGGCGTTGCTCGGCGGTTCTCTCCGGGTACTCCGTTTTCCTCCACAGGATATGACCCTGACTGTTAAAGTGTCGTTAAACCCTAATAAATAAATACTGAAAAACTCGAAGAAGGTTGCGAAAATATGTTAGAAAATATCAATTGCCTAACTAGTGAACTCCAAAATCAAAGAAATAAAAAAGTACAAGGCATGATTATAAGATCAAAAGCCCGATGGAAAGTTGAAGGCGAGAAGCCATCAAAATATTTCTGCAACTTAAAAAAGAGAAAAAATAATACCCAGATAAATAAGAGATGACAGTACCGAGTGTACAGAAATTAACGATATACTCACCGAGAAATTTAAAGGTCATGGAAAAATATAATATTCAACAGTACAAAACTTGAATATGTTTCAGATCCCTTGTTGAGTGACATCATATCATACATTAAAGCAAACCACCATTTCTATCCCATATTTCTTAATAAAATATCATAAAAACCTACACATATCCAAGAGAAGTGCAACACCACACTGGATGAAAATCTTGACCATAATGATTGCCACTATATTTACAAACAAACGTTCATGGAAGCAGATGACACATATCTACAAAATTTACAATATAAGATTAACCACAGACCCTTATTCACAAAATCCAAACTCTTTAAATGTGGGCTCTCGGAAACAGAAGTACGAATGAAACGATCGCACATCTATTTTACGATTGTTCTTTCTCAAAAACAGTTTTACTTCCACTAGTGGAAAAGGTTAACCATAATCGGGATCCGCAAGTTCAATTAAACATAAAAGAGAAATAATTTTAGGCGCAACTTATGAACAGGCCTATCCAAATGTCTGGAATACCTGTTTCCTCATCTACAAAAAGTATATTTACACCCGAAGCCGACGTAATATCATCCCCCACTCCACCCCTTTCTCAGGTCTAGTAAGAGCTATAAAATCCTATAAAAATATTGAAATGGATTCTCAAAACATGTACTCAATTGGCAAGACTGAGCGTATTAGTGCAAACTGGAGCTACCTAAATGACGCTCATTTTAATAATTAGGGAACTGCAACTGCTCTGGACATAATAATAACACTTTGGCCAGCCGCTGATTTTTCGCGATATATATTATACTGCAAAACATCCCTTCTGTTGTAATAACAAATTAAAATGGACAAGTGGACATGGCAGGACATGGTTAAACAAATGGAAAAAAAGGGAATCTATCTGCAAGACCGATGTGATTGGTAAGTTGTGCTTTTCAGATACCGACTACAGTACCTTGTTCATGTTCGCTATATCAATACAGAACCTGTATACAACTTTTCACAATGGTCCCCTTTTTCATTCTTTCGGGATATTTTTAGTTTGTTTGTTTGTTTTTTGTTTGTTTTGGGTTTTTTTTTGTTCACATGTTCATCATGTTCTGTATATAAATCTTTATCTGGATAAAAAATAATTATATCATTATATCATTTATTATGGACCGTATAGGAATGGTAGTCGGTAAAATGATTTCGTTACACAGTGTGTTACTGACATAATATGGTATATATGCATGCGTCAGTTAACTTCATGTTGGATGGGAGCTTATACCGTATTGGATCACTAACAAACTGCAACTTATATTATATTAGCGTGTTTCCTTATATCAGTTTAGAGTACAAAACTCTTCTACAATTCAGTAGGCTTTCTTTCAAAACGCGTTTGGTTTTAAATTCTTTCAGTACGATTTTCAGTTCAGCTCTCAGAAAGTAGTGTCTAGCAAAAGCGCCAAGATAGAGAGACCTTGGGACGGGCTGTAAACTTTCAATAAAGTTTGCAAATGATGTCCTATGAATGATAAGTGAGAACTAAAGGAAAAAATATATGGGCAGTTGAAACCTAATAATTGCGAGATACGTTCAGTGCTTCAAACACAGAATGCTAAACCACAATATAATGTCGTTATTAAGTGTTTGTTTTTCAAACTACCATAATATCTAATCCCTCAACAGAGCGTGCGTGGCGGGCTGAACGAGAGGTTATAAATTATTACAGAACCTTACTACAAGCTCAAAATAGATTTGCCCATTTGCTAAAGGTGTTGTTGGTTACAACGATTCTATTAAGGAACACGGGCTCGAATGGCTTATTTGTTAGATATACAGATATGAAAGTTTCCTTGTTTTAAGAGGATTTCCTCGTTTTGTGTGCTACTAGGAATTCCTCCTTTTGTGTTACCTGGAAGTCGAGTAATTACATTGTAACAAGTGATATTCATTGCCTTTCATTATGCTGAGAATTTAACGAATCACATATTCTGCGGAGCTCTGTTGATCAAGATGTCAAAGGTTAACTGGTCGATAATTTTGGGGAAAGTACTATTGTTGAGGAGTAATCATCATTAGAATGCAAGAGATATTTCTGTATAGCTGTGGTTGAAATATTTGAAATCCAGGAACGCCAGTGGATTAGAAGGGCAAGAGGGGCAAGCGAACTTGGGAGGGCAACCGGGACAGAGGATCAGATTGTTCGAGTTGGATACATGTAATACCGATGTCCATAGGTCACGTTTGCAAGTCTCAATTCAACGAATCTATGTCTCATCGAATTTCTCTTCGTCGATTTTAAATCAAGAATTCAAAGCTGTAACCGCTACACGGAGTCGCCGATTGTTCAGTGATTCATTTATTTGATGATATAGGCGCCAGAAAACAAATCAACATGCAACGGAACAAATGCAGTACAAATGCTTCATGCCCCTGTCCCCTAGGTCAATGGCAAGGCGCGTGTTTCCTCTGAGAACCCCGGGGAGTGTAGCAGTGCTTGTTTAATGTTGTAAACAAGATCTGTTTTACTGTAAGATAGGACCCAGTCACCAGTTCTTGGGTGAAAGTCCTCTAAAATGGGCAACATGGGTATAAACGATAGGCTGGACTTGACTTACAATCCATGTTGCGGTCGCGATTAGTCATTGTGAAGAAATGTTTAACCTTAAATATCTATAAATAAGGGGTAAATGACTATTGGAGTCCTCACCGCCTTGACCGTAGTGATTTTTCTGTTGCGAACTTTTTAATTTTTCTAGAACCAGTTTATTGCCTTGTTCATTAAATGAGATATAACACGTCAAGTTATGGGTATTTTGAAACTCCTGATTTCTTCTTTTTTTACAAATGAGTTCTCACAGCACCGAATGAAGAGTTTGTTGGTTATTGGTGGAACGTTGAATCCGCATTGAAATTATGTAAACTCATATGGTTAGAATACGGGACATTGTTTGAATTTCCCCTGAACTCCCCGAAAAGACCAAGCATGATATGACCAATACAGCTTCCGTAAACATGTATGCTGCATAATTGGTAAAACAGCGTTCAAACATCAAGATATTTTTTGTTTGCTTATCCTCATCCCAGGTTTCAATGGAGTCGTGAGATACAAAACATACATGCCATGTAGTACTCGTAAATTCTGGCATGAACAAGCCATTGGAGAACTCTTTCATGTATTGGTGATTTTGTTGCAACGTTCCCTGTCCGACAGATGTGGAGACTTCATTTTTTTAAAAACTATCTTGAGATTCCTGGCTCGACTCCAGAATTCCATACTTAGTCTCCATTATTTCTCAAAGCTCTGGATACATGTGGTATTGGTTTTGTATTATTGTAAGCAAGTTTTTATTCACCAAAAATAAGTGATTCTGGTACCCGAAGGCAGTGTCTCGGACGCATGTGTTGATTGTGTTCAACTACAGACTGAAGGGGACGGACAAGGAATTGATGATAGGCTCAAGACATCACATCTCTGGATATTTATTATTATTTATTTATTGGTGTTTAAGGTCATATACTTATGCACAATGGCTAATCATGACCGTGACAGTTTTACGGGTGGAGGAAGCCGGAGTACCCGGAGAGAACTACCGAGCAACGACGAGCAGCTGCCAGCTCCCCAACATCGTAACTCCACACTGCAGCACAGGCAGGGTTAGATTGGTTGAAGACATGCATACCATCGACGTTCAGTACACCTTAATACACGGCGTCATCGTGTCCCCATGTGGACAAATGGGGTTAAGTGCCTTGCCCAAGGACACAACGCGGGAGACCGAATTGATCGCTCAGACGGTCACCCATCCAATGATTAGCCGGGCTCGACGTTGCTTAACTTCGGTGATCTGACGAGAACCGGCTACCGCAACGCCACCGCGCCCCTCATATCTCTGGAGTCATCGTGTAACTTAACCCTTTACCCGACGCAAAGACCTCATTCGCTTGGCACTTTTCAATAAATTCAAACTGTGTGTGTGAGTGTCCGAGCCAATAACTCAACAACTGTTGGGGCTACAATCACCAAACTTCGCACAGTTATAAAGGGCTATGATAAACACGCCGTAGCTAGATCCATAACTTCAAGGTCAAAGACAGATTTCAAGGTCAAACTTAAAATTCGTCGACATTCGTGACTCGGCTTTAACTCAGAAATTCTTTAATGACTCACTCAACAGACTCCCATTAACATGCGCATAGACACGAATCCTCATCATATACATGTTCAGTTTTCTATAGCATGTTCGGTTTTGTTCTGGATAGTTTCAGAGTGCACTTGCTTATACATCACTGGCAGCAGGGTTTTGCTTTGTAAGAATAACTTTGTACCAATGTTAATCCTTGTATATCTTGGGTCTGTAACATTTGTTTTAATAATAGCATATGTTAATGGCTAACGTACTTAACTTTAATGAGATACAGAATGATACTACATTTTACTTTATCTCCAAATTTAACAGTACAGTTTCGGGTGACGACATGTTAAACTCGCCGCTGATTCATGATGAACGTGGTAGTAAATATTATTCGGTCGAAGACTTTAAAGCCTCGATACCCAATAACAAGACTAAATTTTCAATGTTTAATCTGAACTGTCGTAGTCTAAACGCCAACTGGGAACATTTTAAGAATCTGCTATGTAACTTGCAGACGGACTCAAATCTCTTCGACGTCATTGACTTAACTGAAACTTTTAGCAAAAGAGGCAACCTGTCTTATCCACAAGAAGGTTATTAGCCGTTAATTACTAAGGAACGTCCTGAAGGGGATTATGGTAGAGGTGGGATTGGCCTTTTCATCAACGAGAACATACCCTTTCAAATACGAAGTGACCTCTCGATTTCATCCCTCCTGCATTTGAATCCCTTTTTATCGAAATCACTTCAGAAAAAGCAGATGTGTAATCGGCATAATACATGCAGACCAAACACTGCGCCAAAAGCAGATCTTGACATTTTTTTTAACCAACCTGTCCCAAATGCCTATTTGATTGGAGATTTCAACATTGATTTTCTGAGTTTCAGTACACATTATAAAACAAACGTATACGTTAATTTAATTTTTAGTGCTGGTTTTAAACCCGTTATTACAAGACCTGCTCGGGTCACGGAATTCTCGGCAACCCTAATCGATCATATCTTGAGCAACGATAACGTAGATAATAATAATTATATATCAGGAATTATCATTTCAGACATGAGCGACCATTTTGCGACTTTCCACGTGGAGCGAATAAATAAAATAAAAACTCATATTGAGCAGCCCCCAGCTAGGTCATTTAAAATAGAAAACATAATTCTCTTCACGCACCTACTAAGTGAAGGTGATTTCCCGAGTGTTTGAGCGTACTCTGTCCGACAGAAGCCTACAATAACTTCAATAACTTTCTTGATATTTTTCGTGAAGCCTTCGACAAAGCATTTCCTTTTGACACAAAGGACGCCTCTAAAAATATATCAAACGTGAGACTTGGATGTCATAGGGACTGCTGCAATCGTCCATAGATATAACTAAACTTTACCACAAGAAATTAAAATCACCATCCAAAACTCACTGGATAATCTTTAACAAGTTGAAGAGAAAATGCAAATCAGACTACTTTCATACGGTACTGCTTGAGAATAAAGCCAATATTAAAAAGACATGGGAAATCATGAGAAAAACATTAAATCGTGAAAAAAATACCACCCAAGTTTCATTTAGTTTTAAAGATGGAATTGTGGGTTAATTAACCCAAAAGAAATAGCGAGTAGATTCAATAATTTTTTCGTTAACGTATATAATGTATAAGTGACACAGTTCCCGAAACTATTGAACACTTTTCTATCTAGGTTAATAGTAACAATCTTGAGTCATTTTTAGATCACCTGGCCTAAAAGGCCATGTGCGCTTTTATCATCACTTGGCGTCCGTCGTCGTCCGTCGGTCGTCAGCCGTCGTCCGTCGTCCGGCGTCCATAAACTTTTCATATTTTCATCTTCTTCTCTGTAACCGCTGAGCCGGTGTGAACCAAACTTGGCAGAAATGGTCTGTGGGAGGTCCTACAAACGATCCTCGTTTTGTTCCCGTCGGATAAAAACACGGCTTCCAGAGGCATTCTTTGATTCTGGTTGGTGGATTTTCGAAAATCTTCTCCTCTGAAACTGCCGGGACAAATGTTTCGAAACTTCATATAAATGATGGCTACCAACGATCCTCATTTAATGTTGATCGGATTGTAAACATGGCCACAATTGCAGCTTATAGTTACTATAGAAACCCTATGGGAAATCACATTTTCCTCTTCTTCTCTGGAAAAACTGAGGCGATGTGAAAACAAACCTGGCAGGAATAGTCTTTGGGAGGTCCTCTACAAACGATGCTCATTTTGTTCCCGTGGGTTGAAAAACATGCCGCCAGAGGCATTCTTTGATTCTGATTGGTGGATTTTCATAAACCTTCTCCTCTGAAACTGCCAGGCGAAATGTTTTGATACTTCACATAAATGATAACTGGGATCCCCTCTACCAACGATCCTCATTTAATGTTGATCTGGTTGCACACATGGCCACAATTGCGGCTTATAGTTACTATAGAAACCCTATGGGAAATCACATTTTCATCTTCTTCTCCGGAACTACTGAGCCGACGTGAAACAAACCTGGCAGGGATGGTCTATGAGAGGTCCTCTACAAACAATCCTCATTTTGTTCCCGTGGGTTGAAAAACATGGCCCCAAGAGGCATTCTTTGATTTTGATTGGTGGATTTTCAAAACTCTTCTTCTCTGAATCTGCCAGGCCAAATGGTTTGATACTTCACATAAGTGATGACTGGGACCCTCTCTACCAACGATCGTCATTTAATATTGATCGGGTTGTAAACATGGCCACAATTGCGGCTTATAGTTACTATAGAAACCCTATGGGAAATAACATTTCCATCTTCTTCTCTGGAACTACTGAGCCGACGTGAGCCAAACTTCGCAGGAATGGTCTATGGGAGGATGGAAATATGCGGCCACCAGAGGCTATATTCTAATGCTTAACGCAATGCCTCTCCTGTCTGCACGAAAATCAGTACTGTCAGCAAAATACTTGTTTTTTGAGAATCTGGTAAGGGTTGGTTCCAGTTTTTTCTCCACTGAGAACTGGGAAAAAACCCAAAATATTGCGTATACAGTACAAGTCAAAATAAGCTGTTGCATAACTGCAATAAACTAAGTAGACTGCAGCCTCTGCCCCGACAAGATCAGAATCTGACATTTTCTGGAAAAGCTATCAGTGAGAGCTTTCCAGAAAATGATGTCAGTTTCTGGTCTTATCAGTGTAGAAAGAGAAAAAATACATAGTTTATAGGATTATCCTACACAACTTATTTTGACATGTACTGTAAAACAAGTGCAACTGTTGGTTGATATCTTCAGCTGTAATCTTATTATGTTTGATAGATGTTGACAGATTGTTTGGAAAATCTAGGTTAGTTTGTTTATTATCTTGCAATCATGTCAGCTCAGATGACAGTATTTATTGTATATGTTTCAAGATTCCTGTAACCCTTTACCTATCCAAAAGCTATTTTGAAAGAGAATACTGTCTGAAAAAATTGTAATTTTCCAAATATTTTAACCATTTTTAATGACTTTTGTTTGTTGAAACAGAATTCATAAATGTGTGCATTTTCAAGAAAATCTTCTTTGAAACTACAAAGCCAATGGTTTGAAAAAACTTAATGTGACTGATGACTGTAACCCCCTCAACCAATGATCCTAATTTTAATCTTCATCGGGTGGCAATTATGGCTGCAATTGTGGCTTATAGTTACTATAGATACCCTATAGGAAATCACATTTTCATCATCTTCACTGAAAGTACTGAGCCAATGTGAACCAGACTTGGCAGGCATTGTCTATGAGAGATTCTCTACAACTATTACTCATTTTATTCCTGTGAAAAAACGTGGCCGCCAGAAGCATTCTTTGATTCTGATTGGTCAATTTTGAAAACTCTTCTCCTCTGAAACCACTGGGCCAAATGTTTTGAAACTTTGCATGGTTGATAACTGGGACGCCCTCCACCAACGTTCCTCATTTTAATGTTGATCGTTTTGCAAACATGGCTACAATTGCGGTTTATAATTACTGCAGAAAAAGCCTATAGGAAATCACATTTTCATCTTCTCTCTGGAACTATTGAGCTGACGTGAACCAAAACTTGGCAAGAATGGTCTATAGGAGGTCTTGTACAAACGATCCTCTTTTTGTTCCCATTGGCGGGAAAATATGGCCACCAGAGACATTCTATGATTCTGTTTGATGGATTCAAATGTTTTGAAACTTCACGTGATTGAAGACTGGGACACCTTCTTCCAATGATCCTCGTGTAATTTTGTTGTAATGTTGTAAACATGGCCACAATTGCAGCTCATAGTTACCATGGAAATCCTTTGGAAAATCACATTTTTATATGTATTTCCAGGTGAGCGATTACAGGCTCTGTAGAGCCTCTAGTTCATTTTCCCTACCAATCTCCAAAATGTACTTCTCTGTGTAAATAGTTTTTCACCAAAATCAAGTCAGGACCACAACCGCATCTCCACAAAACTTTTAAAAGACATAAAAACAGAGGTGACCTTTCTTTCGTAACGTGCCAGACAAAATAAAAATTGCAAAAGTTATCCAAATTTTCAAAAGCGGAGATAAAAAAATATTTACTAATTACAGACCAATTAGTTATTCTACCAATGTTTTCAAAAATACTCGAAAAGATAATGTATTCACGTCTCTCGAGTTTCTAAAAAAAACATAACATTATCTTCGAATAGCAGTTCGGCTTTAGGGCCATTCAACCTCACATTCAATACCGCATCTTCTGAATAATGTCGCGGAAATGAATGATAAAACGACGAAATACTGTACATTAGCGATGTTCTTAGACTTCTCAAAAGCCTTTGATAGGATCGTTCACAATATTTTGGTGAAGAAACTGGAATTGTACAGCATCAGAGCTCTTCCCAATTCTTGGTTTAAGAACTATTTGAGTGGAAGAACCCAGTTTGTCTCGTTGAAAAATACGGAGTCGAATCTCGATGATATAAACGCAGGTGTTCAACGGGAATCTATTCTTGGCCCTCTTTTATTCACATTATATATAAATGATATCAACGAATCAACATTGTTCAATGTCCTATCCTTTGCGGATGACATAACAACCTACAAATTCGGTAATAATTTGAATTGTTTAATTGGCAGTTGGTGCTCAGCTAACAAAGTGGCGCTCAATACCAATAAAACAAAATTCATTTTAATACATCCAAATAAAGATTTATATAACATAGTGGAAAGGATAATAAGCTTGAACAATACATTAATCAGCCTGATTGGCTATAACGAAATGGAACAATCTCTTAAATATTCTAGGAATAAACTTTAATGAAAACTTAACCTTCAAAAACCATATTGAGGTAACCTGTACAAAAATGGCCAGGGCTTTTTATCTACTTAATCGATCCAAAAGGTATTACCTCGTAGTGCTCTGGAAATTTTGTACTTCTCACCAGTACATGGTCAATTTTTGTATGGTATTATAGTTTGCTTCCTCCAAAAGTAGGATCTTTAACTTGCAAAAAGGGGCCATCCGTGTTATAGCCAATAAAAAATATAACGCTCATACGGATCCGCTGTTCAAAAGCTTCCATATACTGAAGTTTGATGATCTATATACACTCTCCAGATTCTACGATTTATGAATGATTGGCTCAACACAAAACTACCCCAAAGCGTTGACAAATCGTCGGCTGAGTGCTAGAATGTCCTATGTCCCATAGGGGACATAGGACATGCTAGCACTCAGGCAACGAAATGTTTTCAAAATTTATAAGAATCCTTCCGTAAGAGAAACCCGACAAACAGGAAGATTATGCACACCTAAACCGAGAACGACGTTTAGCGCCAATCTTCCATTTTATTCTTTTCCAAGAATTTGGAATAAAATAGACTCCAAGACACAACAACTGCCTTGGCCGCAATTTATAAAACCCTCACTGAGAAATTCATAGTTTCGTACACATCTCATGTTACATGTAATAATCCTACATGTCCCGACTGCTCCGTGAATAATCCATAATTGCTGATATCTCATCCCCCACAAGCTATCTATCAAGAGTGGTTTTTGTTTTTGTTTCGTATTAGTCAAATCACACCCTTGCTCCTTTGTCTTCTCGGAATAGACAAACGTCATGAAATACCAGATAGAACAATAGACTACGTGCTCAAGCGACGCCACTTGAATACTTCTCGTCCACTAACTATACCTGAGTCCATGCGTTCGGCTAATCGAGCATAGGGCAGGGTGGAAATCATCAAGCAACTCCACGGTCGGTGTCTTGTGAATTTAAGCAACCTGTTCTGTGAAGTAACATCTTGTCGCTCTGTGGCTCGGTATCACTCGATGCACTGGTAGACTTCTCGGATTAGTTAGGTACTTCCTGCTCGAATGGTAACTTTCACTCGAATTGGTCCAAGCTAAGAGTGCTAATAGTTCAAAAACTCTCACTGATTGTACTCATATAATATTTACAGTTCTAACCCTGCTGTCAGGATTTTTTTCTCTCCATTATTGTATTCTTTTTTTTTTTTGGCTCACCTGACTGCAAGTCAGTGGGAGCTATTGCCATCTCTTTTGTCCGTCGTCCATTAACTTTTTGCAAACTTGACTTCTTCTTCACAACCACTAGGCCAAATTCAAATGTATATTGCACAGACCATCTATGGAGTATACCCTTTCTGTTTGTTTAAATGAAGTAGCTGCCTATTCGGGTTCTGGTTTATGCCCCAAAAGCTTAAAAACCTTTAAAAATCTTCTTCTCATGAACCACTAGAGAGAATGCCTTGATATTTGGTATGGAACATCCTTTGGTGTAGAAAATTAAATTTTGTTCAAGAAAAGTTGATAGGTCAATATCTGGGCTCTCTGTGGGGGCATATCCATTTTCGGTTCTGCCCCAAATTTCTATTTCAAGAACCGGTGGGCCAATTTCAACCAAATTTGGCATGTAGTATAAGTGGGTCCTAGGTAATTGATTGATGCCCCCAAAAAGTGTTCACAGCCCTGTGGCAACCTCAGGGGCTAAAAACAGAAAAAAAAATTAAAAACCCATATATCTCAAACCACAAGGAACAGAGAAGTGTTATTTGGTATGAAGCATCCTTAGGACCAGTAGAAGGGATTGGTTAAAAAAATTACCACCGGTTCAATCAGGGTGCCCGGTATAGGGTATTGAAAAAATGATGAGTCAGCATTTTTGCAGTAGTTTATCCTGGATAAAAAAATTTCATTCACTGAGAACCTTTATTGACATCTAGAATAAAATATTGTTCTTACAATAACAAATTGCTGCTAGGCACATTGTAATCTGTTATTCTAATCAGGAAATAGTTCAGAAAATTTGTGATTTCAGTGTGTTTTCCAAAGATTTTATTTCATGTTGAACCCACCCAATGCTGGAAACATTTATCTGTTTCCTGTATGCATGCCTTTAATTTAACCCTCTCAAGACTACAATGTGGGTTCCAAAGATATTGTTGATGCCATGAACAAACCCTTTCAATGCTGTATATGCTTTTTCTGGTTCATTGGGAAAAAATTGATCTGATTTCTGTATGAATATCTTTAATTTAACTCTCTCATGACTTCAGTGTGTTTTTCCAAAGATTTTATTTCATGATGAACCCTTTCACTGCTGTGCACGTGTGTGTTTTTTCTGGTTTCTTGGAAACATTTATCTGATTCCTGTATGCATATATTTAATTAAACGTTCTCAAGACTGCAATGTGGGTTCCAAAAATCTTTTGATGCCATGATCAAAGATGCCATGATCAAACACTTTCAATGCTGTGCACATATATGTTTTCCTGGTTTCTTAGAAAAAATATTGATCTGATTCATGTATGAATATCTTTAATTTAACTCTCACATGACTTCAGTGTGTTTTCCAAAGATTTGATTTTATGTTGAACCCTTTCAATTCCGTGCACATATATCTTTTTTCTGGTTTCTTGGAAACATTTATCTGATTCCTCTATGGATGTATTTAATTTAACCCTCTCAAGACTTCAGTATGGCTTTCAGAGATTTTATTGATGGCTTGATCAAACCTTTTCAGTGCTGTGCACATATGTTTTTTCTGGTTTCTTGGAAAAAAATTCTCTAATTCCTGTATGAATATCTTTAATTTAACCCTCTCAAGACTTCAATGTGGGTTCCAAAGATTTTATTTCATGTAACACTGTTAATGAAAACCTATTTCTGATTTCTTTAAAAATATCCCCCCCCCCCCCCAAAAAAAAAAAAAAATAATCCTCCATAAATTCTCTTTCTGTTTTGTTTATTTTTGATGCTTTAACCATTTTCACACAGACTTGAATTTATTGGTGGCAGTAAAATTCTGTTTCTCTAGTTTGACATCTTTCTTATTCTTTAAAACCACTGGGCCAAATTCATTCATTTATGGCACAGACCATCTTTGGAGTAAACCTTTTCTTCTTTGTTCAAATGAAGCTGCTGCCATCTTCAGGCTGGTGGAATTTACTCTTCTGATTTTTCCCTCCAAATTACTATATCCCTTAGGGTAGGGTTAATGCTCCATAAGCCTAATTTGATTTTAAAATCCTCTTTTTATAAGCCACTTGCAATAATGCTTAGATTTCTTGTTTGGAACTTACTTTAGTGATGCAGATTCACTTCTTTTCAAAGAAACTCAGTACGTCCAAATTTGTACTGCCAAATTTTGGGCTACACTCAAAATTTCTATTTTCAGATTCAATGGGCAGATGTGAATCATATTCATATTTGTCATGTAGTATATAACTGGCAATAAATATTTCATTTATGCGTGATTTTTTTTCGGGGGGGGGGGGGGTGGTAGAGGGAACCACAGTAGTTGAAAACAAAACAAAAATTCACAGAACAGAGCTTGCTAGAAAGCTTTCTTACGACCAGCAGAAATGAATGGCCAAAAAAGTTGCCTTTAGGTTGTGTCATAGCAAATAAAAAAAAATTCTCTTGCTGCTGATCACTTACTGATACACTCATCTCTTTTGACAACTTGAACCAGGTGGGCGTTTTAGGATCACTTGAGCCTCTGGTTTATTATTTCACATTTAAAATATAATGGCTAGTTTGTTGTTACCGTTTTTTTTCTTTTTCCGTGGGCATGCCAGGAAGACAACCAATTTGGCTATGTCATCGCCCCACAGTGTGTCATGTGTTTCATATCATAATTATTAAAAACCATTTATGTTTTTGTGGACGCTGCAAATAAAGTATCTATCTATCTATACCATGCCTGTCAAACTGATGTCGATACACAGGGAAGAAAACAAATAATTCTGACCCATCACCAGGCATATATTTGTGCTGGATCAATGCAATATTCCTACTTTTCAAAGATTTGCTGTACATTTTATCTTCTGTTTGTAAAGTGTCCCACTTTTCTTCACGCAAAAATACTTTTCTTCACGCAAAAATACTTTTCTTCCACGTTCTAAAGTTTAAACGCAATTAATTGTGATAAACTCCATTTTCCCAATTACTTGATCGTTGAATAAATCTGACAGAAGTAAAGTAATAATGTAATGACATCATTTGATAATCATTGCATCCGTTTTGTGTACTGATTAACCACAAGTGGTCGGAACTGTAGAACACTGGCAGCGAAAATTATACATTGTTTTTTTTTTCACTCATTACTTTGTATCTATTCGTCAGATTTCGAGTTTTGAATTCATCGAGGCCACTCTGCTTCAGCCAAGTTCTAAAGCTTAGCAAACTTGTTCTTACATCTTGAAATTTTAGCTTTTGAGATTTATGATGGAAATAAGTCATGTGTTTTAATTCTTTTCATAAGAATAATTATGTATAAAGTGTCAGCTTTGCAATAGCCGATGCAAAAAGAAAACAGCATGCTTTATTCATGGGATTGCTTTGAGTCTTCCTCTCTGGGGGACGAGTTAATCAGATATACAAGAGAGCTCCACCCGTTGCAACGCCGGGAAGTGGAGCATTGCTTTTTTACTGTGGTGAACGAGTTATGGAGTGCCAATATAACAGGACCCATTAAGGAGACGTCCAACCTTTTCCCAATTACTTGATCGTTGAATAAATCTGACAGAAGTAAAGTAATAATGTAATGACATCATTTGATAATCATTGCATCCGTTTTGTGTATTGATTACCCACACGTGGTCGGAACTGTAGAACACTGGCAGCGAAAATTATACATTGTATTTTTTTCACTCATTACTTTGTATGTATTCGTCAGATTTCGAGTTTTGGATTCGTCGAGGCCACTCTGCTTCAGCCAAGTTCTAAAGCTTAGCAAACTTGTTCTTACATCTTGAAATTTTAGCTTTTGAGATTTATGATGGAAATTAGTCCTGTGTTTTAATTCTTTTCATAAGAATAATAATGTATAAAGTGTCAGCTTTGCAATAGCCGATGCAAAAAGAAAATAGCATGCTTTATTCATGGGATTGCTTTGAGTCTTCCTCTGTGGGGGACGAGTTAATCAGATATACAAGAGAGGTCCACACGTTGCAACGCCGGGAAGTGGAGCATTGCTTCTTTACTGTGGTGAACGAGTTATGGAGCACCAATATAACAGGACCCGTTAAGGAGACGTCCAACCTAACTTTGCACAACTTTCAGGTAAGTGTCTCCAAAGTCCAGAGAGGGTCGGAAAGGAATAATCCTAACAAATTATATATCAATGTTTTGGGAATGAAACACAGATTTTGTGGAAATTAATATTGGCCATGGAAACGTTACCATGTGGTAGAAAGTACTATCTGAAAGTCTGCAATGGCATAAGTAAGAGACCAGATTTTATTGAGTAAAATACCTTGAATTTACTGAATAGTTAAATTCTGCAGTCCTTCTAGTACAGACTCGGAGAAATCTTTTTCTCATTCTTGCAAGGGACGGACAGCAAGACTAATTGCAATTTAGGATGTCTAAATATCAAAAGGGCTGCCATTTTTCTTGTGTTTGTTTACCTTTTATGAAGTTCACTAAGCGTCAAATCCACACAGTTCACAAGAACAACTATGGAGTCACGAGAGAGTGCATCAATGTAAAATGAAGAATGTCCAATGTGGCTTTTGTGAGTCTGCTGTGGCCATACCCCCCCCCCCCCCCCCCCCACAATTCTGTACCATTTTGCATGAGATCTGTGTCAAATTGGTAAACGAAGATGAGATTGATACACCAAAAAGGTGAAACTGCCGAACTTCCTCATTTGGTATTATATGTGTCCATTTCGTGGGTTGCATGAGCAATGACAGCTGCCAAGAGTGCCAAGTGTTGCTAAAACAACAAGCAATGTCCTGTCCTGTGTGCAGAATACTAACATCAATCGGCTTCGTTAAGTTAGAAAACATGACTTCTAATTCATTTGTGTTCATGGTTTGGTATGCTTCATTTGTTTTGAAACTATCGCCCTTCTGTAGTTGCTGCTTGTGGAGGCTTGACTGTTGCTTACTCGTCAGATTCAAGAACATTAATAACTGATCTGCTTACCAATACTCATTTTATAGGCAGTGGGTTACCGGCGTGAAAATTATCAGAAATTATGTTTGTTATTAAATTCATTTATCTAAAAAATTATGAGACCTTATGGTCTCATTTCGGTAATTCGTTTGATTTTTGTCCGCCAGGCGGCTTCATGCTATTTCTGTCAACAGATTGTCAATACGCATAAGTTTTGAAACCTTTTGGTGCCAATAGCGATCAAAATTGACTTTGATCCATCTTACACATTGATCATCGACAACAACCAAATAATAGAAGTTCTAATCGGTGGCGTATTAATCCCTTACTGAAACTTGCATAACTTTCTACAGTATCCGAACTCAACATTGCTACTAAGGACTATTATCACATTGTCTGTTGAATATTTTCCCCTGAATGTATCGTGTGTTATACATTACATCGCTTCTTTAGATTTCTTACATTCGAAAACAGCAGTGAAATGTCTGTAGATTTCAGATCTTAGGAAATCAAGTTGTTTCCCAACCTCACCAAAATCACGTGATCGAACTCACTCTAAAGTTTGTGGTCATCCATTTTCCTCTGAGCGTTTTCACCACGTCGGTGATGAAATGATAAATATGCTTTCTCCGAGTATAGAGTGTGGAGTCTTATTTACAACTCGCGTCAGATCGCTGAAGTTAAGCAACGTCGAGCTAGGGTAGTCTTCGGATGGGTGACCGTCTGAGCGATCGATTCGGTCTCCCGCGTTGTGTCCTTGGGCAAGACACTTAACCCCGATTGTCCACATGGGGGCACGATGACGCCGTGTACTCAAGCGTACTGCACGTCGATGGTGCGCATGTCTTCAATCAATCTAACCCTGTCTGTGCGGCGTCACGATGTTGGGGAGCTGGCAGCTGCTCGTCGTTGCTCGGTGGTTCTCTCCGGGTATTCCGGCTTCCTCCACCCGTAAAACTGTCACGGTCATGATTAGCCATTGTGCATAAGTATGTGACCTTAAACACCAATAAATAAATTTACAACTCAGACATTCGAATTACTGATCTATGCCTTGTTATTCTTGTTGGTTACTTATGCGGCTGGTAATTTCTTTGTCATCAGAAGCAATAAAAATGTTTTTTAAATTTTGAAAAAGTGGATAAATTCCGGTTTTATGTACTTTTGTGATTATTTTGGAATATAATATGTCGCTATTCAACGCTTTAATTCGTATTTAGGGCATTGTGGAAATTTTCAAAAAAATGTCAAAAGTTATGTTGGACGACTCCTTAACCAGGGGTGTCGCGAAGATGACCGATTGTATCCCAAATTTGCCGACTCTCATGTCTGAAGTCCCGATTGAAGGAATATTCCAACAACATCATCAAGGCATGCCTTCTTCGATGATATAGTTGGAATATTTGTGAATGGAGATGGATTATAGTTAAGAAAAACTCGGGTAATTGGTTTGTGAGTAAATACATGTATAGCTGTCGTGATGCACGATATTCCCAACTTCTTATTTAATTAGCACGTATCGGACTCAGCATTGTTCATGTTGAGATCCCAACATCTCCAATCAGCCACAGACCCGCATTTGCAGGAGATCAACAGGGTGTGTGATATAAGTCCAATAAGAAAATTTAGTCCCGTAAGAAAGTACATGATTCTCACTCGGCGCACGTGAAATACAGTAAGAACTTCAACGCGGGTCGTTGATTCCATTCATTCCAGTCAACGTACTCCAGCTTCGTTGTGTTTTGTCTCAGTATTTTATTAAAAAATATTTCTTTCTTTGTATTTGTCTTCAGAAGATATTTTTTTCTGATTTCGTGAAAAATGCGTGAGCAGGAAGTATGGATGAGAGGTGCGTCATAATATAAAATACCCAAATTGTCAAGTTTTGTTTCTGTCAACCATTGTAACTCTGGCATATTGGATATCTGTCAACGTAATTTATAGAATGTTTTGTAGGACGCATTAGCTTAATTTCCATCGCCATATTGACCAAGTTGTCGTTCAAACTGTGCCAAGTTTTATAGCGCGAACAAATATTTGTATACATAAACCGTCAACTCTCTTATATACATTCGTCTGTTTAACGTTGTTCAATAACCAAGGGGAAAACATAAACTCTGGATGGCGTTAGCTCCAGAACAAGATGGGTTAACTTTCTGAGTCTTCACCGAGAGGCAAACGCAAATATTAACCCCTTAACCGAAATCAAAATATCGAAGGTATACCCTCCAATATTTTCCAGTAAAACTTTTTGGAATTTAACCAAATCAGTCTTGTTTGTTAAAATCATACTTGCATGATTGGGGCAATTTGGCTGCTCGAAATTTTGGTATTTTGATTTAATTGTGCAGAGGGTTAATCAAAAGAAGAATAAAGTAATAATATATCGGCCTACATCCCACCCACCTATTGTCTAACCCCTCTGTGAGTAGCTAAAACCTAATCAGTTTAGATAAATGGACAGTGAAGTTTTCCACTACTGGCCAGAACAAATGTAATAGAATAACACTGATTATTCTTAGTCCTTTACCTAGCGAATCCGTCCCATCCACCCGCGTAATTTATAAATTAAGCAGTCGAAAAACATATATATTTAAAAACATTTCATCAAAACCATATCATGTGACCCATCGTTGGAACGAGCTCGTCGAACTCGTTCCACTGAGGGGTCACATGATATAGTTTTGTTGATTTTTGTTTTTAAATTACAAAAACAAAAATTAAAATAAATTTGGATACCGGCTGCCTTGGGTAAAGGGTTAAAATGTTTTTCACTAAGCTGACACTTCCCGTGGGAACCCCGAGACATGAAGCAGTGCTTTTTTACTATGGTAACCAAGCTCTGTTTTACTGGTAAAATAGGACCCGTAACAAATGCCTGGGTGGAAGTCCTCTAAAATGGGCAACGTGGGTATAAACGATGGGCTGGACTGGACTTTATAACTATGTTGCGGTCACGATTAGCCAGTGTGTAGAAATATGTGGCCTTAAACATCGGCTGGACTGGACTTTATATCAATGTTGCGATCACGATTAGCCATTGTGCAGAAATATGTGGCCTTAAATAAATATGCTGACTCTGTGCTATCACGTTGTTTGGGAAAGGCTCTAGAGGACGTGTGTCAAGAATTGGTTTAATTGTTCACTTATAGGTTACATAGGGATTACGATGGCTCATTGTTTAGGGGCATTGAACTTTAAACCCAAACGGTCTGCAGTCCGATCCTGACCCTCGCCATCTGCGTTGTGGCCTTAGGCGGGACATTTAATCCCGTTTATCCACGTGGGGGCGCGGTGGTCCTTTGTACTAAGGAGTACAGCACGTCGACGGTACTCTTGTCTTCATCCGCTGTAAATTCTGCTTTTGTTGGGTTAATAAGTTGGAGAGTCTGACAGCTGCTTGCAGCTGCTCGGACGTTCTCTCTGGGTACCCCGGGTTCCTCCACCTGTAAAACTGTTCGACACGATATGACCATGACTGTTCAAAGTGTCGTCAAATAAACAAACAAATAAACTGATAGGTTAGGTAACCCTATCGATATAGGACTTCGTCATTCAACTGCCACCGCATTTTGTACCAAACAAAAGTCCCCGATGGCTCATTGGCTTTAGACTTCACGCTAAAAAGTATATGGCTCGATCACCACCACCAGCGGTAACTGCGTTGTGCCCTTGGACGAGGCACTTAATCCCGATTACTCACGTGGGGACTCAGTGGCACTGTGTACTAAGGTGTACTGCACGCCGATTGTGTACTCGCCTTGAACCAAGGCTAACCATGTTTGGGAGGAGTTAGTACGTTGGGGAGTCGGACAAATGTTTTCTGTTCATCACAGCTAAACCGAACTTGATGGAAGTATTTGCATACACAATTCGATGTGTGGTTTAATGACCCTCTCATTGGAAGTGTTTTTATTTTCGAACAATAACTACACCGTGACATTTTAACTTCCTTACACATATGTGTTGATACGAGCTCTAAGAATAAACAGATGTGGACGAAAAACGGAATGATTTTAGGTAATGTGTATGATATATAATGCAAGTGTTGGTCCGAAAATTCATCACGTAGGACTTTTGATCTTGAGATCACGAATTCGAATTTATCCCGAGAAATTTGAGTTGTGTCATTGGGTGAGATATCACCCACCTTCCTGGGAATTGAAGGACGATCGACATCAGCGTGCAAAAATGGGAAGCCTGTTTTGATTTAACCTTCTGCACAGTGATTTCAAACTTCTGAAATTTAAAGTCGATCAGTGATAAAGAAAGTGAAACCATGATTGTTTCTGTGGAAGGAAAGTTCGGCTTCAGTAGTATAACAGTGTCCATGAAGTGCATCAAAATGCCATCTGCAATATTAAAACATTGCAGATGGCGCCTTGATGCACTAAATAGGCGATAACCAACACCTAGAGTGCATATGACTAAGCATCATTGTTATAAACGATTGACCGTACTTGACATCATAGATATTTGGATAATTGGATCGTCAAATATAGTGTTGGCTACACCGGTGAGGTGAATCCACATTCAAACATTTAAGGCCATAGGATTCCCCCGTCGGGGCCCCGTGACGTTGGGCAATGCTTGCTTACTGTGATAAACAAGTTCTGCTTTTCTGGTAAAATGGGATCCGGTAACCAACCAACGCATGGGGTGGAAGTCCTCCAAGGTTGGTAGTATGGTTTTAAACGAATGGCTAAACTTGACTCCATACCTATGTTGCGGGCATGATGAAGCCATAGATTCTGAAAGTTACCTCACGTTATCGATTGTTGTAACATTATTAATTGTAACACGCACCACTAGAATGAATCAAGCTACATATGAAAATGATAAATGACCACGTTCGCTGTAAATCATAGCCTCTCATGGCTCTACTGACGGCTCTGACTTGCGCTGAGCAAATGGTTAACTCTTTACCCAACACAACGAGAGACGACACTTGCAAACAAATTCCTCGAATAACTGGAAATGTTCCGTTTTTGCTCTCAAAACATAGCTTATCACCTCTTTCGTCGTATGGCGGGTCATAAGCTACTGTTTAGGAGAGAAATTGAAGGATACCAAAAATTTGTGGGGCCTTGCGAATCCCAAATTCCCGGTCGAATCGAATCTGGAATCGAATCAGAGAAAATATTTCGATCCGAATCTCTTCGGCTGTTTCAACTGTAGAAATTACACGCTCTTGTCTATCTCCGCTCAGGTATTTTATTATACGCTAAACGATAGATTATCGAAGAAATTGCGGAAAGATAGAAATGGTATCCCCCTCTGTGAAGATATAGAAATTTTCATTTTCACGGTATCAATCAAAATGGCGGCTTTCAAAGCATCACTTCAAGGTGAATACGAGCCAAATTATCACTGGAAATGATCAATTTGTTCTTGAAACGTATAATGAAAAGAAAATCTAGTGTTTTTGAGTGGATACCGATCATTTCCAGCAATAATTCAACATGTATTCACCTTGAATTGATGCGTGAAACCCGCTAGTCCAAACGTGGCCTGAAAGTCTATAATATAAGTTTTTGGTTTGGTACGAACCTTTCAAAGGACGTACCGAATCAAAAACGTATATTACAGACTTTCAGGCCATGTTTGGACTTGAAACCCGCCAACTGAATCAGATCGCAAGACGCTGTCTGTTCCAAGTATCGATCAAATCACTACTGTGTATCAATGATTCAATGCACTGTTTACTTTCATGCATCAATTCAAGGTTGAAACGAGTGGAATTATCAGATTCTTATAAAAAAAGCGTATAATAAAAAGAAAATCTAGTGTTGTTGACTGGATACCGAAATTTATCTCACTTGTGACTGAGTTAAATGGTTGTTTTCGCTCGCGCAAGCGCTCGCGAAAACTAAACACTTATCTCTATCACTCATGAGATAATTATCGGTATCCATTCAAAAACATTATATATCCTCTATGTATCCAACGGAGAAGAAAAAATCCCCGAATTTTACAGAAACGGAAAAATCAGGTAGTTTTGGAAGCGGAACCTCCTTGAACTCTTGTTCTATCACTGAGTATCTATCTGACGACAGAAGAAGAGATCAAGAGCAGGCACCTTTGAGAATATCTAAACGATTCGAATAATACTGAATCACCACCACTCGAATCGAATCATTGGGATGATTTCGAATCGAATTGAATTTCGAAGCGTTGGAGGATCCTAAAAATTCGAAAAATACCGAATCACCGCCACCCGAATCGAATTATTTGTATGATTTCGAATCGAATTGAATTTCGAAGCTTTGGACGATCCTAAAAATTTAGATGTTGAATTTTGTGAATAGCCTTGGCTGGACAATGACGTTAGGTCGGATAAGAAGTAAAAGATGGAAACACGTTCGAATAACATAGATATTACCAATTTCGTGACAACTATCTGTAATTTTATTTTACTACGAATAATAATGAGATGAGTTGTTATCATAAACTCTGGTTTCAACAATTCTGTCCATACAGTAAGAGTACTACAGTAAAGCCAATGTTTAAAGCGACCTTGCCAAATTCTGATCCTGTTTCTGGAAGTGCTCTTTCAGAGAGATCCCAGGGAAATAGTACCTATATCATTGTGAATCGAATTTGTGGTCGGATGATCCGAATTGATCATTCGTAAATTCAATAACCTCATTTTGCAGACTTCGGAGTTCCCCGAAACCATTTACCTTTATCGCCTGATTCTTTCGAAATTATCGAAGGTAACTTTTAAATGGACGGATCTATAGAATTTTGAGAACGTTTTACTCTCTTCTCGGCTCCATGGATTATAAAGTTAGTGAATGAGAAGAGCATCCAAACATATTTTTTTTTGCCTCCAACTGTATGGTCATTGCTTTGAGTGGAATTGCTAATCCGTACGGCAAACTGTGAAGTGGAGGTTTATTGAATTTAGGAGCTCTTCTGATCTCCTGAAGTATTTGTTTTATGTTTACTACTCAAGTTCCCGATAACACAGATTAAGGTAATCTTGCCGAGAGTGAGGGACATGTTCCTTGCATTAGCTGACTAAAATATAACCTCCCAGAAGAGCTATATCGTGTTTTGACACATGAGACGAACAAAGTGCACAATTAAAAAGCTACTTCGTCACGTGATTTTTTAATTTTTTTTAACCATTAACCTTATGTTCATGGATGATGAATTCTTATAAACAAAACTATCTGCTGAAAACGAACTGAATGACCACGGTATTTCTAGGCAGGAACAGTGACAAAAGAAGTGAAGCAACGCTTGTTTTCGGCTTCGCCAGTATAATAGAGTCCATCAAGTGCATCAAGGCGCCAACTGCAATGCTTTGCCCCTTAATGCACTTAACCCTTTACCCAACGCACAGGATATCAAAATTTATTATTTTAATTTTTTTTTTCAAAATGTTTCAACAATATGCAACAAAAACACATCATGTGACCCCCTCATTGGAACGAGCTCGTTTATGAGCTCGGCCCAGTGAAGGGGGGTTACATGATATAGTTTTGTTGATTTTTTTTAGCTCACCGAAGTGGGCTTAACTTATCACCGGCCGTCCGTCGTCCGGCGTACGTAATCCGGCGTCCGTCGTCCGGCGTCCGGCGTCCGTCGTCGTGAATATTTTTCAAACGACTTCTCCTCTGAAACCATAGGTCCGATTTTCACGAAACTTCATGTGGATATTCATTACTATATGGCAATTCATGTTTGTTCAAATGAAATGGCCACGCCCCATGGGGGCTCTGTATGGGGCATAACTCTGATAGCACCATATGAATTATAGAAAAATTATTAAAAAATCTTCTTCTCCAGAACCAGTGGATAGAATCTTTTGATACTTGGTATGCAGCATCTTGGTATGGGTCTGATTCAAGTTTGTTCAAATCGGCTCCCTGGATTCATATTTCGGCTCACTATAGAAGCCCAAATTTGAACTTAGTGCATTTCAGGCAAATTTCTTAAAAAATCTTCTTCTCCAGATCCAGCAAGCAGAATCTTTTGATATTTGGTATGCAACATTGTGGGGGTGGATCTGATTCATGTTTGTTCAAATCGGCCCCCTGGATTCACATTTGGGCTCAGTATAGAAGCCCGAATTCGAACTTAGTGCATTTCAGGCAAATTTCTTAAAAAATCTTCTTCTCCAGATCCAGCAGGCAGAATCTTTTGATATTTGGTATGCAACATTGTGGGGTGGATCTGATTCAAGTTTGTTCAAATCGGCCTCCTGGATTCATATTTGTGCTCAGTATAGAAGCCCGAATTTGAACTTAGTGCATTTCTGCCAAATTTCTTAAAAAATCTTCTTCTCCAGATCTAGCAGGCAGAATCTTTTGATATTTGGTATGCAACGTTGTCGTGTGGATCTGATTCAAGTTTGTTCAAACCGGCCCCTGGATTCATATTTGGGCTCAGTATAGAAGCCCGAATTTGAACTTAGTGCATTTCAGCCAAATTTCTTTAAAAATCGTCTTCTCCAGATCCAGCAGGCAGAATATTTTGATATTTGGTATGCAACATTGTGGGGTGGATCTGATTCAAGTTTCTTCAAATCGGCCCCCTGGATTCACATTTGGGCTCAGTATAGAAGCCCGAATTCGAACTTAGTGCATTTCAGGCAAATTTCTTAAAAAATCTTCTTCTCCAGATCCAGCAGGCAGAATCTTTTGATATTTGGTATGCAACATTGTGGGGTGGATCTGATTCAAGGTTGTTCAAATCGGCCCCTGGATACATATTTGGGCTCACAATAAAAGCTCGAATTCGAACTTGGTGCATTTCAGGCAAATTTCTGAAAAAATCTTCTTTTCCAGATCCAGCAGGCAGAATCTTTTGATATTTGGTATGCAACGTTGTCGGGTGGATCTGATTCAAGTTTGTTCAAACCGGCCCCTGGATTCATATTTGGGCTCAGTATAGAAGCCCGAATTTGAACTTTGTGCATTTCAGCCAAATTTCTTTAAAAATCGTCTTCTCCAGATCCAGTAGGCAGAATATTTTGATATTTGGTATGCAACATTGTGGGGTGGATCTGATTCAAGTTTGTTCAAATCGGCCCCTGGATTCATATTTGGGCTCACCATAAAAGCTCGAATTTGAACTTAGCGCATTTCAGGCAAATTTCTTCAAAAATCTTCTTCTCCAGATCCAGCATGCAGAATCTTTCGATATTTGGTATGCAACATTGTGGGGTGGATCTGATTCAAGTTTGTTCAAATCGGCCCCTGGGTTCATATTTGGGCTCAGTATAGGAGCCCAAATTTAAACTTAGTGCATTTCAGACACATTTCTTTAAAAATCTTCTTCTTAAGATCCAGCAGGCAGAATCTTTTGATATTTGGTATGCAGCATTGTGGGGTAGATCTGATTCAAGTTTGTTCAAATCGGCCGCCTGGATTCATATTTGGGCTCAGTATAGAAGCCCGAATTCGAACTTAGTGCATTTCAGGCAAATTTCTTCAAAAATCTTCTTCTCCAGATCCAGCAGGCAGAATCTTTTGATATTTGGTAGGCAACATTGTGGGTGTGGATCTGATTCACGTTTGTTCAAATCGGCCCCCTGGATTCACATTTGGGCTCAGTATAGAAGCCCGAATTCGAACTTAGTGCATTTCAGGCAAATTTCTTAAAAAATCTTCTTCTCCAGATCCAGCAGGCAGAATCTTTTGATATTTGGTATGCAACATTGTGGGGTGGATCTGATTCAAGTTTGTTCAAATCGGCCTCCTGGATTCATATTTGGGCTCAGTATAGAAGCCCGAATTTGAACTTAGTGCATTTCTGCCAAATTTCTTAAAAAATCTTCTTCTCCAGATCTAGCAGGCAGAATCTTTTGATATTTGGTATGCAACATTGTGGGGTGGATCTGATTCAAGGTTGTTCAAATCGGCCCCTGGATACATATTTGGGCTCACAATAAAAGCTCGAATTCGAACTTGGTGCATTTCAGGCAAATTTCTGAAAAAAACTTCTTTTCCAGATCCAGCAGGCAGAATCTTTTGATATTTGGTATGCAACGTTGTCGGGTGGATCTGATTCAAGTTTGTTCAAACCGGCCCCTGGATTCATATTTGGGCTCAGTATAGGAGCCCAAATTTAAACTTAGTGCATTTCAGACACATTTCTTTAAACATCTTCTTCTTAAGATCCAGCAGGCAGAATCTTTTGATATTTGGTATGCAGCATTGTGGGGTAGATCTGATTCAAATTTGTTCAAATCGGCCGCCTGGATTCATATTTGGGCTCAGTATAGAAGCCCGAATTCGAACTTAGTGCATTTCAGGCAAATTTCTTCAAAAATCTTCTTCTCCAGATCCAGCAGGCAGAATCTTTTGATATTTGGTAGGCAACATTGTGGGTATGGATCTGATTCACGTTTGTTCAAATCGGCCCCCTGGATTCACATTTGGGCTCAGTATAGAAGCCCGAATTCGAACTTAGTGCATTTCAGGCAAATTTCTTAAAAAATCTTCTTCTCCAGATCCAGCAGGCAGAATCTTTTGATATTTGGTATGCAACATTGTGGGGTGGATCTGATTCAAGTTTGTTCAAATCGGCCTCCTGGATTCATATTTGGGCTCAGTATAGAAGCCCGAATTTGAACTTAGTGCATTTCTGCCAAATTTCTTAAAAAATCTTCTTCTCCAGATCTAGCAGGCAGAATCTTTTGATATTTGGTATGCAACATTGTGGGGTGGATCTGATTCAAGGTTGTTCAAATCGGCCCCTGGATACATATTTGGGCTCACAATAAAAGCTCGAATTCGAACTTGGTGCATTTCAGGCAAATTTCTGAAAAAAACTTCTTTTCCAGATCCAGCAGGCAGAATCTTTTGATATTTGGTATGCAACGTTGTCGGGTGGATCTGATTCAAGTTTGTTCAAACCGGCCCCTGGATTCATATTTGGGCTCAGTATAGAAGCCCGAATTTGAACTTAGTGCATTTCAGCCAAATTTCTTTAAAAATCGTCTTCTCCAGATCCAGTAGGCAGAATATTTTGATATTTGGTATGCAACATTGTGGGGTGGATCTGATTCAAGTTTCTTCAAATCGGCCCCTGGATTCATATTTGGGCTCACCATAAAAGCTCGAATTTGAACTTAGCACATTTCAGGCAAATTTCTTCAAAAATCTTCTTCTCCAGATCCAGCATGCAGAATCTTTCGATATTTGGTATGCAACATTGTGGGGTGGATCTGATTCAAGTTTGTTCAAATCGGCCCCTGGGTTCATATTTGGGCTCAGTATAGGAGCCCAAATTTGAACTTAGTGCATTTCAGACACATTTCTTTAAAAATCTTCTTCTTAAGATCCAGCAGGCAGAATCTTTTGATATTTGGTATGCAGCATTGTGGGGTGGATCTGATTCAAGTTTGTTCAAATTGGCCGCCTGGATTCATATTTGGGCTCAGTATAGAAGCCCGAATTCGAACTTAGTGCATTTCAGACAAATTTCTTCCAAAATCTTCTTCTCAAGATCCAGCAGGCAGAATCTTTTGATATTGGGTATGCAGCATGCTTAGGGGGGTGAGGTTCAAGTTTGTTCAAGCCAAGTCTCTGGGTTCATATTTGGGCTCACTGTGGTAGCCCGAATTATAACTTAGTTCAAAATGGGGAATTTTCTTGAAAAATCTTCTTCTTCAGATCCAGCAGTCAGACTGTTTGGTATTTGGTATGCAGCATCTTTAGGGGGTTGTAACTTAGTTCGAAATGAGGAAATTTTCTTTAAAAATCTTCTTCTTCAGACCCAGCAGTCCGAATGTTTTGATATGTGGTGTGTAGCATCTTTGGGGGGGGGGGGGGGGTGAGATTCAAGTTTGTTAAAGCCAAGTCCCTGGGTCCATATTTGGGCTCCCTGTGGGAGCCCGAGTTATAACTTAGTGAATATGAGGAATTTTTCTTTAAAAGTCTTCTTCAGATTCAGCAGCCAGAATGTTTTGATATTTGGCATGCAGCATCCTTAGGGGGTGAGATTCAAGTTTGTTTAAGCCAAGTCCCTGGCTTCATATTTGGGCTCACTGTGGGAGCCTGAATGATAACTTAGTTCAAAATGAGCAATTTTCTTTAAAAATCTTCTTCTTCAGATCCAGCAGATGAATGCTTTTGATATTTGGTATGCAGCATCCTTAGGGGGGTAAGATTCAGGTTTGTTCAAGCCATGTCCCTAGTTCCATAAAATTTGTCTCTCGTGACTTCATTCCTTTGTAGTGTTGATGAACCATGTCTAACTGAATGTGACCCCAAATACCTCATTGAACCACTTTGTTTGAATCACTTTGCCCGGTGAGCGATTAAGGCCCCTTGGGGCCTCTTGTTTAAATAATGTTTTTTCAATGGTCAATTTGGAAATTGCGGCCGATTCGTTAGGTAAATGGTCAAGGGACGATGGGACCCGGTGGTCAACATCTGGAGTGCGCGTATCCTCTAAAGTAAGCACCGTCACTATAAACGCGATTGTCTATACTTGACATCATAGATACTTGCGTTGAGCGTCGAATGAATAGAGTTATTGAATTGGATCGTCGCATACAGTGTTGGCAACACGGTTGAGGTGAATCCATTTAAACCTATAGCTATTTATGAGGTGGAAGTCCTCTGAAGTGGATAGCATGGGTATAAACGATTGGTTAAACTTGACTTCATACCTATGTTGCGGTCATGATATAGTCATAGATGCTGAAAGTTTCCTTAAACACTAATATATTAAATAAAGGAATAAATAAGGTTATAGGGATAATCGTAATTGATTCTCCGTCGCTTTTCGTTGTCCATTACTTGTTTGTTAACCGATCATCGAATGTTTCTTTTACGCAAACATTTATTCTATTCCCATCAAAGATGAAAGACCCCATTCAGAAGTTTGGGTACACAAAAATATTGGGGATTTATTATTATTGTTTTGTATGTTGTTTTTAGCTCACCTTGACAAAGTCAAGCTGAGCTAATCTCATCTCTCTCCATCCGTCGTCCGGCGTCTGTCAACACCACGTTTTGGTCTTCTCCTCCAAAACCACTGGGCCAGTTCAAGTGAAAGTCTGTGTGAGTGATTGACCCGAAGGGGTATTGCAATTTTGTTCAACTCAACATGCCCAGCCCCATAGGGAGGGGGGTGAGGGAAAATGCTCCAAAATATTTTAAAAATCTTCTCATGAACCAGTGGGTACAATGACTTGATATTTATCATGAAGCTTCCTTTTGAGATGTAGAATCAAATTTGTTCAAATGAAGATCGTGAAGCAATATTTGGCTTTGTAATGGGAGGGGTAAGATTTTTGGCCCCGCCCAAAATTTCTGTTTTCTAAACCGATGGTCCAGTTTGAACCACATTTGGTATGTGGTATTTTGGGTCACAAGTACTTGACTTGTGCAAAAAAAAATTGCCGCATCCCCATGGGAACCCCAGGAGATAAAAATAGAAATATTTTCAAACGCCCATATTTCCCAAACCAAATGGAACAGAGAGCTGTTATTTTGTATGAAGCATCCTTAGGACGAGTAGCATTGACACAATTGCAATCGGTTATGTTATGGTGTTCTGTGGAGGACAACGAAAAATTGCTGTTTCAGCATATTTGCAAAAATTAAAAAAAACTTTTCTCCAGAACCAATGGGCAGAATCCTTAGACATTAGGTATACAGCATTCATAGGGGGGGGGGGGGGGGGGGGGGGGCAGATACAGTTTTGTTAAAATAAAGCCCATTGGTTCATATTTGGGCTCAACACAGGAGCCCGAATTTTTAACTTTAGGCAATATGGGGAATATTCTTTAAAAATCTTCTTCTTCAGAACCACCAGTCAGAATCTTTTAATGTTTGGTATACATCATTGTTGTGAGGGTCAGATTCAAGATTGTTCAAACAAAGTTCATAGCTTAATATTTGGGCTTCCTATGGAAGCCCAAATTTTAATTTAGTTCAATATGTGGGATAATTTTCAAAAAATCGTCTTCTTCAGATCCACCAGTCAGAATGCTTTCATATTTGGTATACAACATCTCTAGGGGGTCAGATTCAAGTTTGTTCAAATCGGGTCCCTAGGTATATATTTGGGCTCGCTATGGTAGCCCAAACTTTAACTTAATGCAATATGAGGAAATTGTTTTTAAAATGTTCTTCAGATACACAAGTCAGAATGCTATCATATTTGGTATACAACATCGCTAAGGGGGTCAGATACGAGTTTGTTCAATTCGAGTGTCTGGGTTAATATTTGGGCTCCATATGGGAACCTGAAATTTAACTTAGTACAATATGAGGGAATTTCTTAAAAAATCTTGTTCTTCAGATTCACCCGTCAGAATCCTTTCACTTTTGGTTTACAACATCTCTAGGGGAGTCAGATTCAAGTTGGTTCAAATTGGTTCCCTGGGTTAATATTTGGGCTCCCTATGGTAGCCCGAATTTTAACTTAGTTCAATATGAGGAATTTTTTAAAAAAATATTCTTAAGATCCACTAGTCAGAATGCTATCATATTTGGTATACAACATCACTAGTGTTGTGTACTTGACTTAAATATCAGATAATCAGAGAATAACACGGTGACATACTTCTACAACCGAACAGTCATTAATCATAGCTCAGGCCATGTGGTGTCCCATGCAGGAACTCTGATACTCTGTGTATGTAATATATATATTTCTGTACCAATATACTCAAGCTAGTTTAGAATAAAATGCAATCCATTAAGGACGCCTTCTCAACTCATTCCAGTAAACCACATATATAACAGTTGGCGACGATTTTGTGGCTATCGCCCCACGGTCGGCGGGAAGACAGAGACAATGCCAGGCTACATAGGGAAGACTGATAATTTTGATGATGCTGTTGAAAGTTGGTCATCCTATACGGAACGTTTGGAACAGTACTTTACAGTAAATGAAGTCGATGCAGCCAAACGTGTTCCAGCTTTGTTGAGTTTGATTGGAGGGAAGACTTACACACTTCTCCGGAACTTGACTGCTCCAGTGAAACCAAAGGATAAAAGCTATGATGAAATAGTAAAAATCCTGAAGGATCATTTATCACCAGCACCTCTTGTTATTGCTGAACGCTTTCGTTTTCACAAAAGAGCTCAACGAGAGACCGAAAGTATCAACGAGTATGTGGCAGAGCTTCGCAAGCTCACCGAGCATTGTAAATTCGGGGAACAATTACATGACACTTTAAGAGACAGACTTGTGTGTGGTTTACGTTCAGAACCAATTCAAAAGAAACTGTTATCTGTGTCGGATTTAACCCTTGAAAAGGCAATTCAGATTGCTGTTGCCATAGAGACAGCAACAAAAGATGCCAGTGAACTGCAAAAAAGCACTGAAATTCACAAGGTGAACTTTCGCAGAAGTAAGATAAAGAACAGCGACGCAACACATATTACGTCAAATACTTGTTATCGGTGTGCAAAATCGGGACACAGCCCAAATAATTGCAGGTTCAGAAACGAAACCTGTGCAAAAAGAAGGGACATATCCAGCGTGCATGTCGTTCGAAGACAGTGAAAACTGATTTTCAGAGACAAAAAGTCAAAGTTTTATGCGAGGAGGACAGTGACAATTCAGATTACGAGTTTGAAACTCTCGGTATTAACACTGTTTCATCCAAGAATACCCAAGAAATATGGATAAATTTATCACTTGATGGAAAGAACGTGAAAATGGAACTGGATACGGGCGTCGCAGTTTCTGGTATGTCCATTAGGGATTTCAGATCTGTTCTTCCACAGCACAAACTTCAGTCAAGTGACATTAAACTGAAAACTTATTCTGGGGAGATAATAAAACCACTAGGTACTGCTACAGTGAACGTGGAATACAAGGGACAGACGTCAGTTCAAAAACTGTTTATTATTAGAAATAATGGTCCACCATTGTTTGGACGAGACTGGTTGCGCAAGATAAAGCTCGATTGGCAGTCAATCGATCAACTACACTCTGTGAGCAAACAAAAAGGGAACTGCAAAGATGTTGACGTATTAATGGAAGAATATTCACATCTATTCCGGGACAGCATTGGATGTGTTAAAGGCATTCAAGCTACCCTTAAAATGAAAGCAGATGCGACACCAGTATTTATGAAGGCACGTCCGTTACCTTACACTTTGAAACCAAAAGTTAAAAATGAACTTGAAAGGCTAGAAACTGAAGGAATAATTTCTCCCGTGACAACTAGTGACTGGGCGACACCTATTGTCCCAGTGGTCAAGAAAAATGGAGATGTTAGAATCTGTGGTGATTTCAAAGTGACAATTAACTCAAAGCTATTGGTAGATCAATATCCTTCGCCAAGAATTGAAGATATATTCGCTTCACTTACTGGAGGTGAAAAATTCACAAAAATTGATCTGAAGCAAGCCTACCTGCAACTGTGTGTCGATCAAGATTCTAAGCAATATCTGACAATAAACACTCACAAGGGCTTATATCGGTACAATCGACTTTTGTTTGGCGTGGCATCAGTACCTGCGATATAGCAGCGAACAATTGAACAAATATTACATGGACTAGCTGGTGTAGTTTGTGTATCTGATGACATGGTGGTCACCGGCAAAAATGACGAAGAACACATTAACAATTTGCGACACGTGTTACAGAGGCTTTCAGAATTTGGATTACGTCTGAATCAATCCAAATGTACGTTCTTCGTCGACAGTATTGAATACCTTGGTCACGTAATTGATAAGCACGGATTACATAAATCAGAAAGCAAAATCAAGGCTGTCATGAACTCAGAAAGACCACAGAATGTCACACAGCTTCGTGCATTTCTGGGTTTAGTGAATTACTATCATAGATTCTTACCAAACCTTGCAACAGAAGTCAAACCCTTACATAAACTGCTAGAAAAAGGCTCGCAATGGATATGGTCAGCAAACTGCGATCAGGCATTTGAAAAAGCGAAAAGCTTGGTTACGTCAGATCGAGTTCTGTGTCATTATGATCCAAAATTGGAGATACGTCTAGCATGTGATGCCTCACCTCATGGATTAGGTGCAGTTTTGTCTCACGTAATGACCGACGGATCCGAACGCCCAATCGCGTTCGCATCGAGATCATTGACGAAAACAGAGAGAAACTACAGTCAAATCGACAAGGAAGCACTAGGGATAGTTTTTGGAGTAAAGAAATTCCACATATATCTTTATGGTCGAAGCTTCACGTTGATCACTGATCATAAACCACTTGTTGCAATATTCAATCCACAGAAGGGCATCTCAGCAACGTCAGCAGCACGACTGCAGAGATTTGCTTTATTTCTGTCTGGTTACCAGTACAATATTGAATATAAAGGCTCAAGTAAACATACAAATGCAGATGGATTATCCAGATGTGCACAGACTACTAATAGGGCCGACAAAGAGAATGTAGATGAAGCTGATCTCTATACATTGAACCAGCTAGAGAACATATGTCTCAGAAGTGAAATCATTGGGAAGTCAACCGTAAAAGATGACACTCTCAGAAAAGTCCATGGCAGAGTTATGAGCGGGTGGACAGACGGTGATGCAACAGAATTGCCGGAATATTATGGCAAACGAAACGAAATTACAGTGAGCCAAGGATGTCTACTATGGGGGACGCGTGTGATTATTCCCCACAGACACAAACAGCACATACTAGACCTACTTCACTCAGGACATTCAGGTGTTGTGAGAATGAAATGGCTAGCAAGAAGTTATGTGTGGTGGTCGAAAATTGACAATGACATTGAGCAACTATCTAAACATTGTGGCGGTTGTCAAAAGCAAAAGCACATGCCAACAAAGGCACCATTACACCCGTGGGAGTGGCCTACGACTCCATGGAAGCGCATTCATGTAGATTTCGCCGGACCATTTTTGAATACGATGTTTTTCGTTGCTGTTGATGCTCATTCAAAGTGGCCAGAAGTGTTTGCTATGAAACAAACTAAAGCATCAAGCACAATCAAAGTCTTGAGAACATTATTTGCCAGAAATGGAATTCCAGACCAAATAGTGAGTGACAATGGTCCGCAATTTGTGTCGGATGAATTCAGAACATTTGTCAAAAGCAATGGAATAACACACATAAAAACTGCTCCTTATCATCCAAGCACAAATGGACTGGCAGAACGCTTTGTGCAAACATTCAAACAAAGTTTACGTGCCATGAGAAATGAAAGTCTGGACTTGAACACAAAACTTGCAAATTTCCTTCTTGCTTATCGCAACACACCACATAGTGTCACCAACGAAACACCTGCTAAACTGTTCATGGGCAGCAATCTGCGTACCTGTCTGGATTTATTGAAGCCTGATATACAGCGGCGAGTGTACAACGAACAAACCAAACAAACATTGAAATCGCAGAAACATAGCACTCGTGAATTCAAGGTTGGAGATAAAGTGGCTGTCAGAGATTATCGTGGTAACGTGAAATGGCATGTGGCAAAATTGTTACACGATGCGGCTCACTGCATTATGACATTGAAATTTCATCATGCATTGTATGGAAACGGCACATTGATCAAATAAGAAGTGCTGATTTTCTCAATGACAGCACAAATGATGCAGATGGAGTTATTCTGCCTGACTTCGATGAAGTTTCAAATGATATACAGGAAACACCAACAGATATTACCCACGTTGAAGGCGTGACTTCTAACGTACATACGGATACAGCTTCTTCGGCAGTATCACAGAATTCAGGAAGATACCCTTCACGAGTTCGCAAGCCTCCTGATCGTTTGGGATTATAATAAACAGGTTGCGTGCGCGAGGGTCATAATAACTCCCTGGCAACCTGAGTGTTGAGTGTTAAATGGTTGCGTGCGCGAGGGTCATAATAATTCCCTGGCAACCACAGTGATTCAACAGTGAATTTAACCGTGTATATGTTCAACGGGTTAACATATGTTTGCAGTGTCACTTCCAAATCACATAGTGGATTATTGCATGTGTAATAAGTGTGACTGTGCTAAGTAAGGTATCCAAGTAAGGTATTGATGTCTGATTCACAAACTCCACAGATGTTTAACAGCATGACAAACTTCCGTTTAACATGATACCATAGACTATATATACATTTCTCTGAGACCCAGAACATTTCAACAATATTGGGGGCACATTAATTAGACGGGGAGGAACTGTTGTGTACTTGACTTAAATATCAGATAATCAGAGAATAACACGGTGACATACTTCTACAACCGAACAGTCATTAATCATAGCTCAGGCCATGTGGTGTCCCATGCAGGAACTCTGATACTCTGTGTATGTAATATATATATCTCTGTACCAATATACTCAAGCTAGTTTAGAATAAAATGCAATCCATTAAGGATGCCTTCTCAACTCATTCCAGTAAACCACATATATAACAACTAGGGAGTCAGATTCAAGTTTGTTCAAATTAATATTTGGGCTGCCTTCGGTAGTGCAATATAAAGAAATTTATTTATAATTTTTCTTCTTCCTATCCAGCAGTCAGAATGGTTTCATATTTGGTATTCAACATCTCTAGGGAGGTCAGATTCAACTTTGTTCAAATCGAGAGCCTGGGTTAATATTTGGGCTCCCGATGGGAGCCGGAATTGGCCATGTAGCTGAGGAATTAGAAATTTTATATTCAGTACCCTCTAGAGGTGTGTAACTAAGATTAATCCACATTGGTTGTATCAAGGGTCTTCATAGGGGATGTCCACATTTTACATTATGATCAACTGAAGAAAAGGCATGATGCTCGGACTATTTTTGTCACTCCTGAGTGGCTCAAGGATTTACAATGTATCCTATGGAGATGGATTGCTTAATGTAGACTCATTCTTGGACTCTGTTTATATTGTGTTCTGTTCAAGGTGAGCGCTTCAGGCCCCGTGTTTATATTGTGTTCTGTTCAAGGTGAGCTCTTCAGGCCCCGTGGGGCCTCTTGTTTTTTTTTTCTTTGCGTCTTTTCATGTAGCCTCATTCGTTTGTATCACCGAACGTTTGAGACACATCACTTATTGTGATCGACATGCAAAACCCAACTGTTAAAATGAACCTAACAGTCTTTGTTTGAATTTCACGTTATTTGACGTTGGACTACAGAGATTTTACGCTCTATTGCATAAACTAAAGGACTCTGTCCTGACATCACTCAAGAGGAAAACGGTAACACTACTATAATTGATCCTTTTTAGCTCACCTGGCCTAAAAGGCCATGTGACCTTTTCTCATCACTTGCCGTCCGTCGTCCGTAAACTTTTCACATTTTCATTCTCTTCTCTATAACCGCTGAGCTGGTGATTAAAAAAAAAGATCGTACCATTATAAAAAATATTCCTCAGATCAAACCAGTGGAAAATCAAACCTGGCTTTCTTGAGTAGAATGTCCAGATTTATGTTACTCTGTAATCTATTACAATTTCTTCACTTGTTTGTAAATATATTGTTTGATAACTCTCACCATCTTCATCAAACATTGTCATTATATTTTATTGTACATATTCTTGACAGCACGATTATGAATTCTTATTTCGAAACTTTAAATTGCTCACTAAAACCTTATTTACCAGTACTTAACTTCGGAACTTACCTCGGAACTTGCCCTCGCCTCTCCATACAACACTATGGCTAACAAGATTACTCTGGATGAGATTCAAAGCAACGATTTTTTTGATTTCGTTAGTAAGTTCAATACAACTGTTACTGGTAATTCCAATGATGAGCCCCATCCAGCATTCGCTATTGATAGAAACTGTTGCGAGTACTATAGCCCGAAAGAATTTGAAACGACTGTAGTAACTGAAAATAAAACTCTGTCTTTACTCAACATGAATTGTCGAAGTCTGAACGCTAACTGGGACAACTTCCACAACCTAATTTGCGATCTCCAGCCATCATTCAACTTTCTAGACATTGTTGGAATAACAGAAGTTTTTGAAGTCGGAAATAATGAGTACACCCCTGAAGGCTATCATCCGCTAGAAACCCGCCTGCGTCCCGACCGAGACGATGGCCGAGGAGGAGTTGCCATGTTTGTAAAAGAATGTATAGACTATAAAATCCGTAATGATCTCTCAGTTTTTATCCCTCATGTTTTTGAATCCTTGTTCATAGAAATTACTTCCAAATATAAATGTATAGTCGGTATAATTTATAGACCTAACACAGCCCCGAAAGCCGACCTTGACTTGTTTCTGGAAACGCTTACACAGTTGATCAGTAAGATAAATAATGAAAATAAAAAGGCCTTCTTGATGGGAGATTTTAATATTGATCTTCTTAGTTTTGGTAGCCATAACAAAAGTAATCAATTTATTGATTTAATGTTTAGTGCAGGTTTCATGCCCGTCATCACAAAACAAACAAGAGTTACAGATTATTCTGCGACACTAATTGACCATATATTTTGCAACAGAAATGAAAATAACAAAGCAGGAATAATCATCACTGACGTGAGCGATCACTTTGCGACATTTTATGTCGACGAGATTGTACATCGCAGTTACACATGTAAAGAAAAATTTGAAAGATCATTTAAAGAGGAGAACTCAATGAGATTCAAAAACATTCTGTCTATTTGCGACTTCTCAAATATATATAATGCAACCTGTCCTAATGAAGCGTATGAAAATCTGATTGACAAACTCCACCAAGCCTTCAATGTCGCCTTCCCCTTGAAAAAGGTATTTGTTTCCCTCAAACGGGTAAAACGCGAGCCATGGATGACTGTCGGTCTGCTACAATCCTCACTAAATAAGGAAAAGCTTCTTAGAAAAAAAACTTAAAAATCCCTCAAACTACAATGTTGAACAATATAAAAACCACTGTCGTATTTTCAATCGCCTGAAACGTAGTTTGAAGACAGAATACTATAACTCTGTACTCGTGGAGAATAAACATAATGTCAAGAAGACTTGGGAAATTCTTCGTAAAGGCATAAACAGATCAAATCGCACCCCAAACCTACCTAGCACCTTCAAGGAAAAGAATATGAAAATAACTGACCCTGAAGAAATAGCAGAAAAATTCAACCTGTTCTTTGCTCACATCCGAAAAAAATGTAAGCAAACAAATTCATAGTGTTAATTCCGATTTCTCGGATTACAGCAAATTTAATAATGCCGAGTCATTTTTTATCTCACCTACAAATATACAGGAAGTTGTTCTATGTGTAAGTGGTTTACGGCCAAAAATGAGTACGGACTGTGACAACATCTCTACTAGTCTTTTAAAAAAGATAATACCAGAAATAGCAGAACCATTAACCCATATAATCAATCTTTCATTCTCAACTGGAAAAGTCCCTGATAAAATGAAAGTAGCAAAAATTATACCAATTTTTAAGTCTGGCGATCATAATCTCTTTAACAAATACAGACCAATCAGTATCCTTCCTGCTCTCTCCAAAGTTCTGGAAAAGATTATGAACCGAAGACTGACCAATTTCCTAAACGAAAACAAGCTAATATACCGATATCAATTTGGATTCCGCAAGGGGCATACAACATTTCATCCAATACTGCATGTTATAAATAACTTTACAGAAAGAAACGACAGACCAACCAAACAGTGCACATTGTCAGTTTTCCTTGATTTCTCCAAGGCCTTCGACACAATAAATCACTCAATTCTGTTACAGAAACTGCAGTCATATGGGATAAGGGGTGTAGCCAATTCGTTGTTTAAAGACTACCTGTCTGGTCGCCCACAATTCGTCTCATATAGGAGTAAGTCCTCGGATTTCCAGCCTGTAGTCATGGGTGTCCCTCAAGGTTCTGTTCTCGGGCCTATTCTATTTCTTTTGTACATCAATGATATTAGTGAATCGACGCTTCTGAAGATACTGTCATTTGCTGATGATACAACTGCGTTCACCTCTGGTAACAACCTGGACACCTTAATTGACACTACGAATAATGAAGTGTCAAAAATAAGTGATTGGTGTGCCGCTAACAAACTCCTCCTGAACGCCAATAAAACTAAATGCATCTTGATCCACCCACAAGGCTCAACTAATGTTGCGGGTAGGCATGTTACTGTAAATGGCACAAGCATACCTTTGGTTAGTAACAATAATGATGATAAATTCATAAAATTTCTTGGCATCAATATGGATGAACATTTGAGTTTCAAACACCACGTCTCAGCCGTTTGTTCCAAAATATCCAGGGCCATGTATGCAATAAATAGAGCGAAAAAAATACTTCCCCTCAATGCCATGAAAACCCTGTATTATACCCTGATACATAGCCATTTATTGTACGAGATTCAGGTGTGGGGTCATATACCGGCTACTAAGAGAATCTTCAAACTCCAAAAAAGGCAGTTCGTATTATAGGAAATAAAAGGTATAATGCGCACACCGACCCACTATTTAAAGACCTTCAAATTCTAAAATTTGAAGATCTGTACACACTGCAAGTTCTCCTCTTTATGCATGACTGGTACAACAACAGATTACCGGATTGTTTCAATGAGACCTTCAAAATATATACAAATCCATCGGGTATGGATACAAGACAATCAGGGAAACTTCAAACTTCTAAACCAAGAACACAATTTTCTGCTAAACTCCCGCCACACACATTTCGAAACTTATGGAATCAAATCACGCCCCAAAAGCAAACTCTCTCTAGGCCCCAATTTAAGAGAACTCTTGTCGAAGAATTCTTTGATTCGTACCAGTCAACAGTAAATTGTAATAACCCATGGTGTCCTGATTGCTAATCGTACCCCCCCCCCCAAAAAAAAAAAGAAACAAATGAAAAAAAAACAACAAAAAAACCAAAAAAAACTGCCACCAACGTATTTCTGTAACAGCAAACGCCTATAAAAGATCATTTCGTTCTTTCCCTACGTGAGAATGAGAAACACTATAGCCCTCGCCGAATGGTTGATTAGTGTACTACTTATTGCTTTAATTATTGTTTTAATTATTGTGCTATTTAACAAGTCATGTCCTTTGTCTAACTCGTTGTATAGAGGTGGGGACGTTTGAAAACTCGCGAATATGGGCCGCAGGAACTGGCGATGGTTTTTTTTTTTTTTTTTTTTTTTTTTTTTTTTTGTCCCGTGATTTCCCCTCTCGTACATTGGTAGCATTTCTCTCACAAACCGTTTACTATCCACCATAATATTATTCCAAAAGAGGTTCTATCACTAAACCAATGATAGAAACTATAGCCCTTACAGTATAGCCCTTACCGCATAGCCCTTACCGAATTGTTGCTTAGTGTATTACTTATTGTTGCTTAGTGTATTACTTATTGTATTAATTATCGTACTAAACAAAAAAGTCGTATCCTTTGTCTACATCCTTGTAGAGTGGTGAGGGAGGACGCTATAGAGGTATCAGTGGTGAATTCTCCACCCGACAGGTTTCTAATAACTGGCGAATATAGGCCACGGGAACTGGCGATGGGTTTTCGGTCGTGGGGGTTGGTCATATCCAACGGTTCGCGGACCGACGGCTCATCGGCGCTTTTTGTATTCTATGTTCGAGGGGTTGATATGCCCACACGTACATTGGTAGCGTTTCTCTCACAAACTGTTTACTATACTCCATAGTATCTTTCCAAGAAGAGGTTCCATCACTAAACCTAATGAGCCATCAACACAAATCTTGCTGTCAAGAATATACTTTTCGTCAAAAGGGAATGGCAGGAAGACAGCCTCTCAGGCTATGCCATTTCCTTGCAGCGCGTTCAACTATAACCTGTTTTATTGTTTTCTTGTATACTCTTATGCTGCAAAATAAATCAATCAATCAACCAAACCAAACTTGGCAGGAATGGTCTATGTGAGGTCCCCTATACCTCATTTTGTTCCCGTGAGAGGCATTCTTTGACTCTGATTGGTGGATTTTCAAAAATCTTCTCCTCTGAAACCACAGGGCCAAATGTTTTGACACTTCACATAAATAATGACTGGTACCCCCTCTACCAACGATCCTCATTTAATGTTGATCGGGTTGTACACATGGCCACAATTGTGGCTTATAGTTACTATAGAAACCCTATGGGAAATCACATTTTCATCTTCTTCTCTGGAACTACTCAGCCGACATGAAAACACACCTGACAGGGATAGTCTATGGGAGGTCCTGTACAAACGATCCTCATTTTGTTCCCATGGATTTGAAAACATGGCCGCCAGAGGCATTTTTTGATTCTGATTGGTGGATTTTGAAAAATCTTCTCCTCTGAAAAGACAGGGCCAAATGTTTTGAAACTTTGCATGGTTGATGACTGGTACCCCCTCTACCAACGAGCCTCATTTAATGTTGATTGGGTTGTAAAATTGACCGCAATTGCGGCTTATAATTACTATAGAAACCCTATGGGAAATCACATTTTCATTTTCTTCTCTGGAACTTCTGACCCGACGTGAACCAAACCTAGCACGGATAGTCTATGGGAGGTCTTTTACAAATGCTCCTCATTTTTGTTACCGTGCATTGAAAAACGTGGCTGCCAGAAGCATTTTTTGATTCCGATTGGTGGATTTTGAAAAATCTTCTCCTCTGAAACCACAGGGCCAAATGTTTTGAAACTTTACATGGTTGATGACTGGGACACCCTCTACTAACGATCCTCATTCAATGTTGATCGTGTTGCAAACATGTCCGCAATTACGGCTTATAGTTACTCTATAAACCCTATGGGAAATCACATTTTCATTTTCTTCCCTGGAACTACTGAGCCGACGTGAACCAAAGGTCGCAAGAGTGGTCTGTAGGAGGTCCTCTACAAACGATCCTCTTTTTGTTCCCGTTGTTTTGAAAATATGTCCACCAGAGACATTCTCTGATTCTGCTTGATGGATTTTGGAAAAATCTTCCCCTCTGGAACTACAAAGTGAACCAAACTTCGAAGGAATGGTCTGTAGGAGGCCCTCTACAAACGATCCTCTTTTTGTTCCCTTTGGTTGGAAAATATGGATTTTGAAAAAATCTTCCCTCGGAAACCACAAGGCCAAATGTTTTGAAACTTCACATGGTCAATGACTGGGACACCCCACCCCACCCCCTGTCAGCAAGGTAAGGCTTGGTTCCAGTTTTCTCGACTGAGAACTGGGAAAAACCCAAAATATTGTGTATACAATACAAGGTAAAATAAGTTGTAGCATAGCTGCAATAAACTGAAGTAAACTGCTGCTCCTGCACTAACAAGATCAGAATCTGACATGATTTTCTGGAAAGCTATCAGTGAGAGCTTTCCAGAAAATGATGTCAGCTTCTGAACTTCTCAGTGTAGGAAGAGAAAGATATATAGGTTATAGTGGGCATCCTGCAACTTATTTTGACTTGTACTGTAAACAAGTGCAGCTGTAATTATGTTAATACATGTATGTAGTGATACAAATAATTATCGTGGTATTACTCTAATACCAGTGATCGGTAAACTTTTTACATTCATCCTCAATAACAGACTAAATTTAATAGAGGGTTTAATTACGGATGCACAATTTGATTTCAAGCAGGGGTTGCGTACTTCTGATGCGGTTTCTGTTCTTCACTCCTTAGCTGAAATGGCTTTTGAAAATAACAAGCGTTTGTATTGTTGTTTCATAGATTATGCAAAAGCATTTGATTCTGTCAATACCCGCTTGCTCTGGTCAAAATTACTAAAGCAAGGCATTGGGGGGAAATTCCTTAACATAATAAAAGACATGTACAGTAAAATACAATTAAAAGTTAGATGGGAAGGAGATATTTCTGAACCATTTAACCTGGGCATAGGCCTTTTACAGGGAGAGTCGTTGTCTCCGATATTGTTTTCATTGTTCATTAATGATCTCGAATCACACTTGTATTATGATTGTACTGACAGTCCCACGTATTCTCAATTTACTATATATTTACTGATGTATGCTGACGATATGGTCATATTAGCTGATAGCTCAAAAGAGCTACAAGCACGCATGGTTTTAATCTCCGGGTATTGCCAGGAAAATAAATTGCGCGTTAATATAAATAAAACTAGAATAATGTGTTTTAGAAAATCAGGAAAATTAAACTGTAATGAGAAATGGTTCTATAATCAAGAAATTGTAGAGGTAGTAAATGAATTTAATTATTTAGGGGTGGTATTAAAATATAATACTAAATTTTACATTACGCAAAGGACATTGTCTATGTAAGCACGGGAGGCTATATATGGTTTGTTTAATATATTTCGGGACAGATCCTTTGATATATGCACTAAATTGGGTTTGTTCGACACATATGTCGGATCTGTATTAAATTATGCATGCGAAATATGGGGCTTCCATGGCGCTGATAATATTGAAAAACTTCATCTCGAGTACTGTAAACGTATCCTAGGTACGCATAGTAAAACTACCAATATAATGGTTTATTGTGAACTAGGTAGATATCCTTTACGTGTGATGAGAAAATTAAACATTTTAAAATTCTGGAGTAAGTTGCTGAATACGAAAAATATAATTTTACGGGGAACGTATGAACAAATGTTACATGAACTAGATGTTAATGACAGATATACGGGGTGGCTGGGAAATGTCAGATCTCTACTTAACGAGCTCGGATTTTGCCACGTTTGGCAGGAACAAAATGTTGGTGATGAAAATAAGTTCATAAATTTGATAAAACAGAGATTGATGGATCAGTATTTGCAGCATGTCAGGTCGGTCAAACGCGATAAACCCAAATGTAACCTCTATAAGCATATCTTTGAAAATTTTGGAATCCAAAACTACCTTTCTAAAGATCTGCCATTTAACTTAAGATGTCTTATAACTAGGTTGCGGATTCCATCACACAAATTAAATATTGAGGTGGGTAGATATGTGGGAAGTGCAAGAAATACTAGGTTGTGCAAATTATGTAATAATGGCTGTGTGGAAGACGAATTTCATTTTTTGTTAGAATGTGGTGGATTAAGTGATATAAGGACTAAATTTATTGGGCCCTACTATTGGAAAAGACCGAGTATGTATAAACTAGTTGAGCTGCTAAAATTGGACAGTAGGAAAAATTAATAAATTTGGGTAATTATATAGCAACTGCCTTAAAGGCGCGGGATCATTTATTAGTTAGGCCGACCTCATGATGCATAGACCCGATCCACTGCTCTCGGGCATTGGATCTGGCCTGTGCACCATGAGAGCGACCATATCATGTATGTCCTGTACTCCTGTTCATGTTGGCTGATATCATATGAATTGGTAGGGTTTGCAGTCACAGACCAACTAATTTTCACTAGGACAAGTTAGGGAAATTTAGGGAATTTCAGAGTTTCGTGCATATCGGCGCATGCATCACTCATATATATTTTGTTTTGTTTCCACTTATGGGCGAAAGCCTGCTGTGTATTTATTCAGAAAAGTGAATAAAGTTTATTGTATTATTGTATTGTATTACTCTCAAGTTACTTATCAGAAATACTGATTGATGACAGGTGTTTGGAATGCATGGAAGTTTTGTTTATTTTGTTTCCCATCATGTAGAGCTGATCAGTCAATTATCATATCATTTATGATGTGGCAAATTATTTTGAATAAAATGTTGTATTTCTTGTAACCCTTTACCTATCCAAAGTTATTGGAAAGAGAATACTGCCTGAAAAATTGTAATTTTCAGAATATTTAACCTTTTACTGATTTTTTTTATTGAAACTGAATTCATAAATGTGTGGATTTTCAAGAAATCTTCTTTGAAACTACAAGGCAAAATGTTTTGAAACTTAATGTGACTGATGGCTGGAACATCCTCTACCAATGATCCTCATTTAATCTTCATCGGGTTGCAATTATGGCTGCAGCTGCGGCTTATAGTTGCTATAGAAACCCTATAGGAAATCACATTTTCATCTTCTTCTCTGGAACTACTGAGCCAATGTAAACTAAACTTGTCAAGCATAGTCTGTGAAAGGTTCTCTACAACTGGTACTCATTTTATTCCTGTTGGATAACAAACGTGGCTTCCAGAAGCTTTCTTTGATTCTGATTGGTCAATTTTGAAAACTCTTCTCTGAAAGAAACTACAAAGTCAAATGTTTTCAAACTTCACATGATTGAGGACTGGGTCACCTTCTACTAATGATCCTCATGTAATGTTGATGTAATGTTGCAAACATGGCAACAATTGCAACTCATAGTTACCATGGAAAGCCTATGGAAAATCACATTTTTATATGTAGTTCTGCCAGGTGAGCGATTACAAGCTCTGTAGCCTCTAGTTCAGATTTACTGTGTTCGTGATGTCATCTAATTGTGGCGTGCAGGTGTCTCTTGGTGATAAAATATTGGCAAATTGACATGGAGCATAAATATTTTAGTCGGAGTTCCAATTGACACTTTGTAAATGGCGGTGTTTCTTTTTCAGTATTGACAACCGCTGCTAAACCAACGTAAGATTTTTTCAACAAAAACGTTCCCCCACCTTTTTTCTAATGGTGGACATTTTATCTAGGAATTTCATATTTTGCCATCATGGGCGCATTTTAGCGCAGTGTTTTTCTTCTGTTCGCCTTCATTTTCTATCTGCCTTCTATTGGAAAGAAGTCTGTATGTGGAAAATATGTTAACAAATGCGCTGGGAAATTGTGCCCTTTACTAAGGGTTGTATTAACCACACTTTGAATTGTTATCGATAACCCGAAAAGCTAGTTCTACCCAAGCGTAACTACACTTTCCGCTGCATTTTGTCCTTTAATACGAAAATATTAAATTTCAGATTTCCTCTTCAATCCTCCTCTTCCTTTCCATTTCCGCATACCGATTCCCAATACTGAATATTGCATTGAATCGTGCATGAGAAGAGAACGAATGAGTCACCCGATTACTCACATACATAACTCGTACTTATCCGTCTTTCAGTAAGTCTACATTTAGTTTAAATCCCTCTGGGGTAACTACTATTGCATCTGGTTAGTGCAGCCGGTGCGTTCAGCTTTTCAAAAAGCTGTCAAAAACAGATGTCATCCTTAGTTCTCTTCACATACACTTGGCTTTCGATTAACCCTTTAACGAACGTAACGGTCATATCCACCCAGCTAAATATACAAATTGTTTTTCGAATAGTTATATTGCAAATGGCATAACGGAGATTCGAACCCACATCGAGAGAGTTTCCTTATGCTCCAACCGTTTGGCGAAACCATACTGAATCACGCACACCACTCGACCATCGCAGATATGGCGTGTGGTGTGCGTGGTGTAGGATAGGCATTTGATACCAAAGGGAACTCTCTGTGCGTGGGTTTGAACACCCGCTATGCCATTTGCAATATAACTAGCGCCCTTCTTGCTTCGACGGTGCTAGGAAGTCTGGAAAAAGAGACGTAGTCTCTGATTTCCAGTGAAGTGTAGTCTGTAGAATTTAGTAATGAAATATTTGATACAATAGTTCTAGTATTTTACATTTTTTCCTCCTAAATATAGCTTATGACCCCTCATTGAAACGAGCTCATTGACCTCTACCAAACAAGATATGATAGAATAAATGCTTATGGGTTGTATTGGAACTACGGAGGCCAAACGGATCTGTAAAGCGCTAAGGTCGAACCCAGGATTCTGTGTTTTATGGGGCGCCACATTTTAATCATGGATCGCCACTGTTTCCCTTGGGTCTTTCCAATTCTCGACTCGATCACAAAGTCTTTGTCCTCCTTCCGCACACTATAACCTCCATTATCTCTTTCTGATATCCAATTATTGTTTTTTTTTGTTTTTTTTTTTTTGTTAGCCTGTGCAAAAACCAAGAATTCCTTGTGGCGAACAAGAGAGTGGGGATATCCAACTCTTGTCAGCGGGGTCCGAAGGTCTCGTGGGAAAATGTTGGAACATGGAAGGTCATTGCGGCCCTCCGTTGGCATCTGTGCATATGACCCTAATGTTTTCTAAACAAAATATATCAGTATGTAAATTTTGAAGAAAATAGCCAAGAAGCGGCTCACGCGAGACCCGTCCAATAGCTGTATTCATGGGGTAGGGTATTATCGGCGATAAAACATCGACATCTACTACTTCCTGAGGTAGTAGGTGTCCATGTTTTATCGTCGATAATCTAATGTCCCTTGATATCGGTGATTGTAAAAAAGCTGGAATATAAAAATTAGGAGGGGCGCGCGCAGGGTCTCTATGAATACGAAGAAGTCTCTATGTGGGAAATATGTTAACAAATGCGTTGGGAAATTGTGCCCTTCACCAACGGAATAACGGTTGTATTAACCACCCTTTGCCTCTCTATAAATATGCCCTGAGACGGAAGTTTCAGGGCTGTCGTAGAAGCTTTCGAACATCATAATATTTTATTCAGTTATGAGATATTGACTCTTTTTCCATGTGCAATGAACTGGAAAAATTTGCATTAAAGGTATGGAAGATGGTTTGGTGTTCGGCAATTATATACAGTTTACATGGTTATTCTATTTATGAATATACAATTAAGGGAATCTACTGTGTCCATAAAACTATCTTCATGGGTTGTGTGATGTATATAAATGATATTGTGTGTGTATGAGTTAAGGTTACAAACACAAAGATTTTTGTTATTCTACGATTGTAGTTTCACAATTTTATAATTGCTGAAAATAATCGCATGCTAATTTTTTATCATGGAGAAATAATCGCATTCGTGGAAAATATAATGTGAGTGATGCATCAGAGTAAATGTAGCAATCAGAAGGTAATTAATTTGGAAGCAATTTCCGTTATGAATCGAAAAATATTTAAGGAAATCATTTGCACTTGGCTGGTAATTGTTGTGACATTTTTCAGATAACTGAATCCTTTCAGGAACCACGACAGTCATTTAATGATGTTCATTATTTTTGTATTTGTTTGGTTTTAATAAAATTCTCTGGCATATGAGTTGTGGTAAAATGTCAGAAGAATATATTTCTTTTGGTTTTTGTCATGTGATCATTAAATGTTTTTGCAATAACGTTTTTTTTATCGGAAATGACATTTTGAACTATTCGTCAGAATGAAATCTGAAATAAATTTAATCTGCTCAAACACGATCTTCAAATTCTACTTCTTCGAGGGAATTTAGAAAGTGCTTTTGTTATTTCGAAACTTCTGATTTATTGCAAACTCATAATGAAAACCAGATGTCTATTAGGTCTCACAAAGTAGATCTTCTGTTTCTAGGGCCATTTTTTTGTAAAATTGGATGTGGGTGGGCAGTTTTTTATTTTATTTTTTAGTTCATCTTGACAAAGTCAAGCTGAGTTAATCTCATCGGCTCTCCGTCCGTCATCCGTCGTCCGTCAACACTTTATTTTGGTCTTCTCCTCCAAAGCCACTGGGCCAATTCAAGTGAAAGTTTGTGTGAGTGATGGTCCCAAAGGGGCATTTCATTTTTGTTCAACTCAACATGTCCAGCCCCATAGGGAGGGAGTGAGGGGAAAAAATGCTCCAAAATATTTTTAAAATCTTCTTCTCAAGAACCAGTGTGTACGGGAGCGCGGTGGCTCAGTAGGTAGAGGTGCAGGCTGCAAGTCGAGAGGTCCTCGGTTCGAATCCCACCTGCGGCAACCGAGTTGTGTCCTTGGGTAAGACACTTCATCTCCATTGCCCGTGTGGGGGCACGATGACGCCGTGCACCAAGGCGTACTGCACGTCGATGGTACGCATGTCTTCAACCAATCTAACCCTGCCTGTGCTGCAGTGCAGTGCGGAGTTACGATGTTGGGGAGCTGGCAGCTGCTCGTCGTTGCTCGGTGGTTCTCTCCGGGTACTCCGGCTTCCTCCACCCGTAAAACTGTCACGGTCATGATTGGCCATTGTGCATAAATATGTGATCTTAAACACCAATAAATAAATAAATAACCAGTGTGTAAAATGACTTGATATTTGCGATGGAGCTTCCATATGAGGTGTAGAATCAAGTTTTGTTCAAACGAAGTTCGTGAAGTAATATTTGGCTTTGTAATAGGAGGGGTAAGATTTTTGACCCCGCCCAAATTTCTATTTTCTGAACCGATGGTCCGGAATGAACCAAATTTGGTTTATGGTATTATTGGGTCATAAGTACTTGACCCATGCGGAAAAAAATCCTGCATGCCCATGGGAACCCTGGGAACTAAAAATAGAATTTTTTTCAAACGCCCATGTTTCCCAAACCACACGGAACAGAGAGCTGTTCTTTGGTATGAGGTATCCTTAGGACCAGTAGAATTGACTGGTAAAAAAATGCCATCGGTTATGTTAGGGTGTTCTGTATTGGGCATCGAATAAATGCTGAGTCAGCATATTTGCAAAAATTTTAAAAAATCTTTTCTCCAGACCCAATCATCAGAATCTTTTGATATTTGGTATACAGCATTCATAGGGGGGTCAGATAAAAGTTTGTTGAAATAAAGCTCATTGGTTCATATTTGGGCTCTCTACAGGAGCCCGAAGTTTTAACATAGGGTAATATGGGGAATATTCTTTAAAAATCTTCTTCTTCAGACCCACCGGTCAGAATCTTGTAATGTTTGGTATACATCATTGTTATGAGGGTTAGGTTCAAGATTGCCCAAACCAAGTCCCTAGGTTAATATTTGGGCTTCCTACGGAAGCCCAAATTTTATCTTTGTTCAATATGGAGGGTAATTAAAAAAAATCTACTTCTTCAGATCCACCAGTCAGAATGCTTTGATATTTGGTATGCAACATCTCTAAGGGGGTCAGATAAAGTTTGTTCAAATCAGATCCCTAGGTATATATTTAGGCTCACTATGGTAGCCCAAATTTGTACTTAGTGCAACATTAGGAAATTTCTTTAAAAATCTTCTTCTTCAGATCCATCAGTCGGAATGCTTTTATATTTGGTATACAACATCTCTAGGGGGTCAGATTCCAGGTTGTTCAATTCGAGTGCCTAGGTTAATATTTGGGCTCTATATGGGAACATATGAAATTTAACTTAGTACAATATGAGGGAATTTCTTCAAAAATCTTCTTCAGATCCACTCGTCACAATGCTTTTACATTTGGTATACGACATCTCTAGGGGGTCAGATTCAAGTGTGTTCAAATCAGATCCATAGGTTAATATTTGGGCTCGCTATGGTAGTCCAAATTTGAACATAGTGCAATTCGAAGAAATTTCTTTACAATTTCTCTTCTTCAGATCTTCTTCAGATCTTCTTCAGATCCAACATTCAGAATGCTTTCATATTCGGTACACAACATCTCTATGGAAGTCAGATTAAACTGTGTTCAAATCAAGAGCCTGGCTTAATATTTGGGCTCTCTATGGGAGCCGGAATTGGCCATTTTGCTGAAGAATTAAAAATTTTGTATTCAGTACCCTCTAGAGGTGCGTAACTAAGATTAATCCACATAGGTTGTATCAAGTGGCTTCATTTGGGGAGCTCTACATTATACTTTATGATCAACTGAAGAAAAGGCATGATGCCCAGATTATTTTTGTCACTCCTGAGGGACTCAAGGATTGACAGTGTAGCCTATGGAGATGGTTTGCTTAATGTAGACTCATTCTTGGACTCTGTTTAAATTGTGTTATGTTCAGGATGAGCGCTTCAGGCCCCGTAGGGCCTCTTGTTTATTTTTGTAATTATAATTATTATAATTAATCAAAAGTTCATGTTCTTGATTTGTTTTTGGTTTTAGGCCTCATAATATACAGAATAGCATGGGTGGTGGTGCATTTCGTCCCTTGAGTGCAAGAAGGCTTTACAATGCTAAAGCAGTGCAAAGCCTTGCTGCACTCAAGGAACAAAGTTATCAGTTTTATTAACTTGGGCAAAAATCAGACATAAACCATTTAATTATTATTTTTTTACGTTTGCATTGGTTACAAAAAGAGAGCATGCGGCAGCCAAAAGGGCTATGCGGGAGGGCCTGAGAATTTTTCTTTTACTTTTTTAGGCCTTACCACAAGTTTGTCATCTAGACTTGGTTTTGAATACCTCTGAGATATTCTTCCAAAGTATCTTGACTTGATATGAACAAAGCCCAAATTGTAAAGTAGTGCACATGTTCATTTGGGTTAGGAATGCCTTCTTGCATAGAAACATGGTCAGGTTTAACAGCTAGCACTCTGGTTGTACAACAAAATTTTCCTCATTCACCCTGTTTTACTCTTATGTAACTATGAATTTAACTAATTATATGTTGTTTGACAGAGCTGACTGAGCTATGTCATACAAGGTATATTTGGTTAAGTATCACAATGCATTATGGGAAATATTTGCTGCTGAAAACTAATCCATTTTGACATCAGAGTACAGATAGTTAAAAGTTTTTCATGTTGTTATATGCTAAAATGTAGAATTTCAAAAGCAATTTTGTTACGGAATTTCTATGGTTTTAAAATGTCTATGCTTGTTTTTCGAAGTCCATTGCAGAATGAAAGTTCACCAATATTAACTTTGTCAGTTATTATCTGTTTACGCATACTCTTACAGTACAGCCGCCGCAGATTGGTTGTAATCCGCGCATGAAGAGTGATGTCAACGCATGCGTTTACCGGGTAATAAAAATCACCATCAGCAAAGTTTTAATTAATATACCCGGTGATCCATTCTTTAAATTTTTGATGACTATTTCTATAATTAGTGTTTGGAATCTAATATTATTGCGTCCGGAGAAATATTGCCCACCAGTGGAAAGTGACGAATCAACGGCGGCCGTATTCTATTTCAGTAAAACAACATACATTTATATTTCAAGATTCTGTAAAGTGAAGGACCCCAAAAAAATGGAATTTGTATACGATTAAAATGGCTGAAAATGTGTCCTACTCAGGGAATGATTTCATGTATTGTAGTCGCAGTATTATTTCAAATATTGCATGCATATTATACAGCGCCTTGGGTTGCTACAGTTATGGGTAACACCAAATGGCTTATATAAACCCCAAACCCTCGTAGTTTTAACTTTTTATGTTTATGTGCGCTCGTCTTTCATGCTAGATGTTTCAGGGTTCGATTCTGTAGGAAAATTCTAGGGGTGTCCTAACACTCTCTGGCAGCACCAGTTAGGGTTATTGCAGACAAAGCTTACCATCCTATCGAGTGGGTACGTAAATTGGCTGTCTGTTGTGCAGGCGAAAGATTCCTTCTTCGTATTCGAGAAGAGTTAGACCACGAAGTTGCCGCTATATAGTTCATCCGAAATACCCACGCCGTTTGGGCCAATCAGAGGCGTTAATATAAGTGTATAACCTGTTCGCCAATCCTTGTAAAATGAATTAGCTTGAAATTTAGAACTAAAACGCTACTCACAAATATCACCATTCATATTTTATTTGTTCTTCTTTGTCTCAAAAACATAGTTTATGACTCCTCATTGGAACGAGCTAATTTAAATTCTTCAGACAAAAAATGAAAATGTTCAGAATTCAGGTACTCCGTATACAAGTGCCAACCTCTAATCATTTTGGGTAAAGTGTCAAACAACCTCGACTTCGACTCAAGTCTGAAAAGCTTTCGAATCACGCCGGAAAACCGTTCACACAATGAGATTAACTTTCGATGAAATGTTCAATGAAATCATAAGGGCTATAGGCTCCAAACAAGTCTTGAACTTGATTGATTGATTGATTGATATTTTATTTGCCAGTATACTAAAATATAACAATGTATACATATAGTACATGGAGTTAACATATTGAAATTTCAACACAAAAATATATTTCTTATAGTACATAAAAATACAAAATCCCAATAATTAAAGCATTGTATACTGGCAGGGGAAGGCATAGCCAGATTGGCTGTCTTCCTGCCTTTCCCTGAGAGATATAAAAGAAAAAGAGAAAGAAAGATCAGCAAAAGAAAGAGAAAGAAATTGGTATTACACAGCAACATTGTGGATTCCAGTTATTATGTCTTGATTTGGTCTCATCCCAGCATGCGTGCATAGTGTCGCTGATGATCAACTGCGAAATGTCGCTCCCTTGATTCTGCTGACACCGTTCCTCCTATTAGCTTGGAGGTAGTAATAGTATGAGTAAATCTACGAAATGGTTGGTGGGAGCAGAATGTGAGGCGACATGGACGAGAGTACCAGACAACGATTACTGTCAAAGACAACACGTGATTTTATAGTTAACCCTTTACTAACATAACCGCCGAAACCACCCACAGCCATTCATAGAAGTCGTTATTCAAATTTTATTTTGTTTTCACACCTTGTTTCAAAACCACAGCCCACGATCCTCCCTTGGGGCGATCTCCTTGAGCTCGCCCCAATGAAGACACTCGAGCTTTGTCTCCAAAACGAAAAAATAAGATTAGTTAGTTATTCAAGAATTTTCTTATGACAAATGTCTCGGCTATCCACGTTGGAAAAGGGATACATTTTAGTTTATACAATCCGAACAATAAGGGTTCGAACAGGAAATGTTTTCGGAGTAAGAGGAGAAAAATATTGTTGTTAACTTTTTCTTGAATTCTTTCCTATTCTCTGTATTTCTGATATCTCTTTCTAACTCATTCCATAGCTTTGGTAGCGCAAAGACGGGTAATTTATCCAGGGTTTTGGTTCTGGTTTTGTGAGTGCGTAAGAGACCAGCCTGGCGAGTAATTATGTTTTGTTGGTTGTTCCCAATTGAGAAGAAGTTTGCAAATGAAACCGGTAGGTTTCCATTATGCCAATCAAACATAAATAATAAGGCGTGTAATTTGTATAAATCTTTTAACTTCAATATACTATCTTTGATAAATAAGGGGTCAGTGTGGGCATTGTATTTCTTATTATTTATTATTCGTAGTGCTCGTTTCTGCAGTTTTTTAAGACGATCACAGGCTTTTGACGCACCCCATAACGGAATTCCATAGATGAAATGGCTCTGATCAGTGTGAAATATAACGTTTTCATAGCAGTATGAGGGAGAAACTTTTTAACTTTATTTAGAACGAAGTTGGCAAGTCCAACTTTTGTGCAGAGTTGAGATATGTGGGCGTTGTACGATAAGTTGTCATCAATATTTATACCAAGAAACTTTAAGGATTTCTCACTTTCTCCACTACCAACCTTGCAGATTACCCGGTTGTTTATATAGACATTCTGATGAGTAACATTCCTACCTCTGTGACTTGGATTAAGTAACATGTATTTCGTTTTCTTTTCGTTCAGGACTAGGTGGTTGGCTGTGTACCAGTCAAATATATTTTTTAATTCCTCATTAAAATCTGAGACTAGGGCAGTTATCTCCGCTCCAGACTTGTATGCTTCTGTGTCATCGGCAAACGACGAGATATTTAATGTAGTTGAATTACTTATGTCATTGATGTATATTAGAAATAAAATAGGGCCCAATATAGAACCTTGTGGAACTCCACATGTCAGTTCAGTTAGATTTGAGTTGCTATCACCAAACGATACATACTGATTCCTGTTCTTCAGATAGCTTTTGAACCAACTTAAAGCGATACCTCTTATTCCATAGTGTTCGAGCTTTTGAAGGAGGATGTCGTGGCTTATTGTATCAAAGGCTTTGGAAAGGTCAAGAAAAATAGCTAAATGGTGTCCTTACTGACTTTGTTATTTTCTATAGCAACATGTTTTAACAGTTGCATAATTGGATGTAGTGTGCTATGCTGCTTCCTAAAACCATATTGGTGGTGATAGAGAATATCGAATTTATTGAGAAATTTTATCAGTCTAACAAACATCAGTTTTTCTAAAATCTTTGAAAAGACAGGGAGAATACTTATTGGTCTATAGTTTGTGAAGTTATTTTCATCACCTGATTTAAAGATTGGGATTACTTTTGCAATTTTCATTCTGTCAGGAACTATTCCCTGACTGAGTGAAATGTTCATGATATGTGCAAGGGGGTTGGCAACCGAATCTATCGAATGTTTAAGGATACAGGATGAAATATTTTCACAATCCTGACTTGCTTTAGGCTTCATTTTAGTTTCAATATTGATAATTTCCAGGGACGACGTTGGTAAAATAAACATATTATCTGGGAGTGGGTATCTCATGAATTCGGAGAAAGATTTGCGTGGATTCGATATTTGTTTTGAGGTCTCCTTTCCTATATTTGCAAAGAAATTATTGAATTCATGAGCGATTTCGTTCGGTGTATTTATCTTTTTTTCACCCAGATTAAAAAAGGAAGGTAAATTGCTTTTGTTTTTTTTCTGTTTAGAGCGTTATTTAGAATTTGCCACGTTTTTCGCATATTACTTTTATTTTCCAAGAGGACGTTTTCGTAATACATTGCATTACTCTGTTTTCTAATTCTGTTGAACACCCGACAGTAATTTTTGTAATTTCTGTTGGACTTCTTAATTTTTTCATGAAAAATTTATTCTTGTTATTGGCTGAGATTAGAAGACCTTTCGTCATCCAAGGCTGTCGCTTTATGTATTTTTTATTCCGTTTTTGACGTTGCAAAGGAAATGCCGATTCAAATGCATTCAGAAAAATATTTAAAAAGTGTTCATAGGCAGCATTGGGACAGTTGGATTCCATAACTGGAGCAAAATCACACTGGGACAATAATACCTTGAAATATTCGATACTGCTAGTGTTTATTTTCCTAGATAGAGTTGGCATTGTATTCTCTAGTGACATATTTGCCGATTCAGCGTAAAAGATTCCAAAATGGTCGGATACATCAGTGAGAATTATACCAGATTTGAAAGAGTTAATTAGATTATTTGAAAAGATATTGTCTATGAGCGTCGTAGAATGATCTGTCACTCTGGTTGGTTTGGTGATGACAGGCATAAATCCCTCACTAAACATTAAATCTGTAAACCTATCTGTTTTCGAGTGGCAAGCTACTTTCAGAAGGTCAATATTAAAGTCGCCCATGATTAAGGTTGTTTTCTTTTCCTTGTTAAGTATGTCAGTTATGTTGTTGACCTTTGATTGAAAAAGATCTATATCCGCTTTGGGGGCCGTATTTGGACGATATATTACACCAATAATTCTCGACAGATTCTTATCCTTTAGTTCCATGAACAATGACTCAATCACATGTGGTATGAAAATAGAAAGATCTTTTCGGACAATGAAGTTAGTGTCACTTTTTATAAATAATCCTACTCCACCTCGACCATCGTCAGCCAAGGGTCTGGTATGTTTTAATAAAGGGTGATATCCTTCTAGTGTATAAGATATATTAGAGGGGATCTGAAAGACCTCCGTGAGACCAATGACGTCGAATGTATTTTCATTACTGTTTAGTTCAGATAGCAGGTGTTTTAGAGGATCCCAATGGGCATTAAGGCTTTGACAATTGATATGAAATGCAGAGAAAGATCCGTTCATGTCCCTGAGCTCTGATTGCAACTCACTAGGAAGGAGATATTTACAATCGGTAACGTTGTATATAGATGGGGAATCACCAGCTGTGTTGGACATGTTGGTCATCTCGTTCATGAGATAATTAAAGTCAAAGTTAGAATCAGTCTGGATCCCGTCCAAATTAATACTACCCGCCATGATTTACAAATATTCCATCAGCAACACCAAAGCACGGACGCATGAAGGAGACCTGAAGATTCATAAATAATATAGACAATTCATTTTGTGGCTGGAAAGAAACATCAACAGGAGTTATAACAGAGTAATATAAAGTGTGTAAATGAAGATAATCTTTCTCATTGCATTGGTTTAATGTGATCAAAAAGAGGGTAGAGAGAGAAGTAAACAAAGATATTCCACAGAAAACGGAATTCATCATTCCGTTTTATTGTAAGGCGTCGTCATTTAGTCCCTAGCTAACTTATAAACAAAACAAGTCGTTTATACTAACGGTGGTTACGACAAAACAACATGGCATAAAACTGAATACATTTGTAAGGGTTCATCTGAAACCCCTTTCCCCGGGTTCGGGCCCATGCACACATACACACAAGATATACTTAATAAACGTGCTATTATGATAATGGACTGTCAAACTAATCTGTCCAAGTAAACAGTCAGTGGATCAGTTAGATAATATAATGCACAAATTATCAGCACATAGCAAACATCTCGTGAAAAAAATTTGTAAGGGTTCAACAAGAGGGTAGAGAGAGAAGTAAACAAAGATATTCCACAGAAAACGGAATTCATCATTCCGTTTTATTGTAAGACGTCGTCATTTAGTCCCTAGCTAACTTATAAACAAAACAAGACGTTTATACTAACGGTGGTTACGACAAAACATCATGGCATAAAACTGAATAAATTTGTAAGGGTTCATCTGAAATCCCTTTCCCAAGGTTCGAGCCCATGCACACATACACACAAGATATACTTAATAAACGTGCTATGATGATAATGGACTGTCAAACTAATCTGTCTGAGTAGATAGTCAGTGGATCAGTTAGATAATATAACGCACACTTTACCAGCGCATAGCAAACATGTTGTGGATAAATTTGTAAGGGTTCGAGCCCATGCACACATACACACAAGATACACTTAATAAACGTGCTATGATGATAATGGAATGTCAAACTAATCTGTCTAAGAAAACAGTCAGAGGATCAGTTAGATAATATAATACACAATTTATCAGCACATAGCAAACATGTTGTGATTATAACAGACGATCAACCTAATCAGTCAAAGTATGTGGTGAGCGGATCAATTGGATAATTTAATACACAATCCACCACACTCCCCGATAATATTGTGACGATAAACGGGCCGTCAAACTAAACTGTCAAAATATACGGTCAGTGGGTCAGTCGGATAACATAATACAATTCACCAGCACGATTGCGTGAAGATGTCAACACGATGACGAGTTGTAAAAAGAGAGAGAGAAAAAAGTGAAATCCCGTGCACACAGACATTTAAAAATTTCTCCTTCGTATTGATGGGGGAGTTTCATGTCTGATCGATTTATTTGTTCCGAAGTATATTTCTAAAGGATTTATAAAAAAAAACAATGATTGTGATGCATTATTCGTATTTATCTGATATTAAGGTGGTTTACATATGGCAGAGATGAATGTCAGTCTATATTATGGTGGTTTTCAAATACAAGGATGGAAATCATTTGACTGAAACAAAGGAAAAACGTCTGAGAGATATTTATTTTTAACTTAATCTTGGGTGTATGTGTGTTGGGGTGGACTGGTCAACTGGATGTGGTGAGCGGGGAAAAGGAAATTAGTGGCAACTAAACTACAGTATCGAAACAAAGACAAGGATATATTTATCTAAAATATTGCGATTTCTCAATATTCTTAGGTGGGTTGATGTTAGTGGGGTGGAGTCTATAAAGTCCAATTTCCATGTAGAATTATCTATAACTAGTCAAGTGCTAGATTATTTAAGATATTTACATTTGTTTCCAGAGTTTGTCCTGTTATATCCTACTGGAGAGTGCCAGTAGGCAAATGAAATAGGAATATGCATGTCGGACTACAGCAGGTATACTCGCTTTTCCTTAACTTGTTAACCTCCTTATTATAGACAATTGGGAAAGAGCGAAAAATATGAGAACTTCTTAGAATATTACCTCCACATTGTCCCTTAACAGAATATTGGAAGATGCTAACAGAATGAATGCTAGATTTTATTTGAAAATTTACATTTCTTTCTCCAGATTCGCTCTATTACAAATTGCTGGAGGATGCCAGCAGACACCCTCCAGCAACCCCCAACAGAGCGAAACTTTATCGATCGAATTTTATTAGATTTTGGTTCTACATGAGAAATGAACACGGAATATAAAAACTACAACAGGAATACTCACAATCACATTCCTCTAACTGGTTGAGTGCTAGAATATCTGAATGTCAACATTTGTCCCCGAAACATTTGTTCCCGAAACATTTGTTTCTCCAGATTTGCTCTATTACAAATTACCGGAGGATGCCAGTAGACACCCTCCAGTAATTTCTAACAGAACAAAACTTCATCGATCAAATTTTATTAGATTTTGGTTCTCCATGAGAAATAAACAGGGAATATAAAAACAACAACATGAATACTCACAATCACATTCCTCAAACTGGTTGAGCGCTAGAATATTTTGATTGTCAACATTTGTTCCACGAAACATTTGTTTCTCCAGATCTGTTCTATTACAAATCACTGGAGGATGCCAGAAGACACCCTCCAGTAATTTCCAACAGAACAAAATTTCATCGATCAAATTTTATTAGATTTTGGTTCTCCGTGAGAAATGAACAGGGAATATAAAAAACTACAACAGGAATACTCACAATCACATTCCTCTAACTGGTTGTGTGCTAGAATATTTTGGTTGTCAACATTTGTTCCACGAAACATTTGTTTCTCCAGATTTGCTTTATTACAAATTACTGGAGGATGCCAGCAGAAACCCTCCAGCAATTTCCATTAGAGCATTTTGGTTCTCCATGATTGAATTTTATTAGATTATGGTTCTCCATGAGAAGTGAAGAGGGAGCAATGAATTGAACATTTTGGTTCTCCATGATTACATTTTATTAGATTTTGGTTCTCCATGAGAAATGAACAGGGAATACAAAAGTACAACAGGAATACTCGCAATCACATTTCTCTAACTGCTCAAGTGCTAGAATATTTTGATTGTCAATACTTGTTCCATGAAACATTTGTTTCTCTAGATTTGTTCTATTACAAATTACTGTAGGATGTCACTAGACACCCTCCAGCAATTTCCAACAGAGCAAAACTTCATCGATTGAATTTTAGTACGTTTTGGTACTCCATGAGAAAAGAACAGGGAATATAAAAAAACTACAACAGGAATACTCACAATCACATTCCTCTAACTGGTTGAGTGCTAGAATATTTTGGTTGTCAACATTTGTTCCACGAAACATTTGTTTCTCCAGATTTGCTCTATTACGAATTACTGGAGGATGCCAGCAGACACCCTCCAGTAATTTCCAATAGAGCATTTTGCTTCTCCATGATTGAATTTTATTAGATTATGGTTCTCCACGAGAAGTGAACAGGGAGCAATGAATTGGACATTTTGGTTCTCCATGATTGAATTTTATTAGATTCTGGTTCTCCATGAGAAATGAACAGGGAATATAAAAACTGCATCATGAATACTCACAATCACATTCCTCTAACTGGTTGGGTGCTAGAATATTTTGATTGCCAATACTTGTTCCATGAAACATTTGTTTCTCTAGATTTGCTCTATTACAAATTACTGGAGGATGTCAGTAGACACCCTCCAGTAATTTCCAACAGAACAAAACTTCATCAATCAAATTTTATTAGATTTTGGTTCTCCATGAGAAATGAACAGGGGATGCAGCAAGTACAACAGGAATACTCACATCACATTCCTCTAACTGGTTGAGTGCTGGAATCTTTTGATTGTCAACATTTGTTTATCCAGATTTGCTCTATTACAAATCACTGGAGGATGCCAGTAGACACCCTCCAGTAATTTCCAACAGAGCAAAACTTCATCGATTGAATTTAATCGGATTTTGGTTCACCGTGAGAAATGAACAGGGAATATAAAAACTACAACAGGAATACTCACAGTCACATTCCTCTGACTGGTTGAGTGCTAGAATATTTTGATTGTCAACATTTGTTCCACGAAAGATTTGTTTCTCCAGATCTGTTCTATTACAAACTACTGGAGGATGTCAGTAGACACCCTCCAGTAATTTCCAGCAGGACAAAACTTCATCGATCAAATTTTATTAGATTTTGGTTCTCTAAGAGAAATGAACAGGGAATATAAAAACTACAACAGGAATACTCACAATCACATTCCTCTAACTGGTTGAGTGCTAGAATATTTTGGTTGTCAAAATTTGTTCCACGAAACATATGTTTCTCCAGATTTGCTCTATTACAAATTACTGGAGGATGCCAGCAGACACCCTCCAGTAATTTCCAATAGAGCATTTTGGTTCTCCATGATTGAATTTTATTAGATTATGGTTCTCCATGAGAAGTGAACAGGGGGCAATGAATTGAACATTTTGGTTCTCCATGATTGAATTGTATTAGATTCTGGTACTCCATGAGAAATGAACAGGGAATACAAAAAATATAACAGGAATACTCACAATCACATTCCTCTAACTAGTTAGGTGCTAGAATATTTTGATTCTCATTACTTTTTCCATGAAACATTTGTTTCTCTAGATTTGCTCTGTTACAAATTACTGGAGGGTGTCAGTAGCCACCCCTCAGCAATTTCCAACAGAACAACACTTCATCGATCATATTTTATTAGACTTTGGTTCTCCATGAGAAATGAACAGGGAATATAGCAACTGCAACAGGAATAGTCACATCACATTCCTCTACTGTTTGAGTGCTAGAATATATTGATTGTCAATACTTGTTCCATGAAACATTTGTTTCTCCTGATTTGCTCTGTTACAAATTACTGGAGGATACCAGCAGACACCCTCCAGCAATTTCCAACAGAGCAAAACTTCATCGATTGAATTTTATTAGATTTTGGTACTCCATCAGAAATGAACAGGAAATATAAAAGCTACAACAGGAATACTCACAATCACATTCCTCTAACTGGTTGAGTGCTAGAATATTTTAATTGTCAACATTTGTTCCACGAAACATTTGTTTCTCCAGATTTGCTCTATTACAAATTACCGGAGGATGCCAGCAGACACCCTCCGGTAATTTCCAACAGAGCAAAACTTCATCGATTGAATTTTATTAGATTTTGGTACTCCATGAGAAATGAACAGGAAATATAAAAACTACAACAGGAATACTCACAATCACAATCCTCTAATTGGTTGAGTGCTAGAATATTTTGGTTGTCAACATTTGTTACTCCAGATTTGCTCTATTACAAATTACTGGATGATGCCAGCAGACACCCTTCAGTAATTTCCAACAGGGCAAAACTTCATCGATTGAATTTTATTAGATTTTGGTTCTCCAAACTACAACAGGAATACTCACAATCACATTCCTCTAACTGGTTGATTGCTGGAATATTTTAATTGTCAACATTTGTTCCACGAAACATTTGTTTCTCCAGATTTGCTCTATTACAAATTACTGGAGGATGCCAGCAGACACCCTCCAGCAATTTCCAACAGAGCAAAACTTCATCGATTGAATTTTATTAGATTTTGCTACTCCATGAGAAATGAACAGGAAATATAAAAAACTACAACAGGAATACTCACAATCACAATCCTCTAAATGGTTGAGTGCTAGAATATTTTGGTTGTCAACATTTGATTCTCCAGATTTGCTCTATTACAAATTACTGGAGGATGCCAGCAGACACCCTTCAGTAATTTCCAACAGGGCAAAACTTCATCGATTGAAGTTTATTAGATTTTGGTTCTCCATGAGAAATGAACAGGGAATATAAAAGCTACATCATGAATACTCACATCACATTCCTCTAACTGGTTGGGTGCGAGAATATTTTGATTGTCAATACTTGTTCCTTGAAACATTTGTTTCTCTAGATTTGCTCTATTACAAATTACTGGAGGATGCCAGAAGACACCCTCCAGTAATTTCCAACAGAACAAAATTTTTCATCGATCAAATTTTATTAGATTTTGGTTCTCCGTGAGAAATGAACAGGGAATATAAAAAACTACAACAGGAATACTCACAATCACATTCCTCTAACTGGTTGTGTGCTAGAATATTTTGGTTGTCAACATTTGTTCCAGGAAACATTTGTTTCTCCAGATTTGCTCTATTACAAATTACTGGAGGATGCCATCAGAAACCCTCCAGCAATTTCCATTAGAGCATTTTGGTTCTCCATGATTGAATTTTATTAGATTATGGTTCTCCATGAGAAGTGAAGAGGGAGCAATGAATTGAACATTTTGGTTCTCCATGATTACATTTTATTAGATTTTGGTTCTCCATGAGAAATGAACAGGGAATACAAAAGTACAACAGGAATACTCGCAATCACATTTCTCTAACTGCTCAAGTGCTAGAATATTTTGATTGTCAATACTTGTTCCATGAAACATTTGTTTCTCTAGATTTGTTCTATTACAAATTACTGGAGGATGTCACTAGACACCCTCCAGCAATTTCCAACAGAGCAAAACTTCATCGATTGAATTTCATTACGTTTTGGTACTCCATGAGAAATGAACAGGGAATATAAAAAAAACTACAACAGGAATACTCACAATCACATTCCTCTAACTGGTTGAGTGCTAGAATATTTTGGTTGTCAACATTTGTTCCACGAAACATTTGTTTCTCCAGATTTGCTCTATTACGAATTACTGGAGGATGCCAGCAGACACCCTCCAGTAATTTCCAATAGAGCATTTTGCTTCTCCATGATTGAATTTTATTAGATTATGGTTCTCCACGAGAAGTGAACAGGGAGCAATGAATTGGACATTTTGGTTCTCCATGATTGAATTTTATTAGATTCTGGTTCTCCATGAGAAATGAACAGGGAATATAAAAACTGCATCATGAATACTCACAATCACATTCCTCTAACTGGTTGGGTGCTAGAATATTTTGATTGCCAATACTTGTTCCATGAAACATTTGTTTCTCTAGATTTGCTCTATTACAAATTACTGGAGGATGTCAGTAGACACCCTCCAGTAATTTCCAACAGAACAAAACTTCATCAATCAAATTTTATTAGATTTTGGTTCTCCATGAGAAATGAACAGGGAATGCAGCAACTACAACAGGAATACTCACATCACATTCCTCTAACTGGTTGAGTGCTGGAATCTTTTGATTGTCAACATTTGGTTATCCAGATTTGCTCTATTACAAATCACTGGAGGATGCCAGTAGACACCCTCCAGTAATTTCCAACAGAGCAAAACTTCATCGATTGAATTTAATCGGATTTTGGTTCACCGTGAGAAATGAACAGGGAATATAAAAACTACAACAGGAATACTCACAGTCACATTCCTCTAACTGGTTGAGTGCTAGAATATTTTGATTGTCAACATTTGTTCCACGAAAGATTTGTTTCTCCAGATCTGTTCTATTACAAACTACTGGAGGATGTCAGTAGACACCCTCCAGTAATTTCCAACAGGGCAAAACTTCATCGATTGAAGTTTATTAGATTTTGGTTCTCCATGAGAAATGAACAGGGAATATAAAAGCTACATCATGAATACTCACATCACATTCCTCTAACTGGTTGGGTGCTAGAATATTTTGATTGTCAATACTTGTTCCATGAAACATTTGTTTCTCTAGATTTGCTCTATTACAAATTACTGGAGGATGTCAGTAGACACCCTCCAGTAATTTCTAACAGAACAAAACTTCATCGATCAAATTTTATCAGATTTTGGTTCTCCATGAGAAATGGACAGGGAATACAGCAACTACAACATGAATACTCGCATCACATTCCTCTAACTGGTTGAGTGCTGGAATCTTTTGATTGTCAACATTTGTTTATCCAGATTTGCTCTATTACAAATTATTGGAGGATGCCAGTAGACACCCTCCAGTAATTTCCAACAGAGCAAAACTTCATCGATTAAATTTTATTAGATTTTGGTTCCCCATGAGAAATGAACAGGGAATATAAAAACTACAACAGAAATACTCACAGTTACATTCCTCTAACTGGTTCAGTGCTAGAATATTTTGATAGTCAACATTTGTTCCACGAAACATTTGTTTCTCCAGATCTGCTCTATTACAAATTACTGGAGGATGCCAGCAGACACCCTTCAGTAATTTCCAACAGAGCAAAACTTTATTTAGCAGCATACTCGGATACAGTTTACATAAATTAAAATATGGTAGCAATCAAGAAGGTGTATACTCATGGAAATGGCATAGCCGGAGAGGCTGTCTACCTGCCATTCCCAAACATCTTATCCTGTCCTGACATCAAAGTCGTTTAACTCTTTATTCTCATTGTTCACAATTGGTAAAGCTTCTAAGAAGACTTTTAATGAAGCTTACCCCATATTAGGATTAAAACCACTTACACAATGCTCAAAGTAATCCGAAAAGACAAATAGTGACTTGAAATGTACTATGCTCAAGATAATTGTAGATTATCCCGAGCATAAGACCCCCCAAATCACTATACAAATCTTCCGATCTTCAGTAGTTGGAAGGATGAGATCACTTTATGCTGGGTCACAATCGGGACAGAATGGATTGTTCACGATTGGTAAAGCTCCTAAGAAGACTTTTAATGAAGCTTACCCCATATTAGGATTAAAACCACTTACACAATGTTCAAAGTAATCCGAAAAGATGAATAGTGATTTGAAAGGTCCTATGCTCAGGATAATTGTAGATTTTCCCGAACATAAGACCATCCAAATCACTATACAAATCTTCGATCTTCAGTAGTTTGGAGGATGAGATCACTTTATGCTGGGTCACATTCCGGACAGAATGGATTGCTGCAAGTAATGCCGGAAGAATATGCGTTTAAGAACGAATTGATTATTATCTTTTTAAACCGAGGCCTGCTATATTGCCTAACTTCGAGATTTAAGTCATTCCAAATTTTCGGGAAAGTATGAATCGGGAGATCAGCAGGGAAGCGAGTTCTTGGTTTGAGAGTGCGCACATTCCGTTTGCCTTGTCTCCATTCCAGAAGGGTTAGCGTATATGTCGAAGGTATTTTCAAATGCCGTAGGAAGATTATTGTGGTACCAGTCATGCATGAAAAGACACACATGAAGCTTATACAAATCTTCAAACTTCAGTATTCCACAATTTTTAAATAAGGGTTCAGTGTGTGAGATATATTTTCGATTATTTGTGATACGAATAGCCTTTTTTTGCAGTGTAAAGATCCTACTGGTAAAAGGCACATGGCCACAGACAAGGATACCATACAACATATAGCTATGTATCAGTGAGAGATATAATATTTTCAGGGCTTTCAAGGGAAGGGTACTTTTTGCCATATTCAAGGCAAATATTGCCCTGGCCATCTTTAGGCAAACTGCGGACGTATGTTGTTAAAATTTTAAATTTTCGTCCAGGTTGATCACTAGGAATTTGACAGGGGTTTCCTCGTGACTATTGGTAACAAATGGAATGTCTAAGTCGTTCAGAGATATCTTTTTATTGGCGGCATGATGCGAATCGTTTGCGGGTGTAACAACATACATTTTGTTTTAATGGCATTCAGACATAATCCATTTGCGGCACACCATTCACTGATTTTACCGAGTTCAGTATTGGTCTCTTCTAACAGAGAATCTAGATTCCCACTTGATGTATGCACTGTGGTATCGTCTGCAAAAGATAACACCTTAAGTAGTGTAGAGTGGCTGATGTCGTTAATGTATAATAAAAAAAAGAAGCGGACCTAGAACTGAACCTTGTGGTACACCAATGGCGACGTCCATTACTTCCGATGTGCTGTTCATGAAGGATACAAACTGACAACGGCTTGTTAGGTAATCTTCAAACCAGGTTTTAGCTAAACCTTTTACCCCGTAACTTTCAAGTTTCTTTAAAAGAATCGAATGATTTGTGGTATCAAATGCTTTTGAAAAGTCTAGAAAAACTGATAATCCTTTGAAGTTTTATTATTTGCTTCCGACACACTGTTTATTAACTGCAGAATGGGATGCACAGTCGAATGACCCTTCCTGAATCTGAACTGATACTTATATATAAAGTTATGTTCGTCGAGGAAAGTGTATAATCGTGAGTACATTACTTTTTCAAGTATTTTTGAAAATGTTGGAAGAATATTTATGGGGCGATAATTGGTAAAACGTTGGGGATCTCCTGATTTAAAGGCAGGAATGATTTTGGCTATCTTCATTCAGTCTGGTACCCAACCTACAGCGAAAGACAGATTGATTATGTGTGACAGAGGGTCTGCTATCTCGTATACAACCTCCTTCAGCAGTTTGGTGGACATATCATTGCTATCAGTGCTTGATTTGCCTTTTAATTTATTAGCGCAAGTAATTATTTGATATTTATTAGTAGGTGTTATACAATATGAATTCCCGTTATTACTATTGCCGATATTCTGAAAAGTGACGTTGTGACGGGGGTACTTGAGCACTTATATTCATACCAATATTAGCAAACAATGTGTTAAATCTGCCCGCAATTGTTGTAGGGTCGGATAATTCGATATTCCCGTCCAAGAAGGTGGAAGGAATTTGTCGGTGGTTATTTGACTTGTAAATGGCCTTTCGCAAGATGTCCCAAGTTTTTTTTAATATTATGTTTGTTTTCAAGTAGAACTTGGATATAATAGTCTGCTTTGCATTTCCGCCTCAAGCGATTGTATTCCTGGCAAAACGTTTTGTATTCTGATGTGTTTTGAACAGTAGGAAATTTTAGTTTTTTAACATACAATTCACTTTTAGTTTGGGACGATTGCAATAGGCCAGAAGTCATCCAAGGTTCTCGTTTTATATATTTATTTCGTGTAGGGTCGATTTCAGAGGAAATGCTTGTTCAAATACTGCGTGGAATTTATCCAGGAACCGATTGTATGCCGAATTAGGACAAACGTCATTGGTAACATCAGAGAAATCACAACCCATTAAGAGTCTTTTAAATTGAATGACATTCTCAGTTTTCATGGATCGTCTATAATTAGGCGATACAGGGGGACCTTTGTCTAATTCATCTATATAAAACGTGGCAAAATGATCGCTAACGTCAGTAATTATAATTCCAGATGTGAACTTTTTAATATTATTGTTAAATATGTGATCAATTATGGTTGCGGAAAAATCCGTGACTCTGGTAGGTTATGTTATAGCGGGCGGGAAACCAGCAGTAAACAGCGAGTCAATAAAGGTATTCGTTTTGCTGTGGGTATTTACACTAAGCAGATCCATGTTAAAGTCACCCATGAGGTAGACTACAATGTTATCCTTGCTTAAAGAGTCTGGCAATTCAATTAGTTTGATGAGGAACAGATCAAGGTCTGCCTTAGGTGCAGTGTTTGGCATGTAGATAGTCCCTACAATACATTTCTTCTTGAGGGATAGTTCTATAAAGAGAGATTCAAAGACGTGGTATGAAGACTGAGAGATCATTTCGTATTTTATAGGGTATGCTATCATTTATGAACATCCCTACGCCCCCCCCCCCCCCCTCCCGTCATCGTTGTCAGGACGAGTACGGGACACTAACTGGTGATAGCCCTCAAGTCGATACTCAACACCAGATTTCACGTTAAATATTTCCGTCATTCCGATCACATCGAAAAAGTTGGAATTTGTCTGCAGATCTGCAAGTAAGGTATGTACATTTTCAAAGTTTGAAGCTCTCATGCATGGTGACCTTTGACCTGCAGTGTGTCTGTTACCTCACCTCACTGAAATTAAGGGTGAGCCACTCTGATCACTCTCCGTCATCGTCTATCGGCCGTCGTAAAGGTGGTGTCTACGTCTTCTCATCCAAAATCACTAGACCGATTCCATTTAAAATTACATAAAGGTGATCAAATCAAGTCCCTGGGTTAATATTTTGTCCCCCTGTGGCAGTCCGATTTACAACTTGGTGCAGTATGAGGAATATTCTGCAGAAAGCACCTCCTTCAGATCCACCAGTTAGAATCTTCTGATTTTTAGAATAAACATCCTTATGGTGGTGGAGGTGAGGGGGGGGGGGGGGGGATTTAAGTGTGTTCAAAACAAGTCCCTGGGTTAACATTTGAGCTGCCTGTGGGAGATCCAGTTTTTAGCTGCGACTAGCAGCTCTATAAGTGGCAATGTCGGTCTGTCGGTCTGTCTGTCGGTCGGTCTGTCGGTCGGTCTGTCTGTGACCATCGAGTTTCAAAACTCAATAACTTTTGAAATACTTGATGGAATGACTTTATATTTGGCATGTAAGTGTATCTTATTGATTTCTAGCCACTGTTCAATGCATGTGTTGTTCCAAATATTTTTCTTGTAGTTATGGCCCTTGATGAACTTAGAATTTTGTGAGATTGCACCACCCGTCGCAGCTAAGGCGTCGATGTCGCGATTTTTACTTTGTGCAATATGAGGAAAGTTCTTTAAAAAAAATTTCTTCCGATCCACCAGTCAGAATTATTCGATACCTGATACATACATCTTTAGGGGGGTTAACTTTAAATTTGTTTAAAGCAAGACCCCGAGTTCATATTTGCCTAAGTGTTAACTCACTGCAACATGAGTATAATTCTTTAAAAATATTTTTTATTCAAATCCACCAGTCAGAACCTGTTGATATATATATGGTATATGAAGTCCTTAGTTAGGTCAGATTCAAGTTTGTTCAAATCAAGTTCTTATTAATCAGGCTTCAGTCTGTTTGACACTTTTGACTTTATTACTCTGCATTTTGTGGAAATGTTGTAATTTTTCTGCTTCAATGAAGTATTTGTAACGATGCAATTTCTTTCTTTGTGGGAACTCTTGAGAATATTTCGCAGTGTTCTCTCAAACCACTGTCCTCGGCAGTGGAAATAAATGGGCTTTTGTCAGGTGAGCACTTCAGTCCCCTTGGGATCTCTTGTCTTAATTGAAGTAACGCAGTTCTCATTTCAATGCGAAAGAAAACAATAGTACATGTTGTTTGATTGAGAAAACACAAGAAACAAATTAACATAATCGCAAAATCTCAGAACACATAATGAAAAAGTTCATTGAAGTTGAAAACAATATTTTGTGGTTTGTAATTTACTCACTTCCGCCAGTTTAGTCACATTCCAGACATTCATATCCATACGCGACGTTTTTTGTAAAGATAATTGCACGAAACTGTACGTTTTCTCTTTGAAATTCACTGAAAACTGTGCAAATGTTAACTATATGTGTAATGTATGCTGAATACAACATTGACGTGGTGTGTTTTGAGATGTACGCTGTCTCAGTCTGCTTACCTCTCACGAAATATCCTACTTTCAACAGGTTGAGATAACTCACATATCAAAAAACATGTCACACCATGCCAATGCCGCGTGTTAATGACTGGGTTCCAAATAATTATTAAACACTGTCTCACGTCTTGCCTTACTTGAGCTTGGTTACATTTTTTGTAGATGAACTAAAACTTGTGGAATCGAAGAAAAAAGGTGTCGAGGTGGCGGGTTTGCTAAATCTTCAATCAAGAAAAATGATGAGATAGAAAAATCATGCTTCTGCCAACACCGCTTTTATATTTCTGTAAACAGTGTCTATGTTGCTTTACCTTTTTATGCAGCTGATTAAGACTTAATTATTAGGTAGACGGTTAATCGCCGGCGTTTTCTGATTACGCTATAACCGGCCAATTTATACAGAATTAATTGTCAGACTTTGGCAAACAATGTTAACCACAGATTATGAACACACTCCTTTTTAACTCACCTGGCCTGAAAGGCCATGTGAGCTTTTGCTATCACTTGGCGTCCGTCGTCGTCCGTCGTCGTCCATCGTCCGTAAACTTTTCACATTTTCATCTTCTTCTCTGGAACCGCTGAGCCGGTGTGAACCAAACTTGGTAGGAATGGTGTATGACAGGTCCTCTACAAACGATCCGCATTTTTTTGTTCCCGTCGGATGAAAAACATGGCCGCCAAAGGCATTCTTTGATTTTGGGTGGTGGATTTTCAAAAATCTTCTGAGAAAACACAAGGTCAAATGTTTTGGAACTGCATGTGCTTGATGCTTAGGACACCCTCTATCAACAATACTCATTTAATGTTGATCGGGTTGCAAACATGGCCGAGATTGCAGCTTATACCTTATACCATAGAAACCCAATTGGAAATCATATTTTCATCTTCTTCTCTGGAACTACTGAGCTGATGTGAACCAAACTTTGCAGGAATGGTCTATGGGAGGTCCTCTACAAACGATCCTCATTTGTTCCCGTGGGGTGAAAAACAGGCCACCAGAAGCATTCTCGGATTCTTATTGATGGATTTTGAGAAATCTTCTCCTCTGAAACCACAGGTCCAAATGTTTTTGAAACTTTGCTTGGTTGATGACTGGAAAACCCTCTACCAACGATCCTCATTTAATGTTGATCGGGTTGCAAACATAGCTGCAATTGGTCAACTGATCAGCTCTAAATGATAGTACACAAATATTCTCCACATTATTATTCTTTTAATTTTATCATTCATTCAAGAGAGACATAATGACAAATCCTTTGAATAAAATGTTGTTCTTTGTGTAACCCTTTACCTATCCATAGCTCTTTGAAACAGAGTACTGTCTGAAAAACTGTAATTTTCAAAATGTTCTTTAACCTTCTTTTACTGATTATTATTGAAACAGAATTCATAGATGTCTGCTGGCACTATTTGGTAAACAGTATTACTATGCCACTGTTGATTTATAACTTAACCCTGCACTTATGATTTGGATTTCCAGCAATTATGGCTGCAATATTATGAAATGCAGTCTGTCTGGCCCCATCCGTCCATCCATCTGTCCGTCCATCCGTTCATTCATCCGCCTGCCTGTCTGCCCGCCCATAAGCCCGCCCGTCCGCCCGCCCGCCCGCCCGTGGTCCTCTCACTTCCCATGCAATTGTACAGATAACGCATAGTTTTATTTATAGTCGCTTCCACCTTTAAACGCTCAGTTTGTCCGTCAACTCCTCTAACCAACTCAATCTATCTCACTTTATACGTGTGATAACGTATTGTCACGCCACTTTTACAGTTTTGTACCGCCTAAACCACTCTCCCTCTACCGTTTAAACTAATAATGTTCATGCATGCGGTTTGCCTGGCTTCCAAAAGCTCACTCCGAGCTCCTGGCTTAAGTCAAATGTTCGAGCTCTCGATAGCTCCGATTAAGTCAACTGTTCGAGCTCTCAATAGCTTCCTCCAATTAAGTAAAATGTTCGAGCTCTCGATAGCTTCAATTAAGTCAACTGTTCGAGCTCTCATTAGCTCCCTCCAATTAAGTAAAATGTTCGAGCTCTCGATAGCTCCCTCCAACTAACTTTACTTCATGTTATACGTTAAACTTCGCCCATGGCTCTCAAAGCCCTCCCGCGCCACTTGGCGTAATAACTTCTCGCCTATTCTAAACTATAGGTTGGACCCGCTGGTCCCACCACTCATTAATACGTCCATAGCAAAAAAACAGCCACCGGGCTGGAGTTTGAACCTTACGATCAACACTGACTTTTCAAACCTTGCGACTACTTTTTATATTGTCAAGGAATACCCCGTAGGAATCGGAGCAGTATCTCCTTGAAGCCCTCGGCATTGATTTATGGCGACCTTTGACTCTGTTGAGTTCGCAGGCAGCGAGACAGCGCCATGCTGTGTTGCTGTGCGTTCTCAGCAAGGCTGTTTATCTTGCCCGTCTGCCTATCTGCGGGCTAGAAATAATTACACGATCATCTGTTTTCATGGATAATGTTGATGTCCGACTAATTAAGAGATTAAGAGTTGGCTTCTGGTAACCACGGATCAAAGAATAATTTATTTTATATAATATACACGCTACCAATTCGAGTCGATTTTGACAATATGATGACCACCCTCAACCAATGACCCTCATGTAGTGTTGACCGTGTTGCAAACTTTTGCCGCAAATGCAGCTCATAGTTACCATGGAAACCCTATGGGAAATCGCATTTTTAGCTCACCTTGACAAAGTCAAGCTGAGCTAATCCCATGACTCTCCGTCCGTTGCCGTCCGTTGCCGTCCGTTGTCCGTCCGTTGTCCGGCGTCCGTCAACACCATGTTTTGGTCTTCTCCTCCAAAACCACTGGCCCAGTTCAAGTGATAGTTTATGTGAGTGATGGTCCCGGAGGGGAATTGCATTTTGTTCAACTCAACAAGCCCAGCCCCATAGGGAGGGGTTGGGGGAAAATGCTCCAAAATATCTTTAAAATCTTCTCATGAACCAGTGGTTACAATGACTTGATATATGTTATGGAGCTTCCTTTTGAGGTGTAGATTCAAATTTGTTCAAACGAAGTTCGTGAAGCAATATTTGGCTTTGTAATGGGAGGGGTAAGATTTTTGGCCCGCCCAAAATTTCTATTTTCTCAACCGATGGTCCAATTTGAGCGAAATTCTGTTTGTGGTATTATTGGGTAATAAGTACTTGACTCGTGCAAAAAAAATTTCCGCATCCCCATGGGAACCACAGGAGATAAAAATAGCAATATTTTCAAACGCCCATATTCCCCAAACCACACGGAACAGAGAACTGTTATTTGGTATGAAGCATCCTTAGGACCAGTAGAATTGAATGGTAAAAAATTGCCATCGGATATGTTAGGGTGTTCTGTAGAGGGCATCGAAAAAATGCTGAGTCAGCATATTTGCCAAAACAATTTAAAAATCTTTTCTCTAGAACCAAGGGTCAGAATCTTTTGGTATTCGGTATACAGCATCCATAGTGGGGTCAGATACAAGTCTGTTAAAATAAAACCTATTGGTTCATATTTGGACTGAATACAGGAGCCCGAATTTTTAACTCTGGGCAATATGGGGAATATTCTTTAAAAATCTTCTTCAGAACCACCAGTTAGAATCGTTTAATGTTTCGTATACATCATTGTTATGAGGGGCAGATTCAAGATTGTTCAAACCAAGTCCCTAGGTTGATATTTGGGCTTCCTATGGAAGCCCAAATTTTAACTTTGTCCAATATGGGGGATAATTTTTAAAAATCTTCTTCTTCAGATCCACCAGTCAGAATGCGTTCATATTTGGTATACAACATTTCTAGTAGGGTCAGATTCATGTTTGTTCAAATCGGATCCCTAGGTATATATCTGGGCTCGCTATGGTAGCCCAAATTTTAACATAGTGCAATATGAGGACATTTCTTTAAAAATCTTCTTCAGATCCAGTCGGAATGCTTTCATATTTGGTATGCAACATTTCTTGGGGGGGGGGGGGGGGGGGTGGTGCAGATTCAAATTTGTTCAATTCGAGTGCCTCGGTTAATATTTGGACTCCATTTGGGAACCTGAAATTTAACTTAGTACAATATGAGGGAATTTCTTCAAAAAATATTCTTCTTCAGATTCACATTTCAGAATCCTTTCATATTTGATTTACAATATCTCAAGGGGAGTCAGATTCAAGTTTGTTCAAATTGATTCCCTGGGTTAATATTTGGGCTCCCTGTTGTAGCCCGAATTTTAACTTAGTGCAATATGAGGAAATTTATTTAAAAATCTTCTTCTTCAGATCAACTTTTCAGAATGCTTTCATATTTGGTATACAACACCCCTGGGGGGAGGGGGGAGTCAGATTCAAGTTTGTTCAAATCAGGTCCCTAGGTTAATATTTGGTCTCGCTGTGGTAGCCCAAATTTTAACTTAATGCAATATGAAGAAATTTCTTTAAAAAATTTCTTCTTCAGATCCAACAGTCAGAATGCTATCACATTTGTTGTTCAACATCTCTAGGAAGGTCAGATTCAACTTTATTCAAATCGAGTGCCTGGGTTAATATTTGGGCTCCCCGTGGGAGCCGGAATTGGCCATGTAGCTGAAGAATTAGAAACGTTGTATTCACACACCTCTAGAGGTATGTAACTAAGATTAATCCACATAGATTGTCCAGTAGGCTTCGTATGGGAGCTCCACATTTTACATTATGATCAGCTGAAGAAAAGGCATGATGCGCGGACTATTTTTCTCACTCCTGAGGGGCTCACGGATTGACAATGTATTCTATGGAGATGGATTGCTTAATGTAGACTCATTCTTGGACTCTGTTTATATCGTGTTCTGTCCCCGTGAGTCCTCTTGTTATATGTAGTTCTGCCAGGTGAGCGCTTGCAGGCTCTTTAGAGCCTCTGGTTCAGTTTTATTCCCCCTCGAAATGTTGCAGATGGCATGTTGTTCTGCAGCTGCTGGTTCGTCCTTTTTTCTTCAGTATTAGTGTGCGTGAAAATCAACAGATATGCTGGTGTTAGTGAAAAGGGAGATACTTCTCATTGTGGAGTTGAACGACTTGAATGGCAAAGTTAACGCCACCTCATTGTCCTTCCCATAATTTGACTCGGTCTGAATTGATGTTCTGGGAAACTCCAGAGTTGTGTTGTTTTGAAAAAGAATTCCGTATTTTAGGATGTTCACTAAATTATGTCAAGGTCACGATCATGCTCACGGTGACATTACCTTTTAAAAATATTTCCGCACAATAACTCGACCTTGACTACGTGAACTGAGTTTTATGGGTGGTGAGACACTGGCGAGAGAACGATTCTATCTGATTCAGACCCCCGTGGGCACCACCACGGGAAATGGAGCAATGCTTGTTTACTGAGGTGAACAAATTCTGCTTTACTGGTAGAATAGGACCCGAAACCAACGCCTGGGATGGAAGTTCTCTAAAGTAGGCATCATAGCTATAAACGATTGGTTAAACTTGACTTCGAACCTATAAATAATCTGTTTCGGTGTTTCTTAACTGAAAGCCAAATTCGAGGAGACCATTGACATACAGTAGTGGGAGAGTGGATAACACTAACACATACGATGTGGGGGCGTCCCCTGGAAGATAAGTATCTAAGTTCTGTGAACAAGAATAGCAATATTTCAGCCAACTGACCTTCGGGTTCCACTTAGAGGTTAACTAGCTAAAACCTTGCTTGTCTCCACATGCATTTCCACACACTGTATGTGATTGTGAAAACCCACTTCATGTAACATGTTGGTGTCTAACTCGAATATCGTCGAGCAAAACATCTGGAAATGAAGCGCATACCTCGTAACCCGTTAGCAGTTTACGCTAACTACTGTGGTCGTAACCTATAGCAATAATGTATTGTGATGCTTTCACATGCCGTCTTACTACGCCAGCCATGCCGTTAACGCCTAAACAAAATTTACGCCTCAATAAATAGTAACAACTTACGTGCGATCTCACCAAAGTGAGATCGCGCCTTAGTTTTTTGTTATTTGGTGTGACGGAATCTTTTATCTTTGATCTCTCTTACTCTTCTATGTTTTTTTTCCTATAGGGAAAGGCAGGAAGACAGCCAATCTGGCTATGCCTTTCCCTGCCAGTATACACCTTAAAAATTAATATTATCTCTTCTTGTGTATGTGCCTTATTATTGTAAATTGGATATTGTAGATTTGTACACATTTGTCAGTTCTGTATTTGCTTAGTATACTGGTGAATAAAATATCTATCTATCTATCTATCAAGTCTGTTAAGACATAAATGGCATGCTATTCCACTCATAAGTGGATGCAATGCGCAACCCATGGGTTGAGCTAGTCTCGAGAGATTGTCAGGTCTGAAATGCAAATCATGCCGGACATGGAATTTACTTTATGTCGTATTATTTTGTCTTTGTATTATTTTGTTGTAACCTTAATTTCACAATTGACATAACCCCCACGTAATATAACGATCGTTTGCGGGTTATTTCCAGGCCTGCAATAATGAACGACGCCCACCAAGTTCAAGCTATATTTACGTCGCCGACTACAACTCTAGCATATGTCTATTTATATTGTGAGCACTTATGTCTGAATATAATCCGTGTGTGGGAGAATGTTTGGCATATGAAGTTTTTCTCATTACAAATTCACTGAATTGCCGAGTGAAAAATCGTATACACATCTGTCAAAATTCCATATTGCACCAGATTTGATAGTATAAGGCTTATTTTTTCTGACAGAATAGAACCATCTGAGAATGATTTTTTCTGCCCTAATTAACCTGTGATCTGGCCTGGCATACATCCTCGGATGTTTGGATGCTATGCACCTTTTAAATACTAAGATTCTTTCATGTGAATCTCATGCAGTTCGATGGTGAATATCGGTTCAAGCGGGTGTTTTTAGCTCAACTTGACAAAGTCAAGCTGAGCTATTGCCATCACTTCTCGTCCGTCGGCGTACGTACGTTAGTACGTTAGGACGTACGTCCACAATTTCCTCTGGCACACTCACAGGTCGCATTTATGATCAGAAACTTGGTATGCTTGTTTGGGGTGACCTCTAGATGGGAGCTATCGATTTTCTTCAATTTTCGTCAAAAAATGTTGCCGCGGCCAACGTTCTTAGAACTTAGTTTAGTCAGACCACAATATTTCCCTTTGGCACACCCTACAGGGCACATTTATGATTGGATTGCTTTGAAACCTGGTATGCTTATTTAGGGTGACCTCTAGATGGGAGCTGTCGATTTTCTTCCATTTCCGTCAAAAAATGTTGGCGCGGCCAATGTTCTTAGAACTTAGTTTTGTCAGAAGACCTCAATATTTCCTTCTGGCACACCCTACAGGGCACATTGATGATCGGATTGCTTTGAAACCTGGCATGCTTGTTTGGGTTGACCTCTAGATGGGAGCTATCGATTTTCTTCAATTTCCGTCAAAAAATGTTGCCGTGGCCAACGTTCTTAGAAGTTAGTTTAGTCAGACCACAATATTTCCCTTTGGCACACTCTACAGGGCACATTTATGATTGGATTGCTTTGAAACCTAGCATGCTTGTTTGGGGTGTCCTCTAGATGGGTGCTGTCTATTTTCGGCCATTTCGTCAAAAAATGCTGCCACTGCCAACGTTCTTAGAACTTAGTTTAGTCAGACCTCAATATTTCCCTTTGGCAAACGCTGCAGGGCACATTTATGATCGGATTGCTTTGAAACCTGGCATGCTTGTTTGGGGAGACTTCTAGATGTGAGTTATCGATTTTCTTCAATTCCCGTCAAAAAATGTTGCCGTGGCCAACGTTCTCAGAAGTTAGTTTAGTCAGACCACAATATTTCCCTTTGGCACACCCTACGGGGCACATTTATGATCGGATTGCTTTGAAACCTAGCATGCTTGTTTGGGGTGACCTCTAGATGGGAGTTATCGATTTTCTTCAATTTCCGTCAAAAAATGTTGCCGTGGCCAACGTTCTCAGAAGTTAGTTTAGTCAGACCACAATATTTTTCTTTGGCACACCCTATAGGGCACATTTATGATCGGATTGCTTTGAAACCTAGCATGCTTGTTTGGGGTGACCTCTAGATGGGAGCTATCTATTTTCTTCAATTTCCGTCAAACAATGTTGCCATGGCCAACGTTCTTAGAAGTTAGTTTAGTCAGACCACAATATTTCCCTTTGGCACACCCTACAGGGCACATTTATGATCGGATTGCTTTGAAACCTGGCATGATTGTTTGGGGTGACCTCTAGATGGCTGCTATTGATTTTCTGCCATTTCCGTCCGAAAATGCTGCCACTGCCAACGTTCTTAGAACTTAGTTTAGTCAGACCTCAATATTTCCCTTTGGCACACGCTACAGGGCACATTTATGATCGGATTGTATTGAAACCTGTTATGCTTGTTTAGGGTGACCTCTAGATGGGAGCTATCGATTTTTTTCCATGAACTTAGTAAAAACTTAGTGCAGTTAAGCATCAATATTTCCCTTTGACACACCCTGCAGGGCACATTTATGATTGGATCACTTGCAAACTTGGTGAGCTTGTGTGGGGTGACATCTATATGGGAGCTGTCGATTTTCTTCCATTTCTGTCAAAAAATGTTGCCGCTGACCTTCGAACTTAGTCAGACCTCAATATTTCCCTTTGACACGGCCTTCAGGGCACATTTATGATCGGATCACTTTGAAACTGGGTATGTGTGTTCCGTGTGACCTCTAGATGTGAGCTATTGCTTTTTTCATTTCCATAAAAATGTATTGTCGTTATCACCAACCTTTGAACTTACTGCATTTGTGCATCAACTTATCCCTTTTGCACTCTCTGCAGGGTATAATTATGAGTTTCCATAAAAAAAAAACATTGCCACAAGCAATGACCTTCTACTTAGTGCATTTATGCATTAACATCTTCCTTTGGCATGCCTCAGAGGACACATTCATTATCAGGTTGTTTTGAAACTTTGTATGCTTATGCAGGGTGACAAAGATAGAAGCTATTGATTTTCTTTTCATTTCCATCAAAAACTGTTGCTGTTAGCAACAATCTTTGAATTTATTGCATTTGTGCATCAACATTCTTTGACATGGCCAACAGGCCACATTTATCATAGGATTGTTTTTGAACTTGGTGTGCTCATTAGGCAAGAACTTTAGATAAGAGCTGTTGATAAGCATTCATTTCTGTGAAAAAAGTTGCGATTTACAATAACCTTTGAACATACTGCATTTGTGTATCAGCATTCTTCCTTTAGCCAGTCTTACAGTTTACATTTAAAAATGCATGGATTACTCTGATGTTGTGCACACACAATGCTGTTGTGTTGAAATATCATCAAATTACATTGGTACCAATGATCTTCAATTTTGCCATTTCATTTATAACTCACCAAGTTCAAGTTTGTCAAGTTGAGCTACAGTGCCATTGACACTTTCATCATATGTAGTTCCAGGTGGGCGATTACAGGCTCTTTAGAGCCTCTAGTGTTATTTTCCCTAAACAACAGTATGGTTACTGAAAACCTTAAAGTAGCCAACACAACTTTATTACAGTAAGGCATGCAGTTGCACTTCCCATGCTGTGAATAAATTTTATTTTTAATTTTGACTTTATTTAGATTTCCATCGGTCATGGTAAATCGTTGTTGATGGAATACAGAAGGAATTGTTACCCTTAGTTTCATTTTCTATAACGTTGCTTTATGTAATAATTATTACAATAGGGGTTGCGATTGCGTGTCTTAATGTAATAAACTTAACTTTATTACAATAGAGGTTACGATTGTACGCCTTAATGTAATAAACTCTGCTTTATTACAATAAGAGTTTCAATTGCATATCTGAATGTCATACACCTAAATCTTGTTTGGCTTTATATTAATTGATAAAAAATAATAAAATTCAGTGTTCAGCGGTACCCCCCCCCCCCCTCCCCCGGTCAATTAGGCAACAAATTGTTTTGGCACCAAAGGGCGTGTTGAGAAATGAGTGACTTACTGCGAATAAAAGACGACCCTTACCCCCCCCCCCCCCTCCATCAATTGGGCATTCTGTTTCTCCAAAATGCGATTAGAGGGATTTAGAGTGATTTTATGAGAAAAAATTCAATTGCATACCTTAATGTAATAAGCTTAACTTCATTACAACCGGGTTTGCGATTGCATGTCTTGATGTAATAAACTTAACTTTATTACAATAGGGGCTTGCGATTGCGTGCCTTATGTAATAAAAATAACGTTTTTACAATAGGAATTTCAAATACATGCCTTAATGTAATAAACGTAACTTTATTACAATAGAGGTTGCGTCTGCATGCCTTAATGTAATACACTCAACTTTATTACAATAGGGGTTGCGATTGTATGTCTGAATGTAAAAAACCTAATTCTTGTTTGGCATGATATTAATTCATAGAAAATAATAAAAATCAGTGTTAAGCTGTACTCTCCCCGGGTCAGTAAGGCAAATTGTTTTTGCTCCAAAATGCGTTTTGGGTGATTTAGAGAGATTTTCTGCGGAAAAAAAATTGACCTTTATTCCCCTCCCCCGATCAATTGGGCATTTTTTGGTCGAAAATGCGTTTTGAGGAATTTAGAGTGATTTTCGGCGGATAAAATACTCTTATTCCCTCTACCACCACCCCCCCCCCCCCCTCCTCCCGAGATCAATTGGGCATTTTTTTTTTTCCAAAAGGCGGTTTGGGTGGGATTTAGATTGATTTTATCTGAAAAAATGCAATTGCATACCTTAATGTAATACGCTTAACTTTATTACAATAGAGGTTGCGATTGCACGCCTTAATGCAATAAACATAATTTTATTACAATAAGAAGAATTTCCATTACATGACTTTATGCAATAAACGCGCTTTGGGGGATTTAGGGTGATTTTATTCGAAAAAAGTTACCCCCACCAATCCTCCCAGGTGAATTAGGCACATTTTTGGGGGCTCCAAAATGCGTTTTAAGGAACCTAAAGTGATTTCATGCGAAAAATAGCTTGAAATATTTTAGTCTTTACAGTAATATTGTAAAGAAGCAGCTTTCTTCAACTTCAAAGAAGTATACATATGGAATGTCTTCTAGATGGCTGGGAGGGGGTGATGGATTGTTCCTCGTGATCACACACTCCATTTGTTTTTATTTTAACAGTAAGAAGGGCGATCCAATTTTTCCTACCCTCACATGACATTTTTCCAGCTTGATGTGTCGGATTTTCTGGGATATTAAAAACGTGATGCTTTTTCCCGTGCCGTTTTTGCAGGCAACCGTGTTTTACAACTGGAACCTGCCTGTTTCCAGTGGTTTATAAAAGTTTGGAACCTTTTTCGAAGCAGGCACAATTTAAATAGAATGAAGAGTTTCTTCGCAATTACCAACATGGACACGAAAAATTATAATAATGTTTTTGTCACACCCACGAATGGGATAATCGTATCATTTCTAATCATGTGATAATTGTGTGAAAATCGACTATTGTTTTGGTTTTGAGAACATTGGATTGTCTGTCTCCAGGTAAAAAATACCACACATCCTTATATACATATATATCAAATTGTAACAGTAACATATATTATTTTCCCTAATGCAACAGTATGGTTATTGAAATCTTTAAAGTAGTCTACGAAACTTTATTGCATTAAGGCACGTAGGTGTACTTCCCATGTCGTGAAGGCATTTTATTTTAAATTTTGACTCTGTTCAGCCTTTCATCGGTCATGGTAAATCGTTGTTGATTGAATACAGACGGAATCGTCACCCTTAGTATCAATCTCTGTAACGTTGCTCAGTGTAATAATTATTACAATAAGGGTTGCAATTGCATGGCTTAATGTAATAAAGTTAATTTTAGTACAACAGTGGTTGCAATTGCATGCCTTAATGTAATAAACCTAATTCTTGTTTGGCATTATATTAATTGATAGAAAATAATAAACTTCATTGTTCAGCTGTATTTCCCCCTCCCCTCCACCCCCCCCCCCCCCCCCCCGATCAATTGGTCAGTTTTTCAAGGATTATGAGTGAAAAAATACAATTACATACCTTAAAGTAAAAAGCGTAACTTTATCACAATAGGGATTGCGATTACACGCCTTAATGCAATAAACTTAGCTTTATTACAATAGGGGTTGCAGTTGCATGCCTCAATATAATAAACTCAACTCGATTACAATAGGCGTTGCAATTGCATGTCTGAAAGTAATACACCTAATTGTTGTATGGCTTTATATTAATTGATAGAAAATGACAAAATTCAATGTTCAGCTGTAACCTCCAAACCCCCGGGTCAATTAGGTAAAAAAAATGCAATTGCATGCCTTAATGTAATCAGCTTAACTTTATTACAGTAGGGGTTGCGATTGCATGTTTTAATATAATAAACTCAACTTTATTATAATAGGTTTTGCGATTGCATTTCTTAATGTAATAAACTTAACATTATTACAATAGGGGTTGCAATGTCATTCCTTGATGTAATAAACTCAACTTTATTAGAATAGGGGTTGCAATTGCATGTTTGAATGTAATAAACCTAAGTCTTGTTCTTGTTATATTAATCGATAGAAAATAATAAAATTCAGTGTCTAGCTGCACCTCACCACCACCCCCATCCCCTGGTCAATTAGATGAAAAAATGCGTTTGCTCCAGAATGCGCTTTGAGAGATTTAGAGTGATTTTATGCCAAAAAATTGCAATTGCGTGATTTAACGTAAAAAGCTTAACTTTATTACAATAGGGGTTTCGATTGCATGTCTGACGAAGATTGTGGTGGCTCATTGGTTACGGCATTGGACTTCAAACCGAAGGGTCCATGGTTCGATCCACGTTAGAGGCAACTGCGATGTGTTCTCTGGCGAGGCACTCAATCCCCGTTATCCACGTGGGGCACGGTAGCGCTGTGTACTAAGGCGTACTGCACGTCAATAGTTCACTTGTCTTCAACCAATGCTAACCCTGCTTGTGTGGAGTTTTTTCATTGGGGAGTCTGACAGTTGCTTGCCGTTGCTTGGTGTTTCTCTTCAGGTACTCCGGCTTGCTCCACCCGTAAAACTGTCTGACATGAAGTGCCGTAAAACGCCAATAAATAAATTATTAGAACACTGGTTACAATTGCGGTGTTATTTGCATAAGATTTTGGTGGTTGTGGCGGGCCGTTCATGTTAATATCCAGAACGCGGCTGGTGTACGAGTTTCTCGTCAAACAATCCGTAACAGACCGACTCCCTGCTGCGGGATTCGCGTTGTCCGTGTCCCGTTGCAGATTTGACACCGGCGACATCAACTGCAATGTTGCACTGAACGCCTCAACTGGACAGCACGGCAGTAGTTGAACTTCCTCATAACAGATGAGTCGAGGTTCTGTTTAGACGGACGTGTTCTTTTGTGGAAAAGACTTTGTGGTTGTGTTTGTTGTTGTCATAATTGTTAGTATTGAACTTTTTAAAGTTATAGTTACTGTGGTTGGTACGGGTATGTGTAAGGGTCCATGTTGTTGTTGCTTTAGTGGTTCTTTTTGCTGGTATACTTGTTACAGTGGTTGATATTATATTGGTTGGCATTGTACCTGTTGGTGGTGGAGTTGTAATGATTGGTGGCATTGCTCTTTCGGTTGTTGCATTAGTTGTTCTGGTTTGTGTAGTAGTTGTAGTGGTCAGAGTTGTAGTTGAGTGACTAACACTGTAGTGATAGGTACTATGGTGGGTTTAGTATGAGCAGTGGCTAAAGTAGTTGTTATAGTTGTTGGTGTTGTTGTGGTGATTGTGGTAATAGAAGTTGGTGTCGTAGTTGTATTGCCGTAGTTGTAATGGTTAGTGTGTAGTGTGGTTGTGACTATTTGTGCTATCGTTGTGGCATTTTGTAAAAGAGTAGTTGGTGGAGTAGTTGTAATTGTTGGTTCACTAGTTGCACCATCAACCGTTACTACAGGAAGGACTATCACACAAACCACTACAACTACTAAACCAACAACAACTGAAACTAGTATATCAACAAACGAAACATCAACCACTTCACTTCAACTATAACTCCAACCCGCACTACGCCAAAGACTACACTCACAACTTTAACCACTAAACCACCAATTACAACTACGTCGCCAATCACTAGAAGTACGACACCAACAACTACTACAACACCAACCAGGTCAACACAACCATTACAATACATCAACAACCCCAACACCAGATGCAGCAACTGATTTTCCGACTATAACAAGAATATTAACAAATTTGATGCCAAAATTGACAAGCACCCCACCAACATCCACAATCACAGTACAGCCACTGCACCAAAAACAACACTCACATCAACCTTCACTACACCAACAACCACAACTTCTACACTCCCGTTATCACAATTGCTTCAGTCTAATAAACCCACTACAACAGCTATCACTACAATATCAGCTGTTACAATATTGAACACTACGACTACAATACCAACCACTACAACATTTGCACCAACCACTGCTTACCACCACTAAATCAACGAAACAAATTATGACACAACAACCCTAATATCAAATACTACAACTCCAACACCAATAGGTACAACACCACTGCAACTGCTACACCAACAACTACATTTTGTTTTGTCCACAGACCACAATATTAAATATGCTAACTGGTCAATTTCTTTAACAACTACAGTGTAAGCAATGTCGATGCATACATATTTTCACTTTGTATGAATGATGCAGATTCTGTGAGAGATGACAAACCTTTTCCTGGTGAAAACCAACACAACGTATGCAAGAAGGTGGCATTAAATCATGTAGTATCGGAAATGTTCGACATAGCTGTAGCAACCACTTTTGTCACAACAGCCACTTTTGTTACAGCTGACCACTTTTGTTACAACACTTTCCCACTTTTGTTACAGCTCACCACTTTTGTTACAAAACTTTAACTTTAAAAGTGGTGAGCTGTAAAAAAAATTAACAATAAAATCTCCCCACAAACAGTAATATTTACTTTATTTCAAGTGAAGTGCTATTGCGTGCCTTAATGTAATAAAGTTGCATTGATTACTTTAAAGATTAAAAAAAACTTATTGTTGCATCAGGGGAAATAAAATAAGTTACTGTTGAAACAAAAACAAACTGCCTCACGAGAACCCCCCCCCAACCCCCCCTCCCCCCCCCCCCCCCAGTCATCTAAATCTTATTCAATACACAAACTTCTTCGAAGGCAGCTGTTAATTAATGTTATTGCTGTAAAGACTAGACGATTTCAAGTTATTTTTCGCATAAAATCACTCTAAATCTCTCAAAACACATGTTGGGCCCCCAAAACATTTTTCCAACTTCATTTGGGCTGGGGGTGGGGGGTAAAGGTAAATGTTTTTCGCAGAAAATCACCCCAAACACCTCAAAAAACGCGTTTATTACATTAAGGCATGCAATTGCAACCCCTATTGTAATACTTATTACAATAAGCAACTTTATTACAATCGGGGTTGTGACAACCCTCTTCTCAGCACCACTCACACCAGGGAAATGATATAGCGAGAATTCCGTCCGTCCGTCTGTCGGGACGTTCGTCTGTCTGTTCGACCGGAAGTTTGTTTATGCAACAACTTGAACAATAATCATCGGATTTTAATTAATTTAAGTGTGTTGCTTTATATTAACCTGGAATTTGAAATTTCAAGTAATTTACTAATTTCAGCGAATTAATGTCTGAAATTCTGAATTTTTTTTTTTTTTTATATAAATTTTCATGATTTCTGCAAATTCATAGAAATAAAATATCTCTCAACCAGATTCATTCTGTGTTTTTTTTAATTTATGAAGAAATATAAATTTCACAAATTTGTCCCCCCAAAATGTGAAACTTTTTGCTGATTTCAGCGAATTTTGTTGCATGCCATTCTCATCACTGATTAATAATATCTTGGGGGAGCACGGTGGCTCAGTGGTAGACTGTTGGACTTCAATGCTAGAGGTCCGAGTTCGATCCCCGTCCGGGACGACCCGCGTTGTGTCTTTGGGCAAGGCCCTTTATCCCGGTTGCCTACATGGGGGCACGATTACGCCGTGTACAAAGGCGTTCTGCAAGTCGATGGTGCACATGTCTTTAACCGCTGTAACCCTGCTTGAGCAAAGCTTGAACAGAGTTAGAATGTTGAAGAGCTGACAGTTGCTCGTCGATGCACGGAGGTTCTCTCCGGGTACTCCGGCTTCCTCCACCCGTAAAACTGTCATGGTCACGATTAGCCATTGTGCATAAGTATGTGACCTTAAACACCAATAAATAGATAAATAACAATGTCTTGGACAAGTTAGATAACCAATAAAAATTAAGGGAGTTATTGCCCTTTTTTTATTCTTTTCTGAAATTTAATTGTTTATGCAATAACTTGAACAGTAGACCTCAAATATCAATAAAACTTGACAAACTGCTTTATATTAACTTTGTCTTAGTGAAGTTCGAAAACCACGGAAATTTCACAAAACTGAACGAGTCATTGCCCTTTGTTTATCGAATTTTGCTCATTTGATGAAAGGAAAACAAACAGTTTTCAGTATTTTTTCATTATTGTTTCAGATATTGTTCAGAATATTTGATCACAAGTTCACGTAAAAGCTGCAACGTAACAACTGATTCACTGAAGTGGGCTAATGCTCTGAAGAAAGGGAACAAAATATGCGTCGAATGTCAGCCGTTTGCCATGGACAAAGAACGAGGCTTCCGCTGCATCGGTCACGGCGTCGCAGATGAACTCACAAAATGGCACGCAATGGAAGTTCCTCATTGCCACGGAGAATGGGTGATGGTAACAAAACACAAGCCATGTACATGCAACCCTCAAGGAGACAGGGACTTCATCTTTGTTTAACATTTTACATTGTCAGGGATGTTTTTCCCTGTCAGGGATCCATGAAGAGTCAACCATTTTCATTCTGGATGACCAATTATTTCTCTTGATACAACACTCGTAGCTCAGCCCTTCATATACAAACGTATAGGGTGTTATGTTGGAAATAGGAAGACTCAGACACACGTTAAACATTTCCAGCAACGTTTGGTTTGAGCATACCGACGTGTTTTGTTAAATGAATACTGGGCAGCCAGCCCATTTCTCTGTCCTAACAACATTGAAATCTACGGACAGAAGGGAGGGTGGACTAAAATACGCCAAGGTGTACATCTACCCTCGAAGCCTGATCCACCCTCCCTGTACTGCAAGGATACGCAATAATGCCGGGATATAAAATTAGAAAGTGGCCAGTTTCCAAGTATAGCTGTTGCATACCTGTTGACACAGTTTTAATCCTTGAACACTGATGGTTCGACATCAGTTCAATGGTATCAATTGGAAGGGTCAGTTTTCTTTATTTGTGGACAGACTAACTTATATTTTCAGCCTGCAGTCCCAAGGCTACACGTTGAAAATATTGATTGGTCTGCCCTATAAATTCACTGAGATGTATGAAATCGGGACGTACCATTGTCCTGATGTTGGTTTTGAGGCAATAACTTTCTTGTCCTTGTTTCAAAACATAGCTCACGACTTCACATCGGTACGAGATTGATTGGCTCGTTCCATTGTAATGTCAGGTTTCAGCTTTTGAAAAAGATGGGGAGGGGGATCTTTTTTGCATACATGTAACATTTAAATAATTTATTTATTTATTTCAATTGGTAAAAGGGAGGGTAATTGAATAGATTAACGAAAAAACTTATTAGAAATGTCAGTGGGAAAATGATATCCATGGATCCCTGGGGGAAATCCACCTTGACAATATTGTGGTATGATAAGAATTGAACAGTTGAAATAGATGGTGTTGTTTCCAAAAGCAAACAAGACTCCGTTTTTACGGCTCTACCGAATTCATAAACATTGAAAGTGCCATTCTAAAAAAGCTCATTGTTTCTAAACGAAACGGCTCATGTATAATCGATTCATACGTTTTTTATATTCAGTTATTTCAGAACGGAATATTCCATATTTCGTGGACAAATACGACATGGCAACGATCTGGTTGCAGGCCAGTTCAGTATCCTGTAGTGAAATGTTTTTGGAGTGGTCTCCCTTAAACTTACCCAACATTATGTATATTTTATATTTTTCTTTATGTGTTTCGTTAATGTCATTTCACAACATACATGCACGTGCTTTTAAGCGACTTTTCTGCTTCTGGATGATATATTATAAAGAATTTAAAATTTATTGGAGTTTTTATCAGTAATCTTTCAACGATGAGGTGAAAACATCATCCTTCACTTCACGAGTGATATAACTTTAGTTATATCAGTAAGAGAATATATTTTCTTTTTATTGTATATCGTCCCTTGAGTACATAAAGGCGTCATCGGCAATGTGTTAGCAATGTGTTCGTATTGCCGATGATGCCTTGATGCACTCAAAGGACGGTGTATAATTTACATTTGATTGCTTTGGTGCCCTGGCGGTTCCAAACGATCCACATTGCAGGAGTTACCTCTCTTATATTCCACAACTGCATTGACACTCCCCACTTAAGACATCTAGTTATAATTAGACACTTGCTTGGAAGATAAAAGTGTAATAGTATAAAACTGAATTAACCACAAAAATGTATTTGCTGAATGTGTCTCCACTTACGATACCAAATCCCGACATTGTATCTCTCATAGAGCCAGTGTAAGGAGTCTGTATTATTAGTGAAGGAAAGAAGGCGAATGTCCTCGCGACTACCCGACAGCATGTTTTCTCATGCATTGTACTTATCAAATAGTTGACAATTATAATACTAGTTTTATTAATGATTGATGAGGGGGCGCGGTGGTTCAGTGGGTAGAGATGCAGGCTGCAAGCCGGGACGTCCTCGGTTCGAATCCCACCTGCGGCAACCGCGTTGTGTCCTTGGGCAAGACACTTCACCCCCATTGCCCATGTGGGGGCACGGTGGCGTTGTGTACTAACGCGTACTGCACATCGTTGGTGCACTTGTCTTTAATCAATGCTTACCCTGCTTGTGTGGAGTTAGTACGTTAGGGAGTCTGACAGTTACTCGCCGTTGCTCGGTGGTTCTCTCCGAGTACTCCGGCTTCCTCAACCCATTAAACTGTCTGACACGAGGTGACCCTGGCTTTCGAAAGTGTAGTTAAACCCCAATAAATAAATATTGATGAAAATAAGTTTGCTGCAAAGAAATGTAATTTCTGTGTAGCCTGGATGGCATCTCCGTCTGTTGTCACGTATAATTATGACTTCCACGTAGTGTCATTCAACGGGATGTCGCACTGATGTGATGATATCACTTTTATTACACGTTCATTTGATCTCTCCATTGTGGCATGGTGTGAAATACCACACGGTCTGCTGCTGTCAAATCCACCCACTCTTAGCTGGAAACTGATTCATGGTCGCTGAAGCTCACTGACAAGTGATAAATGCAAGACCGCATCGTGACGGTGGAATATGTCCCCATCTCTGGTCTTGACGAACCCCTTCAACATGCACATGTAGGGTTGAATGAACAACTAAAACTGGCTTAGGAGCAACAGTGGCAGTTGCATCTGTTGTTGAGCTTCCACGGGGTAGAGGGGCAGCTGGTGTCACGTTGGATAGCCATCTTGAATATATATATAATATGCATTTAAACTTTCTATGGTTAATGCCTTTACCCATATAAGTATAAATGCAGCTTGGCGTTGTCCATATAAATGGAGCTTAGCGTCGTATTCTCATGGCTGACAACTTTCGTCATCGTAAAAGACTTACAGGAAAGTTAGCTCACCTAAATTTTCTGACAATATCAGTAAATTTAACACTAAGGATATGGAAATTTCATATTAGAATTGAAATTTCGAAATGTTAGTGAAGTTATATCATCGATTTGCGCATCATTTCACAAACTTCAGTCATTTTCCTGTAACGTAGTATAAAAATATAGAAGCCGGCTTTTTTACATTTATTTTTTCCCAATCAATTTGGACGTTTCTATTTAAAAATACGAAAGCTGTGCGCTTTCACCATCTTTTGAAGTTTTAGCTTCTCTCTGTTCATTAAAATCAACAGTGTGCGCATCATGACGAAAAATACAGACACTGTCCTTGTCATTAATATAAACGTCCAGGAGGTAAAATGTGCTATTTTTCTCTAGGAAAAATAAAAACATGAAAATTACTGTAAAAATACATTCGATAAACAAGGAGCCAAAGTGAACTCTTACTTATCGTTGGCAGGTGTTATACTGATTTCTTTATTTATTTATTGGTGTTTAAGTTCATATATTTCTGCACACTGGCTAATCATGACCACGACGGTTTATGGGTGGAGGAAGCCGGAGTACACGGAGAGAACCACCGAGCAACGGCGAGCAACTGTCAGCTCCCCAACATACTAACTTCACACAGAGTTAGCATTGGTTGAAGACAGGTGATCCATCGGCGTGCAGTACGCCTTAGCACACAACGCCACCGTGCCCCCGCGTGGGCAGTGGGGGTGAAGTGTCTTGCCCAAGGACACGACGCTTTTGCCGCAGGTGGGATTCGAACCGAGGACCTCTCGCGCCCCTTGTTAGACTGATAGATATTCTAAATGGCGGATTGTCTGTAAAGTAGTTGCTGATAATGAGCTTGCCATAAAAGCCAAGTTTCATTTTGTAACTTTTAATAAACGAAAACAACAGACAGCTCCGAGAGCTACCTGTTGTTTTCGTTTATTTAAAATAATAGAAGGAAACTTGGCTTTATTATCTTCTGATGTCATAGGTGATTTTCAACAATTACATGCTTCTTAAATGGATCTTCCTGGCCTACCTAATAATTTCAGTGGAGGTAACTTTATCGAAAGTCGATTTTGATAATGAAAAAAGTCAGGGATGCACACAGATTCTCCGCGCATCACGGTTTGCATATCAACAGCATCGTCCTCTAATATGAAAACAGATCGTTCTCTGCTATGAAAACAAAGCTTATAGGCTCTCATTGGAACGAACTCGAAAAGCTCATTTAAATGAGTAGTCGTAACCAATAATGTGATAAAAAGACATGAAAAGGGAACAGAATTCCCATTGCGGCTTTGCTGTTTAGTTTAGAACACAATTGTTTAGTAAAAAATCGAACAGGACAGCCATTAATGAAAATAATCTTCGTGGTGAAGTATCCTTTTCACCACCCCCCCCCCCCCCCCCCCGCATCCAAAAATTATTTTAAGTACCCCTATTCAAATATGGTAGTCCTCGTAGAAGCATATGTGCAATTTTATCTGTAGATATAAAAATGCCACCGTACTGTAAACATTTTTTTTCTGAATTCATTTTCCAAATATGATGGAGTGTAAGGGTTGATAATGAATCATGCCACACCAGAAACTTAATTTTTACCCAATAAAACAGACATACATTTTAAAATCGACCAATAGTTTATATTAAGTTAAATCATTTTCATAACAAGACAGCTAATGCTCCCCCCCCCCCTCCCGTTGTAACAGACTCATCCAGCGTTTTTCTTGAAGAAGATTATAAGCTGATTTTTTAAAGTAGTTTAATTCTTTAGAATACTAGTTATCTTTGTATTCCGTAAAGGATAGACAGTTTCAGCCTTTTTTTCCAAAAATGCAGTTAGCAAGTTGAAATACGATGTTATCAGTCTCGCCATCAAACTTATTTATGCTGTTTTGTCATCAAAGTGAAACATCATCACTTTGGGAATTAACCCGCAGTGTGTGTGAGTATGGTTGTAGGGCTAGAAATTAGTCTCGCGCATAATTCACAGTAGCCAGTATCCCACTAATTTTTACCAAATATTGTAACATTTTTGTTTCATGTGACGTATGGGCGGTGGAAATGATGCATATAGTGGTCCACGTACAGCTTTGCTTGCACCAGTGCTAGTTGTTAGTTTACAATAAAGGCTTTCGTTCTGCCCACAATCTACCAAAAACCATGTCCCCACAACTCGTTTTAAATTTCTTCAACAAACAACCAGTAACATTCTGCGCCATTCGAGAGAAATGGATTTGGAGATGGTCAACTCTTCCATCACTGTAAATCTTTGAAGCTGATTTGCATAATAAAAAGTTGTAGTTTTGCAGAATTAACCCTCTACTTAACAAAATAACATTAACATCTAAAACCTACCAGCTTTGTTCACGATAATCACCATTCAAATTTTATATTTTCTTCCTCATTTTTTGCCTAAGAAACATAGCTTATAACCCACCACTGGAATGAGCTGGTTGAGCTCGTTTGAATGATAGGTTATAAGCTATGGTTTTGGGACAAGAAATGAAAACGTTTTGTCATTCAAAAATTGCTTTGCTAGTGTCGTCTGCTATTCGTGTTAGGCTAAAGAGTTAAATGCGATGGACTTGTGTGATTCTTTTTCATTTTCCGTCTGGAGTTTTCAGGCTGAAGATTGAAAATTTTAGTCACTTACTCTGCAAATAACTGACTTTCAAGGTCATTGAGCGAGAATGGATCCAAAAAATAACAACAAAACAAAAAACATTACATGCCTAGCATGTGTAACTCCGTTATCTCGAGTAGAACCATCTACCCTTCAAGTACGGAAACGGAAAACAAGAAGAGGAATTGCAACCATAGATTAGAACTTCCAGGAGAGCTGCCCACTCCGAGCAGTGTCGATTGCCGTGGAAATTTCAGTTCACTGGACTATTGGAAGACCCATATGTATCGGTCGTCCATCAGAAAGTGATCAAAGTTTCAAGGAGATTTTCTTCTAAACTATTTTCGAATTTAAGGTTGAATATTAAACACGGTGTATGTTCAAGTCGTCTTGTAGGCAAACCACTGCTTGCTCTGTCATTGGTTCCTAACGAAGCTAAGATTACTTTTTTAGTGCTAACACATGAAATAGCTGCAAAGCTGCACGTCTGTTTTGTATTTCGTATAATATACTCAACAGTTATTTGGTTTCCTTTATGGAGACAAATATTGTCATAGCGAATTCATCTTTAATAGGCACCTAAACAGTGTTTCTGTATCTTATATGTATAAATCAACCACATTTCAATACTTGGATAATGCATCATTTGAATAAAGGGTCGAAGAGTGAAATGCACGGGTCGGTTGGGCCTCTGTGTTAAGCTTGAAGCAGGTGGCTTTTATTTAATGTGCTTGGATAATTTTTAGCTCAACTTTGGCGAAGCCAAATTTGAGCTTATGCCATGGCCAGTCGTCCGTCTGTCCGTCTCTATGTTTGTCCGTCAACAATTCAATACGGCTCAGACTGGAGGCCGTATTTATAAACCGATCTTTACGAAACTTCTTGGGTACCTTTGTTATGACTGTGGGACGAGAACGAGTGTTTTTGGGTCCGGATCTGAAATTCAAGTTGGCCGCTGGCGGCCATTTTGTACAAACTTAGGTGCAATCAGATTTTTGCACAGAACTTCCATATGAAAGCGCTGATTTGAATAATTTTTTGTACGAATGTTTAATACGTTTTTTTTCTCGTGCAGAAATTATGTAAATTAGATGAACTTTGATTTTTTCAGTGCTACCTACACACAGTGAGTACACATGTCAATACGTCTCGGACTAGAGGCTGTATTTATCAACCGATCTTCACGAAACTTCTTGGGTACCTCTGTGATCACATTGGGACGAGAACGAGTGTTTCTGAGTGCGGTCCAAAATTCAAGATGGCTGCCAGTGGCCATTTTGTTCCGAAATTAGGTCTAATCAGTTTTTTTGTACACAACTTCTATACAGCTCAGGCTAGAGGCCGTATTTATGAACCGATCTTTACGAAACTTCTTGGGTACCTTTGTTATCACCGTGGGATGAGAACGAGTGTTTTGGGGTGTGGTCCGAAATTCAAAATGGCCACCAGCAGCCATTTTGTACCAAAATTAGTGCAATCAGTCCTTTGTGCAGAACTTCTGTATGAAAGTTCTGATTTGAATAAATTTTTGTATGAATGTTTAGTAACATGGAATACATCACATATAGTACGGGTTTTTTGCTCGTGCAGAAATTATGCAAATTAGATTAATGTTGATTTATTTAGTGCTACTTATACACTGTAAGTGCACATGTCAATACGGCTCGGGCTAGAGGCAGTATTTATCAACCGATCTTCACGAACCTTCTCGGGTACCTTTGTTATCACCTTGGGACGAGAACGAGTGTTTCTGAGTGCGGTCCAAAATTCAAGATGGCTGCCAGTGGCCATTTTGTACCGAAATTAGGTCCAATCAGTTTTTTGTCACAACTTCTATACAGCTCGTATTTATGAACTGATCTTCACGAAACTTCTTGTGTACCTTTGTTTTCACCTTGAGACAGGAATGCGAGTGTTTTGGGGTGCTTTTGTTATCACTGTGCTATGAGAACAAATATTTTGGGGTTCAGTCAGACCCACTCTGGGACTCAAAGATTTCTTTTTCTAGTTTAGCATCTGATTGTCACCCACCTTTACAATACTTTACCTATACATTTGTTACAGGCTACGGTCAGTATTTATGTACAGACCGTTAAAATACTTTATATGTACCTTTGTTATCAGGTCATTACCTAGATGTTTGTCATTGCTGTGTCACATACTATACATACATGTCTTGACAAGTTGAGCTACAGTGTCATTGACACTTTCGTTTAATAATAATTTAATATTTTTCCCTACTATCTCGAAATTATCTGATAATAAGCTCGCGTCTCAACAAAAAAAAAATAAATTGTTATCAGCGGAGATACTGAATCGAAGTTTCTGACATATATAAATAGTGTGCAAGCATGAAGTATTTTAGCTCGAAAAACATGGCGTTTGGAACCTTCTGCTGCGATACCTTCTTGGTGTGTTTGGTGAACAGCAATTACCAAATGTGATTCAGTTATTTGCCATGTATTTAAGTAATGAATATAAATTCTCACTACTTCGTACGTGTCCAAATATTTGTATGAGTTTTGCAAGCAATATCCTCCACGATATGTTTCCTCCATGATATTGCTTCAGGACAAGATATATGTAGAGACTCGGATGGGAATCACTCACCGAATGCATCAAGGCGCCATTTGCAAAACTAAAGCAATGCGGATGGCGCCTTGGTACACCAAAGGGACAAAATATCCAGGCATCCGCCTATTGGTGGTAACATATTTATCAAACAATCCTTTAATGTGACATTTCATAATTTTAGCTTGAAATAATAGGGTTTAAAAAAAGAACTATTTATTTTGGCGATTTGTCGGCACAATAATTTTCGCACAATGACGTGCGCCCAACTGTGGCTGTCACTGTCATTGTTTATAATTTTTTCGGCGATTTTGTTGTTCTTTTGTGAAAACTTTTGTCACTCGAGCAATGTCAAAATGATTTCATAAATACTAGGTCAGTCATCTGTAAGTTCGAAGTTCATTTGCCATGCAGGGTTGTATCAATGTGTGGGGTGGAACTGACACACAATGGCATAAGAAACCCCAATCGTGAAGATATTCTTTCTGTATCATACAGAATACATATTAATTATGTTGACTAAAAGTGTTATTTGTTTGTTAGAACCAAGTTTGTTTCAGGTTACGACCGATTCATTGTATTTTCATCTAATGACGAACAAGGCCATTATATTATTTTTTCTTCCAGCCTCTGAGTTCGCTGTGAAGAAGGAAATATGGAGGTCATATATAACTTAACAACAATGGAAATATAAATACATTATGGGCAAAATTACAATTATCTCATTCGTTTGCATAGAGAATTTCAAACAAATGCGCCCGAAGAGTAGTAATACGTCCGTTGAGTGCAACAATGCGCCATCTGCATTGCCTCAATGCACTCCAGGGACGAATGAAAACGTATACGTTTTTGTGTGTTTGCGCTCAGTTGTGTCCTTTTCATACAGGAACATTTTCCCATCACTCCATTCTTTAATGCATAGTTCTCCGGAAAGCTGTTCACCATTGGATGGAGGAGCGTTTTATTAGCAGTGCAGAAGGATTAAAGATGGCCGTTGTGACTCATCCCTCAAGCCAATTCTATCAGAGACAGACATCTCCTTGGGTCACTTGAATTTGTACAATTTTCAAACACCGAACAAATAAATATTTAGTTGGGCATTATTCTTTATTTTATCGCGGGGTTATCCATATATTTGACCCGTCTATTGGCGCATTTTTGTCTGCAAGAAAAACCCAAAACAAAACAGATTGGACATTATGAAAGTGCAGAAGACATTTCATTTCCGCAATTTAATTTAATTATCAAAGAACCGAAAGAACAGAACTCATTTGAATCAAATGTTTTACATGCCAATTGCTGAGCTGCAGCTAATCAGTTTACTCTTTACTATTGGGATTTCTAATATTATCATGTCAGGCCATGCACTGCCAAAAAATATAGGTTCTCTTTAGAACCAAAACTGGTTCTAATCTTGTCCCTGAGATGGAACCAGTTCTGTTTAAACCGTATTTATTTCAAATCAAATAAATATACCAAGATTAGCATTCAATTCTAACAGAATATTACATGAACTGAAGTAGATTCAGCAGTATTTTGAAACAAAGGAGATATGAACAGTTGGCATATCGAACCAGTTTTGGTTCTGTATAGAACCAAAACTGGTTCGATATGCCAACTGTTCATATCTCCATTGCTTAATAATGATTTGAGACAACCTCGTATAAGCTCTAAACTTACGGCCGAAAACCCCTCAATTTATGTTTAATTCTGTTAATATTTAATGTTATTTTTTATAAATTTATTTGATTTGAAATAAATACTGTTTAAACAGAACTGGTTCCATCTCAGGGACAAGATTAGAACCAGTTTTGATTCTAAAGAGAACCTATATTTTTTGCAGTGTGGCTGCTCCGTTGCGTCGCCCACGCTCATACACCGTCCGTTTACGGCTCCACGAGTATAGCAGCTCTTCTTTAGGTCTCCAGAACTACCGGACCATGGATCAGCCCTTGTTCTTGGTCATTGTTGTAACGAACGTTCAGAACAACTAACACACGGGAAATAGCAGACGACGATGTCGACAGCGGACATTTCAAAGATTAGAAAGCATGAAAACTTTGGCTTTATTCACAAAAGATTTTCACCCCCAGGCTGATGGTGTTAGTGCAAATAGATTACAGCTAAAACACTTCAGGCGTGAAGATTCTAACCAGAAAATAATTGTTTTTTCCCGTTATAACACACAAGGACAAGCACGGTTTTAGGCAATGGACCTCCGGGTTCAACCCAGAGGTCCATTGTCTGAAACTTTGCTTATCCTTGTGCTTTTTAGAGACTGCTAGATTTTGTCTCGGTGGAAATCCCACTCCACTTGTCTTTTGTGATAATTCACTCTTCACGTACTGTAATTACACTGGAAACTCTCGAATCACTTGCTGGCATCCGTTGGTCCGATGGGGGGGGGGGGGGGGGGGGGGGGGTTATGTATAACGTGTCTGTGGTTGAAGAAAATCCTTGTGCAACTGTTAGTTCCTATAATATTTATCGATTTTACTAGTTTACACTCTATTATAGTCTGAAAATGTCATTGGTAAAACCAACCGATGATATATAGCATTTTATATTATTTACACAGTCTTTTGTATGAATTTGTGCATATTTCACAATAATAAAATAAAGCTGTCTTGTACCTTTTAATTATTCGTTCCATTTTATCTCTTCGTTCTCTGGAGCTGGAATGTCGATATTGGGCTATTTGATGAGTCTTCAATATCTTGACTGCTCTTGAATTAATTAATAAGATGTCCGAAAGAGAACTTTTATTTGGTTTGATGAATCCTTAAGACCACTGGAATGGAATGGTAAAAAAATGTCGTAGATTTTGTCATATAGTGTAAAGACTAAGCCTATTTGCAAAAATTAAAAATCTTCTTCTTCACCACTGATCAGAATCTTTTAATATTTGGTATGTATATATACAGCATCCAGGTGCGGGGGTGGGGGGGGGGGATACAAACTGGTTGTTAAACTTGATCCCCTCTGGGGGTCAATACAGGAGCCCAACTTTTTACTTGGTACAATTTGAGAAATACTCTTTAAAGAATCTTCTCCAGAGCCACCAGTCAGAATCTTTTGATATTTGGCATACAACATCGTACAGGGGTCAGATTCAAGTCTGTTAAAATCAAGTCCCCCAGTTAATATTTGGGCACGCTATGGAGGTGAGATTTTCAACGTAGTGCAATGTGAGGATTAATCTTTAAAAATCTTCTGCTTCCGATGCATCAGTCAGAATCTTTTGATATTTGGTATACAGCATCATTCGGGAGGTCAGATCTAAGTTTTATCAAACCAAGTCCCCTGATTAATATTTGGGCTCCCTATTTTAACTAGGTCCAATATGAAGAATAATCTTTAAAACTTTTCTTCTCCCGCAACACTAGTTAGAATCTGTTGCTATGTAGTATACCGAATCCCTTTCAGGGGTCAGATTCAAGTGTGTTCAACTCATGCCCATCGGTTAATAATTGGGCTCTCTATGGGAACCCGAATTTTAACTTAGTACAATATGTGGAATAATCTTTAAAAATCTTCTTCTTCAGACCTAGCGGTCAGAATCTTTTGATGTTTGTTACATAGCATCGGGGTGGGGGCAGATTTAAGTTTGGGGTGGGGGGATACAAGTTCAAATTAAGAAACTCTATTTATATTTTAGCCTGGTGCAATATGAAGCATATTCTTTAAAAATCTTCTTCTCACGAACCCCCAATCGGAATATTTTGATGTATGGTATACACGATTCTTAGGTGAATCAAATTCAATCGAGTCTGAATTTTAATTTAGTGCAATATGGTGGATATTCTTTGGAAATCTTCTCCAGAACCTCCGTTCAAAATCTTAAAGGAGCACAAATTTTAACTAGGTCAATATGAGGACTATTCTTTAAAACACTTTTTCTCCAGAACACCCAGTTGGAGTCTTTAGATATTTGATACACACCACCATGAGAAGAGCCACACTCAAGTTTGTTAAAATAAGTCCCTGGGTTAATATTTGTGCTCCCTATTGCAGCCCGAAGTTTAACTTAGTCCAGTATGTGGAATAATCTTTAACAATCTTCTTCAGATCCAATACTCCTCATTTGGAAGGGGGGGGGGGGGGGGTGTCAGTTCAAGTTTGTTCAAGTTAAGTCCAAGGGTTGATATATGGGCATTGTGTTTTGCATTACTGGAAATCTGGGCATTATTTGTGTGGTAGCATCTCAATACCCGATAAAGTCATCTTACTTGTAAAACAGAGTTATGAATAACTACTTTACTTCTTTCCTATGTTATGTTAACTAGCCACAGATGCTAATTGAATCCTTCTTTAAAGAACGTTATTAGATGAGCGCCTCAGACCTCATGGGTACTCTTGTTTGGTCAAGTGATGGGCTAGGAAACCCCTCGGTCACCTAAAGTTATTGTTGACCACCTTGTGTTACATTTTTTTCAAATTCGGTTTATATATATTTATTATTATTTATTTATATCACACTGTTGCGGGTTCTCTTCAATCCAGATCCACTCGTCATTTTGGCTAAATCTTGTATGGGTACCACAGCATCCTTAAAATCTTTCCAACTTTTCGGCGATCGCTCTAACGTAGCTCACTTTGCCAGTGGACTGATCAACTTATCGATCAATGCGTCCACTGTCCTCTTGCCAGCCACCGAAGTGATCCTACCACTATCTTCAGAAGTGGCTTTCTTACCAGCATCCAAAGCCATTTTCTTACCGACATCAAACACAGTTGATGTGAGTTTTCTACCTGCATCACTCGTGAACGCTCGCATTATAGAATCACCGATACCAGAACCGCCTTGAACGTAAGTTCTGACATATCCCCTGTTCTTTATCACCAACGTGTTTTTATTTTATAATATATTTTGTTTTTTCGCTCGTAAATCGTTTTTTTTTTTGTTTTGTTTAAATACTTTTATTATTTGTCGTGATCTCCATAGATGTGATTGAGATTCTTGAGATCCTGGCGAAAGAGACACAGGAAATTAGCGTCCTCCCTTATTGTCTGTCTGGGCAGTCGAAAATAATTCTGAGACAGGTAGAAACAGTCCACGTTGCTGTGATGACCTCTAACGTAATACGATTTGCATCGGTTCTGTCTCTCCAAAAGCAGATCATCGAAAATCATGAGATTCTTATTTTCCGATTTCAGTTCCCTGGGATCCATAACGTTGCTTGCGTTCTCGTAAAATCAACACTCGACGTTTGAAGACGCATTTCTCTTCATCAATTCCATCGCCGCACTATCCAAAATGGTCGAAAGAGAAGCTTCGCTTTTGTCTAATTCCTCCATATTGTCGAAAATTCTGGCTATGACGTCCTTGGGCAGTCTACGATCCATGCACTCTCGAAGCAATCTGTATTCGGGTTGAAACATACTCTTGCCAAACACGAATAATCTGTCGTAATCGAACCAGCCGAGTTGCAACAACAGATTCATCAACAGATTGGTCTTTCCACAATTCGATTTTTCCACTATCAATCCTCTTATGCTCTTGGGAAAGAACTCTTTATTCGACCTCTTGGTCGCAGCATCGTTCCAAGACATATCTTTGATGTTCACCTTTTTTTTTCATTTTTTTTTTTTTAGATTTTCAAACTCAATTTTTTTATGTTTTTCAAACTCGGTTTATATATATTTATTATTAGTTATTTATATTACACCATCACGGGTTCTCTTCAATCCAGATCCACTCGTCATTTGGCTAAATCTTGTATGGGTACCACAGCATCCTTAAAATCTTTCCAACTTTTCAGCGATCACTCTAACATAGCTCGCTTCGCCGGTGGACTGATCAACTTATCGATCAATGCGTCCACCATCCTCTTGCCATCCACCAAAGCGATCCTACCACTAGCTTCGGAAGTGGCTTTCTTACCAGCATCCAAAGCCATCTTCTTACCGACATCAAACGCAGTTGATGCGAGTTTTCTACCTGCATCACTCGTGAATGCTTGCATTAAAGAATCAACGATACCAGAACCGCCTTGAACGTAAGTTCTGACGTATCCCCTGTTCTTTATCACCAACATAGTTTTTATTTTATAATATATTTTGTTTTTTTCACTCGTAAATCGTTTTTTTTTGTTTAAATACTTTTATTATTTTTAGTGTAGATTTACTTTTTTTTATTTATCTATTTTTTGTTTTTTTCTCTCTACTTATTATATATCAATCCTTCAGTTCGTTCATCAACCTTTTATAATCTCATTTATCCAAGACCTTCTGCCTCAACAATTCGTCACATATACTCACTATCTGATTATCCACTCCAGTATTACCAGCGCGCCAACTAGCCATTAACAATTTTTTAACAATTTCAATCTCTCGAACAGAGCGTCGGAATCGTGTGGAAAAAAGTGGTTGTCACTCCCTTTCCCATCACCGATTCGATGAATTTCTTATTCTTATCCCATATGGGTTTCACCACCTTTGTCCACTTGTACCCTTTGTTTGCCTTGGGTCTTGTCTCTCTGGCATCGTTATTCCTCTTCATGGCGTGGGTCTGAACCAGAATGTCACCATAATTGTCGAAATCCTGATCCGAGTAATCTCTAGGCTTGTCGTAAAGGAGCAATTGGCGCAGTCCATCGGTTATTTCATACCTATTCGAACTGATGATTAAATCCTCATCATCCATTTCCACTTCAGTATCACACACCAATTTCCTACTGCTCGAATCCTCACGAATTCCATACAACAGATCTCTCTTACCACCATCGTCGGACGATGCGATGCTACTAGTGGTAATAGTTGAAGCTGTATCATCGCACTCGCTCACATCGGTTTCGATTCTCATGGGAACGTAATCCGGTGGTGATCTTTGAAAGAAAAACTGCCTTGTAAAACTACCAGGCAATGAACCCGTTCTCAAAGAACTCTCTTTTATAGGTCTCAGTTCCTCGACGATCTCCTTCTTGCTTCATTCCTGAACATCCGTCATGGGTTTGAATAATTTGATGGTCTCTCATCTTAATTCCATCTCTCCCAATCGTCTGCATCTGTCGCCGGATCGAATGCCTTTCTTGACTCATTCATATTCGTCGAGGAGTTCGTCCCTTCGCTTGGAATCTTTGATGTGTAAAAACATTTTTGTTCTCTCGATTATTAATATTTCTTTTTAGAGTGTGGTAATGTCGATTATTTTTATTATTCTTAAAATTAAATGTGATTATTTTTTATGTTTTTTAAATAAATAAAATTTTATGTCTTTTAATATATATAACTAAAACCAGTTGGAAAGAAAAAAGAAAAACATTACAAATGAAACCTCGATAATGCATCGCTTCAAACGCGTTAAATCACATCAACAGTTATTTTTCCGACAATGAGAAACTTAGAGTTAATCTCAAATAAACATCGATAAAATACAGTGCTTTCAAACGCGTTAAATCACATAGACAGTTATTTCCCCACACTGAAAAACAAACTTGATGTCACTCTCAAAATAAAAACCGTCGATAAAATGCATTGCTTCATACGTGTTAAAAATCATATCAGCGGTTATTTTCTCACCATGGAGAAAACTCAAATAGTTAAAATCTCAAATAACATCGATAAATACAGCACTTTCAAACACGTTAAATCACACAGACAGTTATTTTTCCCCACACTGAAAAACAAACTTGAGGTCATTCTCAAAATAAAAACTCGTCGATAAAATGCATTGCTTCAAATGTGTTAAAAATCATATTAGCGGTTATTTTCTCACCATGGAGAAAACTCAGATAGTTAAAATCTCAAATAATATCGTTAAATATAGCACTTTCAAACACATTAAATCAAATAGACAGTTATTTTTCCCCACACTGAAAAACAAACTTGAGGTAATTCTCAAAATAAAACCTGTTGATAAAATGCGTTGCTTCAAACGTGTTAACAATCATATCAGCGGTTATTGTCTTACCATGGAGAAAACTCAAATAGTCAAAATCTCAAATAACATCGATAAATACAATGTTTCAAATCACGTTAAATCAGAAAGAAATTAGAGTTAATTATTTGAACTGGTTCATTTTTTAGATGTTTTTTTTTCGGTTTAAACAGAATTCGTGTCGTCAAAAAAGCAGAATACTGTTTGAAGTAATGACGCAATTTTTCTGATCAACATATCTTCAAAAGAGCACACTTTTTGCAAACAGGAATGTGTACGTGTGGCGGCGAGGCTGTTTGCCAATGTGTCTGTCCACCTTCCGTGCCTCGAAGGCGAGATAAGACGGATATGATAGAACTGTGGTGTTCCCTAAAGATCAATAACACCACTGTAAACTTATGAACAAATTGGGGAATCTAATGTCCACCCACCACGCCAGTGCTATGTTATATTATACTAGACATTATGATTCTGGAGAATCATGGCTTTTCCCGATGAGATTCCATGATTTGTCATGACCCCACAGTGTATGATGAATTGCTTTTGACTGTCTCCCTGAAGTTCCTTCATTAATGTCATGAAAAGGGTGAGTATAGAAGTCTCAAATGACTCAGTTTGATAAAAAAAATTGTTTAGGTAAAAACCATCATTAACAGTGGAGAGGGTTAATATCAATATTGTCGTCCAACAAGTTAATGACCGACAAAAGGAGTTATGTTTCTTGGACACATACCCACTGAGTGCTGTATCTATTTGAAAATGGTCCGTTTTATCTCAAATGTATCCAAAATATTGATGTCTGACAGCTTGTTAAGGGTTAACAAGTGCTAACCGGAATATTTATTCATACAACTTGTAATTTCACACCAAAAACTGTGAATGGCCATTTTTCCTTAAAAATCTTCGAGATGTTTTCAGAGAAATCCAGGGAGAACATGAATTTTAAGCTGTTGATGGATATAATTGTTTATCCAGCCAAAAACGGGTTAAGGGGTGTTAAGGGGTGTTTTTTTAATACGTTTATTACTTACAAAAATAATTCTCAGTGAATTCTACTTCCACTTATGTTGACTTCTGCTCTTAACTTTGGGTTCTGCGGGTATGCAAACACAGCCCACTTTTTTCAACATTTTGATGTTTGAGAACCAGCATAGGGTTAACGAATGCTTACTGGAATATTTTGTACATGCAACTTGTAATTCACAATCTGAGAATGGCCAATTTTTCTTGAAAATCTACGTGATGTTTTTAGAGAAATCCTCGGATAACATGAATTTTTAACATTTGGTGGGGTATCACCCTGTAACCAGCTCTAAACGGGTTAATGCTTGGTTTTATGAATACCTTCATTACTTACAAATATGATCCTCGGTGAATCCCAACTTGTAATGTCACTCCAAGACCTGCAAATGGTCAATTTCTGAATATTTACTAGATTCTTTGGAGAAATCCGCAGAAAATGGCAATTTTAAGCTTTTAAGGGGTACATCTCCTTAACCGGGCGAAAATGGGTTAAGACCTCAATTTTTGAATACCCTTACTACTTACTAAAAATTTTCCCTATCAGTTTTGCGTCCGGTAAAAAAAGTTCCCATTTGATGTTGTTCGTGTCCAAAAACAGACTATTTTTTTCGAAATTTTGACATTTAGCAGCCCATGGAGGGTTAACAAATGCTTATCTGGATATTTTATCCATGCAACTGGTAATGTGACTCTAAGACCTATCAACGGCCATTTTCTCTTGAAACCTTATGAGACGTTTGTAAAGAAATTCAGGGAAAACATGATTTTTAGCTCAACTTTGACGAAGTCAAATTTGAGCTATTGTCATGGCCCGTCGTCCGTCGTCCGTCTGTCCGTCCGTCCGTCTGTCTGTCCATCTGTCCGTCTGTCCGTACGTCAACAATTGGCTATGGCTCGGGCTAGAGGTCGTATTTATGAACCGATCTTTACGAAACTTCTTGTGTACCTTTGTTATGACCCTGGGACGGGAACGAGTGTTTTTAGGTGTGGTCCGAAATTCAAGATGGCTGCCAGCGGCCATTTTGTACCGATGATGCAAAAATCAGTTTTTTGTACAGAACTTCTGTATGAAAGTTCTGATTTGAATAAAGTTTTGTATAAATGTTTAGTACCATGGGATACATCACATATAATACGGGTTTTTTTCTCGTGCGTAAATTATGCAAATTAGACTGACTTTGATTTATTTAGTGTTACTTTCAGAGCTGTAAGTGCCAAGCTGCTATGGCTCGGGCTAGAGGCCGTATTTATGAACCAATCTTTACGAAACTTCTTGGGTACCTTTGTTATGACCCTGGGACGGGAACGAGTGTTTTTGGGTGTGGTCCGAAATTCAAGATGGCTGCCAGTGGCCATTTTGTACCGATGTTGCAAAAATCAGTTTTTTGTACAGAACTTCTGTATGAAAGTTCTGATTTGAATAAAGTTTTGTATAAATGTATAGTACAATGGGATACATCACATATAATACGGGTTTTTTTCTCGTGCGTAAATTATGCAAATTAGACTAACTTTGATTTATTTAGTGTTACTTTCAGAGCTGTAAGTGCCAAGCTGCTATGGCTCGGGCTAGAGGCCGTATTTATGAACCAATCTTTACGAAACTTCTTGGGTACCTTTGTTATGACCATGGGACGAGAACGAGTGTTTTTGGGTGCAGTCCCAAATTCCAGATGGCTGCCAGCAGCCATTTTGTACCGACGATGCCGAAATCTGTTTTTTGTACAGAACTTCCATATGAAAGCTCTGATTTGAATAATTTTTTGTATGAATGTTTAGTACCATGGGATACATTACATATATTACAGGTTTTTTTCTTGTGCGTAAATTATGCAAATTAGGCTAACTTTGATTTATTTAGTGTTACTTTCAGCACTGTGAGTGCAAATCCCAATACGGCTCGGGCTAGAGGCCGTATTTATGAACCGATCTTCATGAAACTTCTTGGGTACATTTGTTATCACTGTGGGACGAGAAGGAGTGTTTTTGGGTCCAGTCTGAAATTCAAGATGGCCGCTAACAGCCATTTTGTTCAAAATTAAGTGCAATCAGATTTTTGCGCAGAACTTCCAAATGAAAGATCTGATTTGAATAAATTTTTGTATGAATGTTTAGTACCATGGGATACATTACATATAGTACAGAGTTTTTCTCGTGAATAAATTATGCAAATTAGGGGTCCGGGTGGGACTTAGAAAATTTTGGACCAAAATCCGGAAATTAGTTTTTTGTGTTTTGATGCATTTTGGTCAATTTTAAGAAGAAGAAGAAAAAATTTTAGTCTGAAAATATTTTGTTTGAGACTGAAAATTTCCACACAAAAAAATAATCTACAATGATTGGTCTTAATCTGTAGTCCATTACAGTCACCTTGTAATTCTTTTATTATTGTTGACTGGGCCAAAACAAATACTAATTCCTGGCATATTCATTATTCAGTTGTCTTGGTCACAGCTAGTACTAATTCCTGTCATATCCAAGTTGAGGTACAGAGTCATTGACTCTTTCATTTAAGCTTTTGATGGGTATTGCTATTAACCATCCCAAAAGGGGTTAATGATTGGTTTTTGAATACCCTTATTACTAACAAATTTGGTCCTCGTGAATTCCACTTCCAACAAAGTAGATTATGTTTATCTCTCGGGTATGCATTGGGTGCTGTGCGCGTCTGAAAACAGCCTATTTCAACAAAATTACGATGCTTAGCAGCCTGTAGAGGGTTAATAAATGCTCACCGGAATATTTTGTCCATGCAACTTGTAATGTCACACAAAGACCTGCGAATAGTCAATTTTTGCTGAAAACCTACAAGGTGCTTTTAGAGAAATCCACAGAAAATGGCAATTTTAAGCTTTTAAGGGGTATCTCTCTTTAACCAGTCCAAAATGGGTTAAGACTTCGACTTTTGAATACCCTTACCAATATCAAAAATGTTTCCCCATCAATTTTGCGTCAGATAAAAGAAGGAACCTTTCTCGGTGGTACACCAAGTGGGTTCTGTTGGCGTCCAAAAACATCCCATTTTATCACAATTTTGACATTTAGCAGCCTGTGGAGGGTTAACAAATGCTCACCGCAGTATTTTGTCCATTCAGCTTCTATTGTCACACCAAGGCCTGGGAGTGACAAATTTTTCTTGAAAATCTACAAGACTCATTTAGAGAAATCCACGGAAAATACGATTTTTTAGCTGTATGGGGATATTGCTGTTTAACCAGTCCAAAACGGGTTAAGGTTTGGTTTTTTGAACACCCTTATTACTGACAAAAATTATTCTCGGTGAATTCCACTCCCAATAAAGGAAGTTATGTTTATCTCTCGTGTATTGTTTGGCTGCAGTGGGGGGGGGGGGGGGGGGGGGGCTGAAACCGGCCTATTTCATCAAAATTTTGATGTGTGGCAGCCTGTGGAGGGTTACCATATGCATCGCCTGATATGTCATGTGTATCAAAGGGCGTGTCACAGACAGGTCTAGCAATGACGAATGTATAAAAAATATCTACCAGACGTGTTTCGAGAAAGTGCCGATAAACCCCAATTTTGGCAGTTTTTTGCCAATTCTGACGAAATAAGGGTTAAATCGAAAATTCCGCTTCGGTACATCTTTAGATTGTGTGCCCCTCTATGCGTGTGTAAAATTTCGTGAAGATCGGTTCGAAAATGGCTTCTGAATCATACGGACAAAATGTGTGGAAAAAAAAAAAAAAAAAAAATAATCCGTAGAAAAACAATAGTCTTTTCCAGAGGGAAAAGCCTAATAATATACTACGCAGAAATCCTATTCCACGTACTTTAAAAACTGGTGCAATCATGTCATTTAAAATAAATTGATCCTTGAGCACAAAAAATGCACAGGTTATTAGTCTGTGTGAAACACAGACTACTGTTTTTGTATGGTTTATTTTTTTATTTTTTTTATCTTCTTCTTCTTCTTCTTCTTCTTCTTCTTCTTCTTCTTCTTCTTCTTCTTCTTGTCTTCTGTCTTCTCATCACATTTTTGTGAGTAACTCGAAAACGAATTGCCCTATCTCATTGATGTTTGGCATGATGATAGACAGTCACAAGTTCTCGGCCACCTATGTTTTTCAGACTCCTGGGGTGTCTGTAGGGGTGTTTTGAAAGTGGGGCACGCCCATATCTCAGGCGTGGTATGACGTATGGACCTGGGACCAACACCAAATGAGTCGACACTCGATAGAGGTTCACTAAGGGGTTGTTAAGTGCATTTTTTATAATTGCTGGAAATTACATTTTTTGACCCCCAAAGCATTTCTGAGGTCCATACATGCATTTTTACGTTAAAAAGAGTGGGCGTGACCAAAATTTTTTAAAGTGGGTCACGCTCATATCTCAAGCATGGTATGATGAATGGACCTAGAAGTTGGAACTAACATCAAATGAGTCAACACTTGATGGAGGTTCAAAATATGGGTCAAGGTCACGGAGGTCACATAGGGGCGACTGAGTGCATTTTTTCAGAATTGCAGGAAATCACATTTTTGGACCCCTAATGCATTCCCAAAGTTCACACATGCATTTTTTACACAAAAAGTGGGCATGGTCAACATTTTTGAAAGTGGGTCACACTAATATCTCAAGCACGGTATAATACATAGACCTAGGACCAACACCAAATGAGTCGACACTCGATAGAGGTTCAAAATATGGGTCAAGGTCACGTAAGTCACCTAGGTGTCATTGAGTGCATTTTTAGAATTGCTGGAAATCACATTTTTGGACACATTAAAGCATTCCCGAAGTCCATACCTGCAGTTTGATGTGAGAAAGTGGGCGTGGCCAAAAAAGGTGGGCGTGGGTCATTGAGTGCATTTTCAGAATTGATGGAAATCACATTTTTGAATTTACTGCATTCCCTAAGTCCATACATGCATTTTTACTGTAACAAAAGTGGGTGTGGACCATAATTTTGAAAGTGGGGCATCCTGAGAATATTTCCAAGCAGTTTAAATGACTGCAGCTGAATATCTATATACATAATTTGAGGTTTTGAGACAGCGCAAAATGACAATTTCTTGTGGTACTGCAGTCTGCAAGTAGACCGCATTTGCCTTCACTTGGCATTGTGTTAATTACATAATTGTATATCCCTGGGGGGGGGGGGGGGAGGGGGGAGGGGGGGCATCGTTCTGCGTAGGGAATTATTTGGCGGCTTCCTTTTATTTTTTTTGATGACATATGATGCATGCTGGTCTGTTAGACTGTCTTCGATCTCTGTTATTTAACTCTCATAAGCCTGTCTGTTCATTTTATTTTACTGGAATATGAAAAGAGGTGCAGCATACAAGCGAACGAAGTTTTCGGATCAAAAATAAGCCATGCAATTCAGTTTACCTCCCCTTAGACCAACTATTGAAATAATCTTACTTGTTATGCCCACAACGAATAGTCAGGGGGCATATTTTCTTACCCCTGTCTGTCTGCATATAGGGTACATTGTTTGTCCGTCTAACCCCTCTTATAATTTTCAAGCTATTACTTTTTTTATTTCACAGGATGTTTCTACATTTTCCAGATGCGTGCATATTGTCAGGATTTTGACGTGCCTCAATCTTTCACAAAACTACCGGTTGTTAAACTTAGTCCATTTTTGTCGAATTTCAGCTGTATGATTCGTGATTTCTTCGGCTAACTCCTCCCTCAGTTTTGAAGCTATGACCTTTTCTATTATTACAAATTTTAACTGCGTTCGCTAATATGAGTAAGGTTAGACACAGCAGAGAACGAAATGAGTAGCATGATCACGGTTGTGGAATTAACCTAGAATCCACTGGGTAGTGAAGAAATCTTGCGTTGTTCAATCAGAATTCTGTCTGTATGAGTTGTCGGTTGGAATTTTAACGGAAATGCAAAACCACAGTCAAAAAAAATAATCTGTTACAACAATACTTCGAATTTGCAACTGTTGGAATTTTTCCCTGAAAAATTTCCAATTATCTTGATTTTTGGTCAAATATTGGGGAGGTGAGACACCGCTCCTACACCCCCGCCCCACCCCCACCCCCGTAGATACGTGCCCGTGTGGAATTGCGAGTGTCCTCCTTGAAGTACCTATCACAATTATGAATGAAGGAAATGGAATATTCAAGTGGTGTGATTTTAACTCCCTTAATACTTCAATGTGTGTCCGAAAGCTTTCATTTAATGTAACTCATAGCTGTAAAACGTTTTGTACGCTTCTGTCACATTGCCACACTGTACACAAAAGCCAATCTTGAGATCCAACCAACTTCTTATTTCCAGTGTGCCTCGTTTAAGGCTCTAGATGCAGTTCAATGGCTCAGTCAGGAGAGTAGTGACTCACTGGTTACAGTGTTCGACATTAAAATAGAATGGTCCACGGTGCATGCCCCACCAAATGCAACGTGTCCTTGGGTAAGGCACTCAGGCCTGAATACCCCTGTGGGGGCACAGCGACATTGTGTACTAGGGCGTACTGCACTTAGATCGACCAATACTCTTCCTACTTGTGTGTAGTTAAATTGCTGTGAATTTTGATAGTTGCTGATCGGCGCTCGGCATATCTATTCAGGTACTCTGGCTTACTTCTCCCGTAAAACTGTCCAATATGAGATGAACTTCAACCTCTCTGTCGAAAGTTCTGTTAAACTCCAATAAAAGTGGTCATGCGAATACCTCAAGCACAGTATGTGATAATGTCACATATACATACTAGTAGTATATGGCGTATACTTCTGCCCCGGTTGTATGGACCCCGCTGCATTTATCAATTCCTATGGTGGCACATGGTTACTTTAATTTAAATAGGATGTATTCTGAATTTATGTCTGCTTGTATATGCCGAATTATTTAAACCGAATCGACAATAATTCCAAAACAACCCGCCATGCATCTGAAGCTATCGGCCAAAAAAAACAGTTCTTTTTTTTCACTTATCCTAAACATGTGGCCCTCTGACTTTATGTCCTGACTTGGGACAGGTCAGATGATTTAAGTTCACCGGACACCTTCTTACGTCTTTTTATTCTTCCTTGTAGATCGGTTTGGAACAATCTGTAGGAAGTGACCCTCTGCCTTCTGTACTGACTTGGGACAGGTCAAGTTATCCGACCTCCGTCCAATAGATAAAGGTCAAACAGCGCATTCCCACCTCCACATTAATGAGTTTTCCAAAGGCATTTTGAACATAGCGTATCCTTTGAAGTATTCCAATTGATATATTTCCTTTGACGACGGTTTCCTTCATGTTTTATACCTAGAGAATTTTTAGTGGTTATGATGGTGAATGATTTTCAAAAGGTTCCACCTGGTTGCAATGGGGATGACCCAAAGCATACCGTGAATCCACAGATTGATTGTATGATGCGAGAAATATCGAAAAAAGTAGTGACTTTAAATGCTTCAAGTGTTCAACATTATGGAAACCATCATCAAAGAAAATAGAAGAATTTAAATACTTTAAAGGGGAATCTATACTTAAAGTGACATAGGAAAAAAACGCCATGTCTTATCGTACTTTTGATGAATAATTTAAGTCGGATTTTCTGATGAATGATTTTCAACAAGTTTCATCTGGTTGCAATAGGGGTAACCTGAAGCATACCGTGAATCCACAGATTGATTGTATGATGCGAGAAATATCGAAAAAAGTAGTGACTTTAAATGCTTCAAGTGTTCAACATTATGGAAACCATCATCAAAGAAAATAGAAGAATTTAAATACTTTAAAGGGGAATCTATACTTAAAGTGACATAGGAAAAAAACGCCATGTCTTATCGTACTTTTGATGAATAATTTAAGTCGGATTTTCTTTTTACTGCCAATAAGGAACAGAGATCGGTCACCTATATATCCAGTGGTTTGGTCGAGACACCATCCTCTTGAACTTTTCTTTTGGAATAGAAGTAGGATAAACCATCTTTGCTCTGTGTATATGTAAACATTCTGTTGTCATTTATTTTGAAGCCTCGGTTGATACCACTGCCTGCCTGTTGGGTTTTGATAACATTCAGATATTTTTCTTTGGACAGTTCATTGTGGCGTTTGTTGACACCTTTGCAGCTCAGCTTGTCAGTGACACCGAAACAGTAGTAGGTCTTGCTACACAGTCCAATAATACCATCGCCTTGCCATTCGACTTTAAAAAGTCCAGGTGTTCTCTTGTCAAATTTTTGTCTCCGTCTGCAACAGGGATGAGGTGTCCAGGCTCCATCTTGTACTTTCGCTTTTACAAAGTCATCGCTGTGAACATCACATGCCTCGGATGGTAGCCATTCGTGCCATAGTTGGTAGAATTTTTCTTTTTTCTCTGGACGGACAACTTCTTCCAGTGATGGTTTTGATAAGGCAATGTACAAACTGTCGGTATCTGATTCACATAATTCAAAGTCTCGTCGATCCACATAAACATCTAGAAAATCATAATAGAATTCGAGCATTCGAAGCTTGACGTACTGGTACACGAAAAACCCAATCTGAAGAGGCAAGTCCAGTTTGATTATATGTTTATTCATCTCCACTTCAAAAAGATCTTCACTTATGACATTCAAATTTCGGAAAGCCATGTTGTCAATGTAGTTCGATACGTTGTTGTCAACACAATAGACAGCGTTCCGATGTTTGTCTTTATTTGTAACAGTTTTTCCATATCCGCTGTTTCCAAGTAACTTCATTGTATCAGCGACGATTGATTTGTTAGGATGAGCATCGCCAGCTCGCCTTGCATCTGATACTTGGTCGCCAAATTTATGAAAACATGCATTTGGCTGGTACTGGATTACTTGATATATACGGCTAACTTCCAATCCGTGTTGAATGTACCATTTTAAAAGAGGCGTTGCTAGAAGGATTTTCTCTCCGTGATAGCTACCAATCAGGCTGCGTCTTGACTGATTCATTATTTTATTTTCCCTAGTGTACGTTCTCATGTGGTCTCCTATGTCCGATCTGGAAATGTTGATATTCTTGAAGATTGGGGTCATTTCTTCAAAATGTTCCTTCAGTCTATCTGGTACATGGATGTCACATTCGACCAAGCCGAAAATTTTGCTGGCACAAATTTTTCCAATTAATTCATCAATGGTTATTCTGCTATCAGTTGAGATCTGTGATATATTTCGAATTTTGGGCTGTATCTTCCCGGAGCTCTCCCATTGTTTTCTGGCGAACTGTATTGAAGAGAACTGGGTCATCCTTCTTCATATTCAACGCACATTGGTGACCGTGCCAGAAACAACCGTGGAATTGATAAACAGTATGAGTTGTCTTGCACCAACCATCCACTGGTATCTGTTGCCTTCCAATTCTCTTTTCCGTGCCATTAAACTGGTGCCGAATCTGAACACCGTCTCTTGCGGTAATAAATTCCATCCATTGGAGGGCCATACGTCCGTAGGTATGAGAGTACTCAAGCTTGAACTCTTTTTCTTCTCTCCTCCTGATATAACAACCGGTAGGCATTTCTTGTGTCAATGCCGACAGATAAAGGGCATTTGCATCGAATCCAACGATACCTGCACATCCTTTGGCATGTTCTCCGTATTTTACAGATCTTAGATATGTCACGTTCTTTTCCTGGTATCGGTTAAAGATTATAGATGGCCCACCGACGATATTGTCTTTTACAAGATGGTGTAAATCTTTATTTTTGTCGTTGAAGAGTTCAAACGACACTCCTTCTTCTACTGTGCTGAAGAGATATTTCAGGGTAAGGCCGGGTACGCTAATTCCATTTTTGAACATATCAATTTTACGGTCTTGGTAGAAAGTTAATTGCTTTTCCACGGCTTTTAAAAATGGTTTCACGTCTCTATTATTATACCATACCAAGAAATCACGAAAGGTGGTCATGTTGTAATCTTTCCATACTTGTTGACAGTATTTATATTCTTCGGCAGAGATGTTTTCATATTTCAGGTTGTGTTCTGGCAGGTGGTCCTGGTCTAATTTTTCCAAATTGTCTATCCATTCGTAGGGTAGGTAACCTTTGGTTACAGAGCACCCGAAAGCCTTTAAGAATTTATCATAGGAAAATCCCGGTGCAAGGTAGTTCATAATGTCGAGGAATTTCGATTTCTTAACAACAAACTTCAGTGGATCTTACTTTTTGAAATAACTCATCAGTTCTCGCTTGACGATGTTCACATCATATTTTCCCGAATTAAATCCGAGAACTGGCATTTCCATCAAATAACTATGGAATTCAGCTTGGAGCTTTTCAAGTGGATGTGGTTTTGAATTATCTTCACGAGTAGCCAGGGCTTCGTGTATAAGAGCATCGTGGATTTTCTGTTTCATTGCAAGAATGGAATTTGAATGCATTTCTTGCATTAGAAAGTAGCTTCTCGACGAAATTTCTGTGAGGTAGTTCATCCACTGTTCTACAAGATTATGGGTGTTACCTTCTGTAATAAAACATTTTGGTTCTTCATAGCCTGGCACATTACTGCATATACTGACACTTAATGGTTTGTGCTCAGCCTCCCATGTCAGTACATTACTGCTCTTAGGTAAATCAGTTTTGGCAAAGTAGCTTTCAAAATCAAATGTAGCTCTGTATGGAAAATAACGTTGTAATTCAGGTACGCAGATTCCTTCATCTTCCAAATTTTCGAAGACTGTTTGTGGTGTATGGTATATTCCGCCAATATACCTGTAGGTAACATCTTTGGTGCAAGTTACTTCATGGCGATTCTGTAGGAAACATTTATTCCAAAGTTTTCCACATCTACGACAGGCAAATGATTTACTATACTGGTCGATATCAGTAATATCGCTGAAGTGATTCTTGTAAAGGTTGATGTATATAGTATTGGCATAACGTTTATTGGATCTTTGAACGATCTTAGCAATTACGTCTTCAGTTTCTTCAACCAGCTCAAATACTTGGATGTTGACTTCAAACATTTTCTCCACGTCTGGCAGTTGATCCAGTTTTACGCCCAAAAATTCCTCTCTGTGTACATCTGTATATTTCTAATGAATCTGTTATTGTATTCAAACCATGACGGTCGGTGCCACTCCATAGCGCCAGGAGCCGAAAAAGACATAAATTGTCGTCGTACACGAAATGGTCATGTTCGTCTTTTACTAAGGCGATGATGAAGCGATTATCCAAGATATACCGAGGTATGTCTTCCGGTATTCCGCCAATAGGATGATTCTTTATCTTGTTCACGTAGAATGTGATGTTGGTCAGATGGTGGACGACCCACTTGGAGTTGGGTCTTTTTTGACGGGCCCATTCAAGTATATCTTCTTCCTGGATGGTTTCTAAAAAGTTTTCAAAGTCGGCTTCATTACTTATCAAATGGGCACATCCAATACTCGGGCGTTGTTTTGAGATGCATGAAAATACCGTACTTTGTCAGTTTCATTGTTACGTAGAATGAATCCATAACTCAAGTTGATCTTGAAACGTAACTCTTGTGGCAGGAATATAGTATTAGTCAGTTCACTAGCCATGGTCGACAAGTCAGTGGTCTGCAGTCGGTAGTTAAAAACATTTTGAACTTTTCGGTTTTCAGTATGGCGAGTTCGTATAGCATCCCAGTTTTCACGGTACAGGTCTACTTCAAGCACTTCTTCGTCGAGCAGGTTTTTATCGAATTCAGTCGGGTCGACATCCATAGTAGTGGTTGTCCTAAGAATCTTGGCTGCCCTCACTGGTATTCGATCTTCTAAGTTCCGCTTGGAGGGAGCTGGCCCATGCACTACACCCTTCTGACGGTTGAAATGGATCAGTTGATAAAATTCTTGTCCACACTCCCTACAAATGTATCTCCCAAGACAAGTCTTCAGGTGATATTCCAGGTTCTCTCTTCTCGTAAAGGTCTTTTGACAGTTGGTGCATCCAAATTTCTTTTCTTCTCTGTGAGTTGTCCGTACATGGCGGTTACGATTACGACGGTCCGTAAAGCTCTTTCCACAATGATCGCAGTCAAATCGCGCTGGCTCCATTTTTATAAAGGTTTGCAAAAGCAAATTTGCTATAGAAAAGTACCAGCGATGTATTCAATGTAACGGTTTGAAACAGAATGGCGCCACGTTACTTGTAGTAGCTTTTTATTCAGACCTAACGGATGTGAAAGAAGACGCCATACCATTCAAAACCAACAGCAACATTTGGTCGATTTTTAACTTCTGTTTGTGTTTTTTTCCTGTAGGAATATGGGTTAAAGTCGGAATTTTCAGGAAATTAACACAGAAAATAATGGAAAAGAAACACATATGAAATTCGGATCTGTTTCTTTAGTTCATTTTTATGCATTCTGTTTGGTCAATTAGTAATTATCTTGATCCTCAGAATTGAAGAAAATAGCAGAAAAAATAACAAAACAAACTTGCTATCTCAAAAATGGCGGACGAATATACGGGGCTCGATCCCCAATATTGCCCCTGTGCAAATTAAATGCGAAACAACTCTCAATTTACAGAAAAAGTAACTCCCATAAAGAGTCTCGGCGTAAGCAGACTTGATATTGGCTGCTTAGCTTTTAACAGATATCAACAGAGAAATCAAAGATAACTAATCAAGTCGCATGTGGGAGTGAGTCGATCCCCAAATTTGCCCCTTTGCAAATTAAGCGCACATCAACTCTCAGTTCACAGAAGTAATCACTTCCGTAAAAGGACTCGACGACAACAGACAAAATGTTATCTGCAGAAGATTGCAAATTGACGCTACGCACAAAAACAAGTCCTTACTTCATTTTTAAGAGACAATGTATTAAACGTTTTGCTAAAGGATACAACTGTGAACAAAGTCAAGACCGAAACAAAACTTTTTCAATGACAAGTTCCACAATCGAATTATTTAACGATTGTCTCCTTCATCGACTACTATTTACACAGACAATTCGTCTATACCTCATGAAATGTAATGCAACTCTGGTGTTCGAAATTGTTGTTGGTAGAGAAAAACATTTTGGGAAATAGAACTTCAAGTATTGCTGAAAATATTCACTAGAGGCAATCTATCTCAAAAAATGTATATTATGGTGTAATGAAATGAGAACTAATCTGCTCTGTAAATAAATAAGTAAATAAAAGTTCGGGATATACGCTTTTATTGAAAACATAAAAAAAAACCTGATAAAATCAGTTACCTCCCTTGCCAAGTGTCAGCGTATTTCAATCGCCGTGTATTTCTCCAGTTGAGACATAATTCTGATCACAAATAATAAACTGATTTCGCTGAATTAATTTACATAAAAAGCATGTCTACAATTATATTTGTATTTGGTTCCCTAGCCGCAGGAAATGTTTGTGGATGTTTTTCACTGATTTGTGAAACGATACGCTTTTTATAGTTTTAGCAAAGGGATAATAATGCATTACGGTTGTGGAAAATTATCTGAAAATTCCAGAAAACCACAACACTGTCTTACATAGTTAGCGCTAGATCGTGTAAGGGGATGTAATTCTCCTATTACACTGCAAATTCTACGATCACTTTGTTGTTTGAAGATTTTGTCATTATGATTATTATTATATTTTTTTTCTGCAGAAAGTAATGCCTTTCCATTGAATCAAGGAATTAAATACTCAAAGTAGATTTCCACAATAAATAATTTAGGACCCACCGGCGCTAACTTATATCTCTGTGAACGTTTTTTTGTTTTTTTTTTGGTTTTTTTTTTCAAATTAAATTTTAGAACACTTATAATGTGTCTTATCCATGACATATATGAACCCATTTTAACGTCAAACCTTTGTAACATGGATTTACCGGTAGTTGATTTCTTACATAATTGCTTAGCTAGTGATAGTTCATTGACACAACGGATTTAGCCGAATCAACTGCGTTTTGGCTGTGATTTGAACAATAACTGTACGCTGTGTTTTCCAATCTACCGAAACACCGCTACTCTGGTGCAAGGTTTTAACATCTGGGGCTGGAAATTTAAAAAAAAATTACGGAACGTAATAAATATCTTCCTCACATAAAACTCATTATTATCGACACAAACGAAGCGAACATAACACAAAAATGTAAACAACAAACAGCCTATAAGGGGAGAGATCACAAAAAAACCTAAATTTACAGTTAGATCTACCTATAATATTTACAATCGAAACGTACAATTGGTAATATTACCAAAAGAAAATAATGGACTGAATGTGCCGACACAAAATCATTTTACACAAGACCGTACAAGCGCTATTTTTTTAACAATGAAGAAACACAATTAAAATGATGAACATGTCAGTTTGAAACGTAATGAAAAAAAACACTAAATCAGATTTAAACTTATATAAATCCGATTGAACGGATTTATATCAGTTTTAAACGGAATGAAAAAAACCCCACTAAATCGGATTTAAACCTATGAAAATCCTATTGAACGGATTTATATCAGTTTTAAACGGAATGAAAAGACATTAAATCAGGTTTAAACTTATATAAATCAAAGTGAACGGATTTATATTAGTTTTAAACGGAATGAAAACCACTAAATCGGACTTAAACCTATGAAAATCCGATTGAACGGATTTATATCAGTTTTAAACGGAATGAAAAACACTAAATCGGATTTAAACCTATGAAAATCCGATTGAATGGATTTATATCAGTTTTAAAAGGGGAATGAAAAACCACTAAATCGGATTTAAACCCATGAAAACCCGATTGAACGGATTTATATCAGCTTAAAAAATTTTATTCGAGAAAACAACATCTCTGCAAAGCTGCGATGGACACACCTCTGAAGAAAAACCGCTGGAAAAGACTGAAAAAGCAGAAATTCATGGTAGCGAGAGTATAGAGAGAAAAACCAACCAACAAGCAGAAAATTCCACCAACATGTCGTAATGACAACTCGAAGCTCCAATCAATAAGTATAAAACTGGGCCAAAAAGCAAAAATTCTCACCAATAGGGCGACATTCCGAACAGCAGTATCGATAATTAAAAAATGCAATATATCTCAGATTTTTTTCATTATTTGTGGTGTCTCCTAAATTACAGAGTGCCTTTGTCGACAAGTTTGACATTCGCCTACTTCAGGAAATTTACGTAAATTACAGAATGAAACTTCGTGAATATTCGGCATTTTTTCAAACCAAACCATTCCCGTTGATCTGTGATTCAATAAAAAAATTGGCTGTTATTGAGCGGGTGCATTAATAATATTCGGGAATGTATACAGGACATATTTTATCAACAAAAAGCTGGTACACAAGGCATTCTCGCGTATTATCTTGTTTTTATATAGGTATTGGTGAGGGAAAGATGTCGAGTTTTGTACAAAATAAGTATTTACTCAAAGTTTTACGCTATAGTCATAGCTGGTGATAGTGACACAAAGGAACATGCTAAAAATGGCATACGGGAATTAATTTTGACATACGCTCTAGTATGATTCAAAGAATCAGATATCATTTCGACTTGTGCTGTAATATGATTCTTGAGAATAATTAATTTTGACTTGAGCTGTACGGTCGATATTGACTAAAAGCTGACATTGGGGACGGAGGGAGAGACTTACTTGAATCGTTGTATATTAATTTTAAGCTCATAGGGCGTAAACGGTAGGTCTGAGAGGGGTGGGTGGGGAGTTAGATGAGTTAAACACACTTATCGAGCGTCATAAAATCTCTCAGTTGATTGGACAGCGGGTAGAATGCACGAAAAGTATTGTCTACCAGGATTTCATGGCTTTTATCCAATTTAGCACGAAATTTAAACAAATTTTTACAAGTTTGTGCAAGCCAAAAAGAAGACAGTAAGCCAACTGCTTGTACGTGGATAAATCTAAGTCGGAATTTAACATAATGTCTGCAGAAAATACGCTGTTTCATTATACCTGGACTTCGAGTCTTGGGTGAATATTGACGAACTTGCAAAACCGATTTATTATTGCTGCCTCCGTCCAAGAAGAAACACACAAGACACCGACATCGCCAAAAACCTTTTCTATTCATTCCTTCGTCACGTCTAGACATGAAAAATGAAAGAAAGCTTAAATACGGTCGTTTCTGAGGAACGAAAGGGGCTTGCCCCACACCGTCCCCCCCCCCCCCCCACGCCTTCGGTGCACAGAAAATATCATTTCAAGTTGCCCGGGGAAGTTATTTTCCCCCAAGTCTGCACCTTTCTTGCCTTATTGGGTGGGTAATACCGAACCGCGTATCTCCTTCCCTTTTTTGCGGTTAATGGGATAACAGCGTTTATCCCACTTTTACAATGGGCGGGGTACGTAAAGGAAGGTACTGAAGAACTGCTGTTTTCCTCCACAAGCACTGTCAAAACCTGAGCGAGAGATTGGTAGTTCTTTTTTTTTTGGGGGGGGGGGGGGTATTACGGGTGTATATTTCTTCATTTCCAGGAATAAATCGCTCGAAAATCGGATATTCTTTTGGCTTGAGCTGTAGTAACGATATAGTTGTGGCTGTTGAAAGTAATGCCACCAGAGATATTACAATCAGAAATAAATCTGCAACGTACGAATGTCGTATTACATAGTCTATGAGTGTCGTTGTTTCCTGCATAGCAGAATTAGGTTTGTGGGTGTTCCTCGTTGATTTGTGAAACCCAAAGCTTTTTTGATACTTTTGATAAAGTGATAATAATGCATAACGGCTTTGGAAAATTATCCGAAAAATTCCAGAAAACCATAACACGGTCCAACACAAAGTTGCGCATTCGCGACAAAAACATTCAAAGATTGCGGCAGGGGAGGTAATTCTCGCGTTTCGCGGCTTATTCTACAATCACTCAGCTGTGCAAAGTATTATTTTTTTATTTTTATATTTTTTTTTTCTGCATTTTTTATTAGACCATAAAATAAATAGAGTTCTTAAAATAGATTACCATAATAGCTTATGGGGATTTTATGCTTATTCCTATTTCTATGAATGATTTTCCAAGTTCAATTTTCGGACACTCACAATGTGCAAAGTCCATGACCAGTTTTAGTTTCAAAGTTTTATTCTTGAATTATCTGGATCGAAATGGATTTATTAATCCTGATCCTCGTGTGATTTTCGCATGCTGAAATTTCGCCTGCTGAAGTTTCGCGTTCATTGATTCGCTCAATTATGTAATATTTATTGCTGTGTCTCAAATTAATCATCCGGCTTAAGATTGTTCATTGCGACAACGGATTTAGTCAGTTTCTGTGATTTGAACAATTACTGAACGCTGTGTGTTCCAATCAACTGCAATTTGGGTGCAAGTTTTATAACATCTGAGGCTCAACATTTCCCCAAATTACCGATCATATTGTCAAATTAGTGATTTTTAAATATTGTTAGACAAATTAAAATGTATTGAACCCTCAGCAGTCTTTTGTTGTCCAAAGTCAGTACATAATGTCAGAGGGCCACTTTTTTAGAGTAAGAAAAAAAATAGCACTGTTTTTTTGGCAGATAGCTTCAGATCTACGGCGGGTTGTTTTGGAATCATTGTCGATTCGGTTTAAATAATTCGGCATATAAAAGCAAACATAAATTCAGAATACAACCTATTTAAATTAAAGTAACCATGTGCCACCATAGGAATTGATAAATGCAGCGGGGTCCATAAGCGGGGTCCATACAACCGGGGCAGAAGTATATGCCATATACTACTCATACATTCTATCCCCTTCCTTTTGTCTTGACGATAACTCAAAAACAAATCATCTGTCCTGTGCTGTTTGGCATACTGGTAGCCTGTCACTAGTACTGGCTCAGCAATGTTTTTAGGGAACCTTTGGGTGTGGCCCATTGGGCCACAAAGTTTTTTACACCCCCTAATTTCTTTGTAACAGAAAAGCATCATAAAGAAATAGCTATTTTATATTTATATACACAAGAGAATAATGTAAACAATCAAATTAGAGAGAAGTTGCTATAGCTGACATACATTTACTCTTATCAGCTGTTGCGATCAGAATTAAATTCCATCACCAAACCAAGTTGAAAGAAACCCTTTGAGTGGCAAGAAAATTTGTTTATTATACAGCTCTATCTTACAACACTTGATTAATTGTAGTTGAATAAATAACCCTTCACCTTTCATTGCATTTTTAAAAAAAATTGCTTATTCTCAATCATAACTTAAGATCAACAGGTTTCAGCCCGAGTGGTAAGTGATGAGAAAGAATCTGCACTTGTGTTAGTCTTCTGTTGCTCGAACGCTTTCTGGTCGTAGTGGACTGGTGGCTACTCGGCTGGCCTTCTTTACTACCCCTTTTGTTTCTTCCGTTTCTTCTTTGGCGGTGGAGGTGGGGATTCCTTAACTTTTGAAGGTGAGGACCGTGGTGCCATGTTTTGATGTTGAGAGCGATTGGCGAGTTGGGAAAGCAGTTCGTCACTCTCTTTTACTAGGTCTGCCACTTTGTTATCAAGGGAGTCTTTGCTTTCTTGAAACTCTCTTTCTAACCAGCGCATAGTTTTTTCCTGGAATGTGATTGGCTCGGTGGCCGTGGGAGAGCTGTCGGTTGACTCTTCTGTGCCCACCATCAGGTTTTCCAGTTCGTGGGCAAGCTTGCTTATTTCTTTGTCGTCTTCCGCCTCTGCGTGAGGGTCCAAGCTGAAGATGCAACTGGAGGTGGAGGCAATTGATGACTGGGTGGTGTCTGGTGCTGCTTTTTCCGTCTGGATGGGGGAGTGGACTTCCATTTACTCTTCCTTCTCTTTACGACTTTCTTCGGACTTTCTTCTCCAGGCCTCTAGGCGTTTGGCGTCCCGGCGCTTAGTGGATGGACTTTTCTTCTTCCTCTTGCACTTGGCCTTTTCAGGGTCGTCTGGGTGTAGACCATAGCCTGATTGGGCTAAGGTACTACCACTCCCAAAGGATCGGGTGGTCTGGCTGCTGGCTTCTTTTGTCTTCTTGTTGGAGCCATTCCAGGTGGTATTGGAAAGTCCAATATCACCTGGCAGGTATCACCAGAAACATGAATGGTCCAGTTTCTGGTGTTACCCACATTCAGATATGAGAGCATGCCAGGTAGCTTCTGTGTTAGTTTCATTTTGCTGTGATTAGTGGTGCTAACGGAGAATCCAGTTGAGCGTCCGAACAGATCGACAGTATCTAATGGAATGGGATGATGAATCTAATGAGTGGTAAGGCGAAATGAAATGGGTTTATGCGCGCCGAAGGCGCGCAGGAAAGATGTGGGGCAAGCCCCTTTCGACCCTTGGTGACCGTATAAGTGTTGTGTCATGTCTGAGCGTTGTAAAGGAAGGAAAGAGAAGGAAGGAAGCAGATTATCCCCGTCTATGCTTCCTGCGGTTCTCCTTTTTTGGAGGTGGCTGTGATGGTGATATGGATGGCGATATGGATGTTGAGTCCAGCTGTTGTGTGTAGATGGTTTCTTTTTCAATTAATTCTAATGCCCATTTGGAAATTTCTTTGGTATGTTTCATATAATCTTGTGACTCGGCAATGGCTTGGTTGCTTTTATCTTTAGTTTCTGCCTCCAGAACCTCCATCCCCTCACTCACCTCTCTCTTCTTATTCCGGAAGGCCATTGAGTGCTAAGTGGCTTTCTCGAAACACATCACAATTATTGTCAGGCAAAAGGGCGTGTCTATGGTGGGGCAAGTGTCAAATATTTTTATTAACTTTTGTGATTGGTTGGTTCATGACCTAGTGGTGGGTGTTGCCAAATTGGCATGTCATAGTCCCAACTAAAGAAGGATTATTCAAGTTGTAAATTGTTAAATTCACTTGATGTCAATGACGTTCACAGGTGTAAATTAATCCATCCCCAGGCTGTAACCAAGGTGGTTAAATTCGTTCCCCAAAGGTGTGAAGAGATTAATTCTTTGTCTAGGTTTTTAATTAGCTGTAAGATATTATGGCATGTTTCGATAAAAGATTTAAGGACAATGCGGTAACATTACCACTTTTATGCAAGCTTTGTGATAGGTTTCCGCCCTAAAAGTATATAAGGTCAGTGTTTTCAGACATTGTCCCCCTTGAAGCAGGCATCCCCAAGGATCCGCCCTAAGCCCCCTCCTTTACATCTTCTATGTAAATGACCTTAATTTCTCAGAGGATCGTGTTCAAGTCTCCCAATTCGCGGATGATAAGTGACTCTAACAATACAGCCAACCTGCTCCAAAAACCCCTGCAGCGCGCTCTCGACGAGCTAGAACAATGGTGTGCCAAATGGAGAATTAAGCTGAACGCCAATAAAACCCAACGAATCACCTTCACTCGCAAGAAAGGCAAACGCGACTGTGACCTGAAGCTCATGGATACAATCCTCCCAGAATGCAAAGAGGCGAAATTCCTCGGCATCACCACTGATCAAACACTGTCCTTTAATAAACACACTGACGATATGGCGAGTAAAGCAACCAAACGCATTAACGTATTAAAAATGTTAAAGGGAACTTCATGGGGAGCCAACCAGTCCACCCTACTCAAGCTATACAAAGCCTTTGTGCGCCCAGTACTCGAATACGGGGCAATCATCCTAACTGACCTCAATCAAACTAATATGAGAAAACTCCAAAGGGTCCAAAATCACGCGCTCAGGGTCGCCCTCCGTGCCCCATGGGACACACCCATTAAAATACTCCATGACAGAGCCGACATCCCTACCATAAAAGACCGCCTTGCTTCTCTAGCCGCGGAGAACCACGATCGGCTAGCCGATAGCCAGCTAATATCCGAATTACAGGCAATTTGCGATAGCAGACAAAAACCCCAAAACGTCAAAAGCTAAAAACTACTAAAATAGGAAATAATAATCGGGATTTATATCAGCCAGCACGCAAACACAACATGGGGAAAGATAGGGAGGCCAAGCTATTGTCAGCAACACTACTGCGACCCTACAGTACGATATGTCCTTTTTAAGGCATGCTACAATACGCTGAACCAAACTACTCTGCCCCCACACATACTCAATCACGCAATCAAAACGGAGAAAGTCTGGGGAGGCTAGGCTATTGTCAGCAATACTACTGCGACCCTACATTACGATATGTCCTTTTTAAGGCATGCTACAACAGCTGTACCAAACCACCTCAGGCTGTCTCTGTTTGGTTGGACTCTTTGAAAGAAAACAACACCTACACTTACAAGGGGAAAGACAGGTAGGCCAAGCTATTGTCAGCAACACTACTGCGACACTACAGTACGATATGTCCTTTTTAAGGCATGCTACAATACGCAGAACCGAACCACTCTGACCCCTCACACAACATAAACTCAGCAATCACGCAATCATAACAGAGAAAGCCTGGGGAGGCCAAGCTATTGTCAGCAACACTACTGCGACCCTACAGTACGATATGTCCTTTTTAAGGCATGCTACAATAGCTGAACCAATCCACTCGGCAATCCACTAACACTGACAAGGAACATCAACTCAACAGTCATGCTCATCATAACCAGAACACATACAAACATCATACACATGCACACAAACACCGACACATTTCTTTTATCCTTTAAATATTATAATGAATACTAACTCTGCCTTCTTCTTTTAAGCAGGTACACAGAAGATGCTTTTAGATCAGCAACCCCAACAATCACTATGGAAACACTAACCGTTATGAAAATTACCAATCGCTTGATTCCAGAACATCTTCCACTCCATCCCTAAAAGTGGTCGACCACTTCAAGGGAGGCGAGTGCTGGTCCTGCGTCTCGTCTCTGCCCCTTTTTGTAAGCGCATTGCGCATCTTCTGCCCCAACCCAATAGGATTATAATGCAGGCCTGCCCCTGAACCAGGGAAGTTCGGGTTTCTTTCTGGTGGTCCCCGAAAGGGGTCGTTGTTGTTTTCTTTCAAAGAGTCCAACCAAACAGAGACAGCCTGAGGCAGATTATACTTGCCAGTGATGGCTATCAATCAATATCATCTCCGAAGTGGCAGACTATACTTGCCTGAAAATCCAGATCGACTGCACCCTCGGGGAGAGATAGTACCTTTGTGAGAGGACCCAACCTCCCACACTGGTCTTCACCCGATGGTTCAACCGACATCAGTCAACAAGGCCACCAGGCCGCAACAGAAGACACCTGCCGAGTACCGGAACCTTTTCCTCCTTCAACACGCCTAGACATGTGACAGCCAATCACATACAGTCACCGAGGGTCGAAAGGGGCTTGCTCCACAAGTCCGTCCCTGCGCGCCTTCGGCGCGTGAAACCATTTTCGTTCACCATTGATCATCACACACTTCTGACTTCAGAGTGTGAACACCTTGATTGAAATGGAAAAACCTAGAATTACCAGCTCGTCTAAAGAAAGCCATCTCAGCTCTGGGCGTTTCTTGTCCCATCTCCTGGATATCCAGGAAATAGGCAAGAGCGTCCATCTGAAAATGGAACTTAAAGTAGAAGAAAACATTACTACACCACCCTCCTCGGGGAGAGGTAGTACCTTTGATGAGAGGATTCCCTCTCACACTGGTCCTCACACGAGGAGGTCAGGAAGCCCTGAAAAGAATAAAAGGAAAAAGAGTCCATCAACCAAGCGCAGGGATTCCCGTCGCCTGGAGGCTTTCCTGGATAAGAAGAAAGAGGTGAGCGAGGGGCTGGAGGTTCCGGAGGCAGCCACCAGTCCCCCCCCCCCCTCCCCCAATCCTACAGGCACACCCAACCAACTACCAGCTCCCCAGTCGGCACAGTTGGATGAGGAACGTCCTGTAGGGATTAAGGAGGAACTGGAAGTTGCTTTTCAGCCACTCCCCCCCCCCACCTCACTCCCCTCTTCCTTCGTTCTCGGACAACCAGGACAAGGAGGAACTAACACCACAAAACCTTCACCAGCTTCACAGACAACCTCTAAAGAACATTCAGACCTGGCAAAAGCACAACTAGAAACCCGGCAATTCTTGGCTGGATGCAAAGAATTCAATAAACGCAGCGAAGAAAGGGACAGACGCTCCGAAGAAATCGATAGACTAAAGAAGGAATTCATCAAAAAACAAAAACAACTGATAGACACAGCTAATCACTCAACAACGCCAACCATCACATCCACAGTCTCTCCATCACAGCCACCTCCTCCAAAGAAGTCACGACGAAAGAACAAACGCGGATAAGCTGCTTCCTACGCCTTGCCTCCCTTACCACGCTCAGAACATAACTAAAACATTATACAGCTAACGAGGGTCGAAAGGGGCTTGCTCCCCAAACCGTCCCTGCGCGCCTTCGGCGCGCGAAACCATTTGATTTGATTTGATTTGACATTGATCATTGACATCATTCTCATCTGAGATCCTCGACCTAATTATCGCCAGTGACTCCCTGATAAATCACATCGATGACCACTGGGTTGGCGATGACGACTTAGGCAGCGATCACCTCCCGGTCCATGCCTCGCTGCAACTAGGAAATGGCCCACTCAGATACGCTCCCCCCCCCCCCACCACCACACTCCGCAGACATTTCAGAAAAATTAATTTGAACCTGTATCGCGACATTATCGATGTCAAACTCCCATCCAAAAGAGCGGAACTCGAAACCCAATGCGAGGGCATAGAGAAAATCATTAACTCAACCCTAAACGAAATATGCCCAAAAGAAGATGTGCGCCCCTGGAGAAATACTATCTCAGGTGACACACTCTCACTAATCAAAACCAAACGGGAAGCTCTTCGCACTCGTAAAACCGAAACTGACCCCATCAAGAAAGCGGACCTCAAAAAACATACAGCCGCCTTCATGGCGAAGACAAGGAAGCCCTCCAAGCTGAAAAACTAACCAACTGGGAAAAGGCAACAGCCAATCTAAACGGAGTCCAAGATGCCAAAAAATTCTGGGGCTCTTTCAAAACCCTAACTGGGCAAAAAAACAAAAGCCGCAAAGCCGCAGCCGAACCTCTTAAAAGGGAAGACGGTTCCTTCACGCGCACCGACAAAGACAAGGCCGACACTTTTGCCGACCTCCTAAGAAAAAACGCATCGCCCGCAGCAAGGTGCGGGCTACGATGACGCCGTCATAAACGCCACTGATGACTTCATCAATGAACACCCTGATATCTACCGTGACTCCAAATTCGATAACGAGCCAGAAGACGGGGAATACGATGACCTCGTCACCCCCATCACCAATGACGAAACCATCAACGTTATAAAAAAGTGCAAAAATTCCTCGTCACCCGGCGAAGGCGAAGTGAGCTACAAAATTCTAAAACAAAGCCCAAATTCCCTAATCGAAAAACTAAACAAACTGTACAACGCATGCCTCACCCATGGCTACTTTCCTAAATGTTGGAAAAAAGCTATAGGTGTCATGATACCAAAACCTGACAAGGACCCTTCCGATCCAGCCAGCTATCGCCCAATCAGCCTCCTCCGCTGCATTGGTAAGACATTCGAACGAATCCTTACCAATCGGTTCAGGGGTACCTCGAAGACAACGATTTTTTCAATAAGAGGCAAAGAGCCTACAGAAACCGTAAAGAAGGCATCGAGCATGTCTACCGACTAGTCACTCAAATGAAAAGCGCGATTGACAATCAGCAAATAGGCGCGGCAGTCCTGTTAGACGTCGAAAAAGCATTTGACTCTGTCTGGCACAATGGAATGCGCTATAAATTATCTAAAATGAAACTCCCCATGGAATTGCTTAGATTATTATCCTCCTTCCTAAATGACCGCGAAATCAAAGTCAGAGTAAACAACGAAATGTCTGACAGCGTCCCTTTTGAAGCGCGTACTCCCCCAAGGATCCGTCCTCAACCCCCTCCTTTACATCTTCTATGTAAATGACCTCAAATTCTCCGAGGATCGTGTTCAAGTCTCCCAATTTGCAGATAATAAGGGCCTCTGGGACTCTAACAATACGGACAATCTTCTCCAAAAACCCACGCAACGCGCTCTCGAAGACCTAGAACAATGGTGTGCCAAATGGAGAATTAAGCTAAACGCCAACAAAACCCAATAAAATCCTCCCAGAATGCAAAGAGACAAAATTCCTCGGCATTACCATTGATCAAACACTGTCCTTTAACAAACACACCGAGGATATGGCGAGTAAAGCAACCAAACGCATTAACTTATTGAAAATGTTAAAGGGAACCTCCTGGGGGGGCCAACCAGTCCACCCTACACAAACTATACAAAGCCTTTGTGCGCCCAGTAGTCGAATACGGGACAATCATCCTAACTGACCTCAATCAAACTAATATGGGAAAACCCCAGAGGGTCCAAAATCACGCGCTTAGGATCGTCCTCCGTTCACCATGGGACACACCCATCAAAACACTCCACGACAGAGCCGACATCCCTACCATAAAAGACCGCCTTGCCTCTCTAGCCGCGAAGAACCACGATCGGCTAGCCGATAGCCAGCTAATATCCAAATTACAGGTAATTTGCGAAAGCAGACAAACACCAAAACGTCAAAACCTAAGGAAATACTAACTAGGACTTTTTACAAAAAGCCAAACGCCCAAAATAGGAAATAATAATCAGGATTTATATCAGCAAGCACGCAAACACAACATGGGGAAAGGTAGGGAGACCAAGCTATTGTCAGCAACACTACTGCGACCCTACGGTACGATATGTCCTTTATGAGGCATGCTACAATACGCAGAACCGAACCACTCTGCCCCCACACACAACATATACCCAGCAATCACGCAATCAAAACGGAGAAAGCTTGGGGAGGGTAAGCTATTGTTAGTAACACAACTGCGTCCCCACAGTGGAGTTTGTCCTTTTTAAGGCATGCTACAATAGCTGAACCAAACCACTCTGTCTCCACTAACACTGATAAGGAACACCAACTCAACAGTCACGCTCATCACGTACCAGAACACGTACAAGCATTATATACATGCACACAACCACCGACACATTTCTTCATTTTATTTATTTATTTTTTTTTTTGTTTCTTTGTTGTTTTTTTTCAATCTGTCTTCTTTCCCCAAATAACCGTTATGGAAGTAAAATAACCACTATGGAAACAACAACCGCTATTGAACTATAACCGTTATGGACTTACTCATCCAACTAAATATTCTATTTTTATTTTCTATACTTTACAAATTCTAATGAATACTAACTCTACCTTCTTCTTTTAAGCAGGTACACAGAAGATGCTTTTTTGATCAGCACCCCAATAACCGCCATGGAAACCATAACCGTTATGGAAATTGCAACTCCCATGGTTCCAGAATATCCTCCACTCCATCCCTATAAGTGGTCGTCCACTTCAAGGGATGCGAGTGTTGGTCCTGCGTCCCGCCTCTGCCCCTTTTTTGTTAAACGTCCACACTGCGCATTTTCTGTCCCACCCAAATAGGATTATAATGCAGGCCTGCCCCCGATCCAGTAAAGTGCGGGTCTTCTTCTGGTGGTCCCCGAAAGGGGTCGTTGTTGTTTTCTTTCAAAGATATCCTACCCAACAAACAGAGACAGCCTGAGGCAGATTATACTTGCCAGTGAGGGCCAACATTTAAAATCATCTCCGAAGTGGCAGACTATACTTGCCTGAAAACCCAAGACTACTGCACTCTCGGGGAGGGGTAGTACCTTTGTGAGAGGACCCAACCTCCCACACTGGTCCTCACCCGAGGATTCAACCTACATCAATCAATGAAGCCACCTACCCATCACGCATCGACCGGAGACATCTGCCGAGTAACTGAACCTTTTCCTCCTTCAACACGACTTGACATGAGAAAAATGATCATTTACAGTCACTGAGGGTCGAAAGGGGCTTGTCCCCAAACCGTCCCCGCGCGCCTTCGGCGCGTGAAACCATTCCTTTCACATTAATCATCCATCAGTCATGCTCATCATAACCAGAACACGTACAAGCATTATATACATTCACACAAACACCAAACACCGACACATTTCCTCTTTAGTCTTTTTTTTTTCAATCTATCTTCTTTCTCAAAATGACTGTTATGGAAGCAAAATAACCGCTATGGAAACAATAACCGATATGGAACTATAACCGTTATGGACTTACTCACCCAACTAAATATGCTATTTTTATTTTCTATATTTTACATATTTTAACACGGGAAGACAACCAGGAAGTGTGTGTGTGGGGGGGGGGGGGGGGGGGGTGCTCACTAATCTCTCGTCATTTCTAATTTCAGCAACACCCAGAGACATAGCACAGACATCCCAACGAAAACGAAACTCACCAACAAAATCAGACATCCGACCAGCCAACACCACTCGGGTCCACCCATCGACCACCAACAGAAGAGCTTGAGGCAGACTATACTTGCCAATGATAGCTCCAACACTTATCCAGTGGCAGACTACACTTACCCACAGAAACACACACGACACAAGAGAAAACCAACCACGAAAACATCCGACAGAACAGCCACACAGTCAAGCCACGCGACACGAGAACAGAAGACAGGGGGGGGGGGGGGGGGGCTCTAATCATCCTATACTTTTTAATTTCAGCCACGGCAGAGACACAGGACTTAGCACCACAAACGCACCAGACCAGACACCGCAGAAAGAAAGACTCCCCGACAACCAACAAAGCAACATCACAACAGCCAAAACAAACAACAACAGAAGAGCTTGAGGCAGACTATACTTGCCAATGATAGCTCCAACACTCACCCAATGACAGATTATACTTGCCTGAAAAAACGCACAAGACACAGGAGACAACCAAACCATGAAAACAGCCAACAAAACAGCCACATAGCCAAGCCACGCAAAATGAGACCTGAAGCTCGCTGACAAAGAAGGTGGGGGTGGGGGGGATCTCTAATCACCATATACCTTTTTAATTTCAGACACAGCAGAGACATAGGACATTGCACCACAAACGCTCCAGACCAGACACCACAGAAAGAAAGTCTCCCCAACCGCCAAAGGAAGACCACAACACCCATAACAAACAACCACTGAAGAGCTTGAGGGAGACTATACTTGCCAGTGATAGCTCCAACACTTGTTTAAGCGGCAGACTATACTTGCCTGAAAATCACACTCAACAGAAATACACCCAGAAAAGACCTCACAAATGCACATACTTCCTTACTCTACTCTATCTTTTGCCGCGTTAACTCTAAGTTTTTTTTACTATCTTTCAGACTCTACCTTTCTCCCCAATGACCGCTATGGATATCAATAACCGCTATGGATATCAATAACCGCTATGGCAATTCAATAACCGTTATGGCTTCAGCACACCCTTCACTCCATCCTTGGAGGTGGGCTTCCACCCCCAGGCAGGCGAGCGTTGGTCCTGCCCCCCGATCTCTTGGCCTCTTTTTGTAAAGCGCTCCTTTAGCGCACAGCATGTCGCGACCCAATGACAATAGCAGGCCTGTTACCTGAACCAGGAATGTTCAGTTTGGGTGGCACCTTGTTAAGGTCCGTTTTCTTTCACTCGTCAAATCGCTAAGAGCCCAAGGCAGACTATACTTGCCGATGAAGGCCTATCTTCACCACAAAATCACAAGCGGCAGACTATACTTGCCTGAAGCATAACAACAAAAAACATCAACTCCAATCCTCTTCCACCTTTACACCGCCCAGACATGATGCTGATGACGCAGTCTCAAAGTAACGAAATTATAACATACCGTAAACGAGGATCGAAAGGGGCTTGCCCCAGTACGTCCCAGCGCGCCTTCGGTGCGCTAAAAACCATTCTTTTAGACTTAGACATTGGGGACCTAGAAGAATGGTGTGCCAAATGGAGAATAAAGCTGAACGCGAATAAAACCCAACGAATCACCTTTAGTCGCAAGACAAAAAACCGTGACCTTGACCTCAAACTAATATATAAAGTCCTCCCAGAATGCAAAGAAGCAAAATTCCTTGGCATTACCATTGATCAAAATCTATCCTTTAACGAACACACCAACGATATTGCCAGTAAAGCAACCAAACGGATTAATTTATTAAAAATGCTTAAGGGAACTTCCTGGGGAGCCAACCAGGCTACTCTACTCAAACTATACAAAGCCTTTGTGCGCCCAGTACTCGAGTACGGGGCGACCATCCTAACTGAGCTCAATCAAATAAATATGGAGAAACTTCAGAAGGTCCAAAATCACGCGCTTAGGGTCGTCCTCCGTGCCCCATGGGATACACCTACCAAAACACTCCACGACAGAGCCGATATCCCCACCATAAAAAGACCGCCTTGCCTCTCTAGCCGCGAAAAACCATTACCGGCTAGCCGATAGCCAGCTAATATCCGAACTACAGGTAATTTGCGAAAGCAGACAAAAACCCCATAACGCCAAAACTTAGGAAATACTAACTAGGACTTATAACCGAGGGCAAGACAGGAAAGTAACACCTCTGGGTGTGGCACTGTGTGTAAGCCTGTTCTTCGCTACTTCAACTATCGAAAATAGGCCGATCATTAAAATAGGACTTTTAAACGAGGAACATACAGGAAAGTAACACCCCCACGTGTGGCTCTGTGTGTAAGCCTGTTCTTCGCCTCAAAACAAAATAGGGAACGAGAAGGTGAACTAACAGGCAGATTAACAGCTCAGCTATGGCCTTCTACCAGAAAGTGCAGCCTTCACCAACTCAACTAAAGTAACTAAAAATCGGAAGCCACGAGAAAAAAATAGGGAACGGGAAGGTGAGCTAACAGGCAGATTAACAGCTCAGCTGTTGCCGTCTACCAGAAAGGGCTGCCTTCACCGACACAACTAAAATTACATCACGTTTAAAGACTGTATAAAACTAAACATGCTCGAGAAAAAATAGGGAACGAGACGGTGAGCTAACAGGCAGATTAACAGCTTAGCTGTGGCCTTCTACCAGAAAGGGCTGCCTTCATCGACTCAGCTAAAATTACATCATATTTAAAGACTGCATTAAACTAAATATGCTATCCTTATTTTTTATATTTTACATATTCTAATGATAACTAATTCTGCCTTCTTCTTTAAGCAGGTACATACAAGATGCTTTTTGACCAGCACCCCAATAACCGCTATGGAAACTATAACCGTTATGGAAACTATAACCCCCATGGTTCCTGAACATCCTCCACTCCATCCCTAGAAGTGGTCGACCACTTTAAGGGAGGCGAGCGTTGGTCCTGCGTCCCACCTCTGCCCCTTTTTGTAAGCGTCTATTTTGCGCATCCCTTGAACCAGCCAAATAGGATCATAATGCAGGCCTTCCCCCGAACGAGGGAAGTCCAGGTCTTCTTTCTGGTGGTCCTCGAAAGGGGGCGTTGTTGTTATCTTCCACGAACATAAACACCGACTAAGACAGCCTGAGGCAGACTATACTTGCCAATGATGGCTCACCATCGAAATCATCTCCGAAGTGACAGACTATAATTGCCCGAAAATAAAATACCACAGCACCCTCGGGGAGAGGTAGCACCTTTGTGAGAGGACCCAACCTCCCACACTGGTCCTCACCCGAGGGTTCAAACAACATCAATCAACGCAGCCAACCTTCCACCCGTGACACCTTAGCCAGAAAATTCTGCCAAGTACCGGAAGCTTTTCCTCTTTCAACACGCCTTGACATAAACCCAAAAGATCTCAAACAGCCAATGAGGGTCGAAAGGCGGTTCCCTCAAACCGTCCCTGCGCGCCTTTGGCGCGCGAAACCATTCCGTCCTACTTTGGGGCATCACTCCAACGTAAACTGCCGGAAATTCTAACCGCGTGCATACCACCTGAGACCCCATTGAGGCAATAGGAAGCTAGGCCTGTGTGATCCAAGTGAAATAAAATAATGTTAACCTGGTCGCAAGGAATTTGTAAATCCCACATCGTCCCTGTGCGCCTTCGGCGCGCTAAAACCTTTCATTCATTCGTTGGAGCAGATCTCAACGGTAGAGGTTGAGGAAGGTCCAGGATTTGGTCGGGGGAGGCCACGGACAAGCGTGGAGCCAAAATTGTGGAAGAGTAGAATAACTGGTTTCTCCAGTTTAAATTGCATCCCCTGGTTTATATTGTTATTAGCCTGATACCGTGAGGCGTTATTTTCGACGAGCCATCCCCTGAAGTACTAATAATATATGACCTCTCAAGCTACGGTAAGATATTTTCAAGCAATTGTAATCTTGTTATGAGCAGGGTTTGTATTGCAGTTGGACCATTTGTCGCGTTTTCAAATGGAAAGAGAAGTGACAACGACTTCTAAAACCCTATGGTATGTTTTAATTAAAATAGCATAATAGAAGGCGAAGTTAAACGGGTACTGTTCTTTAATCCACACTAAATCTATTCCACTTATGCATTGCTATATCCTTTTCACATATAAATGAATATGGTATTGGTATACTGACACTTTTAATGCTGTGGCTCTGGTGTCCTCTTAGTCTGTAGCATTTCATTATGACTGCTCTCCCTCTCCGATTTCTCACTTAGCCTCGTAAATGCGATATGCAAACTTTTTGCACAAACGAAAATATACTGTCCAATGGCGGCACAACACAACAAACTGTAATAATTTAATTTCTACAGCCATTTAGGTCTGTTAGGTCTGTAAAAATGAATTATTATGAATCTGCTTACAAAGACAGAATAGATTCTTCCATATTGCAAAATGGCTACCACAAATAGTGTCCCTCAATACTGCTGTGGTTTGCCTGTCAAATATAGCTGAAAACAAGAGTCTCTACCATTCCAAATCCATACAATGATTGTTTCAATCAAGGCCCCTTGGACGTCACTGATGTGCTAGCTATTTGGAGGCGACACTGTTACAAACGCAAAATAAAAACACGAGTGCTTTTTAGGCTGAATACTTTTTTTTTGCTTTTCTTTTTTTTTTCTTTTTATATATTTACAGTTCAAGTTTGTATTCAATTTCCAAGTACTTATTGACAGATTATAAACAGATTATTACAAAAGTCAATTAATCTGGGTTGACGAGACCATTACAGCCAGATCAAAGAAGGTTCCGCTCCACAGATTTCCAGGCATTTCCTAAAATGACATGCCATACACTCTCTTGAAATGCAAATATTCGGTAACTTAGTTATCTAACCCATAACATGTATTACATTTCCCAAACCCACTAAAAACATATATCATTATCTGACTGAGTAGAAAGTAATAATCTGAATGTGGGTGCAAAAATTTATTGTCAAAGGCATGACTTCAACCTGCAAAATTGTATGAAAAAATGCCGATACCAGTCATTTTTAGCCACCCAGCTGCCTCAAAAGCAGAATTTTCCCACCATTCCCACTCACCTAACCCTGGTGCATATAGCCCCCTTTTCATAAAATGTGAACAAAATTTCCATGTTTCCGTCTCATTTTTTAGTTACATGCTCAGTAACAAACCCGTGTACAAAAGACATTTTAAAAAATACCCGTTTTTTCGAAGCCACTGTTTCCCATAACTTATCTGGTAATTTACCCCTATGCATCTTACTCCATCTTTAGGACCAAAACTTCAAATTCTCCTGTGTACCAAACAGCATAATGTAATCATATATCTTATACTAAAAATATATCTCCAGTTTAAATGGCAATAGTTTCAACATATACCCTATGTTTAGAATTTCACCCATGAGCAATAGTGCGAAACTGTAGAGCGGAACCAAGACGCCGCCGGCGTCTTATTTGATCTGGCTGGTCTCGTCTCATCAACGAGACGGAATATGGCAAACCAGATCGAATGAGTGTTGCGATAATCTATGTTTGCCTTGAGTAATATCGAATACTGCGTAGGGCGATGTTATTCAGAAACACGGTGTTTTGAGGGGATGATGATTCGCTTACCAGCCGACTGCATTTTGGTTTATCCCACGCAAAACCTCATGCATTGCATGCGGGTGGAAGGTTAATCTTTGGTTTATCTGTTATCAGTGACAGCGTATTATATTTACCGGGATCGTTAAATTATGCAACGTGTTTGAATACCATAATATAGTGAAACGCCTGCTCAAACTTTGTCGGTACACATAAAAGTGTTCTTTTTAAGTCCTCTAGTCATCTGCAAATTGTCAGAATTAACTGTGTACTATTTGCAAACAACACACTTCTACCCGTGTTTTTCAAGAATCGCAGTCCTTGTCCTTGGTTATCGCTCTCAGACCGTTATTTAAGATTGACGATTGGCGGGGTGGTGGCAATCTTTTGATACACTACATCGCTACTTTGATGTTATTTAAAAAGTCACTTCTCACTACTTGACCCATCAACAATTACACGAAGGGGTAATAAGGAATAAGAAAATAGGTAAAGTCTTCCTTCGACAGTCATAAAATTCTAGGCTTTCAAATAACCTAATAATGTGGCCATATTGTGACTTTGGTAGCTGATGCTGCTCCACACCACACAATCACATAAAACATTAAATGATCAATAGAGAACTCGAAAATGACTTGCTAGCCGGCCTCTTGGAAAAATTACAGGTAGCCAATGAACTAGCGGGATTACCCTGTCAACAGAGTACCTTTAGACAGAATTCAACGTGCCCCATTACACAATGAATCACCTCCACCTGGTACCAGTTTACCAGCGATAGGCGTTGTGGGTTGCAACCGGATGGAACACTTCCGACACGGTATTAATTCCAAAACAGAGGCTGTACAGTAACTGTGGGCTCGCTATGGTAAGAGGTTCCAGGAACTTCAAATCCCCCCCCCCCCTTGAGCTTATGACCCCCCCCCCCCCTCATTGTACTGTTAATACTGACTTGTTGCTCTACTGCCGGATCTTCTCGTTCTCGTTCGCGGTTTGGATCTTCTCGTGTCTTCTCAGATGGTCTCTTCGTTGCAACATTTTGGCACAGCTGAAGCATTGGAAGCGCTAAGGTACGTGAATGAATATTCTATGACGCACAAGACTTTACTGCTGAATGGAGGATCTTTGGCACCCGTTTCCCTATTGTTGGACAGAATTGAAATGATGAAGTACAAGAGTTATGGTTTCGCACGCCGAGGATGCTCAGAGACGCTGTAGGGCGAGCCCTTTCGACCCTAATGATGAAGTACGGGTACTTCGCCCCTTTTTATACCCGCGAGAGTTTATACAAATATACGGAATCCCTTTTATGGAATTCCTTTTTGGAAAACGTCTGTGGCCAAAGAACTCCCTTTTTCCGAGATCAGGATAAGAGGGATGGGAGATTATGCCTTAATGGGGGATTTCACCATGCCAGTCATGGCCTCATACGATAAAAAGGAGTGCCGAAGGCCAGATGTTTGTTGGTTAGATTTGCTGGAAGTGGAGTGTCACGGATGAGATAAGAGGAATGGTAGAATTATGCCTCATTGGGGAAATTCCCTTTGGTCCTCATATAACAGAAAAGGGGTGCCGAAAGCCAGACATTTGTTACCTCGGGGTGCTGGATATGGCCGTTAAACACCCAGGTGAGGAAAAGAGGGATGGTAGATGATACCTCACTGAGGGATTTTCTCATGGCCGTCATGGTTACATACGACAGAAACGGGATGCCGCATTCCAGCATTTGTGAGTTCGGGGATGGTGTAAGTGGGGTGCAACGGGACGTCGCGGTAAAGTAAAGTGATCCGACTGGACGATCTGTCTAGATGAAACGTATCTTAGGGCGTTCCCATCAGGAAGAAGCATGCACGGAATAGGGTTAGATCTATCAGAACAGACAGAAAAGCTAATAGTAACCAATAAGCCAAAAGTGTTCCCAATTGAAACGCTTTTCTATTCTATTAGGGTACACCCCGGAAGAATAGAACACACCCTTCTAGAGACCCCCCCCCCCCCCCCCGTACTGTTGGAAGTCTTCATTGTAACCAAGTGCCAGCAAAGTAGCACTGATCAAATGAGCATTATGGAAGTTTAAGGAAACTGACGGGTTGTTTGTGGTAATTCTGTAAAGTAACCGAGGACTTTATAGGAAAATCCGACCTAGCAAAACTACTCCAGTTTCATAGAACATACCTTATAGCACTACGTGCTACTCTTATAAGGAAAATTCTGGGGGTTCCGAGCCCGTTTAGGTGATTTGGGGTGTTTTGGGGTAATTATCAGGACTATTTGAGTGATTGGATTTACTCCTATTCAGTTGAACGCGCCCATACCACTAGAAGCCATCCAAACACACAGCAAACACGTGCAATCATAGAAACCAAGTTGTGGCCTCCAGTAAACAGAATGGACGACGGAAACACGTGTCACCCTAACAACATGTGCTGGCATAAGCAATGACACTACGTATCACAATGCGAATGACGTCACAAGTTGGCCTCTCGCGCGGTATCACGACAACCAAACATGACGGAACTGGGTCACGTGACTATGACGTCACTTCCGGGGTCCGGGCCGATTACGGTCAATATGGCCCGTTTACGACATCTCCTGTCACTAATGCCTCTTCCTCTCTTCCTGTGATGTTTATATTGATCCCCTAAATACTCGTTGTCACTTGGCTCTCCCACACTAAGCAGTTTACTGTCATCTTCCAAAATAGACAGCTTTCCAACCATCCGCCTTTGAGAATGCTACATGTTGCAGCCCACAAACGAGAGCAGTGTTTTAACGGTTGATTTCAACTAGAAATTTAAAGTTATGCAACAAAAACATGACTCATTGAACTGATATACGTGAATTGTTACCTAAAAAACTGCCAGTTGCTTGGGAGATTAACAAGATGATTATCTGGTTCTAAAGTATTTAAAAGTGGCGGGTCCACCCGTCTCAGGGTGGGAAGCCCTGTCCGCGTGATGGAAAATTGTATTGCATTGCTTACCAAGCGAGATAATCAAAGACTGAATTAATTTCTAGCTGGACGGAACCACGGAAACAAAGACTTCCCATCATCTTATATGATAGATTACATAAGATTACAGGCCTGTACTGGAGCCGTGCAGGTGTGCAGAAGTAAATTATCCTGCACCTCGTTAAATCAAAATCGATTCTCCTACCTGTCGCAATATTGTGTGTGATTATTCCTTAGTCTTCAGAAACAAAGTACTGAAAGATAATGGTGGTGTTTCTTATAACGATTTAGTGTTAATTACAAACATACTGCAACCGCACGACCCCGGTGGGAGCACGGGGCTGGGACCAACACCGAGGCCTGTGGTTACTGAATGGTTACCTGCGCATCCAGGGTATTAGGCACCCTCTGTGGCTATGTCCATTCGTTCCCAAAGGAGGAGTATGGTCGTCAGACTATTGGACAGTGGAATAGTCCAACAGTCATACCACTAGGCTTATCCCATGAGCAATACCCCAGCAATCATGCATTGTGCATGAGGGTGGCAACTCGATGCCGGGAATCCTCTGGGCAGAACCCAGAGGCAAGGGACAGAGTTCCTTCATATCCACATCTCAGGACGGGTAACGAACCCTCCCATATCTATATGTCTTCTCCATCATCACCTACAGCACAGCAGCAGGAGTAAAAACATTGACTTTACAACTAGCAATACCAGTAACCATCTTCTTTAACAGGGAAGTTAGCAGGACTAACCGGACACACAAAGGTGGCAGTTGGCGAATGGTTTACAGAGAAAAAGATTTACATAAGTTTTATGATTTATTAAAAAAAAATCAACAACTGTAACTTCATCTGTAACCTGATTTTCTTTAACTGAAACTTGGCAACCAAGCAACCTGAATCTGAGTTCTCTATACCTAAGGCAATGCTGAGCTACACTAAATTGAGCATTGTGGCTCTTCTATAAACCCCATATTTTGTGTTCGTGTATTCCCGAAGGACAGTGGTGGCGCCAAGGGGGGGGGGGGGGGGGGGGGGGGGGTGTCAGGATTCCGACAATCGAATGTAGTTATCTCGTCTTGTGTCGATCAAGAACGAGTTATATGATTCTTCTTTGTAAGGCATTATGACAGTTGTTATCCAACTGGAGTTCCATTACTTCCATACCTAATCATCGGTTATCGTCAATTTTTCACACATTTTCTTTCGTTTGGGAGGTCAAATATTATAGCCCCCCTGTCGGAGAAGTCAGCCCCCCTGTCGAAAAATCCCTGGCGCCACCCCTGCCGAAGGAGTAGTTTACATAAAGGATTTAACCGATCATACCTGACTTGACAGAATTAATCTCTTTCAAACCAGGGCTGATAGGTGAAATTCTTAAACCACGCATCCAATTAAGCCAATTATGGTGATATTACATTTATCACACAGCGAATGGGATTAGCATTTCCCACATGGATGAGTGTGTGTGTGTGTGTGTGTGTGTGTGGGGGGGGGGGGGGGGGGTAATCTATGGAGAGTTCATCAAAAATGGGCTTTGAGTCACATCGCCTGGCTTTGACTTGGTTCACCAGATGTAGAAATGTTCCAACGGGCAAGATTCACCGCTCTGTGACCTAACTGCTACTCTATATTAATCAGATTGATAACACCAATCATGACTGTGAGTCACGCTATCAAATAAGGTGTTCCTACAAACACCCCAATGTAACTTCCTATTTTACTTCCAGTGAATTCAATACATTACAGATTCTGATCAAACTTTACTATTACCTCCATTAAGGAGGCTAAAGCTACCTACAGAATAGTACACTCAAAGTATGACTGTGAATAACACAGACGGGTTATGGATGACTAAGCTATGAGTCCAAAAATAGAAACACACTACTCGCTTGATGAAAGCATTCATAAATTGGCTGATAATGCACTACCAACCCATGGATGGCCGGCTTAGGGTAGCCTAACACTAGCTAGGTACATTTTACAAGAACCTCATTCAATCAGAATCATTGATTTACGATTCAGATATAAAGCATTGGTTGTGAATTACACCACCAACTAAGGGAAAATATATGAGTAGACTATGATGTAGCTCATCATTACCACCCAAGACATCTCAAAAGATACCCTCTCGCCAAATATCAACATTTGAGTTCAGTTCTATGATGTATTTATCTCCCTTGATAGACATCATTGCAACTTTTCTCAACCTGGAAAAACCTGGTCCGACACAAAACTTTAGTTGAGCTACACTTTAGTTGAGTTTTTTACCTCTATCAACAACATTAATTTGAACTTGTTTGCCACAACAAAGAAGATAATTGGTGATAATTCTGGACTGATTTACTGTCAGTTTAACCAATTGGAACTACTAGTTTTAAGTTACTTAGCTATTATTCACATCAATAATCAAACTACTGTCAGCCAGTGAGTTACACTGGACCTTGGTAGCTTTGAGGTTTGTTCTGCATTTTAATTTCTATTTAGAATTTAGAATGGCAGCAATTAGTTAGAATTACTATTTATGTTTTAACCCTTTACCTAACCTGAAAAGCAGACGACACTTGCAAAAATAATTTTTGAATAACTAATTTTTTTCATTTTTTGTCTCAAAAACATAGGTTATGACCCCTCGTTGGAACGAGCTCGTCGAGCTCGTTCCAAGAGGGGTCATAACCTATGTTTTTGAGACAAAAAATGAAAAAAATAATGAAAATTAATTGGCGATTTTTGAGAATAGCGCAGGCCGGTTTTGGCCGTTACGTTAGGTAAATGGTTAACTGAGTAGATGAATAGACATCCCCACTCAATTATAAGAATCTGACAACTGTAATTGTTTGGCCATAAAACCAAAAGGTTCACGTAGGACGGTCCCAAGGAGTAACCTTAAGAAACTAATCCTGTGACCAAGTGACTCAACTCTATATCACACCTATAATAAATTAACCTCAAATGTCAAATTCAACTCAACTCTTAGTGTGTATTATTTGTGCCCAAAGTTTCTGCATCAATTGAATTTACATTAATTTATCTATTTTACACAATTAGTTATGCATTTCTAACTAATGCCATGACTCAGTTACAGTACCCATGAATAGACATGAAGGCACGGTAACATCTGTGAACACGGGAGTACACTCCCCTTTTCACCGAACCTTGACCTATTATTTAATTAATAAGTTAGTTAAATAAATAAGTTAATTATTTAGAAGGAGTGAATATCAGAACCCATGAACAGACATGAAGGTCCCGGAGAACTGTAAACATGTGAATTGACACCTTGTTACAGAGAACCTAACCTACCAATTATTTAATTGTAAGTTACTTAAATAAATAAGTTAAACATTTAAGTTAACCGAACCAGCACCCATCAATAGACATGACCAACTGTGAACACGTGAATTGACACCTTGTTACACAGACCCTATCCTATCAATTATTTAATTATAAGTTAATTAAATAAATAATCCTAATTATTTTCAGGGCTATTTTATGGAATATTCCTGTTTAAAAGTTAACAGCCGTACCCTCGTCTAACCCAAATTTCACTCAAAATAACGTATATAAACGACAAAATCCTGCAAAAGAAAATGCAGGCTGAAAAACTAGATATCAGCTATGACAACATCGGTAAAATACTAAGCTGCTGTAACTGACTAATTAATTTATTACAATAACTTTCTCAATCCAACAAGTACCACTTCTAAGCCTATACCTACCAACTCACCATATAGTGTGTAAAAATAGTGAGTACTTCCACAAGACTCAACTTCTAAAGCGTGTTTACTACTCTGGTAGCGTAAAAATAACTGGGACTGGCCTCACCCGACAGTTAAAAGACTAAACCTCGCTTTTGAAAGAGCACCAAATAGTCTACAAAAATAAGCTTCCAAGTACAGAACCCCTCAATACTTCCCTAGAGTATTTCACCATTACTTCAAAACAATTCAGTTGCAGTCCGCCAATTCACACTATGTCCCAGCTTCTAATTTTTTCTCTCCAAATTAGCGTTTTGGGTAGTTCAGCGATGTGAACGTAGTGGCTACCCCTCTACGTTCAGATTCCTCCCATTCAAATCTGTGGTAAAATTCCCCATCAAGTTTTTATGGGAACTCAAAACTCGAAAATAGGAATAGATATATCAAGCTTTCGCCCTTATCACCGGCTGCATTCGAAAGTACACGTATTTCCTTACATTTGTGCAGAGTAAATTGATCCAAACCATATGTTATCCTTAAATTATTAAATAATTAATGAGCGGATAGTGTAGTCAAAAGGTATCCCAGAACTCATTCTAATGGAAAATTGATTGATTCACTTCTCAAACTTCTGAACTTTCTTTCTCATCTCTCCTATTTTCGATTCATAACAACAATGTCAACGAATCTCGGCAACGAAAAAATGTAAACAAAAAGCACAAGAGAAAAGAAAAAGTACCATGCAGTTTCGAAAGGGAGGACCACTGGAATTTTCCTTCACCGGTCGCTAGCTGATATTCAAGTAGAAGATTTTGCAGGGAAAACACACAGGTTTTTCTGAATTAGAGAATGCAGTCGAATTTTTAAAAGCAGCAGATTTTAAAGAGCAGAACAGGGTCGGTCTCAGGGTGCGTTTGTGTGTGTGCGTGGGGGAGGGGGTATTTTTTTCAATAGTTGGAAATTCCGAGGTCAAAAATCAAATAGGTGGAAATTCAATAAATTAACATTGTTCATGAAAAATATTAAAATTCCAACTAATGATGAGAAATTTTGATCTTTTATTTCCAACTGGAAACTTGAGTTCCAAATTTCCTACTATAAAACTGACATGGCCTCAAAATTTCGACTCTGACATCAATCCGGTAAATTTCTGACCCAGACACATTATAAATGATGCTTTTTCTGTTTCAGGACTAGTGAAAATTTTCAGAAGGGTTCATAAGCATGTATATATATATAGACAATATACATATAGTATTTTTTTATACCTGGTTCATACAACGAGTTGAAATATAGTTAATATTTTCGAGGCTCTGCCGAGAAAATATTAACTATATTTCAACGAGTTGTATAAACCAGATATAAAAAAATACTATATGTATATTGTTTTTATCTGATAACAAACAGCAGTTTCACAAGTTGAGGCTGATATTCACTTTTATGCTCATTCCCACGGGCCTCCGTAGAAAATAAGACAAAGCAAACGCGATCAGTTGGTTGTTGCTGTACAGTCATAGCCACTGGTTGCAGTTGATCTATTATTCATGTTTTTTTAGCTCTACCTGGCAACGATGATAATGTGTTTTCAATCGAGAAGTTTCCAATTTCCATTAATTATGGTCCACTTTTGTTTTTGTTTACAATTCGTACGAAACGTTTTTTTCACGTGGCAGACGAACGTGTAATTGGAGCAGTACTTTGATCGTGGACGTAGACGTAGCTAATATGAAAATACGTGACACGTAATGGTGCACACCCAGTATTGTTAATTTCGGTAAATATTACAGGCCCCAAGCAAGATTTTGCAGGAAAGATATGGTGTATATCGCAGAAATAGCAGCGGTTATGTGAAATATAACAATTTTCCAAAACGTGTTGTACAGCGACATGCAAAAACACAGAACCACACATGTATGGTCATATGTTAATGTGGCGACAAATATGGCAATCGAGAAATTTTGAAAGATTGCGGAAGGATAAAACTTGAGACAAGCTATAGTAAAACAAACCTTCATTTTTTTGTAAACTGACAAAAGATCATAATTCAATGGCAAATTGGTTCATTAGGGGTTTAACAACACTTCCAAAAACCAAGGCTGTAATATGAGCTGGATTGTATATCAATTTCAATAACTAAGGTTATTATATCACGTTGTTAGTTCCCAAGATCCTTCCCACCCATCAATACCTGGAGGAGCAAAAGTGTCGTACGTGGAGTCACTCGTCCAGGCAATTACTCTATGGCTCATTTGTTCGATGGGATTCTGGTCGTTCGAACAATCTGAGATGGTTATCAAGCCTGTGCTAGTGCTAGTAATGATACAAGGCTGCAAGAGTGGAAGAAAACTACAGGATTTGGTGACTACCGTAAAAAGCTAATCATAGGACAGACAATGGCAATATTGGGGAAAATCAGTAATAGTGGTGTTGGAGATATGAAGATCACGGAGAGGTCTAGAACTGGGAAGATGCTAGGAGCTAAATTATCATCAGGTATATATAGTACTACACCATCATGCCATAGGTGTCCTCCTATACCCCGATGAGCATTAAGAGTCGTAATTAAATCGATCTTTCGATACTCATTTGCTCAATGGGATTTGAGTCGTTCGAGCAATGATTTTTTCAGTAACTGCTGAAAAGCTTATTTGCTCGATAAGATTCGAGTCGTTCGAATAATACCTACCTCTGCTTGATTGTATTTTGGGTTTGAGGATCATAGAGGACTTCGTTATACACAGGAAAGGCAAAAACAGAGACGGCCAAGACAAAATAGACTGTTGGGATAGGCAGAAATGGGACCAGTAAAAGGCAAAACAGGCCAGGAAATAGAAGGATAAACCACAGAATATATCGGGATAGATAAAATACCGAGACAATGGAGCACATCCGAAACAACAAAGTTACTCTTATACAAAGGAATCGTCTATTGTTGGGCAAAAAGAATTCTCGGGGACAACAGACAGAAACCGAATATTTGGTGGGAAATCCACACTAGTAAAAGAACTGTTGGGTTTACTTGGGTAATTTTACAAAGTATTCGAACAAATACAAAACGCACCTTAAAGCACTGTGTGCTACCCTTTTAAGCCCAAAATTGAGAAATCCGTGCCAAATAAAGTTGTTTTGATGGTTCAGAGGGATTGTCAGGATGTTTGTGGTAATACGATGTATTCTAGTTCACTCGAATTTATCCACGTGAAACATCTCATCATTCATTTAGCACTACGTGCTACTATTATAAGCCCTAGATTGGGGTTTGCTAAATCCGTCTCGGTAGTTTTGGATTATTTAGAGGGATTGTTGGGTTGTTTGTTGTAATTAAATTTACTCCTGTTCAATCGAACACACCCTTCGAACACACCCCTTTCCTATTAGTAGGTTTTGGGTCACATAGCAACCATGTGCTACCATAGAAACCAAGATGGCGGTCTCAGATATACACAATGGACGCTGCGCATGCACACTAGGACCACGTATCACGATGGGAATGTTGTCACAAGATGGCGCTCACGCGGGCTACCATGACAACCAAAAATGAAGTAACTGGGCCATGTGCCTATGACGTCACATGATATCCGGCCAATGTGGGTCGATCGGGTACATGATCTACTACTAACACCAAGCCGAGAGATCCACGGTTAGATCCCCAGCAGGGGTAACTGCGTTGTGTCATTGGGAAAGGCACTTAATCACGATTGCCCAAGTGGGGGCACGGTGGCGCAGCCATGGAGGCGTTCTGGGGGCACATTCGCCCCCCCCCCAAAAAAAAAAAAAATAATTTCGATAGGATCACCGCTCCAATGTCGAGTTGTGACAGCACAAAAGAGGTTTTAATCATTATCAACTTATCGTCCGGAAACCAATTGGTTACAATTTACTATGTGAAGGGTCACTGCGACCTTGACCTTAGACCTACTGATTCCAAAATAAATAGGGCTCTTTCTTGCAATAATGCCAACCTACCTATGAAGTTTCGTGAACGTTGGTGGAACCATTGTCAAATTTTCATCTGGAAACCAATTGTTTACGATTTATTATGTTCAAGGTCACTGTGATCTTGACCTTTGACCTAGCGAGTCCAAGATAAATAGGGGTCTTCCACTCACCTATGCCAACCTACCTATGACGTTTCATGAATGTGGGGTCACCCGTAGTCAAGTTAGCATCCGGAAACCAATTGTTTACGATTTACTATGTTGAAGGTCACTGTGATCTTGACCTTGCGCCTAGCGAGTCGAAAATAAACAGCGTTCTTCCTCTCATTGATGCCAACCTACCTATGAAGTTTCATGAACGTGGGTCGAACCATTGTCAAGTTATCATCCGGAAACCAATTCTTTTGATTTACTATGTTCAGGGTCACTGTGACTTTGGCCTTTGACCTAGAGCGCCCGAAATAAATAGGCTTCTTCCTCTCATGAAAGCCAACCTACGTATGACGTTTCATGAATGTGAGTTCAACCATAGACAAGTTATCATCCGGAAACCAATTGTTTACATTTATTATGTTCATGGTCACTGTGACCTTGACCTTTGACCAAGCAAGTCCAAAAAATAGGGTTCTTCCACTCACCGGTGCCAACCTACCTATGGAGTTTCATGAACGTGGGTAGAACCTTTATCAAGTTATCGTCCGGAAACCATTTGTTTACACCCGCCCGCCATTCACTAAGCTGTAAGTCGAGCTTGACTTCGTCAAAACTTGACTAAACAAGAGGCCAGGCTTTAATCGTTCACCTGCCAAAGTGGTTCAAAGAAGTATTTGGGGTCACATTCAGTTATGCATGGTTCATCAACACTACCCTACAAAGGAGTGAAGTCATGAAAGGCAAATTTTATGGAAAAACACTAAGGAATCGATTTGAACAAACCTGAACCTAACATGCTTCCCATGCCACCCCATCCTCTGCCCATAGAGAGCCCAAACAATAAGCCAGGGACTCAAATTGAACAAACTTGAACCTGATCCCCCTTGAGATGTTACATACCAAATATGAAAGAATTCTGACCGTTGGATATGAAGAAGGAGGTTTTTAAAGAAATGTCCTCACATTGCATTACGTTAAACTTTGGGCTCAAACAGGGAGCCAAAATATTTACCCAGGTAACCAATTTGAACAAACCTGAAACTGATCCACCTCAAGATGTTGCATACCAAATATGAAAGGATTCTGACTGGTGAATCTGAAGAATTTTTTTTTTATAGAAATCCCCTCATACTGGACTAAGTTAAAATTCAGAATCCCATAGGCAGCCCAAATATGAACCCAGGGTCTCGATTTGAACAAACTAGAATCTGACCCCCCCCCCCCCCCCCCTCCCCCTATAGATGTTGTATACCAAACATGAAATGATTCTGACAGGTGGATCTGAAGAAGATTTTTAAAGAAATTTCCCCAAATTGTACAAAGTTAAACTTTGGGTTCCAATAGAGAGCCCAAATACTAACTGAGGGACCCGATTTGTACAAACTTGAATCTGACCCCCCTAGAGATGTTGTATACCAAATATGAAAGCATTCATACCAAATATGAAAGATTTTTAAAGAAATTTCCTCATATTTCAATAAGTTAAAATTCCGGCTCCTACAGGGAGCCCAATTATTAACCCATGGACGTGATTTGAACAAACTTGAATCTGACTGCCCCCCCCCCCCCCCCCCCCAGAGATGTTATATACCAAATATCAAAAGATTCTAAATGATGGTTCTGGATAAGATTTTTTATGCACGCCAAATTTGGTTCAGTAGTTTGGAGAAGTCGAAAATGTAAAGTTCACGACTGACGACGACGGACGGCAAGTTAAGCTCCCTTCGGTGAGCTAAAAATCAGTCACACGCCCCCCCCCCCCTCCCTTCAAGTTAACCCATATAGGGAACATCAGGCAAGAAATAAGGGAGTGGGGGGGGGGGGGGTGTGGGTGCGAAATAGCAGATGTATGTGTGATATCCGACCTATCTCAATTTAATGACACCAATGTTGTCAATTATTTGCCAGACTCGAGGAAAAAAAACGTCGCCGGTTTTACGAATTAACGTCGCCGTTATTTGGTAATTTATCCGTTACTTCTGGTCCGGGTTCGCTATTTAAAATTGATGAATCTCTTCGTGCGAAAGGAAAATGAAGGAATCGTTAACAAAAGTAAGACGGTAATATAACAATAACATGATTTTGGAGGGCATTATGGTTCATTAGCGGCCCTGCAGCAATGATGAACAGCTCGAGGGTTTATAAATTAAGTTAATAAGCCCAAGGACTGTTCATCATTGCTGCTGGGCCGCTAATGAATAATGATGCCTGACTACAATCATGTTATTACTATTATTACCACTCCCTGTTACAGCTAACCGCACGAGGGAATTGCTGGAAGAAATAATCACTAAAGTCAGTTCGATATTTCTGTTTCGATCGTGCGTTCGACTTCAGTTCAGAAATACAAAGGGACGTCATCCGACTAGGAGTAATTCATTAGACCCTGGAATCTAAAAATAGCCGGGCCGCCAATGACAATTTATACCATTGTCGCCCGCGGCGCGGCACCGTCGAATGACGTCACTGAAATTATGGAGTTTTCACGGGCCCCCAAACTTATGTTAATCGACTAGTAACTTATAGATTGAGTGGTAATAATATTATTTGATAAGCAATTGCTGCCAGTTTTAAAAAGCATAAACCGGCTATTTGTCTTTATTTTGTGTGATATCATTAGGCATACTTATTTAATTCTATTCATTTAGTTTCCTCTTTTTAGTCAAATTTTTCAAAAAAAAAAAACCTTGACTACTGGTATGGCGAGGGCCGGTCGCCGGGCAGGCGGCCCTTTTTGCTAAAAAACTTAGTTATTTCTGGACGGATTTTGATATTTGGTATGTGGCTTGAAATGCATGTGCAACACCCGATGACGCAAAGTTTTGTTTCTAAAATTGGGGTTGCAGCTATATCATTCACCAATACAGACATTGCCATTTTAAGTGCCATTTATCCTAACAACTCATGTCAAATTTTCTTCCACATACTCATGAGGTAAAAAATAGCCCTCAATGAATGTGAGCCCCCACCCCCCCCCCCCCCCTATACCCTTTTTCATCCAAAACTATGGTATAATTCATAAATTAATTGATTTTGACACAAAACAAAAAACATCTTGCAACAAAACTATCACAAATGGGAAATTTAAACTGATGTGGTAAAATTTTAAAAAAAATAGCCCTCAATGAATGTGCCCCCCCCCCCCCTCACAGTATACCCCTCTTCATCAAAAACATGATATAATTCATAAATTAATTAATGTTGACACAAAGCAAACAACTTGTGACATTAAATATCCTACTTGTGATTGTTTTTAAATCACATTCAGGCTTCTGAAGACATTTTGTTTGGTGAATCATTTGCAATTTATGTTAAAAAAAGCCAGTTTTCTCAGTTAAGGCACCTAGAGTCATTGGTATGGTACTGACAAAACATAAAACACTGCTTTTTCAACAGTATGACCAGTACTGCTCATGTGGTATCTCATAGCACTGTTAAAATGCCAAAAAGCATCCAATATTGATTCTGTGGTGCTGTGCTTGAGCAGCAAGTATCCATTTGGGCACTTTCACAACCTTGGATTTACTCCCCCACAAACACCCATTCTGATGAAAAGAGTGAAATTGTGGAAAATATGTCTCCAAGGAGGAGGAATGAGATATTTGCTTAAAAAATTTGTTTTGTTTTTTTTTAGTGTTTAATATATTTGTCTGCGAATAGGGGGGGGGGGGGGTAGAGTGTGAAAAATAGTCAGCTACCAGTTACTGATAATGTACAACCAGGCAAAGGACAAGCAAAGAAACACTTTGTCTGCTGGACAGACAGACAGACATGCAGTCACACAAATTTGAAGTCTACACAATCTCTCTTTCTCTCCTCTCTCCTCTCTCTTCTTCTCTCCTCTTTCTCTCTCTCTCTCTCTTCTCTTTCTCTTCTCTCTTCTCCCTCTCTCTTCTCTCCTCTTCTCCTCTCTCTCCCTAAGAGTGTATGAGATTTTCTTTAGTTTCCAAAAACATACTGTACAGTCTTTCCAATTGTTTCTCATCAAATGAGGCTTCAGTATGGGTGGGAGGGTGGGGACTTGATTCATGGAGAGAACAATATTTCACAGTTGTTACTGTACTTTTGTGCTGTAACATGGGAACCAATTGAACAATGCTCGAGCTAAAGAAAATTGATGGCATCACTTTAATTTTGGGATTCAAATATCTTTGTCAAGTATAACCCTTCAGAGAACTTTTTCCGACCCCAAAACAATGGGTTGTGCATCAAATAAGAGGGAAAATTTAGTACTAGACTACTTTATTAGTACTAGACTACCTTATTGGTAGCTGTGCTCAAATGCCATTCATTCACATTTGCAACTTTATTGTGTTATTTTTTCCACTGTTCCCCACCCCCAAATTAGTGTTCCAAAATAATCTTTCAATGAAGAAATTATTTTCTAACAATTTTTAACCCTTTACCAAATATAACGGTCAAAAGCTGCTGGTGCTATTCACAAGTATTGCCATTCCATGTTCATTATTTTCTTGTTTTTGTGTCAAAAACATAGCTTATGACCCCTCATTGAAATGAGGTCATTCCAATGGTGTAAAAAGTCATGTCTTTGACACAAAAAATTAGTAAGTCAATAAGTTTGTGGGCAAGGGTAATCAGCTTTTCATGTCAAGCAAAGGTTTAACAGCATAATTCAGACAAACATCTAAATACCAGTAAATAAAAGTGCAATATGGGTTTTCTGGCTGTGGGTTTGAATGGTGATTGGAAGGGGGTTGGAAGATTGGAATCCCCCCCCTCTGCCCCCTAGTACTATGATGGGAAACCATGGTTTAATTACATTTGTTAATACATGTGTACATGTAGGGTAAAATAGGTTGTTATTTGACATTTGCTGGAGGCTGTAGTGTGCCCCTGGAGGCAACACTTGCTCAAGATGTGAATTTGCTTGCAATATATAGCCCTTATTGCTGACGATGACAAAAAACATACTTTTCAAAAGTGTGTGGTACCCAAATTAATTTTTAAATGTGAAATAATCTCTCAAAATAATAATTAAATCAGGTTCGGAAGCCAAATTATGTATTTCCTTAATCAACCCCAATCCTATCAAAGATACATTTTACCACTTTCATGTGACAAAAGAGTCATTTCTGCATGAGAATTCAACTTTTGGATTCCACTGAGTTAAAAACATGGGAAATTTGTTCTTTTAAAGAAAACTGTGTCAAATGGCTTAAAAACTGCTGTTGCCTCCAATACATTTTTCGACTCTGTTACCTAATGAGTAAGCTGAGAGGTAAGGAATTCATGTAGCTTTTTTTGAAACCTAGACTAATCCCAAAATAAAACTAAAATCTGCATCAGCATGCAATACTTTGAGGAAAAATTTGTCTCATTTAACCATACAGCAAGACAAAGAGTGGTGTTCCAACCCCACGAAACAATATGAATGTCAATTTTGATTCAAAAATTGGGGTTGCAGCTATTTAATTCACCAATATCAATAGACAGTACCATATCTATTTTGAAAGTGACAGTCTACATGTACATAGGAATACTGACTGACATACAATGAAAAATATAGTGAGAAGAGCCAGGACAGGATTGTCAAACAGAAAAAAAAACTCAGTGGACGTGAGTGCTGCAGGCTGAGGGGTTCAGTATGGGTGGTAGAGGGACAATTGTTAATGTAGTGTTGTGCTATAACATGGGGAACCTGACAACACTAGTATCAGACGACTATATTGGTAGCTGTGCACAAAAGCCATTCATTCACATTTGCAACTTTGTTACTTTTCCCACTGTAACCCCTCCCCCAGCCCCCTTTTCCAAAATTTATCTTCCTAAATACTCTGTGAATGAAGAAATTGTGTTTTTTAACATACTTACCTACTCACTCATCGTAATGGCCAAAACAGGCTAACACCATTCACCAAAATTGCCATTCAATATTAATTATTTTTGCATTTTTTTTGCGTCAAAAACATATCTTATGACCCCTCATTGGAATGAGCTCATTCAGCTCTATCCAGTTGGAGGAGGGAGTTCATAGCTATGTTTTTGGCACAAAAAATGAAAAGAAATTAGTTATTCAAAAGTCGTATCTTTTCTTGTAAGCTAAAGGGTTATCATACTATGGAGAAAACTTCTATTATAGAAGTGAAAACAAGTGAAATATGGGTTTTCTGGCTAAGTGGTATGGATGGTGATTTGGGAGAGGATTGGAATATAATTGGAATCCCCTCTATCACAAGTACTATGAGGGAAAACCATGGTTTAATTAAATGTGTTAATAGGGTAAAATAGGTGGTTACATGTGCATTTGGCATTTGTCAGAGGTTATAGTGTGCTTCTCAGTTCTGGATGTCACACTTGCTCAAGATGCATTAAACTGCATTATTTTTGGCAATATATGGCCTTTATTGCTGACTGTGACAAAAATATAACTTTTCAAAAAATAAAACAGTATTATTCGGTCTGTGGTTCTCGAATGAACATTTAAATGTGAAATATGTGTAATATCAAAAAAAAATATAATTAAATCGGTGTTGGAAGCCAAAATACATGTACATTTACATGTATGTATTTCCTATAATCAACCCTAAACCTTCCAAAGGGTAACCTACAAAACTTTTCCCTAACAAAAATCCCCCCCCCCAATCATTTTCACACAATGCACAACCCCCCCCCCCCCCCATGTTTTTTCAGGTGAACAGAAATTCCTCCCTCCATAATTTCTGGTGAACAAAAATCCCCCCCCCCCCCCCTAATTTGTTAGAAGTATATTTAAAGCCATACAAAAATGCCCAAAGCTTTTTACCACTCGAAACCGAGCACTTGTCGCTTCAATCAATGCTAACCTTGCTTGTTTGGAGTTAGCACTGTTGCCCAGTGGTTCTCTCTGTGCACTTTAGCTTCCCCCACCCATAAAACTGTCCAACATGAGGTGACACTGGCTGTTGAAAGTGTCCTTAAACTCCAATAAATAAATAAATAATTGTCTTGATAAATAGTTATTGAGGCATGTTTTCTTGTAAACAGTGATGGGTGTTTATGTAATTTACAAATTAAATACATAAGTTTTTAAATCCTCGAGGACTACCTTTTAACCTTTTGGTGTAAAAGGCCAGGAGGGGGATTTTTGTACTGCTCTTAAAATAATGTGGGAGATTGTGGTACTACCTTCAAAAATTGAGGGGGGGGGGGGTGATTTTAACCTACAATTCTAATCCTTCCAAAGATACATTTTACCTATTTCATTTGATAAAAGAGTCATTTCTGCATGAGAATTTACTGCTTTCTTTGAAAACTATCCCAGCCCCAAAATAAAACTAAAATCTGCATCAACAGACAATAGTTTGGGGGAAAATCTGTCACATTTAACCATACTGCAAGAGAAAGAGTAGTGCTCAACAACCCCCCCCCCCCCCCCACTTCCCCACCACACAAAACAAAATGAATGTCAATTTTGTTTTAAAAACTGTGGTTGCAGCTATATAAATCACCAATATCAATACACTGTGCCATTTTATCCTTACAAATGATGTCAAATTTTCTTCTACATATTGATGTGGTAAAATATAGCCCTGAATGTGTCCCCTAGACCACCAGCATACCCACTTTCATGATGATATAATTCATAAATTAATTGATGTTGACACAAAACAAACCTCTTATGATATTAAATTGCCCATTTGTGATAGTTTTTAGATCACATTCTGGCTTCTTAAGATATTTCACATTGTGTTTGATGAATATTTTGCAACTTTTGTAAAAAAATTTTTTTTTAAAAATCCATCAGATTTCTTAATTAAGGCACCAAGAGTCATTGGTATGTCTCTGACAAAACATTAAACATTGGTTTTCTCCAACAGCATGACAGTACAGCTCATGTGGTATCGCATAGCTCCATTAAAATGCCTAAAACCATCAAATATTGATTCTGTAGTGCGGTGCTTATGCTACAAGTACCCATAAAGGCACTTTTACAACCTTGGATTTAATCCCTACAGACACTCATGACCCATTTTGATAAAAGGAATAAAATTAAGGAAAATACAATGTACATGTATGTTTTCCAGAGAGGACGAATCAGATATTTGCTTCAAAAAGATAGTGCTCTTTAATGTTTAATATATTTGTGTATGTGTATAAGGTGGAGGGGGTTACAGTGTGAAAAATAGTCAAAAGCCAGTTACCGAAAATGTACATGCACAACAGGGAAAATGAAAAGCAAAGAATCGCTGTCTGTGATGGATGGTTCTTGGACTACTTGCACCCTGGACGATTCATACCACAATTGGGGGGTACGAATTGTCTTGACAATGAGGAACACATTAAGTGTCTAGACAAAATCTACAAATCGACCCAGTAAAAGGTATGAATTGTCTCCTTTTTGGTACAAGTTGTCTCAAGTAAGTAAACATATGCATGAAACACCCAATCAAAACAAGATTTATGCATAGAAATGAAACTTCACTGGGTGAACCATCGCTTAACAGCTCAAGTGAAAAAGTGATCTCTAGTATTATCAACTTCGGGTTCGAACATGGGAAAAGAAAATTTATAGTAGATAGTAATGGATGTAGTTTTACAGTTAAAACACTATTTTTTTTAATGAAACCACAATAATTCTTTAAATTGATGAAGATCTAACAATAAATAATTTCATGACGCCCCAAATAATAAGTTAAAGAGTGTGCTGCCTTAATAATTTAATTAATTTAATTCTGAGCTCCCTCAATAGAGCATTTTCTTTTTGGCGTTTTTAATTCTGAGCTCCCTCAATAGAGCATTTTCTTTTTACTGTTGTGACGTCGAATATTTTAAGTGTCCACTTGATTTTTACTTTAAGTCATGAAATTTGATATTCTGTGTCTTTTTAAAATAAAAGAAATGACATCACCTTTTTTATCCTCTCTCCAAGTTTATAATCCTCTCCCAACCCCATCTCCATGTATATTTTTTTCAGAGGGGGTTAATGAAGCAGGGTATGAATTTGCAGAAGAGGATACAAATTGTCCAGAGGGGTACAAACTGTTGGACATTGCCCAGAGGAGGGGTACAAATCGTCCAGAAGGAGGTACAAATTGTCCTGGGAAAGGTACGAATTGTCCAGCAAAAGGTACCAATTGCCAGAGGTACGAATCATCCAGGCTATGAGTTGTCCAACTCACTGATGGATGGATGGATGGATGGACAGACAGAATTTATGCAATCACACATTTTGTAATAAATTCAATTTCAGTTTCCTTTTGAATGCTAAAACAAACTAGAATTAGTAGAAATGAAATACTTTCTCTGGAATCATTATCAGTGTGCAAATGTTATTTAAGGGGACGTCCAACCTAACTTTGGTCAAATTTCATGTAATTTTCTTTCAAGTCTAAAAAAGGCCCAAAATGAATAACCCCAATAAATTATATACCAAAATGCTTGGAATGAAACATAGAACATGTGGAAACTGAAATTTGCCATGGAACTGCTGCCATGTGTAAATAGCACCACCTGAAAGTCTGCTATGGCATAAGTAAGAGAACAAAATTTTTACAATAAAATACCTCAAAATAAAATAACAGCTGTATTCTATAAACATTTAAGTACATACTCGAAGAAATCTTTTCCTAATTCATGAAAGTAATGAAGATTGAGACCAAATGTGATAAGTGGAGTGCTCACTGATTGAAGGCAGACATTTTCTTTTGTTTATGTTTTGATTTGGGGAGTTCAACAAAGGTCAACTTGAAGGAGTCCAGCAGAAGAAGTATGGAAGGACAAAAGAGTGTCTCCCAATATCAAGATGTATGTGTTACTGTAATGGTTTGGAAAGAAAATATGATATTCTCCTATGTAGAATGCACTGCAAAGTCATACATTGTAGTTGAATAAATATATTTACAAACCCCTTGCACTGTAACCTTTTTTATCCCATGCATCAATTTGATAGTGATTAAATTGTTAAATTTGTCTGGTTTATCAATAAGTACATTAGCTTTGTTTAACTCTTGGACACCAATACACTCATGATATCTGTTGGAGAAGAAATAAGGGTAACTGTAACCTGTCACTGCAATAAACCATCTAATGTACTTAAAAGTACATTGTTATTCAAAACACATCAAATCAACCTTACATAACCATTATTGCATGTACTTTCCCCAAGGAGGCTTACTGACATATTGAGATCAGAAGGGCACATCCAGAGGGTCTCACATATTTTTTTCAAGAACGCAGTACACAAAGCAATCCCCAAAAGATGACAAGTGAGCTCCATTTGACACAGAAAATTTTGGGGGTGGGGGGGGGGGTGGGGGTGGGGCTCTCTTCCTTGTATGACTCTACCTCCGGCACTCAAGGCATATGCCTTTTTTCTCAAAGTTTAACTCTTTTTTTCTTTTTGAAGATCCTGGCCACACATGTTCCAAACACTATCAGACAGGTAAACCTCCAAATAAGTGTATCTGCAAAAATCATGTTACATTGCAAAACATTCTTTTTAGAGTTTTAGTTCTGGACCTTTCATGCTTCTTACTTCCAACTATAACACTTAATTTATCGATTCATGGGTGAATAGAAAAGTCCTGCCATAATCAACATTTTGAGTTCCATAAGCCTTCAAAACAGCTCCAATAAAAGTGTCAAACATCAGATTGGTGGCTTTATACAGAATATTCATTAGGTTGTTGCTTGATAAGTAATAGGAACAAAATCTTCACAAGAAAATTCTGCAGCAATACAATTGAGGGTATTAGCAGGCACTCTGCAACAAATTGTAACAAATCAACTAGTTATAAACAAAATTTTCTAACTCAAAAGAGTGAAAAAGTACCACAACTCTGAAAAAATGTGGGAAGAAACACATGCTACAGCAGCTACACAGGCATTGTTTCTCCATGATGCTCGATCACAAAACCAAATATCCTTCAAATTGGAGTAGCAATGGTTGAGATACAAGGGGGAATGTTGGTACATGCAATGATGAATGGGTAAGACTAAGATTAAGAGGACAGGGGGTCACCACTGCACGGCCCTAGATGCACCTTTGATTTTCCAACTTCCACTAAGTTCCAGGTCTGGGGCATAATAATCGCAACACACCCAACTTATCAGTTCATAATTTCAGTTAAATAAAAGAAATTATCAATTTGAATTAAATAATAGATGATGTAAAAATATTTGGCTTCCTTCGCCTTCTCGTACTATTTAATTACCACAAACAATATCAGTTTGATGCCGACAAACGAAACTGAACGCATGTGGTTTGATTAAAAAGTAACTCGGCATGAATAATGAAGAAATTGCGAATATTTTGTGTATTTCATTTATTTAAAAGCCAATTGCAGCTAATATTGACCGTGCATTCGATAATTCGTTTCGGTTTTGGCCACACGGCCACGCTGACACTCCGTGACAGCGGTTATGTTTATTGTGATATGCAAATTGGGGGATGGTTTCCGGTGAAGGAGATTTGTCACATTTGTCAGTGTAAAACGATAAAAAAAACCACTGATCGACGCTTGTATTACTATGGTTGGTTGGAAGAAAAAACTAAATTCTCAGCATCGTCCAAGTGCACCTTATTTAAAAGCACGAATGCATCATTTTCAACCCATCTTCAATCGGTCCTTTGCAGACATCAAACATACCCGTCTTCAAATTCCATGCTTACTAGGACGTAAATAACTTCGCAGCGACAGGGGGAAATTAACACACTCAATATAGTTCCAGGTCACTTGGAATATACTTCGTGAAAAAGTGATTTCTGAAGCATTCTGCTTACTTTGTTATGAATATTGCCTTATTTTATGTGTATCGTCCCGATTTTATACACTCGGTTATTTTTTTTACAAGTGGTTCATGTTGTCTTTCTAGTGCGCAATAATTCAGATTTTTTGTCAACAAAAAAGTTCAGACGGCCTGTAAACACGAGAGGGAATTTCGAACCATATTTTGCAGTTATGACATTAACAGCTCAAGTACTTGCTGTCACCTGTTTGCAAATAAGCTCATACATTGTCTCGAACAAATAAAGGGCGTGATCACGTCTTTGCATTCTTACGATTGCCCAAATTGAGTATTTCTGCAAGAACCACATCGTAATCACATGACCGGAAAAACATCGTTGAAACATGGCCACATCCGGAACATCAAAAATTTGTGTTGATGTTATTACATTCAAACGTCAAAACCCACCAGAGTGTGTGTCAAAAAAAATGCTTTCTCCGAGTCTGTAGTATGTTATCATTATATTGAGGACAAGGCTTTCGAATTACCGATTATTTTGTGATTTTACCGGTTCGTTACTTATGCCATTTGCAAATTAATCTTCTTCAAAATCATAAAATTCACTTTTTTTCCTGAAAAAAAATATATGTACCTTTTCTATGCACTTTACTCATTATTTTGATATATAATTTGCCTTTCCTTACTTCTCTTATCTGTTTCTGAGGCATTGGGAAAAATGTCAAAAAATTGACCAAAGTTAGGTTGGACGACCCCTTAAATTAGAGGTCGGTTCTGGGGAGGTTGGTATTTAGCCTTTTTTGTCATTTGTGGAGAAACATACTAAATATCAGAATCCCCACCTCCAGATGTTGGTCAGGCGAGGTGGGTGACATTGACTTGAAGATGAATTCAGTTCTATTCTGGTTGCAAAGCCTAAAGTGTCCAGGAATTAAAACATTGTTTACCAAAACACCGAGGAAGTGTAATTTAAATGGGAGTTCTGAGTGGTTCTGGTATTTAGCCTGTATGAGAACACGTCGGATCACAAAATTGGCTGGCCGCTACACTGTAATTCTGACAGTCTTAAACTGACATTGTATTGTATCACTGGTAAAAATAGTTCATAGACTGGAGCCAGTGAACTTGTGAAGAAAAATCTAGGAAATAAATGAATATCGCTGTTCGCGTGCATGTCTGTTTCTGTAAACTTTACTACAACTGAGTACAAGACTGCATGCCCCTGTTTTGAGAACAAAGATTCCCCCAGACCGTACGTCAACATAACTTGAATTCATCCGAACACCGGCTGTTTCTAAGGAAATCGCGCTAAGTTCCCCACAAATGAAAAAGGCCCACTAAAAGTATAAATAAATTACTTGTTTTATTTTTTTTATTCGTTGTCAACAATTTGTGAAGCGTACGTTCTCAATTAAAACTGAAACTGGGCTTTGCATCTGACGAAACCGGCAACGGACGACATTGGCACTTCAAACTTTCAAACAATATTTAACTCGCCAATAACTACCTAACTTCGAAAGTCGCTTCATTACTTAATTATTTCTCATAGTTTCCAACATTTTACAACAATATATTTTACATAATGTCCTTTGAGAAGCCAAAAACAATTAAATATCCGTTACAATGATTCTGGATTTTTTGCCAGTGGGAGAGCCACGCCGCCAGATGGCACCCCAAACTCTGTTGCATGGTATATAGAAAAATTATAAAATCATGGATACGCACCTGGGTTACATATGTGCGCCCACACCATTGCGTGGGTGTGCACTATAAATAGCGCATTACACATTACTGACAGTCTAGTAAGGTTTTGAACGAAGTAGGTTGTAATTTCTTTATTACAGCAAACTAAACTGAAAATTTACACGTTTATACTTATAGAAAATATGTCATATATATTTCGATTAAATTTCACTTGCTCCTTCAACGTAGAATTCAAACTTGCATTACGAAGTTTATGAATGAATGAAAATGGAATCGAACGAGGTCAAAGGCCGTTCGCATAAATTATAATTATATACAACACCCGTTGTATATACTTCAAGTATATACAGCGGGTGTTATACTCTATGGTTATCAGATAAATAGAGAGATTGGATAAACCGTGAGTAACCTGATGGCAGGGAGGGCAGGGAGGGCAAGCTGGCATGCCAGCCATTATAATATATATATTATTTTTTTCTTTTTTTCTTTCCCGAATATAAATCACCTAATGACTATTAACTGCGAGTTGTCCTGCTTCCGTCTTCTGTCCGTCTGTATGTCCGTCCGCAATTACCTGCTGTCAGGGAGGTAGAGAGGGCTGGATGATATGCAATCCATTGTAATGTATATATTGTGTGAAGAAAATTCTCCATGCGTATGATTCATGTAATAACTGTTGGCTAGCAAGCCAAATACTGTTCATTACGGGAATACCGAGCTAATTGACCCTTTCTCTAACAAGATTTCACACAAACCGATAATTGACCACAAAGCAAAAAAATGACATAACCCTTTTTGGGAGCCTAATGGCACAAAAGGGGTGCATATTTTGAGAGGCCCGCAGAGCATCACTATGTTTCCCAAGGCACCATCTATAAATTTGGAGAATACCAAGCAGATTGCCCCATTGGCTAACGTACAGCGAAAACAACTGATACTAGCCCAAGTAACAAAGCCATTTCTATTCCCATTTTGGGATGCCATGTGGACCCGGAAGGGCGCACAATTTGGCGAGGGGGGTGCACACAGTACCACGGTGCTTAGCAAGACACCTGTTGTCTATTAAGGGAATACCGAGCTAATTGATCCTTTCTCTAACAAGGTTTTAGACAAACCGATAATAGATTGTAAATCCGAAAATCACAGAATCCATCTTGGTAGCCTTATGGCACAAAATGGGTGCACATTTTTTTTTTTTTTTTGGGCGAGGGGGGGGGGGGGGGTGGGGGGCGCAAAGCACCAACATGCTTCCCAAGGACCTATCTATAAATCTGGAGAACACAAAGCAGATTGCCCCTTTTGCTAACAATTAATCAGAAAAACTGATAATAGCCCATATAACAAAAACATTTCCCTTCCTTTTTTGGGTCGCTTTGTGTGCCCACAAGGGTGCAAAATTTGGGGGGCCCGCACAGAACCACTGTGTTCAGCAAGACACCTACTGTTTATTTCTGGAACACCGAGCTAATTGACCCTTTCATTAACAAGATTTCACACAAACCGATAATAGACTATAGAGCATAAAACTACAAAACCCTTTTACGGAGCCTTAAGGACCAAAAGTTTTGCATATTTTGGGGGGCCCGCATAGCACCACTATACTTGCCAAGGCATCTTCAATAGATTTTGAGAATACCAAGCAGATTGCCCCACTCGCGAACGAACAGAGAGAAAAATTGATAATAGGCCATACATCCTTTTTTGGGTCGCTTTGTGGACCCAGAAGGGTGCAAAATTTGGGGGGCCCGCACAGAGCCATAGTGGTCAGCAAGACACCTACTGTTTATTTCTGGAATACCGAGATAATTGGCCCTTTCATTAACAAGATTTCACACAAACCGATAATAGACTACAAAGCATAAAACTACAGAACCCTTTTTGGGAGCCTTACGGAACAAAAGTGGTGCATATTTTGGGGTGCCCGCAGAGCACCACTATGCTTCCCAAGGCATCTGTAAATTTGGAGAATACCAAGCAGATTGCCCCATTCGCTAACGAACAGCGAGAAACACTGATAAAAGCCGACATAACAAAAACATTTCCCTTCCTTTTTTGGGGTCGCTTTGTGTGCCCAGAAGGGTGCAAAATTTGGGGGGCCCGCACAGAACCACTGTGGTCAGCAAGACACCTACTGTTCATTTCTGGAATACCGAGCTAATTGGCCCTTTCATTAACAAAATTTCACACAAACCGATAATAGACTATAAAGCATAAAAATACAGAACCCTTTTTGGGAGCCTTATGGAACAAAAGTGGTGCAACACCACTATGCTTCCCAAGGCATCCTCTGTAAATTTGGAGAATACTGAGCAGATTGCCCCATTCGACAACGAACAGCGAGAAAAACTGATATTAGCTCACATAACAAAAACACTTCCCTTGCTTTCTTGGATAGCTTTGTGTGCCCAGAAGTGTGCAAAATTTGGGGGGCCCGCACAGAACCACTGTGGTCAGCAAGACACCTACTGTTTATTTCCGGAATACCGAGCTAATTGACCCTTTCATTAACAAGATTTCACACAAACCGATAATAGACTATAAAGCATAAAACTACAGAACCCTTTTTGGGAGCCTTATGGAACAAAAGTGGTGCATATTTTGGGAGGCCCACAGAGCACCACTATGCTTCCCAAGGCATCTTCTGTAAATTTGGAGAATACCAAGCAGATTGCCCCATTTGCGAACGGACAGGGAGAAAAACTGATATTAGCTCACATAACAAAACCACTTCCATTCCTTTTTTGGGTCGCTTTTTGGACCCAGAAGGGCGCAAAATTTGGGGGCCCCGCACAGAACCACTGTGGTTAGCAAGACACCTACCGTTTATTTCTGGAACACCGAGCTAATTGACCCTTCCACTAACAAGATTTTACACAAACCGATAACATACTATAGAGCATAAAACTACAAAACCCTTATCCGGAGCCTTATGGAACAAAAGTGGTGCATATTTTTGGGGGCCCGCATAGCACCACTATACTTGCCAATGCATCTTCTATAGATTTGGAGAATACCAAGCAGATTGCCCCATTCATGAACGAACAGCGAAAAATATTGATAATAGGCCATATAACAAAAACATTTCCCATCTTTTTTTGGGTCGCTTTGTGGACCCAGAAGGGTGCAAAATTTGGGGGGTCCGCACCGAGCCACAGTGGTCAGCAAGACACCTACTGTTTATTTCTGGAATATCGAGATAATTGGCCCTTTCATTAACAAGATTTAACACAAACCGATAATAGACTATAAAGCATAAAACTACAGAACCCTTTTCGGGAGCCTTACGGAACAAAAGTGGTGCATATTTTGGGGGGCCTGCAGAGCACCACTATGCTTCCCAAGGCATCCTCTGTAAATTTGGAGAATACTGAGCAGATTGCCCCATTCGCTAACGAACAGCGAGAAAAACTGATATTAGCTCACATAACAAAAACACTTCCCTTGCTTTCTTGGGTCGCTTTGTGTGCCCAGAAGGGTGCAAAATTTGGAGGGCCCGCACAGAACCACTGTGGTCAGCAAGACACCTACTGTTCATTTCCGGAATACCGAGCTAATTGACCCTTTCATTAACAAGATTTCATACAAACCGATAATAGACTATAAAGCATAAAACTACAGAACCCTTTTTGGGAGCATTATGGAACAAAAGTGGTGCATATTTGGGGGCCCACAGAGCACCACTATGCTTCCCAAGGCATCTTCTGTAAATTTGGAGAATACCAAGCAGATTGCCCCATTTGCGAACGGACAGGGAGAAAAACTGATATTAGCTCACATAACAAAACCACTTCCATTCCTTTTTCGGGTCGCTTTTTGGACACAGAAGGGCGCAAAATTTGGGGGGCCCGCACAGAACCACTGTGGTTAGCAAGACACCTACCGTTTATTTCTGGAACACCGAGCTAATTGACCCTTCCATTAACAAGATTTTACACAAACCGATAACAGACTATAGAGCATAAAACTGCAAAACCCTTATTCGGAGCCTTATGGAACAAAAGTGGTGCATATTTTGGGGGGCCCGCATAGCACCACTATACTTGCCAATGCATCTTCTATAGATTTGGAGAATACCAAGCAGATTGCCCCATTCATAAACGAACAGCGAGAAAAATTGATAATAGGCCATATAACAAAAACTTTTCCCTTTTTTGGGTCGCTTTGTGGACCCAGAAGGGTGCAAAATTTGGGAAGCCGGCACTGAACCACTGTGGTCAGAAAGACAGCTACTGTTTATTTCTGGAATACCGAGCTAATTGGACTTTTCGTTAACAAGATTTCACACAAACCGATAATAGACTATAAATCACAAAACTACAGAACCCTTTTGGGGAGCCTTAAGGAACAAAAGTGGTGCATATTTTGGGGTCCCGCAGAGTACCACTATGCTTCTCAAGGCATCTTCTGCAAATTTGGAGAATACCAAGCAGATTGCCCCATTCCCTAACGAACAGCGAGAAAAACTAATAAAAGCCCACATAACAAAAACATTTCCCTTCCTTTTTTTGGGTCGCTTTGTGTACCCAGAAGGGTGCAACATTTGGGGGCCTGCACAGAACCACTGTGGTGAGCAAGACACCTACTGTTCATTTCTGGAATACCGAGCTAATTGGCCCTTTCATTAAAAAGATTTCACACAATCCGATAACAGACTATAGAGCATAAAACTACAAAACCCTTATAAAGCATAAAACTACAGAACACTTTTTGGGAGCCTTATGGAACAAAAGTGGTGCATATTTTGGGGGGCCCGCAGAGCACCACTATGCTTCCCAAGGCATCTGCTGTAAATTTGGAGAATACCAAACAGAATGCCCCATTCGCTATCAAACAGCGAGAAAAACTGATATTAGCTCACATAACAAAAACACTTCCCTTGCTTTCTTGGGTCACTTTGCGGACCCAGAAGAGCGCAAAATTTGAGGGGCCCGCACAGAACCACTGTGGTTAGCAAGAAACCTACCGTTTATTTCTGGAACACCGAGCTAATTGACCATTTCATTAACAAGATTTCACACAAACCGATAATAGACTATAGAGCATAAAACTACAAGACCCTTTTTCGGAGCCTTATGGAACAAAAGTGGTGCTTATTTTGGGGGGCCTGCATAGCAACACTATACTTGCCAAGGCATCTTCTATAGATTTGGAGACTACGAAGCAGATTGCCCCATTCGTGAACGAACAGCGAGAAAAATTGATAACAGGCCATATAATAAAAACATTTCCCATCCTTTTTTGGGTCGCATTGTGGACCCAGAAGGGTGCAAAATTTTGGGGCCCACACAGAACCACTGTGGTCAGCAAGACACCTACTGTTCATTTCTGGAATACCGAGCTAATTGGCCCTTTCATTAACAACATTTCACACAAACCTATAATAGACTATAAAGCATAAAACTACAGAACCCTTTTTGGGAGCCTTATGGAACAAAAGTGGTGCATATTTTGGGGGGCCCGCAGAGCACCACTATGCTTCCCAAGTCATCTTCTGTAAATTTGGAGAATACCAAGCAGAATGCCCCATTCGCTAACGAACAGCGAGAAAAACTGATATTAGCTCACATAACAAAAACACTTCCCTTGCTTTCTTGGGTCGCTTTGCGGACCCAGAAGGGCGCAAAATTTGGGGAGCAAGCACAGAACCACTGTGGTAAGCAAGAAACCTACCGTTTATTTCTGGAACACCGAGCTAATTGACTATTTCATTAACAAGATTTCACACAAACCGATAATAGACTATAGAGCATAAAACTACAAGACCCTTTTTCGGAGCCTTATGGCACAAAAGTGGTGCATATTTTGGGGGAGGGGGGGGGGGGGGGGCACGCATAGCACCACTATACTTGCCAAGGTATCTTCTATAGATTTGGAGACTACGAAGCAGATTGCCCCATTCGTGAACGAACAGCGAGAAAAATTAATAATAGGCCATATAATAAAAACATTTCCCATCCTTTTTTGGGTCGCTTTGTGGACCCAGAAGGGTGCAAAATTTGGGGGCCCGCAATATCAATTAAATTATGAATTATATCACATATTTTGATAAAAACGGGCATATTGGGGGTCCTATTCAGTGCAAAATTTTAATACATCAGATGGTGGAATAAAATTTGACATCAGTTGTTAGGATAAACTGGTAGAGTCCTTTCATATTAGTGAAATATATAGCTGCATCCCCAATTTTGGAAACAAAATTGACATCCATATTGTTCCATGGGGGTTGGGACACTGTTTTGCTTGCAGTATGGTAAAATGAGACAGATTTTTTCTAAAAATATTTTGTACTGATGCAGATGTTAGTTTTATTTTGGGATCAGGGTAGTTTTTTTTAAAGAAAGCTGTAAATTCTCATCCTTCTCAGTTAATTTATAAATTAACAAGATAGAAAAATCTTTTGGAGGCAAGACCAGTTTTCAAGCCACTTGACAAAGTTTGGACACCTTTCCTTAAAAGAGCAAATTTTCCATGTTTTTGACTCAGCCAAAGCCAAAAGTTGGATTCTAATGCAGAAATGACTCTTTTATCTCATGGAAGTGGTAAAATGTCTCTTTGGTGGGGTTGGGGATGATAATAGGAAATATGTTTTTTGGCTTCCAGACCAGATTCAGTTATTATTTTGGGGGAATATTTCAAATTTAAATATTTATTTGGGGACCATACACCTTACCAAACCATTTTATTGCTTTGAGAAGTTACATTTTTGTCACAGTCAGCAATAAAAGCTATATATTTCCCAAACTAAAGCTGTTCATGCAAGAAAATTCACATCTTGAGCAAGTGTATTCCCCAGGAGCACACTACAACCTCTGGCAGCTGCTAACTAACAGCCTATCTTACCCTATTAACATATTTATGTAAACCGTGGTTTCTCCTCACATTATTAGAGGCAGGGAGGATTCCAAATCTTCCAACCCCCTCCCAAATCACTATTCAAACACAGACAGAAAACCAACACTGCCCTTCTATTCACTATTATTTAGAACTTTTTCTCTTCTATATTATGCTCTTCAAAATGTTGGAAAACAATTCCTTCACTGAAAGAGTATCCTGGAACACAAATTTGAGGAGGGGGTGGGGCTACCGTGGAAAATAACATAATAAAATTACAAATGTGAGTGAATGGCATTTGTGCATAGCTACCAATATAGTTCTCTAGTAATAAAGCTGTAATGGTTCCCAAGATACAGCATAAATTTACAGTGACAGTTGTAAAATATTGCTCTTTCCCTGAACCAAGTCCTCTCTACCACACATATTTAACCCTTCTGCTAATGATAAACATTTGGAAAGACTGATCAGCATGATTTTAGAGAAGTTAGTATCGTACACTTTCAGTTTCTTATGATTTACTTTGAGGCTTCAGCACTCATGGTCCACTGAGTTAGTTTTCAATTGAACAATCTTGCCCTGGCTCTTCCACTACATGTTTCATTGTATGCCATTCAGTACTCTCATGTAGACCTCCTACATGTGTGACTGCAAGCCTATCTGTCTGTCTGTCTGTGTGTCTGTCTCTTCATCAGACATGGTGTTTCTTTGCTTTTCACTTGCCTGGATCTACATTTTCAATAATTGGCAGATGACTAACTTTCACCCCCCCCCCCCTCATCCACACACACACACACACAAGTATATTAAACATCAAATACAACTATATTCTTGAAGCAAATGTCTGATTCATCCTCTTTGGAAACATGTTTTCAACAATTTCAATCTTTTTGCCAGAATGGGTGTCTGTGGGGATTAAAACAAAGATTATGAAAGTGCACTTATGCGAACTTGCAGTATAAGCATAGCACAATAGAATCAATAATTGATGGTTTTATGCATCTTACCAGTGTTATGAGATATCACAGTAGCAGGTACTGGTCATTCTTTTGGAAAAAAAACACTGTTTTATGTTTCGCCAGTGCCATACCAATGACTCTATGTGCCTTTACTGAGAAAACTGACGATTTTCCTTTACCAAAATCAAAATATTCATAAAATACAATGTGAAATGTCTTCAGAAGCCAGACTGTGATTTAAAAACTATTACAGATGGGAAAGTTCATATCACAGTAGGTTTGTTTTGGGTCAATATCAATTAAATTATGAATTATATCACATATTTTGATGAAAAGGGGCATACCGGGGGGTCCTATTCAAGGCAAAATTTTACATCAGATGGTGGAATAAAATTTGACATCAGTTATTAGGATAAATTGGTGGAGTCCTTTCATACTGGTGAAATATATAGCTGCATCCCAAATTTTGGAAACAAAATTGATATCCATATTGTTCCATGGGGGTTGGGACACTGTTTTGCTTGCAGTATGGATAAATGAGGCATATTTTTTCTAAAAATATTTGGTGCTGATGCAGATGTTAGTTTTTTTGGGGATCAGGGTAGTTTTTTAAACAAAGCTTTAAATTCTCATCCTCCTCAGTTAATTTATAACAGGATAGAAAAATCATTTGGAGGCAATACCAGTTTTCAAGTACACTTGACAAACTTTCGACACCTTTCCTTAAAAGAGCAAATTCTCCATGTTTTTGACTCAGCCAAAGCCAAAAGTTGGATTCTAATGCAGATATGACTCTTTTATCTCATGGAAGTGGTAAAATGTCTCTTTGGTGGGGTTGGGGATGATTATTGGAAATATGTTTTTGGCTTCCAGACCAGATTCAGTTATTATTTTGTGGGATTATTTCACATTTAAATATTTATTTGGGGACCATACACCTTACCAAACCATTTTATTGTTTTGAGAAGTTACATTTTTGTCACAGTCAGCAATAAAAGCTATATATTTTCCAAACTAAGGCTGTTCATGCAAGAAAATTCACATCTTGAGCAAGTGTATTCCCCAGGACCACACTATAACCTTTGGCATCTGCTAACTAGCAGCCTATCTTACCCCATTAACATATTTATTTAAACCATAACCTCTGGCAGCTGCTAACTAACAGCCTATCTTACCCTATTATCATATTTATTTAAACCATGGTTTCTCCTCGTATTACTAGAGGCAGGGGGGATTCAATATCTTCCAACCCCCTCCCAAATCACCATTGAAACACAGACAGAAAACCCACACTGCCCTTCTATTCGCCATTATTTAGAAGTTTTTCTCTTCTATATTATCCTCTTCAAAATGTTGGAAAACAATTCCTTCATTGGAAGAGTATCCTGGAACACAAATTGGAGGAGAGTGTGGGGCTACAGTGGAAAATAACATGATAAAATTACAAATGTGAGTGAATGACATTTGTGCATATCTACCAATATAGTTGTCTAGTACTAAAGCTGTCATGGTTCCCCTGATACAGCATAAATTTACAGTGACAGTTGTAAAATATTGCTCTTTCCCTGAACCAAGTCCTCTCTCCCACACATATTTAACCCTTCTGCTAATGATAAACATTTGGAAAGACTGAACAGAATGCTTTTAGAGACTGAAGTTAGTATCATACACTTTCAGTTTCTTATGATTTATTTTGAGGTTTCAGGACTCATGGTCCACTGAGTTAGTTTTCAATTTAACAACCTTGCCCTGGCTCTTCCACTATATTTTTCATTGTATGCCATTCAGTACTCTCATGTAGACCTCCTACATGTGTGACTGCAAGCCTATCTGTCTGTCTGTCTGTCTGTGTGTCTGTCTCTTCATCAGACATGGTGTTTCTTTGCTTTTCACTTGACTGGATATACATTTTCAATAAATGGCAGCTGACTAACTTTACCCCCCCCCCCCCCCGAAACACACACACACACACACACATATATTAAACATCAAATACCACTATATTCGTGAAGCAAATGTCTGATTCATCCTCTTTGGAAACATGTTTTCAACAATTTCAATCTTTTTGCCAGAATGGGTGTCTGTGCGGATTAAAACAAAGGTTATGAAAGTGCTCTTATGGGAACTTGCAGCATAAGCATAGCACTATAGAATCAATATTTGATGGTTTTAGGCATCTTACCTGTGTTATGAGATATCACAGTAGCAGGTACTGGTCATTCTGTTGGAAAAAACACTGTTTTATGTTTTACCAGTGCCATACCAATGACTCTATGTGCATTTACTGAGGCTTTTCCTTTACAAAAATTGCAAAATATTCATCAAATACAATGTGAAATGTCTCCAGAAGCCAGACTGTGATTTGAAAACTATTACAGATCGGAAAGTTCATATCACAGTAGGTTTGTTTTGGGTCAATATCAATTAAATTATGAATTATATCACATATTTTATTAAAAATTGGCATACCGGGGCGTCCTATTCAGGGCAAAATTTTACTACATCAGATGGTGGAATAAAATTTGACATCAGTTGTTAGGATAAACTGGTAGAGTCCTTTCATATTGGTGAAATATATAGCTGCATCCCCAATGTTGGAAACAAAATTGACATCCATACTGTTCCATGGGGGTTGGGGCACTGTTTTGCTTGCAGTATGGTTAAATGAGACAGATTTTTTCTAAAAATATTTTGTGCTCATGCAGATGTTAGTTTTATTTTGGGATCAGGGTAGTGTTTTAAAAAAAGCTGTAAATTCTCATCCTTTTCAGTTAATTTATAAAGTAACAGGATTGAAAAATCTTTTGGAGGCAATACAAGTTTTCAAGCCCACTTGACAAAGTTTGGACACCTTTCCTTAAAAGAGCAAATTTTCCATGTTTTTGAATCAGTCAAAGCCAAAAGTTGGATTCTAATGCAGAAATGACTCTTTTATCTCATGGAAGTGGTAAAATGTCTCTTTGGTGGGGTTGGGGATGATTATAGGTATCGCAGAACTAAATATTGAAATTAGAGTGAACCAACTTAAAATGTTGCACTCGGAAATGACGCAATCTCTAAAAATAAACAGCCTTGGGAAAATCCATTGTTTCAATAAAACTTTGAAACATTCTATTGACATCTTGCATTATTGTTGAATATTCCTGATAAAAAAGAGGGTGAATTGATGACTTTTGAACCTAAAAAATACAATTTACTTTTTGTGTGTTTTTGTCGGATATTCCCTGAAAAATATGTGCACGTGACCGGTATTTCCCTTTGTGTCAGTTTTTCTCTCTTATTTGTTGCATGAACCCCTGTTTTCAGATCAGAAAAGTTGTCTGAAGGGCTATACTTGACAGAAATATTTGAATGCCAAAATAAAAGTCATGCGATCATATTTTTTCCACCTGAACGTTATTATGGTCGCCTATTGAAAAATATTTAGTTCTGTGATAACTATAGGAAAAATGTTTTTTGGCTTCCAGACCAGATTCAGTTACTATTTTGGGGGATTATTCCACATTTAAATATTTATTTGGGGACCATACACCTTACCAAACCATTTTATTGTTTTGAGAAGTTACATTTTTGCCACAGTCAGCAATAAAAGCTATATATTTCACAAACTAAGGCTGTTCATGAAAGAAAATTCACATCTTGAGCAAGTGTATTCCCCAGGAGCACACTATAACCTCTGGAAGCTGCTAACTAACAACCTATCTCACCCTATTAACATATTTATTTAAATCATAACCTCTGGCAACTGCTAACTAACAGCCTATCTATCTTACCCTATTAACATATTTATTTAAACCATGGTTTCTCCTCATATTACTAGGGGCAGGGAGGATTCCAAATCTTCCGACCCCCCCCCCCCCCCAAATCACAATTCAAACACAGACAGAAAACCTACACTGCCCTTCTATTCACGATTATTTAGAAGTTTTTCTCTTCTATATTATGCTCTTCAGAATGTGGAAAACAGTTACTTCATTGAAAGAGTATCCTGGAACACAAATTGGAGGAGGGTTGGGGCTACAGTGGAAAATAACAATAAAATTACAAATGTGAGTGAATGGCATTTGTGCATAGCTACCAATATAGTTGTCTAGTACTAAAGCTGTCATGGTTCCCCTGATACAGCTTAAATTTACAGTGACAGTTGTAAAATATTGCTCTTTCCCTGAACCAAGTCCTCTCTCCCACACATATTTAACCCTTCTGCTAATGATAAAACATTTGGAAAGACTGAACAGCATGTTTTTAGAGACTGAAGTTAGTATCATACACTTTCAGTTTCTTATGATTTACTTTGAGGCTTCAGCACTCATGGTCCTCTGAGTTAGTTTTCAATTTAAAAACCTTGCCCTGGCTCTTCCACTATATTTTTCATTGTATGCCATTTAGTACTCACATGTAGACCTCCTACATGTGTGACTGCAAGCCTATCTGTCTGTCTGTCTGTGTGTCTGTGTGTCTCTTCATCAGACATGGCGTTTCTTTACTTTTCACTTGCCTGGATCTACGTTTTCAATAATTGGCAGCTGACTAACTTTCACCCCCCCCCCCCGAAACACTCACACACACACACATATATTAAACATCAAATACCACTATATTCGTGAGGCAAATGTCTGATTCATCCTCTTTGGAAACATGTTTTCAACAATTTCAATCTTTTTGCCAGAATGGGTGTCTGTGGGGATTAAAACAAAGGTTATGAAAGTGCTCTTATGGGAACTTGCAGCATAAGCATAGCACTATAGAATCAATACTTGATGGTTTTAGGCATCTTACCAGTGTTATGAGATATCACAGTAGCAGGTACTGGTCATTCTGTTGGAAAAAAAACACTGTTTTATGTTTTACCAGTTCCATACCAATGACTCTATGTGCATTTACTGAGAACACTGAGGCTTTTCCTTTACAAAAATTGCAAAATATTCATCAAATACAATGTGAAATGTCTTCAGAAGCCAGACTGTGATTTGAAAACTATTACAGATGGGAAAGTTCATATCACAGTAGGTTTGTTTTGGGTCAATATCAATTAAATTATGAATTATATCACATATTTTATTAAAAATTGTCATACTGGGGGTTCCTATTCAGGGTAAAATTTTACTACATCAGATGGTGGAATAAAATTTGACATCAGTTGTTAGGATAAACTGGTAGAGTCCTTTCATATTGGTGAAATATATAGCTGCATCCCCAATTTTGGAAACAAAATTGACATCCATACTGTTCCATGGGGGTTGGGGCACTGTTTTGCTTGCAGTATGGTTAAATGAGACAGATTTTTTCTAAAAATATTTTGTGCTCATGCAGATGTTAGTTTTATTTTGGGATCAGGGTAGTGTTTTAAAAAAAGCTGTAAATTCTCATCCTTCTCAGTTAATTTATAAAGTAACAGGATTGAAAAATCTTTTGGAGGCAATACCAGTTTTCAAGCCCACTTGACAAAGTTTGGACACCTTTCCTTAAAAGAGCAAATTTTCCAAGTTTTTGAATCAGCCAAAGCCAAAAGTTGGATTCTAATGGAGAAATGACTCTTTTATCTCATGGAAGTGGTAAAATGTCTCTTTGGTGGGGTTGGGGATGATTATAGGTATCGCAGAACTAAATATTGAAATTAGAGTGAACTAACTTAAAATGTTGCACTCGGAAATGACGCAATCTCTAAAAATAAACAGCCTTGGGAAAATCCATTGTTTCAATAAAACTTTGAAACATTCTATTGACATCTTGCATTATTGTTGAATATTCCTGATAAAAAAGAGGGTGAATTGATGACTTTTGAACCTAAAAAATACAATTTACTTTTTGTGTGTTTTTGTCGGGAATTCCCTGAAAAATATGTGCACGTGACCGGTATTTCCCTTTGTGTCAGTTTTTCTCTCTTATTTGTTGCATGAACCCCTGTTTTCAGATCAGAAAAGTTGTCTGAAGGGCTATACTTGACAGAAATATTTGAATGCCAAAATAAAAGTCATGCGATCATATTTTTTCCACCTGAACGTTATTATGGTCGCCTATTGAAAAATATTTAGTTCTGTGATAACTATAGGAAATATGTTTTTTGGCTTCCAGACCAGATTCAGTTACTATTTTGGGGGATTATTCCACATTTAAATATTTATTTGGGGACCATACACCTTACCAAACCATTTTATTGTTTTGAGAAGTTACATTTTTGCCACAGTCAGCAATAAAAGCTATATATTTCACAAACTAAGGCTGTTCATGAAAGAAAATTCACATCTTGAGCAAGTGTATTCCCCAGGAGCACACTATAACCTCTGGAAGCTGCTAACTAACAACCTATCTCACCCTATTAACATATTTATTTAAATCATAACCTCTGGCAACTGCTAACTAACAGCCTATCTATCTTACCCTATTAACATATTTATTTAAACCATGGTTTCTCCTCATATTACTAGGGGCAGGGAGGATTCCAAATCTTCCGACCCCCCCCCCCCCCCAAATCACAATTCAAACACAGACAGAAAACCTACACTGCCCTTCTATTCACGATTATTTAGAAGTTTTTCTCTTCTATATTATGCTCTTCAGAATGTGGAAAACAGTTACTTCATTGAAAGAGTATCCTGGAACACAAATTGGAGGAGGGTTGGGGCTACAGTGGAAAATAACAATAAAATTACAAATGTGAGTGAATGGCATTTGTGCATAGCTACCAATATAGTTGTCTAGTACTAAAGCTGTCATGGTTCCCCTGATACAGCTTAAATTTACAGTGACAGTTGTAAAATATTGCTCTTTCCCTGAACCAAGTCCTCTCTCCCACACATATTTAACCCTTCTGCTAATGATAAAACATTTGGAAAGACTGAACAGCATGTTTTTAGAGACTGAAGTTAGTATCATACACTTTCAGTTTCTTATGATTTACTTTGAGGCTTCAGCACTCATGGTCCTCTGAGTTAGTTTTCAATTTAAAAACCTTGCCCTGGCTCTTCCACTATATTTTTCATTGTATGCCATTTAGTACTCACATGTAGACCTCCTACATGTGTGACTGCAAGCCTATCTGTCTGTCTGTCTGTGTGTCTGTGTGTCTCTTCATCAGACATGGCGTTTCTTTACTTTTCACTTGCCTGGATCTACGTTTTCAATAATTGGCAGCTGACTAACTTTCACCCCCCCCCCCCCGAAACACTCACACACACACACATATATTAAACATCAAATACCACTATATTCGTGAGGCAAATGTCTGATTCATCCTCTTTGGAAACATGTTTTCAACAATTTCAATCTTTTTGCCAGAATGGGTGTCTGTGGGGATTAAAACAAAGGTTATGAAAGTGCTCTTATGGGAACTTGCAGCATAAGCATAGCACTATAGAATCAATACTTGATGGTTTTAGGCATCTTACCAGTGTTATGAGATATCACAGTAGCAGGTACTGGTCATTCTGTTGGAAAAAAAACACTGTTTTATGTTTTACCAGTTCCATACCAATGACTCTATGTGCATTTACTGAGAACACTGAGGCTTTTCCTTTACAAAAATTGCAAAATATTCATCAAATACAATGTGAAATGTCTTCAGAAGCCAGACTGTGATTTGAAAACTATTACAGATGGGAAAGTTCATATCACAGTAGGTTTGTTTTGGGTCAATATCAATTAAATTATGAATTATATCACATATTTTATTAAAAATTGTCATACTGGGGGTTCCTATTCAGGGTAAAATTTTACTACATCAGATGGTGGAATAAAATTTGACATCAGTTGTTAGGATAAACTGGTAGAGTCCTTTCATATTGGTGAAATATATAGCTGCATCCCCAATTTTGGAAACAAAATTGACATCCATACTGTTCCATGGGGGTTGGGGCACTGTTTTGCTTGCAGTATGGTTAAATGAGACAGATTTTTTCTAAAAATATTTTGTGCTCATGCAGATGTTAGTTTTATTTTGGGATCAGGGTAGTGTTTTAAAAAAAGCTGTAAATTCTCATCCTTCTCAGTTAATTTATAAAGTAACAGGATTGAAAAATCTTTTGGAGGCAATACCAGTTTTCAAGCCCACTTGACAAAGTTTGGACACCTTTCCTTAAAAGAGCAAATTTTCCAAGTTTTTGAATCAGCCAAAGCCAAAAGTTGGATTCTAATGGAGAAATGACTCTTTTATCTCATGGAAGTGGTAAAATGTCTCTTTGGTGGGGTTGGGGATGATTATAGGTATCGCAGAACTAAATATTGAAATTAGAGTGAACTAACTTAAAATGTTGCACTCGGAAATGACGCAATCTCTAAAAATAAACAGCCTTGGGAAAATCCATTGTTTCAATAAAACTTTGAAACATTCTATTGACATCTTGCATTATTGTTGAATATTCCTGATAAAAAAGAGGGTGAATTGATGACTTTTGAACCTAAAAAATACAATTTACTTTTTGTGTGTTTTTGTCGGGAATTCCCTGAAAAATATGTGCACGTGACCGGTATTTCCCTTTGTGTCAGTTTTTCTCTCTTATTTGTTGCATGAACCCCTGTTTTCAGATCAGAAAAGTTGTCTGAAGGGCTATACTTGACAGAAATATTTGAATGCCAAAATAAAAGTCATGCGATCATATTTTTTCCACCTGAACGTTATTATGGTCGCCTATTGAAAAATATTTAGTTCTGTGATAACTATAGGAAATATGTTTTTTGGCTTCCAGACCAGATTCAGTTACTATTTTGGGGGATTATTCCACATTTAAATATTTATTTGGGGACCATACACCTTACCAAACCATTTTATTGTTTTGAGAAGTTACATTTTTGCCACAGTCAGCAATAAAAGCTATATATTTCACAAACTAAGGCTGTTCATGAAAGAAAATTCACATCTTGAGCAAGTGTATTCCCCAGGAGCACACTATAACCTCTGGAAGCTGCTAACTAACAACCTATCTCACCCTATTAACATATTTATTTAAATCATAACCTCTGGCAACTGCTAACTAACAGCCTATCTATCTTACCCTATTAACATATTTATTTAAACCATGGTTTCTCCTCATATTACTAGGGGCAGGGAGGATTCCAAATCTTCCGACCCCCCCCCCCCCCAAATCACAATTCAAACACAGACAGAAAACCTACACTGCCCTTCTATTCACGATTATTTAGAAGTTTTTCTCTTCTATATTATGCTCTTCAGAATGTGGAAAACAGTTACTTCATTGAAAGAGTATCCTGGAACACAAATTGGAGGAGGGTTGGGGCTACAGTGGAAAATAACAATAAAATTACAAATGTGAGTGAATGGCATTTGTGCATAGCTACCAATATAGTTGTCTAGTACTAAAGCTGTCATGGTTCCCCTGATACAGCTTAAATTTACAGTGACAGTTGTAAAATATTGCTCTTTCCCTGAACCAAGTCCTCTCTCCCACACATATTTAACCCTTCTGCTAATGATAAAACATTTGGAAAGACTGAACAGCATGTTTTTAGAGACTGAAGTTAGTATCATACACATTCAGTTTCTTATGATTTACTTTGAGGCTTCAGCACTCATGGTCCTCTGAGTTAGTTTTCAATTTAAAAACCTTGCCCTGGCTCTTCCACTATATTTTTCATTGTATGCCATTTAGTACTCACATGTAGACCTCCTACATGTGTGACTGCAAGCCTATCTGTCTGTCTGTCTGTGTGTCTGTGTGTCTCTTCATCAGACATGGCGTTTCTTTACTTTTCACTTGCCTGGATCTACGTTTTCAATAATTGGCAGCTGACTAACTTTCACCCCCCCCCCCCCCGAAACACTCACACACACACACATATATTAAACATCAAATACCACTATATTCGTGAGGCAAATGTCTGATTCATCCTCTTTGGAAACATGTTTTCAACAATTTCAATCTTTTTGCCAGAATGGGTGTCTGTGGGGATTAAAACAAAGGTTATGAAAGTGCTCTTATGGGAACTTGCAGCATAAGCATAGCACTATAGAATCAATACTTGATGGTTTTAGGCATCTTACCAGTGTTATGAGATATCACAGTAGCAGGTACTGGTCATTCTGTTGGAAAAAAAACACTGTTTTATGTTTTACCAGTTCCATACCAATGACTCTATGTGCATTTACTGAGAACACTGAGGCTTTTCCTTTACAAAAATTGCAAAATATTCATCAAATACAATGTGAAATGTCTTCAGAAGCCAGACTGTGATTTGAAAACTATTACAGATGGGAAAGTTCATATCACAGTAGGTTTGTTTTGGGTCAATATCAATTAAATTATGAATTATATCACATATTTTATTAAAAATTGTCATACTGGGGGTTCCTATTCAGGGTAAAATTTTACTACATCAGATGGTGGAATAAAATTTGACATCAGTTGTTAGGATAAACTGGTAGAGTCCTTTCATATTGGTGAAATATATAGCTGCATCCCCAATTTTGGAAACAAAATTGACATCCATACTGTTCCATGGGGGTTGGGGCACTGTTTTGCTTGCAGTATGGTTAAATGAGACAGATTTTTTCTAAAAATATTTTGTGCTCATGCAGATGTTAGTTTTATTTTGGGATCAGGGTAGTGTTTTAAAAAAAGCTGTAAATTCTCATCCTTCTCAGTTAATTTATAAAGTAACAGGATTGAAAAATCTTTTGGAGGCAATACCAGTTTTCAAGCCCACTTGACAAAGTTTGGACACCTTTCCTTAAAAGAGCAAATTTTCCAAGTTTTTGAATCAGCCAAAGCCAAAAGTTGGATTCTAATGGAGAAATGACTCTTTTATCTCATGGAAGTGGTAAAATGTCTCTTTGGTGGGGTTGGGGATGATTATAGGTATCGCAGAACTAAATATTGAAATTAGAGTGAACTAACTTAAAATGTTGCACTCGGAAATGACGCAATCTCTAAAAATAAACAGCCTTGGGAAAATCCATTGTTTCAATAAAACTTTGAAACATTCTATTGACATCTTGCATTATTGTTGAATATTCCTGATAAAAAAGAGGGTGAATTGATGACTTTTGAACCTAAAAAATACAATTTACTTTCTGTGTGTTTTTGTAGGGAATTCCCTGAAAAATATGTGCACGTGACCGGTACTTCCCTTTGTGTCAGTTTTTCTCTCTTATTTGTTGCATGACCCCCTGTTTTCAGATCAGAAAAGTTGTCTGAAGGGCTATACTTGACAGAGATATTTGAATGCCAGAATTAAAGTCATGCGATCTTATTTTTTCCACCTGAACGTTATAATGGTCGCCTATGGGAAAATATTTAGTTCTGTGATACCTATAGGAAATATGTTTTTTGGCTTCCAGACCAGATTCAGTTACTATTTTGGGGGATTATTCCACATTTAAATATTTATTTGGGGACCATACACCTTACCAAACCATTTTATTGTTTTGAGAAGTTACATGTTTGTCACAGTCAGCAATAAAAGCTATATATTTCACAAACTAAGGCTGCTCATGCAAGAAAATTCACATCTTGAGCAAGTGTATTCCCCAGGAGCACACTATAACCTCTGGAAGCTGCTAACTAACAGCCTATCTCAACCTATTAACATATTTATTTAAATCATAACCTCTGGCAGCTGCTAACTAACAGCCTGTCTTACCCTATTAACATATTTATTTAAACCATGGTTTCTCCTCATATTACTAGGGGCAGGGAGGATTCCAAATCTTCCGAACCCCCCCCCCCCCCAAATCACAATTCAAACACAGACAGAAAACCTACACTGCCCTTCTATTCACTATTATTTAGAAGTTTTTCTCTTCTATATTATGCTCTTCAGAATGCTGGAAAACAATTACTTCGTTGAAAGAGTATCCTGGATCACAAATTGGAGGAGGGGTGGGGCTACAGTGGAAAATAACATAATAAAATTACAAATGTGAGTGAATGGCATTTGTGCATAGCTACCAATATAGTTGTCTAGTACTAAAGCTGTCATGGTTCCCCTGATACAGCATAAATTTACAGTGACAGTTGTAAAATATTGCTCTTTCCCTGAACCAAGTCCTCTCTCCCACACATATTTAACCCTTCTGCTAATGATAAACATTTGGAAAGACTGAATAGCATGTTTTTAGAGACTGAAGTTAGTATCATACACTTTCAGTTTCTTATGATTTACTTTGAGGCTTCAGCACTCATGGTCCTCTGAGTTTGTATTCAATTTAAAAACCTTGCCCTGGCTCTTCCACTATATTTTTCTAAAAATATTTTGTGCTCATGCAGATGTTAGTTTTATTTTGGGATCAGGGTAGTGTTTTAAAAAAAGCTGTAAATTCTCATCCTTCTCAGTTAATATATAAAGTAACAGGATAGAAAAATCTTTTGGAGGCAATACCAGTTTTCAAGCCCACATGACAAAGTTTGGACACCTTTCCTTAAAAGAGCAAATTTTCCATGTTTTTGAATCAGCCAAAGCCAAAAGTTGGATTCTAATGCAGAAAAGACTGTTTTATCTCATGGAAGTGGTAAAATGTCTCTTTGGTGGGGTTGGGGATGATTGTAGGTATAGCAGAACTAAATATTGAAATTAGAGTGAACCAACTTAAAATGTTGCACTCGGAAATGACGCAATCTCTAAAAATAAACAGCCTTGGGAAAATCCATTGTTTCAATAAAACTTTGAAACATTCTATTGACATCTTGCATTATTGTTGAATATTCCTGATAAAAAAGAGGGTGATTTGATGACTTTTGGACCTAAAAAATACAATTTACTTTTTGTGTGTTTTTGTAGGGAATTCCCTGAAAAATAGCAAGTTGGGAAAGAAAAGTGGTGCAAAAGCACCAATAAAAATAAGCCAAAACTGGGTCGAGTGCAACCGGCGCAGACCCGGTACGGGACGCTCTCTCCCAAGTACAACTCCACGACTTCCGTTGCCAGTGCGCATATACCGTCTCTAAAGACTCATTCTTTTTATAATCCGCTTCGTGTCGAGATGTTTTTGCACGCTTATCAGTGTTCCACCAGCTCGATGTTTGATGATTCCTGATTCATTATACCACAGTGTACCCTTTGTATTCTCAGGAACAGTGTTTTATATTCTCTTTTCTAATATATGTCCATAATGTATATTTATTTGCTCTCTCTCGAGTCGCGCGCGAATTTCGCGTGCCACGCGGTTCGGACTTAGATTTTTCACAATTATTGTTAATGCTTTTTTTGCAAAATTTTCTTATTGTGTTAGAGTTAGGTGTCAGCGGGGTACCTCTCCTACAGTGTTTCTTCTTTCTTTTGAGAGTAGTCTTCCTGTTGTGTGGTTCCCAGTCGACCGTCTGGAGTCTTTGTTTCTGTCACCTTTCTCTCTTCTTTAAGGGTGTTCTGTTTTCTGATCTCACCTTCTCTGCTCCTCTCACCTCTATCATGCCCAGGACAATTCCTTGTGGGCAATGTCTGCTGCCAAAGCATGTGGACGATGTACATTCGTCTTGTTCCTCCTGTAATGGGTGTTCGGCCGAGCGGCCGTGTGGTGTCTGTGGGACATGGTCTTCCACCTTCTGGGCGTCAGTAAACCGTGTCGTTCGTTCTCGTGGCCGTGCCTCCCGCTCCCGCGGGAAAGGAGAACGTGGTCGTTCGGGGCCTCCCGAGCCGACTTTGTCTGGTGAGAGGTGTTCCTCCTCCGTGGGGGATGTGCAGTCTTTTCCTGTGGTGGATACTGCGGGAGCCGTTGAGTGTTCTGGTGTAGAGATGCCTGGTTCCGGGACTACGGTCCCCCTCCAGTCGACATCTGAGGCTGTCACTAGGGTTGTGACTCCTCCTTCGGAGCCGAGCCGGTGTGCTCTCTCCACTACTTCACCAGCCTCAACGACTCTCGACGTGTCTACTACTGCTGCTGGCCCGTCTGCTTCGTTGTCTGTTTCAGCCGGCCTCGGCTTTTCGCTGCAGGGGACTGCAGGACTGTCCGATACTGTAGACGTGGGATATCGGCCTCAGCCTTCCCTGACTTCAACTCGGCGAAGTCGGAAGGGGCTGCCGGCCGAGCCCATCGATGTGGTCTCTTCGCCGTCGAGCACCACAGTTGTGTCTTTGGATTCGGATGTTCGTAGTGGAAACACTATGAACTCCGTGGCGTTTCCGTCTACTCACTCTGGTCACACGACCAGTTTTGGGGAACCAACGCCTTTTGTGCAGCCTGGACCTTCTGCCCCGCAGAAGTCCGCGGTGACTGTCATGAGTTCTCGCAATATTGATCCTCGGGGTGCATCGTACCCCTATACACGTCTGCCTTCAGATGTTTCGGCTGCCGCCCGTCGTCCCGCGTCGGGTGTTTTGGAGGATCGTGACCCTTCGCTGGTTAAGAGGGTCAGAGGTGAAGCCACTTTGCCGGTTCGCTCCCCTGTCGAACCGGTCGGTACAGGCAGTGAGCTTAGGGAGGCCCTCTCCTTACTCACTCAGGTTCTTTCTAAGAGCCTTCCTGTTGCTTCCAGCGAGGCTATGGGTGGTTTCCAGGCGCCTCCTATGGCGCCGCCTCCCGGGATTGGAAACAGGCCGGTTTCCGATTCCTCTGGTGACCCGACACCATGAGAGGCGTCGGCTGGTTTGCCCACGATGGGCTATGTGTCTTCCGACTCTGGGGAGGAGTCCGACATGCTTGAGGTCGAGGGCCAGCAGTCTTCGGACTTGGGGGCGGCTCTTGACTTTGTGTTTGGGTTTCTGCCTGAGCTCAAACCTGCTAACCAGCCGACAGTGTCAGCCTGGCCGCCATCATCGGTCGCGCGCCAACAGCCTATGGAGCAACCTGCTTCTGGGTGCCTTCGACCGTGCCAGTCGGTACAGGTGGTTGAAGCTTTTTCAGCATTGGATGCCAAGCTGAATTCCAAGGCTTTGAAGACTTCGTTCTTCACCAGGGTTGACACCTTTTTGCCTCCTGTGCGTTATCGTTCCTACGATTCCGCCAATCCGTCAGTCTGCCAGGCTTTGACGGTTCTGGATCAGGACTCCACTTCCCTCGGGCTTTCCAAGCCCAAGTCTGCCGTCATTCCAATGACGACTCTGGAGTCCACGTTGGGCTTATCTAGAGAGATGCTTGGCATGCTTTCTCTCTCAGATCACGTCGTCTCAGCTTTGGCTGCTTATCTGCCTCCAGATAAGTTTGACGAGGTACAGGCTCCTTTGCGTGTGCTGTCCAAGGCGCTTATGCACCTTACTCACACGCATGCCTGTAACACGGCTAATTTGGAATTAGTTCGAAGGGACGCTGTGCTGGACACAGGACGATCCCTTCCCGATGAGCAGCGTGCTACTCTTCCATATGCTTCTTTGGCAGGTCCGCAACTTTTCCATGGTTCCGTGTCGACGGTCCGGGATGACGTCCTACGTCATTCCAAAGATCAGCTGCTGTTTCGTCAGCTTGATCAGCCTTCTCGGGGAGGCAAGGGCCGTTCCAAGCCTAACAAGTACCCTTCTGCTTCCTCTGTGAAGCAAAAGGCTGGTCCTTCTGCCGCCGCCTCTACTTCTTACTCATGGGGTAAAGGTAGGGGTCGGCAGAATCGAGGGAAGTCTCAGGATTCTTCATTTAGCAGAGGAGGTGGTTTCTCCTCTCGCGGGCCTCGTCGGGGCTCGAAATGAAGGTCCTCACCTCGACTCGTCCCAGGTTGGAGGAAGGACAGCAGAGTTCGCAGACCATTGGACCACCATCACATCCGATCCATGGGTGTTCGATGTTGTTCGGTCCGGGCTGCGCATATCCTTCCGACGGCACCCCACTCTGTCAAGGGTGCCCCTTCCAACCACAGTTCCTTCAGACGTTTCACGTCGGGAACTTTTGTCCACGGAGATTGCCAATCTCCTGGCAAAGGGGGCGATCGAGGTCGTCAAGAACGTTCAGTCAGTGGGTTTCTATTCCCGCCTGTTCTTGGTGCCGAAGAAGGACGGCCTACTCCGACCGGTTATCGATCTGAGTATCCTGAACCAGTCTATCATTGCTCCCAAGTTCAGCATGGAGACTTTCAGGTCGGTCCGCCAATCAATTCACCAGGGAGATTTCGCAGCCAGCATCGACCTGCGAGACGCTTACTTCCACGTTCCGATGCATCGGGCGTCACGGAAGTATCTCAGGTTCGCTTTTCTGGGGCGAGTTTACCAGTTCAAGGCCATGCCTTTCGGCCTCAACCTGGCTCCTTGGGCGTTCACCAGACTGATGTCGCATGTGATAGCGTTCCATCGCACACAGTCCAGGGTGACTACTTCGGCATATCTGGACGATATCCTCCAGAGGCATTCCAATGCTGCCTTACTGGAATCGGATGTCGCCACTCTGTTGAGCTTGCTCACGTCGCTAGGATTCAGAGTCAACGAGGAGAAGTCGGACCTGGTCCCTCCTCAGTCGTTTTGTCATCTGGGGATGTCTTTCCAAACCAAATTCAATTTGGTGGCTGTTCCCCAGGCCAAGGCTGTGATTCTCTCAGCTTTTGCTCTGACTCTGTCCCAGTCCAGGTCCGCGACCGCTCGGAGTTTTCTCCGGCTGATCGGTCTCTGCGGTTCGGTGACGGATCTCATTCCTCTAGGTCGGCTGCGTGTCAGACCTCTCCAACACTTTCTGCTCAGTCGTTGGAGGCCGAATGTAGATTCTCTGGATCAGGTGCTTCCGTTTCCGGACTCTCTGTATCCTCACCTTCTTCCCTGGACAGATGTTCAGTGGATTACGCAGGGTGTTCCACTGGAATTACCCACGTCCGATCGCGTTCTGACGGCAGATGCCAGCGATCTCGGATGGGGTGCGACGTTGGATCCTCTCGGTCTTTCCCTACACGGGATGTGGGACCAGGATCAAGCAGCTCTACACATCAACCAGAAGGAGCTTCTTGCTCTTCTTCTGAGTTTCAGGCAGTGGATCCCTCACCTGTCGAATCGCCAGGTCCTTCTACTATCCAACAATTCGACAGTGGTTGCTTACATTCGGAACCAGGGCGGCACGCACTCGCTTCCGATGTACGAGTTAGCTCGGGATCTTCTACTGCTCGCTCAGGATGTTCACGCCGGAGTGGTTGTTCGTCACATTCCCGGTCGTCTGAACGTCCTAGCCGACTCCCTGTCCCGACAGGGCAGGGTTATTTCCACCGAGTGGATGCTTCACAGGGCAGTGTTCCAGTCGCTTTGCGATCTCTGGGGACGTCCCCACATCGACCTCTTTGCGACTCGTTGGAACCATCAGGTGGACACTTTCGTGTCCCCGTGTCCAGATCCTCTGGCTTTTGCCGTGGACGCTCTGTCACTCGATTGGAACGGTCTAGTCGGCTACGCCTTCCCGCCGGTTCCGATTCTTCCTCAGGTTCTCGCCAAAATTCGAACCTGCAGTTGTCGAATCATTCTGATCGCTCCCCTGTCGCCTCAGCGGGTGTGGATCAATCAGCTCCGCTCGCTGATGGCGGCGGTTCCGGCAAGTCTCCCGCTACGTCGCGACCTTCTTTGTCAAGGTCGCCCGAGGAGGTTTCACGTCGACCCGACTTCGTTGTGCCTTCACGCATATCTTTTGTCAGGTCCTGTCTCCTCCGTAGAGGTTTTTCGAGACGAGCAGTGGAGTGCATTTCTTCTTCAAGGAGGCACTCCACTGGTTTAGCTTATGCAGCTAAATGGAAGGTCTTCTGTCGATGGTGTGCTGATCACTCTGTTGATTATGCCAATCCTTCGATTTCACAGACTGCGGAGTTTCTGGTATATCTGTTTGATTCTCGGGGTCTCCAGCCTGTTACCATCAAGGGTTACAGGTCTGTGCTTTCAGAGACTTTTTCTTATGTGGGGAAGCGTCGTATCGGCACTAATCCTTACCTCTCCAAGCTTGTTCGGCACTTTTCTTTGAAAAGGCCTCGGACTTTGCAGCTGACTCCACGATGGAATCTTTCGTGGGTGCTGCTTTGCTTGGGGGGGGGGGGGGGGGGGCGCCGTTCGAACCTTTATTCCAGGTGGATATGCATTTTCTCACATATAAGACGGCTTTTCTGATGGCATTTGCTTCGGCCATACGGGTTAGTGAGCTTCACGCCCTCTCGGTTGACCCGGCCTTTTTTAGGAGCTCTCCCAACAGTGTTACTTTTACCACTGATTGCTCCTTTTTGGCTAAGAATCAGTTACCAGATACTACTCCTCCTCCTATCTGTATCAGGGCTCTTCCCTCTGTTGAGGGTACTCGCCCTTTGCTCTGTCCGGTTCGTGCTATTCGCATTTATCTTGATCGGACACGCTTCATACGGAAAGGCAGAAAACGTTTTTTTTCTGTCTCTCATTCCGGGTCGACAGAAGATCTCTCCTCAGTCCATTTCTCGATGGATTTGTCTTGCTATTCGTACGGCTTATAGTCGTTTAGCAGCTGGCGATTGTATTACCAATTGTATTTCTGCCCACGAGGTGCGGGCACTGTCTACCTCTTGGGCATATTCTAACTCCGTCAAGTTGTCGGATGTTATGCAGGCAGCAAACTGGAGAAATGCTTCTACTTTCTCCACCTTTTATTTGCGCCAGTTGCAGGAGCAGTCGAGGACCTTTTTGCCCTGGGTCCTCTTTCTTCTGCTCAGGCTGTTGTCTGCCATAGCCATTAGGCTTCTTGAAGGTCAGTTTCAGCCTTGTGCTGTTACTGCCCTTTTTCTGTCTGTGTGTCACACAGGCTCATATGTCTCTTTTCATTGTCCTTTACCAATGATTGCGACATTATGGTTGATAAGCCTCGGGACCTCTTCCTTCTACTTCACGGTTCCAGTGCACTAGGGTTATGTGGGGGTTGGTTATGCGATTCCCTCCAGCCTTTTGTCTATTCAGCCTGTAGTAAACAATTGTGAGTAGGTTGATAAGAAATCTAAATTTTATAGTAAATTTCCTTTCTTATTATACCTACCACAATTGTTTACATGGAGGCCCGCCCGTCTTCTTTACGGGTAAAGAATCTTTCCTCCCCGCTGATCACATAACTCTAACGTTTGCGGATTCAAACAGAATGAGTCTTTAGAGACGGTATATGCGCACTGGCAACGGAAGTCGTGGAGTTGTACTTGGGAGAGAGCGTCCAGAACTGGGTCTGCGCCGGTGGCACTCGACCCAGTTTGGGCTTATTTTCATTGGTGCTTTTGTACCACTTCTCTTTCCCAACTTGCTTGGGAAAGACAAAAATAGAGAGTATTTCATCCGAGTTAGGGACTTCCACTGTAGTGCAAGCCTGTAGTAAACAATTGTGGTAGGTATAATAAGAAAGGAAATTTACTATAAAATTTAGAATTTTTGGCTTCCAGACCAGATTCAGTTACTATTTTGGGGGATTATTTCACATTTAAATATTTATTTGGGGACCATACACCTTACCAAACCATTTTATTGTTTTGAGAAGTTACATTTTTGTCACAGTCACCAATAAAAGCTATATATTTCCCAAACTAAGGCTGTTCATGCAAGAAAATTCACATCTTGAGCAAGTGTATTCCCCAGGAGCACACTATAACCTCTGGAAGCTGCTAACTAACAGCCTATCTCACCCTATTAACATATTTATTTAAATCGTAACCTCTGACAGCTGCTAACTAACAGCCTATCTTACCCTATTAACATATTTATTTAAACCATGGTTTCTCCTCATATGACTAGGGGCAGGGAGGATTCCAAATCTTCCGAACCCTCCCCCCCCCCAAAAAAAAAAATCACAATTCAAACACAGACAGAAAACCTACACTGCCCTTCAATTCACTATTATTTAGAAGTTTTTCTCTTCTATATTATGCTCTTCAGAATGTTGGAAAACAATTATTTCATTGAAAGAGTATCCTGCAACACAAATTGGAGGAGGGGTGGGGCTACAGTGGAAAATACCATAATAAAATTACAAATGTGAGTGAATGGCATTTGTGCATAGCTACCAATATAGTTGTCTAGTACTAAAGCTGTCATGGTTCCCCTGATACAGCATAAATTTACAGTGACAGTTGTAAAATATTGCTCTTTCCCTGAACCAAGTCCCCTCTCCCACACATATTTAACCCTTCTGCTAATGATAAACATTTGGAAAGACTGAACAGCATGTTTTTAGAGACTGAAGTTAGTATCATACACTTTCAGTTTCTTATGATTTACTTTGAGGCTTCAGCACTCATGGTCCTCTGAGTTAGTTTTCAATTTAAAAACCTTGCCCTGGCTCTTCCACTATATTTTTCATTGTATGCCATTTAGTACTCTCATGTAGACCTCCTACATGTGTGACTGCAAGCCTATCTGTCTGTCTGTCTGTGTGTCTGTGTGTCTCTTCATCAGACATGGCGTTTCTTTACTTTTCACTTGCCTGGATCTACGTTTTCAATAATTGGCAGCTGACTAACTTTCACCCCCCCCCCCCCCACCCCCACACACACACATATATTAAACATCAAATACCACTATATTCGTGAAGCAAATGTCTGATTCATCCTCTTTGGAAACATGTTTTCAACAATTTCAATCTTTTTGCCAGAATGGGTGTCTGTGGGGATTAAAACAAAGGTTATGAAAGTGCTCTCATGGGAACTTGCAGCATAAGCATAGCACTACAGAATCAATATTTGATGGTTTTAGGCATCTTACCAGTGTTATGAGATATCACAGTAGCAGGTACTGGTCATTCTGTTGGAAAAAAAACACTGTTTTATGTTTTACCAGTGCCATACCAATGACTCTATGTGCATCTCTGAGAACACTGAGGCTTTTCCTTTACAAAAATTGCAAAATATTCATCAAATACAATGTGAAATGTCTTCGGAAGCCAGACTGTGATTTGAAAACTATTACAGATGGGAAAGTTCATATCACAGTAGGTTTGTTTTGGGTCAATATCAATTAAATTATGAATTATATCACATATTTTATTAAAAATTGGCATACCGGGGGTCCTATTCAGGGCAAAATTTTACTACATCAGATGGTGGAATAAAATTTGACATCAGTTGTTAGGATAAACTGGAAGAGTCCTCTCTTATTGGTGAAATATATAGCTGCATCCCCAAATTTGGAAACAAAATTCACATCCATACTGTTCCATGGGGGTTGGGGCACTGTTTTGCTTGCAGTATGGTTAAATGAGGTAGATTTTTTCTAAAAATGTTTTGTGCTAATGCAGATGTTAGTTTTATTTTGAGATCAGGGTAGTGTTTTAAAGAAAGCTGTAAATTCTCATCCTTCTTAGTTAATTTATAAAGTAACAGGACAGAAAAATCTTTTGGAGGCAATACCAGTTTTCAAGCCCACTTGACAAAGTTTGTACACCTTTCCTTAAAAGAGCAAATTTTCCATGTTTTTGAATCAGCCAAAGCCAAAAGTTTGATTCTAATGGAGAAATGACTCTTTTATCTCATGGAAGTGGTAAAATGTCTCTTTGGTGGGGTTGGGGATGATTATAGGTTTCGCGGAACTAAATATTGAAATTAGAGTGAACCAACTTAAAATGTTGCACTCGGAAATGACGCAATCTCTAAAAATAAACAGCCTTGGGAAAATCCATTGTTTCAATAAAACTTTGAAACATTCTATTGACATCTTGCATTATTGTTGAATATTCCTGATAAAAAAGAGGGTGATTTGATGACTTTTGGACCTAAAAAATACAATTTACTTTTTGTGTGTTTTTGTAGGGAATTCCCTGAAAAATATGTGCACGTGACCGGTACTTCCCGTTTTCAGATCAGAAAAGTTGTCTGAAGGGCTATACTTGACAGAGATATTTGAATGCCAAAATTAAAGTCATGCGATCATATTTTTTCCACCTGAAAGTAATAATGGTCGCCTATGGGAAAATATTTAGTTATGTGATACCTATAGGAAATATGTTTTTTGGCTTCCAGACCAGATTCAGTTACTATTTTGGGGGATTATTTCACATTTAAATATTTATTTGGGGACCATACACCTTACCAAACCATTTTATTGTTTTGAGAAGTTACATTTTTGTCACAGTCAGCAATAAAAGCTATAAATTTCCCAAACTAAGGCTGTTCATGCAAGAAAATTCACATCTTGAGCAAGTGTATTCCCCAGGAGCACACTATAACCTCTGAAAGCTGCTAACTAACAGCCTATCTCACCCTATTAACATATTTATTTAAATCATAACCTCTGGCAGCTGCTAACTAACAGCCTATCTTACCCTATTAACATATTTATTTAAACCATAGTTTCTCCTCATATTACTAGGGGCAGGGAGGATTACAAATCTTCCGAACCCTCCCCCCCCAAAAAAAATCACAATTCAAAAACAGACAGAACACCTACACTGCCCTTCTATTCACTATTATGTAGAAGTTTATCTCTTCTATATTATGCTCTTCAGGACGTTGGAAAACAATTACTTCATTGAAATAGAATCCTGGAACACAAATTGGAGGAGGGGTGGGGTTACAGTGGAAAATAACATAATAAAATTACAAATGTTAGTGAATGGCATTTGTGCAGAGCTACCAATATAGTTGTCTAGTACTAAAGCTGTCATGGTTCCCCTGATACAGCATAAATTTACAGTGACAGTTGTAAAATATTGCTCTTTCCCTGAACCAAGTCCTCCCTCCCACACATATTTAATCCTTCTGCTAATGATAAACATTTGGAAAGACTGAATAGCATGTTTTTAGAGACTGAAGTTAGTATCATACACTTTCAGTTTCTTATGATTTACTTTGAGGCTTCAGGACTCATGGGCCTCTGAGTTAGTTTTCAATTTAAAAACCTTGCCCTGGCTCTTCCACTATATTTTTCATTGTATGCCATTTAGTACTCTCATGTAGACCTCCTACATGTGTGACTGCAAGCCTATCTGTCTGTCTGTCTGTGTGTCTGTGTGTCTCTTCATCAGACATGGCGTTTCTTTAATTTTCACTTGCCTGGATCTACGTTTTCAATAATTGGCAGCTGACTAACTTTTACCCCCCCCCCCCACCCCCCTCCCCACACACACATATATTAAACATCAAATGCTACTATATTCGTGAAGCAAATGTCTGATTCATCCTCTTTGGAAACATGTTTTCAACAATTTCAATCTTTTTGCCAGAATGGGTGTCTGTGGGGATTAAAACAAAGGTTATGAAAGTGCTCTCATGGGAACTTGCAGCATGAGCATAGCACTACAGAATCAATATTTGATGGTTTTAGGCATCTTACCAGTGTTATGAGATATCACAGTAGCAGGTACTGGTCATTCTGTTGGAAAAAAACACTGTTTTATGTTTTACCAGTGCCATACCAATGACTCTATGTGCATCTCTGAGAACACTGAGGCTTTTCCTTTACAAAAATTGCAAAATATTCATCAAATACAATGTGAAATGTCTTCGGAAGCCAGACTGTGATTTGAAAACTATTACAGATGGGAAAGTTCATATCACAGTAGGTTTGTTTTGGGTCAATATCAATTAAATTATGAATTATATCACATATTTTATTAAAAATTGGCATACCGGGGGTCCTATTCAGGGCAAAATTTTACTACATCAGATGGTGGAATAAAATTTGACATCAGTTGTTAGGATAAACTGGAAGAGTCCTCTCTTATTGGTGAAATATATAGCTGCATCCCCAAATTTGGAAACAAAATTCACATCCATACGGTTCCATGGGGGTTGGGGCACTGTTTTGCTTGCAGTATGGTTAAATGAGGTAGATTTTTTCTAAAAATGTTTTGTGCTAATGCAGATGTTAGTTTTATTTTGAGATCAGGGTAGTGTTTTAAAGAAAGCTGTAAATTCTCATCCTTCTTAGTTAATTTATAAAGTAACAGGATAGAAAAATCTTTTGGAGGCAATACCAGTTTTCAAGCCCACTTGACAAAGTTTGTTCACCTTTCCTTAAAAGAGCAAATTTTCCATGTTTTTGAATCAGCCAAAGCCAAAAGTTTGATTCTAATGGAGAAATGACTCTTTTATCTCATGGAAGTGGTAAAATGTCTCTTTGATGGGGTTGGGGATGATTATAGGTTTCGTGGAACTAAATATTGAAATTAGAGTGAACCAACTTAAAATGTTGCACTCGGAAATGACGCAATCTCTAAAAATAAACAGCCTTGGGAAAATCCATTGTTTCAATAAAACTTTGAAACATTCTATTGACATCTTGCATTATTGTTGAATATTCCTGATAAAAAAGAGGGTGATTTGATGACTTTTGGACCTAAAAAATACAATTTACTTTTTGTGTGTTTTTGTAGGGAATTCCCTGAAAAATATGTGCACGTGACCGGTACTTCCCGTTTTCAGATCAGAAAAGTTGTCTGAAGGGCTATACTTGACAGAGATATTTGAATGCCAAAATTAAAGTCATGCGATCATATTTTTTCCACCTGAAAGTAATAATGGTCGCCTATGGGAAAATATTTAGTTATGTGATACCTATAGGAAATATGTTTTTTGGCTTCCAGACCAGATTCAGTTACTATTTTGGGGGATTATTTCACATTTAAATATTTATTTGGGGACCATACACCTTACCAAACCATTTTATTGTTTTGAGAAGTTACATTTTTGTCACAGTCAGCAATAAAAGCTATAAATTTCCCAAACTAAGGCTGTTCATGCAAGAAAATTCACATCTTGAGCAAGTGTATTCCCCAGGAGCACACTATAACCTCTGAAAGCTGCTAACTAACAGCCTATCTCACCCTATTAACATATTTATTTAAATCATAACCTCTGGCAGCTGCTAACTAACAGCCTATCTTACCCTATTAACATATTTATTTAAACCATAGTTTCTCCTCATATTACTAGGGGCAGGGAGGATTACAAATCTTCCGAACCCTCCCCCCCAAAAAAAAATCACAATTCAAAAACAGACAGAACACCTACACTGCCCTTCTATTCACTATTATGTAGAAGTTTATCTCTTCTATATTATGCTCTTCAGGACGTTGGAAAACAATTACTTCATTGAAATAGAATCCTGGAACACAAATTGGAGGAGGGGTGGGGTTACAGTGGAAAATAACATAATAAAATTACAAATGTTAGTGAATGGCATTTGTGCAGAGCTACCAATATAGTTGTCTAGTACTAAAGCTGTCATGGTTCCCCTGATACAGCATAAATTTACAGTGACAGTTGTAAAATATTGCTCTTTCCCTGAACCAAGTCCTCCCTCCCACACATATTTAATCCTTCTGCTAATGATAAACATTTGGAAAGACTGAATAGCATGTTTTTAGAGACTGAAGTTAGTATCATACACTTTCAGTTTCTTATGATTTACTTTGAGGCTTCAGGACTCATGGGCCTCTGAGTTAGTTTTCAATTTAAAAACCTTGCCCTGGCTCTTCCACTATATTTTTCATTGTATGCCATTTAGTACTCTCATGTAGACCTCCTATATGTGTGACTGCAAGCCTATCTGTCTGTCTGTCTGTGTGTCTGTGTGTCTCTTCATCAGACATGGCGTTTCTTTAATTTTCACTTGCCTGGATCTACGTTTTCAATAATTGGCAGCTGACTAACTTTTACCCCCCCCCACCCCCCCCCCCCCCCCCCACACACATATATTAAACATCAAATGCTACTATATTCGTGAAGCAAATGTCTGATTCATCCTCTTTGGAAACATGTTTTCAACAATTTCAATCTTTTTGCCAGAATGGGTGTCTGTGGGGATTAAAACAAAGGTTATGAAAGTGCTCTCATGGGAACTTGCAGCATGAGCATAGCACTACAGAATCAATATTTGATGGTTTTAGGCATCTTACCAGTGTTATGAGATATCACAGTAGCAGGTACTGGTCATTCTGTTGGAAAAAAACACTGTTTTATGTTTTACCAGTGCCATACCAATGACTCTATGTGCATCTCTGAGAACACTGAGGCTTTTCCTTTACAAAAATTGCAAAATATTCATCAAATACAATGTGAAATGTCTTCGGAAGCCAGACTGTGATTTGAAAACTATTACAGATGGGAAAGTTCATATCACAGTAGGTTTGTTTTGGGTCAATATCAATTAAATTATGAATTATATCACATATTTTATTAAAAATTGGCATACCGGGGGTCCTATTCAGGGCAAAATTTTACTACATCAGATGGTGGAATAAAATTTGACATCAGTTGTTAGGATAAACTGGAAGAGTCCTCTCTTATTGGTGAAATATATAGCTGCATCCCCAAATTTGGAAACAAAATTCACATCCATACGGTTCCATGGGGGTTGGGGCACTGTTTTGCTTGCAGTATGGTTAAATGAGGTAGATTTTTTCTAAAAATGTTTTGTGCTAATGCAGATGTTAGTTTTATTTTGAGATCAGGGTAGTGTTTTAAAGAAAGCTGTAAATTCTCATCCTTCTTAGTTAATTTATAAAGTAACAGGATAGAAAAATCTTTTGGAGGCAATACCAGTTTTCAAGCCCACTTGACAAAGTTTGTTCACCTTTCCTTAAAAGAGCAAATTTTCCATGTTTTTGAATCAGCCAAAGCCAAAAGTTTGATTCTAATGGAGAAATGACTCTTTTATCTCATGGAAGTGGTAAAATGTCTCTTTGATGGGGTTGGGGATGATTATAGGTTTCGTGGAACTAAATATTGAAATTAGAGTGAACCAACTTAAAATGTTGCACTCGGAAATGACGCAATCTCTAAAAATAAACAGCCTTGGGAAAATCCATTGTTTCAATAAAACTTTGAAACATTCTATTGACATCTTGCATTATTGTTGAATATTCCTGATAAAAAAGAGGGTGATTTGATGACTTTTGGACCTAAAAAATACAATTTACTTTTTGTGTGTTTTTGTAGGGAATTCCCTGAAAAATATGTGCACGTGACCGGTACTTCCCGTTTTCAGATCAGAAAAGTTGTCTGAAGGGCTATACTTGACAGAGATATTTGAATGCCAAAATTAAAGTCATGCGATCATATTTTTTCCACCTGAAAGTAATAATGGTCGCCTATGGGAAAATATTTAGTTATGTGATACCTATAGGAAATATGTTTTTTGGCTTCCAGACCAGATTCAGTTACTATTTTGGGGGATTATTTCACATTTAAATATTTATTTGGGGACCATACACCTTACCAAACCATTTTATTGTTTTGAGAAGTTACATTTTTGTCACAGTCAGCAATAAAAGCTATAAATTTCCCAAACTAAGGCTGTTCATGCAAGAAAATTCACATCTTGAGCAAGTGTATTCCCCAGGAGCACACTATAACCTCTGAAAGCTGCTAACTAACAGCCTATCTCACCCTATTAACATATTTATTTAAATCATAACCTCTGGCAGCTGCTAACTAACAGCCTATCTTACCCTATTAACATATTTATTTAAACCATAGTTTCTCCTCATATTACTAGGGGCAGGGAGGATTACAAATCTTCCGAACCCTCCCCCCAAAAAAAAAATCACAATTCAAAAACAGACAGAACACCTACACTGCCCTTCTATTCACTATTATGTAGAAGTTTATCTCTTCTATATTATGCTCTTCAGGACGTTGGAAAACAATTACTTCATTGAAATAGAATCCTGGAACACAAATTGGAGGAGGGGTGGGGTTACAGTGGAAAATAACATAATAAAATTACAAATGTTAGTGAATGGCATTTGTGCAGAGCTACCAATATAGTTGTCTAGTACTAAAGCTGTCATGGTTCCCCTGATACAGCATAAATTTACAGTGACAGTTGTAAAATATTGCTCTTTCCCTGAACCAAGTCCTCCCTCCCACACATATTTAATCCTTCTGCTAATGATAAACATTTGGAAAGACTGAATAGCATGTTTTTAGAGACTGAAGTTAGTATCATACACTTTCAGTTTCTTATGATTTACTTTGAGGCTTCAGGACTCATGGGCCTCTGAGTTAGTTTTCAATTTAAAAACCTTGCCCTGGCTCTTCCACTATATTTTTCATTGTATGCCATTTAGTACTCTCATGTAGACCTCCTACATGTGTGACTGCAAGCCTATCTGTCTGTCTGTCTGTGTGTCTGTGTGTCTCTTCATCAGACATGGCGTTTCTTTAATTTTCACTTGCCTGGATCTACGTTTTCAATAATTGGCAGCTGACTAACTTTTACCCCCCCCCACCCCCCCCCCCCCCCACACACACATATATTAAACATCAAATGCTACTATATTCGTGAAGCAAATGTCTGATTCATCCTCTTTGGAAACATGTTTTCAACAATTTCAATCTTTTTGCCAGAATGGGTGTCTGTGGGGATTAAAACAAAGGTTATGAAAGTGCTCTCATGGGAACTTGCAGCATGAGCATAGCACTACAGAATCAATATTTGATGGTTTTAGGCATCTTACCAGTGTTATGAGATATCACAGTAGCAGGTACTGGTCATTCTGTTGGAAAAAAACACTGTTTTATGTTTTACCAGTGCCATACCAATGACTCTATGTGCATCTCTGAGAACACTGAGGCTTTTCCTTTACAAAAATTGCAAAATATTCATCAAATACAATGTGAAATGTCTTCGGAAGCCAGACTGTGATTTGAAAACTATTACAGATGGGAAAGTTCATATCACAGTAGGTTTGTTTTGGGTCAATATCAATTAAATTATGAATTATATCACATATTTTATTAAAAATTGGCATACCGGGGGTCCTATTCAGGGCAAAATTTTACTACATCAGATGGTGGAATAAAATTTGACATCAGTTGTTAGGATAAACTGGAAGAGTCCTCTCTTATTGGTGAAATATATAGCTGCATCCCCAAATTTGGAAACAAAATTCACATCCATACGGTTCCATGGGGGTTGGGGCACTGTTTTGCTTGCAGTATGGTTAAATGAGGTAGATTTTTTCTAAAAATGTTTTGTGCTAATGCAGATGTTAGTTTTATTTTGAGATCAGGGTAGTGTTTTAAAGAAAGCTGTAAATTCTCATCCTTCTTAGTTAATTTATAAAGTAACAGGATAGAAAAATCTTTTGGAGGCAATACCAGTTTTCAAGCCCACTTGACAAAGTTTGTTCACCTTTCCTTAAAAGAGCAAATTTTCCATGTTTTTGAATCAGCCAAAGCCAAAAGTTTGATTCTAATGGAGAAATGACTCTTTTATCTCATGGAAGTGGTAAAATGTCTCTTTGATGGGGTTGGGGATGATTATAGGTTTCGTGGAACTAAATATTGAAATTAGAGTGAACCAACTTAAAATGTTGCACTCGGAAATGACGCAATCTCTAAAAATAAACAGCCTTGGGAAAATCCATTGTTTCAATAAAACTTTGAAACATTCTATTGACATCTTGCATTATTGTTGAATATTCCTGATAAAAAAGAGGGTGATTTGATGACTTTTGGACCTAAAAAATACAATTTACTTTTTGTGTGTTTTTGTAGGGAATTCCCTGAAAAATATGTGCACGTGACCGGTACTTCCCGTTTTCAGATCAGAAAAGTTGTCTGAAGGGCTATACTTGACAGAGATATTTGAATGCCAAAATTAAAGTCATGCGATCATATTTTTTCCACCTGAAAGTAATAATGGTCGCCTATGGGAAAATATTTAGTTATGTGATACCTATAGGAAATATGTTTTTTGGCTTCCAGACCAGATTCAGTTACTATTTTGGGGGATTATTTCACATTTAAATATTTATTTGGGGACCATACACCTTACCAAACCATTTTATTGTTTTGAGAAGTTACATTTTTGTCACAGTCAGCAATAAAAGCTATAAATTTCCCAAACTAAGGCTGTTCATGCAAGAAAATTCACATCTTGAGCAAGTGTATTCCCCAGGAGCACACTATAACCTCTGAAAGCTGCTAACTAACAGCCTATCTCACCCTATTAACATATTTATTTAAATCATAACCTCTGGCAGCTGCTAACTAACAGCCTATCTTACCCTATTAACATATTTATTTAAACCATAGTTTCTCCTCATATTACTAGGGGCAGGGAGGATTACAAATCTTCCGAACCCTCCCCCCAAAAAAAAAATCACAATTCAAAAACAGACAGAACACCTACACTGCCCTTCTATTCACTATTATGTAGAAGTTTATCTCTTCTATATTATGCTCTTCAGGACGTTGGAAAACAATTACTTCATTGAAATAGAATCCTGGAACACAAATTGGAGGAGGGGTGGGGTTACAGTGGAAAATAACATAATAAAATTACAAATGTTAGTGAATGGCATTTGTGCAGAGCTACCAATATAGTTGTCTAGTACTAAAGCTGTCATGGTTCCCCTGATACAGCATAAATTTACAGTGACAGTTGTAAAATATTGCTCTTTCCCTGAACCAAGTCCTCCCTCCCACACATATTTAATCCTTCTGCTAATGATAAACATTTGGAAAGACTGAATAGCATGTTTTTAGAGACTGAAGTTAGTATCATACACTTTCAGTTTCTTATGATTTACTTTGAGGCTTCAGGACTCATGGGCCTCTGAGTTAGTTTTCAATTTAAAAACCTTGCCCTGGCTCTTCCACTATATTTTTCATTGTATGCCATTTAGTACTCTCATGTAGACCTCCTACATGTGTGACTGCAAGCCTATCTGTCTGTCTGTCTGTGTGTCTGTGTGTCTCTTCATCAGACATGGCGTTTCTTTAATTTTCACTTGCCTGGATCTACGTTTTCAATAATTGGCAGCTGACTAACTTTTACCCCCCCCCCACCCCCCCCCCCCCCACACACACATATATTAAACATCAAATGCTACTATATTCGTGAAGCAAATGTCTGATTCATCCTCTTTGGAAACATGTTTTCAACAATTTCAATCTTTTTGCCAGAATGGGTGTCTGTGGGGATTAAAACAAAGGTTATGAAAGTGCTCTCATGGGAACTTGCAGCATGAGCATAGCACTACAGAATCAATATTTGATGGTTTTAGGCATCTTACCAGTGTTATGAGATATCACAGTAGCAGGTACTGGTCATTCTGTTGGAAAAAAACACTGTTTTATGTTTTACCAGTGCCATACCAATGACTCTATGTGCATCTCTGAGAACACTGAGGCTTTTCCTTTACAAAAATTGCAAAATATTCATCAAATACAATGTGAAATGTCTTCGGAAGCCAGACTGTGATTTGAAAACTATTACAGATGGGAAAGTTCATATCACAGTAGGTTTGTTTTGGGTCAATATCAATTAAATTATGAATTATATCACATATTTTATTAAAAATTGGCATACCGGGGGTCCTATTCAGGGCAAAATTTTACTACATCAGATGGTGGAATAAAATTTGACATCAGTTGTTAGGATAAACTGGAAGAGTCCTCTCTTATTGGTGAAATATATAGCTGCATCCCCAAATTTGGAAACAAAATTCACATCCATACGGTTCCATGGGGGTTGGGGCACTGTTTTGCTTGCAGTATGGTTAAATGAGGTAGATTTTTTCTAAAAATGTTTTGTGCTAATGCAGATGTTAGTTTTATTTTGAGATCAGGGTAGTGTTTTAAAGAAAGCTGTAAATTCTCATCCTTCTTAGTTAATTTATAAAGTAACAGGATAGAAAAATCTTTTGGAGGCAATACCAGTTTTCAAGCCCACTTGACAAAGTTTGTTCACCTTTCCTTAAAAGAGCAAATTTTCCATGTTTTTGAATCAGCCAAAGCCAAAAGTTTGATTCTAATGGAGAAATGACTCTTTTATCTCATGGAAGTGGTAAAATGTCTCTTTGATGGGGTTGGGGATGATTATAGGTTTCGTGGAACTAAATATTGAAATTAGAGTGAACCAACTTAAAATGTTGCACTCGGAAATGACGCAATCTCTAAAAATAAACAGCCTTGGGAAAATCCATTGTTTCAATAAAACTTTGAAACATTCTATTGACATCTTGCATTATTGTTGAATATTCCTGATAAAAAAGAGGGTGATTTGATGACTTTTGGACCTAAAAAATACAATTTACTTTTTGTGTGTTTTTGTAGGGAATTCCCTGAAAAATATGTGCACGTGACCGGTACTTCCCGTTTTCAGATCAGAAAAGTTGTCTGAAGGGCTATACTTGACAGAGATATTTGAATGCCAAAATTAAAGTCATGCGATCATATTTTTTCCACCTGAAAGTAATAATGGTCGCCTATGGGAAAATATTTAGTTATGTGATACCTATAGGAAATATGTTTTTTGGCTTCCAGACCAGATTCAGTTACTATTTTGGGGGATTATTTCACATTTAAATATTTATTTGGGGACCATACACCTTACCAAACCATTTTATTGTTTTGAGAAGTTACATTTTTGTCACAGTCAGCAATAAAAGCTATAAATTTCCCAAACTAAGGCTGTTCATGCAAGAAAATTCACATCTTGAGCAAGTGTATTCCCCAGGAGCACACTATAACCTCTGAAAGCTGCTAACTAACAGCCTATCTCACCCTATTAACATATTTATTTAAATCATAACCTCTGGCAGCTGCTAACTAACAGCCTATCTTACCCTATTAACATATTTATTTAAACCATAGTTTCTCCTCATATTACTAGGGGCAGGGAGGATTACAAATCTTCCGAACCCTCCCCCCAAAAAAAAAATCACAATTCAAAAACAGACAGAACACCTACACTGCCCTTCTATTCACTATTATGTAGAAGTTTATCTCTTCTATATTATGCTCTTCAGGACGTTGGAAAACAATTACTTCATTGAAATAGAATCCTGGAACACAAATTGGAGGAGGGGTGGGGTTACAGTGGAAAATAACATAATAAAATTACAAATGTTAGTGAATGGCATTTGTGCAGAGCTACCAATATAGTTGTCTAGTACTAAAGCTGTCATGGTTCCCCTGATACAGCATAAATTTACAGTGACAGTTGTAAAATATTGCTCTTTCCCTGAACCAAGTCCTCCCTCCCACACATATTTAATCCTTCTGCTAATGATAAACATTTGGAAAGACTGAATAGCATGTTTTTAGAGACTGAAGTTAGTATCATACACTTTCAGTTTCTTATGATTTACTTTGAGGCTTCAGGACTCATGGGCCTCTGAGTTAGTTTTCAATTTAAAAACCTTGCCCTGGCTCTTCCACTATATTTTTCATTGTATGCCATTTAGTACTCTCATGTAGACCTCCTACATGTGTGACTGCAAGCCTATCTGTCTGTCTGTCTGTGTGTCTGTGTGTCTCTTCATCAGACATGGCGTTTCTTTAATTTTCACTTGCCTGGATCTACGTTTTCAATAATTGGCAGCTGACTAACTTTTACCCCCCCCCCCACCCCCCCCCCCCCCCCCACACACACATATATTAAACATCAAATGCTACTATATTCGTGAAGCAAATGTCTGATTCATCCTCTTTGGAAACATGTTTTCAACAATTTCAATCTTTTTGCCAGAATGGGTGTCTGTGGGGATTAAAACAAAGGTTATGAAAGTGCTCTCATGGGAACTTGCAGCATGAGCATAGCACTACAGAATCAATATTTGATGGTTTTAGGCATCTTACCAGTGTTATGAGATATCACAGTAGCAGGTACTGGTCATTCTGTTGGAAAAAAACACTGTTTTATGTTTTACCAGTGCCATACCAATGACTCTATGTGCATCTCTGAGAACACTGAGGCTTTTCCTTTACAAAAATTGCAAAATATTCATCAAATACAATGTGAAATGTCTTCGGAAGCCAGACTGTGATTTGAAAACTATTACAGATGGGAAAGTTCATATCACAGTAGGTTTGTTTTGGGTCAATATCAATTAAATTATGAATTATATCACATATTTTATTAAAAATTGGCATACCGGGGGTCCTATTCAGGGCAAAATTTTACTACATCAGATGGTGGAATAAAATTTGACATCAGTTGTTAGGATAAACTGGAAGAGTCCTCTCTTATTGGTGAAATATATAGCTGCATCCCCAAATTTGGAAACAAAATTCACATCCATACGGTTCCATGGGGGTTGGGGCACTGTTTTACTTGCAGTATGGTTAAATGAGGTAGATTTTTTCTAAAAATGTTTTGTGCTAATGCAGATGTTAGTTTTATTTTGAGATCAGGGTAGTGTTTTAAAGAAAGCTGTAAATTCTCATCCTTCTTAGTTAATTTATAAAGTAACAGGATAGAAAAATCTTTTGGAGGCAATACCAGTTTTCAAGCCCACTTGACAAAGTTTGTTCACCTTTCCTTAAAAGAGCAAATTTTCCATGTTTTTGAATCAGCCAAAGCCAAAAGTTTGATTCTAATGGAGAAATGACTCTTTTATCTCATGGAAGTGGTAAAATGTCTCTTTGATGGGGTTGGGGATGATTATAGGTTTCGTGGAACTAAATATTGAAATTAGAGTGAACCAACTTAAAATGTTGCACTCGGAAATGACGCAATCTCTAAAAATAAACAGCCTTGGGAAAATCCATTGTTTCAATAAAACTTTGAAACATTCTATTGACATCTTGCATTATTGTTGAATATTCCTGATAAAAAAGAGGGTGATTTGATGACTTTTGGACCTAAAAAATACAATTTACTTTTTGTGTGTTTTTGTAGGGAATTCCCTGAAAAATATGTGCACGTGACCGGTACTTCCCGTTTTCAGATCAGAAAAGTTGTCTGAAGGGCTATACTTGACAGAGATATTTGAATGCCAAAATTAAAGTCATGCGATCATATTTTTTCCACCTGAAAGCAATAATGGTCGCCTATGGGAAAATATTTAGTTATGTGATACCTATAGGAAATATGTTTTTTGGCTTCCAGACCAGATTCAGTTACTATTTTGGGGGATTATTTCACATTTAAATATTTATTTGGGGACCATACACCTTACCAAACCATTTTATTGTTTTGAGAAGTTACATTTTTGTCACAGTCAGCAATAAAAGCTATAAATTTCCCAAACTAAGGCTGTTCATGCAAGAAAATTCACATCTTGAGCAAGTGTATTCCCCAGGAGCACACTATAACCTCTGAAAGCTGCTAACTAACAGCCTATCTCACCCTATTAACATATTTATTTAAATCATAACCTCTGGCAGCTGCTAACTAACAGCCTATCTTACCCTATTAACATATTTATTTAAACCATAGTTTCTCCTCATATTACTAGGGGCAGGGAGGATTACAAATCTTCCGAACCCTCCCCCCAAAAAAAAAATCACAATTCAAAAACAGACAGAACACCTACACTGCCCTTCTATTCACTATTATGTAGAAGTTTATCTCTTCTATATTATGCTCTTCAGGACGTTGGAAAACAATTACTTCATTGAAATAGAATCCTCGAACACAAATTGGAGGAGGGGTGGGGTTACAGTGGAAAATAACATAATAAAATTACAAATGTTAGTGAATGGCATTTGTGCAGAGCTACCAATATAGTTGTCTAGTACTAAAGCTGTCATGGTTCCCCTGATACAGCATAAATTTACAGTGACAGTTGTAAAATATTGCTCTTTCCCTGAACCAAGTCCTCCCTCCCACACATATTTAATCCTTCTGCTAATGATAAACATTTGGAAAGACTGAATAGCATGTTTTTAGAGACTGAAGTTAGTATCATACACTTTCAGTTTCTTATGATTTACTTTGAGGCTTCAGGACTCATGGGCCTCTGAGTTAGTTTTCAATTTAAAAACCTTGCCCTGGCTCTTCCACTATATTTTTCATTGTATGCCATTTAGTACTCTCATGTAGACCTCCTACATGTGTGACTGCAAGCCTATCTGTCTGTCTGTCTGTGTGTCTGTGTGTCTCTTCATCAGACATGGCGTTTCTTTAATTTTCACTTGCCTGGATCTACGTTTTCAATAATTGGCAGCTGACTAACTTTTACCCCCCCCCACCCCCCCCCCCCCCCACACACACATATATTAAACATCAAATGCTACTATATTCGTGAAGCAAATGTCTGATTCATCCTCTTTGGAAACATGTTTTCAACAATTTCAATCTTTTTGCCAGAATGGGTGTCTGTGGGGATTAAAACAAAGGTTATGAAAGTGCTCTCATGGGAACTTGCAGCATGAGCATAGCACTACAGAATCAATATTTGATGGTTTTAGGCATCTTACCAGTGTTATGAGATATCACAGTAGCAGGTACTGGTCATTCTGTTGGAAAAAAACACTGTTTTATGTTTTACCAGTGCCATACCAATGACTCTATGTGCATCTCTGAGAACACTGAGGCTTTTCCTTTACAAAAATTGCAAAATATTCATCAAATACAATGTGAAATGTCTTCGGAAGCCAGACTGTGATTTGAAAACTATTACAGATGGGAAAGTTCATATCACAGTAGGTTTGTTTTGGGTCAATATCAATTAAATTATGAATTATATCACATATTTTATTAAAAATTGGCATACCGGGGGTCCTATTCAGGGCAAAATTTTACTACATCAGATGGTGGAATAAAATTTGACATCAGTTGTTAGGATAAACTGGAAGAGTCCTCTCTTATTGGTGAAATATATAGCTGCATCCCCAAATTTGGAAACAAAATTCACATCCATACGGTTCCATGGGGGTTGGGGCACTGTTTTGCTTGCAGTATGGTTAAATGAGGTAGATTTTTTCTAAAAATGTTTTGTGCTAATGCAGATGTTAGTTTTATTTTGAGATCAGGGTAGTGTTTTAAAGAAAGCTGTAAATTCTCATCCTTCTTAGTTAATTTATAAAGTAACAGGATAGAAAAATCTTTTGGAGGCAATACCAGTTTTCAAGCCCACTTGACAAAGTTTGTTCACCTTTCCTTAAAAGAGCAAATTTTCCATGTTTTTGAATCAGCCAAAGCCAAAAGTTTGATTCTAATGGAGAAATGACTCTTTTATCTCATGGAAGTGGTAAAATGTCTCTTTGATGGGGTTGGGGATGATTATAGGTTTCGTGGAACTAAATATTGAAATTAGAGTGAACCAACTTAAAATGTTGCACTCGGAAATGACGCAATCTCTAAAAATAAACAGCCTTGGGAAAATCCATTGTTTCAATAAAACTTTGAAACATTCTATTGACATCTTGCATTATTGTTGAATATTCCTGATAAAAAAGAGGGTGATTTGATGACTTTTGGACCTAAAAAATACAATTTACTTTTTGTGTGTTTTTGTAGGGAATTCCCTGAAAAATATGTGCACGTGACCGGTACTTCCCGTTTTCAGATCAGAAAAGTTGTCTGAAGGGCTATACTTGACAGAGATATTTGAATGCCAAAATTAAAGTCATGCGATCATATTTTTTCCACCTGAAAGTAATAATGGTCGCCTATGGGAAAATATTTAGTTATGTGATACCTATAGGAAATATGTTTTTTGGCTTCCAGACCAGATTCAATTACTATTTTGGGGGATTATTTCACATTTGAATATTTATTTGGGGACCATACACCTTACCAAACCATTTTATTGTTTTGAGAAGTTACATTTTTGTCACAGTCAGCAATAAAAGCTATAAATTTCCAAAACTAAGGCTGTTCATGCAAGAAAATTCACATCTTGAGCAAGTGTATTCCCCAGGAGCACACTATAACCTCTGAAAGCTGCTAACTAACAGCCTATCTCACCCTATTAACATATTTATTTAAATCATAACCTCTGGCAGCTGCTAACTGACAGCCTATCTTACCCTATTAACATATTTATTTAAACCATGGTTTCTCCTCATATTACTAGGGGCAGGGAGGATTACAAATCTTCCGAACCTTCGCCCCCCCCAAAAAAATCACAATTCAAAAACAGACAGAACACCTACACTGCCCTTCTATTCACTATTATGTAGAAGTTTATCTCTTCTATATTATGCTCTTCAGGACGTTGGAAAACAATTACTTCATTGAAATAGAATCCTGGAACACAAGTTGGAGGAGGGGTGGGGTTACAGTGGAAAATAACATAATAAAATTACAAATGTTAGTGAATGGCATTTGTGCAGAGCTACCAATATAGTTGTCTAGTACTAAAGCTGTCATGGTTCCCCTGATACAGCATAAATTTACAGTGACAGTTGTAAAATATTGCTCTTTCCCTGAACCAAGTCCTCCCTCCCACACATATTTAATCCTTCTGCTAATGATAAACATTTGGAAAGACTGAATAGCATGTTTTTAGAGACTGAAGTTAGTATCATACACTTTCAGTTTCTTATGATTTACTTTGAGGCTTCAGGACTCATGGGCCTCTGAGTTAGTTTTCAATTTAAAAACCTTGCCCTGGCTCTTCCACTATATTTTTCATTGTATGCCATTTAGTACTCTCATGTAGACCTCCTACATGTGTGACTGCAAGCCTATCTGTCTGTCTGTCTGTGTGTCTGTGTGTCTCTTCATCAGACATGGCGTTTCTTTAATTTTCACTTGCCTGGATCTACGTTTTCAATAATTGGCAGCTGACTAACTTTCACCCCCCCCACCCCCCCCCCCACACACACATATATTAAACATCAAATGCTACTATATTCGTGAAGCAAATGTCTGATTCATCCTCTTTGGAAACATGTTTTCAACAATTTCAATCTTTTTGCCAGAATGGGTGTCTGTGGGGATTAAAACAAAGGTTATGAAAGTGCTCTCATGGGAACTTGCAGCATGAGCATAGCACTACAGAATCAATATTTGATGGTTTTAGGCATCTTACCAGTGTTATGAGATATCACAGTAGCAGGTACTGGTCATTCTGTTGGAAAAAAACACTGTTTTATGTTTTACCAGTGCCATACCAATGACTCTATGTGCATCTCTGAGAACACTGAGGCTTTTCCTTTACAAAAATTGCAAAATATTCATCAAATACAATGTGAAATGTCTTCGGAAGCCAGACTGTGATTTGAAAACTATTACAGATGGGAAAGTTCATATCACAGTAGGTTTGTTTTGGGTCAATATCAATTAAATTATGAATTATATCACATATTTTATTAAAAATTGGCATACCGGGGGTCCTATTCAGGGCAAAATTTTACTACATCAGATGGTGGAATAAAATTTGACATCAGTTGTTAGGATAAACTGGAAGAGTCCTCTCTTATTGGTGAAATATATAGCTGCATCCCCAAATTTGGAAACAAAATTCACATCCATACGGTTCCATGGGGGTTGGGGCACTGTTTTGCTTGCAGTATGGTTAAATGAGGTAGATTTTTTCTAAAAATGTTTTGTGCTAATGCAGATGTTAGTTTTATTTTGAGATCAGGGTAGTGTTTTAAAGAAAGCTGTAAATTCTCATCCTTCTTAGTTAATTTATAAAGTAACAGGATAGAAAAATCTTTTGGAGGCAATACCAGTTTTCAAGCCCACTTGACAAAGTTTGTTCACCTTTCCTTAAAAGAGCAAATTTTCCATGTTTTTGAATCAGCCAAAGCCAAAAGTTTGATTCTAATGGAGAAATGACTCTTTTATCTCATGGAAGTGGTAAAATGTCTCTTTGATGGGGTTGGGGATGATTATAGGTTTCGTGGAACTAAATATTGAAATTAGAGTGAACCAACTTAAAATGTTGCACTCGGAAATGACGCAATCCCTAAAAATAAACAGCCTTGGGAAAATCCATTGTTTCAATAAAACTTTGAAACATTCTATTGACATCTTGCATTATTGTTGAATATTCCTGATAAAAAAGAGGGTGATTTGATGACTTTTGGACCTAAAAAATACAATTTACTTTTTGTGTGTTTTTGTAGGGAATTCCCTGAAAAATATGTGCACGTGACCGGTACTTCCCGTTTTCAGATCAGAAAAGTTGTCTGAAGGGCTATACTTGACAGAGATATTTGAATGCCAAAATTAAAGTCATGCGATCATATTTTTTCCACCTGAAAGTAATAATGGTCGCCTATGGGAAAATATTTAGTTATGTGATACCTATAGGAAATATGTTTTTTGGCTTCCAGACCAGATTCAATTACTATTTTGGGGGATTATTTCACATTTGAATATTTATTTGGGGACCATACACCTTACCAAACCATTTTATTGTTTTGAGAAGTTACATTTTTGTCACAGTCAGCAATAAAAGCTATAAATTTCCCAAACTAAGGCTGTTCATGCAAGAAAATTCACATCTTGAGCAAGTGTATTCCCCAGGAGCACACTATAACCTCTGAAAGCTGCTAACTAACAGCCTATCTCACCCTATTAACATATTTATTTAAATCATAACCTCTGGCAGCTGCTAACTAACAGCCTATCTTACCCTATTAACATATTTATTTAAACCATAGTTTCTCCTCATATTACTAGGGGCAGGGAGGATTACAAATCTTCCGAACCCTCCCCCCAAAAAAAAAATCACAATTCAAAAACAGACAGAACACCTACACTGCCCTTCTATTCACTATTATGTAGAAGTTTATCTCTTCTATATTATGCTCTTCAGGACGTTGGAAAACAATTACTTCATTGAAATAGAATCCTGGAACACAAATTGGAGGAGGGGTGGGGTTACAGTGGAAAATAACATAATAAAATTACAAATGTTAGTGAATGGCATTTGTGCAGAGCTACCAATATAGTTGTCTAGTACTAAAGCTGTCATGGTTCCCCTGATACAGCATAAATTTACAGTGACAGTTGTAAAATATTGCTCTTTCCCTGAACCAAGTCCTCCCTCCCACACATATTTAATCCTTCTGCTAATGATAAACATTTGGAAAGACTGAATAGCATGTTTTTAGAGACTGAAGTTAGTATCATACACTTTCAGTTTCTTATGATTTACTTTGAGGCTTCAGGACTCATGGGCCTCTGAGTTAGTTTTCAATTTAAAAACCTTGCCCTGGCTCTTCCACTATATTTTTCATTGTATGCCATTTAGTACTCTCATGTAGACCTCCTACATGTGTGACTGCAAGCCTATCTGTCTGTCTGTCTGTGTGTCTGTGTGTCTCTTCATCAGACATGGCGTTTCTTTAATTTTCACTTGCCTGGATCTACGTTTTCAATAATTGGCAGCTGACTAACTTTTACCCCCCCCCCCCCACCCCCCCCCCCCCCCCACACACACATATATTAAACATCAAATGCTACTATATTCGTGAAGCAAATGTCTGATTCATCCTCTTTGGAAACATGTTTTCAACAATTTCAATCTTTTTGCCAGAATGGGTGTCTGTGGGGATTAAAACAAAGGTTATGAAAGTGCTCTCATGGGAACTTGCAGCTTGAGCATAGCACTACAGAATCAATATTTGATGGTTTTAGGCATCTTACCAGTGTTATGAGATATCACAGTAGCAGGTACTGGTCATTCTGTTGGAAAAAAACACTGTTTTATGTTTTACCAGTGCCATACCAATGACTCTATGTGCATCTCTGAGAACACTGAGGCTTTTCCTTTACAAAAATTGCAAAATATTCATCAAATACAATGTGAAATGTCTTCGGAAGCCAGACTGTGATTTGAAAACTATTACAGATGGGAAAGTTCATATCACAGTAGGTTTGTTTTGGGTCAATATCAATTAAATTATGAATTATATCACATATTTTATTAAAAATTGGCATACCGGGGGTCCTATTCAGGGCAAAATTTTACTACATCAGATGGTGGAATAAAATTTGACATCAGTTGTTAGGATAAACTGGAAGAGTCCTCTCTTATTGGTGAAATATATAGCTGCATCCCCAAATTTGGAAACAAAATTCACATCCATACGGTTCCATGGGGGTTGGGGCACTGTTTTGCTTGCAGTATGGTTAAATGAGGTAGATTTTTTCTAAAAATGTTTTTTGCTAATGCAGATGTTAGTTTTATTTTGAGATCAGGGTAGTGTTTTAAAGAAAGCTGTAAATTCTCATCCTTCTTAGTTAATTTATAAAGTAACAGGATAGAAAAATCTTTTGGAGGCAATACCAGTTTTCAAGCCCACTTGACAAAGTTTGTTCACCTTTCCTTAAAAGAGCAAATTTTCCATGTTTTTGAATCAGCCAAAGCCAAAAGTTTGATTCTAATGGAGAAATGACTCTTTTATCTCATGGAAGTGGTAAAATGTCTCTTTGATGGGGTTGGGGATGATTATAGGTTTCGTGGAACTAAATATTGAAATTAGAGTGAACCAACTTAAAATGTTGCACTCGGAAATGACGCAATCTCTAAAAATAAACAGCCTTGGGAAAATCCATTGTTTCAATAAAACTTTGAAACATTCTATTGACATCTTGCATTATTGTTGAATATTCCTGATAAAAAAGAGGGTGATTTGATGACTTTTGGACCTAAAAAATACAATTTACTTTTTGTGTGTTTTTGTAGGGAATTCCCTGAAAAATATGTGCACGTGACCGGTACTTCCCGTTTTCAGATCAGAAAAGTTGTCTGAAGGGCTATACTTGACAGAGATATTTGAATGCCAAAATTAAAGTCATGCGATCATATTTTTTCCACCTGAAAGTAATAATGGTCGCCTATGGGAAAATATTTAGTTATGTGATACCTATAGGAAATATGTTTTTTGGCTTCCAGACCAGATTCAGTTACTATTTTGGGGGATTATTTCACATTTAAATATTTATTTGGGGACCATACACCTTACCAAACCATTTTATTGTTTTGAGAAGTTACATTTTTGTCACAGTCAGCAATAAAAGCTATAAATTTCCCAAACTAAGGCTGTTCATGCAAGAAAATTCACATCTTGAGCAAGTGTATTCCCCAGGAGCACACTATAACCTCTGAAAGCTGCTAACTAACAGCCTATCTCACCCTATTAACATATTTATTTAAATCATAACCTCTGGCAGCTGCTAACTGACAGCCTATCTTACCCTATTAACATATTTATTTAAACCATGGTTTCTCCTCATATTACTAGGGGCAGGGAGGATTACAAATCTTCCGAACCTTCGCCCCCCCAAAAAAAATCACAATTCAAAAACAGACAGAACACCTACACTGCCCTTCTATTCACTATTATGTAGAAGTTTATCTCTTCTATATTATGCTCTTCAGGACGTTGGAAAACAATTACTTCATTGAAATAGAATCCTGGAACACAAGTTGGAGGAGGGGTGGGGTTACAGTGGAAAATAACATAATAAAATTACAAATGTTAGTGAATGGCATTTGTGCAGAGCTACCAATATAGTTGTCTAGTACTAAAGCTGTCATGGTTCCCCTGATACAGCATAAATTTACAGTGACAGTTGTAAAATATTGCTCTTTCCCTGAACCAAGTCCTCCCTCCCACACATATTTAATCCTTCTGCTAATGATAAACATTTGGAAAGACTGAATAGCATGTTTTTAGAGACTGAAGTTAGTATCATACACTTTCAGTTTCTTATGATTTACTTTGAGGCTTCAGGACTCATGGGCCTCTGAGTTAGTTTTCAATTTAAAAACCTTGCCCTGGCTCTTCCACTATATTTTTCATTGTATGCCATTTAGTACTCTCATGTAGACCTCCTACATGTGTGACTGCAAGCCTATCTGTCTGTCTGTCTGTGTGTCTGTGTGTCTCTTCATCAGACATGGCGTTTCTTTAATTTTCACTTGCCTGGATCTACGTTTTCAATAATTGGCAGCTGACTAACTTTCACCCCCCCACCCCCCCCCCCCACACACACATATATTAAACATCAAATGCTACTATATTCGTGAAGCAAATGTCTGATTCATCCTCTTTGGAAACATGTTTTCAACAATTTCAATCTTTTTGCCAGAATGGGTGTCTGTGGGGATTAAAACAAAGGTTATGAAAGTGCTCTCATGGGAACTTGCAGCATGAGCATAGCACTACAGAATCAATATTTGATGGTTTTAGGCATCTTACCAGTGTTATGAGATATCACAGTAGCAGGTACTGGTCATTCTGTTGGAAAAAAACACTGTTTTATGTTTTACCAGTGCCATACCAATGACTCTATGTGCATCTCTGAGAACACTGAGGCTTTTCCTTTACAAAAATTGCAAAATATTCATCAAATACAATGTGAAATGTCTTCGGAAGCCAGACTGTGATTTGAAAACTATTACAGATGGGAAAGTTCATATCACAGTAGGTTTGTTTTGGGTCAATATCAATTAAATTATGAATTATATCACATATTTTATTAAAAATTGGCATACCGGGGGTCCTATTCAGGGCAAAATTTTACTACATCAGATGGTGGAATAAAATTTGACATCAGTTGTTAGGATAAACTGGAAGAGTCCTCTCTTATTGGTGAAATATATAGCTGCATCCCCAAATTTGGAAACAAAATTCACATCCATACGGTTCCATGGGGGTTGGGGCACTGTTTTGCTTGCAGTATGGTTAAATGAGGTAGATTTTTTCTAAAAATGTTTTGTGCTAATGCAGATGTTAGTTTTATTTTGAGATCAGGGTAGTGTTTTAAAGAAAGCTGTAAATTCTCATCCTTCTTAGTTAATTTATAAAGTAACAGGATAGAAAAATCTTTTGGAGGCAATACCAGTTTTCAAGCCCACTTGACAAAGTTTGTTCACCTTTCCTTAAAAGAGCAAATTTTCCATGTTTTTGAATCAGCCAAAGCCAAAAGTTTGATTCTAATGGAGAAATGACTCTTTTATCTCATGGAAGTGGTAAAATGTCTCTTTGATGGGGTTGGGGATGATTATAGGTTTCGTGGAACTAAATATTGAAATTAGAGTGAACCAACTTAAAATGTTGCACTCGGAAATGACGCAATCTCTAAAAATAAACAGCCTTGGGAAAATCCATTGTTTCAATAAAACTTTGAAACATTCTATTGACATCTTGCATTATTGTTGAATATTCCTGATAAAAAAGAGGGTGATTTGATGACTTTTGGACCTAAAAAATACAATTTACTTTTTGTGTGTTTTTGTAGGGAATTCCCTGAAAAATATGTGCACGTGACCGGTACTTCCCGTTTTCAGATCAGAAAAGTTGTCTGAAGGGCTATACTTGACAGAGATATTTGAATGCCAAAATTAAAGTCATGCGATCATATTTTTTCCACCTGAAAGTAATAATGGTCGCCTATGGGAAAATATTTAGTTATGTGATACCTATAGGAAATATGTTTTTTGGCTTCCAGACCAGATTCAATTACTATTTTGGGGGATTATTTCACATTTGAATATTTATTTGGGGACCATACACCTTACCAAACCATTTTATTGTTTTGAGAAGTTACATTTTTGTCACAGTCAGCAATAAAAGCTATAAATTTCCCAAACTAAGGCTGTTCATGCAAGAAAATTCACATCTTGAGCAAGTGTATTCCCCAGGAGCACACTATAACCTCTGAAAGCTGCTAACTAACAGCCTATCTCACCCTATTAACATATTTATTTAAATCATAACCTCTGGCAGCTGCTAACTAACAGCCTATCTTACCCTATTAACATATTTATTTAAACCATAGTTTCTCCTCATATTACTAGGGGCAGGGAGGATTACAAATCTTCCGAACCCTCCCCCCAAAAAAAAAAATCACAATTCAAAAACAGACAGAACACCTACACTGCCCTTCTATTCACTATTATGTAGAAGTTTATCTCTTCTATATTATGCTCTTCAGGACGTTGGAAAACAATTACTTCATTGAAATAGAATCCTGGAACACAAATTGGAGGAGGGGTGGGGTTACAGTGGAAAATAACATAATAAAATTACAAATGGTAGTGAATGGCATTTGTGCAGAGCTACCAATATAGTTGTCTAGTACTAAAGCTGTCATGGTTCCCCTGATACAGCATAAATTTACAGTGACAGTTGTAAAATATTGCTCTTTCCCTGAACCAAGTCCTCCCTCCCACACATATTTAATCCTTCTGCTAATGATAAACATTTGGAAAGACTGAATAGCATGTTTTTAGAGACTGAAGTTAGTATCATACACTTTCAGTTTCTTATGATTTACTTTGAGGCTTCAGGACTCATGGGCCTCTGAGTTAGTTTTCAATTTAAAAACCTTGCCCTGGCTCTTCCACTATATTTTTCATTGTATGCCATTTAGTACTCTCATGTAGACCTCCTACATGTGTGACTGCAAGCCTATCTGTCTGTCTGTCTGTGTGTCTGTGTGTCTCTTCATCAGACATGGCGTTTCTTTAATTTTCACTTGCCTGGATCTACGTTTTCAATAATTGGCAGCTGACTAACTTTTACCCCCCCCCCCCACCCCCCCCCCCCCCCCACACACACATATATTAAACATCAAATGCTACTATATTCGTGAAGCAAATGTCTGATTCATCCTCTTTGGAAACATGTTTTCAACAATTTCAATCTTTTTGCCAGAATGGGTGTCTGTGGGGATTAAAACAAAGGTTATGAAAGTGCTCTCATGGGAACTTGCAGCTTGAGCATAGCACTACAGAATCAATATTTGATGGTTTTAGGCATCTTACCAGTGTTATGAGATATCACAGTAGCAGGTACTGGTCATTCTGTTGGAAAAAAACACTGTTTTATGTTTTACCAGTGCCATACCAATGACTCTATGTGCATCTCTGAGAACACTGAGGCTTTTCCTTTACAAAAATTGCAAAATATTCATCAAATACAATGTGAAATGTCTTCGGAAGCCAGACTGTGATTTGAAAACTATTACAGATGGGAAAGTTCATATCACAGTAGGTTTGTTTTGGGTCAATATCAATTAAATTATGAATTATATCACATATTTTATTAAAAATTGGCATACCGGGGGTCCTATTCAGGGCAAAATTTTACTACATCAGATGGTGGAATAAAATTTGACATCAGTTGTTAGGATAAACTGGAAGAGTCCTCTCTTATTGGTGAAATATATAGCTGCATCCCCAAATTTGGAAACAAAATTCACATCCATACGGTTCCATGGGGGTTGGGGCACTGTTTTGCTTGCAGTATGGTTAAATGAGGTAGATTTTTTCTAAAAATGTTTTGTGCTAATGCAGATGTTAGTTTTATTTTGAGATCAGGGTAGTGTTTTAAAGAAAGCTGTAAATTCTCATCCTTCTTAGTTAATTTATAAAGTAACAGGATAGAAAAATCTTTTGGAGGCAATACCAGTTTTCAAGCCCACTTGACAAAGTTTGTTCACCTTTCCTTAAAAGAGCAAATTTTCCATGTTTTTGAATCAGCCAAAGCCAAAAGTTTGATTCTAATGGAGAAATGACTCTTTTATCTCATGGAAGTGGTAAAATGTCTCTTTGATGGGGTTGGGGATGATTATAGGTTTCGTGGAACTAAATATTGAAATTAGAGTGAACCAACTTAAAATGTTGCACTCGGAAATGACGCAATCTCTAAAAATAAACAGCCTTGGGAAAATCCATTGTTTCAATAAAACTTTGAAACATTCTATTGACATCTTGCATTATTGTTGAATATTCCTGATAAAAAAGAGGGTGATTTGATGACTTTTGGACCTAAAAAATACAATTTACTTTTTGTGTGTTTTTGTAGGGAATTCCCTGAAAAATATGTGCACGTGACCGGTACTTCCCGTTTTCAGATCAGAAAAGTTGTCTGAAGGGCTATACTTGACAGAGATATTTGAATGCCAAAATTAAAGTCATGCGATCATATTTTTTCCACCTGAAAGTAATAATGGTCGCCTATGGGAAAATATTTAGTTATGTGATACCTATAGGAAATATGTTTTTTGGCTTCCAGACCAGATTCAGTTACTATTTTGGGGGATTATTTCACATTTAAATATTTATTTGGGGACCATACACCTTACCAAACCATTTTATTGTTTTGAGAAGTTACATTTTTGTCACAGTCAGCAATAAAAGCTATAAATTTCCCAAACTAAGGCTGTTCATCGCAAGAAAATTCACATCTTGAGCAAGTGTATTCCCCAGGAGCACACTATAACCTCTGAAAGCTGCTAACTAACAGCCTATCTCACCCTATTAACATATTTATTTAAATCATAACCTCTGGCAGCTGCTAACTAACAGCCTATCTTACCCTATTAACATATTTATTTAAACCATAGTTTCTCCTCATATTACTAGGGGCAGGGAGGATTACAAATCTTCCGAACCCTCCCCCCAAAAAAAAAATCACAATTCAAAAACAGACAGAACACCTACACTGCCCTTCTATTCACTATTATGTAGAAGTTTATCTCTTCTATATTATGCTCTTCAGGACGTTGGAAAACAATTACTTCATTGAAATAGAATCCTGGAACACAAATTGGAGGAGGGGTGGGGTTACAGTGGAAAATAACATAATAAAATTACAAATGTTAGTGAATGGCATTTGTGCAGAGCTACCAATATAGTTGTCTAGTACTAAAGCTGTCATGGTTCCCCTGATACAGCATAAATTTACAGTGACAGTTGTAAAATATTGCTCTTTCCCTGAACCAAGTCCTCCCTCCCACACATATTTAATCCTTCTGCTAATGATAAACATTTGGAAAGACTGAATAGCATGTTTTTAGAGACTGAAGTTAGTATCATACACTTTCAGTTTCTTATGATTTACTTTGAGGCTTCAGGACTCATGGGCCTCTGAGTTAGTTTTCAATTTAAAAACCTTGCCCTGGCTCTTCCACTATATTTTTCATTGTATGCCATTTAGTACTCTCATGTAGACCTCCTACATGTGTGACTGCAAGCCTATCTGTCTGTCTGTCTGTGTGTCTGTGTGTCTCTTCATCAGACATGGCGTTTCTTTAATTTTCACTTGCCTGGATCTACGTTTTCAATAATTGGCAGCTGACTAACTTTTACCCCCCCCCCACCCCCCCCCCCCACACACACATATATTAAACATCAAATGCTACTATATTCGTGAAGCAAATGTCTGATTCATCCTCTTTGGAAACATGTTTTCAACAATTTCAATCTTTTTGCCAGAATGGGTGTCTGTGGGGATTAAAACAAAGGTTATGAAAGTGCTCTCATGGGAACTTGCAGCATGAGCATAGCACTACAGAATCAATATTTGATGGTTTTAGGCATCTTACCAGTGTTATGAGATATCACAGTAGCAGGTACTGGTCATTCTGTTGGAAAAAAACACTGTTTTATGTTTTACCAGTGCCATACCAATGACTCTATGTGCATCTCTGAGAACACTGAGGCTTTTCCTTTACAAAAATTGCAAAATATTCATCAAATACAATGTGAAATGTCTTCGGAAGCCAGACTGTGATTTGAAAACTATTACAGATGGGAAAGTTCATATCACAGTAGGTTTGTTTTGGGTCAATATCAATTAAATTATGAATTATATCACATATTTTATTAAAAATTGGCATACCGGGGGTCCTATTCAGGGCAAAATTTTACTACATCAGATGGTGGAATAAAATTTGACATCAGTTGTTAGGATAAACTGGAAGAGTCCTCTCTTATTGGTGAAATATATAGCTGCATCCCCAAATTTGGAAACAAAATTCACATCCATACGGTTCCATGGGGGTTGGGGCACTGTTTTGCTTGCAGTATGGTTAAATGAGGTAGATTTTTTCTAAAAATGTTTTGTGCTAATGCAGATGTTAGTTTTATTTTGAGATCAGGGTAGTGTTTTAAAGAAAGCTGTAAATTCTCATCCTTCTTAGTTAATTTATAAAGTAACAGGATAGAAAAATCTTTTGGAGGCAATACCAGTTTTCAAGCCCACTTGACAAAGTTTGTTCACCTTTCCTTAAAAGAGCAAATTTTCCATGTTTTTGAATCAGCCAAAGCCAAAAGTTTGATTCTAATGGAGAAATGACTCTTTTATCTCATGGAAGTGGTAAAATGTCTCTTTGATGGGGTTGGGGATGATTATAGGTTTCGTGGAACTAAATATTGAAATTAGAGTGAACCAACTTAAAATGTTGCACTCGGAAATGACGCAATCTCTAAAAATAAACAGCCTTGGGAAAATCCATTGTTTCAATAAAACTTTGAAACATTCTATTGACATCTTGCATTATTGTTGAATATTCCTGATAAAAAAGAGGGTGATTTGATGACTTTTGGACCTAAAAAATACAATTTACTTTTTGTGTGTTTTTGTAGGGAATTCCCTGAAAAATATGTGCACGTGACCGGTACTTCCCGTTTTCAGATCAGAAAAGTTGTCTGAAGGGCTATACTTGACAGAGATATTTGAATGCCAAAATTAAAGTCATGCGATCATATTTTTTCCACCTGAAAGTAATAATGGTCGCCTATGGGAAAATATTTAGTTATGTGATACCTATAGGAAATATGTTTTTTGGCTTCCAGACCAGATTCAGTTACTATTTTGGAGGATTATTTCACATTTAAATATTTATTTGGGGACCATACACCTTACCAAACCATTTTATTGTTTTGAGAAGTTACATTTTTGTCACAGTCAGCAATAAAAGCTATAAATTTCCCAAACTAAGGCTGTTCATGCAAGAAAATTCACATCTTGAGCAAGTGTATTCCCCAGGAGCACACTATAACCTCTGAAAGCTGCTAACTAACAGCCTATCTCACCCTATTAACATATTTATTTAAATCATAACCTCTGGCAGCTGCTAACTAACAGCCTATCTTACCCTATTAACATATTTATTTAAACCATAGTTTCTCCTCATATTACTAGGGGCAGGGAGGATTACAAATCTTCCGAACCCTCCCCCCCCCCCCCAAAAAAATCACAATTCAAAAACAGACAGAACACCTACACTGCCCTTCTATTCACTATTATGTAGAAGTTTATCTCTTCTATATTATGCTCTTCAGGACGTTGGAAAACAATTACTTCATTGAAATAGAATCCTGGAACACAAATTGGAGGAGGGGTGGGGTTACAGTGGAAAATAACATAATAAAATTACAAATGTTAGTGAATGGCATTTGTGCAGAGCTACCAATATAGTTGTCTAGTACTAAAGCTGTCATGGTTCCCCTGATACAGCATAAATTTACAGTGACAGTTGTAAAATATTGCTCTTTCCCTGAACCAAGTCCTCCCTCCCACACATATTTAATCCTTCTGCTAATGATAAACATTTGGAAAGACTGAATAGCATGTTTTTAGAGACTGAAGTTAGTATCATACACTTTCAGTTTCTATGATTTACTTTGAGGCTTCAGGACTCATGGGCCTCTGAGTTAGTTTTCAATTTAAAAACCTTGCCCTGGCTCTTCCACTATATTTTTCATTGTATGCCGTTTAGTACTCTCATGTAGACCTCCTACATGTGTGACTGCAAGCCTATCTGTCTGTCTGTCTGTGTGTCTGTGTGTCTCTTCATCAGACATGGCGTTTCTTTAATTTTCACTTGCCTGGATCTACGTTTTCAATAATTGGCAGCTGACTAACTTTTACCCCCCCCACCCCCCCCCCCCCCCCACACACACACATATATTAAACATCAAATGCTACTATATTCGTGAAGCAAATGTCTGATTCATCCTCTTTGGAAACATGTTTTCAACAATTTCAATCTTTTTGCCAGAATGGGTGTCTGTGGGGATTAAAACAAAGGTTATGAAAGTGCTCTCATGGGAACTTGCAGCATGAGCATAGCACTACAGAATCAATATTTGATGGTTTTAGGCATCTTACCAGTGTTATGAGATATCACAGTAGCAGGTACTGGTCATTCTGTTGGAAAAAAACACTGTTTTATGTTTTACCAGTGCCATACCAATGACTCTATGTGCATCTCTGAGAACACTGAGGCTTTTCCTTTACAAAAATTGCAAAATATTCATCAAATACAATGTGAAATGTCTTCGGAAGCCAGACTGTGATTTGAAAACTATTACAGATGGGAAAGTTCATATCACAGTAGGTTTGTTTTGGGTCAATATCAATTAAATTATGAATTATATCACATATTTTATTAAAAATTGGCATACCGGGGGTCCTATTCAGGGCAAAATTTTACTACATCAGATGGTGGAATAAAATTTGACATCAGTTGTTAGGATAAACTGGAAGAGTCCTCTCTTATTGGTGAAATATATAGCTGCATCCCCAAATTTGGAAACAAAATTCACATCCATACGGTTCCATGGGGGTTGGGGCACTGTTTTGCTTGCAGTATGGTTAAATGAGGTAGATTTTTTCTAAAAATGTTTTGTGCTAATGCAGATGTTAGTTTTATTTTGAGATCAGGGTAGTGTTTTAAAGAAAGCTGTAAATTCTCATCCTTCTTAGTTAATTTATAAAGTAACAGGATAGAAAAATCTTTTGGAGGCAATACCAGTTTTCAAGCCCACTTGACAAAGTTTGTTCACCTTTCCTTAAAAGAGCAAATTTTCCATGTTTTTGAATCAGCCAAAGCCAAAAGTTTGATTCTAATGGAGAAATGACTCTTTTATCTCATGGAAGTGGTAAAATGTCTCTTTGATGGGGTTGGGGATGATTATAGGTTTCGTGGAACTAAATATTGAAATTAGAGTGAACCAACTTAAAATGTTGCACTCGGAAATGACGCAATCTCTAAAAATAAACAGCCTTGGGAAAATCCATTGTTTCAATAAAACTTTGAAACATTCTATTGACATCTTGCATTATTGTTGAATATTCCTGATAAAAAAGAGGGTGATTTGATGACTTTTGGACCTAAAAAATACAATTTACTTTTTGTGTGTTTTTGTAGGGAATTCCCTGAAAAATATGTGCACGTGACCGGTACTTCCCGTTTTCAGATCAGAAAAGTTGTCTGAAGGGCTATACTTGACAGAGATATTTGAATGCCAAAATTAAAGTCATGCGATCATATTTTTTCCACCTGAAAGTAATAATGGTCGCCTATGGGAAAATATTTAGTTATGTGATACCTATAGGAAATATGTTTTTTGGCTTCCAGACCAGATTCAATTACTATTTTGGGGGATTATTTCACATTTGAATATTTATTTGGGGACCATACACCTTACCAAACCATTTTATTGTTTTGAGAAGTTACATTTTTGTCACAGTCAGTAATAAAAGCTATAAATTTCCCAAACTAAGGCTGTTCATGCAAGAAAATTCACATCTTGAGCAAGTGTATTCCCCAGGAGCACACTATAACCTCTGAAAGCTGCTAACTAACAGCCTATCTCACCCTATTAACATATTTATTTAAATCATAACCTCTGGCAGCTGCTAACTAACAGCCTATCTTACCCTATTAACATATTTATTTAAACCATAGTTTCTCCTCATATTACTAGGGGCAGGGAGGATTACAAATCTTCCGAACCCTCCCCCCAAAAAAAAAATCACAATTCAAAAACAGACAGAACACCTACACTGCCCTTCTATTCACTATTATGTAGAAGTTTATCTCTTCTATATTATGCTCTTCAGGACGTTGGAAAACAATTACTTCATTGAAATAGAATCCTGGAACACAAATTGGAGGAGGGGTGGGGTTACAGTGGAAAATAACATAATAAAATTACAAATGTTAGTGAATGGCATTTGTGCAGAGCTACCAATATAGTTGTCTAGTACTAAAGCTGTCATGGTTCCCCTGATACAGCATAAATTTACAGTGACAGTTGTAAAATATTGCTCTTTCCCTGAACCAAGTCCTCCCTCCCACACATATTTAATCCTTCTGCTAATGATAAACATTTGGAAAGACTGAATAGCATGTTTTTAGAGACTGAAGTTAGTATCATACACTTTCAGTTTCTTATGATTTACTTTGAGGCTTCAGGACTCATGGGCCTCTGAGTTAGTTTTCAATTTAAAAACCTTGCCCTGGCTCTTCCACTATATTTTTCATTGTATGCCATTTAGTACTCTCATGTAGACCTCCTACATGTGTGACTGCAAGCCTATCTGTCTGTCTGTCTGTGTGTCTGTGTGTCTCTTCATCAGACATGGCGTTTCTTTAATTTTCACTTGCCTGGATCTACGTTTTCAATAATTGGCAGCTGACTAACTTTTACCCCCCCACCCCCCCCCCCCCCCCCCCCCCCCACACACACATATATTAAACATCAAATGCTACTATATTCGTGAAGCAAATGTCTGATTCATCCTCTTTGGAAACATGTTTTCAACAATTTCAATCTTTTTGCCAGAATGGGTGTCTGTGGGGATTAAAACAAAGGTTATGAAAGTGCTCTCATGGGAACTTGCAGCATGAGCATAGCACTACAGAATCAATATTTGATGGTTTTAGGCATCTTACCAGTGTTATGAGATATCACAGTAGCAGGTACTGGTCATTCTGTTGGAAAAAAACACTGTTTTATGTTTTACCAGTGCCATACCAATGACTCTATGTGCATCTCTGAGAACACTGAGGCTTTTCCTTTACAAAAATTGCAAAATATTCATCAAATACAATGTGAAATGTCTTCGGAAGCCAGACTGTGATTTGAAAACTATTACAGATGGGAAAGTTCATATCACAGTAGGTTTGTTTTGGGTCAATATCAATTAAATTATGAATTATATCACATATTTTATTAAAAATTGGCATACCGGGGGTCCTATTCAGGGCAAAATTTTACTACATCAGATGGTGGAATAAAATTTGACATCAGTTGTTAGGATAAACTGGAAGAGTCCTCTCTTATTGGTGAAATATATAGCTGCATCCCCAAATTTGGAAACAAAATTCACATCCATACGGTTCCATGGGGGTTGGGGCACTGTTTTGCTTGCAGTATGGTTAAATGAGGTAGATTTTTTCTAAAAATGTTTTGTGCTAATGCAGATGTTAGTTTTATTTTGAGATCAGGGTAGTGTTTTAAAGAAAGCTGTAAATTCTCATCCTTCTTAGTTAATTTATAAAGTAACAGGATAGAAAAATCTTTTGGAGGCAATACCAGTTTTCAAGCCCACTTGACAAAGTTTGTTCACCTTTCCTTAAAAGAGCAAATTTTCCATGTTTTTGAATCAGCCAAAGCCAAAAGTTTGATTCTAATGGAGAAATGACTCTTTTATCTCATGGAAGTGGTAAAATGTCTCTTTGATGGGGTTGGGGATGATTATAGGTTTTGTGGAACTAAATATTGAAATTAGAGTGAACCAACTTAAAATGTTGCACTCGGAAATGACGCAATCTCTAAAAATAAACAGCCTTGGGAAAATCCATTGTTTCAATAAAACTTTGAAACATTCTATTGACATCTTGCATTATTGTTGAATATTCCTGATAAAAAAGAGGGTGATTTGATGACTTTTGGACCTAAAAAATACAATTTACTTTTTGTGTGTTTTTGTAGGGAATTCCCTGAAAAATATGTGCACGTGACCGGTACTTCCCGTTTTCAGATCAGAAAAGTTGTCTGAAGGGCTATACTTGACAGAGATATTTGAATGCCAAAATTAAAGTCATGCGATCATATTTTTTCCACCTGAAAGTAATAATGGTCGCCTATGGGAAAATATTTAGTTATGTGATACCTATAGGAAATATGTTTTTTGGCTTCCAGACCAGATTCAATTACTATTTTGGGGGATTATTTCACATTTGAATATTTATTTGGGGACCATACACCTTACCAAACCATTTTATTGTTTTGAGAAGTTACATTTTTGTCACAGTCAGCAATAAAAGCTATAAATTTCCCAAACTAAGGCTGTTCATGCAAGAAAATTCACATCTTGAGCAAGTGTATTCCCCAGGAGCACACTATAACCTCTGAAAGCTGCTAACTAACAGCCTATCTCACCCTATTAACATATTTATTTAAATCATAACCTCTGGCAGCTGCTAACTGACAGCCTATCTTACCCTATTAACATATTTATTTAAACCATGGTTTCTCCTCATATTACTAGGGGCAGGGAGGATTACAAATCTTCCGAACCTTCGCCCCCCCAAAAAAAATCACAATTCAAAAACAGACAGAACACCTACACTGCCCTTCTATTCACTATTATGTAGAAGTTTATCTCTTCTATATTATGCTCTTCAGGACGTTGGAAAACAATTACTTCATTGAAATAGAATCCTGGAACACAAGTTGGAGGAGGGGTGGGGTTACAGTGGAAAATAACATAATAAAATTACAAATGTTAGTGAATGGCATTTGTGCAGAGCTACCAATATAGTTGTCTAGTACTAAAGCTGTCATGGTTCCCCTGATACAGCATAAATTTACAGTGACAGTTGTAAAATATTGCTCTTTCCCTGAACCAAGTCCTCCCTCCCACACATATTTAATCCTTCTGCTAATGATAAACATTTGGAAAGACTGAATAGCATGTTTTTAGAGACTGAAGTTAGTATCATACACTTTCAGTTTCTTATGATTTACTTTGAGGCTTCAGGACTCATGGGCCTCTGAGTTAGTTTTGAATTTAAAAACCTTGCCCTGGCTCTTCCACTATATTTTTCATTGTATGCCATTTAGTACTCTCATGTAGACCTCCTACATGTGTGACTGCAAGCCTATCTGTCTGTCTGTCTGTGTGTCTGTGTGTCTCTTCATCAGACATGGCGTTTCTTTAATTTTCACTTGCCTGGATCTACGTTTTCAATAATTGGCAGCTGACTAACTTTCACCCCCCCACCCCCCCCCCCCCCCCCCCACACACACATATATTAAACATCAAATGCTACTATATTCGTGAAGCAAATGTCTGATTCATCCTCTTTGGAAACATGTTTTCAACAATTTCAATCTTTTTGCCAGAATGGGTGTCTGTGGGGATTAAAACAAAGGTTATGAAAGTGCTCTCATGGGAACTTGCAGCATGAGCATAGCACTACAGAATCAATATTTGATGGTTTTAGGCATCTTACCAGTGTTATGAGATATCACAGTAGCAGGTACTGGTCATTCTGTTGGAAAAAAACACTGTTTTATGTTTTACCAGTGCCATACCAATGACTCTATGTGCATCTCTGAGAACACTGAGGCTTTTCCTTTACAAAAATTGCAAAATATTCATCAAATACAATGTGAAATGTCTTCGGAAGCCAGACTGTGATTTGAAAACTATTACAGATGGGAAAGTTCATATCACAGTAGGTTTGTTTTGGGTCAATATCAATTAAATTATGAATTATATCACATATTTTATTAAAAATTGGCATACCGGGGGTCCTATTCAGGGCAAAATTTTACTACATCAGATGGTGGAATAAAATTTGACATCAGTTGTTAGGATAAACTGGAAGAGTCCTCTCTTATTGGTGAAATATATAGCTGCATCCCCAAATTTGGAAACAAAATTCACATCCATACGGTTCCATGGGGGTTGGGGCACTGTTTTGCTTGCAGTATGGTTAAATGAGGTAGATTTTTTCTAAAAATGTTTTGTGCTAATGCAGATGTTAGTTTTATTTTGAGATCAGGGTAGTGTTTTAAAGAAAGCTGTAAATTCTCATCCTTCTTAGTTAATTTATAAAGTAACAGGATAGAAAAATCTTTCGGAGGCAATACCAGTTTTCAAGCCCACTTGACAAAGTTTGTTCACCTTTCCTTAAAAGAGCAAATTTTCCATGTTTTTGAATCAGCCAAAGCCAAAAGTTTGATTCTAATGGAGAAATGACTCTTTTATCTCATGGAAGTGGTAAAATGTCTCTTTGATGGGGTTGGGGATGATTATAGGTTTCGTGGAACTAAATATTGAAATTAGAGGGAACCAACTTAAAATGTTGCACTCGGAAATGACGCAATCTCTAAAAATAAACAGCCTTGGGAAAATCCATTGTTTCAATAAAACTTTGAAACATTCTATTGACATCTTGCATTATTGTTGAATATTCCTGATAAAAAAGAGGGTGATTTGATGACTTTTGGACCTAAAAAATACAATTTACTTTTTGTGTGTTTTTGTAGGGAATTCCCTGAAAAATATGTGCACGTGACCGGTACTTCCCGTTTTCAGATCAGAAAAGTTGTCTGAAGGGCTATACTTGACAGAGATATTTGAATGCCAAAATTAAAGTCATGCGATCATATTTTTTCCACCTGAAAGTAATAATGGTCGCCTATGGGAAAATATTTAGTTATGTGATACCTATAGGAAATATGTTTTTTGGCTTCCAGACCAGATTCAATTACTATTTTGGGGGATTATTTCACATTTGAATATTTATTTGGGGACCATACACCTTACCAAACCATTTTATTGTTTTGAGAAGTTACATTTTTGTCACAGTCAGCAATAAAAGCTATAAATTTCCCAAACTAAGGCTGTTCATGCAAGAAAATTCACATCTTGAGCAAGTGTATTCCCCAGGAGCACACTATAACCTCTGAAAGCTGCTAACTAACAGCCTATCTCACCCTATTAACATATTTATTTAAATCATAACCTCTGGCAGCTGCTAACTAACAGCCTATCTTACCCTATTAACATATTTATTTAAACCATAGTTTCTCCTCATATTACTAGGGGCAGGGAGGATTACAAATCTTCCGAACCCTCCCCGCAAAAAAAAAATCACAATTCAAAAACAGACAGAACACCTACACTGCCCTTCTATTCACTATTATGTAGAAGTTTATCTCTTCTATATTATGCTCTTCAGGACGTTGGAAAACAATTACTTCATTGAAATAGAATCCTGGAACACAAATTGGAGGAGGGGTGGGGTTACAGTGGAAAATAACATAATAAAATTACAAATGTTAGTGAATGGCATTTGTGCAGAGCTACCAATATAGTTGTCTAGTACTAAAGCTGTCATGGTTCCCCTGATACAGCATAAATTTACAGTGACAGTTGTAAAATATTGCTCTTTCCCTGAACCAAGTCCTCCCTCCCACACATATTTAATCCTTCTGCTAATGATAAACATTTGGAAAGACTGAATAGCATGTTTTTAGAGACTGAAGTTAGTATCATACACTTTCAGTTTCTTATGATTTACTTTGAGGCTTCAGGACTCATGGGCCTCTGAGTTAGTTTTCAATTTAAAAACCTTGCCCTGGCTCTTCCACTATATTTTTCATTGTATGCCATTTAGTACTCTCATGTAGACCTCCTACATGTGTGACTGCAAGCCTATCTGTCTGTCTGTCTGTGTGTCTGTGTGTCTCTTCATCAGACATGGCGTTTCTTTAATTTTCACTTGCCTGGATCTACGTTTTCAATAATTGGCAGCTGACTAACTTTTACCCCCCCCCACCCCCCCCCCCCCCCACACACACATATATTAAACATCAAATGCTACTATATTCGTGAAGCAAATGTCTGATTCATCCTCTTTGGAAACATGTTTTCAACAATTTCAATCTTTTTGCCAGAATGGGTGTCTGTGGGGATTAAAACAAAGGTTATGAAAGTGCTCTCATGGGAACTTGCAGCTTGAGCATAGCACTACAGAATCAATATTTGATGGTTTTAGGCATCTTACCAGTGTTATGAGATATCACAGTAGCAGGTACTGGTCATTCTGTTGGAAAAAAACACTGTTTTATGTTTTACCAGTGCCATACCAATGACTCTATGTGCATCTCTGAGAACACTGAGGCTTTTCCTTTACAAAAATTGCAAAATATTCATCAAATACAATGTGAAATGTCTTCGGAAGCCAGACTGTGATTTGAAAACTATTACAGATGGGAAAGTTCATATCACAGTAGGTTTGTTTTGGGTCAATATCAATTAAATTATGAATTATATCACATATTTTATTAAAAATTGGCATACCGGGGGTCCTATTCAGGGCAAAATTTTACTACATCAGATGGTGGAATAAAATTTGACATCAGTTGTTAGGATAAACTGGAAGAGTCCTCTCTTATTGGTGAAATATATAGCTGCATCCCCAAATTTGGAAACAAAATTCACATCCATACGGTTCCATGGGGGTTGGGGCACTGTTTTGCTTGCAGTATGGTTAAATGAGGTAGATTTTTTCTAAAAATGTTTTGTGCTAATGCAGATGTTAGTTTTATTTTGAGATCAGGGTAGTGTTTTAAAGAAAGCTGTAAATTCTCATCCTTCTTAGTTAATTTATAAAGTAACAGGATAGAAAAATCTTTTGGAGGCAATACCAGTTTTCAAGCCCACTTGACAAAGTTTGTTCACCTTTCCTTAAAAGAGCAAATTTTCCATGTTTTTGAATCAGCCAAAGCCAAAAGTTTGATTCTAATGGAGAAATGACTCTTTTATCTCATGGAAGTGGTAAAATGTCTCTTTGATGGGGTTGGGGATGATTATAGGTTTCGTGGAACTAAATATTGAAATTAGAGTGAACCAACTTAAAATGTTGCACTCGGAAATGACGCAATCTCTAAAAATAAACAGCCTTGGGAAAATCCATTGTTTCAATAAAACTTTGAAACATTCTATTGACATCTTGCATTATTGTTGAATATTCCTGATAAAAAAGAGGGTGATTTGATGACTTTTGGACCTAAAAAATACAATTTACTTTTTGTGTGTTTTTGTAGGGAATTCCCTGAAAAATATGTGCACGTGACCGGTACTTCCCGTTTTCAGATCAGAAAAGTTGTCTGAAGGGCTATACTTGACAGAGATATTTGAATGCCAAAATTAAAGTCATGCGATCATATTTTTTCCACCTGAAAGTAATAATGGTCGCCTATGGGAAAATATTTAGTTATGTGATACCTATAGGAAATATGTTTTTTGGCTTCCAGACCAGATTCAATTACTATTTTGGGGGATTATTTCACATTTAAATATTTATTTGGGGACCATACACCTTACCAAACCATTTTATTGTTTTGAGAAGTTACATTTTTGTCACAGTCAGCAATAAAAGCTATAAATTTCCCAAACTAAGGCTGTTCATGCAAGAAAATTCACATCTTGAGCAAGTGTATTCCCCAGGAGCACACTATAACCTCTGAAAGCTGCTAACTAACAGCCTATCTCACCCTATTAACATATTTATTTAAATCATAACCTCTGGCAGCTGCTAACTGACAGCCTATCTTACCTTATTAACATATTTATTTAAACCATGGTTTCTCCTCATATTACTAGGGGCAGGGAGGATTACAAATCTTCCGAACCCTCCCCCCCCCCCCAAAAAAAAAATCACAATTCAAAAACAGACAGAACACCTACACTGCCCTTCTATTCACTATTATGTAGAAGTTTATCTCTTCTATATTATGCTCTTCAGGACGTTGGAAAACAATTACTTCATTGAAATAGAATCCTGGAACACAAATTGGAGGAGGGGTGGGGTTACAGTGGAAAATAACATAATAAAATTACAAATGTTAGTGAATGGCATTTGTGCAGAGCTACCAATATAGTTGTCTAGTACTAAAGCTGTCATGGTTCCCCTGATACAGCATAAATTTACAGTGACAGTCGTAAAATATTGCTCTTTCCCTGAACCAAGTCCTCCCTCCCACACATATTTAATCCTTCTGCTAATGATAAACATTTGGAAAGACTGAATAGCATGTTTTTAGAGACTGAAGTTAGTATCATACACTTTCAGTTTCTTATGATTTACTTTGAGGCTTCAGAAGTCATGGGCCTCTGAGTTAGTTTTCAATTTAAAAACCTTGCCCTGGCTCTTCCACTATATTTTTCATTGTATGCCATTTAGTACTCTCATGTAGACCTCCTACATGTGTGACTGCAAGCCTATCTGTCTGTCTGTCTGTGTGTCTGTGTGTCTCTTCATCAGACATGGCGTTTCTTTACTTTTCACTTGCCTGGATCTACATTTTCAATAATTGGCAGCTGACTAACTTTCACCCCCCCCCCCCACCCCCACACACACACATATATTAAACATCAAATACCACTATATTCATGAAGCAAATGTCTGATTCATCCTCTTTGGAAACATGTTTTCAACAATTTCAATCTTTTTGCCAGAATGGGTGTCTGTGGGGATTAAAACAAAGGTTATGAAAGTGCTCTCATGGGAACTTGCAGCATAAGCATAGCACTACAGAATCAATATTTGATGGTTTTAGGCATCTTACCAGTGTTATGAGATATCACAGTAGCAGGTACTGGTCATTCTGTTGGAAAAAAACACTGTTTTATGTTTTACCAGTGCCATACCAATGACTCTATGTGCATCTCTGAGAACACTGAGGCTTTTCCTTTACAAAAATTGCAAAATATTCATCAAATACAATGTGAAATGTCCTCGGAAGCCAGACTGTGATTTGAAAACTATTACAGATGGAAAAGTTCATATCACAGTAGGTTTGTTTTGGGTCAATATCAATTAAATTATGAATTATATCACATATTTTATTAAAAATTGGCATACCGGGGGTCCTATTCAGGGCAAAATTTTACTACATCAGATGGTGGAATAAAATTTGACATCAGTTGTTAGGATAAACTGGAAGAGTCCTCTCTTATTGGTGAAATATATAGCTGCATCCCCAAATTTGGAAACAAAATTCACATCCATACTGTTCCATGGGGGTTGTGGCACTGTTTTGCTTGCAGTATGGTTAAATGAGGTAGATTTTTTCTAAAAACATTTTGTGCTAATGCAGATGTTAGTTTTATTTTGGGATCAGGGTAGTGTTTTAAAGAAAGCTGTAAATTCTCATCCTTCTCAGTTAATTTATAAAGTAACAGGATAGAAAAATCTTTTGGAGGCAATACCAGTTTTCAAGCCCACTTGACAAAGTTTGGACACCTTTCCTTAAAAGAGCAAATTTTCCATGTTTTTGAATCAGCCAAATTCAAAAGTTGCATTCTAATGCAGAAATGACTCTTTTATCTCATGGAAGTGGTAAAATGTCTCTTTGGTGGGGTTGGGGATGATTATAGGTTTCGCGGAACTAAATATTGAAATTAGAGTGAACCAACTTAAAATGTTGCACTCGGAAATGACGCAATCTCTAAAAATAAACAGCCTTGGGAAAATCCATTGTTTCAATAAAACTTTGAAACATTCTATTGACATCTTGCATTATTGTTGAATATTCCTGATAAAAAAGAGGGTGATTTGATGACTTTTGGACCTAAAAAATTCTATTTACTTTTTGTGTGTTTTTGTAGGGAATTCCCTGAAAAATATGTGCACGTGACCGGTATTTCCCTTTGTGTCAGTTTATCTCTCTTATTTGTTGCATGACCCCCTGTTTTCAGATCAGAAAAGTTGTCTGAAGGGCTATACTTGACAGAGATATTTGAATGCCAAAATTAAAATCATGCGATCATATTTTTTCCACCTGAACGTTATAATGGTCGCCTATGGGAAAATATTTAGTTATGTGATACCTATAGGAAATATGTTTTTTGGCTTCCAGACCAGATTCAGTTACTATTTTGGGGGATTATTTCACATTTAAATATTTATTTGGGGACCATACACCTTACCAAACCATTTTATTGTTTTGAGAAGTTACATTTTTGTCACAGTCAGCAATAAAAGCTGTATATTTTTCAAACTAAGGCCGTTCATGCAAGAAAATTCACATCTTGAGCAAGTGTATTCCCCAGGAGCACACTATAACCTCTGAAAGCTGCTAACTAACAGCCTATCTCACCCTATTAACATATTTATTTAAATCATAACCTCTGGCAGCTGCTAACTAACAGCCTATCTTACCCTATTAACATATTTATTTAAACCATGGTTTCTCCTCATATTACTAGGGGCAGGGAGGATTACAAATCTTCCGAACCCTCCCCCCCCCCCCAAATCACAATTCAAACACAGACAGAACACCTACACTGCCCTTCTATTCACTATTATTTAGAAGTTTATCTCTTCTATATTATGCTCTTCAGAACGTTGGAAAACAATTACTTCATTGAAAGAGTATCCTGGAACACAAATTGGAGGAGGGGTGGGGTTACAGTGGAAAATAACATAATAAAATTACAAATGTTAGTGAATGGCACTTGTGCATAGCTACCAATATAGTTGTCTAGTACTAAAGCTGTCATGGTTCCCCTGATACAGCATAAATTTACAGTGACAGTTGTAAAATATTGCTCTTTCCCTGAACCAAGTCCTCCCTCCCACACATATTTAATCCTTCTGCTAATGATAAACATTTGGAAAGACTGAATAGCATGTTTTTAGAGACTGAAGTAAGTATCATACACTTTCAGTTTCTTATGATTTACTTTGAGGCTTCAGCACTCATGGTCCTCTGAGTTAGTTTTCAATTTAAAAACCTTGCCCTGGCTCTTCCACTATATTTTTCATTGTATGCCATTTAGTACTCTCATGTAGACCTCCTACATGCGTGACTGCAAGCCTATCTGACTGCCTGTCTGTGTGTCTGTGTGTATCTTCATCAGACATGGCATTTCTTTACTTTTCACTTGCCTGGATCTACGTTTTCAATAATTGGCAGCTGACTAACTTTCACCCCCCCCCCCCCCCCCCCCCACACACACACATATATTAAACATCAAATACCACTATATTCGTGAAGCAAATGTCTGATTCATCCTCTTTGGAAACATGTTTTCAACAATTTCAATCTTTTTTGCCAGAATGAGTGTCTGTGGGGATTAAAACAAAGGTTATGAAAGTGCTCTTATGGGAACTTGCAGCATAAGCATAGCACTATAAAATCAATATTTGATGGTTTTAGGCATCTTACCAGTGTTATGAGATATCACAGTAGCAGGTACTGGTCATTCTGTTGGAAAAAAACACTGTTTTATGTTTTACCAGTGCCATACCAATGACTCTATGTGCATTTACTGAGAACACTGAGGCTTTTCCTTTACAAAAATTGCGAAATATTCCTCAAATGCAATGTGAAATGTCTTCAGAAGCCAGACTGTGATTTGAAAACTATTACAGATAGGAAAGTTCATTTCACAGTAGGTTTGTTTTGGGTCAATATCAATTAAATTATGAATTATATCACATATTTTATTAAAAACTGGCATACCGGGGGGTCCTATTCAGGGCAAAATTTTACTACATCAGATGGTGGAATAAAATTTGACATCAGTTGTTAGGATAAACTGGTAGAGTCCTTTCATATTGGTGAAATATATAGCTGCATCCCCAATTTTGGAAACAAAATTGACACCCATACTGTTCCATGGGGGTTGGGGCACTGTTTTGCTTGCAGTATGGTCAAATGAGACAGATTTTTTCTAAAAATATTTTGTGCTGATGCAGATGTTAGTTTTATTTTGGGATCAGGGTGGTGTTTTAAAGAAAGCTGTAAATTCTCATCCTTCTTAGTTAATTTATAAAGTAACAGGATAGAAAAATCTTTTGGAGGCAATACCAGTTTTCAAGCCCACTTGACAAAGTTTGTACACCTTTCCTTAAAAGAGCAAATTTTCCATGTTTTTGAATCAGCCAAAGCCAAAAGTTTGATTCTAATGGAGAAATGACTCTTTTATCTCATGGAAGTGGTAAAATGTCTCTTTGATGGGGTTGGGGATGATTATAGGTTTCGCGGAACTAAATATTGAAACTAGAGTGAACCAACTTAAAATGTTGCACTCGGAAATGACGCAATCTCTAAAAATAAACAGCCTTGGGAAAATCCATTGTTTCAATAAAACTTTGAAACATTCTATTGACATCTTGCATTATTGTTGAATATTCCTGATAAAAATGAGGGTGATTTGATGACTTTTGGACCTAAAAAATACAATTTACTTTTTGAGTGTTTTTGTAGGGAATTCCCTGAAAAATATGTGCACGTGACCGGTACTTCCCTTTGTGTCAGTTTTTCTCTCTTATTTGTTGCATGACCCCCTGTCTTCAGATCAGAAAAGTTGTCTGAAGGGCTATACTTGACAGAGATATTTGAATGCCAAAATTAAAGTCATGCGATCATATTTTTTCCACCTGAAAGTAATAATGGTCGCCTATGGGAAAATATTTAGTTATGTGATACCTATAGGAAATATGTTTTTTGGCTTCCAGACCAGATTCAATTACTATTTTGGGGGATTATTTCACATTTGAATATTTATTTGGGGACCATACACCTTACCAAACCATTTTATTGTTTTGAGAAGTTACATTTTTGTCACAGTCAGCAATAAAAGCTATAAATTTCCCAAACTAAGGCTGTTCATGCAAGAAAATTCACATCTTGAGCAAGTGTATTCCCCAGGAGCACACTATAACCTCTGAAAGCTGCTAACTAACAGCCTATCTCACCCTATTAACATATTTATTTAAATCATAACCTCTGGCAGCTGCTAACTGACAGCCTATCTTACCCTATTAACATATTTATTTAAACCATGGTTTCTCCTCATATTACTAGGGGCAGGGAGGATTACAAATCTTCCGAACCTTCGCCCCCCCAAAAAAAATCACAATTCAAAAACAGACAGAACACCTACACTGCCCTTCTATTCACTATTATGTAGAAGTTTATCTCTTCTATATTATGCTCTTCAGGACGTTGGAAAACAATTACTTCATTGAAATAGAATCCTGGAACACAAGTTGGAGGAGGGGTGGGGTTACAGTGGAAAATAACATAATAAAATTACAAATGTTAGTGAATGGCATTTGTGCAGAGCTACCAATATAGTTGTCTAGTACTAAAGCTGTCATGGTTCCCCTGATACAGCATAAATTTACAGTGACAGTTGTAAAATATTGCTCTTTCCCTGAACCAAGTCCTCCCTCCCACACATATTTAATCCTTCTGCTAATGATAAACATTTGGAAAGACTGAATAGCATGTTTTTAGAGACTGAAGTTAGTATCATACACTTTCAGTTTCTTATGATTTACTTTGAGGCTTCAGGACTCATGGGCCTCTGAGTTAGTTTTCAATTTAAAAACCTTGCCCTGGCTCTTCCACTATATTTTTCATTGTATGCCATTTAGTACTCTCATGTAGACCTCCTACATGTGTGACTGCAAGCCTATCTGTCTGTCTGTCTGTGTGTCTGTGTGTCTCTTCATCAGACATGGCGTTTCTTTAATTTTCACTTGCCTGGATCTACGTTTTCAATAATTGGCAGCTGACTAACTTTCACCCCCCCACCCCCCCCCCCCCCCCCACACACACATATATTAAACATCAAATGCTACTATATTCGTGAAGCAAATGTCTGATTCATCCTCTTTGGAAACATGTTTTCAACAATTTCAATCTTTTTGCCAGAATGGGTGTCTGTGGGGATTAAAACAAAGGTTATGAAAGTGCTCTCATGGGAACTTGCAGCATGAGCATAGCACTACAGAATCAATATTTGATGGTTTTAGGCATCTTACCAGTGTTATGAGATATCACAGTAGCAGGTACTGGTCATTCTGTTGGAAAAAAACACTGTTTTATGTTTTACCAGTGCCATACCAATGACTCTATGTGCATCTCTGAGAACACTGAGGCTTTTCCTTTACAAAAATTGCAAAATATTCATCAAATACAATGTGAAATGTCTTCGGAAGCCAGACTGTGATTTGAAAACTATTACAGATGGGAAAGTTCATATCACAGTAGGTTTGTTTTGGGTCAATATCAATTAAATTATGAATTATATCACATATTTTATTAAAAATTGGCATACCGGGGGTCCTATTCAGGGCAAAATTTTACTACATCAGATGGTGGAATAAAATTTGACATCAGTTGTTAGGATAAACTGGAAGAGTCCTCTCTTATTGGTGAAATATATAGCTGCATCCCCAAATTTGGAAACAAAATTCACATCCATACGGTTCCATGGGGGTTGGGGCACTGTTTTGCTTGCAGTATGGTTAAATGAGGTAGATTTTTTCTAAAAATGTTTTGTGCTAATGCAGATGTTAGTTTTATTTTGAGATCAGGGTAGTGTTTTAAAGAAAGCTGTAAATTCTCATCCTTCTTAGTTAATTTATAAAGTAACAGGATAGAAAAATCTTTTGGAGGCAATACCAGTTTTCAAGCCCACTTGACAAAGTTTGTTCACCTTTCCTTAAAAGAGCAAATTTTCCATGTTTTTGAATCAGCCAAAGCCAAAAGTTTGATTCTAATGGAGAAATGACTCTTTTATCTCATGGAAGTGGTAAAATGTCTCTTTGATGGGGTTGGGGATGATTATAGGTTTCGTGGAACTAAATATTGAAATTAGAGTGAACCAACTTAAAATGTTGCACTCGGAAATGACGCAATCTCTAAAAATAAACAGCCTTGGGAAAATCCATTGTTTCAATAAAACTTTGAAACATTCTATTGACATCTTGCATTATTGTTGAATATTCCTGATAAAAAAGAGGGTGATTTGATGACTTTTGGACCTAAAAAATACAATTTACTTTTTGTGTGTTTTTGTAGGGAATTCCCTGAAAAATATGTGCACGTGACCGGTACTTCCCGTTTTCAGATCAGAAAAGTTGTCTGAAGGGCTATACTTGACAGAGATATTTGAATGCCAAAATTAAAGTCATGCGATCATATTTTTTCCACCTGAAAGTAATAATGGTCGCCTATGGGAAAATATTTAGTTATGTGATACCTATAGGAAATATGTTTTTTCGCTTCCAGACCAGATTCAATTACTATTTTGGGGTGATTATTTCACATTTAAATATTTATTTGGGGACCATACACCTTACCAAACCATTTTATTGTTTTGAGAAGTTACATTTTTGTCACAGTCAGCAATAAAAGCTATAAATTTCCCAAACTAAGGCTGTTCATGCAAGAAAATTCACATCTTGAGCAAGTGTATTCCCCAGGAGCACACTATAACCTCTGAAAGCTGCTAACTAACAGCCTATCTCACCCTATTAACATATTTATTTAAATCATAACCTCTGGCAGCTGCTAACTGACAGCCTATCTTACCCTATTAACATATTTATTTAAACCATGGTTTCTCCTCATATTACTAGGGGCAGGGAGGATTACAAATCTTCCGAACCCTCCCCCCCCCCCCAAAAAAAAATCACAATTCAAAAACAGACAGAACACCTACACTGCCCTTCTATTCACTATTATGTAGAAGTTTATCTCTTCTATATTATGCTCTTCAGGACGTTGGAAAACAATTACTTCATTGAAATAGAATCCTGGAACACAAATTGGAGGAGGGGTGGGGTTACAGTGGAAAATAACATAATAAAATTACAAATGTTAGTGAATGGCATTTGTGCAGAGCTACCAATATAGTTGTCTAGTACTAAAGCTGTCATGGTTCCCCTGATACAGCATAAATTTACAGTGACAGTCGTAAAATATTGCTCTTTCCCTGAACCAAGTCCTCCCTCCCACACATATTTAATCCTTCTGCTAATGATAAACATTTGGAAAGACTGAATAGCATGTTTTTAGAGACTGAAGTTAGTATCATACACTTTCAGTTTCTTATGATTTACTTTGAGGCTTCAGGACTCATGGGCCTCTGAGTTAGTTTTGAATTTAAAAACCTTGCCCTGGCTCTTCCACTATATTTTTCATTGTATGCCATTTAGTACTCTCATGTAGACCTCCTACATGTGTGACTGCAAGCCTATCTGTCTGTCTGTCTGTGTGTCTGTGTGTCTCTTCATCAGACATGGCGTTTCTTTACTTTTCACTTGCCTGGATCTACGTTTTCAATAATTGGCAGCTGACTAACTTTCACCCCCCCCCAACCCCCCCCCCCCCCCCACACACACATATATTAAACATCAAATGCCACTATATTCGTGAAGCAAATGTCTGATTCATCCTCTTTGGAAACATGTTTTCAACAATTTCAATCTTTTTGCCAGAATGGGTGTCTGTGGGGATTAAAACAAAGGTTATGAAAGTGCTCTCATGGGAACTTGCAGCATGAGCATAGCACTACAGAATCAATATTTGATGGTTTTAGGCATCCTACCAGTGTTATGAGATATCACAGTAGCAGGTACTGGTCATTCTGTTGGAAAAAAACACTGTTTTATGTTTTACCAGTGCCATACCAATGACTCTATGTGCATCTCTGAGAACACTGAGGCTTTTCCTTTACAAAAATTGCAAAATATTCATCAAATACAATGTGAAATGTCTTCGGAAGCCAGACTGTGATTTGAAAACTATTACAGATGGGAAAGTTCATATCACAGTAGGTTTGTTTTGGGTCAATATCAATTAAATTATGAATTATATCACATATTTTATTAAAAATTGGCATACCGGGGGTCCTATTCAGGGCAAAATTTTACTACATCAGATGGTGGAATAAAATTTGACATCAGTTGTTAGGATAAACTGGAAGAGTCCTCTCTTATTGGTGAAATATATAGCTGCATCCCCAAATTTGGAAACAAAATTCACATCCATACTGTTCCATGGGGGTTGGGGCACTGTTTTGCTTGCAGTATGGTTAAATGAGGTAGATTTTTTCTAAAAATGTTTTGTGCTAATGCAGATGTTAGTTTTATTTTGAGATCAGGGTAGTGTTTTAAAGAAAGCTGTAAATTCTCATCCTTCTTAGTTAATTTATAAAGTAACAGGATAGAAAAATCTTTTGGAGGCAATACCAGTTTTCAAGCCCACTTGACAAAGTTTGTACACCTTTCCTTAAAAGAGCAAATTTTCCATGTTTTTGAATCAGCCAAAGCCAAAAGTTTGATTCTAATGGAGAAATGACTCTTTTATCTCATGGAAGTGGTAAAATGTCTCTTTGATGGGGTTGGGGATGATTATAGGTTTTGTGGAACTAAATATTGAAATTAGAGTGAACCAACTTAAAATGTTGCACTCGGAAATGACGCAATCTCTAAAAATAAACAGCCTTGGGAAAATCCATTGTTTCAATAAAACTTTGAAACATTCTATTGACATCTTGCATTATTGTTGAATATTCCTGATAAAAAAGAGGGTGATTTGATGACTTTTGGACCTAAAAAATACAATTTACTTTTTGTGTGTTTTTGTAGGGAATTCCCTGAAAAATATGTGCACGTGACCGGTACTTCCCGTTTTCAGATCAGAAAAGTTGTCTGAAGGGCTATACTTGACAGAGATATTTGAATGCCAAAATTAAAGTCATGCGATCATATTTTTTCCACCTGAAAGTAATAATGGTCGCCTATGGGAAAATATTTAGTTATGTGATACCTATAGGAAATATGTTTTTTGGCTTCCAGACCAGATTCAGTTACTATTTTGGGGGATTATTTCACATTTAAATATTTATTTGGGGACCATACACCTTACCAAACCATTTTATTGTTTTGAGAAGTTACATTTTTTGTGACAGTCAGCAATAAAAGCTATATATTTCCCAAACTAAGGCTGTTCATGCAAGAAAATTCACATCTTGAGCAAGTGTATTCCCCAGGAGCACACTATAACCTCTGAAAGCTGCTAACTAACAGCCTATCTCACCCTATTAACATATTTATTTAAATCATAACCTCTGGCAGCTGCTAACTAACAGCCTATCTTACCCTATTAACATATTTATTTAAACCATGGTTTCTCCTCATATTACTAGGGGCAGGGAGGATTACAAATCTTCCGAACCCTCCCCCCCAAAAAAAAATCACAATTCAAAAACAGACAGAACACCTACACTGCCCTTCTATTCACTATTATGTAGAAGTTTATCTCTTCTATATTATGCTCTTCAGAACGTTGGAAAACAATTACTTCATTGAAAGAGAATCCTGGAACACAAATTGGAGGAGGGGTGGGGTTACAGTGGAAAATAACATAATAAAATTACAAATGTTAGTGAATGGCATTTGTGCAGAGCTACCAATATAGTTGTCTAGTACTAAAGCTGTCATGGTTCCCCTGATGCAGCATAAATTTACAGTGACAGTTGTAAAATATTGCTCTTTCCCTGAACCAAGTCCTCCCTCCCACACATATTTAATCCTTCTGCTAATGATAAACATTTGGAAAGACTGAATAGCATGTTTTTAGAGACTGAAGTTAGTATCATACACTTTCAGTTTCTTATGATTTACTTTGAGGCTTCAGAAGTCATGGGCCTCTGAGTTAGTTTTCAATTTAAAAACCTTGCCCTGGCTCTTCCACTATATTTTTCATTGTATGCCATTTAGTACTCTCATGTAGACCTCCTACATGTGTGACTGCAAGCCTATCTGTCTGTCTGTCTGTGTGTCTGTGTGTCTCTTCATCAGACATGGCGTTTCTTTACTTTTCACTTGCCTGGATCTACATTTTCAATAATTGGCAGCTGACTAACTTTCACCCCCCCCCCCACCCCCACACACACACATATATTAAACATCAAATACCACTATATTCATGAAGCAAATGTCTGATTCATCCTCTTTGGAAACATGTTTTCAACAATTTCAATCTTTTTGCCAGAATGGGTGTCTGTGGGGATTAAAACAAAGGTTATGAAAGTGCTCTCATGGGAACTTGCAGCATAAGCATAGCACTACAGAATCAATATTTGATGGTTTTAGGCATCTTACCAGTGTTATGAGATATCACAGTAGCAGGTACTGGTCATTCTGTTGGAAAAAAACACTGTTTTATGTTTTACCAGTGCCATACCAATGACTCTATGTGCATCTCTGAGAACACTGAGGCTTTTCCTTTACAAAAATTGCAAAATATTCATCAAATACAATGTGAAATGTCCTCGGAAGCCAGACTGTGATTTGAAAACTATTACAGATGGAAAAGTTCATATCACAGTAGGTTTGTTTTGGGTCAATATCAATTAAATTATGAATTATATCACATATTTTATTAAAAATTGGCATACCGGGGGTCCTATTCAGGGCAAAATTTTACTACATCAGATGGTGGAATAAAATTTGACATCAGTTGTTAGGATAAACTGGAAGAGTCCTCTCTTATTGGTGAAATATATAGCTGCATCCCCAAATTTGGAAACAAAATTCACATCCATACTGTTCCATGGGGGTTGTGGCACTGTTTTGCTTGCAGTATGGTTAAATGAGGTAGATTTTTTCTAAAAACATTTTGTGCTAATGCAGATGTTAGTTTTATTTTGGGATCAGGGTAGTGTTTTAAAGAAAGCTGTAAATTCTCATCCTTCTCAGTTAATTTATAAAGTAACAGGATAGAAAAATCTTTTGGAGGCAATACCAGTTTTCAAGCCCACTTGACAAAGTTTGGACACCTTTCCTTAAAAGAGCAAATTTTCCATGTTTTTGAATCAGCCAAATTCAAAAGTTGCATTCTAATGCAGAAATGACTCTTTTATCTCATGGAAGTGGTAAAATGTCTCTTTGGTGGGGTTGGGGATGATTATAGGTTTCGCGGAACTAAATATTGAAATTAGAGTGAACCAACTTAAAATGTTGCACTCGGAAATGACGCAATCTCTAAAAATAAACAGCCTTGGGAAAATCCATTGTTTCAATAAAACTTTGAAACATTCTATTGACATCTTGCATTATTGTTGAATATTCCTGATAAAAAAGAGGGTGATTTGATGACTTTTGGACCTAAAAAATACAATTTACTTTTTGTGTGTTTTTGTAGGGAATTCCCTGAAAAATATGTGCACGTGACCGGTACTTCCCGTTTTCAGATCAGAAAAGTTGTCTGAAGGGCTATACTTGACAGAGATATTTGAATGCCAAAATTAAAGTCATGCGATCATATTTTTTCCACCTGAAAGTAATAATGGTCGCCTATGGGAAAATATTTAGTTATGTGATACCTATAGGAAATATGTTTTTTGGCTTCCAGACCAGATTCAGTTACTATTTTGGGGGATTATTTCACATTTAAATATTTATTTGGGGACCATACACCTTACCAAACCATTTTATTGTTTTGAGAAGTTACATTTTTGTGACAGTCAGCAATAAAAGCTATATATTTCCCAAACTAAGGCTGTTCATGCAAGAAAATTCACATCTTGAGCAAGTGTATTCCCCAGGAGCACACTATAACCTCTGAAAGCTGCTAACTAACAGCCTATCTCACCCTATTAACATATTTATTTAAATCATAACCTCTGGCAGCTGCTAACTAACAGCCTATCTTACCCTATTAACATATTTATTTAAACCATGGTTTCTCCTCATATTACTAGGGGCAGGGAGGATTACAAATCTTCCGAACCCTCCCCCCCCAAAAAAAAATCACAATTCAAAAACAGACAGAACACCTACACTGCCCTTCTATTCACTATTATGTAGAAGTTTATCTCTTCTATATTATGCTCTTCAGAACGTTGGAAAACAATTACTTCATTGAAAGAGAATCCTGGAACACAAATTGGAGGAGGGGTGGGGTTACAGTGGAAAATAACATAATAAAATTACAAATGTTAGTGAATGGCATTTGTGCAGAGCTACCAATATAGTTGTCTAGTACTAAAGCTGTCATGGTTCCCCTGATGCAGCATAAATTTACAGTGACAGTTGTAAAATATTGCTCTTTCCCTGAACCAAGTCCTCCCTCCCACACATATTTAATCCTTCTGCTAATGATAAACATTTGGAAAGACTGAATAGCATGTTTTTAGAGACTGAAGTTAGTATCATACACTTTCAGTTTCTTATGATTTACTTTGAGGCTTCAGAAGTCATGGGCCTCTGAGTTAGTTTTCAATTTAAAAACCTTGCCCTGGCTCTTCCACTATATTTTTCATTGTATGCCATTTAGTACTCTCATGTAGACCTCCTACATGTGTGACTGCAAGCCTATCTGTCTGTCTGTCTGTGTGTCTGTGTGTCTCTTCATCAGACATGGCGTTTCTTTACTTTTCACTTGCCTGGATCTACATTTTCAATAATTGGCAGCTGACTAACTTTCACCCCCCCCCCACCCCCACACACACACATATATTAAACATCAAATACCACTATATTCATGAAGCAAATGTCTGATTCATCCTCTTTGGAAACATGTTTTCAACAATTTCAATCTTTTTGCCAGAATGGGTGTCTGTGGGGATTAAAACAAAGGTTATGAAAGTGCTCTCATGGGAACTTGCAGCATAAGCATAGCACTACAGAATCAATATTTGATGGTTTTAGGCATCTTACCAGTGTTATGAGATATCACAGTAGCAGGTACTGGTCATTCTGTTGGAAAAAAACACTGTTTTATGTTTTACCAGTGCCATACCAATGACTCTATGTGCATCTCTGAGAACACTGAGGCTTTTCCTTTACAAAAATTGCAAAATATTCATCAAATACAATGTGAAATGTCCTCGGAAGCCAGACTGTGATTTGAAAACTATTACAGATGGAAAAGTTCATATCACAGTAGGTTTGTTTTGGGTCAATATCAATTAAATTATGAATTATATCACATATTTTATTAAAAATTGGCATACCGGGGGTCCTATTCAGGGCAAAATTTTACTACATCAGATGGTGGAATAAAATTTGACATCAGTTGTTAGGATAAACTGGAAGAGTCCTCTCTTATTGGTGAAATATATAGCTGCATCCCCAAATTTGGAAACAAAATTCACATCCATACTGTTCCATGGGGGTTGTGGCACTGTTTTGCTTGCAGTATGGTTAAATGAGGTAGATTTTTTCTAAAAACATTTTGTGCTAATGCAGATGTTAGTTTTATTTTGGGATCAGGGTAGTGTTTTAAAGAAAGCTGTAAATTCTCATCCTTCTCAGTTAATTTATAAAGTAACAGGATAGAAAAATCTTTTGGAGGCAATACCAGTTTTCAAGCCCACTTGACAAAGTTTGGACACCTTTCCTTAAAAGAGCAAATTTTCCATGTTTTTGAATCAGCCAAATTCAAAAGTTGCATTCTAATGCAGAAATGACTCTTTTATCTCATGGAAGTGGTAAAATGTCTCTTTGGTGGGGTTGGGGATGATTATAGGTTTCGCGGAACTAAATATTGAAATTAGAGTGAACCAACTTAAAATGTTGCACTCGGAAATGACGCAATCTCTAAAAATAAACAGCCTTGGGAAAATCCATTGTTTCAATAAAACTTTGAAACATTCTATTGACATCTTGCATTATTGTTGAATATTCCTGATAAAAAAGAGGGTGATTTGATGACTTTTGGACCTAAAAAATACAATTTACTTTTTGTGTGTTTTTGTAGGGAATTCCCTGAAAAATATGTGCACGTGACCGGTACTTCCCGTTTTCAGATCAGAAAAGTTGTCTGAAGGGCTATACTTGACAGAGATATTTGAATGCCAAAATTAAAGTCATGCGATCATATTTTTTCCACCTGAAAGTAATAATGGTCGCCTATGGGAAAATATTTAGTTATGTGATACCTATAGGAAATATGTTTTTTGGCTTCCAGACCAGATTCAGTTACTATTTTGGGGGATTATTTCACATTTAAATATTTATTTGGGGACCATACACCTTACCAAACCATTTTATTGTTTTGAGAAGTTACATTTTTGTGACAGTCAGCAATAAAAGCTATATATTTCCCAAACTAAGGCTGTTCATGCAAGAAAATTCACATCTTGAGCAAGTGTATTCCCCAGGAGCACACTATAACCTCTGAAAGCTGCTAACTAACAGCCTATCTCACCCTATTAACATATTTATTTAAATCATAACCTCTGGCAGCTGCTAACTAACAGCCTATCTTACCCTATTAACATATTTATTTAAACCATGGTTTCTCCTCATATTACTAGGGGCAGGGAGGATTACAAATCTTCCGAACCCTCCCCCCCAAAAAAAAATCACAATTCAAAAACAGACAGAACACCTACACTGCCCTTCTATTCACTATTATGTAGAAGTTTATCTCTTCTATATTATGCTCTTCAGAACGTTGGAAAACAATTACTTCATTGAAAGAGAATCCTGGAACACAAATTGGAGGAGGGGTGGGGTTACAGTGGAAAATAACATAATAAAATTACAAATGTTAGTGAATGGCATTTGTGCAGAGCTACCAATATAGTTGTCTAGTACTAAAGCTGTCATGGTTCCCCTGATGCAGCATAAATTTACAGTGACAGTTGTAAAATATTGCTCTTTCCCTGAACCAAGTCCTCCCTCCCACACATATTTAATCCTTCTGCTAATGATAAACATTTGGAAAGACTGAATAGCATGTTTTTAGAGACTGAAGTTAGTATCATACACTTTCAGTTTCTTATGATTTACTTTGAGGCTTCAGAAGTCATGGGCCTCTGAGTTAGTTTTCAATTTAAAAACCTTGCCCTGGCTCTTCCACTATATTTTTCATTGTATGCCATTTAGTACTCTCATGTAGACCTCCTACATGTGTGACTGCAAGCCTATCTGTCTGTCTGTCTGTGTGTCTGTGTGTCTCTTCATCAGACATGGCGTTTCTTTACTTTTCACTTGCCTGGATCTACATTTTCAATAATTGGCAGCTGACTAACTTTCACCCCCCCCCCCCACCCCCACACACACACATATATTAAACATCAAATACCACTATATTCATGAAGCAAATGTCTGATTCATCCTCTTTGGAAACATGTTTTCAACAATTTCAATCTTTTTGCCAGAATGGGTGTCTGTGGGGATTAAAACAAAGGTTATGAAAGTGCTCTCATGGGAACTTGCAGCATAAGCATAGCACTACAGAATCAATATTTGATGGTTTTAGGCATCCTACCAGTGTTATGAGATATCACAGTAGCAGGTACTGGTCATTCTGTTGGAAAAAAACACTGTTTTATGTTTTACCAGTGCCATACCAATGACTCTATGTGCATCTCTGAGAACACTGAGGCTTTTCCTTTACAAAAATTGCAAAATATTCATCAAATACAATGTGAAATGTCCTCGGAAGCCAGACTGTGATTTGAAAACTATTACAGATGGAAAAGTTCATATCACAGTAGGTTTGTTTTGGGTCAATATCAATTAAATTATGAATTATATCACATATTTTATTAAAAATTGGCATACCGGGGGTCCTATTCAGGGCAAAATTTTACTACATCAGATGGTGGAATAAAATTTGACATCAGTTGTTAGGATAAACTGGAAGAGTCCTCTCTTATTGGTGAAATATATAGCTGCATCCCCAAATTTGGAAACAAAATTCACATCCATACTGTTCCATGGGGGTTGTGGCACTGTTTTGCTTGCAGTATGGTTAAATGAGGTAGATTTTTTCTAAAAACATTTTGTGCTAATGCAGATGTTAGTTTTATTTTGGGATCAGGGTAGTGTTTTAAAGAAAGCTGTAAATTCTCATCCTTCTCAGTTAATTTATAAAGTAACAGGATAGAAAAATCTTTTGGAGGCAATACCAGTTTTCAAGCCCACTTGACAAAGTTTGGACACCTTTCCTTAAAAGAGCAAATTTTCCATGTTTTTGAATCAGCCAAATTCAAAAGTTGCATTCTAATGCAGAAATGACTCTTTTATCTCATGGAAGTGGTAAAATGTCTCTTTGGTGGGGTTGGGGATGATTATAGGTTTCGCGGAACTAAATATTGAAATTAGAGTGAACCAACTTAAAATGTTGCACTCGGAAATGACGCAATCTCTAAAAATAAACAGCCTTGGGAAAATCCATTGTTTCAATAAAACTTTGAAACATTCTATTGACATCTTGCATTATTGTTGAATATTCCTGATAAAAAAGAGGGTGATTTGATGACTTTTGGACCTAAAAAATTCTATTTACTTTTTGTGTGTTTTTGTAGGGAATTCCCTGAAAAATATGTGCACGTGACCGGTATTTCCCTTTGTGTCAGTTTATCTCTCTTATTTGTTGCATGACCCCCTGTTTTCAGATCAGAAAAGTTGTCTGAAGGGCTATACTTGACAGAGATATTTGAATGCCAAAATTAAAATCATGCGATCATATTTTTTCCACCTGAACGTTATAATGGTCGCCTATGGGAAAATATTTAGTTATGTGATACCTATAGGAAATATGTTTTTTGGCTTCCAGACCAGATTCAGTTACTATTTTGGGGGATTATTTCACATTTAAATATTTATTTGGGGACCATACACCTTACCAAACCATTTTATTGTTTTGAGAAGTTACATTTTTGTCACAGTCAGCAATAAAAGCTATATATTTTTCAAACTAAGGCTGTTCATGCAAGAAAATTCACATCTTGAGCAAGTGTATTCCCCAGGAGCACACTATAACCTCTGAAAGCTGCTAACTAACAGCCTATCTCACCCTATTAACATATTTATTTAAATCATAACCTCTGGCAGCTGCTAACTAACAGCCTATCTTACCCTATTAACATATTTATTTAAACCATGGTTTCTCCTCATATTACTAGGGGCAGGGAGGATTACAAATCTTCCGACCCCTCCCCCCCCCCCCCAAATCACAATTCAAACACAGACAGAACACCTACACTGCCCTTCTATTCACTATTATTTAGAAGTTTATCTCTTCTATATTATGCTCTTCAGAACGTTGGAAAACAATTACTTCATTGAAAGAGTATCCTGGAACACAAATTGGAGGAGGGGTGGGGTTACAGTGGAAAATAACATAATAAAATTACAAATGTTAGTGAATGGCACTTGTGCATAGCTACCAATATAGTTGTCTAGTACTAAAGCTGTCATGGTTCCCCTGATACAGCATAAATTTACAGTGACAGTTGTAAAATATTGCTCTTTCCCTGAACCAAGTCCTCCCTCCCACACATATTTAATCCTTCTGCTAATGATAAACATTTGGAAAGACTGAATAGCATGTTTTTAGAGACTGAAGTAAGTATCATACACTTTCAGTTTCTTATGATTTACTTTGAGGCTTCAGCACTCATGGTCCTCTGAGTTAGTTTTCAATTTAAAAACCTTGCCCTGGCTCTTCCACTATATTTTTCATTGTATGCCATTTAGTACTCTCATGTAGACCTCCTACATGCGTGACTGCAAGCCTATCTGTCTGCCTGTCTGTGTGTCTGTGTGTATCTTCATCAGACATGGCATTTCTTTACTTTTCACTTGCCTGGATCTACGTTTTCAATAATTGGCAGCTGACTAACTTTCACCCCCCCCCCCCACACACACACATATATTAAACATCAAATACCACTATATTCGTGAAGCAAATGTCTGATTCATCCTCTTTGGAAACATGTTTTCAACAATTTCAATCTTTTTTGCCAGAATGAGTGTCTGTGGGGATTAAAACAAAGGTTATGAAAGTGCTCTTATGGGAACTTGCAGCATAAGCATAGCACTATAAAATCAATATTTGATGGTTTTAGGCATCTTACCAGTGTTATGAGATATCACAGTAGCAGGTACTGGTCATTCTGTTGGAAAAAAACACTGTTTTATGTTTTACCAGTGCCATACCAATGACTCTATGTGCATTTACTGAGAACACTGAGGCTTTTCCTTTACAAAAATTGCGAAATATTCCTCAAATGCAATGTGAAATGTCTTCAGAAGCCAGACTGTGATTTGAAAACTATTACAGATAGGAAAGTTCATTTCACAGTAGGTTTGTTTTGGGTCAATATCAATTAAATTATGAATTATATCACATATTTTATTAAAAACTGGCATACCGGGGGGTCCTATTCAGGGCAAAATTTTACTACATCAGATGGTGGAATAAAATTTGACATCAGTTGTTAGGATAAACTGGTAGAGTCCTTTCATATTGGTGAAATATATAGCTGCATCCCCAATTTTGGAAACAAAATTGACACCCATACTGTTCCATGGGGGTTGGGGCACTGTTTTGCTTGCAGTATGGTCAAATGAGACAGATTTTTTCTAAAAATATTTTGTGCTGATGCAGATGTTAGTTTTATTTTGGGATCAGGGTAGTGTTTTAAAGAAAGCTGTAAATTCTCATCCTTCTTAGTTAATTTATAAAGTAACAGGATAGAAAAATCTTTTGGAGGCAATACCAGTTTTCAAGCCCACTTGACAAAGTTTGTACACCTTTCCTTAAAAGAGCAAATTTTCCATGTTTTTGAATCAGCCAAAGCCAAAAGTTTGATTCTAATGGAGAAATGACTCTTTTATCTCATGGAAGTGGTAAAATGTCTCTTTGGTGGGGTTGGGGATGATTATAGGTTTCGCGGAACTAAATATTGAAACTAGAGTGAACCAACTTAAAATGTTGCACTCGGAAATGACGCAATCTCTAAAAATAAACAGCCTTGGGAAAATCCATTGTTTCAATAAAACTTTGAAACATTCTATTGACATCTTGCATTATTGTTGAATATTCCTGATAAAAATGAGGGTGATTTGATGACTTTTGGACCTAAAAAATACAATTTACTTTTTGAGTGTTTTTGTAGGGAATTCCCTGAAAAATATGTGCACGTGACCGGTACTTCTCTTTGTGTCAGTTTTTCTCTCTTATTTGTTGCATGACCCCCTGTCTTCAGATCAGAAAAGTTGTCTGAAGGGCTATACTTGACAGAGATATTTGAATGCCAAAATTAAAGTCATGCGATCATATTTTTTCCACCTGAAAGTAATAATGGTCGCCTATGGGAAAATATTTAGTTATGTGATACCTATAGGAAATATGTTTTTTGGCTTCCAGACCAGATTCAGTTACTATTTTGGGGGATTATTTCACATTTAAATATTTATTTGGGGACCATACACCTTACCAAACCATTTTATTGTTTTGAGAAGTTACATTTTTGTGACAGTCAGCAATAAAAGCTATATATTTCCCAAACTAAGGCTGTTCATGCAAGAAAATTCACATCTTGAGCAAGTGTATTCCCCAGGAGCACACTATAACCTCTGAAAGCTGCTAACTAACAGCCTATCTCACCCTATTAACATATTTATTTAAATCATAACCTCTGGCAGCTGCTAACTAACAGCCTATCTTACCCTATTAACATATTTATTTAAACCATGGTTTCTCCTCATATTACTAGGGGCAGGGAGGATTACAAATCTTCCGAACCCTCCCCCCCCAAAAAAAAATCACAATTCAAAAACAGACAGAACACCTACACTGCCCTTCTATTCACTATTATGTAGAAGTTTATCTCTTCTATATTATGCTCTTCAGAACGTTGGAAAACAATTACTTCATTGAAAGAGAATCCTGGAACACAAATTGGAGGAGGGGTGGGGTTACAGTGGAAAATAACATAATAAAATTAAAAATCTTAGTGAATGGCATTTGTGCAAAGCTACCAATATAGTTGTCTAGTACTAAAGCTGTCATGGTTCCCCTGATGCAGCATAAATTTACAGTGACAGTTGTAAAATATTGCTCTTTCCCTGAACCAAGTCCTCCCTCCCACACATATTTAATCCTTCTGCTAATGATAAACATTTGGAAAGACTGAATAGCATGTTTTTAGAGACTGAAGTTAGTATCATACACTTTCAGTTTCTTATGATTTACTTTGAGGCTTCAGAAGTCATGGGCCTCTGAGTTAGTTTTCAATTTAAAAACCTTGCCCTGGCTCTTCCACTATATTTTTCATTGTATGCCATTTAGTACTCTCATGTAGACCTACTACATGTGTGACTGCAAGCCTATCTGTCTGTCTGTCTGTGTGTCTGTGTGTCTCTTCATCAGACATGGCGTTTCTTTACTTTTCACTTGCCTGGATCTACATTTTCAATAATTGGCAGCTGACTAACTTTCACCCCCCCCCCCCACCCCCACACACACACATATATTAAACATCAAATACCACTATATTCATGAAGCAAATGTCTGATTCATCCTCTTTGGAAACATGTTTTCAACAATTTCAATCTTTTTGCCAGAATGGGTGTCTGTGGGGATTAAAACAAAGGTTATGAAAGTGCTCTCATGGGAACTTGCAGCATAAGCATAGCACTACAGAATCAATATTTGATGGTTTTAGGCATCTTACCAGTGTTATGAGATATCACAGTAGCAGGTACTGGTCATTCTGTTGGAAAAAAACACTGTTTTATGTTTTACCAGTGCCATACCAATGACTCTATGTGCATCTCTGAGAACACTGAGGCTTTTCCTTTACAAAAATTGCAAAATAATCATCAAATACAATGTGAAATGTCCTCGGAAGCCAGACTGTGATTTGAAAACTATTACAGATGGAAAAGTTCATATCACAGTAGGTTTGTTTTGGGTCAATATCAATTAAATTATGAATTATATCACATATTTTATTAAAAATTGGCATACCGGGGGTCCTATTCAGGGCAAAATTTTACTACATCAAATGGTGGAATAAAATTTGACATCAGTTGTTAGGATAAACTGGAAGAGTCCTCTCTTATTGGTGAAATATATAGCTGCATCCCCAAATTTGGAAACAAAATTCACATCCATACTGTTCCATGGGGGTTGTGGCACTGTTTTGCTTGCAGTATGGTTAAATGAGGTAGATTTTTTCTAAAAACATTTTGTGCTAATGCAGATGTTAGTTTTATTTTGGGATCAGGGTAGTGTTTTAAAGAAAGCTGTAAATTCTCATCCTTCTCAGTTAATTTATAAAGTAACAGGATAGAAAAATCTTTTGGAGGCAATACCAGTTTTCAAGCCCACTTGACAAAGTTTGGACACCTTTCCTTAAAAGAGCAAATTTTCCATGTTTTTGAATCAGCCAAATTCAAAAGTTGCATTCTAATGCAGAAATGACTCTTTTATCTCATGGAAGTGGTAAAATGTCTCTTTGGTGGGGTTGGGGATGATTATAGGTTTCGCGGAACTAAATATTGAAATTAGAGTGAACCAACTTAAAATGTTGCACTCGGAAATGACGCAATCTCTAAAAATAAACAGCCTTGGGAAAATCCATTGTTTCAATAAAACTTTGAAACATTCTATTGACATCTTGCATTATTGTTGAATATTCCTGATAAAAAAGAGGGTGATTTGATGACTTTTGGACCTAAAAAATTCTATTTACTTTTTGTGTGTTTTTGTAGGGAATTCCCTGAAAAATATGTGCACGTGACCGGTATTTCCCTTTGTGTCAGTTTATCTCTCTTATTTGTTGCATGACCCCCTGTTTTCAGATCAGAAAAGTTGTCTGAAGGGCTATACTTGACAGAGATATTTGAATGCCAAAATTAAAATCATGCGATCATATTTTTTCCACCTGAACGTTATAATGGTCGCCTATGGGAAAATATTTAGTTATGTGATACCTATAGGAAATATGTTTTTTGGCTTCCAGACCAGATTCAGTTACTATTTTGGGGGATTATTTCACATTTAAATATTTATTTGGGGACCATACACCTTACCAAACCATTTTATTGTTTTGAGAAGTTACATTTTTGTCACAGTCAGCAATAAAAGCTATATATTTTTCAAACTAAGGCTGTTCATGCAAGAAAATTCACATCTTGAGCAAGTGTATTCCCCAGGAGCACACTATAACCTCTGAAAGCTGCTAACTAACAGCCTATCTCACCCTATTAACATATTTATTTAAATCATAACCTCTGGCAGCTGCTAACTAACAGCCTATCTTACCCTATTAACATATTTATTTAAACCATGGTTTCTCCTCATATTACTAGGGGCAGGGAGGATTACAAATCTTCCGAACCCTCCTCCCCCCCCCAAATCACAATTCAAACACAGACAGAACACCTACACTGCCCTTCTATTCACTATTATTTAGAAGTTTATCTCTTCTATATTATGCTCTTCAGAACGTTGGAAAACAATTACTTCATTGAAAGAGTATCCTGGAACACAAATTGGAGGAGGGGTGGGGTTACAGTGGAAAATAACATAATAAAATTACAAATGTTAGTGAATGGCACTTGTGCATAGCTACCAATATAGTTGTCTAGTACTAAAGCTGTCATGGTTCCCCTGATACAGCATAAATTTACAGTGACAGTTGTAAAATATTGCTCTTTCCCTGAACCAAGTCCTCCCTCCCACACATATTTAATCCTTCTGCTAATGATAAACATTTGGAAAGACTGAATAGCATGTTTTTAGAGACTGAAGTTAGTATCATACACTTTCAGTTTCTTATGATTTACTTTGAGGCTTCAGCACTCATGGGCCTCTGAGTTAGTTTTCAATTTAAAAACCTTGCCCGGGCTCTTCCACTATATTTTTCATTGTATGCCATTTAGTACTCTCATGTAGACCTCCTACATGTCTGACTGCAAGCCTATCTGTCGGTCTGTCTGTGTGTCTCTTCATCAGACATGGCGTTTCTTTCCTTTTCACTTGCCTGGATCTACGTTTTCAATAATTGGCAGCTGACTAACTTTCACCCACCCCCATCCCCCCCCCCCCCCCACACACACACATATATTAAACATCAAATACCACTATATTCGTGAAGCAAATGTCTGATTCATCCTCTTTGGAAACATGTTTTCAACAATTTCAATCTTTTTGCCAGAATGAGTGTCTGTGGGGATTAAAACAAAGGTTATGAAAGAGCTCTTATGGGAACTTGCAGCATAAGCATAGCACTATAGAATCAATATTTGATGGTTTTAGGCATCTTACCAGTGTTATGAGATATCACAGTAGCAGGTACTGGTCATTCTGTTGGAAAGAAACACTGTTTTATGTTTTACCAGTGCCATACCAATGACTCTATATGCATTTACTGAGAACACTGAGGCTTTTCTTTTACAAAAATTGCAAAATATTCATCAAATACAATGTGAAATGTCTTCAGAAGCTAGACTGTGATTTGAAAACTATTACAGATGGGAAAGTTCATATCACAGTAGGTTTGTTTTGGGTCAATATCAATTAAATTATGAATTATATCACATATTTTATTAAAAATTGGCATACCGGGGGTCCTATTCAGGGCAAAATTTTACTACATCAGATGGTGGAATAAAATTTGACATCAGTTGTTAGGATAAACTGGAAGAGTCCTCTCTTATTGGTGAAATATATAGCTGCATCCCCAAATTTGGAAACAAAATTCACATCCATACTGTTCCATGGGGGTTGGGGCACTGTTTTGCTTGCAGTATGGTTAAATGAGGTAGATTTTTTCTAAAAATGTTTTGTGCTAATGCAGATGTTAGTTTTATTTTGAGATCAGGGTAGTGTTTTAAAGAAAGCTGTAAATTCTCATCCTTCTTAGTTAATTTATAAAGTAACAGGATAGAAAAATCTTTTGGAGGCAATACCAGTTTTCAAGCCCACTTGACAAAGTTTGTACACCTTTCCTTAAAAGAGCAAATTTTCCATGTTTTTGAATCAGCCAAAGCCAAAAGTTTGATTCTAATGGAGAAATGACTCTTTTATCTCATGGAAGTGGTAAAATGTCTCTTTGATGGGGTTGGGGATGATTATAGGTTTTGTGGAACTAAATATTGAAATTAGAGTGAACCAACTTAAAATGTTGCACTCGGAAATGACGCAATCTCTAAAAATAAACAGCCTTGGGAAAATCCATTGTTTCAATAAAACTTTGAAACATTCTATTGACATCTTGCATTATTGTTGAATATTCCTGATAAAAAAGAGGGTGATTTGATGACTTTTGGACCTAAAAAATACAATTTACTTTTTGTGTGTTTTTGTAGGGAATTCCCTGAAAAATATGTGCACGTGACCGGTACTTCCCTTTGTGTCAGTTTTTCTCTCTTATTTGCTGCATGACCCCGTGTTTTCAGATCAGAAAAGTTGTCTGAAGGGCTATACTTGACAGAGATATTTGAATGCCAAAATTAAAGTCATGCGATAATATATTTTCCACCTGAAAGTAATAATGGTCGCCTATGGGAAAATATTTAGTTATGTGATACCAAAAGGAAATATGTTTTTTGGCTTCCAGACCAGATTCAGTTACTATTTTGGGGGATTATTTCACATTTAAATATTTATTTGGGGACCATACACCTTACCAAACCATTTTATTGTTTTGAGAAGTTACATTTTTGTCACAGTCAGCAATAAAAGCTATATATTTCCCAAACTAAGGCTGTTCATGCAAGAAAATTCACATCTTGAGCAAGTGTATTCCCCAGGAGCACACTATAACCTCTGAAAGCTGCTAACTAACAGCCTATCTCACCCTATTAACATATTTATTTAAATCATAACCTCTGGCAGCTGCTAACTAACAGCCTATCTTACCCTATTAACATATTTATTTAAACCATGGTTTCTCCTCATATTACTAGGGGCAGGGAGGATCTCACCCTATTAACATATTTATTTAAATCATAACCTCTGGCAGCTGCTAACTAACCGCCTATCTTTTCATATTAACATATTTATTTAAACCATGGTTTCTCCTCATATTACTAGGGGCAGGGAGGATTACAAATCTTCCGAACCCCCCCCCCCCCCAAATCACAATTCAAACACAGGCAGAACACCTACACTGCCCTTCTATTCACTATTATTTAGAAGTTTATCTCTTCTATATTATGCTCTTCAGAACGTTGGAAAACAATTACTTCATTGAAAGAGTATCCTGGAACACAAATTGGAGGAGGGGTGGGGTTACAGTGGAAAATAACATAATAAAATTACAAATGTTAGTGAATGGCATTTGTGCATAGCTACCAATATAGTTGTCTAGTACTAAAGCTGTCATGGTTCCCCTGATACAGCATAAATTTACAGTGACAGTTGTAAAATATTGCTCTTTCCCTGAACCAAGTCCTCCCTCCCACACATATTTAATCCTTCTGCTAATGATAAACATTTGGAAAGACTGAATAGCATGTTTTTACAGACTGAAGTTAGTATCGTACACTTTCAGTTTCTTATGATTTACTTTGAGGCTTCAGCACTCATGGGCCTCTGAGTTAGTTTTCAATTTAAAAACCTTGCCCTGGCTCTTCCACTATATTTTTCATTGTATGCCATTTAGTACTCCCATGTAGACCTCCTACATGTGTGACTGCAAACCTATCTGTCTGTGTGTCTGTGTGTCTGTGTGTCTCTTCATCAGACATGGCGTTTCTTTCCTTTTCACTTGCCTGGATCTACGTTTTCAATAATTAGCAGCTGACTAACTTTCACCCCCCCCCCCCCCACACACACACACATATGTTAAACATCAAATACCACTATATTCGTGAAGCAAATGTCTGATTCATCCACTTTGGAAACATTTTTTCAACAATTTCAATCTTTTTGCCAGAATGAGTGTCTGTGGGGATTAAAACAAAGGTTATGAAAGTGCACTTATGGGAACTTGCAGCATAAGCATAGCACTATAGAATCAATATTTGATGGTTTTAGGCATCTTACCAGTGTTATGAGATATCACAGTAGCAGGTACTGGTCATTCTGTTGGAAAAAAACACTGTTTTATGTTTTACCAGTGCCATACCAATGACTCTATGTGCATTTACTGAGAACACTGAGGCTTTTCCTTTACAAAAATTGCAAAATATTCATCAAATACAATGTGAAATGTCTTCAGAAGCCAGACTGTGATTTGAAAACTATTACAGATGGGAAAGTTCATATCACAGTAGGTTTGTTTTGGGTCAATATCAATTAAATTATGAATTATATCACATATTTTATTAAAAATTGGCATACCGGGGGGTCCTATTCAGGGCAAAATTTTACTACATCAGATGGTGGAATAAAAATTTGACATCAGTTGTTAGGATAAACTGGTAGAGTCCTTTCATGTTGTGAAATATATAGCTGCATCCCCAATTTTGGAAACAAAATTGACATCCAAACTGTTCCATGGGGGTTGGGGCACTGTTTTGCTTGCAGTATGCTTATATGAAACAGATTTTTTCTAAAAATATTTTGTGCTGATGCAGATGTTAGTTTTATTTTGGGATCAGGGTAGTGTTTTAAAGAAAGCTGTAAATTCTCATCCTTCTTAGTTAATTTATAAAGTAACAGGATAGAAAAATCTTTTGGAGGCAATACCAATTTTCAAGCCCACTTGACAAAGTTTGTACACCTTTCCTTAAAAGAGCAAATTTTCCATGTTTTTGAATCAGCCAAAGCCAAAAGTTTGAATCTAATGGAGAAATGACTCTTTTATCTCATGGAAGTGGTAAAATGTCTCTTTGGTGGGGTTGGGGATGATTATAGGTTTCGCGGAACTAAATATTGAAATTAGAGTGAACCAACTTAAAATGTTGCACTCGGAAATGACCCAATCTCTAAAAATAAACAGCCTTGGGAAAATGCATTGTTTCAATAAAACTTTGAAACATTCTATTGACATCTTGCATTATTGTTGAATATTCCTGATAAAAAAGAGGGTGATTTGATGACTTTTGGACCTAAAAAATACAATTTACTTTATGTGTGTTTTTGTAGGGAATTCCCTGAAAAATATGTGCACGTGACCGGTACTTCCCTTTGTGTCAATTTTTCTCTCTTATTTGTTGCATGACCCCCTGTTTTCAGATCAGAAAAGTTGTCTGAACGGCTCTACTTGACAGAGATATTTGAATGCCAAAATTAAAGTCATGCGATCATATTTTTTTCCACCTGAAAGTAATAATGGTCGCCTATGGGAAAATATTTAGTTATGTGATACCTATAGGAAATATGTTGTTTGGCTTCCAGACCAGATTCAGTTACTATTTTGGGGGATTATTTCACATTTAAATATTTATTTGGGGACCATACACCTTACCAAACCATTTTATTGTTTTGAGAAGTTACATTTTTGTCACAGTCAGCAATAAAAGCTATATATTTCCCAAACTAAGGCTGTTCATGCAAGAAAATTCACATCCTCAGCAAGTGTATTCCCCAGGAGCGCACTATAACCTCTGGAAGCTGCTAACAAACAGCCTATCTCACCCTATTAACATATTTATTTAAATCATAACCTCTGGCAGCTGCTAACTAACAGCCTATCTTACCCTATTAACATATTTATTTAAACCATGGTTTCTCCTCATATTACTAGGGGCAGGGAGGATTACAAATCTTCCGAACCCCCCCCCCCCCCCCCAAATCACAATTCAAACACAGACAGAACACCTACACTGCCCTTCTATTCACTATTATTTAGAAGTTTATATCTTCTATATTATGCTCTTCAGAACGTTGGAAAACAATTACTTCATTGAAAGAGTATCCTGGAACACAAATTGGAGGAGGGGTGGGGTTACAGTGGAAAATAACATACTAAAATTACAAATGTTAGTGAATGGCATTTGTGCATAGCTACCAATATAGTTGTCTAGTATTAAAGCTGTCATGGTTCCCCTGATACAGCATAAATTTACAGTGACAGTTGTAAAATATTGCTCTTTCCCTCAACCAAGTCCTCCCTCCCACACATATTTAATCCTTCTGCTAATGATAAACATTTTGAAAGACAGAATAGCATGTTTTTAGAGACTGAAGTTAGTATCATACACTTTCAGTTTCTTATGATTTACTTTGAGGCTTCTGCACTCATGGGCCTCTGAGTTAGTTTTCAATTTAAAAACCTTGCCCGGGCTCTTCCACTATATTTTTCATTGTATGCCATTTAGTACTCTCATGTAGACCTCCTACATGTCTGACTGCAAGCCTATCTGTCTGTCTGTCTGTGTGTCTCTTCATCAGACATGGCGTTTCTTTCCTTTTCACTTGCCTGGATCTACGTTTTCAATAATTGGCAGCTGACTAACTTTCACCCCCCCCCATCCCCCCCCCCCCCCCCCCACACACACACATATATTAAACATCAAATACCACTATATTCGTGAAGCAAATGTCTGATTCATCCTCTTTGGAAACATGTTTTCAACAATTTCAATCTTTTTGCCAGAATGAGTGTCTGTGGGGATTAAAACAAAGGTTATGAAAGAGCTCTTATGGGAACTTGCAGCATAAGCATAGCACTATAGAATCAATATTTGATGGTTTTAGGCATCTTACCAGTGTTATGAGATATCACAGTAGCAGGTACTGGTCATTCTGTTGGAAAGAAACACTGTTTTATGTTTTACCAGTGCCATACCAATGACTCTATGTGCATTTACTGAGAACACTGAGGCTTTTCTTTTACAAAAATTGCAAAATATTCATCAAATACAATGTGAAATGTCTTCAGAAGCTAGACTGTGATTTGAAAACTATTACAGATGGGAAAGTTCATATCACAGTAGGTTTGTTTTGGGTCAATATCAATTAAATTATGAATTATATCACATATTTTATTAAAAATTGGCATACCGGGGGGTCCTATTCAGGGCAAAATTTTACTACATCAGATGGTGGAATAAAATTTGACATCAGTTGTTAGGATAAACTGGTAGAGTCCTTTCATATTGGTGAAATATATAGCTGCATCCCCAATTTTGGAAACAAAATTGACATCCATACTGTTTCATGGGAGTTGGGGCACTGTTTTGCTTGCAGTATGGTTAAATGAGACAGATTTTTTCTAAAAATATTTTGTGCTGATGCAGATGTTAGTTTTATTTTGGGATCAGGGTAGTGTTTTAAAGAAAGCTGTAAATTCTCATCCTTCTTAGTTAATTTATAAAGTAACAGGATAGAAAAATCTTTTGGAGGCAATACCAATTTTCAAGCCCACTTGACAAAGTTTGTACACCTTTCCTTAAAAGAGCAAATTTTCCATGTTTTTGAATCAGCCAAAGCCAAAAGTTTGATTCTAATGGAGAAATGACTCTTTTATCTCATGGAAGTGGTAAAATGTCTCTTTGGTGGGGTTGGGGATGATTATAGGTTTCACGGAACTAAATATTGAAATTAGAGTGAACCAACTTAAAATGTTGCACTCGGAAATGACGCAATCTCTAAAAATAAACAGCCTTGGGAAAATCCATTGTTTCAATAAAACTTTGAAACATTCTATTGACATCTTGCATTATTGTTGAATATTCCTGATAAAAAAGAGGGTGATTTGATGACTTTTGGACCTAAAAAATACAATTTACTTTTTGTGTGTTTTTGTAGGGAATTCCCTGAAAAATATGTGCACGTGACCGGTACTTCCCTTTGTGTCAGTTTTTCTCTCTTATTTGCTGCATGACCCCGTGTTTTCAGATCAGAAAAGTTGTCTGAAGGGCTATACTTGACAGAGATATTTGAATGCCAAAATTAAAGTCATGCGATAATATATTTTCCACCTGAAAGTAATAATGGTCGCCTATGGGAAAATATTTAGTTATGTGATACCAAAAGGAAATATGTTTTTTGGCTTCCAGACCAGATTCAGTTACTATTTTGGGGGATTATTTCACATTTAAATATTTATTTGGGGACCATACACCTTACCAAACCATTTTATTGTTTTGAGAAGTTACATTTTTGTCACAGTCAGCAATAAAAGCTATATATTTCCCAAACTAAGGCTGTTCATGCAAGAAAATTCACATCTTGAGCAAGTGTATTCCCCAGGAGCACACTATAACCTCTGAAAGCTGCTAACTAACAGCCTATCTCACCCTATTAACATATTTATTTAAATCATAACCTCTGGCAGCTGCTAACTAACAGCCTATCTTACCCTATTAACATATTTATTTAAACCATGGTTTCTCCTCATATTACTAGGGGCAGGGAGGATCTCACCCTATTAACATATTTATTTAAATCATAACCTCTGGCAGCTGCTAACTAACAGCCTATCTTTTCATATTAACATATTTATTTAAACCATGGTTTCTCCTCATATTACTAGGGGCAGGGAGGATTACAAATCTTCCGAACCCCCCCCCCCCCCAAATCACAATTCAAACACAGGCAGAACACCTACACTGCCCTTCTATTCACTATTATTTAGAAGTTTATCTCTTCTATATTATGCTCTTCAGAACGTTGGAAAACAATTACTTCATTGAAAGAGTATCCTGGAACACAAATTGGAGGAGGGGTGGGGTTACAGTGGAAAATAACATAATAAAATTACAAATGTTAGTGAATGGCATTTGTGCATAGCTACCAATATAGTTGTCTAGTACTAAAGCTGTCATGGTTCCCCTGATACAGCATAAATTTACAGTGACAGTTGTAAAATATTGCTCTTTCCCTGAACCAAGTCATCCCTCCCACACATATTTAATCCTTCTGCTAATGATAAACATTTGGAAAGACTGAATAGCATGTTTTTACAGACTGAAGTTAGTATCGTACACTTTCAGTTTCTTATGATTTACTTTGAGGCTTCAGCACTCATGGGCCTCTGAGTTAGTTTTCAATTTAAAAACCTTGCCCTGGCTCTTCCACTATATTTTTCATTGTATGCCATTTAGTACTCTCATGTAGACCTCCTACATGTGTGACTGCAAACCTATCTGTCTGTGTGTCTGTGTGTCTGTGTGTCTCTTCATCAGACATGGCGTTTCTTTCCTTTTCACTTGCCTGGATCTACGTTTTCAATAATTAGCAGCTGACTAACTTTCACCCCCCCCCCCCCCACACACACACATATATTAAACATCAAATACCACTATATTCGTGAAGCAAATGTCTGATTCATCCTCTTTGGAAACATGTTTTCAACAATTTCAATCTTTTTGCCAGAATGAGTGTCTGTGGGGATTAAAACAAAGGTTATGAAAGTGCTCTTATGGGAACTTGCAGCATAAGCATAGCACTATAGAATCAATATTTGATGGTTTTAGGCATCTTACCAGTGTTATGAGATATCACAGTAGCAGGTACTGGTCATTCTGTTGGAGAAAAACACTGTTTTATGTTTTACCAGTGCCATACCAATGACTCTATGTGCATTTACTGAGAACACTGAGGCTTTTCCTTTACAAAAATTGCAAAATATTCATCAAATACAATGTGAAATGTCTTCAGAAGCCAGACTGTGATTTGAAAACTATTACAGATGGGAAAGTTCATATCACAGTAGGTTTGTTTTAAGTCAATATCAATTAAATTATGAATTATATCACATATTTTATTAAAAATTGGCATACCGGGGGGTCCTATTCAGGGTAAAATTTTACTACATCAGATGGTGGAATAAAATTTGACATCAGTTGTTAGGATAAACTGGTAGAGTCCTTTCATATTGGTGAAATATATAGCTGCATCCCCAATTTTGGAAACAAAATTGACGTACATACTGTTCCATGGGGGTTGGGGCACTGTTTTGCTTGCAGTATGGTTAAATGAGACAGATTTTTTCTAAAAATATTTTGTGCTGATGCAGATGTTAGTTTTATTTTGGGATCAGGGTAGTGTTTTAAAGAAAGCTGTAAATTCTCATCCTTCTTAGTTAATTTATAAAGTAACAGGATAGAAAAATCTTTTGGAGGCACTACCAATTTTCAAGCCCACTTGACAAAGTTTGTACACCTTTCCTTAAAAGAGCAAATTTTCCATGTTTTTGAATCAGCCAAAGCCAAAAGTTTGATTCTAATGGAGAAATGACTCTTTTATCTCGTGGAAGTGGTAAAATGTCTCTATGGTGGGGTTGGGGATGATTATAGGTTTCGCGGAACTAAATATTGAAATTAGAGTGAACCAACTTAAAATGTTGCACTCGGAAATGACGCAATCTCTCAAAATAAACAGCCTTGGGAAAATGCATTGTTTCAATAAAACTTTGAAACATTCTATTGACATCTTGCATTATTGTTGAATATTCCTGATAAAAAAGAGGGTGATTTGATGACTTTTGGACCTAAAGAATACAATTTACTTTTTGTGTGTTTTTGAAGGGAATTCCCTGAAAAATATGTGCACGTGACCGGTACTTCCCTTTGTGTCAGTTTTTCTCTCTTATTTGCTGCATGACCCCGTGTTTTCAGATCAGAAAAGTTGTCTGAAGGGCTATACTTGACAGAGATATTTGAATGCCAAAATTAAAGTCATTCGATAATATTTTTTCCACCTGAAAGTAATAATGGTCGCCTATGGGAAAATATTTAGTTATGTGATACCTATAGGAAATATGTTTTTTGGCTTCCAGACCAGATTCAGTTACTATTTTGGGGGATTATTTCACATTTAAATATTTATTTGGGGACCATACACCTTACCAAACCATTTTATTATTTTGAGAAGTTACATTTTTGTCACAGTCAGCAATAAAAGCTATATATTTCCCAAACTAAGGCTGTTCATGAAAGAAAATTCACATCTTGAGCAAGTGTATTCCCCAGGAGCACACTATAACCTCTGAAAGCTGCTAACTAACAGCCTATCTCACCCTATTAACATATTTATTTAAATCATAACCTCTGGCAGCTGCTAACTAACAGCCTATCTTTCCATATTAACATATTTATTTAAACCATGGTTTCTCCTCATATTACTAGGGGCAGGGAGGATTACAAATCTTCCGAACCCCCCCCCCCCCCCAAATACAATTCAAACACAGGCAGAACACCTACACTGCCCTTCTATTCACTATTATTTAGAAGTTTATCTCTTCTATATTATGCTCTTCAGAACGTTGGAAAACAATTACTTCATTGAAAGAGTATCCTGGAACACAAATTGGAGGAGGGGTGGGGTTACAGTGGAAAATAACATAATAAAATTACAAATGTTAGTGAATGGCATTTGTGCATAGCTACCAATATAGTTGTCTAGTACTAAAGCTGTCATGGTTCCCCTGATACAGCATAAATTTACAGTGACAGTTGTAAAATATTGCTCTTTCCCTGAACCAAGTCCTCCCTCCCACACATATTTAATCCTTCTGCTAATGATAAACATTTGGAAAGACTGAATAGCATGTTTTTACAGACTGAAGTTAGTATCGTACACTTTCAGTTTCTTATGATTTACTTCGAGGCTTCAGCACTCATGGGCCTCTGAGTTAGTTTTCAATTTAAAAACCTTGTCCTGGCTCTTCCACTATATTTTTCATTGTATGCCATTTAGTACTCTCATGTAGACCTCCTACATGTGTGACTGCAAACCTATCTGTCTGTCTGTCTGTGTGTCTGTGTGTCTCTTCATCAGACATGGCGTTTCTTTCCTTTTCACTTGCCTGGATCTACGTTTTCAATAATTGGCAGCTGACTAACTTTCACCCCCCCCCCCCCCACCACACACACACATATATTAAACATCAAATACCACTATATTCGTGAAGCAAATGTCTGATTCATCCTCTTTGGAAACATGTTTTCAACAATTTCAATCTTTTTGCCAGAATGAGTGTCTGTGGGGATTAAAACAAAGGTTATGAAAGTGCTCTTATGGGAACTTGCAGCATAAGCATAGCACTATAGAATCAATATTTGATGGTTTTAGGCATCTTACCAGTGTTATGAGATATCACAGTAGCAGGTACTGGTCATTCTGTTGGAAAAAAACACTGTTTTATGTTTTACCAGTGCCATGCCAATGACTCTATGTGCATTTACTGAGAACACTGAGGCTTTTCCTTTACAAAAATTGCAAAATATTCATCAAATACAATGTGAAATGTCTTCAGAAGCCAGACTGTGATTTGAAAACTATTACAGATGGGAAAGTTCATATCACAGTAGGTTTGTTTTGGGTCAATATCAATTAAATTATGAATTATATCACATATTTTATTAAAAATTGGCATACCGGGGGGTCCTATTCAGGGCAAAATTTTACTACATCAGATGGTGGAATAAAATTTGACATCAGTTGTTAGGATAAACTGGTAGAGTCCTTTCATATTGGTGAAATATATAGCTGCATCCCCAATTTTGGAAACAAAATTGACATCCATACTGTTCCATGGGGGTTGGGGCACTGTTTTGCTTGCAGTATGGTTAAATGAGACAGATTTTATCTATAAATATTTTGTGCTGATGCAGATGTTAGTTTTATTTTGGGATCAGGGTAGTGTTTTAAAGAAAGCTGTAAATTCTCATCCTTCTTAGTTAATTTATAAAGTAACAGAATGGAAAAATCTTTTGGAGGCACTACCAATTTTCAAGCCCACTTGAGACAAAGTTTGTACACCTTTCCTTAAAAGAGCAAATTTTCCATGTTTTTGAATCAGCCAAAGCCAAAAGTTTGATTCTAATGGAGAAATGACTCTTTTATCTCATGGAAGTGGTAAAATGTCTCTTTGGTGGGGTTGGGGATGATTATAGGTTTCGCGGAACTAAATATTGAAATTAGAGTGAACCAACTTAAAATGTTGCACTCGGAAATGACGCAATCTCTAAAAATAAACAGCCTTGGGAAAATGCATTGTTTCAATAAAACTTTGAAACATTCTATTGACATCTTGCATTATTGTTGAATATTCCTGATAAAAAAGAAGGTGATTTGATGACTTTTGGAACTAAAATATACAATTTACTTTATGTGTGTTTTTGTAGGGAATTCCCTGACAAATATGTGTACGTGACCGGTACTTCCCTTTGTGTCAGTTCTTCTCTCTTATTTGTTGCATGACTCCTGCTTTCAGATCAGAAAAGTTGTCTGAAGGGCTATACTTGACAGAGATATTTGAATGCCAAAATTAAAGTCATGCGATCATATTTTTTCCACCTGAAAGTAATAATGGTCGCCTATGGGAAAATATTTAGTTATGTGATACCTATAGGAAATATGTTTTTTGGTTTCCAGACCAGATTCAGTTACTATTTTGGGGGATTATTTCACATTTAAATATTTATTTGGGGACCATACACCTTACCAAACCATTTTATTGTTTTGAGAAGTTACATTTTTGTCAAAGTCAGCAATAAAAGCTATATATTTCCCAAACTAAGGCTGTTCATGCAAGAAAATTCACATCTTGAGCAAGCGTATTCCCCAGGAGCACACTATAACCTCTGAAAGCTGCTAACTAACAGCCTATCTCACCCTATTAACATATTTATTTAAATCATAACCTCCGGCAGCTGCTAACTAACAGCCTATCTTACCCTATTAACATATTTATTTAAACCATGGTTTCACCTCATATTACTAGGGGCAGGAAGGATTACAAATCTTCCGAACCACCCCCCCCCCCCCAAATCACAATTCAAACACAGACAGAACACCTACACTGCCCTTCTATTCACTATTATTTAGAAGTTTATCTCTTCTATATTATGCTCTTCAGAACGTTGGAAAACAATTACGTCATTGAAAGAGTATCCTGGAACACAAATTGGAGGAGGGGTGGGGTTACAGTGGAAAATAACATAATAAAATTACAAATGTTACTGAATGGCATTTGTGCATAGCTACCAATATAGTTGTCTAGTACTAAAGCTGTCATGGTTCCCCTGATACAGCATAAATTTACAGTGACAGTTGTAAAATATTGCTCTTTCCCTGAACCAAGTCCTCCCTCCCACACATATTTAATCCTTCTGCTAATGATAAACATTTGGAAAGACTGAATAGCATGTTTTTAGAGACTGAAGTTAGTATCATACACTTTCAGTTTCTTATGATTTACTTTGAGGCTTCAGCATTCATGGGCCTCTGAGTTAGTTTTCAATTTATAAACCTTGCCCTGGCTCTTCCACTGCATTTTTCATTGTATGCCATTTAGTACTCTCATGTAGACCTCCTACATGTGTGACTGCAAGCCTATCTGTCTGTCTGTCTGTGTGTCTGTTTGTCTCTTCATCAGACATGGCGTTTCTTTACTTTTCACTTGCCTGGATCTACGTTTTCAATAATTGGCAGCTGACTAACTTTCACCCCCCACCCCCTCCCCCACACACACACATATATTAAACATCATATACCACTATATTCGTGAAGCAAATGTCTGATTCATCCTCTTTGGAAACATGTTTTCAACAATTTCAATCTTTTTGCCAGAATGAGTGTCTGTGGGGATTAAAACAAAGGTTATGAAAGTGCTCTTATGGGAACTTGCAGCATAAGCATAGCACTATAGAATCAATATTTGATGGTTTTAGGCATCTTACCAGTGTTATGAGATATCACAGTAGCAGGTACTGGTCATTCTGTTGGAAAAAAACACTGTTTTATGTTCTACCAGTGCCATACCAATGACTCTATGTGCATTTACTGAGAACACTGAGGCTTTTCCTTTACAAAAATTGCAAAATATTCATCAAATACAATGTGAAATGTCTTCAGAAGCCAGACTGTGATTTGAAAACTATTACAGATGGGAAAGTTCATATCACAGTAGGTTTCTTTTGGGTCAATATCAATTAAATTATGAATTATATCACATATTTTATTAAAAATTGGCATACCGGGGGGTCCTATTCAGGGCAAAATTGTACTACATCAGATGGTGGAATAAAATTTGACATCAGTTGTTAGGATAAACTGGTAGAGTCCTTTCATATTGGTGAAATATATAGCTGCATCCCCAATTTTGGAAACAAAATTGACATCCATACTGTTCCATGGGGGTTGGGGCACTGTTTTGCTTGCAGTATGGTTAAATGAGACAGATTTTTTCTAAAAATATTTTGTGCTGATGCAGATGTTAGTTTTATTTTGGGATCAGGGTAGTGTTTTAAAGAAAGCTGTAAATTCTCATCCTTCTTAGTTAATTTATAAAGTAACAGGATAGAAAAATCTTTTGGAGGCAATACCAATTTTCAAGCCCACTTGACAAAGTTTGTACACCTTTCCTTAAAAGAGCAAATTTTCCATGTTTTTGAATCAGCCAAAGCCAAAAGTTTGATTCTAATGGAGAAATGACTCTTTTATCTCATGGAAGTGGTAAAATGTCTCTATGGTGGGGTTGGGGATGATTATAGGTTTCGCGGAACTAAATATTGAAATTAGAGTGAACCAACTTAAAATGTTGCACTCGGAAATGACGCAATCTCTAAAAATAAACAGCCTTGGGAAAATGCATTGTTTCAATAAAACTTTGAAACATTCTATTGACATCTTGCATTATTGTTGAATATTCCTGATAAAAAAGAAGGTGATTTGATGACTTTTGGAACTAAAATATACAATTTACTTTATGTGTGTTTTTGTAGGGAATTCCCTGAAAAATATGTGTACGTGACCGGTACTTCCCTTTGTGTCAGTTTTTCTCTCTTATTTGCTGCATGACCCCGTGTTTTCAGATCAGAAAAGTTGTCTGAAGGGCTATACTTGACAGAGATATTTGAATGCCAAAATTAAAGTCATGCGATAATATATTTTCCACCTGAAAGTAATAATGGTCGCCTATGGGAAAATATTTAGTTATGTGATACCAAAAGGAAATATGTTTTTTGGCTTCCAGACCAGATTCAGTTACTATTTTGGGGGATTATTTCACATTTAAATATTTATTTGGGGACCATACACCTTACCAAACCATTTTATTGTTTTGAGAAGTTACATTTTTGTCACAGTCAGCAATAAAAGCTATATATTTCCCAAACTAAGGCTGTTCATGCAAGAAAATTCACATCTTGAGCAAGTGTATTCCCCAGGAGCACACTATAACCTCTGAAAGCTGCTAACTAACAGCCTATCTCACCCTATTAACATATTTATTTAAATCATAACCTCTGGCAGCTGCTAACTAACAGCCTATCTTACCCTATTAACATATTTATTTAAACCATGGTTTCTCCTCATATTACTAGGGGCAGGGAGGATCTCACCCTATTAACATATTTATTTAAATCATAACCTCTGGCAGCTGCTAACTAACAGCCTATCTTTTCATATTAACATATTTATTTAAACCATGGTTTCTCCTCATATTACTAGGGGCAGGGAGGATTACAAATCTTCCGAACCCCCCCCCCCCCCCCAAATCACAATTCAAACACAGGCAGAACACCTACACTGCCCTTCTATTCACTATTATTTAGAAGTTTATCTCTTCTATATTATGCTCTTCAGAACGTTGGAAAACAATTACTTCATTGAAAGAGTATCCTGGAACACAAATTGGAGGAGGGGTGGGGTTACAGTGGAAAATAACATAATAAAATTACAAATGTTAGTGAATGGCATTTGTGCATAGCTACCAATATAGTTGTCTAGTACTAAAGCTGTCATGGTTCCCCTGATACAGCATAAATTTACAGTGACAGTTGTAAAATATTGCTCTTTCCCTGAACCAAGTCATCCCTCCCACACATATTTAATCCTTCTGCTAATGATAAACATTTGGAAAGACTGAATAGCATGTTTTTACAGACTGAAGTTAGTATCGTACACTTTCAGTTTCTTATGATTTACTTTGAGGCTTCAGCACTCATGGGCCTCTGAGTTAGTTTTCAATTTAAAAACCTTGCCCTGGCTCTTCCACTATATTTTTCATTGTATGCCATTTAGTACTCTCATGTAGACCTCCTACATGTGTGACTGCAAACCTATCTGTCTGTGTGTCTGTGTGTCTGTGTGTCTCTTCATCAGACATGGCGTTTCTTTCCTTTTCACTTGCCTGGATCTACGTTTTCAATAATTAGCAGCTGACTAACTTTCACCCCCCCCCCCCCCCCCACACACACACATATATTAAACATCAAATACCACTATATTCGTGAAGCAAATGTCTGATTCATCCTCTTTGGAAACATGTTTTCAACAATTTCAATCTTTTTGCCAGAATGAGTGTCTGTGGGGATTAAAACAAAGGTTATGAAAGTGCTCTTATGGGAACTTGCAGCATAAGCATAGCACTATAGAATCAATATTTGATGGTTTTAGGCATCTTACCAGTGTTATGAGATATCACAGTAGCAGGTACTGGTCATTCTGTTGGAGAAAAACACTGTTTTATGTTTTACCAGTGCCATACCAATGACTCTATGTGCATTTACTGAGAACACTGAGGCTTTTCCTTTACAAAAATTGCAAAATATTCATCAAATACAATGTGAAATGTCTTCAGAAGCCAGACTGTGATTTGAAAACTATTACAGATGGGAAAGTTCATATCACAGTAGGTTTGTTTTGGGTCAATATCAATTAAATTATGAATTATATCACATATTTTATTAAAAATTGGCATACCGGGGGGGTCCTATTCAGGGTAAAATTTTACTACATCAGATGGTGGAATAAAATTTGACATCAGTTGTTAGGATAAACTGGTAGAGTCCTTTCATATTGGTGAAATATATAGCTGCATCCCCAATTTTGGAAACAAAATTGACGTACATACTGTTCCATGGGGGTTGGGGCACTGTTTTGCTTGCAGTATGGTTAAATGAGACAGATTTTTTCTAAAAATATTTTGTGCTGATGCAGATGTTAGTTTTATTTTGGGATCAGGGTAGTGTTTTAAAGAAAGCTGTAAATTCTCATCCTTCTTAGTTAATTTATAAAGTAACAGGATAGAAAAATCTTTTGGAGGCACTACCAATTTTCAAGCCCACTTGACAAAGTTTGTACACCTTTCCTTAAAAGAGCAAATTTTCCATGTTTTTGAATCAGCCAAAGCCAAAAGTTTGATTCTAATGGAGAAATGACTCTTTTATCTCATGGAAGTGGTAAAATGTCTCTATGGTGGGGTTGGGGATGATTATAGGTTTCGCGGAACTAAATATTGAAATTAGAGTGAACCAACTTAAAATGTTGCACTCGGAAATGACGCAATCTCTCAAAATAAACAGCCTTGGGAAAATGCATTGTTTCAATAAAACTTTGAAACATTCTATTGACATCTTGCATTATTGTTGAATATTCCTGATAAAAAAGAGGGTGATTTGATGACTTTTGGACCTAAAGAATACAATTTACTTTTTGTGTGTTTTTGTAGGGAATTCCCTGAAAAATATGTGCACGTGACCGGTACTTCCCTTTGTGTCAGTTTTTCTCTCTTATTTGCTGCATGACCCCGTGTTTTCAGATCAGAAAAGTTGTCTGAAGGGCTATACTTGACAGAGATATTTGAATGCCAAAATTAAAGTCATGCGATAATATTTTTTCCACCTGAAAGTAATAATGGTCGCCTATGGGAAAATATTTAGTTATGTGATACCTATAGGAAATATGTTTTTTTGGCTTCCAGACCAGATTCAGTTACTATTTTGGGGGATTATTTCACATTTAAATATTTATTTGGGGACCATACACCTTACCAAACCATTTTATTATTTTGAGAAGTTACATTTTTGTCACAGTCAGCAATAAAAGCTATATATTTCCCAAACTAAGGCTGTTCATGAAAGAAAATTCACATCTTGAGCAAGTGTATTCCCCAGGAGCACACTATAACCTCTGAAAGCTGCTAACTAACAGCCTATCTCACCCTATTAACATATTTATTTAAATCATAACCTCTGGCAGCTGCTAACTAACAGCCTATCTTTCCATATTAACATATTTATTTAAACCATGGTTTCTCCTCATATTACTAGGCAGGGAGGATTACAAATCTTCCGAACCGCCCCCCCCCCCCCCAAATCACAATTCAAACACAGGCAGAACACCTACACTGCCCTTCTATTCACTATTATTTAGAAGTTTATCTCTTCTATATTATGCTCTTCAGAACGTTGGAAAACAATTACTTCATTGAAAGAGTATCCTGGAACACAAATTGGAGGAGGGGTGGGGTTACAGTGGAAAATAACATAATAAAATTACAAATGTTAGTGAATGGCATTTGTGCATAGCTACCAATATAGTTGTCTAGTACTAAAGCTGTCATGGTTCCCCTGATACAGCATAAATTTACAGTGACAGTTGTAAAATATTGCTCTTTCCCTGAACCAAGTCCTCCCTCCCACACATATTTAATCCTTCTGCTAATGATAAACATTTGGAAAGACTGAATAGCATGTTTTTACAGACTGAAGTTAGTATCGTACACTTTCAGTTTCTTATGATTTACTTCGAGGCTTCAGCACTCATGGGCCTCTGAGTTAGTTTTCAATTTAAAAACCTTGACCTGGCTCTTCCACTATATTTTTCATTGTATGCCATTTAGTACTCTCATGTAGACCTCCTACATGTGTGACTGCAAACCTATCTGTCTGTCTGTCTGTGTGTCTGTGTGTCTCTTCATCAGACATGGCGTTTCTTTCCTTTTCACTTGCCTGGATCTACGTTTTCAATAATTGGCAGCTGACTAACTTTCACCCCCCCCCCCCACCACACACACACATATATTAAACATCAAATACCACTATATTCGTGAAGCAAATGTCTGATTCATCCTCTTTGGAAACATGTTTTCAACAATTTCAATCTTTTTGCCAGAATGAGTGTCTGTGGGGATTAAAACAAAGGTTATGAAAGTGCTCTTATGGGAACTTGCAGCATAAGCATAGCACTATAGAATCAATATTTGATGGTTTTAGGCATCTTACCAGTGTTATGAGATATCACAGTAGCAGGTACTGGTCATTCTGTTGGAAAAAAAACACTGTTTTATGTTTTACCAGTGCCATGCCAATGACTCTATGTGCATTTACTGAGAACACTGAGGCTTTTCCTTTACAAAAATTGCAAAATATTCATCAAATACAATGTGAAATGTCTTCAGAAGCCAGACTGTGATTTGAAAACTATTACAGATGGGAAAGTTCATATCACAGTAGGTTTGTTTTGGGTCAATATCAATTAAATTATGAATTATATCACATATTTTATTAAAAATTGGCATACCGGGGGGTCCTATTCAGGGCAAAATTTTACTACATCAGATGGTGGAATAAAATTTGACATCAGTTGTTAGGATAAACTGGTAGAGTCCTTTCATATTGGTGAAATATATAGCTGCATCCCCAATTTTGGAAACAAAATTGACATCCATACTGTTCCATGGGGGGTTGGGGCACTGTTTTGCTTGCAGTATGGTTAAATGAGACAGATTTTATCTATAAATATTTTGTGCTGATGCAGATGTTAGTTTTATTTTGGGATCAGGGTAGTGTTTTAAAGAAAGCTGTAAATTCTCATCCTTCTTAGTTAATTTATAAAGTAACAGAATGGAAAAATCTTTTGGAGGCACTACCAATTTTCAAGCCCACTTGAGACAAAGTTTGTACACCTTTCCTTAAAAGAGCAAATTTTCCATGTTTTTGAATCAGCCAAAGCCAAAAGTTTGATTCTAATGGAGAAATGACTCTTTTATCTCATGGAAGTGGTAAAATGTCTCTTTGGTGGGGTTGGGGATGATTATAGGTTTCGCGGAACTAAATATTGAAATTAGAGTGAACCAACTTAAAATGTTGCACTCGGAAATGACGCAATCTCTAAAAATAAACAGCCTTGGGAAAATGCATTGTTTCAATAAAACTTTGAAACATTCTATTGACATCTTGCATTATTGTTGAATATTCCTGATAAAAAAGAAGGTGATTTGATGACTTTTGGAACTAAAATATACAATTTACTTTATGTGTGTTTTTGTAGGGAATTCCCTGACAAATATGTGTACGTGACCGGTACTTCCCTTTGTGTCAGTTCTTCTCTCTTATTTGTTGCATGACTCCTGCTTTCAGATCAGAAAAGTTGTCTGAAGGGCTATACTTGACAGAGATATTTGAATGCCAAAATTAAAGTCATGCGATCATATTTTTTCCACCTGAAAGTAATAATGGTCGCCTATGGGAAAATATTTAGTTATGTGATACCTATAGGAAATATGTTTTTTGGTTTCCAGACCAGATTCAGTTACTATTTTGGGGGATTATTTCACATTTAAATATTTATTTGGGGACCATACACCTTACCAAACCATTTTATTGTTTTGAGAAGTTACATTTTTGTCAAAGTCAGCAATAAAAGCTATATATTTCCCAAACTAAGGCTGTTCATGCAAGAAAATTCACATCTTGAGCAAGCGTATTCCCCAGGAGCACACTATAACCTCTGAAAGCTGCTAACTAACAGCCTATCTCACCCTATTAACATATTTATTTAAATCATAACCTCCGGCAGCTGCTAACTAACAGCCTATCTTACCCTATTAACATATTTATTTAAACCATGGTTTCACCTCATATTACTAGGGGCAGGAAGGATTACAAATCTTCCGAACCACCCCCCCCCCCCCAAATCACAATTCAAACACAGACAGAACACCTACACTGCCCTTCTATTCACTATTATTTAGAAGTTTATCTCTTCTATATTATGCTCTTCAGAACGTTGGAAAACAATTACGTCAATGAAAGAGTATCCTGGAACACAAATTGGAGGAGGGGTGGGGTTACAGTGGAAAATAACATAATAAAATTACAAATGTTACTGAATGGCATTTGTGCATAGCTACCAATATAGTTGTCTAGTACTAAAGCTGTCATGGTTCCCCTGATACAGCATAAATTTACAGTGACAGTTGTAAAATATTGCTCTTTCCCTGAACCAAGTCCTCCCTCCCACACATATTTAATCCTTCTGCTAATGATAAACATTTGGAAAGACTGAATAGCATGTTTTTAGAGACTGAAGTTAGTATCATACACTTTCAGTTTCTTATGATTTACTTTGAGGCTTCAGCATTCATGGGCCTCTGAGTTAGTTTTCAATTTATAAACCTTGCCCTGGCTCTTCCACTACATTTTTCATTGTATGCCATTTAGTACTCTCATGTAGACCTCCTACATGTGTGACTGCAAGCCTATCTGTCTGTCTGTCTGTGTGTCTGTTTGTCTCTTCATCAGACATGGCGTTTCTTTACTTTTCACTTGCCTGGATCTACGTTTTCAATAATTGGCAGCTGACTAACTTTCACCCCCCACCCCCTCCCCCACACACACACATATATTAAACATCATATACCACTATATTCGTGAAGCAAATGTCTGATTCATCCTCTTTGGAAACATGTTTTCAACAATTTCAATCTTTTTGCCAGAATGAGTGTCTGTGGGGATTAAAACAAAGGTTATGAAAGTGCTCTTATGGGAACTTGCAGCATAAGCATAGCACTATAGAATCAATATTTGATGGTTTTAGGCATCTTACCAGTGTTATGAGATATCACAGTAGCAGGTACTGGTCATTCTGTTGGAAAAAAAACACTGTTTTATGTTCTACCAGTGCCATACCAATGACTCTATGTGCATTTACTGAGAACACTGAGGCTTTTCCTTTACAAAAATTGCAAAATATTCATCAAATACAATGTGAAATGTCTTCAGAAGCCAGACTGTGATTTGAAAACTATTACAGATGGGAAAGTTCCTATCACAGTAGGTTTCTTTTGGGTCAATATCAATTAAATTATGAATTATATCACATATTTTATTAAAAATTGGCATACCGGGGGGTCCTATTCAGGGCAAAATTGTACTACATCAGATGGTGGAATAAAATTTGACATCAGTTGTTAGGATAAACTGGTAGAGTCCTTTCATATTGGTGAAATATATAGCTGCATCCCCAATTTTGGAAACAAAATTGACATCCATACTGTTCCATGGGGGTTGGGGCACTGTTTTGCTTGCAGTATGGTTAAATGAGACAGATTTTTTCTAAAAATATTTTGTGCTGATGCAGATGTTAGTTTTATTTTGGGATCAGGGTAGTGTTTTAAAGAAAGCTGTAAATTCTCATCCTTCTTAGTTAATTTATAAAGTAACAGGATAGAAAAATCTTTTGGAGGCAATACCAATTTTCAAGCCCACTTGACAAAGTTTGTACACCTTTCCTTAAAAGAGCAAATTTTCCATGTTTTTGAATCAGCCAAAGCCAAAAGTTTGATTCTAATGGAGAAATGACTCTTTTATCTCATGGAAGTGGTAAAATGTCTCTATGGTGGGGTTGGGGATGATTATAGGTTTCGCGGAACTAAATATTGAAATTAGAGTGAACCAACTTAAAATGTTGCACTCGGAAATGACGCAATCTCTAAAAATAAACAGCCTTGGGAAAATGCATTGTTTCAATAAAACTTTGAAACATTCTATTGACATCTTGCATTATTGTTGAATATTCCTGATAAAAAAGAAGGTGATTTGATGACTTTTGGAACTAAAATATACAATTTACTTTATGTGTGTTTTTGTAGGGAATTCCCTGAAAAATATGTGTACGTGACCGGTACTTCCCTTTGTGTCAGTTTTTCTCTCTTATTTGTTGCATGACCCCGTGTTTTCAGATAAGAAAAGTTGTCTGAAGGGCTATTCTTGACAGAGATATTTGAATGTCAAAATTAAAGTCATGCGATCGTATTTATTCCACCTGAAAGTAATAATGGTCGCCTATGGGAAAATATTTAGTTATGTGATACCTATAGGAAATATGTTTTTTGGCTTCCAGACCAGATTCAGTTACTATTTTGGGTGATTATTTCACATTTAAATATTTATTTGGGGACCATACACCTTACCAAACCATTTTATTGTTTTGAGAAGTTACATTTTTGTCAAAGTCAGCAACAAAAGCTATATATTTCCCAAACTAAGGCTGTTCATGCAAGAAAATTCACATCTTGAGCAAGTGTATTCCCCAGGAGCACACTATAACCTCTGAAAGCTGCTAACTAACAGCCTATCTCACCCTATTAACATATTTATTTAAATCATAACCTCTGGCAGCTGCTAACTAACAGCCTATCTTACCCTATTAACATATTTATTTAAACCATGGTTTCTCCTCATATTACTAGGGGCAGGGAGGATTACAAAACTTCCGAACCCCCCCCCCCCCAAATCACAATTCAAACACAGACAGAACACATACACTGCCCTTCTATTCACTATTATTTAGAAGTTTATCACTTCTATATTATGCTCTTCAGAACGTTGGAAAACAATTACTTCATTGAAAGAGTATCCTGGAACACAAATTGGAGGAGGGGTGGGGTTACAGTGGAAAATAACATAATAAAATTACAAATGTTAGTGAATGGCATTTGTGCATAGCTACCAATATAGTTGTCTAGTACTGAAGCTGTCATGGTTCCCCTGATACAGCATAAATTTACAGTGATAGTTGTAAAATATTGCTCTTTCCCTGAACCAAGTCCTCCCTCCCACACATATTTAATCCTTCTGCTAATGATAAACATTTGGAAAGACTGAATAGCATGTTTTTACAGACTGAAGTTAGTATCGAACACTTTCAGTATCTTATGATTTACTTTGAGGCTTCAGCACTCATGGGCCTCTGAGTTAGTTTTCAATTTAAAAACCTTGCCCTGGCTCTTCCACTATATTTTTCAGTGTATGCCATTTAGTACTCTCATGTAGACCTCCTACATGTGTGACTGCAAACCTATGTGTCTGTCTGTCTGTGTGTCTGTGTGTCTCTTCATCAGACATGGCGTTTCTTTACTTTTCACTTGCCTGGATCTACGTTTTCAATAATTGGCAGCTGACTAACTTTCACCCCCCCCCCCCCACACACACACATATATTAAACATCAAATACCACTATATTCGTGAAGCAAATGTCTGATTCATCCTCTTTGGAAACATGTTTTCAACAATTTCAATCTTTTTGCCAGAATGAGTGTCTGTGGGGATTAAAACAAAGCTTATGAAAGTGCTCTTATGGGAACTTGCAGCATAAGCATAGCACTATAGAATCAATATTTGATGGTTTTAGGCATCTTACCAGTGTTATGAGATATCACAGTAGCAGGTACTGGTCATTCTGTTGGAAAAAAACACTGTTTTATGTTTTACCAGTGCCATACCAATGACTCTATGTGCATTTATTGAGAACACTGAGGCTTTTCCTTTACAAAAATTGCAAAATATTCATCAAATACAATGTGAAATGTCTTCAGAAGCCAGACTGTGATTTGAAAACTATTACAGATGGGAAAGTTCACATCACAGTGGGTTTGTTTTGGGTCAATATCAATTAAATTATGAATTATATCACATATTTTATTAAAAATTGGCATACCGGGGGGTCCTATTCAGGGCAAAATTTTACTACATCAGATGGTGGAATAAAATTTGACATCAGTTGTTAGGATAAACTGGTAGAGTCCTTTCATATTGGTGAAATATATAGCTGCATCCCCAATTTTGGAAACAAAATTGACATCCATACTGTTTCATGGGGGTTGGGGCACTGTTTTGCCTGCAGTATGGTTAAATGAGACAGATTTTTTCTAAAAATATTTTGTGCTGATGCAGATGTTAGTTTTATTTTGGGATCAGGGTAGTGTTTTAAAGAAAGCTGTAAATTCTCATCCTTCTTAGTTAATTTATAAAGTAACAGAATAGAAAAATCTTTTGGAGGCACTACCAATTTTCAAGCCCACTTGACAAAGTTTGCACACCTTTCCTTAAAAGAGCAAATTTTCCATGTTTTTGAATCAGCCAAAGCCAAAAGTTTGATTCTAATGGAGAAATGACTCTTTTATCTCATGGAAGTGGTAAAATGTCTCTTTGGTGGGGTTGGGGATGATTATAGGTTTCGCAGAACTAAATATTGAAATTAGAGTGAACCAACTTAAAATGTTGCACTCGGAAATGACGCAATCTCTAAAAATAAACAGCCTTGGGAAAATCCATTGTTTCAATAAAACTTTGAAACATTCTATTGACATCTTGCATTATTGTTGAATATTCCTGATAAAAAAGAGGGTGATTTGATGACTTTTGGACCTAAAAAATACAATTTACTTTTTGTGTGTTTTTGTAGGGAATTCCCTGAAAAATATGTGCACGTGACCGGTACTTCCCGTTTTCAGATCAGAAAAGTTGTCTGAAGGGCTACACTTGACAGAGATATTTGAATGCCAAAATTAAAGTCATGCGATCATATTTTTTCCACCTGAAAGTAATAATGGTCGCCTATGGGAAAATATTTAGTTATGTGATACCTATAGGAAATATGTTTTTTGGCTTCCAGACCAGATTCAGTTACTATTTTGGGGGATTATTTCACATTTAAATATTTATTTGGGGACCATACACCTTACCAAACCATTTTATTGTTTTGAGAAGTTACATTTTTGTCACAGTCAGCAATAAAAGCTATAAATTTCCCAAACTAAGGCTGTTCATGCAAGAAAATTCACATCTTGAGCAAGTGTATTCCCCAGGAGCACACTATAACCTCTGAAAGCTGCTAACTAACAGCCTATCTCACCCTATTAACATATTTATTTAAATCATAACCTCTGGCAGCTGCTAACTAACAGCCTATCTTACCCTATTAACATATTTATTTAAACCATGGTTTCTCCTCATATTACTAGGGGCAGGGAGGAATACAAATCTTCCGAACCCCCCCCCCCCAAAAAAAAAAATCACAATTCAAAAACAGACAGAACACCTACACTGCCCTTCTATTCACTATTATGTAGAAGTTTATCTCTTCTATATTATGCTCTTCAGGACGTTGGAAAACAATTACTTCATTGAAATAGAATCCTCGAACACAAATTGGAGGAGGGGTGGGGTTACAGTGGAAAATAACATAATAAAATTACAAATGTTAGTGAATGGCATTTGTGCAGAGCTACCAATATAGTTGTCTAGTACTAAAGCTGTCATGGTTCCCCTGATACAGCATAAATTTACAGTGACAGTTGTAAAATATTGCTCTTTCCCTGAACCAAGTCCTCCCTCCCACACATATTTAATCCTTCTGCTAATGATAAACATTTGGAAAGACTGAATAGCATGTTTTTAGAGACTGAAGTTAGTATCATACACTTTCAGTTTCTTATGATTTACTTTGAGGCTTCAGGACTCATGGGCCTCTGAGTTAGTTTTCAATTTAAAAACCTTGCCCTGGCTCTTCCACTATATTTTTCATTGTATGCCATTTAGTACTCTCATGTAGACCTCCTACATGTGTGACTGCAAGCCTATCTGTCTGTCTGTCTGTCTGTCTGTGTGTCTGTGTGTCTCTTCATCAGACATGGCGTTTCTTTACTTTTCACTTGCCTGGATCTACGTTTTCAATAATTGGCAGCTGACTAACTTTCACCCCCCCCCCCACCCCCCCACACACACATATATTAAACATCAAATACCACTATATTCGTGAAGCAAATGTCTGATTCATCCTCTTTGGAAACATGTTTTCAACAATTTCAATCTTTTTGCCAGAATGGGTGTCTGTGCGGATTAAAACAAAGGTTATGAAAGTGCTCTCATGGGAACTTGCAGCATGAGCATAGCACAACAGAATCAATATTTGATGGTTTTAGGCATCTTACCAGTGTTATGAGATATCACAGTAGCAGGTACTGGTCATTCTGTTGGAAAAAAACACTGTTTTATGTTTTACCAGTGCCATACCAATGACTCTATGTGCATCTCTGAGAACACTGAGGCTTTTCCTTTACAAAAATTGCAAAATATTCATCAAATACAATGTGAAATGTCTTCGGAAGCCAGACTGTGATTTGAAAACTATTACAGATGGGAAAGTTCATATCACAGTAGGTTTGTTTTGGGTCAATATCAATTAAATTATGAATTATATCACATATTTTATTAAAAATTGGCATACCGGGGGTCCTATTCAGGGCAAAATTTTACTACATCAGATGGTGGAATAAAATTTGACATCAGTTGTTAGGATAAACTGGAAGAGTCCTCTCTTATTGGTGAAATATATAGCTGCATCCCCAAATTTGGAAACAAAATTCACATCCATACTGTTCCATGGGGGTTGGGGCACTGTTTTGCTTGCAGTATTGTTAAATGAGGTAGATTTTTTCTAAAAATGTTTTGTGCTAATGCAGATGTTAGTTTTATTTTGAGATCAGGGTAGTGTTTTAAAGGAAGCTGTAAATTCTCATCCTTCTTAGTTAATTTATAAAGTAACAGGATAGAAAAATCTTTTGGAGGCAATACCAGTTTTCAAGCCCACTTGACAAAGTTTGTACACCTTTCCTTAAAAGAGCAAATTTTCCATGTTTTTGAATCAGCCAAAGCCAAAAGTTTGATTCTAATGGAGAAATGACTCTTTTATCTCATGGAAGTGGTAAAATGTCTCTTTGATGGGGTTGGGGATGATTATAGATTTCGCGGAACTAAATATTGAAATTAGAGTGAACCAACTTAAAATGTTGCACTCGGAAATGACGCAATCTCTAAAAATAAACAGCCTTGGGAAAATCCATTGTTTCAATAAAACTTTGAAACATTCTATTGACATCTTGCATTATTGTTGAATATTCCTGATAAAAAAGAGGGTGATTTGATGACTTTTGGACCTAAAAAATACAATTTACTTTTTGTGTGTTTTTGTAGGGAATTCCCTGAAAAATATGTGCACGTGACCGGTACTTCCCTTTGTGTCAGTTTTTCTCTCTTATTTGCTGCATGACCCCGTGTTTTCAGATCAGAAAAGTTGTCTGAAGCGCTATACTTGACAGAGATATTTGAATGCCAAAATTAAAGTCATGCGATAATATTTTTTCCACCTGAAAGTAATAATGGTCGCCTATGGGAAAATATTTAGTTATGTGATACCTATAGGAAATATGTTTTTTGGCTTCCAGACCAGATTCAGTTACTATTTTGGGGGATTATTTCACATTTAAATATTTATTTGGGGACCATACACCTTACCAAACCATTTTATTATTTTGAGAAGTTACATTTTTGTCACAGTCAGCAATAAAAGCTATATATTTCCCAAACTAAGGCTGTTCATGAAAGAAAATTCACATCTTGAGCAAGTGTATTCCCCAGGAGCACACTATAACCTCTGAAAGCTGCTAACTAACAGCCTATCTCACCCTATTAACATATTTATTTAAATCATAACCTCTGGCAGCTGCTAACTAACAGCCTATCTTTCCATATTAACATATTTATTTAAACCATGGTTTCTCCTCATATTACTAGGGGCAGGGAGGATTACAAATCTTCCGAACCCCCCCCCCCCCCCAAATCACAATTCAAACACAGGCAGAACACCTACACTGCCCTTCTATTCACTATTATTTAGAAGTTTATCTCTTCTATATTATGCTCTTCAGAACGTTGGAAAACAATTACTTCATTGAAAGAGTATCCTGGAACACAAATTGGAGGAGGGGTGGGGTTACAGTGGAAAATAACATAATAAAATTACAAATGTTAGTGAATGGCTTTTGTGCATAGCTACCAATATAGTTGTCTAGTACTAAAGCTGTCATGGTTCCCCTGATACAGCATAAATTTACAGTGACAGTTGTAAAATATTGCTCTTTCCCTGAACCAAGTCCTCCCTCCCACACATATTTAATCCTTCTGCTAATGATAAACATTTGGAAAGACTGAATAGCATGTTTTTACAGACTGAAGTTAGTATCGTACACTTTCAGTTTCTTATGATTTACTTCGAGGCTTCAGCACTCATGGGCCTCTGAGTTAGTTTTCAATTTAAAAACCTTGTCCTGGCTCTTCCACTATATTTTTCATTGTATGCCATTTAGTACTCTCATGTAGACCTCCTACATGTGTGACTGCAAACCTATCTGTCTGTCTGTCTGTGTGTCTGTGTGTCTCTTCATCAGACATGGCGTTTCTTTCCTTTTCACTTGCCTGGATCTACGTTTTCAATAATTGGCAGCTGACTAACTTTCACCCCCCCCCCCCCCCCCCACCACACACACACATATATTAAACATCAAATACCACTATATTCGTGAAGCAAATGTCTGATTCATCCTCTTTGGAAACATGTTTTCAACAATTTCAATCTTTTTGCCAGAATGAGTGTCTGTGGGGATTAAAACAAAGGTTATGAAAGTGCTCTTATGGGAACTTGCAGCATAAGCATAGCACTATAGAATCAATATTTGATGGTTTTAGGCATCTTACCAGTGTTATGAGATATCACAGTAGCAGGTACTGGTCATTCTGTTGGAAAAAAACACTGTTTTATGTTTTACCAGTGCCATGCCAATGACTCTATGTGCATTTACTGAGAACACTGAGGCTTTTCCTTTACAAAAATTGCAAAATATTCATCAAATACAATGTGAAATGTCTTCAGAAGCCAGACTGTGATTTGAAAACTATTACAGATGGGAAAGTTCATATCACAGTAGGTTTGTTTTGGGTCAATATCAATTAAATTATGAATTATATCACATATTTTATTAAAAATTGGCATACCGGGGGGTCCTATTCAGGGCAAAATTTTACTACATCAGATGGTGGAATAAAATTTGACATCAGTTGTTAGGATAAACTGGTAGAGTCCTTTCATATTGGTGAAATATATAGCTGCATCCCCAATTTTGGAAACAAAATTGACATCCATACTGTTCCATGGGGGTTGGGGCACTGTTTTGCTTGCAGTATGGTTAAATGAGACAGATTTTATCTATAAATATTTTGTGCTGATGCAGATGTTAGTTTTATTTTGGGATCAGGGTAGTGTTTTAAAGAAAGCTGTAAATTCTCATCCTTCTTAGTTAATTTATAAAGTAACAGAATGGAAAAATCTTTTGGAGGCACTACCAATTTTCAAGCCCACTTGAGACAAAGTTTGTACACCTTTCCTTAAAAGAGCAAATTTTCCATGTTTTTGAATCAGCCAAAGCCAAAAGTTTGATTCTAATGGAGAAATGACTCTTTTATCTCATGGAAGTGGTAAAATGTCTCTTTGGTGGGGTTGGGGATGATTATAGGTTTCGCGGAACTAAATATTGAAATTAGAGTGAACCAACTTAAAATGTTGCACTCGGAAATGACGCAATCTCTAAAAATAAACAGCCTTGGGAAAATGCATTGTTTCAATAAAACTTTGAAACATTCTATTGACATCTTGCATTATTGTTGAATATTCCTGATAAAAAAGAAGGTGATTTGATGACTTTTGGAACTAAAATATACAATTTACTTTATGTGTGTTTTTGTAGGGAATTCCCTGACAAATATGTGTACGTGACCTGTACTTCCCTTTGTGTCAGTTCTTCTCTCTTATTTGTTGCATGACTCCTGCTTTCAGATCAGAAAAGTTGTCTGAAGGGCTATACTTGACAGAGATATTTGAATGCCAAAATTAAAGTCATGCGATCATATTTTTTCCACCTGAAAGTAATAATGGTCGCCTATGGGAAAATATTTAGTTATGTGATACCTATAGGAAATATGTTTTTTGGTTTCCAGACCAGATTCAGTTACTATTTTGGGGGATTATTTCACATTTAAATATTTATTTGGGGACCATACACCTTACCAAACCATTTTATTGTTTTGAGAAGTTACATTTTTGTCAAAGTCAGCAATAAAAGCTATATATTTCCCAAACTAAGGCTGTTCATGCAAGAAAATTCACATCTTGAGCAAGCGTATTCCCCAGGAGCACACTATAACCTCTGAAAGCTGCTAACTAACAGCCTATCTCACCCTATTAACATATTTATTTAAATCATAACCTCCGGCAGCTGCTAACTAACAGCCTATCTTACCCTATTAACATATTTATTTAAACCATGGTTTCACCTCATATTACTAGGGGCAGGAAGGATTACAAATCTTCCGAACCACCCCCCCCCCCCCCAAATCACAATTCAAACACAGACAGAACACCTACACTGCCCTTCTATTCACTATTATTTAGAAGTTTATCTCTTCTATATTATGCTCTTCAGAACGTTGGAAAACAATTACGTCATTGAAAGAGTATCCTGGAACACAAATTGGAGGAGGGGTGGGGTTACAGTGGAAAATAACATAATAAAATTACAAATGTTACTGAATGGCATTTGTGCATAGCTACCAATATAGTTGTCTAGTACTAAAGCTGTCATGGTTCCCCTGATACAGCATAAATTTACAGTGACAGTTGTAAAATATTGCTCTTTCCCTGAACCAAGTCCTCCCTCCCACACATATTTAATCCTTCTGCTAATGATAAACATTTGGAAAGACTGAATAGCATGTTTTTAGAGACTGAAGTTAGTATCATACACTTTCAGTTTCTTATGATTTACTTTGAGGCTTCAGCATTCATGGGCCTCTGAGTTAGTTTTCAATTTATAAACCTTGCCCTGGCTCTTCCACTACATTTTTCATTGTATGCCATTTAGTACTCTCATGTAGACCTCCTACATGTGTGACTGCAAGCCTATCTGTCTGTCTGTCTGTGTGTCTGTTTGTCTCTTCATCAGACATGGCGTTTCTTTACTTTTCACTTGCCTGGATCTACGTTTTCAATAATTGGCAGCTGACTAACTTTCACCCCCCACCCCCTCCCCCACACACACACATATATTAAACATCATATACCACTATATTCGTGAAGCAAATGTCTGATTCATCCTCTTTGGAAACATGTTTTCAACAATTTCAATCTTTTTGCCAGAATGAGTGTCTGTGGGGATTAAAACAAAGGTTATGAAAGTGCTCTTATGGGAACTTGCAGCATAAGCATAGCACTATAGAATCAATATTTGATGGTTTTAGGCATCTTACCAGTGTTATGAGATATCACAGTAGCAGGTACTGGTCATTCTGTTGGAAAAAAACACTGTTTTATGTTCTACCAGTGCCATACCAATGACTCTATGTGCATTTACTGAGAACACTGAGGCTTTTCCTTTACAAAAATTGCAAAATATTCATCAAATACAATGTGAAATGTCTTCAGAAGCCAGACTGTGATTTGAAAACTATTACAGATGGGAAAGTTCATATCACAGTAGGTTTCTTTTGGGTCAATATCAATTAAATTATGAATTATATCACATATTTTATTAAAAATTGGCATACCGGGGGGTCCTATTCAGGGCAAAATTGTACTACATCAGATGGTGGAATAAAATTTGACATCAGTTGTTAGGATAAACTGGTAGAGTCCTTTCATATTGGTGAAATATATAGCTGCATCCCCAATTTTGGAAACAAAATTGACATCCATACTGTTCCATGGGGGTTGGGGCACTGTTTTGCTTGCAGTATGGTTAAATGAGACAGATTTTTTCTAAAAATATTTTGTGCTGATGCAGATGTTAGTTTTATTTTGGGATCAGGGTAGTGTTTTAAAGAAAGCTGTAAATTCTCATCCTTCTTAGTTAATTTATAAAGTAACAGGATAGAAAAATCTTTTGGAGGCAATACCAATTTTCAAGCCCACTTGACAAAGTTTGTACACCTTTCCTTAAAAGAGCAAATTTTCCATGTTTTTGAATCAGCCAAAGCCAAAAGTTTGATTCTAATGGAGAAATGACTCTTTTATCTCATGGAAGTGGTAAAATGTCTCTATGGTGGGGTTGGGGATGATTATAGGTTTCGCGGAACTAAATATTGAAATTAGAGTGAACCAACTTAAAATGTTGCACTCGGAAATGACGCAATCTCTAAAAATAAACAGCCTTGGGAAAATGCATTGTTTCAATAAAACTTTGAAACATTCTATTGACATCTTGCATTATTGTTGAATATTCCTGATAAAAAAGAAGGTGATTTGATGACTTTTGGAACTAAAATATACAATTTACTTTATGTGTGTTTTTGTAGGGAATTCCCTGAAAAATATGTGTACGTGACCGGTACTTCCCTTTGTGTCAGTTTTTCTCTCTTATTTGTTGCATGACCCCGTGTTTTCAGATAAGAAAAGTTGTCTGAAGGGCTATTCTTGACAGAGATATTTGAATGTCAAAATTAAAGTCATGCAATCGTATTTTTTCCACCTGAAAGTAATAATGGTCGCCTATGGGAAAATATTTAGTTATGTGATACCTATAGGAAATATGTTTTTTGGCTTCCAGACCAGATTCAGTTACTATTTTGGGTGATTATTTCACATTTAAATATTTATTTGGGGACCATACACCTTACCAAACCATTTTATTGTTTTGAGAAGTTACATTTTTGTCAAAGTCAGCAACAAAAGCTATATATTTCCCAAACTAAGGCTGTTCATGCAAGAAAATTCACATCTTGAGCAAGTGTATTCCCCAGGAGCACACTATAACCTCTGAAAGCTGCTAACTAACAGCCTATCTCACCCTATTAACATATTTATTTAAATCATAACCTCTGGCAGCTGCTAACTAACAGCCTATCTTACCCTATTAACATATTTATTTAAACCATGGTTTCTCCTCATATTACTAGGGGCAGGGAGGATTACAAAACTTCCGAACCCCCCCCCCCCCCCCCAAATCACAATTCAAACACAGACAGAACACATACACTGCCCTTCTATTCACTATTATTTAGAAGTTTATCACTTCTATATTATGCTCTTCAGAACGTTGGAAAACAATTACTTCATTGAAAGAGTATCCTGGAACACAAATTGGAGGAGGGGTGGGGTTACAGTGGAAAATAACATAATAAAATTACAAATGTTAGTGAATGGCATTTGTGCATAGCTACCAATATAGTTGTCTAGTACTGAAGCTGTCATGGTTCCCCTGATACAGCATAAATTTACAGTGACAGTTGTAAAATATTGCTCTTTCCCTGAACCAAGTCCTCCCTCCCACACATATTTAATCCTTCTGCTAATGATAAACATTTGGAAAGACTGAATAGCATGTTTTTACAGACTGAAGTTAGTATCGAACACTTTCAGTATCTTATGATTTACTTTGAGGCTTCAGCACTCATGGGCCTCTGAGTTAGTTTTCAATTTAAAAACCTTGCCCTGGCTCTTCCACTATATTTTTCAGTGTATGCCATTTAGTACTCTCATGTAGACCTCCTACATGTGTGACTGCAAACCTATGTGTCTGTCTGTCTGTGTGTCTGTGTGTCTCTTCATCAGACATGGCGTTTCTTTACTTTTCACTTGCCTGGATCTACGTTTTCAATAATTGGCAGCTGACTAACTTTCACCCCCCCCCCCCCCCACACACACACATATATTAAACATCAAATACCACTATATTCGTGAAGCAAATGTCTGATTCATCCTCTTTGGAAACATGTTTTCAACAATTTCAATCTTTTTGCCAGAATGAGTGTCTGTGGGGATTAAAACAAAGCTTATGAAAGTGCTCTTATGGGAACTTGCAGCATAAGCATAGCACTATAGAATCAATATTTGATGGTTTTAGGCATCTTACCAGTGTTATGAGATATCATAGTAGCAGGTACTGGTCATTCTGTTGGAAAAAAACACTGTTTTATGTTTTACCAGTGCCATACCAATGACTCTATGTGCATTTATTGAGAACACTGAGGCTTTTCCTTTACAAAAATTGCAAAATATTCATCAAATACAATGTGAAATGTCTTCAGAAGCCAGACTGTGATTTGAAAACTATTACAGATGGGAAAGTTCACATCACAGTGGGTTTGTTTTGGGTCAATATCAATTAAATTATGAATTATATCACATATTTTATTAAAAATTGGCATACCGGGGGGTCCTATTCAGGGCAAAATTTTACTACATCAGATGGTGGAATAAAATTTGACATCAGTTGTTAGGATAAACTGGTAGAGTCCTTTCATATTGGTGAAATATATAGCTGCATCCCCAATTTTGGAAACAAAATTGACATCCATACTGTTTCATGGGGGTTGGGGCACTGTTTTGCCTGCAGTATGGTTAAATGAGACAGATTTTTTCTAAAAATATTTTGTGCTGATGCAGATGTTAGTTTTATTTTGGGATCAGGGTAGTGTTTTAAAGAAAGCTGTAAATTCTCATCCTTCTTAGTTAATTTATAAAGTAACAGAATAGAAAAATCTTTTGGAGGCACTACCAATTTTCAAGCCCACTTGACAAAGTTTGTACACCTTTCCTTAAAAGAGCAAATTTTCCATGTTTTTGAATCAGCCAAAGCCAAAAGTTTGATTCTAATGGAGAAATGACTCTTTTATCTCATGGAAGTGGTAAAATGTCTCTTTGGTGGGGTTGGGGATGATTATAGGTTTCGCAGAACTAAATATTGAAATTAGAGTGAACCAACTTAAAATGTTGCACTCGGAAATGACGCAATCTCTAAAAATAAACAGCCTTGGGAAAATCCATTGTTTCAATAAAACTTTGAAACATTCTATTGACATCTTGCATTATTGTTGAATATTCCTGATAAAAAAGAGGGTGATTTGATGACTTTTGGACCTAAAAAATACAATTTACTTTTTGTGTGTTTTTGTAGGGAATTCCCTGAAAAATATGTGCACGTGACCGGTACTTCCCGTTTTCAGATCAGAAAAGTTGTCTGAAGGGCTACACTTGACAGAGATATTTGAATGCCAAAATTAAAGTCATGCGATCATATTTTTTCCACCTGAAAGTAATAATGGTCGCCTATGGGAAAATATTTAGTTATGTGATACCTATAGGAAATATGTTTTTTGGCTTCCAGACCAGATTCAGTTACTATTTTGGGGGATTATTTCACATTTAAATATTTATTTGGGGACCATACACCTTACCAAACCATTTTATTGTTTTGAGAAGTTACATTTTTGTCACAGTCAGCAATAAAAGCTATAAATTTCCCAAACTAAGGCTGTTCATGCAAGAAAATTCACATCTTGAGCAAGTGTATTCCCCAGGAGCACACTATAACCTCTGAAAGTTGCTAACTAACAGCCTATCTCACCCTATTAACATATTTATTTAAATCATAACCTCTGGCAGCTGCTAACTAACAGCCTATCTTACCCTATTAACATATTTATTTAAACCATGGTTTCTCCTCATATTACTAGGGGCAGGGAGGAATACAAATCTTCCGAACCCCCCCCCCCCCCCAAAAAAAAAATCACAATTCAAAAACAGACAGAACACCTACACTGCCCTTCTATTCACTATTATGTAGAAGTTTATCTCTTCTATATTATGCTCTTCAGGACGTTGGAAAACAATTACTTCATTGAAATAGAATCCTCGAACACAAATTGGAGGAGGGGTGGGGTTACAGTGGAAAATAACATAATAAAATTACAAATGTTAGTGAATGGCATTTGTGCAGAGCTACCAATATAGTTGTCTAGTACTAAAGCTGTCATGGTTCCCCTGATACAGCATAAATTTACAGTGACAGTTGTAAAATATTGCTCTTTCCCTGAACCAAGTCCTCCCTCCCACACATATTTAATCCTTCTGCTAATGATAAACATTTGGAAAGACTGAATAGCATGTTTTTAGAGACTGAAGTTAGTATCATACACTTTCAGTTTCTTATGATTTACTTTGAGGCTTCAGGACTCATGGGCCTCTGAGTTAGTTTTCAATTTAAAAACCTTGCCCTTGCTCTTCCACTATATTTTTCATTGTATGCCATTTAGTACTCTCATGTAGACCTCCTACATGTGTGACTGCAAGCCTATCTGTCTGTCTGTCTGTCTGTCTGTGTGTCTGTGTGTCTCTTCATCAGACATGGCGTTTCTTTACTTTTCACTTGCCTGGATCTACGTTTTCAATAATTGGCAGCTGACTAACTTTCACCCCCCCCCCCACCCCCCCACACACACATATATTAAACATCAAATACCACTATATTCGTGAAGCAAATGTCTGATTCATCCTCTTTGGAAACATGTTTTCAACAATTTCAATCTTTTTGCCAGAATGGGTGTCTGTGGGGATTAAAACAAAGGTTATGAAAGTGCTCTCATGGGAACTTGCAGCATGAGCATAGCACAACAGAATCAATATTTGATGGTTTTAGGCATCTTACCAGTGTTATGAGATATCACAGTAGCAGGTACTGGTCATTCTGTTGGAAAAAAACACTGTTTTATGTTTTACCAGTGCCATACCAATGACTCTATGTGCATCTCTGAGAACACTGAGGCTTTTCCTTTACAAAAATTGCAAAATATTCATCAAATACAATGTGAAATGTCTTCGGAAGCCAGACTGTGATTTGAAAACTATTACAGATGGGAAAGTTCATATCACAGTAGGTTTGTTTTGGGTCAATATCAATTAAATTATGAATTATATCACATATTTTATTAAAAATTGGCATACCGGGGGTCCTATTCAGGGCAAAATTTTACTACATCAGATGGTGGAATAAAATTTGACATCAGTTGTTAGGATAAACTGGAAGAGTCCTCTCTTATTGGTGAAATATATAGCTGCATCCCCAAATTTGGAAACAAAATTCACATCCATACTGTTCCATGGGGGTTGGGGCACTGTTTTGCTTGCAGTATTGTTAAATGAGGTAGATTTTTTCTAAAAATGTTTTGTGCTAATGCAGATGTTTGTTTTATTTTGAGATCAGGGTAGTGTTTTAAAGGAAGCTGTAAATTCTCATCCTTCTTAGTTAATTTATAAAGTAACAGGATAGAAAAATCTTTTGGAGGCAATACCAGTTTTCAAGCCCACTTGACAAAGTTTGTACACCTTTCCTTAAAAGAGCAAATTTTCCATGTTTTTGAATCAGCCAAAGCCAAAAGTTTGATTCTAATGGAGAAATGACTCTTTTATCTCATGGAAGTGGTAAAATGTCTCTTTGATGGGGTTGGGGATGATTATAGATTTCGCGGAACTAAATATTGAAATTAGAGTGAACCAACTTAAAATGTTGCACTCGGAAATGACGCAATCTCTAAAAATAAACAGCCTTGGGAAAATCCATTGTTTCAATAAAACTTTGAAACATTCTATTGACATCTTGCATTATTGTTGAATATTCCTGATAAAAAAGAGGGTGATTTGATGACTTTTGGACCTAAAAAATACAATTTACTTTTTGTGTGTTTTTGTAGGGAATTCCCTGAAAAATATGTGCACGTGACCGGTACTTCCCGTTTTCAGATCAGAAAAGTTGTCTGAAGGGCTACACTTGACAGAGATATTTGAATGCCAAAATTAAAGTCATGCGATCATATTTTTTCCACCTGAAAGTAATAATGGTCGCCTATGGGAAAATATTTAGTTATGTGATACCTATAGGAAATATGTTTTTTGGCTTCCAGACCAGATTCAGTTACTATTTTGGGGGATTATTTCACATTTAAATATTTATTTGGGGACCATACACCTTACCAAACCATTTTATTGTTTTGAGAAGTTACATTTTTGTCACAGTCAGCAATAAAAGCTATAAATTTCCCAAACTAAGGCTGTTCATGCAAGAAAATTCACATCTTGAGCAAGTGTATTCCCCAGGAGCACACTATAACCTCTGAAAGCTGCTAACTAACAGCCTATCTCACCCTATTAACATATTTATTTAAATCATAACCTCTGGCAGCTGCTAACTAACAGCCTATCTTACCCTATTAACATATTTATTTAAACCATGGTTTCTCCTCATATTACTAGGGGCAGGGAGGAATACAAATCTTCCGAACCCCCCCCCCCCCCCAAAAAAAAAATCACAATTCAAAAACAGACAGAACACCTACACTGCCCTTCTATTCACTATTATGTAGAAGTTTATCTCTTCTATATTATGCTCTTCAGGACGTTGGAAAACAATTACTTCATTGAAATAGAATCCTCGAACACAAATTGGAGGAGGGGTGGGGTTACAGTGGAAAATAACATAATAAAATTACAAATGTTAGTGAATGGCATTTGTGCAGAGCTACCAATATAGTTGTCTAGTACTAAAGCTGTCATGGTTCCCCTGATACAGCATAAATTTACAGTGACAGTTGTAAAATATTGCTCTTTCCCTGAACCAAGTCCTCCCTCCCACACATATTTAATCCTTCTGCTAATGATAAACATTTGGAAAGACTGAATAGCATGTTTTTAGAGACTGAAGTTAGTATCATACACTTTCAGTTTCTTATGATTTACTTTGAGGCTTCAGGACTCATGGGCCTCTGAGTTAGTTTTCAATTTAAAAACCTTGCCCTTGCTCTTCCACTATATTTTTCATTGTATGCCATTTAGTACTCTCATGTAGACCTCCTACATGTGTGACTGCAAGCCTATCTGTCTGTCTGTCTGTCTGTCTGTGTGTCTGTGTGTCTCTTCATCAGACATGGCGTTTCTTTACTTTTCACTTGCCTGGATCTACGTTTTCAATAATTGGCAGCTGACTAACTTTCACCCCCCCCCCCCACCCCCCCACACACACATATATTAAACATCAAATACCACTATATTCGTGAAGCAAATGTCTGATTCATCCTCTTTGGAAACATGTTTTCAACAATTTCAATCTTTTTGCCAGAATGGGTGTCTGTGGGGATTAAAACAAAGGTTATGAAAGTGCTCTCATGGGAACTTGCAGCATGAGCATAGCACAACAGAATCAATATTTGATGGTTTTAGGCATCTTACCAGTGTTATGAGATATCACAGTAGCAGGTACTGGTCATTCTGTTGGAAAAAAACACTGTTTTATGTTTTACCAGTTCCATACCAATGACTCTATGTGCATCTCTGAGAACACTGAGGCTTTTCCTTTACAAAAATTGCAAAATATTCATCAAATACAATGTGAAATGTCTTCGGAAGCCAGACTGTGATTTGAAAACTATTACAGATGGGAAAGTTCATATCACAGTAGGTTTGTTTTGGGTCAATATCAATTAAATTATGAATTATATCACATATTTTATTAAAAATTGGCATACCGGGGGTCCTATTCAGGGCAAAATTTTACTACATCAGATGGTGGAATAAAATTTGACATCAGTTGTTAGGATAAACTGGAAGAGTCCTCTCTTATTGGTGAAATATATAGCTGCATCCCCAAATTTGGAAACAAAATTCACATCCATACTGTTCCATGGGGGTTGGGGCACTGTTTTGCTTGCAGTATTGTTAAATGAGGTAGATTTTTTCTAAAAATGTTTTGTGCTAATGCAGATGTTAGTTTTATTTTGAGATCAGGGTAGTGTTTTAAAGGAAGCTGTAAATTCTCATCCTTCTTAGTTAATTTATAAAGTAACAGGATAGAAAAATCTTTTGGAGGCAATACCAGTTTTCAAGCCCACTTGACAAAGTTTGTACACCTTTCCTTAAAAGAGCAAATTTTCCATGTTTTTGAATCAGCCAAAGCCAAAAGTTTGATTCTAATGGAGAAATGACTCTTTTATCTCATGGAAGTGGTAAAATGTCTCTTTGATGGGGTTGGGGATGATTATAGATTTCGCGGAACTAAATATTGAAATTAGAGTGAACCAACTTAAAATGTTGCACTCGGAAATGACGCAATCTCTAAAAATAAACAGCCTTGGGAAAATCCATTGTTTCAATAAAACTTTGAAACATTCTATTGACATCTTGCATTATTGTTGAATATTCCTGATAAAAAAGAGGGTGATTTGATGACTTTTGGACCTAAAAAATACAATTTACTTTTTGTGTGTTTTTGTAGGGAATTCCCTGAAAAATATGTGCACGTGACCGGTACTTCCCGTTTTCAGATCAGAAAAGTTGTCTGAAGGGCTACACTTGACAGAGATATTTGAATGCCAAAATTAAAGTCATGCGATCATATTTTTTCCACCTGAAAGTAATAATGGTCGCCTATGGGAAAATATTTAGTTATGTGATACCTATAAGAAATATGTTTTTTGGCTTCCAGACCAGATTCAGTTACTATTTTGGGGGATTATTTCACATTTAAATATTTATTTGGGGACCATACACCTTACCAAACCATTTTATTGTTTTGAGAAGTTACATTTTTGTCACAGTCAGCAATAAAAGCTATAAATTTCCCAAACTAAGGCTGTTCATGCAAGAAAATTCACATCTTGAGCAAGTGTATTCCCCAGGAGCACACTATAACCTCTGAAAGCTGCTAACTAACAGCCTATCTCACCCTATTAACATATTTATTTAAATCATAACCTCTGGCAGCTGCTAACTAACAGCCTATCTTACCCTATTAACATATTTATTTAAACCATGGTTTCTCCTCATATTACTAGGGGCAGGGAGGAATACAAATCTTCCGAACCCCCCCCCCCAAAAAAAAAAATCACAATTCAAAAACAGACAGAACACCTACACTGCCCTTCTATTCACTATTATGTAGAAGTTTATCTCTTCTATATTATGCTCTTCAGGACGTTGGAAAACAATTACTTCATTGAAATAGAATCCTCGAACACAAATTGGAGGAGGGGTGGGGTTACAGTGGAAAATAACATAATAAAATTACAAATGTTAGTGAATGGCATTTGTGCAGAGCTACCAATATAGTTGTCTAGTACTAAAGCTGTCATGGTTCCCCTGATACAGCATAAATTTACAGTGACAGTTGTAAAATATTGCTCTTTCCCTGAACCAAGTCCTCCCTCCCACACATATTTAATCCTTCTGCTAATGATAAACATTTGGAAAGACTGAATAGCATGTTTTTAGAGACTGAAGTTAGTATCATACACTTTCAGTTTCTTATGATTTACTTTGAGGCTTCAGGACTCATGGGCCTCTGAGTTAGTTTTCAATTTAAAAACCTTGCCCTTGCTCTTCCACTATATTTTTCATTGTATGCCATTTAGTACTCTCATGTAGACCTCCTACATGTGTGACTGCAAGCCTATCTGTCTGTCTGTCTGTCTGTCTGTGTGTCTGTGTGTCTCTTCATCAGACATGGCGTTTCTTTACTTTTCACTTGCCTGGATCTACGTTTTCAATAATTGGCAGCTGACTAACTTTCACCCCCCCCCCCCACCCCCCCACACACACATATATTAAACATCAAATACCACTATATTCGTGAAGCAAATGTCTGATTCATCCTCTTTGGAAACATGTTTTCAACAATTTCAATCTTTTTGCCAGAATGGGTGTCTGTGGGGATTAAAACAAAGGTTATGAAAGTGCTCTCATGGGAACTTGCAGCATGAGCATAGCACAACAGAATCAATATTTGATGGTTTTAGGCATCTTACCAGTGTTATGAGATATCACAGTAGCAGGTACTGGTCATTCTGTTGGAAAAAAACACTGTTTTATGTTTTACCAGTGCCATACCAATGACTCTATGTGCATCTCTGAGAACACTGAGGCTTTTCCTTTACAAAAATTGCAAAATATTCATCAAATACAATGTGAAATGTCTTCGGAAGCCAGACTGTGATTTGAAAACTATTACAGATGGGAAAGTTCATATCACAGTAGGTTTGTTTTGGGTCAATATCAATTAAATTATGAATTATATCACATATTTTATTAAAAATTGGCATACCGGGGGTCCTATTCAGGGCAAAATTTTACTACATCAGATGGTGGAATAAAATTTGACATCAGTTGTTAGGATAAACTGGAAGAGTCCTCTCTTATTGGTGAAATATATAGCTGCATCCCCAAATTTGGAAACAAAATTCACATCCATACTGTTCCATGGGGGTTGGGGCACTGTTTTGCTTGCAGTATTGTTAAATGAGGTAGATTTTTTCTAAAAATGTTTTGTGCTAATGCAGATGTTAGTTTTATTTTGAGATCAGGGTAGTGTTTTAAAGGAAGCTGTAAATTCTCATCCTTCTTAGTTAATTTATAAAGTAACAGGATAGAAAAATCTTTTGGAGGCAATACCAGTTTTCAAGACCACTTGACAAAGTTTGTACACCTTTCCTTAAAAGAGCAAATTTTCCATGTTTTTGAATCAGCCAAAGCCAAAAGTTTGATTCTAATGGAGAAATGACTCTTTTATCTCATGGAAGTGGTAAAATGTCTCTTTGATGGGGTTGGGGATGATTATAGATTTCGCGGAACTAAATATTGAAATTAGAGTGAACCAACTTAAAATGTTGCACTCGGAAATGACGCAATCTCTAAAAATAAACAGCCTTGGGAAAATCCATTGTTTCAATAAAACTTTGAAACATTCTATTGACATCTTGCATTATTGTTGAATATTCCTGATAAAAAAGAGGGTGATTTGATGACTTTTGGACCTAAAAAATACAATTTACTTTTTGTGTGTTTTTGTAGGGAATTCCCTGAAAAATATGTGCACGTGACCGGTACTTCCCGTTTTCAGATCAGAAAAGTTGTCTGAAGGGCTACACTTGACAGAGATATTTGAATGCCAAAATTAAAGTCATGCGATCATATTTTTTCCACCTGAAAGTAATAATGGTCGCCTATGGGAAAATATTTAGTTATGTGATACCTATAGGAAATATGTTTTTTGGCTTCCAGACCAGATTCAGTTACTATTTTGGGGGATTATTTCACATTTAAATATTTATTTGGGGACCATACACCTTACCAAACCATTTTATTGTTTTGAGAAGTTACATTTTTGTCACAGTCAGCAATAAAAGCTATAAATTTCCCAAACTAAGGCTGTTCATGCAAGAAAATTCACATCTTGAGCAAGTGTATTCCCCAGGAGCACACTATAACCTCTGAAAGCTGCTAACTAACAGCCTATCTCACCCTATTAACATATTTATTTAAATCATAACCTCTGGCAGCTGCTAACTAACAGCCTATCTTACCCTATTAACATATTTATTTAAACCATGGTTTCTCCTCATATTACTAGGGGCAGGGAGGAATACAAATCTTCCGAACCCCCCCCCCCAAAAAAAAAAATCACAATTCAAAAACAGACAGAACACCTACACTGCCCTTCTATTCACTATTATGTAGAAGTTTATCTCTTCTATATTATGCTCTTCAGGACGTTGGAAAACAATTACTTCATTGAAATAGAATCCTCGAACACAAATTGGAGGAGGGGTGGGGTTACAGTGGAAAATAACATAATAAAATTACAAATGTTAGTGAATGGCATTTGTGCAGAGCTACCAATATAGTTGTCTAGTACTAAAGCTGTCATGGTTCCCCTGATACAGCATAAATTTACAGTGACAGTTGTAAAATATTGCTCTTTCCCTGAACCAAGTCCTCCCTCCCACACATATTTAATCCTTCTGCTAATGATAAACATTTGGAAAGACTGAATAGCATGTTTTTAGAGACTGAAGTTAGTATCATACACTTTCAGTTTCTTATGATTTACTTTGAGGCTTCAGGACTCATGGGCCTCTGAGTTAGTTTTCAATTTAAAAACCTTGCCCTGGCTCTTCCACTATATTTTTCATTGTATGCCATTTAGTACTCTCATGTAGACCTCCTACATGTGTGACTGCAAGCCTATCTGTCTGTCTGTCTGTCTGTCTGTGTGTCTGTGTGTCTCTTCATCAGACATGGCGTTTCTTTACTTTTCACTTGCCTGGATCTACGTTTTCAATAATTGGCAGCTGACTAACTTTCACCCCCCCCCCCCACCCCCCCACACACACATATATTAAACATTAAATACCACTATATTCGTGAAGCAAATGTCTGATTCATCCTCTTTGGAAACATGTTTTCAACAATTTCAATCTTTTTGCCAGAATGGGTGTCTGTGGGGATTAAAACAAAGGTTATGAAAGTGCTCTCATGGGAACTTGCAGCATGAGCATAGCACAACAGAATCAATATTTGATGGTTTTAGGCATCTTACCAGTGTTATGAGATATCACAGTAGCAGGTACTGGTCATTCTGTTGGAAAAAAACACTGTTTTATGTTTTACCAGTGCCATACCAATGACTCTATGTGCATCTCTGAGAACACTGAGGCTTTTCCTTTACAAAAATTGCAAAATATTCATCAAATACAATGTGAAATGTCTTCGGAAGCCAGACTGTGATTTGAAAACTATTACAGATGGGAAAGTTCATATCACAGTAGGTTTGTTTTGGGTCAATATCAATTAAATTATGAATTATATCACATATTTTATTAAAAATTGGCATACCGGGGGTCCTATTCAGGGCAAAATTTTACTACATCAGATGGTGGAATAAAATTTGACATCAGTTGTTAGGATAAACTGGAAGAGTCCTCTCTTATTGGTGAAATATATAGCTGCATCCCCAAATTTGGAAACAAAATTCACATCCATACTGTTCCATGGGGGTTGGGGCACTGTTTTGCTTGCAGTATTGTTAAATGAGGTAGATTTTTTCTAAAAATGTTTTGTGCTAATGCAGATGTTAGTTTTATTTTGAGATCAGGGTAGTGTTTTAAAGGAAGCTGTAAATTCTCATCCTTCTTAGTTAATTTATAAAGTAACAGGATAGAAAAATCTTTTGGAGGCAATACCAGTTTTCAAGCCCACTTGACAAAGTTTGTACACCTTTCCTTAAAAGAGCAAATTTTCCATGTTTTTGAATCAGCCAAAGCCAAAAGTTTGATTCTAATGGAGAAATGACTCTTTTATCTCATGGAAGTGGTAAAATGTCTCTTTGATGGGGTTGGGGATGATTATAGATTTCGCGGAACTAAATATTGAAATTAGAGTGAACCAACTTAAAATGTTGCACTCGGAAATGACGCAATCTCTAAAAATAAACAGCCTTGGGAAAATCCATTGTTTCAATAAAACTTTGAAACATTCTATTGACATCTTGCATTATTGTTGAATATTCCTGATAAAAAAGAGGGTGATTTGATGACTTTTGGACCTAAAAAATACAATTTACTTTTTGTGTGTTTTTGTAGGGAATTCCCTGAAAAATATGTGCACGTGACCGGTACTTCCCGTTTTCAGATCAGAAAAGTTGTCTGAAGGGCTACACTTGACAGAGATATTTGAATGCCAAAATTAAAGTCATGCGATCATATTTTTTCCACCTGAAAGTAATAATGGTCGCCTATGGGAAAATATTTAGTTATGTGATACCTATAGGAAATATGTTTTTTGGCTTCCAGACCAGATTCAGTTACTATTTTGGGGGATTATTTCACATTTAAATATTTATTTGGGGACCATACACCTTACCAAACCATTTTATTGTTTTGAGAAGTTACATTTTTGTCACAGTCAGCAATAAAAGCTATAAATTTCCCAAACTAAGGCTGTTCATGCAAGAAAATTCACATCTTGAGCAAGTGTATTCCCCAGGAGCACACTATAACCTCTGAAAGCTGCTAACTAACAGCCTATCTCACCCTATTAACATATTTATTTAAATCATAACCTCTGGCAGCTGCTAACTAACAGCCTATCTTACCCTATTAACATATTTATTTAAACCATGGTTTCTCCTCATATTACTAGGGGCAGGGAGGAATACAAATCTTCCGAACCCCCCCCCCCCAAAAAAAAAAATCACAATTCAAAAACAGACAGAACACCTACACTGCCCTTCTATTCACTATTATGTAGAAGTTTATCTCTTCTATATTATGCTCTTCAGGACGTTGGAAAACAATTACTTCATTGAAATAGAATCCTCGAACACAAATTGGAGGAGGGGTGGGGTTACAGTGGAAAGTAACATAATAAAATTACAAATGTTAGTGAATGGCATTTGTGCAGAGCTACCAATATAGTTGTCTAGTACTAAAGCTGTCATGGTTCCCCTGATACAGCATAAATTTACAGTGACAGTTGTAAAATATTGCTCTTTCCCTGAACCAAGTCCTCCCTCCCACACATATTTAATCCTTCTGCTAATGATAAACATTTGGAAAGACTGAATAGCATGTTTTTAGAGACTGAAGTTAGTATCATACACTTTCAGTTTCTTATGATTTACTTTGAGGCTTCAGGACTCATGGGCCTCTGAGTTAGTTTTCAATTTAAAAACCTTGCCCTGGCTCTTCCACTATATTTTTCATTGTATGCCATTTAGTACTCTCATGTAGACCTCCTACATGTGTGACTGCAAGCCTATCTGTCTGTCTGTCTGTCTGTCTGTGTGTCTGTGTGTCTCTTCATCAGACATGGCGTTTCTTTACTTTTCACTTGCCTGGATCTACGTTTTCAATAATTGGCAGCTGACTAACTTTCACCCCCCCCCACCCCCCCACACACACATATATTAAACATCAAATACCACTATATTCGTGAAGCAAATGTCTGATTCATCCTCTTTGGAAACATGTTTTCAACAATTTCAATCTTTTTGCCAGAATGGGTGTCTGTGGGGATTAAAACAAAGGTTATGAAAGTGCTCTCATGGGAACTTGCAGCATGAGCATAGCACAACAGAATCAATATTTGATGGTTTTAGGCATCTTACCAGTGTTATGAGATATCACAGTAGCAGGTACTGGTCATTCTGTTGGAAAAAAACACTGTTTTATGTTTTACCAGTGCCATACCAATGACTCTATGTGCATCTCTGAGAACACTGAGGCTTTTCCTTTACAAAAATTGCAAAATATTCATCAAATACAATGTGAAATGTCTTCGGAAGCCAGACTGTGATTTGAAAACTATTACAGATGGGAAAGTTCATATCACAGTAGGTTTGTTTTGGGTCAATATCAATTAAATTATGAATTATATCACATATTTTATTAAAAATTGGCATACCGGGGGTCCTATTCAGGGCAAAATTTTACTACATCAGATGGTGGAATAAAATTTGACATCAGTTGTTAGGATAAACTGGAAGAGTCCTCTCTTATTGGTGAAATATATAGCTGCATCCCCAAATTTGGAAACAAAATTCACATCCATACTGTTCCATGGGGGTTGGGGCACTGTTTTGCTTGCAGTATTGTTAAATGAGGTAGATTTTTTCTAAAAATGTTTTGTGCTAATGCAGATGTTAGTTTTATTTTGAGATCAGGGTAGTGTTTTAAAGGAAGCTGTAAATTCTCATCCTTCTTAGTTAATTTATAAAGTAACAGGATAGAAAAATCTTTTGGAGGCAATACCAGTTTTCAAGCCCACTTGACAAAGTTTGTACACCTTTCCTTAAAAGAGCAAATTTTCCATGTTTTTGAATCAGCCAAAGCCAAAAGTTTGATTCTAATGGAGAAATGACTCTTTTATCTCATGGAAGTGGTAAAATGTCTCTTTGATGGGGTTGGGGATGATTATAGATTTCGCGGAACTAAATATTGAAATTAGAGTGAACCAACTTAAAATGTTGCACTCGGAAATGACGCAATCTCTAAAAATAAACAGCCTTGGGAAAATCCATTGTTTCAATAAAACTTTGAAACATTCTATTGACATCTTGCATTATTGTTGAATATTCCTGATAAAAAAGAGGGTGATTTGATGACTTTTGGACCTAAAAAATACAATTTACTTTTTGTGTGTTTTTGTAGGGAATTCCCTGAAAAATATGTGCACGTGACCGGTATTTCCCTTTGTGTCAGTTTTTCTCTCTTATTTGTTGCATGACCCCCTGTTTTCAGATCAGAAAAGTTGTCTGAAGGGCTATACTTCACAGAGATATTTGAATGCCAAAATTAAAATCATGCGATCATATTTTTTCCACCTGAACGTTATAATGGTCGCCTATGGGAAAATATTTAGTTATGTGATACCTGTAGGAAATATGTTTTTTGGCTTCCAGACCAGATTCAGTTACTATTTTGGGGGATTATTTCACATTTAAATATTTATTTGGGGACCATACACCTTACCAAACCATTTTATTGTTTTGAGAAGTTACATTTTTGTCACAGTCAGCAATAAAAGCTAGATATTTCCCAAACTAAGGCTGTTCATGCAAGAAAATTCACATCTTGAGCAAGTGTATTCCCCAGGAGCACCCTATAACCTCTGAAAGCTGCTAACTAACAGCCTATCTCACCCTATTAACATATTTATTTAAATCATAACCTTTGGCAGCTGCTAACTAACAGCCTATCTTACCCTATTAACATATTTATTTAAACCATGGTTTCTCCTCATATTACTAGGGGCAGGGAGGATTACAAATCTTCCGAACCCTCCCCCCCCCAAATCACAATTCAAACACAGACAGAACACCTACACTGCCCTTCTATTCACTATTATGTAGAAGTTTATCTCTTCCATATTATGCTCTTCAGAACGTTGGAAAACAATTACTTCATTGAAAGAGAATCCTGGAACACAAATTGGAGGAGGGGTGGGGTTACAGTGGAAAATAACATAATAAAATTACAAATGTTAGTGAATGGCATTTGTGCGTAGCTACCAATATAGTTGTCTAGTACTAAAGCTGTCATGGTTCCCCTGATACAGCATACATTTGCAGTGACAGTTGTAAAATATTGCTCTTTCCCTGAACCAAGTCCTCCCTCCCACACATATTTAATCCTTCTGCTAATGATAAACATTTGGAAAGACTGAATAGCATGTTTTTAGAGACTGAAGTTAGTATCATACACTTTCAGTTTCTTATGATTTACTTTGAGGCTTCAGGACTCATGGGCCTCTGAGTTAGTTTTCAATTTAAAAACCTTGCCCTGGCTCTTCCACTATATTTTTCATTGTATGCCATTTAGTACTCTCATGTAGACCTCCTACATGTGTGACTGCAAGCCTATCTGTCTGTGTGTCTGTGTGTCTGTGTGTCTCTTCATCAGACATGGCGTTTCTTTCCTTTTCACTTGCCTGGATCTACGTTTTCAATAATTGGCAGCTGACTAACTCCCCCCCCCCCCCCACACACACACACACATATATTAAACATCAAATACCACTATATTCGTGAAGCAAATGTCTGATTCATCCTCTTTGGAAACATGTTTTCAACAATTTCAATCTATTTGCCAGAATGAGTGTCTGTGGGGATTAAAACAAAGGTTATGAAAGTGCTCTTATGGGAACTTGCAGCATAAGCATAGCACTATAGAATCAATATTTGATCCTAGTGGGGTTTGATCGTCCCCTACTAGGCGGGTCCTCAGGTGGCGGATAGAGGACGGCCTGCTCAATTGAGCAGGTTTGCTAATTTCTAATTGGCGGGTTTGCTCAATTGAACTGGTTCGCTGCGGAATATATGAATACGCAGCCCCGGACCAAAATGGTCAATCCTGCTTATGCCATCTTGCAGGCACCTTGTTCTCCCGTGAGGTGCGATCTGAAGGCCTCGGAGGAAGGAATCCTGACAGTTGAGAACAGACTGGGTCCCGGTTAGGACAGGTCTCCAGGATGGAGATCAGGTCGTAAACACTGCTTTGGCCCTGATCTTCATCGTGGAGATTATCTGTTTCAATACACTGTTTTGGCCCCAACTTCGGGTGTAGAAGGATGGTCGGATGGTCCGTTCTGGCCAATCGGGAGCCCCTACCCCAAAAAGTACTGGGTGTCACGTCGGAGGGCATTTGGTGTTCATTCAATCAGTCATATCTTTTAATTACACACCATAATTGCCATTGTGTACTGTTTTTAACACATTTTACCAAATACTTAGTTTTGCTGCACTACTGTTGGATTCAGTTCTACGTGGCAGCTTTAATTACAAGGTTTTATAAAGTGATTGGTTGGATGATCGCCATCTGAAGACATGGCACTTCCACCCACGGGCCAATCAGCCAGTGGCATACTTCGGTATCAACACTGGCTGAGTATATTGCTCCATACCAGGTATGTGGGAATACCGGCAACCCGGTGGGTTCACTGCGTGGCAGTAACCCTGCCCCTTGTTGGACTCCGTGGTGGGTGGGAGCCGGAGCAATGAACAATAAAAAACAAAACATGGAAAAAATACCACAAAAAAAACAAAAACGTGTTTGTGAAACGAAATTGACAATATCTGACTCTGACTCAGATGGTGAAACATCAAGTATTGAGAAGAATTGGCCTAAATTTGTCATAATTTATGCGGAAGAAGAAGGAAAAAAAGTATCGTCTGTCAACCCATTTGCTGTGGAGAAAACAATTAAAGGTATTGCTGGCTCAGTGAAGGAGATAAAAAAATTACGATCAGGGGAAATTTTAATAGAATGTAGGTCAGAATTCCAGGCAAGAAATTTATTAAAAATAGATACAATTTTAGATATCAAGGTTGTTGCATTTCCGCACAAAACACTAAATACCAGCAAAGGTGTAATGAGAACTCGAGAACTTTATGACATGGATGTGTTGGAGATAAAAGAAGAACTAAAGTCACAGAACATTACAGACGTCAAACGAATTGAAATTAAAAAAGATGATAACATAATCAAAACCAATACTTATATTTTAACTTTCGGCTCTTCCAGACCACCCAAATCTATTAAAGTGTGTTATTTGAACATCGGAGTGGACTTGTATATCCCAAATCCACTTCGGTGCTTCTGATGCCAGAAATATGGTCATGGTCAGAATAATTGTAGGGGACAGGAAACCTGTTTCAAATGCGGCAAACAACATCAAGCACCCTGTAATAATGACGTAAAATGCTGCAACTGTCAGGGCAATCATACAGCTTCATCCAAAGATTGCCCTGCTTGGAAACGAGAGAAGGAAATACAAAAAGTGAAATGTGAGAAGCAGGTTAGTTTTAAGGAGGCCAGGGACATTGTAATGTCAATGCCTGGAATGAATATAACATCATCCACCTATGCAACAGCCTTAAAGCAAAAAGTCCAAACTAAATCAGTTGAATGTCAGACACCATGGACATGGCTTTCTAACAGCACAATTCCATCCTTTGTACAAGCTTTTACCATCGATCAAACTACACAAAATCAACCGAAGTCAACTCAAACACAAGAGAATACTGCTAAAACACCAGAGAAAAAAATAGTCCACATCCAGAGAAAACAGACACCAAAATCACAACAGAACATTGACCAAAAATCTACAACAGACAGGAAAAACGATCAACCCAAACAAACGCAAGGATCACAGCAACAAACTTTGAGTCAGAGGCAGAGACGGAAATTGGAAAAAGAAAAAAAGAAACTTTTTGAAAAAGAAAAATCACAAAATTTATCCGACAGAACTCCCAAACTTTTACAGGACCCTGTTATGCGTAACAGGTTCGAGGGTTTGGAAGACATGGATGTCGGCGAGTGCATAGACGATACGTTCTGGCACTTGCGCCCGAACTCCACTCAGAATAAGTCCCCGAAGGCAAAATCACCTGTAAAAGCTACTGGGGCCATTTCGCCCATACGTCCGCCATCTCAATCGCCAAGCAAGTATGGTTAATACAACCACAAATAATATAATACAGTGGAATTGTCGAGGTTTTAAGGCAAATTTTAATGAACTGGGTCTTTTAAGTCAAAAATATAAACCTGCAGCTTTTTGCCTGCAGGAAACTCTTTTAAAGAAACCCGAGGCTCAAGATCATTCAGCCTTTAAGCATTATACTTCGTATAATGCCTGGGCAGATGAAACTGATCTTCATATTCGAGGAACGTCCGTCTTAGTTAGAAACGACATTATTCACAGTCCTGTATCTTTGCAATCAAATTTACAGGCTGTAGCGGTACGCCTAACTTTAGACAAGACAATTACATTATGTTCTATTTACGTTTCACCAAGTAAAACCCTACAACTGAATGATCTTGAGCTGCTGGTCCAACAGCTCCCAACTCCATACATTTTGTTGGGTGATTTTAACGCTCATAACCCACTTTGGGGTAATTCCTGCAGTCAAGAAGATGTAAAAGGTAAAACTGTAGAAGAGTTCATTACTAAATATGACCTGTGTTTGTTTAATGATGGTTCAGACACTTATTTGCACCCCGCATCTGGTTCGTATACATCAATTGATCTTTCAATTGCATGCCCTTCTATCTTCCTTGATTTTTCTTGGAAGGTAGAAGATGACTTGTGCGGGAGTGACCACTTTCCAATTGTGTTGGAGAGTGTAGTTCCGGCGGATGATGAGAGGGTACCCCAGTGGAACTTGAAAAAGGCTGACTGGGAGACTTTCTCGTCGCTCTGTTCTGAATGCCTAACACGGGAGAAATTTGGCGAAAGTGCCGACCAAATAGAACATTTCACCACAGAGTTGCTTAAGATTGCAAGGAAGGTCATTCCTAAAACCTCGGCAAATCCTAAACGTTTCACCAAACCATGGTTTGATGCTGATTGCAAACAGGCTATTAAAGATCGCAAAAAGACTGAACGGGAATTTAATAAGTCACCAACCACACGTAACTTGGACAAACTTCGTATAAATCGGGCAAAAACAAGACGACTGATTCAACAAAAAAAGAAAAGTTCTTGGAAAACATATGTGTCTAAACTAAATCAAAACACCCCCATCAATAAAATTTGGAAAATGATAAGGAAAATTAATGGAAAAGACACAAAATCAACGGTTCAACATCTGAAAGATAACAACACACTAATCACATCAAAAAAAGAAATTTCAAATACATTGGCCTCCACATTTTCAAAACATTCGTCGTCTGAAAATTGTAATCCTGAATTTCTCAAAATTAAAAAAACAACAAGAAAAACAAAAGCTCAAATTTGCCTCCAATAATTTAGAAGATTACAATGAACCCTTCTCTATGGAAGAGTTAAATAACTCTTTACATAGAGCGAAGGATACCGCCACTGGACCCGACGAAATACATTATCAAATTTTAAAACATCTGCCGCAATCATCTCTTGAACTTTTACTCTCTATTTTTAATGACATTTGGGTGACTGGCCAGTTTCCATCGTCTTGGCGCAAAGCAATAGTAATTCCCATTCCTAAGCCTGATAAGGATCACAGCAACCCTAGTAATTATAGGCCTATTGCCTTAACAAGTTGTCTGTGCAAAACCATGGAGAGGATGATCAATGATCGACTTGTCTGGTTTCTGGAATCGAACAATCTGCTTGCGGATGTTCAGTGTGGTTTCAGAAACCAGAGAAGTACTGTGGATCATTTGGTCAGACTTGAAACGTTTATAAGAGATGCCTTTGCTAGAAAAGAACATGTGGTCGCCATCTTCTTTGATCTAGAGAAGGCATATGATACAACGTGGACGTATGGGATTTTAAAAGATCTTTTTAACATGGGGTTGAGAGGGCGTATGCCTCTTTTTATTGAAAACTTTTTAAAGGACCGCCAGTTCCAGGTTCGTGTTGGGTCAACGTTATCTGATCCTCACGAGCAGGAATTGGGGGTCCCTCAGGGTAGTATTTTATCTGTTACCCTATTTTCAATTAAAATTAATAGTATCATCGACGCAATTGAGAATATGGTAGATTCGTCATTGTATGTCGATGACTTTTTGATCTGCTATAGTAGCAAAAAGATGAATGCTATAGAGCGCAAACTTCAGCTGTGTTTAAATAGGATTCAAAAGTGGGCTATCTAAAATGGTTTTAAATTTTCAAAGACAAAAACGAATTGTATTCATTTTTGCAAACTTCGGAAACATCACCTCGATCCGGAGTTGAAAATTGATGGTAGTCCTATTAAGGTTGTTAAGGAAGTGAGATTCTTAGGTTTGTTGTTTGACAACAAACTGAATTTCACTTCCCACATAAAACAACTAAAAGTTAAATGTAAGAGAGCACTGAACCTACTGAAGGTTATTGGTAGCACTGATTGGGGTGCTGACCAAAAAACTTTGCTCCATCTGTATAGATCACTTGTTCGATCAAAATTAGATTACGGTTGTATAGTTTATGGTTCTGCAAGGAAATCATATCTCAAACCACTTGATGCAATTCATAATAGTGGCATTAGAATTAGTCTAGGGGCCTTTCGAACATCCCCAATAGACTCGATGCTTGTTGAAGCAGAGGAGCCTTCTCTCGAGAAGCGTAGAATTAAATTATCTCTCCAGTATGTGTCTAAACTTTTGGCCAATCCTTCAAATCCTGCTTATAAATGTGTTTCAGACCCTCAAAATGCTGAATTTTATAACCGCCACCAGAAACACATTCCTCCATTGGGAATAAGAATCAAACCCCATATGGAGTCTGCCAAAATTGATTCTGATTCTACAAAAGAAACCCGTAAATCACACATTCCTCCTTGGCATCTTAAAAAACCTACAATTATTTTGGACCTTGCTTCTTCCAAAAAATCTGATACCAATTCCTTGCAGTTCAAACAAAAATATGCTGAAATAAAGTCCAGGTATAGTGCATACAAAAGGATCTATACAGATGGATCTAAAGATGGTGACAGGGTATCATCAGCTGCTGTTGGTGGTGATCATGTCGCCTCAATCAGAATACCGAATCAGAGTTCTATTTTCACAGCTGAAGTTAAAGCTATTCAACTCGCGCTTGAGCACATCGAGAATGCACGGGAGGGAAAGTCGATCATCTTCTCCGACTCTCTTTCCTCTTTACTTGCTTTGCTCAACCCCAAGTTGAAGAACTCTCTCATTCTGGAACTTCGTGAGAAGTTATCAACTCTCATGTCTGACCAATATGATATCGTGTTTTGCTGGTTACCCGGACATGTTGGTATCGCTGGTAACACCAAAGCAGACAGTGCAGCAAAACAGGCTTTAACCAAGCCTCTCACTGATTTTAACATCCCTTTCAGTGATTTTAAACCACATATTAGTACCTACATCAAATCTCTGTGGCAGGCGGAATGGGATGGGGCGACAAATAATAAGCTCCATCGATTCCCACCAGATATTTGTGATCACTACCCGTCTAGTAACCTTTGTAGAAAGGATCTTGCAGTGTTCACGCGGTGTCATATTGGTCATACAAGACTAACACATTCCTTTTTGTTGGAGGGTACTGTGCGACCAGAGTGTGTTCCCTGCCAGCAGGTGTTGTCAGTGGAACACATTCTTTTACATTGTACTGATTTTAATCATGTCAGAGGGCAGTATTTTTCTGTAGGATCTCTGAGAGATCTTTTTTATCGTACGAGCCCGAATATGATTCTCGCATTTTTGAAATCAATCAACCTTTTTAATAAATTTTAAAATTGTTTTTATTATCTTAAACTAGAGTCTTTAAGACTTACATTCACCTGGTTGATTTGTGAGCTATTCATATTTCTTGTTTCTTCACGCATCACTGTTCATACTACATTGCCTTTATCATTTTTATTATAGTTGTTTTTACTCATCTTTGTATTTCATTAGTGTCATGTTTCCCTTTTATCGTTTTCTCGCCACGATATAGCCTTAGCTGCTGATGTGGCGTTAAGCATCAATAAATAAATAAATAATCAATATTTGATGGTTTTAGGCATCTTACCAGTGTTATGAGATATCACAGTAGCAGGTACTGGTCATTCTGTTGGAAAAAAACACTGTTTTATGTTTTACCAGTGCCATACCAATGACTCTATGTGCATTTACTGAGAACACTGAGGCTTTTCCTTTACAAAAATTGCAAAATATTCATCAAATACAATGTGAAATGTCTTCAGAAGCCAGACTGTGATTTGAAAACTATTACAGATGGGAAAGTTTATATCACAGTAGGTTTGTTTTGGGTCAATATCAATTAAATTATGAATTATATCACATATTTTATTAAAAATTGGCATACCGGGGGGTCCTATTCAGGGCAAAATTTTACTACATCAGATGGTGGAATAAAATTTGACATCAGTTGTTAGGATAAACTGGTAGAGTCCTTTCAGATTGGTGAAATATATAGCTGCATCCCCAATTTTGGAAACAAAATTGACATCCATACTGTTCCATGGGGGTTGGGGCACTGTTTTGCTTGCAGTATGGTTAAATGAGACAGATTTTTTCTAAAAATATTTTGTGCTGATGCAGATGTTAGTTTTATTTTGGGATCAGGGTAGTGTTTTAAAGAAAGCTGTAAATTCTCGTCCTTCGTAGTTAATTTATAAAGTAACAGGATAGAAAAATCTTTTGGAGGCAATACCAATTTTCAAGCCCACTTGACAAAGTTTGTACACCTTTCCTTAAAAGAGCAAATTTTCCATGTTTTTGAATCAGCCAAAGCCAAAAGTTTGATTCTAATGGAGAAATGACTCTTTTATCTCATGGAAGTGGTAAAATGTCTCTTTGGTGGGGTTGGGGATGATTATAGGTTTTGCGGAACTAAATATTGAAATTAGAGTGAACCAACTTAAAATGTTGCACTCGGAAATGACGCAATCTCTAAAAATAAACAGCCTTGGGAAAATGCATTGTTTCAATAAAACTTTGAAACATTCTATTGACATCTTGCATTATTGTTGAATATTCCTGATAAAAAAGAGGGTGATTAGATGACTTTTGGACCTAAAAAATACAATTTACTTTTTGTGTGTTTTTGTAGAGAATTCCCTGAAAAATATGTGCACGTGACCGGTACTTCCCTTTGTGTCAGTTTTTCTCTCTTATTTGTTGCATGACCCCCTGCTTTCAGATCAGAAAAGTTGTCTGAAGGGCTATACTTGACAGAGATATTTGAATGCCAAAATTAAAGTCATGCGATCATATTTTTTCCACCTGAAAGTAATAATGGTCGCCTATGGGAAAATATTTAGTTATGTGATACCTATAGGAAATATGTTTTTTGGCTTCCAGACCAGATTCAGTTACTATTTTGGGGAATTATTTCACATTTAAATATTTATTTGGGGACCATACACCTTACCAAACCATTTTATTGTTTTGAGAAGTTACATTTTTGTCACAGTCAGCAATAAAAGCTATATATTTCCCAAACTAAGGCTGTTCATGCAAGAAAATTCACATCTTGAGCAAGTGTATTCTCCAGGAGCACACTATAACCTCTGAAAGCTGCTAACTAACAGCCTATCTCACCCTATTAACATATTTATTTAAATCATAACCTCTGGCAGCTGCTAACTAACAGCCTATCTTACCTTATTAACATATTTATTTAAACCATGGTTTCTCCTCATATTACTAGGTGCAGGGAGGATTACAAATCTTCCGACCCCCCCCCCCCCCCAATCACAATTCAAACACAGACAGAACACCTACACTGCCCTTCTATTCACTATTATTTAGAAGTTTATCTCTTCTATATTATGCTCTTCAGAACGTTGGAAAACAATTACTTCATTGAAAGAGTATCCTGGAACACAAATTGGAGGAGGGGTGGGGTTACAGTGGAAAATAACATAATAAAATTACAAATGTTAGTGAATGGCATTTGTGCATAGCTACCAATATAGTTGTCTAGTACTAAAGCTGTCATGGTTCCCCTGATACAGCATAAATTTACAGTGACAGTTGTAAAATATTGCTCTTTCCCTGAACCAAGTCCTCCCTCCCACACATATTTAATCCTTCTGCTAATGATAAACATTTGGAAAGACTGAATAGCATGTTTTTAGAGACTGAAGTTAGTATCATACACTTTCAGTTTCTTATGATTTACTTTGAGTCTTCAGCACTCATGGGCCTATGAGTTAGTTTTCAATTTAAAAACCTTGCCCTGGCTCTTCCACTATATTTTTCATTGTACGCCATTTAGTACTCTCATGTAGACCTCCTACATGTGTGACTGCAAGCCTATCTGTCTGTCTGTTTGTCTGTGTGTCTGTGTGTCTCTTCATCAGACATGGCGTTTCTTTCCTTTTCACTTGCTTGGATCTACGTTTTCAATAATTGGCAGCTGACTAACTTCCCCCCCCCCCCCCACACACACATATATATTAAACATCAAATACCACTATATTCGTGAAGCAAATGTCTGATTCATCCTCTTTGGAAACATGTTTTCAACAATTTCAATCTTTTTGCCAGAATGAGTGTCTGTGGGGATTAAAACAAAGGTTATGAAAGCGCTCTTATGGGAACTTGCAGCATAAGCATAGCACTATAGAATCAATATTTGATGGTTTTAGGCATCTTACCAGTGTTATGAGATATCACAGTAGCAGGTACTGGTCATTCTGTTGGAAAAAAACACTGTTTTATGTTTTACCAGTGCCATACCAATGACTCTATGTGCATTTACTGAGAACACTGAGGCTTTTCCTTTACAAAAATTGCAAAATATTCATCAAATACAATGTGAAATGTCTTCAGAAGCCAGACTGTGATTTGAAAACTATTACAGATGGGAAAGTTTATATCACAGTAGGTTTGTTTTGGGTCAATATCAATTAAATTATGAATTATATCACATATTTTATTAAAAATTGGCATACCGGGGGGTCCTATTCAGGGCAAAATTTTACTACATCAGATGGTGGAATAAAATTTGACATCAGTTGTTAGGATAAACTGGTAGAGTCCTTTCATATTAGTGAAATATATAGCTGCATCCCCAATTTTGGAAACAAAATTGGCATCCATACTGTTTCATGGGGGTTGGGGCACTGTTTTGCTTGCAGTATGGTTAAATGAGACAGATTTTTTCTAAAAATATTTTGTGCTGATGCAGATGTTAGTTTTATTTTGGGATCAGGGTAGTGTTTTAAAGAAAGCTGTAAATTCTCATCCTTCTTAGTTAATTTATAAAGTAACAGGATAGAAAAATCTTTTGGAGGCAATACCAATTTTCAAGCCCACTTGACAAAGTTTATACACCTTTCCTTAAAAGAGCAAACTTTCCCTGTTTTTGAATCAGCCAAAGCCAAAAGTTTGATTCTAATGGGGAAATGACTCTTTTATCTCATGGAAGTGGTAAAATGTCTCTTTGGTGGGGTTGGGGATGATTTTGGTTTCACGGAACTAAATATTGAAATTAGAGTGAACCAACTTAAAATGTTGCACTCGGAAATGACGCAATCTCTAAAAATAAACAGCCTTGGGAAAATGCATTGTTTCAATAAAACTTTGAAACATTCTATTGACATCTTGCATTATTGTTGAATGTTCCTGATAAAAAAGAGGGTGATTTGATGACTTTTGGACCTAAAAAATACAATTTACTTTATGTGTGTTTTTGTAGGGAATTCCCTGAAAAATATGTGCACGTGACCGGTACTTCCCTTTGTGTCAGTTTTTCTCTCTTATTTGTTGCATGACCCCCTGTTTTCAGATCAGAAAAGTTGTCTGAAGGGCTATACTTGACAGAGATATTTGAATGCCAAAATTAAAGTCATGCGATCATATTTTTTCCACCTGAAAGTAATAATGGTCGCCTATGGGAAAATATTTAGTTATGTGATACCTATAGGAAATATGTTTTTTGGCTTCCAGACCAGATTCAGTTACTATTTTGGGGGATTATTTCACATTTAAATATTTATTTGGGGACCATACACCTTACCAAACCATTTTATTGTTTTGAGAAGTTACATTTTTGTCACAGTCAGCAATAAAAGCTATATATTTCCCAAACTAAGGCTGTTCATGCAAGAAAATTCACATCTTGAGCAAGTGTATTCCCCAGGAGCACACTATAACCTCTGAAAGCTGCTAACTAACAGCCTATCTCACCCTATTAACATATTTATTTAAATCATAACCTCTGGCAGCTGCTAACTAACAGCCTATCTTACCCTATTAACATATTTATTTAAACCATGGTTTCTCCTCATATTACTAGGGGCAGGGAGGATTACAAATCTTCCGAAACCTCCCCCCCCCCCCAAATCACAATTCAAACACAGACAGAACACCTAAACTGCCCTTCTATTCACTATTATTTAGAAGTTTATCTCTTCTATATTATGCTCTTCAGAACGTTGGAAAACAATTACTTCATTGAAAGAGTATCCTGGAACAAAAATTGGAGGAGGGGAGGGGTTACAGTGGAAAATAACATAATAAAATTACAAATGTTAGTGAATGGCATTTGTGCATAGCTACCAATATAGTTGTCTAGTACTAAAGCTGTCATGGTTCCCCTGATACAGCATAAATTTACAGTGACAGTTGTAAAATATTGCTCTTTCCCTCAACCAAGTCCTCCCTCCCACACATATTTAATCCTTCTGCTAATGATAAACATTTGGAAAGACTGAATAGCATGTTTTTAGAGACTGAAGTTAGTATCATACACTTTCAGTTTCTTATGATTTACTTTGAGTCTTCAGCACTCATGGGCCTCTGAGTTAGTTTTCAATTTAAAAACCTTGCCCTGGCTCTTCCACTATATTTTTCCTTGTACGCCATTTAGTACTCTCATGTAGACCTCCTACATGTGTGACTGCAAGCCTATCTGTCTGTCTGTCTGTGTGTCTGTGTGTCTCTTCATCAGACATGGCGTTTCTTTACTTTTCACTTGCCTGGATCTACGTTTACAATAATTGGCAGCTGACTAACTCCCCCCCCCCCCCCCCCCACACACACACACATATATTAAACATCAAATACCACTATATTCGTGAAGCAAATGTCTGATTCATCCACTTTGGAAACATTTTTTCAACAATTTCAATCTTTTTGCCAGAATGAGTGTCTGTGGGGATTAAAACAAAGGTTATGAAAGTGCACTTATGGGAACTTGCAGCATAAGCATAGCACTATAGAATCAATATTTGATGGTTTTAGGCATCTTACCAGTGTTATGAGATATCACAGTAGCAGGTACTGGTCATTCTGTTGGAAAAAAACACTGTTTTATGTTTTACCAGTGCCATACCAATGACTCTATGTGCATTTACTGAGAACACTGAGGCTTTTCCTTTACAAAAATTGCAAAATATTCATCAAATACAATGTGAAATGTCTTCAGAAGCCAGACTGTGATTTGAAAACTATTACAGATGGGAAAGTTCATATCACAGTAGGTTTGTTTTGGGTCAATATCAATTAAATTATGAATTATATCACATATTTTATTAAAAATTGGCATACCGGGGGGTCCTATTCAGGGCAAAATTTTACTACATCAGATGGTGGAATAAAATTTGACATCAGTTGTTAGGATAAACTGGTAGAGTCCTTTCATGTTGTGAAATATATAGCTGCATCCCCAATTTTGGAAACAAAATTGACATCCAAACTGTTCCATGGGGGTTGGGGCACTGTTTTGCTTGCAGTATGCTTATATGAAACAGATTTTTTCTAAAAATATTTTGTGCTGATGCAGATGTTAGTTTTATTTTGGGATCAGGGTAGTGTTTTAAAGAAAGCTGTAAATTCTCATCCTTCTTAGTTAATTTATAAAGTAACAGGATAGAAAAATCTTTTGGAGGCAATACCAATTTTCAAGCCCACTTGACAAAGTTTGTACACCTTTCCTTAAAAGAGCAAATTTTCCATGTTTTTGAATCAGCCAAAGCCAAAAGTTTGATTCTAATGGAGAAATGACTCTTTTATCTCATGGAAGTGGTAAAATGTCTCTTTGGTGGGGTTGGGGATGATTATAGGTTTCACGGAACTAAATATTGAAATTAGAGTGAACCAACTTAAAATGTTGCACTCGGAAATGACGCAATCTCTAAAAATAAACAGCCTTGGGAAAATCCATTGTTTCAATAAAACTTTGAAACATTCTATTGACATCTTGCATTATTGTTGAATATTCCTGATAAAAAAGAGGGTGATTTGATGACTTTTGGACCTAAAAAATACAATTTACTTTTTGTGTGTTTTTGTAGGGAATTCCCTGAAAAATATGTGCACGTGACCGGTACTTCCCTTTGTGTCAGTTTTTCTCTCTTATTTGCTGCATGACCCCGTGTTTTCAGATCAGAAAAGTTGTCTGAAGGGCTATACTTGACAGAGATATTTGAATGCCAAAATTAAAGTCATGCGATAATATATTTTCCACCTGAAAGTAATAATGGTCGCCTATGGGAAAATATTTAGTTATGTGATACCAAAAGGAAATATGTTTTTTGGCTTCCAGACCAGATTCAGTTACTATTTTGGGGGATTATTTCACATTTAAATATTTATTTGGGGACCATACACCTTACCAAACCATTTTATTGTTTTGAGAAGTTACATTTTTGTCACAGTCAGCAATAAAAGCTATATATTTCCCAAACTAAGGCTGTTCATGCAAGAAAATTCACATCTTGAGCAAGTGTATTCCCCAGGAGCACACTATAACCTCTGAAAGCTGCTAACTAACAGCCTATCTCACCCTATTAACATATTTATTTAAATCATAACCTCTGGCAGCTGCTAACTAACAGCCTATCTTACCCTATTAACATATTTATTTAAACCATGGTTTCTCCTCATATTACTAGGGGCTGGGAGGATCTCACCCTATTAACATATTTATTTAAATCATAACCTCTGGCAGCTGCTAACTAACAGCCTATCTTTTCATATTAACATATTTATTTAAACCATGGTTTCTCCTCATATTACTAGGGGCAGGGAGGATTACAAATCTTCCGAACCCCCCCCCCCAAATCACAATTCAAACACAGGCAGAACACCTACACTGCCCTTCTATTCACTATTATTTAGAAGTTTATCTCTTCTATATTATGCTCTTCAGAACGTTGGAAAACAATTACTTCATTGAAAGAGTATCCTGGAACACAAATTGGAGGAGGGGTGGGGTTACAGTGGATAATAACATAATAAAATTACAAATGTTTGTGAATGGCATTTGTGCATAGCTACCAATATAGTTGTCTAGTACTAAAGCTGTCATGGTTCCCCTGATACAGCATAAATTTACAGTGACAGTTGTAAAATATTGCTCTTTCCCTGAACCAAGTCCTCCCTCCCACACATATTTAATCCTTCTGCTAATGATAAACATTTGGAAAGACTGAATAGCATGTTTTTACAGACTGAAGTTAGTATCGTACACTTTCAGTTTCTTATGATTTACTTTGAGGCTTCAGCACTCATGGGCCTCTGAGTTAGTTTTCAATTTAAAAACCTTGCCCTGGCTCTTCCAGTATATTTTTCATTGTATGCCATTTAGTACTCTCATGTAGACCTCCTACATGTGTGACTGCAAACCTATCTGTCTGTCTGTCTGTGTGTCTGTGTGTCTCTTCATCAGACATGGCGTTTCTTTCCTTTTCACTTGCCTGGATCTACGTTTTCAATAATTGGCAGCTGACTAACTTTCACCCCCCCCCCCCCCACACACACACATATATTAAACATCAAATACCACTATATTCGTGAAGCAAATATCTGATTCATCCTCTTTGGAAACATGTTTTCAACAATTTCAATCTTTTTGCCAGAATGAGTGTCTGTGGGGATTAAAACAAAGGTTATGAAAGTGCTCTTATGGGAACTTGCAGCATAAGCATAGCACTATAGAATCAATATTTGATGGTTTTAGGCATCTTACCAGTGTTATGAGATATCACAGTAGCAGGTACTGGTCATTCTGTTGGAGAAAAACACTGTTTTATGTTTTACCAGTGCCATACCAATGACTCTATGTGCATTTACTGAGAACACTGAGGCTTTTCCTTTACAAAAATTGCAAAATATTCATCAAATACAATGTGAAATGTCTTCAGAAGCCAGACTGTGATTTGAAAACTATTACAGATGGGAAAGTTCATATCACAGTAGGTTTGTTTTGGGTCAATATCAATTAAATTATGAATTATATCACATATTTTATTAAAAATTGGCATACCGGGGGGTCCTATTCAGGGTAAAATTTTACTACATCAGATGGTGGAATAAAATTTGACATCAGTTGTTAGGATAAACTGGTAGAGTCCTTTCATATTGGTGAAATATATAGCTGCATCCCCAATTTTGGAAAGAAAATTGACGTACATACTGTTCCATGGGGGTTGGGGCACTGTTTTGCTTGCAGTATGGTTAAATGAGACAGATTTTTTCTAAAAATATTTTGTGCTGATGCAGATGTTAGTTTTATTTTGGGATCAGGGTAGTGTTTTAAAGAAAGCTGTAAATTCTCATCCTTCTTAGTTAATTTATAAAGTAACAGGATAGAAAAATCTTTTGGAGGCACTACCAATTTTCAAGCCCACTTGACAAAGTTTGTACACCTTTCCTTAAAAGAGCAAATTTTCCATGTTTTTGAATCAGCCAAAGCCAAAAGTTTGATTCTAATGGAGAAATGACTCTTTTATCTCATGGAAGTGGTAAAATGTCTCTATGGTGGGGTTGGGGATGATTATAGGTTTCGCGGAACTGAATATTGAAATTAGAGTGAACCAACTTAAAATGTTGCACTCGGAAATGACGCAATCTCTCAAAATAAACAGCCTTGGGAAAATGCATTGTTTCAATAAAACTTTGAAACATTCTATTGACATCTTGCATTATTGTTGAATATTCCTGATAAAAAAGAAGGTGATTTGATGACTTTTGGAACTAAAATATACAATTTACTTTACGTGTGTTTTTGTAGGGAATTCCCTGACAAATATGTGTACGTGACCGGTACTTCCCTTTGTGTCAGTTCTTCTCTCTTATTTGTTGCATGACTCCTGCTTTCAGATCAGAAAAGTTGTCTGAAGGGCTATACTTGACAGAGATATTTGAATGCCAAAATTAAAGTCATGCGATCATATTTTTTCCACCTGAAAGTAATAATGGTCGCCTATGGGAAAATATTTAGTTATGTGATACCTATTGGAAATATGTTTTTTGGCTTCCAGACCAGATTCAGTTACTATTTTGGGGGATTATTTCACATTTAAATATTTATTTGGGGACCATACACCTTACCAAACCATTTTATTGTTTTGAGAAGTTACATTTTTGTCAAAGTCAGCAATAAATGCTATATATTTCCCAAACTAAGGCTGTTCATGCAAGAAAATTCACATCTTGAGCAAGCGTATTCCCCAGGAGCACACTATAACCTCTGAAAGCTGCTAACTAACAGCCTATCTCACCCTATTAACATATTTATTTAAATCATAACCTCCGGCAGCTGCTAACTAACAGCCTATCTTACCCTATTAACATATTTATTTAAACCATGGTTTCACCTCATATTACTAGGGGCAGGAAGGATTACAAATCTTCCGAACCACCCCCCACCCCCAAATCACAATTCAAACACAGACAGAACACCTACACTGCCCTTCTATTCACTATTATTTAGAAGTTTATCTCTTCTATATTATGCTCTTCAGAACGTTGGAAAACAATTACGTCATTGAAAGAGTATCCTGGAACACAAATTGGAGGAGGGGTGGGGTTACAGTGGAAAATAACATAATAAAATTACAAATGTTACTGAATGGCATTTGTGCATAGCTACCAATATAGTTGTCTAGTACTAAAGCTGTCATGGTTCCCCTGATACAGCATAAATTTACAGTGACAGTTGTAAAATATTGCTCTTTCCCTGAACCAAGTCCTCCCTCCCACACATATTTAATCCTTCTGCTAATGATAAACATTTGGAAAGACTGAATAGCATGTTTTTAGAGACTGAAGTTAGTATCATACACTTTCAGTTTCTTATGATTTACTTTGAGGCTTCAGCATTCATGGGCCTCTGAGTTAGTTTTCAATTTATAAACCTTGCCCTGGCTCTTCCACTACATTTTTCATTGTATGCCATTTAGTACTCTCATGTAGACCTCCTACATGTGTGACTGCAAGTCTATCTGTCTCTCTGTCTGTGTGTCTGTGTGTCTCTTCATCAGACATGGCGTTTCTTTACTTTTCACTTGCCTGGATCTACGTTTTCAATAATTGGCAGCTGACTAACTTTCACCCCCCACCCCCTCCCCCACACACACACATATATTAAACATCATATACCACTATATTCGTGAAGCAAATGTCTGATTCATCCTCTTTGGAAACATGTTTTCAACAATTTCAATCTTTTGCCAGAATGAGTGTCTGTGGGGATTAAAACAAAGGTTATGAAAGTGCTCTTATGGGAACTTGCAGCATAAGCATAGCACTATAGAATCAATATTTGATGGTTTTAGGCATCTTACCAGTGTTATGAGATATCACAGTAGCAGGTACTGGTCATTCTGTTGGAAAAAAACACTGTTTTATGTTCTACCAGTGCCATACCAATGACTCTATGTGCATTTACTGAGAACACTGAGGCTTTTCCTTTACAAAAATTGCAAAATATTCATCAAATACAATGTGAAATGTCTTCAGAAGCCAGACTGTGATTTGAAAACTATTACAGATGGGAAAGTTCATATCACAGTAGGTTTGTTTTGGGTCAATATCAATTAAATTATGAATTATATCACATATTTTATTAAAAATTGGCATACCGGGGTGTCCTATTCAGGGCAAAATTGTACTACATCAGATGGTGGAATAAAATTTGACATCAGTTGTTAGGATAAACTGGTAGAGTCCTTTCATATTGGTTAAATATATAGCTGCATCCCCAATTTTGGAAACAAAATTGACATCCATACTGTTCCATGGGGGTTGGGGCACTGTTTTGCTTGCAGTATGGTTAAATGAGACAGATTTTTTCTAAAAATATTTTGTGCTGATGCAGATGTTAGTTTTATTTTGGGATCAGGGTAGTGTTTTAAAGAAAGCTGTAAATTCTCATCCTTCTTAGTTAATTTATAAAGTAACAGGATAGAAAAATCTTTTGGAGGCAATACCAATTTTCAAGCCCACTTGACAAAGTTTGTACACCTTTCCTTAAAAGAGCAAATTTTCCATGTTTTTGAATCAGCCAAAGCCAAAAGTTTGATTCTAATGGAGAAATGACTCTTTTATCTCATGGAAGTGGTAAAATGTCTCTATGGTGGGGTTGGGGATGATAATAGGTTTCGCGGAACTAAATATTGAAATTAGAGTGAACCAACTTAAAATGTTGCACTCGGAAATGACGCAATCTCTAAAAATAAACAGCCTTGGGAAAATGCATTGTTTCAATAAAACTTTGAAACATTCTATTGACATCTTGCATTATTGTTGAATATTCCTGATAAAAAAGAGTGTGATTTGATGACTTTTGGACCTAAAATATACAATTTACTTTATGTGTGTTTTTGTTGGGAATTCCCTGAAAAATATGTGTACGTGACCGGTACTTCCCTTTGTGTCAGTTCTTCTCTCTTATTCGTTGCATGACCCCCTGCTTTCAGATCAGAAAAGTTGTCTGAAGGGCTATACTTGACAGAGATATTTGAATGCCAAAATTAAAGTCATGCGATCATATTTTTTCCACCTGAAAGTAATAATGGTCGCCTATGGGAAAATATTTAGTTATGTGATACCTATAGGAAATATGTTTTTTGGCTTCCAGACCAGATTCAGTTACTATTTTGGGGGATTATTTCACATTTAAATATTTATTTGGGGACCATACACCTTACCAAACCATTTTATTGTTTTGAGAAGTTACATTTTTGTCAAAGTCTGCAATAAAAGCTATATATTTCCCAAACTAAGGCTGTTCATGCAAGAAAATTCACATCTTGAGCAAGTGTATTCCCCAGGAGCACACTATAACCTCTGAAAGCTGCTAACTAACAGCCTATCTCACCCTATTAACATATTTATTTAAATCATAACCTCTGGCAGCTGCTAACTAACAGCCTATCTTACCCTATTAACATATTTATTTAAACCATGGTTTCACCTCATATTACTAGGGGCAGGAAGGATTACAAATCTTCCGAACCCTCCCCCCCCCCCCCAAATCACAATTCAAACACAGACAGAACACCTACACTGCCCTTCTATTCACTATTATTTAGAAGTTATCTCTTCTATATTATGCTCTTCAGAACGTTGGAAAACAATTACGTCATTGAAAGAGTATCCTGGAACACAAATTGGAGGAGGGGTGGGGTTACAGTGGAAAATAACATAATAAAATTACAAATGTTACTGAATGGCATTTGTGCATAGCTAGCAATATAGTTGTCTAGTACTAAAGCTGTCATGGTTCCCCTGATACAGCATAAATTTACAGTGACAGTTGTAAAATATTGCTCTTTCCCTGAACCAAGTCCTCCCTCCCACACATATTTAATCCTTCTGCTAATGATAAACATTTGGAAAGACTGAATAGCATGTTTTTAGAGACTGAAGTTAGTATCATACACTTTCAGTTTCTTATGATTTACTTTGAGGCTTCAGCATTCATGGGCCTCTGAGTTAGTTTTCTATTTATAAACCTTGCCCTGGCTCTTCCACTACATTTTTCATTGTATGCCATTTAGTACTCTCATGTAGACCTCCTACATGTGTGACTGCAAGCCTATCTGTCTGTCTGTCTGTGTGTCTGTGTGTCTCTTCATCAGACATGGCGTTTCTTTACTTTTCACTTGCCTGGATCTACGTTTTCAATAATTGGCAGCTGACTAACTTTCACCCCCCCCCATCCCCCCCCCCCCCCCCCCACACACACACATATATTAAACATCAAATACCACTATATTCGTGAAGCAAATGTCTGATTCATCCTCTTTGGAAACATGTTTTCAACAATTTCAATCTTTTTGCCAGAATGAGTGTCTGTGGGGATTAAAACAAAGGTTATGAAAGAGCTCTTATGGGAACTTGCAGCATAAGCATAGCACTATAGAATCAATATTTGATGGTTTTAGGCATCTTACCAGTGTTATGAGATATCACAGTAGCAGGTACTGGTCATTCTGTTGGAAAGAAACACTGTTTTATGTTTTACCAGTGCCATACCAATGACTCTATGTGCATTTACTGAGAACACTGAGGCTTTTCCTTTACAAAAATTGCAAAATATTCATCAAATACAATGTGAAATGTCTTCAGAAGCTAGACTGTGATTTGAAAACTATTACAGATGGGAAAGTTCATATCACAGTAGGTTTGTTTTGGGTCAATATCAATTAAATTATGAATTATATCACATATTTTATTAAAAATTGGCATACCGGGGGGTCCTATTCAGGGCAAAATTTTACTACATCAGATGGTGGAATAAAATTTGACATCAGTTGTTAGGATAAACTGGTAGAGTCCTTTCATATTGGTGAAATATATAGCTGCATCCCCAATTTTGGAAACAAAATTGACATCCATACTGTTTCATGGGAGTTGGGGCACTGTTTTGCTTGCAGTATGGTTAAATGAGACAGATTTTTTCTAAAAATATTTTGTGCTGATGCAGATGTTAGTTTTATTTTGGGATCAGGGTAGTGTTTTAAAGAAAGCTGTAAATTCTCATCCTTCTTAGTTAATTTATAAAGTAACAGGATAGAAAAATCTTTTGGAGGCAATACCAATTTTCAAGCCCACTTGACAAAGTTTGTACACCTTTCCTTAAAAGAGCAAATTTTCCATGTTTTTGAATCAGCCAAAGCCAAAAGTTTGATTCTAATGGAGAAATGACTCTTTTATCTCATGGAAGTGGTAAAATGTCTCTTTGGTGGGGTTGGGGATGATTATAGGTTTCACGGAACTAAATATTGAAATTAGAGTGAACCATCTTAAAATGTTGCACTCGGAAATGACGCAATCTCTAAAAATAAACAGCCTTGGGAAAATCCATTGTTTCAATAAAACTTTGAAACATTCTATTGACATCTTGCATTATTGTTGAATATTCCTGATAAAAAAGAGGGTGATTTGATGACTTTTGGACCTAAAAAATACAATTTACTTTTTGTGTGTTTTTGTAGGGAATTCCCTGAAAAATATGTGCACGTGACCGGTACTTCCCTTTGTGTCAGTTTTTCTCTCTTATTTGCTGCATGACCCCGTGTTTTCAGATCAGAAAAGTTGTCTGAAGGGCTATACTTGACAGAGATATTTGAATGCCAAAATTAAAGTCATGCGATAATATATTTTCCACCTGAAAGTAATAATGGTCGCCTATGGGAAAATATTTAGTTATGTGATACCTATAGGAAATATGTTTTTTGGCTTCCAGACCAGATTCAGTTACTATTTTGGGTGATTATTTCACATTTAAATATTTATTTGGGGACCATACACCTTACCAAACCATTTTATTGTTTTGAGAAGTTACATTTTTGTCACAGTCAGCAATAAAAGCTATATATTTCCCAAACTAAGGCTGTTCATGCAAGAAAATTCACATCTTGAGCAAGTGTATTCCCCAGGAGCACACTATAACCTCTGAAAGCTGCTAACTAACAGCCTATCTCACCCTATTAACATATTTATTTAAATCATAACCTCTGGCAGCTGCTAACTAACAGCCTATCTTACCCTATTAACATATTTATTTAAACCATGGTTTCTCCTCATATTACTAGGGGCAGGGAGGATCTCACCCTATTAACATATTTATTTAAATCATAACCTCTGGCAGCTGCTAACTAACAGCCTATCTTTTCATATTAACATATTTATTTAAACCATGGTTTCTCCTCATATTACTAGGGGCAGGGAGGATTACAAATCTTCCGAACCCCCCCCCCCCCCAAATCACAATTCAAACACAGGCAGAACACCTACACTGCCCTTCTATTCACTATTATTTAGAAGTTTATCTCTTCTATATTATGCTCTTCAGAACGTTGGAAAACAATTACTTCATTGAAAGAGTATCCTGGAACACAAATTGGAGGAGGGGTGGGGTTACAGTGGAAAATAACATAATAAAATTACAAATGTTAGTGAATGGCATTTGTGCATAGCTACCAATATAGTTGTCTAGTACTAAAGCTGTCATGGTTCCCCTGATACAGCATAAATTTACAGTGACAGTTGTAAAATATTGCTCTTTCCCTGAACCAAGTCCTCCCTCCCACACATATTTAATCCTTCTGCTAATGATAAACATTTGGAAAGACTGAATAGCATGTTTTTACAGACTGAAGTTAGTATCGTACACTTTCAGTTTCTTATGATTTACTTTGAGGCTTCAGCACTCATGGGCCTCTGAGTTAGTTTTCAATTTAAAAACCTTGCCCTGGCTCTTCCACTATATTTTTCATTGTATGCCATTTAGTACTCTCATGTAGACCTCCTACATGTGTGACTGCAAACCTATCTGTCTGTCTGTCTGTGTGTCTGTGTGTCTCTTCATCAGACATGGCGTTTCTTTCCTTTTCACTTGCCTGGATCTACGTTTTCAATAATTGGCAGCTGACTAACTTTCACCCCCCCCCCCCCCACACACACATATATTAAACATCAAATACCACTATATTCGTGAAGCAAATGTCTGATTCATCCTCTTTGGAAACATGTTTTCAACAATTTCAATCTTTTTGCCAGAATGAGTGTCTGTGGGGATTAAAACAAAGGTTATGAAAGTGCTCTTATGGGAACTTGCAGCATAAGCATAGCACTATAGAATCAATATTTGATGGTTTTTGGCATCTTACCAGTGTTATGAGATATCACAGTAGCAGGTACTGGTCATTCTGTTGGAGAAAAACACTGTTTTATGTTTTACCAGTGCCATACCAATGACTCTATGTGCATTTACTGAGAACACTGAGGCTTTTCCTTTACAAAAATTGCAAAATATTCATCAAATACAATGTGAAATGTCTTCAGAAGCCAGACTGTGATTTGAAAACTATTACAGATGGGAAAGTTCATATCACAGTAGGTTTGTTTTGGGTCAATATCAATTAAATTATGAATTATATCACATATTTTATTAAAAATTGGCATACCGGGGGGTCCTATTCAGGGTAAAATTTTACTACATCAGATGGTGGAATAAAATTTGACATCAGTTGTTAGGATAAACTGGTAGAGTCCTTTCATATTGGTGAAATATATAGCTGCATCCCCAATTTTGGAAACAAAATTGACGTACATACTGTTCCATGGGGGTTGGGGCACTGTTTTGCTTGCAGTATGGTTAAATGAGACAGATTTTTTCTAAAAATATTTTGTGCTGATGCAGATGTTAGTTTTATTTTGGGATCAGGGTAGTGTTTTAAAGAAAGCTGTAAATTCTCATCCTTCTTAGTTAATTTATAAAGTAACAGGATAGAAAAATCTTTTGGAGGCACTACCAATTTTCAAGCCCACTTGACAAAGTTTGTACACCTTTCCTTAAAAGAGCAAATTTTCCATGTTTTTGAATCAGCCAAAGCCAAAAGTTTGATTCTAATGGAGAAATGACTCTTTTATCTCATGGAAGTGGTAAAATGTCTCTATGGTGGGGTTGGGGATGATTATAGGTTTCGCAGAACTAAATATTGAAATTAGAGTGAACCAACTTAAAATGTTGCACTCGGAAATGACGCAATCTCTCAAAATAAACAGCCTTGGGAAAATGCATTGTTTCAATAAAACTTTGAAACATTCTATTGACATCTTGCATTATTGTTGAATATTCCTGATAAAAAAGAGGGTGATTTGATGACTTTTGGACCTAAAGAATACAATTTACTTTTTGTGTGTTTTTGTAGGGAATTCCCTGAAAAATATGTGCACGTGACCGGTACTTCCCTTTGTGTCAGTTTTTCTCTCTTATTTGCTGCATGACCCCGTGTTTTCAGATCAGAAAAGTTGTCTGAAGGGCTATACTTGACAGAGATATTTGAATGCCAAAATTAAAGTCATGCGATAATATTTTTTCCACCTGAAAGTAATAATGGTCGCCTATGGGAAAATATTTAGTTATGTGATACCTATAGGAAATATGTTTTTTGGCTTCCAGAGCAGATTCAGTTACTATTTTGGGGGATTATTTCACATTTAAATATTTATTTGGGGACCATACACCTTACCAAACCATTTTATTATTTTGAGAAGTTACATTTTTGTCACAGTCAGCAATAAAAGCTATATATTTCCCAAACTAAGGCTGTTCATGAAAGAAAATTCACATCTTGAGCAAGTGTATTCCCCAGGAGCACACTATAACCTCTGAAAACTGCTAACTAACAGCCTATCTCACCCTATTAACATATTTATTTAAATCATAACCTCCGGCAGCTGCTAACTAACAGCCTATCTTACCCTATTAACATATTTATTTAAACCATGGTTTCACCTCATATTACTAGGGGCAGGAAGGATTACAAATCTTCCGAACCACCCCCCCCCCCCCCAAATCACAATTCAAACACAGACAGAACACCTACACTGCCCTTCTATTCACTATTATTTAGAAGTTTATCTCTTCTATATTATGCTCTTCAGAACGTTGGAAAACAATTACGTCATTGAAAGAGTATCCTGGAACACAAATTGGAGGAGGGGTGGGGTTACAGTGGAAAATAACATAATAAAATTACAAATGTTACTGAATGGCATTTGTGCATAGCTACCAATATAGTTGTCTAGTACTAAAGCTGTCATGGTTCCCCTGATACAGCATAAATTTACAGTGACAGTTGTAAAATATTGCTCTTTCCCTGAACCAAGTCCTCCCTCCCACACATATTTAATCCTTCTGCTAATGATAAACATTTGGAAAGACTGAATAGCATGTTTTTAGAGACTGAAGTTAGTATCATACACTTTCACTTTCTTATGATTTACTTTGAGGCTTCAGCATTCATGGGCCTCTGAGTTAGTTTTCAATTTATAAACCTTGCCCTGGCTCTTCCACTACATTTTTCATTGTATGCCATTTAGTACTCTCATGTAGACCTCCTACATGTGTGACTGCAAGCCTATCTGTCTGTCTGTCTGTGTGTCTGTGTGTCTCTTCATCAGACATGGCGTTTCTTTACTTTTCACTTGCCTGGACCTACGTTTTCAATAATTGGCAGCTGACTAACTTTCACCCCCCCCCCCCCCCCCCACACACACACATATATTAAACATCATATAGCACTATATTCGTGAAGCAAATGTCTGATTCATCCTCTTTGGAAACATGTTTTCCACAATTTCAATCTTTTTGCCAGAATGAGTGTCTGTGGGGATTAAAACAAAGGTTATGAATGTGCTCTTATGGGAACTTGCAGCATAAGCATAGCACTATAGAATCTATATTTGATGGTTTTAGGCATCTTACCAGTGTTATGAGATATCACAGTAGCAGGTACTGGTCATTCTGTTGGAAAAAAACACTGTTTTATGTTCTACCAGTGCCATACCAATGACTCTATGTGCATTTACTGAGAACACTGAGGCTTTTCCTTTACAAAAATTGCAAAATATTCATCAAATACAATGTGAAATGTCTTCAGAAGCCAGACTGTGATTTGAAAACTATTACAGATGGGAAAGTTCATATCACAGTAGGTTTCTTTTGGGTCAATATCAATTAAATTATGAATTATATCACATATTTTATTAAAAATTGGCATACCGGGGTGTCCTATTCAGGGCAAAATTGTACTACATCAGATGGTGGAATAAAATTTGACATCAGTTGTTAGGATAAACTGGTAGAGTCCTTTCATATTGGTGAAATATATAGCTGCATCCCCAATTTTGGAAACAAAATTGACATCCATACTGTTCCATGGGGGTTGGGGCACTGTTTTGCTTGCAGTATCGTTAAATGAGACAGATTTTATCTATAAATATTTTGTGCTGATGCAGATGTTAGTTTTATTTTGGGATCAGGGTAGTGTTTTAAAGAAAGCTGTAAATTCTCATCCTTCTTAGTTAATTTATAAAGTAACAGAATAGAAAAATCTTTTGGAGGCACTACCAATTTTCAAGCCCACTTGACAAAGTTTGTACACCTTTCCTTAAAAGAGCAAATTTTCCATGTTTTTGAATCAGCCAAAGCCAAAAGTTTGATTCTAATGGAGAAATGACTCTTTTATCTCATGGAAGTGGTAAAATGTCTCTTTGGTGGGGTTGGGGATGATTATAGGTTTCGCGGAACTAAATATTGAAATTAGAGTGAACCAACTTAAAATGTTGCACTCGGAAATGATGTAATCTCTAAAAATAAACAGCCTTGGGAAAATGCATTGTTTCAATAAAACTTTGAAACATTCTATTGACATCTTGCATTATTGTTGAATATTCCTGATAAAAAAGAAGGTGATTTGATGACTTTTGGAACTAAAATATACAATTTACTTTATGTGTGTTTTTGTAGGGAATTCCCTGACAAATATGTGTACGTGACCGGTACTTCCCTTTGTGTCAGTTCTTCTCTCTTATTTGTTGCATGACTCCTGCTTTCAGATCAAAAAAGTTGTCTGAAGGGCTATACTTGACAGAGATATTTGAATGCCAAAATTAAAGTCATGCGATCATATTTTTTCCACCTGAAAGTAATAATGGTCGCCTATGGGAAAATATTTAGTTATGTGATACCTATAGGAAATATGTTTTTTGGCTTCCAGACCAGATTCAGTTACTATTTTGGGGGATTATTTCACATTTAAATATTTATTTGGGGACCATACACCTTACCAAACCATTTTATTGTTTTGAGAAGTTACATTTTTGTCAAAGTCAGCAATAAAAGCTATATATTTCCCAAACTAAGGCTGTTCATGCAAGAAAATTCACATCTTGAGCAAGCGTATTCCCCAGGAGCACACTATAACCTCTGAAAGCTGCTAACTAACAGCCTATCTCACCCTATTAACATATTTATTTAAATCATAACCTCCGGCAGCTGCTAACTAACAGCCTATCTTACCCTATTAACATATTTATTTAAACCATGGTTTCACCTCATATTACTAGGGGCAGGAAGGATTACAAATCTTCCGAACCACCCCCCCCCCCCCCCAAATCACAATTCAAACACAGACAGAACACCTACACTGCCCTTCTATTCACTATTATTTAGAAGTTTATCTCTTCTATATTATCCTCTTCAGAACGTTGGAAAACAATTACGTCATTGAAAGAGTATCCTGGAACACAAATTGGAGGAGGGGTGGGGTTACAGTGGAAAATAACATAATAAAATTACAAATGTTACTGAATGGCATTTGTGCATAGCTACCAATATAGTTGTCTAGTACTAAAGCTGTCATGGTTCCCCTGATACAGCATAAATTTACAGTGACAGTTGTAAAATATTGCTCTTTCCCTGAACCAAGTCCTCCCTCCCACACATATTTAATCCTTCTGCTAATGATAAACATTTGGAAAGACTGAATAGCATGTTTTTAGAGACTGAAGTTAGTATCATACACTTTCAGTTTCTTATGATTTACTTTGAGGCTTCAGCATTCATGGGCCTCTGAGTTAGTTTTCTATTTATAAACCTTGCCCTGGCTCTTCCACTACATTTTTCATTGTATGCCATTTAGTACTCTCATGTAGACCTCCTACATGTGTGACTGCAAGCCTATCTGTGTGTCTGTCTGTGTGTCTGTGTGTCTCTTCATCAGACATGGCGTTTCTTTACTTTTCACTTGCCTGGATCTACGTTTTCAATAATTGGCAGCTGACTAACTTTCACCCCCCACCCCCTCCCCCACACACACACATATATTAAACATCATATACCACTATATTCGTGAAGCAAATGTCTGATTCATCCTCTTTGGAAACATGTTTTCAACAATTTCAATCTTTTTGCCAGAATGAGTGTCTGTGGGGATTAAAACAAAGGTTATGAAAGTGCTCTTATGGGAACTAGCAGCATAAGCATAGCACAATAGAATCAATATTTGATGGTTTTAGGCATCTTACCAGTGTTATGAGATATCACAGTAGCAGGTACTGGTCATTCTGTTGGAAAAAAACACTGTTTTATGTTCTACCAGTGCCATACCAATGACTCTATGTGCATTTACTGAGAACACTGAGGCTTTTCCTTTACAAAAATTGCAAAATATTCATCAAATACAATGTGAAATGTCTTCAGAAGCCAGACTGTGATTTGAAAACTATTACAGATGGGAAACTTCATATCACAGTAGGTTTCTTTTGGGTCAATATCAATTAAATTATGAATTATATCACATATTTTATTAAAAATTGGCATACCGGGGGGTCCTATTCAGGGCAAAATTGTACTACATCAGATGGTGGAATAAAATTTGACATCAGTTGTTAGGATAAACTGGTAGAGTCCTTTCATATTGGTGAAATATATAGCTGCATCCCCAATTTTGGAAACAAAATTGACATCCAAACTGTTCCATGGGGGTTGGGGCACTGTTTTGCTTGCAGTATGGTTAAATGAGACAGATTTTTTCTAAAAATATTTTGTGCTGATGCAGATGTTAGTTTTATTTTGGGATCAGGGTAGTGTTTTAAAGAAAGCTGTAAATTCTCATCCTTCTTAGTTAATTTATAAAGTAACAGAATAGAAAAATCTTTTGGAGGCACTACCAATTTTCAAGCCCACTTGACAAAGTTTGTACACCTTTCCTTAAAAGAGCAAATTTTCCATGTTTTTGAATCAGCCAAAGCCAAAAGTTTGATTCTAATGGAGAAATGACTCTTTTATCTCATGGAAGTGGTAAAATGTCTCTTTGGTGGGGTTGGGGATGATTATAGGTTTCGCGGAACTAAATATTGAAATTAGAGTGAACCAACTTAAAATGTTGCACTCGGAAATGATGTAATCTCTAAAAATAAACAGCCTTGGGAAAATGCATTGTTTCAATAAAACTTTGAAACATTCTATTGACATCTTGCATTATTGTTGAATATTCCTGATAAAAAAGAAGGTGATTTGATGACTTTTGGAACTAAAATATACAATTTACTTTATGTGTGTTTTTGTAGGGAATTCCCTGACAAATATGTGTACGTGACCGGTACTTCCCTTTGTGTCAGTTCTTCTCTCTTATTTGTTGCATGACTCCTGCTTTCAGATCAAAAAAGTTGTCTGAAGGGCTATACTTGACAGAGATATTTGAATGCCAAAATTAAAGTCATGCGATCATATTTTTTCCACCTGAAAGTAATAATGGTCGCCTATGGGAAAATATTTAGTTATGTGATACCTATAGGAAATATGTTTTTTGGCTTCCAGACCAGATTCAGTTACTATTTTGGGGGATTATTTCACATTTAAATATTTATTTGGGGACCATACACCTTACCAAACCATTTTATTGTTTTGAGAAGTTACATTTTTGTCAAAGTCAGCAATAAAAGCTATATATTTCCCAAACTAAGGCTGTTCATGCAAGAAAATTCACATCTTGAGCAAGCGTATTCCCCAGGAGCACACTATAACCTCTGAAAGCTGCTAACTAACAGCCTATCTCACCCTATTAACATATTTATTTAAATCATAACCTCCGGCAGCTGCTAACTAACAGCCTATCTTACCCTATTAACATATTTATTTAAACCATGGTTTCACCTCATATTACTAGGGGCAGGAAGGATTACAAATCTTCCGAACCACCCCCCCCCCCCCCCAAATCACAATTCAAACACAGACAGAACACCTACACTGCCCTTCTATTCACTATTATTTAGAAGTTTATCTCTTCTATATTATCCTCTTCAGAACGTTGGAAAACAATTACGTCATTGAAAGAGTATCCTGGAACACAAATTGGAGGAGGGGTGGGGTTACAGTGGAAAATAACATAATAAAATTACAAATGTTACTGAATGGCATTTGTGCATAGCTACCAATATAGTTGTCTAGTACTAAAGCTGTCATGGTTCCCCTGATACAGCATAAATTTACAGTGACAGTTGTAAAATATTGCTCTTTCCCTGAACCAAGTCCTCCCTCCCACACATATTTAATCCTTCTGCTAATGATAAACATTTGGAAAGACTGAATAGCATGTTTTTAGAGACTGAAGTTAGTATCATACACTTTCAGTTTCTTATGATTTACTTTGAGGCTTCAGCATTCATGGGCCTCTGAGTTAGTTTTCTATTTATAAACCTTGCCCTGGCTCTTCCACTACATTTTTCATTGTATGCCATTTAGTACTCTCATGTAGACCTCCTACATGTGTGACTGCAAGCCTATCTGTGTGTCTGTCTGTGTGTCTGTGTGTCTCTTCATCAGACATGGCGTTTCTTTACTTTTCACTTGCCTGGATCTACGTTTTCAATAATTGGCAGCTGACTAACTTTCACCCCCCACCCCCTCCCCCACACACACACATATATTAAACATCATATACCACTATATTCGTGAAGCAAATGTCTGATTCATCCTCTTTGGAAACATGTTTTCAACAATTTCAATCTTTTTGCCAGAATGAGTGTCTGTGGGGATTAAAACAAAGGTTATGAAAGTGCTCTTATGGGAACTAGCAGCATAAGCATAGCACAATAGAATCAATATTTGATGGTTTTAGGCATCTTACCAGTGTTATGAGATATCACAGTAGCAGGTACTGGTCATTCTGTTGGAAAAAAACACTGTTTTATGTTCTACCAGTGCCATACCAATGACTCTATGTGCATTTACTGAGAACACTGAGGCTTTTCCTTTACAAAAATTGCAAAATATTCATCAAATACAATGTGAAATGTCTTCAGAAGCCAGACTGTGATTTGAAAACTATTACAGATGGGAAACTTCATATCACAGTAGGTTTCTTTTGGGTCAATATCAATTAAATTATGAATTATATCACATATTTTATTAAAAATTGGCATACCGGGGGGTCCTATTCAGGGCAAAATTGTACTACATCAGATGGTGGAATAAAATTTGACATCAGTTGTTAGGATAAACTGGTAGAGTCCTTTCATATTGGTGAAATATATAGCTGCATCCCCAATTTTGGAAACAAAATTGACATCCAAACTGTTCCATGGGGGTTGGGGCACTGTTTTGCTTGCAGTATGGTTAAATGAGACAGATTTTTTCTAAAAATATTTTGTGCTGATGCAGATGTTAGTTTTATTTTGGGATCAGGGTAGTGTTTTAAAGAAAGCTGTAAATTCTCATCCTTCTTAGTTAATTTATAAAGTAACAGGATAGAAAAATCTTTTGGAGGCACTACCAATTTTCAAGCCCACTTGACAAAGTTTGTACACCTTTCCTTAAAAGAGCAAATTTTCCATGTTTTTGAATCAGCCAAAGCCAAAAGTTTGATTCTAATGGAGAAATGACTCTTTAATCTCATGGAAGTGGTAAAATGTCTCTTTGGTGGGGTTGGGGATGATTATAGGTTTCGCGGAACTAAATATTGAAATTAGAGTGAACCAACTTAAAATGTTGCACTCGGAAATGACGCAATCTCTAAAAATAAACAGCCTTGGGAAAATGCATTGTTTCAATAAAACTTTGAAACATTCTATTGACATCTTGCATTATTGTTGAATATTCCTGATAAAAAAGAGTGTGATTTGATGACTTTTGGACCTAAAATATACAATTTACTTTATGTGTGTTTTTGTAGGGAATTCCCTGAAAAATATGTGTACGTGACCGGTACTTCCCTTTGTGTCAGTTCTTCTCTCTTATTTGTTGCATGACTCCTGCTTTCAGATCAGAAAAGTTGTCTGAAGGGCTATACTTGACAGAGATATTTGAATGCCAAAATTAAAGTCATGCGATCATATTTTTTCCACCTGAAAGTAATAATGGTCGCCTATGGGAAAATATTTAGTTATGTGATACCTATAGGAAATATGTTTTTTGGCTTCCAGACCAGATTCAGGTACTATTTTGGGGGATTATTTCACATTTAAATATTTATTTGGGGACCATACACCTTACCAAACCATTTTATTGTTTTGAGAAGTTACATTTTTGTCAAAGTCAGCAATAAAAGCTATATATTTCCCAAACTAAGGCTGTTCATGCAAGAAAATTCACATCTTGAGCAAGCATATTCCCCAGGAGCACACTATAACCTCTGAAAGCTGCTAACTAACAGCCTATCTCACCCTATTAACATATTTATTTAAATCATAACCTCTGGCAGCTGCTAACTAACAGCCTATCTTACCCTATTAACATATTTATTTAAACCATGGTTTCACCTCATATTACTAGGGGCAGGAAGGATTACAAATCTTCCGAACCACCCCCCCCCCCCCCCAAATCACAATTCAAACACAGACAGAACACCTACACTGCCCTTCTATTCACTATTATTTAGAAGTTTATCTCTTCTATATTATGCTCTTCAGAACGTTGGAAAACAATTACGTCATTGAAAGAGTATCCTGGAACACAAATTGGAGGAGGGGTGGGGTTACAGTGGAAAATAACATAATAAAATTACAAATGTTACTGAATGGCATTTGTGCATAGCTACCAATATAGTTGTCTAGTACTAAAGCTGTCATGGTTCCCCTGATACAGCATAAATTTACAGTGACAGTTGTAAAATATTGCTCTTTCCCTCAACCAAGTCCTCCCTCCCACACATATTTAATCCTTCTGCTAATGATAAACATTTGGAAAGACAGAATAGCATGTTTTTAGAGACTGAAGTTAGTATCATACACTTTCAGTTTCTTATGATTTACTTTGAGGCTTCAGCACTCATGGGCCTCTGAGTTAGTTTTCAATTTAAAAACCTTGCCCGGGCTCTTCCACTATATTTTTCATTGTATGCCATTTAGTACTCTCATGTAGACCTCCTACATGTCTGACTGCAAGCCTATCTGTCTGTCTGTCTGTGTGTCTCTTCATCAGACATGGCGTTTCTTTCCTTTTCACTTGCCTGGATCTACGTTTTCAATAATTGGCAGCTGACTAACTTTCACCCCCCCCCCATCCCCCCCCCCCCCCCACACACACACATATATTAAACATCAAATACCACTATATTCGTGAAGCAAATGTCTGATTCATCCTCTTTGGAAACATGTTTTCAACAATTTCAATCTTTTTGCCAGAATGAGTGTCTGTGGGGATTAAAACAAAGGTTATGAAAGAGCTCTTATGGGAACTTGCAGCATAAGCATAGCACTATAGAATCAATATTTGATGGTTTTAGGCATCTTACCAGTGTTATGAGATATCACAGTAGCAGGTACTGGTCATTCTGTTGGAAAGAAACACTGTTTTATGTTTTACCAGTGCCATACCAATGACTCTATGTGCATTTACTGAGAACACTGAGGCTTTTCCTTTACAAAAATTGCAAAATATTCATCAAATACAATGTGAAATGTCTTCAGAAGCTAGACTGTGATTTGAAAACTATTACAGATGGGAAAGTTCATATCACAGTAGGTTTGTTTTGGGTCAATATCAATTAAATTATGAATTATATCACATATTTTATTAAAAATTGGCATACCGGGGGGTCCTATTCAGGGCAAAATTTTACTACATCAGATGGTGGAATAAAATTTGACATCAGTTGTTAGGATAAACTGGTAGAGTCCTTTCATATTGGTGAAATATATAGCTGCATCCCCAATTTTGGAAACAAAATTGACATCCATACTGTTTCATGGGAGTTGGGGCACTGTTTTGCTTGCAGTATGGTTAAATGAGACAGATTTTTTCTAAAAATATTTTGTGCTGATGCAGATGTTAGTTTTATTTTGGGATCAGGGTAGTGTTTTAAAGAAAGCTGTAAATTCTCATCCTTCTCAGTTAATTTATAAAGTAACAGGATAGAAAAATCTTTTGGAGGCAATACCAATTTTCAAGCCCACTTGACAAAGTTTGTACACCTTTCCTTAAAAGAGCAAATTTTCCATGTTTTTGAATCAGCCAAAGCCAAAAGTTTGATTCTAATGGAGAAATGACTCTTTTATCTCATGGAAGTGTTAAAATGTCTCTTTGGTGGGGTTGGGGATGATTATAGGTTTCACGGAACTAAATATTGAAATTAGAGTGAACCATCTTAAAATGTTGCACTCGGAAATGACGCAATCTCTAAAAATAAACAGCCTTGGGAAAATCCATTGTTTCAATAAAACTTTGAAACATTCTATTGACATCTTGCATTATTGTTGAATATTCCTGATAAAAAAGAGGGTGATTTGATGACTTTTGGACCTAAAAAATACAATTTACTTTTTGTGTGTTTTTGTAGGGAATTCCCTGAAAAATATGTGCACGTGACCGGTACTTCCCTTTGTGTCAGTTTTTCTCTCTTATTTGCTGCATGACCCCGTGTTTTCAGATCAGAAAAGTTGTCTGAAGGGCTATACTTGACAGAGATATTTGAATGCCAAAATTAAAGTCATGCGATAATATATTTTCCACCTGAAAGTAATAATGGTCGCCTATGGGAAAATATTTAGTTATGTGATACCTATAGGAAATATGTTTTTTGGCTTCCAGACCAGATTCAGTTACTATTTTGGGTGATTATTTCACATTTAAATATTTATTTGGGGACCATACACCTTACCAAACCATTTTATTGTTTTGAGAAGTTACATTTTTGTCACAGTCAGCAATAAAAGCTATATATTTCCCAAACTAAGGCTGTTCATGCAAGAAAATTCACATCTTGAGCAAGTGTATTCCCCAGGAGCACACTATAACCTCTGAAAGCTGCTAACTAACAGCCTATCTCACCCTATTAACATATTTATTTAAATCATAACCTCTGGCAGCTGCTAACTAACAGCCTATCTTACCCTATTAACATATTTATTTAAACCATGGTTTCTCCTCATATTACTAGGGGCAGGGAGGATCTCACCCTATTAACATATTTATTTAAATCATAACCTCTGGCAGCTGCTAACTAACAGCCTATCTTTTCATATTAACATATTTATTTAAACCATGGTTTCTCCTCATATTACTAGGGGCAGGGAGGATTACAAATCTTCCGAACCCCCCCCCCCCCCAAATCAAAATTCAAACACAGGCAGAACACCTACACTGCCCTTCTATTCACTATTATTTAGAAGTTTATCTCTTCTATATTATGCTCTTCAGAACGTTGGAAAACAATTACTTCATTGAAAGAGTATCCTGGAACACAAATTGGAGGAGGGGTGGGGTTACAGTGGAAAATAACATAATAAAATTACAAATGTTAGTGAATGGCATTTGTGCATAGCTACCAATATAGTTGTCTAGTACTAAAGCTGTCATGGTTCCCCTGATACAGCATAAATTTACAGTGACAGTTGTAAAATATTGCTCTTTCCCTGAACCAAGTCCTCCCTCCCACACATATTTAATCCTTCTGCTAATGATAAACATTTGGAAAGACTGAATAGCATGTTTTTACAGACTGAAGTTAGTATCGTACACTTTCAGTTTCTTATGATTTACTTTGAGGCTTCAGCACTCATGGGCCTCTGAGTTAGTTTTCAATTTAAAAACCTTGCCCTGGCTCTTCCACTATATTTTTCATTGTATGCCATTTAGTACTCTCATGTAGACCTCCTACATGTGTGACTGCAAACCTATCTGTCTGTCTGTCTGTGTGTCTGTGTGTCTCTTCATCAGACATGGCGTTTCTTTCCTTTTCACTTGCCTGGATCTACGTTTTCAATAATTGGCAGCTGACTAACTTTCACCCCCCCCCCACACACACATATATTAAACATCAAATACCACTATATTCGTGAAGCAAATGTCTGATTCATCCTCTTTGGAAACATGTTTTCAACAATTTCAATCTTTTTGCCAGAATGAGTGTCTGTGGGGATTAAAACAAAGGTTATGAAAGTGCTCTTATGGGAACTTGCAGCATAAGCATAGCACTATAGAATCAATATTTGATGGTTTTTGGCATCTTACCAGTGTTATGAGATATCACAGTAGCAGGTACTGGTCATTCTGTTGGAGAAAAACACTGTTTTATGTTTTACCAGTGCCATACCAATGACTCTATGTGCATTTACTGAGAACACTGAGGCTTTTCCTTTACAAAAATTGCAAAATATTCATCAAATACAATGTGAAATGTCTTCAGAAGCCAGACTGTGATTTGAAAACTATTACAGATGGGAAAGTTCATATCACAGTAGGTTTGTTTTGGGTCAATATCAATTAAATTATGAATTATATCACATATTTTATTAAAAATTGGCATACCGGGGGGTCCTATTCAGGGTAAAATTTTACTACATCAGATGGTGGAATAAAATTTGACATCAGTTGTTAGGATAAACTGGTAGAGTCCTTTCATATTGGTGAAATATATAGCTGCATCCCCAATTTTGGAAACAAAATTGACGTACATACTGTTCCATGGGGGTTGGGGCACTGTTTTGCTTGCAGTATGGTTAAATGAGACAGATTTTTTCTAAAAATATTTTGTGCTGATGCAGATGTTAGTTTTATTTTGGGATCAGGGTAGTGTTTTAAAGAAAGCTGTAAATTCTCATCCTTCTTAGTTAATTTATAAAGTAACAGGATAGAAAAATCTTTTGGAGGCACTACCAATTTTCAAGCCCACTTGACAAAGTTTGTACACCTTTCCTTAAAAGAGCAAATTTTCCATGTTTTTGAATCAGCCAAAGCCAAAAGTTTGATTCTAATGGAGAAATGACTCTTTTATCTCATGGAAGTGGTAAAATGTCTCTATGGTGGGGTTGGGGATGATTATAGGTTTCGCGGAACTAAATATTGAAATTAGAGTGAACCAACTTAAAATGTTGCACTCGGAAATGACGCAATCTCTCAAAATAAACAGCCTTGGGAAAATGCATTGTTTCAATAAAACTTTGAAACATTCTATTGACATCTTGCATTATTGTTGAATATTCCTGATAAAAAAGAGGGTGATTTGATGACTTTTGGACCTAAAGAATACAATTTACTTTTTGTGTGTTTTTGTAGGGAATTCCCTGAAAAATATGTGCACGTGACCGGTACTTCCCTTTGTGTCAGTTTTTCTCTCTTATTTGCTGCATGACCCCGTGTTTTCAGATCAGAAAAGTTGTCTGAAGGGCTATACTTGACAGAGATATTTGAATGCCAAAATTAAAGTCATGCGATAATATTTTTTCCACCTGAAAGTAATAATGGTCGCCTATGGGAAAATATTTAGTTATGTGATACCTATAGGAAATATGTTTTTTGGCTTCCAGACCAGATTCAGTTACTATTTTGGGGGATTATTTCACATTTAAATATTTATTTGGGGACCATACACCTTACCAAACCATTTTATTATTTTGAGAAGTTACATTTTTGTCACAGTCAGCAATAAAAGCTATATATTTCCCAAACTAAGGCTGTTCATGAAAGAAAATTCACATCTTGAGCAAGTGTATTCCCCAGGAGCACACTATAACCTCTGAAAGCTGCTAACTAACAGCCTATCTCACCCTATTAACATATTTATTTAAACCATAACCTCCGGCAGCTGCTAACTAACAGCCTATCTTACCCTATTAACATATTTATTTAAACCATGGTTTCACCTCATATTACTAGGGGCAGGAAGGATTACAAATCTTCCGAACCACCCCCCCCCCCCCAAATCACAATTCAGACACAGACAGAACACCTACACTGCCCTTCTATTCACTATTATTTAGAAGTTTATCTCTTCTATATTATGCTCTTCAGAACGTTGGAAAACAATTACGTCATTGAAAGAGTATCCTGGAACACAAATTGGAGGAGGGGTGGGGTTACAGTGGAAAATAACATAATAAAATTACAAATGTTACTGAATGGCATTTGTGCATAGCTACCAATATAGTTGTCTAGTACTAAAGCTGTCATGGTTCCCCTGATACAGCATAAATTTACAGTGACAGTTGTAAAATATTGCTCTTTCCCTGAACCAAGTCCTCCCTCCCACACATATTTAATCCTTCTGCTAATGATAAACATTTGGAAAGACTGAATAGCATGTTTTTAGAGACTGAAGTTAGTATCATACACTTTCACTTTCTTATGATTTACTTTGAGGCTTCAGCATTCATGGGCCTCTGAGTTAGTTTTCAATTTATAAACCTTGCCCTGGCTCTTCCACTACATTTTTCATTGTATGCCATTTAGTACTCTCATGTAGACCTCCTACATGTGTGACTGCAAGCCTATCTGTCTGTCTGTCTGTGTGTCTGTGTGTCTCTTCATCAGACATGGCGTTTCTTTACTTTTCACTTGCCTGGACCTACGTTTTCAATAATTGGCAGCTGACTAACTTTCACCCCCCCCCCCCCCCACACACACACATATATTAAACATCATATAGCACTATATTCGTGAAGCAAATGTCTGATTCATCCTCTTTGGAAACATGTTTTCCACAATTTCAATCTTTTTGCCAGAATGAGTGTCTGTGGGGATTAAAACAAAGGTTATGAAAGTGCTCTTATGGGAACTTGCAGCATAAGCATAGCACTATAGAATCTATATTTGATGGTTTTAGGCATCTTACCAGTGTTATGAGATATCACAGTAGCAGGTACTGGTCATTCTGTTGGAAAAAAACACTGTTTTATGTTCTACCAGTGCCATACCAATGACTCTATGTGCATTTACTGAGAACACTGAGGCTTTTCCTTTACAAAAATTGCAAAATATTCATCAAATACAATGTGAAATGTCTTCAGAAGCCAGACTGTGATTTGAAAACTATTACAGATGGGAAAGTTCATATCACAGTAGGTTTCTTTTGGGTCAATATCAATTAAATTATGAATTATATCACATATTTTATTAAAAATTGGCATACCGGGGTGTCCTATTCAGGGCAAAATTGTACTACATCAGATGGTGGAATAAAATTTGACATCAGTTGTTAGGATAAACTGGTAGAGTCCTTTCATATTGGTGAAATATATAGCTGCATCCCCAATTTTGGAAACAAAATTGACATCCATACTGTTCCATGGGGGTTGGGGCACTGTTTTGCTTGCAGTATCGTTAAATGAGACAGATTTTATCTATAAATATTTTGTGCTGATGCAGATGTTAGTTTTATTTTGGGATCAGGGTAGTGTTTTAAAGAAAGCTGTAAATTCTCATCCTTCTTAGTTAATTTATAAAGTAACAGAATAGAAAAATCTTTTGGAGGCACTACCAATTTTCAAGCCCACTTGACAAAGTTTGTACACCTTTCCTTAAAAGAGCAAATTTTCCATGTTTTTGAATCAGCCAAAGCCAAAAGTTTGATTCTAATGGAGAAATGACTCTTTTATCTCATGGAAGTGGTAAAATGTCTCTTTGGTGGGGTTGGGGATGATTATAGGTTTCGCGGAACTAAATATTGAAATTAGAGTGAACCAACTTAAAATGTTGCACTCGGAAATGATGTAATCTCTAAAAATAAACAGCCTTGGGAAAATGCATTGTTTCAATAAAACTTTGAAACATTCTATTGACATCTTGCATTATTGTTGAATATTCCTGATAAAAAAGAAGGTGATTTGATGACTTTTGGAACTAAAATATACAATTTACTTTATGTGTGTTTTTGTAGGGAATTCCCTGACAAATATGTGTACGTGACCGGTACTTCCCTTTATGTCAGTTCTTCTCTCTTATTTGTTGCATGACTCCTGCTTTCAGATCAAAAAAGTTGTCTGAAGGGCTATACTTGACAGAGATATTTGAATGCCAAAATTAAAGTCATGCGATCATATTTTTTCCACCTGAAAGTAATAATGGTCGCCTATGGGAAAATATTTAGTTATGTGATACCTATAGGAAATATGTTTTTTGGCTTCCAGACCAGATTCAGTTACTATTTTGGGGGATTATTTCACATTTAAATATTTATTTGGGGACCATACACCTTACCAAACCATTTTATTATTTTGAGAAGTTACATTTTTGTCACAGTCAGCAATAAAAGCTATATATTTCCCAAACTAAGGCTGTTCATGAAAGAAAATTCACATCTTGAGCAAGTGTATTCCCCAGGAGCACACTATAACCTCTGAAAGCTGCTAACTAACAGCCTATCTCACCCTATTAACATATTTATTTAAATCATAACCTCCGGCAGCTGCTAACTAACAGCCTATCTTACCCTATTAACATATTTATTTAAACCATGGTTTCACCTCATATTACTAGGGGCAGGAAGGATTACAAATCTTCCGAACCACCCCCCCCCCCCAAATCACAATTCAGACACAGACAGAACACCTACACTGCCCTTCTATTCACTATTATTTAGAAGTTTATCTCTTCTATATTATGCTCTTCAGAACGTTGGAAAACAATTACGTCATTGAAAGAGTATCCTGGAACACAAATTGGAGGAGGGGTGGGGTTACAGTGGAAAATAACATAATAAAATTACAAATGTTACTGAATGGCATTTGTGCATAGCTACCAATATAGTTGTCTAGTACTAAAGCTGTCATGGTTCCCCTGATACAGCATAAATTTACAGTGACAGTTGTAAAATATTGCTCTTTCCCTGAACCAAGTCCTCCCTCCCACACATATTTAATCCTTCTGCTAATGATAAACATTTGGAAAGACTGAATAGCATGTTTTTAGAGACTGAAGTTAGTATCATACACTTTCACTTTCTTATGATTTACTTTGAGGCTTCAGCATTCATGGGCCTCTGAGTTAGTTTTCAATTTATAAACCTTGCCCTGGCTCTTCCACTACATTTTTCATTGTATGCCATTTAGTACTCTCATGTAGACCTCCTACATGTGTGACTGCAAGCCTATCTGTCTGTCTGTCTGTGTGTCTGTGTGTCTCTTCATCAGACATGGCGTTTCTTTACTTTTCACTTGCCTGGACCTACGTTTTCAATAATTGGCAGCTGACTAACTTTCACCCCCCCCCCCCCCCCACACACACACATATATTAAACATCATATAGCACTATATTCGTGAAGCAAATGTCTGATTCATCCTCTTTGGAAACATGTTTTCCACAATTTCAATCTTTTTGCCAGAATGAGTGTCTGTGGGGATTAAAACAAAGGTTATGAAAGTGCTCTTATGGGAACTTGCAGCATAAGCATAGCACTATAGAATCTATATTTGATGGTTTTAGGCATCTTACCAGTGTTATGAGATATCACAGTAGCAGGTACTGGTCATTCTGTTGGAAAAAAACACTGTTTTATGTTCTACCAGTGCCATACCAATGACTCTATGTGCATTTACTGAGAACACTGAGGCTTTTCCTTTACAAAAATTGCAAAATATTCATCAAATACAATGTGAAATGTCTTCAGAAGCCAGACTGTGATTTGAAAACTATTACAGATGGGAAAGTTCATATCACAGTAGGTTTCTTTTGGGTCAATATCAATTAAATTATGAATTATATCACATATTTTATTAAAAATTGGCATACCGGGGTGTCCTATTCAGGGCAAAATTGTACTACATCAGATGGTGGAATAAAATTTGACATCAGTTGTTAGGATAAACTGGTAGAGTCCTTTCATATTGGTGAAATATATAGCTGCATCCCCAATTTTGGAAACAAAATTGACATCCATACTGTTCCATGGGGGTTGGGGCACTGTTTTGCTTGCAGTATCGTTAAATGAGACAGATTTTATCTATAAATATTTTGTGCTGATGCAGATGTTAGTTTTATTTTGGGATCAGGGTAGTGTTTTAAAGAAAGCTGTAAATTCTCATCCTTCTTAGTTAATTTATAAAGTAACAGAATAGAAAAATCTTTTGGAGGCACTACCAATTTTCAAGCCCACTTGACAAAGTTTGTACACCTTTCCTTAAAAGAGCAAATTTTCCATGTTTTTGAATCAGCCAAAGCCAAAAGTTTGATTCTAATGGAGAAATGACTCTTTTATCTCATGGAAGTGGTAAAATGTCTCTTTGGTGGGGTTGGGGATGATTATAGGTTTCGCGGAACTAAATATTGAAATTAGAGTGAACCAACTTAAAATGTTGCACTCGGAAATGATGTAATCTCTAAAAATAAACAGCCTTGGGAAAATGCATTGTTTCAATAAAACTTTGAAACATTCTATTGACATCTTGCATTATTGTTGAATATTCCTGATAAAAAAGAAGGTGATTTGATGACTTTTGGAACTAAAATATACAATTTACTTTATGTGTGTTTTTGTAGGGAATTCCCTGACAAATATGTGTACGTGACCGGTACTTCCCTTTATGTCAGTTCTTCTCTCTTATTTGTTGCATGACTCCTGCTTTCAGATCAAAAAAGTTGTCTGAAGGGCTATACTTGACAGAGATATTTGAATGCCAAAATTAAAGTCATGCGATCATATTTTTTCCACCTGAAAGTAATAATGGTCGCCTATGGGAAAATATTTAGTTATGTGATACCTATAGGAAATATGTTTTTTGGCTTCCAGACCAGATTCAGTTACTATTTTGGGGGATTATTTCACATTTAAATATTTATTTGGGGACCATACACCTTACCAAACCATTTTATTGTTTTGAGAAGTTACATTTTTGTCAAAGTCAGCAATAAAAGCTATATATTTCCCAAACTAAGGCTGTTCATGCAAGAAAATTCACATCTTGAGCAAGCGTATTCCCCAGGAGCACACTATAACCTCTGAAAGCTGCTAACTAACAGCCTATCTCACCCTATTAACATATTTATTTAAATCATAACCTCCGGCAGCTGCTAACTAACAGCCTATCTTACCCTATTAACATATTTATTTAAACCATGGTTTCACCTCATATTACTAGGGGCAGGAAGGATTACAAATCTTCCGAACCACCCCCCCCCCCCCAAATCACAATTCAAACACAGACAGAACACCTACACTGCCCTTCTATTCACTATTATTTAGAAGTTTATCTCTTCTATATTATCCTCTTCAGAACGTTGGAAAACAATTACGTCATTGAAAGAGTATCCTGGAACACAAATTGGAGGAGGGGTGGGGTTACAGTGGAAAATAACATAATAAAATTACAAATGTTACTGAATGGCATTTGTGCATAGCTACCAATATAGTTGTCTAGTACTAAAGCTGTCATGGTTCCCCTGATACAGCATAAATTTACAGTGACAGTTGTAAAATATTGCTCTTTCCCTGAACCAAGTCCTCCCTCCCACACATATTTAATCCTTCTGCTAATGATAAACATTTGGAAAGACTGAATAGCATGTTTTTAGAGACTGAAGTTAGTATCATACACTTTCAGTTTCTTATGATTTACTTTGAGGCTTCAGCATTCATGGGCCTCTGAGTTAGTTTTCTATTTATAAACCTTGCCCTGGCTCTTCCACTACATTTTTCATTGTATGCCATTTAGTACTCTCATGTAGACCTCCTACATGTGTGACTGCAAGCCTATCTGTGTGTCTGTCTGTGTGTCTGTGTGTCTCTTCATCAGACATGGCGTTTCTTTACTTTTCACTTGCCTGGATCTACGTTTTCAATAATTGGCAGCTGACTAACTTTCACCCCCCCCCCCCCCACACACACATATATTAAACATCATATAGCACTATATTCGTGAAGCAAATGTCTGATTCATCCTCTTTGGAAACATGTTTTCCACAATTTCAATCTTTTTGCCAGAATGAGTGTCTGTGGGGATTAAAACAAAGGTTATGAAAGTGCTCTTATGGGAACTTGCAGCATAAGCATAGCACTATAGAATCTATATTTGATGGTTTTAGGCATCTTACCAGTGTTATGAGATATCACAGTAGCAGGTACTGGTCATTCTGTTGGAAAAAAACACTGCTTTATGTTCTACCAGTGCCATACCAATGACTCTATGTGCATTTACTGAGAACACTGAGGCTTTTCCTTTACAAAAATTGCAAAATATTCATCAAATACAATGTGAAATGTCTTCAGAAGCCAGACTGTGATTTGAAAACTATTACAGATGGGAAAGTTCATATCACAGTAGGTTTGTTTTGGGTCAATATCAATTAAATTATGAATTATATCACATATTTTATTAGAAATTGGCATACCGGGGTGTCCTATTCAGGGCAAAATTGTACTACATCAGATGGTGGAATAAAATTTGACATCAGTTGTTAGGATAAACTGGTAGAGTCCTTTCATATTGGTGAAATATATAGCTGCATCCCCAATTTTGGAAACAAAATTGACATCCATACTGTTCCATGGGGGTTGGGGCACTGTTTTGCTTGCAGTATGGTTAAATGAGACAGATTTTATCTATAAATATTTTGTGCTGATGCAGATGTTAGTTTTATTTTGGGATCAGGGTAGTGTTTTAAAGAAAGCTGTAAATTCTCATCCTTCTTAGTTAATTTATAAAGTAACAGAATAGAAAAATCTTTTGGAGGCACTACCAATTTTCAAGCCCACTTGACAAAGTTTGTACACCTTTCCTTAAAAGAGCAAATTTTCCATGTTTTTGAATCAGCCAAAGCCAAAAGTTTGATTCTAATGGAGAAATGACTCTTTTATCTCATAGAAGTGGTAAAATGTCTCTTTGGTGGGGTTGGGGATGATTATAGGTTTCGCGGAACTAAATATTGAAATTAGAGTGAACCAACTTAAAATGTTGCACTCGGAAATGACGCAATCTCTAAAAATAAACAGCCTTGGGAAAATGCATTGTTTCAATAAAACTTTGAAACATTCTATTGACATCTTGCATTATTGTTGAATATTCCTGATAAAAAAGAAGGTGATTTGATGACTTTTGGAACTAAAATATACAATTTACTTTATGTGTGTTTTTGTAGGGAATTCCCTGACAAATATGTGTACGTGACCGGTACTTCCCTTTGTGTCAGTTCTTCTCTCTTATTTGTTGCATGACTCCTGCTTTCAGATCAAAAAAGTTGTCTGAAGGGCTATACTTGACAGAGATATTTGAATGCCAAAATTAAAGTCATGCGATCATATTTTTTCCACCTGAAAGTAATAATGGTCGCCTATGGGAAAATATTTAGTTATGTGATACCTATAGGAAATATGTTTTTTGGCTTCCAGACCAGATTCAGTTACTATTTTGGGGGATTATTTCACATTTAAATATTTATTTGGGGACCATACACCTTACCAAACCATTTTATTGTTTTGAGAAGTTACATTTTTGTCAAAGTCAGCAATAAAAGCTATATATTTCCCAAACTAAGGCTGTTCATGCAAGAAAATTCACATCTTGAGCAAGCGTATTCCCCAGGAGCACACTATAACCTCTGAAAGCTGCTAACTAACAGCCTATCTCACCCTATTAACATATTTATTTAAATCATAACCTCCGGCAGCTGCTAACTAACAGCCTATCTTACCCTATTAACATATTTATTTAAACCATGGTTTCACCTCATATTACTAGGGGCAGGAAGGATTACAAATCTTCCGAACCACCCCCCCCCCCCCCAAATCACAATTCAAACACAGACAGAACACCTACACTGCCCTTCTATTCACTATTATTTAGAAGTTTATCTCTTCTATATTATCCTCTTCAGAACGTTGGAAAACAATTACGTCATTGAAAGAGTATCCTGGAACACAAATTGGAGGAGGGGTGGGGTTACAGTGGAAAATAACATAATAAAATTACAAATGTTACTGAATGGCATTTGTGCATAGCTACCAATATAGTTGTCTAGTACTAAAGCTGTCATGGTTCCCCTGATACAGCATAAATTTACAGTGACAGTTGTAAAATATTGCTCTTTCCCTGAACCAAGTCCTCCCTCCCACACATATTTAATCCTTCTGCTAATGATAAACATTTGGAAAGACTGAATAGCATGTTTTTAGAGACTGAAGTTAGTATCATACACTTTCAGTTTCTTATGATTTACTTTGAGGCTTCAGCATTCATGGGCCTCTGAGTTAGTTTTATATTTATAAACCTTGCCCTGGCTCTTCCACTACATTTTTCATTGTATGCCATTTAGTACTCTCATGTAGACCTCCTACATGTGTGACTGCAAGCCTATCTGTGTGTCTGTCTGTGTGTCTGTGTGTCTCTTCATCAGACATGGCGTTTCTTTACTTTTCACTTGCCTGGATCTACGTTTTCAATAATTGGCAGCTGACTAACTTTCACCCCCCCCCCCCCACACACACATATATTAAACATCATATAGCACTATATTCGTGAAGCAAATGTCTGATTCATCCTCTTTGGAAACATGTTTTCCACAATTTCAATCTTTTTGCCAGAATGAGTGTCTGTGGGGATTAAAACAAAGGTTATGAAAGTGCTCTTATGGGAACTTGCAGCATAAGCATAGCACTATAGAATCTATATTTGATGGTTTTAGGCATCTTACCAGTGTTATGAGATATCACAGTAGCAGGTACTGGTCATTCTGTTGGAAAAAAACACTGTTTTATGTTCTACCAGTGCCATACCAATGACTCTATGTGCATTTACTGAGAACACTGAGGCTTTTCCTTTACAAAAATTGCAAAATATTCATCAAATACAATGTGAAATGTCTTCAGAAGCCAGACTGTGATTTGAAAACTATTACAGATGGGAAAGTTCATATCACAGTAGGTTTGTTTTGGGTCAATATCAATTAAATTATGAATTATATCACATATTTTATTAGAAATTGGCATACCGGGGTGTCCTATTCAGGGCAAAATTGTACTACATCAGATGGTGGAATAAAATTTGACATCAGTTGTTAGGATAAACTGGTAGAGTCCTTTCATATTGGTGAAATATATAGCTGCATCCCCAATTTTGGAAACAAAATTGACATCCATACTGTTCCATGGGGGTTGGGGCACTGTTTTGCTTGCAGTATGGTTAAATGAGACAGATTTTATCTATAAATATTTTGTGCTGATGCAGATGTTAGTTTTATTTTGGGATCAGGGTAGTGTTTTAAAGAAAGCTGTAAATTCTCATCCTTCTTAGTTAATTTATAAAGTAACAGAATAGAAAAATCTTTTGGAGGCACTACCAATTTTCAAGCCCACTTGACAAAGTTTGTACACCTTTCCTTAAAAGAGCAAATTTTCCATGTTTTTGAATCAGCCAAAGCCAAAAGTTTGATTCTAATGGAGAAATGACTCTTTTATCTCATAGAAGTGGTAAAATGTCTCTTTGGTGGGGTTGGGGATGATTATAGGTTTCGCGGAACTAAATATTGAAATTAGAGTGAACCAACTTAAAATGTTGCACTCGGAAATGACGCAATCTCTAAAAATAAACAGCCTTGGGAAAATGCATTGTTTCAATAAAACTTTGAAACATTCTATTGACATCTTGCATTATTGTTGAATATTCCTGATAAAAAAGAAGGTGATTTGATGACTTTTGGAACTAAAATATACAATTTACTTTATGTGTGTTTTTGTAGGGAATTCCCTGACAAATATGTGTACGTGACCGGTACTTCCCTTTGTGTCAGTTCTTCTCTCTTATTTGTTGCATGACTCCTGCTTTCAGATCAGAAAAGTTGTCTGAAGGGCTATACTTGACAGAGATATTTGAATGCCAAAATTAAAGTCATGCGATCATATTTTTTCCACCTGAAAGTAATAATGGTCGCCTATGGGAAAATATTTAGTTATGTGATACCTATAGGAAATATGTTTTTTGGCTTCCAGACCAGATTCAGTTACTATTTTGGGGGATTATTTCACATTTAAATATTTATTTGTGGACCATACACCTTACCAAACCATTTTATTGTTTTGAGAAGTTACATTTTTGTCAAAGTCAGCAATAAAAGCTATATATTTCCCAAACTGAGGCTGTTCATGCAAGTAAATTCACATCTTGAGCAAGCGTATTCCCCAGGAGCACACTATAACCTCTGAAAGCTGCTAACTAACAGCCTATCTCACCCTATTAACATATTTATCTAAATCATAACCTCCGGCAGCTGCTAACTAACAGCCTATCTTACCCTATTAACATATTTATTTAAACCATGGTTTCACCTCATATTACTAGGGGCAGGAAGGATTACAAATCTTCCGAACCACCCCCCCCACCCCCCAAATCACAATTCAAACACAGACAGAAAACCTACACTGCCCTTCTATTCACTATTATTTAGAAGTTTATCTCTTCTATATTATGCTCTTCAGAACGTTGGAAAACAATTACTTCATTGAAAGAGTATCCTGGAACACAAATTGGAGGAGGGGTGGGGTTACAGTGGAAAAAAACATAATAAAATTACAAATGTTACTGAATGGCATTTGTGCATAGCTACCAATATAGTTGTCTAGTACTAAAGCTGTCATGGTTCCCCTGATACAGCATAAATTTACAGTGACAGTTGTAAAATATTGCTCTTTCCCTGAACCAAGTCCTCCCTCCCACACATATTTAATCCTTCTGCTAATGATAAACATTTGGAAAGACTGAATAGCATGTTTTTAGAGACTGAAGTTAGTATCATGCACTTTCAGTTTCTTATGATTTACTTTGAGGCTTCAGCATTCATGGGCCTCTGAGTTAGTTTTCAATTTATAAACCTTGCCCTGGCTCTTCCACTACATTTTTCATTGTATGCCATTTAGTACTCTCATGTAGACCTCCTACATGTGTGACTGCAAGCCTATCTGTCTGTCTGTCTGTGTGTCTGTGTGTCTCTTCATCAGACATGGCGTTTCTTTACTTTTCACTTGCCTGGATCTACGTTTTCAATAATTGGCAGCTGACTAACTTTCACCCCCCACCCCCTCCCCCACACACACACATATATTAAACATCATATACCACTATATTCGTGAAGCAAATGTCTGATTCATCCTCTTTGGAAACATGTTTTCAACAATTTCAATCTTTTTGCCAGAATGAGTGTCTGTGGGGATTAAAACAAAGGTTATGAAAGTGCTCTTATGGGAACTTGCAGCATAAGCATAGCACTATAGAATCAATATTTGATGGTTTTAGGCATCTTACCAGTGTTATGAGATATCACAGTAGCAGGTACTGGTCATTCTGTTGGAAAAAAACACTGTTTTATGTTCTACCAGTGCCATACCAATGACTCTATGTGCATTTACTGAGAACACTGAGGCTTTTCCTTTACAAAAATTGCAAAATATTCATCAAATACAATGTGAAATGTCTTCAGAAGCCAGACTGTGATTTGAAAACTATTACAGATGGGAAAGTTCATATCACAGTAGGTTTGTTTTGGGTCAATATCAATTAAATTATGAATTATATCACATATTTTATTAAAAATTGGCAATCCGGGGGGTCCTATTCAGGGCAAAATTGTACTACATCAGATGGTGGAATAAAATTTGACATCAGTTGTTAGGATAAACTGGTAGAGTCCTTTCATATTGGTGAAATATATAGCTGCATCCCCAATTTTGGAAACAAAATTGACATCCATACTGTTCCATGGGGGTTGGGGCACTGTTTTGCTTGCAGTATGGTTAAATGAGACAGATTTTTTCTAAAAATATTTTGTGCTGATGCAGATGTTAGTTTTATTTTGGGATCAGGGTAGTGTTTTAAAGAAAGCTGTAAATTCTCATCCTTCTTAGTTAATTTATAAAGTAACAGGATAGAAAAATCTTTTGGAGGCAATACCAATATTCAAGCCCACTTGACAAAGTTTGTACACCTTTCCTTAAAAGAGCAAATTTTCCATGTTTTTGAATCAGCCAAAGCCAAAAGTTTGATTCTAATGGAGAAATGACTCTTTTATCTCATGGAAGTGGTAAAATGTCTCTATGGTGGGGTTGGGGATGATTATAGATTTCGCGGAACTAAATATTGAAATTAGAGTGAACCAACTTAAAATGTTGCACTCGGAAATGACGCAATCTCTAAAAATAAACAGCCTTGGGAAAATGCATTGTTTCAATAAAACTTTGAAACATTCTATTGACATCTTGCATTATTGTTGAATATTCCTGATAAAAAAGAAGGTGATTTGATGACTTTTGGAACTAAAATATACAATTTACTTTATGTGTGTTTTTGTAGGGAATTCCCTGAAAAATATGTGTACGTGACCGGTACTTCCCTTTGTGTCAGTTTTTCTCTCTTATTTGTTGCATGACCCCGTGTTTTCAGATCAGAAAAGTTGTCTGAAGGGCTATTCTTGACAGAGATATTTGAATGTCAAAATTAAAGTCATGCGATCGTATTTTTTCCACCTGAAAGTAATAATGGTCGCCTATGGGAAAATATTTAGTTATGTGATACCTATAGGAAATATGTTTTTTGGCTTCCAGACCAGATTCAGTTACTATTTTGGGGGATTATTTCACATTTAAATATTTATTTGGGGACCATACACCTTACCAAACCATTTTATTGTTTTGAGAAGTTACATTTTTGTCAAAGTCTGCAATAAAAGCTATATATTTCCCAAACTAAGGCTATTCATGCAAGAAAATTCACATCTTGAGCAAGTGTATTCCCCAGGAGCACACTATAACCTCTGAAAGCTGCTAACTAACAGCCTATCTCACCCTATTAACATATTTATTTAAATCATAACCTCTGGCAGCTGCTAACTAACAGCCTATCTTACCCTATTAACATATTTATTTAAACCATGGTTTCACCTCATATTACTAGGGGCAGGAAGGATTACAAATCTTCCGAAGCACCCCCCCCCCCCCCCCCCAAATCACAATTCAAACACAGACAGAACACCTACACTGCCCTTCTATTCACTATTATTTAGAAGTTTATCTCTTCTATATTATCCTCTTCAGAACGTTGGAAAACAATTACGTCATTGAAAGAGTATCCTGGAACACAAATTGGAGGAGGGGTGGGGTTACAGTGGAAAATAACATAATAAAATTACAAATGTTACTGAATGGCATTTGTGCATAGCTACCAATATAGTTGTCTAGTACTAAAGCTGTCATGGTTCCCCTGATACAGCATAAATTTACAGTGACAGTTGTAAAATATTGCTCTTTCCCTGAACCAAGTCCTCCCTCCCACACATATTTAATCCTTCTGCTAATGATAAACATTTGGAAAGACTGAATAGCATGTTTTTAGAGACTGAAGTTAGTATCATACACTTTCACTTTCTTATGATTTACTTTGAGGCTTCAGCATTCATGGGCCTCTGAGTTAGTTTTCAATTTATAAACCTTGCCCTGGCTCTTCCACTACATTTTTCATTGTATGCCATTTAGTACTCTCATGTAGACCTCCTGCATGTGTGACTGCAAGCCTATCTGTCTGTCTGTCTGTGTGTCTGTGTGTCTCTTCATCAGACATGGCGTTTCTTTACTTTTCACTTGCCTGGATCTACGTTTTCAATAATTGGCAGCTGACTAACTTTCACCCCCCACCCCCTCCCCCACACACACACATATATTAAACATCATATACCACTATATTCGTGAAGCAAATGTCTGATTCATCCTCTTTGGAAACATGTTTTCAACAATTTCAATCTTTTTGCCAGAATGAGTGTCTGTGGGGATTAAAACAAAGGTTATGAAAGTGCTCTTATGGGAACTAGCAGCATAAGCATAGCACAATAGAATCAATATTTGATGGTTTTAGGCATCTTACCAGTGTTATGAGATATCACAGTAGCAGGTACTGGTCATTCTGTTGGAAAAAAACACTGTTTTATGTTCTACCAGTGCCATACCAATGACTCTATGTGCATTTACTGAGAACACTGAGGCTTTTCCTTTACAAAAATTGCAAAATATTCATCAAATACAATGTGAAATGTCTTCAGAAGCCAGACTGTGATTTGAAAACTATTACAGATGGGAAAGTCCATATCACAGTAGGTTTCTTTTGGGTCAATATCAATTAAATTATGAATTATATCACATATTTTATTAAAAATTGGCATACCGGGGGGTCCTATTCAGGGCAAAATTGTACTACATCAGATGTTGGAATAAAATTTGACATCAGTTGTTAGGATAAACTGGTAGAGTCCTTTCATATTGGTGAAATATATAGCTGCATCCCCAATTTTGGAAACAAAATTGACATCCATACTGTTCCATGGGGGTTGGGGCACTGTTTTGCTTGCAGTATGGTTAAATGAGACAGATTTTTTCTAAAAATATTTTGTGCTGATGCAGATGTTAGTTTTATTTTGGGATCAGGGAAGTGTTTTAAAGAAAGCTGTAAATTCTCATCCTTCTTAGTTAATTTATAAAGTAACAGGATAGAAAAATCTTTTGGAGGCAATACCAATTTTCAAGCCCACTTGACAAAGTTTGTACACCTTTCCTTAAAAGAGCAAATTTTCCATGTTTTTGAATCAGCCAAAGCCAAAAGTTTGATTCTAATGGAGAAATGACTCTTTTATCTCATGGAAGTGGTAAAATGTCTCTATGGTGGGGTTGGGGATGATTATAGGTTTCGCGGAACTAAATATTGAAATTAGAGTGAACCAACTTAAAATGTTGCACTCGGAAATGACGCAATCTCTAAAAATAAACAGCCTTGGGAAAATGCATTGTTTCAATAAAACTTTGAAACATTCTATTGACATCTTGCATTATTGTTGAATATTCCTGATAAAAAAGAAGGTGATTTGATGACTTTTGGAACTAAAATATACAATTTACTTTATGTGTGTTTTTGTAGGGAATTCCCTGAAAAATATGTGTACGTGACCGGTACTTCCCTTTGTGTCAGTATTTCTCTCTTATTTGTTGCATGACCCCGTGTTTTCAGATCAGAAAAGTTGTCTGAAAGGCTATTCTTGACAGAGATATTTGAATGTCAAAATTAAAGTCATGTGATCGTATTTTTTCCACCTGAAAGTAATAATGGTCGCCTATGGGAAAATATTTAGTTATGTGATACCTATAGGAAATATGTTTTTTGGCTTCCAGACCAGATTCAGTTACTATTTTGGGTGATTATTTCACATTTAAATATTTATTTGGGGACCATACACCTTACCAAACCATTTTATTGTTTTGAGAAGTTACATTTTTGTCAAAGTCAGCAACAAAAGCTATATATTTCCCAAACTAAGGCTGTTCATGCAAGAAAATTCACATCTTGAGCAAGTGTATTCCCCAGGAGCACACTATAACCTCTGAAAGCTGCTAACTAACAGCCTATCTCACCCTATTAACATATTTATTTAAATCATAACCTCTGGCAGCTGCTAACTAACAGCCTATCTTACCCTATTAACATATTTATTTAAACCATGGTTTCTCCTCATATTACTAGGGGCAGGGAGGATTACAAGACTTCCGAACCCCCCCCCCCCCCCAAATCACAATTCAAACACAGACAGAACACCTACACTGCCCTTCTATTCACTATTATTTAGAAGTTTATCTCTTCTATATTATGCTCTTCAGAACGTTGGAAAACAATTACTTCATTGAAAGGGTATCCTGGTACACAAATTGGAGGAGGGGTGGGGTTACAGTGGAAAATAACATAATAAAATTACAAATGTTAGTGAATGGCATTTGTGCATAGCTACCAATATAGTTGTCTAGTACTAAAGCTGTCATGGTTCCCCTGATACAGCATAAATTTACAGTGACAGTTGTAAAATATTGCTCTTTCCCTGAACCAAGTCCTCCCTCCCACACATATTTAATCCTTCTGCTAATGATAAACATTTGGAAAGACTGAATAGCATGTTTTTACAGACTGAAGTTAGTATCGTACACTTTCAGTATCTTATGATTTACTTTGAGGCTTCAGCACTCATGGGCCTCTGAGTTAGTTTTCAATTTAAAAACCTTGCCCTGGCTCTTCCACTATATTTTTCATTGTATGCCATTTAGTACTCTCATGTAGACCTCCTACATGTGTGACTGCAAACCTATCTGTCTGTCTGTCTGTGTGTCTGTGTGTCTCTTCATCAGACATGGCGTTTCTTTACTTTTCACTTGCCTGGATCTACGTTTTCAATAATTGGCAGCTGACTAACTTTCACCCCCCCCCCCCCCCCACACACACACATATATTAAACATCAAATACCACTATATTCGTGAAGCAAATGTCTGATTCATCCTCTTTGGAAACATGTTTTCAACAATTTCAATCTTTTTGCCAGAATGAGTGTCTGTGGGGATTAAAACAAAGGTTATGAAAGTGCTCTTATGGGAACTTGCAGCATAAGCATAGCACTATAGAATCAATATTTGATGGTTTTAGGCATCTTACCAGTGTTATGAGATATCACAGTAGCAGGTACTGGTCATTCTGTTGGAAAAAAACACTGTTTTATGTTTTACCAGTGCCATACCAATGACTCTATGTGCATTTATTGAGAACACTGAGGCTTTTCCTTTACAAAAATTGCAAAATATTCATCAAGTACAATGTGAAATGTCTTCAGAAGCCAGACTGTGATTTGAAAACTATTACAGATGGGAAAGTTCATATCACAGTAGGTTTGTTTTGGGTCAATATCAATTAAATTATGAATTATATCACATATTTTATTAAAAATTGGCATACCGGGGGGTCCTATTCAGGGCAAAATTTTACTACATCAGATGGTGGAATAAAATTTGACATCAGTTGTTAGGATAAACTGGTAGAGTCCTTTCATATTGGTGAAATATATAGCTGCATCCCCAATTTTGGAAACAAAATTGACATCCATACTGTTTCATGGGGGTTGGGGCACTGTTTTGCTTGCAGTATGGTTAAATGAGACAGATTTTTTCTAAAAATATTTTGTGCTGATGCAGATGTTAGTTTTATTTTGGGATCAGGGTAGTGTTTTAAAGAAAGCTGTAAATTCTCATCCTTCTTAGTTAATTTATAAAGTAACAGAATAGAAAAATCTTTTGGAGGCACTACCAATTTTCAAGCCCACTTGACAAAGTTTGTACACCTTTCCTTAAAAGAGCAAATTTTCCATGTTTTTGAATCAGCCAAAGCCAAAAGTTTGATTCTAATGGAGAAATGACTCTTTTATCTCATGGAAGTGGTAAAATGTCTCTTTGGTGGGGTTGGGGATGATTATAGGTTTCGCGGAACTAAATATTGAAATTAGAGTGAACCAACTTAAAATGTTGCACTCGGAAATGACGCAATCTCTAAAAATAAACAGCCTTGGGAAAATGCATTGTTTCAATAAAACTTTGAAACATTCTATTGACATCTTGCATTATTGTTGAATATTCCTGATAAAAAAGAAGGTGATTTGATGACTTTTGGAACTAAAATATACAATTTACTTTATGTGTGTTTTTGTAGGGAATTCCCTGAAAAATATGTGTACGTGACCGGTACTTCCCTTTGTGTCAGTTTTTCTCTCTTATTTGTTGCATGACCCCGTGTTTTCAGATCAGAAAAGTTGTCTGAAGGGCTATTCTTGACAGAGATATTTGAATGTCAAAATTAAAGTCATGCGATCGTATTTTTTCCACCTGAAAGTAATAATGGTCGCCTATGGGAAAATATTTAGTTATGTGATACCTATAGGAAATATGTTTTTTGGCTTCCAGACCAGATTCAGTTACTATTTTGGGGGATTATTTCACATTTAAATATTTATTTGGGGACCATACACCTTACCAAACCATTTTATTGTTTTGAGAAGTTACATTTTTGTCAAAGTCTGCAATAAAAGCTATATATTTCCCAAACTAAGGCTATTCATGCAAGAAAATTCACATCTTGAGCAAGTGTATTCCCCAGGAGCACACTATAACCTCTGAAAGCTGCTAACTAACAGCCTATCTCACCCTATTAACATATTTATTTAAATCATAACCTCTGGCAGCTGCTAACTAACAGCCTATCTTACCCTATTAACATATTTATTTAAACCATGGTTTCACCTCATATTACTAGGGGCAGGAAGGATTACAAATCTTCCGAACCCTCCCCCCCCCCCCAAATCACAATTCAAACACAGACAGAACACCTACACTGCCCTTCTATTCACTATTATTTAGAAGTTATCTCTTCTATATTATGCTCTTCAGAACGTTGGAAAACAATTACGTCATTGAAAGAGTATCCTGGAACACAAATTGGAGGAGGGGTGGGGTTACAGTGGAAAATAACATAATAAAATTACAAATGTTACTGAATGGCATTTGTGCATAGCTAGCAATATAGTTGTCTAGTACTAAAGCTGTCATGGTTCCCCTGATACAGCATAAATTTACAGTGACATTTGTAAAATATTGCTCTTTCCCTGAACCAAGTCCTCCCTCCCACACATATTTAATCCTTCTGCTAATGATAAACATTTGGAAAGACTGAATAGCATGTTTTTAGAGACTGAAGTTAGTATCATACACTTTCAGTTTCTTATGATTTACTTTGAGGCTTCAGCATTCATGGGCCTCTGAGTTAGTTTTCTATTTATAAACCTTGCCCTGGCTCTTCCACTACATTTTTCATTGTATGCCATTTAGTACTCTCATGTAGACCTCCTACATGTGTGACTGCAAGCCTATCTGTCTGTCTGTCTGTGTGTCTGTGTGTCTCTTCATCAGACATGGCGTTTCTTTACTTTTCACTTGCCTGGATCTACGTTTTCAATAATTGGCAGCTGACTAACTTTCACCCCCCCCCCCCCCACACACACACATATATTAAACATCATATAGCACTATATTCGTGAAGCAAATGTCTGATTCATCCTCTTTGGAAACATGTTTTCCACAATTTCAATCTTTTTGCCAGAATGAGTGTCTGTGGGGATTAAAACAAAGGTTATGAAAGTGCTCTTATGGGAACTTGCAGCATAAGCATAGCACTATAGAATCTATATTTGATGGTTTTAGGCATCTTACCAGTGTTATGAGATATCACAGTAGCAGGTACTGGTCATTCTGTTGGAAAAAAACACTGTTTTATGATCTACCAGTGCCATACCAATGACTCTATGTGCATTTACTGAGAACACTGAGGCTTTTCCTTTACAAAAATTGCAAAATATTCATCAAATACAATGTGAAATGTCTTCAGAAGCCAGACTGTGATTTGAAAACTATTACAGATGGGAAAGTTCATATCACAGTAGGTTTCTTTTGGGTCAATATCAATTAAATTATGAATTATATCACATATTTTATTAAAAATTGGCATACCGGGGTGTCCTATTCAGGGCAAAATTGTACTACATCAGATGGTGGAATAAAATTTGACATCAGTTGTTAGGATAAACTGGTAGAGTCCTTTCATATTGGTGAAATATATAGCTGCATCCCCAATTTTGGAAACAAAATTGACATCCATACTGTTCCATGGGGGTTGGGGCACTGTTTTGCTTGCAGTATGGTTAAATGAGACAGATTTTATCTATAAATATTTTGTGCTGATGCAGATGTTAGTTTTATTTTGGGATCAGGGTAGTGTTTTAAAGAAAGCTGTAAATTCTCATCCTTCTTAGTTAATTTATAAAGTAACAGAATAGAAAAATCTTTTGGAGGCACTACCAATTTTCAAGCCCACTTGACAAAGTTTGTACACCTTTCCTTAAAAGAGCAAATTTTCCATGTTTTTGAATCAGCCAAAGCCAAAAGTTTGATTCTAATGGAGAAATGACTCTTTTATCTCATGGAAGTGGTAAAATGTCTCTTTGGTGGGGTTGGGGATGATTATAGGTTTCGCGGAACTAAATATTGAAATTAGAGTGAACCAACTTAAAATGTTGCACTCGGAAATGACGCAATCTCTAAAAATAAACAGCCTTGGGAAAATGCATTGTTTCAATAAAACTTTGAAACATTCTATTGACATCTTGCATTATTGTTGAATATTCCTGATAAAAAAGAAGGTGATTTGATGACTTTTGGAACTAAAATATACAATTTACTTTATGTGTGTTTTTGTAGGGAATTCCCTGGCAAATATGTGTACGTGACCGGTACTTCCCTTTGTGTCAGTTCTTCTCTCTTATTTGTTGCATGACTCCTGCTTTCAGATCAAAAAAGTTGTCTGAAGGGCTATACTTGACAGAGATATTTGAATGCCAAAATTAAAGTCATGCGATCATATTTTTTCCACCTGAAAGTAATAATGGTCGCCTATGGGAAAATATTTAGTTATGTGATACCTATAGGAAATATGTTTTTTGGCTTCCAGACCAGATTCAGTTACTATTTTGGGGGATTATTTCACATTTAAATATTTATTTGGGGACCATACACCTTACCAAACCATTTTATTGTTTTGAGAAGTTACATTTTTGTCAAAGTCAGCAATAAAAGCTATATATTTCCCAAACTAAGGCTGTTCATGCAAGAAAATTCACATCTTGAGCAAGCGTATTCCCCAGGAGCACACTATAACCTCTGAAAGCTGCTAACTAACAGCCTATCTCACCCTATTAACATATTTATTTAAATCATAACCTCCGGCAGCTGCTAACTAACAGCCTATCTTACCCTATTAACATATTTATTTAAACCATGGTTTCACCTCATATTACTAGGGGCAGGAAGGATTACAAATCTTCCGAACCACCCCCCCCCCCAAATCACAATTCAAACACAGACAGAACACCTACACTGCCCTTCTATTCACTATTATTTAGAAGTTTATCTCTTCTATATTATCCTCTTCAGAACGTTGGAAAACAATTACGTCATTGAAAGAGTATCCTGGAACACAAATTGGAGGAGGGGTGGGGTTACAGTGGAAAATAACATAATAAAATTACAAATGTTACTGAATGGCATTTGTGCATAGCTACCAATATAGTTGTCTAGTACTAAAGCTGTCATGGTTCCCCTGATACAGCATAAATTTACAGTGACAGTTGTAAAATATTGCTCTTTCCCTGAACCAAGTCCTCCCTCCCACACATATTTAATCCTTCTGCTAATGATAAACATTTGGAAAGACTGAATAGCATGTTTTTAGAGACTGAAGTTAGTATCATACACTTTCACTTTCTTATGATTTACTTTGAGGCTTCAGCATTCATGGGCCTCTGAGTTAGTTTTCAATTTATAAACCTTGCCCTGGCTCTTCCACTACATTTTTCATTGTATGCCATTTAGTACTCTCATGTAGACCTCCTGCATGTGTGACTGCAAGCCTATCTGTCTGTCTGTCTGTGTGTCTGTGTGTCTCTTCATCAGACATGGCGTTTCTTTACTTTTCACTTGCCTGGATCTACGTTTTCAATAATTGGCAGCTGACTAACTTTCACCCCCCACCCCCTCCCCCACACACACACATATATTAAACATCATATACCACTATATTCGTGAAGCAAATGTCTGATTCATCCTCTTTGGAAACATGTTTTCAACAATTTCAATCTTTTTGCCAGAATGAGTGTCTGTGGGGATTAAAACAAAGGTTATGAAAGTGCTCTTATGGGAACTAGCAGCATAAGCATAGCACAATAGAATCAATATTTGATGGTTTTAGGCATCTTACCAGTGTTATGAGATATCACAGTAGCAGGTACTGGTCATTCTGTTGGAAAAAAACACTGTTTTATGTTCTACCAGTGCCATACCAATGACTCTATGTGCATTTACTGAGAACACTGAGGCTTTTCCTTTACAAAAATTGCAAAATATTCATCAAATACAATGTGAAATGTCTTCAGAAGCCAGACTGTGATTTGAAAACTATTACAGATGGGAAAGTTCATATCACAGTAGGTTTCTTTTGGGTCAATATCAATTAAATTATGAATTATATCACATATTTTATTAAAAATTGGCATACCGGGGGGTCCTATTCAGGGCAAAATTGTACTACATCAGATGGTGGAATAAAATTTGACATCAGTTGTTAGGATAAACTGGTAGAGTCCTTTCATATTGGTGAAATATATAGCTGCATCTCCAATTTTGGAAACAAAATTGACATCCAAACTGTTCCATGGGGGTTGGGGCACTGTTTTGCTTGCAGTATGGTTAAATGAGACAGATTTTTTCTAAAAATATTTTGTGCTGATGCAGATGTTAGTTTTATTTTGGGATCAGGGTAGTGTTTTAAAGAAAGCTGTAAATTCTCATCCTTCTTAGTTAATTTATAAAGTAACAGGATAGAAAAATCTTTTGGAGGCAATACCAATTTTCAAGATCACTTGACAAAGTTTGTACACCTTTCCTTAAAAGAGCAAATTTTCCATGTTTTTGAATCAGCCAAAGCCAAAAGTTTGATTCTAATGGAGAAATGACTCTTTTATCTCATGGAAGTGGTAAAATGTCTCTATGGTGGGGTTGGGGATGATTATAGGTTTCGCGGAACTAAATATTGAAATTAGAGTGAACCAACTTAAAATGTTGCACTCGGAAATGACGCAATCTCTAAAAATAAACAGCCTTGGGAAAATGCATTGTTTCAATAAAACTTTGAAACATTCTATTGACATCTTGCATTATTGTTGAATATTCCTGATAAAAAAGAAGGTGATTTGATGACTTTTGGAACTAAAATATACAATTTACTTTATGTGTGTTTTTGTAGGGAATTCCCTGAAAAATATGTGTACGTGACCGGTACTTCCCTTTGTGTCAGTATTTCTCTCTTATTTGTTGCATGACCCCGTGTTTTCAGATCAGAAAAGTTGTCTGAAGGGCTATTCTTGACAGAGATATTTGAATGTCAAAATTAAAGTCATGTGATCGTATTTTTTCCACCTGAAAGTAATAATGGTCGCCTATGGGAAAATATTTAGTTATGTGATACCTATAGGAAATATGTTTTTTGGCTTCCAGACCAGATTCAGTTACTATTTTGGGTGATTATTTCACATTTAAATATTTATTTGGGGACCATACACCTTACCAAACCATTTTATTGTTTTGAGAAGTTACATTTTTGTCAAAGTCAGCAACAAAAGCTATATATTTCCCAAACTAAGGCTGTTCATGCAAGAAAATTCACATCTTGAGCAAGTGTATTCCCCAGGAGCACACTATAACCTCTGAAAGCTGCTAACTAACAGCCTATCTCACCCTATTAACATATTTATTTAAATCATAACCTCTGGCAGCTGCTAACTAACAGCCTATCTTACCCTATTAACATATTTATTTAAACCATGGTTTCTCCTCATATTACTAGGGGCAGGGAGGATTACAAAACTTCCGAACCCCCCCCCCCCCCAAATCACAATTCAAACACAGACAGAACACCTACACTGCCCTTCTATTCACTATTATTTAGAAGTTTATCTCTTCTATATTATGCTCTTCAGAACGTTGGAAAACAATTACTTCATTGAAAGAGTATCCTGGAACACAAATTGGAGGAGGGGTGGGGTTACAGTGGAAAATAACATAATAAAATTACAAATGTTAGTGAATGGCATTTGTGCATAGCTACCGATATAGTTGTCTAGTACTAAAGCTGTCATGGTTCCCCTGATACAGCATAAATTTACAGTGACAGTTGTAAAATATTGCTCTTTCCCTGAACCAAGTCCTCACTCCCACACATATTTAATCCTTCTGCTAATGATAAACATTTGGAAAGACTGAATAGCATGTTTTTACAGACTGAAGTTAGTATCGTACACTTTCAGTATCTTATGATTTACTTTGAGGCTTCAGCACTCATGGGCCTCTGAGTTAGTTTTCAATTTAAAAACCTTGCCCTGGCTCTTCCACTATATTTTTCATTGTATGCCATTTAGTACTCTCATGTAGACCTCCTACATGTGTGACTGCAAACGTATCTGTCTGTCTGTCTGTGTGTCTGTGTGTCTCTTCATCAGACATGGCGTTTCTTTACTTTTCACTTGCCTGGATCTACGTTTTCAATAATTGGCAGCTGACTAACTTTCACCCCCCCCCCCCCCCCACACACACACATATATTAAACATCAAATACCACTATATTCGTGAAGCAAATGTCTGATTCATCCTCTTTGGAAACATGTTTTCAACAATTTCAATCTTTTTGCCAGAATGAGTGTCTGTGGGGATTAAAACAAAGGTTATGAAAGTGCTCTTATGGGAACTTGCAGCATAAGCATAGCACTATAGAATCAATATTGGATGGTTTTAGGCATCTTACCAGTGTTATGAGATATCACAGTAGCAGGTACTGGTCATTCTGTTGGAAAAAAAACACTGTTTTATGTTTTACCAGTGCCATACCAATGACTCTATGTGCATTTATTGAGAACACTGAGGCTTTTCCTTTACAAAAATTGCAAAATATTCATCAAATACAATGTGAAATGTCTTCAGAAGCCAGACTGTGATTTGAAAACTATTACAGATGGGAAAGTTCATATCACAGTAGGTTTGTTTTGGGTCAATATCAATTAAATTATGAATTATATCACATATTTTATTAAAAATTGGCATACCGGGGGGTCCTATTCAGGGCAAAATTTTACTACATCAGATGGTGGAATAAAATTTGACATCAGTTGTTAGGATAAACTGGTAGAGTCCTTTCATATTGGTGAAATATATAGCTGCATCCCCAATTTTGGAAACAAAATTGACATCCATACTGTTTCATGGGGGTTGGGGCACTGTTTTGCTTGCAGTATGGTTAAATGAGACAGATTTTCTCTAAAAATATTTTGTGCTGATGCAGATGTTAGTTTTATTTTGCGATCAGGGTAGTGTTTTAAAGAAAGCTGTAAATTCTCATCCTTCTTAGTTAATTTATAAAGTAACAGAATAGAAAAATCTTTTGGAGGCACTACCAATTTTCAAGCCCACTTGACAAAGTTTGTACACCTTTCCTTAAAAGAGCAAATTTTCCATGTTTTTGAATCAGCCAAAGCCAAAAGTTTGATTCTAATGGAGAAATGACTCTTTTATCTCATGGAAGTGGTAAAATGTCTCTTTGGTGGGGTTGGGGATGATTATAGGTTTCGCGGAACTAAATATTGAAATTAGAGTGAACCAACTTAAAATGTTGCACTCGGAAATGACGCAATCTCTAAAAATAAACAGCCTTGGGAAAATGCATTGTTTCAATAAAACTTTGAAACATTCTATTGACATCTTGCATTATTGTTGAATATTCCTGATAAAAAAGAGTGTGATTTGATGACTTTTGGACCTAAAATATACAATTTACTTTATGTGTGTTTTTGTAGGGAATTCCCTGAAAAATATGTGTACGTGACCGGTACTTCCCTTTGTGTCAGTTCTTCTCTCTTATTTGTTGCATGACTCCTGCTTTCAGATCAGAAAAGTTGTCTGAAGGGCTATACTTGACAGAGATATTTGAATGCTAAAATTAAAGTCATGCGATCATATTTTTTCCACCTGAAAGTAATAATGGTCGCCTATGGGAAAATATTTAGTTATGTGATACCTATAGGAAATATGTTTTTTGGCTTCCAGACCAGATTCAGGTACTATTTTGGGGGATTATTTCACATTTAAATATTTATTTGGGGACCATACACCTTACCAAACCATTTTATTGTTTTGAGAAGTTACATTTTTGTCAAAGTCAGCAATAAAAGCTATATATTTCCCAAACTAAGGCTGTTCATGCAAGAAAATTCACATCTTGAGCAAGCATATTCCCCAGGAGCACACTATAACCTCTGAAAGCTGCTAACTAACAGCCTATCTCACCCTATTAACATATTTATTTAAATCTTAACCTCTGGCAGCTGCTAACTAACAGCCTATCTTACCCTATTAACATATTTATTTAAACCATGGTTTCACCTCATATTACTAGGGGCAGGAAGGATTACAAATCTTCCGAACCCCCCCCCCCCCCCCCAAATCACAATTCAAACACAGACAGAACACCTACACTGCCCTTCTATTCACTATTATTTAGAAGTTTATCTCTTCTATATTATGCTCTTCAGAACGTTGGAAAACAATTACGTCATTGAAAGAGTATCCTGGAACACAAATTGGAGGAGGGGTGGGGTTACAGTGGAAAATAACATAATAAAATTACAAATGTTACTGAATGGCATTTGTGCATAGCTACCAATATAGTTGTCTAGTACTAAAGCTGTCATGGTTCCCCTGATACAGCATAAATTTACAGTGACAGTTGTAAAATATTGCTCTTTCCCTAAACCAAGTCCTCCCTCCCACACATATTTAATCCTTCTGCTAATGATAAACATTTGGAAAGACTGAATAGCATGTTTTTAGAGACTGAAGTTAGTATCATACACTTTCAGTTTCTTATGATTTACTTTGAGGCTTCAGCACTCATGGGCCTCTGAGTTAGTTTTCAATTTAAAAACCTTGCCCTGGCTCTTCCACTATATTTTTCATTGTATGCCATTTAGTACTCTCATGTAGACCTCCTACATGTGTGAATGCAAGCCTATCTGTCTGTCTGTGTGTCTGTGTGTCTCTTCATCAGACATGGCGTTTCTTTACTTTTCACTTGCCTGGATCTACGTTTTCAATAATTGGCAGCTGACTAACTTTCACCCCCCCCCCCCCCCCACACACACACATATATTAAACATCAAATACCACTATATTCGTGAAGCAAATGTCTGATTCATCCTCTTTGGAAACATGTTTTCAACAATTTCAATCTTTTTGCCAGAATGAGTGTCTGTGGGGATTAAAACAAAGGTTATGAAAGTGCCCTTATGGGAACTTGCAGCATAAGCATAACACTATAGAATCAATATTTGATGGTTTTAGGCATCTTACCAGTGTTATGAGATATCACAGTAGCAGGTACTGGTCATTCTGTTGGAAAAAAACACTGTTTTATGTTTTACCAGTGCCATACCAATGACTCTATGTGCATTTACTGAGAACACTGAGGCTTTTCCTTTACAAAAATTGCAAAATATTCATCAAATACAATGTGAAATGTCTTCAGAAGCCAGACTGTAATTTGAAAACTATTACAGATGGGAAAGTTCATATCACAGTAGGTTTGTTTTGGGTCAATATCAATTAAATTATGAATTATATCACATATTTTATTAAAAATTGGCATACCGGGGGGTCCTATTCAGGGCAAAATTTTACTACATCAGATGGTGGAATAAAATTTGACATCAGTTGTTAGGATAAACTGGTAGAGTCCTTTCATATTGGTGAAATATATAGCTGCATCCCCAATTTTGGAAACAAAATTGACATCCATACTGTTTCATGTGGGTTGGGGCACTGTTTTGCTTGCAGTATGGTTAAATGAGACAGATTTTTTCTAACAATATTTTGTGCTGATGCAGATGTTAGTTTTATTTTGGGATCAGGGTAGTGTTTTAATGAAAGCTGTAAATTCTCATCCTTCTTAGTTAATTTATAAAGTAACAGGATAGAAAAATCTTTTGGAGGCAATATCAATTTTCAAGCCCACTTGACAAAGTCTGTACACCTTTCCTTAAAAGAGGAAATTTTCCATGTTTTTGAATCAGCCAAAGCCAAAAGTTTGATTCTAATGGAGAAATGACTCTTTTATCTCATGAAAGTGGTAGAATGTCTCTTTGGTGGGGTTGGGGATGATTATAGGTTTCGTGGAACTAAATATTGAAATTAGAGTGAACCAACTTAAAATGTTGCACTCGGAAATGACGCAATCTCTAAAAATAAACAGCCTTGGGAAAATCCATTGTTTCAATAAAACTGTGAAACATTCTATTGACATCTTGCATTATTGTTGAATATTCCTGATAAAAAAGAGGGTGATTTGATGACTTTTGGACCTAAAAAATACAATTTACTTTTTGTGTGTTTTTGTAGGGAATTCCCTGAAAAATATGTGCACGTCACCGGTACTTCCCTTTGTGTCAGTTTTTCTCTCTTATTTGTTGCATGACCCCGTGTTTTCAGATCAGAAAAGTTGTCTGAAGGGCTATTCTTGACAGAGATATTTGAATGCCAAAATTAAAGTCATGCGATCATATTTTTTTCCACCTGAAAGTAATAATGGTCGCCTATGGGAAAATATTTAGTTATGTGATACCTATAGGAAATATGTTTTTTGGCTTCCAGACCAGATTCAGTTACTATTTTGGGGGATTATTTCATATTTAAATATTTATTTGGGGACCATACACCTTACCAAACCATTTTATTGTTTTGAGAAGTTACATTTTTGTCACAGTCAGCAATAAAAGCTATATATTTCCCAAACTAAGGCTGTTCATGCAAGAAAATTCACATCCTGAGCAAGTGTATTCCCCAGGAGCACACTATAACCTCTGGAAGCTGCTAACTAACAGCCTATCTCACCCTATTAACATATTTATTTAAATCATAACCTCTGGCAGCTGCTAACTAACAGCCTATCTTACCCTATTAACATATTTATTTAAACCATGGTTTCTCCTCATATTACTAGGGGCAGGGAGGATTACAAATCTTCCGAACCCCCCCCCCCCCCAAATCACAATTCAAACACAGACAGAACACCTACACTGCCCTTCTATTCACTATTATTTAGAAGTTTATATCTTCTATATTATGCTCTTCAGAACGTTGGAAAACAATTACTTCATTGAAAGAGTATCCTGGAACACAAATTGGAGGAGGGGTGGGGTTACAGTGGAAAATAACATACTAAAATTACAAATGTTAGTGAATGGCATTTGTGCATAGCTACCAATATAGTTGTCTAGTACTAAAGCTGTCATGGTTCCCCTGATACAGCATAAATTTACAGTGACAGTTGTAAAATATTGCTCTTTCCCTCAACCAAGTCCTCCCTCCCACACATATTTAATCCTTCTGCTAATGATAAACATTTGGAAAGACAGAATAGCATGTTTTTAGAGACTGAAGTTAGTATCATACACTTTCAGTTTCTTATGATTTACTTTGAGGCTTCAGCACTCATGGGCCTCTGAGTTAGTTTTCAATTTAAAAACCTTGCCCGGGCTCTTCCACTATATTTTTCATTGTATGCCATTTAGTACTCTCATGTAGACCTCCTACATGTCTGACTGCAAGCCTATCTGTCTGTCTGTCTGTGTGTCTCTTCATCAGACATGGCGTTTCTTTCCTTTTCACTTGCCTGGATCTACGTTTTCAATAATTGGCAGCTGACTAACTTTCACCCCCCCCCATCCCCCCCCCCCCACACACACACATATATTAAACATCAAATACCACTATATTCGTGAAGCAAATGTCTGATTCATCCTGTTTGGAAACATGTTTTCAACAATTTCAATCTTTTTGCCAGAATGAGTGTCTGTGGGGATTAAAACAAAGGTTATGAAAGAGCTCTTATGGGAACTTGCAGCATAAGCATAGCACTATAGAATCAATATTTGATGGTTTTAGGCATCTTACCAGTGTTATGAGATATCACAGTAGCAGGTACTGGTCATTCTGTTGGAAAGAAACACTGTTTTATGTTTTACCAGTGCCATACCAATGACTCTATGTGCATTTACTGAGAACACTGAGGCTTTTCCTTTACAAAAATTGCAAAATATTCATCAAATACAATGTGAAATGTCTTCAGAAGCTAGACTGTGATTTGAAAACTATTACAGATGGGAAAGTTCATATCACAGTAGGTTTGTTTTGGGTCAATATCAATTAAATTATGAATTATATCACATATTTTATTAAAAATTGGCATACCGGGGGGTCCTATTCAGGGCAAAATTTTACTACATCAGATGGTGGAATAAAATTTGACATCAGTTGTTAGGATAAACTGGTAGAGTCCTTTCATATTGGTGAAATATATAGCTGCATCCCCAATTTTGGAAACAAAATTGACATCCATACTGTTTCATGGGAGTTGGGGCACTGTTTTGCTTGCAGTATGGTTAAATGAGACAGATTTTTTCTAAAAATATTTTGTGCTGATGCAGATGTTAGTTTTATTTTGGGATCAGGGTAGTGTTTTAAAGAAAGCTGTAAATTCTCATCCTTCTTAGTAAATTTATAAAGTAACAGGATAGAAAAATCTTTTGGAGGCAATACCAATTTTCAAGCCCACTTGACAAAGTTTGTACACCTTTCCTTAAAAGAGCAAATTTTCCATGTTTTTGAATCAGCCAAAGCCAAAAGTTTGATTCTAATGGAGAACTGACTCTTTTATCTCATGGAAGTGGTAAAATGTCTCTTTGGTGGGGTTGGGGATGATTATAGGTTTCACGGAACTAAATATTGAAATTAGAGTGAACCATCTTAAAATGTTGCACTCGGAAATGACGCAATCTCTCAAAATAAACAGCCTTGGGAAAATGCATTGTTTCAATAAAACTTTGAAACATTCTATTGACATCTTGCATTATTGTTGAATATTCCTGATAAAAAAGAGGGTGATTTGATGACTTTTGGACCTAAAGAATACAATTTACTTTTTGTGTGTTTTTGTAGGGAATTCCCTGAAAAATATGTGCACGTGACCGGTACTTCCCTTTGTGTCAGTTTTTCTCTCTTATTTGCTGCATGACCCCGTGTTTTCAGATCAGAAAAGTTGTCTGAAGGGCTATACTTGACAGAGATATTTGAATGCCAAAATTAAAGTCATGCGATAATATAATTTCCACCTGAAAGTAATAATGGTCGCCTATGGGAAAATATTTAGTTATGTGATACCTATAGGAAATATGTTTTTTGGCTTCCAGACCAGATTCAGTTACTATTTTGGGTGATTATTTCACATTTAAATATTTATTTGGGGACCATACACCTTACCAAACCATTTTATTGTTTTGAGAAGTTACATTTTTGTCACAGTCAGCACTAAAAGCTATATATTTCCCAAACTAAGGCTGTTCATGCAAGAAAATTCACATCTTGAGCAAGTGTATTCCCCAGGAGCACACTATAACCTCTGAAAGCTGCTAACTAACAGCCTATCTCACCCTATTAACATATTTATTTAAATCATAACCTCTGGCAGCTGCTAACTAACAGCCTATCTTACCCTATTAACATATTTATTTAAACCATGGTTTCTCCTCATATTACTAGGGGCAGGGAGGATCTCACCCTATTAACATATTTATTTAAATCATAACCTCTGGCAGCTGCTAACTAACAGCCTATCTTTTCATATTAACATATTTATTTAAACCATGGTTTCTCCTCATATTACTAGGGGCAGGGAGGATTACAAATCTTCCGAACCCCCCCCCCCCCAAATCACAATTCAAACACAGGCAGAACACCTACACTGCCCTTCTATTCACTATTATTTAGAAGTTTATCTCTTCTATATTATGCTCTTCAGAACGTTGGAAAACAATTACTTCATTGAAAGAGTATCCTGGAACACAAATTGGAGGAGGGGTGGGGTTACAGTGGAAAATAACATAATAAAATTACAAATGTTAGTGAATGGCATTTGTGCATAGCTACCAATATAGTTGTCTAGTACTAAAGCTGTCATGGTTCCCCTGATACAGCATAAATTTACAGTGACAGTTGTAAAATATTGCTCTTTCCCTGAACCAAGTCCTCCCTCCCACACATATTTAATCCTTCTGCTAATGATAAACATTTGGAAAGACTGAATAGCATGTTTTTACAGACTGAAGTTAGTATCGTACACTTTCAGTTTCTTATGATTTACTTTGAGGCTTCAGCACTCATGGGCCTCTGAGTTAGTTTTCAATTTAAAAACCTTGCCCTGGCTCTTCCACTATATTTTTCATTGTATGCCATTTAGTACTCTCATGTAGACCTCCTACATGTGTGACTGCAAACCTATCTGTCTGTCTGTCTGTGTGTCTGTGTGTCTCTTCATCAGACATGGCGTTTCTTTCCTTTTCACTTGCCTGGATCTACGTTTTCAATAATTGGCAGCTGACTAACTTTCACCCCCCCCCCCCCCACACACACATATATTAAACATCAAATACCACTATATTCGTGAAGCAAATGTCTGATTCATCCTCTTTGGAAACATGTTTTCAACAATTTCAATCTTTTTGCCAGAATGAGTGTCTGTGGGGATTAAAACAAAGGTTATGAAAGTGCTCTTATGGGAACTTGCAGCATATGCATAGCACTATAGAATCAATATTTGATGGTTTTAGGCATCTTACCAGTGTTATGAGATATCACAGTAGCAGGTACTGGTCATTCTGTTGGAGAAAAACACTGTTTTATGTTTTACCAGTGCCATACCAATGACTCTATGTGCATTTACTGAGAACACTGAGGCTTTTCCTTTACAAAAATTGCAAAATATTCATCAAATACAATGTGAAATGTCTTCAGAAGCCAGACTGTGATTTGAAAACTATTACAGATGGGAAAGTTCATATCACAGTAGGTTTGTTTTGGGTCAATATCAATTAAATTATGAATTATATCACATATTTTATTAAAAATTGGCATACCGGGGGGTCCTATTCAGGGTAAAATTTTACTACATCAGATGGTGGAATAAAATTTGACATCAGTTGTTAGGATAAACTGGTAGAGTCCTTTCATATTGGTGAAATATATAGCTGCATCCCCAATTTTGGAAACAAAATTGACGTACATACTGTTCCATGGGGGTTGGGGCACTGTTTTGCTTGCAGTATGGTTAAATGAGACAGATTTTTTCTAAAAATATTTTGTGCTGATGCAGATGTTAGTTTTATTTTGGGATCAGGGTAGTGTTTTAAAGAAAGCTGTAAATTCTCATCCTTCTTAGTTAATTTATAAAGTAACAGGATAGAAAAATCTTTTGGAGGCACTACCAATTTTCAAGCCCACTTGACAAAGTTTGTACACCTTTCCTTAAAAGAGCAAATTTTCCATGTTTTTGAATCAGCCAAAGCCAAAAGTTTGATTCTAATGGAGAAATGACTCTTTTATCTCATGGAAGTGGTAAAATGTCTCTATGGTGGGGTTGGGGATGATTATAGGTTTCGCGGAACTAAATATTGAAATTAGAGTGAACCAACTTAAAATGTTGCACTCGGAAATGACGCAATCTCTCAAAATAAACAGCCTTGGGAAAATGCATTGTTTCAATAAAACTTTGAAACATTCTATTGACATCTTGCATTATTGTTGAATATTCCTGATAAAAAAGAGGGTGATTTGATGACTTTTGGACCTAAAGAATACAATTTACTTTTTGTGTGTTTTTGTAGGGAATTCCCTGAAAAATATGTGCACGTGACCGGTACTTCCCTTTGTGTCAGTTTTTCTCTCTTATTTGCTGCATGACCCCGTGTTTTCAGATCAGAAAAGTTGTCTGAAGGGCTATACTTGACAGAGATATTTGAATGCCAAAATTAAAGTCATGCGACAATATTTTTTCCACCTGAAAGTAATAATGGTCGCCTATGGGAAAATATTTAGTTATGTGATACCTATAGGAAATATGTTTTTTGGCTTCCAGACCAGATTCAGTTACTATTTTGGGGGATTATTTCATATTTAAATATTTATTTGGGGACCATACACCTTACCAAACCATTTTATTGTTTTGAGAAGTTACATTTTTGTCACAGTCAGCAATAAAAGCTATATATTTCCCAAACTAAGGCTGTTCATGCAAGAAAATGCACATCCTGAGCAAGTGTATTCCCCAGGAGCACACTATAACCTCTGGAAGCTGCTAACTAACAGCCTATCTCACCCTATTAACATATTTATTTAAATCATAACCTCTGGCAGCTGCTAACTAACAGCCTATCTTACCCTGTTAACATATTTATTTAAACCATGGTTTCTCCTCATATTACTAGGGGCAGGGAGGATTACAAATCTTCCGAACCCCCCCCCCCCCCCAAATCACAATTCAAACACAGACAGAACACCTACACTGCCCTTCTATTCACTATTATTTAGAAGTTTATATCTTCTATATTATGCTCTTCAGAACGTTGGAAAACAATTACTTCATTGAAAGAGTATCCTGGAACACAAATTGGAGGAGGGGTGGGGTTACAGTGGAAAATAACATACTAAAATTACAAATGTTAGTGAATGGCATTTGTGCATAGCTACCAATATAGTTGTCTAGTACTAAAGCTGTCATGGTTCCCCTGATACAGCATAAATTTACAGTGACAGTTGTAAAATATTGCTCTTTCCCTCAACCAAGTCCTCCCTCCCACACATATTTAATCCTTCTGCTAATGATAAACATTTGGAAAGACAGAATAGCATGTTTTTAGAGACTGAAGTTAGTATCATACACTTTCAGTTTCTTATGATTTACTTTGAGGCTTCAGCACTCATGGGCCTCTGAGTTAGTTTTCAATTTAAAAACCTTGCCCAGGCTCTTCCACTATATTTTTCATTGTATGCCATTTAGTACTCTCATGTAGACCTCCTACATGTCTGACTGCAAGCCTATCTGTCTGTCTGTCTGTTTGTCTCTTCATCAGACATGGCGTTTCTTTCCTTTTCACTTGCCTGGATCTACGTTTTCAATAATTGGCAGCTGACTAACTTTCACCCCCCCCATCCCCCCCCCCCCACACACACATATATTAAACATCAAATACCACTATATTCGTGAAGCAAATGTCTGATTCATCCTCTTTGGAAACATGTTTTCAACAATTTCAATCTTTTTGCCAGAATGAGTGTCTGTGGGGATTAAAACAAAGGTTATGAAAGAGCTCTTATGGGAACTTGCAGCATAAGCATAGCACTATAGAATCAATATTTGATGGTTTTAGGCATCTTACCAGTGTTATGAGATATCACAGTAGCAGGTACTGGTCATTCTGTTGGAAAGAAACACTGTTTTATGTTTTACCAGTGCCATACCAATGACTCTATGTGCATTTACTGAGAACACTGAGGCTTTTCCTTTACAAAAATTGCAAAATATTCATCAAATACAATGTGAAATGTCTTCAGAAGCCAGACTGTGATTTGAAAACTATTACAGATGGGAAAGTTCATATCACAGTAGGTTTGTTTTGGGTCAATATCAATTAAATTATGAATTATATCACATATTTTATTAAAAATTGGCATACCGGGGGGTCCTATTCAGGGCAAAATTTTACTACATCAGATGGTGGAATAAAATTTGACATCAGTTGTTAGGATAAACTGGTAGAGTCCTTTCATATTGGTGAAATGTATAGCTGCATCCCCAATTTTGGAAACAAAATTGACGTACATACTGTTCCATGGGGGTTGGGGCACTGTTTTGCTTGCAGTATGGTTAAATGAGACAGATTTTTTCTAAAAATATTTTGTGCTGATGCAGATGTTAGTTTTATTTTGGGATCAGGGTAGTGTTTTAAAGAAAGCTGTAAATTCTCATCCTTCTTAGTTAATTTATAAAGTAACAGGATAGAAAAATCTTTTGGAGGCACTACCAATTTTCAAGCCCACTTGACAAAGTTTGTACACCTTTCCTTAAAAGAGCAAATTTTCCATGTTTTTGAATCAGCCAAAGCCAAAAGTTTGATTCTAATGGAGAAATGACTCTTTTATCTCATGGAAGTGGTAAAATGTCTCTATGGTGGGGTTGGGGATGATTATAGGTTTCGCGGAACTAAATATTGAAATTAGAGTGAACCAACTTAAAATGTTGCACTCGGAAATGACGCAATCTCTCAAAATAAACAGCCTTGGGAAAATGCATTGTTTCAATAAAACTTTGAAACATTCTATTGACATCTTGCATTATTGTTGAATATTCCTGATAAAAAAGAGGGTGATTTGATGACTTTTGGACCTAAAAAATACAATTTACTTTTTGTGTGTTTTTGTAGGGAATTCCCTGAAAAATATGTGCACGTGACCGGTACTTCCCTTTGTGTCAGTTTTTCTCTCTTATTTGCTGCATGACCCCGTGTTTTCAGATCAGAAAAGTTGTCTGAAGGGCTATACTTGACAGAGATATTTGAATGCCAAAATTAAAGTCATGCGATAATATATTTTCCACCTGAAAGTAATAATGGTCGCCTATGGGAAAATATTTAGTTATGTGATACCTATAGGAAATATGTTTTCTGGCTTCCAGACCAGATTCAGTTACTATTTTGGGTGATTATTTCACATTTAAATATTTATTTGGGGACCATACACCTTACCAAACCATTTTATTGTTTTGAGAAGTTACATTTTTGTCACAGTCAGCAATAAAAGCTATATATTTCCCAAACTAAGGCTGTTCATGCAAGAAAATTCACATCTTGAGCAAGTGTATTCCCCAGGAGCACACTATAACCTCTGAAAGCTGCTAACTAACAGCCTATCTCACCCTATTAACATATTTATTTAAATCATAACCTCTGGCAGCTGCTAACTAACAGCCTATCTTACCCTATTAACATATTTATTTAAACCATGGTTTCTCCTCATATTACTAGGGGCAGGGAGGATCTCACCCTATTAACATATTTATTTAAATCATAACCTCTGGCAGCTGCTAACTAACAGCCTATCTTTTCATATTAACATATTTATTTAAACCATGGTTTCTCCTCATATTACTAGGGGCAGGGAGGATTACAAATCTTCCGAACCCCCCCCCCCCCCCCAAATCACAATTCAAACACAGGCAGAACACCTACACTGCCCTTCTATTCACTATTATTTAGAAGTTTATCTCTTCTATATTATGCTCTTCAGAACGTTGGAAAACAATTACTTCATTGAAAGAGTATCCTGGAACACAAATTGGAGGAGGGGTGGGGTTACAGTGGAAAATAACATAATAAAATTACAAATGTTAGTGAATGGCATTTGTGCATAGCTACCAATATAGTTGTCTAGTACTAAAGCTGTCATGGTTCCCCTGATACAGCATAAATTTACAGTGACAGTTGTAAAATATTGCTCTTTCCCTGAACCAAGTCCTCCCTCCCACACATATTTAATCCTTCTGCTAATGATAAACATTTGGAAAGACTGAATAGCATGTTTTTACAGACTGAAGTTAGTATCGTACACTTTCAGTTTCTTATGATTTACTTTGAGGCTTCAGCACTCATGGGCCTCTGAGTTAGTTTTCAATTTAAAAACCTTGCCCTGGCTCTTCCACTATATTTTTCATTGTATGCCATTTAGTACTCTCATGTAGACCTCCTACATGTGTGACTGCAAACCTATCTGTCTGTCTGTCTGTCTGTGTGTCTGTGTGTCTCTTCATCAGACATGGCGTTTCTTTCCTTTTCACTTGCCTGGATCTACGTTTTCAATAATTGGCAGCTGACTAACTTTCACCCCCCCCCCCACACACACATATATTAAACATCAAATACCACTATATTCGTGAAGCAAATGTCTGATTCATCCTCTTTGGAAACATGTTTTCAACAATTTCAATCTTTTTGCCAGAATGAGTGTCTGTGGGGATTAAAACAAAGGTTATGAAAGTGCTCTTATGGGAACTTGCAGCATAAGCTTAGCACTATAGAATCAATATTTGATGGTTTTAGGCATCTTACCAGTGTTATGAGATATCACAGTAGCAGGTACTGGTCATTCTGTTGGAGAAAAACACTGTTTTATGTTTTACCAGTGCCATACCAATGACTCTATGTGCATTTACTGAGAACACTGAGGCTTTTCCTTTACAAAAATTGCAAAATATTCATCAAATACAATGTGAAATGTCTTCAGAAGCCAGACTGTGATTTGAAAACTATTACAGATGGGAAAGTTCATATCACAGTAGGTTTGTTTTGGGTCAATATCAATTAAATTATGAATTATATCACATATTTTATTAAAAATTGGCATACCGGGGGGTCCTATTCAGGGTAAAATTTTACTACATCAGATGGTGGAATAAAATTTGACATCAGTTGTTAGGATAAACTGGTAGAGTCCTTTCATATTGGTGAAATATATAGCTGCATCCCCAATTTTGGAAACAAAATTGACGTACATACTGTTCCATGGGGGTTGGGGCACTGTTTTGCTTGCAGTATGGTTAAATGAGACAGATTTTTTCTAAAAATATTTTGTGCTGATGCAGATGTTAGTTTTATTTTGGGATCAGGGTAGTGTTTTAAAGAAAGCTGTAAATTCTCATCCTTCTTAGTTAATTTATAAAGTAACAGGATAGAAAAATCTTTTGGAGGCACTACCAATTTTCAAGCCCACTTGACAAAGTTTGTACACCTTTCCTTAAAAGAGCAAATTTTCCATGTTTTTGAATCAGCCAAAGCCAAAAGTTTGATTCTAATGGAGAAATGACTCTTTTATCTCATGGAAGTGGTAAAATGTCTCTATGGTGGGGTTGGGGATGATTATAGGTTTCGCGGAACTAAATATTGAAATTAGAGTGAACCAACTTAAAATGTTGCACTCGGAAATGACGCAATCTCTCAAAATAAACAGCCTTGGGAAAATGCATTGTTTCAATAAAACTTTGAAACATTCTATTGACATCTTGCATTATTGTTGAATATTCCTGATAAAAAAGAGGGTGATTTGATGACTTTTGGACCTAAAGAATACAATTTACTTTTTGTGTGTTTTTGTAGGGAATTCCCTGAAAAATATGTGCACGTGACCGGTACTTCCCTTTGTGTCAGTTTTTCTCTCTTATTTGCTGCATGACCCCGTGTTTTCAGATCAGAAAAGTTGTCTGAAGGGCTATACTTGACAGAGATATTTGAATGCCAAAATTAAAGTCATGCGATAATATTTTTTCCACCTGAAAGTAATAATGGTCGCCTATGGGAAAATATTTAGTTATGTGATACCTATAGGAAATATGTTTTTTGGCTTCCAGACCAGATTCAGTTACTATTTTGGGTGATTATTTCACATTTAAATATTTATTTGGGGACCATACACCTTACCAAACCATTTTATTATTTTGAGAAGTTACATTTTTGTCACAGTCAGCAATAAAAGCTATATATTTCCCAAACTAAGGCTGTTCATGAAAGAAAATTCACATCTTGAGCAAGTGTATTCCCCAGGAGCACACTATAACCTCTGAAAGCTGCTAACTAACAGCCTATCTCACCCTATTAACATATTTATTTAAATCATAACCTCCGGCAGCTGCTAACTAACAGCCTATCTTACCCTATTAACATATTTATTTAAACCATGGTTTCACCTCATATTACTAGGGGCAGGAAGGATTACAAATCTTCCGAACCACCCCCCCCCCCCAAATCACAATTCAAACACAGACAGAACACCTACACTGCCCTTCTATTCACTATTATTTAGAAGTTTATCTCTTCTATATTATGCTCTTCAGAACGTTGGAAAACAATTACGTCATTGAAAGAGTATCCTGGAACACAAATTGGAGGAGGGGTGGGGTTACAGTGGAAAATAACATAATAAAATTACAAATGTTACTGAATGGCATTTGTGCATAGCTACCAATATAGTTGTCTAGTACTAAAGCTGTCATGGTTCCCCTGATACAGCATAAATTTACAGTGACAGTTGTAAAATATTGCTCTTTCCCTGAACCAAGTCCTCCCTCCCACACATATTTAATCCTTCTGCTAATGATAAACATTTGGAAAGACTGAATAGCATGTTTTTAGAGACTGAAGTTAGTATCATACACTTTCACTTTCTTATGATTTACTTTGAGGCTTCAGCATTCATGGGCCTCTGAGTTAGTTTTCAATTTATAAACCTTGCCCTGGCTCTTCCACTACATTTTTCATTGTATGCCATTTAGTACTCTCATGTAGACCTCCTACATGTGTGACTGCAAGCCTATCTGTCTGTCTGTCTGTGTGTCTGTGTGTCTCTTCATCAGACATGGCGTTTCTTTACTTTTCACTTGCCTGGATCTACGTTTTCAATAATTGGCAGCTGACTAACTTTCACCCCCCACCCCCTCCCCCACACACACACATATATTAAACATCATATACCACTATATTCGTGAAGCAAATGTCTGATTCATCCTCTTTGGAAACATGTTTTCAACAATTTCAATGTTTTTCCAGAATGAGTGTCTGTGGGGATTAAAACAAAGGTTATGAAAGTGCTCTTATGGGAACTTGCAGCATAAGCATAGCACTATAGAATCAATATTTGATGGTTTTAGGCATCTTACCAGTGTTATGAGATATCACAGTAGCAGGTACTGGTCATTCTGTTGGAAAAAAACACTGTTTTATGTTCTACCAGTGACATACCAAAGACTCTATGTGCATTTACTGAGAACACTGAGGCTTTTCCTTTACAAAAATTGCAAAATATTCATCAAATACAATGTGAAATGTCTTCAGAAGCCAGACTGTGATTTGAAAACTATTACAGATGGGAAAGTTCATATCACAGTAGGTTTCTTTTGGGTCAATATCAATTAAATTATGAATTATATCACATATTTTATTAAAAATTGGCAATCCGGGGGGTCCTATTCAGGGCAAAATTGTACTACATCAGATGGTGGAATAAAATTTGACATCAGTTGTTAGGATAAACTGGTAGAGTCCTTTCATATTGGTGAAATATATAGCTGCATCCCCAATTTTGGAAACAAAATTGACATCCATACTGTTCCATGGGGGTTGGGGCACTGTTTTGCTTGCAGTATGGTTAAATGAGACAGATTTTTTCTAAAAATATTTTGTGCTGATGCAGATGTTAGTTTTATTTTGGGATCAGGGTAGTGTTTTAAAGAAAGCTGTAAATTCTCATCCTTCTTAGTTAATTTATAAAGTAACAGGATAGAAAAATCTTTTGGAGGCAATACCAATTTTCAAGCCCACTTGACAAAGTTTGTACACCTTTCCTTAAAAGAGCAAATTTTCCATGTTTTTGAATCAGCCAAAGCCAAAAGTTTGATTCTAATGGAGAAATGACTCTTTTATCTCATGGAAGTGGTAAAATGTCTCTATGGTGGGGTTGGGGATGATTATAGATTTCGCGGAACTAAATATTGAAATTAGAGTGAACCAACTTAAAATGTTGCACTCGGAAATGACGCAATCTCTAAAAATAAACAGCCTTGGGAAAATGCATTGTTTCAATAAAACTTTGAAACATTCTATTGACATCTTGCATTATTGTTGAATATTCCTGATAAAAAAGAAGGTGATTTGATGACTTTTGGAACTAAAATATACAATTTACTTTATGTGTGTTTTTGTAGGGAATTCCCTGACAAATATGTGTACGTGACCGGTACTTCCCTTTGTGTCAGTTCTTCTCTCTTATTTGTTGCATGACTCCTGCTTTCAGATCAAAAAAGTTGTCTGAAGGGCTATACTTGACAGAGATATTTGAATGCCAAAATTAAAGTCATGCGATCATATTTTTTCCACCTGAAAGTAATAATGGTCGCCTATGGGAAAATATTTAGTTATGTGATACCTATAGGAAATATGTTTTTTGGCTTCCAGACCAGATTCAGTTACTATTTTGGGGGATTATTTCACATTTAAATATTTATTTGGGGACCATACACCTTACCAAACCATTTTATTGTTTTGAGAAGTTACATTTTTGTCAAAGTCAGCAATAAAAGCTATATATTTCCCAAACTAAGGCTGTTCATGCAAGAAAATTCACATCTTGAGCAAGCGTATTCCCCAGGAGCACACTATAACCTCTGAAAGCTGCTAACTAACAGCCTATCTCACCCTATTAACATATTTATTTAAATCATAACCTCCGGCAGCTGCTAACTAACAGCCTATCTTACCCTATTAACATATTTATTTAAACCATGGTTTCACCTCATATTACTAGGGGCAGGAAGGATTACAAATCTTCCGAACCACCCCCCCCCCCCCCAAATCACAATTCAAACACAGACAGAACACCTACACTGCCCTTCTATTCACTATTATTTAGAAGTTTATCTCTTCTATATTATCCTCTTCAGAACGTTGGAAAACAATTACGTCATTGAAAGAGTATCCTGGAACACAAATTGGAGGAGGGGTGGGGTTACAGTGGAAAATAACATAATAAAATTACAAATGTTACTGAATGGCATTTGTGCATAGCTACCAATATAGTTGTCTAGTACTAAAGCTGTCATGGTTCCCCTGATACAGCATAAATTTACAGTGACAGTTGTAAAATATTGCTCTTTCCCTGAACCAAGTCCTCCCTCCCACACATATTTAATCCTTCTGCTAATGATAAACATTTGGAAAGACTGAATAGCATGTTTTTAGAGACTGAAGTTAGTATCATACACTTTCAGTTTCTTATGATTTACTTTGAGGCTTCAGCATTCATGGGCCTCTGAGTTAGTTTTCTATTTATAAACCTTGCCCTGGCTCTTCCACTACATTTTTCATTGTATGCCATTTAGTACTCTCATGTAGACCTCCTACATGTGTGACTGCAAGCCTATCTGTCTGTCTGTCTGTGTGTCTGTGTGTCTCTTCATCAGACATGGCGTTTCTTTACTTTTCACTTGCCTGGATCTACGTTTTCAATAATTGGCAGCTGACTAACTTTCACCCCCCCCCCCCCCCCACACACACATATATTAAACATCATATAGCACTATATTCGTGAAGCAAATGTCTGATTCATCCTCTTTGGAAACATGTTTTCCACAATTTCAATCTTTTTGCCAGAATGAGTGTCTGTGGGGATTAAAACAAAGGTTATGAAAGTGCTCTTATGGGAACTTGCAGCATAAGCATAGCACTATAGAATCTATATTTGATGGTTTTAGGCATCTTACCAGTGTTATGAGATATCACAGTAGCAGGTACTGGTCATTCTGTTGGAAAAAAACACTGTTTTATGTTCTACCAGTGCCATACCAATGACTCTATGTGCATTTACTGAGAACACTGAGGCTTTTCCTTTACAAAAATTGCAAAATATTCATCAAATACAATGTGAAATGTCTTCAGAAGCCAGACTGTGATTTGAAAACTATTACAGATGGGAAAGTTCATATCACAGTAGGTTTGTTTTGGGTCAATATCAATTAAATTATGAATTATATCACATATTTTATTAAAAATTGGCATACCGGGGTGTCCTATTCAGGGCAAAATTGTACTACATCAGATGGTGGAATAAAATTTGACATCAGTTGTTAGGATAAACTGGTAGAGTCCTTTCATATTGGTGAAATATATAGCTGCATCCCCAATTTTGGAAACAAAATTGACATCCATACTGTTCCATGGGGGTTGGGGCACTGTTTTGCTTGCAGTATGGTTAAATGAGACAGATTTTATCTATAAATATTTTGTGCTGATGCAGATGTTAGTTTTATTTTGGGATCAGGGTAGTGTTTTAAAGAAAGCTGTAAATTCTCATCCTTCTTAGTTAATTTATAAAGTAACAGAATAGAAAAATCTTTTGGAGGCACTACCAATTTTCAAGCCCACTTGACAAAGTTTGTACACCTTTCCTTAAAAGAGCAAATTTTCCATGTTTTTGAATCAGCCAAAGCCAAAAGTTTGATTCTAATGGAGAAATGACTCTTTTATCTCATGGAAGTGGTAAAATGTCTCTTTGGTGGGGTTGGGGATGATTATAGGTTTCACGGAACTAAATATTGAAATTAGAGTGAACCATCTTAAAATGTTGCACTCGGAAATGACGCAATCTCTAAAAATAAACAGCCTTGGGAAAATCCATTGTTTCAATAAAACTTTGAAACATTCTATTGACATCTTGCATTATTGTTGAATATTCCTGATAAAAAAGAGGGTGATTTGATGACTTTTGGACCTAAAAAATACAATTTACTTTTTGTGTGTTTTTGTAGGGAATTCCCTGAAAAATATGTGCACGTGACCGGTACTTCCCTTTGTGTCAGTTTTTCTCTCTTATTTGCTGCATGACCCCGTGTTTTCAGATCAGAAAAGTTGTCTGAAGGGCTATACTTGACAGAGATATTTGAATGCCAAAATTAAAGTCATGCGATAATATATTTTCCACCTGAAAGTAATAATGGTCGCCTATGGGAAAATATTTAGTTATGTGATACCTATAGGAAATATGTTTTTTGGCTTCCAGACCAGATTCAGTTACTATTTTGGGTGATTATTTCACATTTAAATATTTATTTGGGGACCATGCACCTTACCAAACCATTTTATTGTTTTGAGAAGTTACATTTTTGTCACAGTCAGCAATAAAAGCTATATATTTCCCAAACTAAGGCTGTTCATGCAAGAAAATTCACATCTTGAGCAAGTGTATTCCCCAGGAGCACACTATAACCTCTGAAAGCTGCTAACTAACAGCCTATCTCACCCTATTAACATATTTATTTAAATCATAACCTCTGGCAGCTGCTAACTAACAGCCTATCTTACCCTATTAACATATTTATTTAAACCATGGTTTCTCCTCATATTACTAGGGGCAGGGAGGATCTCACCCTATTAACATATTTATTTAAATCATAACCTCTGGCAGCTGCTAACTAACAGCCTATCTTTTCATATTAACATATTTATTTAAACCATGGTTTCTCCTCATATTACTAGGGGCAGGGAGGATTACAAATCTTCCGAACCCCCCCCCCCCCCAAATCACAATTCAAACACAGGCAGAACACCTACACTGCCCTTCTATTCACTATTATTTAGAAGTTTATCTCTTCTATATTATGCTCTTCAGAACGTTGGAAAACAATTACTTCATTGAAAGAGTATCCTGGAACACAAATTGGAGGAGGGGTGGGGTTACAGTGGAAAATAACATAATAAAATTACAAATGTTAGTGAATGGCATTTGTGCATAGCTACCAATATAGTTGTCTAGTACTAAAGCTGTCATGGTTCCCCTGATACAGCATAAATTTACAGTGACAGTTGTAAAATATTGCTCTTTCCCTGAACCAAGTCCTCCCTCCCACACATATTTAATCCTTCTGCTAATGATAAACATTTGGAAAGACTGAATAGCATGTTTTTACAGACTGAAGTTAGTATCGTACACTTTCAGTTTCTTATGATTTACTTTGAGGCTTCAGCACTCATGGGCCTCTGAGTTAGTTTTCAATTTAAAAACCTTGCCCTGGCTCTTCCACTATATTTTTCATTGTATGCCATTTAGTACTCTCATGTAGACCTCCTACATGTGTGACTGCAAACCTATCTGTCTGTCTGTCTGTGTGTCTGTGTGTCTCTTCATCAGACATGGCGTTTCTTTCCTTTTCACTTGCCTGGATCTACGTTTTCAATAATTGGCAGCTGACTAACTTTCACCCCCCCCCCCCCCCCACACACACATATATTAAACATCAAATACCACTATATTCGTGAAGCAAATGTCTGATTCATCCTCTTTGGAAACATGTTTTCAACAATTTCAATCTTTTTGCCAGAATGAGTGTCTGTGGGGATTAAAACAAAGGTTATGAAAGTGCTCTTATGGGAACTTGCAGCATAAGCATAGCACTATAGAATCAATATTTGATGGTTTTAGGCATCTTACCAGTGTTATGAGATATCACAGTAGCAGGTACTGGTCATTCTGTTGGAGAAAAACACTGTTTTATGTTTTACCAGTGCCATACCAATGACTCTATGTGCATTTACTGAGAACACTGAGGCTTTTCCTTTACAAAAATTGCAAAATATTCATCAAATACAATGTGAAATGTCTTCAGAAGCCAGACTGTGATTTGAAAACTATTACAGATGGGAAAGTTCATATCACAGTAGGTTTGTTTTGGGTCAATATCAATTAAATTATGAATTATATCACATATTTTATTAAAAATTGGCATACCGGGGGGTCCTATTCAGGGTAAAATTTTACTACATCAGATGGTGGAATAAAATTTGACATCAGTTGTTAGGATAAACTGGTAGAGTCCTTTCATATTGGTGAAATATATAGCTGCATCCCCAATTTTGGAAACAAAATTGACGTACATACTGTTCCATGGGGGTTGGGGCACTGTTTTGCTTGCAGTATGGTTAAATGAGACAGATTTTTTCTAAAAATATTTTGTGCTGATGCAGATGTTAGTTTTATTTTGGGATCAGGGTAGTGTTTTAAAGAAAGCTGTAAATTCTCATCCTTCTTAGTTAATTTATAAAGTAACAGGATAGAAAAATCTTTTGGAGGCACTACCAATTTTCAAGCCCACTTGACAAAGTTTGTACACCTTTCCTTAAAAGAGCAAATTTTCCATGTTTTTGAATCAGCCAAAGCCAAAAGTTTGATTCTAATGGAGAAATGACTCTTTTATCTCATGGAAGTGGTAAAATGTCTCTATGGTGGGGTTGGGGATGATTATAGGTTTCGCGGAACTAAATATTGAAATTAGAGTGAACCAACTTAAAATGTTGCACTCGGAAATGACGCAATCTCTCAAAATAAACAGCCTTGGGAAAATGCATTGTTTCAAGAAAACTTTGAAACATTCTATTGACATCTTGCATTATTGTTGAATATTCCTGATAAAAAAGAGGGTGATTTGATGACTTTTGGACCTAAAGAATACAATTTACTTTTTGTGTGTTTTTGTAGGGAATTCCCTGAAAAATATGTGCACGTGACCGGTACTTCCCTTTGTGTCAGTTTTTCTCTCTTATTTGCTGCATGACCCCGTGTTTTCAGATCAGAAAAGTTGTCTGAAGGGCTATACTTGACAGAGATATTTGAATGCCAAAATTAAAGTCATGCGATAATATTTTTTCCACCTGAAAGTAATAATGGTCGCCTATGGGAAAATATTTAGTTATGTGATACCTATAGGAAATATGTTTTTTGGCTTCCAGACCAGATTCAGTTACTATTTTGGGGGATTATTTCACATTTAAATATTTATTTGGGGACCATACACCTTACCAAACCATTTTATTATTTTGAGAAGTTACATTTTTGTCACAGTCAGCAATAAAAGCTATATATTTCCCAAACTAAGGCTGTTCATGAAAGAAAATTCACATCTTGAGCAAGTGTATTCCCCAGGAGCACACTATAACCTCTGAAAGCTGCTAACTAACAGCCTATCTCACCCTATTAACATATTTATTTAAATCATAACCTCCGGCAGCTGCTAACTAACAGCCTATCTTACCCTATTAACATATTTATTTAAACCATGGTTTCACCTCATATTACTAGGGGCAGGAAGGATTACAAATCTTCCGAACCACCCCCCCCCCCCAAATCACAATTCAAACACAGACAGAACACCTACACTGCCCTTCTATTCACTATTATTTAGAAGTTTATCTCTTCTATATTATGCTCTTCAGAACGTTGGAAAACAATTACGTCATTGAAAGAGTATCCTGGAACACAAATTGGAGGAGGGGTGGGGTTACAGTGGAAAATAACATAATAAAATTACAAATGTTACTGAATGGCATTTGTGCATAGCTACCAATATAGTTGTCTAGTACTAAAGCTGTCATGGTTCCCCTGATACAGCATAAATTTACAGTGACAGTTGTAAAATATTGCTCTTTCCCTGAACCAAGTCCTCCCTCCCACACATATTTAATCCTTCTGCTAATGATAAACATTTGGAAAGACTGAATAGCATGTTTTTAGAGACTGAAGTTAGTATCATACACTTTCACTTTCTTATGATTTACTTTGAGGCTTCAGCATTCATGGGCCTCTGAGTTAGTTTTCAATTTATAAACCTTGCCCTGGCTCTTCCACTACATTTTTCATTGTATGCCATTTAGTACTCTCATGTAGACCTCCTACATGTGTGACTGCAAGCCTATCTGTCTGTCTGTCTGTGTGTCTGTGTGTCTCTTCATCAGACATGGCGTTTCTTTACTTTTCACTTGCCTGGATCTACGTTTTCAATAATTGGCAGCTGACTAACTTTCACCCCCCACCCCCTCCCCCACACACACACATATATTAAACATCATATACCACTATATTCGTGAAGCAAATGTCTGATTCATCCTCTTTGGAAACATGTTTTCAACAATTTCAATCTTTTTCCAGAATGAGTGTCTGTGGGGATTAAAACAAAGGTTATGAAAGTGCTCTTATGGGAACTTGCAGCATAAGCATAGCACTATAGAATCAATATTTGATGGTTTTAGGCATCTTACCAGTGTTATGAGATATCACAGTAGCAGGTACTGGTCATTCTGTTGGAAAAAAACACTGTTTTATGTTCTACCAGTGACATACCAAAGACTCTATGTGCATTTACTGAGAACACTGAGGCTTTTCCTTTACAAAAATTGCAAAATATTCATCAAATACAATGTGAAATGTCTTCAGAAGCCAGACTGTGATTTGAAAACTATTACAGATGGGAAAGTTCATATCACAGTAGGTTTCTTTTGGGTCAATATCAATTAAATTATGAATTATATCACATATTTTATTAAAAATTGGCAATCCGGGGGGTCCTATTCAGGGCAAAATTGTACTACATCAGATGGTGGAATAAAATTTGACATCAGTTGTTAGGATAAACTGGTAGAGTCCTTTCATATTGGTGAAATATATAGCTGCATCCCCAATTTTGGAAACAAAATTGACATCCATACTGTTCCATGGGGGTTGGGGCACTGTTTTGCTTGCAGTATGGTTAAATGAGACAGATTTTTTCTAAAAATATTTTGTGCTGATGCAGATGTTAGTTTTATTTTGGGATCAGGGTAGTGTTTTAAAGAAAGCTGTAAATTCTCATCCTTCTTAGTTAATTTATAAAGTAACAGGATAGAAAAATCTTTTGGAGGCAATACTAATTTTCAAGCCCACTTGACAAAGTTTGTACACCTTTCCTTAAAAGAGCAAATTTTCCATGTTTTTGAATCAGCCAAAGCCAAAAGTTTGATTCTAATGGAGAAATGACTCTTTTATCTCATGGAAGTGGTAAAATGTCTCTATGGTGGGGTTGGGGATGATTATAGATTTCGCGGAACTAAATATTGAAATTAGAGTGAACCAACTTAAAATGTTGCACTCGGAAATGACGCAATCTCTAAAAATAAACAGCCTTGGGAAAATGCATTGTTTCAATAAAACTTTGAAACATTCTATTGACATCTTGCATTATTGTTGAATATTCCTGATAAAAAAGAAGGTGATTTGATGACTTTTGGAACTAAAATATACAATTTACTTTATGTGTGTTTTTGTAGGGAATTCCCTGAAAAATATGTGTACGTGACCGGTACTTCCCTTTGTGTCAGTTTTTCTCTCTTATTTGTTGCATGACCCCGTGTTTTCAGATCAGAAAAGTTGTCTGAAGGGCTATTCTTGACAGAGATATTTGAATGTCAAAATTAAAGTCATGCGATCGTATTTTTTCCACCTGAAAGTAATAATGGTCGCCTATGGGAAAATATTTAGTTATGTGATACCTATAGGAAATATGTTTTTTGGCTTCCAGACCAGATTCAGTTACTATTTTGGGGGATTATTTCACATTTAAATATTTATTTGGGGACCATACACCTTACCAAACCATTTTATTGTTTTGAGAAGTTACATTTTTGTCAAAGTCTGCAATAAAAGCTATATATTTCCCAAACTAAGGCTATTCATGCAAGAAAATTCACATCTTGAGCAAGTGTATTCCCCAGGAGCACACTATAACCTCTGAAAGCTGCTAAATAACAGCCTATCTCACCCTATTAACATATTTATTTAAATCATAACCTCTGGCAGCTGCTAACTAACAGCCTATCTTACCCTATTAACATATTTATTTAAACCATGGTTTCACCTCATATTACTAGGGGCAGGAAGGATTACAAATCTTCCGAACCCTCCCCCCCCCCCCCAAATCACAATTCAAACACAGACAGAACACCTACACTGCCCTTCTATTCACTATTATTTAGAAGTTATCTCTTCTATATTATGCTCTTCAGAACGTTGGAAAACAATTACGTCATTGAAAGAGTATCCTGGAACACAAATTGGAGGAGGGGTGGGGTTATAGTGGAAAATAACATAATAAAATTACAAATGTTACTGAATGGCATTTGTGCATAGCTAGCAATATAGTTGTCTAGTACTAAAGCTGTCATGGTTCCCCTGATACAGCATAAATTTACAGTGACATTTGTAAAATATTGCTCTTTCCCTGAACCAAGTCCTCCCTCCCACACATATTTAATCCTTCTGCTAATGATAAACATTTGGAAAGACTGAATAGCATGTTTTTAGAGACTGAAGTTAGTATCATACACTTTCAGTTTCTTATGATTTACTTTGAGGCTTCAGCATTCATGGGCCTCTGAGTTAGTTTTCTATTTATAAACCTTGCCCTGGCTCTTCCACTACATTTTTCATTGTATGCCATTTTGTACTCTCATGTAGACCTCCTACATGTGTGACTGCAAGCCTATCTGTCTGTCTGTCTGTGTGTCTGTGTGTCTCTTCATCAGACATGGCGTTTCTTTACTTTTCACTTGCCTGGATCTACGTTTTCAATAATTGGCAGCTGACTAACTTTCACCCCCCCCCCCCCCACACACACACATATATTAAACATCATATAGCACTATATTCGTGAAGCAAATGTCTGATTCATCCTCTTTGGAAACATGTTTTCCACAATTTCAATCTTTTTGCCAGAATGAGTGTCTGTGGGGATTAAAACAAAGGTTATGAAAGTGCTCTTATGGGAACTTGCAGCATAAGCATAGCACTATAGAATCTATATTTGATGGTTTTAGGCATCTTACCAGTGTTATGAGATATCACAGTAGCAGGTACTGGTCATTCTGTTGGAAAAAAACACTGTTTTATGTTCTACCAGTGCCATACCAATGACTCTATGTGCATTTACTGAGAACACTGAGGCTTTTCCTTTACAAAAATTGCAAAATATTCATCAAATACAATGTGAAATGTCTTCAGAAGCCAGACTGTGATTTGAAAACTATTACAGATGGGAAAGTTCATATCACAGTAGGTTTCTTTTGGGTCAATATCAATTAAATTATGAATTATATCACATATTTTATTAAAAATTGGCATACCGGGGTGTCCTATTCAGGGCAAAATTGTACTACATCAGATGGTGGAATAAAATTTGACATCAGTTGTTAGGATAAACTGGTAGAGTCCTTTCATATTGGTGAAATATATAGCTGCATCCCCAATTTTGGAAACAAAATTGACATCCATACTGTTCCATGGGGGTTGGGGCACTGTTTTGCTTGCAGTATGGTTAAATGAGACAGATTTTATCTATAAATATTTTGTGCTGATGCAGATGTTAGTTTTATTTTGGGATCAGGGTAGTGTTTTAAAGAAAGCTGTAAATTCTCATCCTTCTTAGTTAATTTATAAAGTAACAGAATAGAAAAATCTTTTGGAGGCACTACCAATTTTCAAGCCCACTTGACAAAGTTTGTACACCTTTCCTTAAAAGAGCAAATTTTCCATGTTTTTGAATCAGCCAAAGCCAAAAGTTTGATTCTAATGGAGAAATGACTCTTTTATCTCATGGAAGTGGTAAAATGTCTCTTTGGTGGGGTTGGGGATGATTATAGGTTTCGCGGAACTAAATATTGAAATTAGAGTGAACCAACTTAAAATGTTGCACTCGGAAATGATGTAATCTCTAAAAATAAACAGCCTTGGGAAAATGCATTGTTTCAATAAAACTTTGAAACATTCTATTGACATCTTGCATTATTGTTGAATATTCCTGATAAAAAAGAAGGTGATTTGATGACTTTTGGAACTAAAATATACAATTTACTTTATGTGTGTTTTTGTAGGGAATTCCCTGAAAAATATGTGTACGTGACCGGTACTTCCCTTTGTGTCAGTTTTTCTCTCTTATTTGTTGCATGACCCCGTGTTTTCAGATCAGAAAAGTTGTCTGAAGGGCTATTCTTGACAGAGATATTTGAATGTCAAAATTAAAGTCATGCGATCGTATTTTTTCCACCTGAAAGTAATAATGGTCGCCTATGGGAAAATATTTAGTTATGTGATACCTATAGGAAATATGTTTTTTGGCTTCCAGACCAGATTCAGTTACTATTTTGGGGGATTATTTCACATTTAAATATTTATTTGGGGACCATACACCTTACCAAACCATTTTATTGTTTTGAGAAGTTACATTTTTGTCAAAGTCTGCAATAAAAGCTATATATTTCCCAAACTAAGGCTATTCATGCAAGAAAATTCACATCTTGAGCAAGTGTATTCCCCAGGAGCACACTATAACCTCTGAAAGCTGCTAACTAACAGCCTATCTCACCCTATTAACATATTTATTTAAATCATAACCTCTGGCAGCTGCTAACTAACAGCCTATCTTACCCTATTAACATATTTATTTAAACCATGGTTTCACCTCATATTACTAGGGGCAGGAAGGATTACAAATCTTCCGAACCCTCCCCCCCCCCCCAAATCACAATTCAAACACAGACAGAACACCTACACTGCCCTTCTATTCACTATTATTTAGAAGTTATCTCTTCTATATTATGCTCTTCAGAACGTTGGAAAACAATTACGTCATTGAAAGAGTATCCTGGAACACAAATTGGAGGAGGGGTGGGGTTATAGTGGAAAATAACATAATAAAATTACAAATGTTACTGAATGGCATTTGTGCATAGCTAGCAATATAGTTGTCTAGTACTAAAGCTGTCATGGTTCCCCTGATACAGCATAAATTTACAGTGACATTTGTAAAATATTGCTCTTTCCCTGAACCAAGTCCTCCCTCCCACACATATTTAATCCTTCTGCTAATGATAAACATTTGGAAAGACTGAATAGCATGTTTTTAGAGACTGAAGTTAGTATCATACACTTTCAGTTTCTTATGATTTACTTTGAGGCTTCAGCATTCATGGGCCTCTGAGTTAGTTTTCTATTTATAAACCTTGCCCTGGCTCTTCCACTACATTTTTCATTGTATGCCATTTTGTACTCTCATGTAGACCTCCTACATGTGTGACTGCAAGCCTATCTGTCTGTCTGTCTGTGTGTCTGTGTGTCTCTTCATCAGACATGGCGTTTCTTTACTTTTCACTTGCCTGGATCTACGTTTTCAATAATTGGCAGCTGACTAACTTTCACCCCCCCCCCCCCACACACACACATATATTAAACATCATATAGCACTATATTCGTGAAGCAAATGTCTGATTCATCCTCTTTGGAAACATGTTTTCCACAATTTCAATCTTTTTGCCAGAATGAGTGTCTGTGGGGATTAAAACAAAGGTTATGAAAGTGCTCTTATGGGAACTTGCAGCATAAGCATAGCACTATAGAATCTATATTTGATGGTTTTAGGCATCTTACCAGTGTTATGAGATATCACAGTAGCAGGTACTGGTCATTCTGTTGGAAAAAAACACTGTTTTATGTTCTACCAGTGCCATACCAATGACTCTATGTGCATTTACTGAGAACACTGAGGCTTTTCCTTTACAAAAATTGCAAAATATTCATCAAATACAATGTGAAATGTCTTCAGAAGCCAGACTGTGATTTGAAAACTATTACAGATGGGAAAGTTCATATCACAGTAGGTTTCTTTTGGGTCAATATCAATTAAATTATGAATTATATCACATATTTTATTAAAAATTGGCATACCGGGGTGTCCTATTCAGGGCAAAATTGTACTACATCAGATGGTGGAATAAAATTTGACATCAGTTGTTAGGATAAACTGGTAGAGTCCTTTCATATTGGTGAAATATATAGCTGCATCCCCAATTTTGGAAACAAAATTGACATCCATACTGTTCCATGGGGGTTGGGGCACTGTTTTGCTTGCAGTATGGTTAAATGAGACAGATTTTATCTATAAATATTTTGTGCTGATGCAGATGTTAGTTTTATTTTGGGATCAGGGTAGTGTTTTAAAGAAAGCTGTAAATTCTCATCCTTCTTAGTTAATTTATAAAGTAACAGAATAGAAAAATCTTTTGGAGGCACTACCAATTTTCAAGCCCACTTGACAAAGTTTGTACACCTTTCCTTAAAAGAGCAAATTTTCCATGTTTTTGAATCAGCCAAAGCCAAAAGTTTGATTCTAATGGAGAAATGACTCTTTTATCTCATGGAAGTGGTAAAATGTCTCTTTGGTGGGGTTGGGGATGATTATAGGTTTCGCGGAACTAAATATTGAAATTAGAGTGAACCAACTTAAAATGTTGCACTCGGAAATGATGTAATCTCTAAAAATAAACAGCCTTGGGAAAATGCATTGTTTCAATAAAACTTTGAAACATTCTATTGACATCTTGCATTATTGTTGAATATTCCTGATAAAAAAGAAGGTGATTTGATGACTTTTGGAACTAAAATATACAATTTACTTTATGTGTGTTTTTGTAGGGAATTCCCTGAAAAATATGTGTACGTGACCGGTACTTCCCTTTGTGTCAGTTTTTCTCTCTTATTTGTTGCATGACCCCGTGTTTTCAGATCAGAAAAGTTGTCTGAAGGGCTATTCTTGACAGAGATATTTGAATGTCAAAATTAAAGTCATGCGATCGTATTTTTTCCACCTGAAAGTAATAATGGTCGCCTATGGGAAAATATTTAGTTATGTGATACCTATAGGAAATATGTTTTTTGGCTTCCAGACCAGATTCAGTTACTATTTTGGGGGATTATTTCACATTTAAATATTTATTTGGGGACCATACACCTTACCAAACCATTTTATTGTTTTGAGAAGTTACATTTTTGTCAAAGTCTGCAATAAAAGCTATATATTTCCCAAACTAAGGCTATTCATGCAAGACAATTCACATCTTGAGCAAGTGTATTCCCCAGGAGCACACTATAACCTCTGAAAGCTGCTAACTAACAGCCTATCTCACCCTATTAACATATTTATTTAAATCATAACCTCCGGCAGCTGCTAACTAACAGCCTATCTTACCCTATTAACATATTTATTTAAACCATGGTTTCAACTCATATTACTAGGGGCAGGAAGGATTACAAATCTTCCGAACCACCCCCCCCCCCCCCCCCCCAAATCACAATTCAAACACAGACAGAACACCTACACTGCCCTTCTATTCACTATTATTTAGAAGTTTATCTCTTCTATATTATCCTCTTCAGAACGTTGGAAAACAATTACGTCATTGAAAGAGTATCCTGGAACACAAATTGGAGGAGGGGTGGGGTTACAGTGGAAAATAACATAATAAAATTACAAATGTTACTGAATGGCATTTGTGCATAGCTACCAATATAGTTGTCTAGTACTAAAGCTGTCATGGTTCCCCTGATACAGCATAAATTTACAGTGACAGTTGTAAAATATTGCTCTTTCCCTGAACCAAGTCCTCCCTCCCACACATATTTAATCCTTCTGCTAATGATAAACATTTGGAAAGACTGAATAGCATGTTTTTAGAGACTGAAGTTAGTATCATACACTTTCAGTTTCTTATGATTTACTTTGAGGCTTCAGCATTCATGGGCCTCTGAGTTAGTTTTCTATTTATAAACCTTGCCCTGGCTCTTCCACTACATTTTTCATTGTATGCCATTTAGTACTCTCATGTAGACCTCCTACATGTGTGACTGCAAGCCTATCTGTCTGTCTGTCTGTGTGTCTGTGTGTCTCTTCATCAGACATGGCGTTTCTTTACTTTTCACTTGCCTGGATCTACGTTTTCAATAATTGGCAGCTGACTAACTTTCACCCCCCCCCCCCCACACACACATATATTAAACATCATATAGCACTATATTCGTGAAGCAAATGTCTGATTCATCCTCTTTGGAAACATGTTTTCCAAAATTTCAATCTTTTTGCCAGAATGAGTGTCTGTGGGGATTAAAACAAAGGTTATGAAAGTGCTCTTATGGGAACTTGCAGCATAAGCATAGCACTATAGAATCTATATTTGATGGTTTTAGGCATCTTACCAGTGTTATGAGATATCACAGTAGCAGGTACTGGTCATTCTGTTGGAAAAAAACACTGTTTTATGTTCTACCAGTGCCATACCAATGACTCTATGTGCATTTACTGAGAACACTGAGGCTTTTCCTTTACAAAAATTGCAAAATATTCATCAAATACAATGTGAAATGTCTTCAGAAGCCAGACTGTGATTTGAAAACTATTACAGATGGGAAAGTTCATATCACAGTAGGTTTGTTTTGGGTCAATATCAATTAAATTATGAATTATATCACATATTTTATTAAAAATTGGCATACCGGGGTGTCCTATTCAGGGCAAAATTGTACTACATCAGATGGTGGAATAAAATTTGACATCAGTTGTTAGGATAAACTGGTAGAGTCATTTCATATTGGTGAAATATATAGCTGCATCCCCAATTTTGGAAACAAAATTGACATCCATACTGTTCCATGGGGGTTGGGGCACTGTTTTGCTTGCAGTATGGTTAAATGAGACAGATTTTATCTATAAATATTTTGTGCTGATGCAGATGTTAGTTTTATTTTGGGATCAGGGTAGTGTTTTAAAGAAAGCTGTAAATTCTCATCCTTCTTAGTTAATTTATAAAGTAACAGAATAGAAAAATCTTTTGGAGGCACTACCAATTTTCAAGCCCACTTGACAAAGTTTGTACACCTTTCCTTAAAAGAGCAAATTTTCCATGTTTTTGAATCAGCCAAAGCCAAAAGTTTGATTCTAATGGAGAAATGACTCTTTTATCTCATGGAAGTGGTAAAATGTCTCTTTGGTGGGGTTGGGGATGATTATAGGTTTCACGGAACTAAATATTGAAATTAGAGTGAACCATCTTAAAATGTTGCACTCGGAAATGACGCAATCTCTAAAAATAAACAGCCTTGGGAAAATCCATTGTTTCAATAAAACTTTGAAACATTCTATTGACATCTTGCATTATTGTTGAATATTCCTGATAAAAAAGAGGGTGATTTGATGACTTTTGGACCTAAAAAATACAATTTACTTTTTGTGTGTTTTTGTAGGGAATTCCCTGAAAAATATGTGCACGTGACCGGTACTTCCCTTTGTGTCAGTTTTTCTCTCTTATTTGCTGCATGACCCCGTGTTTTCAGATCAGAAAAGTTGTCTGAAGGGCTATACTTGACAGAGATATTTGAATGCCAAAATTAAAGTCATGCGATAATATATTTTCCACCTGAAAGTAATAATGGTCGCCTATGGGAAAATATTTAGTTATGTGATACCTATAGGAAATATGTTTTTTGGCTTCCAGACCAGATTCAGTTACTATTTTGGGTGATTATTTCACATTTAAATATTTATTTGGGGACCATACACCTTACCAAACCATTTTATTGTTTTGAGAAGTTACATTTTTGTCACAGTCAGCAATAAAAGCTATATATTTCCCAAACTAAGGCTGTTCATGCAAGAAAATTCACATCTTGAGCAAGTGTATTCCCCAGGAGCACACTATAACCTCTGAAAGCTGCTAACTAACAGCCTATCTCACCCTATTAACATATTTATTTAAATCATAACCTCCGGCAGCTGCTAACTAACAGCCTATCTTACCCTATTAACATATTTATTTAAACCATGGTTTCACCTCATATTACTAGGGGCAGGAAGGATTACAAATCTTCCGAACCACCCCCCCCCCCCCCAAATCACAATTCAAACACAGACAGAACACCTACACTGCCCTTCTATTCACTATTATTTAGAAGTTTATCTCTTCTATATTATGCTCTTCAGAACGTTGGAAAACAATTACGTCATTGAAAGAGTATCCTGGAACACAAATTGGAGGAGGGGTGGGGTTACAGTGGAAAATAACATAATAAAATTACAAATGTTACTGAATGGCATTTGTGCATAGCTACCAATATAGTTGTCTAGTACTAAAGCTGTCATGGTTCCCCTGATACAGCATAAATTTACCGTGACAGTTGTAAAATATTGCTCTTTCCCTGAACCAAGTCCTCCCTCCCACACATATTTAATCCTTCTGCTAATGATAAACATTTGGAAAGACTGAATAGCATGTTTTTAGAGACTGAAGTTAGTATCATACACTTTCAGTTTCTTATGATTTACTTTGAGGCTTCAGCATTCATGGGCCTCTGAGTTAGTTTTCAATTTATAAACCTTGCCCTGGCTCTTCCACTACATTTTTCATTGTATGCCATTTAGTACTCTCATGTAGACCTCCTACATGTGTGACTGCAAGCCTATCTGTCTGTCTGTCTGTGTGTCTGTGTGTCTCTTCATCAGACATGGCGTTTCTTTACTTTTCACTTGCCTGGATCTACGTTTTCAATAATTGGCAGCTGACTAACTTTCACCCCCCACCCCCTCCCCCACACACACACATATATTAAACATCATATACCACTATATTCGTGAAGCAAATGTCTGATTCATCCTCTTTGGAAACATGTTTTCAACAATTTCAATCTTTTTGCCAGAATGAGTGTCTGTGGGGATTAAAACAAAGGTTATGAAAGTGCTCTTATGGGAACTTGCAGCATAAGCATAGCACTATAGAATCAATATTTGATGGTTTTAGGCATCTTACCAGTGTTATGAGATATCACAGTAGCAGGTACTGGTCATTCTGTTGGAAAAAAACACTGTTTTATGTTCTACCAGTGCCATACCAATGACTCTATGTGCATTTACTGAGAACACTGAGGCTTTTCCTTTACAAAAATTGCAAAATATTCATCAAATACAATGTGAAATGTCTTCAGAAGCCAGACTGTGATTTGAAAACTATTACAGATGGGAAAGTTCATATCACAGTAGGTTTGTTTTGGGTCAATATCAATTAAATTATGAATTATATCACATATTTTATTAAAAATTGGCAATCCGGGGGGTCCTATTCAGGGCAAAATTGTACTACATCAGATGGTGGAATAAAATTTGACATCAGTTGTTAGGATAAACTGGTAGAGTCCTTTCATATTGGTGAAATATATAGCTGCATCCCCAATTTTGGAAACAAAATTGACATCCATACTGTTCCATGGGGGTTGGGGCACTGTTTTGCTTGCAGTATGGTTAAATGAGACAGATTTTTTCTAAAAATATTTTGTGCTGATGCAGATGTTAGTTTTATTTTGGGATCAGGGTAGTGTTTTAAAGAAAGCTGTAAATTCTCATCCTTCTTAGTTAATTTATAAAGTAACAGGATAGAAAAATCTTTTGGAGGCAATACCAATTTTCAAGCCCACTTGACAAAGTTTGTACACCTTTCCTTAAAAGAGCAAATTTTCCATGTTTTTGAATCAGCCAAAGCCAAAAGTTTGATTCTAATGGAGAAATGACTCTTTTATCTCATGGAAGTGGTAAAATGTCTCTATGGTGGGGTTGGGGATGATTATAGATTTCGCGGAACTAAATATTGAAATTAGAGTGAACCAACTTAAAATGTTGCACTCGGAAATGACGCAATCTCTAAAAATAAACAGCCTTGGGAAAATGCATTGTTTCAATAAAACTTTGAAACATTCTATTGACATCTTGCATTATTGTTGAATATTCCTGATAAAAAAGAAGGTGATTTGATGACTTTTGGAACTAAAATATACAATTTACTTTATGTGTGTTTTTGTAGGGAATTCCCTGAAAAATATGTGTACGTGACCGGTACTTCCCTTTGTGTCAGTTTTTCTCTCTTATTTGTTGCATGACCCCGTGTTTTCAGATCAGAAAAGTTGTCTGAAGGGCTATTCTTGACAGAGATATTTGAATGTCAAAATTAAAGTCATGCGATCGTATTTTTTCCACCTGAAAGTAATAATGGTCGCCTATGGGAAAATATTTAGTTATGTGATACCTATAGGAAATATGTTTTTTGGCTTCCAGACCAGATTCAGTTACTATTTTGGGGGATTATTTCACATTTAAATATTTATTTGGGGACCATACACCTTACCAAACCATTTTATTGTTTTGAGAAGTTACATTTTTGTCAAAGTCTGCAATAAAAGCTATATATTTCCCAAACTAAGGCTATTCATGCAAGAAAATTCACATCTTGAGCAAGTGTATTCCCCAGGAGCACACTATAACCTCTGAAAGCTGCTAACTAACAGCCTATCTCACCCTATTAACATATTTATTTAAATCATAACCTCTGGCAGCTGCTAACTAACAGCCTATCTTACCCTATTGACATATTTATTTAAACCATGGTTTCACCTCATATTACTAGGGGCAGGAAGGATTACAAATCTTCCGAACCCTCCCCCCCCCAAATCACAATTCAAACACAGACAGAACACCTACACTGCCCTTCTATTCACTATTATTTAGAAGTTATCTCTTCTATATTATGCTCTTCAGAACGTTGGAAAACAATTACGTCATTGAAAGAGTATCCTGGAACACAAATTGGAGGAGGGGTGGGGTTACAGTGGAAAATAACATAATAAAATTACAAATGTTACTGAATGGCATTTGTGCATAGCTAGCAATATAGTTGTCTAGTACTAAAGCTGTCATGGTTCCCCTGATACAGCATAAATTTACAGTGACATTTGTAAAATATTGCTCTTTCCCTGAACCAAGTCCTCCCTCCCACACATATTTAATCCTTCTGCTAATGATAAACATTTGGAAAGACTGAATAGCATGTTTTTAGAGACTGAAGTTAGTATCATACACTTTCAGTTTCTTATGATTTACTTTGAGGCTTCAGCATTCATGGGCCTCTGAGTTAGTTTTCTATTTATAAACCTTGCCCTGGCTCTTCCACTACATTTTTCATTGTATGCCATTTAGTACTCTCATGTAGACCTCCTACATGTGTGACTGCAAGCCTATCTGTCTGTCTGTCTGTGTGTCTGTGTGTCTCTTCATCAGACATGGCGTTTCTTTACTTTTCACTTGCCTGGATCTACGTTTTCAATAATTGGCAGCTGACTAACTTTCACCCCCCCCCCCCCCACACACACACATATATTAAACATCATATAGCACTATATTCGTGAAGCAAATGTCTGATTCATCCTCTTTGGAAACATGTTTTCCACAATTTCAATCTTTTTGCCAGAATGAGTGTCTGTGGGGATTAAAACAAAGGTTATGAAAGTGCTCTTATGGGAACTTGCAGCATAAGCATAGCACTATAGAATCTATATTTGATGGTTTTAGGCATCTTACCAGTGTTATGAGATATCACAGTAGCAGGTACTGGTCATTCTGTTGGAAAAAAACACTGTTTTATGATCTACCAGTGCCATACCAATGACTCTATGTGCATTTACGGAGAACACTGAGGCTTTTCCTTTACAAAAATTGCAAAATATTCATCAAATACAATGTGAAATGTCTTCAGAAGCCAGACTGTGATTTGAAAACTATTACAGATGGGAAAGTTCATATCACAGTAGGTTTCTTTTGGGTCAATATCAATTAAATTATGAATTATATCACATATTTTATTAAAAATTGGCATACCGGGGTGTCCTATTCAGGGCAAAATTGTACTACATCAGATGGTGGAATAAAATTTGACATCAGTTGTTAGGATAAACTGGTAGAGTCCTTTCATATTGGTGAAATATATAGCTGCATCCCCAATTTTGGAAACAAAATTGACATCCATACTGTTCCATGGGGGTTGGGGCACTGTTTTGCTTGCAGTATGGTTAAATGAGACAGATTTTATCTATAAATATTTTGTGCTGATGCAGATGTTAGTTTTATTTTGGGATCAGGGTAGTGTTTTAAAGAAAGCTGTAAATTCTCATCCTTCTTAGTTAATTTATAAAGTAACAGAATAGAAAAATCTTTTGGAGGCACTACCAATTTTCAAGCCCACTTGACAAAGTTTGTACACCTTTCCTTAAAAGAGCAAATTTTCCATGTTTTTGAATCAGCCAAAGCCAAAAGTTTGATTCTAATGGAGAAATGACTCTTTTATCTCATGGAAGTGGTAAAATGTCTCTTTGGTGGGGTTGGGGATGATTATAGGTTTCGCGGAACTAAATATTGAAATTAGAGTGAACCAACTTAAAATGTTGCACTCGGAAATGACGCAATCTCTAAAAATAAACAGCCTTGGGAAAATGCATTGTTTCAATAAAACTTTGAAACATTCTATTGACATCTTGCATTATTGTTGAATATTCCTGATAAAAAAGAAGGTGATTTGATGACTTTTGGAACTAAAATATACAATTTACTTTATGTGTGTTTTTGTAGGGAATTCCCTGACAAATATGTGTACGTGACCGGTACTTCCCTTTGTGTCAGTTCTTCTCTCTTATTTGTTGCATGACTCCTGCTTTCAGATCAAAAAAGTTGTCTGAAGGGCTATACTTGACAGAGATATTTGAATGCCAAAATTAAAGTCATGCGATCATATTTTTTCCACCTGAAAGTAATAATGGTCGCCTATGGGAAAATATTTAGTTATGTGATACCTATAGGAAATATGTTTTTTGGCTTCCAGACCAGATTCAGTTACTATTTTGGGGGATTATTTCACATTTAAATATTTATTTGGGGACCATACACCTTACCAAACCATTTTATTGTTTTGAGAAGTTACATTTTTGTCAAAGAAAGCAATAAAAGCTATATATTTCCCAAACTAAGGCTGTTCATGCAAGAAAATTCACATCTTGAGCAAGCGTATTCCCCAGGAGCACACTATAACCTCTGAAAGCTGCTAACTAACAGCCTATCTCACCCTATTAACATATTTATTTAAATCATAACCTCCGGCAGCTGCTAACTAACAGCCTATCTTACCCTATTAACATATTTATTTAAACCATGGTTTCACCTCATATTACTAGGGGCAGGAAGGATTACAAATCTTCCGAACCACCCCCCCCCCCCCAAATCACAATTCAAACACAGACAGAACACCTACACTGCCCTTCTATTCACTATTATTTAGAAGTTTATCTCTTCTATATTATCCTCTTCAGAACGTTGGAAAACAATTACGTCATTGAAAGAGTATCCTGGAACACAAATTGGAGGAGGGGTGGGGTTACAGTGGAAAATAACATAATAAAATTACAAATGTTACTGAATGGCATTTGTGCATAGCTACCAATATAGTTGTCTAGTACTAAAGCTGTCATGGTTCCCCTGATACAGCATAAATTTACAGTGACAGTTGTAAAATATTGCTCTTTCCCTGAACCAAGTCCTCCCTCCCACACATATTTAATCCTTCTGCTAATGATAAACATTTGGAAAGACTGAATAGCATGTTTTTAGAGACTGAAGTTAGTATCATACACTTTCACTTTCTTATGATTTACTTTGAGGCTTCAGCATTCATGGGCCTCTGAGTTAGTTTTCAATTTATAAACCTTGCCCTGGCTCTTCCACTACATTTTTCGTTGTATGCCATTTAGTACTCTCATGTAGACCTCCTGCATGTGTGACTGCAAGCCTATCTGTCTGTCTGTCTGTGTGTCTGTGTGTCTCTTCATCAGACATGGCGTTTCTTTACTTTTCACTTGCCTGGATCTACGTTTTCAATAATTGGCAGCTGACTAACTTTCACCCCCCACCCCCTCCCCCACACACACACATATATTAAACATCATATACCACTATATTCGTGAAGCAAATGTCTGATTCATCCTCTTTGGAAACATGTTTTCAACAATTTCAATCTTTTTGCCAGAATGAGTGTCTGTGGGGATTAAAACAAAGGTTATGAAAGTGCTCTTATGGGAACTAGCAGCATAAGCATAGCACAATAGAATCAATATTTGATGGTTTTAGGCATCTTACCAGTGTTATGAGATATCACAGTAGCAGGTACTGGTCATTCTGTTGGAAAAAAACACTGTTTTATGTTCTACCAGTGCCATACCAATGACTCTATGTGCATTTACTGAGAACACTGAGGCTTTTCCTTTACAAAAATTGCAAAATATTCATCAAATACAATGTGAAATATCTTCAGAAGCCAGACTGTGATTTGAAAACTATTACAGATGGGAAAGTTCATATCACAGTAGGTTTCTTTTGGGTCAATATCAATTAAATTATGAATTATATCACATATTTTATTAAAAATTGGCATACCGGGGGGTCCTATTCAGGGCAAAATTGTACTACATCAGATGTTGGAATAAAATTTGACATCAGTTGTTAGGATAAACTGGTAGAGTCCTTTCATATTGGTGAAATATATAGCTGCATCCCCAATTTTGGAAACAAAATTGACATCCATACTGTTCCATGGGGGTTGGGGCACTGTTTTGCTTGCAGTATGGTTAAATGAGACAGATTTTTTCTAAAAATATTTTGTGCTGATGCAGATGTTAGTTTTATTTTGGGATCAGGGTAGTGTTTTAAAGAAAGCTGTAAATTCTCATCCTTCTTAGTTAATTTATAAAGTAACAGGATAGAAAAATCTTTTGGAGGCAATACCAATTTTCAAGCCCACTTGACAAAGTTTGTACACCTTTCCTTAAAAGAGCAAATTTTCCATGTTTTTGAATCAGCCAAAGCCAAAAGTTTGATTCTAATGGAGAAATGACTCTTTTATCTCATGGAAGTGGTAAAATGTCTCTATGGTGGGGTTGGGGATGATTATAGGTTTCGCGGAACTAAATATTGAAATTAGAGTGAACCAACTTAAAATGTTGCACTCGGAAATGACGCAATCTCTAAAAATAAACAGCCTTGGGAAAATGCATTGTTTCAATAAAACTTTGAAACATTCTATTGACATCTTGCATTATTGTTGAATATTCCTGATAAAAAAGAAGGTGATTTGATGACTTTTGGAACTAAAATATACAATTTACTTTATGTGTGTTTTTGTAGGGAATTCCCTGAAAAATATGTGTACGTGACCGGTACTTCCCTTTGTGTCAGTATTTCTCTCTTATTTGTTGCATGACCCCGTGTTTTCAGATCAGAAAAGTTGTCTGAAAGGCTATTCTTGACAGAGATATTTGAATGTCAAAATTAAAGTCATGTGATCGTATTTTTTCCACCTGAAAGTAATAATGGTCGCCTATGGGAAAATATTTAGTTATGTGATACCTATAGGAAATATGTTTTTTGGCTTCCAGACCAGATTCAGTTACTATTTTGGGTGATTATTTCACATTTAAATATTCATTTGGGGACCATACACCTTACCAAACCATTTTATTGTTTTGAGAAGTTACATTTTTGTCAAAGTCAGCAACAAAAGCTATATATTTCCCAAACTAAGGCTGTTCATGCAAGAAAATTCACATCTTGAGCAAGTGTATTCCCCAGGAGCACACTATAACCTCTGAAAGCTGCTAACTAACAGCCTATCTCACCCTATTAACATATTTATTTAAATCATAACCACTGGCAGCTGCTAACTAACAGCCTATCTTACCCTATTAACATATTTATTTAAACCATGGTTTCTCCTCATATTACTAGGGGCAGGGAGGATTACAAAACTTCCGAACCCCCCCCCCCCCAAATCACAATTCAAACACAGACAGAACACCTACACTGCCCTTCTATTCACTATTATTTAGAAGTTTATCTCTTCTATATTATGCTCTTCAGAACGTTGGAAAACAATTACTTCATTGAAAGAGTATCCTGGTACACAAATTGGAGGAGGGGTGGGGTTACAGTGGAAAATAACATAATAAAATTACAAATGTTAGTGAATGGCATTTGTGCATAGCTACCAATATAGTTGTCTAGTACTAAAGCTGTCATGGTTCCCCTGATACAGCATAAATTTACAGTGACAGTTGTAAAATATTGCTCTTTCCCTGAACCAAGTCCTCCCTCCCACACATATTTAATCCTTCTGCTAATGATAAACATTTGGAAAGACTGAATAGCATGTTTTTACAGACTGAAGTTAGTATCGTACACTTTCAGTATCTTATGATTTACTTTGAGGCTTCAGCACTCATGGGCCTCTGAGTTAGTTTTCAATTTAAAAACCTTGCCCTGGCTCTTCCACTATATTTTTCATTGTATGCCATTTAGTACTCTCATGTAGACCTCCTACATGTGTGACTGCAAACCTATCTGTCTGTCTGTCTGTCTGTGTGTCTGTGTGTCTCTTCATCAGACATGGCGTTTCTTTACTTTTCACTTGCCTGGATCTACGTTTTCAATAATTGGCAGCTGACTAACTTTCACCCCCCCCCCCCCCCCCACACACACACATATATTAAACATCAAATACCACTATATTCGTGAAGCAAATGTCTGATTCATCCTCTTTGGAAACATGTTTTCAACAATTTCAATCTTTTTGCCAGAATGAGTGTCTGTGGGGATTAAAACAAAGGTTATGAAAGTGCTCTTATGGGAACTTGCAGCATAAGCATAGCACTATAGAATCAATATTTGATGGTTTTAGGCATCTTACCAGTGTTATGAGATATCACAGTAGCAGGTACTGGTCATTCTGTTGGAAAAAAACACTGTTTTATGTTTTACCAGTGCCATACCAATGACTCTATGTGCATTTATTGAGAACACTGAGGCTTTTCCTTTACAAAAATTGCAAAATATTCATCAAATACAATGTGAAATGTCTTCAGAAGCCAGACTGTGATTTGAAAACTATTACAGATGGGAAAGTTCATATCACAGTAGGTTTGTTTTGGGTCAATATCAATTAAATTATGAATTATATCACATATTTTATTAAAAATTGGCATACCGGGGGGTCCTATTCAGGGCAAAATTTTACTACATCAGATGGTGGAATAAAATTTGACATCAGTTGTTAGGATAAACTGGTAGAGTCCTTTCATATTGGTGAAATATATAGCTGCATCCCCAATTTTGGAAACAAAATTGACATCCATACTGTTTCATGGGGGTTGGGGCACTGTTTTGCTTGCAGTATGGTTAAATGAGACAGATTTTTTCTAAAAATATTTTGTGCTGATGCAGATGTTAGTTTTATTTTGGGATCAGGGTAGTGTTTTAAAGAAAGCTGTAAATTCTCATCCTTCTTAGTTAATTTATAAAGTAACAGAATAGAAAAATCTTTTGGAGGCACTACCAATTTTCAAGCCCACTTGACAAAGTTTGTACACCTTTCCTTAAAAGAGCAAATTTTCCATGTTTTTGAATCAGCCAAAGCCAAAAGTTTGATTGTAATGGAGAAATGACTCTTTTATCTCATGGAAGTGGTAAAATGTCTCTTTGGTGGGGTTGGGGATGATTATAGGTTTCGCGGAACTAAATATTGAAATTAGAGTGAACCAACTTAAAATGTTGCACTCGGAAATGACGCAATCTCTAAAAATAAACAGCCTTGGGAAAATGCATTGTTTCAATAAAACTTTGAAACATTCTATTGACATCTTGCATTATTGTTGAATATTCCTGATAAAAAAGAAGGTGATTTGATGACTTTTGGAACTAAAATATACAATTTACTTTATGTGTGTTTTTGTAGGGAATTCCCTGAAAAATATGTGTACGTGACCGGTACTTCCCTTTGTGTCAGTTTTTCTCTCTTATTTGTTGCATGACCCCGTGTTTTCAGATCAGAAAAGTTGTCTGAAGGGCTATTCTTGACAGAGATATTTGAATGTCAAAATTAAAGTCATGCGATCGTATTTTTTCCACCTGAAAGTAATAATGGTCGCCTATGGGAAAATATTTAGTTATGTGATACCTATAGGAAATATGTTTTTTGGCTTCCAGACCAGATTCAGTTACTATTTTGGGGGATTATTTCACATTTAAATATTTATTTGGGGACCATACACCTTACCAAACCATTTTATTGTTTTGAGAAGTTACATTTTTGTCAAAGTCTGCAATAAAAGCTATATATTTCCCAAACTAAGGCTATTCATGCAAGAAAATTCACATCTTGAGCAAGTGTATTCCCCAGGAGCACACTATAACCTCTGAAAGCTGCTAACTAACAGCCTATCTCACCCTATTAACATATTTATTTAAATCATAACCTCTGGCAGCTGCTAACTAACAGCCTATCTTACCCTATTAACATATTTATTTAAACCATGGTTTCACCTCATATTACTAGGGGCAGGAAGGATTACAAATCTTCCGAACCCTCCCCCCCCCCCCCAAATCACAATTCAAACACAGACAGAACACCTACACTGCCCTTCTATTCACTATTATTTAGAAGTTATCTCTTCTATATTATGCTCTTCAGAACGTTGGAAAACAATTACGTCATTGAAAGAGTATCCTGGAACACAAATTGGAGGAGGGGTGGGGTTACAGTGGAAAATAACATAATAAAATTACAAATGTTACTGAATGGCATTTGTGCATAGCTAGCAATATAGTTGTCTAGTACTAAAGCTGTCATGGTTCCCCTGATACAGCATAAATTTACAGTGACATTTGTAAAATATTGCTCTTTCCCTGAACCAAGTCCTCCCTCCCACACATATTTAATCCTTCTGCTAATGATAAACATTTGGAAAGACTGAATAGCATGTTTTTAGAGACTGAAGTTAGTATCATACACTTTCAGTTTCTTATGATTTACTTTGAGGCTTCAGCATTCATGGGCCTCTGAGTTAGTTTTCTATTTATAAACCTTGCCCTGGCTCTTCCACTACATTTTTCATTGTATGCCATTTAGTACTCTCATGTAGACCTCCTACATGTGTGACTGCAAGCCTATCTGTCTGTCTGTCTGTGTGTCTGTGTGTCTCTTCATCAGACATGGCGTTTCTTTACTTTTCACTTGCCTGGATCTACGTTTTCAATAATTGGCAGCTGACTAACTTTCACCCCCCCCCCCCCCACACACACATATATTAAACATCATATAGCACTATATTCGTGAAGCAAATGTCTGATTCATCCTCTTTGGAAACATGTTTTCCACAATTTCAATCTTTTTGCCAGAATGAGTGTCTGTGGGGATTAAAACAAAGGTTATGAAAGTGCTCTTATGGGAACTTGCAGCATAAGCATAGCACTATAGAATCTATATTTGATGGTTTTAGGCATCTTACCAGTGTTATGAGATATCACAGTAGCAGGTACTGGTCATTCTGTTGGAAAAAAACACTGTTTTATGATCTACCAGTGCCATACCAATGACTCTATGTGCATTTACTGAGAACACTGAGGCTTTTCCTTTACAAAAATTGCAAAATATTCATCAAATACAATGTGAAATGTCTTCAGAAGCCAGACTGTGATTTGAAAACTATTACAGATGGGAAAGTTTATATCACAGTAGGTTTCTTTTGGGTCAATATCAATTAAATTATGAATTATATCACATATTTTATTAAAAATTGGCATACCGGGGTGTCCTATTCAGGGCAAAATTGTACTACATCAGATGGTGGAATAAAATTTGACATCAGTTGTTAGGATAAACTGGTAGAGTCCTTTCATATTGGTGAAATATATAGCTGCATCCCCAATTTTGGAAACAAAATTGACATCCATACTGTTCCATGGGGGTTGGGGCACTGTTTTGCTTGCAGTATGGTTAAATGAGACAGATTTTATCTATAAATATTTTGTGCTGATGCAGATGTTAGTTTTATTTTGGGATCAGGGTAGTGTTTTAAAGAAAGCTGTAAATTCTCATCCTTCTTAGTTAATTTATAAAGTAACAGAATAGAAAAATCTTTTGGAGGCACTACCAATTTTCAAGCCCACTTGACAAAGTTTGTACACCTTTCCTTAAAAGAGCAAATTTTCCATGTTTTTGAATCAGCCAATGCCAAAAGTTTGATTCTAATGGAGAAATGACTCTTTTATCTCATGGAAGTGGTAAAATGTCTCTTTGGTGGGGTTGGGGATGATTATAGGTTTCGCGGAACTAAATATTGAAATTAGAGTGAACCAACTTAAAATGTTGCACTCGGAAATGACGCAATCTCTAAAAATAAACAGCCTTGGGAAAATGCATTGTTTCAATAAAACTTTGAAACATTCTATTGACATCTTGCATTATTGTTGAATATTCCTGATAAAAAAGAAGGTGATTTGATGACTTTTGGAACTAAAATATACAATTTACTTTATGTGTGTTTTTGTAGGGAATTCCCTGAAAAATATGTGTACGTGACCGGTACTTCCCTTTGTGTCAGTATTTCTCTCTTATTTGTTGCATGACCCCGTGTTTTCAGATCAGAAAAGTTGTCTGAAAGGCTATTCTTGACAGAGATATTTGAATGTCAAAATTAAAGTCATGTGATCGTATTTTTTCCACCTGAAAGTAATAATGGTCGCCTATGGGAAAATATTTAGTTATGTGATACCTATAGGAAATATGTTTTTTGGCTTCCAGACCAGATTCAGTTACTATTTTGGGTGATTATTTCACATTTAAATATTTATTTGGGGACCATACACCTTACCAAACCATTTTATTGTTTTGAGAAGTTACATTTTTGTCAAAGTCAGCAACAAAAGCTATATATTTCCCAAACTAAGGCTGTTCATGCAAGAAAATTCACATCTTGAGCAAGTGTATTCCCCAGGAGCACACTATAACCTCTGAAAGCTGCTAACTAACAGCCTATCTCACCCTATTAACATATTTATTTAAATCATAACCTCTGGCAGCTGCTAACTAACAGCCTATCTTACCCTATTAACATATTTATTTAAACCATGGTTTCTCCTCATATTACTAGGGGCAGGGAGGATTACAAAACTTCCGAACCCCCCCCCCCCCCAAATCACAATTCAAACACAGACAGAACACCTTCACTGCCCTTCTATTCACTATTATTTAGAAGTTTATCTCTTCTATATTATGCTCTTCAGAACGTTGGAAAACAATTACTTCATTGAAAGAGTATCCTGGTACACAAATTGGAGGAGGGGTGGGGTTACAGTGGAAAATAACATAATAAAATTACAAATGTTAGTGAATGGCATTTGTGCATAGCTACCAATATAGTTGTCTAGTACTAAAGCTGTCATGGTTCCCCTGATACAGCATAAATTTACAGTGACAGTTGTAAAATATTGCTCTTTCCCTGAACCAAGTCCTCCCTCCCACACATATTTAATCCTTCTGCTAATGATAAACATTTGGAAAGACTGAATAGCATGTTTTTACAGACTGAAGTTAGTATCGTACACTTTCAGTATCTTATGATTTACTTTGAGGCTTCAGCACTCATGGGCCTCTGAGTTAGTTTTCAATTTAAAAACCTTGCCCTGGCTCTTCCACTATATTTTTCATTGTATGCCATTTAGTACTCTCATGTAGACCTCCTACATGTGTGACTGCAAACCTATCTGTCTGTCTGTCTGTGTGTCTGTGTGTCTCTTCATCAGACATGGCGTTTCTTTACTTTTCACTTGCCTGGATCTACGTTTTCAATAATTGGCAGCTGACTAACTTTCACCCCCCCCCCCCCCCCACACACACACATATATTAAACATCAAATACCACTATATTCGTGAAGCAAATGTCTGATTCATCCTCTTTGGAAACATGTTTTCAACAATTTCAATCTTTTTGCCAGAATGAGTGTCTGTGGGGATTAAAACAAAGGTTATGAAAGTGCTCTTATGGGAACTTGCAGCATAAGCATAGCACTATAGAATCAATATTTGATGGTTTTAGGCATCTTACCAGTGTTATGAGATATCACAGTAGCAGGTACTGGTCATTCTGTTGGAGAAAAACACTGTTTTATGTTTTACCAGTGCCATACCAATGACTCTATGTGCATTTATTGAGAACACTGAGGCTTTTCCTTTACAAAAATTGCAAAATATTCATCAAATACAATGTGAAATGTCTTCAGAAGCCAGACTGTGATTTGAAAACTATTACAGATGGGAAAGTTCATATCACAGTAGGTTTGTTTTGGGTCAATATCAATTAAATTATGAATTATATCACATATTTTATTAAAAATTGGCATACCGGGGGGTCCTATTCAGGGCAAAATTTTACTACATCAGATGGTGGAATAAAATTTGACATCAGTTGTTAGGATAAACTGGTAGAGTCCTTTCATATTGGTGAAATATATAGCTGCATCCCCAATTTTGGAAACAAAATTGACATCCATACTGTTTCATGGGGGTTGGGGCACTGTTTTGCTTGCAGTATGGTTAAATGAGACAGATTTTTTCTAAAAATATTTTGTGCTGATGCAGATGTTAGTTTTATTTTGGGATCAGGGTAGTGTTTTAAAGAAAGCTGTAAATTCTCATCCTTCTTAGTTAATTTATAAAGTAACAGAATAGAAAAATCTTTTGGAGGCACTACCAATTTTCAAGCCCACTTGACAAAGTTTGTACACCTTTCCTTAAAAGAGCAAATTTTCCATGTTTTTGAATCAGCCAAAGCCAAAAGTTTGATTCTAATGGAGAAATGACTCTTTTATCTCATGGAAGTGGTAAAATGTCTCTTTGGTGGGGTTGGGGATGATTATAGGTTTCGCGGAACTAAATATTGAAATTAGAGTGAACCAACTTAAAATGTTGCACTCGGAAATGACGCAATCTCTAAAAATAAACAGCCTTGGGAAAATGCATTGTTTCAATAAAACTTTGAAACATTCTATTGACATCTTGCATTATTGTTGAATATTCCTGATAAAAAAGAAGGTGATTTGATGACTTTTGGAACTAAAATATACAATTTACTTTATGTGTGTTTTTGTAGGGAATTCCCTGAAAAATATGTGTACGTGACCGGTACTTCCCTTTGTGTCAGTTTTTCTCTCTTATTTGTTGCATGACCCCGTGTTTTCAGATCAGAAAAGTTGTCTGAAGGGCTATTCTTGACAGAGATATTTGAATGTCAAAATTAAAGTCATGCGATCGTATTTTTTCCACCTGAAAGTAATAATGGTCGCCTATGGGAAAATATTTAGTTATGTGATACCTATAGGAAATATGTTTTTTGGCTTCCAGACCAGATTCAGTTACTATTTTGTTGGATTATTTCACATTTAAATATTTATTTGGGGACCATACACCTTACCAAACCATTTTATTGTTTTGAGAAGTTACATTTTTGTCAAAGTCTGCAATAAAAGCTATATATTTCCCAAACTAAGGCTATTCATGCAAGAAAATTCACATCTTGAGCAAGTGTATTCCCCAGGAGCACACTATAACCTCTGAAAGCTGCTAACTAACAGCCTATCTCACCCTATTAACATATTTATTTAAATCATAACCTCTGGCAGCTGCTAACTAACAGCCTATCTTACCCTATTAACATATTTATTTAAACCATGGTTTCACCTCATATTACTAGGGGCAGGAAGGATTACAAATCTTCCGAACCCTCCCCCCCCCCCCCAAATCACAATTCAAACACAGACAGAACACCTACACTGCCCTTCTATTCACTATTATTTAGAAGTTATCTCTTCTATATTATGCTCTTCAGAACGTTGGAAAACAATTACGTCATTGAAAGAGTATCCTGGAACACAAATTGGAGGAGGGGTGGGGTTACAGTGGAAAATAACATAATAAAATTACAAATGTTACTGAATGGCATTTGTGCATAGCTACCAATATAGTTGTCTAGTACTAAAGCTGTCATGGTTCCCCTGATACAGCATAAATTTACAGTGACAGTTGTAAAATATTGCTCTTTCCCTGAACCAAGTCCTCCCTCCCACACATATTTAATCCTTCTGCTAATGATAAACATTTGGAAAGACTGAATAGCATGTTTTTAGAGACTGAAGTTAGTATCATACACTTTCACTTTCTTATGATTTACTTTGAGGCTTCAGCATTCATGGGCCTCTGAGTTAGTTTTCAATTTATAAACCTTGCCCTGGCTCTTCCACTACATTTTTCATTGTATGCCATTTAGTACTCTCATGTAGACCTCCTGCATGTGTGACTGCAAGCCTATCTGTCTGTCTGTCTGTGTGTCTGTGTGTCTCTTCATCAGACATGGCGTTTCTTTACTTTTCACTTGCCTGGATCTACGTTTTCAATAATTGGCAGCTGACTAACTTTCACCCCCCACCCCCTCCCCCACACACACACATATATTAAACATCATATACCACTATATTCGTGAAGCAAATGTCTGATTCATCCTCTTTGGAAACATGTTTTCAACAATTTCAATCTTTTTGCCAGAATGAGTGTCTGTGGGGATTAAAACAAAGGTTATGAAAGTGCTCTTATGGGAACTAGCAGCATAAGCATAGCACAATAGAATCAATATTTGATGGTTTTAGGCATCTTACCAGTGTTATGAGATATCACAGTAGCAGGTACTGGTCATTCTGTTGGAAAAAAAACACTGTTTTATGTTCTACCAGTGCCATACCAATGACTCTATGTGCATTTACTGAGAACACTGAGGCTTTTCCTTTACAAAAATTGCAAAATATTCATCAAATACAATGTGAAATGTCTTCAGAAGCCAGACTGTGATTTGAAAACTATTACAGATGGGAAAGTTCATATCACAGTAGGTTTCTTTTGGGTCAATATCAATTAAATTATGAATTATATCACATATTTTATTGAAAATTGGCATACCGGGGGGTCCTATTCAGGGCAAAATTGTACTACATCAGATGGTGGAATAAAATTTGACATCAGTTGTTAGGATAAACTGGTAGAGTCCTTTCATATTGGTGAAATATATAGCTGCATCCCCAATTTTGGAAACAAAATTGACATCCATACTGTTCCATGGGGGTTGGGGCACTGTTTTGCTTGCAGTATGGTTAAATGAGACAGATTTTTTCTAAAAATATTTTGTGCTGATGCAGATGTTAGTTTTATTTTGGGATCAGGGTAGTGTTTTAAAGAAAGCTGTAAATTCTCATCCTTCTTAGTTAATTTATAAAGTAACAGGATAGAAAAATCTTTTGGAGGCAATACCAATTTTCAAGCCCACTTGACAAAGTTTGTACACCTTTCCTTAAAAGAGCAAATTTTCCATGTTTTTGAATCAGCCAAAGCCAAAAGTTTGATTCTAATGGAGAAATGACTCTTTTATCTCATGGAAGTGGTAAAATGTCTCTATGGTGGGGTTGGGGATGATTATAGGTTTCGCGGAACTAAATATTGAAATTAGAGTGAACCAACTTAAAATGTTGCACTCGGAAATGACGCAATCTCTAAAAATAAACAGCCTTGGGAAAATGCATTGTTTCAATAAAACTTTGAAACATTCTATTGACATCTTGCATTATTGTTGAATATTCCTGATAAAAAAGAAGGTGATTTGATGACTTTTGGAACTAAAATATACAATTTACTTTATGTGTGTTTTTGTAGGGAATTCCCTGAAAAATATGTGTACGTGACCGGTACTTCCCTTTGTGTCAGTATTTCTCTCTTATTTGTTGCATGACCCCGTGTTTTCAGATCAGAAAAGTTGTCTGAAAGGCTATTCTTGACAGAGATATTTGAATGTCAAAATTAAAGTCATGTGATCGTATTTTTTCCACCTGAAAGTAATAATGGTCGCCTATGGGAAAATATTTAGTTATGTGATACCTATAGGAAATATGTTTTTTGGCTTCCAGACCAGATTCAGTTACTATTTTGGGTGATTATTTCACATTTAAATATTTATTTGGGGACCATACACCTTACCAAACCATTTTATTGTTTTGAGAAGTTACATTTTTGTCAAAGTCAGCAACAAAAGCTATATATTTCCCAAACTAAGGCTGTTCATGCAAGAAAATTCACATCTTGAGCAAGTGTATTCCCCAGGAGCACACTATAACCTCTGAAAGCTGCTAACTAACAGCCTATCTCACCCTATTAACATATTTATTTAAATCATAACCTCTGGCAGCTGCTAACTAACAGCCTATCTTACCCTATTAACATATTTATTTAAACCATGGTTTCTCCTCATATTACTAGGGGCAGGGAGGATCTCACCCTATTAACATATTTATTTAAATCATAACCTCTGGCAGCTGCTAACTAACAGCCTATCTTTTCATATTAACATATTTATTTAAACCATGGTTTCTCCTCATATTACTAGGGGCAGGGAGGATTACAAATCTTCCGAACCCCCCCCCCCCCCCAAATCAAAATTCAAACACAGGCAGAACACCTACACTGCCCTTCTATTCACTATTATTTAGAAGTTTATCTCTTCTATATTATGCTCTTCAGAACGTTGGAAAACAATTACTTCATTGAAAGAGTATCCTGGAACACAAATTGGAGGAGGGGTGGGGTTACAGTGGAAAATAACATAATAAAATTACAAATGTTAGTGAATGGCATTTGTGCATAGCTACCAATATAGTTGTCTAGTACTAAAGCTGTCATGGTTCCCCTGATACAGCATAAATTTACAGTGACAGTTGTAAAATATTGCTCTTTCCCTGAACCAAGTCCTCCCTCCCACACATATTTAATCCTTCTGCTAATGATAAACATTTGGAAAGACTGAATAGCATGTTTTTACAGACTGAAGTTAGTATCGTACACTTTCAGTTTCTTATGATTTACTTTGAGGCTTCAGCACTCATGGGCCTCTGAGTTAGTTTTCAATTTAAAAACCTTGCCCTGGCTCTTCCACTATATTTTTCATTGTATGCCATTTAGTACTCTCATGTAGACCTCCTACATGTGTGACTGCAAACCTATCTGTCTGTCTGTCTGTGTGTCTGTGTGTCTCTTCATCAGACATGGCGTTTCTTTCCTTTTCACTTGCCTGGATCTACGTTTTCAATAATTGGCAGCTGACTAACTTTCACCCCCCCCCCCCCCACACACACATATATTAAACATCAAATACCACTATATTCGTGAAGCAAATGTCTGATTCATCCTCTTTGGAAACATGTTTTCAACAATTTCAATCTTTTTGCCAGAATGAGTGTCTGTGGGGATTAAAACAAAGGTTATGAAAGTGCTCTTATGGGAACTTGCAGCATAAGCATAGCACTATAGAATCAATATTTGATGGTTTTTGGCATCTTACCAGTGTTATGAGATATCACAGTAGCAGGTACTGGTCATTCTGTTGGAGAAAAACACTGTTTTATGTTTTACCAGTGCCATACCAATGACTCTATGTGCATTTACTGAGAACACTGAGGCTTTTCCTTTACAAAAATTGCAAAATATTCATCAAATACAATGTGAAATGTCTTCAGAAGCCAGACTGTGATTTGAAAACTATTACAGATGGGAAAGTTCATATCACAGTAGGTTTGTTTTGGGTCAATATCAATTAAATTATGAATTATATCACATATTTTATTAAAAATTGGCATACCGGGGGGTCCTATTCAGGGTAAAATTTTACTACATCAGATGGTGGAATAAAATTTGACATCAGTTGTTAGGATAAACTGGTAGAGTCCTTTCATATTGGTGAAATATATAGCTGCATCCCCAATTTTGGAAACAAAATTGACGTACATACTGTTCCATGGGGGTTGGGGCACTGTTTTGCTTGCAGTATGGTTAAATGAGACAGATTTTTTCTAAAAATATTTTGTGCTGATGCAGATGTTAGTTTTATTTTGGGATCAGGGTAGTGTTTTAAAGAAAGCTGTAAATTCTCATCCTTCTTAGTTAATTTATAAAGTAACAGGATAGAAAAATCTTTTGGAGGCACTACCAATTTTCAAGCCCACTTGACAAAGTTTGTACACCTTTCCTTAAAAGAGCAAATTTTCCATGTTTTTGAATCAGCCAAAGCCAAAAGTTTGATTCTAATGGAGAAATGACTCTTTTATCTCATGGAAGTGGTAAAATGTCTCTATGGTGGGGTTGGGGATGATTATAGGTTTCGCGGAACTAAATATTGAAATTAGAGTGAACCAACTTAAAATGTTGCACTCGGAAATGACGCAATCTCTCAAAATAAACAGCCTTGGGAAAATGCATTGTTTCAATAAAACTTTGAAACATTCTATTGACATCTTGCATTATTGTTGAATATTCCTGATAAAAAAGAGGGTGATTTGATGACTTTTGGACCTAAAGAATACAATTTACTTTTTGTGTGTTTTTGTAGGGAATTCCCTGAAAAATATGTGCACGTGACCGGTACTTCCCTTTGTGTCAGTTTTTCTCTCTTATTTGCTGCATGACCCCGTGTTTTCAGATCAGAAAAGTTGTCTGAAGGGCTATACTTGACAGAGATATTTGAATGCCAAAATTAAAGTCATGCGATAATATTTTTTCCACCTGAAAGTAATAATGGTCGCCTATGGGAAAATATTTAGTTATGTGATACCTATAGGAAATATGTTTTTTGGCTTCCAGACCAGATTCAGTTACTATTTTGGGGGATTATTTCACATTTAAATATTTATTTGGGGACCATACACCTTACCAAACCATTTTATTATTTTGAGAAGTTACATTTTTGTCACAGTCAGCAATAAAAGCTATATATTTCCCAAACTAAGGCTGTTCATGAAAGAAAATTCACATCTTGAGCAAGTGTATTCCCCAGGAGCACACTATAACCTCTGAAAGCTGCTAACTAACAGCCTATCTCACCCTATTAACATATTTATTTAAATCATAACCTCCGGCAGCTGCTAACTAACAGCCTATCTTACCCTATTAACATATTTATTTAAACCATGGTTTCACCTCATATTACTAGGGGCAGGAAGGATTACAAATCTTCCGAACCACCCCCCCCCCCCCCAAATCACAATTCAGACACAGACAGAACACCTACACTGCCCTTCTATTCACTATTATTTAGAAGTTTATCTCTTCTATATTATGCTCTTCAGAACGTTGGAAAACAATTACGTCATTGAAAGAGTATCCTGGAACACAAATTGGAGGAGGGGTGGGGTTACAGTGGAAAATAACATAATAAAATTACAAATGTTACTGAATGGCATTTGTGCATAGCTACCAATATAGTTGTCTAGTACTAAAGCTGTCATGGTTCCCCTGATACAGCATAAATTTACAGTGACAGTTGTAAAATATTGCTCTTTCCCTGAACCAAGTCCTCCCTCCCACACATATTTAATCCTTCTGCTAATGATAAACATTTGGAAAGACTGAATAGCATGTTTTTAGAGACTGAAGTTAGTATCATACACTTTCACTTTCTTATGATTTACTTTGAGGCTTCAGCATTCATGGGCCTCTGAGTTAGTTTTCAATTTATAAACCTTGCCCTGGCTCTTCCACTACATTTTTCATTGTATGCCATTTAGTACTCTCATGTAGACCTCCTACATGTGTGACTGCAAGCCTATCTGTCTGTCTGTCTGTGTGTCTGTGTGTCTCTTCATCAGACATGGCGTTTCTTTACTTTTCACTTGCCTGGACCTACGTTTTCAATAATTGGCAGCTGACTAACTTTCACCCCCCCCCCCCCCCACACACACACATATATTAAACATCATATAGCACTATATTCGTGAAGCAAATGTCTGATTCATCCTCTTTGGAAACATGTTTTCCACAATTTCAATCTTTTTGCCAGAATGAGTGTCTGTGGGGATTAAAACAAAGGTTATGAAAGTGCTCTTATGGGAACTTGCAGCATAAGCATAGCACTATAGAATCTATATTTGATGGTTTTAGGCATCTTACCAGTGTTATGAGATATCACAGTAGCAGGTACTGGTCATTCTGTTGGAAAAAAACACTGTTTTATGTTCTACCAGTGCCATACCAATGACTCTATGTGCATTTACTGAGAACACTGAGGCTTTTCCTTTACAAAAATTGCAAAATATTCATCAAATACAATGTGAAATGTCTTCAGAAGCCAGACTGTGATTTGAAAACTATTACAGATGGGAAAGTTCATATCACAGTAGGTTTCTTTTGGGTCAATATCAATTAAATTATGAATTATATCACATATTTTATTAAAAATTGGCATACCGGGGTGTCCTATTCAGGGCAAAATTGTACTACATCAGATGGTGGAATAAAATTTGACATCAGTTGTTAGGATAAACTGGTAGAGTCCTTTCATATTGGTGAAATATATAGCTGCATCCCCAATTTTGGAAACAAAATTGACATCCATACTGTTCCATGGGGGTTGGGGCACTGTTTTGCTTGCAGTATCGTTAAATGAGACAGATTTTATCTATAAATATTTTGTGCTGATGCAGATGTTAGTTTTATTTTGGGATCAGGGTAGTGTTTTAAAGAAAGCTGTAAATTCTCATCCTTCTTAGTTAATTTATAAAGTAACAGAATAGAAAAATCTTTTGGAGGCACTACCAATTTTCAAGCCCACTTGACAAAGTTTGTACACCTTTCCTTAAAAGAGCAAATTTTCCATGTTTTTGAATCAGCCAAAGCCAAAAGTTTGATTCTAATGGAGAAATGACTCTTTTATCTCATGGAAGTGGTAAAATGTCTCTTTGGTGGGGTTGGGGATGATTATAGGTTTCGCGGAACTAAATATTGAAATTAGAGTGAACCAACTTAAAATGTTGCACTCGGAAATGATGTAATCTCTAAAAATAAACAGCCTTGGGAAAATGCATTGTTTCAATAAAACTTTGAAACATTCTATTGACATCTTGCATTATTGTTGAATATTCCTGATAAAAAAGAAGGTGATTTGATGACTTTTGGAACTAAAATATACAATTTACTTTATGTGTGTTTTTGTAGGGAATTCCCTGACAAATATGTGTACGTGACCGGTACTTCCCTTTATGTCAGTTCTTCTCTCTTATTTGTTGCATGACTCCTGCTTTCAGATCAAAAAAGTTGTCTGAAGGGCTATACTTGACAGAGATATTTGAATGCCAAAATTAAAGTCATGCGATCATATTTTTTCCACCTGAAAGTAATAATGGTCGCCTATGGGAAAATATTTAGTTATGTGATACCTATAGGAAATATGTTTTTTGGCTTCCAGACCAGATTCAGTTACTATTTTGGGGGATTATTTCACATTTAAATATTTATTTGGGGACCATACACCTTACCAAACCATTTTATTATTTTGAGAAGTTACATTTTTGTCACAGTCAGCAATAAAAGCTATATATTTCCCAAACTAAGGCTGTTCATGAAAGAAAATTCACATCTTGAGCAAGTGTATTCCCCAGGAGCACACTATAACCTCTGAAAGCTGCTAACTAACAGCCTATCTCACCCTATTAACATATTTATTTAAATCATAACCTCCGGCAGCTGCTAACTAACAGCCTATCTTACCCTATTAACATATTTATTTAAACCATGGTTTCACCTCATATTACTAGGGGCAGGAAGGATTACAAATCTTCCGAACCACCCCCCCCCCCCCAAATCACAATTCAGACACAGACAGAACACCTACACTGCCCTTCTATTCACTATTATTTAGAAGTTTATCTCTTCTATATTATGCTCTTCAGAACGTTGGAAAACAATTACGTCATTGAAAGAGTATCCTGGAACACAAATTGGAGGAGGGGTGGGGTTACAGTGGAAAATAACATAATAAAATTACAAATGTTACTGAATGGCATTTGTGCATAGCTACCAATATAGTTGTCTAGTACTAAAGCTGTCATGGTTCCCCTGATACAGCATAAATTTACAGTGACAGTTGTAAAATATTGCTCTTTCCCTGAACCAAGTCCTCCCTCCCACACATATTTAATCCTTCTGCTAATGATAAACATTTGGAAAGACTGAATAGCATGTTTTTAGAGACTGAAGTTAGTATCATACACTTTCACTTTCTTATGATTTACTTTGAGGCTTCAGCATTCATGGGCCTCTGAGTTAGTTTTCAATTTATAAACCTTGCCCTGGCTCTTCCACTACATTTTTCATTGTATGCCATTTAGTACTCTCATGTAGACCTCCTACATGTGTGACTGCAAGCCTATCTGTCTGTCTGTCTGTGTGTCTGTGTGTCTCTTCATCAGACATGGCGTTTCTTTACTTTTCACTTGCCTGGACCTACGTTTTCAATAATTGGCAGCTGACTAACTTTCACCCCCCCCCCCCCCACACACACACATATATTAAACATCATATAGCACTATATTCGTGAAGCAAATGTCTGATTCATCCTCTTTGGAAACATGTTTTCCACAATTTCAATCTTTTTGCCAGAATGAGTGTCTGTGGGGATTAAAACAAAGGTTATGAAAGTGCTCTTATGGGAACTTGCAGCATAAGCATAGCACTATAGAATCTATATTTGATGGTTTTAGGCATCTTACCAGTGTTATGAGATATCACAGTAGCAGGTACTGGTCATTCTGTTGGAAAAAAACACTGTTTTATGTTCTACCAGTGCCATACCAATGACTCTATGTGCATTTACTGAGAACACTGAGGCTTTTCCTTTACAAAAATTGCAAAATATTCATCAAATACAATGTGAAATGTCTTCAGAAGCCAGACTGTGATTTGAAAACTATTACAGATGGGAAAGTTCATATCACAGTAGGTTTCTTTTGGGTCAATATCAATTAAATTATGAATTATATCACATATTTTATTAAAAATTGGCATACCGGGGTGTCCTATTCAGGGCAAAATTGTACTACATCAGATGGTGGAATAAAATTTGACATCAGTTGTTAGGATAAACTGGTAGAGTCCTTTCATATTGGTGAAATATATAGCTGCATCCCCAATTTTGGAAACAAAATTGACATCCATACTGTTCCATGGGGGTTGGGGCACTGTTTTGCTTGCAGTATCGTTAAATGAGACAGATTTTATCTATAAATATTTTGTGCTGATGCAGATGTTAGTTTTATTTTGGGATCAGGGTAGTGTTTTAAAGAAAGCTGTAAATTCTCATCCTTCTTAGTTAATTTATAAAGTAACAGAATAGAAAAATCTTTTGGAGGCACTACCAATTTTCAAGCCCACTTGACAAAGTTTGTACACCTTTCCTTAAAAGAGCAAATTTTCCATGTTTTTGAATCAGCCAAAGCCAAAAGTTTGATTCTAATGGAGAAATGACTCTTTTATCTCATGGAAGTGGTAAAATGTCTCTTTGGTGGGGTTGGGGATGATTATAGGTTTCGCGGAACTAAATATTGAAATTAGAGTGAACCAACTTAAAATGTTGCACTCGGAAATGATGTAATCTCTAAAAATAAACAGCCTTGGGAAAATGCATTGTTTCAATAAAACTTTGAAACATTCTATTGACATCTTGCATTATTGTTGAATATTCCTGATAAAAAAGAAGGTGATTTGATGACTTTTGGAACTAAAATATACAATTTACTTTATGTGTGTTTTTGTAGGGAATTCCCTGACAAATATGTGTACGTGACCGGTACTTCCCTTTATGTCAGTTCTTCTCTCTTATTTGTTGCATGACTCCTGCTTTCAGATCAAAAAAGTTGTCTGAAGGGCTATACTTGACAGAGATATTTGAATGCCAAAATTAAAGTCATGCGATCATATTTTTTCCACCTGAAAGTAATAATGGTCGCCTATGGGAAAATATTTAGTTATGTGATACCTATAGGAAATATGTTTTTTGGCTTCCAGACCAGATTCAGTTACTATTTTGGGGGATTATTTCACATTTAAATATTTATTTGGGGACCATACACCTTACCAAACCATTTTATTGTTTTGAGAAGTTACATTTTTGTCAAAGTCAGCAATAAAAGCTATATATTTCCCAAACTAAGGCTGTTCATGCAAGAAAATTCACATCTTGAGCAAGCGTATTCCCCAGGAGCACACTATAACCTCTGAAAGCTGCTAACTAACAGCCTATCTCACCCTATTAACATATTTATTTAAATCATAACCTCCGGCAGCTGCTAACTAACAGCCTATCTTACCCTATTAACATATTTATTTAAACCATGGTTTCACCTCATATTACTAGGGGCAGGAAGGATTACAAATCTTCCGAACCACCCCCCCCCCCCCCAAATCACAATTCAAACACAGACAGAACACCTACACTGCCCTTCTATTCACTATTATTTAGAAGTTTATCTCTTCTATATTATCCTCTTCAGAACGTTGGAAAACAATTACGTCATTGAAAGAGTATCCTGGAACACAAATTGGAGGAGGGGTGGGGTTACAGTGGAAAATAACATAATAAAATTACAAATGTTACTGAATGGCATTTGTGCATAGCTACCAATATAGTTGTCTAGTACTAAAGCTGTCATGGTTCCCCTGATACAGCATAAATTTACAGTGACAGTTGTAAAATATTGCTCTTTCCCTGAACCAAGTCCTCCCTCCCACACATATTTAATCCTTCTGCTAATGATAAACATTTGGAAAGACTGAATAGCATGTTTTTAGAGACTGAAGTTAGTATCATACACTTTCAGTTTCTTATGATTTACTTTGAGGCTTCAGCATTCATGGGCCTCTGAGTTAGTTTTCTATTTATAAACCTTGCCCTGGCTCTTCCACTACATTTTTCATTGTATGCCATTTAGTACTCTCATGTAGACCTCCTACATGTGTGACTGCAAGCCTATCTGTGTGTCTGTCTGTGTGTCTGTGTGTCTCTTCATCAGACATGGCGTTTCTTTACTTTTCACTTGCCTGGATCTACGTTTTCAATAATTGGCAGCTGACTAACTTTCACCCCCCCCCCCCCCACACACACATATATTAAACATCATATAGCACTATATTCGTGAAGCAAATGTCTGATTCATCCTCTTTGGAAACATGTTTTCCACAATTTCAATCTTTTTGCCAGAATGAGTGTCTGTGGGGATTAAAACAAAGGTTATGAAAGTGCTCTTATGGGAACTTGCAGCATAAGCATAGCACTATAGAATCTATATTTGATGGTTTTAGGCATCTTACCAGTGTTATGAGATATCACAGTAGCAGGTACTGGTCATTCTGTTGGAAAAAAACACTGCTTTATGTTCTACCAGTGCCATACCAATGACTCTATGTGCATTTACTGAGAACACTGAGGCTTTTCCTTTACAAAAATTGCAAAATATTCATCAAATACAATGTGAAATGTCTTCAGAAGCCAGACTGTGATTTGAAAACTATTACAGATGGGAAAGTTCATATCACAGTAGGTTTGTTTTGGGTCAATATCAATTAAATTATGAATTATATCACATATTTTATTAGAAATTGGCATACCGGGGTGTCCTATTCAGGGCAAAATTGTACTACATCAGATGGTGGAATAAAATTTGACATCAGTTGTTAGGATAAACTGGTAGAGTCCTTTCATATTGGTGAAATATATAGCTGCATCCCCAATTTTGGAAACAAAATTGACATCCATACTGTTCCATGGGGGTTGGGGCACTGTTTTGCTTGCAGTATGGTTAAATGAGACAGATTTTATCTATAAATATTTTGTGCTGATGCAGATGTTAGTTTTATTTTGGGATCAGGGTAGTGTTTTAAAGAAAGCTGTAAATTCTCATCCTTCTTAGTTAATTTATAAAGTAACAGAATAGAAAAATCTTTTGGAGGCACTACCAATTTTCAAGCCCACTTGACAAAGTTTGTACACCTTTCCTTAAAAGAGCAAATTTTCCATGTTTTTGAATCAGCCAAAGCCAAAAGTTTGATTCTAATGGAGAAATGACTCTTTTATCTCATAGAAGTGGTAAAATGTCTCTTTGGTGGGGTTGGGGATGATTATAGGTTTCGCGGAACTAAATATTGAAATTAGAGTGAACCAACTTAAAATGTTGCACTCGGAAATGACGCAATCTCTAAAAATAAACAGCCTTGGGAAAATGCATTGTTTCAATAAAACTTTGAAACATTCTATTGACATCTTGCATTATTGTTGAATATTCCTGATAAAAAAGAAGGTGATTTGATGACTTTTGGAACTAAAATATACAATTTACTTTATGTGTGTTTTTGTAGGGAATTCCCTGACAAATATGTGTACGTGACCGGTACTTCCCTTTGTGTCAGTTCTTCTCTCTTATTTGTTGCATGACTCCTGCTTTCAGATCAAAAAAGTTGTCTGAAGGGCTATACTTGACAGAGATATTTGAATGCCAAAATTAAAGTCATGCGATCATATTTTTTCCACCTGAAAGTAATAATGGTCGCCTATGGGAAAATATTTAGTTATGTGATACCTATAGGAAATATGTTTTTTGGCTTCCAGACCAGATTCAGTTACTATTTTGGGGGATTATTTCACATTTAAATATTTATTTGGGGACCATACACCTTACCAAACCATTTTATTGTTTTGAGAAGTTACATTTTTGTCAAAGTCAGCAATAAAAGCTATATATTTCCCAAACTAAGGCTGTTCATGCAAGAAAATTCACATCTTGAGCAAGCGTATTCCCCAGGAGCACACTATAACCTCTGAAAGCTGCTAACTAACAGCCTATCTCACCCTATTAACATATTTATTTAAATCATAACCTCCGGCAGCTGCTAACTAACAGCCTATCTTACCCTATTAACATATTTATTTAAACCATGGTTTCACCTCATATTACTAGGGGCAGGAAGGATTACAAATCTTCCGAACCACCCCCCCCCCCCCCCAAATCACAATTCAAACACAGACAGAACACCTACACTGCCCTTCTATTCACTATTATTTAGAAGTTTATCTCTTCTATATTATCCTCTTCAGAACGTTGGAAAACAATTACGTCATTGAAAGAGTATCCTGGAACACAAATTGGAGGAGGGGTGGGGTTACAGTGGAAAATAACATAATAAAATTACAAATGTTACTGAATGGCATTTGTGCATAGCTACCAATATAGTTGTCTAGTACTAAAGCTGTCATGGTTCCCCTGATACAGCATAAATTTACAGTGACAGTTGTAAAATATTGCTCTTTCCCTGAACCAAGTCCTCCCTCCCACACATATTTAATCCTTCTGCTAATGATAAACATTTGGAAAGACTGAATAGCATGTTTTTAGAGACTGAAGTTAGTATCATACACTTTCAGTTTCTTATGATTTACTTTGAGGCTTCAGCATTCATGGGCCTCTGAGTTAGTTTTCTATTTATAAACCTTGCCCTGGCTCTTCCACTACATTTTTCATTGTATGCCATTTAGTACTCTCATGTAGACCTCCTACATGTGTGACTGCAAGCCTATCTGTGTGTCTGTCTGTGTGTCTGTGTGTCTCTTCATCAGACATGGCGTTTCTTTACTTTTCACTTGCCTGGATCTACGTTTTCAATAATTGGCAGCTGACTAACTTTCACCCCCCCCCCCCCCCCACACACACATATATTAAACATCATATAGCACTATATTCGTGAAGCAAATGTCTGATTCATCCTCTTTGGAAACATGTTTTCCACAATTTCAATCTTTTTGCCAGAATGAGTGTCTGTGGGGATTAAAACAAAGGTTATGAAAGTGCTCTTATGGGAACTTGCAGCATAAGCATAGCACTATAGAATCTATATTTGATGGTTTTAGGCATCTTACCAGTGTTATGAGATATCACAGTAGCAGGTACTGGTCATTCTGTTGGAAAAAAACACTGCTTTATGTTCTACCAGTGCCATACCAATGACTCTATGTGCATTTACTGAGAACACTGAGGCTTTTCCTTTACAAAAATTGCAAAATATTCATCAAATACAATGTGAAATGTCTTCAGAAGCCAGACTGTGATTTGAAAACTATTACAGATGGGAAAGTTCATATCACAGTAGGTTTGTTTTGGGTCAATATCAATTAAATTATGAATTATATCACATATTTTATTAGAAATTGGCATACCGGGGTGTCCTATTCAGGGCAAAATTGTACTACATCAGATGGTGGAATAAAATTTGACATCAGTTGTTAGGATAAACTGGTAGAGTCCTTTCATATTGGTGAAATATATAGCTGCATCCCCAATTTTGGAAACAAAATTGACATCCATACTGTTCCATGGGGGTTGGGGCACTGTTTTGCTTGCAGTATGGTTAAATGAGACAGATTTTATCTATAAATATTTTGTGCTGATGCAGATGTTAGTTTTATTTTGGGATCAGGGTAGTGTTTTAAAGAAAGCTGTAAATTCTCATCCTTCTTAGTTAATTTATAAAGTAACAGAATAGAAAAATCTTTTGGAGGCACTACCAATTTTCAAGCCCACTTGACAAAGTTTGTACACCTTTCCTTAAAAGAGCAAATTTTCCATGTTTTTGAATCAGCCAAAGCCAAAAGTTTGATTCTAATGGAGAAATGACTCTTTTATCTCATAGAAGTGGTAAAATGTCTCTTTGGTGGGGTTGGGGATGATTATAGGTTTCGCGGAACTAAATATTGAAATTAGAGTGAACCAACTTAAAATGTTGCACTCGGAAATGACGCAATCTCTAAAAATAAACAGCCTTGGGAAAATGCATTGTTTCAATAAAACTTTGAAACATTCTATTGACATCTTGCATTATTGTTGAATATTCCTGATAAAAAAGAAGGTGATTTGATGACTTTTGGAACTAAAATATACAATTTACTTTATGTGTGTTTTTGTAGGGAATTCCCTGACAAATATGTGTACGTGACCGGTACTTCCCTTTGTGTCAGTTCTTCTCTCTTATTTGTTGCATGACTCCTGCTTTCAGATCAAAAAAGTTGTCTGAAGGGCTATACTTGACAGAGATATTTGAATGCCAAAATTAAAGTCATGCGATCATATTTTTTCCACCTGAAAGTAATAATGGTCGCCTATGGGAAAATATTTAGTTATGTGATACCTATAGGAAATATGTTTTTTGGCTTCCAGACCAGATTCAGTTACTATTTTGGGGGATTATTTCACATTTAAATATTTATTTGGGGACCATACACCTTACCAAACCATTTTATTGTTTTGAGAAGTTACATTTTTGTCAAAGTCAGCAATAAAAGCTATATATTTCCCAAACTAAGGCTGTTCATGCAAGAAAATTCACATCTTGAGCAAGCGTATTCCCCAGGAGCACACTATAACCTCTGAAAGCTGCTAACTAACAGCCTATCTCACCCTATTAACATATTTATTTAAATCATAACCTCCGGCAGCTGCTAACTAACAGCCTATCTTACCCTATTAACATATTTATTTAAACCATGGTTTCACCTCATATTACTAGGGGCAGGAAGGATTACAAATCTTCCGAACCACCCCCCCCCCCCCAAATCACAATTCAAACACAGACAGAACACCTACACTGCCCTTCTATTCACTATTATTTAGAAGTTTATCTCTTCTATATTATCCTCTTCAGAACGTTGGAAAACAATTACGTCATTGAAAGAGTATCCTGGAACACAAATTGGAGGAGGGGTGGGGTTACAGTGGAAAATAACATAATAAAATTACAAATGTTACTGAATGGCATTTGTGCATAGCTACCAATATAGTTGTCTAGTACTAAAGCTGTCATGGTTCCCCTGATACAGCATAAATTTACAGTGACAGTTGTAAAATATTGCTCTTTCCCTGAACCAAGTCCTCCCTCCCACACATATTTAATCCTTCTGCTAATGATAAACATTTGGAAAGACTGAATAGCATGTTTTTAGAGACTGAAGTTAGTATCATACACTTTCAGTTTCTTATGATTTACTTTGAGGCTTCAGCATTCATGGGCCTCTGAGTTAGTTTTATATTTATAAACCTTGCCCTGGCTCTTCCACTACATTTTTCATTGTATGCCATTTAGTACTCTCATGTAGACCTCCTACATGTGTGACTGCAAGCCTATCTGTGTGTCTGTCTGTGTGTCTGTGTGTCTCTTCATCAGACATGGCGTTTCTTTACTTTTCACTTGCCTGGATCTACGTTTTCAATAATTGGCAGCTGACTAACTTTCACCCCCCCCCCCCCCCCCACACACACATATATTAAACATCATATAGCACTATATTCGTGAAGCAAATGTCTGATTCATCCTCTTTGGAAACATGTTTTCCACAATTTCAATCTTTTTGCCAGAATGAGTGTCTGTGGGGATTAAAACAAAGGTTATGAAAGTGCTCTTATGGGAACTTGCAGCATAAGCATAGCACTATAGAATCTATATTTGATGGTTTTAGGCATCTTACCAGTGTTATGAGATATCACAGTAGCAGGTACTGGTCATTCTGTTGGAAAAAAACACTGTTTTATGTTCTACCAGTGCCATACCAATGACTCTATGTGCATTTACTGAGAACACTGAGGCTTTTCCTTTACAAAAATTGCAAAATATTCATCAAATACAATGTGAAATGTCTTCAGAAGCCAGACTGTGATTTGAAAACTATTACAGATGGGAAAGTTCATATCACAGTAGGTTTGTTTTGGGTCAATATCAATTAAATTATGAATTATATCACATATTTTATTAGAAATTGGCATACCGGGGTGTCCTATTCAGGGCAAAATTGTACTACATCAGATGGTGGAATAAAATTTGACATCAGTTGTTAGGATAAACTGGTAGAGTCCTTTCATATTGGTGAAATATATAGCTGCATCCCCAATTTTGGAAACAAAATTGACATCCATACTGTTCCATGGGGGTTGGGGCACTGTTTTGCTTGCAGTATGGTTAAATGAGACAGATTTTATCTATAAATATTTTGTGCTGATGCAGATGTTAGTTTTATTTTGGGATCAGGGTAGTGTTTTAAAGAAAGCTGTAAATTCTCATCCTTCTTAGTTAATTTATAAAGTAACAGAATAGAAAAATCTTTTGGAGGCACTACCAATTTTCAAGCCCACTTGACAAAGTTTGTACACCTTTCCTTAAAAGAGCAAATTTTCCATGTTTTTGAATCAGCCAAAGCCAAAAGTTTGATTCTAATGGAGAAATGACTCTTTTATCTCATAGAAGTGGTAAAATGTCTCTTTGGTGGGGTTGGGGATGATTATAGGTTTCGCGGAACTAAATATTGAAATTAGAGTGAACCAACTTAAAATGTTGCACTCGGAAATGACGCAATCTCTAAAAATAAACAGCCTTGGGAAAATGCATTGTTTCAATAAAACTTTGAAACATTCTATTGACATCTTGCATTATTGTTGAATATTCCTGATAAAAAAGAAGGTGATTTGATGACTTTTGGAACTAAAATATACAATTTACTTTATGTGTGTTTTTGTAGGGAATTCCCTGACAAATATGTGTACGTGACCGGTACTTCCCTTTGTGTCAGTTCTTCTCTCTTATTTGTTGCATGACTCCTGCTTTCAGATCAGAAAAGTTGTCTGAAGGGCTATACTTGACAGAGATATTTGAATGCCAAAATTAAAGTCATGCGATCATATTTTTTCCACCTGAAAGTAATAATGGTCGCCTATGGGAAAATATTTAGTTATGTGATACCTATAGGAAATATGTTTTTTGGCTTCCAGACCAGATTCAGTTACTATTTTGGGGGATTATTTCACATTTAAATATTTATTTGTGGACCATACACCTTACCAAACCATTTTATTGTTTTGAGAAGTTACATTTTTGTCAAAGTCAGCAATAAAAGCTATATATTTCCCAAACTGAGGCTGTTCATGCAAGTAAATTCACATCTTGAGCAAGCGTATTCCCCAGGAGCACACTATAACCTCTGAAAGCTGCTAACTAACAGCCTATCTCACCCTATTAACATATTTATCTAAATCATAACCTCCGGCAGCTGCTAACTAACAGCCTATCTTACCCTATTAACATATTTATTTAAACCATGGTTTCACCTCATATTACTAGGGGCAGGAAGGATTACAAATCTTCCGAACCACCCCCCCACCCCCCAAATCACAATTCAAACACAGACAGAAAACCTACACTGCCCTTCTATTCACTATTATTTAGAAGTTTATCTCTTCTATATTATGCTCTTCAGAACGTTGGAAAACAATTACTTCATTGAAAGAGTATCCTGGAACACAAATTGGAGGAGGGGTGGGGTTACAGTGGAAAAAAACATAATAAAATTACAAATGTTACTGAATGGCATTTGTGCATAGCTACCAATATAGTTGTCTAGTACTAAAGCTGTCATGGTTCCCCTGATACAGCATAAATTTACAGTGACAGTTGTAAAATATTGCTCTTTCCCTGAACCAAGTCCTCCCTCCCACACATATTTAATCCTTCTGCTAATGATAAACATTTGGAAAGACTGAATAGCATGTTTTTAGAGACTGAAGTTAGTATCATGCACTTTCAGTTTCTTATGATTTACTTTGAGGCTTCAGCATTCATGGGCCTCTGAGTTAGTTTTCAATTTATAAACCTTGCCCTGGCTCTTCCACTACATTTTTCATTGTATGCCATTTAGTACTCTCATGTAGACCTCCTACATGTGTGACTGCAAGCCTATCTGTCTGTCTGTCTGTGTGTCTGTGTGTCTCTTCATCAGACATGGCGTTTCTTTACTTTTCACTTGCCTGGATCTACGTTTTCAATAATTGGCAGCTGACTAACTTTCACCCCCCACCCCCTCCCCCACACACACACATATATTAAACATCATATACCACTATATTCGTGAAGCAAATGTCTGATTCATCCTCTTTGGAAACATGTTTTCAACAATTTCAATCTTTTTGCCAGAATGAGTGTCTGTGGGGATTAAAACAAAGGTTATGAAAGTGCTCTTATGGGAACTTGCAGCATAAGCATAGCACTATAGAATCAATATTTGATGGTTTTAGGCATCTTACCAGTGTTATGAGATATCACAGTAGCAGGTACTGGTCATTCTGTTGGAAAAAAACACTGTTTTATGTTCTACCAGTGCCATACCAATGACTCTATGTGCATTTACTGAGAACACTGAGGCTTTTCCTTTACAAAAATTGCAAAATATTCATCAAATACAATGTGAAATGTCTTCAGAAGCCAGACTGTGATTTGAAAACTATTACAGATGGGAAAGTTCATATCACAGTAGGTTTGTTTTGGGTCAATATCAATTAAATTATGAATTATATCACATATTTTATTAAAAATTGGCAATCCGGGGGGTCCTATTCAGGGCAAAATTGTACTACATCAGATGGTGGAATAAAATTTGACATCAGTTGTTAGGATAAACTGGTAGAGTCCTTTCATATTGGTGAAATATATAGCTGCATCCCCAATTTTGGAAACAAAATTGACATCCATACTGTTCCATGGGGGTTGGGGCACTGTTTTGCTTGCAGTATGGTTAAATGAGACAGATTTTTTCTAAAAATATTTTGTGCTGATGCAGATGTTAGTTTTATTTTGGGATCAGGGTAGTGTTTTAAAGAAAGCTGTAAATTCTCATCCTTCTTAGTTAATTTATAAAGTAACAGGATAGAAAAATCTTTTGGAGGCAATACCAATATTCAAGCCCACTTGACAAAGTTTGTACACCTTTCCTTAAAAGAGCAAATTTTCCATGTTTTTGAATCAGCCAAAGCCAAAAGTTTGATTCTAATGGAGAAATGACTCTTTTATCTCATGGAAGTGGTAAAATGTCTCTATGGTGGGGTTGGGGATGATTATAGATTTCGCGGAACTAAATATTGAAATTAGAGTGAACCAACTTAAAATGTTGCACTCGGAAATGACGCAATCTCTAAAAATAAACAGCCTTGGGAAAATGCATTGTTTCAATAAAACTTTGAAACATTCTATTGACATCTTGCATTATTGTTGAATATTCCTGATAAAAAAGAAGGTGATTTGATGACTTTTGGAACTAAAATATACAATTTACTTTATGTGTGTTTTTGTAGGGAATTCCCTGAAAAATATGTGTACGTGACCGGTACTTCCCTTTGTGTCAGTTTTTCTCTCTTATTTGTTGCATGACCCCGTGTTTTCAGATCAGAAAAGTTGTCTGAAGGGCTATTCTTGACAGAGATATTTGAATGTCAAAATTAAAGTCATGCGATCGTATTTTTTCCACCTGAAAGTAATAATGGTCGCCTATGGGAAAATATTTAGTTATGTGATACCTATAGGAAATATGTTTTTTGGCTTCCAGACCAGATTCAGTTACTATTTTGGGGGATTATTTCACATTTAAATATTTATTTGGGGACCATACACCTTACCAAACCATTTTATTGTTTTGAGAAGTTACATTTTTGTCAAAGTCTGCAATAAAAGCTATATATTTCCCAAACTAAGGCTATTCATGCAAGAAAATTCACATCTTGAGCAAGTGTATTCCCCAGGAGCACACTATAACCTCTGAAAGCTGCTAACTAACAGCCTATCTCACCCTATTAACATATTTATTTAAATCATAACCTCTGGCAGCTGCTAACTAACAGCCTATCTTACCCTATTAACATATTTATTTAAACCATGGTTTCACCTCATATTACTAGGGGCAGGAAGGATTACAAATCTTCCGAAGCACCCCCCCCCCCCCCAAATCACAATTCAAACACAGACAGAACACCTACACTGCCCTTCTATTCACTATTATTTAGAAGTTTATCTCTTCTATATTATCCTCTTCAGAACGTTGGAAAACAATTACGTCATTGAAAGAGTATCCTGGAACACAAATTGGAGGAGGGGTGGGGTTACAGTGGAAAATAACATAATAAAATTACAAATGTTACTGAATGGCATTTGTGCATAGCTACCAATATAGTTGTCTAGTACTAAAGCTGTCATGGTTCCCCTGATACAGCATAAATTTACAGTGACAGTTGTAAAATATTGCTCTTTCCCTGAACCAAGTCCTCCCTCCCACACATATTTAATCCTTCTGCTAATGATAAACATTTGGAAAGACTGAATAGCATGTTTTTAGAGACTGAAGTTAGTATCATACACTTTCACTTTCTTATGATTTACTTTGAGGCTTCAGCATTCATGGGCCTCTGAGTTAGTTTTCAATTTATAAACCTTGCCCTGGCTCTTCCACTACATTTTTCATTGTATGCCATTTAGTACTCTCATGTAGACCTCCTGCATGTGTGACTGCAAGCCTATCTGTCTGTCTGTCTGTGTGTCTGTGTGTCTCTTCATCAGACATGGCGTTTCTTTACTTTTCACTTGCCTGGATCTACGTTTTCAATAATTGGCAGCTGACTAACTTTCACCCCCCACCCCCTCCCCCACACACACACATATATTAAACATCATATACCACTATATTCGTGAAGCAAATGTCTGATTCATCCTCTTTGGAAACATGTTTTCAACAATTTCAATCTTTTTGCCAGAATGAGTGTCTGTGGGGATTAAAACAAAGGTTATGAAAGTGCTCTTATGGGAACTAGCAGCATAAGCATAGCACAATAGAATCAATATTTGATGGTTTTAGGCATCTTACCAGTGTTATGAGATATCACAGTAGCAGGTACTGGTCATTCTGTTGGAAAAAAACACTGTTTTATGTTCTACCAGTGCCATACCAATGACTCTATGTGCATTTACTGAGAACACTGAGGCTTTTCCTTTACAAAAATTGCAAAATATTCATCAAATACAATGTGAAATGTCTTCAGAAGCCAGACTGTGATTTGAAAACTATTACAGATGGGAAAGTTCATATCACAGTAGGTTTCTTTTGGGTCAATATCAATTAAATTATGAATTATATCACATATTTTATTAAAAATTGGCATACCGGGGGGTCCTATTCAGGGCAAAATTGTACTACATCAGATGTTGGAATAAAATTTGACATCAGTTGTTAGGATAAACTGGTAGAGTCCTTTCATATTGGTGAAATATATAGCTGCATCCCCAATTTTGGAAACAAAATTGACATCCATACTGTTCCATGGGGGTTGGGGCACTGTTTTGCTTGCAGTATGGTTAAATGAGACAGATTTTTTCTAAAAATATTTTGTGCTGATGCAGATGTTAGTTTTATTTTGGGATCAGGGAAGTGTTTTAAAGAAAGCTGTAAATTCTCATCCTTCTTAGTTAATTTATAAAGTAACAGGATAGAAAAATCTTTTGGAGGCAATACCAATTTTCAAGCCCACTTGACAAAGTTTGTACACCTTTCCTTAAAAGAGCAAATTTTCCATGTTTTTGAATCAGCCAAAGCCAAAAGTTTGATTCTAATGGAGAAATGACTCTTTTATCTCATGGAAGTGGTAAAATGTCTCTATGGTGGGGTTGGGGATGATTATAGGTTTCGCGGAACTAAATATTGAAATTAGAGTGAACCAACTTAAAATGTTGCACTCGGAAATGACGCAATCTCTAAAAATAAACAGCCTTGGGAAAATGCATTGTTTCAATAAAACTTTGAAACATTCTATTGACATCTTGCATTATTGTTGAATATTCCTGATAAAAAAGAAGGTGATTTGATGACTTTTGGAACTAAAATATACAATTTACTTTATGTGTGTTTTTGTAGGGAATTCCCTGAAAAATATGTGTACGTGACCGGTACTTCCCTTTGTGTCAGTATTTCTCTCTTATTTGTTGCATGACCCCGTGTTTTCAGATCAGAAAAGTTGTCTGAAAGGCTATTCTTGACAGAGATATTTGAATGTCAAAATTAAAGTCATGTGATCGTATTTTTTCCACCTGAAAGTAATAATGGTCGCCTATGGGAAAATATTTAGTTATGTGATACCTATAGGAAATATGTTTTTTGGCTTCCAGACCAGATTCAGTTACTATTTTGGGTGATTATTTCACATTTAAATATTTATTTGGGGACCATACACCTTACCAAACCATTTTATTGTTTTGAGAAGTTACATTTTTGTCAAAGTCAGCAACAAAAGCTATATATTTCCCAAACTAAGGCTGTTCATGCAAGAAAATTCACATCTTGAGCAAGTGTATTCCCCAGGAGCACACTATAACCTCTGAAAGCTGCTAACTAACAGCCTATCTCACCCTATTAACATATTTATTTAAATCATAACCTCTGGCAGCTGCTAACTAACAGCCTATCTTACCCTATTAACATATTTATTTAAACCATGGTTTCTCCTCATATTACTAGGGGCAGGGAGGATTACAAGACTTCCGAACCCCCCCCCCCCCCCCAAATCACAATTCAAACACAGACAGAACACCTACACTGCCCTTCTATTCACTATTATTTAGAAGTTTATCTCTTCTATATTATGCTCTTCAGAACGTTGGAAAACAATTACTTCATTGAAAGAGTATCCTGGTACACAAATTGGAGGAGGGGTGGGGTTACAGTGGAAAATAACATAATAAAATTACAAATGTTAGTGAATGGCATTTGTGCATAGCTACCAATATAGTTGTCTAGTACTAAAGCTGTCATGGTTCCCCTGATACAGCATAAATTTACAGTGACAGTTGTAAAATATTGCTCTTTCCCTGAACCAAGTCCTCCCTCCCACACATATTTAATCCTTCTGCTAATGATAAACATTTGGAAAGACTGAATAGCATGTTTTTACAGACTGAAGTTAGTATCGTACACTTTCAGTATCTTATGATTTACTTTGAGGCTTCAGCACTCATGGGCCTCTGAGTTAGTTTTCAATTTAAAAACCTTGCCCTGGCTCTTCCACTATATTTTTCATTGTATGCCATTTAGTACTCTCATGTAGACCTCCTACATGTGTGACTGCAAACCTATCTGTCTGTCTGTCTGTGTGTCTGTGTGTCTCTTCATCAGACATGGCGTTTCTTTACTTTTCACTTGCCTGGATCTACGTTTTCAATAATTGGCAGCTGACTAACTTTCACCCCCCCCCCCCCCCCCCACACACACACATATATTAAACATCAAATACCACTATATTCGTGAAGCAAATGTCTGATTCATCCTCTTTGGAAACATGTTTTCAACAATTTCAATCTTTTTGCCAGAATGAGTGTCTGTGGGGATTAAAACAAAGGTTATGAAAGTGCTCTTATGGGAACTTGCAGCATAAGCATAGCACTATAGAATCAATATTTGATGGTTTTAGGCATCTTACCAGTGTTATGAGATATCACAGTAGCAGGTACTGGTCATTCTGTTGGAAAAAAACACTGTTTTATGTTTTACCAGTGCCATACCAATGACTCTATGTGCATTTATTGAGAACACTGAGGCTTTTCCTTTACAAAAATTGCAAAATATTCATCAAGTACAATGTGAAATGTCTTCAGAAGCCAGACTGTGATTTGAAAACTATTACAGATGGGAAAGTTCATATCACAGTAGGTTTGTTTTGGGTCAATATCAATTAAATTATGAATTATATCACATATTTTATTAAAAATTGGCATACCGGGGGGTCCTATTCAGGGCAAAATTTTACTACATCAGATGGTGGAATAAAATTTGACATCAGTTGTTAGGATAAACTGGTAGAGTCCTTTCATATTGGTGAAATATATAGCTGCATCCCCAATTTTGGAAACAAAATTGACATCCATACTGTTTCATGGGGGTTGGGGCACTGTTTTGCTTGCAGTATGGTTAAATGAGACAGATTTTTTCTAAAAATATTTTGTGCTGATGCAGATGTTAGTTTTATTTTGGGATCAGGGTAGTGTTTTAAAGAAAGCTGTAAATTCTCATCCTTCTTAGTTAATTTATAAAGTAACAGAATAGAAAAATCTTTTGGAGGCACTACCAATTTTCAAGCCCACTTGACAAAGTTTGTACACCTTTCCTTAAAAGAGCAAATTTTCCATGTTTTTGAATCAGCCAAAGCCAAAAGTTTGATTCTAATGGAGAAATGACTCTTTTATCTCATGGAAGTGGTAAAATGTCTCTTTGGTGGGGTTGGGGATGATTATAGGTTTCGCGGAACTAAATATTGAAATTAGAGTGAACCAACTTAAAATGTTGCACTCGGAAATGACGCAATCTCTAAAAATAAACAGCCTTGGGAAAATGCATTGTTTCAATAAAACTTTGAAACATTCTATTGACATCTTGCATTATTGTTGAATATTCCTGATAAAAAAGAAGGTGATTTGATGACTTTTGGAACTAAAATATACAATTTACTTTATGTGTGTTTTTGTAGGAAATTCCCTGAAAAATATGTGTACGTGACCGGTACTTCCCTTTGTGTCAGTTTTTCTCTCTTATTTGTTGCATGACCCCGTGTTTTCAGATCAGAAAAGTTGTCTGAAGGGCTATTCTTGACAGAGATATTTGAATGTCAAAATTAAAGTCATGCGATCGTATTTTTTCCACCTGAAAGTAATAATGGTCGCCTATGGGAAAATATTTAGTTATGTGATACCTATAGGAAATATGTTTTTTGGCTTCCAGACCAGATTCAGTTACTATTTTGGGGGATTATTTCACATTTAAATATTTATTTGGGGACCATACACCTTACCAAACCATTTTATTGTTTTGAGAAGTTACATTTTTGTCAAAGTCTGCAATAAAAGCTATATATTTCCCAAACTAAGGCTATTCATGCAAGAAAATTCACATCTTGAGCAAGTGTATTCCCCAGGAGCACACTATAACCTCTGAAAGCTGCTAACTAACAGCCTATCTCACCCTATTAACATATTTATTTAAATCATAACCTCTGGCAGCTGCTAACTAACAGCCTATCTTACCCTATTAACATATTTATTTAAACCATGGTTTCACCTCATATTACTAGGGGCAGGAAGGATTACAAATCTTCCGAACCCTCCCCCCCCCCCCCCAAATCACAATTCAAACACAGACAGAACACCTACACTGCCCTTCTATTCACTATTATTTAGAAGTTATCTCTTCTATATTATGCTCTTCAGAACGTTGGAAAACAATTACGTCATTGAAAGAGTATCCTGGAACACAAATTGGAGGAGGGGTGGGGTTACAGTGGAAAATAACATAATAAAATTACAAATGTTACTGAATGGCATTTGTGCATTGCTAGCAATATAGTTGTCTAGTACTAAAGCTGTCATGGTTCCCCTGATACAGCATAAATTTACAGTGACATTTGTAAAATATTGCTCTTTCCCTGAACCAAGTCCTCCCTCCCACACATATTTAATCCTTCTGCTAATGATAAACATTTGGAAAGACTGAATAGCATGTTTTTAGAGACTGAAGTTAGTATCATACACTTTCAGTTTCTTATGATTTACTTTGAGGCTTCAGCATTCATGGGCCTCTGAGTTAGTTTTCTATTTATAAACCTTGCCCTGGCTCTTCCACTACATTTTTCATTGTATGCCATTTAGTACTCTCATGTAGACCTCCTACATGTGTGACTGCAAGCCTATCTGTCTGTCTGTCTGTGTGTCTGTGTGTCTCTTCATCAGACATGGCGTTTCTTTACTTTTCACTTGCCTGGATCTACGTTTTCAATAATTGGCAGCTGACTAACTTTCACCCCCCCCCCCCCCACACACACACATATATTAAACATCATATAGCACTATATTCGTGAAGCAAATGTCTGATTCATCCTCTTTGGAAACATGTTTTCCACAATTTCAATCTTTTTGCCAGAATGAGTGTCTGTGGGGATTAAAACAAAGGTTATGAAAGTGCTCTTATGGGAACTTGCAGCATAAGCATAGCACTATAGAATCTATATTTGATGGTTTTAGGCATCTTACCAGTGTTATGAGATATCACAGTAGCAGGTACTGGTCATTCTGTTGGAAAAAAACACTGTTTTATGATCTACCAGTGCCATACCAATGACTCTATGTGCATTTACTGAGAACACTGAGGCTTTTCCTTTACAAAAATTGCAAAATATTCATCAAATACAATGTGAAATGTCTTCAGAAGCCAGACTGTGATTTGAAAACTATTACAGATGGGAAAGTTCATATCACAGTAGGTTTCTTTTGGGTCAATATCAATTAAATTATGAATTATATCACATATTTTATTAAAAATTGGCATACCGGGGTGTCCTATTCAGGGCAAAATTGTACTACATCAGATGGTGGAATAAAATTTGACATCAGTTGTTAGGATAAACTGGTAGAGTCCTTTCATATTGGTGAAATATATAGCTGCATCCCCAATTTTGGAAACAAAATTGACATCCATACTGTTCCATGGGGGTTGGGGCACTGTTTTGCTTGCAGTATGGTTAAATGAGACAGATTTTATCTATAAATATTTTGTGCTGATGCAGATGTTAGTTTTATTTTGGGATCAGGGTAGTGTTTTAAAGAAAGCTGTAAATTCTCATCCTTCTTAGTTAATTTATAAAGTAACAGAATAGAAAAATCTTTTGGAGGCACTACCAATTTTCAAGCCCACTTGACAAAGTTTGTACACCTTTCCTTAAAAGAGCAAATTTTCCATGTTTTTGAATCAGCCAAAGCCAAAAGTTTGATTCTAATGGAGAAATGACTCTTTTATCTCATGGAAGTGGTAAAATGTCTCTTTGGTGGGGTTGGGGATGATTATAGGTTTCGCGGAACTAAATATTGAAATTAGAGTGAACCAACTTAAAATGTTGCACTCGGAAATGACGCAATCTCTAAAAATAAACAGCCTTGGGAAAATGCATTGTTTCAATAAAACTTTGAAACATTCTATTGACATCTTGCATTATTGTTGAATATTCCTGATAAAAAAGAAGGTGATTTGATGACTTTTGGAACTAAAATATACAATTTACTTTATGTGTGTTTTTGTAGGGAATTCCCTGGCAAATATGTGTACGTGACCGGTACTTCCCTTTGTGTCAGTTCTTCTCTCTTATTTGTTGCATGACTCCTGCTTTCAGATCAAAAAAGTTGTCTGAAGGGCTATACTTGACAGAGATATTTGAATGCCAAAATTAAAGTCATGCGATCATATTTTTTCCACCTGAAAGTAATAATGGTCGCCTATGGGAAAATATTTAGTTATGTGATACCTATAGGAAATATGTTTTTTGGCTTCCAGACCAGATTCAGTTACTATTTTGGGGGATTATTTCACATTTAAATATTTATTTGGGGACCATACACCTTACCAAACCATTTTATTGTTTTGAGAAGTTACATTTTTGTCAAAGTCAGCAATAAAAGCTATATATTTCCCAAACTAAGGCTGTTCATGCAAGAAAATTCACATCTTGAGCAAGCGTATTCCCCAGGAGCACACTATAACCTCTGAAAGCTGCTAACTAACAGCCTATCTCACCCTATTAACATATTTATTTAAATCATAACCTCCGGCAGCTGCTAACTAACAGCCTATCTTACCCTATTAACATATTTATTTAAACCATGGTTTCACCTCATATTACTAGGGGCAGGAAGGATTACAAATCTTCCGAACCACCCCCCCCCCCCCAAATCACAATTCAAACACAGACAGAACACCTACACTGCCCTTCTATTCACTATTATTTAGAAGTTTATCTCTTCTATATTATCCTCTTCAGAACGTTGGAAAACAATTACGTCATTGAAAGAGTATCCTGGAACACAAATTGGAGGAGGGGTGGGGTTACAGTGGAAAATAACATAATAAAATTACAAATGTTACTGAATGGCATTTGTGCATAGCTACCAATATAGTTGTCTAGTACTAAAGCTGTCATGGTTCCCCTGATACAGCATAAATTTACAGTGACAGTTGTAAAATATTGCTCTTTCCCTGAACCAAGTCCTCCCTCCCACACATATTTAATCCTTCTGCTAATGATAAACATTTGGAAAGACTGAATAGCATGTTTTTAGAGACTGAAGTTAGTATCATACACTTTCACTTTCTTATGATTTACTTTGAGGCTTCAGCATTCATGGGCCTCTGAGTTAGTTTTCAATTTATAAACCTTGCCCTGGCTCTTCCACTACATTTTTCATTGTATGCCATTTAGTACTCTCATGTAGACCTCCTGCATGTGTGACTGCAAGCCTATCTGTCTGTCTGTCTGTGTGTCTGTGTGTCTCTTCATCAGACATGGCGTTTCTTTACTTTTCACTTGCCTGGATCTACGTTTTCAATAATTGGCAGCTGACTAACTTTCACCCCCCACCCCCTCCCCCACACACACACATATATTAAACATCATATACCACTATATTCGTGAAGCAAATGTCTGATTCATCCTCTTTGGAAACATGTTTTCAACAATTTCAATCTTTTTGCCAGAATGAGTGTCTGTGGGGATTAAAACAAAGGTTATGAAAGTGCTCTTATGGGAACTAGCAGCATAAGCATAGCACAATAGAATCAATATTTGATGGTTTTAGGCATCTTACCAGTGTTATGAGATATCACAGTAGCAGGTACTGGTCATTCTGTTGGAAAAAAACACTGTTTTATGTTCTACCAGTGCCATACCAATGACTCTATGTGCATTTACTGAGAACACTGAGGCTTTTCCTTTACAAAAATTGCAAAATATTCATCAAATACAATGTGAAATGTCTTCAGAAGCCAGACTGTGATTTGAAAACTATTACAGATGGGAAAGTTCATATCACAGTAGGTTTCTTTTGGGTCAATATCAATTAAATTATGAATTATATCACATATTTTATTAAAAATTGGCATACCGGGGGGTCCTATTCAGGGCAAAATTGTACTACATCAGATGGTGGAATAAAATTTGACATCAGTTGTTAGGATAAACTGGTAGAGTCCTTTCATATTGGTGAAATATATAGCTGCATCTCCAATTTTGGAAACAAAATTGACATCCAAACTGTTCCATGGGGGTTGGGGCACTGTTTTGCTTGCAGTATGGTTAAATGAGACAGATTTTTTCTAAAAATATTTTGTGCTGATGCAGATGTTAGTTTTATTTTGGGATCAGGGTAGTGTTTTAAAGAAAGCTGTAAATTCTCATCCTTCTTAGTTAATTTATAAAGTAACAGGATAGAAAAATCTTTTGGAGGCAATACCAATTTTCAAGATCACTTGACAAAGTTTGTACACCTTTCCTTAAAAGAGCAAATTTTCCATGTTTTTGAATCAGCCAAAGCCAAAAGTTTGATTCTAATGGAGAAATGACTCTTTTATCTCATGGAAGTGGTAAAATGTCTCTATGGTGGGGTTGGGGATGATTATAGGTTTCGCGGAACTAAATATTGAAATTAGAGTGAACCAACTTAAAATGTTGCACTCGGAAATGACGCAATCTCTAAAAATAAACAGCCTTGGGAAAATGCATTGTTTCAATAAAACTTTGAAACATTCTATTGACATCTTGCATTATTGTTGAATATTCCTGATAAAAAAGAAGGTGATTTGATGACTTTTGGAACTAAAATATACAATTTACTTTATGTGTGTTTTTGTAGGGAATTCCCTGAAAAATATGTGTACGTGACCGGTACTTCCCTTTGTGTCAGTATTTCTCTCTTATTTGTTGCATGACCCCGTGTTTTCAGATCAGAAAAGTTGTCTGAAGGGCTATTCTTGACAGAGATATTTGAATGTCAAAATTAAAGTCATGTGATCGTATTTTTTCCACCTGAAAGTAATAATGGTCGCCTATGGGAAAATATTTAGTTATGTGATACCTATAGGAAATATGTTTTTTGGCTTCCAGACCAGATTCAGTTACTATTTTGGGTGATTATTTCACATTTAAATATTTATTTGGGGACCATACACCTTACCAAACCATTTTATTGTTTTGAGAAGTTACATTTTTGTCAAAGTCAGCAACAAAAGCTATATATTTCCCAAACTAAGGCTGTTCATGCAAGAAAATTCACATCTTGAGCAAGTGTATTCCCCAGGAGCACACTATAACCTCTGAAAGCTGCTAACTAACAGCCTATCTCACCCTATTAACATATTTATTTAAATCATAACCTCTGGCAGCTGCTAACTAACAGCCTATCTTACCCTATTAACATATTTATTTAAACCATGGTTTCTCCTCATATTACTAGGGGCAGGGAGGATTACAAAACTTCCGAACCCCCCCCCCCCCCCAAATCACAATTCAAACACAGACAGAACACCTACACTGCCCTTCTATTCACTATTATTTAGAAGTTTATCTCTTCTATATTATGCTCTTCAGAACGTTGGAAAACAATTACTTCATTGAAAGAGTATCCTGGAACACAAATTGGAGGAGGGGTGGGGTTACAGTGGAAAATAACATAATAAAATTACAAATGTTAGTGAATGGCATTTGTGCATAGCTACCGATATAGTTGTCTAGTACTAAAGCTGTCATGGTTCCCCTGATACAGCATAAATTTACAGTGACAGTTGTAAAATATTGCTCTTTCCCTGAACCAAGTCCTCACTCCCACACATATTTAATCCTTCTGCTAATGATAAACATTTGGAAAGACTGAATAGCATGTTTTTACAGACTGAAGTTAGTATCGTACACTTTCAGTATCTTATGATTTACTTTGAGGCTTCAGCACTCATGGGCCTCTGAGTTAGTTTTCAATTTAAAAACCTTGCCCTGGCTCTTCCACTATATTTTTCATTGTATGCCATTTAGTACTCTCATGTAGACCTCCTACATGTGTGACTGCAAACGTATCTGTCTGTCTGTCTGTGTGTCTGTGTGTCTCTTCATCAGACATGGCGTTTCTTTACTTTTCACTTGCCTGGATCTACGTTTTCAATAATTGGCAGCTGACTAACTTTCACCCCCCCCCCCCCCACACACACACATATATTAAACATCAAATACCACTATATTCGTGAAGCAAATGTCTGATTCATCCTCTTTGGAAACATGTTTTCAACAATTTCAATCTTTTTGCCAGAATGAGTGTCTGTGGGGATTAAAACAAAGGTTATGAAAGTGCTCTTATGGGAACTTGCAGCATAAGCATAGCACTATAGAATCAATATTGGATGGTTTTAGGCATCTTACCAGTGTTATGAGATATCACAGTAGCAGGTACTGGTCATTCTGTTGGAAAAAAACACTGTTTTATGTTTTACCAGTGCCATACCAATGACTCTATGTGCATTTATTGAGAACACTGAGGCTTTTCCTTTACAAAAATTGCAAAATATTCATCAAATACAATGTGAAATGTCTTCAGAAGCCAGACTGTGATTTGAAAACTATTACAGATGGGAAAGTTCATATCACAGTAGGTTTGTTTTGGGTCAATATCAATTAAATTATGAATTATATCACATATTTTATTAAAAATTGGCATACCGGGGGGTCCTATTCAGGGCAAAATTTTACTACATCAGATGGTGGAATAAAATTTGACATCAGTTGTTAGGATAAACTGGTAGAGTCCTTTCATATTGGTGAAATATATAGCTGCATCCCCAATTTTGGAAACAAAATTGACATCCATACTGTTTCATGGGGGTTGGGGCACTGTTTTGCTTGCAGTATGGTTAAATGAGACAGATTTTCTCTAAAAATATTTTGTGCTGATGCAGATGTTAGTTTTATTTTGCGATCAGGGTAGTGTTTTAAAGAAAGCTGTAAATTCTCATCCTTCTTAGTTAATTTATAAAGTAACAGAATAGAAAAATCTTTTGGAGGCACTACCAATTTTCAAGCCCACTTGACAAAGTTTGTACACCTTTCCTTAAAAGAGCAAATTTTCCATGTTTTTGAATCAGCCAAAGCCAAAAGTTTGATTCTAATGGAGAAATGACTCTTTTATCTCATGGAAGTGGTAAAATGTCTCTTTGGTGGGGTTGGGGATGATTATAGGTTTCGCGGAACTAAATATTGAAATTAGAGTGAACCAACTTAAAATGTTGCACTCGGAAATGACGCAATCTCTAAAAATAAACAGCCTTGGGAAAATGCATTGTTTCAATAAAACTTTGAAACATTCTATTGACATCTTGCATTATTGTTGAATATTCCTGATAAAAAAGAGTGTGATTTGATGACTTTTGGACCTAAAATATACAATTTACTTTATGTGTGTTTTTGTAGGGAATTCCCTGAAAAATATGTGTACGTGACCGGTACTTCCCTTTGTGTCAGTTCTTCTCTCTTATTTGTTGCATGACTCCTGCTTTCAGATCAGAAAAGTTGTCTGAAGGGCTATACTTGACAGAGATATTTGAATGCTAAAATTAAAGTCATGCGATCATATTTTTTCCACCTGAAAGTAATAATGGTCGCCTATGGGAAAATATTTAGTTATGTGATACCTATAGGAAATATGTTTTTTGGCTTCCAGACCAGATTCAGGTACTATTTTGGGGGATTATTTCACATTTAAATATTTATTTGGGGACCATACACCTTACCAAACCATTTTATTGTTTTGAGAAGTTACATTTTTGTCAAAGTCAGCAATAAAAGCTATATATTTCCCAAACTAAGGCTGTTCATGCAAGAAAATTCACATCTTGAGCAAGCATATTCCCCAGGAGCACACTATAACCTCTGAAAGCTGCTAACTAACAGCCTATCTCACCCTATTAACATATTTATTTAAATCTTAACCTCTGGCAGCTGCTAACTAACAGCCTATCTTACCCTATTAACATATTTATTTAAACCATGGTTTCACCTCATATTACTAGGGGCAGGAAGGATTACAAATCTTCCGAACCCCCCCCCCCCCCCCCAAATCACAATTCAAACACAGACAGAACACCTACACTGCCCTTCTATTCACTATTATTTAGAAGTTTATCTCTTCTATATTATGCTCTTCAGAACGTTGGAAAACAATTACGTCATTGAAAGAGTATCCTGGAACACAAATTGGAGGAGGGGTGGGGTTACAGTGGAAAATAACATAATAAAATTACAAATGTTACTGAATGGCATTTGTGCATAGCTACCAATATAGTTGTCTAGTACTAAAGCTGTCATGGTTCCCCTGATACAGCATAAATTTACAGTGACAGTTGTAAAATATTGCTCTTTCCCTAAACCAAGTCCTCCCTCCCACACATATTTAATCCTTCTGCTAATGATAAACATTTGGAAAGACTGAATAGCATGTTTTTAGAGACTGAAGTTAGTATCATACACTTTCAGTTTCTTATGATTTACTTTGAGGCTTCAGCACTCATGGGCCTCTGAGTTAGTTTTCAATTTAAAAACCTTGCCCTGGCTCTTCCACTATATTTTTCATTGTATGCCATTTAGTACTCTCATGTAGACCTCCTACATGTGTGAATGCAAGCCTATCTGTCTGTCTGTGTGTCTGTGTGTCTCTTCATCAGACATGGCGTTTCTTTACTTTTCACTTGCCTGGATCTACGTTTTCAATAATTGGCAGCTGACTAACTTTCACCCCCCCCCCCCCCCCACACACACACATATATTAAACATCAAATACCACTATATTCGTGAAGCAAATGTCTGATTCATCCTCTTTGGAAACATGTTTTCAACAATTTCAATCTTTTTGCCAGAATGAGTGTCTGTGGGGATTAAAACAAAGGTTATGAAAGTGCCCTTATGGGAACTTGCAGCATAAGCATAACACTATAGAATCAATATTTGATGGTTTTAGGCATCTTACCAGTGTTATGAGATATCACAGTAGCAGGTACTGGTCATTCTGTTGGAAAAAAACACTGTTTTATGTTTTACCAGTGCCATACCAATGACTCTATGTGCATTTACTGAGAACACTGAGGCTTTTCCTTTACAAAAATTGCAAAATATTCATCAAATACAATGTGAAATGTCTTCAGAAGCCAGACTGTAATTTGAAAACTATTACAGATGGGAAAGTTCATATCACAGTAGGTTTGTTTTGGGTCAATATCAATTAAATTATGAATTATATCACATATTTTATTAAAAATTGGCATACCGGGGGGTCCTATTCAGGGCAAAATTTTACTACATCAGATGGTGGAATAAAATTTGACATCAGTTGTTAGGATAAACTGGTAGAGTCCTTTCATATTGGTGAAATATATAGCTGCATCCCCAATTTTGGAAACAAAATTGACATCCATACTGTTTCATGTGGGTTGGGGCACTGTTTTGCTTGCAGTATGGTTAAATGAGACAGATTTTTTCTAACAATATTTTGTGCTGATGCAGATGTTAGTTTTATTTTGGGATCAGGGTAGTGTTTTAATGAAAGCTGTAAATTCTCATCCTTCTTAGTTAATTTATAAAGTAACAGGATAGAAAAATCTTTTGGAGGCAATATCAATTTTCAAGCCCACTTGACAAAGTCTGTACACCTTTCCTTAAAAGAGGAAATTTTCCATGTTTTTGAATCAGCCAAAGCCAAAAGTTTGATTCTAATGGAGAAATGACTCTTTTATCTCATGAAAGTGGTAGAATGTCTCTTTGGTGGGGTTGGGGATGATTATAGGTTTCGTGGAACTAAATATTGAAATTAGAGTGAACCAACTTAAAATGTTGCACTCGGAAATGACGCAATCTCTAAAAATAAACAGCCTTGGGAAAATCCATTGTTTCAATAAAACTGTGAAACATTCTATTGACATCTTGCATTATTGTTGAATATTCCTGATAAAAAAGAGGGTGATTTGATGACTTTTGGACCTAAAAAATACAATTTACTTTTTGTGTGTTTTTGTAGGGAATTCCCTGAAAAATATGTGCACGTCACCGGTACTTCCCTTTGTGTCAGTTTTTCTCTCTTATTTGTTGCATGACCCCGTGTTTTCAGATCAGAAAAGTTGTCTGAAGGGCTATTCTTGACAGAGATATTTGAATGCCAAAATTAAAGTCATGCGATCATATTTTTTTCCACCTGAAAGTAATAATGGTCGCCTATGGGAAAATATTTAGTTATGTGATACCTATAGGAAATATGTTTTTTGGCTTCCAGACCAGATTCAGTTACTATTTTGGGGGATTATTTCATATTTAAATATTTATTTGGGGACCATACACCTTACCAAACCATTTTATTGTTTTGAGAAGTTACATTTTTGTCACAGTCAGCAATAAAAGCTATATATTTCCCAAACTAAGGCTGTTCATGCAAGAAAATTCACATCCTGAGCAAGTGTATTCCCCAGGAGCACACTATAACCTCTGGAAGCTGCTAACTAACAGCCTATCTCACCCTATTAACATATTTATTTAAATCATAACCTCTGGCAGCTGCTAACTAACAGCCTATCTTACCCTATTAACATATTTATTTAAACCATGGTTTCTCCTCATATTACTAGGGGCAGGGAGGATTACAAATCTTCCGAACCCCCCCCCCCCCCAAATCACAATTCAAACACAGACAGAACACCTACACTGCCCTTCTATTCACTATTATTTAGAAGTTTATATCTTCTATATTATGCTCTTCAGAACGTTGGAAAACAATTACTTCATTGAAAGAGTATCCTGGAACACAAATTGGAGGAGGGGTGGGGTTACAGTGGAAAATAACATACTAAAATTACAAATGTTAGTGAATGGCATTTGTGCATAGCTACCAATATAGTTGTCTAGTACTAAAGCTGTCATGGTTCCCCTGATACAGCATAAATTTACAGTGACAGTTGTAAAATATTGCTCTTTCCCTCAACCAAGTCCTCCCTCCCACACATATTTAATCCTTCTGCTAATGATAAACATTTGGAAAGACAGAATAGCATGTTTTTAGAGACTGAAGTTAGTATCATACACTTTCAGTTTCTTATGATTTACTTTGAGGCTTCAGCACTCATGGGCCTCTGAGTTAGTTTTCAATTTAAAAACCTTGCCCGGGCTCTTCCACTATATTTTTCATTGTATGCCATTTAGTACTCTCATGTAGACCTCCTACATGTCTGACTGCAAGCCTATCTGTCTGTCTGTCTGTGTGTCTCTTCATCAGACATGGCGTTTCTTTCCTTTTCACTTGCCTGGATCTACGTTTTCAATAATTGGCAGCTGACTAACTTTCACCCCCCCCCATCCCCCCCCCCCACACACACACATATATTAAACATCAAATACCACTATATTCGTGAAGCAAATGTCTGATTCATCCTGTTTGGAAACATGTTTTCAACAATTTCAATCTTTTTGCCAGAATGAGTGTCTGTGGGGATTAAAACAAAGGTTATGAAAGAGCTCTTATGGGAACTTGCAGCATAAGCATAGCACTATAGAATCAATATTTGATGGTTTTAGGCATCTTACCAGTGTTATGAGATATCACAGTAGCAGGTACTGGTCATTCTGTTGGAAAGAAACACTGTTTTATGTTTTACCAGTGCCATACCAATGACTCTATGTGCATTTACTGAGAACACTGAGGCTTTTCCTTTACAAAAATTGCAAAATATTCATCAAATACAATGTGAAATGTCTTCAGAAGCTAGACTGTGATTTGAAAACTATTACAGATGGGAAAGTTCATATCACAGTAGGTTTGTTTTGGGTCAATATCAATTAAATTATGAATTATATCACATATTTTATTAAAAATTGGCATACCGGGGGGTCCTATTCAGGGCAAAATTTTACTACATCAGATGGTGGAATAAAATTTGACATCAGTTGTTAGGATAAACTGGTAGAGTCCTTTCATATTGGTGAAATATATAGCTGCATCCCCAATTTTGGAAACAAAATTGACATCCATACTGTTTCATGGGAGTTGGGGCACTGTTTTGCTTGCAGTATGGTTAAATGAGACAGATTTTTTCTAAAAATATTTTGTGCTGATGCAGATGTTAGTTTTATTTTGGGATCAGGGTAGTGTTTTAAAGAAAGCTGTAAATTCTCATCCTTCTTAGTAAATTTATAAAGTAACAGGATAGAAAAATCTTTTGGAGGCAATACCAATTTTCAAGCCCACTTGACAAAGTTTGTACACCTTTCCTTAAAAGAGCAAATTTTCCATGTTTTTGAATCAGCCAAAGCCAAAAGTTTGATTCTAATGGAGAACTGACTCTTTTATCTCATGGAAGTGGTAAAATGTCTCTTTGGTGGGGTTGGGGATGATTATAGGTTTCACGGAACTAAATATTGAAATTAGAGTGAACCATCTTAAAATGTTGCACTCGGAAATGACGCAATCTCTCAAAATAAACAGCCTTGGGAAAATGCATTGTTTCAATAAAACTTTGAAACATTCTATTGACATCTTGCATTATTGTTGAATATTCCTGATAAAAAAGAGGGTGATTTGATGACTTTTGGACCTAAAGAATACAATTTACTTTTTGTGTGTTTTTGTAGGGAATTCCCTGAAAAATATGTGCACGTGACCGGTACTTCCCTTTGTGTCAGTTTTTCTCTCTTATTTGCTGCATGACCCCGTGTTTTCAGATCAGAAAAGTTGTCTGAAGGGCTATACTTGACAGAGATATTTGAATGCCAAAATTAAAGACATGCGATAATATAATTTCCACCTGAAAGTAATAATGGTCGCCTATGGGAAAATATTTAGTTATGTGATACCTATAGGAAATATGTTTTTTGGCTTCCAGACCAGATTCAGTTACTATTTTGGGTGATTATTTCACATTTAAATATTTATTTGGGGACCATACACCTTACCAAACCATTTTATTGTTTTGAGAAGTTACATTTTTGTCACAGTCAGCACTAAAAGCTATATATTTCCCAAACTAAGGCTGTTCATGCAAGAAAATTCACATCTTGAGCAAGTGTATTCCCCAGGAGCACACTATAACCTCTGAAAGCTGCTAACTAACAGCCTATCTCACCCTATTAACATATTTATTTAAATCATAACCTCTGGCAGCTGCTAACTAACAGCCTATCTTACCCTATTAACATATTTATTTAAACCATGGTTTCTCCTCATATTACTAGGGGCAGGGAGGATCTCACCCTATTAACATATTTATTTAAATCATAACCTCTGGCAGCTGCTAACTAACAGCCTATCTTTTCATATTAACATATTTATTTAAACCATGGTTTCTCCTCATATTACTAGGGGCAGGGAGGATTACAAATCTTCCGAACCCCCCCCCCCCCAAATCACAATTCAAACACAGGCAGAACACCTACACTGCCCTTCTATTCACTATTATTTAGAAGTTTATCTCTTCTATATTATGCTCTTCAGAACGTTGGAAAACAATTACTTCATTGAAAGAGTATCCTGGAACACAAATTGGAGGAGGGGTGGGGTTACAGTGGAAAATAACATAATAAAATTACAAATGTTAGTGAATGGCATTTGTGCATAGCTACCAATATAGTTGTCTAGTACTAAAGCTGTCATGGTTCCCCTGATACAGCATAAATTTACAGTGACAGTTGTAAAATATTGCTCTTTCCCTGAACCAAGTCCTCCCTCCCACACATATTTAATCCTTCTGCTAATGATAAACATTTGGAAAGACTGAATAGCATGTTTTTACAGACTGAAGTTAGTATCGTACACTTTCAGTTTCTTATGATTTACTTTGAGGCTTCAGCACTCATGGGCCTCTGAGTTAGTTTTCAATTTAAAAACCTTGCCCTGGCTCTTCCACTATATTTTTCATTGTATGCCATTTAGTACTCTCATGTAGACCTCCTACATGTGTGACTGCAAACCTATCTGTCTGTCTGTCTGTGTGTCTGTGTGTCTCTTCATCAGACATGGCGTTTCTTTCCTTTTCACTTGCCTGGATCTACGTTTTCAATAATTGGCAGCTGACTAACTTTCACCCCCCCCCCCACACACACATATATTAAACATCAAATACCACTATATTCGTGAAGCAAATGTCTGATTCATCCTCTTTGGAAACATGTTTTCAACAATTTCAATCTTTTTGCCAGAATGAGTGTCTGTGGGGATTAAAACAAAGGTTATGAAAGTGCTCTTATGGGAACTTGCAGCATAAGCATAGCACTATAGAATCAATATTTGATGGTTTTAGGCATCTTACCAGTGTTATGAGATATCACAGTAGCAGGTACTGGTCATTCTGTTGGAGAAAAACACTGTTTTATGTTTTACCAGTGCCATACCAATGACTCTATGTGCATTTACTGAGAACACTGAGGCTTTTCCTTTACAAAAATTGCAAAATATTCATCAAATACAATGTGAAATGTCTTCAGAAGCCAGACTGTGATTTGAAAACTATTACAGATGGGAAAGTTCATATCACAGTAGGTTTGTTTTGGGTCAATATCAATTAAATTATGAATTATATCACATATTTTATTAAAAATTGGCATACCGGGGGGTCCTATTCAGGGTAAAATTTTACTACATCAGATGGTGGAATAAAATTTGACATCAGTTGTTAGGATAAACTGGTAGAGTCCTTTCATATTGGTGAAATATATAGCTGCATCCCCAATTTTGGAAACAAAATTGACGTACATACTGTTCCATGGGGGTTGGGGCACTGTTTTGCTTGCAGTATGGTTAAATGAGACAGATTTTTTCTAAAAATATTTTGTGCTGATGCAGATGTTAGTTTTATTTTGGGATCAGGGTAGTGTTTTAAAGAAAGCTGTAAATTCTCATCCTTCTTAGTTAATTTATAAAGTAACAGGATAGAAAAATCTTTTGGAGGCACTACCAATTTTCAAGCCCACTTGACAAAGTTTGTACACCTTTCCTTAAAAGAGCAAATTTTCCATGTTTTTGAATCAGCCAAAGCCAAAAGTTTGATTCTAATGGAGAAATGACTCTTTTATCTCATGGAAGTGGTAAAATGTCTCTATGGTGGGGTTGGGGATGATTATAGGTTTCGCGGAACTAAATATTGAAATTAGAGTGAACCAACTTAAAATGTTGCACTCGGAAATGACGCAATCTCTCAAAATAAACAGCCTTGGGAAAATGCATTGTTTCAATAAAACTTTGAAACATTCTATTGACATCTTGCATTATTGTTGAATATTCCTGATAAAAAAGAGGGTGATTTGATGACTTTTGGACCTAAAGAATACAATTTACTTTTTGTGTGTTTTTGTAGGGAATTCCCTGAAAAATATGTGCACGTGACCGGTACTTCCCTTTGTGTCAGTTTTTCTCTCTTATTTGCTGCATGACCCCGTGTTTTCAGATCAGAAAAGTTGTCTGAAGGGCTATACTTGACAGAGATATTTGAATGCCAAAATTAAAGTCATGCGACAATATTTTTTCCACCTGAAAGTAATAATGGTCGCCTATGGGAAAATATTTAGTTATGTGATACCTATAGGAAATATGTTTTTTGGCTTCCAGACCAGATTCAGTTACTATTTTGGGGGATTATTTCATATTTAAATATTTATTTGGGGACCATACACCTTACCAAACCATTTTATTGTTTTGAGAAGTTACATTTTTGTCACAGTCAGCAATAAAAGCTATATATTTCCCAAACTAAGGCTGTTCATGCAAGAAAATGCACATCCTGAGCAAGTGTATTCCCCAGGAGCACACTATAACCTCTGGAAGCTGCTAACTAACAGCCTATCTCACCCTATTAACATATTTATTTAAATCATAACCTCTGGCAGCTGCTAACTAACAGCCTATCTTACCCTGTTAACATATTTATTTAAACCATGGTTTCTCCTCATATTACTAGGGGCAGGGAGGATTACAAATCTTCCGAACCCCCCCCCCCCCCCCAAATCACAATTCAAACACAGACAGAACACCTACACTGCCCTTCTATTCACTATTATTTAGAAGTTTATATCTTCTATATTATGCTCTTCAGAACGTTGGAAAACAATTACTTCATTGAAAGAGTATCCTGGAACACAAATTGGAGGAGGGGTGGGGTTACAGTGGAAAATAACATACTAAAATTACAAATGTTAGTGAATGGCATTTGTGCATAGCTACCAATATAGTTGTCTAGTACTAAAGCTGTCATGGTTCCCCTGATACAGCATAAATTTACAGTGACAGTTGTAAAATATTGCTCTTTCCCTCAACCAAGTCCTCCCTCCCACACATATTTAATCCTTCTGCTAATGATAAACATTTGGAAAGACAGAATAGCATGTTTTTAGAGACTGAAGTTAGTATCATACACTTTCAGTTTCTTATGATTTACTTTGAGGCTTCAGCACTCATGGGCCTCTGAGTTAGTTTTCAATTTAAAAACCTTGCCCAGGCTCTTCCACTATATTTTTCATTGTATGCCATTTAGTACTCTCATGTAGACCTCCTACATGTCTGACTGCAAGCCTATCTGTCTGTCTGTCTGTTTGTCTCTTCATCAGACATGGCGTTTCTTTCCTTTTCACTTGCCTGGATCTACGTTTTCAATAATTGGCAGCTGACTAACTTTCACCCCCCCCATCCCCCCCCCCCCCCCCCACACACACATATATTAAACATCAAATACCACTATATTCGTGAAGCAAATGTCTGATTCATCCTCTTTGGAAACATGTTTTCAACAATTTCAATCTTTTTGCCAGAATGAGTGTCTGTGGGGATTAAAACAAAGGTTATGAAAGAGCTCTTATGGGAACTTGCAGCATAAGCATAGCACTATAGAATCAATATTTGATGGTTTTAGGCATCTTACCAGTGTTATGAGATATCACAGTAGCAGGTACTGGTCATTCTGTTGGAAAGAAACACTGTTTTATGTTTTACCAGTGCCATACCAATGACTCTATGTGCATTTACTGAGAACACTGAGGCTTTTCCTTTACAAAAATTGCAAAATATTCATCAAATACAATGTGAAATGTCTTCAGAAGCCAGACTGTGATTTGAAAACTATTACAGATGGGAAAGTTCATATCACAGTAGGTTTGTTTTGGGTCAATATCAATTAAATTATGAATTATATCACATATTTTATTAAAAATTGGCATACCGGGGGGTCCTATTCAGGGCAAAATTTTACTACATCAGATGGTGGAATAAAATTTGACATCAGTTGTTAGGATAAACTGGTAGAGTCCTTTCATATTGGTGAAATGTATAGCTGCATCCCCAATTTTGGAAACAAAATTGACGTACATACTGTTCCATGGGGGTTGGGGCACTGTTTTGCTTGCAGTATGGTTAAATGAGACAGATTTTTTCTAAAAATATTTTGTGCTGATGCAGATGTTAGTTTTATTTTGGGATCAGGGTAGTGTTTTAAAGAAAGCTGTAAATTCTCATCCTTCTTAGTTAATTTATAAAGTAACAGGATAGAAAAATCTTTTGGAGGCACTACCAATTTTCAAGCCCACTTGACAAAGTTTGTACACCTTTCCTTAAAAGAGCAAATTTTCCATGTTTTTGAATCAGCCAAAGCCAAAAGTTTGATTCTAATGGAGAAATGACTCTTTTATCTCATGGAAGTGGTAAAATGTCTCTATGGTGGGGTTGGGGATGATTATAGGTTTCGCGGAACTAAATATTGAAATTAGAGTGAACCAACTTAAAATGTTGCACTCGGAAATGACGCAATCTCTCAAAATAAACAGCCTTGGGAAAATGCATTGTTTCAATAAAACTTTGAAACATTCTATTGACATCTTGCATTATTGTTGAATATTCCTGATAAAAAAGAGGGTGATTTGATGACTTTTGGACCTAAAAAATACAATTTACTTTTTGTGTGTTTTTGTAGGGAATTCCCTGAAAAATATGTGCACGTGACCGGTACTTCCCTTTGTGTCAGTTTTTCTCTCTTATTTGCTGCATGACCCCGTGTTTTCAGATCAGAAAAGTTGTCTGAAGGGCTATACTTGACAGAGATATTTGAATGCCAAAATTAAAGTCATGCGATAATATATTTTCCACCTGAAAGTAATAATGGTCGCCTATGGGAAAATATTTAGTTATGTGATACCTATAGGAAATATGTTTTCTGGCTTCCAGACCAGATTCAGTTACTATTTTGGGTGATTATTTCACATTTAAATATTTATTTGGGGACCATACACCTTACCAAACCATTTTATTGTTTTGAGAAGTTACATTTTTGTCACAGTCAGCAATAAAAGCTATATATTTCCCAAACTAAGGCTGTTCATGCAAGAAAATTCACATCTTGAGCAAGTGTATTCCCCAGGAGCACACTATAACCTCTGAAAGCTGCTAACTAACAGCCTATCTCACCCTATTAACATATTTATTTAAATCATAACCTCTGGCAGCTGCTAACTAACAGCCTATCTTACCCTATTAACATATTTATTTAAACCATGGTTTCTCCTCATATTACTAGGGGCAGGGAGGATCTCACCCTATTAACATATTTATTTAAATCATAACCTCTGGCAGCTGCTAACTAACAGCCTATCTTTTCATATTAACATATTTATTTAAACCATGGTTTCTCCTCATATTACTAGGGGCAGGGAGGATTACAAATCTTCCGAACCCCCCCCCCCCCCCCCAAATCACAATTCAAACACAGGCAGAACACCTACACTGCCCTTCTATTCACTATTATTTAGAAGTTTATCTCTTCTATATTATGCTCTTCAGAACGTTGGAAAACAATTACTTCATTGAAAGAGTATCCTGGAACACAAATTGGAGGAGGGGTGGGGTTACAGTGGAAAATAACATAATAAAATTACAAATGTTAGTGAATGGCATTTGTGCATAGCTACCAATATAGTTGTCTAGTACTAAAGCTGTCATGGTTCCCCTGATACAGCATAAATTTACAGTGACAGTTGTAAAATATTGCTCTTTCCCTGAACCAAGTCCTCCCTCCCACACATATTTAATCCTTCTGCTAATGATAAACATTTGGAAAGACTGAATAGCATGTTTTTACAGACTGAAGTTAGTATCGTACACTTTCAGTTTCTTATGATTTACTTTGAGGCTTCAGCACTCATGGGCCTCTGAGTTAGTTTTCAATTTAAAAACCTTGCCCTGGCTCTTCCACTATATTTTTCATTGTATGCCATTTAGTACTCTCATGTAGACCTCCTACATGTGTGACTGCAAACCTATCTGTCTGTCTGTCTGTCTGTGTGTCTGTGTGTCTCTTCATCAGACATGGCGTTTCTTTCCTTTTCACTTGCCTGGATCTACGTTTTCAATAATTGGCAGCTGACTAACTTTCACCCCCCCCCCCACACACACATATATTAAACATCAAATACCACTATATTCGTGAAGCAAATGTCTGATTCATCCTCTTTGGAAACATGTTTTCAACAATTTCAATCTTTTTGCCAGAATGAGTGTCTGTGGGGATTAAAACAAAGGTTATGAAAGTGCTCTTATGGGAACTTGCAGCATAAGCATAGCACTATAGAATCAATATTTGATGGTTTTAGGCATCTTACCAGTGTTATGAGATATCACAGTAGCAGGTACTGGTCATTCTGTTGGAGAAAAACACTGTTTTATGTTTTACCAGTGCCATACCAATGACTCTATGTGCATTTACTGAGAACACTGAGGCTTTTCCTTTACAAAAATTGCAAAATATTCATCAAATACAATGTGAAATGTCTTCAGAAGCCAGACTGTGATTTGAAAACTATTACAGATGGGAAAGTTCATATCACAGTAGGTTTGTTTTGGGTCAATATCAATTAAATTATGAATTATATCACATATTTTATTAAAAATTGGCATACCGGGGGGTCCTATTCAGGGTAAAATTTTACTACATCAGATGGTGGAATAAAATTTGACATCAGTTGTTAGGATAAACTGGTAGAGTCCTTTCATATTGGTGAAATATATAGCTGCATCCCCAATTTTGGAAACAAAATTGACGTACATACTGTTCCATGGGGGTTGGGGCACTGTTTTGCTTGCAGTATGGTTAAATGAGACAGATTTTTTCTAAAAATATTTTGTGCTGATGCAGATGTTAGTTTTATTTTGGGATCAGGGTAGTGTTTTAAAGAAAGCTGTAAATTCTCATCCTTCTTAGTTAATTTATAAAGTAACAGGATAGAAAAATCTTTTGGAGGCACTACCAATTTTCAAGCCCACTTGACAAAGTTTGTACACCTTTCCTTAAAAGAGCAAATTTTCCATGTTTTTGAATCAGCCAAAGCCAAAAGTTTGATTCTAATGGAGAAATGACTCTTTTATCTCATGGAAGTGGTAAAATGTCTCTATGGTGGGGTTGGGGATGATTATAGGTTTCGCGGAACTAAATATTGAAATTAGAGTGAACCAACTTAAAATGTTGCACTCGGAAATGACGCAATCTCTCAAAATAAACAGCCTTGGGAAAATGCATTGTTTCAATAAAACTTTGAAACATTCTATTGACATCTTGCATTATTGTTGAATATTCCTGATAAAAAAGAGGGTGATTTGATGACTTTTGGACCTAAAGAATACAATTTACTTTTTGTGTGTTTTTGTAGGGAATTCCCTGAAAAATATGTGCACGTGACCGGTACTTCCCTTTGTGTCAGTTTTTCTCTCTTATTTGCTGCATGACCCCGTGTTTTCAGATCAGAAAAGTTGTCTGAAGGGCTATACTTGACAGAGATATTTGAATGCCAAAATTAAAGTCATGCGATAATATTTTTTCCACCTGAAAGTAATAATGGTCGCCTATGGGAAAATATTTAGTTATGTGATACCTATAGGAAATATGTTTTTTGGCTTCCAGACCAGATTCAGTTACTATTTTGGGTGATTATTTCACATTTAAATATTTATTTGGGGACCATACACCTTACCAAACCATTTTATTATTTTGAGAAGTTACATTTTTGTCACAGTCAGCAATAAAAGCTATATATTTCCCAAACTAAGGCTGTTCATGAAAGAAAATTCACATCTTGAGCAAGTGTATTCCCCAGGAGCACACTATAACCTCTGAAAGCTGCTAACTAACAGCCTATCTCACCCTATTAACATATTTATTTAAATCATAACCTCCGGCAGCTGCTAACTAACAGCCTATCTTACCCTATTAACATATTTATTTAAACCATGGTTTCACCTCATATTACTAGGGGCAGGAAGGATTACAAATCTTCCGAACCACCCCCCCCCCCCCCAAATCACAATTCAAACACAGACAGAACACCTACACTGCCCTTCTATTCACTATTATTTAGAAGTTTATCTCTTCTATATTATGCTCTTCAGAACGTTGGAAAACAATTACGTCATTGAAAGAGTATCCTGGAACACAAATTGGAGGAGGGGTGGGGTTACAGTGGAAAATAACATAATAAAATTACAAATGTTACTGAATGGCATTTGTGCATAGCTACCAATATAGTTGTCTAGTACTAAAGCTGTCATGGTTCCCCTGATACAGCATAAATTTACAGTGACAGTTGTAAAATATTGCTCTTTCCCTGAACCAAGTCCTCCCTCCCACACATATTTAATCCTTCTGCTAATGATAAACATTTGGAAAGACTGAATAGCATGTTTTTAGAGACTGAAGTTAGTATCATACACTTTCACTTTCTTATGATTTACTTTGAGGCTTCAGCATTCATGGGCCTCTGAGTTAGTTTTCAATTTATAAACCTTGCCCTGGCTCTTCCACTACATTTTTCATTGTATGCCATTTAGTACTCTCATGTAGACCTCCTACATGTGTGACTGCAAGCCTATCTGTCTGTCTGTCTGTGTGTCTGTGTGTCTCTTCATCAGACATGGCGTTTCTTTACTTTTCACTTGCCTGGATCTACGTTTTCAATAATTGGCAGCTGACTAACTTTCACCCCCCACCCCCTCCCCCACACACACACATATATTAAACATCATATACCACTATATTCGTGAAGCAAATGTCTGATTCATCCTCTTTGGAAACATGTTTTCAACAATTTCAATGTTTTTCCAGAATGAGTGTCTGTGGGGATTAAAACAAAGGTTATGAAAGTGCTCTTATGGGAACTTGCAGCATAAGCATAGCACTATAGAATCAATATTTGATGGTTTTAGGCATCTTACCAGTGTTATGAGATATCACAGTAGCAGGTACTGGTCATTCTGTTGGAAAAAAACACTGTTTTATGTTCTACCAGTGACATACCAAAGACTCTATGTGCATTTACTGAGAACACTGAGGCTTTTCCTTTACAAAAATTGCAAAATATTCATCAAATACAATGTGAAATGTCTTCAGAAGCCAGACTGTGATTTGAAAACTATTACAGATGGGAAAGTTCATATCACAGTAGGTTTCTTTTGGGTCAATATCAATTAAATTATGAATTATATCACATATTTTATTAAAAATTGGCAATCCGGGGGGTCCTATTCAGGGCAAAATTGTACTACATCAGATGGTGGAATAAAATTTGACATCAGTTGTTAGGATAAACTGGTAGAGTCCTTTCATATTGGTGAAATATATAGCTGCATCCCCAATTTTGGAAACAAAATTGACATCCATACTGTTCCATGGGGGTTGGGGCACTGTTTTGCTTGCAGTATGGTTAAATGAGACAGATTTTTTCTAAAAATATTTTGTGCTGATGCAGATGTTAGTTTTATTTTGGGATCAGGGTAGTGTTTTAAAGAAAGCTGTAAATTCTCATCCTTCTTAGTTAATTTATAAAGTAACAGGATAGAAAAATCTTTTGGAGGCAATACCAATTTTCAAGCCCACTTGACAAAGTTTGTACACCTTTCCTTAAAAGAGCAAATTTTCCATGTTTTTGAATCAGCCAAAGCCAAAAGTTTGATTCTAATGGAGAAATGACTCTTTTATCTCATGGAAGTGGTAAAATGTCTCTATGGTGGGGTTGGGGATGATTATAGATTTCGCGGAACTAAATATTGAAATTAGAGTGAACCAACTTAAAATGTTGCACTCGGAAATGACGCAATCTCTAAAAATAAACAGCCTTGGGAAAATGCATTGTTTCAATAAAACTTTGAAACATTCTATTGACATCTTGCATTATTGTTGAATATTCCTGATAAAAAAGAAGGTGATTTGATGACTTTTGGAACTAAAATATACAATTTACTTTATGTGTGTTTTTGTAGGGAATTCCCTGACAAATATGTGTACGTGACCGGTACTTCCCTTTGTGTCAGTTCTTCTCTCTTATTTGTTGCATGACTCCTGCTTTCAGATCAAAAAAGTTGTCTGAAGGGCTATACTTGACAGAGATATTTGAATGCCAAAATTAAAGTCATGCGATCATATTTTTTCCACCTGAAAGTAATAATGGTCGCCTATGGGAAAATATTTAGTTATGTGATACCTATAGGAAATATGTTTTTTGGCTTCCAGACCAGATTCAGTTACTATTTTGGGGGATTATTTCACATTTAAATATTTATTTGGGGACCATACACCTTACCAAACCATTTTATTGTTTTGAGAAGTTACATTTTTGTCAAAGTCAGCAATAAAAGCTATATATTTCCCAAACTAAGGCTGTTCATGCAAGAAAATTCACATCTTGAGCAAGCGTATTCCCCAGGAGCACACTATAACCTCTGAAAGCTGCTAACTAACAGCCTATCTCACCCTATTAACATATTTATTTAAATCATAACCTCCGGCAGCTGCTAACTAACAGCCTATCTTACCCTATTAACATATTTATTTAAACCATGGTTTCACCTCATATTACTAGGGGCAGGAAGGATTACAAATCTTCCGAACCACCCCCCCCCCCCAAATCACAATTCAAACACAGACAGAACACCTACACTGCCCTTCTATTCACTATTATTTAGAAGTTTATCTCTTCTATATTATCCTCTTCAGAACGTTGGAAAACAATTACGTCATTGAAAGAGTATCCTGGAACACAAATTGGAGGAGGGGTGGGGTTACAGTGGAAAATAACATAATAAAATTACAAATGTTACTGAATGGCATTTGTGCATAGCTACCAATATAGTTGTCTAGTACTAAAGCTGTCATGGTTCCCCTGATACAGCATAAATTTACAGTGACAGTTGTAAAATATTGCTCTTTCCCTGAACCAAGTCCTCCCTCCCACACATATTTAATCCTTCTGCTAATGATAAACATTTGGAAAGACTGAATAGCATGTTTTTAGAGACTGAAGTTAGTATCATACACTTTCAGTTTCTTATGATTTACTTTGAGGCTTCAGCATTCATGGGCCTCTGAGTTAGTTTTCTATTTATAAACCTTGCCCTGGCTCTTCCACTACATTTTTCATTGTATGCCATTTAGTACTCTCATGTAGACCTCCTACATGTGTGACTGCAAGCCTATCTGTCTGTCTGTCTGTGTGTCTGTGTGTCTCTTCATCAGACATGGCGTTTCTTTACTTTTCACTTGCCTGGATCTACGTTTTCAATAATTGGCAGCTGACTAACTTTCACCCCCCCCCCCCCCCCACACACACATATATTAAACATCATATAGCACTATATTCGTGAAGCAAATGTCTGATTCATCCTCTTTGGAAACATGTTTTCCACAATTTCAATCTTTTTGCCAGAATGAGTGTCTGTGGGGATTAAAACAAAGGTTATGAAAGTGCTCTTATGGGAACTTGCAGCATAAGCATAGCACTATAGAATCTATATTTGATGGTTTTAGGCATCTTACCAGTGTTATGAGATATCACAGTAGCAGGTACTGGTCATTCTGTTGGAAAAAAACACTGTTTTATGTTCTACCAGTGCCATACCAATGACTCTATGTGCATTTACTGAGAACACTGAGGCTTTTCCTTTACAAAAATTGCAAAATATTCATCAAATACAATGTGAAATGTCTTCAGAAGCCAGACTGTGATTTGAAAACTATTACAGATGGGAAAGTTCATATCACAGTAGGTTTGTTTTGGGTCAATATCAATTAAATTATGAATTATATCACATATTTTATTAAAAATTGGCATACCGGGGTGTCCTATTCAGGGCAAAATTGTACTACATCAGATGGTGGAATAAAATTTGACATCAGTTGTTAGGATAAACTGGTAGAGTCCTTTCATATTGGTGAAATATATAGCTGCATCCCCAATTTTGGAAACAAAATTGACATCCATACTGTTCCATGGGGGTTGGGGCACTGTTTTGCTTGCAGTATGGTTAAATGAGACAGATTTTATCTATAAATATTTTGTGCTGATGCAGATGTTAGTTTTATTTTGGGATCAGGGTAGTGTTTTAAAGAAAGCTGTAAATTCTCATCCTTCTTAGTTAATTTATAAAGTAACAGAATAGAAAAATCTTTTGGAGGCACTACCAATTTTCAAGCCCACTTGACAAAGTTTGTACACCTTTCCTTAAAAGAGCAAATTTTCCATGTTTTTGAATCAGCCAAAGCCAAAAGTTTGATTCTAATGGAGAAATGACTCTTTTATCTCATGGAAGTGGTAAAATGTCTCTTTGGTGGGGTTGGGGATGATTATAGGTTTCACGGAACTAAATATTGAAATTAGAGTGAACCATCTTAAAATGTTGCACTCGGAAATGACGCAATCTCTAAAAATAAACAGCCTTGGGAAAATCCATTGTTTCAATAAAACTTTGAAACATTCTATTGACATCTTGCATTATTGTTGAATATTCCTGATAAAAAAGAGGGTGATTTGATGACTTTTGGACCTAAAAAATACAATTTACTTTTTGTGTGTTTTTGTAGGGAATTCCCTGAAAAATATGTGCACGTGACCGGTACTTCCCTTTGTGTCAGTTTTTCTCTCTTATTTGCTGCATGACCCCGTGTTTTCAGATCAGAAAAGTTGTCTGAAGGGCTATACTTGACAGAGATATTTGAATGCCAAAATTAAAGTCATGCGATAATATATTTTCCACCTGAAAGTAATAATGGTCGCCTATGGGAAAATATTTAGTTATGTGATACCTATAGGAAATATGTTTTTTGGCTTCCAGACCAGATTCAGTTACTATTTTGGGTGATTATTTCACATTTAAATATTTATTTGGGGACCATGCACCTTACCAAACCATTTTATTGTTTTGAGAAGTTACATTTTTGTCACAGTCAGCAATAAAAGCTATATATTTCCCAAACTAAGGCTGTTCATGCAAGAAAATTCACATCTTGAGCAAGTGTATTCCCCAGGAGCACACTATAACCTCTGAAAGCTGCTAACTAACAGCCTATCTCACCCTATTAACATATTTATTTAAATCATAACCTCTGGCAGCTGCTAACTAACAGCCTATCTTACCCTATTAACATATTTATTTAAACCATGGTTTCTCCTCATATTACTAGGGGCAGGGAGGATCTCACCCTATTAACATATTTATTTAAATCATAACCTCTGGCAGCTGCTAACTAACAGCCTATCTTTTCATATTAACATATTTATTTAAACCATGGTTTCTCCTCATATTACTAGGGGCAGGGAGGATTACAAATCTTCCGAACCCCCCCCCCCCCCAAATCACAATTCAAACACAGGCAGAACACCTACACTGCCCTTCTATTCACTATTATTTAGAAGTTTATCTCTTCTATATTATGCTCTTCAGAACGTTGGAAAACAATTACTTCATTGAAAGAGTATCCTGGAACACAAATTGGAGGAGGGGTGGGGTTACAGTGGAAAATAACATAATAAAATTACAAATGTTAGTGAATGGCATTTGTGCATAGCTACCAATATAGTTGTCTAGTACTAAAGCTGTCATGGTTCCCCTGATACAGCATAAATTTACAGTGACAGTTGTAAAATATTGCTCTTTCCCTGAACCAAGTCCTCCCTCCCACACATATTTAATCCTTCTGCTAATGATAAACATTTGGAAAGACTGAATAGCATGTTTTTACAGACTGAAGTTAGTATCGTACACTTTCAGTTTCTTATGATTTACTTTGAGGCTTCAGCACTCATGGGCCTCTGAGTTAGTTTTCAATTTAAAAACCTTGCCCTGGCTCTTCCACTATATTTTTCATTGTATGCCATTTAGTACTCTCATGTAGACCTCCTACATGTGTGACTGCAAACCTATCTGTCTGTCTGTCTGTGTGTCTGTGTGTCTCTTCATCAGACATGGCGTTTCTTTCCTTTTCACTTGCCTGGATCTACGTTTTCAATAATTGGCAGCTGACTAACTTTCACCCCCCCCCCCCCCACACACACATATATTAAACATCAAATACCACTATATTCGTGAAGCAAATGTCTGATTCATCCTCTTTGGAAACATGTTTTCAACAATTTCAATCTTTTTGCCAGAATGAGTGTCTGTGGGGATTAAAACAAAGGTTATGAAAGTGCTCTTATGGGAACTTGCAGCATAAGCATAGCACTATAGAATCAATATTTGATGGTTTTAGGCATCTTACCAGTGTTATGAGATATCACAGTAGCAGGTACTGGTCATTCTGTTGGAGAAAAACACTGTTTTATGTTTTACCAGTGCCATACCAATGACTCTATGTGCATTTACTGAGAACACTGAGGCTTTTCCTTTACAAAAATTGCAAAATATTCATCAAATACAATGTGAAATGTCTTCAGAAGCCAGACTGTGATTTGAAAACTATTACAGATGGGAAAGTTCATATCACAGTAGGTTTGTTTTGGGTCAATATCAATTAAATTATGAATTATATCACATATTTTATTAAAAATTGGCATACCGGGGGGTCCTATTCAGGGTAAAATTTTACTACATCAGATGGTGGAATAAAATTTGACATCAGTTGTTAGGATAAACTGGTAGAGTCCTTTCATATTGGTGAAATATATAGCTGCATCCCCAATTTTGGAAACAAAATTGACGTACATACTGTTCCATGGGGGTTGGGGCACTGTTTTGCTTGCAGTATGGTTAAATGAGACAGATTTTTTCTAAAAATATTTTGTGCTGATGCAGATGTTAGTTTTATTTTGGGATCAGGGTAGTGTTTTAAAGAAAGCTGTAAATTCTCATCCTTCTTAGTTAATTTATAAAGTAACAGGATAGAAAAATCTTTTGGAGGCACTACCAATTTTCAAGCCCACTTGACAAAGTTTGTACACCTTTCCTTAAAAGAGCAAATTTTCCATGTTTTTGAATCAGCCAAAGCCAAAAGTTTGATTCTAATGGAGAAATGACTCTTTTATCTCATGGAAGTGGTAAAATGTCTCTATGGTGGGGTTGGGGATGATTATAGGTTTCGCGGAACTAAATATTGAAATTAGAGTGAACCAACTTAAAATGTTGCACTCGGAAATGACGCAATCTCTCAAAATAAACAGCCTTGGGAAAATGCATTGTTTCAAGAAAACTTTGAAACATTCTATTGACATCTTGCATTATTGTTGAATATTCCTGATAAAAAAGAGGGTGATTTGATGACTTTTGGACCTAAAGAATACAATTTACTTTTTGTGTGTTTTTGTAGGGAATTCCCTGAAAAATATGTGCACGTGACCGGTACTTCCCTTTGTGTCAGTTTTTCTCTCTTATTTGCTGCATGACCCCGTGTTTTCAGATCAGAAAAGTTGTCTGAAGGGCTATACTTGACAGAGATATTTGAATGCCAAAATTAAAGTCATGCGATAATATTTTTTCCACCTGAAAGTAATAATGGTCGCCTATGGGAAAATATTTAGTTATGTGATACCTATAGGAAATATGTTTTTTGGCTTCCAGACCAGATTCAGTTACTATTTTGGGGGATTATTTCACATTTAAATATTTATTTGGGGACCATACACCTTACCAAACCATTTTATTATTTTGAGAAGTTACATTTTTGTCACAGACAGCAATAAAAGCTATATATTTCCCAAACTAAGGCTGTTCATGAAAGAAAATTCACATCTTGAGCAAGTGTATTCCCCAGGAGCACACTATAACCTCTGAAAGCTGCTAACTAACAGCCTATCTCACCCTATTAACATATTTATTTAAATCATAACCTCCGGCAGCTGCTAACTAACAGCCTATCTTACCCTATTAACATATTTATTTAAACCATGGTTTCACCTCATATTACTAGGGGCAGGAAGGATTACAAATCTTCCGAACCACCCCCCCCCAAATCACAATTCAAACACAGACAGAACACCTACACTGCCCTTCTATTCACTATTATTTAGAAGTTTATCTCTTCTATATTATGCTCTTCAGAACGTTGGAAAACAATTACGTCATTGAAAGAGTATCCTGGAACACAAATTGGAGGAGGGGTGGGGTTACAGTGGAAAATAACATAATAAAATTACAAATGTTACTGAATGGCATTTGTGCATAGCTACCAATATAGTTGTCTAGTACTAAAGCTGTCATGGTTCCCCTGATACAGCATAAATTTACAGTGACAGTTGTAAAATATTGCTCTTTCCCTGAACCAAGTCCTCCCTCCCACACATATTTAATCCTTCTGCTAATGATAAACATTTGGAAAGACTGAATAGCATGTTTTTAGAGACTGAAGTTAGTATCATACACTTTCACTTTCTTATGATTTACTTTGAGGCTTCAGCATTCATGGGCCTCTGAGTTAGTTTTCAATTTATAAACCTTGCCCTGGCTCTTCCACTACATTTTTCATTGTATGCCATTTAGTACTCTCATGTAGACCTCCTACATGTGTGACTGCAAGCCTATCTGTCTGTCTGTCTGTGTGTCTGTGTGTCTCTTCATCAGACATGGCGTTTCTTTACTTTTCACTTGCCTGGATCTACGTTTTCAATAATTGGCAGCTGACTAACTTTCACCCCCCACCCCCTCCCCCACACACACACATATATTAAACATCATATACCACTATATTCGTGAAGCAAATGTCTGATTCATCCTCTTTGGAAACATGTTTTCAACAATTTCAATCTTTTTCCAGAATGAGTGTCTGTGGGGATTAAAACAAAGGTTATGAAAGTGCTCTTATGGGAACTTGCAGCATAAGCATAGCACTATAGAATCAATATTTGATGGTTTTAGGCATCTTACCAGTGTTATGAGATATCACAGTAGCAGGTACTGGTCATTCTGTTGGAAAAAAACACTGTTTTATGTTCTACCAGTGACATACCAAAGACTCTATGTGCATTTACTGAGAACACTGAGGCTTTTCCTTTACAAAAATTGCAAAATATTCATCAAATACAATGTGAAATGTCTTCAGAAGCCAGACTGTGATTTGAAAACTATTACAGATGGGAAAGTTCATATCACAGTAGGTTTCTTTTGGGTCAATATCAATTAAATTATGAATTATATCACTTATTTTATTAAAAATTGGCAATCCGGGGGGTCCTATTCAGGGCAAAATTGTACTACATCAGATGGTGGAATAAAATTTGACATCAGTTGTTAGGATAAACTGGTAGAGTCCTTTCATATTGGTGAAATATATAGCTGCATCCCCAATTTTGGAAACAAAATTGACATCCATACTGTTCCATGGGGGTTGGGGCACTGTTTTGCTTGCAGTATGGTTAAATGAGACAGATTTTTTCTAAAAATATTTTGTGCTGATGCAGATGTTAGTTTTATTTTGGGATCAGGGTAGTGTTTTAAAGAAAGCTGTAAATTCTCATCCTTCTTAGTTAATTTATAAAGTAACAGGATAGAAAAATCTTTTGGAGGCAATACTAATTTTCAAGCCCACTTGACAAAGTTTGTACACCTTTCCTTAAAAGAGCAAATTTTCCATGTTTTTGAATCAGCCAAAGCCAAAAGTTTGATTCTAATGGAGAAATGACTCTTTTATCTCATGGAAGTGGTAAAATGTCTCTATGGTGGGGTTGGGGATGATTATAGATTTCGCGGAACTAAATATTGAAATTAGAGTGAACCAACTTAAAATGTTGCACTCGGAAATGACGCAATCTCTAAAAATAAACAGCCTTGGGAAAATGCATTGTTTCAATAAAACTTTGAAACATTCTATTGACATCTTGCATTATTGTTGAATATTCCTGATAAAAAAGAAGGTGATTTGATGACTTTTGGAACTAAAATATACAATTTACTTTATGTGTGTTTTTGTAGGGAATTCCCTGAAAAATATGTGTACGTGACCGGTACTTCCCTTTGTGTCAGTTTTTCTCTCTTATTTGTTGCATGACCCCGTGTTTTCAGATCAGAAAAGTTGTCTGAAGGGCTATTCTTGACAGAGATATTTGAATGTCAAAATTAAAGTCATGCGATCGTATTTTTTCCACCTGAAAGTAATAATGGTCGCCTATGGGAAAATATTTAGTTATGTGATACCTATAGGAAATATGTTTTTTGGCTTCCAGACCAGATTCAGTTACTATTTTGGGGGATTATTTCACATTTAAATATTTATTTGGGGACCATACACCTTACCAAACCATTTTATTGTTTTGAGAAGTTACATTTTTGTCAAAGTCTGCAATAAAAGCTATATATTTCCCAAACTAAGGCTATTCATGCAAGAAAATTCACATCTTGAGCAAGTGTATTCCCCAGGAGCACACTATAACCTCTGAAAGCTGCTAAATAACAGCCTATCTCACCCTATTAACATATTTATTTAAATCATAACCTCTGGCAGCTGCTAACTAACAGCCTATCTTACCCTATTAACATATTTATTTAAACCATGGTTTCACCTCATATTACTAGGGGCAGGAAGGATTACAAATCTTCCGAACCCTCCCCCCCCCCCCCCAAATCACAATTCAAACACAGACAGAACACCTACACTGCCCTTCTATTCACTATTATTTAGAAGTTATCTCTTCTATATTATGCTCTTCAGAACGTTGGAAAACAATTACGTCATTGAAAGAGTATCCTGGAACACAAATTGGAGGAGGGGTGGGGTTATAGTGGAAAATAACATAATAAAATTACAAATGTTACTGAATGGCATTTGTGCATAGCTAGCAATATAGTTGTCTAGTACTAAAGCTGTCATGGTTCCCCTGATACAGCATAAATTTACAGTGACATTTGTAAAATATTGCTCTTTCCCTGAACCAAGTCCTCCCTCCCACACATATTTAATCCTTCTGCTAATGATAAACATTTGGAAAGACTGAATAGCATGTTTTTAGAGACTGAAGTTAGTATCATACACTTTCAGTTTCTTATGATTTACTTTGAGGCTTCAGCATTCATGGGCCTCTGAGTTAGTTTTCTATTTATAAACCTTGCCCTGGCTCTTCCACTACATTTTTCATTGTATGCCATTTTGTACTCTCATGTAGACCTCCTACATGTGTGACTGCAAGCCTATCTGTCTGTCTGTCTGTGTGTCTGTGTGTCTCTTCATCAGACATGGCGTTTCTTTACTTTTCACTTGCCTGGATCTACGTTTTCAATAATTGGCAGCTGACTAACTTTCACCCCCCCCCCCCCCCACACACACACATATATTAAACATCATATAGCACTATATTCGTGAAGCAAATGTCTGATTCATCCTCTTTGGAAACATGTTTTCCACAATTTCAATCTTTTTGCCAGAATGAGTGTCTGTGGGGATTAAAACAAAGGTTATGAAAGTGCTCTTATGGGAACTTGCAGCATAAGCATAGCACTATAGAATCTATATTTGATGGTTTTAGGCATCTTACCAGTGTTATGAGATATCACAGTAGCAGGTACTGGTCATTCTGTTGGAAAAAAACACTGTTTTATGTTCTACCAGTGCCATACCAATGACTCTATGTGCATTTACTGAGAACACTGAGGCTTTTCCTTTACAAAAATTGCAAAATATTCATCAAATACAATGTGAAATGTCTTCAGAAGCCAGACTGTGATTTGAAAACTATTACAGATGGGAAAGTTCATATCACAGTAGGTTTCTTTTGGGTCAATATCAATTAAATTATGAATTATATCACATATTTTATTAAAAATTGGCATACCGGGGTGTCCTATTCAGGGCAAAATTGTACTACATCAGATGGTGGAATAAAATTTGACATCAGTTGTTAGGATAAACTGGTAGAGTCCTTTCATATTGGTGAAATATATAGCTGCATCCCCAATTTTGGAAACAAAATTGACATCCATACTGTTCCATGGGGGTTGGGGCACTGTTTTGCTTGCAGTATGGTTAAATGAGACAGATTTTATCTATAAATATTTTGTGCTGATGCAGATGTTAGTTTTATTTTGGGATCAGGGTAGTGTTTTAAAGAAAGCTGTAAATTCTCATCCTTCTTAGTTAATTTATAAAGTAACAGAATAGAAAAATCTTTTGGAGGCACTACCAATTTTCAAGCCCACTTGACAAAGTTTGTACACCTTTCCTTAAAAGAGCAAATTTTCCATGTTTTTGAATCAGCCAAAGCCAAAAGTTTGATTCTAATGGAGAAATGACTCTTTTATCTCATGGAAGTGGTAAAATGTCTCTTTGGTGGGGTTGGGGATGATTATAGGTTTCGCGGAACTAAATATTGAAATTAGAGTGAACCAACTTAAAATGTTGCACTCGGAAATGATGTAATCTCTAAAAATAAACAGCCTTGGGAAAATGCATTGTTTCAATAAAACTTTGAAACATTCTATTGACATCTTGCATTATTGTTGAATATTCCTGATAAAAAAGAAGGTGATTTGATGACTTTTGGAACTAAAATATACAATTTACTTTATGTGTGTTTTTGTAGGGAATTCCCTGAAAAATATGTGTACGTGACCGGTACTTCCCTTTGTGTCAGTTTTTCTCTCTTATTTGTTGCATGACCCCGTGTTTTCAGATCAGAAAAGTTGTCTGAAGGGCTATTCTTGACAGAGATATTTGAATGTCAAAATTAAAGTCATGCGATCGTATTTTTTCCACCTGAAAGTAATAATGGTCGCCTATGGGAAAATATTTAGTTATGTGATACCTATAGGAAATATGTTTTTTGGCTTCCAGACCAGATTCAGTTACTATTTTGGGGGATTATTTCACATTTAAATATTTATTTGGGGACCATACACCTTACCAAACCATTTTATTGTTTTGAGAAGTTACATTTTTGTCAAAGTCTGCAATAAAAGCTATATATTTCCCAAACTAAGGCTATTCATGCAAGAAAATTCACATCTTGAGCAAGTGTATTCCCCAGGAGCACACTATAACCTCTGAAAGCTGCTAACTAACAGCCTATCTCACCCTATTAACATATTTATTTAAATCATAACCTCTGGCAGCTGCTAACTAACAGCCTATCTTACCCTATTAACATATTTATTTAAACCATGGTTTCACCTCATATTACTAGGGGCAGGAAGGATTACAAATCTTCCGAACCCTCCCCCCCCCCCAAATCACAATTCAAACACAGACAGAACACCTACACTGCCCTTCTATTCACTATTATTTAGAAGTTATCTCTTCTATATTATGCTCTTCAGAACGTTGGAAAACAATTACGTCATTGAAAGAGTATCCTGGAACACAAATTGGAGGAGGGGTGGGGTTATAGTGGAAAATAACATAATAAAATTACAAATGTTACTGAATGGCATTTGTGCATAGCTAGCAATATAGTTGTCTAGTACTAAAGCTGTCATGGTTCCCCTGATACAGCATAAATTTACAGTGACATTTGTAAAATATTGCTCTTTCCCTGAACCAAGTCCTCCCTCCCACACATATTTAATCCTTCTGCTAATGATAAACATTTGGAAAGACTGAATAGCATGTTTTTAGAGACTGAAGTTAGTATCATACACTTTCAGTTTCTTATGATTTACTTTGAGGCTTCAGCATTCATGGGCCTCTGAGTTAGTTTTCTATTTATAAACCTTGCCCTGGCTCTTCCACTACATTTTTCATTGTATGCCATTTTGTACTCTCATGTAGACCTCCTACATGTGTGACTGCAAGCCTATCTGTCTGTCTGTCTGTGTGTCTGTGTGTCTCTTCATCAGACATGGCGTTTCTTTACTTTTCACTTGCCTGGATCTACGTTTTCAATAATTGGCAGCTGACTAACTTTCACCCCCCCCCCCCCCACACACACACATATATTAAACATCATATAGCACTATATTCGTGAAGCAAATGTCTGATTCATCCTCTTTGGAAACATGTTTTCCACAATTTCAATCTTTTTGCCAGAATGAGTGTCTGTGGGGATTAAAACAAAGGTTATGAAAGTGCTCTTATGGGAACTTGCAGCATAAGCATAGCACTATAGAATCTATATTTGATGGTTTTAGGCATCTTACCAGTGTTATGAGATATCACAGTAGCAGGTACTGGTCATTCTGTTGGAAAAAAACACTGTTTTATGTTCTACCAGTGCCATACCAATGACTCTATGTGCATTTACTGAGAACACTGAGGCTTTTCCTTTACAAAAATTGCAAAATATTCATCAAATACAATGTGAAATGTCTTCAGAAGCCAGACTGTGATTTGAAAACTATTACAGATGGGAAAGTTCATATCACAGTAGGTTTCTTTTGGGTCAATATCAATTAAATTATGAATTATATCACATATTTTATTAAAAATTGGCATACCGGGGTGTCCTATTCAGGGCAAAATTGTACTACATCAGATGGTGGAATAAAATTTGACATCAGTTGTTAGGATAAACTGGTAGAGTCCTTTCATATTGGTGAAATATATAGCTGCATCCCCAATTTTGGAAACAAAATTGACATCCATACTGTTCCATGGGGGTTGGGGCACTGTTTTGCTTGCAGTATGGTTAAATGAGACAGATTTTATCTATAAATATTTTGTGCTGATGCAGATGTTAGTTTTATTTTGGGATCAGGGTAGTGTTTTAAAGAAAGCTGTAAATTCTCATCCTTCTTAGTTAATTTATAAAGTAACAGAATAGAAAAATCTTTTGGAGGCACTACCAATTTTCAAGCCCACTTGACAAAGTTTGTACACCTTTCCTTAAAAGAGCAAATTTTCCATGTTTTTGAATCAGCCAAAGCCAAAAGTTTGATTCTAATGGAGAAATGACTCTTTTATCTCATGGAAGTGGTAAAATGTCTCTTTGGTGGGGTTGGGGATGATTATAGGTTTCGCGGAACTAAATATTGAAATTAGAGTGAACCAACTTAAAATGTTGCACTCGGAAATGATGTAATCTCTAAAAATAAACAGCCTTGGGAAAATGCATTGTTTCAATAAAACTTTGAAACATTCTATTGACATCTTGCATTATTGTTGAATATTCCTGATAAAAAAGAAGGTGATTTGATGACTTTTGGAACTAAAATATACAATTTACTTTATGTGTGTTTTTGTAGGGAATTCCCTGAAAAATATGTGTACGTGACCGGTACTTCCCTTTGTGTCAGTTTTTCTCTCTTATTTGTTGCATGACCCCGTGTTTTCAGATCAGAAAAGTTGTCTGAAGGGCTATTCTTGACAGAGATATTTGAATGTCAAAATTAAAGTCATGCGATCGTATTTTTTCCACCTGAAAGTAATAATGGTCGCCTATGGGAAAATATTTAGTTATGTGATACCTATAGGAAATATGTTTTTTGGCTTCCAGACCAGATTCAGTTACTATTTTGGGGGATTATTTCACATTTAAATATTTATTTGGGGACCATACACCTTACCAAACCATTTTATTGTTTTGAGAAGTTACATTTTTGTCAAAGTCTGCAATAAAAGCTATATATTTCCCAAACTAAGGCTATTCATGCAAGAAAATTCACATCTTGAGCAAGTGTATTCCCCAGGAGCACACTATAACCTCTGAAAGCTGCTAACTAACAGCCTATCTCACCCTATTAACATATTTATTTAAATCATAACCTCCGGCAGCTGCTAACTAACAGCCTATCTTACCCTATTAACATATTTATTTAAACCATGGTTTCAACTCATATTACTAGGGGCAGGAAGGATTACAAATCTTCCGAACCACCCCCCCCCCCCCCCAAATCACAATTCAAACACAGACAGAACACCTACACTGCCCTTCTATTCACTATTATTTAGAAGTTTATCTCTTCTATATTATCCTCTTCAGAACGTTGGAAAACAATTACGTCATTGAAAGAGTATCCTGGAACACAAATTGGAGGAGGGGTGGGGTTACAGTGGAAAATAACATAATAAAATTACAAATGTTACTGAATGGCATTTGTGCATAGCTACCAATATAGTTGTCTAGTACTAAAGCTGTCATGGTTCCCCTGATACAGCATAAATTTACAGTGACAGTTGTAAAATATTGCTCTTTCCCTGAACCAAGTCCTCCCTCCCACACATATTTAATCCTTCTGCTAATGATAAACATTTGGAAAGACTGAATAGCATGTTTTTAGAGACTGAAGTTAGTATCATACACTTTCAGTTTCTTATGATTTACTTTGAGGCTTCAGCATTCATGGGCCTCTGAGTTAGTTTTCTATTTATAAACCTTGCCCTGGCTCTTCCACTACATTTTTCATTGTATGCCATTTAGTACTCTCATGTAGACCTCCTACATGTGTGACTGCAAGCCTATCTGTCTGTCTGTCTGTGTGTCTGTGTGTCTCTTCATCAGACATGGCGTTTCTTTACTTTTCACTTGCCTGGATCTACGTTTTCAATAATTGGCAGCTGACTAACTTTCACCCCCCCCCCCCCCACACACACATATATTAAACATCATATAGCACTATATTCGTGAAGCAAATGTCTGATTCATCCTCTTTGGAAACATGTTTTCCAAAATTTCAATCTTTTTGCCAGAATGAGTGTCTGTGGGGATTAAAACAAAGGTTATGAAAGTGCTCTTATGGGAACTTGCAGCATAAGCATAGCACTATAGAATCTATATTTGATGGTTTTAGGCATCTTACCAGTGTTATGAGATATCACAGTAGCAGGTACTGGTCATTCTGTTGGAAAAAAACACTGTTTTATGTTCTACCAGTGCCATACCAATGACTCTATGTGCATTTACTGAGAACACTGAGGCTTTTCCTTTACAAAAATTGCAAAATATTCATCAAATACAATGTGAAATGTCTTCAGAAGCCAGACTGTGATTTGAAAACTATTACAGATGGGAAAGTTCATATCACAGTAGGTTTGTTTTGGGTCAATATCAATTAAATTATGAATTATATCACATATTTTATTAAAAATTGGCATACCGGGGTGTCCTATTCAGGGCAAAATTGTACTACATCAGATGGTGGAATAAAATTTGACATCAGTTGTTAGGATAAACTGGTAGAGTCATTTCATATTGGTGAAATATATAGCTGCATCCCCAATTTTGGAAACAAAATTGACATCCATACTGTTCCATGGGGGTTGGGGCACTGTTTTGCTTGCAGTATGGTTAAATGAGACAGATTTTATCTATAAATATTTTGTGCTGATGCAGATGTTAGTTTTATTTTGGGATCAGGGTAGTGTTTTAAAGAAAGCTGTAAATTCTCATCCTTCTTAGTTAATTTATAAAGTAACAGAATAGAAAAATCTTTTGGAGGCACTACCAATTTTCAAGCCCACTTGACAAAGTTTGTACACCTTTCCTTAAAAGAGCAAATTTTCCATGTTTTTGAATCAGCCAAAGCCAAAAGTTTGATTCTAATGGAGAAATGACTCTTTTATCTCATGGAAGTGGTAAAATGTCTCTTTGGTGGGGTTGGGGATGATTATAGGTTTCACGGAACTAAATATTGAAATTAGAGTGAACCATCTTAAAATGTTGCACTCGGAAATGACGCAATCTCTAAAAATAAACAGCCTTGGGAAAATCCATTGTTTCAATAAAACTTTGAAACATTCTATTGACATCTTGCATTATTGTTGAATATTCCTGATAAAAAAGAGGGTGATTTGATGACTTTTGGACCTAAAAAATACAATTTACTTTTTGTGTGTTTTTGTAGGGAATTCCCTGAAAAATATGTGCACGTGACCGGTACTTCCCTTTGTGTCAGTTTTTCTCTCTTATTTGCTGCATGACCCCGTGTTTTCAGATCAGAAAAGTTGTCTGAAGGGCTATACTTGACAGAGATATTTGAATGCCAAAATTAAAGTCATGCGATAATATATTTTCCACCTGAAAGTAATAATGGTCGCCTATGGGAAAATATTTAGTTATGTGATACCTATAGGAAATATGTTTTTTGGCTTCCAGACCAGATTCAGTTACTATTTTGGGTGATTATTTCACATTTAAATATTTATTTGGGGACCATACACCTTACCAAACCATTTTATTGTTTTGAGAAGTTACATTTTTGTCACAGTCAGCAATAAAAGCTATATATTTCCCAAACTAAGGCTGTTCATGCAAGAAAATTCACATCTTGAGCAAGTGTATTCCCCAGGAGCACACTATAACCTCTGAAAGCTGCTAACTAACAGCCTATCTCACCCTATTAACATATTTATTTAAATCATAACCTCCGGCAGCTGCTAACTAACAGCCTATCTTACCCTATTAACATATTTATTTAAACCATGGTTTCACCTCATATTACTAGGGGCAGGAAGGATTACAAATCTTCCGAACCACCCCCCCCCCCCCCCCCAAATCACAATTCAAACACAGACAGAACACCTACACTGCCCTTCTATTCACTATTATTTAGAAGTTTATCTCTTCTATATTATGCTCTTCAGAACGTTGGAAAACAATTACGTCATTGAAAGAGTATCCTGGAACACAAATTGGAGGAGGGGTGGGGTTACAGTGGAAAATAACATAATAAAATTACAAATGTTACTGAATGGCATTTGTGCATAGCTACCAATATAGTTGTCTAGTACTAAAGCTGTCATGGTTCCCCTGATACAGCATAAATTTACCGTGACAGTTGTAAAATATTGCTCTTTCCCTGAACCAAGTCCTCCCTCCCACACATATTTAATCCTTCTGCTAATGATAAACATTTGGAAAGACTGAATAGCATGTTTTTAGAGACTGAAGTTAGTATCATACACTTTCAGTTTCTTATGATTTACTTTGAGGCTTCAGCATTCATGGGCCTCTGAGTTAGTTTTCAATTTATAAACCTTGCCCTGGCTCTTCCACTACATTTTTCATTGTATGCCATTTAGTACTCTCATGTAGACCTCCTACATGTGTGACTGCAAGCCTATCTGTCTGTCTGTCTGTGTGTCTGTGTGTCTCTTCATCAGACATGGCGTTTCTTTACTTTTCACTTGCCTGGATCTACGTTTTCAATAATTGGCAGCTGACTAACTTTCACCCCCCACCCCCTCCCCCACACACACACATATATTAAACATCATATACCACTATATTCGTGAAGCAAATGTCTGATTCATCCTCTTTGGAAACATGTTTTCAACAATTTCAATCTTTTTGCCAGAATGAGTGTCTGTGGGGATTAAAACAAAGGTTATGAAAGTGCTCTTATGGGAACTTGCAGCATAAGCATAGCACTATAGAATCAATATTTGATGGTTTTAGGCATCTTACCAGTGTTATGAGATATCACAGTAGCAGGTACTGGTCATTCTGTTGGAAAAAAACACTGTTTTATGTTCTACCAGTGCCATACCAATGACTCTATGTGCATTTACTGAGAACACTGAGGCTTTTCCTTTACAAAAATTGCAAAATATTCATCAAATACAATGTGAAATGTCTTCAGAAGCCAGACTGTGATTTGAAAACTATTACAGATGGGAAAGTTCATATCACAGTAGGTTTGTTTTGGGTCAATATCAATTAAATTATGAATTATATCACATATTTTATTAAAAATTGGCAATCCGGGGGGTCCTATTCAGGGCAAAATTGTACTACATCAGATGGTGGAATAAAATTTGACATCAGTTGTTAGGATAAACTGGTAGAGTCCTTTCATATTGGTGAAATATATAGCTGCATCCCCAATTTTGGAAACAAAATTGACATCCATACTGTTCCATGGGGGTTGGGGCACTGTTTTGCTTGCAGTATGGTTAAATGAGACAGATTTTTTCTAAAAATATTTTGTGCTGATGCAGATGTTAGTTTTATTTTGGGATCAGGGTAGTGTTTTAAAGAAAGCTGTAAATTCTCATCCTTCTTAGTTAATTTATAAAGTAACAGGATAGAAAAATCTTTTGGAGGCAATACCAATTTTCAAGCCCACTTGACAAAGTTTGTACACCTTTCCTTAAAAGAGCAAATTTTCCATGTTTTTGAATCAGCCAAAGCCAAAAGTTTGATTCTAATGGAGAAATGACTCTTTTATCTCATGGAAGTGGTAAAATGTCTCTATGGTGGGGTTGGGGATGATTATAGATTTCGCGGAACTAAATATTGAAATTAGAGTGAACCAACTTAAAATGTTGCACTCGGAAATGACGCAATCTCTAAAAATAAACAGCCTTGGGAAAATGCATTGTTTCAATAAAACTTTGAAACATTCTATTGACATCTTGCATTATTGTTGAATATTCCTGATAAAAAAGAAGGTGATTTGATGACTTTTGGAACTAAAATATACAATTTACTTTATGTGTGTTTTTGTAGGGAATTCCCTGAAAAATATGTGTACGTGACCGGTACTTCCCTTTGTGTCAGTTTTTCTCTCTTATTTGTTGCATGACCCCGTGTTTTCAGATCAGAAAAGTTGTCTGAAGGGCTATTCTTGACAGAGATATTTGAATGTCAAAATTAAAGTCATGCGATCGTATTTTTTCCACCTGAAAGTAATAATGGTCGCCTATGGGAAAATATTTAGTTATGTGATACCTATAGGAAATATGTTTTTTGGCTTCCAGACCAGATTCAGTTACTATTTTGGGGGATTATTTCACATTTAAATATTTATTTGGGGACCATACACCTTACCAAACCATTTTATTGTTTTGAGAAGTTACATTTTTGTCAAAGTCTGCAATAAAAGCTATATATTTCCCAAACTAAGGCTATTCATGCAAGAAAATTCACATCTTGAGCAAGTGTATTCCCCAGGAGCACACTATAACCTCTGAAAGCTGCTAACTAACAGCCTATCTCACCCTATTAACATATTTATTTAAATCATAACCTCTGGCAGCTGCTAACTAACAGCCTATCTTACCCTATTGACATATTTATTTAAACCATGGTTTCACCTCATATTACTAGGGGCAGGAAGGATTACAAATCTTCCGAACCCTCCCCCCCCCAAATCACAATTCAAACACAGACAGAACACCTACACTGCCCTTCTATTCACTATTATTTAGAAGTTATCTCTTCTATATTATGCTCTTCAGAACGTTGGAAAACAATTACGTCATTGAAAGAGTATCCTGGAACACAAATTGGAGGAGGGGTGGGGTTACAGTGGAAAATAACATAATAAAATTACAAATGTTACTGAATGGCATTTGTGCATAGCTAGCAATATAGTTGTCTAGTACTAAAGCTGTCATGGTTCCCCTGATACAGCATAAATTTACAGTGACATTTGTAAAATATTGCTCTTTCCCTGAACCAAGTCCTCCCTCCCACACATATTTAATCCTTCTGCTAATGATAAACATTTGGAAAGACTGAATAGCATGTTTTTAGAGACTGAAGTTAGTATCATACACTTTCAGTTTCTTATGATTTACTTTGAGGCTTCAGCATTCATGGGCCTCTGAGTTAGTTTTCTATTTATAAACCTTGCCCTGGCTCTTCCACTACATTTTTCATTGTATGCCATTTAGTACTCTCATGTAGACCTCCTACATGTGTGACTGCAAGCCTATCTGTCTGTCTGTCTGTGTGTCTGTGTGTCTCTTCATCAGACATGGCGTTTCTTTACTTTTCACTTGCCTGGATCTACGTTTTCAATAATTGGCAGCTGACTAACTTTCACCCCCCCCCCCCCCACACACACACATATATTAAACATCATATAGCACTATATTCGTGAAGCAAATGTCTGATTCATCCTCTTTGGAAACATGTTTTCCACAATTTCAATCTTTTTGCCAGAATGAGTGTCTGTGGGGATTAAAACAAAGGTTATGAAAGTGCTCTTATGGGAACTTGCAGCATAAGCATAGCACTATAGAATCTATATTTGATGGTTTTAGGCATCTTACCAGTGTTATGAGATATCACAGTAGCAGGTACTGGTCATTCTGTTGGAAAAAAACACTGTTTTATGATCTACCAGTGCCATACCAATGACTCTATGTGCATTTACGGAGAACACTGAGGCTTTTCCTTTACAAAAATTGCAAAATATTCATCAAATACAATGTGAAATGTCTTCAGAAGCCAGACTGTGATTTGAAAACTATTACAGATGGGAAAGTTCATATCACAGTAGGTTTCTTTTGGGTCAATATCAATTAAATTATGAATTATATCACATATTTTATTAAAAATTGGCATACCGGGGTGTCCTATTCAGGGCAAAATTGTACTACATCAGATGGTGGAATAAAATTTGACATCAGTTGTTAGGATAAACTGGTAGAGTCCTTTCATATTGGTGAAATATATAGCTGCATCCCCAATTTTGGAAACAAAATTGACATCCATACTGTTCCATGGGGGTTGGGGCACTGTTTTGCTTGCAGTATGGTTAAATGAGACAGATTTTATCTATAAATATTTTGTGCTGATGCAGATGTTAGTTTTATTTTGGGATCAGGGTAGTGTTTTAAAGAAAGCTGTAAATTCTCATCCTTCTTAGTTAATTTATAAAGTAACAGAATAGAAAAATCTTTTGGAGGCACTACCAATTTTCAAGCCCACTTGACAAAGTTTGTACACCTTTCCTTAAAAGAGCAAATTTTCCATGTTTTTGAATCAGCCAAAGCCAAAAGTTTGATTCTAATGGAGAAATGACTCTTTTATCTCATGGAAGTGGTAAAATGTCTCTTTGGTGGGGTTGGGGATGATTATAGGTTTCGCGGAACTAAATATTGAAATTAGAGTGAACCAACTTAAAATGTTGCACTCGGAAATGACGCAATCTCTAAAAATAAACAGCCTTGGGAAAATGCATTGTTTCAATAAAACTTTGAAACATTCTATTGACATCTTGCATTATTGTTGAATATTCCTGATAAAAAAGAAGGTGATTTGATGACTTTTGGAACTAAAATATACAATTTACTTTATGTGTGTTTTTGTAGGGAATTCCCTGACAAATATGTGTACGTGACCGGTACTTCCCTTTGTGTCAGTTCTTCTCTCTTATTTGTTGCATGACTCCTGCTTTCAGATCAAAAAAGTTGTCTGAAGGGCTATACTTGACAGAGATATTTGAATGCCAAAATTAAAGTCATGCGATCATATTTTTTCCACCTGAAAGTAATAATGGTCGCCTATGGGAAAATATTTAGTTATGTGATACCTATAGGAAATATGTTTTTTGGCTTCCAGACCAGATTCAGTTACTATTTTGGGGGATTATTTCACATTTAAATATTTATTTGGGGACCATACACCTTACCAAACCATTTTATTGTTTTGAGAAGTTACATTTTTGTCAAAGAAAGCAATAAAAGCTATATATTTCCCAAACTAAGGCTGTTCATGCAAGAAAATTCACATCTTGAGCAAGCGTATTCCCCAGGAGCACACTATAACCTCTGAAAGCTGCTAACTAACAGCCTATCTCACCCTATTAACATATTTATTTAAATCATAACCTCCGGCAGCTGCTAACTAACAGCCTATCTTACCCTATTAACATATTTATTTAAACCATGGTTTCACCTCATATTACTAGGGGCAGGAAGGATTACAAATCTTCCGAACCACCCCCCCCCCCCCAAATCACAATTCAAACACAGACAGAACACCTACACTGCCCTTCTATTCACTATTATTTAGAAGTTTATCTCTTCTATATTATCCTCTTCAGAACGTTGGAAAACAATTACGTCATTGAAAGAGTATCCTGGAACACAAATTGGAGGAGGGGTGGGGTTACAGTGGAAAATAACATAATAAAATTACAAATGTTACTGAATGGCATTTGTGCATAGCTACCAATATAGTTGTCTAGTACTAAAGCTGTCATGGTTCCCCTGATACAGCATAAATTTACAGTGACAGTTGTAAAATATTGCTCTTTCCCTGAACCAAGTCCTCCCTCCCACACATATTTAATCCTTCTGCTAATGATAAACATTTGGAAAGACTGAATAGCATGTTTTTAGAGACTGAAGTTAGTATCATACACTTTCACTTTCTTATGATTTACTTTGAGGCTTCAGCATTCATGGGCCTCTGAGTTAGTTTTCAATTTATAAACCTTGCCCTGGCTCTTCCACTACATTTTTCGTTGTATGCCATTTAGTACTCTCATGTAGACCTCCTGCATGTGTGACTGCAAGCCTATCTGTCTGTCTGTCTGTGTGTCTGTGTGTCTCTTCATCAGACATGGCGTTTCTTTACTTTTCACTTGCCTGGATCTACGTTTTCAATAATTGGCAGCTGACTAACTTTCACCCCCCACCCCCTCCCCCACACACACACATATATTAAACATCATATACCACTATATTCGTGAAGCAAATGTCTGATTCATCCTCTTTGGAAACATGTTTTCAACAATTTCAATCTTTTTGCCAGAATGAGTGTCTGTGGGGATTAAAACAAAGGTTATGAAAGTGCTCTTATGGGAACTAGCAGCATAAGCATAGCACAATAGAATCAATATTTGATGGTTTTAGGCATCTTACCAGTGTTATGAGATATCACAGTAGCAGGTACTGGTCATTCTGTTGGAAAAAAACACTGTTTTATGTTCTACCAGTGCCATACCAATGACTCTATGTGCATTTACTGAGAACACTGAGGCTTTTCCTTTACAAAAATTGCAAAATATTCATCAAATACAATGTGAAATATCTTCAGAAGCCAGACTGTGATTTGAAAACTATTACAGATGGGAAAGTTCATATCACAGTAGGTTTCTTTTGGGTCAATATCAATTAAATTATGAATTATATCACATATTTTATTAAAAATTGGCATACCGGGGGGTCCTATTCAGGGCAAAATTGTACTACATCAGATGTTGGAATAAAATTTGACATCAGTTGTTAGGATAAACTGGTAGAGTCCTTTCATATTGGTGAAATATATAGCTGCATCCCCAATTTTGGAAACAAAATTGACATCCATACTGTTCCATGGGGGTTGGGGCACTGTTTTGCTTGCAGTATGGTTAAATGAGACAGATTTTTTCTAAAAATATTTTGTGCTGATGCAGATGTTAGTTTTATTTTGGGATCAGGGTAGTGTTTTAAAGAAAGCTGTAAATTCTCATCCTTCTTAGTTAATTTATAAAGTAACAGGATAGAAAAATCTTTTGGAGGCAATACCAATTTTCAAGCCCACTTGACAAAGTTTGTACACCTTTCCTTAAAAGAGCAAATTTTCCATGTTTTTGAATCAGCCAAAGCCAAAAGTTTGATTCTAATGGAGAAATGACTCTTTTATCTCATGGAAGTGGTAAAATGTCTCTATGGTGGGGTTGGGGATGATTATAGGTTTCGCGGAACTAAATATTGAAATTAGAGTGAACCAACTTAAAATGTTGCACTCGGAAATGACGCAATCTCTAAAAATAAACAGCCTTGGGAAAATGCATTGTTTCAATAAAACTTTGAAACATTCTATTGACATCTTGCATTATTGTTGAATATTCCTGATAAAAAAGAAGGTGATTTGATGACTTTTGGAACTAAAATATACAATTTACTTTATGTGTGTTTTTGTAGGGAATTCCCTGAAAAATATGTGTACGTGACCGGTACTTCCCTTTGTGTCAGTATTTCTCTCTTATTTGTTGCATGACCCCGTGTTTTCAGATCAGAAAAGTTGTCTGAAAGGCTATTCTTGACAGAGATATTTGAATGTCAAAATTAAAGTCATGTGATCGTATTTTTTCCACCTGAAAGTAATAATGGTCGCCTATGGGAAAATATTTAGTTATGTGATACCTATAGGAAATATGTTTTTTGGCTTCCAGACCAGATTCAGTTACTATTTTGGGTGATTATTTCACATTTAAATATTCATTTGGGGACCATACACCTTACCAAACCATTTTATTGTTTTGAGAAGTTACATTTTTGTCAAAGTCAGCAACAAAAGCTATATATTTCCCAAACTAAGGCTGTTCATGCAAGAAAATTCACATCTTGAGCAAGTGTATTCCCCAGGAGCACACTATAACCTCTGAAAGCTGCTAACTAACAGCCTATCTCACCCTATTAACATATTTATTTAAATCATAACCACTGGCAGCTGCTAACTAACAGCCTATCTTACCCTATTAACATATTTATTTAAACCATGGTTTCTCCTCATATTACTAGGGGCAGGGAGGATTACAAAACTTCCGAACCCCCCCCCCCCCAAATCACAATTCAAACACAGACAGAACACCTACACTGCCCTTCTATTCACTATTATTTAGAAGTTTATCTCTTCTATATTATGCTCTTCAGAACGTTGGAAAACAATTACTTCATTGAAAGAGTATCCTGGTACACAAATTGGAGGAGGGGTGGGGTTACAGTGGAAAATAACATAATAAAATTACAAATGTTAGTGAATGGCATTTGTGCATAGCTACCAATATAGTTGTCTAGTACTAAAGCTGTCATGGTTCCCCTGATACAGCATAAATTTACAGTGACAGTTGTAAAATATTGCTCTTTCCCTGAACCAAGTCCTCCCTCCCACACATATTTAATCCTTCTGCTAATGATAAACATTTGGAAAGACTGAATAGCATGTTTTTACAGACTGAAGTTAGTATCGTACACTTTCAGTATCTTATGATTTACTTTGAGGCTTCAGCACTCATGGGCCTCTGAGTTAGTTTTCAATTTAAAAACCTTGCCCTGGCTCTTCCACTATATTTTTCATTGTATGCCATTTAGTACTCTCATGTAGACCTCCTACATGTGTGACTGCAAACCTATCTGTCTGTCTGTCTGTCTGTGTGTCTGTGTGTCTCTTCATCAGACATGGCGTTTCTTTACTTTTCACTTGCCTGGATCTACGTTTTCAATAATTGGCAGCTGACTAACTTTCACCCCCCCCCCCCCCCCCACACACACACATATATTAAACATCAAATACCACTATATTCGTGAAGCAAATGTCTGATTCATCCTCTTTGGAAACATGTTTTCAACAATTTCAATCTTTTTGCCAGAATGAGTGTCTGTGGGGATTAAAACAAAGGTTATGAAAGTGCTCTTATGGGAACTTGCAGCATAAGCATAGCACTATAGAATCAATATTTGATGGTTTTAGGCATCTTACCAGTGTTATGAGATATCACAGTAGCAGGTACTGGTCATTCTGTTGGAAAAAAACACTGTTTTATGTTTTACCAGTGCCATACCAATGACTCTATGTGCATTTATTGAGAACACTGAGGCTTTTCCTTTACAAAAATTGCAAAATATTCATCAAATACAATGTGAAATGTCTTCAGAAGCCAGACTGTGATTTGAAAACTATTACAGATGGGAAAGTTCATATCACAGTAGGTTTGTTTTGGGTCAATATCAATTAAATTATGAATTATATCACATATTTTATTAAAAATTGGCATACCGGGGGGTCCTATTCAGGGCAAAATTTTACTACATCAGATGGTGGAATAAAATTTGACATCAGTTGTTAGGATAAACTGGTAGAGTCCTTTCATATTGGTGAAATATATAGCTGCATCCCCAATTTTGGAAACAAAATTGACATCCATACTGTTTCATGGGGGTTGGGGCACTGTTTTGCTTGCAGTATGGTTAAATGAGACAGATTTTTTCTAAAAATATTTTGTGCTGATGCAGATGTTAGTTTTATTTTGGGATCAGGGTAGTGTTTTAAAGAAAGCTGTAAATTCTCATCCTTCTTAGTTAATTTATAAAGTAACAGAATAGAAAAATCTTTTGGAGGCACTACCAATTTTCAAGCCCACTTGACAAAGTTTGTACACCTTTCCTTAAAAGAGCAAATTTTCCATGTTTTTGAATCAGCCAAAGCCAAAAGTTTGATTGTAATGGAGAAATGACTCTTTTATCTCATGGAAGTGGTAAAATGTCTCTTTGGTGGGGTTGGGGATGATTATAGGTTTCGCGGAACTAAATATTGAAATTAGAGTGAACCAACTTAAAATGTTGCACTCGGAAATGACGCAATCTCTAAAAATAAACAGCCTTGGGAAAATGCATTGTTTCAATAAAACTTTGAAACATTCTATTGACATCTTGCATTATTGTTGAATATTCCTGATAAAAAAGAAGGTGATTTGATGACTTTTGGAACTAAAATATACAATTTACTTTATGTGTGTTTTTGTAGGGAATTCCCTGAAAAATATGTGTACGTGACCGGTACTTCCCTTTGTGTCAGTTTTTCTCTCTTATTTGTTGCATGACCCCGTGTTTTCAGATCAGAAAAGTTGTCTGAAGGGCTATTCTTGACAGAGATATTTGAATGTCAAAATTAAAGTCATGCGATCGTATTTTTTCCACCTGAAAGTAATAATGGTCGCCTATGGGAAAATATTTAGTTATGTGATACCTATAGGAAATATGTTTTTTGGCTTCCAGACCAGATTCAGTTACTATTTTGGGGGATTATTTCACATTTAAATATTTATTTGGGGACCATACACCTTACCAAACCATTTTATTGTTTTGAGAAGTTACATTTTTGTCAAAGTCTGCAATAAAAGCTATATATTTCCCAAACTAAGGCTATTCATGCAAGAAAATTCACATCTTGAGCAAGTGTATTCCCCAGGAGCACACTATAACCTCTGAAAGCTGCTAACTAACAGCCTATCTCACCCTATTAACATATTTATTTAAATCATAACCTCTGGCAGCTGCTAACTAACAGCCTATCTTACCCTATTAACATATTTATTTAAACCATGGTTTCACCTCATATTACTAGGGGCAGGAAGGATTACAAATCTTCCGAACCCTCCCCCCCCCCCCCAAATCACAATTCAAACACAGACAGAACACCTACACTGCCCTTCTATTCACTATTATTTAGAAGTTATCTCTTCTATATTATGCTCTTCAGAACGTTGGAAAACAATTACGTCATTGAAAGAGTATCCTGGAACACAAATTGGAGGAGGGGTGGGGTTACAGTGGAAAATAACATAATAAAATTACAAATGTTACTGAATGGCATTTGTGCATAGCTAGCAATATAGTTGTCTAGTACTAAAGCTGTCATGGTTCCCCTGATACAGCATAAATTTACAGTGACATTTGTAAAATATTGCTCTTTCCCTGAACCAAGTCCTCCCTCCCACACATATTTAATCCTTCTGCTAATGATAAACATTTGGAAAGACTGAATAGCATGTTTTTAGAGACTGAAGTTAGTATCATACACTTTCAGTTTCTTATGATTTACTTTGAGGCTTCAGCATTCATGGGCCTCTGAGTTAGTTTTCTATTTATAAACCTTGCCCTGGCTCTTCCACTACATTTTTCATTGTATGCCATTTAGTACTCTCATGTAGACCTCCTACATGTGTGACTGCAAGCCTATCTGTCTGTCTGTCTGTGTGTCTGTGTGTCTCTTCATCAGACATGGCGTTTCTTTACTTTTCACTTGCCTGGATCTACGTTTTCAATAATTGGCAGCTGACTAACTTTCACCCCCCCCCCCCCCACACACACATATATTAAACATCATATAGCACTATATTCGTGAAGCAAATGTCTGATTCATCCTCTTTGGAAACATGTTTTCCACAATTTCAATCTTTTTGCCAGAATGAGTGTCTGTGGGGATTAAAACAAAGGTTATGAAAGTGCTCTTATGGGAACTTGCAGCATAAGCATAGCACTATAGAATCTATATTTGATGGTTTTAGGCATCTTACCAGTGTTATGAGATATCACAGTAGCAGGTACTGGTCATTCTGTTGGAAAAAAACACTGTTTTATGATCTACCAGTGCCATACCAATGACTCTATGTGCATTTACTGAGAACACTGAGGCTTTTCCTTTACAAAAATTGCAAAATATTCATCAAATACAATGTGAAATGTCTTCAGAAGCCAGACTGTGATTTGAAAACTATTACAGATGGGAAAGTTTATATCACAGTAGGTTTCTTTTGGGTCAATATCAATTAAATTATGAATTATATCACATATTTTATTAAAAATTGGCATACCGGGGTGTCCTATTCAGGGCAAAATTGTACTACATCAGATGGTGGAATAAAATTTGACATCAGTTGTTAGGATAAACTGGTAGAGTCCTTTCATATTGGTGAAATATATAGCTGCATCCCCAATTTTGGAAACAAAATTGACATCCATACTGTTCCATGGGGGTTGGGGCACTGTTTTGCTTGCAGTATGGTTAAATGAGACAGATTTTATCTATAAATATTTTGTGCTGATGCAGATGTTAGTTTTATTTTGGGATCAGGGTAGTGTTTTAAAGAAAGCTGTAAATTCTCATCCTTCTTAGTTAATTTATAAAGTAACAGAATAGAAAAATCTTTTGGAGGCACTACCAATTTTCAAGCCCACTTGACAAAGTTTGTACACCTTTCCTTAAAAGAGCAAATTTTCCATGTTTTTGAATCAGCCAATGCCAAAAGTTTGATTCTAATGGAGAAATGACTCTTTTATCTCATGGAAGTGGTAAAATGTCTCTTTGGTGGGGTTGGGGATGATTATAGGTTTCGCGGAACTAAATATTGAAATTAGAGTGAACCAACTTAAAATGTTGCACTCGGAAATGACGCAATCTCTAAAAATAAACAGCCTTGGGAAAATGCATTGTTTCAATAAAACTTTGAAACATTCTATTGACATCTTGCATTATTGTTGAATATTCCTGATAAAAAAGAAGGTGATTTGATGACTTTTGGAACTAAAATATACAATTTACTTTATGTGTGTTTTTGTAGGGAATTCCCTGAAAAATATGTGTACGTGACCGGTACTTCCCTTTGTGTCAGTATTTCTCTCTTATTTGTTGCATGACCCCGTGTTTTCAGATCAGAAAAGTTGTCTGAAAGGCTATTCTTGACAGAGATATTTGAATGTCAAAATTAAAGTCATGTGATCGTATTTTTTCCACCTGAAAGTAATAATGGTCGCCTATGGGAAAATATTTAGTTATGTGATACCTATAGGAAATATGTTTTTTGGCTTCCAGACCAGATTCAGTTACTATTTTGGGTGATTATTTCACATTTAAATATTTATTTGGGGACCATACACCTTACCAAACCATTTTATTGTTTTGAGAAGTTACATTTTTGTCAAAGTCAGCAACAAAAGCTATATATTTCCCAAACTAAGGCTGTTCATGCAAGAAAATTCACATCTTGAGCAAGTGTATTCCCCAGGAGCACACTATAACCTCTGAAAGCTGCTAACTAACAGCCTATCTCACCCTATTAACATATTTATTTAAATCATAACCTCTGGCAGCTGCTAACTAACAGCCTATCTTACCCTATTAACATATTTATTTAAACCATGGTTTCTCCTCATATTACTAGGGGCAGGGAGGATTACAAAACTTCCGAACCCCCCCCCCCCCCAAATCACAATTCAAACACAGACAGAACACCTTCACTGCCCTTCTATTCACTATTATTTAGAAGTTTATCTCTTCTATATTATGCTCTTCAGAACGTTGGAAAACAATTACTTCATTGAAAGAGTATCCTGGTACACAAATTGGAGGAGGGGTGGGGTTACAGTGGAAAATAACATAATAAAATTACAAATGTTAGTGAATGGCATTTGTGCATAGCTACCAATATAGTTGTCTAGTACTAAAGCTGTCATGGTTCCCCTGATACAGCATAAATTTACAGTGACAGTTGTAAAATATTGCTCTTTCCCTGAACCAAGTCCTCCCTCCCACACATATTTAATCCTTCTGCTAATGATAAACATTTGGAAAGACTGAATAGCATGTTTTTACAGACTGAAGTTAGTATCGTACACTTTCAGTATCTTATGATTTACTTTGAGGCTTCAGCACTCATGGGCCTCTGAGTTAGTTTTCAATTTAAAAACCTTGCCCTGGCTCTTCCACTATATTTTTCATTGTATGCCATTTAGTACTCTCATGTAGACCTCCTACATGTGTGACTGCAAACCTATCTGTCTGTCTGTCTGTGTGTCTGTGTGTCTCTTCATCAGACATGGCGTTTCTTTACTTTTCACTTGCCTGGATCTACGTTTTCAATAATTGGCAGCTGACTAACTTTCACCCCCCCCCCCCCCCCCACACACACACATATATTAAACATCAAATACCACTATATTCGTGAAGCAAATGTCTGATTCATCCTCTTTGGAAACATGTTTTCAACAATTTCAATCTTTTTGCCAGAATGAGTGTCTGTGGGGATTAAAACAAAGGTTATGAAAGTGCTCTTATGGGAACTTGCAGCATAAGCATAGCACTATAGAATCAATATTTGATGGTTTTAGGCATCTTACCAGTGTTATGAGATATCACAGTAGCAGGTACTGGTCATTCTGTTGGAGAAAAACACTGTTTTATGTTTTACCAGTGCCATACCAATGACTCTATGTGCATTTATTGAGAACACTGAGGCTTTTCCTTTACAAAAATTGCAAAATATTCATCAAATACAATGTGAAATGTCTTCAGAAGCCAGACTGTGATTTGAAAACTATTACAGATGGGAAAGTTCATATCACAGTAGGTTTGTTTTGGGTCAATATCAATTAAATTATGAATTATATCACATATTTTATTAAAAATTGGCATACCGGGGGGTCCTATTCAGGGCAAAATTTTACTACATCAGATGGTGGAATAAAATTTGACATCAGTTGTTAGGATAAACTGGTAGAGTCCTTTCATATTGGTGAAATATATAGCTGCATCCCCAATTTTGGAAACAAAATTGACATCCATACTGTTTCATGGGGGTTGGGGCACTGTTTTGCTTGCAGTATGGTTAAATGAGACAGATTTTTTCTAAAAATATTTTGTGCTGATGCAGATGTTAGTTTTATTTTGGGATCAGGGTAGTGTTTTAAAGAAAGCTGTAAATTCTCATCCTTCTTAGTTAATTTATAAAGTAACAGAATAGAAAAATCTTTTGGAGGCACTACCAATTTTCAAGCCCACTTGACAAAGTTTGTACACCTTTCCTTAAAAGAGCAAATTTTCCATGTTTTTGAATCAGCCAAAGCCAAAAGTTTGATTCTAATGGAGAAATGACTCTTTTATCTCATGGAAGTGGTAAAATGTCTCTTTGGTGGGGTTGGGGATGATTATAGGTTTCGCGGAACTAAATATTGAAATTAGAGTGAACCAACTTAAAATGTTGCACTCGGAAATGACGCAATCTCTAAAAATAAACAGCCTTGGGAAAATGCATTGTTTCAATAAAACTTTGAAACATTCTATTGACATCTTGCATTATTGTTGAATATTCCTGATAAAAAAGAAGGTGATTTGATGACTTTTGGAACTAAAATATACAATTTACTTTATGTGTGTTTTTGTAGGGAATTCCCTGAAAAATATGTGTACGTGACCGGTACTTCCCTTTGTGTCAGTTTTTCTCTCTTATTTGTTGCATGACCCCGTGTTTTCAGATCAGAAAAGTTGTCTGAAGGGCTATTCTTGACAGAGATATTTGAATGTCAAAATTAAAGTCATGCGATCGTATTTTTTCCACCTGAAAGTAATAATGGTCGCCTATGGGAAAATATTTAGTTATGTGATACCTATAGGAAATATGTTTTTTGGCTTCCAGACCAGATTCAGTTACTATTTTGTTGGATTATTTCACATTTAAATATTTATTTGGGGACCATACACCTTACCAAACCATTTTATTGTTTTGAGAAGTTACATTTTTGTCAAAGTCTGCAATAAAAGCTATATATTTCCCAAACTAAGGCTATTCATGCAAGAAAATTCACATCTTGAGCAAGTGTATTCCCCAGGAGCACACTATAACCTCTGAAAGCTGCTAACTAACAGCCTATCTCACCCTATTAACATATTTATTTAAATCATAACCTCTGGCAGCTGCTAACTAACAGCCTATCTTACCCTATTAACATATTTATTTAAACCATGGTTTCACCTCATATTACTAGGGGCAGGAAGGATTACAAATCTTCCGAACCCTCCCCCCCCCCCCCAAATCACAATTCAAACACAGACAGAACACCTACACTGCCCTTCTATTCACTATTATTTAGAAGTTATCTCTTCTATATTATGCTCTTCAGAACGTTGGAAAACAATTACGTCATTGAAAGAGTATCCTGGAACACAAATTGGAGGAGGGGTGGGGTTACAGTGGAAAATAACATAATAAAATTACAAATGTTACTGAATGGCATTTGTGCATAGCTACCAATATAGTTGTCTAGTACTAAAGCTGTCATGGTTCCCCTGATACAGCATAAATTTACAGTGACAGTTGTAAAATATTGCTCTTTCCCTGAACCAAGTCCTCCCTCCCACACATATTTAATCCTTCTGCTAATGATAAACATTTGGAAAGACTGAATAGCATGTTTTTAGAGACTGAAGTTAGTATCATACACTTTCACTTTCTTATGATTTACTTTGAGGCTTCAGCATTCATGGGCCTCTGAGTTAGTTTTCAATTTATAAACCTTGCCCTGGCTCTTCCACTACATTTTTCATTGTATGCCATTTAGTACTCTCATGTAGACCTCCTGCATGTGTGACTGCAAGCCTATCTGTCTGTCTGTCTGTGTGTCTGTGTGTCTCTTCATCAGACATGGCGTTTCTTTACTTTTCACTTGCCTGGATCTACGTTTTCAATAATTGGCAGCTGACTAACTTTCACCCCCCACCCCCTCCCCCACACACACACATATATTAAACATCATATACCACTATATTCGTGAAGCAAATGTCTGATTCATCCTCTTTGGAAACATGTTTTCAACAATTTCAATCTTTTTGCCAGAATGAGTGTCTGTGGGGATTAAAACAAAGGTTATGAAAGTGCTCTTATGGGAACTAGCAGCATAAGCATAGCACAATAGAATCAATATTTGATGGTTTTAGGCATCTTACCAGTGTTATGAGATATCACAGTAGCAGGTACTGGTCATTCTGTTGGAAAAAAACACTGTTTTATGTTCTACCAGTGCCATACCAATGACTCTATGTGCATTTACTGAGAACACTGAGGCTTTTCCTTTACAAAAATTGCAAAATATTCATCAAATACAATGTGAAATGTCTTCAGAAGCCAGACTGTGATTTGAAAACTATTACAGATGGGAAAGTTCATATCACAGTAGGTTTCTTTTGGGTCAATATCAATTAAATTATGAATTATATCACATATTTTATTGAAAATTGGCATACCGGGGGGTCCTATTCAGGGCAAAATTGTACTACATCAGATGGTGGAATAAAATTTGACATCAGTTGTTAGGATAAACTGGTAGAGTCCTTTCATATTGGTGAAATATATAGCTGCATCCCCAATTTTGGAAACAAAATTGACATCCATACTGTTCCATGGGGGTTGGGGCACTGTTTTGCTTGCAGTATGGTTAAATGAGACAGATTTTTTCTAAAAATATTTTGTGCTGATGCAGATGTTAGTTTTATTTTGGGATCAGGGTAGTGTTTTAAAGAAAGCTGTAAATTCTCATCCTTCTTAGTTAATTTATAAAGTAACAGGATAGAAAAATCTTTTGGAGGCAATACCAATTTTCAAGCCCACTTGACAAAGTTTGTACACCTTTCCTTAAAAGAGCAAATTTTCCATGTTTTTGAATCAGCCAAAGCCAAAAGTTTGATTCTAATGGAGAAATGACTCTTTTATCTCATGGAAGTGGTAAAATGTCTCTATGGTGGGGTTGGGGATGATTATAGGTTTCGCGGAACTAAATATTGAAATTAGAGTGAACCAACTTAAAATGTTGCACTCGGAAATGACGCAATCTCTAAAAATAAACAGCCTTGGGAAAATGCATTGTTTCAATAAAACTTTGAAACATTCTATTGACATCTTGCATTATTGTTGAATATTCCTGATAAAAAAGAAGGTGATTTGATGACTTTTGGAACTAAAATATACAATTTACTTTATGTGTGTTTTTGTAGGGAATTCCCTGAAAAATATGTGTACGTGACCGGTACTTCCCTTTGTGTCAGTATTTCTCTCTTATTTGTTGCATGACCCCGTGTTTTCAGATCAGAAAAGTTGTCTGAAAGGCTATTCTTGACAGAGATATTTGAATGTCAAAATTAAAGTCATGTGATCGTATTTTTTCCACCTGAAAGTAATAATGGTCGCCTATGGGAAAATATTTAGTTATGTGATACCTATAGGAAATATGTTTTTTGGCTTCCAGACCAGATTCAGTTACTATTTTGGGTGATTATTTCACATTTAAATATTTATTTGGGGACCATACACCTTACCAAACCATTTTATTGTTTTGAGAAGTTACATTTTTGTCAAAGTCAGCAACAAAAGCTATATATTTCCCAAACTAAGGCTGTTCATGCAAGAAAATTCACATCTTGAGCAAGTGTATTCCCCAGGAGCACACTATAACCTCTGAAAGCTGCTAACTAACAGCCTATCTCACCCTATTAACATATTTATTTAAATCATAACCTCTGGCAGCTGCTAACTAACAGCCTATCTTACCCTATTAACATATTTATTTAAACCATGGTTTCTCCTCATATTACCAGGGGCAGGGAGGATTACAAAACTTCCGAACCCCCCCCCCCCCCCAAAATCACAATTCAAACACAGACAGAACACCTACACTGCCCTTCTATTCACTATTATTTAGAAGTTTATCTCTTCTATATTATGCTCTTCAGAACGTTGGAAAACAATTACTTCATTGAAAGAGTATCCTGGTACACAAATTGGAGGAGGGGTGGGGTTACAGTGGAAAATAACATAATAAAATTACAAATGTTAGTGAATGGCATTTGTGCATAGCTACCAATATAGTTGTCTAGTACTAAAGCTGTCATGGTTCCCCTGATACAGCATAAATTTACAGTGACAGTTGTAAAATATTGCTCTTTCCCTGAACCAAGTCCTCCCTCCCACACATATTTAATCCTTCTGCTAATGATAAACATTTGGAAAGACTGAATAGCATGTTTTTACAGACTGAAGTTAGTATTGTACACTTTCAGTATCTTATGATTTACTTTGAGGCTTCAGCACTCATGGGCCTCTGAGTTAGTTTTCAATTTAAAAACCTTGCCCTGGCTCTTCCACTATATTTTTCATTGTATGCCATTTAGTACTCTCATGTAGACCTCCTACATGTGTGACTGCAAACCTATCTGTCTGTCTGTCTGTGTGTCTGTGTGTCTCTTCATCAGACATGGCGTTTCTTTACTTTTCACTTGCCTGGATCTACGTTTTCAATAATTGGCAGCTGACTAACTTTCACCCCCCCCCCCCCCACACACACACATATATTAAACATCAAATACCACTATATTCGTGAAGCAAATGTCTGATTCATCCTCTTTGGAAACATGTTTTCAACAATTTCAATCTTTTTGCCAGAATGAGTGTCTGTGGGGATTAAAACAAAGGTTATGAAAGTGCTCTTATGGGAACTTGCAGCATAAGCATAGCACTATAGAATCAATATTTGATGGTTTTAGGCATCTTACCAGTGTTATGAGATATCACAGTAGCAGGTACTGGTCATTCTGTTGGAAAAAAACACTGTTTTATGTTTTACCAGTGCCATACCAATGACTCTATGTGCATTTATTGAGAACACTGAGGCTTTTCCTTTACAAAAATTGCAAAATATTCATCAAATACAATGTGAAATGTCTTCAGAAGCCAGACTGTGATTTGAAAACTATTACAGATGGGAAAGTTCATATCACAGTAGGTTTGTTTTGGGTCAATATCAATTAAATTATGAATTATATCACATATTTTATTAAAAATTGGCATACCGGGGGGTCCTATTCAGGGCAAAATTTTACTACATCAGATGGTGGAATAAAATTTGACATCAGTTGTTAGGATAAACTGGTAGAGTCCTTTCATATTGGTGAAATATATAGCTGCATCCCCAATTTTGGAAACAAAATTGACATCCATACTGTTTCATGGGGGTTGGGGCACTGTTTTGCTTGCAGTATGGTTAAATGAGACAGATTTTTTCTAAAAATATTTTGTGCTGATGCAGATGTTAGTTTTATTTTGGGATCAGGGTAGTGTTTTAAAGAAAGCTGTAAATTCTCATCCTTCTTAGTTAATTTATAAAGTAACAGAATAGAAAAATCTTTTGGAGGCACTACCAATTTTCAAGCCCACTTGACAAAGTTTGTACACCTTTCCTTAAAAGAGCAAATTTTCCATGTTTTTGAATCAGCCAAAGCCAAAAGTTTGATTCTAATGGAGAAATGACTCTTTTATCTCATGGAAGTGGTAAAATGTCTCTTTGGTGGGGTTGGGGATGATTATAGGTTTCGCGGAACTAAATATTGAAATTAGAGTGAACCAACTTAAAATGTTGCACTCGGAAATGACGCAATCTCTAAAAATAAACAGCCTTGGGAAAATGCATTGTTTCAATAAAACTTTGAAACATTCTATTGACATCTTGCATTATTGTTGAATATTCCTGATAAAAAAGAGTGTGATTTGATGACTTTTGGACCTAAAATATACAATTTACTTTATGTGTGTTTTTGTAGGGAATTCCCTGAAAAATATGTGTACGTGACCGGTACTTCCCTTTGTGTCAGTTCTTCTCTCTTGTTTGTTGCATGACTCCTGCTTTCAGATCAGAAAAGTTGTCTGAAGGGCTATACTTGACAGAGATATTTGAATGCCAAAATTAAAGTCATGCGATCATATTTTTTCCACCTGAAAGTAATAATGGTCGCCTATGGGAAAATATTTAGTTATGTGATACCTATAGGAAATATGTTTTTTGGCTTCCAGACCAGATTCAGGTACTATTTTGGGGGATTATTTCACATTTAAATATTTATTTGGGGACCATACACCTTACCAAACCATTTTATTGTTTTGAGAAGTTACATTTTTGTCAAAGTCAGCAATAAAAGCTATATATTTCCCAAACTAAGGCTGTTCATGCAAGAAAATTCACATCTTGAGCAAGCATATTCCCCAGGAGCACACTATAACCTCTGAAAGCTGCTAACTAACAGCCTATCTCACCCTATTAACATATTTATTTAAATCATAACCTCTGGCAGCTGCTAACTAACAGCCTATCTTACCCTATTAACATATTTATTTAAACCATGGTTTCACCTCATATTACTAGGGGCAGGAAGGATTACAAATCTTCCGAACCACCCCCCCCCCCCCCAAATCACAATTCAAACACAGACAGAACACCTACACTGCCCTTCTATTCACTATTATTTAGAAGTTTATCTCCTCTATATTATGCTCTTCAGAACGTTGGAAAACAATTACGTCATTGAAAGAGTATCCTGGAACACAAATTGGAGGAGGGGTGGGGTTACAGTGGAAAATAACATAATAAAATTACAAATGTTACTGAATGGCATTTGTGCATAGCTACCAATATAGTTGTCTAGTACTAAAGCTGTCATGGTTCCCCTGATACAGCATAAATTTACAGTGACAGTTGTAAAATATTGCTCTTTCCCTGAACCAAGTCCTCCCTCCCACACATATTTAATCCTTCTGCTAATGATAAACATTTGGAAAGACTGAATAGCATGTTTTTAGAGACTGAAGTTAGTATCATACACTTTCAGTTTCTTATGATTTACTTTGAGGCTTCAGCACTCATGGGCCTCTGAGTTAGTTTTCAATTTAAAAACCTTGCCCTGGCTCTTCCACTATATTTTTCATTGTATGCCATTTAGTACTCTCATGTAGACCTCCTACATGTGTGAATGCAAGCCTATCTGTCTGTCTGTGTGTCTGTGTGTCTCTTCATCAGACATGGCGTTCTTTACTTTTCACTTGCCTGGATCTACGTTTTCAATAATTGGCAGCTGACTAACTTTCACCCCCCCCCCCCCCCCCCCCACACACACACACATATATTAAACATCAAATACCACTATATTCGTGAAGCAAATGTCTGATTCATCCTCTTTGGAAACATGTTTTCAGCAATTTCAATCTTTTTGCCAGAATGAGTGTCTGTGGGGATTAAAACAAAGGTTATGAAAGTGCCCTTATGGGAACTTGCAGCATAAGCATAGCACTATAGAATCAATATTTGATGGTTTTAGGCATCTTACCAGTGTTATGAGATATCACAGTAGCAGGTACTGGTCATTCTGTTGGAAAAAAACACTGTTTTATGTTTTACCAGTGCCATACCAATGACTCTATGTGCATTTACTGAGAACACTGAGGCTTTTCCTTTACAAAAATTGCAAAATATTCATCAAATACAATGTGAAATGTCTTCAGAAGCCAGACTGTAATTTGAAAACTATTACAGATGGGAAAGTTCATATCACAGTAGGTTTGTTTTGGGTCAATATCAATTAAATTATGAATTATATCACATATTTTATTAAAAATTGGCATACCGGGGGGTCCTATTCAGGGCAAAATTTTACTACATCGGATGGTGGAATAAAATTTGACATCAGTTGTTAGGATAAACTGGTAGAGTCCTTTCATATTGGTGAAATATATAGCTGCATCCCCAATTTTGGAAACAAAATTGACATCCATACTGTTTCATGTGGGTTGGGGCACTGTTTTGCTTGCAGTATGGTTAAATGAGACAGATTTTTTCTAAAAATATTTTGTGCTGATGCAGATGTTAGTTTTATTTTGGGATCAGGGTAGTGTTTTAATGAAAGCTGTAAATTCTCATCCTTCTTAGTTAATTTATAAAGTAACAGGATAGAAAAATCTTTTGGAGGCAATATCAATTTTCAAGCCCACTTGACAAAGTCTGTACACCTTTCCTTAAAAGAGCAAATTTTCCATGTTTTTGAATCAGCCAAAGCCAAAAGTTTGATTCTAATGGAGAAATGACTCTTTTATCTCATGAAAGTGGTAGAATGTCTCTTTGGTGGGGTTGGGGATGATTATAGGTTTCGTGGAACTAATATTGAAATTAGAGTGAACCAACTTAAAATGTTGCACTCGGAAGTGACGCAATCTCTAAAAATAAACAGCCTTGGGAAAATCCATTGTTTCAATAAAACTGTGAAACATTCTATTGACATCTTGCATTATTGTTGAATATTCCTGATAAAAAAGAGGGTGATTTGATGACTTTTGGACCTAAAAAATACAATTTACTTTTTGTGTGTTTTTGTAGGGAATTCCCTGAAAAATATGTGCACGTCACCGGTACTTCCCTTTGTGTCAGTTTTTCTCTCTTATTTGTTGCATGACCCCCTGTTTTCAGATCAGAAAAGTTGTCTGAAGGGCTATACTTGACAGAGATATTTGAATGCCAAAATTAAAGTCATGCGATCATATTTTTTCCACCTGAAAGTAATAATGGTCGCCTATGGGAAAATATTTAGTTATGTGATACCTATAGGAAATATGTTTTTTGGCTTCCAGACCAGATTCAGTTACTATTTTGGGGGATTATTTCACATTTAAATATTTATTTGGGGACCATACACCTTACCAAACCATTTTATTGTTTTGAGAAGTTACATTTTTGTCACAGTCAGCAATAAAAGTGTGACAGTGGTATTTATTACATATAAATATATATATATATGCATAACATTTAACTATTTAATTAGTAACTAATATAACATTGCATGGATACTAATTTGCACTGGTGCTAATATTCTTTTGGTGAGATTGACCTGTCGCTGTCAATATTCTATTCACGTGACTCTCTATTGATCTTTTGCTTCACGGTCCTTGATTTCCCGCCGTTTCTATTGTTACTTGACTTGGAGTTGTTTCCCTTCAATAGACAGATCAATATTTTGTTTTCGTAGTGTCGGATTTGATCAGAGATTTCATCTATCGATTATTCATTCATCTATATAAAATATGTAGGGACCGAAATCGTTTTGACTTGGTAAGATATTATTATAGATGTCATATAATTTATTCGATGTAATTTTCTATATGTTTGTCCATTTTAACTAGATCCTTTATTCAGCCCATTTCGTTTGTCGTCATGAATTTCATTCATGACTGTACATTGTTCATTTTGACATTAAATTCGTCTTATTTCAAATCTGGTAATTCTTCTATTATTCCCACGTAAATATTGTATGATGGTTCACATGCGATCAATTGGCCGTTGTTATGCAAACCAATTGCTGTGCGAACCATAATATTATATATTGTCTATCAGGATTCTTTATCCTATCCTGGGAAGGGCCTCACCTTTTTCCCGGTGCCGTTATTTATGTCCTTTGTAATTCTTTATTACAGGGTCTACTATTTTCATGTATTCACATCATTCTGTGAAGATCGACAATATATATATGTGAAGTCCAGATGTGTAAATAAATATAATACAGAACTTTAAGTATGTATTGAACTTTTTATACTTTTTTCCAAAGATGTGAATTATTATTGAAACATCGTGCTCTACATAAAGCCCCGTTTCAATTGGCGCCCAACGTAAAGAACCATTATGTGAACTTTGATGTGAATTCAATCTACTGCGTGTCTGCAGATAGGCACTGACTGAAGTGTGACGTCACCACTGTCTGATTCGCAGTGTTTGTGTACCATGTGTTGTCTTCCGTATTCTGTTTTGTGATGTTGAGCTATTTTGTTTTGTGATGTCAACTTTCTTCAGTGTGACAACTACGACACATATATTTTTTCATGTTCATGGAACTGTAAGTATGGCTACGGAATAAAACTTCTTCACGTATTGCTAGCAATAACATTTCATCTCGTTTAATCAACGTTTGTGTCTTCGACTGGACATCGTGATACTGATATAACAGATTTTGACATTCAGTTTCCATCCATTCGTGCTGATGACTTTCGCGAGGCCTGACTGTTGTTTTGACTGACATTTGACCAGTATTTATCACAACAAGACTTGTTTGGAACTGTGTGTGTGCAACGTGCTTGACATTGACTGATAATCCGGTAAAATAAGACATTTAGTGTGACTTTTTGTGGTAAAATTTTCATTGTTTACATATACACTATTTGACTTGTGTTAAAATTGCCTCCCTTGGTGTGCTTTGAGGAAAACCTCTGGTGATTTCTCATGTGACGTCATAACTATAAATATGTTTTCTTCCAGTGTATAACCGGAAGTAAACAGATTTATCTCCCATCGTAAAGTTCATTTGGAATTTCCATTTATTTGTAGTTTGGCAACTTTGGGAAGTTTGCTTTCATTTCGCAGTCACCAGTAAGTTTATTTCACACCATCACACCACCGGTAATATATTTCAATGCATAATGTTTATATTTTGTGCCATTTGTAGGTTATTGTAATTTGTTGATAAATATTATTGCAATGTAAACTGTACTGCCCTCAGTCTCAGTTAAAATTTAACCCTTGAGAGAGGCTTGACTTGTTTAGAATTAGAGGAAATATGACTTCTGTTAACCCTTGGCTTTTGTGAAATGCTAGTTTAGTTTTTCTGCTAGATCTAACTTGACTCTTTGCCTCCTGTTTGGTCGACTCTTGTTTTTTTGGTTAGGTAAGGGCTTCAATTTTCCTAGCACTCAACTCAGCATGCTTGGTTTGTTTAATTAACCCAGTTAACCAATTCCAAATACTCTAACCTTCTTTAGGCCAAATATTTTCAGGTTTATTGCCACTTTATCCATTGTCGGTGATCATGACTAGCTGATTGATTTCTTATTTTATTTTATTTTTTTCTTGATAAACTTGTAGGATGTCATATATCAATTTAATATTTACTTAGGTTTACTTAGGTTCTTGGTGGACACTGGGTATTTACTAATAAATTGTTGATTATCAATTTATTTAAATTTATTATTAATTTTTGTTTGATTATTTAGCTAAATATGGCAACAAGTAAAGATTTTTCAGATGATGAATTGAGTAACATGTTGCAGGCTTTTAAAAAAATGGGGGTTAAGCCAAAGGCAGATACACCAGAGGATTTTGAAAGATGGTTTAAAGGAACAATTAAGACAGAACCTGAAGTAGAGACAAAACCACCAGATCATGCAGATGGTAATGAGGTCGAATCTAAATCTGTTGTGGTAAAAAATCCAATTAAACTACCTAATTTTTCAGGTGATGCAAAATCTGAGGCTGACTATGACATATGGAAGTATGAAATTAATTGTTTAATTTCAGGTAAACACTCAAATAATGAAATTTTATATTCCATTAGGAAATCTTTAAGAGGCGAGGCAGCTCGGATTTTAATGAGACTTGGAGAAAAGGCGACAGTTAAAGAAATTCTATCCAAATTTGATGCTGTTTATGGTATGATAGAAACCCAAGAAAATATTTTGGGACGCTTTTTCAGTGCTGGGCAAGAAGAAAATGAGTCAGTTGTCAGTTGGGGTTGCCGGATTGAAGACCTAATGTCAAAAGCTATTTCGCTGAAGCAAATTTTACCCACTGCTGCTAATGATATGTTGAAAACAAGATTTTTTGAAGGTTTGCACCAGGAATTGAAGGATGTCAGCGCATATAAATTTAAAGATTGTCCAAAATATGATGATTTATTAACAGCTCTAAGATTGATTGAACAGGACCACAAAAAACCTGATGTTAAATCCATTTCTAAAGTAGCTCAACCAACACAGTCTCAATATGAAACATTGCTTAAAAAAATTACAGATTTATCAGTAGATGTTGCAGAATTAAAGAAGAATCGCCAGTATCCAGAACAATCTAGGTTCCATTCTAATTCTAATTTTCAGCAAAAACGTAAAAATTATCGAGGCAGATATAATAACAGGAGAGACACTAATTTCAATTCTAATGATTCATCAGGCAATTCTTTTTCAGATAATTCAAGAATTTTTTCAAATTCAAATAACAACCCTAATTATAACACAAATGACTCTAATATTTTAGGATCAAATATTCGTTGCAGAAATTGCGGACAGTACGGCCATATACAGATAGGTTGTCGAAATAGGCCGGTTGGCAGGTATGGACGACGCCAAAATTTAAACTAGCTCACGTCTATAGTGATGGGTCGCCTGTAGGCGTTGATTTGAATGACCAATATAAGTTAAGCATACAGGAGCCAGTAGGTTTACATGGAGAACCTACTGAATCTAATGTTGTTATTTCAGGCATTAATGTGAATTGTTTATTAGACACAGGATCCACTATTTCGACAATTGGTCAGAACTTTTATTTTTCAAAGCTTCAACATTTACTGTTGAATAATATTGATAAAATCTTGAATATTGAATGTGCCGATGGTAAGAAGCTACCATATTTAGGTTACATAGAGGCAGAGATAGCAGTTCCAAGCATTGATGGATGTAAACAGACTCCATGTGTATTTTTAATTGTCCCTGACAGTAATTATAATTTAAACACACCTGTTTTACTAGGGACAAATATACTTAATATTTTCATGAATCAATGTAGACATATTAATGGTGAAAAGTTTTTACAGGTAGCAAAATTGACAACACCATGGTACATGTCTTTTAGATGTATTTCATTAAGAGAAAGACAACTTGCTAAAAACAATTTTAGCCTTGGTACTGTAAAAAGTGCAGAAAATTGTAATATTATTTTACATCCAAATAAAACAAGAATTACTGCTGGTACAGTGGATCATAAGCTTCCTTACCACCCGACTTGTGCTATTTTGCAGTCCATTCCGGGAAATTCAAAATTTGATTGTGTTGAAATTGCCCCGTATGTTTTTAAATATGATTTTAATAACAAGGGAACAATTGATGTACATATCAGCAATCTTTCTTCTAGGACTTTGAATATTGAGCCCAAATCTGTATTGTGTGAAATACAGCCTGTTTCAGTGGAACGAGAGATTGAAGTGCCAAAAGATAAAATTTTATCTAATAATGATTCCTTTATTGAACAACTTAATATATATTCATCTAGGTTATCCACAGACGAACTGAAAGAAGGGATTAATTTGATTAGTTATTTTTCAGATATTTTTTCACAGAACGAACTTGATGTAGGTTTATATAGTGACATTAAACATCGAATTGACTTGACGGATGACAAACCATTTAAGCAGCGACCGAGACATATTGCACCAGGATTACTTGATGAAGTTCGTGATCATTTGCAGCAATTACTTGCAGCAGGAGTAATTCGTCATTCTTTCAGTCCATACTCTTCCAACATGGTTTTATGTCGACGAAAGAATGGTAAATTGCGAGTATGTATTGACTACGGAGATTTAAATAAAAAGACTATTAATGATTCATATGCTTTACCTCGTGTTGATAACATTTTAGGTTATTTATCAGGTTCAAAATTTTTCAACTCATTGGATCTCAAATCAGGATATTTCCAGTTAGAGGTATTAGAGGAACACAAGGAGCGTACTGCATTTACTGCAGGCCCTCTAGGATTTTATGAATTTAATAGAATGCCTTTCGGATTAAAAACCGCTCCGGCCAGTTTTCATCGCATGATGGAGCACTGCCTTGAAGGCCTAAACCTCAAAATTTGTTTGGTTTATATGGATGACGTAATCATTTTTTCAGATTCCTATGAACAGCACTTGGAAAGACTACAGTTGGTATTTCAGAGACTCCGTGAATGTGGTTTGAAGCTGTCACCAGATAAATGCTCATTTTTTAATGATAAAATCAAATATTTAGGTTATATTGTTTCAGCCGATGGTGTTGAGACGGATCCTGACAAGATTGACAAAATTATTAATTGGCCAACACCGAAAAATTCTGATGAAGCCCGTAAATTTTTAGGTTTTTGTAGCTATTATCGAAAATATTGTAAAAAATTTTCTCAGGTAGCAAAACCTCTCACAGATTTACTTCCACCAACAAATACTGCAAAGCAGAAAAGTAAAAAGAAGTCAAATTTTTCAGAGAAATGGATTTGGGAAACAGATCAAGAAAATTTTTTTTCTAGGTTGAAAGAATGTCTATCAACCCCACCAAAACTTGGTTATCCTAATTTTTCAGATCCTTTTGAATTACATGTAGATGCCAGCAGCCATGGTCTCGGTGCAGTTCTTTATCAGATGCAGAATGGTATAAAGCGAGTTATTTCTTATGCAAGCCGTGCAGTGACTATGGCCGAAAAGAATTATCCAGCACATAAATTAGAGTTCCTGGCATTAAAGTGGGCAGTAACAGAAAAGTTTTTTGATTACCTCTATGGTCATAAGTTTGTAGTTTATACTGACAACAATCCATTAACTTATATTTTATCTTCAGCAAAGCTTGACGCTACTTCCCATCGATGGCTTTCAGCTTTAGGTGCTTTTGATTTTGAAATTTTGTATCGACCTGGAAAATCAAATGCAGATGCTGATAGCTTATCCAGGCTGCCACAGTATTCATCAAATAATACAGAGAAAATTACTCGTGACACTATTAAAGTGGTATGTAACTCTTTACAGGAACAACAACCATATATTGATACTCTATGTTTCTCAACAGATGTGATAAAATCTTTAGATGATGGTATTAGTACTGATATGGATGAGATGTCTCCAAAGGAATGGCGTCGAAAGCAAGAACAAGATTCTATTTTAGGTCCTTGGATGAAAGCAGTTCGACAAGGCATACGACCACACCGAAGTTCTTTGCCAATGAGAAAAGAACACTCAGCATTTTTTAGACATTTCAGTTCCTTGAAACTCAAGCGTGGTGTATTGTATCGAGAAACAACCTTTAATTCAACCACTCAATTACAGCTTGTCCTTCCGATGTCTCATGTTAAACTTGTTTTGTCTTCATTGCATGATGATATAGGCCACCCAGGAAGAGAACGGACCATCTCATTGATCAAACAAAGATTTTATTGGCCTGGAATTGATAGCATGGTTGAAAATTACATAAAAAATTGTCCACGTTGTTTAAGACGGAAGTCTCCTACAGATGCTAGAGCCAAACTTGTATCTATTCATACTTCACAGCCTTTGGAACTTGTTTGTATTGATTATCTAACACTTGATACTTCTAAAGGTGGTTTTCAATATGTACTAGTTATAACTGATCATTTTACTAAATTTTCACAGGCTTTTCCAACAAAGAACATGACGGCAAAAACAACTGCTGATATTTTATTTAATAATTTCTTTATTTATTATGGTTATACACAGCGCATCCACAGTGATCAAGGAGCAAACTTTGAATCTAATTTAATTAAAGAACTTTGTAATTATGTGGCATTAAAAAGTCTAGAACTACACCGTATCATCCTATGGGAAATGGAGTATGTGAAAGGTTTAATCGAACTCTTATAGGTATGCTTGGTACACTGGAAGCTGATAAGAAGAAAGATTGGAAGAATTACATTGGACCATTAGTTCATGCTTATAATTGCACCCGCCATGAAAGTACAGGCTATGCACCCTTTGAATTAATGTTTGGCAGGCAACCAAGACTCCCTATTGATGTATTATTTGGTTTGGATAAATTTAAAAATGAAACTAATGATGACAATTCTATTTCAGATTATGTCTCAGATCTTAAACAGAGACTTTCATTTTCTTATAAGCTTGCATCATCTGCCGCGACAGCATCTCAGCAACGGCAGAAGAAAAATTTTGATCATAGGGCCCGAGGTGCTACTATCCATGTTGGTGATACAGTTTTAGTTAAAAGCTTAGCTTTTGAAGGCAGGCATAAATTAGCTGATAAATTTGATTCTGAGATTTATTTTGTTACAGATCAGCCTAATAGTGATATTCCTGTTTTTATTGTTACCAGTGAAGATGGAGAAAAAGTAAAAACTTTACACCGTAACCATTTATTACCAATCAGTTCATTACCTTTAGATATTCCAGAACAGGTTGTAAGCACTACTCCACCTGATATAACACAGCCTGTAGTTAATAGACCAATTCCAACAAAGAGAAAAAGTATATGTAAAATTAAACCTGTTGATCTTGATTTGAGTTCGGAGGAGGAAAATGAGTTTTTTGTAAGTCTTCCATGGACCCCTGCAGTTAGACCAATTGCTAGTGATGTGGAGACTGGTGTTCCACCCCGACAGAGTGACGACTTGGTGCCGGAGGTGGAAACAACATTTATTTCTTCAGGTGGTGACGACCAGTCTTCTCCAGGGGAGAAGTCAAGAAATAATGTTGAAATTACTAATGCTCCTGATATTTCAGCACAATCCAGTATTGAAGTGGACCAGGAGACAGTGGAATCGGATAATGTCAATAATTTTGATGTTTCACAGCGTGTACCGGTACCATCTACTTCAGATTCCGATAGAGTATTAGATTTACCTTCTAATAATGATATTTCTTCCAGTATTCCTCCAATACCTCAACCACGCAGATCAAACAGACCAAGGAAGCCACCACCCTGGATGGAGAAAGGAGATTATGTTGTAAATGGTTTACAGGGTCATCCAGGATTTGTCAGCAAAGCAGAATTAATGAAAAAACTGACTGACAAACAAATTTTAACAACTATGTCACCAGATGTCATTCATACAATATTTTCTTCAATTCTTGACTGACATCTACCATTTTTAATTATAAGTACAGATAATCTAATTAATTAATTACAGATATGATATGATAATTTATTTATTAACAAAAATATATTTTTCAGCTGATGAAATTTTTGATGCATACTGGTATCAAAACAGTTAAACTATTATTTGTTCAGTTTATTGTACTTTCAGCTGATAGATAATTAAATTTGCACATATAATTTCAGCTGATTTGATTATTTATAAAATTGCATAATTTCAGCTGATCTGATTATTTATAACATTGCATAATTTCAGCTGATTTGATTATTTATAAAATAGCATAATTTCAGCTTCATGATTGAAACAAATATATACTTGTGATAAATTGAGAAAAGAAAATACAAATAACAAAACCAGTCAGTGTGGGTTTTTCCACGCTATACTGGTTATATATACAAGCATCTCATGTCATTTTAAACTTCAATCAGGCACCTTTCAATACTCTTATTATTTGTGTTAAAATTTTGAATGTATTCTGCTGAACTTGAAAATTGATAGTTTAATCAGTGAAAACCTTATGTGCCATTACAAATATGCCTTATAACAGATAAACAGTCAAAATTATTTTAATCATTTCTTTTCTTGGAAATTAAGGTATGTTTGTGTGTTTTATTTACCACTAGAAAGGTTAGGAATTGCATGCTAATGATTACTTTTTGATAGTGAATCGCGAGTTTGTGATTGATGGATGAATATTTATTGATATTCAACTTTTACTTACAGGTTAAAAATAATCTAACTTGTAACTTATTATTGTAGCATGGATTGGTATGGTGTAGTTAAATTGATACAAGACTGTGATATACTTAATTATAATATTTAGGTTAGAAAAGGTACAGTGTGAGAATGACAAGGATGCCATTTTTTTATGAGGGGGGAGAATGTGACAGTGGTATTTATTACATATAAATATATATATATATATGCATAACATTTAACTATTTAATTAGTAACTAATATAACATTGCATGGATACTAATTTGCACTGGTGCTAATATTCTTTTGGTGAGATTGACCTGTCGCTGTCAATATTCTATTCACGTGACTCTCTATTGATCTTTTGCTTCACGGTCCTTGATTTCCCGCCGTTTCTATTGTTACTTGACTTGGAGTTGTTTCCCTTCAATAGACAGATCAATATTTTGTTTTCGTAGTGTCGGATTTGATCAGAGATTTCATCTATCGATTATTCATTCATCTATATAAAATATGTAGGGACCGAAATCGTTTTGACTTGGTAAGATATTATTATAGATGTCATATACTTTATTCGATGTAATTTTGTATATGTTTGTCCATTTTAACTAGATCCTTTATTCAGCCCATTTCGTTTGTCGTCATGAATTTCATTCATGACTGTACATTGTTCATTTTGGCATTAAATTCGTCTTATTTAAAATCTGGTAATTCTTCTATTATTCCCACGTAAATATCGTATGATGGTTCACATGCGATCAATTGGCCGTTGTTATGCAAACCAATTGCTGTGCGAACCATAATATTATATATTGTCTATCAGGATTCTTTATCCTATCCTGGGAAGGGCCTCACCTTTTTCCCGGTGCCGTCATTTATGTCCTTTGTAATTCTTTATTACAGGGTCTACTATTTTCATGTATTCACATCATTCTGTGAAGATCGACAATATATATATGTGAAGTCCAGATGTGTAAATAAATATAATACAGAACTTTAAGTATGTATTGAACTTTTTATACTTTTTTCCAAAGATGTGAATTATTATTGAAACATCGTGCTCTACATAAAGCCCCGTTTCAAAAGCTATATATTTCCCAAACTAAGGCTGTTCATGCAAGAAAATTCACATCTTGAGCAAGTGTATTCCCCAGGAGCACACTATAACCTCTGAAAGCTGCTAACTAACAGCCTATCTCACCCTATTAACATATTTATTTAAATCATAACCTCTGGCAGCTGCTAACTAACAGCCTATCTTACCCTATTAACATATTTATTTAAACCATGGTTTCTCCTCATATTACTAGGGGCAGGGAGGATTACAAATCTTCCGAACCCCCCCCCCCCCCAAATCACAATTCAAACACAGACAGAACACCTACACTGCCCTTCTATTCACTATTATTTAGAAGTTTATCTCTTCTATATTATGCTCTTCAGAACGTTGGAAAACAATTACTTCATTGAAAGAGTATCCTGGAACACAAATTGGAGGAGGGGTGGGGTTACAGTGGAAAATAACATAATAAAATTACAAATGTTAGTGAATGGCATTTGTGCATAGCTACCAATATAGTTGTCTAGTACTAAAGCTGTCATGGTTCCCCTGATACAGCATAAATTTACAGTGACAGTTGTAAAATATTGCTCTTTCCCTGAACCAAGACCTCCCTCCCACACATATTTAATCCTTCTGCTAATGATGAACATTTGGAAAGACTGAATAGCATGTTTTTAGAGACTGAAGTTAGTATCATACACTTTCAGTTTCTTATGATTTACTTTGAGGCTTCAGCACTCATGGGCCTCTGAGTTAGTTTTCAATTTAAAAACCTTGCCCTGGCTCTTCCACTATATTTTTCATTGTATGCCATTTAGTACTCTCATGTAGACCTCCTACATGTGTGACTGCAAGCCTATCTGTCTGTGTGTCTGTGTGTCTCTTCATCAGACATGGCGTTTCTTTACTTTTCACTTTCCTGGATCTACGTTTTCAATAATTGGCAGCTGACTAACTTTCACCCTCCCCCCCCCCCCCCCACCACTATAGAATCAATATTTGATGGTTTTAGGCATCTTACCAGTGTTATGAGATATCACAGCAGCAGGTACTGGTCATTCTGTTGGAAAAAAACACTGTTTTATGTTTTACCAGTGCCATACCATTGACTCTATGTGCATTTACTGAGAACACTGAGGCTTTTCCTTTACAAAAATTGCAAAATATTCATCAAATACAATGTGAAATGTCTTCAGAAGCCAGACTGTGATTTGAAAACTATTACAGATGGGAAAGTTCATATCACAGTAGGTTTGTTTTGGGTCAATATCAATTAAATTATGAATTATATCACATATTTTATTAAAAATTGGCATACCGGGGGGTCCTATTCAGGGCAAAATTTTACTACATCAGATGGTGGAATAAAATTTGACATCAGTTGTTAGGATAAACTGGTAGAGTCCTTTCATATTGGTGAAATATATAGCTGCATCCCCAATTTTGGAAACAAAATTGACATCCATACTGTTCCATGGGGGTTGGGGCACAGTTTTGCTTGCAGTATGGTTAAATGAGACAGATTTTTTCTAAAAATATTTTGTGCTGATGCAGATGTTAGTTTTATTTTGGGATCAGGGTAGTGTTTTAAAGAAAGCTGTAAATTCTCATCCTTCTTAGTTAATTTATAAAGTAACAGGATAGAAAAATCTTTTGGAGGCAATACCAATTTTCAAGCCCACTTGACAAAGTTTATACACCTTTCCTTAAAAGAGCAAATTTTCCATGTTTTTGAATCAGCCAAAGCCAAAAGTTTGATTCTAATGGAGAAATGACTCTTTTATCTCATGGAAGTGGTAAAATGTCTCTTTGGTGGGGTTGGGGATGATTATAGGTTTTGCGGAACAAAATATTGAAATTAGAGTGAACCAACTTACAATGTTGCACTCGGAAATGACACAATCTCTAAAAATAAACAGCCTTGGGAAAATGCATTGTTTCAATAAAACTTTGAAACATTCTATTGACATCTTGCATTATTGTTGAATATTCCTGATAAAAAAGAGGGTGATTTGATGACTTTTGGACCTAAAAAATACAATTTACTTTATATGTGTTTTTGTAGGGAATTCCCTGAAAAATATGTGTACGTGACCGGTACTTCCCTTTGTGTCAGTTTTTCTGTCTTATTTGTTGCATGACCCCCTGTTTTCAGATCAGAAAAGTTGTCTGAAGGGCTATACTTGACAGAGATATTTGAATGCCAAAATTAAAGTCATGCGATCATATTTTTTCCACCTGAAAGTAATAATGGTCGCCTATGGGAAAATATTTAATTATGTGATACCTATAGGAAATATGTTTTTTGGATTCCAGACCAGATTCAGTTACTATTTTGGGGGATTATTTCACATTTAAATATTTATTTGGGGACCATACACCTTACCAAACCATTTTATTGTTTTGAGAAGTTACATTTTTGTCAAAGTCAGCAATAAAAGCCATATATTTCCCAAACTAAGGCTGTTCATGCAAGAAAATTCACATCTTGAGCAAGTGTATTCCCCAGGAGCACTCTATAACCTCTGAAAGCTGCTAACTAACAGCCTATCTCACCCTATTAACATATTTATTTAAATCATAACCTCTGGCAACTGCTAACTAACAGCCTATCTTACCCTATTAACATATTTATTTAAACCATGGTTTCTCCTCATATTACTAGGGGCAGGGAGGATTACAAATCTTCCGAACCCTCCCCCCCCCCCAAATCACAATTCAAACACAGACAGAACACCTACACTGCCCTTCTATTCACTATTATTTAGAAGTTTATCTCTTCTATATTATGCTCTTCAGAACGTTGGAAAACAATTACTTTATTGAAAGAGTATCGTGGAACACAAATCGGAGGAGGGGTGGGGTTACAGTGGAAAATAACATAATAAAATTACAAATGTTAGTGAATGGCATTTGTGCATAGCTACCAATATAGTTGTCTAGTACTAAAGCTGTCATGGTTCCCCTGATACAGCATAAATTTACAGTGACAGTTGTAAAATATTGCTCTTTCCCTGAACCAAGACCTCCCTCCCACACATATTTAATCCTTCTGCTAATGATAAACATTTGGAAAGACTGAATAGCATGTTTTTAGAGACTGAAGTTAGTATCATACACTTTCAATTTCTTATGATTTACTTTGAGGCTTCAGCACTCATGGGCCTCTGAGTTAGTTTTCAATTTAAAAACCTTGCCCTGGCTCTTCCACTATATTTTTCATTGTATGCCATTTAGTACTCTCATGCAGACCTCCTACATGTGTGACTGCAAGCCTATCTGTCTGTCTGTCTGTGTGTCTGTGTGTCTCTTCATCAGACATGGCGTTTCTTTACTTTTCACTTGCCTGGATCTACGTTTTCAATAATTGGCAGCTGACTAACTTTCACCCCCCCCCCCCCACCACTATAGAATCAATATTTGATGGTTTTAGGCATCTTACCAGTGTTATGAGATATCACAGTAGCAGGTACTGGTCATTCTGTTGGAAAAAAACACTGTTTTATGTTTTACCAGTGCCGTACCAATGACTCTATGTGCATTTACTGAGAACACTGAGGCTTTTCCTTTACAAAAATTGCAAAATATTCATCAAATACAATGTGAAATGTCTTCAGAAGCCAGACTGTGATTTGAAAACTATTACAGATGGGAAAGTTCATATCACAGTAGGTTTGTTTTGGGTCAATATCAATTAAATTATGAATTATATCACATATTTTATTAAAAATTGGCATACCGGGGGTCCTATTCAGGGCAAAATTTTACTACATCAGATGGTGGAATAAAATTTGACATCAGTTGTTAGGATAAACTGCTAGAGTCCTTTCATATTGGTGAAATATATAGCTGCATCCCCAATTTTTGAAACAAAATTGACATCCATACTGTTCCATGGGGGTTGGGGCACTGTTTTGCTTGCAGTATGGTTAAATGAGACAGATTTTTTCTAAAAATATTTTGTGCTGATGCAGATGTTAGTTTTATTTTGGGATCAGGGTAGTGTTTTAAAGAAAGCTGTAAATTCTCATCCTTCTTAGTTAATTTATAAAGTAACAGGATAGAAAAATCTTTTGGAGGCAATACCAATTTTCAAGCCCACTTGACAAAGTTTATACACCTTTCCTTAAAAGAGCAAATTTTCCATGTTTTTGAATCAGCCAAAGCCAAAAGTTTGATTCTAATGGAGAAATGACTCTTTTATCTCATGGAAGTGGTAAAATGTCTCTTTGGTGGGGTTGAGGATGATTATAGGTTTCGCGGAACTAAATATTGAAATTAGAGTGAACCAACTTAAAATGTTGCACTCGGAAATGACGCAATCTCTAAAAATAAACAGCCTTGGGAAAATCCATTGTTTCAATAAAACTTTGAAACATTCTATTGACATGTTGCATTATTGTTGAATATTCCTGATAAAAAAGAGGGTGATTTGATGACTTTTGGACCTAAAAAATACAATTTACTTTATGTGTGTTTTTGTAGGGAATTCCCTGAAAAATATGTGTACGTGACCGGTACTTCCCTTTGTGTCAGTTTTTCTCTCTTATTTGTTGCATGACCCCCTGTTTTCAGATCAGAAAAGTTGTCTGAAGGGCTATACTTGACGGAGATATTTGAATGCCAAAATTAAAGTCATGCGATCATATTTTTTCCACCTGAAAGTAATAATGGTCGCCTATGGGGAAATATTTAGTTATGTGATACCTATAGGAAATATGTTTTTTGGCTTCCAGACCAGATTCAGTTACTATTTTGGGGGATTATTTCACATTTAAATATTTATTTGGGGACCATACACCTTACCAAACCATTTTATTGTTTTGAGAAGTTACATTTTTGTCAAAGTCAGCAATCAAAGCTATATATTTCCCAAACTAAGGCTGTTCATGCAAGAAAATTCACATCTTGAGCAAGTGTATTCCCCAGGAGCACACTATAACCTCTGAAAGCTGCCAACTAACAGCCTATCTCACCCTATTAACATATTTATTTAAATCATAACCTCTGGCAGCTGCTAACTAACAGCCTATCTTACCCTATTAACATATTTATTTAAACCATGGTTTCTCCTCATATTACTAGGGGCAGGGAGGATTACAAATCTTCCGAACCCTCCCCCCCCCCCAAATCACAATTCAAACACAGACAGAACACCTACACTGCCCTTCTATTCACTATTATTTTGAAGTTTATCTCTTCTATATTATGCTCTTCAGAACGTTGGAAAACAATTACTTCATTGAAAGAGTATCCTGGAACACAAATTGGAGGAGGGGTGGGGTTACAGTGGAAAATAACATAATAAAATTACAAATGTTAGTGAATGGCATTTGTGCATAGCTACCAATATAGTTGTCTAGTACTAAAGCTGTCGTGATTCCCCTGATACAGCATAAATTTACAGTGACAGTTGTAAAATATTGCTCTTTCCCTGAACCAAGTCCTCCCTCCCACACATATTTAATCCTTCTGCTAATGATAAACATTTGGAAAGACTGAATAGCATGTTTTTAGAGACTGAAGTTAGTATCATACACTTTCAGTTTCTTATGATTTACTTTGAGGCTTCAGCACTCATGGGCCTCTGAGTTAGTTTTCAATTTAAAAACCTTGCCCTGGCTTTTCCACTATATTTTTCATTGTATGCCATTTAGTACTCTCATGTAGACCTCCTACATGTGTGACTGCAAGCCTATCTGTCTGTCTGTCTGTGTGTCTGTGTGTCTCTTCATCAGACATGGCGTTTCTTTACTTTTCACTTGCCTGGATCTACGTTTTCAATAATTGGCAGCTGACTAACTTTCACCCCGCCCCCCCACACACACATATATTAAACATCAAATACCACTATATTCGTGAAGCAAATGTCTGATTCATCCTCTTTGGAAACATGTTTTCAACAATTTCAATCTTTTTGCCAGAATGAGTGTCTGTGGGGATTAAAACAAAGGTTATGAAAGTGCTCTTATGGGAACTGGCAGCATAAGCATAGCACTATAGAATCAATATTTGATGGTTTTAGGCATCCTACCAGTGTTATGAGATATCACAGTAGCAGGTACTGGTCATTCTGTTGGAAAAAAAACACTGTTTTATGTTTTACCAGTGCCATACCAATGACTCTATGTGCATTTACTGAGAACACTGAGGCTTTTCCTTTACAAAAATTACAAAATATTCATCAAATACAATGTGAAATGTCTTCAGAAGCCAGACTGTGATTTGAAAACTATTACAGATGGGAAAGTTCATATCAGAGTAAGTTTGTTTTGGGTCAATATCAATTAAATTATGAATTATATCACATATTTTATTAAAAATTGGCATACCGGGGGGTCCTATTCAGTGCAAAATTTTACTACATCAGATGGTGGAATAAAATTTGACATCAGTTGTTAGGATAAACTGGTAGAGTCCTTTCATATTGGTGAAATATATAGCTGCATCCCCAATTTTGGAAACAAAATTGACATCCATACTGTTCCATGGGGGTTGGGGCACTGTTTTGCTTGCAGTATGGTTAAATGAGACAGATTTTTTCTAAAAATATTTTGTGCTGATGCAGATGTTAGTTTTATTTTGGGATCAGGGTAGTGTTTTAAAGAAAGCTGTAAATTCTCATCCTTCTTAGTTAATTTATAAAGTAACAGGATAGAAAAATCTTTTGGAGGCAATACCAATTTTCAAGCCCACTTGACAAAGTTTGTACACCTTTCCTTAAAAGAGCAAATTTTCCATGTTTTTGAATCAGCCAAAGCCAAAAGTTTGATTCTAATGGAGAAATGACTCTTTTATCTCATGGTAGTGGTAAAATGTCTCTTTGGTGGGGTTGGGGATGATTATAGGTTTCGCGCAACTAAATATTGAAATTAGAGTGAACCAACTTAAAATGTTGCACTCGGAAATGACGCAATCTCTAAAAATAAACAGCCTTGGGAAAATCCATTGTTTCAATAAAACTTTGAAACATTCTATTGACATGTTGCATTATTGTTGAATATTCCTGATAAAAAAGAGGGTGATTTGATGACTTTTGGACCTAAAAAATACAAATTACTTTATGTGTGTTTTTGTAGGGAATTCCCTGAAAAATATGTGTACGTGACCGGTACTTCCCTTTGTGTCAGTTTTTCTCTCTTATTTGTTGCATGACCCCCTGTTTTCAGATCAGAAAAGTTGTCTGAAGGGCTATACTTGACAGAGATATTTGAATGCCAAAATTAAAGTCATGCGATCATATTTTTTCCACCTCAAAGTAATAATGGTCGCCTATGGGAAAATATTTAGTTTTGTGATACCTTTAGGAAATATGTTTTTTGGCTTCCAGACCAGATTCAGTTACTATTTTGGGGTATTATTTCACATTTAAATATTTATTTGGGGACCATACACCTTACCACACCATTTTATTGTTTTGAGAAGTTACATTTTTGTCAAAGTCAGCAATAAAAGCTATATATTTCCCAAACTAAGGCTGTTAATGCAAGAAAATTCACATCTTGAGCAAGTGTATTCCCCAGGAGCACACTATAACCTCTGAAAGCTGCTAACTAACAGCCTATCTCACCCTATTAACATATTTATTTAAATCATAACCTCTGGCAGCTGCTAACTAACAGCCTATCTTACCCTATTAACATATTTATTTAAACCATGGTTTCTCCTCATATTACTAGGGGCAGGGAGGATTACAAATCTTCCGAACCCCCCCCCCCCCCCCCCCCAAATCACAATTCAAACACTGACAGAACACCTACACTGCCCTTCTATTCACTATTATTTAGAAGTTTATCTCTTCTATATTATGCTCTTCAGAACTTTGGAAAACAATTACTTCATTGAAAGAGCATCCTGGAACACAAATTGGAGGAGGGGTGGGGTTACAGTGGAAAATAACACAATAAAATTACAAATGTTAGTGAATGGCATTTGTGCATAGCTACCAATATAGTTGTCTAGTACTAAAGCTGTCATGGTTCCCCTGATACAGCATAAATTTACTGTGACAGTTGTAGAATATTGCTCTTTCCCTGAACCAAGTCCTCCCTCCCACACATATTTAATCCTTCTGCTAATGATAAACATTTGGAAAGACTGAATAGCATGTTTTTAGAGACTGAAGTTAGTATCATACACTTTCAGTTTCTTATGATTTACTTTGAGGCTTCAGCACTCATGGGCCTCTGAGTTAGTTTTCAATTTAAAAACCTTGCCCTGGCTCTTCCACTATATTTTTTATTGTATGCCATTTAGTACTCTCATGTAGACCTCCTACATGTGTGACTGCAAGCCTATCTGTCTGTCTGTCTGTGTGTCTGTGTGTCTCTTCATCAGACATGGCGTTTCTTTACTTTTCACTTGCCTGAATCTACGTTTTCAATAATTGGCAGCTGACTAACTTTCACCCCCCCCCCCCCCCCACACACACATATATTAAACATCAAATACCGCTATATTCGTGAAGCAAATGTCTGATTCATCCTCTTTGGAAACATGTTTTCAACAATTTCAATCTTTTTGCCAGAATGAGTGTCTGTGTGGATTAAAACAAAGGTTATGAAAGTGCGCTTATGGGAACTTGCAGCATAAGCAAAGCACTATAGAATCAATATTTGATGGTTTTAGGCATCTTACCAGTGTTATGAGATATCACAGTAGCAGGTACTGGTCATTCTGTTGGAAAAAAACACTGTTTTATGTTTTACCAGTGCCATACCAATGACTCTATGTGCATTTACTGAGAACACTGAGGCTTTTCCTTTACAAAAATTGCAAAATATTCATCAAATACAATGTGAAATGTCTTCAGAAGCCAGACTGTGATTTGAAAACTATTACAGATGGGAAAGTTCATATCACAGTAGGTTTGTTTTGGGTCAATATCAATTAAATTATGAATTATATCACATATTTTGTTAAAAATTGGCATACCGGGGGGTCCTATTCAGGGCAAAATTTTACTACATCAGATGGTGGAATAAAATTTGACATCAGTTGTTAGGATAAACTGGTAGAGTCCTTTCATATTGGTGAAATATATAGCTGCATCCCCAATTTTGGAAACAAAATTGACATCCATACTGTTCCATGGGGGTTGGGGCACTGTTTTGTTTGCAGTATGGTTAAATGAGACAGATTTTTTCTAAAAATATTTTGTGCTGATGCAGATGTTAGTTTTATTTTGGGATCAGGGTAGTGTTTTAAAGAAAGCTGTAAATTCTCATCCTTCTTAGTTAATTTATAAAGTAACAGGATAGAAAAATCTTTTGGAGGCAATACCAATTTTCAAGCCCACTTGACAAAGTTTGTACACCTTTCCTTAATAGAGCAAATTTTCCATGTTTTTGAATCAGCCAAAGCCAAAAGTTTGATTCTAATGGAGAAATGACTCTTTTATCTCATGGAAGTGGTAAAATGTCTCTTTGGTGGGGTTGGGGATGATTATAGGTTTCGCGGAACTAAATATTGAAATTAGAGTGAACCAACTTAAAGTGTTGCACTCGGAAATGACGCAATCTCTAAAAATAAACAGCCTTGGGAAAATCCATTGTTTCAATAAAACTTTGAAACATTCTATTGACATGTTGCATTATTGTTGAATATTCCTGATAAAAAAGAGGGTGATTTGATGACTTTTGGACCTAAAAAATACAATTTACTTTATGTGTGTTTTTGTAGGGAATTCCCTGAAAAATATGTGTACGTGACCGGTACTTCCCTTTGTGTCAGTTTTTCTCTCTTATTTGTTGCATGACCCCCTGTTTTCAGATCAAAAAAGTTGTCTGAAGGGCTATACTTGACAGAGATATTTGAATGCCAAAATTAAAGTCATGCGATCATATTTTTTCCACCTGAAAGTAATAATGGTCGCCTATGGGGAAATATTTAGTTATGTGATACCTATAGGAAATATGTTTTTTGGCTTCCAGACCAGATTCAGTTACTATTTTGGGGGATTATTTCACATTTAAATATTTATTTGGGGACCATACACCTTACCAAACCATTTTATTGTTTTGAGAAGTTACATTTTTGTCAAAGTCAGCAATCAAAGCTATATATTTCCCAAACTAAGGCTGTTCATGCAAGAAAATTCACATCTTGAGCAAGTGTATTCCCCAGGAGCACACTATAACCTCTGAAAGCTGCCAACTAACAGCCTATCTCACCCTATTAACATATTTATTTAAATCATAACCTCTGGCAGCTGCTAACTAACAGCCTATCTTACCCTATTAACATATTTATTTAAACCATGGTTTCTCCTCATATTACTAGGGGCAGGGAGGATTACAAATCTTCCGAACCCCCCCCCCCCCAAATCACAATTCAAACACAGACAGAACACCTACACTGCCCTTCTATTCACTATTATTTAGAAGTTTATCTCTTCTATATTATGCTCTTCAGAACTTTGGAAAACAATTACTTCATTGAAAGAGTATCCTGGAACACAAATTGGAGGAGGGGTGGGGTTACAGTGGAAAATAACACAATAAAATTACAAATGTTAGTGAATGGCATTTGTGCATAGCTACCAATATAGTTGTCTAGTACTAAAGCTGTCATGGTTCCCCTGATACAGCATAAATTTACAGTGACAGTTGTAAAATATTGCTCTTTCCCTGAACCAAGTCCTCCCTCCCACACATATTTAATCCTTCTGCTAATGATAAACATTTGGAAAGACTGAATAGCATGTTTTTGGAGACTGAAGTTAGTATCATACACTTTCAGTTTCTTATGATTTACTTTGAGGCTTCAGCACTCATGGGCCTCTGAGTTAGTTTTCAATTTAAAAACCTTGCCCTGGCTCTTCCACTACATTTTTCATTGTATGCCATTTAGTTCTCTCATGTAGACCTCCTACATGTGTGACTGCATGCCTATCTGTCTGTCTGTCTGTGTGTCTGTGTGTCTCTTCATCAGACATGGCGTTTCTTTTCTTTTCACTTGCCTGGATCTACGTTTTCAATAATTGGCAGCTGACTAACTTTCACCCCCCCCCCCCCCCCCCCCACACACACATATATTAAACATCAAATACCACTATATTCGTGAAGCAAATGTCTGATTCATCCTCTTTGGAAACATGTTTTCAACAATTTCAATCTTTTTGCCAGAATGAGTGTCTGTGGGGATTAAAACAAAGGTTATGAAAGTGCTCTTATGGGAACTGGCAGCATAAGCATAGCACTATAGAATCAATATTTGATGGTTTTAGGCATCTTGCCAGTGTTATGAGATATCACAGTAGCAGGTACTGGTCATTCTGTTGGAAAAAAACACTGTTTTATGTTTTACCAGTGCCATACCAATGACTCCATGTGCATTTACTGAGAACACTGAGGCTTTTCCTTTACAAAAATTGCAAAATATTCATCAAATACAATGTGAAATGTCTTCAGAAGCCAGACTGTGATTTGAAAACTATTACAGATGGGAAAGTTCATATCACAGTAGGTTTGTTTTGGGTCAATATCAATTAAATTATGAATTATATCACATATTTTATTAAAAATTGGCATACCGGGGGGTCCTATTCAGGGCAAAATTTTACTACATCAGATGGTGGAATAAAATTTGACATCAGTTGTTAGGATAAACTGGTAGAGTCCTTTCATATTGGTGAAATATATAGCTGCATCCCCAATTTTGGAAACAAAATTGACATCCATACTGTTCCATGGGGGTTGGGGCACTGTTTTGCTTGCAGTATGGTTAAATGAGACAGATTTTTTCTAAAAATATTTTGTGCTGATGCAGATGTTAGTTTTATTTTGGGATCAGGGTAGTGTTTTAAAGAAAGCTGTAAATTCTCATCCTTCTTAGTTAATTTATAAAGTAACAGGGTAGAAAAATCTTTTGGAGGCAATACCAATTTTCAAGCCCACTTGACAAAGTTTGTACACCTTTCCTTAAAAGAGCAAATTTTCCATGTTTTTGAATCAGCCAAAGCCAAAAGTTTGATTCTAATGGAGAAATGACTCTTTTATCTCATGGAAGTGGTAAAATGTCTCTTTGGTGGGGTTGGGGATGATTATAGGTTTCGCGGAACTAAATATTGAAATTAGAGTGAACCAACTTAAAGTGTTGCACTCGGAAATGACGCAATCTCTAAAAATAAACAGCCTTGGGAAAATCCATTGTTTCAATAAAACTTTGAAACATTCTATTGACATGTTGCATTATTGTTGAATATTCCTGATAAAAAAGAGGGTGATTTGATGACTTTTGGACCTAAAAAATACAATTTACTTTATGTGTGTTTTTGTAGGGAATTCCCTGAAAAATATGTGTACGTGACCGGTACTTCCCTTTGTGTCAGTTTTTCTCTCTTATTTGTTGCATGACCCCCTGTTTTCAGATCAAAAAAGTTGTCTGAAGGGCTATACTTGACAGAGATATTTGAATGCCAAAATTAAAGTCATGCGATCATATTTTTTCCACCTGAAAGTAATAATGGTCGCCTATGGGGAAATATTTAGTTATGTGATACCTATAGGAAATATGTTTTTTGGCTTCCAGACCAGATTCAGTTACTATTTTGGGGGATTATTTCACATTTAAATATTTATTTGGGGACCATACACCTTACCAAACCATTTTATTGTTTTGAGAAGTTACATTTTTGTCAAAGTCAGCAATCAAAGCTATATATTTCCCAAACTAAGGCTGTTCATGCAAGAAAATTCACATCTTGAGCAAGTGTATTCCCCAGGAGCACACTATAACCTCTGAAAGCTGCCAACTAACAGCCTATCTCACCCTATTAACATATTTATTTAAATCATAACCTCTGGCAGCTGCTAACTAACAGCCTATCTTACCCTATTAACATATTTATTTAAACCATGGTTTCTCCTCATATTACTAGGGGCAGGGAGGATTACAAATCTTCCGAACCCCCCCCCCCCCCCCAAATCTCAATTCAAACACAGACAGAACACCTACACTGCCCTTCTATTCACTATTATTTAGAAGTTTATCTCTTCTATATTATGCTCTTCAGAACTTTGGAAAACAATTACTTCATTGAAAGAGTATCCTGGAACACAAATTGGAGGAGGGGTGGGGTTACAGTGGAAAATAACACAATAAAATTACAAATGTTAGTGAATGGCATTTGTGCATAGCTACCAATATAGTTGTCTAGTACTAAAGCTGTCATGGTTCCCCTGATACAGCATAAATTTACAGTGACAGTTGTAAAATATTGCTCTTTCCCTGAACCAAGTCCTCCCTCCCACACATATTTAATCCTTCTGCTAATGATAAACATTTGGAAAGACTGAATAGCATGTTTTTGGAGACTGAAGTTAGTATCATACACTTTCAGTTTCTTATGATTTACTTTGAGGCTTCAGCACTCATGGGCCTCTGAGTTAGTTTTCAATTTAAAAACCTTGCCCTGGCTCTTCCACTACATTTTTCATTGTATGCCATTTAGTTCTCTCATGTAGACCTCCTACATGTGTGACTGCATGCCTATCTGTCTGTCTGTCTGTGTGTCTGTGTGTCTCTTCATCAGACATGGCGTTTCTTTTCTTTTCACTTGCCTGGATCTACGTTTTCAATAATTGGCAGCTGACTAACTTTCACCCCCCCCCCCCCCCCCACACACACATATATTAAACATCAAATACCACTATATTCGTGAAGCAAATGTCTGATTCATCCTCTTTGGAAACATGTTTTCAACAATTTCAATCTTTTTGCCAGAATGAGTGTCTGTGGGGATTAAAACAAAGGTTATGAAAGTGCTCTTATGGGAACTGGCAGCATAAGCATAGCACTATAGAATCAATATTTGATGGTTTTAGGCATCTTGCCAGTGTTATGAGATATCACAGTAGCAGGTACTGGTCATTCTGTTGGAAAAAAAACACTGTTTTATGTTTTACCAGTGCCATACCAATGACTCCATGTGCATTTACTGAGAACACTGAGGCTTTTCCTTTACAAAAATTGCAAAATATTCATCAAATACAATGTGAAATGTCTTCAGAAGCCAGACTGTGATTTGAAAACTATTACAGATGGGAAAGTTCATATCACAGTAGGTTTGTTTTGGGTCAATATCAATTAAATTATGAATTATATCACATATTTTATTAAAAATTGGCATACCGGGGGGTCCTATTCAGGGCAAAATTTTACTACATCAGATGGTGGAATAAAATTTGACATCAGTTGTTAGGATAAACTGGTAGAGTCCTTTCATATTGGTGAAATATATAGCTGCATCCCCAATTTTGGAAACAAAATTGACATCCATACTGTTCCATGGGGGTTGGGGCACTGTTTTGCTTGCAGTATGGTTAAATGAGACAGATTTTTTCTAAAAATATTTTGTGCTGATGCAGATGTTAGTTTTATTTTGGGATCAGGGTAGTGTTTTAAAGAAAGCTGTAAATTCTCATCCTTCTTAGTTAATTTATAAAGTAACAGGGTAGAAAAATCTTTTGGAGGCAATACCAATTTTCAAGCCCACTTGACAAAGTTTGTACACCTTTCCTTAAAAGAGCAAATTTTCCATGTTTTTGAATCAGCCAAAGCCAAAAGTTTGATTCTAATGGAGAAATGACTCTTTTATCTCATGGAAGTGGTAAAATGTCTCTTTGGTGGGGTTGGGGATGATTATAGGTTTCGCGGAACTAAATATTGAAATTAGAGTGAACCAACTTAAAGTGTTGCACTCGGAAATGACGCAATCTCTAAAAATAAACAGCCTTGGGAAAATCCATTGTTTCAATAAAACTTTGAAACATTCTATTGACATGTTGCATTATTGTTGAATATTCCTGATAAAACAGAGGGTGATTTGATGACTTTTGGACCTAAAAAATACAATTTACTTTATGTGTGTTTTTGTAGGGAATTCCCTGAAAAATATGTGTACGTGACCGGTACTTCCCTTTGTGTCAGTTTTTCTCTCTTATTTGTTGCATGTCCCCCTGTTTTCAGATCAAAAAAGTTGTCTGAAGGGCTATACTTGACAGAGATATTTGAATGCCAAAATTAAAGTCATGCGATCATATTTTTTCCACCTGAAAGTAATAATGGTCGCCTATGGGAAAATATTTAGTTTTGTGATACCTTTAGGAAATATGTTTTTTGGCTTCCAGACCAGATTCAGTTACTATTTTGGGGGATTATTTCACATTTAAATATTTATTTGGGGACCATTCACCTTACCACACCATTTTATTGTTTTGAGAAGTTACATTTTTGTCAAAGTCAGCAATAAAAGCTATATATTTCCCAAACTAAGGCTGTTAATGCAAGAAAATTCACATCTTGAGCAAGTGTATTCCCCAGGAGCACACTATAACCTCTGAAAGCTGCTAACTAACAGCCTATCGCACCCTATTAACATATTTATTTAAATCATAACCTCTGGCAGCTGCTAACTAACAGCCTATCTTACCCTATTAACATTTTTATTTAAACCATGGTTTCTCCTCATATTACTAGGGGCAGGGAGGATTACAAATCTTCCGAACCCCCCCCCCCCCCCCAAATCACAATTCAAACACAGACAGAACACCTACACTGCCCTTCTATTCACTATTATTTAGAAGTTTATCTCTTCTATATTATGCTCTTCAGAACTTTGGAAAACAATTACTTCATTGAAAGAGTATCCTGGAACACAAATTGGAGGAGGGGTGGGGTTACAGTGGAAAATAACATAATAAAAATTACAAATGTTAGTGAATGGCATTTGTGCATAGCTACCAATATAGTTGTCTAGTACTAAAGCTGTCATGGTTCCCCTGATACAGCATAAATTTACAGTGACAGTTGTAAAATATTGCTCTTTCCCTGAACCAAGTCCTCCCTCCCACACATATTTAATCCTTCTGCTAATGATAAACATTTGGAAAGACTGAATAGCATGTTTTTAGAGACTGAAGTTAGTATCATACACTTTCAGTTTCTTATGATTTACTTTGAGGCTTCAGCACTCATGGGCCTCTGAGTTAGTTTTCAATTTAAAAACCTTGCCCTGGCTCTTCCACTATATTTTTCATTGTATGCCATTTAGTTCTCTCATGTAGACCCCCTACATGTGTGACTGCATGCCTATCTGTCTGTCTGTCTGTGTGTCTGTGTGTCTCTTCATCAGACATGGCGTTTCTTTACTTTTCACTTGCCTGAATCTACGTTTTCAATAATTGGCAGCTGACTAACTTTCACCCCCCCCCCCCCCCACACACACATATATTAAACATCAAATACCGCTATATTCGTGAAGCAAATGTCTGATTCATCCTCTTTGGAAACATGTTTTCAACAATTTCAATCTTTTTGCCAGAATGAGTGTCTGTGTGGATTAAAACAAAGGTTATGAAAGTGCGCTTATGGGAACTTGCAGCATAAGCAAAGCACTATAGAATCAATATTTGATGGTTTTAGGCATCTTACCAGTGTTATGAGATATCACAGTAGCAGGTACTGGTCATTCTGTTGGAAAAAAACACTGTTTTATGTTTTACCAGTGCCATACCAATGACTCTATGTGCATTTACTGAGAACACTGAGGCTTTTCCTTTACAAAAATTGCAAAATATTCATCAAATACAATGTGAAATGTCTTCAGAAGCCAGACTGTGATTTGAAAACTATTACAGATGGGAAAGTTCATATCACAGTAGGTTTGTTTTGGGTCAATATCAATTAAATTATGAATTATATCACATATTTTGTTAAAAATTGGCATACCGGGGGGGTCCTATTCAGGGCAAAATTTTACTACATCAGATGGTGGAATAAAATTTGACATCAGTTGTTAGGATAAACTGGTAGAGTCCTTTCATATTGGTGAAATATATAGCTGCATCCCCAATTTTGGAAACAAAATTGACATCCATACTGTTCCATGGGGGTTGGGGCACTGTTTTGTTTGCAGTATGGTTAAATGAGACAGATTTTTTCTAAAAATATTTTGTGCTGATGCAGATGTTAGTTTTATTTTGGGATCAGGGTAGTGTTTTAAAGAAAGCTGTAAATTCTCATCCTTCTTAGTTAATTTATAAAGTAACAGGATAGAAAAATCTTTTGGAGGCAATACCAATTTTCAAGCCCACTTGACAAAGTTTGTACACCTTTCCTTAATAGAGCAAATTTTCCATGTTTTTGAATCAGCCAAAGCCAAAAGTTTGATTCTAATGGAGAAATGACTCTTTTATCTCATGGAAGTGGTAAAATGTCTCTTTGGTGGGGTTGGGGATGATTATAGGTTTCGCGGAACTAAATATTGAAATTAGAGTGAACCAACTTAAAGTGTTGCACTCGGAAATGACGCAATCTCTAAAAATAAACAGCCTTGGGAAAATCCATTGTTTCAATAAAACTTTGAAACATTCTATTGACATGTTGCATTATTGTTGAATATTCCTGATAAAAAAGAGGGTGATTTGATGACTTTTGGACCTAAAAAATACAATTTACTTTATGTGTGTTTTTGTAGGGAATTCCCTGAAAAATATGTGTACGTGACCGGTACTTCCCTTTGTGTCAGTTTTTCTCTCTTATTTGTTGCATGACCCCCTGTTTTCAGATCAAAAAAGTTGTCTGAAGGGCTATACTTGACAGAGATATTTGAATGCCAAAATTAAAGTCATGCGATCATATTTTTTCCACCTGAAAGTAATAATGGTCGCCTATGGGGAAATATTTAGTTATGTGATACCTATAAATATGTTTTTTGGCTTCCAGACCAGATTCAGTTACTATTTTGGGGGATTATTTCACATTTAAATATTTATTTGGGGACCATACACCTTACCAAACCATTTTATTGTTTTGAGAAGTTACATTTTTGTCAAAGTCAGCAATCAAAGCTATATATTTCCCAAACTAAGGCTGTTCATGCAAGAAAATTCACATCTTGAGCAAGTGTATTCCCCAGGAGCACACTATAACCTCTGAAAGCTGCCAACTAACAGCCTATCTCACCCTATTAACATATTTATTTAAATCATAACCTCTGGCAGCTGCTAACTAACAGCCTATCTTACCCTATTAACATATTTATTTAAACCATGGTTTCTCCTCATATTACTAGGGGCAGGGAGGATTACAAATCTTCCGAACCCCCCCCCCCCCCCAAATCACAATTCAAACACAGACAGAACACCTACACTGCCCTTCTATTCACTATTATTTAGAAGTTTATCTCTTCTATATTATGCTCTTCAGAACTTTGGAAAACAATTACTTCATTGAAAGAGTATCCTGGAACACAAATTGGAGGAGGGGTGGGGTTACAGTGGAAAATAACACAATAAAATTACAAATGTTAGTGAATGGCATTTGTGCATAGCTACCAATATAGTTGTCTAGTACTAAAGCTGTCATGGTTCCCCTGATACAGCATAAATTTACAGTGACAGTTGTAAAATATTGCTCTTTCCCTGAACCAAGTCCTCCCTCCCACACATATTTAATCCTTCTGCTAATGATAAACATTTGGAAAGACTGAATAGCATGTTTTTGGAGGCTGAAGTTAGTATCATACACTTTCAGTTTCTTATGATTTACTTTGAGGCTTCAGCACTCATGGGCCTCTGAGTTAGTTTTCAATTTAAAAACCTTGCCCTGGCTCTTCCACTACATTTTTCATTGTATGCCATTTAGTTCTCTCATGTAGACCTCCTACATGTGTGACTGCATGCCTATCTGTCTGTCTGTCTGTGTGTCTGTGTGTCTCTTCATCAGACATGGCGTTTCTTTTCTTTTCACTTGCCTGGATCTACGTTTTCAATAATTGGCAGCTGACTAACTTTCACCCCCCCCCCCCCCCCACACACACATATATTAAACATCAAATACCACTATATTCGTGAAGCAAATGTCTGATTCATCCTCTTTGGAAACATGTTTTCAACAATTTCAATCTTTTTGCCAGAATGAGTGTCTGTGGGGATTAAAACAAAGGTTATGAAAGTGCTCTTATGGGAACTGGCAGCATAAGCATAGCACTATAGAATCAATATTTGATGGTTTTAGGCATCTTGCCAGTGTTATGAGATATCACAGTAGCAGGTACTGGTCATTCTGTTGGAAAAAAACACTGTTTTATGTTTTACCAGTGCCATACCAATGACTCCATGTGCATTTACTGAGAACACTGAGGCTTTTCCTTTACAAAAATTGCAAAATATTCATCAAATACAATGTGAAATGTCTTCAGAAGCCAGACTGTGATTTGAAAACTATTACAGATGGGAAAGTTCATATCACAGTAGGTTTGTTTTGGGTCAATATCAATTAAATTATGAATTATATCACATATTTTATTAAAAATTGGCATACCGGGGGGTCCTATTCAGGGCAAAATTTTACTACATCAGATGGTGGAATAAAATTTGACATCAGTTGTTAGGATAAACTGGTAGAGTCCTTTCATATTGGTGAAATATATAGCTGCATCCCCAATTTTGGAAACAAAATTGACATCCATACTGTTCCATGGGGGTTGGGGCACTGTTTTGCTTGCAGTATGGTTAAATGAGACAGATTTTTTCTAAAAATATTTTGTGCTGATGCAGATGTTAGTTTTATTTTGGGATCAGGGTAGTGTTTTAAAGAAAGCTGTAAATTCTCATCCTTCTTAGTTAATTTATAAAGTAACAGGGTAGAAAAATCTTTTGGAGGCAATACCAATTTTCAAGCCCACTTGACAAAGTTTGTACACCTTTCCTTAAAAGAGCAAATTTTCCATGTTTTTGAATCAGCCAAAGCCAAAAGTTTGATTCTAATGGAGAAATGACTCTTTTATCTCATGGAAGTGGTAAAATGTCTCTTTGGTGGGGTTGGGGATGATTATAGGTTTCGCGGAACTAAATATTGAAATTAGAGTGAACCAACTTAAAGTGTTGCACTCGGAAATGACGCAATCTCTAAAAATAAACAGCCTTGGGAAAATCCATTGTTTCAATAAAACTTTGAAACATTCTATTGACATGTTGCATTATTGTTGAATATTCCTGATAAAAAAGAGGGTGATTTGATGACTTTTGGACCTAAAAAATACAATTTACTTTATGTGTGTTTTTGTAGGGAATTCCCTGAAAAATATGTGTACGTGACCGGTACTTCCCTTTGTGTCAGTTTTTCTCTCTTATTTGTTGCATGACCCCCTGTTTTCAGATCAAAAAAGTTGTCTGAAGGGCTATACTTGACAGAGATATTTGAATGCCAAAATTAAAGTCATGCGATCATATTTTTTCCACCTGAAAGTAATAATGGTCGCCTATGGGGAAATATTTAGTTATGTGATACCTATAGGAAATATGTTTTTTGGCTTCCAGACCAGATTCAGTTACTATTTTGGGGGATTATTTCACATTTAAATATTTATTTGGGGACCATACACCTTACCAAACCATTTTATTGTTTTGAGAAGTTACATTTTTGTCAAAGTCAGCAATCAAAGCTATATATTTCCCAAACTAAGGCTGTTCATGCAAGAAAATTCACATCTTGAGCAAGTGTATTCCCCAGGAGCACACTATAACCTCTGAAAGCTGCCAACTAACAGCCTATCTCACCCTATTAACATATTTATTTAAATCATAACCTCTGGCAGCTGCTAACTAACAGCCTATCTTACCCTATTAACATATTTATTTAAACCACGGTTTCTCCTCATATTACTAGGGGCAGGGAGGATTACAAATCTTCCGAACCCCCCCCCCCCCCCCAAATCACAATTCAAACACAGACAGAACACCTACACTGCCCTTCTATTCACTATTATTTAGAAGTTTATCTCTTCTATATTATGCTCTTCAGAACTTTGGAAAACAATTACTTCATTGAAAGAGTATCCTGGAACACAAATTGGAGGAGGGGTGGGGTTACAGTGGAAAATAACACAATAAAATTACAAATGTTAGTGAATGGCATTTGTGCATAGCTACCAATATAGTTGTCTAGTACTAAAGCTGTCATGGTTCCCCTGATACAGCATAAATTTACAGTGACAGTTGTAAAATATTGCTCTTTCCCTGAACCAAGTCCTCCCTCCCACACATATTTAATCCTTCTGCTAATGATAAACATTTGGAAAGACTGAATAGCATGTTTTTGGAGACTGAAGTTAGTATCATACACTTTCAGTTTCTTATGATTTACTTTGAGGCTTCAGCACTCATGGGCCTCTGAGTTAGTTTTCAATTTAAAAACCTTGCCCTGGCTCTTCCACTACATTTTTCATTGTATGCCATTTAGTTCTCTCATGTAGACCTCCTACATGTGTGACTGCATGCCTATCTGTCTGTCTGTCTGTGTGTCTGTGTGTCTCTTCATCAGACATGGCGTTTCTTTTCTTTTCACTTGCCTGGATCTACGTTTTCAATAATTGGCAGCTGACTAACTTTCACCCCCCCCCCCCACACACACATATATTAAACATCAAATACCACTATATTCGTGAAGCAAATGTCTGATTCATCCTCTTTGGAAACATGTTTTCAACAATTTCAATCTTTTTGCCAGAATGAGTGTCTGTGGGGATTAAAACAAAGGTTATGAAAGTGCTCTTATGGGAACTGGCAGCATAAGCATAGCACTATAGAATCAATATTTGATGGTTTTAGGCATCTTGCCAGTGTTATGAGATATCACAGTAGCAGGTACTGGTCATTCTGTTGGAAAAAAACACTGTTTTATGTTTTACCAGTGCCATACCAATGACTCCATGTGCATTTACTGAGAACACTGAGGCTTTTCCTTTACAAAAATTGCAAAATATTCATCAAATACAATGTGAAATGTCTTCAGAAGCCAGACTGTGATTTGAAAACTATTACAGATGGGAAAGTTCATATCACAGTAGGTTTGTTTTGGGTCAATATCAATTAAATTATGAATTATATCACATATTTTATTAAAAATTGGCATACCGGGGGGTCCTATTCAGGGCAAAATTTTACTACATCAGATGGTGGAATAAAATTTGACATCAGTTGTTAGGATAAACTGGTAGAGTCCTTTCATATTGGTGAAATATATAGCTGCATCCCCAATTTTGGAAACAAAATTGACATCCATACTGTTCCATGGGGGTTGGGGCACTGTTTTGCTTGCAGTATGGTTAAATGAGACAGATTTTTTCTAAAAATATTTTGTGCTGATGCAGATGTTAGTTTTATTTTGGGATCAGGGTAGTGTTTTAAAGAAAGCTGTAAATTCTCATCCTTCTTAGTTAATTTATAAAGTAACAGGGTAGAAAAATCTTTTGGAGGCAATACCAATTTTCAAGCCCACTTGACAAAGTTTGTACACCTTTCCTTAAAAGAGCAAATTTTCCATGTTTTTGAATCAGCCAAAGCCAAAAGTTTGATTCTAATGGAGAAATGACTCTTTTATCTCATGGAAGTGGTAAAATGTCTCTTTGGTGGGGTTGGGGATGATTATAGGTTTCGCGGAACTAAATATTGAAATTAGAGTGAACCAACTTAAAGTGTTGCACTCGGAAATGACGCAATCTCTAAAAATAAACAGCCTTGGGAAAATCCATTGTTTCAATAAAACTTTGAAACATTCTATTGACATGTTGCATTATTGTTGAATATTCCTGATAAAACAGAGGGTGATTTGATGACTTTTGGACCTAAAAAATACAATTTACTTTATGTGTGTTTTTGTAGGGAATTCCCTGAAAAATATGTGTACGTGACCGGTACTTCCCTTTGTGTCAGTTTTTCTCTCTTATTTGTTGCATGTCCCCCTGTTTTCAGATCAAAAAAGTTGTCTGAAGGGCTATACTTGACAGAGATATTTGAATGCCAAAATTAAAGTCATGCGATCATATTTTTTCCACCTGAAAGTAATAATGGTCGCCTATGGGAAAATATTTAGTTTTGTGATACCTTTAGGAAATATGTTTTTTGGCTTCCAGACCAGATTCAGTTACTATTTTGGGGGATTATTTCACATTTAAATATTTATTTGGGGACCATTCACCTTACCACACCATTTTATTGTTTTGAGAAGTTACATTTTTGTCAAAGTCAGCAATAAAAGCTATATATTTCCCAAACTAAGGCTGTTAATGCAAGAAAATTCACATCTTGAACAAGTGTATTCCCCAGGAGCACACTATAACCTCTGAAAGCTGCTAACTAACAGCCTATCGCACCCTATTAACATATTTATTTAAATCATAACCTCTGGCAGCTGCTAACTAACAGCCTATCTTACCCTATTAACATTTTTATTTAAACCATGGTTTCTCCTCATATTACTAGGGGCAGGGAGGATTACAAATCTTCCGAACCCCCCCCCCCCCCCAAATCACAATTCAAACACAGACAGAACACCTACACTGCCCTTCTATTCACTATTATTTAGAAGTTTATCTCTTCTATATTATGCTCTTCAGAACTTTGGAAAACAATTACTTCATTGAAAGAGTATCCTGGAACACAAATTGGAGGAGGGGTGGGGTTACAGTGGAAAATAACATAATAAAATTACAAATGTTAGTGAATGGCATTTGTGCATAGCTACCAATATAGTTGTCTAGTACTAAAGCTGTCATGGTTCCCCTGATACAGCATAAATTTACAGTGACAGTTGTAAAATATTGCTCTTTCCCTGAACCAAGTCCTCCCTCCCACACATATTTAATCCTTCTGCTAATGATAAACATTTGGAAAGACTGAATAGCATGTTTTTAGAGACTGAAGTTAGTATCATACACTTTCAGTTTCTTATGATTTACTTTGAGGCTTCAGCACTCATGGGCCTCTGAGTTAGTTTTCAATTTAAAAACCTTGCCCTGGCTCTTCCACTATATTTTTCATTGTATGCCATTTAGTTTTCTCATGTAGACCCCCTACATGTGTGACTGCATGCCTATCTGTCTGTCTGTCTGTGTGTCTGTGTGTCTCTTCATCAGACATGGCGTTTCTTTACTTTTCACTTGCCAGAATCTACGTTTTCAATAATTGGCAGCTGACTAACTTTCACCCCCCCCCCCCCCACACACACATATATTAAACATCAAATACCGCTATATTCGTGAAGCAAATGTCTGATTCATCCTCTTTGGAAACATGTTTTCAACAATTTCAATCTTTTTGCCAGAATGAGTGTCTGTGTGGATTAAAACAAAGGTTATGAAAGTGCGCTTATGGGAACTTGCAGCATAAGCAAAGCACTATAGAATCAATATTTGATGGTTTTAGGCATCTTACCAGTGTTATGAGATATCACAGTAGCAGGTACTGGTCATTCTGTTGGAAAAAAACACTGTTTTATGTTTTACCAGTGCCATACCAATGACTCTATGTGCATTTACTGAGAACACTGAGGCTTTTCCTTTACAAAAATTGCAAAATATTCATCAAATACAATGTGAAATGTCTTCAGAAGCCAGACTGTGATTTGAAAACTATTACAGATGGGAAAGTTCATATCACAGTAGGTTTGTTTTGGGTCAATATCAATTAAATTATGAATTATATCACATATTTTGTTAAAAATTGGCATACCGGGGGGTCCTATTCAGGGCAAAATTTTACTACATCAGATGGTGGAATAAAATTTGACATCAGTTGTTAGGATAAACTGGTAGAGTCCTTTCATATTGGTGAAATATATAGCTGCATCCCCAATTTTGGAAACAAAATTGACATCCATACTGTTCCATGGGGGTTGGGGCACTGTTTTGTTTGCAGTATGGTTAAATGAGACAGATTTTTTCTAAAAATATTTTGTGCTGATGCAGATGTTAGTTTTATTTTGGGATCAGGGTAGTGTTTTAAAGAAAGCTGTAAATTCTCATCCTTCTTAGTTAATTTATAAAGTAACAGGATAGAAAAATCTTTTGGAGGCAATACCAATTTTCAAGCCCACTTGACAAAGTTTGTACACCTTTCCTTAATAGAGCAAATTTTCCATGTTTTTGAATCAGCCAAAGCCAAAAGTTTGATTCTAATGGAGAAATGACTCTTTTATCTCATGGAAGTGGTAAAATGTCTCTTTGGTGGGGTTGGGGATGATTATAGGTTTCGCGGAACTAAATATTGAAATTAGAGTGAACCAACTTAAAGTGTTGCACTCGGAAATGACGCAATCTCTAAAAATAAACAGCCTTGGGAAAATCCATTGTTTCAATAAAACTTTGAAACATTCTATTGACATGTTGCATTATTGTTGAATATTCCTGATAAAAAAGAGGGTGATTTGATGACTTTTGGACCTAAAAAATACAATTTACTTTATGTGTGTTTTTGTAGGGAATTCCCTGAAAAATATGTGTACGTGACCGGTACTTCCCTTTGTGTCAGTTTTTCTCTCTTATTTGTTGCATGACCCCCTGTTTTCAGATCAAAAAAGTTGTCTGAAGGGCTATACTTGACAGAGATATTTGAATGCCAAAATTAAAGTCATGCGATCATATTTTTTCCACCTGAAAGTAATAATGGTCGCCTATGGGGAAATATTTAGTTATGTGATACCTATAGGAAATATGTTTTTTGGCTTCCAGACCAGATTCAGTTACTATTTTGGGGGATTATTTCACATTTAAATATTTATTTGGGGACCATACACCTTACCAAACCATTTTATTGTTTTGAGAAGTTACATTTTTGTCAAAGTCAGCAATCAAAGCTATATATTTCCCAAACTAAGGCTGTTCATGCAAGAAAATTCACATCTTGAGCAAGTGTATTCCCCAGGAGCACACTATAACCTCTGAAAGCTGCCAACTAACAGCCTATCTCACCCTATTAACATATTTATTTAAATCATAACCTCTGGCAGCTGCTAACTAACAGCCTATCTTACCCTATTGACATATTTATTTAAACCATGGTTTCTCCTCATATTACTAGGGGCAGGGAGGATTACAAATCTTCCGAACCCCCCCCCCCCCCCCCAAATCACAATTCAAACACAGACAGAACACCTACACTGCCCTTCTATTCACTATTATTTAGAAGTTTATCTCTTCTATATTATGCTCTTCAGAACTTTGGAAAACAATTACTTCATTGAAAGAGTATCCTGGAACACAAATTGGAGGAGGGGTGGGGTTACAGTGGAAAATAACACAATAAAATTACAAATGTTAGTGAATGGCATTTGTGCATAGCTACCAATATAGTTGTCTAGTACTAAAGCTGTCATGGTTCCCCTGATACAGCATAAATTTACAGTGACAGTTGTAAAATATTGCTCTTTCCCTGAACCAAGTCCTCCCTCCCACACATATTTAATCCTTCTGCTAATGATAAACATTTGGAAAGACTGAATAGCATGTTTTTGGAGACTGAAGTTAGTATCATACACTTTCAGTTTCTTATGATTTACTTTGAGGCTTCAGCACTCATGGGCCTCTGAGTTAGTTTTCAATTTAAAAACCTTGCCCTGGCTCTTCCACTACATTTTTCATTGTATGCCATTTAGTTCTCTCATGTAGACCTCCTACATGTGTGACTGCATGCCTATCTGTCTGTCTGTCTGTGTGTCTGTGTGTCTCTTCATCAGACATGGCGTTTCTTTTCTTTTCACTTGCCTGGATCTACGTTTTCAATAATTGGCAGCTGACTAACTTTCACCCCCCCCCCCCCACACACACATATAATAAACATCAAATACCACTATATTCGTGAAGCAAATGTCTGATTCATCCTCTTTGGAAACATGTTTTCAACAATTTCAATCTTTTTGCCAGAATGAGTGTCTGTGGGGATTAAAACAAAGGTTATGAAAGTGCTCTTATGGGAACTGGCAGCATAAGCATAGCACTATAGAATCAATATTTGATGGTTTTAGGCATCTTGCCAGTGTTATGAGATATCACAGTAGCAGGTACTGGTCATTCTGTTGGAAAAAAACACTGTTTTATGTTTTACCAGTGCCATACCAATGACTCTATGTGCATTTACTGAGAACACTGAGGCTTTTCCTTTACAAAAATTGCAAAATATTCATCAAATACAATGTGAAATGTCTTCAGAAGCCAGACTGTGATTTGAAAACTATTACAGATGGGAAAGTTCATATCACAGTAGGTTTGTTTTGGGTCAATATCAATTAAATTATGAATTATATCACATATTTTGTTAAAAATTGGCATACCGGGGGGTCCTATTCAGGGCAAAATTTTACTACATCAGATGGTGGAATAAAATTTGACATCAGTTGTTAGGATAAACTGGTAGAGTCCTTTCATATTGGTGAAATATATAGCTGCATCCCCAATTTTGGAAACAAAATTGACATCCATACTGTTCCATGGGGGTTGGGGCACTGTTTTGTTTGCAGTATGGTTAAATGAGACAGATTTTTTCTAAAAATATTTTGTGCTGATGCAGATGTTAGTTTTATTTTGGGATCAGGGTAGTGTTTTAAAGAAAGCTGTAAATTCTCATCCTTCTTAGTTAATTTATAAAGTAACAGGATAGAAAAATCTTTTGGAGGCAATACCAATTTTCAAGCCCACTTGACAAAGTTTGTACACCTTTCCTTAATAGAGCAAATTTTCCATGTTTTTGAATCAGCCAAAGCCAAAAGTTTGATTCTAATGGAGAAATGACTCTTTTATCTCATGGAAGTGGTAAAATGTCTCTTTGGTGGGGTTGGGGATGATTATAGGTTTCGCGGAACTAAATATTGAAATTAGAGTGAACCAACTTAAAGTGTTGCACTCGGAAATGACGCAATCTCTAAAAATAAACAGCCTTGGGAAAATCCATTGTTTCAATAAAACTTTGAAACATTCTATTGACATGTTGCATTATTGTTGAATATTCCTGATAAAAAAGAGGGTGATTTGATGACTTTTGGACCTAAAAAATACAATTTACTTTATGTGTGTTTTTGTAGGGAATTCCCTGAAAAATATGTGTACGTGACCGGTACTTCCCTTTGTGTCAGTTTTTCTCTCTTATTTGTTGCATGACCCCCTGTTTTCAGATCAAAAAAGTTGTCTGAAGGGCTATACTTGACAGAGATATTTGAATGCCAAAATTAAAGTCATGCGATCATATTTTTTCCACCTGAAAGTAATAATGGTCGCCTATGGGGAAATATTTAGTTATGTGATACCTATAGGAAATATGTTTTTTGGCTTCCAGACCAGATTCAGTTACTATTTTGGGGGATTATTTCACATTTAAATATTTATTTGGGGACCATACACCTTACCAAACCATTTTATTGTTTTGAGAAGTTACATTTTTGTCAAAGTCAGCAATCAAAGCTATATATTTCCCAAACTAAGGCTGTTCATGCAAGAAAATTCACATCTTGAGCAAGTGTATTCCCCAGGAGCACACTATAACCTCTGAAAGCTGCCAACTAACAGCCTATCTCACCCTATTAACATATTTATTTAAATCATAACCTCTGGCAGCTGCTAACTAACAGCCTATCTTACCCTATTGACATATTTATTTAAACCATGGTTTCTCCTCATATTACTAGGGGCAGGGAGGATTACAAATCTTCCGAACCCCCCCCCCCCCCCCAAATCACAATTCAAACACAGACAGAACACCTACACTGCCCTTCTATTCACTATTATTTAGAAGTTTATCTCTTCTATATTATGCTCTTCAGAACTTTGGAAAACAATTACTTCATTGAAAGAGTATCCTGGAACACAAATTGGAGGAGGGGTGGGGTTACAGTGGAAAATAACACAATAAAATTACAAATGTTAGTGAATGGCATTTGTGCATAGCTACCAATATAGTTGTCTAGTACTAAAGCTGTCATGGTTCCCCTGATACAGCATAAATTTACAGTGACAGTTGTAAAATATTGCTCTTTCCCTGAACCAAGTCCTCCCTCCCACACATATTTAATCCTTCTGCTAATGATAAACATTTGGAAAGACTGAATAGCATGTTTTTGGAGACTGAAGTTAGTATCATACACTTTCAGTTTCTTATGATTTACTTTGAGGCTTCAGCACTCATGGGCCTCTGAGTTAGTTTTCAATTTAAAAACCTTGCCCTGGCTCTTCCACTACATTTTTCATTGTATGCCATTTAGTTCTCTCATGTAGACCTCCTACATGTGTGACTGCATGCCTATCTGTCTGTCTGTCTGTGTGTCTGTGTGTCTCTTCATCAGACATGGCGTTTCTTTTCTTTTCACTTGCCTGGATCTACGTTTTCAATAATTGGCAGCTGACTAACTTTCACCCCCCCCCCCCCACACACACATATAATAAACATCAAATACCACTATATTCGTGAAGCAAATGTCTGATTCATCCTCTTTGGAAACATGTTTTCAACAATTTCAATCTTTTTGCCAGAATGAGTGTCTGTGGGGATTAAAACAAAGGTTATGAAAGTGCTCTTATGGGAACTGGCAGCATAAGCATAGCACTATAGAATCAATATTTGATGGTTTTAGGCATCTTGCCAGTGTTATGAGATATCACAGTAGCAGGTACTGGTCATTCTGTTGGAAAAAAACACTGTTTTATGTTTTACCAGTGCCATACCAATGACTCCATGTGCATTTACTGAGAACACTGAGGCTTTTCCTTTACAAAAATTGCAAAATATTCATCAAATACAATGTGAAATGTCTTCAGAAGCCAGACTGTGATTTGAAAACTATTACAGATGGGAAAGTTCATATCACAGTAGGTTTGTTTTGGGTCAATATCAATTAAATTATGAATTATATCACATATTTTATTAAAAATTGGCATACCGGGGGGTCCTATTCAGGGCAAAATTTTACTACATCAGATGGTGGAATAAAATTTGACATCAGTTGTTAGGATAAACTGGTAGAGTCCTTTCATATTGGTGAAATATATAGCTGCATCCCCAATTTTGGAAACAAAATTGACATCCATACTGTTCCATGGGGGTTGGGGCACTGTTTTGCTTGCAGTATGGTTAAATGAGACAGATTTTTTCTAAAAATATTTTGTGCTGATGCAGATGTTAGTTTTATTTTGGGATCAGGGTAGTGTTTTAAAGAAAGCTGTAAATTCTCATCCTTCTTAGTTAATTTATAAAGTAACAGGGTAGAAAAATCTTTTGGAGGCAATACCAATTTTCAAGCCCACTTGACAAAGTTTGTACACCTTTCCTTAAAAGAGCAAATTTTCCATGTTTTTGAATCAGCCAAAGCCAAAAGTTTGATTCTAATGGAGAAATGACTCTTTTATCTCATGGAAGTGGTAAAATGTCTCTTTGGTGGGGTTGGGGATGATTATAGGTTTCGCGGAACTAAATATTGAAATTAGAGTGAACCAACTTAAAGTGTTGCACTCGGAAATGACGCAATCTCTAAAAATAAACAGCCTTGGGAAAATCCATTGTTTCAATAAAACTTTGAAACATTCTATTGACATGTTGCATTATTGTTGAATATTCCTGATAAAAAAGAGGGTGATTTGATGACTTTTGGACCTAAAAAATACAATTTACTTTATGTGTGTTTTTGTAGGGAATTCCCTGAAAAATATGTGTACGTGACCGGTACTTCCCTTTGTGTCAGTTTTTCTCTCTTATTTGTTGCATGACCCCCTGTTTTCAGATCAAAAAAGTTGTCTGAAGGGCTATACTTGACAGAGATATTTGAATGCCAAAATTAAAGTCATGCGATCATATTTTTTTCCACCTGAAAGTAATAATGGTCGCCTATGGGGAAATATTTAGTTATGTGATACCTATAGGAAATATGTTTTTTGGCTTCCAGACCAGATTCAGTTACTATTTTGGGGGATTATTTCACATTTAAATATTTATTTGGGGACCATACACCTTACCAAACCATTTTATTGTTTTGAGAAGTTACATTTTTGTCAAAGTCAGCAATCAAAGCTATATATTTCCCAAACTAAGGCTGTTCATGCAAGAAAATTCACATCTTGAGCAAGTGTATTCCCCAGGAGCACACTATAACCTCTGAAAGCTGCCAACTAACAGCCTATCTCACCCTATTAACATATTTATTTAAATCATAACCTCTGGCAGCTGCTAACTAACAGCCTATCTTACCCTATTAACATATTTATTTAAACCATGGTTTCTCCTCATATTACTAGGGGCAGGGAGGATTACAAATCTTCCGAACCCCCCCCCCCCCCCCCAAATCACAATTCAAACACAGACAGAACACCTACACTGCCCTTCTATTCACTATTATTTAGAAGTTTATCTCTTCTATATTATGCTCTTCAGAACTTTGGAAAACAATTACTTCATTGAAAGAGTATCCTGGAACACAAATTGGAGGAGGGGTGGGGTTACAGTGGAAAATAACACAATAAAATTACAAATGTTAGTGAATGGCATTTGTGCATAGCTACCAATATAGTTGTCTAGTACTAAAGCTGTCATGGTTCCCCTGATACAGCATAAATTTACAGTGACAGTTGTAAAATATTGCTCTTTCCCTGAACCAAGTCCTCCCTCCCACACATATTTAATCCTTCTGCTAATGATAAACATTTGGAAAGACTGAATAGCATGTTTTTGGAGACTGAAGTTAGTATCATACACTTTCAGTTTCTTATGATTTACTTTGAGGCTTCAGCACTCATGGGCCTCTGAGTTAGTTTTCAATTTAAAAACCTTGCCCTGGCTCTTCCACTACATTTTTCATTGTATGCCATTTAGTTCTCTCATGTAGACCTCCTACATGTGTGACTGCATGCCTATCTGTCTGTCTGTCTGTGTGTCTGTGTGTCTCTTCATCAGACATGGCGTTTCTTTTCTTTTCACTTGCCTGGATCTACGTTTTCAATAATTGGCAGCTGACTAACTTTCACCCCCCCCCCCCCACACACACATATATTAAACATCAAATACCACTATATTCGTGAAGCAAATGTCTGATTCATCCTCTTTGGACACATGTTTTCAACAATTTCAATCTTTTTGCCAGAATGAGTGTCTGTGGGGATTAAAACAAAGGTTATGAAAGTGCTCTTATGGGAACTGGCAGCATAAGCATAGCACTATAGAATCAATATTTGATGGTTTTAGGCATCTTGCCAGTGTTATGAGATATCACAGTAGCAGGTACTGATCATTCTGTTGGAAAAAAACACTGTTTTATGTTTTACCAGTGCCATACCAATGACTCCATGTGCATTTACTGAGAACACTGAGGCTTTTCCTTTACAAAAATTGCAAAATATTCATCAAATACAATGTGAAATGTCTTCAGAAGCCAGACTGTGATTTGAAAACTATTACAGATGGGAAAGTTCATATCACAGTAGGTTTGTTTTGGGTCAATATCAATTAAATTATGAATTATATCACATATTTTATTAAAAATTGGCATACCGGGGGGTCCTATTCAGGGCAAAATTTTACTACATCAGATGGTGGAATAAAATTTGACATCAGTTGTTAGGATAAACTGGTAGAGTCCTTTCATATTGGTGAAATATATAGCTGCATCCCCAATTTTGGAAACAAAATTGACATCCATACTGTTCCTTGGGGGTTGGGGCACTGTTTTGCTTGCAGTATGGTTAAATGAGACAGATTTTTTCTAAAAATATTTTGTGCTGATGCAGATGTTAGTTTTATTTTGGGATCAGGGTAGTGTTTTAAAGAAAGCTGTAAATTCTCATCCTTCTTAGTTAATTTATAAAGTAACAGGGTAGAAAAATCTTTTGGAGGCAATACCAATTTTCAAGCCCACTTGACAAAGTTTGTACACCTTTCCTTAAAAGAGCAAATTTTCCATGTTTTTGAATCAGCCAAAGCCAAAAGTTTGATTCTAATGGAGAAATGACTCTTTTATCTCATGGAAGTGGTAAAATGTCTCTTTGGTGGGGTTGGGGATGATTATAGGTTTCGCGGAACTAAATATTGAAATTAGAGTGAACCAACTTAAAGTGTTGCACTCGGAAATGACGCAATCTCTAAAAATAAACAGCCTTGGGAAAATCCATTGTTTCAATAAAACTTTGAAACATTCTATTGACATGTTGCATTATTGTTGAATATTCCTGATAAAACAGAGGGTGATTTGATGACTTTTGGACCTAAAAAATACAATTTACTTTATGTGTGTTTTTGTAGGGAATTCCCTGAAAAATATGTGTACGTGACCGGTACTTCCCTTTGTGTCAGTTTTTCTCTCTTATTTGTTGCATGTCCCCCTGTTTTCAGATCAAAAAAGTTGTCTGAAGGGCTATACTTGACAGAGATATTTGAATGCCAAAATTAAAGTCATGCGATCATATTTTTTCCACCTGAAAGTAATAATGGTCGCCTATGGGAAAATATTTAGTTTTGTGATACCTTTAGGAAATATGTTTTTTGGCTTCCAGACCAGATTCAGTTACTATTTTGGGGGATTATTTCACATTTAAATATTTATTTGGGGACCATTCACCTTACCACACCATTTTATTGTTTTGAGAAGTTACATTTTTGTCAAAGTCAGCAATAAAAGCTATATATTTCCTAAACTAAGGCTGTTAATGCAAGAAAATTCACATCTTGAGCAAGTGTATTCCCCAGGAGCACACTATAACCTCTGAAAGCTGCTAACTAACAGCCTATCGCACCCTATTAACATATTTATTTAAATCATAACCTCTGGCAGCTGCTAACTAACAGCCTATCTTACCCTATTAACATTTTTATTTAAACCATGGTTTCTCCTCATATTACTAGGGGCAGGGAGGATTACAAATCTTCCGAACCCCCCCCCCCCCCAAATCACAATTCAAACACAGACAGAACACCTACACTGCCCTTCTATTCACTATTATTTAGAAGTTTATCTCTTCTATATTATGCTCTTCAGAACTTTGGAAAACAATTACTTCATTGAAAGAGTATCCTGGAACACAAATTGGAGGAGGGGTGGGGTTACAGTGGAAAATAACATAATAAAATTACAAATGTTAGTGAATGGCATTTGTGCATAGCTACCAATATAGTTGTCTAGTACTAAAGCTGTCATGGTTCCCCTGATACAGCATAAATTTACAGTGACAGTTGTAAAATATTGCTCTTTCCCTGAACCAAGTCCTCCCTCCCACACATATTTAATCCTTCTGCTAATGATAAACATTTGGAAAGACTGAATAGCATGTTTTTAGAGACTGAAGTTAGTATCATACACTTTCAGTTTCTTATGATTTACTTTGAGGCTTCAGCACTCATGGGCCTCTGAGTTAGTTTTCAATTTAAAAACCTTGCCCTGGCTCTTCCACTATATTTTTCATTGTATGCCATTTAGTTCTCTCATGTAGACCCCCTACATGTGTGACTGCATGCCTATCTGTCTGTCTGTCTGTGTGTCTGTGTGTCTCTTCATCAGACATGGCGTTTCTTTACTTTTCACTTGCCTGAATCTACGTTTTCAATAATTGGCAGCTGACTAACTTTCACCCCCCCCCCCCCCCCCCACACACACATATATTAAACATCAAATACCGCTATATTCGTGAAGCAAATGTCTGATTCATCCTCTTTGGAAACATGTTTTCAACAATTTCAATCTTTTTGCCAGAATGAGTGTCTGTGTGGATTAAAACAAAGGTTATGAAAGTGCGCTTATGGGAACTTGCAGCATAAGCAAAGCACTATAGAATCAATATTTGATGGTTTTAGGCATCTTACCAGTGTTATGAGATATCACAGTAGCAGGTACTGGTCATTCTGTTGGAAAAAAACAGTGTTTTATGTTTTACCAGTGCCAATGACTCCATGTGCATTTACTGAGAACACTGAGGCTTTTCCTTTACAAAAATTGCAAAATATTCATCAAATACAATGTGAAATGTCTTCAGAAGCCAGACTGTGATTTGAAAACTATTACAGATGGGAAAGTTCATATCACAGTAGGTTTGTTTTGGGTCAATATCAATTAAATTATGAATTATATCACATATTTTATTAAAAATTGGCATACCGGGGGGTCCTATTCAGGGCAAAATTTTACTACATCAGATGGTGGAATAAAATTTGACATCAGTTGTTAGGATAAACTGGTAGAGTCCTTTCATATTGGTGAAATATATAGCTGCATCCCCAATTTTGGAAACAAAATTGACATCCATACTGTTCCATGGGGGTTGGGGCACTGTTTTGCTTGCAGTATGGTTAAATGAGACAGATTTTTTCTAAAAATATTTTGTGCTGATGCAGATGTTAGTTTTATTTTGGGATCAGGGTAGTGTTTTAAAGAAAGCTGTAAATTCTCATCCTTCTTAGTTAATTTATAAAGTAACAGGGTAGAAAAATCTTTTGGAGGCAATACCAATTTTCAAGCCCACTTGACAAAGTTTGTACACCTTTCCTTAAAAGAGCAAATTTTCCATGTTTTTGAATCAGCCAAAGCCAAAAGTTTGATTCTAATGGAGAAATGACTCTTTTATCTCATGGAAGTGGTAAAATGTCTCTTTGGTGGGGTTGGGGATGATTATAGGTTTCGCGGAACTAAATATTGAAATTAGAGTGAACCAACTTAAAATGTTGCACTCGGAAATGACGCAATCTCTAAAAATAAACAGCCTTGGGAAAATCCATTGTTTCAATAAAACTTTGAAACATTCTATTGACATGTTGCATTATTGTTGAATATTCCTGATAAAAAAGAGGGTGATTTGATGACTTTTGGACCTAAAAAATACAATTTACTTTATGTGTGTTTTTTAGGGAATTCCCTGAAAAATATGTGTACGTGACCGGTACTTCCCTTTGTGTCAGTTTTTCTCTCTTATTTGTTGCATGACCCCCTGTTTTCAGATCAGAAAAGTTGTCTGAAGGGCTATACTTGACAGAGATATTTGAATGCCAAAATTAAAGTCATGCGATCATATTTTTTCCACCTGAAAGTAATAATGGTCGCCTATGGGAAAATATTTAGTTTTGTGATACCTTTAGGAAATATGTTTTTTGGCTTCCAGACCAGATTCAGTTACTATTTTGGGGGATTATTTCACATTTAAATATTTATTTGGGGACCATACACCTTACCACACCATTTTATTGTTTTGAGAAGTTACATTTTTGTCTAAGTCAGCAATAAAAGCTATATATTTCCCAACTAGGCTGTTAAGGCAAGAAAATTCACATCTTGAGCAAGTGTATTCCCCAGGAGCACACTATAACCTCTGAAAGCTGCTAACTAACAGCCTATCTCACCCTATTAACATATTTATTTAAATCATAACCTCTGGCAGCTGCTAACTAACAGCCTATCTTACCCTATTAACATATTTATTTAAACCATGGTTTCTCCTCATATTACTAGGGGCAGGGAGGATTACAAATCTTCCGAACCCCCCCCCCCCCCCCCAAATCACAATTCAAACACAGACAGAACACCTACACTGCCCTTCTATTCACTATTATTTAGAAGTTTATCTCTTCTATATTATGCTCTTCAGAACTTTGGAAAACAATTACTTCATTCAAAGAGTATCCTGGAACACAAATTGGAGGAGGGGTGGGGTTACAGTGGATAATAACACAATAAAATTACAATTGTTAGTGAATGGCATTTGTGCATAGCTACCAATATAGTTGTCTAGTACTAAAGCTGTCATGGTTCCCCTGATACAGCATAAATTTACAGTGACAATTGTAAAATATTGCTCTTTCCCTGAACCAAGTCCTCCCTCCCACACATATTTAATACTTCTGCTAATGATAAACATTTGGAAAGACTGAATAGCATGTTTTTAGAGACTGAAGTTAGTATCATACACTTTCAGTTTCTTATGATTTACTTTGAGGCTTCAGCACTCATGGGCCTCTGAGTTAGTTTTCAATTTAAAAACCTTGCCCTGGCTCTTCCACTACATTTTTCATTGTATGCCATTTAGTTCTCTCATGTAGACCTCCTACATGTGTGACTGCATGCCTATCTGTCTGTCTGTCTGTGTGTCTGTGTGTCTCTTCATCAGACATGGCGTTTCTTTACTTTTCACTTGCCTGGATCTACGTTTTCAATAATTGGCAGCTGACTAACTTTCACCCCCCCCCCCCCCCCCACACACACATATATTAAACATCAAATACCACTATATTCGTGAAGCAAATGTCTGATTCATCCTCTTTGGAAACATGTTTTCAACAATTTCAATCTTTTTGCCAGAATGAGTGTCTGTGGGGATTAAAACAAAGGTTATGAAAGTGCTCTTATGGGAACTGGCAGCATAATCATAGCACTATAGAATCAATATTTGATGGTTTTAGGCATCTTACCAGTGTTATGAGATATCACAGTAGCAGGTACTGGTCATTCTGTTGGAAAAAAACACTGTTTTGTGTTTTACCAGTGCCATACCAATGACTCCATGTGCATTTACTGAGAACACTGAGGCTTTTCCTTTACAAAAATTGCAAAATATTCATCAAATACAATGTGAAATGTCTTCAGAAGCCAGACTGTGATTTGAAAACTATTACAGATGGGAAAGTTCATATCACAGTAGGTTTGTTTTGGGTCAATATCAATTAAATTATGAATTATATCACATATTTTATTAAAAATTGGCATACCGGGGGGTCCTATTCAGGGCAAAATTTTACTACATCAGATGGTGGAATAAAATTTGACATCAGTTGTTAGGATAAACTGGTAGAGTCCTTTCATATTGGTGAAATATATAGCTGCATCCCCAATTTTGGAAACAAAATTGACATCCATACTGTTCCATGGGGGTTGGGGCACTGTTTTGCTTGCAGTATGGTTAAATGAGACAGATTTTTTCTAAAAATATTTTGTGCTGATGCAGATGTTAGTTTTATTTTGGGATCAGGGTAGTGTTTTAAAGAAAGCTGTAAATTCTCATCCTTCTTAGTTAATTTATAAAGTAACAGGGTAGAAAAATCTTTTGGAGGCAATACCAATTTTTAAGCCCACTTGACAAAGTTTGTACACCTTTCCTTAAAAGAGCAAATTTTCCATGTTTTTGAATCAGCCAAAGCCAAAAGTTTGATTCTAATGGAGAAATGACTCTTTTATCTCATGGAAGTGGTAAAATGTCTCTTTGGTGGGGTTGGGGATGATTATAGGTTTCGCGGAACTAAATATTGAAATTAGAGTGAACCAACTTAAAATGTTGCACTCGGAAATGACGCAATCTCTAAAAATAAACAGCCTTGGGAAAATCCATTGTTTCAATAAAACTTTGAAACATTCTATTGACATGTTGCATTATTGTTGAATATTCCTGATAAAAAAGAGGGTGATTTGATGACTTTTGGACCTAAAAAATACAATTTACTTTATGTGTGTTTTTTAGGGAATTCCCTGAAAAATATGTGTACGTGACCGGTACTTCCCTTTGTGTCAGTTTTTCTCTCTTATTTGTTGCATGACCCCCTGTTTTCAGATCAGAAAAGTTGTCTGAAGGGCTATACTTGACAGAGATATTTGAATGCCAAAATTAAAGTCATGCGATCATATTTTTTCCACCTGAAAGTAATAATGGTCGCCTATGGGAAAATATTTAGTTTTGTGATACCTTTAGGAAATATGTTTTTTGGCTTCCAGACCAGATTCAGTTACTATTTTGGGGGATTATTTCACATTTAAATATTTATTTGGGGACCATACACCTTACCACACCATTTTATTGTTTTGAGAAGTTACATTTTTGTCTAAGTCAGCAATAAAAGCTATATATTTCCCAACTAGGCTGTTAATGCAAGAAAATTCACATCTTGAGCAAGTGTATTCCCCAGGAGCACACTATAACCTCTGAAAGCTGCTAACTAACAGCCTATCTCACCCTATTAACATATTTATTTAAATCATAACCTCTGGCAGCTGCTAACTAACAGCCTATCTTACCCTATTAACATATTTATTTAAACCATGGTTTCTCCTCATATTACTAGGGGCAGGGAGGATTACAAATCTTCCGAACCCCCCCCCCCCCAAATCACAAATCAAACACAGACAGAACACCTACACTGCCCTTCTATTCACTATTATTTAGAAGTTTATCTCTTCTATATTATGCTCTTCAGAACTTTGGAAAACAATTACTTCATTCAAAGAGTATCCTGGAACACAAATTGGAGGAGGGGTGGGGTTACAGTGGATAATAACACAATAAAATTACAAATGTTAGTGAATGGCATTTGTGCATAGCTACCAATATAGTTGTCTAGTACTAAAGCTGTCATGGTTCCCCTGATACAGCATAAATTTACAGTGACAATTGTAAAATATTGCTCTTTCCCTGAACCAAGTCCTCCCTCCCACACATATTTAATACTTCTGCTAATGATAAACATTTGGAAAGACTGAATAGCATGTTTTTAGAGACTGAAGTTAGTATCATACACTTTCAGTTTCTTATGATTTACTTTGAGGCTTCAGCACTCATGGGCCTCTGAGTTAGTTTTCAATTTAAAAACCTTGCCCTGGCTCTTCCACTACATTTTTCATTGTATGCCATTTAGTTCTCTCATGTAGACCTCCTACATGTGTGACTGCATGCCTATCTGTCTGTCTGTCTGTGTGTCTGTGTGTCTCTTCATCAGACATGGCGTTTCTTTACTTTTCACTTGCCTGGATCTACGTTTTCAATAATTGGCAGCTGACTAACTTTCACCCCCCCCCCCCCCACACACACATATATTAAACATCAAATACCACTATATTCGTGAAGCAAATGTCTGATTCATCCTCTTTGGAAACATGTTTTCAACAATTTCAATCTTTTTGCCAGAATGAGTGTCTGTGGGGATTAAAACAAAGGTTATGAAAGTGCTCTTATGGGAACTGGCAGCATAAGCATAGCACTATAGAATCAACATTTGATGGTTTTAGGCATCTTACCAGTGTTATGAGATATCACAGTAGCAGGTACTGGTCATTCTGTTGGAAAAAAACACTGTTTTATGTTTTACCAGTGCCATACCAATGACTCCATGTGCATTTACTGAGAACACTGAGGCTTTTCCTTTACAAAAATTGCAAAATATTCATCAAATACAATGTGAAATGTCTTCAGAAGCCAGACTGTGATTTGAAAACTATTACAGATGGGAAAGTTCATATCACAGTAGGTTTGTTTTGGGTCAATATCAATTAAATTATGAATTATATCACATATTTTATTAAAAATTGGCATACCGGGGGGTCCTATTCAGGGCAAAATTTTACTACATCAGATGGTGGAATAAAATTTGACATCAGTTGTTAGGATAAACTGGTAGAGTCCTTTCATATTGGTGAAATATATAGCTGCATCCCCAATTTTGGAAACAAAATTGACATCCATACTGTTCCATGGGGGTTGGGGCACTGTTTTGCTTGCAGTATGGTTAAATGAGACAGATTTTTTCTAAAAATATTTTGTGCTGATGCAGATGTTAGTTTTATTTTGGGATCAGGGTAGTGTTTTAAAGAAAGCTGTAAATTCTCATCCTTCTTAGTTAATTTATAAAGTAACAGGGTAGAAAAATCTTTTGGAGGCAATACCAATTTTCAAGCCCACTTGACAAAGTTTGTACACCTTTCCTTAAAAGAGCAAATTTTCCATGTTTTTGAATCAGCCAAAGCCAAAAGTTTGATTCTAATGGAGAAATGACTCTTTTATCTCATGGAAGTGGTAAAATGTCTCTTTGGTGGGGTTGGGGATGATTATAGGTTTCGCGGAACTAAATATTGAAATTAGAGTGAACCAACTTAAAATGTTGCACTCGGAAATGACGCAATCTCTAAAAATAAACAGCCTTGGGAAAATCCATTGTTTCAATAAAACTTTGAAACATTCTATTGACATGTTGCATTATTGTTGAATATTCCTGATAAAAAAGAGGGTGATTTGATGACTTTTGGACCTAAAAAATACAATTTACTTTATGTGTGTTTTTTAGGGAATTCCCTGAAAAATATGTGTACGTGACCGGTACTTCCCTTTGTGTCAGTTTTTCTCTCTTATTTGTTGCATGACCCCCTGTTTTCAGATCAGAAAAGTTGTCTGAAGGGCTATACTTGACAGAGATATTTGAATGCCAAAATTAAAGTCATGCGATCATATTTTTTCCACCTGAAAGTAATAATGGTCGCCTATGGGAAAATATTTAGTTTTGTGATACCTTTAGGAAATATGTTTTTTGGCTTCCAGACCAGATTCAGTTACTATTTTGGGGGATTATTTCACATTTAAATATTTATTTGGGGACCATACACCTTACCACACCATTTTATTGTTTTGAGAAGTTACATTTTTGTCAAAGTCAGCAATAAAAGCTATATATTTCCCAAACTAAGGCTGTTAATGCAAGAAAATTCACATCTTGAGCAAGTGTATTCCCCAGGAGCACACTATAACCTCTGAAAGCTGCTAACTAACAGCCTATCTCACCCTATTAACATATTTATTTAAATCATAACCTCTGGCAGCTGCTAAATAACAGCCTATCTTACCCTATTAACATAGTTATTTAAACCATGGTTTCTCCTCATATTACTAGGGGCAGGGAGGATTACAAATCTTCCGAACCCCCCCCCCCCCCCCCCCCAAATCACAATTCAAACACAGACAGAACACCTACACTGCCCTTCTATTCACTATTATTTAGAAGTTTATCTCTTCTATATTATGCTCTTCAGAACTTTGGAAAACAATTACTTCATTGAAAGAGTATCCTGGAACACAAATTGGAGGAGGGGTGGGGTTACAGTGGAAAATAACACAATAAAATTACAAATGTTAGTGAATGGCATTTGTGCATAGCTACCAATATAGTTGTCTAGTACTAAAGCTGTCATGGTTCCCCTGATACAGCATAAATTTACAGTGACAGTTGTAAAATATTGCTCTTTCCCTGAACCAAGTCCTCCCTCCCACACATATTTAATCCTTCTGCTAATGATAAACATTTGGAAAGACTGAATAGCATGTTTTTAGAGACTGAAGTTAGTATCATACCCTTTCAGTTTCTTATGATTTACTTTGAGGCTTCAGCACTCATGGGTCTCTGAGTTAGTTTTCAATTTAAAAACCTTGCCCTGGTTCTTCCACTATATTTTTCATTGTATGCCATTTAGTACTCTCATGTAGACCTCCTACATGTGTGACTGCAAGCCTATCTGTCTGTCTGTCTGTGTGTCTGTGTGTCTCTTCATCAGACATGGCGTTTCTTTACTTTTCACTTGCCTGGATCTACGTTTTCAATAATTGGCAGCTGACTAACTTTCACCCCCCCCCCCCCCACACACACATATATTAAACATCAAATACCACTATATTCGTGAAGCAAATGTCTGATTCATCCTCTTTGGAAACATGTTTTCAACAATTTCAATCTTTTTGCCAGAATGAGTGTCTGTGGGGATTAAAACAAAGGTTATGAAAGTGCTCTTATGGGAACTGGCAGCATAAGCATAGCACTATAGAATCAATATTTGATGGTTTTAGGCATCTTACCAGTGTTATGAGATATCACAGTAGCAGGTACTGGTCATTCTGTTGGAAAAAAACACTGTTTTATGTTTTACCAGTGCCATACCAATGACTCCATGTGCATTTACTGAGAACACTGAGGCTTTTCCTTTACAAAAATTGCAAAATATTCATCAAATACAATGTGAAATGTCTTCAGAAGCCAGACTGTGATTTGAAAACTATTACAGATGGGAAAGTTCATATCACAGTAGGTTTGTTTTGGGTCAATATCAATTAAATTATGAATTATATCACATATTTTATTAAAAATTGGCATACCGGGGGGTCCTATTCAGGGCAAAATTTTACTACATCAGATGGTGGAATAAAATTTGACATCTGTTGTTAGGATAAACTGGTAGAGTCCTTTCATATTGGTGAAATATATAGCTGCATCCCCAATTTTGGAAACAAAATTGACATCTATACTGTTCCATGGGGGTTGGGGCACTGTTTTGCTTGCAGTATGGTTAAATGAGACAGATTTTTTCTAAAAATATTTTGTGCTGATGCAGATGTTAGTTTTATTTTGGGATCAGGGTAGTGTTTTAAAGAAAGCTGTAAATTCTCATCCTTCTTAGTTAATTTATAAAGTAACAGGGTAGAAAAATCTTTTGGAGGCAATACCAATTTTCAAGCCCACTTGACAAAGTTTGTACACCTTTCCTTAAAAGAGCAAATTTTCCATGTTTTTGAATCAGCCAAAGCCAAAAGTTTGATTCTAATGGAGAAATGACTCTTTTATCTCATGGAAGTGGTAAAATGTCTCTTTGGTGGGGTTGGGGATGATTATAGGTTTCGCGGAACTAAATATTGAAATTAGAGTAAACCAACTTAAAATGTTGCACTCGGAAATGACGCAATCTCTAAAAATAAACAGCCTTGGGAAAATCCATTGTTTCAATAAAACTTTGAAACATTCTATTGACATGTTGCATTATTGTTGAATATTCCTGATAAAAAAGAGGGTGATTTGATGACTTTTGGACCTAAAAAATACAATTTACTTTATGTGTGTTTTTTAGGGAATTCCCTGAAAAATATGTGTACGTGACCGGTACTTCCCTTTGTGTCAGTTTTTCTCTCTTATTTGTTGCATGACCCCCTGTTTTCAGATCAGAAAAGTTGTCTGAAGGGCTATACTTGACAGAGATATTTGAATGCCAAAATTAAAGTCATGCGATCATATTTTTTCCACCTGAAAGTAATAATGGTCGCCTATGGGAAAATATTTAGTTTTGTGATACCTTTAGGAAATATGTTTTTTGGCTTCCAGACCAGATTCAGTTACTATTTTGGGGGATTATTTCACATTTAAATATTTATTTGGGGACCATACACCTTACCACACCATTTTATTGTTTTGAGAAGTTACATTTTTGTCAAAGTCAGCAATAAAAGCTATATATTTCCCAAACTAAGGCTGTTAATGCAAGAAAATTCACATCTTGAGCAAGTGTATTCCCCAGGAGCACACTATAACCTCTGAAAGCTGCTAACTAACAGCCTATCTCACCCTATTAACATATTTATTTAAATCATAACCTCTGGCAGCTGCTAACTAACAGCCTATCTTACCCTATTAACATAGTTATTTAAACCATGGTTTCTCCTCATATTACTAGGGGCAGGGAGGATTACAAATCTTCCGAACCCCCCCCCCCCCAAATCACAATTGAAACACAGAAAGAACACCTACACTGCCCTTCTATTCACTATTATTTAGAAGTTTATCTCTTCTATATTATGCTCTTCAGAACTTTGGAAAACAATTACTTCAATGAAAGAGTATCCTGGAACACAAATTGGAGGAGGGGTGGGGTTACAGTGGAAAATAACACAATAAAATTACAAATGTTAGTGAATGGCATTTGTGCATAGCTACCAATATAGTTGTCTAGTACTAAAGCTGTCATGGTTCCCCTGATACAGCATAAATTTACAGTGACAGTTGTAAAATATTGCTCTTTCCCTGAACCAAGTCCTCCCTCCCACACATATTTAATACTTCTGCTAATGATAAACATTTGGAAAGACTGAATAGCATGTTTTTAGAGACTGAAGTTAGTATCATACACTTTCAGTTTCTTATGATTTACTTTGAGGCTTCAGCACTCATGGGCCTCTGAGTTAGTTTTCAATTTAAAAACCTTGCCCTGGCTCTTCCACTATATTTTTCATTGTATGCCATTTAGTACTCTCATGTAGACCTCCTACATGTGTGACTGCAAGCCTATCTGTCTGTCTGTCTGTGTGTCTGTGTGTCTCTTCATCAGACATGGCGTTTCTTTACTTTTCACTTGCCTGGATCTACGTTTTCAATAATTGGCAGCTGACTAACTTTCACCCCCCCCCCCCACACACACATATATTAAACATCAAATACCACTATATTCGTGAAGCAAATGTCTGATTCATCCTCTTTGGAAACATGTTTTCAACAATTTCAATCTTTTTGCCAGAATGAGTGTCTGTGGGGATTAAAACAAAGGTTATGAAAGTGCTCTTATGGGAACTGGCAGCATAAGCATAGCACTATAGAATCAACATTTGATGGTTTTAGGCATCTTACCAGTGTTATGAGATATCACAGTAGCAGGTACTGGTCATTCTGTTGGAAAAAAACACTGTTTTATGTTTTACCAGTGCCATACCAATGACTCCATGTGCATTTACTGAGAACACTGAGGCTTTTCCTTTACAAAAATTGCAAAATATTCATCAAATACAATGTGAAATGTCTTCAGAAGCCAGACTGTGATTTGAAAACTATTACAGATGGGAAAGTTCATATCACAGTAGGTTTGTTTTGGGTCAATATCAATTAAATTATGAATTATATCACATATTTTATTAAAAATTGGCATACCGGGGGGTCCTATTCAGGGCAAAATTTTACTACATCAGATGGTGGAATAAAATTTGACATCAGTTGTTAGGATAAACTGGTAGAGTCCTTTCATATTGGTGAAATATATAGCTGCATCCCCAATTTTGGAAACAAAATTGACATCCATACTGTTCCATGGGGGTTGGGGCACTGTTTTGCTTGCAGTATGGTTAAATGAGACAGATTTTTTCTAAAAATATTTTGTGCTGATGCAGATGTTAGTTTTATTTTGGGATCAGGGTAGTGTTTTAAAGAAAGCTGTAAATTCTCATCCTTCTTAGTTAATTTATAAAGTAACAGGGTAGAAAAATCTTTTGGAGGCAATACCAATTTTCAAGCCCACTTGACAAAGTTTGTACACCTTTCCTTAAAAGAGCAAATTTTCCATGTTTTTGAATCAGCCAAAGCCAAAAGTTTGATTCTAATGGAGAAATGACTCTTTTATCTCATGGAAGTGGTAAAATGTCTCTTTGGTGGGGTTGGGGATGATTATAGGTTTCGCGGAACTAAATATTGAAATTAGAGTGAACCAACTTAAAATGTTGCACTCGGAAATGACGCAATCTCTAAAAATAAACAGCCTTGGGAAAATCCATTGTTTCAATAAAACTTTGAAACATTCTATTGACATGTTGCATTATTGTTGAATATTCCTGATAAAAAAGAGGGTGATTTGATGACTTTTGGACCTAAAAAATACAATTTACTTTATGTGTGTTTTTTAGGGAATTCCCTGAAAAATATGTGTACGTGACCGGTACTTCCCTTTGTGTCAGTTTTTCTCTCTTATTTGTTGCATGACCCCCTGTTTTCAGATCAGAAAAGTTGTCTGAAGGGCTATACTTGACAGAGATATTTGAATGCCAAAATTAAAGTCATGCGATCATATTTTTTCCACCTGAAAGTAATAATGGTCGCCTATGGGAAAATATTTAGTTTTGTGATACCTTTAGGAAATATGTTTTTTGGCTTCCAGACCAGATTCAGTTACTATTTTGGGGGATTATTTCACATTTAAATATTTATTTGGGGACCATACACCTTACCACACCATTTTATTGTTTTGAGAAGTTACATTTTTGTCAAAGTCAGCAATAAAAGCTATATATTTCCCAAACTAAGGCTGTTAATGCAAGAAAATTCACATCTTGAGCAAGTGTATTCCCCAGGAGCACACTATAACCTCTGAAAGCTGCTAACTAACAGCCTATCTCACCCTATTAACATATTTATTTAAATCATAACCTCTGGCAGCTGCTAAATAACAGCCTATCTTACCCTATTAACATAGTTATTTAAACCATGGTTTCTCCTCATATTACTAGGGGCAGGGAGGATTACAAATCTTCCGAACCCCCCCCCCCCCCCCAAATCACAATTCAAACACAGACAGAACACCTACACTGCCCTTCTATTCACTATTATTTAGAAGTTTATCTCTTCTATATTATGCTCTTCAGAACTTTGGAAAACAATTACTTCATTGAAAGAGTATCCTGGAACACAAATTGGAGGAGGGGTGGGGTTACAGTGGAAAATAACACAATAAAATTACAAATGTTAGTGAATGGCATTTGTGCATAGCTACCAATATAGTTGTCTAGTACTAAAGCTGTCATGGTTCCCCTGATACAGCATAAATTTACAGTGACAGTTGTAAAATATTGCTCTTTCCCTGAACCAAGTCCTCCCTCCCACACATATTTAATCCTTCTGCTAATGATAAACATTTGGAAAGACTGAATAGCATGTTTTTAGAGACTGAAGTTAGTATCATACCCTTTCAGTTTCTTATGATTTACTTTGAGGCTTCAGCACTCATGGGTCTCTGAGTTAGTTTTCAATTTAAAAACCTTGCCCTGGTTCTTCCACTATATTTTTCATTGTATGCCATTTAGTACTCTCATGTAGACCTCCTACATGTGTGACTGCAAGCCTATCTGTCTGTCTGTCTGTGTGTCTGTGTGTCTCTTCATCAGACATGGCGTTTCTTTACTTTTCACTTGCCTGGATCTACGTTTTCAATAATTGGCAGCTGACTAACTTTCACCCCCCCCCCCCCCCCCCCACACACACATATATTAAACATCAAATACCACTATATTCGTGAAGCAAATGTCTGATTCATCCTCTTTGGAAACATGTTTTCAACAATTTCAATCTTTTTGCCAGAATGAGTGTCTGTGGGGATTAAAACAAAGGTTATGAAAGTGCTCTTATGGGAACTGGCAGCATAAGCATAGCACTATAGAATCAATATTTGATGGTTTTAGGCATCTTACCAGTGTTATGAGATATCACAGTAGCAGGTACTGGTCATTCTGTTGGAAAAAAACACTGTTTTATGTTTTACCAGTGCCATACCAATGACTCCATGTGCATTTACTGAGAACACTGAGGCTTTTCCTTTACAAAAATTGCAAAATATTCATCAAATACAATGTGAAATGTCTTCAGAAGCCAGACTGTGATTTGAAAACTATTACAGATGGGAAAGTTCATATCACAGTAGGTTTGTTTTGGGTCAATATCAATTAAATTATGAATTATATCACATATTTTATTAAAAATTGGCATACCGGGGGGTCCTATTCAGGGCAAAATTTTACTACATCAGATGGTGGAATAAAATTTGACATCAGTTGTTAGGATAAACTGGTAGAGTCCTTTCATATTGGTGAAATATATAGCTGCATCCCCAATTTTGGAAACAAAATTGACATCTATACTGTTCCATGGGGGTTGGGGCACTGTTTTGCTTGCAGTATGGTTAAATGAGACAGATTTTTTCTAAAAATATTTTGTGCTGATGCAGATGTTAGTTTTATTTTGGGATCAGGGTAGTGTTTTAAAGAAAGCTGTAAATTCTCATCCTTCTTAGTTAATTTATAAAGTAACAGGGTAGAAAAATCTTTTGGAGGCAATACCAATTTTCAAGCCCACTTGACAAAGTTTGTACACCTTTCCTTAAAAGAGCAAATTTTCCATGTTTTTGAATCAGCCAAAGCCAAAAGTTTGATTCTAATGGAGAAATGACTCTTTTATCTCATGGAAGTGGTAAAATGTCTCTTTGGTGGGGTTGGGGATGATTATAGGTTTCGCGGAACTAAATATTGAAATTAGAGTAAACCAACTTAAAATGTTGCACTCGGAAATGACGCAATCTCTAAAAATAAACAGCCTTGGGAAAATCCATTGTTTCAATAAAACTTTGAAACATTCTATTGACATGTTGCATTATTGTTGAATATTCCTGATAAAAAAGAGGGTGATTTGATGACTTTTGGACCTAAAAAATACAATTTACTTTATGTGTGTTTTTTAGGGAATTCCCTGAAAAATATGTGTACGTGACCGGTACTTCCCTTTGTGTCAGTTTTTCTCTCTTATTTGTTGCATGACCCCCTGTTTTCAGATCAGAAAAGTTGTCTGAAGGGCTATACTTGACAGAGATATTTGAATGCCAAAATTAAAGTCATGCGATCATATTTTTTCCACCTGAAAGTAATAATGGTCGCCTATGGGAAAATATTTAGTTTTGTGATACCTTTAGGAAATATGTTTTTTGGCTTCCAGACCAGATTCAGTTACTATTTTGGGGGATTATTTCACATTTAAATATTTATTTGGGGACCATACACCTTACCACACCATTTTATTGTTTTGAGAAGTTACATTTTTGTCAAAGTCAGCAATAAAAGCTATATATTTCCCAAACTAAGGCTGTTAATGCAAGAAAATTCACATCTTGAGCAAGTGTATTCCCCAGGAGCACACTATAACCTCTGAAAGCTGCTAACTAACAGCCTATCTCACCCTATTAACATATTTATTTAAATCATAACCTCTGGCAGCTGCTAACTAACAGCCTATCTTACCCTATGAACATAGTTATTTAAACCATGGTTTCTCCTCATATTACTAGGGGCAGGGAGGATTACAAATCTTCCGAACCCCCCCCCCCCCAAATCACAATTCAAACACAGACAGAACACCTACACTGCCCTTCTATTCACTATTATTTAGAAGTTTATCTCTTCTATATTATGCTCTTCAGAACTTTGGAAAACAATTACTTCAATGAAAGAGTATCCTGGAACACAAATTGGAGGAGGGGTGGGGTTACAGTGGAAAATAACACAATAAAATTACAAATGTTAGTGAATGGCATTTGTGCATAGCTACCAATATAGTTGTCTAGTACTAAAGCTGTCATGGTTCCCCTGATACAGCATAAATTTACAGTGACAGTTGTAAAATATTGCTCTTTCCCTGAACCAAGTCCTCCCTCCCACACATATTTAATACTTCTGCTAATGATAAACATTTGGAAAGACTGAATAGCATGTTTTTAGAGACTGAAGTTAGTATCATACACTTTCAGTTTCTTATGATTTACTTTGAGGCTTCAGCACTCATGGGCCTCTGAGTTAGTTTTCAATTTAAAAACCTTGCCCTGGCTCTTCCACTATATTTTTCATTGTATGCCATTTAGTACTCTCATGTAGACCTCCTACATGTGTGACTGCAAGCCTATCTGTCTGTCTGTCTGTGTGTCTGTGTGTCTCTTCATCAGACATGGCGTTTCTTTACTTTTCACTTGCCTGAATCTACGTTTTCAATAATTGGCAGCTGACTAACTTTCACCCCCCCCCCCCCACACACACACATATATTAAACATCAAATACCACTATATTCGTGAAGCAAATGTCTGATTCATCCTCTTTGGAAACATGTTTTCAACAATTTCAATCTTTTTGCCAGAATGAGTGTCTGTGGGGATTAAAACAAAGGTTATGAAAGTGCTCTTATGGGAACTGGCAGCATAAGCATAGCACTATAGAATCAATATTTGATGGTTTTAGGCATCTTACCAGTGTTATGAGATATCACAGTAGCAGGTACTGGTCATTCTGTTGGAAAAAAACACTGTTTTATGTTTTACCAGTGCCATACCAATGACTCCATGTGCATTTACTGAGAACACTGAGGCTTTTCCTTTACAAAAATTGCAAAATATTCATCAAATACAATGTGAAATGTCTTCAGAAGCCAGACTGTGATTTGAAAACTATTACAGATGGGAAAGTTCATATCACAGTAGGTTTGTTTCGGGTCAATATCAATTAAATTATGAATTATATCACATATTTTATTAAAAATTGGCATACCGGGGGGTCCTATTCAGGGCAAAATTTTACTACATCAGATGGTGGAATAAAATTTGACATCAGTTGTTAGGATAAACTGGTAGAGTCCTTTCATATTGGTGAAATATATAGCTGCATCCCCAATTTTGGAAACAAAATTGACATCCATACTGTTCCATGGGGGTTGGGGCACTGTTTTGCTTGCAGTATGGTTAAATGAGACAGATTTTTTCTAAAAATATTTTGTGCTGATGCAGATGTTAGTTTTATTTTGGGATCAGGGTAGTGTTTTAAAGAAAGCTGTAAATTCTCATCCTTCTTAGTTAATTTATAAAGTAACAGGGTAGAAAAATCTTTTGGAGGCAATACCAATTTTCAAGCCCACTTGACAAAGTTTGTACACCTTTCCTTAAAAGAGCAAATTTTCCATGTTTTTGAATCAGCCAAAGCCAAAAGTTTGATTCTAATGGAGAAATGACTCTTTTATCTCATGGAAGTGGTAAAATGTCTCTTTGGTGGGGTTGGGGATGATTATAGGTTTCGCGGAACTAAATATTGAAATTAGAGTGAACCAACTTAAAATGTTGCACTCGGAAATGACGCAATCTCTAAAAATAAACAGCCTTGGGAAAATCCATTGTTTCAATAAAACTTTGAAACATTCTATTGACATGTTGCATTATTGTTGAATATTCCTGATAAAAAAGAGGGTGATTTGATGACTTTTGGACCTAAAAAATACAATTTACTTTATGTGTGTTTTTTAGGGAATTCCCTGAAAAATATGTGTACGTGACCGGTACTTCCCTTTGTGTCAGTTTTTCTCTCTTATTTGTTGCATGACCCCCTGTTTTCAGATCAGAAAAGTTGTCTGAAGGGCTATACTTGACAGAGATATTTGAATGCCAAAATTAAAGTCATGCGATCATATTTTTTCCACCTGAAAGTAATAATGGTCGCCTATGGGAAAATATTTAGTTTTGTGATACCTTTAGGAAATATGTTTTTTGGCTTCCAGACCAGATTCAGTTACTATTTTGGGGGATTATTTCACATTTAAATATTTATTTGGGGACCATACACCTTACCACACCATTTTATTGTTTTGAGAAGTTACATTTTTGTCAAAGTCAGCAATAAAAGCTATATATTTCCCAAACTAAGGCTGTTAATGCAAGAAAATTCACATCTTGAGCAAGTGTATTCCCCAGGAGCACACTATAACCTCTGAAAGCTGCTAACTAACAGCCTATCTCACCCTATTAACATATTTATTTAAATCATAACCTCTGGCAGCTGCTAACTAACAGCCTATCTTACCCTATGAACATAGTTATTTAAACCATGGTTTCTCCTCATATTACTAGGGGCAGGGAGGATTACAAATCTTCCGAACCCCCCCCCCCCCCCAAATCACAATTCAAACACAGAAAGAACACCTACACTGCCCTTCTATTCACTATTATTTAGAAGTTTATCTCTTCTATATTATGCTCTTCAGAACTTTGGAAAACAATTACTTCAATGAAAGAGTATCCTGGAACACAAATTGGAGGAGGGGTGGGGTTACAGTGGAAAATAACACAATAAAATTACAAATGTTAGTGAATGGCATTTGTGCATAGCTACCAATATAGTTGTCTAGTACTAAAGCTGTCATGGTTCCCCTGATACAGCATAAATTTACAGTGACAGTTGTAAAATATTGCTCTTTCCCTGAACCAAGTCCTCCCTCCCACACATATTTAATACTTCTGCTAATGATAAACATTTGGAAAGACTGAATAGCATGTTTTTAGAGACTGAAGTTAGTATCATACACTTTCAGTTTCTTATGATTTACTTTGAGGCTTCAGCACTCATGGGCCTCTGAGTTAGTTTTCAATTTAAAAACCTTGCCCTGGCTCTTCCACTATATTTTTCATTGTATGCCATTTAGTACTCTCATGTAGACCTCCTACATGTGTGACTGCAAGCCTATCTGTCTGTCTGTCTGTGTGTCTGTGTGTCTCTTCATCAGACATGGCGTTTCTTTACTTTTCACTTGCCTGAATCTACGTTTTCAATAATTGGCAGCTGACTAACTTTCACCCCCCCCCCCCCCACACACACACATATATTAAACATCAAATACCACTATATTCGTGAAGCAAATGTCTGATTCATCCTCTTTGGAAACATGTTTTCAACAATTTCAATCTTTTTGCCAGAATGAGTGTCTGTGGGGATTAAAACAAAGGTTATGAAAGTGCTCTTATGGGAACTGGCAGCATAAGCATAGCACTATAGAATCAATATTTGATGGTTTTAGGCATCTTACCAGTGTTATGAGATATCACAGTAGCAGGTACTGGTCATTCTGTTGGAAAAAAACACTGTTTTATGTTTTACCAGTGCCATACCAATGACTCCATGTGCATTTACTGAGAACACTGAGGCTTTTCCTTTACAAAAATTGCAAAATATTCATCAAATACAATGTGAAATGTCTTCAGAAGCCAGACTGTGATTTGAAAACTATTACAGATGGGAAAGTTCATATCACAGTAGGTTTGTTTCGGGTCAATATCAATTAAATTATGAATTATATCACATATTTTATTAAAAATTGGCATACCGGGGGGTCCTATTCAGGGCAAAATTTTACTACATCAGATGGTGGAATAAAATTTGACATCAGTTGTTAGGATAAACTGGTAGAGTCCTTTCATATTGGTGAAATATATAGCTGCATCCCCCAATTTTGGAAACAAAATTGACATCCATACTGTTCCATGGGGGTTGGGGCACTGTTTTGCTTGCAGTATGGTTAAATGAGACAGATTTTTTCTAAAAATATTTTGTGCTGATGCAGATGTTAGTTTTATTTTGGGATCAGGGTAGTGTTTTAAAGAAAGCTGTAAATTCTCATCCTTCTTAGTTAATTTATAAAGTAACAGGGTAGAAAAATCTTTTGGAGGCAATACCAATTTTCAAGCCCACTTGACAAAGTTTGTACACCTTTCCTTAAAAGAGCAAATTTTCCATGTTTTTGAATCAGCCAAAGCCAAAAGTTTGATTCTAATGGAGAAATGACTCTTTTATCTCATGGAAGTGGTAAAATGTCTCTTTGGTGGGGTTGGGGATGATTATAGGTTTCGCGGAACTAAATATTGAAATTAGAGTGAACCAACTTAAAATGTTGCACTCGGAAATGACGCAATCTCTAAAAATAAACAGCCTTGGGAAAATCCATTGTTTCAATAGAACTTTGAAACATTCTATTGACATGTTGCATTATTGTTGAATATTCCTGATAAAAAAGAGGGTGATTTGATGATTTTTGGACCTAAAAAATACAATTTACTTTATGTGTGTTTTTTAGGGAATTCCCTGAAAAATATGTGTACGTGACCGGTACTTCCCTTTGTGTCAGTTTTTCTCTCTTATTTGTTGCATGACCCCCTGTTTTCAGATCAGAAAAGTTGTCTGAAGGGCTATACTTGACAGAGATATTTGAATGCCAAAATTAAAGTCATGCGATCATATTTTTTCCACCTGAAAGTAATAATGGTCGCCTATGGGAAAATATTTAGTTTTGTGATACCTTTAGGAAATATGTTTTTTGGCTTCCAGACCAGATTCAGTTACTATTTTGGGGGATTATTTCACATTTAAATATTTATTTGGGGACCATACACCTTACCACACCATTTTATTGTTTTCAGAAGTTACATTTTTGTCAAAGTCAGCAATAAAAGCTATATATTTCCCAAACTAAGGCTGTTAATGCAAGAAAATTCACATCTTGAGCAAGTGTATTCCCCAGGAGCACACTATAACCTCTGAAAGCTGCTAACTAACAGCGTTTCTTTACTTTTCACTTGCCTGAATCTACGTTTTCAATAATTGGCAGCTGACTAACTTTCACCCCCCCCCCCCCCCCCCCACACACACACATATATTAAACATCAAATACCACTATATTCGTGAAGCAAATGTCTGATTCATCCTCTTTGGAAACATGTTTTCAAGAATTTCAATCTTTTTGCCAGAATGAGTGTCTGTGTGGATTAAAACAAAGGTTATGAAAGTGCTCTTATGGGAACTTGCAGCATAAGCAAAGCACTATAGAATCAATATTTGATGGTTTTAGGCATCTTACCAGTGTTATGAGATATCACAGTAGCAGGTACTGGTCATTCTGTTGGAAAAAAACACTGTTTTATGTTTTACCAGTGCCATACCAATGACTCTATGTGCATTTACTGAGAACACTGAGGCTTTTCCTTTACAAAAATTGCAAAATATTCATCAAATACAATGTGAAATGTCTTCAGAAGCCAGACTGTGATTTGAAAACTATTACAGATGGGAAAGTTCATATCACAGTAGGTTTCTTTTGGGTCAATATCAATTAAATTATGAATTATATCACATATTTTATTAAAAATTGGCATACCGGGGGGTCCTATTCAGGGCAAAATTTTACTACATCAGATGGTGGAATAAAATTTGACATCAGTTGTTAGGATAAACTGGTAGAGTCCTTTCATATTGGTGAAATATATAGCTGCATCCCCAATTTTGGAAACAAAATTGACATCCATACTGTTCCATGGGGGTTGGGGCACTGTTTTGCTTGCAGTATGGTTAAATGAGACAGATTTTTTCTAAAAATATTTTGTGCTGATGCAGATGTTAGTTTTATTTTGGGATCAGGGTAGTGTTTTAAAGAAAGCTGTAAATTCTCATCCTTCTTAGTTAATTTATAAAGTAACAGGGTAGAAAAATCTTTTGGAGGCAATACCAATTTTCAAGCCCACTTGACAAAGTTTGTACACCTTTCCTTAAAAGAGCAAATTTTCCATGTTTTTGAATCAGCCAAAGCCAAAAGTTTGATTCTAATGGAGAAATGACTCTTTTATCTCATGGAAGTGGTAAAATGTCTCTTTGGTGGGGTTGGGGATGATTATAGGTTTCGCGGAACTAAATATTGAAATTAGAGTGAACCAACTTAAAATGTTGCACTCGGAAATGACGCAATCTCTAAAAATAAACAGCCTTGGGAAAATCCATTGTTTCAATAAAGCTTTGAAACATTCTATTGACATCTTGCATTATTGTTGAATATTCCTGATAAAAAAGAAGGTGATTTGATGACTTTTGGAACTAAAATATACAATTTACTTTATGTGTGTTTTTGTAGGGAATTCCCTGAAAAATATGTGTACGTGACCGGTACTTCCCTTTGTGTCAGTTTTTCTCTCTTATTTGTTGCATGACCCCCTGTTTTCAGATCAGAAAAGTTGTCTGAAGGGCTATACTTGACAGAGATATTTGAATGCCAAAATTAAAGTCATGCGATCATATTTTTTCCACCTGAAAGTAATAATGGTCGCCTATGGGAAAATATTTAGTTTTGTGATACCTTTAGGAAATATGTTTTTTGGCTTCCAGACCAGATTCAGTTACTATTTTGGGGGATTATTTCACATTTAAATATTTATTTGGGGACCATACACCTTACCACACACCATTTTATTGTTTTGAGAAGTTACATTTTTGTCAAAGTCAGCAATAAAAGCTATATATTTCCCAAACTAAGGCTGTTAATGCAAGAAAATTCACATCTTGAGCAAGTGTATTCCCCAGGAGCACACTATAACCTCTGAAAGCTGCTAACTAACAGCCTATCTCACCCTATTAACATATTTATTTAAATCATAACCTCTGGCAGCTGCTAACTAACAGCCTATCTTACCCTATTAACATATTTATTTAAACCATGGTTTCTCCTCATATTACTAGGGGCAGGGAGGATTACAAACTTCCGAACCCCCCCCCCCCCAAATCACAATTCAAACACAAACAGAACACCTACACTGCCCTTCTATTCACTATTATTTAGAAGTTTATCTCTTCTATATTATGCTCTTCAGAACTTTGGAAAACAATTACTTCATTGAAAGAGTATCCTGGAACACAAATTGGAGGAGGGGTGGGGTTACAGTGGAAAATAACACAATAAAATTACAAATGTTAGTGAATGGAATTTGTGCATAGCTACCAATATAGTTGTCTAGTACTAAAGCTGTCATGGTTCCCCTGATACAGCATAAATTTACAGTGACAGTTGTAAAATATTGCTCTTTCCCTGAACCAAGTCCTCCCTCCCACACATATTTAATCCTTCTGCTAATGATAAACATTTGGAAAGACTGAATAGCAAGTTTTTAGAGACTGAAGTTAGTATCATACACTTTCAGTTTCTTATGATTTACTTTGAGGCTTCAGCACTCATGGACCTCTGAGTTAGTTTTCAATTTAAAAACCTTGCCCTGGCTCTTCCACTATATTTTTCATTGTATGCCATTTAGTACTCTCATGTAGACCTCCTACATGTGTGACTGCAAGCCTATCTGTCTGTCTGTCTGTGTGTCTGTGTGTCTCTTCATCAGACATGGCGTTTCTTTACTTTTCACTTGCCTGAATCTACGTTTTCAATAATTGGCAGCTGACTAACTTTCACCCCCCCCCCCCCCACACACACACACACATATATTAAACATCAAATACCACTATATTCGTGAAGCAAATGTCTGATTCATCCTCTTTGGAAACATGTTTTCAACAATTTCAATCTTTTTGCCAGAATGAGTGTCTGTGTGGATTAAAACAAAGGTTATGAAAGTGCTCTTATGGGAACTTGCAGCATAAGCTACGCTTGAATGTCCAATTTCAGACACACGAAAACAGTGATTTGTTTATGTACACTTGTTTTACTAAAATTTATTGGAGAGTGCCTTTGGGTACTCACCGATAAATTTTGGTATTATGATTAGTCATTAGACAAATCAGAAATCATACCTCACTTTGTTCTATTTTTACCGCATATGTACTGAGGTCTAAATACATTTTGGAGGAAAAAATACTTAGTGGCATGTGGATATATATTACACACTTTGACCCGTCTACACTTGAATGTACAATTCAGACACACAGAGATTTGTTTATGTACACTTGTTTTATTAAAATTTGTTGGAGAGTGCCTCTGGGTACCCACCCTCACCTACCCCACCTCCCCCCCCCACCACCTATGAACTTTAATTATGAATAGTTATTAGTCAAATCAGAAATCATATTTCACTTTGTTCTATTTTTACTGCATATTTACTGAGGTTAAAATGCATTTTGGAGGGGAAAAATAATGCGTGGATGTGGATATATATATTACACACTTGGACCCGTCTAAGCTTGAATGTCCAATTTAGAAAAACGAAAACAGAGATCTGTTTATGTACACTTGTTTTATTAAAATTTATTGGAGAGTGCCTTTGGGTACCCCTCGATAAATTTTAATATTATGAATAGTTATTAGTCAAAAACCAACAAAAAATAATTCAGCACCGAAACAGTTACTAAATTTTGTTTACCAGTCTCAGTTTGCATCTCATGCATCGATTTTTCACCCTTTTCATTTTTGTGTTTCCATATCAGTCCTTCCAAGCTACTACGACAACTTATATGTTCTCAATTTTCAAAGATTGTAATTTTATCAAACGGTTTTTGTAATAACAGAACGAATAGCTTCAAATGAATGCAACAACCAAATATAGATAGCAAAACCTGTACACGTGAAACACAATATGGGCAAAGTTAACACTGTGTCCAACTGATCGGCCAATTTAGACACATGAAAATAGAGAATTGTATATGTACACTTGTTTTATTAAAATTTATGGGAGAGTGCCTTTGGGTACTCTCCGATACATTTTGGTATATTTTGGTGTACTGAACATTCATTAGCCAAAAACCTACATAAAATAATTCAGCACCGAACTAGTTACTAAATCTTGTTTACATGTCTTAGTCTGTATCTCATGCATTGATTTTTCATTCTTTTCATCTTGGGGTTTCCATATTCGTCATTCCAACCAACTAAGATATTTGATACCATACTACATTTTGGGGGAAAAATATTTAGTGGTATGTGGACATATATTACACACTTGGACCCGTACATGCTGAATGTCCAATGCAGACACACGAAAACATACCATACTACATTTTGGGGGCAAAATATTTAGTGGTATGTGGACATATATTACACACTTGGACCCGTACATGCTGAATGTCCAATGCAGACACACGAAAACAGAGATTTGTTAATGTACACATGTTTTATTAAAATTTAATGGAGAGTGCCTCTGGGTAACCCCTCCCCCTCCCCTCCCCGCCCCCAATGAATTTTGATAGTATGAATAGTTATTAGCCAAATCAGAAATCATACTCCACTCTGTGCTATTTTTATTGCATATGTACTGAGGTCATAATGCATTTTGGGGAAAAAAATATTTAGTGGCATGTGGATATATACTACACGTTTGGACCCGTCCATGTTTGAATGTCCAATTCAGAAATACGTAAACTGAGATTTGCTTATGAACACATGTTTTATTAAAACTTATTGGAGAGTGCCTCTGGGTAACCCCCCCCCCCCCCCTGTTGAATTTTAATATTATGCATAGTTATTAGCCACATAAGAAATCATCCCTCACTCTGTTCTATTTTTAGTGCACATGTACTAAGGTCATACTGCATTTTGGAGGAAAAAATATTTTGTGGTATGTGGATATATATTATACACTTGGACCCATCAAAGCTTGAATGTCCAATTCAGGTACACGAAAACAGAGATTTGTTTATGTATACTTGTTTTATTGGAATTTATTGGGGAGTGTCTTTGGGTAAACCCCCCCCCCTCGATGAAATTTAATATTACGAATAGTTACTAGCCAAATCAGAAATTATACCTCATTCCATTCTATTTTTATTGCATATGTACTGAGGTCAAAATGGTTTTTGAGGAAAAAATATTTAGTGGCATGTGGACATATTTTACACACTCAGACCCATCGACGCTTGAATGTCCAATTCAGACACACGAAAACAGTGATTTGTTTATGCACACTTGTTTTATTAAAATTTATTGGAGAGTGCCTTTTGGGTACCCCTGATGAATATTAATATCATGAATAGTTATTAGCCAAATCAGAAATTATACCTCATTTTGTCCTATTTTTATTGCATAAAAACTGAGGTCAAAATGCATTTTGGATGAAAAAATATTTAGTGGTATGTGGAAATATATTACACACTTGGAACCATCTACGCTTGAATGTCCAATTTCAGACACACGAAAACAGTGATTTGTTTATGTACACTTGTTTTACTAAAATTTATTGGAGAGTGCCTTTGGGTACTCACCGATAAATTTTGGTATTATGATTAGTCATTAGACAAATCAGAAATCATACCTCACTTTGTTCTATTTTTACCGCATATGTACTGAGGTCTAAATACATTTTGGAGGAAAAAATACTTAGTGGCATGTGGATATATATTACACTTGAATGTACAATTCAGACACACAGAGATTTGTTTATGTACACTTGTTTTATTAAAATTTGTTGGAGAGTGCCTCTGGGTACCCACCCTCACCTACCCCACCTCCCCCCCCCACCACCTATGAACTTTAATTATGAATAGTTATTAGTCAAATCAGAAATCATATTTCACTTTGTTCTATTTTTACTGCATATTTACTGAGGTTAAAATGCATTTTGGAGGGGAAAAATAATGCGTGGATGTGGATATATATATTACACACTTGGACCCGTCTAAGCTTGAATGTCCAATTTAGAAAAACGAAAACAGAGATCTGTTTATGTACACTTGTTTTATTAAAATTTATTGGAGAGTGCCTTTGGGTACCCCTCGATAAATTTTAATATTATGAATAGTTATTAGTCAAAAACCAACAAAAAATAATTCAGCACCGAAACAGTTACTAAATTTTGTTTACCAGTCTCAGTTTGCATCTCATGCATCGATTTTTCACCCTTTTCATTTTTGTGTTTCCATATCAGTCCTTCCAAGCTACTACGACAACTTATATGTTCTCAATTTTCAAAGATTGTAATTTTATCAAACGGTTTTTGTAATAACAGAACGAATAGCTTCAAATGAATGCAACAACCAAATATAGATAGCAAAACCTGTACACGTGAAACACAATATGGGCAAAGTTAACACTGTGTCCAACTGATCGGCCAATTTAGACACATGAAAACAGAGAATTGTATATGTACACTTGTTTTATTAAAATTTATGGGAGAGTGCCTTTGGGTACTCTCCGATACATTTTGGTATATTTTGGTGTACTGAACATTCATTAGCCAAAAACCTACATAAAATAATTCAGCACCGAACTAGTTACTAAATCTTGTTTACATGTCTTAGTCTGTATCTCATGCATTGATTTTTCATTCTTTTCATCTTGGGGTTTCCATATTCGTCATTCCAACCAACTAAGATATTTGATACCATACTACATTTTGGGGGAAAAATATTTAGTGGTATGTGGACATATATTACACACTTGGACCCGTACATGCTGAATGTCCAATGCAGACACACGAAAACATACCATACTACATTTTGGGGGCAAAATATTTAGTGGTATGTGGACATATATTACACACTTGGACCCGTACATGCTGAATGTCCAATGCAGACACACGAAAACAGAGATTTGTTAATGTACACATGTTTTATTAAAATTTAATGGAGAGTGCCTCTGGGTAACCCCTCCCCCTCCCCTCCCCGCCCCCAATGAATTTTGATAGTATGAATAGTTATTAGCCAAATCAGAAATCATACTCCACTTTGTGCTATTTTTATTGCATATGTACTGAGGTCATAATGCATTTTGGGGAAAAAAATATTTAGTGGCATGTGGATATATACTACACGTTTGGACCCGTCCATGTTTGAATGTCCAATTCAGAAATACGTAAACTGAGATTTGCTTATGAACACATGTTTTATTAAAACTTATTGGAGAGTGCCTCTGGGTAACCCCCCCCCCCCCCTGTTGAATTTTAATATTATGCATAGTTATTAGCCACATAAGAAATCATCCCTCACTCTGTTCTATTTTTAGTGCACATGTACTAAGGTCATACTGCATTTTGGAGGAAAAAATATTTTGTGGTATGTGGATATATATTATACACTTGGACCCGTCAAAGCTTGAATGTCCAATTCAGGTACACGAAAACAGAGATTTGTTTATGTATACTTGTTTTATTGGAATTTATTGGGGAGTGTCTTTGGGTAAACCCCCCCCCCCTCGATGAAATTTAATATTACGAATAGTTACTAGCCAAATCAGAAATTATACCTCATTCCGTTCTATTTTTATTGCATATGTACTGAGGTCAAAATGATTTTTGAGGAAAAAAATATTTAGTGGCATGTGGACACATTTTACACACTCGGACCCATCGACGCTTGAATGTCCAATTCAGACACACGAAAACAGTGATTTGTTTATGCACACTTGTTTTATTAAAATTTATTGGAGAGTGCCTTTTGGGTACCCCTGATGAATATTAATATCATGAATAGTTATTAGCCAAATCAGAAATTATACCTCATTTTGTCCTATTTTTATTGCACAAAAACTGAGGTCAAAATGCATTTTGGATGAAAAAATATTTAGTGGTATGTGGAAATATATTACACACTTGGAACCATCTACGCTTGAATGTCCAATTTCAGACACACGAAAACAATGATTTGTTTATGTACACTTGTTTTACTAAAATTTATTGGAGAGTGCCTTTGGGTACTCACCGATAAATTTTGGTATTATGATTAGTCATTAGACAAATCAGAAATCATACCTCACTTTGTTCTATTTTTACCGCATATGTACTGAGGTGTAAATACATTTTGGAGGAAAAAATACTTAGTGGCATGTGGATATATATTACACACTTTGACCCGTCTACACTTGAATGTACAATTCAGACACACAGAGATTTGTTTATGTACACTTGTTTTATTAAAATTTGTTGGAGAGTGCCTCTGGGTACCCACCCCCACCTACCCCACCTCCCCCCCCCCCCCCGATGAACTTTAATTATGAATAGTTATTAGTCAAATCAGAAATCATATTTCACTTTGTTCTATTTTTACTGCATATTTACTGAGGTTAAAATGCATTTTGGAGGGGAAAAATAATGCGTGGACGTGGATATATATATTACACACTTGGACCCGTCTAAGCTTGAATGTCCAATTTAGGAAAACGAAAACAGAGATCTGTTTATGTACACTTGTTTTATTAAAATTTATTGGAGAGTGCCTTTGGGTACCCCTCGATAAATTTTAATATTATGAATAGTTATTAGTCAAAAAACAACAAAAAATAATTCGGCACCGAAACAGTTACTAAATTTTGTTTACCAGTCTCAGTTTGCATCTCATGTATCGATTTTTCACCCTTTTCATTTTTGTGTTTCCATATCAGTCCTTCCAAGCTACTACGACAACTTATATGTTCTCAATTTTCAAAGATTGTAATTTTATCAAACGGTTTTTGTAATAACAGAACGAATAGCTTCAAATGAATGCAACAACCAAATATAGATAGCAAAACCTGTACACGTGAAACACAATATGGGCAAAGTTAACACTGTGTCCAACTGATCGGCCAATTTAGACACATGAAAATAGAGAATTGTATATGTACACTTGTTTTATTAAAATTTATGGGAGAGTGCCTTTGGGTACTCTCCGATACATTTTGGTATATTTTGGTGTACTGAACATTCATTAGCCAGAAACCAACATAAAATAATTCAACACCGATCCAGTTACTAAATCTCGTTTACATGTTTTAGTTTGTATTTCATGCATTGACTTTTCATTCTTTTCATCTTAGTGTTTCCATATTAGTCACTCCAACCAACTGAGATATTTGATACCATACTACATTTTGGGTGAAAAAATATTTAGTGGCATGTGGATATATATCACACACCTGGACCCGTCCATGCTGAATGTCCAATTCAGACACACGAAAACAGAGATTTGTTAATGTACACATGTTTTATTAAAATTTAATGGAGAGTGCCTCTCGGTAACCCCTCCCCCTCCCCCGCCCCCGATGAATTTTGATATTATGAATAGTTATTAGCCAAATCTGAAATCATACTTCACTTTGTGCTATTGTTATTGCATATGTATTGAGGTCATAATGCATTTTGGGGGAAAACAAATATTTAGTGGCAGGTGGATATATACTACACATTTGGACCCGTCCATGCTTGAATGTCCAATTCAGAAACACTTAAACTGAGATTTGTTTATGTACACATGTTCTATTAAAACTTATTGGAGAGTGTCTCAGGGTAACCCCGCCCCCGTTGAATTTTAATATTATGGATAGTTATTAGCCAAATAAGAAATCATACCTCACTTTGTTCTATTTTTAGTGCACATGTACTGAGGCCAAATGCATTTTGGAGGGAAAAATATTTTGTGGTGTGTGGATATATATTATACACTTGGACCCGTCTAAACTTGAACAACCAATTTAGGCATACGAAAACAGAGATTTGTTTATGTACACTTGTTTTATTGGAATTTATTGGGGAGTGTCTTTGGGTACCCCCCCTCCCCCCCGATGAATTTTAATATTTTGAATAGTTACTAGCCAATTCAGAAATTATACCTCATTCTGTTCTATTTTTGTTGCATATGTACTGAGGTCCAAATGATTTTGGAGGAAAAATATTTAGCGGCATGTGGATATATTTAACACACTTGGATCCATCGACGCATGAATGTCCAATTAAGACTCACAAAAACAGTGATTTGTTCATGCACACTTGTTTTATTAAAATTTATTGGAGAATGCCTTTGGGTACCCCCGATGAATATTAATATTATGAATAGTTATTAGCCAAATCAGAAATTATAACTCATTTTGTTCTATTTTTATTGCATAAAAACTGAGGTCAAAATGCATTTTGGATGAAAAAAATATTTAGTGGTATGAGGAAATATATTACACACTTGGAACCATCTGCGCTTGAATGTCCAATTTCAGACACACGAAAACAGTGATTTGTTTATGTACACTTGTTTTACTAAAATTTATTGGAGAGTGCCTTTTGGTACTCACCGATGAATTTTGGTATTATGATTAGTTATCAGCCAAATCAGAAATCATACCTCACTTTGTCCTATTTTTACCGCATATGTACTGAGGTGTAAATACATTTTGGAGGAAAAAATACTTAGTGGCATGTGGATATATATTACACACCTTGACCCGTCAACGCTTGAATGAACAATTTCAGACACACAGAGATTTGTTTATGTACACTTGTTTTATTAAAATTTGTTGGAGAGTGCCTCTGGGTACCCACCCCCACCTCCCCCCCCCCCCGATGAATTTTAATTATGAATAGTTATTAGCCAAATCAGAAATCATATTTCACTCTGTTCTATCTTTATTGCATATTTACTGAGGTCAAAATGCATTTTGGAGGAAAAAATAATGTGTGGTATGTGGATATACATGACACACTTGGACCCGTCTACGCTTGAATGTCCAATTCAGAAAAACGAAAACAGAGATTTGTTGATGTACACTGTTTTATTAAAATTTATTGGTAAGTGCCTTAGGGTTCCCCCCGATGAATTTTAATATTATGAATAGTTATTAGTCAAAAACCAACATAAAATAATTCAGCACCGAAACAGTTACTAAATTTTGTTTATCAGTTTCAGTTTGCATCTCATGCATTGATTTTTCACTCTTTTCATTTTTGCGCTTCCATTTCAGTCCTTCCAAGCTACTACGACAACTTATATGTTTTTAATTTTCAAAGTTTTTTTCAAACAGTTTCAAACGGTTTTTGTAATAACAAAACGAATAGCTTCAATTGAATGCAACAACCAAATATAGATAACAAAACCTGTACACGCTAAAATGAGCAACATGTGGATTAACGATCGGCCACTCCTGACTTCATCTCCATGTTGTGCCATGATTAGCCAAGGTAATATATATGTAATGTTAACCACACCAAGAAGCTAACAAGCTGATAATGTCATGTTTAGCCCTCCTCGCTGAAACCTTCATTCGATGTCCACTTTCTCTCGAAGACTGAATAATAATTCTTTCGTTCTATTCCGCAGTGACATAATCCCCGTAGATACCTATTTAGATACATTGATGATTTTTTCTCATCAATATAAACAATTTACTTCTTATGTGTTGTTGTGCCGTAAATTCTACCTTGTATCTTTATCACTAAAATTACCACTGTCTTCAGTTTACCAAACACAGTCTTATAGTGAGCCCAGTTATGGCGAATTTTAACCCTACTTTGGATGAGATACAGAATAATGATCATTTCAATTTTGTTTCTATGTATAACGAAAAAACGAACGTCACGGACGACTACAGCCCTGACGTGTCCCCATTCTCTATTCATAATCATTCATGTAATTATTATTCAACCTCAAACTTTAAAAGAGATTTCTACGACAAAAAGATAAAAACTAGTTTACTAAACCTAAACTGTCGAAGTCTGAATGCGAACTTTGACTCGCTCACAAACTTCTTGTGTGACATTCAGAACGACGAAAATTTATTTGAAGTGATTGGCTTGACAGAAATATTTAATATCCATGAAAATTTGAATTATAAAATCGAAGGATATCACCCGATTGTTTACAGGGTCCGACCTAGCGACGATGATGACAGAGGAGGTGTTGGCATCTTCGTTTCAGAAAAACTCTCGTTTAAGGTTAGACCTGACCTAGAGATTTTTATTCCACACGTCATCGAAACAATCTTCATTGAGGTAAATCCGGGATGTCAAAACTCTTACGTCGTCGGGTGCATATATCGACCGAATTCACCTCCTCTGGCGAACATTGACACATTTCATTTCCATGTTTTTGAATCAGCCAAAGCCAAAAGTTTGATTCTAATGGAGAAATGACTCTTTTATCTCATGGAAGTGGTAAAATGTCTCTTTGGTGGGGTTGGGGATGATTATAGGTTTCGCGGAACTAAATATTGAAATTAGAGTGAACCAACTTAAAATGTTGCACTCGGAAATGACGCAATCTCTAAAAATAAACAGCCTTGGGAAAATCCATTGTTTCAATAAAACTTTGAAACATTCTATTGACATGTTGCATTATTGTTGAATATTCCTGATAAAAAAGAGGGTGATTTGATGACTTTTGGACCTAAAAAATACAATTTACTTTATGTGTGTTTTTTAGGGAATTCCCTGAAAAATATGTGTACGTGACCGGTACTTCCCTTTGTGTCAGTTTTTCTCTCTTATTTGTTGCATGACCCCCTGTTTTCAGATCAGAAAAGTTGTCTGAAGGGCTATACGTGACAGAGATATTTGAATGCCAAAATTAAAGTCATGCGATCATATTTTTTCCACCTGAAAGTAATAATGGTCGCCTATGGGAAAATATTTAGTTTTGTGATACCTTTAGGAAATATGTTTTTTGGCTTCCAGACCAGATTCAGTTACTATTTTGGGGGATTATTTCACATTTAAATATTTATTTGGGGACCATACACCTTACCACACCATTTTATTGTTTTGAGAAGTTACATTTTTGTCAAAGTCAGCAATAAAAGCTATATATTTCCCAAACTAAGGCTGTTAATGCAAGAAAATTCACATCTTGAGCAAGTGTATTCCCCAGGAGCACACTATAACCTCTGAAAGCTGCTAACTAACAGCCTATCTCACCCTATTAACATATTTATTTAAATCATAACCTCTGGCAGCTGCTAACTAACAGCCTATCTTACCCTATTAACATATTTATTTAAACCATGGTTTCTCCTCATATTACTAGGGGCAGGGAGGATTACAAATCTTCCGACCCCCCCCCCCCCAAATCACAATTCAAACACAGACAGAACACCTACACTGCCCTTCTATTCACTATTATTTAGAAGTTTATCTCTTCTATATTATGCTCTTCAGAACTTTGGAAAACAATTACTTCATTGAAAGAGTATCCTGGAACACAAATTGGAGGAGGGGTGGGGTTACAGTGGAAAATAACACAATAAAATTACAAATGTTAGTGAATGGAATTTGTGCATAGCTACCAATATAGTTGTCTAGTACTAAAGCTGTCATGGTTCCCCTGATACAGCATAAATTTACAGTGACAGTTGTAAAATATTGCTCTTTCCCTGAACCAAGTCCTCCCTCCCACACATATTTAATCCTTCTGCTAATGATAAACATTTGGAAAGACTGAATAGCATGTTTTTAGAGACTGAAGTTAGTATCATACACTTTCAGTTTCTTATGATTTACTTTGAGGCTTCAGCACTCATGGGCCTCTGAGTTAGTTTTCAATTTAAAAACCTTGCCTTGCCCTGGCTCTTCCACTATATTTTTTATTGTATGCCATTTAGTACTCTCATGTAGACCTCCTACATGTGTGACTGCAAGCCTATCTGTCTGTCTGTCTGTGTGTCTGTGTGTCTCTTCATCAGACATGGCGTTTCTTTACTTTTCACTTGCCTGAATCTACGTTTTCAATAATTGGCAGCTGACTAACTTTCACCCCCCCCCCCCCCCCCCCCCACACACACACATATATTAAACATCAAATACCACTATATTCGTGAAGCAAATGTCTGATTCATCCTCTTTGGAAACATGTTTTCAACAATTTCAATCTTTTTGCCAGAATGAGTGTCTGTGTGGATTAAAACAAAGGTTATGAAAGTGCTCTTATGGGAACTTGCAGCATAAGCAAAGCACTATAGAATCAATATTTGATGGTTTTAGGCATCTTACCAGTGTTATGAGATATCACAGTAGCAGGTACTGGTCATTCTGTTGGAAAAAAACACTGTTTTATGTTTTACCAGTGCCATACCAATGACTCTATGTGCATTTACTGAGAACACTGAGGCTTTTCCTTTACAAAAATTGCAAAATATTCATCAAATACAATGTGAAATGTCTTCAGAAGCCAGACTGTGATTTGAAAACTATTACAGATGGGAAAGTTCATATCACAGTAGGTTTGTTTTGGGTCAATATCAATTAAATTATGAATTATATCACATATTTTATTAAAAATTGGCATACCGGGGGGTCCTATTCAGGGCAAAATTTTACTACATCAGATGGTGGAATAAAATTTGACATCAGTTGTTAGGATAAACTGGTAGAGTCCTTTCATATTGGTGAAATATATAGCTGCATCCCTACTGTTCCATGGGGGTTGGGGCACTGTTTTGCTTGCAGTATGGTTAAATGAGACAGATCTTTTCTAAAAATATTTTGTGCTGATGCAGATGTTAGTTTTATTTTGGGATCAGGGTAGTGTTTTAAAGAAAGCTGTAAATTCTCATCCTTCTTAGTTAATTTATAAAGTAACAGGATCGAAAAATCTTTTGGAGGCAATGCCAATTTTCAAGCCCACTTGACAAAGTTTGTACACCTTTCCTTAAAAGAGCAAATTTTCCATGTTTTTGAATCAGCCAAAGCCAAAAGTTTGATTCTAATGGAGAAATGACTCTTTTATCTCATGGAAGTGGTAAAATGTCTCTTTGGTGGGGTTGGGGATGATTATAGGTTTCGCGGAACTAAATATTGAAATTAGAGTGAACCAACTTAAAATGTTGCACTCGGAAATGACGCAATCTCTAAAAATAAACAGCCTTGGGAAAATGCATTGTTTCGATAAAACTTTGAAACATTCTATTGACATCTTGCATTATTGTTGAATATTCCTGATAAAAAAGAGGGTGATTTGATGACTTTTGGACCTAAAAAATACAATTTACTTTATGTGTGTTTTTGTAGGGAATTCCCTGAAAAATACGTGTACGTGACCGGTACTTCCCTTTGTGTCAGTTTTTCTCTCTTATTTGTTGCATGACCCCCTGTTTTCAGATCAGAAAAGTTGTCTGAAGGGCTATACTTGGTAGAGATATTTGAATGCCAAAATTAAAGTCATGCGATCATATTTTTCCACCTGAAAGTAATAATGGTCGCCTATGGGAAAATATTTAGTTATGTGATACCTATAGGAAATATGTTTTTTGGCTTCCAGACCAGATTCAGTTACTATTTTGCGGGATTATTTCACATTTAAATAGTTATTTGGGGACCATACACCTTACCAAACCATTTTATTGTTTTGAGAAGTTACATTTTTGTCAAAGTCAGCAATAAAAGCTATATATTTCCCAAACTAAGGCTGTTCATGCAAGAAAATTCACATCTTGAGCAAGTGTATTCCCCAGGAGCACACTATAACCTCTGGAAGCTGCTAACTAACAGCCTATCTCACCCTATTAACATATTTATTTAAATCATAACCTCTGGCAGCTGCTAACTAACAGCCTATCTTACCCTATTAACATATTTATTTAAACCATGGTTTCTCCTCATATTACTAGGGGCAGGGAGGATTACAAATCTTCCGAACCCTCCCCCCCCCCCCCAAATCACAATCCAAACGCAGACAGAACACCTACACTGCCCTTCTATTCACTATTATTTAGAAGTTTATCTCTTCTATATTATGCTCTTCAGAACGTTGGAAAACAATTACCTCATCGAAAGAGCATCCTGGAACACAAATTGGAGGAGGGGTGGAGTTACAGTGGAAAATAACATAATAAAATTACAAATGTTAGTGAATGGCATTTGTGCATAGCTACCAATATAGTTGTCTAGTACTAAAGCTGTCATGGTTCCTCTGATACAGCATAAATTTACAGTGACAGTTGTAAAATATTGCTCTTTCCCTGAACCAAGTCCTCCCTCCCACACATATTTAATCCTTCTGCTAATGATAAACATTTGGAAAGACTGAATAGCATGTTTTTAGAGACTGAAGTTAGTATCATACACTTTCAGTTTCTTATGATTTACTTTGAGGCTTCAGCACTCATGGGCCTCTGAGTTAGTTTTCAATTTAAAAACCTTGCCCTGGCTCTTCCACTATATTTTTCATTGTATGCCATTTAGTACTCTCATGTAGACCTCCTACATGTGTGACTGCAAACCTATCTGTCTGTCTGTCTGTGTGTCTGTGTGTCTCTTCTTCAGACATGGCGTTTCTTTACTTTTCACTTGCCTGGATCTACGTTTTCAATAATTGGCAGCTGACTAACTTTCACCCCCCCCCACACACACACATATATTAAACATATGTTACCACTATATTCGTGAAGCAAATGTCTGATTCATCCTCTTTGGAAACATGTTTTAAACAATTTCAATCTTTTTGCCAGAATGAGTGTCTGTGGGGATTAAAACAAAGGTTATGAAAGTGCTCTTATGGGAACTTGCAGCATAAGCATAGCACTATAGAATCAATATTTGATGGTTTTAGGCATCTTACCAGTGTTATGAGATATCATAGTAGCAGGTACTGGTCATTCTGTTGGAAAAAAACACTGTTTTATGTTTTACCAGTGCCATACCAATGACTCTATGTGCATTTACTGAGAACGCTGAGGCTTTTCCTTTACAAAAATTGCAAAATATTCATCAAATACAATGTGAAATGTCTTCAGAAGCCAGATTGTGATTTGAAAACTATTACAGATGGGAAAGTTCATATCACAGTAGGTTTGTTTTGGGTCAATATCAATTAAATTATGAATTATATCACATATTTATTAAAAATTGGCATACCCGGGGGTCCTATTCAGGGCAAAATTTTACTACATCAGATGGTGGAATAAAATTTGACTTCAGTTGTTAGGATAAACTGGTAGAGTCCTTTCATATTGGTGAAATATATAGCTGCATCCCCAATTTTGGAAACAAAATTGACATCCATACTGTTCCATGGGGGTTGGGGCACTGTTTTGCTTGCAGTATGGTTAAATGAGACAGATTTTTTCTAAAAATATTTTGTGCTGATGCAGATGTTAGATTTATTTTGGGATCAGGGTAGTGTTTTAAAGAAAGCTGTAAATTCTCATCCTTCTTAGTTAATTTCTAAAGTAACAGGATAGAAAAATCTTTTGGAGGCAATACCAATTTTCAAGCCCACATGACAAAGTTTGTACACCTTTCCTTAAAAGAGCAAATTTTCCATGTTTTTGAATCAGCCAAAGCCAAAAGTTTGATTCTAATGGAGAAATGACTCTTTTGTCTCATGGAAGTGGTAAAATGTCTCTTTGGTGGGGTTGGGGATGATTATAGGTTTCGCGGAACTAAATATTGAAATTAGAGTGAACCAACTTAAAATGTTGCACTCGGAAATGACGCAATCTCTAAAAATAAACAGCCTTGGGAAAATGCATTGTTTCGATAAAACTTTGAAACATTCTATTGACATCTTGCATTATTGTTGAATATTCCTGATAAAAAAGAGGGTGATTTGATGACTTTTGGACCTAAAAAATACAATTTACTTTATGTGTGTTTTTGTAGGGAATTCCCTGAAAAATATGTGTACGTGACCGGTACTTCCCTTTGTGTCAGTTTTTTCTCTCTTATTTGTTGCATGACCCCCTGTTTTCAGATCAGAAAAGTTGTCTGAAGGGCTATACTTGGTAGAGATATTTGAATGCCAAAATTAAAGTCATGCGATCATATTTTTCCACCTGAAAGTAATAATGGTCGCCTATGGGAAAATATTTAGTTATGTGATACCTATAGGAAATATGTTTTTTGGCTTCCAGACCAGATTCAGTTACTATTTTGCGGGATTATTTCACATTTAAATAGTTATTTGGGGACCATACACCTTACCAAACCATTTTATTGTTTTGAGAAGTTACATTTTTGTCAAAGTCAGCAATAAAAGCTATATATTTCCCAAACTAAGGCTGTTCATCGCAAGAAAATTCACATCTTGAGCAAGTGTATTCCCCAGGAGCACACTATAACCTCTGGAAGCTGCTAACTAACAGCCTATCTCACCCTATTAACATATTTATTTAAATCATAACCTCTGGCAGCTGCTAACTAACAGCCTATCTTACCCTATTAACATATTTATTTAAACCATGGTTTCTCCTCATATTACTAGGGGCAGGGAGGATTACAAATCTTCCGAACCCTCCCCCCCCCCCAAATCACAATCCAAACGCAGACAGAACACCTACACTGCCCTTCTATTCACTATTATTTAGAAGTTTATCTCTTCTATATTATGCTCTTCAGAACGTTGGAAAACAATTACCTCATTGAAAGAGTATCCTGGAACACAAATTGGAGGAGGGGTGGAGTTACAGTGGAAAATAACATAATAAAATTACAAATGTTAGTGAATGGCATTTGTGCATAGCTACCAATATAGTTGTCTAGTACTAAAGCTGTCATGGTTCCTCTGATACAGCATAAATTTACAGTGACAGTTGTAAAATATTGCTCTTTCCCTGAACCAAGTCCTCCCTCCCACACATATTTAATCCTTCTGCTAATGATAAACATTTGGAAAGACTGAATAGCATGTTTTTAGAGACTGAAGTTAGTATCATACACTTTCAGTTTCTTATGATTTACTTTGAGGCTTCAGCACTCATGGGCCTCTGAGTTAGTTTTCAATTTAAAAACCTTGCCCTGGCTCTTCCACTATATTTTTCATTGTATGCCATTTAGTACTCTCATGTAGACCTCCTACATGTGTGACTGCAAACCTATCTGTCTGTCTGTCTGTGTGTCTGTGTGTCTCTTCTTCAGACATGGCGTTTCTTTACTTTTCACTTGCCTGGATCTACGTTTTCAATAATTGGCAGCTGACTAACTTTCACCCCCCCCCCCCCCACACACACACATATATTAAACATCAAATACCACTATATTCGTGAAGCAAATGTCTGATTCATCCTCTTTGGAAACATGTTTTAAACAATTTCAATCTTTTTGCCAGAATGAGTGTCTGTGGGGATTAAAACAAAGGTTATGAAAGTGCTCTTATGGGAACTTGCAGCATAAGCATAGCACTATAGAATCAATATTTGATGGTTTTAGGCATCTTACCAGTGTTATGAGATATCATAGTAGCAGGTACTGGTCATTCTGTTGGAAAAAAACACTGTTTTATGTTTTACCAGTGCCATACCAATGACTCTATGTGCATTTACTGAGAACGCTGAGGCTTTTCCTTTACAAAAATTGCAAAATATTCATCAAATACAATGTGAAATGTCTTCAGAAGCCAGACTGTGATTTGAAAACTATTACAGATGGGAAAGTTCATATCACAGTAGGTTTGTTTTGGGTCAATATCAATTAAATTATGAATTATATCACATATTTTATTAAAAATTGGCATACCGGGGGGTCCTATTCAGGGCAAAATTTTACTACATCAGATGGTGGAATAAAATTTGACATCAGTTGTTAGGATAAACTGGTAGAGTCCTTTCATATTGGTGAAATATATAGCTGCATCCCCAATTTTGGAAACAAAATTGACATCCATACTGTTCCATGGGGTTGGGGCACTGCTTTGCTTGCAGTATGGTTAAATGAGACAGATTTTTTCTAAAAATATTTTGTGCTGATGCAGATGTTAGTTTTATTTTGGGATCAGGGTAGTGTTTTAAAGAAAGCTGTAAATTCTCATCCTTCTTAGTTAATTTCTAAAGTAACAGGATAGAAAAATCTTTTGGAGGCAATACCAATTTTCAAGCCCACATGACAAAGTTTGTACACCTTTCCTTAAAAGAGCAAATTTTCCATGTTTTTGAATCAGCCAAAGCCAAAAGTTTGATTCTAATGGAGAAATGACTCTTTTGTCTCATGGAAGTGGTAAAATGTCTCTTTGGTGGGGTTGGGGATGATTACAGGTTTCGCGGAACTAAATATTGAAATTAGAGTGAACCAACTTAAAATGTTGCACTCGGAAATAACGCAATCTCTAAAAATAAACAGCCTTGGGAAAATGCATTGTTTCGATAAAACTTTGAAACATTCTATTGACATCTTGCATTATTGTTGAATATTCCTGATAAAAAAGAGGGTGATTTGATGACTTTTGGACCTAAAAAATACAATTTACTTTATGTGTGTTTTTGTAGGGAATTCCCTGAAAAATATGTGTACGTGACCGGTACTTCCCTTTGTGTCAGTTTTTCTCTCTTATTTGTTGCATGACCCCCTGTTTTCAGATCAGAAAAGTTGTCTGAAGGGCTATACTTGGTAGAGATATTTGAATGCCAAAATTAAAGTCATGCGATCATATTTTTCCACCTGAAAGTAATAATGGTCGCCTATGGGAAAATATTTAGTTATGTGATACCTATAGGAAATATGTTTTTTGGCTTCCAGACCAGATTCAGTTACTATTTTGCGGGATTATTTCACATTTAAATAGTTATTTGGGGACCATACACCTTACCAAACCATTTTATTGTTTTGAGAAGTTACATTTTTGTCAAAGTCAGCAATAAAAGCTATATATTTCCCAAACTAAGGCTGTTCATGCAAGAAAATTCACATCTTGAGCAAGTGTATTCCCCAGGAGCACACTATAACCTCTGGAAGCTGCTAACTAACAGCCTATCTCACCCTATTAACATATTTATTTAAATCATAACCTCTGGCAGCTGCTAACTAACAGCCTATCTTACCCTATTAACATATTTATTTAAACCATGGTTTCTCCTCATATTACTAGGGGCAGGGAGGATTACAAATCTTCCGAACCCTCCCCCTCCCCCCAAATCACAATCCAAACGCAGACAGAACACCTACACTGCCCTTCTATTCACTATTATTTAGAAGTTTATCTCTTCTATATTATGCTCTTCAGAACGTTGGAAAACAATTACCTCATTGAAAGAGTATCCTGGAACACAAATTGGAGGAGGGGTGGAGTTACAGTGGAAAATAACATAATAAAATTACAAATGTTAGTGAATGGCATTTGTGCATAGCTACCAATATAGTTGTCTAGTACTAAAGCTGTCATGGTTCCTCTGATACAGCATAAATTTACAGTGACAGTTGTAAAATATTGCTCTTTCCCTGAACCAAGTCCTCCCTCCCACACATATTTAATCCTTCTGCTAATGATAAACATTTGGAAAGACTGAATAGCATGTTTTTAGAGACTGAAGTTAGTATCATACACTTTCAGTTTCTTATGATTTACTTTGAGGCTTCAGCACTCATGGGCCTCTGAGTTAGTTTTCAATTTAAAAACCTTGCCCTGGCTCTTCCACTATATTTTTCATTGTATGCCATTTAGTACTCTCATGTAGACCTCCTACATGTGTGACTGCAAACCTATCTGTCTGTCTGTCTGTCTGTGTGTCTGTGTGTCTCTTCTTCAGACATGGCGTTTCTTTACTTTTCACTTGCCTGGATCTACGTTTTCAATAATTGGCAGCTGACTAACTTTCACCCCCCCCCCCCCCCCACACACACACATATATTAAACATCAAATACCACTATATTCGTGAAGCAAATGTCTGATTCATCCTCTTTGGAAACATGTTTTAAACAATTTCAATCTTTTTGCCAGAATGAGTGTCTGTGGGGATTAAAACAAAGGTTATGAAAGTGCTCTTATGGGAACTTGCAGCATAAGCATAGCACTATAGAATCAATATTTGATGGTTTTAGGCATCTTACCAGTGTTATGAGATATCATAGTAGCAGGTACTGGTCATTCTGTTGGAAAAAAACACTGTTTTATGTTTTACGAGTGCCATACCAATGACTCTATGTGCATTTACTGAGAACGCTGAGGCTTTTCCTTTACAAAAATTGCAAAATATTCATCAAATACAATGTGAAATGTCTTCAGAAGCCAGACTGTGATTTGAAAACTATTACAGATGGGAAAGTTCATATCACAGTAGGTTTGTTTTGGGTCAATATCAATTAAATTATGAATTATATCACATATTTTATTAAAAATTGGCATACCGGGGGGTCCTATTCAGGGCAAAATTTTACTACATCAGATGGTGGAATAAAATTTGACTTCAGTTGTTAGGATAAACTGGTAGAGTCCTTTCATATTGGTGAAATATATAGCTGCATCCCCAATTTTGGAAACAAAATTGACATCCATACTGTTCCATGGGGGTTGGGGCACTGTTTTGCTTGCAGTATGGTTAAATGAGACAGATTTTTTCTAAAAATATTTTGTGCTGATGCAGATGTTAGTTTTATTTTGGGATCAGGGTAGTGTTTTAAAGAAAGCTGTAAATTCTCATCCTTCTTAGTTAATTTCTAAAGTAACAGGATAGAAAAATCTTTTGGAGGCAATACCAATTTTCAAGCCCACATGACAAAGTTTGTACACCTTTCCTTAAAAGAGCAAATTTTCCATGTTTTTGAATCAGCCAAAGCCAAAAGTTTGATTCTAATGGAGAAATGACTCTTTTGTCTCATGGAAGTGGTAAAATGTCTCTTTGGTGGGGTTGGGGATGATTATAGGTTTCGCGGAACTAAATATTGAAATTAGAGTGAACCAACTTAAAATGTTGCACTCGGAAATGACGCAATCTCTAAAAATAAACAGCCTTGGGAAAATGCATTGTTTCGATAAAACTTTGAAACATTCTATTGACATCTTGCATTATTGTTGAATATTCCTGATAAAAAAGAGGGTGATTTGATGACTTTTGGACCTAAAAAATACAATTTACTTTATGTGTGTTTTTGTAGGGAATTCCCTGAAAAATATGTGTACGTGACCGGTACTTCCCTTTGTGTCAGTTTTTCTCTCTTATTTGTTGCATGACCCCCTGTTTTCAGATCAGAAAAGTTGTCTGAAGGGCTATACTTGGTAGAGATATTTGAATGCCAAAATTAAAGTCATGCGATCATATTTTTCCACCTGAAAGTAATAATGGTCGCCTATGGGAAAATATTTAGTTATGTGATACCTATAGGAAATATGTTTTTTGGCTTCCAGACCAGATTCAGTTACTATTTTGCGGGATTATTTCACGTTTAAATAGTTATTTGGGGACCATACACCTTACCAAACCATTTTATTGTTTTGAGAAGTTACATTTTTGTCAAAGTCAGCAATAAAAGCTATATATTTCCCAAACTAAGGCTGTTCATGCAAGAAAATTCACATCTTGAGCTAGTGTATTCCCCAGGAGCACACTATAACCTCTGGAAGCTGCTAACTAACAGCCTATCTCACCCTATTAACATATTTATTTAAATCATAACCTCTGGCAGCTGCAAACTAACAGCCTATCTTACCCTATTAACATATTTATTTAATCCATGGTTTCTCCTCATATTACTAGGGGCAGGGAGGATTACAAATCTTCCGAACCCTCCCCCCCCCCCCAAATCACAATCCAAACGCAGACAGAACACCTACACTGCCCTTCTATTCACTAGTATTTAGAAGTTTATCTCTTCTATATTATGCTCTTCAGAACGTTGGAAAACAATTACCTCATTGAAAGAGTATCCTGGAACACAAATTGGAGGAGGGGTGGAGTTACAGTGGAAAATAACATAATAAAATTACAAATGTTAGTGAATGGCATTTGTGCATAGCTACCAATATAGTTGTCTAGTACTAAAGCTGTCATGGTTCCTCTGATACAGCATAAATTTACAGTGACAGTTGTAAAATATTGCTCTTTCCCTGAACCAAGTCCTCCCTCCCACACATATTTAATCCTTCTGCTAATGATAAACATTTGGAAAGACTGAATAGCATGTTTTTAGAGACTGAAGTTAGTATCATACACTTTCAGTTTCTTATGATTTACTTTGAGGCTTCAGCACTCATGGGCCTCTGAGTTAGTTTTCAATTTAAAAACCTTGCCCTGGCTCTTCCACTATATTTTTCATTGTATGCCATTTAGTACTCTCATGTAGACCTCCTACATGTGTGACTGCAAACCTATCTGTCTGTCTGTCTGTGTGTCTGTGTGTCTCTTCTTCAGACATGGCGTTTCTTTACTTTTCACTTGCCTGGATCTACGTTTTCAATAATTGGCAGCTGACTAACTTTCACCCCCCCCCCCCCCCACACACACACACATATATTAAACATCAAATACCATAAAATTCGTGAAGCAAATATCTGATTCATCCTCTTTGGAAACATGTTTTAAACAATTTCAATCTTTTTGCCAGAATGAGTGTCTGTGGGGATTAAAACAAAGGTTATGAAGGTGCTCTTATGGGAACTTGCAGCATAAGCATAGCACTATAGAATCAATATTTGATGGTTTTAGGCATCTTACCAGTGTTATGAGATATCATAGTTGCAGGTACTGGTCATTCTGTTGGAAAAAAACACTGTTTTATGTTTTACCAGTGCCATACCAATGACTCTATGTGCATTTACTGAGAACGCTGAGGCTTTTCCTTTACAAAAATTGCAAAATATTCATCAAATACAATGTGAAATGTCTTCAGAAGCCAGACTGTGATTTGAAAACTATTACAGATGGGAAAGTTCATATCACAGTAGGTTTGTTTTGGGTCAATATCAATTAAATTATGAATTATATCACATATTTTATTAAAAATTGGCATACCGGGGGGTCCTATTCAGGGCAATATTTTACTACATCAGATGGTGGAATAAAATTTGACTTCAGTTGTTAGGATAAACTGGTAGAGTCCTTTCATATTGGTGAAATATATAGCTGCATCCCCAATTTTGGAAACAAAATTGACATCCATACTGTTCCATGGGGGTTGGGGCACTGTTTTGCTTGCAGTATGGTTAAATGAGACAGATTTTTTCTAAAAATATTTTGTGCTGATGCAGATGTTAGTTTTATTTTGGGATCAGGGTAGTGTTTTAAAGAAAGCTGTAAATTCTCATCCTTCTTAGTTAATTTCTAAAGTAACAGGATAGAAAAATCTTTTGGAGGCAATACCAGTTTTCAAGCCCACATGACAAAGTTTGTACACCTTTCCTTAAAAGAGCAAATTTTCCATGTTTTTGAATCAGCCAAAGCCAAAAGTTTGATTCTAATGGAGAAATGACTCTTTTGTCTCATGGAAGTGGTAAAATGTCTCTTTGGTGGGGTTGGGGATGATTATAGTTTTCGCGGAACTAAATATTGAAATTAGAGTGAACCAACTTAAAATGTTGCACTCGGAAATGACGCAATCTCTAAAAATAAACAGCCTTGGGAAAATCCATTGTTTCAATAAAACTTTGAAACATTCTATTGACATGTTGCATTATTGTTGAATATTCCTGATAAAAAAGAGGGTGATTTGATGACTTTTGGACCTAAAAAATACAATTTACTTTTTGTGTGTTTTTGTAGGGAATTCCCTGAAAAATATGTGTACGTGACCGGTACTTCCCTTTGTGTCAGTTTTCTCTCTTATTTGTTGCATGACCCCCTGTTTTCAGATCAGAAAAGTTGTCTGAAGGGCTATACTTGGTAGAGATATTTGAATGCCAAAATTAAAGTCATGCGATCATATTTTTCCACCTGAAAGTAATAATGGTCGCCTATGGGAAAATATTTAGTTATGTGATACCTATAGGAAATATGTTTTTTGGCTTCCAGACCAGATTCAGTTACTATTTTGCGGGATTATTTCACATTTAAATAGTTATTTGGGGACCATACACCTTACCAAACCATTTTATTGTTTTGAGAAGTTACATTTTTGTCAAAGTCAGCAATAAAAGCTATATATTTCCCAAACTAAGGCTGTTCATGCAAGAAAATTCACATCTTGAGCAAGTGTATTCCCCAGGAGCACACTATAACCTCTGGAAGCTGCTAACTAACAGCCTATCTCACCCTATTAACATATTTATTTAAATCATAACCTCTGGCAGCTGCTAACTAACAGCCTATCTTACCCTATTAACATATTTATTTAAACCATGGTTTCTCCTCATATTACTAGGGGCAGGGAGGATTACAAATCTTCCGAACCCTCCCCCTCCCCCCAAATCACAATCCAAACGCAGACAGAACACCTACACTGCCCTTCTATTCACTATTATTTAGAAGTTTATCTCTTCTATATTATGCTCTTCAGAACGTTGGAAAACAATTACCTCATTGAAAGAGTATCCTGGATCACAAATTGGAGGAGGGGTGGAGTTACAGTGGAAAATAACATAATAAAATTACAAATGTTAGTGAATGGCATTTGTGCATAGCTACCAATATAGTTGTCTAGTACTAAAGCTGTCATGGTTCCTCTGATACAGCATAAATTTACAGTGACAGTTGTAAAATATTGCTCTTTCCCTGAACCAAGTCCTCCCTCCCACACATATTTAATCCTTCTGCTAATGATAAACATTTGGAAAGACTGAATAGCATGTTTTTAGAGACTGAAGTTAGTATCATACACTTTCAGTTTCTTATGATTTACTTTGAGGCTTCAGCACTCATGGGCCTCTGAGTTAGTTTTCAATTTAAAAACCTTGCCCTGGCTCTTCCACTATATTTTTCATTGTATGCCATTTAGTACTCTCATGTAGACCTCCTACATGTGTGACTGCAAACCTATCTGTCTGTCTGTCTGTGTGTCTGTGTGTCTCTTCTTCAGACATGGCGTTTCTTTACTTTTCACTTGCCTGGATCTACGTTTTCAATAATTGGCAGCTGACTAACTTTCACCCCCCCCCCCCCCCACACACACACATATATTAAACATCAAATACCACTATATTCGTGAAGCAAATGTCTGATTCATCCTCTTTGGAAACATGTTTTAAACAATTTCAATCTTTTTGCCAGAATGAGTGTCTGTGGGGATTAAAACAAAGGTTATGAAAGTGCTCTTATGGGAACTTGCAGCATAAGCATAGCACTATAGAATCAATATTTGATGGTTTTAGGCATCTTACCAGTGTTATGAGATATCATAGTAGCAGGTACTGGTCATTCTGTTGGAAAAAAACACTGTTTTATGTTTTACGAGTGCCATACCAATGACTCTATGTGCATTTACTGAGAACGCTGAGGCTTTTCCTTTACAAAAATTGCAAAATATTCATCAAATACAATGTGAAATGTCTTCAGAAGCCAGACTGTGATTTGAAAACTATTACAGATGGGAAAGTTCATATCACAGTAGGTTTGTTTTGGGTCAATATCAATTAAATTATGAATTATATCACATATTTTATTAAAAATTGGCATACCGGGGGGTCCTATTCAGGGCAAAATTTTACTACATCAGATGGTGGAATAAAATTTGACTTCAGTTGTTAGGATAAACTGGTAGAGTCCTTTCATATTGGTGAAATATATAGCTGCATCCCCAATTTTGGAAACAAAATTGACATCCATACTGTTCCATGGGGGTTGGGGCACTGTTTTGCTTGCAGTATGGTTAAATGAGACAGATTTTTTCTAAAAATATTTTGTGCTGATGCAGATGTTAGTTTTATTTTGGGATCAGGGTAGTGTTTTAAAGAAAGCTGTAAATTCTCATCCTTCTTAGTTAATTTCTAAAGTAACAGGATAGAAAAATCTTTTGGAGGCAATACCAATTTTCAAGCCCACATGACAAAGTTTGTACACCTTTCCTTAAAAGAGCAAATTTTCCATGTTTTTGAATCAGCCAAAGCCAAAAGTTTGATTCTAATGGAGAAATGACTCTTTTGTCTCATGGAAGTGGTAAAATGTCTCTTTGGTGGGGTTGGGGATGATTATAGGTTTCGCGGAACTAAATATTGAAATTAGAGTGAACCAACTTAAAATGTTGCACTCGGAAATGACGCAATCTCTAAAAATAAACAGCCTTGGGAAAATGCATTGTTTCGATAAAACTTTGAAACATTCTATTGACATCTTGCATTATTGTTGAATATTCCTGATAAAAAAGAGGGTGATTTGATGACTTTTGGACCTAAAAAATACAATTTACTTTATGTGTGTTTTTGTAGGGAATTCCCTGAAAAATATGTGTACGTGACCGGTACTTCCCTTTGTGTCAGTTTTTCTCTCTTATTTGTTGCATGACCCCCTGTTTTCAGATCAGAAAAGTTGTCTGAAGGGCTATACTTGGTAGAGATATTTGAATGCCAAAATTAAAGTCATGCGATCATATTTTTCCACCTGAAAGTAATAATGGTCGCCTATGGGAAAATATTTAGTTATGTGATACCTATAGGAAATATGTTTTTTGGCTTCCAGACCAGATTCAGTTACTATTTTGCGGGATTATTTCACGTTTAAATAGTTATTTGGGGACCATACACCTTACCAAACCATTTTATTGTTTTGAGAAGTTACATTTTTGTCAAAGTCAGCAATAAAAGCTATATATTTCCCAAACTAAGGCTGTTCATGCAAGAAAATTCACATCTTGAGCTAGTGTATTCCCCAGGAGCACACTATAACCTCTGGAAGCTGCTAAATAACAGCCTATCTCACCCTATTAACATATTTATTTAAATCATAACCTCTGGCAGCTGCTAACTAACAGCCTATCTTACCCTATTAACATATTTATTTAATCCATGGTTTCTCCTCATATTACTAGGGGCAGGGAGGATTACAAATCTTCCGAACCCTCCCCCCCCCCCCCCAAATCACAATCCAAACGCAGACAGAACACCTACACTGCCCTTCTATTCACTAGTATTTAGAAGTTTATCTCTTCTATATTATGCTCTTCAGAACGTTGGAAAACAATTACCTCATTGAAAGAGTATCCTGGAACACAAATTGGAGGAGGGGTGGAGTTACAGTGGAAAATAACATAATAAAATTACAAATGTTAGTGAATGGCATTTGTGCATAGCTACCAATATAGTTGTCTAGTACTAAAGCTGTCATGGTTCCTCTGATACAGCATAAATTTACAGTGACAGTTGTAAAATATTGCTCTTTCCCTGAACCAAGTCCTCCCTCCCACACATATTTAATCCTTCTGCTAATGATAAACATTTGGAAAGACTGAATAGCATGTTTTTAGAGACTGAAGTTAGTATCATACACTTTCAGTTTCTTATGATTTACTTTGAGGCTTCAGCACTCATGGGCCTCTGAGTTAGTTTTCAATTTAAAAACCTTGCCCTGGCTCTTCCACTATATTTTTCATTGTATGCCATTTAGTACTCTCATGTAGACCTCCTACATGTGTGACTGCAAACCTATCTGTCTGTCTGTCTGTGTGTCTGTGTGTCTCTTCTTCAGACATGGCGTTTCTTTACTTTTCACTTGCCTGGATCTACGTTTTCAATAATTGGCAGCTGACTAACTTTCACCCCCCCCCCCCCACACACACACACATATATTAAACATCAAATACCACTATATTCGTGAAGCAAATGTCTGATTCATCCTCTTTGGAAACATGTTTTAAACAATTTCAATCTTTTTGCCAGAATGAGTGTCTGTGGGGATTAAAACAAAGGTTATGAAGGTGCTCTTATGGGAACTTGCAGCATAAGCATAGCACTATAGAATCAATATTTGATGGTTTTAGGCATCTTACCAGTGTTATGAGATATCATAGTTGCAGGTACTGGTCATTCTGTTGGAAAAAAACACTGTTTTATGTTTTACCAGTGCCATACCAATGACTCTATGTGCATTTACTGAGAACGCTGAGGCTTTTCCTTTACAAAAATTGCAAAATATTCATCAAATACAATGTGAAATGTCTTCAGAAGCCAGACTGTGATTTGAAAACTATTACAGATGGGAAAGTTCATATCACAGTAGGTTTGTTTTGGGTCAATATCAATTAAATTATGAATTATATCACATATTTTATTAAAAATTGGCATACCGGGGGGTCCTATTCAGGGCAAAATTTTACTACATCAGATGGTGGAATAAAATTTGACTTCAGTTGTTAGGATAAACTGGTAGAGTCCTTTCATATTGGTGAAATATATAGCTGCATCCCCAATTTTGGAAACAAAATTGACATCCATACTGTTCCATGGGGGTTGGGGCACTGTTTTGCTTGCAGTATGGTTAAATGAGACAGATTTTTTCTAAAAATATTTTGTGCTGATGCAGATGTTAGTTTTATTTTGGGATCAGGGTAGTGTTTTAAAGAAAGCTGTAAATTCTCATCCTTCTTAGTTAATTTCTAAAGTAACAGGATAGAAAAATCTTTTGGAGGCAATACCAGTTTTCAAGCCCACATGACAAAGTTTGTACACCTTTCCTTAAAAGAGCAAATTTTCCATGTTTTTGAATCAGCCAAGGCCAAAAGTTTGATTCTAATGGAGAAATGACTCTTTTGTCTCATGGAAGTGGTAAAATGTCTCTTTGGTGGGGTTGGGGATGATTATAGTTTTCGCGGAACTAAATATTGAAATTAGAGTGAACCAACTTAAAATGTTGCACTCGGAAATGACGCAATCTCTAAAAATAAACAGCCTTGGGAAAATCCATTGTTTCAATAAAACTTTGAAACATTCTATTGACATGTTGCATTATTGTTGAATATTCCTGATAAAAAAGAGGGTGATTTGATGACTTTTGGACCTAAAAAATACAATTTACTTTTTGTGTGTTTTTGTAGGGAATTCCCTGAACAATATGTGCACGTGACCGGTACTTCCCTTTGTGTCAGTTTTCTCTCTTATTTGTTGCATGACCCCCTGTTTTCAGATCAGAAAAGTTGTCTGAAGGGCTATACTTGACAGAGATATTTGAATGCCAAAATTAAAGTCATGCGATCATATTTTTTCCACCTGAAAGTAATAACGGTCGCCTATGGGAAAATATTTAGTTATGTGATACCTATAGGAAATATGTTTTTTGGCTTCCAGACCAGATTCAGTTACTATTTTGGGGGATTATTTCACATTTAAATATTTATTTGGGGACCATACACCTTACCAAATCATTTTATTGTTTTGAGAAGTTACATTTTTGTCACAGTCAGCAATAAAAGCTATATATTTCCCAAACTAAGGCTGTTCATGCAAGAAAATCACATCTTGAGCAAGTGTGATCCCCAGGAGCACACTATAACCTCTGGAAGCTGCTAACTAACAGCCTATCTCACCCTATTAACATATTTATTTAAATCATAACCTCTGGCAGCTGCTAACTAACAGCCTATCTTACCCTATTAACATATTTATTTACACCATGGTTTCTCCTCATATTACTAGGGGCAGGGAGGATTACAAATCTTCCGAACCCTCCCCCCCCAAAAAAAAATCACAATTCAAACACAGACAGAACACCTACACTGCCCTTCTATTCACTATTATTTAGAAGTTTATCTCTTCTATATTATTCTCTTCAGAACGTTGGAAAACAATTACTTCATTGAAAGAGTATCCTGGAACACAAATTGGAGGAGGGGAGGGGTTACATTGGAAAATAAGATAATAAAATTACAAATGTTAGTGAATGGCATTTGTGCATAGCTACCAATATAGTTGTCTAGTACTAAAGCTGTCATGGTTCCCCTGATACAGCATAAATTTACAGTGACAGTTGTAAAATATTGCTCTTTCCCTGAACCAAGTCCTCCCTCCCACACATATTTAATCCTTCTGCTAATGATAAACATTTGGAAAGACTGAATAGCATGTTTTTAGAGACTGAAGTTAGTATCATACACTTTCAGTTTCTTATGATTTACTTTGAGGCTTCAGCACTCATGGGCCTCTGAGTTAGTTTTCAATTTAAAAACCTTGCCCTGGCTCTTCCACTATATTTTTCATTGTATGCCATTTAGTACTCTCATGTAGACCTCCTACATGTGTGATTGCAAGCCTATCTGTCTGTCTGTCTGTGTGTCTGTGTGTCTCTTCATCAGACATGGCGTTTCTTTACTTTTCAATTGCCTGGATCTACGTTTTCAATAATTGGCAGCTGACTAACTTTCACCCCCCCCCCCCCCCAAACACACACATATATTAAACATCAAATACCACTATATTCCTGAAGCAAATGTCTGATTCATCCTCTTTGGAAACATGTTTTCAACAATTTCAATCTATTTGCCAGAATGAGTGTCTGTGGGGATTAAAACAAAGGTTATGAAAGTGCTCTTATGGGAACTTGCAGCATAAGCATAGCACTATAGAATCAATATTTGATGGTTTTAGGCATCTTACCAGTGTTATGAGATATCATAGTAGCAGGTACTGGTCATTCTGTTGGAAAAAAACACTGTTTTATGTTTTACCAGTGCCATACCAATGACTCTATGTGCATTTACTGAGAACGCTGAGGCTTTTCCTTTACAAAAATTGCAAAATATTCATCAAATACAATGTGAAATGTCTTCAGAAGCCAGACTGTGATTTGAAAACTATTACAGATGGGAAAGTTCATATCACAGTAGGTTTGTTTTGGGTCAATATCAATTAAATTATGAATTATATCACATATTTTATTAAAAATTGGCATACCTGTGGGTCCTATTCAGGGCAAAATTTTACTACATCAGATGGTGGAATAAAATTTGACATCAGTTGTTAGGATAAACTGGTAGAGTCCTTTCATATTGGTGAAATATATAGCTGCATCCCCTATTTTGGAAACAAAATTGACATCCATACTGTTCCATGGGGGTTGGGGCACTGTTTTGCTTGCAGTATGGTTAAATGAGACAGATTTTTTCTAAAAATATTTTATGCTGATGCAGATGTTAGTTTTATTTTGGGATCAGGGTAGTGTTTTAAAGAAAGCTGTAAATTCTCATCCTTCTTAGTTAATTTATAAAGTAACAGGATAGCAAAAATCTTGTGGAGGCAATACCAATTTTCAAGCCCACTTGACAAAGTTTGTACACCTTTCCTTAAAAGAGCAAATTTTCCATGTTTTTGAATCAGCCAAAGCCAAAAGTTTGATTCTAATGGAGAAATGACTCTTTTATCTCATGGAAGTGGTAAAATGTCTCTTTGGTGGGGTTGGGGATGATTATAGGTTTCGCGGAACTAAATATTGAAATTAGAGTGAACCAACTTAAAATGTTGCACTCGGAAATGACGCAATCTCTAAAAATAAACAGCCTTGGGAAAATCCATTGTTTCAATAAAACTTTGAAACATTCTATTGACATGTTGCATTATTGTTCAATATTCCTGATAAAAAAGAGGGTGATTTGATGACTTTTGGACCTAAAAAATACAATTTACTTTTTGTGTGTTTTTGTAGGGAATTCCCTGAACAATATGTGCACGTGACCGGTACTTCCCTTTGTGTCAGTTTTCTCTCTTATTTGTTGCATGACCCCCTGTTTTCAGATCAGAAAAGTTGTCTGAAGGGCTATACTTGACAGAGATATTTGAATGCCAAAATTAAAGTCATGCGATCATATTTTTTCCACCTGAAAGTAATAACGGTCGCCTATGGGAAAATATTTAGTTATGTGATACCTATAGGAAATATGTTTTTTGGCTTCCAGACCAGATTCAGTTACTATTTTGGGGGATTATTTCACATTTAAATATTTATTTGGGGACCATACACCTTACCAAATCATTTTATTGTTTTGAGAAGTTACATTTTTGTCACAGTCAGCAATAAAAGCTATATATTTCCCAAACTAAGGCTGTTCATGCAAGAAAATCACATCTTGAGCAAGTGTGATCCCCAGGAGCACACTATAACCTCTGGAAGCTGCTAACTAACAGCCTATCTCACCCTATTAACATATTTATTTAAATCATAACCTCTGGCAGCTGCTAACTAACAGCCTATCTTACCCTATTAACATATTTATTTACACCATGGTTTCTCCTCATATTACTAGGGGCAGGGAGGATTACAAATCTTCCGAACCCTCCCCCCCCAAAAAAAAAATCACAATTCAAACACAGACAGAACACCTACACTGCCCTTCTATTCACTATTATTTAGAAGTTTATCTCTTCTATATTATTCTCTTCAGAACGTTGGAAAACAATTACTTCATTGAAAGAGTATCCTGGAACACAAATTGGAGGAGGGGAGGGGTTACATTGGAAAATAAGATAATAAAATTACAAATGTTAGTGAATGGCATTTGTGCATAGCTACCAATATAGTTGTCTAGTACTAAAGCTGTCATGGTTCCCCTGATACAGCATAAATTTACAGTGACAGTTGTAAAATATTGCTCTTTCCCTGAACCAAGTCCTCCCTCCCACACATATTTAATTCTACTGCTAATGATAAACATTTGGAAAGACTGAATAGCATGTTTTTAGAGACTGAAGTTAGTATCATACACTTTCAGTTTCTTATGATTTACTTTGAGGCTTCAGCACTCATGGGCCTCTGAGTTAGTTTTCAATTTAAAAACCTTGCCCTGGCTCTTCCACTATATTTTTCATTGTATGCCATTTAGTACTCTCATGTAGACCTCCTACATGTGTGATTGCAAGCCTATCTGTCTGTCTGTCTGTGTGTCTGTGTGTCTCTTCATCAGACATGGCGTTTCTTTACTTTTCACTTGCCTGGATCTACGTTTTCAATAATTGGCAGCTGACTAACTTTCACCCCCCCCCCCCCAAACACACACATATATTAAACATCAAATACCACTATATTCGTGAAGCAAATGTCTGATTCATCCTCTTTGGAAACATGTTTTCAACAATTTCAATCTTTTTGCCAGAATGAGTGTCTGTGGGGATTAAAACAAAGGTTATGAAAGTGCTCTTATGGGAACTTGCAGCATAAGCATAGCACTATAGAATCAATATTTGATGGTTTTAGGCATCTTACCAGTGTTATGAGATATCATAGTAGCAGGTACTGGTCATTCTGTTGGAAAAAAACACTGTTTTATGTTTTACCAGTGCCATACCAATGACTCTATGTGCATTTACTGAGAACGCTGAGGCTTTTCCTTTACAAAAATTGCAAAATATTCATCAAATACAATGTGAAATGTCTTCAGAAGCCAGACTGTGATTTGAAAACTATTACAGATGGGAAAGTTCATATCACAGTAGGTTTGTTTTGGGTCAATATCAATTAAATTATGAATTATATCACATATTTTATTAAAAATTGGCATACCTGTGGGTCCTATTCAGGGCAAAATTTTACTACATCAGATGGTGGAATAAAATTTGACATCAGTTGTTAGGATAAACTGGTAGAGTCCTTTCATATTGGTGAAATATATAGCTGCATCCCCTATTTTGGAAACAAAATTGACATCCATACTGTTCCATGGGGGTTGGGGCACTGTTTTGCTTGCAGTATGGTTAAATGAGACAGATTTTTTCTAAAAATATTTTATGCTGATGCAGATGTTAGTTTTATTTTGGGATCAGGGTAGTGTTTTAAAGAAAGCTGTAAATTCTCATCCTTCTTAGTTAATTTATAAAGTAACAGGATAGAAAAATCTTTTGGAGGCAATACCAATTTTCAAGCCTACTTGACAAAGTTTGTACACCTTTCCTTAAAAGAGCAAATTTTCAATGTTTTTGAATCAGCCAAAGCCAAAAGTTTGATTCTAATGGAGAAATGACTCTTTTATCGCATGGAAGTGGTAAAATGTCTCTTTGGTGGGGTTGGGGATGATTATAGGTTTTGCAGAACTAAATATTGAAATTAGAGTGAACCAACTTAAAATGTTGCACTCGGAAATGACGCAATCTCTAAAAATAAACAGCCTTGCGAAAATCCATTGTTTCAATAAAACTTTGAAACATTCTGTTGACATCTTGCATTATTGTTGAATATTCCTGGTAAAAAAGAGGGTGATTTGATGACTTTTGGACCTAAAAAATACAATTTACTTGTTGTGTGTTTTTGTAGGGAATTCCCTGAAAAATATGTGCACGTGACCGTTACTTCCCTTTGTGTCAGTTTTTCTCTCTTATTTGTTGCATGACCCCCTGTTTTCAGATCAGAAAAGTTGTCTGAAGGGCTATACTTGACAGAGATATTTGAATGCCAAAATTAAAGTCAAGCGATCATATTTTTTCCACCTGAAAGTAATAACGGTCGCCTATGGGAAAATATTTAGTTATGTGATACCTATAGGAAATATGTTTTTTGGCTTCCAGACCAGATTCAGTTACTATTTTGGGGGATTATTTCACATTTAAATATTTATTTGGGGACCATACACCTTACCAAATCATTTTATTGTTTTGAGAAGTTACATTTTTGTCACAGTCAGCAATAAAAGCTATATATTTCCCAAACTAAGGCTGTTCATGCACGAAAATCACATCTTGAGCAAGTGTGATCCCCAGGAGCACACTATAACCTCTGGAAGCTGCTAACTAACAGCCTATCTCACCCTATTAACATATTTATTTAAATCATAACCTCTGGCAGCTGCTAACTAACAGCCTATCTTACCCTATTAACATATTTATTTACACCATGGTTTCTCCTCATATTACTAGGGGCAGGGAGGATTACAAATCTTCCGAACCCTCCCCCCCCAAAAAAAAATCACAATTCAAACACAGACAGAACACCTACACTGCCCTTCTATTCACTATTATTTAGAAGTTTATCTCTTCTATATTATTCTCTTCAGAACGTTGGAAAACAATTACTTCATTGAAAGAGTATCCTGGAACACAAATTGGAGGAGGGGAGGGGTTACATTGGAAAATAAGATAATAAAATTACAAATGTTAGTGAATGGCATTTGTGCATAGCTACCAATATAGTTGTCTAGTACTAAAGCTGCCATGGTTCCCCTGATACAGCATAAATTTACAGTGACAGTTGTAAAATATTGCTCTTTCCCTGAACCAAGTCCTCCCTCCCACACATATTTAATTCTTCTGCTAATGATAAACATTTGGAAAGACTGAATAGCATGTTTTTAGAGACTGAAGTTAGTATCATACACTTTCAGTTTCTTATGATTTACTTTGAGGCTTCAGCACTCATGGGCCTCTGAGTTAGTTTTCAATTTAAAAACCTTGCCCTGGCTCTTCCACTATATTTTTCATTGTATGCCATTTAGTACTCTCATGTAGACCTCCTACATGTGTGATTGCAAGCCTATCTGTCTGTCTGTCTGTGTGTCTGTGTGTCTCTTCATCAGACATGGCGTTTCTTTACTTTTCACTTGCCTGGATCTACGTTTTCAATAATTGGCAGCTGACTAACTTTCACCCCCCCCCCAAACACACACATATATTAAACATCAAATACCACTATATTCGTGAAGCAAATGTCTGATTCATCCTCTTTGGAAACATGTTTTCAACAATTTCAATCTTTTTGCCAGAATGAGTGTCTGTGGGGATTAAAACAAAGGTTATGAAAGTGCTCTTATGGGAACTTGCAGCATAAGCATAGCACTATAGAATCAATATTTGATGGTTTTAGGCATCTTACCAGTGTTATGAGATATCATAGTAGCAGGTACTGGTCATTCTGTTGATAAAAAACACTGTTTTATGTTTTACCAGTGCCATACCAATGACTCTATGTGCATTTACTGAGAACGCTGAGGCTTTTCCTTTACAAAAATTGCAAAATATTCATCAAATACAATGTGAAATGTCTTCAGAAGCCAGACTGTGATTTGAAAACTATTACAGATGGGAAAGTTCATATCACAGTAGGTTTGTTTTGGGTCAATATCAATTAAATTATGAATTATATCACATATTTTATTAAAAATTGGCATACCTGTGGGTCCTATTCAGGGCAAAATTTTACTACATCAGATGGTGGAATAAAATTTGACATCAGTTGTTAGGATAAACTGGTAGAGTCCTTTCATATTGGTGAAATATATAGCTGCATCTCCTATTTTGGAAAGAAAATTGACATCCATACTGTTCCATGGGGGTTGGGGCACTGTTTTGCTTGCAGTATGGTTAAATGAGACAGATTTTTTCTAAAAATATTTTATGCTGATGCAGATGTTAGTTTTATTTTGGGATCAGGGTAGTGTTTTAAAGAAAGCTGTAAATTCTCATCCTTCTTAGTTAATTTATAAAGTAACAGGATAGAAAAATCTTTTGGAGGCAATACCAATTTTCAAGCCTACTTGACAAAGTTTGTACACCTTTCCTTAAAAGAGCAAATTTTCAATGTTTTTGAATCAGCCAAAGCCAAAAGTTTGATTCTAATGGAGAAATGACTCTTTTATCGCATGGAAGTGGTAAAATGTCTCTTTGGTGGGGTTGGGGATGATTATAGGTTTTGCAGAACTAAATATTGAAATTAGAGTGAACCAACTTAAAATGTTGCACTCGGAAATGACGCAATCTCTAAAAATAAACAGCCTTGCGAAAATCCATTGTTTCAATAAAACTTTGAAACATTCTGTTGACATCTTGCATTATTGTTGAATATTCCTGGTAAAAAAGAGGGTGATTTGATGACTTTTGGACCTAAAAAATACAATTTACTTGTTGTGTGTTTTTGTAGGGAATTCCCTGAAAAATATGTGCACGTGACCGTTACTTCCCTTTGTGTCAGTTTTTCTCTCTTATTTGTTGCATGACCCCCTGTTTTCAGATCAGAAAAAGTTGTCTGAAGGGCTGTACTTGACAGAGATATTTGAATGCCAAAATTAAAGTCATGCAATCATATTTTTTCCACCTGAAAGAAATAATGGTCGCTTATGGGAAAATATTTAGTTATGTGGTACCTATAGGAAATATGTTTTTTGGCTTCCAGACCAGATTCAGTTACTATTTTGGGGGATTATTTCACATTTAAATATTTATTTGGGGACCATACACCTTACCAAATCATTTTATTGTTTTGAGAAGATACACTTTTGTCACAGTCAGCAATAAAAGCTATATATTCCCCAAACTAAGGCTGTTCATGCAAGAAAATTCACATCTTGAGCAAGTGTATTCCCCAGGAGCACACTATAACCTCTGGAAGCTGCTAACTAACAGCCTATCTCACCCTATTAACATATTTATTTAAATCATAACCTCTGGCAGCTGCTAACTAACAGCCTATCTTACCCTATTAACATATTTATTTAAAGCATGGTTTCTCCTCATATTACTAGGGGCAGGGAGGATTACAAATCTTCCGAACCACCCCCCCCCCCCCCCAAATCACAATTCAAACACAGACAGAACACCTACACTGCCCTTCTATTCACTATTATTTAGAAGTTTATCTCTTCTATATTATGCTCTTCAGAACGTTGGAAAACAATTACTTCATTGAAAGAGTATCCTGGAACACAAATTGGAGGAGGGGTGGGGTTACAGTGGAAAATAACATAATAAAATTTCAAATGTTAGTGAATGGCATTTGTGCATAGCTACCAATATAGTTGTCTAGTACTAAAGCTGTCATGGTTCCCCTGATACAGCATAAATTTACAGTGACAGTTGTAAAATATTGGTCTTTCCCTGAACCAAGTCCTCCCTCCCACACATATTTAATCCTTCTGCTAATGATAAACATTTGGAAAGACTGAATAGCATGTTTTTAGAGACTGAAGTTAGTATCATACACTTTCAGTTTCTTATGATTTACTTTGAGTCTTCAGCACTCATGGGCCTCTGAGTTAGTTTTCAATTTAAAAACCTTGCCCTGGCTCTTCCACTATATTTTTCATTGTATGCCATTTAGTACTCTCATGTAGACCTCCTACATGTGTGACTGCAAGCCTATCTGTCTGTCTGTCTGTGTGTCTCTTCATCAGACATGGCGTTTCTTTACTTTTCACTTGCCTGGATCTACATTTTCAATAATTGGCAGCTGACTAACTTTCACCCCTCCCCCCCCCCCCCCACACACACACACACACATATATTAAACATTAAATACCACTATATTCGTGAAGCAAATGTCTGATTCATCCTCTTTGGAAACATGTTTTCAACAATTTCAATCTTTTTGCCAGAATGAGTGTCTGTGGGGATTAAAACAAAGGTTATGAAAGTGCTCTTATGGGAACTTGCAGCATAAGCATAGCACTATAGAATCAATATTTGATGGTTTTAGGCATCTTACCAGTGTTATGAGATATCATAGTAGCAGGTACTGGTCATTCTGTTGGAAAAAAACACTGTTTTATGTTTTACCAGTGCCATACCAATGACTCTATGTGCATTTACTGAGAACGCTGAGGCTTTTCCTTTACAAAAATTGCAAAATATTCATCAAATACAATGTGAAATGTCTTCAGAAGCCAGACTGTGATTTGAAAACTATTACAGATGGGAAAGTTCATATCACAGTAGGTTTGTTTTGGGTCAATATCAATTAAATTATGAATTATATCACATATTTTATTAAAAATTGGCATACCTGTGGGTCCTATTCAGGGCAAAATTTTACTACATCAGATGGTGGAATAAAATTTGACATCAGTTGTTAGGATAAACTGGTAGAGTCCTTTCATATTGGTGAAATATATAGCTGCATCCCCTATTTTGGAAACAAAATTGACATCCATACTGTTCCATGGGGGTTGGGGCACTGTTTTGCTTGCAGTATGGTTAAATGAGACAGATTTTTTCTAAAAATATTTTATGCTGATGCAGATGTTAGTTTTATTTTGGGATCAGGGTAGTGTTTTAAAGAAAGCTGTAAATTCTCATCCTTCTTAGTTAATTTATAAAGTAACAGGATAGAAAAATCTTTTGGAGGCAATACCAATTTTCAAGCCTACTTGACAAAGTTTGTACACCTTTCCTTAAAAGAGCAAATTTTCCATGTTTTTGAATCAGCCAAAGCCAAAAGTTTGATTCTAATGGAGAAATGACTCTTTTATCTCATGGAAGTGGTAAAATGTCTCTTTGGTGGGGTTGGGGATAATTATAGGTTTTGCGGAACTAAATATTGAAATTAGAGTGAACCAACATAAAATGTTGCACTCGGAAATGACGCAATCTCTAAAAATAAACAGCCTTGGGAAAATCCATTGTTTCAATAAAACTTTGAAACATTCTGTTGACATCTTGCATTATTGTTGAATATTCCTGGTAAAAAAGAGGGTGATTTGATGACTTTTGGACCTAAAAAATACAATTTACTTATTGTGTGTTTTTGTAGGGAATTCCCTGAAAAATATGTGCACGTGACCGTTACTTCCCTTTGTGTCAGTTTTTCTCTCTTATTTGTTGCATGACCCCCTGTTTTCAGATCAGAAAAAGTTGTCTGAAGGGCTGTACTTGACAGAGATATTTGAATGCCAAAATTAAAGTCATGCGATCATATTTTTTCCACCTGAAAGAAATAATGGTCGCCTATGGGAAAATATTTAGTTATGTGGTACCTATAGGAAATATGTTTTTTGGCTTCCAGACCAGATTCAGTTACTATTTTGGGGGATTATTTCACATTTAAATATTTATTTGGGGACCATACACCTTACCAAATCATTTTATTGTTTTGAGAAGTTACATTTTTGTCACAGTCAGCAATAAAAGCTATCTATTCCCCAAACTAAGGCTGTTCATGCAAGAAAATTCACATCTTGAGCAAGTGTATTCCCCAGGAGCACACTATAACCTCTGGAAGCTGCTAACTAACAGCCTATCTCACCCTATTAACATATTTATTTAAATCATAACCTCTGGCAGCTGCTAACTAACAGCCTATCTTACCCTATTAACATATTTATTTAAAGCATGGTTTCTCCTCATATTACTAGGGGCAGGGAGGATTACAAACCTTCCGAACCCTCCCCCCCCCCCAAATCACAATTCAAACACAGACAGAACACCTACACTGCCCTTCTATTCACTATTATTTAGAAGTTTATCTCTTCTATATTATGCTCTTCAGAACGTTGGAAAACAATTACTTCATTGAAAGAGTATCCTGGAACACAAATTGGAGGAGGGGTGGGGTTACAGTGGAAAATAACATAATAAAATTTCAAATGTTAGTGAATGGCATTTGTGCATAGCTACCAATATAGTTGTCTAGTACTAAAGCTGTCATGGTTCCCCTGATACAGCATAAATTTACAGTGACAGTTGTAAAATATTGGTCTTTCCCTGAACCAAGTCCTCCCTCCCACACATATTTAATCCTTCTGCTAATGATAAACATTTGGAAAGACTGAATAGCATGTTTTTAGAGACTGAAGTTAGTATCATACACTTTCAGTTTCTTATGATTTACTTTGAGTCTTCAGCACTCATGGGCCTCTGAGTTAGTTTTCAATTTAAAAACCTTGCCCTGGCTCTTCCACTATATTTTTCATTGTATGCCATTTAGTACTCTCATGTAGACCTCCTACATGTGTGACTGCAAGCCTATCTGTCTGTCTGTCTGTGTGTCTCTTCATCACACATGGCGTTTCTTTACTTTTCACTTGCCTGGATCTACATTTTCAATAATTGGCAGCTGACTAACTTTCACCCCTCCCCCGCCCCCCCACACACACACACATATATTAAACATTAAATACCACTATATTCGTGAAGCAAATGTCTGATTCATCCTCTTTGGAAACATGTTTTCAACAATTTCAATCTTTTTGCCAGAATGAGTGTCTGTGGGGATTAAAACAAAGGTTTTGAAAGTGCTCTTATGGGAACTTGCAGCATAAGCATAGCACTATAGAATCAATATTTGATGGTTTTAGGCATCTTACCAGTGTTATGAGATATCACAGTAGCAGGTACTGGTCATTCTGTTGGAAAAAAACACTGTTTTATGTTTTACCAGTGCCATACCAATGACTCTATGGTCATTTACTGAGAACGCTGAGGCTTTTCCTTTACAAAAATTGCAAAATATTTATCAAATACAATGTGAAATGTCTTCAGAAGCCAGACTGTGATTTGAAAACTATTACAGATGGGAAAGTTCATATCACAGTAGGTTTGTTTTGGGTCAATATCAATTAAATTATGAATCATATCACATATTTTATCAAAAATTGGCATACCGGGGGTCCTATTCAGGGCAAAATTTTACTACATCAAATGGTGGAATAAAATTTGACATCAGTTGTTAGGATAAACTGGTAGAGTCCTTTCATATTGGTGAAATATATAGCTGCATCCCCAATTTTGGAAACAAAATTGACATCCATACTGTTCCATGGGGGTTGGGGCACCGTTTTGCTTGCAGTATGGTTAAATGAGACAGATTTTTTCTAAAAATATTTTGTGCTGATGCAGATGTTAGTTTTATTTTGGGATCAGGGTAGTGTTTTAAAGAAAGCTGTAAATTCTCATCCTTCTTAGTTAATTTATAAAGTAACAGAATAGAAAAATCTTTTGGAGGCAATACCAATTTTCAAGCCTACTTGACAAAGTTTGTACACCTTTCCTTAAAAGAGCAAATTTTCCATGTTTTTGAATCAGCCAAAGCCAAAAGTTTGATTCTAATGGAGAAATGACTCTTTTATCTCATGGAAGTGGTAAAATGTCTCTTTGGTGGGGTTGGGGATAATTATAGGTTTTGCAGAACTAAATATTGACATTAGAGTGAACCAACATAAAATGTTGCACTCGGAAATGACGCAATCTCTAAAAATAAACAGCCTTGGGAAAATCCATTGTTTCAATAAAACTTTGAAACATTCGGTTGACATCTTGCATTATTGTTGAATATTCCTGGTAAAAAAGAGGGTGATTTGATGACTTTTGGACCTAAAAAAATAGAATTTACTTTTTGTGTATTTTTGTAGGGAATTCCCTGAAAAATATGTGCACGTGACCGTTACTTCCCTTTGTGTCAGTTTTTCTCTCTTATTTGTTGCATAGCCCCCTGTTTTCAGATCAGAAAAAGTTGTCTGAAGGGCTATACTTGACAGAGATATTTGAATGCCAAAATTAAAGTCATGCGATCATATTTTTTCCACCTGAAAGTAATAATGGTCGCCAATGGGAAAATATTTAGTTATGTGATACCTATAGGAAATATGTTTTTTGGCTTCCAGACCAGATTCAGTTACTATTTTGGGGGATTATTTCACATTTAAATATTTATTTGGGGACCATACACCTTACCAAATCATTTTATTGTTTTGAGAAGTTACATTTTTGTCACAGTCAGCAATAAAAGCTATATATTTCCCAAACTAAGGCTGTTCATGCAAGAAAATTCACATCTTGAGCAAGTGTATTCCCCTGGAGCACACTATAACCTCTGGAAGCTGCTAACTAATAGCCTATCTCACCCTATTAACATATTTTTTTAAATCATAACCTCTGGCAGCTGCTAACTAACAGCCTATCTTACCCTATTAACATATTTATTTAAACCATGGTTTCTCCTCATATTACTAGGGGCAGGGAGGATTACAAATCTTCCGAACCCTCCCCCCCCCCCCTAAATCACAATTCAAACACAGACAGAACACCTACACTGCCCTTCTATTCACTATTATTTAGAAGTTTATCTCTTCTATATTATGCTCTTCAGAACGTTGGAAAACAATTACTTCATTGAAGGAGTATCCTGGAACACAAATTGGAGGAGGGGTGGGGTTACAGTGGAAAATAACATAATAAAATTACAAATGTTAGTGAATGGCATTTGTGCATAGCTACCAATATAGTTGTCTAGTACTAAAGCTGTCATGGTTCCCCTTACAGTGACAGTTGTAAAATATTGCTCTTTCCCTGAACCAAGTCCTCCCTCCCACACATATTTAATCCTTCTGCTAATGATAAACATTTGGAAAGACTGAATAGCTTGTTTTTAGAGACTGAAGTTAGTATCATACACTTTCAGTTTCTTATGATTTACTTTGAGGCTTCAGCACTCATGGGCCTCTGAGTTAGTTTTCAATTTAAAAACCTTGCCCTGGCTCTTCCACTATATTTTTCATTGTATGCCATTTAGTACTCTCATGTAGACCTCCTACATGTGTGACTGCAAGTCTGTCTGTCTGTCTGTCTGTGTGTCTGTGTGTCTCTTCATCAGACATGGCGTTTCTTTACTTTTCACTTGCCTGGATCTACGTTTTCAATAATTGGAAGCTGAATAACTTTCACCCCTCCCCCCCCCAACACACACACATATATTAAACATCAAATACCACTATATTCGTGAAGCAAATGTCTGATTCATCCTCTTTGGAAACATGTTTTCAACAATTTCAATCTTTTTGACAGAATGAGTGTCTGTGGGGATTAAAACAAAGGTTTTCAAAGCGCTCATATGGGAACTTGCAGCATAAGCATAGCACTATAGAATCAATATTTGATGGTTTTAGGCATCTTACCAGTGTTATGAGATATCACAGTAGCAGGTACTGGTCATTCTGTGGGAAAAAAACACTGTTTAATGTTTTACCAGTGCCATACCAATGACTCTATGTGCATTTACTGAGAACGCTGAGGCTTTTCCTTTACAAAAATTGCAAAATATTCATCAAATACAATGTGAAATGTCTTCAGAAGCCAGACTGTGATTTGAAAACTATTACAGATGGGAAAGTTCATATCACAGTAGGTTTGTTTTGGGTCAATATCAATTAAATTATGAATTATATCACATATTTTATTAAAAATTGGCATACCGGGGGGTCCTATTCAGGGCAAAATTTTACTACATCAGATGGTGGAATAAAATTTGACATCAGTTGTTAGGATGAACTGGTAGAGTCCTTTAATATTGGTGAAATATATAGCTGCATCCCCAATTTTGGAAACAAAATTGACATCCATACTGTTCCATGGGGTTGGGGCACTGTTTTGCTTGCAGTATGGTTAAATGAGACAGATTTTTTCTAAAAATATTTTGTGCTGATGCAGATGTTAGTGTTATTTTGGGATCAGGGTAGTGTTTTAAAGAAAGCTGTAAATTCTCATCCTTCTTAGTTAATTTATAAAGTAACAGGATAGAAAAATCTTTTGGAGGCAATACCAATTTTCAAGCCCACTTGACAAAGTTTGTACACCTTTCTTTAAAAGAGAAAATTTTCCATGTTTTTGAATCAGCCAAAGCCAAAGGTTTGATTCTAATGGAGAAATGACTCTTTTATCTCATGGAAGTGGTAAAATGTCTCTTTGGTGGGGTTGGGGATGATTATAGGTTTCGCGGAACTAAATATTGAAATTAGAGTGAACCAACTTAAAATGTTGCACTCGGAAATGACGCAACCTCTAAAAATAAACAGCCTTGGGAAAATCCATTGTTTCAATAAAACTTTGAAACATTCTATTGACATCTTGCATTATTGTTGAATATTCCTGATAAAAAAGAGGGTGATTTGATGACTTTTGGACCTAAAAAATACAATTTACTTTTTGTGTGTTTTTGTAGGGAATTCCCTGAAAAATATGTGCACGTGACCGTTCCCTTTGTGTCAGTTTTTCTCTCTTATTTGTTGCATGACCCCCTGTTTTCAGATCAGAAAAAGTTGTCTGAAGGGCTGTACTTGACAGAGATATTTGAATGCCAAAATTAAAGTCATGCGATCATATTTTTTCCACCTGAAAGAAATAATGGTCGCCTATGGGAAAATATTTAGTTATGTGGTACCTATAGGAAATATGTTTTTTGGCTTCCAGACCAGATTCAGTTACTATTTTGGGGGATTATTTCACATTTAAATATTTATTTGGGGACCATACACCTTACCAAATCATTTTATTGTTTTGAGAAGTTACATTTTTGTCACAGTCAGCAATAAAAGCTATATATTCCCCAAACTAAGGCTGTTCATGCAAGAAAATTCACATCTTGAGCAAGTGTATTCCCCAGGAGCACACTATAACCTCTGGAAGCTGCTAACTAACAGCCTATCTCACCCTATTAACATATTTATTTAAATCATAACCTCTGGCAGCTGCAAACTAACAGCCTATCTTACCCTATTAACATATTTCTTTAAACCATGGTTTCTCCTCATATTACTAGGGGCAGGGAGGATTACAAACCTTCCGAACCCTCCCCCCCCCCCAAATCACAATTCAAACACAGACAGAACACCTACACTGCCCTTCTATTCACTATTATTTAGAAGTTTATCTCTTCTATATTATGCTCTTCAGAACGTTGGAAAACAATTACTTCATTGAAAGAGTATCCTGGAACACAAATTGGAGGAGGGGTGGGGTTACAGTGGAAAATAACATAATAAAATTTCAAATGTTAGTGAATGGCATTTGTGCATAGCTACCAATATAGTTGTCTAGTACTAAAGCTGTCATGGTTCCCCTGATACAGAATAAATTTACAGTGACAGTTGTAAAATATTGGTCTTTCCCTGAACCAAGTCCTCCCTCCCACACATATTTAATCCTTCTGCTAATGATAAACATTTGGAAAGACTGAATAGCATGTTTTTAGAGACTGAAGTTAGTATCATACACTTTCAGTTTCTTATGATTTACTTTGAGGCTTCAGCAGTCATGGGCCTCTGAGTTAGTTTTCAATTTAAAAACTTTGCCCTGGCTCTTCCACTATATTTTTCATTGTATGCCATTTAGTACTCTCATGTAGACCTCCTACATGTGTGACTGCAAGCCTATCTGTCTGTCTGTCTGTGTGTCTGTGTGTCTCTTCATCAGACATGGCGTTTCTTTACTTTTCACTTGCCTGGATCTACGTTTTCAATAATTGGCAGCTGACTAACTTTCACCCCTCCCCCCCCACACACACACATATATTAAACATTAAATACCACTATATTCGTGAAGCAAATGTCTGATTCATCCTCTTTGGAAACATGTTTTCAACAATTTCAATCTTTTTGCCAGAATGAGTGTCTGTGGGGATTAAAACAAAGGTTATGAAAGTGCTCTTATGGGAACTTGCAGCATAAGCATAGCACTATAGAATCAATATTTGATGGTTTTAGGCATCTTACCAGTGTTATGAGATATCATAGTAGCAGGTACTGGTCATTCTGTTGGAAAAAAACACTGTTTTATGTTTTACCAGTGCCATACCAATGACTCTATGTGCATTTACTGAGAACGCTGAGGCTTTTCCTTTACAAAAATTGCAAAATATTCATCAAATACAATGTGAAATGTCTTCAGAAGCCAGACTGTGATTTGAAAACTATTACAGATGGGAAAGTTCATATCACAGTAGGTTTGTTTTGGGTCAATATCAATTAAATTATGAATTATATCACATATTTTATTAAAAATTGGCATACCTGTGGGTCCTATTCAGGGCAAAATTTTACTACATCAGATGGTGGAATAAAATTTGACATCAGTTGTTAGGATAAACTGGTAGAGTCCTTTCATATTGGTGAAATATATAGCTGCATCCCCTATTTTGGAAACAAAATTGACATCCATACTGTTCCATGGGGGTTGGGGCACTGTTTTGCTTGCAGTATGGTTAAATGAGACAGATTTTTTCTAAAAATATTTTATGTTGATGCAGATGTTAGTTTTATTTTGGGATCAGGGTAGTGTTTTAAAGAAAGCTGTAAATTCTCATCCTTCTTAGTTAATTTATAAAGTAACAGGATAGAAAAATCTTGTGGAGGCAATACCAATTTTCAAGCCCACTTGACAAAGTTTGTACACCTTTCCTTAAAAGAGCAAATTTTCCATGTTTTTGAATCAGCCAAAGCCAAAAGTTTGATTCTAATGGAGAAATGACTCTTTTATCTCATGGAAGTGGTAAAATGTCTCTTTGGTGGGGTTGGGGATGATTATAGGTTTCGCGGAACTAAATATTGAAATTAGAGTGAACCAACTTAAAATGTTGCACTCGGAAATGACGCAATCTCTAAAAATAAACAGCCTTGGGAAAATCCATTGTTTCAATAAAACTTTGAAACATTCTATTGACATCTTGCATTATTGTTGAATATTCCTGATAAAAAGAGGGTGATTTGATGACTTTTGGACCTAAAAAATACAATTTACTTTTTGTGTGTTTTTGTAGGGAATTCCCTGAAAAATATGTGCACGTGACCGGTACTTCCCTTTGTGTCAGTTTTTCTCTCTTATTTGTTGCATGACCCCCTGTTTTCAGATCAGAAAAGTTGTCTGAAGGGCTATACTTGACAGAGATATTTGAATGCCAAAATTAAAGTCATGCGATCATATTTTTTCCACCTGAAAGTAATAACGGTCGCCTATGGGAAAATATTTAGTTATGTGATACCTATAGGAAATATGTTTTTTGGCTTCCAGACCAGATTCAGTTACTATTTTGGGGGATTATTTCACATTTAAATATTTATTTGGGGACCATACACCTTACCAAATCATTTTATTGTTTTGAGAAGTTACATTTTTGTCGCAGTCAGCAATAAAAGCCATATATTTCCCAAACTAAGGCTGTTCATGCAAGAAAATCACATCTTGAGCAAGTGTGATCCCCAGGAGCACACTATAACCTCTGGAAGCTGCTAACTAACAGCCTATCTCACCCTATTAACATATTTATTTAAATCATAACCTCTGGCAGCTGCTAACTAACAGCCTATCTTACCCTATTAACATATTTATTTACACCATGGTTTCTCCTCATATTACTAGGGGCAGGGAGGATTACAAATCTTCCGAACCCTCCCCCCCCCCCAAAAAAAATCACAATTCAAACACAGACAGAACACCTACACTGCCCTTCTATTCACTATTATTTAGAAGTTTATCTCTTCTATATTATTCTCTTCAGAACGTTGGAAAACAATTACTTCATTGAAAGAGTATCCTGGAACACAAATTGGAGGAGGGGAGGGGTTACATTGGAAAATAAGATAATAAAATTACAAATGTTAGTGAATGGCATTTGTGCATAGCTACCAATATAGTTGTCTAGTACTAAAGCTGTCATGGTTCCCCTGATACAGCATAAATTTACAGTGACAGTTGTAAAATATTGCTCTTTCCCTGAACCAAGTCCTCCCTCCCACACATATTTAATCCTTCTGCTAATGATAAACATTTGGAAAGACTGAATAGCATGTTTTTAGAGACTGAAGTTAGTATCATACACTTTCAGTTTCTTATGATTTACTTTGAGGCTTCAGCACTCATGGGCCTCTGAGTTAGTTTTCAATTTAAAAACCTTGCCCTGGCTCTTCCACTATATTTTTCATTGTATGCCATTTAGTACTCTCATGTAGACCTCCTACATGTGTGATTGCAAGCCTATCTGTCTGTCTGTCTGTGTGTCTGTGTGTCTCTTCATCAGACATGGCGTTTCTTTACTTTTCACTTGCCTGGATCTACGTTTTCAATAATTGGCAGCTGACTAACTTTCACCCCCCCCCCCCCAAACACACACATATATTAAACATCAAATACCACTATATTCGTGAAGCAAATGTCTGATTCATCCTCTTTGGAAACATGTTTTCAACAATTTCAATCTTTTTGCCAGAATGAGTGTCTGTGGGGATTAAAACAAAGGTTATGAAAGTGCTCTTATGGGAACTTGCAGCATAAGCATAGCACTATAGAATCAATATTTGATGGTTTTAGGCATCTTACCAGTGTTATGAGATATCATAGTAGCAGGTACTGGTCATTCTGTTGGAAAAAAACACTGTTTTATGTTTTACCAGTGCCATACCAATGACTCTATGTGCATTTACTGAGAACGCTGAGGCTTTTCCTTTACAAAAATTGCAAAATATTCATCAAATACAATGTGAAATGTCTTCAGAAGCCAGACTGTGATTTGAAAACTATTACAGATGGGAAAGTTCATATCACAGTAGGTTTGTTTTGGGTCAATATCAATTAAATTATGAATTATATCACATATTTTATTAAAAATTGGCATACCTGTGGGTCCTATTCAGGGCAAAATTTTACTACATCAGATGGTGGAATAAAATTTGACATCAGTTGTTAGGATAAACTGGTAGAGTCCTTTCATATTGGTGAAATATATAGCTGCATCCCCTATTTTGGAAACAAAATTGACATCCATACTGTTCCATGGGGGTTGGGGCACTGTTTTGCTTGCAGTATGGTTAAATGAGACAGATTTTTTCTAAAAATATTTTATGCTGATGCAGATGTTAGTTTTATTTTGGGATCAGGGTAGTGTTTTAAAGAAAGCTGTAAATTCTCATCCTTCTTAGTTAATTTATAAAGTAACAGGATAGAAAAATCTTTTGGAGGCAATACCAATTTTCAAGCCTACTTGACAAAGTTTGTACACCTTTCCTTAAAAGAGCAAATTTTCAATGTTTTTGAATCAGCCAAAGCCAAAAGTTTGATTCTAATGGAGAAATGACTCTTTTATCGCATGGAAGTGGTAAAATGTCTCTTTGGTGGGGTTGGGGATGATTATAGGTTTTGCAGAATTAAATATTGAAATTAGAGTGAACCAACTTAAAATGTTGCACTCGGAAATGACGCAATCTCTAAAAATAAACAGCCTTGCGAAAATCCATTGTTTCAATAAAACTTTGAAACATTCTGTTGACATCTTGCATTATTGTTGAATATTCCTGGTAAAAAAGAGGGTGATTTGATGACTTTTGGACCTAAAAAATACAATTTACTTGTTGTGTGTTTTTGTAGGGAATTCCCTGAAAAATATGTGCACGTGACCGTTACTTCCCTTTGTGTCAGTTTTTCTCTCTTATTTGTTGCATGACCCCCTGTTTTCAGATCAGAAAAAGTTGTCTGAAGGGCTGTACTTGACAGAGATATTTGAATGCCAAAATTAAAGTCATGCAATCATATTTTTTCCACCTGAAAGAAATAATGGTCGCTTATGGGAAAATATTTAGTTATGTGGTACCTATAGGAAATATGTTTTTTGGCTTCCAGACCAGATTCAGTTACTATTTTGGGGGATTATTTCACATTTAAATATTTATTTGGGGACCATACACCTTACCAAATCATTTTATTGTTTTGAGAAGTTACATTTTTGTCACAGTCAGCAATAAAAGCTATATATTCCCCAAACTAAGGCTGTTCATGCAAGAAAATTCACATCTTGAGCAAGTGTATTCCCCAGGAGCACACTATAACCTCTGGAAGCTGCTAACTAACAGCCTATCTCACCCTATTAACATATTTATTTAAATCATAACCTCTGGCAGCTGCTAACTAACAGCCTATCTTACCCTATTAACATATTTATTTAAAGCATGGTTTCTCCTCATATTACTAGGGGCAGGGAGGATTACAAATCTTCCGAACCACCCCCCCCCCCCCCCCAAATCACAATTCAAACACAGACAGAACACCTACACTGCCCTTCTATTCACTATTATTTAGAAGTTTATCTCTTCTATATTATGCTCTTCAGAACGTTGGAAAACAATTACTTCATTGAAAGAGTATCCTGGAACACAAATTGGAGGAGGGGTGGGGTTACAGTGAAAAATAACATAATAAAATTTCAAATGTTAGTGAATGGCATTTGTGCATAGCTACCAATATAGTTGTCTAGTACTAAAGCTGTCATGGTTCCCCTGATACAGCATAAATTTACAGTGACAGTTGTAAAATATTGGTCTTTCCCTGAACCAAGTCCTCCCTCCCACACATATTTAATCCTTCTGCTAATGATAAACATTTGGAAAGACTGAATAGCATGTTTTTAGAGACTGAAGTTAGTATCATACACTTTCAGTTTCTTATGATTTACTTTGAGTCTTCAGCACTCATGGGCCTCTGAGTTAGTTTTCAATTTAAAAACCTTGCCCTGGCTCTTCCACTATATTTTTCATTGTATGCCATTTAGTACTCTCATGTAGACCTCCTACATGTGTGACTGCAAGCCTATCTGTCTGTCTGTCTGTGTGTCTCTTCATCAGACATGGCGTTTCTTTACTTTTCACTTGCCTGGATCTACATTTTCAATAATTGGCAGCTGACTAACTTTCACCCCTCCCCCCCCCCCCCCCCCACACACACACACACATATATTAAACATTAAATACCACTATATTCGTGAAGCAAATGTCTGATTCATCCTCTTTGGAAACATGTTTTCAACAATTTCAATCTTTTTGCCAGAATGAGTGTCTGTGGGGATTAAAACAAAGGTTTTGAAAGTGCTCTTATGGGAACTTGCAGCATAAGCATAGCACTATAGAATCAATATTTGATGGTTTTAGGCATCTTACCAGTGTTATGAGATATCACAGTAGCAGGTACTGGTCATTCTGTTGGAAAAAAACACTGTTTTATGTTTTACCAGTGCCATACCAATGACTCTATGGTCATTTACTGAGAACGCTGAGGCTTTTCCTTTACAAAAATTGCAAAATATTTATCAAATACAATGTGAAATGTCTTCAGAAGCCAGACTGTGATTTGAAAACTATTACAGATGGGAAAGTTCATATCACAGTAGGTTTGTTTTGGGTCAATATCAATTAAATTATGAATTATATCACATATTTTATTAAATATTGGCATACCGGGGGTCCTATTCAGGGCAAAATTTTACTACATCAAATGGTGGAATAAAATTTGACATCAGTTGTTAGGATAAACTGGTAGAGTCCTTTCATATTGGTGAAATATATAGCTGCATCCCCAATTTTGGAAACAAAATTGACATCCATACTGTTCCATGGGGGTTGGGGCACTGTTTTGCTTGCAGTATGGTTAAATGAGACAGATTTTTTCTAAAAATATTTTGTGCTGATGCAGATGTTAGTTTTATTTTGGGATCAGGGTAGTGTTTTAAAGAAAGCTGTAAATTCTCATCCTTCTTAGTTAATTTATAAAGTAACAGGATAGAAAAATCTTTTGGAGGCAATACCAATTTTCAAGCCTACTTGTCAAAGTTTGTACACCTTTCCTTAAAAGAGCAAATTTTCCATGTTTTTGAATCAGCCAAAGCCAAAAGTTTGATTCTAATGGAGAAATGACTCTTTTATCTCATGGAAGTGGTAAAATGTCTCTTTGGTGGGGTTGGGGATAATTATAGGTTTTGCGGAACTAAATATTGAAATTAGAGTGAACCAACATAAAATGTTGCACTCGGAAATGACGCAATCTCTAAAAATAAACAGCCTTGGGAAAATCCATTGTTTCAATAAAACTTTGAAACATTCTGTTGACATCTTGCATTATTGTTGAATATTCCTGGTAAAAAAGAGGGTGATTTGATGACTTTTGGACCTAAAAAATACAATTTACTTATTGTGTGTTTTTGTAGGGAATTCCCTGAAAAATATGTGCACGTGACCGTTACTTCCCTTTGTGTCAGTTTTTCTCTCTTATTTGTTGCATGACCCCCTGTTTTCAGATCAGAAAAAGTTGTCTGAAGGGCTGTACTTGACAGTGATATTTGAATGCCAAAATTAAAGTCATGCGATCATATTTTTTCCACCTGAAAGAAATAATGGTCGCCTATGGGAAAATATTTAGTTATGTGGTACCTATAGGAAATATGTTTTTTGGCTTCCAGACCAGATTCAGTTACTATTTTGGGGGATTATTTCACATTTAAATATTTATTTGGGGACCATACACCTTACCAAATCATTTTATTGTTTTGAGAAGTTACATTTTTGTCACAGTCAGCAATAAAAGCTATCTATTCCCCAAACTAAGGCTGTTCATGCAAGAAAATTCACATCTTGAGCAAGTGTATTCCCCAGGAGCACACTATAACCTCTGGAAGCTGCTAACTAACAGCCTATCTCACCCTATTAACATATTTATTTAAATCATAACCTCTGGCAGCTGCTAACTAACAGCCTATCTTACCCTATTAACATATTTATTTAAAGCATGGTTTCTCCTCATATTACTAGGGGCAGGGAGGATTACAAACCTTCCGAACCCTCCCCCCCCCCCAAATCACAATTCAAACACAGACAGAACACCTACACTGCCCTTCTATTCACTATTATTTAGAAGTTTATCTCTTCTATATTATGCTCTTCAGAACGTTGGAAAACAATTACTTCATTGAAAGAGTATCCTGGAACACAAATTGGAGGAGGGGTGGGGTTACAGTGGAAAATAACATAATAAAATTTCAAATGTTAGTGAATGGCATTTGTGCATAGCTACCAATATAGTTGTCTAGTACTAAAGCTGTCATGGTTCCCCTGATACAGCATAAATTTACAGTGACAGTTGTAAAATATTGGTCTTTCCCTGAACCAAATCCTCCCTCCCACACATATTTAATCCTTCTGCTAATGATAAACATTTGGAAAGACTGAATAGCATGTTTTTAGAGACTGAAGTTAGTATCATACACTTTCAGTTTCTTATGATTTACTTTGAGTCTTCAGCACTCATGGGCCTCTGAGTTAGTTTTCAATTTAAAAACCTTGCCCTGGCTCTTCCACTATATTTTTCATTGTATGCCATTTAGTACTCTCATGTAGACCTCCTACATGTGTGACTGCAAGCCTATCTGTCTGTCTGTCTGTGTGTCTCTTCATCACACATGGCGTTTCTTTACTTTTCACTTGCCTGGATCTACATTTTCAATAATTGGCAGCTGACTAACTTTCACCCCTCCCCCCCCCCCCCCCCACACACACACACATATATTAAACATTAAATACCACTATATTCGTGAAGCAAATGTCTGATTCATCCTCTTTGGAAACATGTTTTCAACAATTTCAATCTTTTTGCCAGAATGAGTGTCTGTGGGGATTAAAACAAAGGTTTTGAAAGTGCTCTTATGGGAACTTGCAGCATAAGCATAGCACTATAGAATCAATATTTGATGGTTTTAGGCATCTTACCAGTGTTATGAGATATCACAGTAGCAGGTACTGGTCATTCTGTTGGAAAAAAACACTGTTTTATGTTTTACCAGTGCCATACCAATGACTCTATGGTCATTTACTGAGAACGCTGAGGCTTTTCCTTTACAAAAATTGCAAAATATTTATCAAATACAATGTGAAATGTCTTCAGAAGCCAGACTGTGATTTGAAAACTATTACAGATGGGAAAGTTCATATCACAGTAGGTTTGTTTTGGGTCAATATCAATTAAATTATGAATTATATCACATATTTTATCAAAAATTGGCATACCGGGGGTCCTATTCAGGGCAAAATTTTACTACATCAAATGGTGGAATAAAATTTGACATCAGTTGTTAGGATAAACTGGTAGAGTCCTTTCATATTGGTGAAATATATAGCTGCATCCCCAATTTTGGAAACAAAATTGACATCCATACTGTTCCATGGGGGTTGGGGCACCGTTTTGCTTGCAGTATGGTTAAATGAGACAGATTTTTTCTAAAAATATTTTGTGCTGATGCAGATGTTAGTTTTATTTTGGGATCAGGGTAGTGTTTTAAAGAAAGCTGTAAATTCTCATCCTTCTTAGTTAATTTATAAAGTAACAGAATAGAAAAATCTTTTGGAGGCAATACCAATTTTCAAGCCTACTTGACAAAGTTTGTACACCTTTCCTTAAAAGAGCAAATTTTCCATGTTTTTGAATCAGCCAAAGCCAAAAGTTTGATTCTAATGGAGAAATGACTCTTTTATCTCATGGAAGTGGTAAAATGTCTCTTTGGTGGGGTTGGGGATAATTATAGGTTTTGCGGAACTAAATATTGACATTAGAGTGAACCAACATAAAATGTTGCACTCGGAAATGACGCAATCTCTAAAAATAAACAGCCTTGGGAAAATCCATTGTTTCAATAAAACTTTGAAACATTCGGTTGACATCTTGCATTATTGTTGAATATTCCTGGTAAAAAAGAGGGTGATTTGATGACTTTTGGACCAAAAAAATAGAATTTACTTTTTGTGTATTTTTGTAGGGAATTCCCTGAAAAATATGTGCACGTGACCGTTACTTCCCTTTGTGTCAGATTTTCTCTCTTATTTGTTGCATAGCCCCCTGTTTTCAGATCAGAAAAAGTTGTCTGAAGGGCTATACTTGACAGAGATATTTGAATGCCAAAATTAAAGTCATGCGATCATATTTTTTCCACCTGAAAGTAATAATGGTCGCCAATGGGAAAATATTTAGTTATGTGATACCTATAGGAAATATGTTTTTTGGCTTCCAGACCAGATTCAGTTACTATTTTGGGGGATTATTTCACATTTAAATATTTATTTGGGGACCATACACCTTACCAAATCATTTTATTGTTTTGAGAAGTTACATTTTTGTCACAGTCAGCAATAAAAGCTATATATTTCCCAAACTAAGGCTGTTCATGCAAGAAAATTCACATCTTGAGCAAGTGTATTCCCCTGGAGCACACTATAACCTCTGGAAGCTGCTAACTAATAGCCTATCTCACCCTATTAACATATTTTTTTAAATCATAACCTCTGGCAGCTGCTAACTAACAGCCTATCTTACCCTATTAACATATTTATTTAAACCATGGTTTCTCCTCATATTACTAGGGGCAGGGAGGATTACAAATCTTCCGAACCCTCCCCCCCCCCCCCTAAATCACAATTCAAACACAGACAGAACACCTACACTGCCCTTCTATTCACTATTATTTAGAAGTTTATCTCTTCTATATTATGCTCTTCAGAACGTTGGAAAACAATTACTCATTGAAGGAGTATCCTGGAACACAAATTGGAGGAGGGGTGGGGTTACAGTGGAAAATAACATAATAAAATTACAAATGTTAGTGAATGGCATTTGTGCATAGCTACCAATATAGTTGTCTAGTACTAAAGCTGTCATGGTTCCCCTTACAGTGACAGTTGTAAAATATTGCTCTTTCCCTGAACCAAGTCCTCCCTCCCACACATATTTAATCCTTCTGCTAATGATAAACATTTGGAAAGACTGAATAGCTTGTTTTTAGAGACTGAAGTTAGTATCATACACTTTCAGTTTCTTATGATTTACTTTGAGGATTCAGCACTCATGGGCCTCTGAGTTAGTTTTCAATTTAAAAACCTTGCCCTGGCTCTTCCACTATATTTTTCATTGTATGCCATTTAGTACTCTCATGTAGACCTCCTACATGTGTGACTGCAGGTCTGTCTGTCTGTCTGTCTGTGTGTCTGTGTGTCTCTTCATCAGACATGGCGTTTCTTTACTTTTCACTTGCCTGGATCTACGTTTTCAATAATTGGAAGCTGAATAACTTTCACCCCTCCCCCCCCAACACACACACATATATTAAACATCAAATACCACTATATTCGTGAAGCAAATGTCTGATTCATCCTCTTTGGAAACATGTTTTCAACAATTTCAATCTTTTTGACAGAATGAGTGTCTGTGGGGATTAAAACAAAGGTTTTCAAAGCGCTCATATGGGAACTTGCAGCATAAGCATAGCACTATAGAATCAATATTTGATGGTTTTAGGCATCTTACCAGTGTTATGAGATATCACAGTAGCAGGTACTGGTCATTCTGTGGGAAAAAAACACTGTTTAATGTTTTACCAGTGCCATACCAATGACTCTATGTGCATTTACTGAGAACGCTGAGGCTTTTCCTTTACAAAAATTGCAAAATATTCATCAAATACAATGTGAAATGTCTTCAGAAGCCAGACTGTGATTTGAAAACTATTACAGATGGGAAAGTTCATATCACAGTAGGTTTGTTTTGGGTCAATATCAATTAAATTATGAATTATATCACATATTTTATTAAAAATTGGCATACCGGGGGGTCCTATTCAGGGCAAAATTTTACTACATCAGATGGTGGAATAAAATTTGACATCAGTTGTTAGGATGAACTGGTAGAGTCCTTTAATATTGGTGAAATATATAGCTGCATCCCCAATTTTGGAAACAAAATTGACATCCATACTGTTCCATGGGGTTGGGGCACTGTTTTGCTTGCAGTATGGTTAAATGAGACAGATTTTTTCTAAAAATATTTTGTGCTGATGCAGATGTTAGTGTTATTTTGGGATCAGGGTAGTGTTTTAAAGAAAGCTGTAAATTCTCATCCTTCTTAGTTAATTTATAAAGTAACAGGATAGAAAAATCTTTTGGAGGCAATACCAATTTTCAAGCCCACTTGACAAAGTTTGTACACCTTTCTTTAAAAGAGCAAATTTTCCATGTTTTTGAATCAGCCAAAGCCAAAGGTTTGATTATAATGGAGAAATGACTCTTTTATCGCATGGAAGTGGTAAAATGTCTCTTTGGTGGGGTTGGGGATGATTATAGGTTTCGCGGAACTAAATATTCAAATTAGAGTGAACCAACTTAAAATGTTGCACTCGGAAATGACGCAACCTCTAAAAATAAACAGCCTTGGGAAAATCCATTGTTTCAATAAAACTTTGAAACATTCTATTGACATCTTGCATTATTGTTGAATATTCCTGATAAAAAAGAGGGTGATTTGATGACTTTTGGACCTAAAAAATACAATTTACTTTTTGTGTGTTTTTGTAGGGAATTCCCTGAAAAATATGTGCACGTGACCGTTCCCTTTGTGTCAGTTTTTCTCTCTTATTTGTTGCATGACCCCCTGTTTTCAGATCAGAAAAAGTTGTCTGAAGGGCTGTACTTGACAGAGATATTTGAATGCCAAAATTAAAGTCATGCGATCATATTTTTTCCACCTGAAAGAAATAATGGTCGCCTATGGGAAAATATTTAGTTATGTGGTACCTATAGGAAATATGTTTTTTGGCTTCCAGACCAGATTCAGTTACTATTTTGGCGGATTATTTCACATTTAAATATTTATTTGGGGACCATACACCTTACCAAATCATTTTATTGTTTTGAGAAGTTACATTTTTGTCACAGTCAGCAATAAAAGCTATATATTCCCCAAACTAAGGCTGTTCATGCAAGAAAATTCACATCTTGAGCAAGTGTATTCCCCAGGAGCACACTATAACCTCTGGAAGCTGCTAACTAACAGCCTATCTCACCCTATTAACATATTTATTTAAATCATAACCTCTGGCAGCTGCAAACTAACAGCCTATCTTACCCTATTAACATATTTATTTAAACCATGGTTTCTCCTCATATTACTAGGGGCAGGGAGGATTACAAACCTTCCGAACCCTCCCCCCCCCCCAAATCACAATTCAAACACAGACAGAACACCTACACTGCCCTTCTATTCACTATTATTTAGAAGTTTATCTCTTCTATATTATGCTCTTCAGAACGTTGGAAAACAATTACTTCATTGAAAGAGTATCCTGGAACACAAATTGGAGGAGGGGTGGGGTTACAGTGGAAAATAACATAATAAAATTTCAAATGTTAGTGAATGGCATTTGTGCATAGCTACCAATATAGTTGTCTAGTACTAAAGCTGTCATGGTTCCCCTGATACAGCATAAATTTACAGTGACAGTTGTAAAATATTGGTCTTTCCCTGAACCAAATCCTCCCTCCCACACATATTTAATCCTTCTGCTAATGATAAACATTTGGAAAGACTGAATAGCATGTTTTTAGAGACTGAAGTTAGTATCATACACTTTCAGTTTCTTATGATTTACTTTGAGTCTTCAGCACTCATGGGCCTCTGAGTTAGTTTTCAATTTAAAAACCTTGCCCTGGCTCTTCCACTATATTTTTCATTGTATGCCATTTAGTACTCTCATGTAGACCTCCTACATGTGTGACTGCAAGCCTATCTGTCTGTCTGTCTGTGTGTCTCTTCATCACACATGGCGTTTCTTTACTTTTCACTTGCCTGGATCTACATTTTCAATAATTGGCAGCTGACTAACTTTCACCCCTCCCCCCCCCCCCCCACACACACACACATATATTAAACATTAAATACCACTATATTCGTGAAGCAAATGTCTGATTCATCCTCTTTGGAAACATGTTTTCAACAATTTCAATCTTTTTGCCAGAATGAGTGTCTGTGGGGATTAAAACAAAGGTTTTGAAAGTGCTCTTATGGGAACTTGCAGCATAAGCATAGCACTATAGAATCAATATTTGATGGTTTTAGGCATCTTACCAGTGTTATGAGATATCACAGTAGCAGGTACTGGTCATTCTGTTGGAAAAAAACACTGTTTTATGTTTTACCAGTGCCATACCAATGACTCTATGGTCATTTACTGAGAACGCTGAGGCTTTTCCTTTACAAAAATTGCAAAATATTTATCAAATACAATGTGAAATGTCTTCAGAAGCCAGACTGTGATTTGAAAACTATTACAGATGGGAAAGTTCATATCACAGTAGGTTTGTTTTGGGTCAATATCAATTAAATTATGAATTATATCACATATTTTATCAAAAATTGGCATACCGGGGGTCCTATTCAGGGCAAAATTTTACTACATCAAATGGTGGAATAAAATTTGACATCAGTTGTTAGGATAAACTGGTAGAGTCCTTTCATATTGGTGAAATATATAGCTGCATCCCCAATTTTGGAAACAAAATTGACATCCATACTGTTCCATGGGGGTTGGGGCACCGTTTTGCTTGCAGTATGGTTAAATGAGACAGATTTTTTCTAAAAATATTTTGTGCTGATGCAGATGTTAGTTTTATTTTGGGATCAGGGTAGTGTTTTAAAGAAAGCTGTAAATTCTCATCCTTCTTAGTTAATTTATAAAGTAACAGAATAGAAAAATCTTTTGGAGGCAATACCAATTTTCAAGCCTACTTGACAAAGTTTGTACACCTTTCCTTAAAAGAGCAAATTTTCCATGTTTTTGAATCAGCCAAAGCCAAAAGTTTGATTCTAATGGAGAAATGACTCTTTTATCTCATGGAAGTGGTAAAATGTCTCTTTGGTGGGGTTGGGGATAATTATAGGTTTTGCGGAACTAAATATTGACATTAGAGTGAACCAACATAAAATGTTGCACTCGGAAATGACGCAATCTCTAAAAATAAACAGCCTTGGGAAAATCCATTGTTTCAATAAAACTTTGAAACATTCGGTTGACATCTTGCATTATTGTTGAATATTCCTGGTAAAAAAGAGGGTGATTTGATGACTTTTGGACCAAAAAAATAGAATTTACTTTTTGTGTATTTTTGTAGGGAATTCCCTGAAAAATATGTGCACGTGACCGTTACTTCCCTTTGTGTCAGATTTTCTCTCTTATTTGTTGCATAGCCCCCTGTTTTCAGATCAGAAAAAGTTGTCTGAAGGGCTATACTTGACAGAGATATTTGAATGCCAAAATTAAAGTCATGCGATCATATTTTTTCCACCTGAAAGTAATAATGGTCGCCAATGGGAAAATATTTAGTTATGTGATACCTATAGGAAATATGTTTTTTGGCTTCCAGACCAGATTCAGTTACTATTTTGGGGGATTATTTCACATTTAAATATTTATTTGGGGACCATACACCTTACCAAATCATTTTATTGTTTTGAGAAGTTACATTTTTGTCACAGTCAGCAATAAAAGCTATATATTTCCCAAACTAAGGCTGTTCATGCAAGAAAATTCACATCTTGAGCAAGTGTATTCCCCTGGAGCACACTATAACCTCTGGAAGCTGCTAACTAATAGCCTATCTCACCCTATTAACATATTTTTTTAAATCATAACCTCTGGCAGCTGCTAACTAACAGCCTATCTTACCCTATTAACATATTTATTTAAACCATGGTTTCACCTCATATTACTAGGGGCAGGGAGGATTACAAATCTTCCGAACCCTCCCCCCCCCCCCCTAAATCACAATTCAAACACAGACAGAACACCTACACTGCCCTTCTATTCACTATTATTTAGAAGTTTATCTCTTCTATATTATGCTCTTCAGAACGTTGGAAAACAATTACTCATTGAAGGAGTATCCTGGAACACAAATTGGAGGAGGGGTGGGGTTACAGTGGAAAATAACATAATAAAATTACAAATGTTAGTGAATGGCATTTGTGCATAGCTACCAATATAGTTGTCTAGTACTAAAGCTGTCATGGTTCCCCTTACAGTGACAGTTGTAAAATATTGCTCTTTCCCTGAACCAAGTCCTCCCTCCCACACATATTTAATCCTTCTGCTAATGATAAACATTTGGAAAGACTGAATAGCTTGTTTTTAGAGACTGAAGTTAGTATCATACACTTTCAGTTTCTTATGATTTACTTTGAGGATTCAGCACTCATGGGCCTCTGAGTTAGTTTTCAATTTAAAAACCTTGCCCTGGCTCTTCCACTATATTTTTCATTGTATGCCATTTAGTACTCTCATGTAGACCTCCTACATGTGTGACTGCAGGTCTGTCTGTCTGTCTGTCTGTGTGTCTGTGTGTCTCTTCATCAGACATGGCGTTTCTTTACTTTTCACTTGCCTGGATCTACGTTTTCAATAATTGGAAGCTGAATAACTTTCACCCCTCCCCCCCCAACACACACACATATATTAAACATCAAATACCACTATATTCGTGAAGCAAATGTCTGATTCATCCTCTTTGGAAACATGTTTTCAACAATTTCAATCTTTTTGACAGAATGAGTGTCTGTGGGGATTAAAACAAAGGTTTTCAAAGCGCTCATATGGGAACTTGCAGCATAAGCATAGCACTATAGAATCAATATTTGATGGTTTTAGGCATCTTACCAGTGTTATGAGATATCACAGTAGCAGGTACTGGTCATTCTGTGGGAAAAAAACACTGTTTAATGTTTTACCAGTGCCATACCAATGACTCTATGTGCATTTACTGAGAACGCTGAGGCTTTTCCTTTACAAAAATTGCAAAATATTCATCAAATACAATGTGAAATGTCTTCAGAAGCCAGACTGTGATTTGAAAACTATTACAGATGGGAAAGTTCATATCACAGTAGGTTTGTTTTGGGTCAATATCAATTAAATTATGAATTATATCACATATTTTATTAAAAATTGGCATACCGGGGGGTCCTATTCAGGGCAAAATTTTACTACATCAGATGGTGGAATAAAATTTGACATCAGTTGTTAGGATGAACTGGTAGAGTCCTTTAATATTGGTGAAATATATAGCTGCATCCCCAATTTTGGAAACAAAATTGACATCCAAACTGTTCCATGGGGTTGGGGCACTGTTTTGCTTGCAGTATGGTTAAATGAGACAGATTTTTTCTAAAAATATTTTGTGCTGATGCAGATGTTAGTGTTATTTTGGGATCAGGGTAGTGTTTTAAAGAAAGCTGTAAATTCTCATCCTTCTTAGTTAATTTATAAAGTAACAGGATAGAAAAATCTTTTGGAGGCAATACCAATTTTCAAGCCCACTTGACAAAGTTTGTACACCTTTCTTTAAAAGAGCAAATTTTCCATGTTTTTGAATCAGCCAAAGCCAAAGGTTTGATTCTAATGGAGAAATGACTCTTTTATCGCATGGAAGTGGTAAAATGTCTCTTTGGTGGGGTTGGGGATGATTATAGGTTTCGCGGAACTAAATATTGAAATTAGAGTGAACCAACTTAAAATGTTGCACTCGGAAATGACGCAACCTCTAAAAATAAACAGCCTTGGGAAAATCCATTGTTTCAATAAAACTTTGAAACATTCTATTGACATCTTGCATTATTGTTGAATATTCCTGATAAAAAAGAGGGTGATTTGATGACTTTTGGACCTAAAAAATACAATTTACTTTTTGTGTGTTTTTGTAGGGAATTCCCTGAAAAATATGTGCACGTGACCGTTCCCTTTGTGTCAGTTTTTCTCTCTTATTTGTTGCATGACCCCCTGTTTTCAGATCAGAAAAAGTTGTCTGAAGGGCTGTACTTGACAGAGATATTTGAATGCCAAAATTAAAGTCATGCGATCATATTTTTTCCACCTGAAAGAAATAATGGTCGCCTATGGGAAAATATTTAGTTATGTGGTACCTATAGGAAATATGTTTTTTGGCTTCCAGACCAGATTCAGTTACTATTTTGGCGGATTATTTCACATTTAAATATTTATTTGGGGACCATACACCTTACCAAATCATTTTATTGTTTTGAGAAGTTACATTTTTGTCACAGTCAGCAATAAAAGCTATATATTCCCCAAACTAAGGCTGTTCATGCAAGAAAATTCACATCTTGAGCAAGTGTATTCCCCAGGAGCACACTATAACCTCTGGAAGCTGCTAACTAACAGCCTATCTCACCCTATTAACATATTTATTTAAATCATAACCTCTGGCAGCTGCAAACTAACAGCCTATCTTACCCTATTAACATATTTATTTAAACCATGGTTTCTCCTCATATTACTAGGGGCAGGGAGGATTACAAACCTTCCGAACCCTCCCCCCCCCCCCAAATCACAATTCAAACACAGACAGAACACCTACACTGCCCTTCTATTCACTATTATTTAGAAGTTTATCTCTTCTATATTATGCTCTTCAGAACGTTGGAAAACAATTACTTCATTGAAAGAGTATCCTGGAACACAAATTGGAGGAGCGGTGGGGTTACAGTGGAAAATAACATAATAAAATTTCAAATGTTAGTGAATGGCATTTGTGCATAGCTACCAATATAGTTGTCTAGTACTAAAGCTGTCATGGTTCCCCTGATACAGAATAAATTTACAGTGACAGTTGTAAAATATTGGTCTTTCCCTGAACCAAGTCCTCCCTCCCACACATATTTAATCCTTCTGCTAATGATAAACATTTGGAAAGACTGAATAGCATGTTTTTAGAGACTGAAGTTAGTATCATACACTTTCAGTTTCTTATGATTTACTTTGAGGCTTCAGCAGTCATGGGCCTCTGAGTTAGTTTTCAATTTAAAAACCTTGCCCTGGCTCTTCCACTATATTTTTCATTGTATGCCATTTAGTACTCTCATGTAGACCTCCTACATGTGTGACTGCAAGCCTATCTGTCTGTCTGTCTGTGTGTCTGTGTGTCTCTTCATCAGACATGGCGTTTCTTTACTTTTCACTTGCCTGGATCTACGTTTTCAATAATTGGCAGCTGACTAACTTTCACCCCTCCCCCCCCCCACACACACACATATATTAAACATTAAATACCACTATATTCGTGAAGCAAATGTCTGATTCATCCTCTTTGGAAACATGTTTTCAACAATTTCAATCTTTTTGCCAGAATGAGTGTCTGTGGGGATTAAAACAAAGGTTTTGAAAGTGCTCTTATGGGAACTTGCAGCATAAGCATAGCACTATAGAATCAATATTTGATGGTTTTAGGCATCTTACCAGTGTTATGAGATATCACAGTAGCAGGTACTGGTCATTCTGTTGGAAAAAACACTGTTTTATGTTTTACCAGTGCCATACCAATGACTCTATTGTCATTTACTGAGAACGCTGAGGCTTTTCCTTTACAAAAATTGCAAAATATTCATCAAATACAATGTGAAATGTCTTCAGAAGCCAGACTGTGATTTGAAAACTATTACAGATGGGAAAGTTCATATCACAGTAGGTTTGTTTTGGGTCAATATCAATTAAATTATGAATTATATCACATATTTTATTAAAAATTGGCATACCGGGGGGTCCTATTCAGGGCAAAATTTTACTACATCAGATGGTGGAATAAAATTTGACATCAGTTGTTAGGATAAACTGGTAGAGTCCTTTCATATTGGTGAAATATATAGCTGCATCCCCAATTTTGGAAACAAAATTGACATCCATACTGTTCCATGGGGTTGGGGCCCTGCTTTGCTTGCAGTATGGTTAAATGAGACAGATTTTTTCTAAAAATATTTTGTGCTGATGCAGATGTTAGTGTTATTTTGGGATCAGGGTAGTGTTTTAAAGAAAGCTGTAAATTCTCATCCTTCTTAGTTAATTTATAAAGTAACAGGATAGAAAAATCTTTTGGAGGCAATACCAATTTTCAAGCCCACTTGACAAAGTTTGTACACCTTTCTTTAAAAGAGCAAATTTTCCATGTTTTTGAATCAGCCAAAGCCAAAGGTTTGATTCTAATGGAGAAATGACTCTTTTATCTCATGGAAGTGGTCAAATGTCTCTTTGGTGGGGTTGGGGATGATTATAGGTTTCGCGGAACTAAATATTGAAATTAGAGTGAACCAACTTAAAATGTTGCACTCGGAAATGACGCAACCTCTAAAAATAAACAGCCTTGGGAAAATGCATTGTTTCAATAAAACTTTGAAACATTCTATTGACATCTTGCATTATTGTTGAATATTCCTCATAAAAAAGAGGGTGATTTGATGACTTTTGGACCTAAAAAATACAATTTACTTTATGTGTGTTTTTGTAGGGAATTCCCTGAAAAATATGTGCACGTGACCGTTACTTCCCTTTGTGTCAGTTTTTCTCTCTTATTTGTTGCATGACCCCCTGTTTTCAGATCAGAAAAAGTTGTCTGAAGGGCTGTACTTGACAGAGATATTTGAATGCCAAAATTAAAGTCATGCGATCATATTTTTTCCACCTGAAAGAAATAATGGTCGCCTATGGGAAAATATTTATTTATGTGGTACCTATAGGAAATATGTTTTTTGGCTTCCAGACCAGATTCAGTTACTATTTTGGGGGATTATTTTACATTTAAATATTTATTTGGGGACCATACACCTTACCAAATCATTTTATTGTTTTGAGAAGTTACATTTTTGTCACAGTCAGCAATAAAAGCTATATATTTCCCAAACTAAGGCTGTTCATGCAAGAAAATTCACATCTTGAGCAAGTGTATTCCCCAGGAGCACACTATAACCTCTGGAAGCTGCTAACTAACAGCCTATCTCACCCTATTAACATATTTATTTAAATCATAACCTCTGGCAGCTGCTAACTAACAGCCTATCTTACCCTATTAACATATTTATTTAAACCATGGTTTCTCCTCATATTACTAGGGGCAGGGAGGATTACAAACCTTCCGAACCCTCCCTCCCCCCCCAAATCACAATTCAAACACAGACAGAACACCTACACTGCCCTTCTATTCACTATTATTTAGAAGTTTATCTCTTCTATATTATGCTCTTCAGAACGTTGGAAAACAATTACTTCATTGAAAGAGTATCCTGGAACACAAATTGGAGGAGGGGTGCGGTTACAGTGGAAAATAACATAATAAAATTTCAAATGTTAGTGAATGGCATTTGTGCATAGCTACCAATATAGTTGTCTAGTACTAAAGCTGTCATGGTTCCCCTGATACAGCATAAATTTACAGTGACAGTTGTAAAATATTGCTCTTTCCCTGAACCAAGTCCTCCCTCCCACACATATTTAATCCTTCTGCTAATGATAAACATTTGGAAAGACTGAATAGCATGTTTTTAGAGACTGAAGTTAGTATCATACACTTTCAGTTTCTTATGATTTACTTTGAGGCTTCAGCAGTCATGGGCCTCTGAGTTAGTTTTCAATTTAAAAACCTTGCCCTGGCTCTTCCACTATATTTTTCATTGTATGCCATTTAGTACTCTCATGTAGACCTCCTACATGTGTGACTGCAAGCCTATCTGTCTGTCTGTCTGTGTGTCTGTGTGTCTCTTCATCAGACATGGCGTTTCTTTACTTTTCACTTGCCTGGATCTACGTTTTCAATAATTGGCAGCTGACTAACTTTCACCCCTCCCCCCCCACACACACACATATATTAAACATTAAATACCACTATATTCGTGAAGCAAATGTCTGATTCATCCTCTTTGGAAACATGTTTTCAACAATTTCAATCTTTTTGCCAGAATGAGTGTCTGTGGGGATTAAAACAAAGGTTTTGAAAGTGCTCTTATGGGAACTTGCAGCATAAGCATAGCACTATAGAATCAATATTTGATGGTTTTAGGCATCTTACCAGTGTTATGAGATATCACAGTAGCAGGTACTGGTCATTCTGTTGGAAAAAACACTGTTTTATGTTTTACCAGTGCCATACCAATGACTCTATTGTCATTTACTGAGAACGCTGAGGCTTTTCCTTTACAAAAATTGCAAAATATTCATCAAATACAATGTGAAATGTCTTCAGAAGCCAGACTGTGATTTGAAAACTATTACAGATGGGAAAGTTCATATCACAGTAGGTTTGTTTTGGGTCAATATCAATTAAATTATGAATTATATCACATATTTTATTAAAAATTGGCATACCGGGGGGTCCTATTCAGGGCAAAATTTTACTACATCAGATGGTGGAATAAAATTTGACATCAGTTGTTAGGATAAACTGGTAGAGTCCTTTCATATTGGTGAAATATATAGCTGCATCCCCAATTTTGGAAACAAAATTGACATCCATACTGTTCCATGGGGTTGGGGCCCTGCTTTGCTTGCAGTATGGTTAAATGAGACAGATTTTTTCTAAAAATATTTTGTGCTGATGCAGATGTTAGTGTTATTTTGGGATCAGGGTAGTGTTTTAAAGAAAGCTGTAAATTCTCATCCTTCTTAGTTAATTTATAAAGTAACAGGATAGAAAAATCTTTTGGAGGCAATACCAATTTTCAAGCCCACTTGACAAAGTTTGTACACCTTTCTTTAAAAGAGCAAATTTTCCATGTTTTTGAATCAGCCAAAGCCAAAGGTTTGATTCTAATGGAGAAATGACTCTTTTATCTCATGGAAGTGGTCAAATGTCTCTTTGGTGGGGTTGGGGATGATTATAGGTTTCGCGGAACTAAATATTGAAATTAGAGTGAACCAACTTAAAATGTTGCACTCGGAAATGACGCAACCTCTAAAAATAAACAGCCTTGGGAAAATGCATTGTTTCAATAAAACTTTGAAACATTCTATTGACATCTTGCATTATTGTTGAATATTCCTCATAAAAAAGAGGGTGATTTGATGACTTTTGGACCTAAAAAATACAATTTACTTTATGTGTGTTTTTGTAGGGAATTCCCTGAAAAATATGTGCACGTGACCGTTACTTCCCTTTGTGTCAGTTTTTCTCTCTTATTTGTTGCATGACCCCCTGTTTTCAGATCAGAAAAAGTTGTCTGAAGGGCTGTACTTGACAGAGATATTTGAATGCCAAAATTAAAGTCATGCGATCATATTTTTTCCACCTGAAAGAAATAATGGTCGCCTATGGGAAAATATTTATTTATGTGGTACCTATAGGAAATATGTTTTTTGGCTTCCAGACCAGATTCAGTTACTATTTTGGGGGATTATTTTACATTTAAATATTTATTTGGGGACCATACACCTTACCAAATCATTTTATTGTTTTGAGAAGTTACATTTTTGTCACAGTCAGCAATAAAAGCTATATATTTCCCAAACTAAGGCTGTTCATGCAAGAAAATTCACATCTTGAGCAAGTGTATTCCCCAGGAGCACACTATAACCTCTGGAAGCTGCTAACTAACAGCCTATCTCACCCTATTAACATATTTATTTAAATCATAACCTCTGGCAGCTGCTAACTAACAGCCTATCTTACCCTATTAACATATTTATTTAAACCATGGTTTCTCCTCATATTACTAGGGGCAGGGAGGATTACAAACCTTCCGAACCCTCCCCCCCCCCAAATCACAATTCAAACACAGACAGAACACCTACACTGCCCTTCTATTCACTATTATTTAGAAGTTTATCTCTTCTATATTATGCTCTTCAGAACGTTGGAAAACAATTACTTCATTGAAAGAGTATCCTGGAACACAAATTGGAGGAGGGGTGCGGTTACAGTGGAAAATAACATAATAAAATTTCAAATGTTAGTGAATGGCATTTGTGCATAGCTACCAATATAGTTGTCTAGTACTAAAGCTGTCATGGTTCCCCTGATACAGCATAAATTTACAGTGACAGTTGTAAAATATTGCTCTTTCCCTGAACCAAGTCCTCCCTCCCACACATATTTAATCCTTCTGCTAATGATAAACATTTGGAAAGACTGAATAGCATGTTTTTAGAGACTGAAGTTAGTATCATACACTTTCAGTTTCTTATGATTTACTTTGAGGCTTCAGCACTCATGGGCCTCTGAGTTAGTTTTCAATTTAAAAACCTTGCCCTGGCTCTTCCACTATATTTTTCATTGTATGCCATTTAGTACTCTCATGTAGACCTCCTACATGTGTGACTGCAAGCCTATCTGTCTGTCTGTCTGTGCGTCTGTGTGTCTCTTCATCAGACATGGCGTTTCTTTACTTTTCACTTGCCTGGATCTACGTTTTCAATAATTGGCAGCTGACTAACTTTCACCCCTCCCCCCGCCCCCCACACACACACACACATATATTAAACATTAAATACCACTATATTCGTGAAGCAAATGTCTGATTCATCCTCTTTGGAAACATGTTTTCAACAATTTCAATCTTTTTGCCAGAATGAGTGTCTGTGGGGATTAAAACAAAGGTTTTGAAAGTGCTCTTATGGGAACTTGCAGCATAAGCATAGCACTATAGAATCAATATTTGATGGTTTTAGGCATCTTACCAGTGTTATGAGATATCACAGTAGCAGGTACTGGTCATTCTGTTGAAAAAAACACTGTTTTATGTTTTACCAGTGCCATACCAATGACTCTATTGTCATTTACTGAGAACGCTGAGGCTTTTCCTTTACAAAAATTGCAAAATATTCATCAAATACAATGTGAAATGTCTTCAGAAGCCAGACTGTGATTTGAAAACTATTACAGATGGGAAAGTTCAATATCACAGTAGGTTTGTTTTGGGTCAATATCAATTAAATTATGAATTATATCACATATTTTATTAAAAATTGGCATACCGGGGGGGTCCTATTCAGGGCAAAATTTTACTACATCAGATGGTGGAATAAAATTTGACATCAGTTGTTAGGATAAACTGGTAGAGTCCTTTCATATTGGTGAAATATATACCTGCATCCCCAATTTTGGAAACAAAATTGACATCCATACTGTTCCATGGGGGTTGGGGCACTGTTTTGCTTGCAGTATGGTTAAATGAGACAGATTTTTTCTAAAAATATTTTGTGCTGATGCAGATGTTAGTTTTATTTTGGGATCAGGGTAGTGTTTTAAAGAAAGCTGTGAATTCTCATCCTTCTTAGTTAATTTATAATGTAACAGGATAGAAAAATCTTTTGGAGGCAATACCAATTTTCAAGCCCACTTGACAAAGTTTGTACACCTTTCCTTAAAAGAGCAAATTTTCCATGTTTTTGAATCAGCCAAAGCCAAAAGTTTGATTCTAATGGAGAAATGACTCTTTTATCTCATGGAAGTGGTAAAATGTCTCTATGGTGGGGTTGGGGATGATTATAGGTTTCGCGGAACTAAATATTGAAATTAGAGTGAACCAACTTAAAATGTTGCACTCGGAAATGACGCAATCTCTAAAAATAAACAGCCTTGGGAAAATGCATTGTTTCAATAAAACTTTGAAACATTCTATTGACATCTTGCATTATTGTTGAATATTCCTCATAAAAAAGAGGGTGATTTGATGACTTTTGGACCTAAAAAGTACAATTTACTTTATGTGTGTTTTTGTAGGGAATTACCTGAAAAATATGTGCACGTGACCGTTACTTCCCTTTGTGTCAGTTTTTCTCTCTTATTTGTTGCATGACCCCTTGTTTTCAGATCAGAAAAAGTTGTCTGAAGGGCTATACTTGACAGAGATATTTGAATGCCAAAATTAAAGTCATGCGATCATATTTTTTCCACCTGAAAGTAATAATGGTCGCCTATGGGAAAATATTTAGTTATGTGATACCTATAGGAAATATGTTTTTTGGCTTCCAGACCAGATTCAGTTACTATTTTGGGGGATTATTTCACATTTAAATATTTATTTGGGGACCATACACCTTACCAAATCATTTTATTGTTTTGAGAAGTTACATTTTTGTCACAGTCAGCAATAAAAGCTATATATTTCCCAAACTAAGGCTGTTCATGCAAGAAAATTCACATCTTGAGCAAGTGTATTCCCCAGGAGCACACTATAACCTCTGGAAGCTGCTAACTAACAGCCTATATCACCCTATTAACATATTTATTTAAATCATAACCTCTGGCAGCTGCTAACTAACAGCCTATCTTACCCTATTAACATATTTATTTAAACCATGGTTTCTCCTCATATTACTAGGGGCAGGGAGGATTACAAATCTTCCGAACCCCCCCCCCCCCAAATCACAATTCAAACACAGACAGAACACCTACACTGCCCTTCTATTCACTATTATTTAGAAGTTTATCTCTTCTATATTATGCTCTTCAGAACGTTGGAAAACAATTACTTCATTGAAAGAGTATCCTGGAACACAAATTGGAGGAGGGGTGGAGTTACAGTTGAAAATAACATAATAAAATTACAAATGTTAGTGAATGGCATTTGTGCTTAGCTACCAATATAGTTGTCTAGTACTAAAGCTGTCATGGTTCCTCTGATACAGCATAAATTTACAGTGACAGTTGTAAAATATTGCTCTTTCCCTGAACCAAGTCCTCCCTCCCACACATATTTAATCCTTCTGCTAATGATAAACATTTGGAAAGACTGAATAGCTTGTTTTTAGAGACTGAAGTTAGTATCATACACTTTCAGTTTCTTATGATTTACTTTGAGGCTTCAGCACTCATGGGCCTCTGAGTTAGTTTTCAATTTAAAAACCTTGCCCTGGCTCTTCCACTATATTTTTCATTGTATGCCATTTAGTACTCTCATGTAGACCTCCTACATGTGTGACTGCAAGTCTGTCTGTCTGTCTGTCTGTCTGTGTGTCTGTGTGTCTCTTCATCAGACATGGCGTTTCTTTACTTTTCACTTGCCTGGATCTACGTTTTCAATAATTGGAAGCTGAATAACTTTCACCCCTCCCCCCCCCCCCACACACACACATATATTAAACATCAAATACCACTATATTCGTGAAGCAAATGTCTGATTCATCCTCTTTGGAAACATGTTTTCAACAATTTCAATCTTTTTGCCAGAATGAGTGTCTGTGGGGATTAAAACAAAGGTTTTCAAAGCGCTCATATGGGAACTTGCAGCATAAGCATAGCACTATAGAATCAATATTTGATGGTTTTAGGCATCTTACCAGTGTTATGAGATATCACAGTAGCAGGTACTGGTCATTCTGTTGGAAAAAAACACTGTTTAATGTTTTACCAGTGCCATACCAATGACTCTATGTGCATTTACTGAGAACGCTGAGGCTTTTCCTTTACAAAAATTGCAAAATATTCATCAAATACAATGTGAAATGTCTTCAGAAGCCAGACTGTGATTTGAAAACTATTACAGATGGGAAAGTTCATATCACAGTAGGTTTGTTTTGGGTCAATATCAATTAAATTATGAATTATATCACATATTTTATTAAAAATTGGCATACCGGGGGGTCCTATTCAGGGCAAAATTTTACTACATCAGATGGTGGAATAAAATTTGACATCAGTTGTTAGGATAAACTGGTAGAGTCCTTTCATATTGGTGAAATATGTAGCTGCATCCACAATTTTGGAAACAAAATTGACATCCATACTGTTCCATGGGGGTTGGGGCACTGTTTTGCTTGCAGTATGGTTAAATGAGACAGATTTTTTCTAAAAATATTTTGTGCTGATGCAGATGTTAGTGTTATTTTGGGATCAGGGTAGTGTTTTAAAGAAAGCTGTAAATTCTCATCCTTCTTAGTTAATTTATAAAGGAACAGGATAGAAAAATCTTTTGGAGGCAATACCAATTTTCAAGCCCACTTGACAAAGTTTGTACACCTTTCTTTAAAAGAGCAAATTTTCCATGTTTTTGAATCATCCAAAGCCAAAGGTTTGATTCTAATGGAGAAATGACTCTTTTATCTCATGGAAGTGGTAAAATGTCTCTTTGGTGGGGTTGGGGATGATTATAGGTTTCGCGGAACTAAATATTGAAATTAGAGTGAACCAACTTAAAATGTTGCACTCGGAAATGACGCAATCTCTAAAAATAAACAGCCTTGGGAAAATCCATTGTTTCAATAAAACTTTGTAACATTCTATTGACATCTTGCATTATTGTTGAATATTCCTGATAAAAAAGAGGGTGATTTGATGACTTTTGGACCTAAAAAATACAATTTACTTTTTGTGTGTTTTTGTAGGGAATTCCCTGAAAAATATGTGCACGTGACCGTTACTTCCCTTTGTGTCAGTTTTTCTCTCTTATTTGTTGCATGACCCCCTGTTTTCAGATCAGAAAAAGTTGTCTGAAGGGCTATACTTGACAGAGATATTTGAATGCCAAAATTAAAGTCATGCGATCATATTTTTTCCACCTGAAAGTAATAATGGTCGCCTATGGGAAAATATTTAGTTATGTGATACCTATAGGAAATATGTTTTTTGGCTTCCAGACCAGATTCAGTTACTATTTTGGGGGATTATTTCACATTTAAATATTTATTTGGGGACCATACACCTTACCAAATCATTTTATTGTTTTGAGAAGTTACATTTTTGTCACAGTCAGCAATAAAAGCTATATATTCCCCAAACTAAGGCTGTTCATGCAAGAAAATTCACATCTTGAGCAAGTGTATTCCCCAGGAGCACACTATAACCTCTGGAAGCTGCTAACTAATAGCCTATCTCACCCTATTAACATATTTTTTTAAATCATAACCTCTGGCAGCTGCTAACTAACAGCCTATCTTACCCTATTAACATATTTATTTAAACCATGGTTTCTCCTCATATTACTAGGGGCAGGGAGGATTACAAATCTTCCGAACCCTCCCCCCCCCCCCTAAATCACAATTCAAACACAGACAGAACACCTACACTGCCCTTCTATTCACTATTATTTAGAAGTTTATCTCTTCTATATTATGCTCTTCAGAACGTTGGAAAACAATTACTTCATTGAAGGAGTATCCTGGAACACAAATTGGAGGAGGGGTGGGGTTACAGTGGAAAATAACATAATAAAATTACAAATGTTAGTGAATGGCATTTGTGCATAGCTACCAATATAGTTGTCTAGTACTAAAGCTGTCATGGTTCCCCTTACAGTGACAGTTGTAAAATATTGCTCTTTCCCTGAACCAAGTCCTCCCTCCCACACATATTTAATCCTTCTGCTAATGATAAACATTTGGAAAGACTGAATAGCATGTTTTTAGAGACTGAAGTTAGTATCATACACTTTCAGTTTCTTATGATTTACTTTGAGGCTTCAGCACTCATGGGCCTCTGAGTTAGTTTTCAATTTAAAAACCTTGCCCTGGCTCTTCCACTATATTTTTCATTGTATGCCATTTAGTACTCTCATGTAGACCTCCTACATGTGTGACTGCAAGCCTATCTGTCTGTCTGTCTGTGTGTCTGTGTGTCTCTTCATCAGACATGGCGTTTCTTTACTTTTCACTTGCCTGGATCTACGTTTTCAATAATTGGCATCTGACTAACTTTCACCCCCCCCCCCCCACACACATATATTAAACATCAAATACCACTATATTCGTGAAGCAAATGTCTGATTCATCCTCTTTGGAAACATGTTTTCAACAATTTCAATCTTTTTGCCAGAATGAGTGTCTGTGGGGATTAAAACAAAGGTTTTGAAAGTGCTCTTATGGGAACTTGCAGCATAAGCATAGCACTATAGAATCAATATTTGATGGTTTTAGGCATCTTACCAGTGTTATGAGATATCACAGTAGCAGGTACTGGTCATTCTGTGGGAAAAAAACACTGTTTTATGTTTTACCAGTGCCATACCAATGACTCAATGGTCATTTACTGAGAACGCTGAGGCTTTTCCTTTACCAAAATTGCAAAATATTTATCAAATACAATGTGAAATGTCTTCAGAAGCCGGACTGTGATTTGAAAACTATTACAGATGGGAAAGTTCATATCACAGTAGGTTTGTTTTGGGTCAATATCAATTAAATTATGAATTATATCACATATTTTATTAAAAATTGGCATACCGGGGTCCTATTCAGGGTAAAATTTTACCACATCAAATGGTGGAATAAAATTTGACATCAGTTGTTAGGATAAACTGGTAGAGTCCTTTCATATTGGTGAAATATATAGCTGCATCCCCAATTTTGGAAACAAAATTGACATCCATACTGTTCCATGGGGGTTGGGGCACTGTTTTGCTTGCAGTATGGTTAAATGAGACAGATTTTTTCTAAAAATATTTTGTGCTGATGCAGATGTTAGTTTTATTTTGGGATCAGGGTGTGTTTTAAAGAAAGCTGTAAATTCTCATCCTTCTTAGTTAATTTATAAAGTAACAGGATAGAAAAATCTTTTGGAGGCAATACCAATTTTCAAGCCCACTTGACAAAGTTTGTACACCTTTCCTTAAAAGAGCAAATTTTCCATGTTTTTGAATCAGCCAAAGCCAAAGGTTTGATTCTAATGGAGAAATGACTCTTTTATCTCATGGAAGTGATAAAATGTCTCTTTGGTGGGGTTGGGGATGATTATAGGTTTCGCGGAACTAAATATTGAAATTAGAGTGAACCAACTTAAAATGTTGCACTCGGAAATGACGCAATCTCTAAAAATAAACAGCCTTGGGAAAATGCATTGTTTCAATAAAACTTTGAAACATTCTATTGACATCTTGCATTATTGTTGAATATTCCTGATAAAAAAGAGGGTGATTTGATGACTTTTGGACCTAAAAAATACAATTTACTTGATGTGTGTTTTTGTAGGGAATTCCCTGAAAAATATGTGCACGTGACCGTTACTTCCCTTTGTGTCAGTTTTTCTCTCTTATTTGTTGCATGACCCCCTGTTTTCAGATCAGAAAAAGTTGTCTGAAGGGCTATACTTGACAGAGATATTTGAATGCCAAAATTAAAGTCATGCGATCATATTTTTTCCACCTGAAAGTAATAATGGTCGCCTATGGGAAAATATTTAGTTATGTGATACCTATAGGAAATATGTTTTTTGGCTTCCAGACCACATTCAGTTACTATTTTGGGGGATTATTTCACATTTAAATATTTATTTGGGGACCATACACCTTACCAAATCATTTTATTGTTTTGAGAAGTTACATTTTTGTCACAGTCAGCAATAAAAGCTATATATTTCCTAAACTAAGGCTGTTCATGCAAGAAAATTCACATCTTGAGCAAGTGTATTCCCCAGGAGCTCACTATAACCTCTGGAAGCTGCTAACTAACAGCCTATCTCACCCTATTAACATATTTATTTAAATCATAACCTCTGGCAGCTGCTAACTAACAGCCTATCTTACCCTATTAACATATTTATTTAAAACATGGTTTCTCCTCATATTACTAGGGGCAGGGAGGATTACAAATCTTCCGAACCCCCCCCCCCCCCCAAATCACAATTCAAACACAGACAGAACACCTACACTGCCCTTCTATTCACTATTATTTAGAAGTTTATCTCTTCTATATTATGCTCTTCAGAACGTTGGAAAACAATTACTTCATTGAAAGAGTATCCTGGAACACAAATTGGAGGAGGGGTGGAGTTACAGTGGAAAATAACATAATAAAATTACAAATGTTAGTGAATGGCATTTGTGCTTAGCTACCAATATAGTTGTCTAGTACTAAAGCTGTCATGGTTCCTCTGATACAGCATAAATTTACAGTGACAGTTGTAAAATATTGCTCTTTCCCTGAACCAAGTCCTCCCTCCCACACATATTTAATCCTTCTGCTAATGATAAACATTTGGAAAGACTGAATAGCATGTTTTTAGAGACTGAAGTTAGTATCATACACTTTCAGTTTCTTATGATTTACTTTGAGGCTTCAGCACTCATGGGCCTCTGAGTTAGTTTTCAATTTAAAAACCTTGCCCTGGCTCTTCCACTATATTTTTCATTGTATGCCATTTAGTACTCTCATGTAGACCTCCTACATGTGTGACTGCAAGCCTATCTTTCTGTCTGTCTGTGTGTCTGTGTGTCTCTTCATCAGACATGGCGTTTCTTTACTTTTCACTTGCCTGGATCTACGTTTTCAATAATTGGCAGCTGACTAACTTTCACCCCCCCCCCCCCCCCACACACACACACATATATTAAACATTAAATACCACTATATTCGTGAAGCAAATGTCTGATTCATCCTCTTTGGAAACATGTTTTCAACAATTTCAATCTTTTTGCCAGAATGAGTGTCTGTGGGGATTAAAACAAAGGTTTTGAAAGTGCTCTTATGGGAACTTGCAGCATAAGCATAGCACTATAGAATCAATATTTGATGGTTTTAGGCGTCTTACCAGTGTTATGAGATATCACAGTAGCAGGTACTGGTCATTCTGTGGGAAAAAAACACTGTTTTATGTTTTACCCGTGCCATACCAATGACTCTATGGTCATTTACTGAGAACGCTGAGGCTTTTCCTTTACCAAAATTGCAAAATATTTATCAAATACAATGTGAAATGTCTTCAGAAGCCGGACTGTGATTTGAAAACTATTACAGATGGGAAAGTTCATATCACAGTAGGTTTGTTTTGGGTCAATATCAATTAAATTATGAATTATATCACATATTTTATTAAAAATTGGCATACCGGGGTCCTATTCAGGGTAAAATTTTACTACATCAAATGGTGGAATAAAATTTGACATCAGTTGTTAGGATAAACTGGTAGAGTCCTTTCATATTGGTGAAATATATAGCTGCATCCCCAATTTTGGAAACAAAATTGACATCCATACTGTTCCATGGGGGTTGGGGCACTGTTTTGCTTGCAGTATGGTTAAATGAGACAGATTTTTTCTAAAAATATTTTGTGCTGATGCAGATATTAGTTTTATTTTGGGATCAGGGTAGTGTTTTAAAGAAAGCTGTAAATTCTCATCCTTCTTAGTTAATTTATAAAGTAACAGGATAGAAAAATCTTTTGGAGGCAATACCAATTTTCAAGCCCACTTGACAAAGTTTGTACACCTTTCCTTAAAAGAGCAAATTTTCCATGTTTTTGAATCAGCCAAAGCCAAAGGTTTGATTCTAATGGAGAAATGACTCTTTTATCTCATGGAAGTGATAAAATGTCTCTTTGGTGGGGTTGGGGATGATTATAGGTTTCGCGGAACTAAATATTGAAATTAGAGTGAACCAACTTAAAATGTTGCACTCGGAAATGACGCAATCTCTAAAAATAAACAGCCTTGGGAAAATGCATTGTTTCAATAAAACTTTGAAACATTCTATTGACATCTTGCATTATTGTTGAATATTCCTGATAAAAAAGAGGGTGATTTGATGACTTTTGGACCTAAAAAATACAATTTACTTTATGTGTGTTTTTGTAGGGAATTCCCTGAAAAATATGTGCACGTGACCGTTACTTCCCTTTGTGTCAGTTTTTCTCTCTTATTTGTTGCATGACCCCCTGTTTTCAGATCAGAAAAAGTTGTCTGAAGGGCTATACTTGACAGAGATATTTGAATGCCAAAATTAAAGTCATGCGATCATATTTTTTCCACCTGAAAGTAATAATGGTCGCCTATGGGAAAATATTTAGTTATGTGATACCTATAGGAAATATGTTTTTTGGCTTCCAGACCAGATTCAGTTACTATTTTGGGGGATTATTTCACATTTAAATATTTATTTGGGGACCATACACCTTACCAAATCATTTTATTGTTTTGAGAAGTTACATTTTTGTCACAGTCAGCAATAAAAGCTATATATTTCCTAAACTAAGGCTGTTCATGCAAGAAAATTCACATCTTGAGCAAGTGTATTCCCCAGGAGCACACTATAACCTCTGGAAGCTGCTAACTAACAGCCTATCTCACCCTATTAACATATTTATTTAAATCATAACCTCTGGCAGCTGCTAACTAACAGCCTATCTTACCCTATTAACATATTTATTTAAACCATGGTTTCTCCTCATATTACTAGGGGCAGGGAGGATTACAAATCTTCCGAACCCCCCCCCCCCCCCCAAATCACAATTCAAACACAGACAGAACACCTACACTGCCCTTCTATTCACTATTATTTAGAAGTTTATCTCTTCTATATTATGCTCTTCAGAACGTCGGAAAACAATTACTTCATTGAAAGAGTATCCTGGAACACAAATTGGAGGAGGAGCGGAGTTACAGTGGAAAATAACATAATAAAATTACAAATGTTAGTAAATGGCATTTGTGCTTAGCTACCAATATAGTTGTCTAGTACTAAAGCTGTCATGGTTCCTCTGATACAGCATAAATTTACAGTGACAGTTGTAAAATATTGCTCTTTCCCTGAACCAAGTCCTCCCTCCCACACATATTTAATCCTTCTGCTAATGATAAACATTTGGAAAGACTGAATAGCATGTTTTTAGAGACTGAAGTTAGTATCATACACTTTCAGTTTCTTATGATTTACTTTGAGGCTTCAGCACTCATGGGCCTCTGAGTTAGTTTTCAATTTAAAAACCTTGCCCTGGCTCTTCCACTATATTTTTCATTGTATGCCATTTAGTACTCTCATGTAGACCTCCTACATGTGTGACTGCAAGCCTATCTGTCTGTCTGTCTGTGTGTCTGTGTGTCTCTTCATCAGACATGGCGTTTCTTTACTTTTCACTTGCCTGGATCTACGTTTTCAATAATTGGCAGCTGACTAACTTTCACCCCCCCCCCCCACACACACACACACATATATTAAACATTAAATACCACTATATTCGTGAAGCAAATGTCTGATTCATCCTCTTTGGAAACATGTTTTCAACAATTTCAATCTTTTTGCCAGAATGAGTGTCTGTGGGGATTAAAACAAAGGTTTTGAAAGTGCTCTTATGGGAACTTGCAGCATAAGCATAGCACTATAGAATCAATATTTGATGGTTTTAGGCATCTTACCAGTGTTATGAGATATCACAGTAGCAGGTACTGGTCATTCTGTTGGAAAAAAACACTGTTTTATGTTTTACCAGTGCCATACCAATGACTCTATGGTCATTTACTGAGAACGCTGAGGCATTTCCTTTACCAAAATTGCAAAATATTTATCAAATACAATGTGAAATGTCTTCAGAAGCCGGACTGTGATTTGAAAACTATTACAGATGGGAAAGTTCATATCACAGTAGGTTTGTTTTGGGTCAATATCAATTAAATTATGAATTATATCACATATTTTATTAAAAATTGGCATACCGGGGTCCTATTCAGGGTAAAATTTTACTACATCAAATGGTGGAATAAAATTTGACATCAGTTGTTAGGATAAACTGGTAGAGTCCTTTCATATTGGTGAAATATATAGCTGCATCCCCAATTTTGGAAACAAAATTGACATCCATACTGTTCCATGGGGGTTGGGGCACTGTTTTGCTTGCAGTATGGTTAAATGAGACAGATTTTTTCTAAAAATATTTTGTGCTGATGCAGATGTTAGTTTTATTTTGGGATCAGGGTGTGTTTTAAAGAAAGCTGTAAATTCTCATCCTTCTTAGTTAATTTATAAAGTAACAGGATAGAAAAATCTTTTGGAGGCAATACCAATTTTCAAGCCCACTTGACAAAGTTTGTACACCTTTCCTTAAAAGAGCAAATTTTCCATGTTTTTGAATCAGCCAAAGCCAAAGGTTTGATTCTAATGGAGAAATGACTCTTTTATCTCATGGAAGTGATAAAATGTCTCTTTGGTGGGGTTGGGGATGATTATAGGTTTCGCGGAACTAAATATTGAAATTAGAGTGAACCAACTTAAAATGTTGCACTCGGAAATGACGCAATCTCTAAAAATAAACAGCCTTGGGAAAATGCATTGTTTCAATAAAACTTTGAAACATTCTATTGACATCTTGCATTATTGTTGAATATTCCTGATAAAAAAGAGGGTGATTTGATGACTTTTGGACCTAAAAAATACAATTTACTTTATGTGTGTTTTTGTAGGGAATTCCCTGAAAAATATGTGCACGTGACCGTTACTTCCCTTTGTGTCAGTTTTTCTCTCTTATTTGTTGCATGACCCCCTGTTTTCAGATCAGAAAAAGTTGTCTGAAGGGCTATACTTGACAGAGATATTTGAATGCCAAAATTAAAGTCATGCGATCATATTTTTTCCACCTGAAAGTAATAATGGTCGCCTATGGGAAAATATTTAGTTATGTGATACCTATAGGAAATATGTTTTTTGGCTTCCAGACCAGATTCAGTTACTATTTTGGGGGATTATTTCACATTTAAATATTTATTTGGGGACCATACACCTTACCAAATCATTTTATTGTTTTGAGAAGTTACATTTTTGTCACAGTCAGCAATAAAAGCTATATATTTCCTAAACTAAGGCTGTTCATGCAAGAAAATTCACATCTTGAGCAAGTGTATTCCCCAGGAGCACACTATAACCTCTGGAAGCTGCTAACTAACAGCCTATCTCACCCTATTAACATATTTATTTAAATCATAACCTCTGGCAGCTGCTAACTAACAGCCTATCTTACCCTATTAACATATTTATTTAAACCATGGTTTCTCCTCATATTACTAGGGGCAGGGAGGATTACAAATCTTCCGAACCCCCCCCCCCCCCAAATCACAATTCAAACACAGACAGAACACCTACACTGCCCTTCTATTCACTATTATTTAGAAGTTTATCTCTTCTATATTATGCTCTTCAGAACGTCGGAAAACAATTACTTCATTGAAAGAGTATCCTGGAACACAAATTGGAGGAGGAGCGGAGTTACAGTGGAAAATAACATAATAAAATTACAAATGTTAGTAAATGGCATTTGTGCTTAGCTACCAATATAGTTGTCTAGTACTAAAGCTGTCATGGTTCCTCTGATACAGCATAAATTTACAGTGACAGTTGTAAAATATTGCTCTTTCCCTGAACCAAGTCCTCCCTCCCACACATATTTAATCCTTCTGCTAATGATAAACATTTGGAAAGACTGAATAGCATGTTTTTAGAGACTGAAGTTAGTATCATACACTTTCAGTTTCTTATGATTTACTTTGAGGCTTCAGCACTCATGGGCCTCTGAGTTAGTTTTCAATTTAAAAACCTTGCCCTGGCTCTTCCACTATATTTTTCATTGTATGCCATTTAGTACTCTCATGTAGACCTCCTACATGTGTGACTGCAAGCCTATCTGTCTGTCTGTCTGTGTGTCTGTGTGTCTCTTCATCAGACATGGCGTTTCTTTACTTTTCACTTGCCTGGATCTACGTTTTCAATAATTGGCAGCTGACTAACTTTCACCCCCCCCCCCCCACACACACACACACACATATATTAAACATTAAATACCACTATATTCGTGAAGCAAATGTCTGATTCATCCTCTTTGGAAACATGTTTTCAACAATTTCAATCTTTTTGCCAGAATGAGTGTCTGTGGGGATTAAAACAAAGGTTTTGAAAGTGCTCTTATGGGAACTTGCAGCATAAGCATAGCACTATAGAATCAATATTTGATGGTTTTAGGCATCTTACCAGTGTTATGAGATATCACAGTAGCAGGTACTGGTCATTCTGTTGGAAAAAAACACTGTTTTATGTTTTACCAGTGCCATACCAATGACTCTATGGTCATTTACTGAGAACGCTGAGGCATTTCCTTTACCAAAATTGCAAAATATTTATCAAATACAATGTGAAATGTCTTCAGAAGCCGGACTGTGATTTGAAAACTATTACAGATGGGAAAGTTCATATCACAGTAGGTTTGTTTTGGGTCAATATCAATTAAATTATGAATTATATCACATATTTTATTAAAAATTGGCATACCGGGGTCCTATTCAGGGTAAAATTTTACTACATCAAATGGTGGAATAAAATTTGACATCAGTTGTTAGGATAAACTGGTAGAGTCCTTTCATATTGGTGAAATATATAGCTGCATCCCCAATTTTGGAAACAAAATTGACATCCATACTGTTCCATGGGGGTTGGGGCACTGTTTTGCTTGCAGTATGGTTAAATGAGACAGATTTTTTCTAAAAATATTTTGTGCTGATGCAGATGTTAGTTTTATTTTGGGATCAGGGTGTGTTTTAAAGAAAGCTGTAAATTCTCATCCTTCTTAGTTAATTTATAAAGTAACAGGATAGAAAAATCTTTTGGAGGCAATACCAATTTTCAAGCCCACTTGACAAAGTTTGTACACCTTTCCTTAAAAGAGCAAATTTTCCATGTTTTTGAATCAGCCAAAGCCAAAGGTTTGATTCTAATGGAGAAATGACTCTTTTATCTCATGGAAGTGATAAAATGTCTCTTTGGTGGGGTTGGGGATGATTATAGGTTTCGCGGAACTAAATATTGAAATTAGAGTGAACCAACTTAAAATGTTGCACTCGGAAATGACGCAATCTCTAAAAATAAACAGCCTTGGGAAAATGCATTGTTTCAATAAAACTTTGAAACATTCTATTGACATCTTGCATTATTGTTGAATATTCCTGATAAAAAAGAGGGTGATTTGATGACTTTTGGACCTAAAAAATACAATTTACTTTATGTGTGTTTTTGTAGGGAATTCCCTGAAAAATATGTGCACGTGACCGTTACTTCCCTTTGTGTCAGTTTTTCTCTCTTATTTGTTGCATGACCCCCTGTTTTCAGATCAGAAAAAGTTGTCTGAAGGGCTATACTTGACAGAGATATTTGAATGCCAAAATTAAAGTCATGCGATCATATTTTTTCCACCTGAAAGTAATAATGGTCGCCTATGGGAAAATATTTAGTTATGTGATACCTATAGGAAATATGTTTTTTGGCTTCCAGACCAGATTCAGTTACTATTTTGGGGGATTATTTCACATTTAAATATTTATTTGGGGACCATACACCTTACCAAATCATTTTATTGTTTTGAGAAGTTACATTTTTGTCACAGTCAGCAATAAAAGCTATATATTTCCTAAACTAAGGCTGTTCATGCAAGAAAATTCACATCTTGAGCAAGTGTATTCCCCAGGAGCACACTATAACCTCTGGAAGCTGCTAACTAACAGCCTATCTCACCCTATTAACATATTTATTTAAATCATAACCTCTGGCAGCTGCTAACTAACAGCCTATCTTACCCTATTAACATATTTATTTAAACCATGGTTTCTCCTCATATTACTAGGGGCAGGGAGGATTACAAATCTTCCGAACCCCCCCCCCCAAATCACAATTCAAACACAGACAGAACACCTACACTGCCCTTCTATTCACTATTATTTAGAAGTTTATCTCTTCTATATTATGCTCTTCAGAACGTCGGAAAACAATTACTTCATTGAAAGAGTATCCTGGAACACAAATTGGAGGAGGAGCGGAGTTACAGTGGAAAATAACATAATAAAATTACAAATGTTAGTAAATGGCATTTGTGCTTAGCTACCAATATAGTTGTCTAGTACTAAAGCTGTCATGGTTCCTCTGATACAGCATAAATTTACAGTGACAGTTGTAAAATATTGCTCTTTCCCTGAACCAAGTCCTCCCTCCCACACATATTTAATCCTTCTGCTAATGATAAACATTTGGAAAGACTGAATAGCATGTTTTTAGAGACTGAAGTTAGTATCATACACTTTCAGTTTCTTATGATTTACTTTGAGGCTTCAGCACTCATGGGCCTCTGAGTTAGTTTTCAATTTAAAAACCTTGCCCTGGCTCTTCCACTATATTTTTCATTGTATGCCATTTAGTACTCTCATGTAGACCTCCTACATGTGTGACTGCAAGCCTATCTGTCTGTCTGTCTGTGTGTCTGTGTGTCTCTTCATCAGACATGGCGTTTCTTTACTTTTCACTTGCCTGGATCTACGTTTTCAATAATTGGCAGCTGACTAACTTTCACCCCCCCCCCCCCCCCACACACACACACACATATATTAAACATTAAATACCACTATATTCGTGAAGCAAATGTCTGATTCATCCTCTTTGGAAACATGTTTTCAACAATTTCAATCTTTTTGCCAGAATGAGTGTCTGTGGGGATTAAAACAAAGGTTTTGAAAGTGCTCTTATGGGAACTTGCAGCATAAGCATAGCACTATAGAATCAATATTTGATGGTTTTAGGCATCTTACCAGTGTTATGAGATATCACAGTAGCAGGTACTGGTCATTCTGTTGGAAAAAAACACTGTTTTATGTTTTACCAGTGCCATACCAATGACTCTATGGTCATTTACTGAGAACGCTGAGGCATTTCCTTTACCAAAATTGCAAAATATTTATCAAATACAATGTGAAATGTCTTCAGAAGCCGGACTGTGATTTGAAAACTATTACAGATGGGAAAGTTCATATCACAGTAGGTTTGTTTTGGGTCAATATCAATTAAATTATGAATTATATCACATATTTTATTAAAAATTGGCATACCGGGGTCCTATTCAGGGTAAAATTTTACTACATCAAATGGTGGAATAAAATTTGACATCAGTTGTTAGGATAAACTGGTAGAGTCCTTTCATATTGGTGAAATATATAGCTGCATCCCCAATTTTGGAAACAAAATTGACATCCATACTGTTCCATGGGGGTTGGGGCACTGTTTTGCTTGCAGTATGGTTAAATGAGACAGATTTTTTCTAAAAATATTTTGTGCTGATGCAGATGTTAGTTTTATTTTGGGATCAGGGTGTGTTTTAAAGAAAGCTGTAAATTCTCATCCTTCTTAGTTAATTTATAAAGTAACAGGATAGAAAAATCTTTTGGAGGCAATACCAATTTTCAAGCCCACTTGACAAAGTTTGTACACCTTTCCTTAAAAGAGCAAATTTTCCATGTTTTTGAATCAGCCAAAGCCAAAGGTTTGATTCTAATGGAGAAATGACTCTTTTATCTCATGGAAGTGATAAAATGTCTCTTTGGTGGGGTTGGGGATGATTATAGGTTTCGCGGAACTAAATATTGAAATTAGAGTGAACCAACTTAAAATGTTGCACTCGGAAATGACGCAATCTCTAAAAATAAACAGCCTTGGGAAAATGCATTGTTTCAATAAAACTTTGAAACATTCTATTGACATCTTGCATTATTGTTGAATATTCCTGATAAAAAAGAGGGTGATTTGATGACTTTTGGACCTAAAAAATAAAATTTACTTTATGTGTGTTTTTGTAGGGAATTCCCTGAAAAATATGTGCACGTGACCGTTACTTCCCTTTGTGTCAGTTTTTCTCTCTTATTTGTTGCATGACCCCCTGTTTTCAGATCAGAAAAAGTTGTCTGAAGGGCTATACTTGACAGAGATATTTGAATGCCAAAATTAAAGTCATGCGATCATATTTTTTCCACCTGAAAGTAATAATGGTCGCCTATGGGAAAATATTTAGTTATGTGATACCTATAGGAAATATGTTTTTTGGCTTCCAGACCAGATTCAGTTACTATTTTGGGGGATTATTTCACATTTAAATATTTATTTGGGGACCATACACCTTACCAAATCATTTTATTGTTTTGAGAAGTTACATTTTTGTCACAGTCAGCAATAAAAGCTATATATTTCCCAAACTAAGGCTGTTCATGCAAGAAAATTCACATCTTGAGCAAGTGTATTCCCCAGGAGCACACTATAACCTCTGGAAGATGCTAACTAACAGCCTATCTCACCCTATTAACATATTTATTTAAATCATAACATCTGGCAGCTGCTAACTAACAGCCTATCTTACCCTATTAACATATTTATTTAAACCATGGTTTCTCCTCATATTACTAGGGGCAGGGAGGATTACAAATCTTCCGAACCCCCCCCCCCCCCCCAAATCACAATTCAAACACAGACAGAACACCTACACTGCCCTTCTATTCACTATTATTTAGAAGTTTATCTCTTCTATATTATGCTCTTCAGAACGTTGGAAAACAATTACTTCATTGAAAGAGTATCCTGGAACACAAATTGGAGGAGGGGTGGAGTTACAGTGGAAAATAACATAATAAAATTACAAATGTTAGTGAATGGCATTTGTGCATAGCTACCAATATAGTTGTCTAGTACTAAAGCTGTCATGGTTCCCCTTACAGTGACAGTTGTAAAATATTGCTCTTTCCCTGAACCAAGTCCTCCCTCCCACACATATTTAATCCTTCTGCTAATGATAAACATTTGGAAAGACTGAATAGCATGTTTTTAGAGACTGAAGTTAGTATCATACACTTTCAGTTTCTTATGATTTACTTTGAGGCTTCAGCACTCATGGGCCTCTGAGTTAGTTTTCAATTTAAAAACCTTGCCCTGGCTCTTCCACTATATTTTTCATTGTATGCCATTTAGTACTCTCATGTAGACCTCCTACATGTGTGACTGCAAGCCTATCTGTCTGTCTGTCTGTGTGTCTGTGTGTCTCTTCATCAGACATGGCGTTTCTTTACTTTTCACTTGCCTGGATCTACGTTTTCAATAATTGGCAGCTGACTAACTTTCACCCCCCCCCCCCACACACACACACATATATTAAACATTAAATACCACTATATTCGTGAAGCAAATGTCTGATTCATCCTCTTTGGAAACATGTTTTCAACAATTTCAATCTTTTTGCCAGAATGAGTGTCTGTGGGGATTAAAACAAAGGTTTTGAAAGTGCTCTTATGGGAACTTGCAGCATAAGCATAGCACTATAGAATCAATATTTGATGGTTTTAGGCATCTTACCAGTGTTATGAGATATCACAGTAGCAGGTACTGGTCATTCTGTTGGAAAAAAACACTGTTTTATGTTTTACCAGTGCCATACCAATGACTCTATGGTCATTTACTGAGAACGCTGAGGCATTTCCTTTACCAAAATTGCAAAATATTTATCAAATACAATGTGAAATGTCTTCAGAAGCCGGACTGTGATTTGAAAACTATTACAGATGGGAAAGTTCATATCACAGTAGGTTTGTTTTGGGTCAATATCAATTAAATTATGAATTATATCACATATTTTATTAAAAATTGGCATACCGGGGTCCTATTCAGGGTAAAATTTTACTACATCAAATGGTGGAATAAAATTTGACATCAGTTGTTAGGATAAACTGGTAGAGTCCTTTCATATTGGTGAAATATATAGCTGCATCCCCAATTTTGGAAACAAAATTGACATCCATACTGTTCCATGGGGGTTGGGGCACTGTTTTGCTTGCAGTATGGTTAAATGAGACAGATTTTTTCTAAAAATATTTTGTGCTGATGCAGATGTTAGTTTTATTTTGGGATCAGGGTGTGTTTTAAAGAAAGCTGTAAATTCTCATCCTTCTTAGTTAATTTATAAAGTAACAGGATAGAAAAATCTTTTGGAGGCAATACCAATTTTCAAGCCCACTTGACAAAGTTTGTACACCTTTCCTTAAAAGAGCAAATTTTCCATGTTTTTGAATCAGCCAAAGCCAAAGGTTTGATTCTAATGGAGAAATGACTCTTTTATCTCATGGAAGTGATAAAATGTCTCTTTGGTGGGGTTGGGGATGATTATAGGTTTCGCGGAACTAAATATTGAAATTAGAGTGAACCAACTTAAAATGTTGCACTCGGAAATGACGCAATCTCTAAAAATAAACAGCCTTGGGAAAATGCATTGTTTCAATAAAACTTTGAAACATTCTATTGACATCTTGCATTATTGTTGAATATTCCTGATAAAAAAGAGGGTGATTTGATGACTTTTGGACCTAAAAAATACAATTTACTTTATGTGTGTTTTTGTAGGGAATTCCCTGAAAAATATGTGCACGTGACCGTTACTTCCCTTTGTGTCAGTTTTTCTCTCTTATTTGTTGCATGACCCCCTGTTTTCAGATCAGAAAAAGTTGTCTGAAGGGCTATACTTGACAGAGATATTTGAATGCCAAAATTAAAGTCATGCGATCATATTTTTTCCACCTGAAAGTAATAATGGTCGCCTATGGGAAAATATTTAGTTATGTGATACCTATAGGAAATATGTTTTTTGGCTTCCAGACCAGATTCAGTTACTATTTTGGGGGATTATTTCACATTTAAATATTTATTTGGGGACCATACACCTTACCAAATCATTTTATTGTTTTGAGAAGTTACATTTTTGTCACAGTCAGCAATAAAAGCTATATATTTCCTAAACTAAGGCTGTTCATGCAAGAAAATTCACATCTTGAGCAAGTGTATTCCCCAGGAGCACACTATAACCTCTGGAAGCTGCTAACTAACAGCCTATCTCACCCTATTAACATATTTATTTAAATCATAACCTCTGGCAGCTGCTAACTAACAGCCTATCTTACCCTATTAACATATTTATTTAAACCATGGTTTCTCCTCATATTACTAGGGGCAGGGAGGATTACAAATCTTCCGAACCCCCCCCCCCCCCCCCCAAATCACAATTCAAACACAGACAGAACACCTACACTGCCCTTCTATTCACTATTATTTAGAAGTTTATCTCTTCTATATTATGCTCTTCAGAACGTCGGAAAACAATTACTTCATTGAAAGAGTATCCTGGAACACAAATTGGAGGAGGAGCGGAGTTACAGTGGAAAATAACATAATAAAATTACAAATGTTAGTAAATGGCATTTGTGCTTAGCTACCAATATAGTTGTCTAGTACTAAAGCTGTCATGGTTCCTCTGATACAGCATAAATTTACAGTGACAGTTGTAAAATATTGCTCTTTCCCTGAACCAAGTCCTCCCTCCCACACATATTTAATCCTTCTGCTAATGATAAACATTTGGAAAGACTGAATAGCATGTTTTTAGAGACTGAAGTTAGTATCATACACTTTCAGTTTCTTATGATTCACTTTGAGGCTTCAGCACTCATGGGCCTCTGAGTTAGTTTTCAATTTAAAAACCTTGCCCTGGCTCTTCCACTATATTTTTCATTGTATGCCATTTAGTACTCTCATGTAGACCTCCTACATGTGTGACTGCAAGCCTATCTGTCTGTCTGTCTGTGTGTCTGTGTGTCTCTTCATCAGACATGGCGTTTCTTTACTTTTCACTTGCCTGGATCTACGTTTTCAATAATTGGCAGCTGACTAACTTTCACCCCCCCCCCCCCCCACACACACACACATATATTAAACATTAAATACCACTATATTCGTGAAGCAAATGTCTGATTCATCCTCTTTGGAAACATGTTTTCAACAATTTCAATCTTTTTGCCAGAATGAGTGTCTGTGGGGATTAAAACAAAGGTTTTGAAAGTGCTCTTATGGGAACTTGCAGCATAAGCATAGCACTATAGAATCAATATTTGATGGTTTTAGGCATCTTACCAGTGTTATGAGATATCACAGTAGCAGGTACTGGTCATTCTGTTGGAAAAAAACACTGTTTTATGTTTTACCAGTGCCATACCAATGACTCTATGGTCATTTACTGAGAACGCTGAGGCATTTCCTTTACCAAAATTGCAAAATATTTATCAAATACAATGTGAAATGTCTTCAGAAGCCGGACTGTGATTTGAAAACTATTACAGATGGGAAAGTTCATATCACAGTAGGTTTGTTTTGGGTCAATATCAATTAAATTATGAATTATATCACATATTTTATTAAAAATTGGCATACCGGGGTCCTATTCAGGGTAAAATTTTACTACATCAAATGGTGGAATAAAATTTGACATCAGTTGTTAGGATAAACTGGTAGAGTCCTTTCATATTGGTGAAATATATAGCTGCATCCCCAATTTTGGAAACAAAATTGACATCCATACTGTTCCATGGGGGTTGGGGCACTGTTTTGCTTGCAGTATGGTTAAATGAGACAGATTTTTTCTAAAAATATTTTGTGCTGATGCAGATGTTAGTTTTATTTTGGGATCAGGGTGTGTTTTAAAGAAAGCTGTAAATTCTCATCCTTCTTAGTTAATTTATAAAGTAACAGGATAGAAAAATCTTTTGGAGGCAATACCAATTTTCAAGCCCACTTGACAAAGTTTGTACACCTTTCCTTAAAAGAGCAAATTTTCCATGTTTTTGAATCAGCCAAAGCCAAAGGTTTGATTCTAATGGAGAAATGACTCTTTTATCTCATGGAAGTGATAAAATGTCTCTTTGGTGGGGTTGGGGATGATTATAGGTTTCGCGGAACTAAATATTGAAATTAGAGTGAACCAACTTAAAATGTTGCACTCGGAAATGACGCAATCTCTAAAAATAAACAGCCTTGGGAAAATGCATTGTTTCAATAAAACTTTGAAACATTCTATTGACATCTTGCATTATTGTTGAATATTCCTGATAAAAAAGAGGGTGATTTGATGACTTTTGGACCTAAAAAATAAAATTTACTTTATGTGTGTTTTTGTAGGGAATTCCCTGAAAAATATGTGCACGTGACCGTTACTTCCCTTTGTGTCAGTTTTTCTCTCTTATTTGTTGCATGACCCCCTGTTTTCAGATCAGAAAAAGTTGTCTGAAGGGCTATACTTGACAGAGATATTTGAATGCCAAAATTAAAGTCATGCGATCATATTTTTTCCACCTGAAAGTAATAATGGTCGCCTATGGGAAAATATTTAGTTATGTGATACCTATAGGAAATATGTTTTTTGGCTTCCAGACCAGATTCAGTTACTATTTTGGGGGATTATTTCACATTTAAATATTTATTTGGGGACCATACACCTTACCAAATCATTTTATTGTTTTGAGAAGTTACATTTTTGTCACAGTCAGCAATAAAAGCTATATATTTCCCAAACTAAGGCTGTTCATGCAAGAAAATTCACATCTTGAGCAAGTGTATTCCCCAGGAGCACACTATAACCTCTGGAAGATGCTAACTAACAGCCTATCTCACCCTATTAACATATTTATTTAAATCATAACATCTGGCAGCTGCTAACTAACAGCCTATCTTACCCTATTAACATATTTATTTAAACCATGGTTTCTCCTCATATTACTAGGGGCAGGGAGGATTACAAATCTTCCGAACCCCCCCCCCCCCCAAATCACAATTCAAACACAGACAGAACACCTACACTGCCCTTCTATTCACTATTATTTAGAAGTTTATCTCTTCTATATTATGCTCTTCAGAACGTTGGAAAACAATTACTTCATTGAAAGAGTATCCTGGAACACAAATTGGAGGAGGGGTGGAGTTACAGTGGAAAATAACATAATAAAATTACAAATGTTAGTGAATGGCATTTGTGCATAGCTACCAATATAGTTGTCTAGTACTAAAGCTGTCATGGTTCCCCCTTACAGTGACAGTTGTAAAATATTGCTCTTTCCCTGAACCAAGTCCTCCCTCCCACACATATTTAATCCTTCTGCTAATGATAAACATTTGGAAAGACTGAATAGCATGTTTTTAGAGACTGAAGTTAGTATCATACACTTTCAGTTTCTTATGATTTACTTTGAGGCTTCAGCACTCATGGGCCTCTGAGTTAGTTTTCAATTTAAAAACCTTGCCCTGGCTCTTCCACTATATTTTTCATTGTATGCCATTTAGTACTCTCATGTAGACCTCCTACATGTGTGACTGCAAGCCTATCTGTCTGTCTGTCTGTGTGTCTGTGTGTCTCTTCATCAGACATGGCGTTTCTTTACTTTTCACTTGCCTGGATCTACGTTTTCAATAATTGGCATCTGACTAACTTTCACCCCCCCCCCCCCCCACACACATATATTAAACATCAAATACCACTATATTCGTGAAGCAAATGTCTGATTCATCCTCTTTGGAAACATGTTTTCAACAATTTCAATCTTTTTGCCAGAATGAGTGTCTGTGGGGATTAAAACAAAGGTTTTGAAAGTGCTCTTATGGGAACTTGCAGCATAAGCATAGCACTATAGAATCAATATTTGATGGTTTTAGGCATCTTACCAGTGTTATGAGATATCACAGTAGCAGGTACTGGTCATTCTGTGGGAAAAAAACACTGTTTTATGTTTTACCAGTGCCATACCAATGACTCAATGGTCATTTACTGAGAACGCTGAGGCTTTTCCTTTACCAAAATTGCAAAATATTTATCAAATACAATGTGAAATGTCTTCAGAAGCCGGACTGTGATTTGAAAACTATTACAGATGGGAAAGTTCATATCACAGTAGGTTTGTTTTGGGTCAATATCAATTAAATTATGAATTATATCACATATTTTATTAAAAATTGGCATACCGGGGTCCTATTCAGGGTAAAATTTTACCACATCAAATGGTGGAATAAAATTTGACATCAGTTGTTAGGATAAACTGGTAGAGTCCTTTCATATTGGTGAAATATATAGCTGCATCCCCAATTTTGGAAACAAAATTGACATCCATACTGTTCCATGGGGGTTGGGGCACTGTTTTGCTTGCAGTATGGTTAAATGAGACAGATTTTTTCTAAAAATATTTTGTGCTGATGCAGATGTTAGTTTTATTTTGGGATCAGGGTGTGTTTTAAAGAAAGCTGTAAATTCTCATCCTTCTTAGTTAATTTATAAAGTAACAGGATAGAAAAATCTTTTGGAGGCAATACCAATTTTCAAGCCCACTTGACAAAGTTTGTACACCTTTCCTTAAAAGAGCAAATTTTCCATGTTTTTGAATCAGCCAAAGCCAAAGGTTTGATTCTAATGGAGAAATGACTCTTTTATCTCATGGAAGTGATAAAATGTCTCTTTGGTGGGGTTGGGGATGATTATAGGTTTCGCGGAACTAAATATTGAAATTAGAGTGAACCAACTTAAAATGTTGCACTCGGAAATGACGCAATCTCTAAAAATAAACAGCCTTGGGAAAATGCATTGTTTCAATAAAACTTTGAAACATTCTATTGACATCTTGCATTATTGTTGAATATTCCTGATAAAAAAGAGGGTGATTTGATGACTTTTGGACCTAAAAAATACAATTTACTTGATGTGTGTTTTTGTAGGGAATTCCCTGAAAAATATGTGCACGTGACCGTTACTTCCCTTTGTGTCAGTTTTTCTCTCTTATTTGTTGCATGACCCCCTGTTTTCAGATCAGAAAAAGTTGTCTGAAGGGCTATACTTGACAGAGATATTTGAATGCCAAAATTAAAGTCATGCGATCATATTTTTTCCACCTGAAAGTAATAATGGTCGCCTATGGGAAAATATTTAGTTATGTGATACCTATAGGAAATATGTTTTTTGGCTTCCAGACCAGATTCAGTTACTATTTTGGGGGATTATTTCACATTTAAATATTTATTTGGGGACCATACACCTTACCAAATCATTTTATTGTTTTGAGAAGTTACATTTTTGTCACAGTCAGCAATAAAAGCTATATATTTCCTAAACTAAGGCTGTTCATGCAAGAAAATTCACATCTTGAGCAAGTGTATTCCCCAGGAGCTCACTATAACCTCTGGAAGCTGCTAACTAACAGCCTATCTCACCCTATTAACATATTTATTTAAATCATAACCTCTGGCAGCTGCTAACTAACAGCCTATCTTACCCTATTAACATATTTATTTAAAACATGGTTTCTCCTCATATTACTAGGGGCAGGGAGGATTACAAATCTTCCGAACCCCCCCCCCCCCCCCAAATCACAATTCAAACACAGACAGAACACCTACACTGCCCTTCTATTCACTATTATTTAGAAGTTTATCTCTTCTATATTATGCTCTTCAGAACGTTGGAAAACAATTACTTCATTGAAAGAGTATCCTGGAACACAAATTGGAGGAGGGGTGGAGTTACAGTGGAAAATAACATAATAAAATTACAAATGTTAGTGAATGGCATTTGTGCTTAGCTACCAATATAGTTGTCTAGTACTAAAGCTGTCATGGTTCCTCTGATACAGCATAAATTTACAGTGACAGTTGTAAAATATTGCTCTTTCCCTGAACCAAGTCCTCCCTCCCACACATATTTAATCCTTCTGCTAATGATAAACATTTGGAAAGACTGAATAGCATGTTTTTAGAGACTGAAGTTAGTATCATACACTTTCAGTTTCTTATGATTTACTTTGAGGCTTCAGCACTCATGGGCCTCTGAGTTAGTTTTCAATTTAAAAACCTTGCCCTGGCTCTTCCACTATATTTTTCATTGTATGCCATTTAGTACTCTCATGTAGACCTCCTACATGTGTGACTGCAAGCCTATCTGTCTGTCTGTCTGTGTGTCTGTGTGTCTCTTCATCAGACATGGCGTTTCTTTACTTTTCACTTGCCTGGATCTACGTTTTCAATAATTGGCATCTGACTAACTTTCACCCCCCCCCCCCCCCACACACATATATTAAACATCAAATACCACTATATTCGTGAAGCAAATGTCTGATTCATCCTCTTTGGAAACATGTTTTCAACAATTTCAATCTTTTTGCCAGAATGAGTGTCTGTGGGGATTAAAACAAAGGTTTTGAAAGTGCTCTTATGGGAACTTGCAGCATAAGCATAGCACTATAGAATCAATATTTGATGGTTTTAGGCATCTTACCAGTGTTATGAGATATCACAGTAGCAGGTACTGGTCATTCTGTGGGAAAAAAACACTGTTTTATGTTTTACCAGTGCCATACCAATGACTCAATGGTCATTTACTGAGAACGCTGAGGCTTTTCCTTTACCAAAATTGCAAAATATTTATCAAATACAATGTGAAATGTCTTCAGAAGCCGGACTGTGATTTGAAAACTATTACAGATGGGAAAGTTCATATCACAGTAGGTTTGTTTTGGGTCAATATCAATTAAATTATGAATTATATCACATATTTTATTAAAAATTGGCATACCGGGGTCCTATTCAGGGTAAAATTTTACCACATCAAATGGTGGAATAAAATTTGACATCAGTTGTTAGGATAAACTGGTAGAGTCCTTTCATATTGGTGAAATATATAGCTGCATCCCCAATTTTGGAAACAAAATTGACATCCATACTGTTCCATGGGGGTTGGGGCACTGTTTTGCTTGCAGTATGGTTAAATGAGACAGATTTTTTCTAAAAATATTTTGTGCTGATGCAGATGTTAGTTTTATTTTGGGATCAGGGTGTGTTTTAAAGAAAGCTGTAAATTCTCATCCTTCTTAGTTAATTTATAAAGTAACAGGATAGAAAAATCTTTTGGAGGCAATACCAATTTTCAAGCCCACTTGACAAAGTTTGTACACCTTTCCTTAAAAGAGCAAATTTTCCATGTTTTTGAATCAGCCAAAGCCAAAGGTTTGATTCTAATGGAGAAATGACTCTTTTATCTCATGGAAGTGATAAAATGTCTCTTTGGTGGGGTTGGGGATGATTATAGGTTTCGCGGAACTAAATATTGAAATTAGAGTGAACCAACTTAAAATGTTGCACTCGGAAATGACGCAATCTCTAAAAATAAACAGCCTTGGGAAAATGCATTGTTTCAATAAAACTTTGAAACATTCTATTGACATCTTGCATTATTGTTGAATATTCCTGATAAAAAAGAGGGTGATTTGATGACTTTTGGACCTAAAAAATACAATTTACTTGATGTGTGTTTTTGTAGGGAATTCCCTGAAAAATATGTGCACGTGACCGTTACTTCCCTTTGTGTCAGTTTTTCTCTCTTATTTGTTGCATGACCCCCTGTTTTCAGATCAGAAAAAGTTGTCTGAAGGGCTATACTTGACAGAGATATTTGAATGCCAAAATTAAAGTCATGCGATCATATTTTTTCCACCTGAAAGTAATAATGGTCGCCTATGGGAAAATATTTAGTTATGTGATACCTATAGGAAATATGTTTTTTGGCTTCCAGACCAGATTCAGTTACTATTTTGGGGGATTATTTCACATTTAAATATTTATTTGGGGACCATACACCTTACCAAATCATTTTATTGTTTTGAGAAGTTACATTTTTGTCACAGTCAGCAATAAAAGCTATATATTTCCTAAACTAAGGCTGTTCATGCAAGAAAATTCACATCTTGAGCAAGTGTATTCCCCAGGAGCTCACTATAACCTCTGGAAGCTGCTAACTAACAGCCTATCTCACCCTATTAACATATTTATTTAAATCATAACCTCTGGCAGCTGCTAACTAACAGCCTATCTTACCCTATTAACATATTTATTTAAAACATGGTTTCTCCTCATATTACTAGGGGCAGGGAGGATTACAAATCTTCCGAACCCCCCCCCCCCCCCAAATCACAATTCAAACACAGACAGAACACCTACACTGCCCTTCTATTCACTATTATTTAGAAGTTTATCTCTTCTATATTATGCTCTTCAGAACGTTGGAAAACAATTACTTCATTGAAAGAGTATCCTGGAACACAAATTGGAGGAGGGGTGGAGTTACAGTGGAAAATAACATAATAAAATTACAAATGTTAGTGAATGGCATTTGTGCTTAGCTACCAATATAGTTGTCTAGTACTAAAGCTGTCATGGTTCCTCTGATACAGCATAAATTTACAGTGACAGTTGTAAAATATTGCTCTTTCCCTGAACCAAGTCCTCCCTCCCACACATATTTAATCCTTCTGCTAATGATAAACATTTGGAAAGACTGAATAGCATGTTTTTAGAGACTGAAGTTAGTATCATACACTTTCAGTTTCTTATGATTTACTTTGAGGCTTCAGCACTCATGGGCCTCTGAGTTAGTTTTCAATTTAAAAACCTTGCCCTGGCTCTTCCACTATATTTTTCATTGTATGCCATTTAGTACTCTCATGTAGACCTCCTACATGTGTGACTGCAAGCCTATCTTTCTGTCTGTCTGTGTGTCTGTGTGTCTCTTCATCAGACATGGCGTTTCTTTACTTTTCACTTGCCTGGATCTACGTTTTCAATAATTGGCAGCTGACTAACTTTCACCCCCCCCCCCCCCCCCACACACACACACATATATTAAACATTAAATACCACTATATTCGTGAAGCAAATGTCTGATTCATCCTCTTTGGAAACATGTTTTCAACAATTTCAATCTTTTTGCCAGAATGAGTGTCTGTGGGGATTAAAACAAAGGTTTTGAAAGTGCTCTTATGGGAACTTGCAGCATAAGCATAGCACTATAGAATCAATATTTGATGGTTTTAGGCGTCTTACCAGTGTTATGAGATATCACAGTAGCAGGTACTGGTCATTCTGTGGGAAAAAAAACACTGTTTTATGTTTTACCAGTGCCATACCAATGACTCTATGGTCATTTACTGAGAACGCTGAGGCTTTTCCTTTACCAAAATTGCAAAATATTTATCAAATACAATGTGAAATGTCTTCAGAAGCCGGACTGTGATTTGAAAACTATTACAGATGGGAAAGTTCATATCACAGTAGGTTTGTTTTGGGTCAATATCAATTAAATTATGAATTATATCACATATTTTATTAAAAATTGGCATACCGGGGTCCTATTCAGGGTAAAATTTTACTACATCAAATGGTGGAATAAAATTTGACATCAGTTGTTAGGATAAACTGGTAGAGTCCTTTCATATTGGTGAAATATATAGCTGCATCCCCAATTTTGGAAACAAAATTGACATCCATACTGTTCCATGGGGGTTGGGGCACTGTTTTGCTTGCAGTATGGTTAAATGAGACAGATTTTTTCTAAAAATATTTTGTGCTGATGCAGATATTAGTTTTATTTTGGGATCAGGGTAGTGTTTTAAAGAAAGCTGTAAATTCTCATCCTTCTTAGTTAATTTATAAAGTAACAGGATAGAAAAATCTTTTGGAGGCAATACCAATTTTCAAGCCCACTTGACAAAGTTTGTACACCTTTCCTTAAAAGAGCAAATTTTCCATGTTTTTGAATCAGCCAAAGCCAAAGGTTTGATTCTAATGGAGAAATGACTCTTTTATCTCATGGAAGTGATAAAATGTCTCTTTGGTGGGGTTGGGGATGATTATAGGTTTCGCGGAACTAAATATTGAAATTAGAGTGAACCAACTTAAAATGTTGCACTCGGAAATGACGCAATCTCTAAAAATAAACAGCCTTGGGAAAATGCATTGTTTCAATAAAACTTTGAAACATTCTATTGACATCTTGCATTATTGTTGAATATTCCTGATAAAAAAGAGGGTGATTTGATGACTTTTGGACCTAAAAAATACAATTTACTTTATGTGTGTTTTTGTAGGGAATTCCCTGAAAAATATGTGCACGTGACCGTTACTTCCCTTTGTGTCAGTTTTTCTCTCTTATTTGTTGCATGACCCCCTGTTTTCAGATCAGAAAAAGTTGTCTGAAGGGCTATACTTGACAGAGATATTTGAATGCCAAAATTAAAGTCATGCGATCATATTTTTTCCACCTGAAAGTAATAATGGTCGCCTATGGGAAAATATTTAGTTATGTGATACCTATAGGAAATATGTTTTTTGGCTTCCAGACCAGATTCAGTTACTATTTTGGGGGATTATTTCACATTTAAATATTTATTTGGGGACCATACACCTTACCAAATCATTTTATTGTTTTGAGAAGTTACATTTTTGTCACAGTCAGCAATAAAAGCTATATATTTCCTAAACTAAGGCTGTTCATGCAAGAAAATTCACATCTTGAGCAAGTGTATTCCCCAGGAGCACACTATAACCTCTGGAAGCTGCTAACTAACAGCCTATCTCACCCTATTAACATATTTATTTAAATCATAACCTCTGGCAGCTGCTAACTAACAGCCTATCTTACCCTATTAACATATTTATTTAAACCATGGTTTCTCCTCATATTACTAGGGGCAGGGAGGATTACAAATCTTCCGAACCCCCCCCCCCCCCAAATCACAATTCAAACACAGACAGAACACCTACACTGCCCTTCTATTCACTATTATTTAGAAGTTTATCTCTTCTATATTATGCTCTTCAGAACGTCGGAAAACAATTACTTCATTGAAAGAGTATCCTGGAACACAAATTGGAGGAGGAGCGGAGTTACAGTGGAAAATAACATAATAAAATTACAAATGTTAGTGAATGGCATTTGTGCTTAGCTACCAATATAGTTGTCTAGTACTAAAGCTGTCATGGTTCCTCTGATACAGCATAAATTTACAGTGACAGTTGTAAAATATTGCTCTTTCCCTGAACCAAGTCCTCCCTCCCACACATATTTAATCCTTCTGCTAATGATAAACATTTGGAAAGACTGAATAGCATGTTTTTAGAGACTGAAGTTAGTATCATACACTTTCAGTTTCTTATGATTTACTTTGAGGCTTCAGCACTCATGGGCCTCTGAGTTAGTTTTCAATTTAAAAACCTTGCCCTGGCTCTTCCACTATATTTTTCATTGTATGCCATTTAGTACTCTCATGTAGACCTCCTACATGTGTGACTGCAAGCCTATCTGTCTGTCTGTCTGTGTGTCTGTGTGTCTCTTCATCAGACATGGCGTTTCTTTACTTTTCACTTGCCTGGATCTACGTTTTCAATAATTGGCAGCTGACTAACTTTCACCCCCCCCCCCCCCCACACACACACACACATATATTAAACATTAAATACCACTATATTCGTGAAGCAAATGTCTGATTCATCCTCTTTGGAAACATGTTTTCAACAATTTCAATCTTTTTGCCAGAATGAGTGTCTGTGGGGATTAAAACAAAGGTTTTGAAAGTGCTCTTATGGGAACTTGCAGCATAAGCATAGCACTATAGAATCAATATTTGATGGTTTTAGGCATCTTACCAGTGTTATGAGATATCACAGTAGCAGGTACTGGTCATTCTGTTGGAAAAAAACACTGTTTTATGTTTTACCAGTGCCATACCAATGACTCTATGGTCATTTACTGAGAACGCTGAGGCATTTCCTTTACCAAAATTGCAAAATATTTATCAAATACAATGTGAAATGTCTTCAGAAGCCGGACTGTGATTTGAAAACTATTACAGATGGGAAAGTTCATATCACAGTAGGTTTGTTTTGGGTCAATATCAATTAAATTATGAATTATATCACATATTTTATTAAAAATTGGCATACCGGGGTCCTATTCAGGGTAAAATTTTACTACATCAAATGGTGGAATAAAATTTGACATCAGTTGTTAGGATAAACTGGTAGAGTCCTTTCATATTGGTGAAATATATAGCTGCATCCCCAATTTTGGAAACAAAATTGACATCCATACTGTTCCATGGGGGTTGGGGCACTGTTTTGCTTGCAGTATGGTTAAATGAGACAGATTTTTTCTAAAAATATTTTGTGCTGATGCAGATATTAGTTTTATTTTGGGATCAGGGTAGTGTTTTAAAGAAAGCTGTAAATTCTCATCCTTCTTAGTTAATTTATAAAGTAACAGGATAGAAAAATCTTTTGGAGGCAATACCAATTTTCAAGCCCACTTGACAAAGTTTGTACACCTTTCCTTAAAAGAGCAAATTTTCCATGTTTTTGAATCAGCCAAAGCCAAAGGTTTGATTCTAATGGAGAAATGACTCTTTTATCTCATGGAAGTGATAAAATGTCTCTTTGGTGGGGTTGGGGATGATTATAGGTTTCGCGGAACTAAATATTGAAATTAGAGTGAACCAACTTAAAATGTTGCACTCGGAAATGACGCAATCTCTAAAAATAAACAGCCTTGGGAAAATGCATTGTTTCAATAAAACTTTGAAACATTCTATTGACATCTTGCATTATTGTTGAATATTCCTGATAAAAAAGAGGGTGATTTGATGACTTTTGGACCTAAAAAATACAATTTACTTTATGTGTGTTTTTGTAGGGAATTCCCTGAAAAATATGTGCACGTGACCGTTACTTCCCTTTGTGTCAGTTTTTCTCTCTTATTTGTTGCATGACCCCCTGTTTTCAGATCAGAAAAAGTTGTCTGAAGGGCTATACTTGACAGAGATATTTGAATGCCAAAATTAAAGTCATGCGATCATATTTTTTCCACCTGAAAGTAATAATGGTCGCCTATGGGAAAATATTTAGTTATGTGATACCTATAGGAAATATGTTTTTTGGCTTCCAGACCAGATTCAGTTACTATTTTGGGGGATTATTTCACATTTAAATATTTATTTGGGGACCATACACCTTACCAAATCATTTTATTGTTTTGAGAAGTTACATTTTTGTCACAGTCAGCAATAAAAGCTATATATTTCCTAAACTAAGGCTGTTCATGCAAGAAAATTCACATCTTGAGCAAGTGTATTCCCCAGGAGCACACTATAACCTCTGGAAGCTGCTAACTAACAGCCTATCTCACCCTATTAACATATTTATTTAAATCATAACCTCTGGCAGCTGCTAACTAACAGCCTATCTTACCCTATTAACATATTTATTTAAACCATGGTTTCTCCTCATATTACTAGGGGCAGGGAGGATTACAAATCTTCCGAACCCCCCCCCCCCCAAATCACAATTCAAACACAGACAGAACACCTACACTGCCCTTCTATTCACTATTATTTAGAAGTTTATCTCTTCTATATTATGCTCTTCAGAACGTCGGAAAACAATTACTTCATTGAAAGAGTATCCTGGAACACAAATTGGAGGAGGAGCGGAGTTACAGTGGAAAATAACATAATAAAATTACAAATGTTAGTAAATGGCATTTGTGCTTAGCTACCAATATAGTTGTCTAGTACTAAAGCTGTCATGGTTCCTCTGATACAGCATAAATTTACAGTGACAGTTGTAAAATATTGCTCTTTCCCTGAACCAAGTCCTCCCTCCCACACATATTTAATCCTTCTGCTAATGATAAACATTTGGAAAGACTGAATAGCATGTTTTTAGAGACTGAAGTTAGTATCATACACTTTCAGTTTCTTATGATTTACTTTGAGGCTTCAGCACTCATGGGCCTCTGAGTTAGTTTTCAATTTAAAAACCTTGCCCTGGCTCTTCCACTATATTTTTCATTGTATGCCATTTAGTACTCTCATGTAGACCTCCTACATGTGTGACTGCAAGCCTATCTGTCTGTCTGTCTGTGTGTCTGTGTGTCTCTTCATCAGACATGGCGTTTCTTTACTTTTCACTTGCCTGGATCTACGTTTTCAATAATTGGCAGCTGACTAACTTTCACCCCCCCCCCCCCCACACACACACACACATATATTAAACATTAAATACCACTATATTCGTGAAGCAAATGTCTGATTCATCCTCTTTGGAAACATGTTTTCAACAATTTCAATCTTTTTGCCAGAATGAGTGTCTGTGGGGATTAAAACAAAGGTTTTGAAAGTGCTCTTATGGGAACTTGCAGCATAAGCATAGCACTATAGAATCAATATTTGATGGTTTTAGGCATCTTACCAGTGTTATGAGATATCACAGTAGCAGGTACTGGTCATTCTGTTGGAAAAAAACACTGTTTTATGTTTTACCAGTGCCATACCAATGACTCTATGGTCATTTACTGAGAACGCTGAGGCATTTCCTTTACCAAAATTGCAAAATATTTATCAAATACAATGTGAAATGTCTTCAGAAGCCGGACTGTGATTTGAAAACTATTACAGATGGGAAAGTTCATATCACAGTAGGTTTGTTTTGGGTCAATATCAATTAAATTATGAATTATATCACATATTTTATTAAAAATTGGCATACCGGGGTCCTATTCAGGGTAAAATTTTACTACATCAAATGGTGGAATAAAATTTGACATCAGTTGTTAGGATAAACTGGTAGAGTCCTTTCATATTGGTGAAATATATAGCTGCATCCCCAATTTTGGAAACAAAATTGACATCCATACTGTTCCATGGGGGTTGGGGCACTGTTTTGCTTGCAGTATGGTTAAATGAGACAGATTTTTTCTAAAAATATTTTGTGCTGATGCAGATGTTAGTTTTATTTTGGGATCAGGGTGTGTTTTAAAGAAAGCTGTAAATTCTCATCCTTCTTAGTTAATTTATAAAGTAACAGGATAGAAAAATCTTTTGGAGGCAATACCAATTTTCAAGCCCACTTGACAAAGTTTGTACACCTTTCCTTAAAAGAGCAAATTTTCCATGTTTTTGAATCAGCCAAAGCCAAAGGTTTGATTCTAATGGAGAAATGACTCTTTTATCTCATGGAAGTGATAAAATGTCTCTTTGGTGGGGTTGGGGATGATTATAGGTTTCGCGGAACTAAATATTGAAATTAGAGTGAACCAACTTAAAATGTTGCACTCGGAAATGACGCAATCTCTAAAAATAAACAGCCTTGGGAAAATGCATTGTTTCAATAAAACTTTGAAACATTCTATTGACATCTTGCATTATTGTTGAATATTCCTGATAAAAAAGAGGGTGATTTGATGACTTTTGGACCTAAAAAATACAATTTACTTTATGTGTGTTTTTGTAGGGAATTCCCTGAAAAATATGTGCACGTGACCGTTACTTCCCTTTGTGTCAGTTTTTCTCTCTTATTTGTTGCATGACCCCCTGTTTTCAGATCAGAAAAAGTTGTCTGAAGGGCTATACTTGACAGAGATATTTGAATGCCAAAATTAAAGTCATGCGATCATATTTTTTCCACCTGAAAGTAATAATGGTCGCCTATGGGAAAATATTTAGTTATGTGATACCTATAGGAAATATGTTTTTTGGCTTCCAGACCAGATTCAGTTACTATTTTGGGGGATTATTTCACATTTAAATATTTATTTGGGGACCATACACCTTACCAAATCATTTTATTGTTTTGAGAAGTTACATTTTTGTCACAGTCAGCAATAAAAGCTATATATTTCCTAAACTAAGGCTGTTCATGCAAGAAAATTCACATCTTGAGCAAGTGTATTCCCCAGGAGCACACTATAACCTCTGGAAGCTGCTAACTAACAGCCTATCTCACCCTATTAACATATTTATTTAAATCATAACCTCTGGCAGCTGCTAACTAACAGCCTATCTTACCCTATTAACATATTTATTTAAACCATGGTTTCTCCTCATATTACTAGGGGCAGGGAGGATTACAAATCTTCCGAACCCCCCCCCCCCCCAAATCACAATTCAAACACAGACAGAACACCTACACTGCCCTTCTATTCACTATTATTTAGAAGTTTATCTCTTCTATATTATGCTCTTCAGAACGTCGGAAAACAATTACTTCATTGAAAGAGTATCCTGGAACACAAATTGGAGGAGGAGCGGAGTTACAGTGGAAAATAACATAATAAAATTACAAATGTTAGTAAATGGCATTTGTGCTTAGCTACCAATATAGTTGTCTAGTACTAAAGCTGTCATGGTTCCTCTGATACAGCATAAATTTACAGTGACAGTTGTAAAATATTGCTCTTTCCCTGAACCAAGTCCTCCCTCCCACACATATTTAATCCTTCTGCTAATGATAAACATTTGGAAAGACTGAATAGCATGTTTTTAGAGACTGAAGTTAGTATCATACACTTTCAGTTTCTTATGATTTACTTTGAGGCTTCAGCACTCATGGGCCTCTGAGTTAGTTTTCAATTTAAAAACCTTGCCCTGGCTCTTCCACTATATTTTTCATTGTATGCCATTTAGTACTCTCATGTAGACCTCCTACATGTGTGACTGCAAGCCTATCTGTCTGTCTGTCTGTGTGTCTGTGTGTCTCTTCATCAGACATGGCGTTTCTTTACTTTTCACTTGCCTGGATCTACGTTTTCAATAATTGGCAGCTGACTAACTTTCACCCCCCCCCCCCCCCCACACACACACACACATATATTAAACATTAAATACCACTATATTCGTGAAGCAAATGTCTGATTCATCCTCTTTGGAAACATGTTTTCAACAATTTCAATCTTTTTGCCAGAATGAGTGTCTGTGGGGATTAAAACAAAGGTTTTGAAAGTGCTCTTATGGGAACTTGCAGCATAAGCATAGCACTATAGAATCAATATTTGATGGTTTTAGGCATCTTACCAGTGTTATGAGATATCACAGTAGCAGGTACTGGTCATTCTGTTGGAAAAAAACACTGTTTTATGTTTTACCAGTGCCATACCAATGACTCTATGGTCATTTACTGAGAACGCTGAGGCATTTCCTTTACCAAAATTGCAAAATATTTATCAAATACAATGTGAAATGTCTTCAGAAGCCGGACTGTGATTTGAAAACTATTACAGATGGGAAAGTTCATATCACAGTAGGTTTGTTTTGGGTCAATATCAATTAAATTATGAATTATATCACATATTTTATTAAAAATTGGCATACCGGGGTCCTATTCAGGGTAAAATTTTACTACATCAAATGGTGGAATAAAATTTGACATCAGTTGTTAGGATAAACTGGTAGAGTCCTTTCATATTGGTGAAATATATAGCTGCATCCCCAATTTTGGAAACAAAATTGACATCCATACTGTTCCATGGGGGTTGGGGCACTGTTTTGCTTGCAGTATGGTTAAATGAGACAGATTTTTTCTAAAAATATTTTGTGCTGATGCAGATGTTAGTTTTATTTTGGGATCAGGGTGTGTTTTAAAGAAAGCTGTAAATTCTCATCCTTCTTAGTTAATTTATAAAGTAACAGGATAGAAAAATCTTTTGGAGGCAATACCAATTTTCAAGCCCACTTGACAAAGTTTGTACACCTTTCCTTAAAAGAGCAAATTTTCCATGTTTTTGAATCAGCCAAAGCCAAAGGTTTGATTCTAATGGAGAAATGACTCTTTTATCTCATGGAAGTGATAAAATGTCTCTTTGGTGGGGTTGGGGATGATTATAGGTTTCGCGGAACTAAATATTGAAATTAGAGTGAACCAACTTAAAATGTTGCACTCGGAAATGACGCAATCTCTAAAAATAAACAGCCTTGGGAAAATGCATTGTTTCAATAAAACTTTGAAACATTCTATTGACATCTTGCATTATTGTTGAATATTCCTGATAAAAAAGAGGGTGATTTGATGACTTTTGGACCTAAAAAATACAATTTACTTTATGTGTGTTTTTGTAGGGAATTCCCTGAAAAATATGTGCACGTGACCGTTACTTCCCTTTGTGTCAGTTTTTCTCTCTTATTTGTTGCATGACCCCCTGTTTTCAGATCAGAAAAAGTTGTCTGAAGGGCTATACTTGACAGAGATATTTGAATGCCAAAATTAAAGTCATGCGATCATATTTTTTCCACCTGAAAGTAATAATGGTCGCCTATGGGAAAATATTTAGTTATGTGATACCTATAGGAAATATGTTTTTTGGCTTCCAGACCAGATTCAGTTACTATTTTGGGGGATTATTTCACATTTAAATATTTATTTGGGGACCATACACCTTACCAAATCATTTTATTGTTTTGAGAAGTTACATTTTTGTCACAGTCAGCAATAAAAGCTATATATTTCCTAAACTAAGGCTGTTCATGCAAGAAAATTCACATCTTGAGCAAGTGTATTCCCCAGGAGCACACTATAACCTCTGGAAGCTGCTAACTAACAGCCTATCTCACCCTATTAACATATTTATTTAAATCATAACCTCTGGCAGCTGCTAACTAACAGCCTATCTTACCCTATTAACATATTTATTTAAACCATGGTTTCTCCTCATATTACTAGGGGCAGGGAGGATTACAAATCTTCCGAACCCCCCCCCCCCCCCCAAATCACAATTCAAACACAGACAGAACACCTACACTGCCCTTCTATTCACTATTATTTAGAAGTTTATCTCTTCTATATTATGCTCTTCAGAACGTCGGAAAACAATTACTTCATTGAAAGAGTATCCTGGAACACAAATTGGAGGAGGAGCGGAGTTACAGTGGAAAATAACATAATAAAATTACAAATGTTAGTAAATGGCATTTGTGCTTAGCTACCAATATAGTTGTCTAGTACTAAAGCTGTCATGGTTCCTCTGATACAGCATAAATTTACAGTGACAGTTGTAAAATATTGCTCTTTCCCTGAACCAAGTCCTCCCTCCCACACATATTTAATCCTTCTGCTAATGATAAACATTTGGAAAGACTGAATAGCATGTTTTTAGAGACTGAAGTTAGTATCATACACTTTCAGTTTCTTATGATTTACTTTGAGGCTTCAGCACTCATGGGCCTCTGAGTTAGTTTTCAATTTAAAAACCTTGCCCTGGCTCTTCCACTATATTTTTCATTGTATGCCATTTAGTACTCTCATGTAGACCTCCTACATGTGTGACTGCAAGCCTATCTGTCTGTCTGTCTGTGTGTCTGTGTGTCTCTTCATCAGACATGGCGTTTCTTTACTTTTCACTTGCCTGGATCTACGTTTTCAATAATTGGCAGCTGACTAACTTTCACCCCCCCCCCCCCACACACACACACATATATTAAACATTAAATACCACTATATTCGTGAAGCAAATGTCTGATTCATCCTCTTTGGAAACATGTTTTCAACAATTTCAATCTTTTTGCCAGAATGAGTGTCTGTGGGGATTAAAACAAAGGTTTTGAAAGTGCTCTTATGGGAACTTGCAGCATAAGCATAGCACTATAGAATCAATATTTGATGGTTTTAGGCATCTTACCAGTGTTATGAGATATCACAGTAGCAGGTACTGGTCATTCTGTTGGAAAAAAAACACTGTTTTATGTTTTACCAGTGCCATACCAATGACTCTATGGTCATTTACTGAGAACGCTGAGGCATTTCCTTTACCAAAATTGCAAAATATTTATCAAATACAATGTGAAATGTCTTCAGAAGCCGGACTGTGATTTGAAAACTATTACAGATGGGAAAGTTCATATCACAGTAGGTTTGTTTTGGGTCAATATCAATTAAATTATGAATTATATCACATATTTTATTAAAAATTGGCATACCGGGGTCCTATTCAGGGTAAAATTTTACTACATCAAATGGTGGAATAAAATTTGACATCAGTTGTTAGGATAAACTGGTAGAGTCCTTTCATATTGGTGAAATATATAGCTGCATCCCCAATTTTGGAAACAAAATTGACATCCATACTGTTCCATGGGGGTTGGGGCACTGTTTTGCTTGCAGTATGGTTAAATGAGACAGATTTTTTCTAAAAATATTTTGTGCTGATGCAGATGTTAGTTTTATTTTGGGATCAGGGTGTGTTTTAAAGAAAGCTGTAAATTCTCATCCTTCTTAGTTAATTTATAAAGTAACAGGATAGAAAAATCTTTTGGAGGCAATACCAATTTTCAAGCCCACTTGACAAAGTTTGTACACCTTTCCTTAAAAGAGCAAATTTTCCATGTTTTTGAATCAGCCAAAGCCAAAGGTTTGATTCTAATGGAGAAATGACTCTTTTATCTCATGGAAGTGATAAAATGTCTCTTTGGTGGGGTTGGGGATGATTATAGGTTTCGCGGAACTAAATATTGAAATTAGAGTGAACCAACTTAAAATGTTGCACTCGGAAATGACGCAATCTCTAAAAATAAACAGCCTTGGGAAAATGCATTGTTTCAATAAAACTTTGAAACATTCTATTGACATCTTGCATTATTGTTGAATATTCCTGATAAAAAAGAGGGTGATTTGATGACTTTTGGACCTAAAAAATACAATTTACTTTATGTGTGTTTTTGTAGGGAATTCCCTGAAAAATATGTGCACGTGACCGTTACTTCCCTTTGTGTCAGTTTTTCTCTCTTATTTGTTGCATGACCCCCTGTTTTCAGATCAGAAAAAGTTGTCTGAAGGGCTATACTTACAGAGATATTTGAATGCCAAAATTAAAGTCATGCGATCATATTTTTTCCACCTGAAAGTAATAATGGTCGCCTATGGGAAAATATTTAGTTATGTGATACCTATAGGAAATATGTTTTTTGGCTTCCAGACCAGATTCAGTTACTATTTTGGGGGATTATTTCACATTTAAATATTTATTTGGGGACCATACACCTTACCAAATCATTTTATTGTTTTGAGAAGTTACATTTTTGTCACAGTCAGCAATAAAAGCTATATATTTCCTAAACTAAGGCTGTTCATGCAAGAAAATTCACATCTTGAGCAAGTGTATTCCCCAGGAGCACACTATAACCTCTGGAAGCTGCTAACTAACAGCCTATCTCACCCTATTAACATATTTATTTAAATCATAACCTCTGGCAGCTGCTAACTAACAGCCTATCTTACCCTATTAACATATTTATTTAAACCATGGTTTCTCCTCATATTACTAGGGGCAGGGAGGATTACAAATCTTCCGAACCCCCCCCCCCCCAATCACAATTCAAACACAGACAGAACACCTACACTGCCCTTCTATTCACTATTATTTAGAAGTTTATCTCTTCTATATTATGCTCTTCAGAACGTCGGAAAACAATTACTTCATTGAAAGAGTATCCTGGAACACAAATTGGAGGAGGAGCGGAGTTACAGTGGAAAATAACATAATAAAATTACAAATGTTAGTAAATGGCATTTGTGCTTAGCTACCAATATAGTTGTCTATTACTAAAGCTGTCATGGTTCCTCTGATACAGCATAAATTTACAGTGACAGTTGTAAAATATTGCTCTTTCCCTGAACCAAGTCCTCCCTCCCACACATATTTAATCCTTCTGCTAATGATAAACATTTGGAAAGACTGAATAGCATGTTTTTAGAGACTGAAGTTAGTATCATACACTTTCAGTTTCTTATGATTTACTTTGAGGCTTCAGCACTCATGGGCCTCTGAGTTAGTTTTCAATTTAAAAACCTTGCCCTGGCTCTTCCACTATATTTTTCATTGTATGCCATTTAGTACTCTCATGTAGACCTCCTACATGTGTGACTGCAAGCCTATCTGTCTGTCTGTCTGTGTGTCTGTGTGTCTCTTCATCAGACATGGCGTTTCTTTACTTTTCACTTGCCTGGATCTACGTTTTCAATAATTGGCAGCTGACTAACTTTCACCCCCCCCCCCCCCCACACACACACACACGTATATTAAACATTAAATACCACTATATTCGTGAAGCAAATGTCTGATTCATCCTCTTTGGAAACATGTTTTCAACAATTTCAATCTTTTTGCCAGAATGAGTGTCTGTGGGGATTAAAACAAAGGTTTTGAAAGTGCTCTTATGGGAACTTGCAGCATAAGCATAGCACTATAGAATCAATATTTGATGGTTTTAGGCATCTTACCAGTGTTATGAGATATCACAGTAGCAGGTACTGGTCATTCTGTTGGAAAAAAACACTGTTTTATGTTTTACCAGTGCCATACCAATGACTCTATGGTCATTTACTGAGAACGCTGAGGCATTTCCTTTACCAAAATTGCAAAATATTTATCAAATACAATGTGAAATGTCTTCAGAAGCCGGACTGTGATTTGAAAACTATTACAGATGGGAAAGTTCATATCACAGTAGGTTTGTTTTGGGTCAATATCAATTAAATTATGAATTATATCACATATTTTATTAAAAATTGGCATACCGGGGTCCTATTCAGGGTAAAATTTTACTACATCAAATGGTGGAATAAAATTTGACATCAGTTGTTAGGATAAACTGGTAGAGTCCTTTCATATTGGTGAAATATATAGCTGCATCCCCAATTTTGGAAACAAAATTGACATCCATACTGTTCCATGGGGGTTGGGGCACTGTTTTGCTTGCAGTATGGTTAAATGAGACAGATTTTTTCTAAAAATATTTTGTGCTGATGCAGATGTTAGTTTTATTTTGGGATCAGGGTGTGTTTTAAAGAAAGCTGTAAATTCTCATCCTTCTTAGTTAATTTATAAAGTAACAGGATAGAAAAATCTTTTGGAGGCAATACCAATTTTCAAGCCCACTTGACAAAGTTTGTACACCTTTCCTTAAAAGAGCAAATTTTCCATGTTTTTGAATCAGCCAAAGCCAAAGGTTTGATTCTAATGGAGAAATGACTCTTTTATCTCATGGAAGTGATAAAATGTCTCTTTGGTGGGGTTGGGGATGATTATAGGTTTCGCGGAACTAAATATTGAAATTAGAGTGAACCAACTTAAAATGTTGCACTCGGAAATGACGCAATCTCTAAAAATAAACAGCCTTGGGAAAATGCATTGTTTCAATAAAACTTTGAAACATTCTATTGACATCTTGCATTATTGTTGAATATTCCTGATAAAAAAGAGGGTGATTTGATGACTTTTGGACCTAAAAAATAAAATTTACTTTATGTGTGTTTTTGTAGGGAATTCCCTGAAAAATATGTGCACGTGACCGTTACTTCCCTTTGTGTCAGTTTTTCTCTCTTATTTGTTGCATGACCCCCTGTTTTCAGATCAGAAAAAGTTGTCTGAAGGGCTATACTTGACAGAGATATTTGAATGCCAAAATTAAAGTCATGCGATCATATTTTTTCCACCTGAAAGTAATAATGGTCGCCTATGGGAAAATATTTAGTTATGTGATACCTATAGGAAATATGTTTTTTGGCTTCCAGACCAGATTCAGTTACTATTTTGGGGGATTATTTCACATTTAAATATTTATTTGGGGACCATACACCTTACCAAATCATTTTATTGTTTTGAGAAGTTACATTTTTGTCACAGTCAGCAATAAAAGCTATATATTTCCCAAACTAAGGCTGTTCATGCAAGAAAATTCACATCTTGAGCAAGTGTATTCCCCAGGAGCACACTATAACCTCTGGAAGATGCTAACTAACAGCCTATCTCACCCTATTAACATATTTATTTAAATCATAACATCTGGCAGCTGCTAACTAACAGCCTATCTTACCCTATTAACATATTTATTTAAACCATGGTTTCTCCTCATATTACTAGGGGCAGGGAGGATTACAAATCTTCCGAACCCCCCCCCCCCCCAAATCACAATTCAAACACAGACAGAACACCTACACTGCCCTTCTATTCACTATTATTTAGAAGTTTATCTCTTCTATATTATGCTCTTCAGAACGTTGGAAAACAATTACTTCATTGAAAGAGTATCCTGGAACACAAATTGGAGGAGGGGTGGAGTTACAGTGGAAAATAACATAATAAAATTACAAATGTTAGTGAATGGCATTTGTGCATAGCTACCAATATAGTTGTCTAGTACTAAAGCTGTCATGGTTCCTCTGATACAGCATAAATTTACAGTGACAGTTGTAAAATATTGCTCTTTCCCTGAACCAAGTCCTCCCTCCCACACATATTTAATCCTTCTGCTAATGATAAACATTTGGAAAGACTGAATAGCATGTTTTTAGAGACTGAAGTTAGTATCATACACTTTCAGTTTCTTATGATTTACTTTGAGGCTTCAGCACTCATGGGCCTCTGAGTTAGTTTTCAATTTAAAAACCTTGCCCTGGCTCTTCCACTATATTTTTCATTGTATGCCATTTAGTACTCTCATGTAGACCTCCTACATGTGTGACTGCAAGCCTATCTGTCTGTCTGTCTGTGTGTCTGTGTGTCTCTTCATCAGACATGGCGTTTCTTTACTTTTCACTTGCCTGGATCTACGTTTTCAATAATTGGCATCTGACTAACTTTCAGCCCCCCCCCCCCCCCCCCCCACACACATATATTAAACATCAAATACCACTATATTCGTGAAGCAAATGTCTGATTCATCCTCTTTGGAAACATGTTTTCAACAATTTCAATCTTTTTGCCAGAATGAGTGTCTGTGGGGATTAAAACAAAGGTTTTGAAAGTGCTCTTATGGGAACTTGCAGCATAAGCATAGCACTATAGAATCAATATTTGATGGTTTTAGGCATCTTACCAGTGTTATGAGATATCACAGTAGCAGGTACTGGTCATTCTGTTGGAAAAAAACACTGTTTTATGTTTTACCAGTGCCATACCAATGACTCTATGGTCATTTACTGAGAACGCTGAGGCTTTTCCTTTACAAAAATTGCAAAATATTTATCAAATACAATGTGAAATGTCTTCAGAAGCCGGACTGTGATTTGAAAACTATTACAGATGGGAAAGTTCATATCACAGTAGGTTTGTTTTGGGTCAATATCAATTAAATTATGAATTATATCACATATTTTATTAAAAATTGGCATACCGGGGTCCTATTCAGGGTAAAATTTTACTACATCAAATGGTGGAATAAAATTTGACATCAGTTGTTAGGATAAACTGGTAGAGTCCTTTCATATTGGTGAAATATATAGCTGCATCCCCAATTTTGGAAACAAAATTGACATCCATACTGTTCCATGGGGGTTGGGGCACTGTTTTGCTTGCAGTATGGTTAAATGAGACAGATTTTTTCTAAAAGTATTTTTTGCTGATGCAGATGTTAGTTTTATTTTGGGATCAGGGTGTGTTTTAAAGAAAGCTGTAAATTCTCATCCTTCTTAGTTAATTTATAAAGTAACAGGATAGAAAAATCTTTTGGAGGCAATACCAATTTTCAAGCCCACTTGACAAAGTTTGTACACCTTTCCTTAAAAGAGCAAATTTTCCATGTTTTTGAATCAGCCAAAGCCAAAGGTTTGATTCTAATGGAGAAATGACTCTTTTATCTCATGGAAGTGATAAAATGTCTCTTTGGTGGGGATGGGGATGATTATAGGTTTCGCGGAACTAAATATTGAAATTAGAGTGAACCAACTTAAAATGTTGCACTCGGAAATGACGCAATCTCTAAAAATAAACAGCCTTGGGAAAATCCATTGTTTCAATAAAACTTTGAAACATTCTATTGACATCTTGCATTATTGTTGAATATTCCTGATAAAAAAGAGGGTGATTTGATGACTTTTGGACCTAAAAAATACAATTTACTTTATGTGTGTTTTTGTAGGGAATTCCCTGAAAAATATGTGCACGTGACCGTTACTTCCCTTTGTGTCAGTTTTTCTCTCTTATTTGTTGCATGACCCCCTGTTTTCAGATCAGAAAAAGTTGTCTGAAGGGCTATACTTGATAGAGATATTTGAATGCCAAAGTCATGCGATCATATTTTTTCCACCTGAAAGTAATAATGGTCGCCTATGGGAAAATATTTAGTTATGTGATACCTATAGGAAATATGTTTTTTGGCTTCCAGACCAGATTCAGTTACTATTTTGGGGGATTATTTCACATTTAAATATTTATTTGGGGACCATACACCTTACCAAATCATTTTATTGTTTTGAGAAGTTACATTTTTGTCACAGTCAGCAATAAGAGCTATATATTTCCCAAACTAAGGCTGTTCATGCAAGAAAATTCACATCTTGAGCAAGTGTATTCCCCAGGAGCACACTATAACCTCTAGAAGATGCTTACTAACAGCCTATCTCACCCTATTAACATATTTATTTAAATCATAACCTCTGGCAGCTGCTAACTAACAGCCTATCTTACCCTATTAACATATTTATTTAAACCATGGTTTCTCCTCATATTACTAGGGGCAGGGAGGATTACAAATCTTCCGAACACCCCCCCCCCCCCCAAATCACAATTCAAACACAGACAGAACACCTACACTGCCCTTCTATTCACTATTATTTAGAAGTTTATCTCTTCTATATTATGCTCTTCAGAACGTTGGAAAACAATTACTTCATTGAAAGAGTATCCTGGAACACAAATTGGAGGAGGGGTGGAGTTACAGTGGAAAATAACATAATAAAATTACAAATGTTAGTGAATGGCATTTGTGCATAGCTACCAATATAGTTGTCTAGTACTAAAGCTGTCATGGTTCCTCTGATACAGCATAAATTTACAGTGACAGTTCTGAAATATTGCTCTTCCCAGAACCAAGTCCTCCCTCCCACACATATTTAATCCTTCTGCTAATGATAAACATTTGGAAAGACTGAATAGCATGTTTTTAGAGACTGAAGTTAGTATCATACATTTTCAGTTTCTTATGATTTACTTTGAGGCTTCAGCACTCATGGGCCTCTGAGTTAGTTTTCAATTTAAAAACCTTGCCCTGGCTCTTCCACTATATTTTTCATTGTATGCCATTTAGTACTCTCATGTAGACCTCCTACATGTGTGACTGCAAGCCTATCTGTCTGTCTGTCTGTGTGTCTGTGTGTCTCTTCATCAGACATGGCGTTTCTTTACTTTTCACTTGCCTGGATCTACGTTTTCAATAATTGGCATCTGACTAACTTTCACCCCCCCCCCCCCCCCACACACACATATATTAAACATCAAATACCACTATATTCGTGAAGCAAATGTCTGATTCATCCTCTTTGGAAACATGTTTTCAACAATTTCAATCTTTTTGCCAGAATGAGTGTCTGTGGGGATTAAAACAAAGGTTTTGAAAGTGCTCTTATGGGAACTTGCAGCATAAGCATAGCACTATAGAATCAATATTTGATGGTTTTAGGCATCTTACCAGTGTTATGAGATATCACAGTAGCAGGTACTGGTCATTCTGTTGGGAAAAAACACTGTTTTATGTTTTACCAGTGCCATACCAATGACTCTATGGTCATTTACTGAGAACGCTGAGGCTTTTCCTTTACAAAAATTGCAAAATATTTATCAAATACAATGTGAAATGTCTTCAGAAGCCGGACTGTGATTTGAAAACTATTACAGATGGGAAAGTTCATATCACAGTAGGTTTGTTTTGGGTCAATATCAATTAAATTATGAATTATATCACATATTTTATTAAAAATTGAACTTTGAAACATTCTATTGACATCTTGCATTATTGTTGAATATTCCTGATAAAAAAGAGGGTGATTTGATGACTTTTGGACCTAAAAAATACAATTTACTTTTTGTGTGTTTTTGTAGGGAATTCCCTGGAAAATATGTGCACGTGACCGGTACTTCCCTTTGTGTCAGATTTTCTCTCTTATTTGTTGCATGACCCCCTGTTTTCAGATCAGAAAAGTTATCTGAAGGGCTATACTTGACAGAGATATTTGAATGCCAAAATTAAAGTCATGCGATCATATTTTTTCCACCTGAAAGTAATAATGGTCGCCTATGGGAAAATATTTAGTTATGTGATACCTATAGGAAATATGTTTTTTGGCTTCCAGACCAGATTCAGTTACTATTTTGGGGGATTATTTAACATTTAAATATTTATTTGGGGACCATACACCTTACCAAGTCATTTTATTGTTTTGAGAAGTTACATTTTTGTCACAGTCAGCAATAAAAGCTATATATTTCCCAAACTAAGGCTGTTCATGCAAGAAAATTCACATCTTGAGCAAGTATATTCCCCAGGAGCACACTATAACCTTTGGAAGCTGCTAACTAACAGCCTATCTCACCCTATTAACATATTTATTTAAATCATAACCTCTGGCAGCTGCTAACTAACAGCCTATCTTACCCTATTAACATATTTATTTAAACCATGGTTTCTCCTCATATTACTAGGGGCAGGGAGTATTACAAATCTTCCGAACCCTCCCCCCCCCCCCCAAATCACAATTCAAACACAGACAGAACACCTACACTGCCCTTCTATTCACTATTATTTAGAAGTTTATCTCTTCTATATTATGCTCTTCAGAACGTTGGAAAACAATTACTTCATTGAAAGAGTATCCTGGAACACAAATTGGAGGAGGGGAGGGGTTACAGTGGAAAATAACATAATAAAATTACAAATGTTAGTGAATGGCATTTGTGCATAGCTACCAATATAGTTGTCTAGTACTAAAGCTGTCATGGTTCCCCTGATACAGCATAAATTTACAGTGACAGTTGTAAAATATTGCTCTTTCCCTGAACCAAGTCCTCCAGCCCACACATATTTACTCCTTCTGCTAATGATAAACATTTCGAAAGACTGAATAGCTTGTTTTTAGAGACTGAAGTTAGTATCATACACTTTCAGTTTCTTATGATTTACTTTGAGGCTTCAGCACTCATGGGTCTCTGAGTTAGTTTTCAATTTAAAAACCTTGCCCTGGCTCTTTCACTATATTTTTCATTGTATGCCATTTAGTACTCTCATGTAGACCTCCTACATGTGTGACTGCAAGTCTGTCTGTCTGTCTGTCTGTGTGTCTGTGTGTCTCTTCATCAGACATGGCGTTTCTTTACTTTTCACTTGCCTGGATCTACGTTTTCAATAATTGGCAGCTGAATAACTTTCACCCCTCCCCCCCCCGCACACACAGATATATTAAACATCAAATACCACTATATTCGTGAAGCAAATGTCTGATTCATCCTCTTTGGAAACATGTTTTCAACAATTTCAATCTTTTTGCCAGAATGAGTGTCTGTGGGGATTAAAACAAAGGTTTTGAAAGTGCTCTTATGGGAACTTGCAGCATAAGCATAGCACTATAGAATCAATATTTGATGGTTTTAGGCATCTTACCAGTGTTATGAGATATCACAGTAGCAGGTACTGGTCATTCTGTTGGAAAAAAACACTGTTTTATGTTTTACCAGTGCCATACCAATGACTCTATGGTCATTTACTGAGAACGCTGAGGCTTTTCCTTTACAAAAATTGCAAAATATTCATCAAATACAATGTGAAATGTCTTCAGAAGCCAGACTGTGATTTGAAAACTATTACAGATGGGAAAGTTCATATCACAGTAGGTTTGTTTTGGGTCAATATCAATTAAATTATGAATTATATCACATATTTTATTAAAAATTGGCATACTGGGGGTCCTATTCAGGGCAAAATTTTACTACATCAGATGGTGGAATAAAATTTGACATGAGTTGTTAGGATAAACTGGTAGAGTCCTTTCATATTGGTGAAATATGTAGCTGCATCCCCAATTTTGGAAACAAAATTGACATCCATACTGTTCCATGGGGGCTGGGGCACTGTTTTGCTTGCAGTATGGTTAAATGAGACAGATTTTTTCTAAAAATATTTTGTGCTGATGCAGATGTTAGTTTTATTTTGGGATCAGGGTAGTGTTTTAAAGAAAGCTGTAAATTCTCATCCTTCTTAGTTAATTTATAAAGTAACAGGATAGAAAAATCTTTTGGAGGCAATACCAATTTTCAAGCCCACTTGACAAAGTTTGTACACCTTTCCTTACAAGAGCAAATTTTCCATGTTTTTGAATCAGCCAAAGCCAAAAGTTTGATTCTAATGGAGAAATGACTCTTTTATCTCATGGAAGTGGTAAAATGTCTCTTTGGTGGGGTTGGGGATGATTATAGGTTTCGCGGAACTAAAAAATTGCAAAATATTTATCAAATACAATGTGAAATGTCTTCAGAAGCCGGACTGTGATTTGAAAACTATTACAGATGGGAAAGTTCATATCACAGTAGGTTTGTTTTGGGTCAATATCAATTAAATTATGAATTATATCACATATTTTATTAAAAATTGGCATACCGGGGTCCTATTCAGGGTAAAATTTTACTACATCAAATGGTGGAATAAAATTTGACATCAGTTGTTAGGATAAACTGGTAGAGTCCTTTCATATTGGTGAAATATATAGCTGCATCCCCAATTTTGGAAACAAAATTGACATCCATACTGTTCCATGGGGGTTGGGGCACTGTTTTGCTTGCAGTATGGTTAAATGAGACAGATTTTTTCTAAAAATATTTTGCGCTGATGCAGATGTTAGTTTTATTTTGGGATCAGGGTGTGTTTTAAAGAAAGCTGTAAATTCTCATCCTTCTTAGTTAATTTATAAAGTAACAGGATAGAAAAATCTTTTGGAGGCAATACCAATTTTCAAGCCCACTTGACAAAGTTTGTACACCTTTCCTTAAAAGAGCAAATTTTCCATGTTTTTGAATCAGCCAAAGCCAAAGGTGTGATTCTAATGGAGAAATGACTCTTTTATCTCATGGAAGTGATAAAATGTCTCTTTGGTGGGGTTGGGGATGATTATAGGTTTCGCGGAACTAAATATTGAAATTAGAGTGAACCAACTTAAAATGTTGCACTCGGAAATGACGCAATCTCTAAAAATAAACAGCCTTGGGAAAATCCATTGTTTCAATAAAACTTTGAAACATTCTATTGACATCTTGCATTATTGTTGAATATTCCTGATAAAAAAGAGGGTGATTTGATGACTTTTGGACCTAAAAAATACAATTTACTTTTTGTGTGTTTTTGTAGGGAATTCCCTGGAAAATATGTGCACGTGACCGGTACTTCCCTTTGTGTCAGTTTTTCTCTCTTATTTGTTGCATGACCCCCTGTTTTCAGATCAGAAAAGTTATCTGAAGGGCTATACTTGACAGAGATATTTGAATGCCAAAATTAAAGTCATGCGATCATATTTTTTCCACCTGAAAGTAATAATGGTCGCCTATGGGAAAATATTTAGTTATGTGATACCTATAGGAAATATGTTTTTTGGCTTCCAGACCAGATTCAGTTACTATTTTGGGGGATTATTTAACATTTAAATATTTATTTGGGGACCATACACCTTACCAAGTCATTTTATTGTTTTGAGAAGTTACATTTTTGTCACAGTCAGCAATAAAAGCTATATATTTCCCAAACTAAGGCTGTTCATGCAAGAAAATTCACATCTTGAGCAAGTATATTCCCCAGGAGCACACTATAACCTCTGGAAGCTGCTAACTAACAGCCTATCTCACCGTATTAACATATTTATTTAAATCATAACCTCTGGCAGCTGCTAACTAACAGCCTATCTTACCCTATTAACATATTTATTTAAACCATGGTTTCTCCTCATATTACTAGGGGCAGGGAGGATTACAAATCTTCCGAACCCTTCCCCCCCCCCCAAATCACAATTCAAACACAGACAGAACACCTACACTGCCCTTCTATTCACTATTATTTAGAAGTTTATCTCTTCTATATTATGCTCTTCAGAACGTTGGAAAACAATTACTTCATTGAAAGAGTATCCTGGAACACAAATTGGAGGAGGGGAGGGGTTACAGAGGAAAATAACATAATAAAATTACAAATGTTAGTGAATGGCATTTGTGCATAGCTACCAATATAGTTGTCTAGTACTAAAGCTGTCATGGTTCCCGTGATACAGCCTAAATTTACAGTGACAATTGTAAAATATTGCTCTTTCCCTGAACCAAGTCCTCCCTCCCACACATATTTACTCCTTCTGCTAATGATAAACATTTGGAAAGACTGAATAGCTTGTTTTTAGAGACTGAAGTTAGTATCATACACTTTCAGTTTCTTATGATTTACTTTGAGGCTTCAGCACTCATGGGTCTCTGAGTTAGTTTTCAATTTAAAAACCTTGCCCTGGCTCTTTCACTATATTTTTCATTGTATGCCATTTAGTACTCTCATGTAGACCTCCTACATGTGTGACTGCAAGTCTGTCTGTCTGTCTGTCTGTGTGTCTGTGTGTCTCTTCATCAGACATGGCGTTTCTTTACTTTTCACTTGCCTGGATCTACGTTTTCAATAATTGGCAGCTGAATAACTTTCACCCCTCCCCCCCCCCCCCCCCCCCGCACACACAGATATATTAAACATCAAATACCACTATATTCGTGAAGCAAATGTCTGATTCATCCTCTTTGGAAACATGTTTTCAACAATTTCAATCTTTTTGCCAGAATGAGTGTCTGTGGGGATTAAAACAAAGGTTTTGAAAGTGCTCTTATGGGAACTTGCAGCATAAGCATAGCACTATAGAATCAATATTTGATGGTTTTAGGCATCTTACCAGTGTTATGAGATATCACAGTAGCAGGTACTGGTCATTCTGTTGGAAAAAAACACTGTTTTATGTTTTACCAGTGCCATACCAATGACTCTATGGTCATTTACTGAGAACGCTGAGGCTTTTCCTTTACAAAAATTGCAAAATATTCATCAAATACAATGTGAAATGTCTTCAGAAGCCAGACTGTCATTTGAAAACTATTACAGATGGGAAAGTTCATATCACAGTAGGTTTGTTTTGGGTCAATATCAATTAAATTATGAATTATATCACATATTTTATTAAAAATTGGCATACCGGGGGTCCTATTCAGGGCAAAATTTTACTACATCAGATGGTGGAATAAAATTTGACATCAGTTGTTAGGATAAACTGGTAGAGTCCTTTCATATTGGTGAAATATGTAGCTGCATCCCCAATTTTGGAAACAAAATTGACATCCATACTGTTCCATGGGGGCTGGGGCACTGTTTTGCTTGCAGTATGGTTAAATGAGACAGATTTTTTCTAAAAATATTTTGTGCTGATGCAGATGTTAGTTTTATTTTGGGATCAGGGTAGTGTTTTAAAGAAAGCTGTAAATTCTCATCCTTCTTAGTTAATTTATAAAGTAACAGGATAGAAAAATCTTTTGGAGGCAATACCAATTTTCAAGCCCACTTGACAAAGTTTGTACACCTTTCCTTAAAAGAGCAAATTTTCCATGTTTTTGAATCAGCCAAAGCCAAAAGTTTGATTCTAATGGAGAAATGACTCTTTTATCTCATGGAAGTGGTAAAATGTCTCTTTGGTGGGGTTGGGGATGATTATAGGTTTCGCGGAACTAAATATTGAAATTAGAGTGAACCAACTTAAAATGTTGCACTCGGAAATGATGCAATCTCTAAAAATAAACAGCCTTGGGAAAATGCATTGTTTCAATAAAACTTTGAAACATTCTATTGACATCTTGCATTATTGTTGAATATTCCTGATAAAAAAGAGGGTGATTTGATGACTTTTGGACCTAAAAAATACAATTTACTTTTTGTGTGTTTTTGTAGGGAATTCCCTGAAAAATATGTGCACGTGACCGTTACTTCCCTTTGTGTCAGTTTTTCCCTCTTATTTGTTGCATGACCCCCTGTTTTCAGATCAGAAAAAGTTGTCTGAAGGGCTATACTTGACAGAGATATTTGAATGCCAAAATTAAAGTCATGCGATCATATTTTTTCCACCTGAAAGTAATAATGGTCGCCTATGGGAAAATATTTAGTTATGTGATACCTATAGGAAATATGTTTTTTGGCTTCCAGACCAGATTCAGTTACTATTTTGGGGGATTATTTAACATTTAAATATTTATTTGGGGACCATACACCTTACCAAGTCATTTTATTGTTTTGAGAATTTACATTTTTGTCACAGTCAGCAATAAAAGCTATATATTTCCCAAACTAAGGCTGTTCATGCAAGAAAATTCACATCTTGAGCAAGTGTATTCCCCAGGAGCACACTATAACCTCTGGAAGCTGCTAACTAACAGCCTATCTCACCCTATTAACCTATTTATTTAAATCATAACCTCTGGCAGCTGCTAACTAACAGCCTATCTTACCCTATTAACATATTTATTTAAACCATGGTTTCTCCTCATATTACTAGGGGCAGGGAGGATTACAAATCTTCCGAACCCTCCCCCCCCCCCCCAAATCACAATTCAAACACAGACAGAACACCTACACTGCCCTTCTATTCACTATTATTTAGAAGTTTATCTCTTCTATATTATGCTCTTCAGAACGTTGGAAAACAATTACTTCATTGAAAGAGTATCCTGGAACACAAATTGGAGGAGGGGTGGGGTTACAGTGGAAAATAACATAATAAAATTACAAATGTTAGTGAATGGCATTTGTGCATAGCTACCAATATAGTTGTCTAGTACTAAAGCTGTCATGGTTCCTCTGATACAGCATAAATTTACAGTGACAGTTGTAAAATATTGCTCTTTCCCTGAACCAAGTCCTCCCTCCCACACATATTTAATCCTTCTGCTAATGATAAACATTTGGAAAGACTGAATAGCATGTTTTTAGAGACTGAAGTTAGTATCATACACTTTCAGTTTCTTATGATTTACTTTGAGGCTTCAGCACTCATGGGCCTCTGAATTAGTTTTCAATTTAAAAACCTTGCCCTGGCTCTTCCACTATATTTTTCATTGTATGCCATTTAGTACTCTCATGTAGACCTCCTACATGTGTTACTGCAAGCCTATCTGTCTGTCTGTCTGTGTGTCTCTTCATCAGACATGGCGTTTCTTTACTTTTCACTTGCCTGGATCTACGTTTTCAATAAATGGCAGCTAAATAACTTTCACCCCCCCCCCCCACACACACTCACATATATTAAACATCAAATACCACTATATTCGTGAAGCAAATGTCTGATTCATCCTCTTTGGAAACATGTTTTCAACAATTTCAATCTTTTTGCCAGAATGAGTGTCTGTGGCGATTAAAACAAAGGTTTTGAAAGTGCTCTTATGGGAACTTGCAGCATAAGCATAGCACTATAGAATCAATATTTGATGGTTTTAGGCATCTTACCAGTGTTATGAGATATCACAGTAGCAGGTACTGGTCATTCTGTTGGAAAAAAACACTGTTTTATGTTTTACCAGTGCTATACCAATGACCCTATGGTCATTTACTGAGAACGCTGAGGCTTTTCCTTTACAAAAATTGCAAAATATTTATCAAATACAATGTGAAATGTCTTCAGAAGCCAGACTGTGATTTGAAAACTATTACAGATGGGAAAGTTCATATCACAGTAGGTTTGTTTTGGGTCAATATCAATTAAATTATGAATTATATCACATATTTTATTAAAAATTGGCATACCGGGGGTCCTATTCAGGGCAAAATTTTACTACATCAAATGGTGGAATAAAATTTGACATCAGTTGTTAGGATAAACTGGTAGAGTCCTTTCATATTGGTGAAATATATAGCTGCATCCCCAATTTTGGAAACAAAATTGACATCCATACTGTTCCATGGGGGTTGGGGCACTGTTTTGCTTGCAGTATGGTTAAATGAGACAGATTTTTTCTAAAAATATTTTGTGCTGATGCAGATGTTAGTTTTATTTTGGGATCATGGTGTGTTTTAAAGAAAGCTGTAAATTCTCATCCTTCTTAGTTAATTTATAAAGTAACAGGATAGAAAAATCTTTTGGAGGCAATACCAATTTTCAAGCCCACTTGACAAAGTTTGTACACCTTTCCTTAAAAGAGCAAATTTTCCATGTTTTTGAATCAGCCAAAGCCAAAGGTTTGATTCTAATGGAGAAATGACTCTTTTATCTCATGGAAGTGGTAAAATGTCTCTTTGGTGGGGTTGGGGATGATTATAGGTTTCGCGGAACTAAATATTGAAATTGGAGTGAACCAACTTAAAATGTTGCACTCGGAAATGACGCAATCTCTAAAAATAAACAGCCTTGGGAAAATCCATTATTTCAATAAAACTTTGAAACATTCTATTGACATCTTGCATTATTGTTGAATATTCCTGATAAAAAAGAGGGTGATTTGATGACTTTTGGACCTAAAAAATACAATTTACTTTTTGTGTGTTTTTGTAGGGAATTCCCTGAAAAATATGTGCACGTGACCGTTACTTCCCTTTGTGTCAGTTTTTCCCTCTTATTTGTTGCATGACCCCCTGTTTTCAGATCAGAAAAGTTATCTGAAGGGCTATACTTGACAGAGATATTTGAATGCCAAAATTAAAGTCATGCGATCATATTTTTTCCACCTGAAAGTAATAATGGTCGCCTATGGGAAAATATTTAGTTATGTGATACCTATAGGAAATATGTTTTTTGGCTTCCAGACCAGATTCAGTTACTATTTTGGGGGATTATTTAACATTTAAATATTTATTTGGGGACCATACACCTTACCAAGTCATTTTATTGTTTTGAGAAGTTACATTTTTGTCACAGTCAGCAATAAAAGCTATATATTTCCCAAACTAAGGCTGTTCCTGCAAGAAAATTCACATCTTGAACAAGTATATTCCCCAGGAGCACACTATAACCTCTGGAAGCTGCTAACTAACAGCCTATCTCACCCTATTAACATATTTATTTAAATCATAACCTCTGGCAGCTGCTAACTAACAGCCTATCTTACCCTATTAACATATTTATTTAAACCATGGTTTCTCCTCATATTACTAGGGGCTGGGAGGATTACAAATCTTCCGAACCCTTCCCCCCCCCCCCCCCAAATCACAATTCAAACACAGACAGAACACCTACACTGCCCTTCTATTCACTATTATTTAGAAGTTTATCTCTTCTATATTATGCTCTTCAGAACGTTGGAAAACAATTACTTCATTGAAAGAGTATCCTGGAACACAAATTGGAGGAGGGGAGGGGTTACAGAGGAAAATAACATAATAAAATTACAAATGTTAGTGAATGGCATTTGTGCATAGCTACCAATATAGTTGTCTAGTACTAAAGCTGTCATGGTTCCCGTGATACAGCCTAAATTTACAGTGACAATTGTAAAATATTGCTCTTTCCCTGAACCAAGTCCTCCCTCCCACACATATTTACTCCTTCTGCTAATGATAAACATTTGGAAAGACTGAATAGCTTGTTTTTAGAGACTGAAGTTAGTATCATACACTTTCAGTTTCTTATGATTTACTTTGAGGCTTCAGCACTCATGGGTCTCTGAGTTAGTTTTCAATTTAAAAACCTTGCCCTGGCTCTTTCACTATATTTTTCATTGTATGCCATTTAGTACTCTCATGTAGACCTCCTACATGTGTGACTGCAAGTCTGTCTGTCTGTCTGTCTGTGTGTCTGTGTGTCTCTTCATCAGACATGGCGTTTCTTTACTTTTCACTTGCCTGGATCTACGTTTTCAATAATTGGCAGCTGAATAACTTTCACCCCTCCCCCCCCCCCCCCGCACACACAGATATATTAAACATCAAATACCACTATATTCGTGAAGCAAATGTCTGATTCATCCTCTTTGGAAACATGTTTTCAACAATTTCAATCTTTTTGCCAGAATGAGTGTCTGTGGGGATTAAAACAAAGGTTTTGAAAGTGCTCTTATGGGAACTTGCAGCATAAGCATAGCACTATAGAATCAATATTTGATGGTTTTAGGCATCTTACCAGTGTTATGAGATATCACAGTAGCAGGTACTGGTCATTCTGTTGGAAAAAAAACACTGTTTTATGTTTTACCAGTGCCATACCAATGACTCTATGGTCATTTACTGAGAACGCTGAGGCTTTTCCTTTACAAAAATTGCAAAATATTCATCAAATACAATGTGAAATGTCTTCAGAAGCCAGACTGTCATTTGAAAACTATTACAGATGGGAAAGTTCATATCACAGTAGGTTTGTTTTGGGTCAATATCAATTAAATTATGAATTATATCACATATTTTATTAAAAATTGGCATACCGGGGGTCCTATTCAGGGCAAAATTTTACTACATCAGATGGTGGAATAAAATTTGACATCAGTTGTTAGGATAAACTGGTAGAATCCTTTCATATTGGTGAAATATGTAGCTGCATCCCCAATTTTGGAAACAAAATTGACATCCATACTGTTCCATGGGGGCTGGGGCACTGTTTTGCTTGCAGTATGGTTAAATGAGACAGATTTTTTCTAAAAATATTTTGTGCTGATGCAGATGTTAGTTTTATTTTGGGATCAGGGTAGTGTTTTAAAGAAAGCTGTAAATTCTCATCCTTCTTAGTTAATTTATAAAGTAACAGGATAGAAAAATCTTTTGGAGGCAATACCAATTTTCAAGCCCACTTGACAAAGTTTGTACACCTTTCCTTAAAAGAGCAAATTTTCCATGTTTTTGAATCAGCCAAAGCCAAAAGTTTGATTCTAATGGAGAAATGACTCTTTTATCTCATGGAAGTGGTAAAATGTCTCTTTGGTGGGGTTGGGGATGATTATAGGTTTCGCGGAACTAAATATTGAAATTAGAGTGAACCAACTTAAAATGTTGCACTCGGAAATGATGCAATCTCTAAAAATAAACAGCCTTGGGAAAATGCATTGTTTCAATAAAACTTTGAAACATTCTATTGACATCTTGCATTATTGTTGAATATTCCTGATAAAAAAGAGGGTGATTTGATGACTTTTGGACCTAAAAAATACAATTTACTTTTTGTGTGTTTTTGTAGGGAATTCCCTGAAAAATATGTGCACGTGACCGTTACTTCCCTTTGTGTCAGTTTTTCCCTCTTATTTGTTGCATGACCCCCTGTTTTCAGATCAGAAAAGTTATCTGAAGGGCTATACTTGACAGAGATATTTGAATGCCAAAATTAAAGTCATGCGATCATATTTTTTCCACCTGAAAGTAATAATGGTCGCCTATGGGAAAATATTTAGTTATGTGATACCTATAGGAAATATGTTTTTTGGCTTCCAGACCAGATTCAGTTACTATTTTGGGGGATTATTTAACATTTAAATATTTATTTGGGGACCATACACCTTACCAAGTCATTTTATTGTTTTGAGAAGTTACATTTTTGTCACAGTCAGCAATAAAAGCTATATATTTCCCAAACTAAGGCTGTTCCTGCAAGAAAATTCACATCTTGAACAAGTATATTCCCCAGGAGCACACTATAACCTCTGGAAGCTGCTAACTAACAGCCTATCTCACCCTATTAACATATTTATTTAAATCATAACCTCTGGCAGCTGCTAACTAACAGCCTATCTTACCCTATTAACATATTTATTTAAACCATGGTTTCTCCTCATATTACTAGGGGCTGGGAGGATTACAAATCTTCCGAACCCTTCCCCCCCCCCCCAAATCACAATTCAAACACAGACAGAACACCTACACTGCCCTTCTATTCACTATTATTTAGAAGTTTATCTCTTCTATATTATGCTCTTCAGAACGTTGGAAAACAATTACTTCATTGAAAGAGTATCCTGGAACACAAATTGGAGGAGGGGAGGGGTTACAGAGGAAAATAACATAATAAAATTACAAATGTTAGTGAATGGCATTTGTGCATAGCTACCAATATAGTTGTCTAGTACTAAAGCTGTCATGGTTCCCGTGATACAGCCTAAATTTACAGTGACAATTGTAAAATATTGCTCTTTCCCTGAACCAAGTCCTCCCTCCCACACATATTTACTCCTTCTGCTAATGATAAACATTTGGAAAGACTGAATAGCTTGTTTTTAGAGACTGAAGTTAGTATCATACACTTTCAGTTTCTTATGATTTACTTTGAGGCTTCAGCACTCATGGGTCTCTGAGTTAGTTTTCAATTTAAAAACCTTGCCCTGGCTCTTTCACTATATTTTTCATTGTATGCCATTTAGTACTCTCATGTAGACCTCCTACATGTGTGACTGCAAGTCTGTCTGTCTGTCTGTCTGTGTGTCTGTGTGTCTCTTCATCAGACATGGCGTTTCTTTACTTTTCACTTGCCTGGATCTACGTTTTCAATAATTGGCAGCTGAATAACTTTCACCCCTCCCCCCCCCCCCCCCGCACACACAGATATATTAAACATCAAATACCACTATATTCGTGAAGCAAATGTCTGATTCATCCTCTTTGGAAACATGTTTTCAACAATTTCAATCTTTTTGCCAGAATGAGTGTCTGTGGGGATTAAAACAAAGGTTTTGAAAGTGCTCTTATGGGAACTTGCAGCATAAGCATAGCACTATAGAATCAATATTTGATGGTTTTAGGCATCTTACCAGTGTTATGAGATATCACAGTAGCAGGTACTGGTCATTCTGTTGGAAAAAAACACTGTTTTATGTTTTACCAGTGCCATACCAATGACTCTATGGTCATTTACTGAGAACGCTGAGGCTTTTCCTTTACAAAAATTGCAAAATATTCATCAAATACAATGTGAAATGTCTTCAGAAGCCAGACTGTCATTTGAAAACTATTACAGATGGGAAAGTTCATATCACAGTAGGTTTGTTTTGGGTCAATATCAATTAAATTATGAATTATATCACATATTTTATTAAAAATTGGCATACCGGGGGTCCTATTCAGGGCAAAATTTTACTACATCAGATGGTGGAATAAAATTTGACATCAGTTGTTAGGATAAACTGGTAGAATCCTTTCATATTGGTGAAATATGTAGCTGCATCCCCAATTTTGGAAACAAAATTGACATCCATACTGTTCCATGGGGGCTGGGGCACTGTTTTGCTTGCAGTATGGTTAAATGAGACAGATTTTTTCTAAAAATATTTTGTGCTGATGCAGATGTTAGTTTTATTTTGGGATCAGGGTAGTGTTTTAAAGAAAGCTGTAAATTCTCATCCTTCTTAGTTAATTTATAAAGTAACAGGATAGAAAAATCTTTTGGAGGCAATACCAATTTTCAAGCCCACTTGACAAAGTTTGTACACCTTTCCTTAAAAGAGCAAATTTTCCATGTTTTTGAATCAGCCAAAGCCAAAAGTTTGATTCTAATGGAGAAATGACTCTTTTATCTCATGGAAGTGGTAAAATGTCTCTTTGGTGGGGTTGGGGATGATTATAGGTTTCGCGGAACTAAATATTGAAATTAGAGTGAACCAACTTAAAATGTTGCACTCGGAAATGATGCAATCTCTAAAAATAAACAGCCTTGGGAAAATGCATTGTTTCAATAAAACTTTGAAACATTCTATTGACATCTTGCATTATTGTTGAATATTCCTGATAAAAAAGAGGGTGATTTGATGACTTTTGGACCTAAAAAATACAATTTACTTTTTGTGTGTTTTTGTAGGGAATTCCCTGAAAATTATGTGCACGTGACCGTTACTTCCCTTTGTGTCAGTTTTTCCCTCTTATTTGTTGCATGACCCCCTGTTTTCAGATCAGAAAAAGTTGTCTGAAGGGCTATACTTGACAGAGATATTTGAATGCCAAAATTAAAGTCATGCGATCATATTTTTTCCACCTGAAAGTAATAATGGTCGCCTATGGGAAAATATTTAGTTATGTGATACCTATAGGAAATATGTTTTTTGGCTTCCAGACCAGATTCAGTTACTATTTTGGGGGATTATTTAACATTTAAATATTTATTTGGGGACCATACACCTTACCAAGTCATTTTATTGTTTTGAGAATTTACATTTTTGTCACAGTCAGCAATAAAAGCTATATATTTCCCAAACTAAGGCTGTTCATGCAAGAAAATTCACATCTTGAGCAAGTGTATTCCCCAGGAGCACACTATAACCTCTGGAAGCTGCTAACTAACAGCCTATCTCACCCTATTAACCTATTTATTTAAATCATAACCTCTGGCAGCTGCTAACTAACAGCCTATCTTACCCTATTAACATATTTATTTAAACCATGGTTTCTCCTCATATTACTAGGGGCAGGGAGGATTACAAATCTTCCGAACCCTCCCCCCCCCCCCAAATCACAATTCAAACACAGACAGAACACCTACACTGCCCTTCTATTCACTATTATTTAGAAGTTTATCTCTTCTATATTATGCTCTTCAGAACGTTGGAAAACAATTACTTCATTGAAAGAGTATCCTGGAACACAAATTGGAGGAGGGGTGGGGTTACAGTGGAAAATAACATAATAAAATTACAAATGTTAGTGAATGGCATTTGTGCATAGCTACCAATATAGTTGTCTAGTACTAAAGCTGTCATGGTTCCTCTGATACAGCATAAATTTACAGTGACAGTTGTAAAATATTGCTCTTTCCCTGAACCAAGTCCTCCCTCCCACACATATTTAATCCTTCTGCTAATGATAAACATTTGGAAAGACTGAATAGCATGTTTTTAGAGACTGAAGTTAGTATCATACACTTTCAGTTTCTTATGATTTACTTTGAGGCTTCAGCACTCATGGGCCTCTGAATTAGTTTTCAATTTAAAAACCTTGCCCTGGCTCTTCCACTATATTTTTCATTGTATGCCATTTAGTACTCTCATGTAGACCTCCTACATGTGTTACTGCAAGCCTATCTGTCTGTCTGTCTGTGTGTCTCTTCATCAGACATGGCGTTTCTTTACTTTTCACTTGCCTGGATCTACGTTTTCAATAAATGGCAGCTAAATAACTTTCACCCCCCCCCCCCCCCCCACACACACACTCACATATATTAAACATCAAATACCACTATATTCGTGAAGCAAATGTCTGATTCATCCTCTTTGGAAACATGTTTTCAACAATTTCAATCTTTTTGCCAGAATGAGTGTCTGTGGCGATTAAAACAAAGGTTTTGAAAGTGCTCTTATGGGAACTTGCAGCATAAGCATAGCACTATAGAATCAATATTTGATGGTTTTAGGCATCTTACCAGTGTTATGAGATATCACAGTAGCAGGTACTGGTCATTCTGTTGGAAAAAAACACTGTTTTATGTTTTACCAGTGCTATACCAATGACCCTATGGTCATTTACTGAGAACGCTGAGGCTTTTCCTTTACAAAAATTGCAAAATATTTATCAAATACAATGTGAAATGTCTTCAGAAGCCAGACTGTGATTTGAAAACTATTACAGATGGGAAAGTTCATATCACAGTAGGTTTGTTTTGGGTCAATATCAATTAAATTATGAATTATATCACATATTTTATTAAAAATTGGCATACCGGGGGTCCTATTCAGGGCAAAATTTTACTACATCAAATGGTGGAATAAAATTTGACATCAGTTGTTAGGATAAACTGGTAGAGTCCTTTCATATTGGTGAAATATATAGCTGCATCCCCAATTTTGGAAACAAAATTGACATCCATACTGTTCCATGGGGGTTGGGGCACTGTTTTGCTTGCAGTATGGTTAAATGAGACAGATTTTTTCTAAAAATATTTTGTGCTGATGCAGATGTTAGTTTTATTTTGGGATCATGGTGTGTTTTAAAGAAAGCTGTAAATTCTCATCCTTCTTAGTTAATTTATAAAGTAACAGGATAGAAAAATCTTTTGGAGGCAATACCAATTTTCAAGCCCACTTGACAAAGTTTGTACACCTTTCCTTAAAAGAGCAAATTTTCCATGTTTTTGAATCAGCCAAAGCCAAAGGTTTGATTCTAATGGAGAAATGACTCTTTTATCTCATGGAAGTGGTAAAATGTCTCTTTGGTGGGGTTGGGGATGATTATAGGTTTCGCGGAACTAAATATTGAAATTGGAGTGAACCAACTTAAAATGTTGCACTCGGAAATGACGCAATCTCTAAAAATAAACAGCCTTGGGAAAATCCATTATTTCAATAAAACTTTGAAACATTCTATTGACATCTTGCATTATTGTTGAATATTCCTGATAAAAAAGAGGGTGATTTGATGACTTTTGGACCTAAAAAATACAATTTACTGTTTGTGTGTTTTTGTAGGGAATTCCCTGGAAAATATGTGCACGTGACCGGTACTTCCCTTTGTGTCAGTTTTTCTCCCTTATTTGTTGCATGACCCGCTGTTTTCAGATCAGAAAAGTTATCTGAAGGGCTATACTTGACAGAGATATTTGAATGCCAAAATTAAAGTCATGCGATCATATTTTTTCCACCTGAAAGTAATAATGGTCGCCTATGGGAAAATATTTAGTTATGTGATACCTATAGGAAATATGTTTTTTGGCTTCCAGACCAGATTCAGTTACTATTTTGGGGGATTATTTAACATTTAAATATTTATTTGGGGACCATACACCTTACCAAGTCATTTTATTGTTTTGAGAAGTTACATTTTTGTCACAGTCAGCAATAAAAGCTATATATTTCCCAAACTAAGGCTGTTCCTGCAAGAAAATTCACATCTTGAGCAAGTATATTCCCCAGGAGCACACTATAACCTCTGGAAGCTGCTAACTAACAGCCTATCTCACCCTATTAACATATTTATTTAAATCATAACCTCTGGCAGCTGCTAACTAACAGCCTATCTTACCCTATTAACATATTTATTTAAACCATGGTTTCTCCTCATATTACTAGGGGCAGGGAGGATTACAAATCTTCCGAACCCTTCCCCCCCCCCCCCCCCCAAATCACAATTCAAACACAGACAGAACACCTACACTGCCCTTCTATTCACTATTATTTAGAAGTTTATCTCTTCTATATTATGCTCTTCAGAACGTTGGAAAACAATTACTTCATTGAAAGAGTATCCTGGAACACAAATTGGAGGAGGGGAGGGGTTACAGAGGAAAATAACATAATAAAATTACAAATGTTAGTGAATGGCATTTGTGCATAGCTACCAATATAGTTGTCTAGTACTAAAGCTGTCATGGTTCCCGTGATACAGCCTAAATTTACAGTGACAATTGTAAAATATTGCTCTTTCCCTGAACCAAGTCCTCCCTCCCACACATATTTACTCCTTCTGCTAATGATAAACATTTGGAAAGACTGAATAGCTTGTTTTTAGAGACTGAAGTTAGTATCATACACTTTCAGTTTCTTATGATTTACTTTGAGGCTTCAGCACTCATGGGTCTCTGAGTTAGTTTTCAATTTGAAAACCTTGCCCTGGCTCTTTCACTATATTTTTCATTGTATGCCATTTAGTACTCTCATGTAGACCTCCTACATGTGTGACTGCAAGTCTGTCTGTCTGTCTGTCTGTGTGTCTGTGTGTCTCTTCATCAGACATGGCGTTTCTTTACTTTTCACTTGCCTGGATCTACGTTTTCAATAATTGGCAGCTGAATAACTTTCACCCCTCCCCCCCCCCCCCCCGCACACACAGATATATTAAACATCAAATACCACTATATTCGTGAAGCAAATGTCTGATTCATCCTCTTTGGAAACATGTTTTCAACAATTTCAATCTTTTTGCCAGAATGAGTGTCTGTGGGGATTAAAACAAAGGTTTTGAAAGTGCTCTTATGGGAACTTGCAGCATAAGCATAGCACTATAGAATCAATATTTGATGGTTTTAGGCATCTTACCAGTGTTATGAGATATCACAGTAGCAGGTACTGGTCATTCTGTTGGAAAAAAACACTGTTTTATGTTTTACCAGTGCCATACCAATGACTCTATGGTCATTTACTGAGAACGCTGAGGCTTTTCCTTTACAAAAATTGCAAAATATTCATCAAATACAATGTGAAATGTCTTCAGAAGCCAGACTGTCATTTGAAAACTATTACAGATGGGAAAGTTCATATCACAGTAGGTTTGTTTTGGGTCAATATCAATTAAATTATGAATTATATCACATATTTTATTAAAAATTGGCATACCGGGGGTCCTATTCAGGGCAAAATTTTACATCAGATGGTGGAATAAAATTTGACATCAGTTGTTAGGATAAACTGGTAGAGTCCTTTCATATTGGTGAAATATGTAGCTGCATCCCCAATTTTGGAAACAAAATTGACATCCATACTGTTCCATGGGGGCTGGGGCACTGTTTTGCTTGCAGTATGGTTAAATGAGACAGATTTTTTCTAAAAATATTTTGTGCTGATGCAGATGTTAGTTTTATTTTGGGATCAGGGTAGTGTTTTAAAGAAAGCTGTAAATTCTCATCCTTCTTAGTTAATTTATAAAGTAACAGGATAGAAAAATCTTTTGGAGGCAATACCAATTTTCAAGCCCACTTGACAAAGTTTGTACACCTTTCCTTAAAAGAGCAAATTTTCCATGTTTTTGAATCAGCCAAAGCCAAAAGTTTGATTCTAATGGAGAAATGACTCTTTTATCTCATGGAAGTGGTAAAATGTCTCTTTGGTGGGGTTGGGGATGATTATAGGTTTCGCGGAACTAAATATTGAAATTAGAGTGAACCAACTTAAAATGTTGCACTCGGAAATGATGCAATCTCTAAAAATAAACAGCCTTGGGAAAATGCATTGTTTCAATAAAACTTTGAAACATTCTATTGACATCTTGCATTATTGTTGAATATTCCTGATAAAAAAGAGGGTGATTTGATGACTTTTGGACCTAAAAAATACAATTTACTTTTTGTGTGTTTTTGTAGGGAATTCCCTGAAAAATATGTGCACGTGACCGTTACTTCCCTTTGTGTCAGTTTTTCCCTCTTATTTGTTGCATGACCCCCTGTTTTCAGATCAGAAAAAGTTGTCTGAAGGGCTATACTTGACAGAGATATTTGAATGCCAAAATTAAAGTCATGCGATCATATTTTTTCCACCTGAAAGTAATAATGGTCGCCTATGGGAAAATATTTAGTTATGTGATACCTATAGGAAATATGTTTTTTGGCTTCCAGACCAGATTCAGTTACTATTTTGGGGGATTATTTAACATTTAAATATTTATTTGGGGACCATACACCTTACCAAGTCATTTTATTGTTTTGAGAATTTACATTTTTGTCACAGTCAGCAATAAAAGCTATATATTTCCCAAACTAAGGCTGTTCATGCAAGAAAATTCACATCTTGAGCAAGTGTATTCCCCAGGAGCACACTATAACCTCTGGAAGCTGCTAACTAACAGCCTATCTCACCCTATTAACCTATTTATTTAAATCATAACCTCTGGCAGCTGCTAACTAACAGCCTATCTTACCCTATTAACATATTTATTTAAACCATGGTTTCTCCTCATATTACTAGGGGCAGGGAGGATTACAAATCTTCCGAACCCTCCACCCCCCCAAATCACAATTCAAACACAGACAGAACACCTACACTGCCCTTCTATTCACTATTATTTAGAAGTTTATCTCTTCTATATTATGCTCTTCAGAACGTTGGAAAACAATTACTTCATTGAAAGAGTATCCTGGAACACAAATTGGAGGAGGGGTGGGGTTACAGTGGAAAATAACATAATAAAATTACAAATGTTAGTGAATGGCATTTGTGCATAGCTACCAATATAGTTGTCTAGTACTAAAGCTGTCATGGTTCCTCTGATACAGCATAAATTTACAGTGACAGTTGTAAAATATTGCTCTTTCCCTGAACCAAGTCCTCCCTCCCACACATATTTAATCCTTCTGCTAATGATAAACATTTGGAAAGACTGAATAGCATGTTTTTAGAGACTGAAGTTAGTATCATACACTTTCAGTTTCTTATGATTTACTTTGAGGCTTCAGCACTCATGGGCCTCTGAATTAGTTTTCAATTTAAAAACCTTGCCCTGGCTCTTCCACTATATTTTTCATTGTATGCCATTTAGTACTCTCATGTAGACCTCCTACATGTGTTACTGCAAGCCTATCTGTCTGTCTGTCTGTGTGTCTCTTCATCAGACATGGCGTTTCTTTACTTTTCACTTGCCTGGATCTACGTTTTCAATAATTGGCAGCTAAATAACTTTCACCCCCCCCCCCCACACACACTCACATATATTAAACATCAAATACCACTATATTCGTAAAGCAAATGTCTGATTCATCCTCTTTGGAAACATGTTTTCAACAATTTCAATCTTTTTGCCAGAATGAGTGTCTGTGGCGATTAAAACAAAGGTTTTGAAAGTGCTCTTATGGGAACTTGCAGCATAAGCATAGCACTATAGAATCAATATTTGATGGTTTTAGGCATCTTACCAGTGTTATGAGATATCACAGTAGCAGGTACTGGTCATTCTGTTGGAAAAAAACACTGTTTTATGTTTTACCAGTGCTATACCAATGACTCTATGGTCATTTACTGAGAACGCTGAGGCTTTTCCTTTACAAAAATTGCAAAATATTTATCAAATACAATGTGAAATGTCTTCAGAAGCCAGACTGTGATTTGAAAACTATTACAGATGGGAAAGTTCATATCACAGTAGGTTTGTTTTGGGTCAATATCAATTAAATTATGAATTATATCACATATTTTATTAAAAATTGGCATACCGGGGGTCCTATTCAGGGCAAAATTTTACTACATCAAATGGTGGAATAAAATTTGACATCAGTTGTTAGGATAAACTGGTAGAGTCCTTTCATATTGGTGAAATATATAGCTGCATCCCCAATTTTGGAAACAAAATTGACATCCATACTGTTCCATGGGGGTTGGGGCACTGTTTTGCTTGCAGTATGGTTAAATGAGACAGATTTTTTCTAAAAATATTTTGTGCTGATGCAGATGTTAGTTTTATTTTGGGATCATGGTGTGTTTTAAAGAAAGCTGTAAATTCTCATCCTTCTTAGTTAATTTATAAAGTAACAGGATAGAAAAATCTTTTGGAGGCAATACCAATTTTCAAGCCCACTTGACAAAGTTTGTACACCTTTCCTTAAAAGAGCAAATTTTCCATGTTTTTGAATCAGCCAAAGCCAAAGGTTTGATTCTAATGGAGAAATGACTCTTTTATCTCATGGAAGTGGTAAAATGTCTCTTTGGTGGGGTTGGGGATGATTATAGGTTTCGCGGAACTAAATATTGAAATTGGAGTGAACCAACTTAAAATGTTGCACTCGGAAATGACGCAATCTCTAAAAATAAACAGCCTTGGGAAAATCCATTATTTCAATAAAACTTTGAAACATTCTATTGACATCTTGCATTATTGTTGAATATTCCTGATAAAAAAGAGGGTGATTTGATGACTTTTGGACCTAAAAAATACAATTTACTGTTTGTGTGTTTTTGTAGGGAATTCCCTGGAAAATATGTGCACGTGACCGGTACTTCCCTTTGTGTCAGTTTTTCTCCCTTATTTGTTGCATGACCCGCTGTTTTCAGATCAGAAAAGTTATCTGAAGGGCTATACTTGACAGAGATATTTGAATGCCAAAATTAAAGTCATGCGATCATATTTTTTCCACCTGAAAGTAATAATGGTCGCCTATGGGAAAATATTTAGTTATGTGATACCTATAGGAAATATGTTTTTTGGCTTCCAGACCAGATTCAGTTACTATTTTGGGGGATTATTTAACATTTAAATATTTATTTGGGGACCATACACCTTACCAAGTCATTTTATTGTTTTGAGAAGTTACATTTTTGTCACAGTCAGCAATAAAAGCTATATATTTCCCAAACTAAGGCTGTTCCTGCAAGAAAATTCACATCTTGAGCAAGTATATTCCCCAGGAGCACACTATAACCTCTGGAAGCTGCTAACTAACAGCCTATCTCACCCTATTAACATATTTATTTAAATCATAACCTCTGGCAGCTGCTAACTAACAGCCTATCTTACCCTATTAACATATTTATTTAAACCATGGTTTCTCCTCATATTACTAGGGGCAGGGAGGATTACAAATCTTCCGAACCCTTCCCCCCCCCCAAATCACAATTCAAACACAGACAGAACACCTACACTGCCCTTCTATTCACTATTATTTAGAAGTTTATCTCTTCTATATTATGCTCTTCAGAACGTTGGAAAACAATTACTTCATTGAAAGAGTATCCTGGAACACAAATTGGAGGAGGGGAGGGGTTACAGAGGAAAATAACATAATAAAATTACAAATGTTAGTGAATGGCATTTGTGCATAGCTACCAATATAGTTGTCTAGTACTAAAGCTGTCATGGTTCCCGTGATACAGCCTAAATTTACAGTGACAATTGTAAAATATTGCTCTTTCCCTGAACCAAGTCCTCCCTCCCACACATATTTACTCCTTCTGCTAATGATAAACATTTGGAAAGACTGAATAGCTTGTTTTTAGAGACTGAAGTTAGTATCATACACTTTCAGTTTCTTATGATTTACTTTGAGGCTTCAGCACTCATGGGTCTCTGAGTTAGTTTTCAATTTGAAAACCTTGCCCTGGCTCTTTCACTATATTTTTCATTGTATGCCATTTAGTACTCTCATGTAGACCTCCTACATGTGTGACTGCAAGTCTGTCTGTCTGTCTGTCTGTGTGTCTGTGTGTCTCTTCATCAGACATGGCGTTTCTTTACTTTTCACTTGCCTGGATCTACGTTTTCAATAATTGGCAGCTGAATAACTTTCACCCCTCCCCCCCCCCCCCCCGCACACACAGATATATTAAACATCAAATACCACTATATTCGTGAAGCAAATGTCTGATTCATCCTCTTTGGAAACATGTTTTCAACAATTTCAATCTTTTTGCCAGAATGAGTGTCTGTGGGGATTAAAACAAAGGTTTTGAAAGTGCTCTTATGGGAACTTGCAGCATAAGCATAGCACTATAGAATCAATATTTGATGGTTTTAGGCATCTTACCAGTGTTATGAGATATCACAGTAGCAGGTACTGGTCATTCTGTTGGAAAAAAAACACTGTTTTATGTTTTACCAGTGCCATACCAATGACTCTATGGTCATTTACTGAGAACGCTGAGGCTTTTCCTTTACAAAAATTGCAAAATATTCATCAAATACAATGTGAAATGTCTTCAGAAGCCAGACTGTCATTTGAAAACTATTACAGATGGGAAAGTTCATATCACAGTAGGTTTGTTTTGGGTCAATATCAATTAAATTATGAATTATATCACATATTTTATTAAAAATTGGCATACCGGGGGTCCTATTCAGGGCAAAATTTTACATCAGATGGTGGAATAAAATTTGACATCAGTTGTTAGGATAAACTGGTAGAGTCCTTTCATATTGGTGAAATATGTAGCTGCATCCCCAATTTTGGAAACAAAATTGACATCCATACTGTTCCATGGGGGCTGGGGCACTGTTTTGCTTGCAGTATGGTTAAATGAGACAGATTTTTTCTAAAAATATTTTGTGCTGATGCAGATGTTAGTTTTATTTTGGGATCAGGGTAGTGTTTTAAAGAAAGCTGTAAATTCTCATCCTTCTTAGTTAATTTATAAAGTAACAGGATAGAAAAATCTTTTGGAGGCAATACCAATTTTCAAGCCCACTTGACAAAGTTTGTACACCTTTCCTTAAAAGAGCAAATTTTCCATGTTTTTGAATCAGCCAAAGCCAAAAGTTTGATTCTAATGGAGAAATGACTCTTTTATCTCATGGAAGTGGTAAAATGTCTCTTTGGTGGGGTTGGGGATGATTATAGGTTTCGCGGAACTAAATATTGAAATTAGAGTGAACCAACTTAAAATGTTGCACTCGGAAATGATGCAATCTCTAAAAATAAACAGCCTTGGGAAAATGCATTGTTTCAATAAAACTTTGAAACATTCTATTGACATCTTGCATTATTGTTGAATATTCCTGATAAAAAAGAGGGTGATTTGATGACTTTTGGACCTAAAAAATACAATTTACTTTTTGTGTGTTTTTGTAGGGAATTCCCTGAAAAATATGTGCACGTGACCGTTACTTCCCTTTGTGTCAGTTTTTCCCTCTTATTTGTTGCATGACCCCCTGTTTTCAGATCAGAAAAAGTTGTCTGAAGGGCTATACTTGACAGAGATATTTGAATGCCAAAATTAAAGTCATGCGATCATATTTTTTCCACCTGAAAGTAATAATGGTCGCCTATGGGAAAATATTTAGTTATGTGATACCTATAGGAAATATGTTTTTTGGCTTCCAGACCAGATTCAGTTACTATTTTGGGGGATTATTTAACATTTAAATATTTATTTGGGGACCATACACCTTACCAAGTCATTTTATTGTTTTGAGAATTTACATTTTTGTCACAGTCAGCAATAAAAGCTATATATTTCCCAAACTAAGGCTGTTCATGCAAGAAAATTCACATCTTGAGCAAGTGTATTCCCCAGGAGCACACTATAACCTCTGGAAGCTGCTAACTAACAGCCTATCTCACCCTATTAACCTATTTATTTAAATCATAACCTCTGGCAGCTGCTAACTAACAGCCTATCTTACCCTATTAACATATTTATTTAAACCATGGTTTCTCCTCATATTACTAGGGGCAGGGAGGATTACAAATCTTCCGAACCCTCCCCCCCCCCAAATCACAATTCAAACACAGACAGAACACCTACACTGCCCTTCTATTCACTATTATTTAGAAGTTTATCTCTTCTATATTATGCTCTTCAGAACGTTGGAAAACAATTACTTCATTGAAAGAGTATCCTGGAACACAAATTGGAGGAGGGGTGGGGTTACAGTGGAAAATAACATAATAAAATTACAAATGTTAGTGAATGGCATTTGTGCATAGCTACCAATATAGTTGTCTAGTACTAAAGCTGTCATGGTTCCTCTGATACAGCATAAATTTACAGTGACAGTTGTAAAATATTGCTCTTTCCCTGAACCAAGTCCTCCCTCCCACACATATTTAATCCTTCTGCTAATGATAAACATTTGGAAAGACTGAATAGCATGTTTTTAGAGACTGAAGTTAGTATCATACACTTTCAGTTTCTTATGATTTACTTTGAGGCTTCAGCACTCATGGGCCTCTGAATTAGTTTTCAATTTAAAAACCTTGCCCTGGCTCTTCCACTATATTTTTCATTGTATGCCATTTAGTACTCTCATGTAGACCTCCTACATGTGTTACTGCAAGCCTATCTGTCTGTCTGTCTGTGTGTCTCTTCATCAGACATGGCGTTTCTTTACTTTTCACTTGCCTGGATCTACGTTTTCAATAATTGGCAGCTAAATAACTTTCACCCCCCCCCCCCCCCACACACACTCACATATATTAAACATCAAATACCACTATATTCGTAAAGCAAATGTCTGATTCATCCTCTTTGGAAACATGTTTTCAACAATTTCAATCTTTTTGCCAGAATGAGTGTCTGTGGCGATTAAAACAAAGGTTTTGAAAGTGCTCTTATGGGAACTTGCAGCATAAGCATAGCACTATAGAATCAATATTTGATGGTTTTAGGCATCTTACCAGTGTTATGAGATATCACAGTAGCAGGTACTGGTCATTCTGTTGGAAAAAAACACTGTTTTATGTTTTACCAGTGCTATACCAATGACTCTATGGTCATTTACTGAGAACGCTGAGGCTTTTCCTTTACAAAAATTGCAAAATATTTATCAAATACAATGTGAAATGTCTTCAGAAGCCAGACTGTGATTTGAAAACTATTACAGATGGGAAAGTTCATATCACAGTAGGTTTGTTTTGGGTCAATATCAATTAAATTATGAATTATATCACATATTTTATTAAAAATTGGCATACCGGGGGTCCTATTCAGGGCAAAATTTTACTACATCAAATGGTGGAATAAAATTTGACATCAGTTGTTAGGATAAACTGGTAGAGTCCTTTCATATTGGTGAAATATATAGCTGCATCCCCAATTTTGGAAACAAAATTGACATCCATACTGTTCCATGGGGGTTGGGGCACTGTTTTGCTTGCAGTATGGTTAAATGAGACAGATTTTTTCTAAAAATATTTTGTGCTGATGCAGATGTTAGTTTTATTTTGGGATCATGGTGTGTTTTAAAGAAAGCTGTAAATTCTCATCCTTCTTAGTTAATTTATAAAGTAACAGGATAGAAAAATCTTTTGGAGGCAATACCAATTTTCAAGCCCACTTGACAAAGTTTGTACACCTTTCCTTAAAAGAGCAAATTTTCCATGTTTTTGAATCAGCCAAAGCCAAAGGTTTGATTCTAATGGAGAAATGACTCTTTTATCTCATGGAAGTGGTAAAATGTCTCTTTGGTGGGGTTGGGGATGATTATAGGTTTCGCGGAACTAAATATTGAAATTAGAGTGAACCAACTTAAAATGTTGCACTCGGAAATGATGCAATCTCTAAAAATAAACAGCCTTGGGAAAATCCATTATTTCAATAAAACTTTGAAACATTCTATTGACATCTTGCATTATTGTTGAATATTCCTGATAAAAAAGAGGGTGATTTGATGACTTTTGGACCTAAAAAATACAATTTACTTTTTGTGTGTTTTTGTAGGGAATTCCCTGAAAAATATGTGCACGTGACCGTTACTTCCCTTTGTGTCAGTTTTTCCCTCTTATTTGTTGCATGACCCCCTGTTTTCAGATCAGAAAAGTTATCTGAAGGGCTATACTTGACAGAGATATTTGAATGCCAAAATTAAAGTCATGCGATCATATTTTTTCCACCTGAAAGTAATAATGGTCGCCTATGGGAAAATATTTAGTTATGTGATACCTATAGGGAATATGTTTTTTGGCTTCCAGACCAGATTCAGTTACTATTTTGGGGGATTATTTAACATTTAAATATTTATTTGGGGACCATACACCTTACCAAGTCATTTTATTGTTTTGAGAAGTTACATTTTTGTCACAGTCAGCAATAAAAGCTATATATTTCCCAAACTAAGGCTGTTCCTGCAAGAAAATTCACATCTTGAACAAGTATATTCCCCAGGAGCACACTATAACCTCTGGAAGCTGCTAACTAACAGCCTATCTCACCCTATTAACATATTTATTTAAATCATAACCTCTGGCAGCTGCTAACTAACAGCCTATCTTACCCTATTAACATATTTATTTAAACCATGGTTTCTCCTCATATTACTAGGGGCAGGGAGGATTACAAATCTTCCGAACCCTTCCCCCCCCCCCCCCAAATCACAATTCAAACACAGACAGAACACCTACACTGCCCTTCTATTCACTATTATTTAGAAGTTTATCTCTTCTATATTATGCTCTTCAGAACGTTGGAAAACAATTACTTCATTGAAAGAGTATCCTGGAACACAAATTGGAGGAGGGGAGGGGTTACAGAGGAAAATAACATAATAAAATTACAAATGTTAGTGAATGGCATTTGTGCATAGCTACCAATATAGTTGTCTAGTACTAAAGCTGTCATGGTTCCCGTGATACAGCCTAAATTTACAGTGACAATTGTAAAATATTGCTCTTTCCCTGAACCAAGTCCTCCCTCCCACACATATTTACTCCTTCTGCTAATGATAAACATTTGGAAAGACTGAATAGCTTGTTTTTAGAGACTGAAGTTAGTATCATACACTTTCAGTTTCTTATGATTTACTTTGAGGCTTCAGCACTCATGGGTCTCTGAGTTAGTTTTCAATTTAAAAACCTTGCCCTGGCTCTTTCACTATATTTTTCATTGTATGCCATTTAGTACTCTCATGTAGACCTCCTACATGTGTGACTGCAAGTCTGTCTGTCTGTCTGTCTGTGTGTCTGTGTGTCTCTTCATCAGACATGGCGTTTCTTTACTTTTCACTTGCCTGGATCTACGTTTTCAATAATTGGCAGCTGAATAACTTTCACCCCTCCCCCCCCCCCCGCACACACAGATATATTAAACATCAAATACCACTATATTCGTGAAGCAAATGTCTGATTCATCCTCTTTGGAAACATGTTTTCAACAATTTCAATCTTTTTGCCAGAATGAGTGTCTGTGGGGATTAAAACAAAGGTTTTGAAAGTGCTCTTATGGGAACTTGCAGCATAAGCATAGCACTATAGAATCAATATTTGATGGTTTTAGGCATCTTACCAGTGTTATGAGATATCACAGTAGCAGGTACTGGTCATTCTGTTGGAAAAAAACACTGTTTTATGTTTTACCAGTGCCATACCAATGACTCTATGGTCATTTACTGAGAACGCTGAGGCTTTTCCTTTACAAAAATTGCAAAATATTCATCAAATACAATGTGAAATGTCTTCAGAAGCCAGACTGTCATTTGAAAACTATTACAGATGGGAAAGTTCATATCACAGTAGGTTTGTTTTGGGTCAATATCAATTAAATTATGAATTATATCACATATTTTATTAAAAATTGGCATACCGGGGGTCCTATTCAGGGCAAAATTTTACTACATCAGATGGTGGAATAAAATTTGACATCAGTTGTTAGGATAAACTGGTAGAGTCCTTTCATATTGGTGAAATATGTAGCTGCATCCCCAATTTTGGAAACAAAATTGACATCCATACTGTTCCATGGGGGCTGGGGCACTGTTTTGCTTGCAGTATGGTTAAATGAGACAGATTTTTTCTAAAAATATTTTGTGCTGATGCAGATGTTCGTTTTATTTTGGGATCAGGGTAGTATTTTAAAGAAAGCTGTAAATTCTCATCCTTCTTAGTTAATTTATAAAGTAACAGGATAGAAAAATCTTTTGGAGGCAATACCAATTTTCAAGCCCACTTGACAAAGTTTGTACACCTTTCCTTAAAAGAGCAAATTTTCCATGTTTTTGAATCAGCCAAAGCCAAAAGTTTGATTCTAATGGAGAAATGACTCTTTTATCTCATGGAAGTGGTAAAATGTCTCTTTGGTGGGGTTGGGGATGATTATAGGTTTCGCGGAACTAAATATTGAAATTAGAGTGAACCAACTTAAAATGTTGCACTCGGAAATGATGCAATCTCTAAAAATAAACAGCCTTGGGAAAATGCATTGTTTCAATAAAACTTTGAAACATTCTATTGACATCTTGCATTATTGTTGAATATTCCTGATAAAAAAGAGGGTGATTTGATGACTTTTGGACCTAAAAAATACAATTTACTTTTTGTGTGTTTTTGTAGGGAATTCCCTGAAAAATATGTGCACGTGACCGTTACTTCCCTTTGTGTCAGTTTTTCCCTCTTATTTGTTGCATGACCCCCTGTTTTCAGATCAGAAAAGTTATCTGAAGGGCTATACTTGACAGAGATATTTGAATGCCAAAATTAAAGTCATGCGATCATATTTTTTCCACCTGAAAGTAATAATGGTCGCCTATGGGAAAATATTTAGTTATGTGATACCTATAGGGAATATGTTTTTTGGCTTCCAGACCAGATTCAGTTACTATTTTGGGGGATTATTTAACATTTAAATATTTATTTGGGGACCATACACCTTACCAAGTCATTTTATTGTTTTGAGAAGTTACATTTTTGTCACAGTCAGCAATAAAAGCTATATATTTCCCAAACTAAGGCTGTTCCTGCAAGAAAATTCACATCTTGAACAAGTATATTCCCCAGGAGCACACTATAACCTCTGGAAGCTGCTAACTAACAGCCTATCTCACCCTATTAACATATTTATTTAAATCATAACCTCTGGCAGCTGCTAACTAACAGCCTATCTTACCCTATTAACATATTTATTTAAACCATGGTTTCTCCTCATATTACTAGGGGCAGGGAGGATTACAAATCTTCCGAACCCTTCCCCCCCCCCCCAAATCACAATTCAAACACAGACAGAACACCTACACTGCCCTTCTATTCACTATTATTTAGAAGTTTATCTCTTCTATATTATGCTCTTCAGAACGTTGGAAAACAATTACTTCATTGAAAGAGTATCCTGGAACACAAATTGGAGGAGGGGAGGGGTTACAGAGGAAAATAACATAATAAAATTACAAATGTTAGTGAATGGCATTTGTGCATAGCTACCAATATAGTTGTCTAGTACTAAAGCTGTCATGGTTCCCGTGATACAGCCTAAATTTACAGTGACAATTGTAAAATATTGCTCTTTCCCTGAACCAAGTCCTCCCTCCCACACATATTTACTCCTTCTGCTAATGATAAACATTTGGAAAGACTGAATAGCTTGTTTTTAGAGACTGAAGTTAGTATCATACACTTTCAGTTTCTTATGATTTACTTTGAGGCTTCAGCACTCATGGGTCTCTGAGTTAGTTTTCAATTTAAAAACCTTGCCCTGGCTCTTTCACTATATTTTTCATTGTATGCCATTTAGTACTCTCATGTAGACCTCCTACATGTGTGACTGCAAGTCTGTCTGTCTGTCTGTCTGTGTGTCTGTGTGTCTCTTCATCAGACATGGCGTTTCTTTACTTTTCACTTGCCTGGATCTACGTTTTCAATAATTGGCAGCTGAATAACTTTCACCCCTCCCCCCCCCCCCCCCCCCGCACACACAGATATATTAAACATCAAATACCACTATATTCGTGAAGCAAATGTCTGATTCATCCTCTTTGGAAACATGTTTTCAACAATTTCAATCTTTTTGCCAGAATGAGTGTCTGTGGGGATTAAAACAAAGGTTTTGAAAGTGCTCTTATGGGAACTTGCAGCATAAGCATAGCACTATAGAATCAATATTTGATGGTTTTAGGCATCTTACCAGTGTTATGAGATATCACAGTAGCAGGTACTGGTCATTCTGTTGGAAAAAAACACTGTTTTATGTTTTACCAGTGCCATACCAATGACTCTATGGTCATTTACTGAGAACGCTGAGGCTTTTCCTTTACAAAAATTGCAAAATATTCATCAAATACAATGTGAAATGTCTTCAGAAGCCAGACTGTCATTTGAAAACTATTACAGATGGGAAAGTTCATATCACAGTAGGTTTGTTTTGGGTCAATATCAATTAAATTATGAATTATATCACATATTTTATTAAAAATTGGCATACCGGGGGTCCTATTCAGGGCAAAATTTTACTACATCAGATGGTGGAATAAAATTTGACATCAGTTGTTAGGATAAACTGGTAGAGTCCTTTCATATTGGTGAAATATGTAGCTGCATCCCCAATTTTGGAAACAAAATTGACATCCATACTGTTCCATGGGGGCTGGGGCACTGTTTTGCTTGCAGTATGGTTAAATGAGACAGATTTTTTCTAAAAATATTTTGCGCTGATGCAGATGTTAGTTTTATTTTGGGATCAGGGTAGTGTTTTAAAGAAAGCTGTAAATTCTCATCCTTCTTAGTTAATTTATAAAGTAACAGGATAGAAAAATCTTTTGGAGGCAATACCAATTTTCAAGCCCACTTGACAAAGTTTGTACACCTTTCCTTAAAAGAGCAAATTTTCCATGTTTTTGAATCAGCCAAAGCCAAAAGTTTGATTCTAATGGAGAAATGACTCTTTTATCTCATGGAAGTGGTAAAATGTCTCTTTGGTGGGGTTGGGGATGATTATAGGTTTCGCGGAACTAAATATTGAAATTAGAGTGAACCAACTTAAAATGTTGCACTCGGAAATGATGCAATCTCTAAAAATAAACAGCCTTGGGAAAATGCATTGTTTCAATAAAACTTTGAAACATTCTATTGACATCTTGCATTATTGTTGAATATTCCTGATAAAAAAGAGGGTGATTTGATGACTTTTGGACCTAAAAAATACAATTTACTTTTTGTGTGTTTTTGTAGGGAATTCCCTGAAAAATATGTGCACGTGACCGTTACTTCCCTTTGTGTCAGTTTTTCCCTCTTATTTGTTGCATGACCCCCTGTTTTCAGATCAGAAAAGTTATCTGAAGGGCTATACTTGACAGAGATATTTGAATGCCAAAATTAAAGTCATGCGATCATATTTTTTCCACCTGAAAGTAATAATGGTCGCCTATGGGAAAATATTTAGTTATGTGATACCTATAGGAAATATGTTTTTTGGCTTCCAGACCAGATTCAGTTACTATTTTGGGGGATTATTTAACATTTAAATATTTATTTGGGGACCATACACCTTACCAAGTCATTTTATTGTTTTGAGAAGTTACATTTTTGTCACAGTCAGCAATAAAAGCTATATATTTCCCAAACTAAGGCTGTTCCTGCAAGAAAGTTCACATCTTGAACAAGTATATTCCCCAGGAGCACACTATAACCTCTGGAAGCTGCTAACTAACAGCCTATCTCACCCTATTAACATATTTATTTAAATCATAACCTCTGGCAGCTGCTAACTAACAGCCTATCTTACCCTATTAACATATTTATTTAAACCATGGTTTCTCCTCATATTACTAGGGGCAGGGAGGATTACAAATCTTCCGAACCCTCCCCCCCCCCCCAAATCACAATTCAAACACAGACAGAACACCTACACTGCCCTTCTATTCACTATTATTTAGAAGTTTATCTCTTCTATATTATGCTCTTCAGAACGTTGGAAAACAATTACTTCATTGAAAGAGTATCCTGGAACACAAATTGGAGGAGGGGAGGGGTTACAGAGGAAAATAACATAATAAAATTACAAATGTTAGTGAATGGCATTTGTGCATAGCTACCAATATAGTTGTCTAGTACTAAAGCTGTCATGGTTCCCGTGATACAGCCTAAATTTACAGTGACAATTGTAAAATATTGCTCTTTCCCTGAACCAAGTCCTCCCTCCCACACATATTTACTCCTTCTGCTAATGATAAACATTTGGAAAGACTGAATAGCTTGTTTTTAGAGACTGAAGTTAGTATCATACACTTTCAGTTTCTTATGATTTACTTTGAGGCTTCAGCACTCATGGGTCTCTGAGTTAGTTTTCAATTTAAAAACCTTGCCCTGGCTCTTTCACTATATTTTTCATTGTATGCCATTTAGTACTCTCATGTAGACCTCCTACATGTGTGACTGCAAGTCTGTCTGTCTGTCTGTCTGTGTGTCTGTGTGTCTCTTCATCAGACATGGCGTTTCTTTACTTTTCACTTGCCTGGATCTACGTTTTCAATAATTGGCAGCTGAATAACTTTCACCCCTCCCCCCCCCCCCCCCCCCCGCACACACAGATATATTAAACATCAAATACCACTATATTCGTGAAGCAAATGTCTGATTCATCCTCTTTGGAAACATGTTTTCAACAATTTCAATCTTTTTGCCAGAATGAGTGTCTGTGGGGATTAAAACAAAGGTTTTGAAAGTGCTCTTATGGGAACTTGCAGCATAAGCATAGCACTATAGAATCAATATTTGATGGTTTTAGGCATCTTACCAGTGTTATGAGATATCACAGTAGCAGGTACTGGTCATTCTGTTGGAAAAAAACACTGTTTTATGTTTTACCAGTGCCATACCAATGACTCTATGGTCATTTACTGAGAACGCTGAGGCTTTTCCTTTACAAAAATTGCAAAATATTCATCAAATACAATGTGAAATGTCTTCAGAAGCCAGACTGTCATTTGAAAACTATTACAGATGGGAAAGTTCATATCACAGTAGGTTTGTTTTGGGTCAATATCAATTAAATTATGAATTATATCACATATTTTATTAAAAATTGGCATACCGGGGGTCCTATTCAGGGCAAAATTTTACTACATCAGATGGTGGAATAAAATTTGACATCAGTTGTTAGGATAAACTGGTAGAGTCCTTTCATATTGGTGAAATATGTAGCTGCATCCCCAATTTTGGAAACAAAATTGACATCCATACTGTTCCATGGGGGCTGGGGCACTGTTTTGCTTGCAGTATGGTTAAATGAGACAGATTTTTTCTAAAAATATTTTGTGCTGATGCAGATGTTAGTTTTATTTTGGGATCAGGGTAGTGTTTTAAAGAAAGCTGTAAATTCTCATCCTTCTTAGTTAATTTATAAAGTAACAGGATAGAAAAATCTTTTGGAGGCAATACCAATTTTCAAGCCCACTTGACAAAGTTTGTACACCTTTCCTTAAAAGAGCAAATTTTCCATGTTTTTGAATCAGCCAAAGCCAAAAGTTTGATTCTAATGGAGAAATGACTCTTTTATCTCATGGAAGTGGTAAAATGTCTCTTTGGTGGGGTTGGGGATGATTATAGGTTTCGCGGAACTAAATATTGAAATTAGAGTGAACCAACTTAAAATGTTGCACTCGGAAATGATGCAATCTCTAAAAATAAACAGCCTTGGGAAAATGCATTGTTTCAATAAAACTTTGAAACATTCTATTGACATCTTGCATTATTGTTGAATATTCCTGATAAAAAAGAGGGTGATTTGATGACTTTTGGACCTAAAAAATACAATTTACTTTTTGTGTGTTTTTGTAGGGAATTCCCTGAAAAATATGTGCACGTGACCGTTACTTCCCTTTGTGTCAGTTTTTCCCTCTTATTTGTTGCATGACCCCCTGTTTTCAGATCAGAAAAAGTTGTCTGAAGGGCTATACTTGACAGAGATATTTGAATGCCAAAATTAAAGTCATGCGATCATATTTTTTCCACCTGAAAGTAATAATGGTCGCCTATGGGAAAATATTTAGTTATGTGATACCTATAGGAAATATGTTTTTTGGCTTCCAGACCAGATTCAGTTACTATTTTGGGGGATTATTTAACATTTAAATATTTATTTGGGGACCATACACCTTACCAAGTCATTTTATTGTTTTGAGAATTTACATTTTTGTCACAGTCAGCAATAAAAGCTATATATTTCCCAAACTAAGGCTGTTCATGCAAGAAAATTCACATCTTGAGCAAGTGTATTCCCCAGGAGCACACTATAACCTCTGGAAGCTGCTAACTAACAGCCTATCTCACCCTATTAACCTATTTATTTAAATCATAACCTCTGGCAGCTGCTAACTAACAGCCTATCTTACCCTATTAACATATTTATTTAAACCATGGTTTCTCCTCATATTACTAGGGGCAGGGAGGATTACAAATCTTCCGAACCCTCCCCCCCCCCCAAATCACAATTCAAACACAGACAGAACACCTACACTGCCCTTCTATTCACTATTATTTAGAAGTTTATCTCTTCTATATTATGCTCTTCAGAACGTTGGAAAACAATTACTTCATTGAAAGAGTATCCTGGAACACAAATTGGAGGAGGGGTGGGGTTACAGTGGAAAATAACATAATAAAATTACAAATGTTAGTGAATGGCATTTGTGCATAGCTACCAATATAGTTGTCTAGTACTAAAGCTGTCATGGTTCCTCTGATACAGCATAAATTTACAGTGACAGTTGTAAAATATTGCTCTTTCCCTGAACCAAGTCCTCCCTCCCACACATATTTAATCCTTCTGCTAATGATAAACATTTGGAAAGACTGAATAGCATGTTTTTAGAGACTGAAGTTAGTATCATACACTTTCAGTTTCTTATGATTTACTTTGAGGCTTCAGCACTCATGGGCCTCTGAATTAGTTTTCAATTTAAAAACCTTGCCCTGGCTCTTCCACTATATTTTTCATTGTATGCCATTTAGAACTCTCATGTAGACCTCCTACATGTGTTACTGCAAGCCTATCTGTCTGTCTGTCTGTGTGTCTCTTCATCAGACATGGCGTTTCTTTACTTTTCACTTGCCTGGATCTACGTTTTCAATAATTGGCAGCTAAATAACTTTCACCCCCCCCCCCCCCCCACACACACTCACATATATTAAACATCAAATACCACTATATTCGTGAAGCAAATGTCTGATTCATCCTCTTTGGAAACATGTTTTCAACAATTTCAATCTTTTTGCCAGAATGAGTGTCTGTGGCGATTAAAACAAAGGTTTTGAAAGTGCTCTTATGGGAACTTGCAGCATAAGCATAGCACTATAGAATCAATATTTGATGGTTTTAGGCATCTTACCAGTGTTATGAGATATCACAGTAGCAGGTACTGGTCATTCTGTTGGAAAAAAACACTGTTTTATGTTTTACCAGTGCTATACCAATGACCCTATGGTCATTTACTGAGAACGCTGAGGCTTTTCCTTTACAAAAATTGCAAAATATTTATCAAATACAATGTGAAATGTCTTCAGAAGCCAGACTGTGATTTGAAAACTATTACAGATGGGAAAGTTCATATCACAGTAGGTTTGTTTTGGGTCAATATCAATTAAATTATGAATTATATCACATATTTTATTAAAAATTGGCATACCGGGGGTCCTATTCAGGGCAAAATTTTACTACATCAAATGGTGGAATAAAATTTGACATCAGTTGTTAGGATAAACTGGTAGAGTCCTTTCATATTGGTGAAATATATAGCTGCATCCCCAATTTTGGAAACAAAATTGACATCCATACTGTTCCATGGGGGTTGGGGCACTGTTTTGCTTGCAGTATGGTTAAATGAGACAGATTTTTTCTAAAAATATTTTGTGCTGATGCAGATGTTAGTTTTATTTTGGGATCATGGTGTGTTTTAAAGAAAGCTGTAAATTCTCATCCTTCTTAGTTAATTTATAAAGTAACAGGATAGAAAAATCTTTTGGAGGCAATACCAATTTTCAAGCCCACTTGACAAAGTTTGTACACCTTTCCTTAAAAGAGCAAATTTTCCATGTTTTTGTATCAGCCAAAGCCAAAGGTTTGATTCTAATGGAGAAATGACTCTTTTATCTCATGGAAGTGGTAAAATGTCTCTTTGGTGGGGTTGGGGATGATTATAGGTTTCGCGGAACTAAATATTGAAATTGGAGTGAACCAACTTAAAATGTTGCACTCGGAAATGACGCAATCTCTAAAAATAAACAGCCTTGGGAAAATCCATTATTTCAATAAAACTTTGAAACATTCTATTGACATCTTGCATTATTGTTGAATATTCCTGATAAAAAAGAGGGTGATTTGATGACTTTTGGACCTAAAAAATACAATTTACTGTTTGTGTGTTTTTGTAGGGAATTCCCTGGAAAATATGTGCACGTGACCGGTACTTCCCTTTGTGTCAGTTTTTCTCCCTTATTTGTTGCATGACCCGCTGTTTTCAGATCAGAAAAGTTATCTGAAGGGCTATACTTGACAGAGATATTTGAATGCCAAAATTAAAGTCATGCGATCATATTTTTTCCACCTGAAAGTAATAATGGTCGCCTATGGGAAAATATTTAGTTATGTGATACCTATAGGAAATATGTTTTTTGGCTTCCAGACCAGATTCAGTTACTATTTTGGGGGATTATTTAACATTTAAATATTTATTTGGGGACCATACACCTTACCAAGTCATTTTATTGTTTTGAGAAGTTACATTTTTGTCACAGTCAGCAATAAAAGCTATATATTTCCCAAACTAAGGCTGTTCCTGCAAGAAAATTCACATCTTGAGCAAGTATATTCCCCAGGAGCACACTATAACCTCTGGAAGCTGCTAACTAACAGCCTATCTCACCCTATTAACATATTTATTTAAATCATAACCTCTGGCAGCTGCTAACTAACAGCCTATCTTACCCTATTAACATATTTATTTAAACCATGGTTTCTCCTCATATTACTAGGGGCAGGGAGGATTACAAATCTTCCGAACCCTTCCCCCCCCCCCCCCAAATCACAATTCAAACACAGACAGAACACCTACACTGCCCTTCTATTCACTATTATTTAGAAGTTTATCTCTTCTATATTATGCTCTTCAGAACGTTGGAAAACAATTACTTCATTGAAAGAGTATCCTGGAACACAAATTGGAGGAGGGGAGGGGTTACAGAGGAAAATAACATAATAAAATTACAAATGTTAGTGAATGGCATTTGTGCATAGCTACCAATATAGTTGTCTAGTACTAAAGCTGTCATGGTTCCCGTGATACAGCCTAAATTTACAGTGACAATTGTAAAATATTGCTCTTTCCCTGAACCAAGTCCTCCCTCCCACACATATTTACTCCTTCTGCTAATGATAAACATTTGGAAAGACTGAATAGCTTGTTTTTAGAGACTGAAGTTAGTATCATACACTTTCAGTTTCTTATGATTTACTTTGAGGCTTCAGCACTCATGGGTCTCTGAGTTAGTTTTCAATTTAAAAACCTTGCCCTGGCTCTTTCACTATATTTTTCATTGTATGCCATTTAGTACTCTCATGTAGACCTCCTACATGTGTGACTGCAAGTCTGTCTGTCTGTCTGTCTGTGTGTCTGTGTGTCTCTTCATCAGACATGGCGTTTCTTTACTTTTCACTTGCCTGGATCTACGTTTTCAATAATTGGCAGCTGAATAACTTTCACCCCTCCCCCCCCCCCCGCACACACAGATATATTAAACATCAAATACCACTATATTCGTGAAGCAAATGTCTGATTCATCCTCTTTGGAAACATGTTTTCAACAATTTCAATCTTTTTGCCAGAATGAGTGTCTGTGGGGATTAAAACAAAGGTTTTGAAAGTGCTCTTATGGGAACTTGCAGCATAAGCATAGCACTATAGAATCAATATTTGATGGTTTTAGGCATCTTACCAGTGTTATGAGATATCACAGTAGCAGGTACTGGTCATTCTGTTGGAAAAAAACACTGTTTTATGTTTTACCAGTGCCATACCAATGACTCTATGGTCATTTACTGAGAACGCTGAGGCTTTTCCTTTACAAAAATTGCAAAATATTCATCAAATACAATGTGAAATGTCTTCAGAAGCCAGACTGTCATTTGAAAACTATTACAGATGGGAAAGTTCATATCACAGTAGGTTTGTTTTGGGTCAATATCAATTAAATTATGAATTATATCACATATTTTATTAAAAATTGGCATACCGGGGGTCCTATTCAGGGCAAAATTTTACTACATCAGATGGTGGAATAAAATTTGACATCAGTTGTTAGGATAAACTGGTAGAGTCCTTTCATATTGGTGAAATATGTAGCTGCATCCCCAATTTTGGAAACAAAATTGACATCCATACTGTTCCATGGGGGCTGGGGCACTGTTTTGCTTGCAGTATGGTTAAATGAGACAGATTTTTTCTAAAAATATTTTGTGCTGATGCAGATGTTAGTTTTATTTTGGGATCAGGGTAGTGTTTTAAAGAAAGCTGTAAATTCTCATCCTTCTTAGTTAATTTATAAAGTAACAGGACAGAAAAATCTTTTGGAGGCAATACCAATTTTCAAGCCCACTTGACAAAGTTTGTACACCTTTCCTTAAAAGAGCAAATTTTCCATGTTTTTGAATCAGCCAAAGCCAAAAGTTTGATTCTAATGGAGAAATGACTCTTTTATCTCATGGAAGTGGTAAAATGTCTCTTTGGTGGGGTTGGGGATGATTATAGGTTTCGCGGAACTAAATATTGAAATTAGAGTGAACCAACTTAAAATGTTGCACTCGGAAATGATGCAATCTCTAAAAATAAACAGCCTTGGGAAAATGCATTGTTTCAATAAAACTTTGAAACATTCTATTGACATCTTGCATTATTGTTGAATATTCCTGATAAAAAAGAGGGTGATTTGATGACTTTTGGACCTAAAAAATACAATTTACTTTTTGTGTGTTTTTGTAGGGAATTCCCTGAAAAATATGTGCACGTGACCGTTACTTCCCTTTGTGTCAGTTTTTCCCTCTTATTTGTTGCATGACCCCCTGTTTTCAGATCAGAAAAAGTTGTCTGAAGGGCTATACTTGACAGAGATATTTGAATGCCAAAATTAAAGTCATGCGATCATATTTTTTCCACCTGAAAGTAATAATGGTCGCCTATGGGAAAATATTTAGTTATGTGATACCTATAGGAAATATGTTTTTTGGCTTCCAGACCAGATTCAGTTACTATTTTGGGGGATTATTTAACATTTAAATATTTATTTGGGGACCATACACCTTACCAAGTCATTTTATTGTTTTGAGAATTTACATTTTTGTCACAGTCAGCAATAAAAGCTATATATTTCCCAAACTAAGGCTGTTCATGCAAGAAAATTCACATCTTGAGCAAGTGTATTCCCCAGGAGCACACTATAACCTCTGGAAGCTGCTAACTAACAGCCTATCTCACCCTATTAACCTATTTATTTAAATCATAACCTCTGGCAGCTGCTAACTAACAGCCTATCTTACCCTATTAACATATTTATTTAAACCATGGTTTCTCCTCATATTACTAGGGGCAGGGAGGATTACAAATCTTCCGAACCCTCCCCCCCCCCAAATCACAATTCAAACACAGACAGAACACCTACACTGCCCTTCTATTCACTATTATTTAGAAGTTTATCTCTTCTATATTATGCTCTTCAGAACGTTGGAAAACAATTACTTCATTGAAAGAGTATCCTGGAACACAAATTGGAGGAGGGGTGGGGTTACAGTGGAAAATAACATAATAAAATTACAAATGTTAGTGAATGGCATTTGTGCATAGCTACCAATATAGTTGTCTAGTACTAAAGCTGTCATGGTTCCTCTGATACAGCATAAATTTACAGTGACAGTTGTAAAATATTGCTCTTTCCCTGAACCAAGTCCTCCCTCCCACACATATTTAATCCTTCTGCTAATGATAAACATTTGGAAAGACTGAATAGCATGTTTTTAGAGACTGAAGTTAGTATCATACACTTTCAGTTTCTTATGATTTACTTTGAGGCTTCAGCACTCATGGGCCTCTGAATTAGTTTTCAATTTAAAAACCTTGCCCTGGCTCTTCCACTATATTTTTCATTGTATGCCATTTAGTACTCTCATGTAGACCTCCTACATGTGTTACTGCAAGCCTATCTGTCTGTCTGTCTGTGTGTCTCTTCATCAGACATGGCGTTTCTTTACTTTTCACTTGCCTGGATCTACGTTTTCAATAATTGGCAGCTAAATAACTTTCACCCCCCCCCCCCCCCACACACACTCACATATATTAAACATCAAATACCACTATATTCGTGAAGCAAATGTCTGATTCATCCTCTTTGGAAACATGTTTTCAACAATTTCAATCTTTTTGCCAGAATGAGTGTCTGTGGCGATTAAAACAAAGGTTTTGAAAGTGCTCTTATGGGAACTTGCAGCATAAGCATAGCACTATAGAATCAATATTTGATGGTTTTAGGCATCTTACCAGTGTTATGAGATATCACAGTAGCAGGTACTGGTCATTCTGTTGGAAAAAAACACTGTTTTATGTTTTACCAGTGCTATACCAATGACCCTATGGTCATTTACTGAGAACGCTGAGGCTTTTCCTTTACAAAAATTGCAAAATATTTATCAAATACAATGTGAAATGTCTTCAGAAGCCAGACTGTGATTTGAAAACTATTACAGATGGGAAAGTTCATATCACAGTAGGTTTGTTTTGGGTCAATATCAATTAAATTATGAATTATATCACATATTTTATTAAAAATTGGCATACCGGGGGTCCTATTCAGGGCAAAATTTTACTACATCAAATGGTGGAATAAAATTTGACATCAGTTGTTAGGATAAACTGGTAGAGTCCTTTCATATTGGTGAAATATATAGCTGCATCCCCAATTTTGGAAACAAAATTGACATCCATACTGTTCCATGGGGGTTGGGGCACTGTTTTGCTTGCAGTATGGTTAAATGAGACAGATTTTTTCTAAAAATATTTTGTGCTGATGCAGATGTTAGTTTTATTTTGGGATCATGGTGTGTTTTAAAGAAAGCTGTAAATTCTCATCCTTCTTAGTTAATTTATAAAGTAACAGGATAGAAAAATCTTTTGGAGGCAATACCAATTTTCAAGCCCACTTGACAAAGTTTGTACACCTTTCCTTAAAAGAGCAAATTTTCCATGTTTTTGAATCAGCCAAAGCCAAAGGTTTGATTCTAATGGAGAAATGACTCTTTTATCTCATGGAAGTGGTAAAATGTCTCTTTGGTGGGGTTGGGGATGATTATAGGTTTCGCGGAACTAAATATTGAAATTGGAGTGAACCAACTTAAAATGTTGCACTCGGAAATGACGCAATCTCTAAAAATAAACAGCCTTGGGAAAATCCATTATTTCAATAAAACTTTGAAACATTCTATTGACATCTTGCATTATTGTTGAATATTCCTGATAAAAAAGAGGGTGATTTGATGACTTTTGGACCTAAAAAATACAATTTACTGTTTGTGTGTTTTTGTAGGGAATTCCCTGGAAAATATGTGCACGTGACCGGTACTTCCCTTTGTGTCAGTTTTTCTCCCTTATTTGTTGCATGACCCGCTGTTTTCAGATCAGAAAAGTTATCTGAAGGGCTATACTTGACAGAGATATTTGAATGCCAAAATTAAAGTCATGCGATCATATTTTTTCCACCTGAAAGTAATAATGGTCGCCTATGGGAAAATATTTAGTTATGTGATACCTATAGGAAATATGTTTTTTGGCTTCCAGACCAGATTCAGTTACTATTTTGGGGGATTATTTAACATTTAAATATTTATTTGGGGACCATACACCTTACCAAGTCATTTTATTGTTTTGAGAAGTTACATTTTTGTCACAGTCAGCAATAAAAGCTATATATTTCCCAAACTAAGGCTGTTCCTGCAAGAAAATTCACATCTTGAGCAAGTATATTCCCCAGGAGCACACTATAACCTCTGGAAGCTGCTAACTAACAGCCTATCTCACCCTATTAACATATTTATTTAAATCATAACCTCTGGCAGCTGCTAACTAACAGCCTATCTTACCCTATTAACATATTTATTTAAACCATGGTTTCTCCTCATATTACTAGGGGCAGGGAGGATTACAAATCTTCCGAACCCTTCCCCCCCCCCCCCACCAAATCACAATTCAAACACAGACAGAACACCTACACTGCCCTTCTATTCACTATTATTTAGAAGTTTATCTCTTCTATATTATGCTCTTCAGAACGTTGGAAAACAATTACTTCATTGAAAGAGTATCCTGGAACACAAATTGGAGGAGGGGAGGGGTTACAGAGGAAAATAACATAATAAAATTACAAATGTTAGTGAATGGCATTTGTGCATAGCTACCAATATAGTTGTCTAGTACTAAAGCTGTCATGGTTCCCGTGATACAGCCTAAATTTACAGTGACAATTGTAAAATATTGCTCTTTCCCTGAACCAAGTCCTCCCTCCCACACATATTTACTCCTTCTGCTAATGATAAACATTTGGAAAGACTGAATAGCTTGTTTTTAGAGACTGAAGTTAGTATCATACACTTTCAGTTTCTTATGATTTACTTTGAGGCTTCAGCACTCATGGGTCTCTGAGTTAGTTTTCAATTTAAAAACCTTGCCCTGGCTCTTTCACTATATTTTTCATTGTATGCCATTTAGTACTCTCATGTAGACCTCCTACATGTGTGACTGCAAGTCTGTCTGTCTGTCTGTCTGTGTGTCTGTGTGTCTCTTCATCAGACATGGCGTTTCTTTACTTTTCACTTGCCTGGATCTACGTTTTCAATAATTGGCAGCTGAATAACTTTCACCCCTCCCCCCCCCCCCCCCCCCCGCACACACAGATATATTAAACATCAAATACCACTATATTCGTGAAGCAAATGTCTGATTCATCCTCTTTGGAAACATGTTTTCAACAATTTCAATCTTTTTGCCAGAATGAGTGTCTGTGGGGATTAAAACAAAGGTTTTGAAAGTGCTCTTATGGGAACTTGCAGCATAAGCATAGCACTATAGAATCAATATTTGATGGTTTTAGGCATCTTACCAGTGTTATGAGATATCACAGTAGCAGGTACTGGTCATTCTGTTGGAAAAAAACACTGTTTTATGTTTTACCAGTGCCATACCAATGACTCTATGGTCATTTACTGAGAACGCTGAGGCTTTTCCTTTACAAAAATTGCAAAATATTCATCAAATACAATGTGAAATGTCTTCAGAAGCCAGACTGTCATTTGAAAACTATTACAGATGGGAAAGTTCATATCACAGTAGGTTTGTTTTGGGTCAATATCAATTAAATTATGAATTATATCACATATTTTATTAAAAATTGGCATACCGGGGGTCCTATTCAGGGCAAAATTTTACTACATCAGATGGTGGAATAAAATTTGACATCAGTTGTTAGGATAAACTGGTAGAGTCCTTTCATATTGGTGAAATATGTAGCTGCATCCCCAATTTTGGAAACAAAATTGACATCCATACTGTTCCATGGGGGCTGGGGCACTGTTTTGCTTGCAGTATGGTTAAATGAGACAGATTTTTTCTAAAAATATTTTGTGCTGATGCAGATGTTAGTTTTATTTTGGGATCAGGGTAGTGTTTTAAAGAAAGCTGTAAATTCTCATCCTTCTTAGTTAATTTATAAAGTAACAGGATAGAAAAATCTTTTGGAGGCAATACCAATTTTCAAGCCCACTTGACAAAGTTTGTACACCTTTCCTTAAAAGAGCAAATTTTCCATGTTTTTGAATCAGCCAAAGCCAAAAGTTTGATTCTAATGGAGAAATGACTCTTTTATCTCATGGAAGTGGTAAAATGTCTCTTTGGTGGGGTTGGGGATGATTATAGGTTTCGCGGAACTAAATATTGAAATTAGAGTGAACCAACTTAAAATGTTGCACTCGGAAATGATGCAATCTCTAAAAATAAACAGCCTTGGGAAAATGCATTGTTTCAATAAAACTTTGAAACATTCTATTGACATCTTGCATTATTGTTGAATATTCCTGATAAAAAAGAGGGTGATTTGATGACTTTTGGACCTAAAAAATACAATTTACTTTTTGTGTGTTTTTGTAGGGAATTCCCTGAAAAATATGTGCACGTGACCGTTACTTCCCTTTGTGTCAGTTTTTCCCTCTTATTTGTTGCATGACCCCCTGTTTTCAGATCAGAAAAAGTTGTCTGAAGGGCTATACTTGACAGAGATATTTGAATGCCAAAATTAAAGTCATGCGATCATATTTTTTCCACCTGAAAGTAATAATGGTCGCCTATGGGAAAATATTTAGTAATGTGATACCTATAGGAAATATGTTTTTTGGCTTCCAGACCAGATTCAGTTACTATTTTGGGGGATTATTTAACATTTAAATATTTATTTGGGGACCATACACCTTACCAAGTCATTTTATTGTTTTGAGAATTTACATTTTTGTCACAGTCAGCAATAAAAGCTATATATTTCCCAAACTAAGGCTGTTCATGCAAGAAAATTCACATCTTGAGCAAGTGTATTCCCCAGGAGCACACTATAACCTCTGGAAGCTGCTAACTAACAGCCTATCTCACCCTATTAACCTATTTATTTAAATCATAACCTCTGGCAGCTGCTAACTAACAGCCTATCTTACCCTATTAACATATTTATTTAAACCATGGTTTCTCCTCATATTACTAGGGGCAGGGAGGATTACAAATCTTCCGAACCCTCCCCCCCCCCCCAAATCACAATTCAAACACAGACAGAACACCTACACTGCCCTTCTATTCACTATTATTTAGAAGTTTATCTCTTCTATATTATGCTCTTCAGAACGTTGGAAAACAATTACTTCATTGAAAGAGTATCCTGGAACACAAATTGGAGGAGGGGTGGGGTTACAGTGGAAAATAACATAATAAAATTACAAATGTTAGTGAATGGCATTTGTGCATAGCTACCAATATAGTTGTCTAGTACTAAAGCTGTCATGGTTCCTCTGATACAGCATAAATTTACAGTGACAGTTGTAAAATATTGCTCTTTCCCTGAACCAAGTCCTCCCTCCCACACATATTTAATCCTTCTGCTAATGATAAACATTTGGAAAGACTGAATAGCATGTTTTTAGAGACTGAAGTTAGTATCATACACTTTCAGTTTCTTATGATTTACTTTGAGGCTTCAGCACTCATGGGCCTCTGAATTAGTTTTCAATTTAAAAACCTTGCCCTGGCTCTTCCACTATATTTTTCATTGTATGCCATTTAGTACTCTCATGTAGACCTCCTACATGTGTTACTGCAAGCCTATCTGTCTGTCTGTCTGTGTGTCTCTTCATCAGACATGGCGTTTCTTTACTTTTCACTTGCCTGGATCTACGTTTTCAATAATTGGCAGCTAAATAACTTTCACCCCCCCCCCCCCCCCCCACACACACACTCACATATATTAAACATCAAATACCACTATATTCGTGAAGCAAATGTCTGATTCATCCTCTTTGGAAACATGTTTTCAACAATTTCAATCTTTTTGCCAGAATGAGTGTCTGTGGCGATTAAAACAAAGGTTTTGAAAGTGCTCTTATGGGAACTTGCAGCATAAGCATAGCACTATAGAATCAATATTTGATGGTTTTAGGCATCTTACCAGTGTTACGAGATATCACAGTAGCAGGTACTGGTCATTCTGTTGGAAAAAAACACTGTTTTATGTTTTACCAGTGCTATACCAATGACTCTATGGTCATTTACTGAGAACGCTGAGGCTTTTCCTTTACAAAAATTGCAAAATATTTATCAAATACAATGTGAAATGTCTTCAGAAGCCAGACTGTGATTTGAAAACTATTACAGATGGGAAAGTTCATATCACAGTAGGTTTGTTTTGGGTCAATATCAATTAAATTATGAATTATATCACATATTTTATTAAAAATTGGCATACCGGGGGTCCTATTCAGGGCAAAATTTTACTACATCAAATGGTGGAATAAAATTTGACATCAGTTGTTAGGATAAACTGGTAGAGTCCTTTCATATTGGTGAAATATATAGCTGCATCCCCAATTTTGGAAACAAAATTGACATCCATACTGTTCCATGGGGGTTGGGGCACTGTTTTGCTTGCAGTATGGTTAAATGAGACAGATTTTTTCTAAAAATATTTTGTGCTGATGCAGATGTTAGTTTTATTTTGGGATCATGGTGTGTTTTAAAGAAAGCTGTAAATTCTCATCCTTCTTAGTTAATTTATAAAGTAACAGGATAGAAAAATCTTTTGGAGGCAATACCAATTTTCAAGCCCACTTGACAAAGTTTGTACACCTTTCCTTAAAAGAGCAAATTTTCCATGTTTTTGAATCAGCCAAAGCCAAAGGTTTGATTCTAATGGAGAAATGACTCTTTTATCTCATGGAAGTGGTAAAATGTCTCTTTGGTGGGGTTGGGGATGATTATAGGTTTCGCGGAACTAAATATTGAAATTGGAGTGAACCAACTTAAAATGTTGCACTCGGAAATGACGCAATCTCTAAAAATAAACAGCCTTGGGAAAATCCATTATTTCAATAAAACTTTGAAACATTCTATTGACATCTTGCATTATTGTTGAATATTCCTGATAAAAAAGAGGGTGATTTGATGACTTTTGGACCTAAAAAATACAATTTACTGTTTGTGTGTTTTTGTAGGGAATTCCCTGGAAAATATGTGCACGTGACCGGTACTTCCCTTTGTGTCAGTTTTTCTCCCTTATTTGTTGCATGACCCGCTGTTTTCAGATCAGAAAAGTTATCTGAAGGGCTATACTTGACAGAGATATTTGAATGCCAAAATTAAAGTCATGCGAACATATTTTTTCCACCTGAAAGTAATAATGGTCGCCTATGGGAAAATATTTAGTTATGTGATACCTATAGGAAATATGTTTTTTGGGTTCCAGACCAGATTCAGTTACTATTTTGGGGGATTATTTAACATTTAAATATTTATTTGGGGACCATACACCTTACCAAGTCATTTTATTGTTTTGAGAAGTTACATTTTTGTCACAGTCAGCAATAAAAGCTATATATTTCCCAAACTAAGGCTGTTCATGCAAGAAAATTCACATCTTGAGCAAGTGTATTCCCCAGGAGCACACTATAACCTCTGGAAGCTGCTAACTAACAGCCTATCTCACCCTATTAACATATTTATTTAAATCATAACCTCTGGCAGCTGCTAACTAACAGCCTATCTTACCCTATTAACATATTTATTTAAACCATGGTTTCTCCTCATATTACTAGGGGCAGGGAGGATTACAAATCTTCCGAACCCTCCCCCCCCCCCCCCCAAATCACAATTCAAACACAGACAGAACACCTACACTGCCCTTCTATTCACTATTATTTAGAAGTTTATCTCTTCTATATTATGCTCTTCAGAACGTTGGAAAACAATTACTTCATTGAAAGAGTATCCTGGAACACAAATTGGAGGAGGGGTGCGGTTACAGTGGAAAATAACATAATAAAATTACAAATGTTAGTGAATGGCATTAGTGCATAGCTACCAATATAGTTGTCTAGTACTAAAGCTGGCATGGTTCCCCTGATACAGTATAAATTTACAGTGACAGTTGTAAAATATTGCTCTTTCTCTGAACCAAGTCCTCCCTCCCACACATATTTAATCCTTCTGCTAATGATAAACATTTGGAAAGACTGAATAGCATGTTTTTAGAGACTGAAGTTAGTATCATACACTTTCAGTTTCTTATGATTTGCTTTGAGGCTTCAGCACTCATGGGCCTCTGAGTTAGTTTTGAATTTAAAAACCTTGACCTGGCTCTTCCACTATATTTTTCATTGTATGCCATTTAGTACTCTCATGTAGACCTCCTACATGTGTGACTGCAAGCCTATCTGTCTGTCTGTTTGTGTGTCTCTTCTTCAGACATGGCGTTTCTTTACTTTTCACTTGCCAGGATCTACGTTTTCAATAATTGGCAGCTGACTAACTTTCACCACCCCCCCCCTCCCCCCACACACACACACACATATATTAAACATCAAATACCACTATATTCGTGGAGCAAATGTCTGATTCATCCTCTTTGGAAACATGTTTTCAACAATTTCAATCTTTTTGCCAGAATGAGTGTCTGTGGGGATTAAAACAAAGGTTTTGAAAGTGCTCTTATGGGAACTTGCAGCATAAGCATAGCACTATAGAATCAATATTTGGTGGTTTTAGGCATCTTACCAGTGTTATGAGATATCACAATAGCAGGTACTGGTCATTCTGTTGGAAACAAACACTGTTTTATGTTTTACCAGTGCCATACCAATGACTCTATGGTCATTTACTGGGAACGCTGAGGCTTTTCCTTTACAAAAATTGCAAAATATTCATCAAATACAATGTGAAATGTCTTCAGAACCCAGACTGTGATTTGAAAACTATTACAGATGGGAAAGTTCATATCACAGTAGGTTTGTTTTGGGTCAATATCAATTAAATTATGAATTATATCACATATTTTATTAAAAATTGGCATACCGGGGGGTCCTATTCAGTGCAAAATTTTACTACATCAAATGGTGGAATAAAATTTGACATCAGTTGTTAGGATAAACTGGTAGAGTCCTTTCATATTGGTGAAATATATAGCTGCATCCCCAATTTTGGAAACAAAATTGACATCCATACTGTTCCATGGGGGTTGGGGCACTGTTTTGCTTGCAGTATGGTTAGATGAGACAGATTTTTTCTAAAAATATTTTGTGCTGATTCAGATGTTAGTTTTATTTTGGGATCAGGGTAGTGTTTTAAAGAAAGCTGTAAATTCTCATCCTTCTTAGTTAATTTATAAAGTAACAGGATAGAAAAATCTTTTGGAGGCAATACCAATTTTCAAGCCCACTTGACAAAGTTTGTACACCTTTCCTTAAAAGAGCAAATTTTCCATGTTTTTGAATCAGCCAAAGCCAAAGGTTTGATTCTAATGGAGAAATGACTCTTTTATCTCATGGAAGTGGTAAAATGTCTCTTTGGTGGGGTTGGGGATGATTATAGGTTTCGCGGAACTGAATATTGAAATTAGAGTGAACCAACTTAAAATGTTGCTCTCGGAAATGACGCAATCTCTAAAAATAAACAGCCTTGAAAAAATCCATTGTTTCAATAAAACTTTGAAACATTCTATTGACATCTTGCATTATTGTTGAATATTCCTGATAAAAAAGAGCGTGATTTGATGACTTTTGGACCTAAAAAATACAATTTACTTTTTGTGTGTTTTTGTAGGGAATTCCCTGGAAAATATGTGCACGTGACCGGTACTTCCCTTTGTGTCAGTTTTTCTCTCTTATTTGTTGCATGACCCCCTGTTTTCAGATCAGAAAAGTTATCTGAAGGGCTATACTTGACAGAGATATTTGAATGCCAAAATTAAAGTCATGCGATCATATTTTTTCCACCTGAAAGTAATAATGTTCGCCTATGGGAAAATATTTAGTTATGTGATACCTATAGGAAATATGTTTTTTGGCTTCCAGACCAGATTCAGTTACTATTTTGGGGGATTATTTAACATTTAAATATTTATTTGGGGACCATACACCTTACCAAATCATTTTATTGTTTTGAGAAGTTACATTTTTGTCACAGTCAGCAATAAAAGCTATATATTTCCCAAACTAAGGCTGTTCATGCAAGAAAATTCACATCTTGAGCAAGTGTATTCCCCAGGAGCACACTATAACCTCTGGCAGCTGCTAACTAACAGCCTATCTTACCCTATTAACATATTTATTTAAACCATGGTTTCTCTTCATATTACTAGGGGCAGGGAGGATTACAAATCTTCCGAAACCTCCCCCCCCCCCAATCACAATTCAAACACAGACAGAACACCTACACTGCCCTTCTATTCACTATTATTTAGAAGTTTATCTCTTCTATATTATGCTCTTCAGAACGTTGGAAAACAATTACTTCATTGAAAGAGCATCCTGGAACACAAATTGGAGGAGGGGTGCGGTTACAGTGGAAAATAACATAATAAAATTACAGATGTTAGTGAATGGCATTTGTGCATAGCTACCAATATAGTTGTCTAGTACTAAAGCTGTCATGGTTCCCCTGATACAGCATAAATTTACAGTGACAGTTGTAAAATATTGCTCTTTCCCTGAACCAAGTCCTCCCTCCCACACATATTTAATCCTTCTGCTAATGATAAACATTTGGAAAGACTGAATAGCATGTTTTTAGAGACTGAAGTTAGTATCATACACTTTCAGTTTCTTATGATTTGCTTTGAGGCTTCAGCACTCATGGGCCTCTGAGTTAGTTTTCAATTGAAAAACCTTGCCCTGGCTCTTCCACTATATTTTTCATTGTATGCCATTTAGTACTCTCATGTAGACCTCCTACATGTGTGACTGCAAGTCTGTCTGTCTGTCTGTCTGTGTGTCTGTGTGTCTGTGTGTCTCTTCATCAGACATGGCGTTTCTTTACTTTTCACTTGCCTGGATCTACGTTTTCAATAATTGGAAGCTGAATAACGTTCACCCCTCCCCCCCCCCCCCCCCCCACACACACACACATATATTAAACATCAAATACCACTATATTCGTGAAGCAAATGTCTGATTCATCCTCTTTGGAAACATGTTTTCAACAATTTCAATCTTTTTGCCAGAATGAGTGTCTGTGGGGATTAAAACAAAGGTTTTGAAAGCGCTCATATGGGAACTTGCAGCATAAGCATAGCACTATAGAATCAATATTTGATGGTTTTAGGCATCTTACCAGTGTTATGAGATATCACAGTAGCAGGTACTGGTCATTCTGTTGGAAAAAAACACTGTTTAATGTTTTACCAGTGCCATACCAATGACTCTATGTGCATTTACTGAGAACGCTGAGGCTTTTCCTTTACAAAAATTGCAAAATATTCATCAAATACAATGTGAAATGTCTTCAGAAGCCAGACTGTGATTTGAAAACTATTACAGATGGGAAAGTTCATATCACAGTAGGTTTGTTTTGGGTCAATATCAATTAAATTATGAATTATATCACATATTTTATTAAAAATTGGCATACCGGGGGGTCCGATTCAGGGCAAAATTTTACTACATCAGATGGTGGAATAAAATTTGACATCAGTTGTTAGGATAAACTGGTAGAGTCCTTTCATATTGGTGAAATATATAGCTGCATCCCCAATTTTGGAAACAAAATTGACATCCATACTGTTCCATGGGGTTGGGGCACTGTTTTGCTTGCAGTATGGTTAAATGAGACAGTTTTTTTCTAAAAATATTTTGTGCTGATGCAGATGTTAGTGTTATTTTGGGATCAGGGTAGTGTTTTAAAGAAAGCTGTAAATTCTCATCCTTCTTAGTTAATTTATAAAGTAACAGGATAGAAAAATCTTTTGGAGGCAATACCAATTTTCAAGCCCACTTGACAAAGTTTGTACACCTTTCTTTAAAAGAGCAAATTTTCCATGTTTTTGAATCAGCCAAAGCCAAAGGTTTGATTCTAATGGAGAAATGACTCTTTTATCTCATGGAAGTGGTAAAATGTCTCTTTGGTGGGGTTGGGGATGATTATAGGTTTCGCGGAACTAAATATTGAAATTAGAGTTAACCAACTTAAAATGTTGCACTCGGAAATGACGCAATCTCTAAAAATAAACAGCCTTGGGAAAATCCATTGTTTCAATAAAACTTTGAAACATTCTATTGACATCTTGCATTATTGTTGAATATTCCTGATAAAAAAGAGGGTGATTTGATGACTTTTGGACCTAAAAAATACAATTTACTTTTTGTGTGTTTTTGTAGGGAATTCCCTGAAAAATATGTGCACGTGACCGTTACTTCCCTTTGTGTCAGTTTTTCTCTCTTATTTGTTGCATGACCCCCTGTTTTCAGATCAGAAAAAGTTGTCTGAAGGGCTGTACTTGACAGAGATATTTGAATGCCAAAATTAAAGTCATGCGATCATATTTTTTCCACCTGAAAGAAATAATGGTCGCCTATGGGAAAATATTTAGTTATGTGGTACCTATAGGAAATATGTTTTTTGGCTTCCAGACCAGATTCAGTTACTATTTTGGGGGATTATTTCACATTTAAATATTTATTTGGGGACCATACACCTTACCAAATCATTTTATTGTTTTGAGAAGTTACATTTTTGTCACAGTCAGCAAAAAAAGCTATATATTTCCCAAACTAAGGCTGTTCATGCAAGAAAATTCACATCTTGAGCAAGTGTATTCCCCAGGAGCACACTATAACCTCTGGAAGCTGCTAACTAACAGCCTATCTCACCCTATTAACATATTGTTTTAAATCATAACCTCTGGCAGCTGCTAACTAACAGCCTATCTTACCCTATTAACATATTTATTTAAACCATGGTTTCTCCTCATATTACTAGGGGCAGGGAGGATTACAAATCTTCCGAACCCTCCCCCCCCCCTCAATCACAATTCAAACACAGACAGAACACCTACACTGCCCTTCTATTCACTATTATTTAGAAGTTTATCTCTTCTATATTATGCTCTTCAGAACGTTGGAAAACAATTACTTCATTGAAAGAGTATCCTGGAACACAAATTGGAGGAGGGGTGGGGTTACAGTGGAAAATAACATAATAAAATTACAAATGTTAGTGAATGGCATTTGTGCATAGCTACCAATATAGTTTTCTAGTACTAAAGCTGTCATGGTTCCCCTGATACAGCATAAATTTACAGTGACAGTTGTAAAATATTGCTCTTTCCTTGAACCAAGTCCTCCCTCCCACACATATTTAATCCTTCTGCTAATGATAAACATTTGGAAAGACTGAATAGCTTGTTTTTAGAGACTGAAGTTAGTATCATACACTTTCAGTTTCTTATGATTTACTTTGAGGCTTCAGCACTCATGGGCCTCTGAGTTAGTTTTCAATTGAAAAACCTTGCCCTGGCTCTTCCACTATATTTTTCATTGTATGCCATTTAGTACTCTCATGTAGACCTCCTACATGTGTGACTGCAAGTCTGTCTGTCTGTCTGTCTGTGTGTCTGTGTGTCTCTTCATCAGACATGGCGTTTCTTTACTTTTCACTTGCCTGGATCTACGTTTTCAATAATTGGAAGCTGAATAACTTTCACCCCTCCCCCCCCCCCCCCCACACACACACACACATATATTAAACATCGAATACCACTATATTCGTGAAGCAAATGTCTGATTCATCCTCTTTGGAAACATGTTTTCAACAATTTCAATCTTTTTGCCAGAATGAGTGTCTGTGGGGATTAAAACAAAGGTTTTGAAAGCGCTCATATGGGAACTTGCAGCATAAGCATAGCACTATAGAATCAATATTTGATAGTTTTAGGCATCTTACCAGTGTTATGAGATATCACAGTAGCAGGTACTGGTCATTCTGTTGGAAAAAAACACTGTTTAATGTTTTACCAGTGCCATACCAATGACTCTATGTGCATTTACTGAGAACGCTGAGGCTTTTCCTTTACAAAAATTGCAAAATATTCATCAAATACAATGTGAAATGTCTTCAGAAGCCAGACTGTGATTTGAAAACTATTACAGATGGGAAAGTTCATATCACAGTAGGTTTGTTTTGGGTCAATATCAATTAAATTATGAATTATATCACATATTTTATTAAAAATTGGCATACCGGGGGGTCCTATTCAGGGCAAAATTTTACTACATCAGATGGTGGAATAAAATTTGACATCAGTTGTTAGGATAAACTGGTAGAGTCCTTTCATATTGGTGAAATATATAGCTGCATCCCCAATTTTGGAATCAAAATTGACATCCATACTGTTCCATGGGGTTGGGGCACTGTTTTGCTTGCAGTATGGTTAAATGAGACAGATTTTTTCTAAAAATATTTTGTGTTGATGCAGATGTTAGTGTTATTTTGGGATCAGGGTAGTGTTTTAAAGAAAGCTGTAAATTCTCATCCTTCTTAGTTAATTTATAAAGTAACAGGATAGAAAAATCTGTTGGAGGCAATACCAATTTTCAAGCCCACTTGACAAAGTTTGTACACCTTTCTTTAAAAGAGCAAATTTTCCATGTTTTTGAATCAGACAAAGCCAAAGGTTTGATTCTAATGGAGAAATGACTCTTTTATCTCATGGAAGTGGTAAAATGTCTCTTTGGTGGGGTTGGGGATGATTATAGGTTTCGCGGAACTAAATATTGAAATTGGAGTGAACCAACTTAAAATGTTGCACTCGGAAATGACGCAATCTCTAAAAATAAACAGCCTTGGGAAAATCCATTATTTCAATAAAACTTTGAAACATTCTATTGACATCTTGCATTATTGTTGAATATTCCTGATAAAAAAGAGGGTGATTTGATGACTTTTGGACCTAAAAAATACAATTTACTGTTTGTGTGTTTTTGTAGGGAATTCCCTGGAAAATATGTGCACGTGACCGGTACTTCCCTTTGTGTCAGTTTTTCTCCCTTATTTGTTGCATGACCCGCTGTTTTCAGATCAGAAAAGTTATCTGAAGGGCTATACTTGACAGAGATATTTGAATGCCAAAATTAAAGTCATGCGAACATATTTTTTCCACCTGAAAGTAATAATGGTCGCCTATGGGAAAATATTTAGTTATGTGATACCTATAGGAAATATGTTTTTTGGGTTCCAGACCAGATTCAGTTACTATTTTGGGGGATTATTTAACATTTAAATATTTATTTGGGGACCATACACCTTACCAAGTCATTTTATTGTTTTGAGAAGTTACATTTTTGTCACAGTCAGCAATAAAAGCTATATATTTCCCAAACTAAGGCTGTTCATGCAAGAAAATTCACATCTTGAGCAAGTGTATTCCCCAGGAGCACACTATAACCTCTGGAAGCTGCTAACTAACAGCCTATCTCACCCTATTAACATATTTATTTAAATCATAACCTCTGGCAGCTGCTAACTAACAGCCTATCTTACCCTATTAACATATTTATTTAAACCATGGTTTCTCCTCATATTACTAGGGGCAGGGAGGATTACAAATCTTCCGAACCCTCCCCCCCCCCCCCCAAATCACAATTCAAACACAGACAGAACACCTACACTGCCCTTCTATTCACTATTATTTAGAAGTTTATCTCTTCTATATTATGCTCTTCAGAACGTTGGAAAACAATTACTTCATTGAAAGAGTATCCTGGAACACAAATTGGAGGAGGGGTGCGGTTACAGTGGAAAATAACATAATAAAATTACAAATGTTAGTGAATGGCATTAGTGCATAGCTACCAATATAGTTGTCTAGTACTAAAGCTGGCATGGTTCCCCTGATACAGTATAAATTTACAGTGACAGTTGTAAAATATTGCTCTTTCTCTGAACCAAGTCCTCCCTCCCACACATATTTAATCCTTCTGCTAATGATAAACATTTGGAAAGACTGAATAGCATGTTTTTAGAGACTGAAGTTAGTATCATACACTTTCAGTTTCTTATGATTTGCTTTGAGGCTTCAGCACTCATGGGCCTCTGAGTTAGTTTTGAATTTAAAAACCTTGACCTGGCTCTTCCACTATATTTTTCATTGTATGCCATTTAGTACTCTCATGTAGACCTCCTACATGTGTGACTGCAAGCCTATCTGTCTGTCTGTTTGTGTGTCTCTTCTTCAGACATGGCGTTTCTTTACTTTTCACTTGCCAGGATCTACGTTTTCAATAATTGGCAGCTGACTAACTTTCACCACCCCCCCCTCCCCCCACACACACACACACATATATTAAACATCAAATACCACTATATTCGTGGAGCAAATGTCTGATTCATCCTCTTTGGAAACATGTTTTCAACAATTTCAATCTTTTTGCCAGAATGAGTGTCTGTGGGGATTAAAACAAAGGTTTTGAAAGTGCTCTTATGGGAACTTGCAGCATAAGCATAGCACTATAGAATCAATATTTGGTGGTTTTAGGCATCTTACCAGTGTTATGAGATATCACAATAGCAGGTACTGGTCATTCTGTTGGAAACAAACACTGTTTTATGTTTTACCAGTGCCATACCAATGACTCTATGGTCATTTACCGGGAACGCTGAGGCTTTTCCTTTACAAAAATTGCAAAATATTCATCAAATACAATGTGAAATGTCTTCAGAACCCAGACTGTGATTTGAAAACTATTACAGATGGGAAAGTTCATATCACAGTAGGTTTGTTTTGGGTCAATATCAATTAAATTATGAATTATATCACATATTTTATTAAAAATTGGCATACCGGGGGGTCCTATTCAGTGCAAAATTTTACTACATCAAATGGTGGAATAAAATTTGACATCAGTTGTTAGGATAAACTGGTAGAGTCCTTTCATATTGGTGAAATATATAGCTGCATCCCCAATTTTGGAAACAAAATTGACATCCATACTGTTCCATGGGGGTTGGGGCACTGTTTTGCTTGCAGTATGGTTAGATGAGACAGATTTTTTCTAAAAATATTTTGTGCTGATTCAGATGTTAGTTTTATTTTGGGATCAGGGTAGTGTTTTAAAGAAAGCTGTAAATTCTCATCCTTCTTAGTTAATTTATAAAGTAACAGGATAGAAAAATCTTTTGGAGGCAATACCAATTTTCAAGCCCACTTGACAAAGTTTGTACACCTTTCCTTAAAAGAGCAAATTTTCCATGTTTTTGAATCAGCCAAAGCCAAAGGTTTGATTCTAATGGAGAAATGACTCTTTTATCTCATGGAAGTGGTAAAATGTCTCTTTGGTGGGGTTGGGGATGATTATAGGTTTCGCGGAACTGAATATTGAAATTAGAGTGAACCAACTTAAAATGTTGCTCTCGGAAATGACGCAATCTCTAAAAATAAACAGCCTTGAAAAAATCCATTGTTTCAATAAAACTTTGAAACATTCTATTGACATCTTGCATTATTGTTGAATATTCCTGATAAAAAAGAGCGTGATTTGATGACTTTTGGACCTAAAAAATACAATTTACTTTTTGTGTGTTTTTGTAGGGAATTCCCTGGAAAATATGTGCACGTGACCGGTACTTCCCTTTGTGTCAGTTTTTCTCTCTTATTTGTTGCATGACCCCCTGTTTTCAGATCAGAAAAGTTATCTGAAGGGCTATACTTGACAGAGATATTTGAATGCCAAAATTAAAGTCATGCGATCATATTTTTTCCACCTGAAAGTAATAATGTTCGCCTATGGGAAAATATTTAGTTATGTGATACCTATAGGAAATATGTTTTTTGGCTTCCAGACCAGATTCAGTTACTATTTTGGGGGATTATTTAACATTTAAATATTTATTTGGGGACCATACACCTTACCAAATCATTTTATTGTTTTGAGAAGTTACATTTTTGTCACAGTCAGCAATAAAAGCTATATATTTCCCAAACTAAGGCTGTTCATGCAAGAAAATTCACATCTTGAGCAAGTGTATTCCCCAGGAGCACACTATAACCTCTGGCAGCTGCTAACTAACAGCCTATCTTACCCTATTAACATATTTATTTAAACCATGGTTTCTCTTCATATTACTAGGGGCAGGGAGGATTACAAATCTTCCGAAACCTCCCCCCCCCCCCAATCACAATTCAAACACAGACAGAACACCTACACTGCCCTTCTATTCACTATTATTTAGAAGTTTATCTCTTCTATATTATGCTCTTCAGAACGTTGGAAAACAATTACTTCATTGAAAGAGCATCCTGGAACACAAATTGGAGGAGGGGTGCGGTTACAGTGGAAAATAACATAATAAAATTACAGATGTTAGTGAATGGCATTTGTGCATAGCTACCAATATAGTTGTCTAGTACTAAAGCTGTCATGGTTCCCCTGATACAGCATAAATTTACAGTGACAGTTGTAAAATATTGCTCTTTCCCTGAACCAAGTCCTCCCTCCCACACATATTTAATCCTTCTGCTAATGATAAACATTTGGAAAGACTGAATAGCATGTTTTTAGAGACTGAAGTTAGTATCATACACTTTCAGTTTCTTATGATTTGCTTTGAGGCTTCAGCACTCATGGGCCTCTGAGTTAGTTTTCAATTGAAAAACCTTGCCCTGGCTCTTCCACTATATTTTTCATTGTATGCCATTTAGTACTCTCATGTAGACCTCCTACATGTGTGACTGCAAGTCTGTCTGTCTGTCTGTCTGTGTGTCTGTGTGTCTGTGTGTCTCTTCATCAGACATGGCGTTTCTTTACTTTTCACTTGCCTGGATCTACGTTTTCAATAATTGGAAGCTGAATAACGTTCACCCCTCCCCCCCCCCCCCCACACACACACACATATATTAAACATCAAATACCACTATATTCGTGAAGCAAATGTCTGATTCATCCTCTTTGGAAACATGTTTTCAACAATTTCAATCTTTTTGCCAGAATGAGTGTCTGTGGGGATTAAAACAAAGGTTTTGAAAGCGCTCATATGGGAACTTGCAGCATAAGCATAGCACTATAGAATCAATATTTGATGGTTTTAGGCATCTTACCAGTGTTATGAGATATCACAGTAGCAGGTACTGGTCATTCTGTTGGAAAAAAACACTGTTTAATGTTTTACCAGTGCCATACCAATGACTCTATGTGCATTTACTGAGAACGCTGAGGCTTTTCCTTTACAAAAATTGCAAAATATTCATCAAATACAATGTGAAATGTCTTCAGAAGCCAGACTGTGATTTGAAAACTATTACAGATGGGAAAGTTCATATCACAGTAGGTTTGTTTTGGGTCAATATCAATTAAATTATGAATTATATCACATATTTTATTAAAAATTGGCATACCGGGGGGTCCGATTCAGGGCAAAATTTTACTACATCAGATGGTGGAATAAAATTTGACATCAGTTGTTAGGATAAACTGGTAGAGTCCTTTCATATTGGTGAAATATATAGCTGCATCCCCAATTTTGGAAACAAAATTGACATCCATACTGTTCCATGGGGTTGGGGCACTGTTTTGCTTGCAGTATGGTTAAATGAGACAGTTTTTTTCTAAAAATATTTTGTGCTGATGCAGATGTTAGTGTTATTTTGGGATCAGGGTAGTGTTTTAAAGAAAGCTGTAAATTCTCATCCTTCTTAGTTAATTTATAAAGTAACAGGATAGAAAAATCTTTTGGAGGCAATACCAATTTTCAAGCCCACTTGACAAAGTTTGTACACCTTTCTTTAAAAGAGCAAATTTTCCATGTTTTTGAATCAGCCAAAGCCAAAGGTTTGATTCTAATGGAGAAATGACTCTTTTATCTCATGGAAGTGGTAAAATGTCTCTTTGGTGGGGTTGGGGATGATTATAGGTTTCGCGGAACTAAATATTGAAATTAGAGTTAACCAACTTAAAATGTTGCACTCGGAAATGACGCAATCTCTAAAAATAAACAGCCTTGGGAAAATCCATTGTTTCAATAAAACTTTGAAACATTCTATTGACATCTTGCATTATTGTTGAATATTCCTGATAAAAAAGAGGGTGATTTGATGACTTTTGGACCTAAAAAATACAATTTACTTTTTGTGTGTTTTTGTAGGGAATTCCCTGAAAAATATGTGCACGTGACCGTTACTTCCCTTTGTGTCAGTTTTTCTCTCTTATTTGTTGCATGACCCCCTGTTTTCAGATCAGAAAAAGTTGTCTGAAGGGCTGTACTTGACAGAGATATTTGAATGCCAAAATTAAAGTCATGCGATCATATTTTTTCCACCTGAAAGAAATAATGGTCGCCTATGGGAAAATATTTAGTTATGTGGTACCTATAGGAAATATGTTTTTTGGCTTCCAGACCAGATTCAGTTACTATTTTGGGGGATTATTTCACATTTAAATATTTATTTGGGGACCATACACCTTACCAAATCATTTTATTGTTTTGAGAAGTTACATTTTTGTCACAGTCAGCAAAAAAAGCTATATATTTCCCAAACTAAGGCTGTTCATGCAAGAAAATTCACATCTTGAGCAAGTGTATTCCCCAGGAGCACACTATAACCTCTGGAAGCTGCTAACTAACAGCCTATCTCACCCTATTAACATATTGTTTTAAATCATAACCTCTGGCAGCTGCTAACTAACAGCCTATCTTACCCTATTAACATATTTATTTAAACCATGGTTTCTCCTCATATTACTAGGGGCAGGGAGGATTACAAATCTTCCGAACCCTCCCCCCCCCCCCTCAATCACAATTCAAACACAGACAGAACACCTACACTGCCCTTCTATTCACTATTATTTAGAAGTTTATCTCTTCTATATTATGCTCTTCAGAACGTTGGAAAACAATTACTTCATTGAAAGAGTATCCTGGAACACAAATTGGAGGAGGGGTGGGGTTACAGTGGAAAATAACATAATAAAATTACAAATGTTAGTGAATGGCATTTGTGCATAGCTACCAATATAGTTTTCTAGTACTAAAGCTGTCATGGTTCCCCTGATACAGCATAAATTTACAGTGACAGTTGTAAAATATTGCTCTTTCCTTGAACCAAGTCCTCCCTCCCACACATATTTAATCCTTCTGCTAATGATAAACATTTGGAAAGACTGAATAGCTTGTTTTTAGAGACTGAAGTTAGTATCATACACTTTCAGTTTCTTATGATTTACTTTGAGGCTTCAGCACTCATGGGCCTCTGAGTTAGTTTTCAATTGAAAAACCTTGCCCTGGCTCTTCCACTATATTTTTCATTGTATGCCATTTAGTACTCTCATGTAGACCTCCTACATGTGTGACTGCAAGTCTGTCTGTCTGTCTGTCTGTGTGTCTGTGTGTCTCTTCATCAGACATGGCGTTTCTTTACTTTTCACTTGCCTGGATCTACGTTTTCAATAATTGGAAGCTGAATAACTTTCACCCCTCCCCCCCCCCCCCCCCCACACACACACACATATATTAAACATCGAATACCACTATATTCGTGAAGCAAATGTCTGATTCATCCTCTTTGGAAACATGTTTTCAACAATTTCAATCTTTTTGCCAGAATGAGTGTCTGTGGGGATTAAAACAAAGGTTTTGAAAGCGCTCATATGGGAACTTGCAGCATAAGCATAGCACTATAGAATCAATATTTGATAGTTTTAGGCATCTTACCAGTGTTATGAGATATCACAGTAGCAGGTACTGGTCATTCTGTTGGAAAAAAACACTGTTTAATGTTTTACCAGTGCCATACCAATGACTCTATGTGCATTTACTGAGAACGCTGAGGCTTTTCCTTTACAAAAATTGCAAAATATTCATCAAATACAATGTGAAATGTCTTCAGAAGCCAGACTGTGATTTGAAAACTATTACAGATGGGAAAGTTCATATCACAGTAGGTTTGTTTTGGGTCAATATCAATTAAATTATGAATTATATCACATATTTTATTAAAAATTGGCATACCGGGGGGTCCTATTCAGGGCAAAATTTTACTACATCAGATGGTGGAATAAAATTTGACATCAGTTGTTAGGATAAACTGGTAGAGTCCTTTCATATTGGTGAAATATATAGCTGCATCCCCAATTTTGGAATCAAAATTGACATCCATACTGTTCCATGGGGTTGGGGCACTGTTTTGCTTGCAGTATGGTTAAATGAGACAGATTTTTTCTAAAAATATTTTGTGTTGATGCAGATGTTAGTGTTATTTTGGGATCAGGGTAGTGTTTTAAAGAAAGCTGTAAATTCTCATCCTTCTTAGTTAATTTATAAAGTAACAGGATAGAAAAATCTGTTGGAGGCAATACCAATTTTCAAGCCCACTTGACAAAGTTTGTACACCTTTCTTTAAAAGAGCAAATTTTCCATGTTTTTGAATCAGACAAAGCCAAAGGTTTGATTCTAATGGAGAAATGACTCTTTTATCTCATGGAAGTGGTAAAATGTCTCTTTGGTGGGGTTGGGGATGATTATAGGTTTCGCGGAACTAAATATTGAAATTAGAGTTAACCAACTTAAAATGTTGCACTCGGAAATGACGCAATCTCTAAAAATAAACAGCCTTGGGAAAATCCATTGTTTCAATAAAACTTTGAAACATTCTATTGACATCTTGCATTATTGTTGAATATTCCTGATAAAAAAGAGGGTGATTTGATGACTTTTGGACCTAAAAAATACAATTTACTTTTTGTGTGTTTTTGTAGGGAATTCCCTGAAAAATATGTGCACGTGACCGTTACTTCCCTTTGTGTCAGTTTTTCTCTCTTATTTGTTGCATGACCCCCTGTTTTCAGATCAGAAAAAGTTGTCTGAAGGGCTGTACTTGACAGAGATATTTGAATGCCAAAATTAAAGTCATGCGATCATATTTTTTCCACCTGAAAGAAATAATGGTCGCCTATGGGAAAATATTTAGTTATGTGGTACCTATAGGAAATATGTTTTTTGGCTTCCAGACCAGATTCAGTTACTATTTTGGGGGATTATTTCACATTTAAATATTTATTTGGGGACCATACACCTTACCAAATCATTTTATTGTTTTGAGAAGTTACATTTTTGTCACAGTCAGCAAAAAAAGCTATATATTTCCCAAACTAAGGCTGTTCATGCAAGAAAATTCACATCTTGAGCAAGTGTATTCCCCAGGAGCACACTATAACCTCTGGAAGCTGCTAACTAACAGCCTATCTCACCCTATTAACATATTGTTTTAAATCATAACCTCTGGCAGCTGCTAACTAACAGCCTATCTTACCCTATTAACATATTTATTTAAACCATGGTTTCTCCTCATATTACTAGGGGCAGGGAGGATTACAAATCTTCCGAACCCTCCCCCCCCCCCTCAATCACAATTCAAACACAGACAGAACACCTACACTGCCCTTCTATTCACTATTATTTAGAAGTTTATCTCTTCTATATTATGCTCTTCAGAACGTTGGAAAACAATTACTTCATTGAAAGAGTATCCTGGAACACAAATTGGAGGAGGGGTGGGGTTACAGTGGAAAATAACATAATAAAATTACAAATGTTAGTGAATGGCATTTGTGCATAGCTACCAATATAGTTTTCTAGTACTAAAGCTGTCATGGTTCCCCTGATACAGCATAAATTTACAGTGACAGTTGTAAAATATTGCTCTTTCCTTGAACCAAGTCCTCCCTCCCACACATATTTAATCCTTCTGCTAATGATAAACATTTGGAAAGACTGAATAGCTTGTTTTTAGAGACTGAAGTTAGTATCATACACTTTCAGTTTCTTATGATTTACTTTGAGGCTTCAGCACTCATGGGCCTCTGAGTTAGTTTTCAATTGAAAAACCTTGCCCTGGCTCTTCCACTATATTTTTCATTGTATGCCATTTAGTACTCTCATGTAGACCTCCTACATGTGTGACTGCAAGTCTGTCTGTCTGTCTGTCTGTGTGTCTGTGTGTCTCTTCATCAGACATGGCGTTTCTTTACTTTTCACTTGCCTGGATCTACGTTTTCAATAATTGGAAGCTGAATAACTTTCACCCCTCCCCCCCCCCCCCCCCCCACACACACACACATATATTAAACATCGAATACCACTATATTCGTGAAGCAAATGTCTGATTCATCCTCTTTGGAAACATGTTTTCAACAATTTCAATCTTTTTGCCAGAATGAGTGTCTGTGGGGATTAAAACAAAGGTTTTGAAAGCGCTCATATGGGAACTTGCAGCATAAGCATAGCACTATAGAATCAATATTTGATAGTTTTAGGCATCTTACCAGTGTTATGAGATATCACAGTAGCAGGTACTGGTCATTCTGTTGGAAAAAAACACTGTTTAATGTTTTACCAGTGCCATACCAATGACTCTATGTGCATTTACTGAGAACGCTGAGGCTTTTCCTTTACAAAAATTGCAAAATATTCATCAAATACAATGTGAAATGTCTTCAGAAGCCAGACTGTGATTTGAAAACTATTACAGATGGGAAAGTTCATATCACAGTAGGTTTGTTTTGGGTCAATATCAATTAAATTATGAATTATATCACATATTTTATTAAAAATTGGCATACCGGGGGGTCCTATTCAGGGCAAAATTTTACTACATCAGATGGTGGAATAAAATTTGACATCAGTTGTTAGGATAAACTGGTAGAGTCCTTTCATATTGGTGAAATATATAGCTGCATCCCCAATTTTGGAATCAAAATTGACATCCATACTGTTCCATGGGGTTGGGGCACTGTTTTGCTTGCAGTATGGTTAAATGAGACAGATTTTTTCTAAAAATATTTTGTGTTGATGCAGATGTTAGTGTTATTTTGGGATCAGGGTAGTGTTTTAAAGAAAGCTGTAAATTCTCATCCTTCTTAGTTAATTTATAAAGTAACAGGATAGAAAAATCTGTTGGAGGCAATACCAATTTTCAAGCCCACTTGACAAAGTTTGTACACCTTTCTTTAAAAGAGCAAATTTTCCATGTTTTTGAATCAGACAAAGCCAAAGGTTTGATTCTAATGGAGAAATGACTCTTTTATCTCATGGAAGTGGTAAAATGTCTCTTTGGTGGGGTTGGGGATGATTATAGGTTTCGCGGAACTAAATATTGAAATTAGAGTTAACCAACTTAAAATGTTGCACTCGGAAATGACGCAATCTCTAAAAATAAACAGCCTTGGGAAAATCCATTGTTTCAATAAAACTTTGAAACATTCTATTGACATCTTGCATTATTGTTGAATATTCCTGATAAAAAAGAGGGTGATTTGATGACTTTTGGACCTAAAAAATACAATTTACTTTTTGTGTGTTTTTGTAGGGAATTCCCTGAAAAATATGTGCACGTGACCGTTACTTCCCTTTGTGTCAGTTTTTCTCTCTTATTTGTTGCATGACCCCCTGTTTTCAGATCAGAAAAAGTTGTCTGAAGGGCTGTACTTGACAGAGATATTTGAATGCCAAAATTAAAGTCATGCGATCATATTTTTTCCACCTGAAAGAAGTAATGGTCGCCTGTGGGAAAATATTTAGTTATGTGGTACCTATAGGAAATATGTTTTTTGGCTTCCAGACCAGATTCAGTTACTATTTTGGGGGATTATTTCACATTTAAATATTTATTTGGGGACCATACACCTTACCAAATCATTTTATTGTTTTGAGAAGTTACATTTTTGTCACAGTCAGCAAAAAAAGCTATATATTTCCCAAACTAAGGCTGTTCATGCAAGAAAATTCACATCTTGAGCAAGTGTATTCCCCAGGAGCACACTATAACCTCTAGAAGCTGCTAACTAACAGCCTATCTCACCCTATTAACATATTTATTTAAATCATAACCTCTGGCAGCTGCTAACTAACAGCCTATCTTACCCTATTAACATATTTATTTAAACCATGGTTTCTCCTCATATTACTAGGGGCAGGGAGGATTACAAATCTTCCGAACCCTCCCCCCCCCCCTCAATCACAATTCAAACACAGACAGAACACCTACACTGCTCTTCTATTCACTATTATTTAGAAGTTTATCTCTTCTATATTATGCTCTTCAGAACGTTGGAAAACAATTACTTCATTGAAAGAGTATCCTGGAACACAAATTGGAGGAGGGGTGGGGTTACAGTGGAAAATAACATAATAAAATTACAAATGTTAGTGAATGGCATTTGTGCATAGCTACCAATATAGTTTTCTAGTACTAAAGCTGTCATGGTTCCCCTGATACAGCATAAATTTACAGTGACAGTTGTAAAATATTGCTCTTTCCCTGAACCAAGTCCTCCCTCCCACACATATTTAATCCTTCTGCTAATGATAAACATTTGGAAAGACTGAATAGCTTGTTTTTAGAGACTGAAGTTAGTATCATAAACTTTCAGTTTCTTATGATTTACTTTGAGGCTTCAGCACTCATGGGCCTCTGAGTTAGTTTTCAATTGAAAAACCTTGCCCTGGCTCTTCCACTATATTTTTCATTGTATGCCATTTAGTACTCTCATGTAGACCTCCTACATGTGTGACTGCAAGTCTGTCTGTCTGTCTGTCTGTGTGTCTGTGTGTCTCTTCATCAGACATGGCGTTTCTTTACTTTTCACTTGCCTGGATCTACGTTTTCAATAATTGGAAGCTGAATAACTTTCACCCCTCCCCCCCCCCCCCCCCCACACACACACACATATATTAAACATCAAATACCACTATATTCGTGAAGCAAATGTCTGATTCATCCTCTTTGGAAACATGTTTCCAACAATTTCAATCTTTTTGCCAGAATGAGTGTCTGTGGGGATTAAAACAAAGGTTTTGAAAGCGCTCATATGGGAACTTGCAGCATAAGCATAGCACTATAGAATCAATATTTGATGGTTTTAGGCATCTTACCAGTGTTATGAGATATCACAGTAGCAGGTACTGGTCATTCTGTTGGAAAAAAACACTGTTTAATGTTTTACCAGTGCCATACCAATGACTCTATGTGCATTTGCTGAGAACGCTGAGGCTTTTCCTTTACAAAAATTGCAAAATATTCATCAAATACAATGTGAAATGTCTTCAGAAGCCAGACTGTGATTTGAAAACTATTACAGATGGGAAAGTTCATATCACAGTAGGTTTGTTTTGGGTCAATATCGATTAAATTATGAATTATATCACATATTTTATTAAAAATTGGCATACCGGGGGGTCCTATTCAGGGCAAAATTTTACTACATCAGATGGTGGAATAAAATTTGACATCAGTTGTTAGGATAAACTGGTAGAGTCCTTTCATATTGGTGAAATATATAGCTGCATCCCCAATTTTGGAAACAAAATTGACATCCATACTGTTCCATGGGGTTGGGGCACTGTTTTGCTTGCAGTATGGTTAAATGAGACAGATTTTTTCTAAAAATATTTTGTGCTGATGCAGATGTTAGTGTTATTTTGGGATCAGGGTAGTGTTTTAAAGAAAGCTGTAAATTCTCATCCTTCTTAGTTAATTTATAAAGTAACAGGATAGAAAAATCTTTTGGAGGCAATACCAATTTTCAAGCCCACTTGACAATGTTTGTACACCTTTCTTTAAAAGAGCAAATTTTCCATGTTTTTGAATCAGCCAAAGCCAAAGGTTTGATTCTAATGGAGAAATGACTCTTTTATCTCATGGAAGTGGTAAAATGTCTCTTTGGTGGGGTTGGGGATGATTATAGGTTTCGCGGAACTAAATATTGAAATTAGAGTGAACCAACTTAAAATGTTGCACTCGGAAATGACGCAATCTCTAAAAATAAACAGCCTTGGGAAAATCCATTGTTTCAATAAAACTTTGAAACATTCTATTGACATCTTGCATTATTGTTGAATATTCCTGATAAAAAAGAGGGTGATTTGATGACTTTTGGACCTAAAAAATACAATTTACTTTTTGTGTGTTTTTGTAGGGAATTCCCGGAAAAATATGTGCACGTGACCGTTACTTCCCTTTGTGTCAGTTTTTCACTCTCATTTATTGCATGACCCCCTGTTTTCAGATCAGAAAAAGTTGTCTGAAGGGCTGTACTTGACAGAGATATTTGAATGCCAAAATTAAAGTCATGCGATGATATTTTTTCCACCTGAAAGAAATAATGGTCGCCTATGGGAAAATATTTAGTTATGTGGTACCTATAGGAAATATGTTTTTTGGCTTCCAGACCAGATTCAGTTACTATTTTGGGGGATTATTTCACATTTAAATATTTATTTGGGGACCATACACCTTACCAAATCGTTTTATTGTTTTGAGAAGTTACATTTTTGTCACAGTCAGCAAAAAAAGCTATATATTTCCCAAACTAAGGCTGTTCATGCAAGAAAATTCACATCTTGAGCAAGTGTATTCCCCAGGAGCACACTATAACCTCTGGAAGCTGCTAACTAACAGCCTATCTCACCCTATTAACATATTTATTTAAATCATAACCTCTGGCAGCTGCTAACTAACAGCCTATCTTACCCTATTAACATATTTATTTAAACCATGGTTTCTCCTCATATTAATAGGGGCAGGGAGGATTACAAATCTTCCGAACCCTCCCCCCCCCCTCAATCACAATTCAAACACAGACAGAACACCTACACTGCCCTTCTATTCACTATTATTTAGAAGTTTATCTCTTCTATATTATGCTCTTCAGAACGTTGGAAAACAATTACTTCATTGAAAGAGTATCCTGGAACACAAATTGGAGGAGGGGTGGGGTTACAGTGGAAAATAACATAATAAAATTACAAATGTTAGTGAATGGCATTTGTGCATAGCTACCAATATAGTTTTCTAGTACTAAAGCTGTCATGGTTCCCCTGATACAGCATAAATTTACAGTGACAGTTGTAAAATATTGCTCTTTCCCTGAACTAAGTCCTCCCTCCCACACATATTTAATCCTTCTGCTAATGATAAACATTTGGAAAGACTGAATAGCTTGTTTTTAGAGACTGAAGTTAGTATCATACACTTTCAGTTTCTTATGATTTACTTTGAGGCTTCAGCACTCATGGGCCTCTGAGTTAGTTTTCAATTGAAAAACCTTGCCCTGGCTCTTCCACTATATTTTTCATTGTATGCCATTTAGTACTCTCATGTAGACCCCCTACATGTGTGACTGCAAGTCTGTCTGTCTGTCTGTCTGTCTGTGTGTCTGTGTGTCTCTTCATCAGACATGGCGTTTCTTTACTTTTCACTTGCCTGGATCTACGTTTTCAATAATTGGAAGCTGAATAACGTTCACCCCTCCCCCCCTCCCCACACACACATATATTAAACATCAAATACCACTATATTCGTGAAGCAAATGTCTGATTCATCCTCTTTGGAAACATGTTTTCAACAATTTCAATATTTTTGCCAGAATGAGTGTCTGTGGGGATTAAAACAAAGGTTTTGAAAGCGCTCATATGGGAACTTGCAGCATAAGCATAGCACTATAGAATCAATATTTGATGGTTTTGGGCATCTTACCAGTGTTATGAGATATCACAGTAGCAGGTACTGGTCATTCTGTTGGAAAAAAACACTGTTTAATGTTTTACCAGTGCCATACCAATGACTCTATGTGCATTTACTGAGAACGCTGAGGCTTTTCCTTTACAAAAATTGCAAAATATTCATCAAATACAATGTGAAATGTCTTCAGAAGCCAGACTGTGATTTGAAAACTATTACAGATGGGAAAGTTCATATCACAGTAGGTTTGTTTTGGGTCAATATCAATTAAATTATGAATTATATCACATATTTTATTAAAAATTGGCATACCGGGGGGTCCTATTCAGGGCAAAATTTTACTACATCAGATGGTGGAATAAAATTTGACATCAGTTGTTAGGATAAACTGGTAGAGTCCTTTCATATTGGTGAAATATATAGCTGCATCCCCAATTTTGGAAACAAAATTGACATCAATACTGTTCCATGGGGGTTGGGGCACTGTTTTGCTTGCAGTATGGTTAAATGAGACAGTTTTTTTCTAAAAATATTTTGTGCTGATGCAGATGTTAGTGTTATTTTGGGATCAGGGTAGTGTTTTAAAGAAAGCTATAAATTCTCATCCTTCTTAGTTAATTTATAAAGTAACAGGATAGAAAAATCTTTTGGAGGCAATACCAATTTTCAAGCCCACTTGACAAAGTTTGTACACCTTTCTTTAAAAGAGCAAATTTTCCATGTTTTTGAATCAGCCAAAGCCAAAGGTTTGATTCTAATGGAGAAATGACTCTTTTATCTCATGGAAGTGGTAAAATGTCTCTTTGGTGGGGTTGGGGATGATTATAGGTTTCGCGGAACTAAATATTGAAATTAGAGTTAACCAACTTAAAATGTTGCACTCGGAAATGACGCAATCTCTAAAAATAAACAGCCTTGGGAAAATCCATTGTTTCAATAAAACTTTGAAACATTCTATTGACATCTTGCATTATTGTTGAATATTCCTGATAAAAAAGAGGGTGATTTGATGACTTTTGGACCTAAAAAATACAATTTACTTTTTGTGTGTTTTTGTAGGGAATTCCCTGAAAAATATGTGCACGTGACCGTTACTTCCCTTTGTGTCAGTTTTTCTCTCTTATTTGTTGCATGACCCCCTGTTTTCAGATCAGAAAAAGTTGTCTGAAGGGCTGTACTTGACAGAGATATTTGAATGCCAAAATTAAAGTCATGCGATCATATTTTTTCCACCTGAAAGAAATAATGGTCGCCTATGGGAAAATATTTAGTTATGTGGTACCTATAGGAAATATGTTTTTTGGCTTCCAGACCAGATTCAGTTACTATTTTGGGGGATTATTTCACATTTAAATATTTATTTGGGGACCATACACCTTACAAAATCATTTTATTGTTTTGAGAAGTTACATTTTTGTCACAGTCAGCAAAAAAAGCTATATATTTCCCAAACTAAGGCTTTTCATGCAAGAAAATTCACATCTTGAGCAAGTGTATTCCCCAGGAGCACACTATAACCTCTGGAAGCTGCTAACTAACAGCCTATCTCACCCTATTAACATATTTATTTAAATCATAACCTCTGGCAGCTGCTAACTAACAGCCTATCATACCCTATTAACATATTTATTTAAACCATGGTTTCTCCTCATATTACTAGGAGCAGGGAGGATTACAAATCTTCCGAACCCTCCCCCCCCCCCCCTCAATCACAATTCAAACACAGACAGAACACCTACACTGCCCTTCTATTCACTATTATTTAGAAGTTTATCTCTTCTATATTATGCTCTTCAGAACGTTGGAAAACAATTACTTCATTGAAAGAGTATCCTGGAACACAAATTGGAGGAGGGGTGGGGTTACAGTGGAAAATAACATAATAAAATTACAAATGTTAGTGAATGGCATTTGTGCATAGCTACCAATATAGTTTTCTAGTACTAAAGCTGTCATGGTTCCCCTGATACAGCATAAATTTACAGTGACAGTTGTAAAATATTGCTCTTTCCCTGAACCAAGTCCTCCCTCCCACACATATTTAATCCTTCTGCTAATGATAAACATTTGGAAAGACTGAATAGCTTGTTTTTAGAGACTGAAGTTAGTATCATAAACTTTCAGTTTCTTATGATTTACTTTGAGGCTTCAGCACTCATGGGCCTCTGAGTTAGTTTTCAATTGAAAAACCTTGCCCTGGCTCTTCCACTATATTTTTCATTGTATGCCATTTAGTACTCTCATGTAGACCTCCTACATGTGTGACTGCAAGTCTGTCTGTCTGTCTGTCTGTGTGTCTGTGTGTCTCTTCATCAGACATGGCGTTTCTTTACTTTTCACTTGCCTGGATCTACGTTTTCAATAATTGGAAGCTGAATAACTTTCACCCCTCCCCCCCCCCCCCCCCCCACACACACACACATATATTAAACATCAAATACCACTATATTCGTGAAGCAAATGTCTGATTCATCCTCTTTGGAAACATGTTTCCAACAATTTCAATCTTTTTGCCAGAATGAGTGTCTGTGGGGATTAAAACAAAGGTTTTGAAAGCGCTCATATGGGAACTTGCAGCATAAGCATAGCACTATATAATCAATATTTGATGGTTTTAGGCATCTTACCAGTGTTATGAGATATCACAGTAGCAGGTACTGGTCATTCTGTTGGAAAAAAACACTGTTTAATGTTTTACCAGTGCCATACCAATGACTCTATGTGCATTTACTGAGAACGCTGAGGCTTTTCCTTTACAAAAATTGCAAAATATTCATCAAATACAATGTGAAATGTCTTCAGAAGCCAGACTGTGATTTGAAAACTATTACAGATGGGAAAGTTCATATCACAGTAGGTTTGTTTTGGGTCAATATCGATTAAATTATGAATTATATCACATATTTTATTAAAAATTGGCATACCGGGGGGTCCTATTCAGGGCAAAATTTTACTACATCAGATGGTGGAATAAAATTTGACATCAGTTGTTAGGATAAACTGGTAGAGTCCTTTCATATTGGTGAAATATATAGCTGCATCCCCAATTTTGGAAACAAAATTGACATCCATACTGTTCCATGGGGTTGGGGCACTGTTTTGCTTGCAGTATGGTTAAATGAGACAGATTTTTTCTAAAAATATTTTGTGCTGATGCAGATGTTAGTGTCATTTTGGGATCAGGGTAGTGTTTTAAAGAAAGCTGTAAATTCTCATCCTTCTTAGTTAATTTATAAAGTAACAGGATAGAAAAATCTTTTGGAGGCAATACCAATTTTCAAGCCCACTTGACAATGTTTGTACACCTTTCTTTAAAAGAGCAAATTTTCCATGTTTTTGAATCAGCCAAAGCCAAAGGTTTGATTCTAATGGAGAAATGACTCTTTTATCTCATGGAAGTGGTAAAATGTCTCTTTGGTGGGGTTGGGGATGATTATAGGTTTCGCGGAACTAAATATTGAAATTAGAGTGAACCAACTTAAAATGTTGCACTCGGAAATGACGCAATCTCTAAAAATAAACAGCCTTGGGAAAATCCATTGTTTCAATAAAACTTTGAAACATTCTATTGACATCTTGCATTATTGTTGAATATTCCTGATAAAAAAGAGGGTGATTTGATGACTTTTGGACCTAAAAAATAAAATTTACTTTTTGTGTGTTTTTGTAGGGAATTCCCGGAAAAATATGTGCACGTGACCGTTACTTCCCTTTGTGTCAGTTTTTCTCTCTTATTTGTTGCATGACCCCCTGTTTTCAGATCAGAAAAAGTTGTCTGAAGGGCTGTACTTGACAGAGATATTTGAATGCCAAAATTAAAGTCATGCGATCATATTTTTTCCACCTGAAAGAAATAATGGTCGCCTATGGGAAAATATTTAGTTATGTGGTACCTATAGGAAATATGTTTTTTGGCTTCCAGACCAGATTCAGTTACTATTTTGGGGGATTATTTCACATTTAAATATTTATTTGGGGACCATACACCTTACAAAATCATTTTATTGTTTTGAGAAGTTACATTTTTGTCACAGTCAGCAAAAAAAGCTATATATTTCCCAAACTAAGGCTGTTCATGCAAGAAAATTCACATCTTGAGCAAGTGTATTCCCCAGGAGCACACTATAACCTCTGGAAGCTGCTAACTAACAGCCTATCTCACCCTATTAACATATTTATTTAAATCATAACCTCTGGCAGCTGCTAACTAACAGCCTATCTTACCCTATTAACATATTTATTTAAACCATGGTTTCTCCTCATATTACTAGGGGCAGGGAGGATTACAAATCTTCCGAACCCTCCCCCCCCCCCCCCCTCAATCACAATTCAAACACAGACAGAACACCTACACTGCCCTTCTATTCACTATTATTTAGAAGTTTATCTCTTCTATATTATGCTCTTCAGAACGTTGGAAAACAATTACTTCATTGAAAGAGTATCCTGGAACACAAATTGGAGGAGGGGTGGGGTTACAGTGGAAAATAACATAATAAAATTACAAATGTTAGTGAATGGCATTTGTGCATAGCTACCAATATAGTTTTCTAGTACTAAAGCTGTCATGGTTCCCCTGATACAGCATAAATTTACAGTGACAGTTGTAAAATATTGCTCTTTCCCTGAACTAAGTCCTCCCTCCCACACATATTTAATCCTTCTGCTAATGATAAACATTTGGAAAGACTGAATAGCTTGTTTTTAGAGACTGAAGTTAGTATCATACACTTTCAGTTTCTTATGATTTACTTTGAGGCTTCAGCACTCATGGGCCTCTGAGTTAGTTTTCAATTGAAAAACCTTGCCCTGGCTCTTCCACTATATTTTTCATTGTATGCCATTTAGTACTCTCATGTAGACCCCCTACATGTGTGACTGCAAGTCTGTCTGTCTGTCTGTCTGTCTGTGTGTCTGTGTGTCTCTTCATCAGACATGGCGTTTCTTTACTTTTCACTTGCCTGGATCTACGTTTTCAATAATTGGAAGCTGAATAACGTTCACCCCTCCCCCCCCCCCCCCCCACACACACATATATTAAACATCAAATACCACTATATTCGTGAAGCAAATGTCTGATTCATCCTCTTTGGAAACATGTTTTCAACAATTTCAATCTTTTTGCCAGAATGAGTGTCTGTGGGGATTAAAACAAAGGTTTTGAAAGCGCTCATATGGGAACTTGCAGCATAAGCATAGCACTATAGAATCAATATTTGATGGTTTTAGGCATCTTACCAGTGTTATGGGATATCACAGTAGCAGGTACTGGTCATTCTGTTGGAAAAAAACACTGTTTAATGTTTTACCAGTGCCATACCAATGACTCTATGTGCATTTACTGAGAACGCTGAGGCTTTTCCTTTACAAAAATTGCAAAATATTCATCAAATACAATGTGAAATGTCTTCAGAAGCCAGACTGTGATTTGAAAACTATTACAGATGGGAAAGTTCATATCACAGTAGGTTTGTTTTGGGTCAATATCAATTAAATTATGAATTATATCACATATTTTATTAAAAATTGGCATACCGGGGGGTCCTATTCAGGGCAAAATTTTACTACATCAGATGGTGGAATAAAATTTGACATCAGTTGTTAGGATAAACTGGTAGAGTCCTTTCATATTGGTGAAATATATAGCTGCATCCCCAATTTTGGAAACAAAATTGACATCCATACTGTTCCATGGGGGTTGGGGCACTGTTTTGCTTGCAGTATGGTTAAATGAGACAGTTTTTTTCTAAAAATATTTTGTGCTGATGCAGATGTTAGTGTTATTTTGGGATCAGGGTAGTGTTTTAAAGAAAGCTGTAAATTCTCATCCTTCTTAGTTAATTTATAAAGTAACAGGATAGAAAAATCTTTTGGAGGCAATACCAATTTTCAAGCCCACTTGACAAAGTTTGTACACCTTTCTTTAAAAGAGCAAATTTTCCATGTTTTTGAATCAGCCAAAGCCAAAGGTTTGATTCTAATGGAGAAATGACTCTTTTATCTCATGGAAGTGGTAAAATGTCTCTTTGGTGGGGTTGGGGATGATTATAGGTTTCGCGGAACTAAATATTGAAATTAGAGTGAACCAACTTAAAATGTTGCACTCGGAAATGACGCAATCTCTAAAAATAAACAGCCTTGGGAAAATCCATTGTTTCAATAAAACTTTGAAACATTCTATTGACATCTTGCATTATTGTTGAATATTCCTGATAAAAAAGAGGGTGATTTGATGACTTTTGGACCTAAAAAATACAATTTACTTTTTGTGTGTTTTTGTAGGGAATTCCCTGAAAAATATGTGCACGTGACCGTTACTTCCCTTTGTGTCAGTTTTTCACTCTCATTTATTGCATGACCCCCTGTTTTCAGATCAGAAAAAGTTGTCTGAAGGGCTGTACTTGACAGAGATATTTGAATGCCAAAATTAAAGTCATGCGATCATATTTTTTCCACCTGAAAGAAATAATGGTCGCCTATGGGAAAATATTTAGTTATGTGGTACCTATAGGAAATATGTTTTTTGGCTTCCAGACCAGATTCAGTTACTATTTTGGGGGATTATTTCACATTTAAATATTTATTTGGGGACCATACACCTTACAAAATCATTTTATTGTTTTGAGAAGTTACATTTTTGTCACAGTCAGCAAAAAAAGCTATATATTTCCCAAACTAAGGCTGTTCATGCAAGAAAATTCACATCTTGAGCAAGTGTATTCCCCAGGAGCACACTATAACCTCTGGAAGCTGCTAACTAACAGCCTATCTCACCCTATTAACATATTTATTTAAATCATAACCTCTGGCAGCTGCTAACTAACAGCCTATCTTACCCTATTAACATATTTATTTAAACCATGGTTTCTCCTCATATTAATAGGGGCAGGGAGGATTACAAATCTTCCGAACCCTCCCCCCCCCCCTCAATCACAATTCAAACACAGACAGATCACCTACACTGCCCTTCTATTCACTATTATTTAGAAGTTTATCTCTTCTATATTATGCTCTTCAGAACGTTGGAAAACAATTACTTCATTGAAAGAGTATCCTGGAACACAAATTGGAGGAGGGGTGGGGTTACAGTGGAAAATAACATAATAAAATTACAAATGTTAGTGAATGGCATTTGTGCATAGCTACCAATATAGTTTTCTAGTACTAAAGCTGTCATGGTTCCCCTGATACAGCATAAATTTACAGTGACAGTTGTAAAATATTGCTCTTTCCCTGAACTAAGTCCTCCCTCCCACACATATTTAATCCTTCTGCTAATGATAAACATTTGGAAAGACTGAATAGCTTGTTTTTAGAGACTGAAGTTAGTATCATACACTTTCAGTTTCTTATGATTTACTTTGAGGCTTCAGCACTCATGGGCCTCTGAGTTAGTTTTCAATTGAAAAACCTTGCCCTGGCTCTTCCACTATATTTTTCATTGTATGCCATTTAGTACTCTCATGTAGACCCCCTACATGTGTGACTGCAAGTCTGTCTGTCTGTCTGTCTGTCTGTGTGTCTGTGTGTCTCTTCATCAGACATGGCGTTTCTTTACTTTTCACTTGCCTGGATCTACGTTTTCAATAATTGGAAGCTGAATAACGTTCACCCCTCCCCCCCCCCCCCCCCCACACACACATATATTAAACATCAAATACCACTATATTCGTGAAGCAAATGTCTGATTCATCCTCTTTGGAAACATGTTTTCAACAATTTCAGTCTTTTTGCCAGAATGAGTGTCTGTGGGGATTAAAACAAAGGTTTTGAAAGCGCTCATATGGGAACTTGCAGCATAAGCATAGCACTATAGAATCAATATTTGATGGTTTTAGGCATCTTACCAGTGTTATGAGATATCACAGTAGCAGGTACTGGTCATTCTGTTGGAAAAAAACACTGTTTAATGTTTTACCAGTGCCATACCAATGACTCTATGTGCATTTACTGAGAACGCTGAGGCTTTTCCTTTACAAAAATTGCAAAATATTCATCAAATACAATGTGAAATGTCTTCAGAAGCCAGACTGTGATTTGAAAACTATTACAGATGGGAAAGTTCATATCACAGTAGGTTTGTTTTGGGTCAATATCAATTAAATTATGAATTATATCACATATTTTATTAAAAATTGGCATACCGGGGGGTCCTATTCAGGGCAAAATTTTACTACATCAGATGGTGGAATAAAATTTGACATCAGTTGTTAGGATAAACTGGTAGAGTCCTTTCATATTGGTGAAATATATAGCTGCATCCCCAATTTTGGAAACAAAATTGACATCCATACTGTTCCATGGGGGTTGGGGCACTGTTTTGCTTGCAGTATGGTTAAATGAGACAGTTTTTTTCTAAAAATATTTTGTGCTGATGCAGATGTTAGTGTTATTTTGGGATCAGGGTAGTGTTTTAAAGAAAGCTGTAAATTCTCATCCTTCTTAGTTAATTTATAAAGTAACAGGATAGAAAAATCTTTTGGAGGCAATACCAATTATCAAGCCCACTTGACAAAGTTTGTACACCTTTCTTTAAAAGAGCAAATTTTCCATGTTTTTGAATCAGCCAAAGCCAAAGGTTTGATTCTAATGGAGAAATGACTCTTTTATCTCATGGAAGTGGTAAAATGTCTCTTTGGTGGGGTTGGGGATGATTATAGGTTTCGCGGAACTAAATATTGAAATTAGAGTTAACCAACTTAAAATGTTGCACTCGGAAATGACGCAATCTCTAAAAATAAACAGCCTTGGGAAAATCCATTGTTTCAATAAAACTTTGAAACATTCTATTGACATCTTGCATTATTGTTGAATATTCCTGATAAAAAAGAGGGTGATTTGATGACTTTTGGACCTAAAAAATACAATTTACTTTTTGTGTGTTTTTGTAGGGAATTCCCTGAAAAATATGTGCACGTGACCGTTACTTCCCTTTGTGTCAGTTTTTCTCTCTTATTTGTTGCATGACCCCCTGTTTTCAGATCAGAAAAAGTTGTCTGAAGGGCTGTACTTGACAGAGATATTTGAATGCCAAAATTAAAGTCATGCGATCATATTTTTTCCACCTGAAAGAAATAATGGTCGCCTATGGGAAAATATTTAGTTATGTGGTACCTATAGGAAATATGTTTTTTGGCTTCCAGACCAGATTCAGTTACTATTTTGGGGGATTATTTCACATTTAAATATTTATTTGGGGACCATACACCTTACAAAATCATTTTATTGTTTTGAGAAGTTACATTTTTGTCACAGTCAGCAAAAAAAGCTATATATTTCCCAAACTAAGGCTGTTCATGCAAGAAAATTCACATCTTGAGCAAGTGTATTCCCCAGGAGCACACTATAACCTCTGGAAGCTGCTAACTAACAGCCTATCTCACCCTATTAACATATTTATTTAAATCATAACCTCTGGCAGCTGCTAACTAACAGCCTATCTTACCCTATTAACATATTTATTTAAACCATGGTTTCTCCTCATATTAATAGGGGCAGGGAGGATTACAAATCTTCCGAACCCTCCCCCCCCCCTCAATCACAATTCAAACACAGACAGAACACCTACACTGCCCTTCTATTCACTATTATTTAGAAGTTTATCTCTTCTATATTATGCTCTTCAGAACGTTGGAAAACAATTACTTCATTGAAAGAGTATCCTGGAACACAAATTGGAGGAGGGGTGGGGTTACAGTGGAAAATAACATAATAAAATTACAAATGTTAGTGAATGGCATTTGTGCATAGCTACCAATATAGTTTTCTAGTACTAAAGCTGTCATGGTTCCCCTGATACAGCATAAATTTACAGTGACAGTTGTAAAATATTGCTCTTTCCCTGAACCAAGTCCTCCCTCCCACACATATTTAATCCTTCTGCTAATGATAAACATTTGGAAAGACTGAATAGCTTGTTTTTAGAGACTGAAGTTAGTATCATAAACTTTCAGTTTCTTATGATTTACTTTGAGGCTTCAGCACTCATGGGCCTCTGAGTTAGTTTTCAATTGAAAAACCTTGCCCTGGCTCTTCCACTATATTTTTCATTGTATGCCATTTAGTACTCTCATGTAGACCTCCTACATGTGTGACTGCAAGTCTGTCTGTCTGTCTGTCTGTGTGTCTGTGTGTCTCTTCATCAGACATGGCGTTTCTTTACTTTTCACTTGCCTGGATCTACGTTTTCAATAATTGGAAGCTGAATAACTTTCACCCCTCCCCCCCCCCCCACACACACACACATATATTAAACATCAAATACCACTATATTCGTGAAGCAAATGTCTGATTCATCCTCTTTGGAAACATGTTTCCAACAATTTCAATCTTTTTGCCAGAATGAGTGTCTGTGGGGATTAAAACAAAGGTTTTGAAAGCGCTCATATGGGAACTTGCAGCATAAGCATAGCACTATATAATCAATATTTGATGGTTTTAGGCATCTTACCAGTGTTATGAGATATCACAGTAGCAGGTACTGGTCATTCTGTTGGAAAAAAACACTGTTTAATGTTTTACCAGTGCCATACCAATGACTCTATGTGCATTTACTGAGAACGCTGAGGCTTTTCCTTTACAAAAATTGCAAAATATTCATCAAATACAATGTGAAATGTCTTCAGAAGCCAGACTGTGATTTGAAAACTATTACAGATGGGAAAGTTCATATCACAGTAGGTTTGTTTTGGGTCAATATCGATTAAATTATGAATTATATCACATATTTTATTAAAAATTGGCATACCGGGGGGTCCTATTCAGGGCAAAATTTTACTACATCAGATGGTGGAATAAAATTTGACATCAGTTGTTAGGATAAACTGGTAGAGTCCTTTCATATTGGTGAAATATATAGCTGCATCCCCAATTTTGGAAACAAAATTGACATCCATACTGTTCCATGGGGTTGGGGCACTGTTTTGCTTGCAGTATGGTTAAATGAGACAGATTTTTTCTAAAAATATTTTGTGCTGATGCAGATGTTAGTGTCATTTTGGGATCAGGGTAGTGTTTTAAAGAAAGCTGTAAATTCTCATCCTTCTTAGTTAATTTATAAAGTAACAGGATAGAAAAATCTTTTGGAGGCAATACCAATTTTCAAGCCCACTTGACAATGTTTGTACACCTTTCTTTAAAAGAGCAAATTTTCCATGTTTTTGAATCAGCCAAAGCCAAAGGTTTGATTCTAATGGAGAAATGACTCTTTTATCTCATGGAAGTGGTAAAATGTCTCTTTGGTGGGGTTGGGGATGATTATAGGTTTCGCGGAACTAAATATTGAAATTAGAGTGAACCAACTTAAAATGTTGCACTCGGAAATGACGCAATCTCTAAAAATAAACAGCCTTGGGAAAATCCATTGTTTCAATAAAACTTTGAAACATTCTATTGACATCTTGCATTATTGTTGAATATTCCTGATAAAAAAGAGGGTGATTTGATGACTTTTGGACCTAAAAAATACAATTTACTTTTTGTGTGTTTTTGTAGGGAATTCCCGGAAAAATATGTGCACGTGACCGTTACTTCCCTTTGTGTCAGTTTTTCACTCTCATTTATTGCATGACCCCCTGTTTTCAGATCAGAAAAAGTTGTCTGAAGGGCTGTACTTGACAGAGATATTTGAATGCCAAAATTAAAGTCATGCGATCATATTTTTTCCACCTGAAAGAAATAATGGTCGCCTATGGGAAAATATTTAGTTATGTGGTACCTATAGGAAATATGTTTTTTGGCTTCCAGACCAGATTCAGTTACTATTTTGGGGAACTATTTCACATTTAAATATTTATTTGGGGACCATACACCTTACAAAATCATTTTATTGTTTTGAGAAGTTACATTTTTGTCACAGTCAGCAAAAAAAGCTATATATTTCCCAAACTAAGGCTGTTCATGCAAGAAAATTCACATCTTGAGCAAGTGTATTCCCCAGGAGCACACTATAACCTCTGGAAGCTGCTAACTAACAGCCTATCTCACCCTATTAACATATTTATTTAAATCATAACCTCTGGCAGCTGCTAACTAACAGCCTATCTTACCCTATTAACATATTTATTTAAACCATGGTTTCTCCTCATATTAATAGGGGCAGGGAGGATTACAAATCTTCCGAACCCTCCCCCCCCCCCTCAATCACAATTCAAACACAGACAGAACACCTACACTGCCCTTCTATTCACTATTATTTAGAAGTTTATCTCTTCTATATTATGCTCTTCAGAACGTTGGAAAACAATTACTTCATTGAAAGAGTATCCTGGAACACAAATTGGAGGAGGGGTGGGGTTACAGTGGAAAATAACATAATAAAATTACAAATGTTAGTGAATGGCATTTGTGCATAGCTACCAATATAGTTTTCTAGTACTAAAGCTGTCATGGTTCCCCTGATACAGCATAAATTTACAGTGACAGTTGTAAAATATTGCTCTTTCCCTGAACTAAGTCCTCCCTCCCACACATATTTAATCCTTCTGCTAATGATAAACATTTGGAAAGACTGAATAGCTTGTTTTTAGAGACTGAAGTTAGTATCATACACTTTCAGTTTCTTATGATTTACTTTGAGGCTTCAGCACTCATGGGCCTCTGAGTTAGTTTTCAATTGAAAAACCTTGCCCTGGCTCTTCCACTATATTTTTCATTGTATGCCATTTAGTACTCTCATGTAGACCCCCTACATGTGTGACTGCAAGTCTGTCTGTCTGTCTGTCTGTCTGTGTGTCTGTGTGTCTCTTCATCAGACATGGCGTTTCTTTACTTTTCACTTGCCTGGATCTACGTTTTCAATAATTGGAAGCTGAATAACGTTCACCCCTCCCCCCCCCCCCCCCCCACACACACATATATTAAACATCAAATACCACTATATTCGTGAAGCAAATGTCTGATTCATCCTCTTTGGAAACATGTTTTCAACAATTTCAATCTTTTTGCCAGAATGAGTGTCTGTGGGGATTAAAACAAAGGTTTTGAAAGCGCTCATATGGGAACTTGCAGCATAAGCATAGCACTATAGAATCAATATTTGATGGTTTTAGGCATCTTACCAGTGTTATGAGATATCACAGTAGCAGGTACTGGTCATTCTGTTGGAAAAAAACACTGTTTAATGTTTTACCAGTGCCATACCAATGACTCTATGTGCATTTACTGAGAACGCTGAGGCTTTTCCTTTACAAAAATTGCAAAATATTCATCAAATACAATGTGAAATGTCTTCAGAAGCCAGACTGTGATTTGAAAACTATTACAGATGGGAAAGTTCATATCACAGTAGGTTTGTTTTGGGTCAATATCAATTAAATTATGAATTATATCACATATTTTATTAAAAATTGGCATACCGGGGGGTCCTATTCAGGGCAAAATTTTACTACATCAGATGGTGGAATAAAATTTGACATCAGTTGTTAGGATAAACTGGTAGAGTCCTTTCATATTGGTGAAATATATAGCTGCATCCCCAATTTTGGAAACAAAATTGACATCCATACTGTTCCATGGGGGTTGGGGCACTGTTTTGCTTGCAGTATGGTTAAATGAGACAGTTTTTTTCTAAAAATATTTTGTGCTGATGCAGATGTTAGTGTTATTTTGGGATCAGGGTAGTGTTTTAAAGAAAGCTGTAAATTCTCATCCTTCTTAGTTAATTTATAAAGTAACAGGATAGAAAAATCTTTTGGAGGCAATACCAATTTTCAAGCCCACTTGACAAAGTTTGTACACCTTTCTTTAAAAGAGCAAATTTTCCATGTTTTTGAATCAGCCAAAGCCAAAGGTTTGATTCTAATGGAGAAATGACTCTTTTATCTCATGGAAGTGGTAAAATGTCTCTTTGGTGGGGTTGGGGATGATTATAGGTTTCGCGGAACTAAATATTGAAATTAGAGTTAACCAACTTAAAATGTTGCACTCGGAAATGACGCAATCTCTAAAAATAAACAGCCTTGGGAAAATCCATTGTTTCAATAAAACTTTGAAACATTCTATTGACATCTTGCATTATTGTTGAATATTCCTGATAAAAAAGAGGGTGATTTGATGACTTTTGGACCTAAAAAATACAATTTACTTTTTGTGTGTTTTTGTAGGGAATTCCCTGAAAAATATGTGCACGTGACCGTTACTTCCCTTTGTGTCAGTTTTTCTCTCTTATTTGTTGCATGACCCCCTGTTTTCAGATCAGAAAAAGTTGTCTGAAGGGCTGTACTTGACAGAGATATTTGAATGCCAAAATTAAAGTCATGCGATCATATTTTTTCCACCTGAAAGAAATAATGGTCGCCTATGGGAAAATATTTAGTTATGTGGTACCTATAGGAAATATGTTTTTTGGCTTCCAGACCAGATTCAGTTACTATTTTGGGGGATTATTTCACATTTAAATATTTATTTGGGGACCATACACCTTACAAAATCATTTTATTGTTTTGAGAAGTTACATTTTTGTCACAGTCAGCAAAAAAAGCTATATATTTCCCAAACTAAGGCTGTTCATGCAAGAAAATTCACATCTTGAGCAAGTGTATTCCCCAGGAGCACACTATAACCTCTGGAAGCTGCTAACTAACAGCCTATCTCACCCTATTAACATATTTATTTAAATCATAACCTCTGGCAGCTGCTAACTAACAGCCTATCTTACCCTATTAACATATTTATTTAAACCATGGTTTCTCCTCATATTAATAGGGGCAGGGAGGATTACAAATCTTCCGAACCCTCCCCCCCCCCCCCTCAATCACAATTCAAACACAGACAGAACACCTACACTGCCCTTCTATTCACTATTATTTAGAAGTTTATCTCTTCTATATTATGCTCTTCAGAACGTTGGAAAACAATTACTTCATTGAAAGAGTATCCTGGAACACAAATTGGAGGAGGGGTGGGGTTACAGTGGAAAATAACATAATAAAATTACAAATGTTAGTGAATGGCATTTGTGCATAGCTACCAATATAGTTTTCTAGTACTAAAGCTGTCATGGTTCCCCTGATACAGCATAAATTTACAGTGACAGTTGTAAAATATTGCTCTTTCCCTGAACTAAGTCCTCCCTCCCACACATATTTAATCCTTCTGCTAATGATAAACATTTGGAAAGACTGAATAGCTTGTTTTTAGAGACTGAAGTTAGTATCATACACTTTCAGTTTCTTATGATTTACTTTGAGGCTTCAGCACTCATGGGCCTCTGAGTTAGTTTTCAATTGAAAAACCTTGCCCTGGCTCTTCCACTATATTTTTCATTGTATGCCATTTAGTACTCTCATGTAGACCCCCTACATGTGTGACTGCAAGTCTGTCTGTCTGTCTGTCTGTCTGTGTGTCTGTGTGTCTCTTCATCAGACATGGCGTTTCTTTACTTTTCACTTGCCTGGATCTACGTTTTCAATAATTGGAAGCTGAATAACGTTCACCCCTCCCCCCCCCCCCCCCCCACACACATATATTAAACATCAAATACCACTATATTCGTGAAGCAAATGTCTGATTCATCCTCTTTGGAAACATGTTTTCAACAATTTCAATCTTTTTGCCAGAATGAGTGTCTATGGGGATTAAAACAAAGGTTTTGAAAGCGCTCATATGGGAACTTGCAGCATAAGCATAGCACTATAGAATCAATATTTGATGGTTTTAGGCATCTTACCAGTGTTATGAGATATCACAGTAGCAGGTACTGGTCATTCTGTTGGAAAAAAACACTGTTTAATGTTTTACCAGTGCCATACCAATGACTCTATGTGCATTTACTGAGAACGCTGAGGCTTTTCCTTTACAAAAATTGCAAAATATTCATCAAATACAATGTGAAATGTCTTCAGAAGCCAGACTGTGATTTGAAAACTATTACAGATGGGAAAGTTCATATCACAGTAGGTTTGTTTTGGGTCAATATCAATTAAATTATGAATTATATCACATATTTTATTAAAAATTGGCATACCGGGGGGTCCTATTCAGGGCAAAATTTTACTACATCAGATGGTGGAATAAAATTTGACATCAGTTGTTAGGATAAACTGGTAGAGTCCTTTCATATTGGTGAAATATATAGCTGCATCCCCAATTTTGGAAACAAAATTGACATCCATACTGTTCCATGGGGGTTGGGGCACTGTTTTGCTTGCAGTATGGTTAAATGAGACAGTTTTTTTCTAAAAATATTTTGTGCTGATGCAGATGTTAGTGTTATTTTGGGATCAGGGTAGTGTTTTAAAGAAAGCTGTAAATTCTCATCCTTCTTAGTTAATTTATAAAGTAACAGGATAGAAAAATCTTTTGGAGGCAATACCAATTTTCAAGCCCACTTGACAAAGTTTGTACACCTTTCTTTAAAAGAGCAAATTTTCCATGTTTTTGAATCAGCCAAAGCCAAAGGTTTGATTCTAATGGAGAAATGACTCTTTTATCTCATGGAAGTGGTAAAATGTCTCTTTGGTGGGGTTGGGGATGATTATAGGTTTCGCGGAACTAAATATTGAAATTAGAGTTAACCAACTTAAAATGTTGCACTCGGAAATGACGCAATCTCTAAAAATAAACAGCCTTGGGAAAATCCATTGTTTCAATAAAACTTTGAAACATTCTATTGACATCTTGCATTATTGTTGAATATTCCTGATAAAAAAGAGGGTGATTTGATGACTTTTGGACCTAAAAAATACAATTTACTTTTTGTGTGTTTTTGTAGGGAATTCCCTGAAAAATATGTGCACGTGACCGTTACTTCCCTTTGTGTCAGTTTTTCTCTCTTATTTGTTGCATGACCCCCTGTTTTCAGATCAGAAAAAGTTGTCTGAAGGGCTGTACTTGACAGAGATATTTGAATGCCAAAATTAAAGTCATGCGATCATATTTTTTCCACCTGAAAGAAATAATGGTCGCCTATGGGAAAATATTTAGTTATGTGGTACCTATAGGAAATATGTTTTTTGGCTTCCAGACCAGATTCAGTTACTATTTTGGGGGATTATTTCACATTTAAATATTTATTTGGGGACCATACACCTTACAAAATCATTTTATTGTTTTGAGAAGTTACATTTTTGTCACAGTCAGCAAAAAAAGCTATATATTTCCCAAACTAAGGCTGTTCATGCAAGAAAATTCACATCTTGAGCAAGTGTATTCCCCAGGAGCACACTATAACCTCTGGAAGCTGCTAACTAACAGCCTATCTCACCCTATTAACATATTTATTTAAATCATAACCTCTGGCAGCTGCTAACTAACAGCCTATCTTACCCTATTAACATATTTATTTAAACCATGGTTTCTCCTCATATTAATAGGGGCAGGGAGGATTACAAATCTTCCGAACCCTCCCCCCCCCCCCCCTCAATCACAATTCAAACACAGACAGAACACCTACACTGCCCTTCTATTCACTATTATTTAGAAGTTTATCTCTTCTATATTATGCTCTTCAGAACGTTGGAAAACAATTACTTCATTGAAAGAGTATCCTGGAACACAAATTGGAGGAGGGGTGGGGTTACAGTGGAAAATAACATAATAAAATTACAAATGTTAGTGAATGGCATTTGTGCATAGCTACCAATATAGTTTTCTAGTACTAAAGCTGTCATGGGTCCCCTGATACAGCATAAATTTACAGTGACAGTTGTAAAATATTGCTCTTTCCCTGAACTAAGTCCTCCCTCCCACACATATTTAATCCTTCTGCTAATGATAAACATTTGGAAAGACTGAATAGCTTGTTTTTAGAGACTGAAGTTAGTATCATACACTTTCAGTTTCTTATGATTTACTTTGAGGCTTCAGCACTCATGGGCCTCTGAGTTAGTTTTCAATTGAAAAACCTTGCCCTGGCTCTTCCACTATATTTTTCATTGTATGCCATTTAGTACTCTCATGTAGACCCCCTACATGTGTGACTGCAAGTCTGTCTGTCTGTCTGTCTGTCTGTGTGTCTGTGTGTCTCTTCATCAGACATGGCGTTTCTTTACTTTTCACTTGCCTGGATCTACGTTTTCAATAATTGGAAGCTGAATAACGTTCACCCCTCCCCCCCCCCCCCCCCCCACACACACATATATTAAACATCAAATACCACTATATTCGTGAAGCAAATGTCTGATTCATCCTCTTTGGAAACATGTTTTCAACAATTTCAATCTTTTTGCCAGAATGAGTGTCTGTGGGGATTAAAACAAAGGTTTTGAAAGCGCTCATATGGGAACTTGCAGCATAAGCATAGCACTATAGAATCAATATTTGATGGTTTTAGGCATCTTACCAGTGTTATGAGATATCACAGTAGCAGGTACTGGTCATTCTGTTGGAAAAAAACACTGTTTAATGTTTTACCAGTGCCATACCAATGACTCTATGTGCATTTACTGAGAACGCTGAGGCTTTTCCTTTACAAAAATTGCAAAATATTCATCAAATACAATGTGAAATGTCTTCAGAAGCCAGACTGTGATTTGAAAACTATTACAGATGGGAAAGTTCATATCACAGTAGGTTTGTTTTGGGTCAATATCAATTAAATTATGAATTATATCACATATTTTATTAAAAATTGGCATACCGGGGGGTCCTATTCAGGGCAAAATTTTACTACATCAGATGGTGGAATAAAATTTGACATCAGTTGTTAGGATAAACTGGTAGAGTCCTTTCATATTGGTGAAATATATAGCTGCATCCCCAATTTTGGAAACAAAATTGACATCCATACTGTTCCATGGGGGTTGGGGCACTGTTTTGCTTGCAGTATGGTTAAATGAGACAGTTTTTTTCTAAAAATATTTTGTGCTGATGCAGATGTTAGTGTTATTTTGGGATCAGGGTAGTGTTTTAAAGAAAGCTGTAAATTCTCATCCTTCTTAGTTAATTTATAAAGTAACAGGATAGAAAAATCTTTTGGAGGCAATACCAATTTTCAAGCCCACTTGACAAAGTTTGTACACCTTTCTTTAAAAGAGCAAATTTTCCATGTTTTTGAATCAGCCAAAGCCAAAGGTTTGATTCTAATGGAGAAATGACTCTTTTATCTCATGGAAGTGGTAAAATGTCTCTTTGGTGGGGTTGGGGATGATTATAGGTTTCGCGGAACTAAATATTGAAATTAGAGTTAACCAACTTAAAATGTTGCACTCGGAAATGACGCAATCTCTAAAAATAAACAGCCTTGGGAAAATCCATTGTTTCAATAAAACTTTGAAACATTCTATTGACATCTTGCATTATTGTTGAATATTCCTGATAAAAAAGAGGGTGATTTGATGACTTTTGGACCTAAAAAATACAATTTACTTTTTGTGTGTTTTTGTAGGGAATTCCCTGAAAAATATGTGCACGTGACCGTTACTTCCCTTTGTGTCAGTTTTTCTCTCTTATTTGTTGCATGACCCCCTGTTTTCAGATCAGAAAAAGTTGTCTGAAGGGCTGTACTTGACAGAGATATTTGAATGCCAAAATTAAAGTCATGCGATCATATTTTTTCCACCTGAAAGAAATAATGGTCGCCTATGGGAAAATATTTAGTTATGTGGTACCTATAGGAAATATGTTTTTTGGCTTCCAGACCAGATTCAGTTACTATTTTGGGGGATTATTTCACATTTAAATATTTATTTGGGGACCATACACCTTACAAAATCATTTTATTGTTTTGAGAAGTTACATTTTTGTCACAGTCAGCAAAAAAAGCTATATATTTCCCAAACTAAGGCTGTTCATGCAAGAAAATTCACATCTTGAGCAAGTGTATTCCCCAGGAGCACACTATAACCTCTGGAAGCTGCTAACTAACAGCCTATCTCACCCTATTAACATATTTATTTAAATCATAACCTCTGGCAGCTGCTAACTAACAGCCTATCTTACCCTATTAACATATTTATTTAAACCATGGTTTCTCCTCATATTAATAGGGGCAGGGAGGATTACAAATCTTCCGAACCCTCCCCCCCCCCCTCAATCACAATTCAAACACAGACAGAACACCTACACTGCCCTTCTATTCACTATTATTTAGAAGTTTATCTCTTCTATATTATGCTCTTCAGAACGTTGGAAAACAATTACTTCATTGAAAGAGTATCCTGGAACACAAATTGGAGGAGGGGTGGGGTTACAGTGGAAAATAACATAATAAAATTACAAATGTTAGTGAATGGCATTTGTGCATAGCTACCAATATAGTTTTCTAGTACTAAAGCTGTCATGGTTCCCCTGATACAGCATAAATTTACAGTGACAGTTGTAAAATATTGCTCTTTCCCTGAACTAAGTCCTCCCTCCCACACATATTTAATCCTTCTGCTAATGATAAACATTTGGAAAGACTGAATAGCTTGTTTTTAGAGACTGAAGTTAGTATCATACACTTTCAGTTTCTTATGATTTACTTTGAGGCTTCAGCACTCATGGGCCTCTGAGTTAGTTTTCAATTGAAAAACCTTGCCCTGGCTCTTCCACTATATTTTTCATTGTATGCCATTTAGTACTCTCATGTAGACCCCCTACATGTGTGACTGCAAGTCTGTCTGTCTGTCTGTCTGTCTGTGTGTCTGTGTGTCTCTTCATCAGACATGGCGTTTCTTTACTTTTCACTTGCCTGGATCTACGTTTTCAATAATTGGAAGCTGAATAACGTTCACCCCTCCCCCCCCCCCCCCCCACACACACATATATTAAACATCAAATACCACTATATTCGTGAAGCAAATGTCTGATTCATCCTCTTTGGAAACATGTTTTCAACAATTTCAATCTTTTTGCCAGAATGAGTGTCTGTGGGGATTAAAACAAAGGTTTTGAAAGCGCTCATATGGGAACTTGCAGCATAAGCATAGCACTATAGAATCAATATTTGATGGTTTTAGGCATCTTACCAGTGTTATGAGATATCACAGTAGCAGGTACTGGTCATTCTGTTGGAAAAAAACACTGTTTAATGTTTTACCAGTGCCATACCAATGACTCTATGTGCATTTACTGAGAACGCTGAGGCTTTTCCTTTACAAAAATTGCAAAATATTCATCAAATACAATGTGAAATGTCTTCAGAAGCCAGACTGTGATTTGAAAACTATTACAGATGGGAAAGTTCATATCACAGTAGGTTTGTTTTGGGTCAATATCAATTAAATTATGAATTATATCACATATTTTATTAAAAATTGGCATACCGGGGGGTCCTATTCAGGGCAAAATTTTACTACATCAGATGGTGGAATAAAATTTGACATCAGTTGTTAGGATAAACTGGTAGAGTCCTTTCATATTGGTGAAATATATAGCTGCATCCCCAATTTTGGAAACAAAATTGACATCCATACTGTTCCATGGGGGTTGGGGCACTGTTTTGCTTGCAGTATGGTTAAATGAGACAGTTTTTTTCTAAAAATATTTTGTGCTGATGCAGATGTTAGTGTTATTTTGGGATCAGGGTAGTGTTTTAAAGAAAGCTGTAAATTCTCATCCTTCTTAGTTAATTTATAAAGTAACAGGATAGAAAAATCTTTTGGAGGCAATACCAATTTTCAAGCCCACTTGACAAAGTTTGTACACCTTTCTTTAAAAGAGCAAATTTTCCATGTTTTTGAATCAGCCAAAGCCAAAGGTTTGATTCTAATGGAGAAATGACTCTTTTATCTCATGGAAGTGGTAAAATGTCTCTTTGGTGGGGTTGGGGATGATTATAGGTTTCGCGGAACTAAATATTGAAATTAGAGTTAACCAACTTAAAATGTTGCACTCGGAAATGACGCAATCTCTAAAAATAAACAGCCTTGGGAAAATCCATTGTTTCAATAAAACTTTGAAACATTCTATTGACATCTTGCATTATTGTTGAATATTCCTGATAAAAAAGAGGGTGATTTGATGACTTTTGGACCTAAAAAATACAATTTACTTTTTGTGTGTTTTTGTAGGGAATTCCCTGAAAAATATGTGCACGTGACCGTTACTTCCCTTTGTGTCAGTTTTTCTCTCTTATTTGTTGCATGACCCCCTGTTTTCAGATCAGAAAAAGTTGTCTGAAGGGCTGTACTTGACAGAGATATTTGAATGCCAAAATTAAAGTCATGCGATCATATTTTTTCCACCTGAAAGAAATAATGGTCGCCTATGGGAAAATATTTAGTTATGTGGTACCTATAGGAAATATGTTTTTTGGCTTCCAGACCAGATTCAGTTACTATTTTGGGGGATTATTTCACATTTAAATATTTATTTGGGGACCATACACCTTACAAAATCATTTTATTGTTTTGAGAAGTTACATTTTTGTCACAGTCAGCAAAAAAAGCTATATATTTCCCAAACTAAGGCTGTTCATGCAAGAAAATTCACATCTTGAGCAAGTGTATTCCCCAGGAGCACACTATAACCTCTGGAAGCTGCTAACTAACAGCCTATCTCACCCTATTAACATATTTATTTAAATCATAACCTCTGGCAGCTGCTAACTAACAGCCTATCTTACCCTATTAACATATTTATTTAAACCATGGTTTCTCCTCATATTAATAGGGGCAGGGAGGATTACAAATCTTCCGAACCCTCCCCCCCCCCCTCAATCACAATTCAAACACAGACAGAACACCTACACTGCCCTTCTATTCACTATTATTTAGAAGTTTATCTCTTCTATATTATGCTCTTCAGAACGTTGGAAAACAATTACTTCATTGAAAGAGTATCCTGGAACACAAATTGGAGGAGGGGTGGGGTTACAGTGGAAAATAACATAATAAAATTACAAATGTTAGTGAATGGCATTTGTGCATAGCTACCAATATAGTTTTCTAGTACTAAAGCTGTCATGGTTCCCCTGATACAGCATAAATTTACAGTGACAGTTGTAAAATATTGCTCTTTCCCTGAACTAAGTCCTCCCTCCCACACATATTTAATCCTTCTGCTAATGATAAACATTTGGAAAGACTGAATAGCTTGTTTTTAGAGACTGAAGTTAGTATCATACACTTTCAGTTTCTTATGATTTACTTTGAGGCTTCAGCACTCATGGGCCTCTGAGTTAGTTTTCAATTGAAAAACCTTGCCCTGGCTCTTCCACTATATTTTTCATTGTATGCCATTTAGTACTCTCATGTAGACCCCCTACATGTGTGACTGCAAGTCTGTCTGTCTGTCTGTCTGTCTGTGTGTCTGTGTGTCTCTTCATCAGACATGGCGTTTCTTTACTTTTCACTTGCCTGGATCTACGTTTTCAATAATTGGAAGCTGAATAACGTTCACCCCTCCCCCCCCCCCCCCCCCACACACATATATTAAACATCAAATACCACTATATTCGTGAAGCAAATGTCTGATTCATCCTCTTTGGAAACATGTTTTCAACAATTTCAATCTTTTTGCCAGAATGAGTGTCTATGGGGATTAAAACAAAGGTTTTGAAAGCGCTCATATGGGAACTTGCAGCATAAGCATAGCACTATAGAATCAATATTTGATGGTTTTAGGCATCTTACCAGTGTTATGAGATATCACAGTAGCAGGTACTGGTCATTCTGTTGGAAAAAAACACTGTTTAATGTTTTACCAGTGCCATACCAATGACTCTATGTGCATTTACTGAGAACGCTGAGGCTTTTCCTTTACAAAAATTGCAAAATATTCATCAAATACAATGTGAAATGTCTTCAGAAGCCAGACTGTGATTTGAAAACTATTACAGATGGGAAAGTTCATATCACAGTAGGTTTGTTTTGGGTCAATATCAATTAAATTATGAATTATATCACATTTTTTATTAAAAATTGGCATACCGGGGGGTCCTATTCAGGGCAAAATTTTACTACATCAGATGGTGGAATAAAATTTGACATCAGTTGTTAGGATAAACTGGTAGAGTCCTTTCATATTGGTGAAATATATAGCTGCATCCCCAATTTTGGAAACAAAATTGACATCCATACTGTTCCATGGGGGTTGGGGCACTGTTTTGCTTGCAGTATGGTTAAATGAGACAGTTTTTTTCTAAAAATATTTTGTGCTGATGCAGATGTTAGTGTTATTTTGGGATCAGGGTAGTGTTTTAAAGAAAGCTGTAAATTCTCATCCTTCTTAGTTAATTTATAAAGTAACAGGATAGAAAAATCTTTTGGAGGCAATACCAATTTTCAAGCCCACTTGACAAAGTTTGTACACCTTTCTTTAAAAGAGCAAATTTTCCATGTTTTTGAATCAGCCAAAGCCAAAGGTTTGATTCTAATGGAGAAATGACTCTTTTATCTCATGGAAGTGGTAAAATGTCTCTTTGGTGGGGTTGGGGATGATTATAGGTTTCGCGGAACTAAATATTGAAATTAGAGTTAACCAACTTAAAATGTTGCACTCGGAAATGACGCAATCTCTAAAAATAAACAGCCTTGGGAAAATCCATTGTTTCAATAAAACTTTGAAACATTCTATTGACATCTTGCATTATTGTTGAATATTCCTGATAAAAAAGAGGGTGATTTGATGACTTTTGGACCTAAAAAATACAATTTACTTTTTGTGTGTTTTTGTAGGGAATTCCCTGAAAAATATGTGCACGTGACCGTTACTTCCCTTTGTGTCAGTTTTTCTCTCTTATTTGTTGCATGACCCCCTGTTTTCAGATCAGAAAAAGTTGTCTGAAGGGCTGTACTTGACAGAGATATTTGAATGCCAAAATTAAAGTCATGCGATCATATTTTTTCCACCTGAAAGAAATAATGGTCGCCTATGGGAAAATATTTAGTTATGTGGTACCTATAGGAAATATGTTTTTTGGCTTCCAGACCAGATTCAGTTACTATTTTGGGGGATTATTTCACATTTAAATATTTATTTGGGGACCATACACCTTACAAAATCATTTTATTGTTTTGAGAAGTTACATTTTTGTCACAGTCAGCAAAAAAAGCTATATATTTCCCAAACTAAGGCTGTTCATGCAAGAAAATTCACATCTTGAGCAAGTGTATTCCCCAGGAGCACACTATAACCTCTGGAAGCTGCTTACTAACAGCCTATCTCACCCTATTAACATATTTATTTAAATCATAACCTCTGGCAGCTGCTAACTAACAGCCTATCTTACCCTATTAACATATTTATTTAAACCATGGTTTCTCCTCATATTAATAGGGGCAGGGAGGATTACAAATCTTCCGAACCCTCCCCCCCCCCCTCAATCACAATTCAAACACAGACAGAACACCTACACTGCCCTTCTATTCACTATTATTTAGAAGTTTATCTCTTCTATATTATGCTCTTCAGAACGTTGGAAAACAATTACTTCATTGAAAGAGTATCCTGGAACACAAATTGGAGGAGGGGTGGGGTTACAGTGGAAAATAACATAATAAAATTACAAATGTTAGTGAATGGCATTTGTGCATAGCTACCAATATAGTTTTCTAGTACTAAAGCTGTCATGGTTCCCCTGATACAGCATAAATTTACAGTGACAGTTGTAAAATATTGCTCTTTCCCTGAACTAAGTCCTCCCTCCCACACATATTTAATCCTTCTGCTAATGATAAACATTTGGAAAGACTGAATAGCTTGTTTTTAGAGACTGAAGTTAGTATCATACACTTTCAGTTTCTTATGATTTACTTTGAGGCTTCAGCACTCATGGGCCTCTGAGTTAGTTTTCAATTGAAAAACCTTGCCCTGGCTCTTCCACTATATTTTTCATTGTATGCCATTTAGTACTCTCATGTAGACCCCCTACATGTGTGACTGCAAGTCTGTCTGTCTGTCTGTCTGTCTGTGTGTCTGTGTGTCTCTTCATCAGACATGGCGTTTCTTTACTTTTCACTTGCCTGGATCTACGTTTTCAATAATTGGAAGCTGAATAACGTTCACCCCTCCCCCCCCCCCCCCCCCCACACACACATATATTAAACATCAAATACCACTATATTCGTGAAGCAAATGTCTGATTCATCCTCTTTGGAAACATGTTTTCAACAATTTCAATCTTTTTGCCAGAATGAGTGTCTGTGGGGATTAAAACAAAGGTTTTGAAAGCGCTCATATGGGAACTTGCAGCATAAGCATAGCACTATAGAATCAATATTTGATGGTTTTAGGCATCTTACCAGTGTTATGAGATATCACAGTAGCAGGTACTGGTCATTCTGTTGGAAAAAAACACTGTTTAATGTTTTACCAGTGCCATACCAATGACTCTATGTGCATTTACTGAGAACGCTGAGGCTTTTCCTTTACAAAAATTGCAAAATATTCATCAAATACAATGTGAAATGTCTTCAGAAGCCAGACTGTGATTTGAAAACTATTACAGATGGGAAAGTTCATATCACAGTAGGTTTGTTTTGGGTCAATATCAATTAAATTATGAATTATATCACATATTTTATTAAAAATTGGCATACCGGGGGGTCCTATTCAGGGCAAAATTTTACTACATCAGATGGTGGAATAAAATTTGACATCAGTTGTTAGGATAAACTGGTAGAGTCCTTTCATATTGGTGAAATATATAGCTGCATCCCCAATTTTGGAAACAAAATTGACATCCATACTGTTCCATGGGGGTTGGGGCACTGTTTTGCTTGCAGTATGGTTAAATGAGACAGTTTTTTTCTAAAAATATTTTGTGCTGATGCAGATGTTAGTGTTATTTTGGGATCAGGGTAGTGTTTTAAAGAAAGCTGTAAATTCTCATCCTTCTTAGTTAATTTATAAAGTAACAGGATAGAAAAATCTTTTGGAGGCAATACCAATTTTCAAGCCCACTTGACAAAGTTTGTACACCTTTCTTTAAAAGAGCAAATTTTCCATGTTTTTGAATCAGCCAAAGCCAAAGGTTTGATTCTAATGGAGAAATGACTCTTTTATCTCATGGAAGTGGTAAAATGTCTCTTTGGTGGGGTTGGGGATGATTATAGGTTTCGCGGAACTAAATATTGAAATTAGAGTTAACCAACTTAAAATGTTGCACTCGGAAATGACGCAATCTCTAAAAATAAACAGCCTTGGGAAAATCCATTGTTTCAATAAAACTTTGAAACATTCTATTGACATCTTGCATTATTGTTGAATATTCCTGATAAAAAAGAGGGTGATTTGATGACTTTTGGACCTAAAAAATACAATTTACTTTTTGTGTGTTTTTGTAGGGAATTCCCTGAAAAATATGTGCACGTGACCGTTACTTCCCTTTGTGTCAGTTTTTCTCTCTTATTTGTTGCATGACCCCCTGTTTTCAGATCAGAAAAAGTTGTCTGAAGGGCTGTACTTGACAGAGATATTTGAATGCCAAAATTAAAGTCATGCGATCATATTTTTTCCACCTGAAAGAAATAATGGTCGCCTATGGGAAAATATTTAGTTATGTGGTACCTATAGGAAATATGTTTTTTGGCTTCCAGACCAGATTCAGTTACTATTTTGGGGGATTATTTCACATTTAAATATTTATTTGGGGACCATACACCTTACAAAATCATTTTATTGTTTTGAGAAGTTACATTTTTGTCACAGTCAGCAAAAAAAAGCTATATATTTCCCAAACTAAGGCTGTTCATGCAAGAAAATTCACATCTTGAGCAAGTGTATTCCCCAGGAGCACACTATAACCTCTGGAAGCTGCTAACTAACAGCCTATCTCACCCTATTAACATATTTATTTAAATCATAACCTCTGGCAGCTGCTAACTAACAGCCTATCTTACCCTATTAACATATTTATTTAAACCATGGTTTCTCCTCATATTAATAGGGGCAGGGAGGATTACAAATCTTCCGAACCCTCCCCCCCCCCCCCTCAATCACAATTCAAACACAGACAGAACACCTACACTGCCCTTCTATTCACTATTATTTAGAAGTTTATCTCTTCTATATTATGCTCTTCAGAACGTTGGAAAACAATTACTTCATTGAAAGAGTATCCTGGAACACAAATTGGAGGAGGGGTGGGGTTACAGTGGAAAATAACATAATAAAATTACAAATGTTAGTGAATGGCATTTGTGCATAGCTACCAATATAGTTTTCTAGTACTAAAGCTGTCATGGTTCCCCTGATACAGCATAAATTTACAGTGACAGTTGTAAAATATTGCTCTTTCCCTGAACTAAGTCCTCCCTCCCACACATATTTAATCCTTCTGCTAATGATAAACATTTGGAAAGACTGAATAGCTTGTTTTTAGAGACTGAAGTTAGTATCATACACTTTCAGTTTCTTATGATTTACTTTGAGGCTTCAGCACTCATGGGCCTCTGAGTTAGTTTTCAATTGAAAAACCTTGCCCTGGCTCTTCCACTATATTTTTCATTGTATGCCATTTAGTACTCTCATGTAGACCCCCTACATGTGTGACTGCAAGTCTGTCTGTCTGTCTGTCTGTCTGTGTGTCTGTGTGTCTCTTCATCAGACATGGCGTTTCTTTACTTTTCACTTGCCTGGATCTACGTTTTCAATAATTGGAAGCTGAATAACGTTCACCCCCTCCCCCCCCCCCCCCCCACACACACATATATTAAACATCAAATACCACTATATTCGTGAAGCAAATGTCTGATTCATCCTCTTTGGAAACATGTTTTCAACAATTTCAATCTTTTTGCCAGAATGAGTGTCTGTGGGGATTAAAACAAAGGTTTTGAAAGCGCTCATATGGGAACTTGCAGCATAAGCATAGCACTATAGAATCAATATTTGATGGTTTTAGGCATCTTACCAGTGTTATGAGATATCACAGTAGCAGGTACTGGTCATTCTGTTGGAAAAAAACACTGTTTAATGTTTTACCAGTGCCATACCAATGACTCTATGTGCATTTACTGAGAACGCTGAGGCTTTTCCTTTACAAAAATTGCAAAATATTCATCAAATACAATGTGAAATGTCTTCAGAAGCCAGACTGTGATTTGAAAACTATTACAGATGGGAAAGTTCATATCACAGTAGGTTTGTTTTGGGTCAATATCAATTAAATTATGAATTATATCACATATTTTATTAAAAATTGGCATACCGGGGGGTCCTATTCAGGGCAAAATTTTACTACATCAGATGGTGGAATAAAATTTGACATCAGTTGTTAGGATAAACTGGTAGAGTCCTTTCATATTGGTGAAATATATAGCTGCATCCCCAATTTTGGAAACAAAATTGACATCCATACTGTTCCATGGGGGTTGGGGCACTGTTTTGCTTGCAGTATGGTTAAATGAGACAGTTTTTTTCTAAAAATATTTTGTGCTGATGCAGATGTTAGTGTTATTTTGGGATCAGGGTAGTGTTTTAAAGAAAGCTGTAAATTCTCATCCTTCTTAGTTAATTTATAAAGTAACAGGATAGAAAAATCTTTTGGAGGCAATACCAATTTTCAAGCCCACTTGACAAAGTTTGTACACCTTTCTTTAAAAGAGCAAATTTTCCATGTTTTTGAATCAGCCAAAGCCAAAGGTTTGATTCTAATGGAGAAATGACTCTTTTATCTCATGGAAGTGGTAAAATGTCTCTTTGGTGGGGTTGGGGATGATTATAGGTTTCGCGGAACTAAATATTGAAATTAGAGTTAACCAACTTAAAATGTTGCACTCGGAAATGACGCAATCTCTAAAAATAAACAGCCTTGGGAAAATCCATTGTTTCAATAAAACTTTGAAACATTCTATTGACATCTTGCATTATTGTTGAATATTCCTGATAAAAAAGAGGGTGATTTGATGACTTTTGGACCTAAAAAATACAATTTACTTTTTGTGTGTTTTTGTAGGGAATTCCCTGAAAAATATGTGCACGTGACCGTTACTTCCCTTTGTGTCAGTTTTTCTCTCTTATTTGTTGCATGACCCCCTGTTTTCAGATCAGAAAAAGTTGTCTGAAGGGCTGTACTTGACAGAGATATTTGAATGCCAAAATTAAAGTCATGCGATCATATTTTTTCCACCTGAAAGAAATAATGGTCGCCTATGGGAAAATATTTAGTTATGTGGTACCTATAGGAAATATGTTTTTTGGCTTCCAGACCAGATTCAGTTACTATTTTGGGGGATTATTTCACATTTAAATATTTATTTGGGGACCATACACCTTACAAAATCATTTTATTGTTTTGAGAAGTTACATTTTTGTCACAGTCAGCAAAAAAAGCTATATATTTCCCAAACTAAGGCTGTTCATGCAAGAAAATTCACATCTTGAGCAAGTGTATTCCCCAGGAGCACACTATAACCTCTGGAAGCTGCTAACTAACAGCCTATCTCACCCTATTAACATATTTATTTAAATCATAACCTCTGGCAGCTGCTAACTAACAGCCTATCTTACCCTATTAACATATTTATTTAAACCATGGTTTCTCCTCATATTAATAGGGGCAGGGAGGATTACAAATCTTCCGAACCCTCCCCCCCCCTCAATCACAATTCAAACACAGACAGAACACCTACACTGCCCTTCTATTCACTATTATTTAGAAGTTTATCTCTTCTATATTATGCTCTTCAGAACGTTGGAAAACAATTACTTCATTGAAAGAGTATCCTGGAACACAAATTGGAGGAGGGGTGGGGTTACAGTGGAAAATAACATAATAAAATTACAAATGTTAGTGAATGGCATTTGTGCATAGCTACCAATATAGTTTTCTAGTACTAAAGCTGTCATGGTTCCCCTGATACAGCATAAATTTACAGTGACAGTTGTAAAATATTGCTCTTTCCCTGAACTAAGTCCTCCCTCCCACACATATTTAATCCTTCTGCTAATGATAAACATTTGGAAAGACTGAATAGCTTGTTTTTAGAGACTGAAGTTAGTATCATACACTTTCAGTTTCTTATGATTTACTTTGAGGCTTCAGCACTCATGGGCCTCTGAGTTAGTTTTCAATTGAAAAACCTTGCCCTGGCTCTTCCACTATATTTTTCATTGTATGCCATTTAGTACTCTCATGTAGACCCCCTACATGTGTGACTGCAAGTCTGTCTGTCTGTCTGTCTGTCTGTGTGTCTGTGTGTCTCTTCATCAGACATGGCGTTTCTTTACTTTTCACTTGCCTGGATCTACGTTTTCAATAATTGGAAGCTGAATAACGTTCACCCCTCCCCCCCCCCCCCCCCCCCACACACACATATATTAAACATCAAATACCACTATATTCGTGAAGCAAATGTCTGATTCATCCTCTTTGGAAACATGTTTTCAACAATTTCAATCTTTTTGCCAGAATGAGTGTCTGTGGGGATTAAAACAAAGGTTTTGAAAGCGCTCATATGGGAACTTGCAGCATAAGCATAGCACTATAGAATCAATATTTGATGGTTTTAGGCATCTTACCAGTGTTATGAGATATCACAGTAGCAGGTACTGGTCATTCTGTTGGAAAAAAACACTGTTTAATGTTTTACCAGTGCCATACCAATGACTCTATGTGCATTTACTGAGAACGCTGAGGCTTTTCCTTTACAAAAATTGCAAAATATTCATCAAATACAATGTGAAATGTCTTCAGAAGCCAGACTGTGATTTGAAAACTATTACAGATGGGAAAGTTCATATCACAGTAGGTTTGTTTTGGGTCAATATCAATTAAATTATGAATTATATCACATATTTTATTAAAAATTGGCATACCGGGGGGTCCTATTCAGGGCAAAATTTTACTACATCAGATGGTGGAATAAAATTTGACATCAGTTGTTAGGATAAACTGGTAGAGTCCTTTCATATTGGTGAAATATATAGCTGCATCCCCAATTTTGGAAACAAAATTGACATCCATACTGTTCCATGGGGGTTGGGGCACTGTTTTGCTTGCAGTATGGTTAAATGAGACAGTTTTTTTCTAAAAATATTTTGTGCTGATGCAGATGTTAGTGTTATTTTGGGATCAGGGTAGTGTTTTAAAGAAAGCTGTAAATTCTCATCCTTCTTAGTTAATTTATAAAGTAACAGGATAGAAAAATCTTTTGGAGGCAATACCAATTTTCAAGCCCACTTGACAAAGTTTGTACACCTTTCTTTAAAAGAGCAAATTTTCCATGTTTTTGAATCAGCCAAAGCCAAAGGTTTGATTCTAATGGAGAAATGACTCTTTTATCTCATGGAAGTGGTAAAATGTCTCTTTGGTGGGGTTGGGGATGATTATAGGTTTCGCGGAACTAAATATTGAAATTAGAGTTAACCAACTTAAAATGTTGCACTCGGAAATGACGCAATCTCTAAAAATAAACAGCCTTGGGAAAATCCATTGTTTCAATAAAACTTTGAAACATTCTATTGACATCTTGCATTATTGTTGAATATTCCTGATAAAAAAGAGGGTGATTTGATGACTTTTGGACCTAAAAAATACAATTTACTTTTTGTGTGTTTTTGTAGGGAATTCCCTGAAAAATATGTGCACGTGACCATTACTTCCCTTTGTGTCAGTTTTTCTCTCTTATTTGTTGCATGACCCCCTGTTTTCAGATCAGAAAAAGTTGTCTGAAGGGCTGTACTTGACAGAGATATTTGAATGCCAAAATTAAAGTCATGCGATCATATTTTTTCCACCTGAAAGAAATAATGGTCGCCTATGGGAAAATATTTAGTTATGTGGTACCTATAGGAAATATGTTTTTTGGCTTCCAGACCAGATTCAGTTACTATTTTGGGGGATTATTTCACATTTAAATATTTATTTGGGGACCATACACCTTACAAAATCATTTTATTGTTTTGAGAAGTTACATTTTTGTCACAGTCAGCAAAAAAAGCTATATATTTCCCAAACTAAGGCTGTTCATGCAAGAAAATTCACATCTTGAGCAAGTGTATTCCCCAGGAGCACACTATAACCTCTGGAAGCTGCTAACTAACAGCCTATCTCACCCTATTAACATATTTATTTAAATCATAACCTCTGGCAGCTGCTAACTAACAGCCTATCTTACCCTATTAACATATTTATTTAAACCATGGTTTCTCCTCATATTAATAGGGGCAGGGAGGATTACAAATCTTCCGAACCCTCCCCCCCCCCCTCAATCACAATTCAAACACAGACAGAACACCTACACTGCCCTTCTATTCACTATTATTTAGAAGTTTATCTCTTCTATATTATGCTCTTCAGAACGTTGGAAAACAATTACTTCATTGAAAGAGTATCCTGGAACACAAATTGGAGGAGGGGTGGGGTTACAGTGGAAAATAACATAATAAAATTACAAATGTTAGTGAATGGCATTTGTGCATAGCTACCAATATAGTTTTCTAGTACTAAAGCTGTCATGGTTCCCCTGATACAGCATAAATTTACAGTGACAGTTGTAAAATATTGCTCTTTCCCTGAACTAAGTCCTCCCTCCCACACATATTTAATCCTTCTGCTAATGATAAACATTTGGAAAGACTGAATAGCTTGTTTTTAGAGACTGAAGTTAGTATCATACACTTTCAGTTTCTTATGATTTACTTTGAGGCTTCAGCACTCATGGGCCTCTGAGTTAGTTTTCAATTGAAAAACCTTGCCCTGGCTCTTCCACTATATTTTTCATTGTATGCCATTTAGTACTCTCATGTAGACCCCCTACATGTGTGACTGCAAGTCTGTCTGTCTGTCTGTCTGTCTGTGTGTCTGTGTGTCTCTTCATCAGACATGGCGTTTCTTTACTTTTCACTTGCCTGGATCTACGTTTTCAATAATTGGAAGCTGAATAACGTTCACCCCTCCCCCCCCCCACACACACACACATATATTAAACATCAAATACCACTATATTCGTGAAGCAAATGTCTGATTCATCCTCTTTGGAAACATGTTTTCAACAATTTCAATCTTTTTGCCAGAATGAGTGTCTGTGGGGATTAAAACAAAGGTTTTGAAAGCGCTCATATGGGAACTTGCAGCATAAGCATAGCACTATAGAATCAATATTTGATGGTTTTAGGCATCTTACCAGTGTTATGAGATATCACAGTAGCAGGTACTGGTCATTCTGTTGGAAAAAAACACTGTTTAATGTTTTACCAGTGCCATACCAATGACTCTATGTGCATTTACTGAGAACGCTGAGGCTTTTCCTTTACAAAAATTGCAAAATATTCATCAAATACAATGTGAAATGTCTTCAGAAGCCAGACTGTGATTTGAAAACTATTACAGATGGGAAAGTTCATATCACAGTAGGTTTGTTTTGGGTCAATATCAATTAAATTATGAATTATATCACATATTTTATTAAAAATTGGCATACCGGGGGGTCCTATTCAGGGCAAAATTTTACTACATCAGATGGTGGAATAAAATTTGACATCAGTTGTTAGGATAAACTGGTAGAGTCCTTTCATATTGGTGAAATATATAGCTGCATCCCCAATTTTGGAAACAAAATTGACATCCATACTGTTCCATGGGGGTTGGGGCACTGTTTTGCTTGCAGTATGGTTAAATGAGACAGTTTTTTTCTAAAAATATTTTGTGCTGATGCAGATGTTAGTGTTATTTTGGGATCAGGGTAGTGTTTTAAAGAAAGCTGTAAATTCTCATCCTTCTTAGTTAATTTATAAAGTAACAGGATAGAAAAATCTTTTGGAGGCAATACCAATTTTCAAGCCCACTTGACAAAGTTTGTACACCTTTCTTTAAAAGAGCAAATTTTCCATGTTTTTGAATCAGCCAAAGCCAAAGGTTTGATTCTAATGGAGAAATGACTCTTTTATCTCATGGAAGTGGTAAAATGTCTCTTTGGTGGGGTTGGGGATGATTATAGGTTTCGCGGAACTAAATATTGAAATTAGAGTTAACCAACTTAAAATGTTGCACTCGGAAATGACGCAATCTCTAAAAATAAACAGCCTTGGGAAAATCCATTGTTTCAATAAAACTTTGAAACATTCTATTGACATCTTGCATTATTGTTGAATATTCCTGATAAAAAAGAGGGTGATTTGATGACTTTTGGACCTAAAAAATACAATTTACTTTTTGTGTGTTTTTGTAGGGAATTCCCTGAAAAATATGTGCACGTGACCGTTACTTCCCTTTGTGTCAGTTTTTCTCTCTTATTTGTTGCATGACCCCCTGTTTTCAGATCAGAAAAAGTTGTCTGAAGGGCTGTACTTGACAGAGATATTTGAATGCCAAAATTAAAGTCATGCGATCATATTTTTTTCACCTGAAAGAAATAATGGTCGCCTATGGGAAAATATTTAGTTATGTGGTACCTATAGGAAATATGTTTTTTGGCTTCCAGACCAGATTCAGTTACTATTTTGGGGGATTATTTCACATTTAAATATTTATTTGGGGACCATACACCTTACAAAATCATTTTATTGTTTTGAGAAGTTACATTTTTGTCACAGTCAGCAAAAAAAGCTATATATTTCCCAAACTAAGGCTGTTCATGCAAGAAAATTCACATCTTGAGCAAGTGTATTCCCCAGGAGCACACTATAACCTCTGGAAGCTGCTAACTAACAGCCTATCTCACCCTATTAACATATTTATTTAAATCATAACCTCTGGCAGCTGCTAACTAACAGCCTATCTTACCCTATTAACATATTTATTTAAACCATGGTTTCTCCTCATATTAATAGGGGCAGGGAGGATTACAAATCTTCCGAACCCTCCCCCCCCCCCCCCCTCAATCACAATTCAAACACAGACAGAACACCTACACTGCCCTTCTATTCACTATTATTTAGAAGTTTATCTCTTCTATATTATGCTCTTCAGAACGTTGGAAAACAATTACTTCATTGAAAGAGTATCCTGGAACACAAATTGGAGGAGGGGTGGGGTTACAGTGGAAAATAACATAATAAAATTACAAATGTTAGTGAATGGCATTTGTGCATAGCTACCAATATAGTTTTCTAGTACTAAAGCTGTCATGGTTCCCCTGATACAGCATAAATTTACAGTGACAGTTGTAAAATATTGCTCTTTCCCTGAACCAAGTCCTCCCTCCCACACATATTTAATCCTTCTGCTAATGATAAACATTTGGAAAGACTGAATAGCTTGTTTTTAGAGACTGAAGTTAGTATCATAAACTTTCAGTTTCTTATGATTTACTTTGAGGCTTCAGCACTCATGGGCCTCTGAGTTAGTTTTCAATTGGAAAACCTTGCCCTGGCTCTTCCACTATATTTTTCATTGTATGCCATTTAGTACTCTCATGTAGACCTCCTACATGTGTGACTGCAAGTCTGTCTGTCTGTCTGTCTGTGTGTCTGTGTGTCTCTTCATCAGACATGGCGTTTCTTTACTTTTCACTTGCCTGGATCTACGTTTTCAATAATTGGAAGCTGAATAACTTTCACCCCTCCCCCCCCCCCCCACACACACACACATATATTAAACATCAAATACCACTATATTCGTGAAGCAAATGTCTGATTCATCCTCTTTGGAAACATGTTTCCAACAATTTCAATCTTTTTGCCAGAATGAGTGTCTGTGGGGATTAAAACAAAGGTTTTGAAAGCGCTCATATGGGAACTTGCAGCATAAGCATAGCACTATATAATCAATATTTGATGGTTTTAGGCATCTTACCAGTGTTATGAGATATCACAGTAGCAGGTACTGGTCATTCTGTTGGAAAAAAACACTGTTTAATGTTTTACCAGTGCCATACCAATGACTCTATGTGCATTTACTGAGAACGCTGAGGCTTTTCCTTTACAAAAATTGCAAAATATTCATCAAATACAATGTGAAATGTCTTCAGAAGCCAGACTGTGATTTGAAAACTATTACAGATGGGAAAGTTCATATCACAGTAGGTTTGTTTTGGGTCAATATCGATTAAATTATGAATTATATCACATATTTTATTAAAAATTGGCATACCGGGGGGTCCTATTCAGGGCAAAATTTTACTACATCAGATGGTGGAATAAAATTTGACATCAGTTGTTAGGATAAACTGGTAGAGTCCTTTCATATTGGTGAAATATATAGCTGCATCCCCAATTTTGGAAACAAAATTGACATCCATACTGTTCCATGGGGTTGGGGCACTGTTTTGCTTGCAGTATGGTTAAATGAGACAGATTTTTTCTAAAAATATTTTGTGCTGATGCAGATGTTAGTGTCATTTTGGGATCAGGGTAGTGTTTTAAAGAAAGCTGTAAATTCTCATCCTTCTTAGTTAATTTATAAAGTAACAGGATAGAAAAATCTTTTGGAGGCAATACCAATTTTCAAGCCCACTTGACAATGTTTGTACACCTTTCTTTAAAAGAGCAAATTTTCCATGTTTTTGAATCAGCCAAAGCCAAAGGTTTGATTCTATTGGAGAAATGACTCTTTTATCTCATGGAAGTGGTAAAATGTCTCTTTGGTGGGGTTGGGGATGATTATAGGTTTCGCGGAACTAAATATTGAAATTAGAGTGAACCAACTTAAAATGTTGCACTCGGAAATGACGCAATCTCTAAAAATAAACAGCCTTGGGAAAATCCATTGTTTCAATAAAACTTTGAAACATTCTATTGACATCTTGCATTATTGTTGAATATTCCTGATAAAAAAGAGGGTGATTTGATGACTTTTGGACCTAAAAAATACAATTTACTTTTTGTGTGTTTTTGTAGGGAATTCCCGGAAAAATATGTGCACGTGACCGTTACTTCCCTTTGTGTCAGTTTTTCACTCTCATTTATTGCATGACCCCCTGTTTTCAGATCAGAAAAAGTTGTCTGAAGGGCTGTACTTGACAGAGATATTTGAATGCCAAAATTAAAGTCATGCGATCATATTTTTTCCACCTGAAAGAAATAATGGTCGCCTATGGGAAAATATTTAGTTATGTGGTACCTATAGGAAATATGTTTTTTGGCTTCCAGACCAGATTCAGTTACTATTTTGGGGGACTATTTCACATTTAAATATTTATTTGGGGACCATACACCTTACCAAATCATTTTATTGTTTTGAGAAGTTACATTTTTGTCACAGTCAGCAAAAAAAGCTATATATTTCCCAAACTAAGGCTGTTCATGCAAGAAAATTCACATCTTGAGCAAGTGTATTCCCCAGGAGCACACTATAACCTCTGGAAGCTGCTAACTAACAGCCTATCTCACCCTATTAACATATTTATTTAAATCATAACCTCTGGCAGCTGCTAACTAACAGCCTATCTTACCCTATTAACATATTTATTTAAACCATGGTTTCTCCTCATATTACTAGGGGCAGGGAGGATTACAAATCTTCCGAACCCTCCCCCCCCCCTCAATCACAATTCAAACACAGACAGAACACCTACACTGCCCTTCTATTCACTATTATTTAGAAGTTTATCTCTTCTATATTATGCTCTTCAGAACGTTGGAAAACAATTACTTCATTGAAAGAGTATCCTGGAACACAAATTGGAGGAGGGGTGGGGTTACAGTGGAAAATAACATAATAAAATTACAAATGTTAGTGAATGGCATTTGTGCATAGCTACCAATATAGTTTTCTAGTACTAAAGCTGTCATGGTTCCCCTGATACAGCATAAATTTACAGTGACAGTTGTAAAATATTGCTCTTTCCCTGAACCAAGTCCTCCCTCCCACACATATTTAATCCTTCTGCTAATGATAAACATTTGGAAAGACTGAATAGCTTGTTTTTAGAGACTGAAGTTAGTATCATAAACTTTCAGTTTCTTATGATTTACTTTGAGGCTTCAGCACTCATGGGCCTCTGAGTTAGTTTTCAATTGAAAAACCTTGCCCTGGCTCTTCCACTATATTTTTCATTGTATGCCATTTAGTACTCTCATGTAGACCTCCTACATGTGTGACTGCAAGTCTGTCTGTCTGTCTGTCTGTGTGTCTGTGTGTCTCTTCATCAGACATGGCGTTTCTTTACTTTTCACTTGCCTGGATCTACGTTTTCAATAATTGGAAGCTGAATAACTTTCACCCCTCCCCCCCCCCCCCCCCACACACACACACATATATTAAACATCAAATACCACTATATTCGTGAAGCAAATGTCTGATTCATCCTCTTTGGAAACATGTTTCCAACAATTTCAATCTTTTTGCCAGAATGAGTGTCTGTGGGGATTAAAACAAAGGTTTTGAAAGCGCTCATATGGGAACTTGCAGCATAAGCATAGCACTATATAATCAATATTTGATGGTTTTAGGCATCTTACCAGTGTTATGAGATATCACAGTAGCAGGTACTGGTCATTCTGTTGGAAAAAAACACTGTTTAATGTTTTACCAGTGCCATACCAATGACTCTATGTGCATTTACTGAGAACGCTGAGGCTTTTCCTTTACAAAAATTGCAAAATATTCATCAAATACAATGTGAAATGTCTTCAGAAGCCAGACTGTGATTTGAAAACTATTACAGATGGGAAAGTTCATATCACAGTAGGTTTGTTTTGGGTCAATATCGATTAAATTATGAATTATATCACATATTTTATTAAAAATTGGCATACCGGGGGGTCCTATTCAGGGCAAAATTTTACTACATCAGATGGTGGAATAAAATTTGACATCAGTTGTTAGGATAAACTGGTAGAGTCCTTTCATATTGGTGAAATATATAGCTGCATCCCCAATTTTGGAAACAAAATTGACATCCATACTGTTCCATGTGGTTGGGGCACTGTTTTGCTTGCAGTATGGTTAAATGAGACAGATTTTTTCTAAAAATATTTTGTGCTGATGCAGATGTTAGTGTCATTTTGGGATCAGGGTAGTGTTTTAAAGAAAGCTGTAAATTCTCATCCTTCTTAGTTAATTTATAAAGTAACAGGATAGAAAAATCTTTTGGAGGCAATACCAATTTTCAAGCCCACTTGACAATGTTTGTACACCTTTCTTTAAAAGAGCAAATTTTCCATGTTTTTGAATCAGCCAAAGCGAAAGGTTTGATTCTAATGGAGAAATGACTCTTTTATCTCATGGAAGTGGTAAAATGTCTCTTTGGTGGGGTTGGGGATGATTATAGGTTTCGCGGAACTAAATATTGAAATTAGAGTGAACCAACTTAAAATGTTGCACTCGGAAATGACGCAATCTCTAAAAATAAACAGCCTTGGGAAAATCCATTGTTTCAATAAAACTTTGAAACATTCTATTGACATCTTGCATTATTGTTGAATATTCCTGATAAAAAAGAGGGTGATTTGATGACTTTTGGACCTAAAAAATACAATTTACTTTTTGTGTGTTTTTGTAGGGAATTCCCGGAAAAATATGTGCACGTGACCGTTACTTCCCTTTGTGTCAGTTTTTCACTCTCATTTATTGCATGACCCCCTGTTTTCAGATCAGAAAAAGTTGTCTGAAGGGCTGTACTTGACAGAGATATTTGAATGCCAAAATTAAAGTCATGCGATCATATTTTTTCCACCTGAAAGAAATAATGGTCGCCTATGGGAAAATATTTAGTTATGTGGTACCTATAGGAAATATGTTTTTTGGCTTCCAGACCAGATTCAGTTACTATTTTGGGGGACTATTTCACATTTAAATATTTATTTGAGGACCATACACCTTACCAAATCATTTTATTGTTTTGAGAAGTTACATTTTTGTCACAGTCAGCAAAAAAAAGCTATATATTTCCCAAACTAAGGCTGTTCATGCAAGAAAATTCACATCTTGAGCAAGTGTATTCCCCAGGAGCACACTATAACCTCTGGAAGCTGCTAACTAACAGCCTATCTCACCCTATTAACATATTTATTTAAATCATAACCTCTGGCAGCTGCTAACTAACAGCCTATCTTACCCTATTAACATATTTATTTAAACCATGGTTTCTCCTCATATTACTAGGGGCAGGGAGGATTACAAATCTTCCGAACCCTCCCCCCCCCCCCTCAATCACAATTCAAACACAGACAGAACACCTACACTGCCCTTCTATTCACTATTATTTAGAAGTTTATCTCTTCTATATTATGCTCTTCAGAACGTTGGAAAACAATTACTTCATTGAAAGAGTATCCTGGAACACAAATTGGAGGAGGGGTGGGGTTACAGTGGAAAATAACATAATAAAATTACAAATGTTAGTGAATGGCATTTGTGCATAGCTACCAATATAGTTTTCTAGTACTAAAGCTGTCATGGTTCCCCTGATACAGCATAAATTTACAGTGACAGTTGTAAAATATTGCTCTTTCCCTGAACCAAGTCCTCCCTCCCACACATATTTAATCCTTCTGCTAATGATAAACATTTGGAAAGACTGAATAGCTTGTTTTTAGAGACTGAAGTTAGTATCATAAACTTTCAGTTTCTTATGATTTACTTTGAGGCTTCAGCACTCATGGGCCTCTGAGTTAGTTTTCAATTGAAAAACCTTGCCCTGGCTCTTCCACTATATTTTTCATTGTATGCCATTTAGTACTCTCATGTAGACCTCCTACATGTGTGACTGCAAGTCTGTCTGTCTGTCTGTCTGTGTGTCTGTGTGTCTCTTCATCAGACATGGCGTTTCTTTACTTTTCACTTGCCTGGATCTACGTTTTCAATAATTGGAAGCTGAATAACTTTCACCCCTCCCCCCCCCCCCCCCCCCCACACACACACACATATATTAAACATCAAATACCACTATATTCGTGAAGCAAATGTCTGATTCATCCTCTTTGGAAACATGTTTCCAACAATTTCAATCTTTTTGCCAGAATGAGTGTCTGTGGGGATTAAAACAAAGGTTTTGAAAGCGCTCATATGGGAACTTGCAGCATAAGCATAGCACTATATAATCAATATTTGATGGTTTTAGGCATCTTACCAGTGTTATGAGATATCACAGTAGCAGGTACTGGTCATTCTGTTGGAAAAAAACACTGTTTAATGTTTTACCAGTGCCATACCAATGACTCTATGTGCATTTACTGAGAACGCTGAGGCTTTTCCTTTACAAAAATTGCAAAATATTCATCAAATACAATGTGAAATGTCTTCAGAAGCCAGACTGTGATTTGAAAACTATTACAGATGGGAAAGTTCATATCACAGTAGGTTTGTTTTGGGTCAATATCGATTAAATTATGAATTATATCACATATTTTATTAAAAATTGGCATACCGGGGGGTCCTATTCAGGGCAAAATTTTACTACATCAGATGGTGGAATAAAATTTGACATCAGTTGTTAGGATAAACTGGTAGAGTCCTTTCATATTGGTGAAATATATAGCTGCATCCCCAATTTTGGAAACAAAATTGACATCCATACTGTTCCATGGGGTTGGGGCACTGTTTTGCTTGCAGTATGGTTAAATGAGACAGATTTTTTCTAAAAATATTTTGTGCTGATGCAGATGTTAGTGTCATTTTGGGATCAGGGTAGTGTTTTAAAGAAAGCTGTAAATTCTCATCCTTCTTAGTTAATTTATAAAGTAACAGGATAGAAAAATCTTTTGGAGGCAATACCAATTTTCAAGCCCACTTGACAATGTTTGTACACCTTTCTTTAAAAGAGCAAATTTTCCATGTTTTTGAATCAGCCAAAGCCAAAGGTTTGATTCTAATGGAGAAATGACTCTTTTATCTCATGGAAGTGGTAAAATGTCTCTTTGGTGGGGTTGGGGATGATTATAGGTTTCGCGGAACTAAATATTGAAATTAGAGTGAACCAACTTAAAATGTTGCACTCGGAAATGACGCAATCTCTAAAAATAAACAGCCTTGGGAAAATCCATTGTTTCAATAAAACTTTGAAACATTCTATTGACATCTTGCATTATTGTTGAATATTCCTGATAAAAAAGAGGGTGATTTGATGACTTTTGGACCTAAAAAATACAATTTACTTTTTGTGTGTTTTTGTAGGGAATTCCCGGAAAAATATGTGCACGTGACCGTTACTTCCCTTTGTGTCAGTTTTTCACTCTCATTTATTGCATGACCCCCTGTTTTCAGATCAGAAAAAGTTGTCTGAAGGGCTGTACTTGACAGAGATATTTGAATGCCAAAATTAAAGTCATGCGATCATATTTTTTCCACCTGAAAGAAATAATGGTCGCCTATGGGAAAATATTTAGTTATGTGGTACCTATAGGAAATATGTTTTTTGGCTTCCAGACCAGATTCAGTTACTATTTTGGGGGACTATTTCACATTTAAATATTTATTTGAGGACCATACACCTTACCAAATCATTTTATTGTTTTGAGAAGTTACATTTTTGTCACAGTCAGCAAAAAAAGCTATATATTTCCCAAACTAAGGCTGTTCATGCAAGAAAATTCACATCTTGAGCAAGTGTATTCCCCAGGAGCACACTATAACCTCTGGAAGCTGCTAACTAACAGCCTATCTCACCCTATTAACATATTTATTTAAATCATAACCTCTGGCAGCTGCTAACTAACAGCCTATCTTACCCTATTAACATATTTATTTAAACCATGGTTTCTCCTCATATTACTAGGGGCAGGGAGGATTACAAATCTTCCGAACCCTCCCCCCCCCCCCTCAATCACAATTCAAACACAGACAGAACACCTACACTGCCCTTCTATTCACTATTATTTAGAAGTTTATCTCTTCTATATTATGCTCTTCAGAACGTTGGAAAACAATTACTTCATTGAAAGAGTATCCTGGAACACAAATTGGAGGAGGGGTGGGGTTACAGTGGAAAATAACATAATAAAATTACAAATGTTAGTGAATGGCATTTGTGCATAGCTACCAATATAGTTTTCTAGTACTAAAGCTGTCATGGTTCCCCTGATACAGCATAAATTTACAGTGACAGTTGTAAAATATTGCTCTTTCCCTGAACCAAGTCCTCCCTCCCACACATATTTAATCCTTCTGCTAATGATAAACATTTGGAAAGACTGAATAGCTTGTTTTTAGAGACTGAAGTTAGTATCATAAACTTTCAGTTTCTTATGATTTACTTTGAGGCTTCAGCACTCATGGGCCTCTGAGTTAGTTTTCAATTGAAAAACCTTGCCCTGGCTCTTCCACTATATTTTTCATTGTATGCCATTTAGTACTCTCATGTAGACCTCCTACATGTGTGACTGCAAGTCTGTCTGTCTGTCTGTCTGTGTGTCTGTGTGTCTCTTCATCAGACATGGCGTTTCTTTACTTTTCACTTGCCTGGATCTACGTTTTCAATAATTGGAAGCTGAATAACTTTCACCCCTCCCCCCCCCCCCCACACACACACACATATATTAAACATCAAATACCACTATATTCGTGAAGCAAATGTCTGATTCATCCTCTTTGGAAACATGTTTCCAACAATTTCAATCTTTTTGCCAGAATGAGTGTCTGTGGGGATTAAAACAAAGGTTTTGAAAGCGCTCATATGGGAACTTGCAGCATAAGCATAGCACTATAGAATCAATATTTGATGGTTTTAGGCATCTTACCAGTGTTATGAGATATCACAGTAGCAGGTACTGGTCATTCTGTTGGAAAAAAACACTGTTTAATGTTTTACCAGTGCCATACCAATGACTCTATGTGCATTTACTGAGAACGCTGAGGCTTTTCCTTTACAAAAATTGCAAAATATTCATCAAATACAATGTGAAATGTCTTCAGAAGCCAGACTGTGATTTGAAAACTATTACAGATGGGAAAGTTCATATCACAGTAGGTTTGTTTTGGGTCAATATCGATTAAATTATGAATTATATCACATATTTTATTAAAAATTGGCATACCGGGGGGTCCTATTCAGGGCAAAATTTTACTACATCAGATGGTGGAATAAAATTTGACATCAGTTGTTAGGATAAACTGGTAGAGTCCTTTCATATTGGTGAAATATATAGCTGCATCCCCAATTTTGGAAACAAAATTGACATCCATACTGTTCCATGGGGTTGGGGCACTGTTTTGCTTGCAGTATGGTTAAATGAGACAGATTTTTTCTAAAAATATTTTGTGCTGATGCAGATGTTAGTGTTATTTTGGGATCAGGGTAGTGTTTTAAAGAAAGCTGTAAATTCTCATCCTTCTTAGTTAATTTATAAAGTAACAGGATAGAAAAATCTTTTGGAGGCAATACCAATTTTCAAGCCCACTTGACAATGTTTGTACACCTTTCTTTAAAAGAGCAAATTTTCCATGTTTTTGAATCAGCCAAAGCCAAAGGTTTGATTCTAATGGAGAAATGACTCTTTTATCTCATGGAAGTGGTAAAATGTCTCTTTGGTGGGGTTGGGGATGATTATAGGTTTCGCGGAACTAAATATTGAAATTAGAGTGAACCAACTTAAAATGTTGCACTCGGAAATGACGCAATCTCTAAAAATAAACAGCCTTGGGAAAATCCATTGTTTCAATAAAACTTTGAAACATTCTATTGACATCTTGCATTATTGTTGAATATTCCTGATAAAAAAGAGGGTGATTTGATGACTTTTGGACCTAAAAAATACAATTTACTTTTTGTGTGTTTTTGTAGGGAATTCCCGGAAAAATATGTGCACGTGACCGTTACTTCCCTTTGTGTCAGTTTTTCACTCTCATTTATTGCATGACCCCCTGTTTTCAGATCAGAAAAAGTTGTCTGAAGGGCTGTACTAGACAGAGATATTTGAATGCCAAAATTAAAGTCATGCGATCATATTTTTTCCACCTGAAAGAAATAATGGTCGCCTATGGGAAAATATTTAGTTATGTGGTACCTATAGGAAATATGTTTTTTGGCTTCCAGACCAGATTCAGTTACTATTTTGGGGGATTATTTCACATTTAAATATTTATTTGGGGACCATACACCTTACCAAATCATTTTATTGTTTTGAGAAGTTACATTTTTGTCACAGTCAGCAAAAAAAGCTATATATTTCCCAAACTAAGGCTGTTCATGCAAGAAAATTCACATCTTGAGCAAGTGTATTCCCCAGGAGCACACTATAACCTCTGGAAGCTGCTAACTAACAGCCTATCTCACCCTATTAACATATTTATTTAAATCATAACCTCTGGCAGCTGCTAACTAACAGCCTATCTTACCCTATTAACATATTTATTTAAACCATGGTTTCTCCTCATATTAATAGGGGCAGGGAGGATTACAAATCTTCCGAACCCTCCCCCCCCCCCCTCAATCACAATTCAAACACAGACAGAACACCTACACTGCCCTTCTATTCACTATTATTTAGAAGTTTATCTCTTCTATATTATGCTCTTCAGAACGTTGGAAAACAATTACTTCATTGAAAGAGTATCCTGGAACACAAATTGGAGGAGGGGTGGGGTTACAGTGGAAAATAACATAATAAAATTACAAATGTTAGTGAATGGCATTTGTGCATAGCTACCAATATAGTTTTCTAGTACTAAAGCTGTCATGGTTCCCCTGATACAGCATAAATTTACAGTGACAGTTGTAAAATATTGCTCTTTCCCTGAACTAAGTCCTCCCTCCCACACATATTTAATCCTTCTGCTAATGATAAACATATGGAAAGACTGAATAGCTTGTTTTTAGAGACTGAAGTTAGTATCATACACTTTCAGTTTCTTATGATTTACTTTGAGGCTTCAGCACTCATGGGCCTCTGAGTTAGTTTTCAATTGAAAAACCTTGCCCTGGCCCTTCAACTATATTTTTCATTGTATGCCATTTAGTACTCTCATGTAGACCCCCTACATGTGTGACTGCAAGTCTGTCTGTCTGTCTGTCTGTCTGTCTGTGTGTCTGTGTGTCTCTTCATCAGACATGGCGTTTCTTTACTTTTCACTTGCCTGGATCTACGTTTTCAATAATTGGAAGCTGAATAACGTTCACCCCCTCCCCCCCCCCCCCACACACACATATATTAAACATCAAATACCACTATATTCGTGAAGCAAATGTCTGATTCATCCTCTTTGGAAACATGTTTTCAACAATTTCAATCTTTTTGCCAGAATGAGTGTCTGTGGGGATTAAAACAAAGGTTTTGAAAGCGCTCATATGGGAACTTGCAGCATAAGCATAGCACTATAGAATCAATATTTGATGGTTTTAGGCATCTTACCAGTGTTATGAGATATCACAGTAGCAGGTACTGGTCATTCTGTTGGAAAAAAACACTGTTTAATGTTTTACCAGTGCCATACCAATGACTCTATGTGCATTTACTGAGAACGCTGAGGCTTTTCCTTTACAAAAATTGCAAAATATTCATCAAATACAATGTGAAATGTCTTCAGAAGCCAGACTGTGATTTGAAAACTATTACAGATGGGAAAGTTCATATCACAGTAGGTTTGTTTTGGGTCAATATCAATTAAATTATGAATTATATCACATATTTTATTAAAAATTGGCATACCGGGGGGCCCTATTCAGGGCAAAATTTTACTACATCAGATGGTGGAATAAAATTTGACATCAGTTGTTAGGATAAACTGGTAGAGTCCTTTCATATTGGTGAAATATATAGCTGCATCCCCAATTTTGGAAACAAAATTGACATCCATACTGTTCCATGGGGGTTGGGGCACTGTTTTGCTTGCAGTATGGTTAAATGAGACAGTTTTTTTCTAAAAATATTTTGTGCTGATGCAGATGTTAGTGTTATTTTGGGATCAGGGTAGTGTTTTAAAGAAAGCTGTAAATTCTCATCCTTCTTAGTTAATTTATAAAGTAACAGGATAGAAAAATCTTTTGGAGGCAATACCAATTTTCAAGCCCACTTGACAAAGTTTGTACACCTTTCTTTAAAAGAGCAAATTTTCCATGTTTTTGAATCAGCCAAAGCCAAAGGTTTGATTCTAATGGAGAAATGACTCTTTTATCTCATGGAAGTGGTAAAATGTCTCTTTGGTGGGGTTGGGGATGATTATAGGTTTCGCGGAACTAAATATTGAAATTAGAGAAATTAGAGTTAACCAACTTAAAATGTTGCACTCGGAAATGACGCAATCTCTAAAAATAAACAGCCTTGGGAAAATCCATTGTTTCAATAAAACTTTGAAACATTCTATTGACATCTTGCATTATTGTTGAATATTCCTGATAAAAAAGAGGGTGATTTGATGACTTTTGGACCTAAAAAATACAATTTACTTTTTGTGTGTTTTTGTAGGGAATTCCCGGAAAAATATGTGCACGTGACCGTTACTTCCCTTTGTGTCAGTTTTTCACTCTCATTTATTGCATGACCCCCTGTTTTCAGATCAGAAAAAGTTGTCTGAAGGGCTGTACTTGACAGAGATATTTGAATGCCAAAATTAAAGTCATGCGATCATATTTTTTCCACCTGAAAGAAATAATGGTCGCCTATGGGAAAATATTTAGTTATGTGGTACCTATAGGAAATATGTTTTTTGGCTTCCAGACCAGATTCAGTTACTATTTTGGGGGACTATTTCACATTTAAATATTTATTTGGGGACCATACACCTTACCAAATCATTTTATTGTTTTGAGAAGTTACATTTTTGTCACAGTCAGCAAAAAAAGCTATATATTTCCCAAACTAAGGCTGTTCATGCAAGAAAATTCACATCTTGAGCAAGTGTATTCCCCAGGAGCACACTATAACCTCTGGAAGCTGCTAACTAACAGCCTATCTCACCCTATTAACATATTTATTTAAATCATAACCTCTGGCAGCTGCTAACTAACAGCCTATCTTACCCTATTAACATATTTATTTAAACCATGGTTTCTCCTCATATTACTAGGGGCAGGGAGGATTACAAATCTTCCGAACCCTCCCCCCCCCCCTCAATCACAATTCAAACACAGACAGAACACCTACACTGCCCTTCTATTCACTATTATTTAGAAGTTTATCTCTTCTATATTATGCTCTTCAGAACGTTGGAAAACAATTACTTCATTGAAAGAGTATCCTGGAACACAAATTGGAGGAGGGGTGGGGTTACAGTGGAAAATAACATAATAAAATTACAAATGTTAGTGAATGGCATTTGTGCATAGCTACCAATATAGTTTTCTAGTACTAAAGCTGTCATGGTTCCCCTGATACAGCATAAATTTACAGTGACAGTTGTAAAATATTGCTCTTTCCCTGAACCAAGTCCTCCCTCCCACACATATTTAATCCTTCTGCTAATGATAAACATTTGGAAAGACTGAATAGCTTGTTTTTAGAGACTGAAGTTAGTATCATAAACTTTCAGTTTCTTATGATTTACTTTGAGGCTTCAGCACTCATGGGCCTCTGAGTTAGTTTTCAATTGAAAAACCTTGCCCTGGCTCTTCCACTATATTTTTCATTGTATGCCATTTAGTACTCTCATGTAGACCTCCTACATGTGTGACTGCAAGTCTGTCTGTCTGTCTGTCTGTGTGTCTGTGTGTCTCTTCATCAGACATGGCGTTTCTTTACTTTTCACTTGCCTGGATCTACGTTTTCAATAATTGGAAGCTGAATAACTTTCACCCCTCCCCCCCCCCCACACACACACACATATATTAAACATCAAATACCACTATATTCGTGAAGCAAATGTCTGATTCATCCTCTTTGGAAACATGTTTCCAACAATTTCAATCTTTTTGCCAGAATGAGTGTCTGTGGGGATTAAAACAAAGGTTTTGAAAGCGCTCATATGGGAACTTGCAGCATAAGCATAGCACTATAGAATCAATATTTGATGGTTTTAGGCATCTTACCAGTGTTATGAGATATCACAGTAGCAGGTACTGGTCATTCTGTTGGAAAAAAACACTGTTTAATGTTTTACCAGTGCCATACCAATGACTCTATGTGCATTTACTGAGAACGCTGAGGCTTTTCCTTTACAAAAATTGCAAAATATTCATCAAATACAATGTGAAATGTCTTCAGAAGCCAGACTGTGATTTGAAAACTATTACAGATGGGAAAGTTCATATCACAGTAGGTTTGTTTTGGGTCAATATCGATTAAATTATGAATTATATCACATATTTTATTAAAAATTGGCATACCGGGGGGTCCTATTCAGGGCAAAATTTTACTACATCAGATGGTGGAATAAAATTTGACATCAGTTGTTAGGATAAACTGGTAGAGTCCTTTCATATTGGTGAAATATATAGCTGCATCCCCAATTTTGGAAACAAAATTGACATCCATACTGTTCCATGGGGTTGGGGCACTGTTTTGCTTGCAGTATGGTTAAATGAGACAGATTTTTTCTAAAAATATTTTGTGCTGATGCAGATGTTAGTGTTATTTTGGGATCAGGGTAGTGTTTTAAAGAAAGCTGTAAATTCTCATCCTTCTTAGTTAATTTATAAAGTAACAGGATAGAAAAATCTTTTGGAGGCAATACCAATTTTCAAGCCCACTTGACAATGTTTGTACACCTTTCTTTAAAAGAGCAAATTTTCCATGTTTTTGAATCAGCCAAAGCCAAAGGTTTGATTCTAATGGAGAAATGACTCTTTTATCTCATGGAAGTGGTAAAATGTCTCTTTGGTGGGGTTGGGGATGATTATAGGTTTCGCGGAACTAAATATTGAAATTAGAGTGAACCAACTTAAAATGTTGCACTCGGAAATGACGCAATCTCTAAAAATAAACAGCCTTGGGAAAATCCATTGTTTCAATAAAACTTTGAAACATTCTATTGACATCTTGCATTATTGTTGAATATTCCTGATAAAAAAGAGGGTGATTTGATGACTTTTGGACCTAAAAAATACAATTTACTTTTTGTGTGTTTTTGTAGGGAATTCCCGGAAAAATATGTGCACGTGACCGTTACTTCCCTTTGTGTCAGTTTTTCACTCTCATTTATTGCATGACCCCCTGTTTTCAGATCAGAAAAAGTTGTCTGAAGGGCTGTACTAGACAGAGATATTTGAATGCCAAAATTAAAGTCATGCGATCATATTTTTTCCACCTGAAAGAAATAATGGTCGCCTATGGGAAAATATTTAGTTATGTGGTACCTATAGGAAATATGTTTTTTGGCTTCCAGACCAGATTCAGTTACTATTTTGGGGGATTATTTCACATTTAAATATTTATTTGGGGACCATACACCTTACCAAATCATTTTATTGTTTTGAGAAGTTACATTTTTGTCACAGTCAGCAAAAAAAGCTATATATTTCCCAAACTAAGGCTGTTCATGCAAGAAAATTCACATCTTGAGCAAGTGTATTCCCCAGGAGCACACTATAACCTCTGGAAGCTGCTAACTAACAGCCTATCTCACCCTATTAACATATTTATTTAAATCATAACCTCTGGCAGCTGCTAACTAACAGCCTATCTTACCCTATTAACATATTTATTTAAACCATGGTTTCTCCTCATATTAATAGGGGCAGGGAGGATTACAAATCTTCCGAACCCTCCCCCCCCCCCCTCAATCACAATTCAAACACAGACAGAACACCTACACTGCCCTTCTATTCACTATTATTTAGAAGTTTATCTCTTCTATATTATGCTCTTCAGAACGTTGGAAAACAATTACTTCATTGAAAGAGTATCCTGGAACACAAATTGGAGGAGGGGTGGGGTTACAGTGGAAAATAACATAATAAAATTACAAATGTTAGTGAATGGCATTTGTGCATAGCTACCAATATAGTTTTCTAGTACTAAAGCTGTCATGGTTCCCCTGATACAGCATAAATTTACAGTGACAGTTGTAAAATATTGCTCTTTCCCTGAACTAAGTCCTCCCTCCCACACATATTTAATCCTTCTGCTAATGATAAACATTTGGAAAGACTGAATAGCTTGTTTTTAGAGACTGAAGTTAGTATCATACACTTTCAGTTTCTTATGATTTACTTTGAGGCTTCAGCACTCATGGGCCTCTGAGTTAGTTTTCAATTGAAAAACCTTGCCCTGGCCCTTCAACTATATTTTTCATTGTATGCCATTTAGTACTCTCATGTAGACCCCCTACATGTGTGACTGCAAGTCTGTCTGTCTGTCTGTCTGTCTGTCTGTGTGTCTGTGTGTCTCTTCATCAGACATGGCGTTTCTTTACTTTTCACTTGCCTGGATCTACGTTTTCAATAATTGGAAGCTGAATAACGTTCACCCCTCCCCCCCCCCCCCCCCCCCACACACACATATATTAAACATCAAATACCACTATATTCGTGAAGCAAATGTCTGATTCATCCTCTTTGGAAACATGTTTTCAACAATTTCAATCTTTTTGCCAGAATGAGTGTCTGTGGGGATTAAAACAAAGGTTTTGAAAGCGCTCATATGGGAACTTGCAGCATAAGCATAGCACTATAGAATCAATATTTGATGGTTTTAGGCATCTTACCAGTGTTATGAGATATCACAGTAGCAGGTACTGGTCATTCTGTTGGAAAAAAACACTGTTTAATGTTTTACCAGTGCCATACCAATGACTCTATGTGCATTTACTGAGAACGCTGAGGCTTTTCCTTTACAAAAATTGCAAAATATTCATCAAATACAATGTGAAATGTCTTCAGAAGCCAGACTGTGATTTGAAAACTATTACAGATGGGAAAGTTCATATCACAGTAGGTTTGTTTTGGGTCAATATCAATTAAATTATGAATTATATCACATATTTTATTAAAAATTGGCATACCGGGGGGCCCTATTCAGGGCAAAATTTTACTACATCAGATGGTGGAATAAAATTTGACATCAGTTGTTAGGATAAACTGGTAGAGTCCTTTCATATTGGTGAAATATATAGCTGCATCCCCAATTTTGGAAACAAAATTGACATCCATACTGTTCCATGGGGGTTGGGGCACTGTTTTGCTTGCAGTATGGTTAAATGAGACAGTTTTTTTCTAAAAATATTTTGTGCTGATGCAGATGTTAGTGTTATTTTGGGATCAGGGTAGTGTTTTAAAGAAAGCTGTAAATTCTCATCCTTCTTAGTTAATTTATAAAGTAACAGGATAGAAAAATCTTTTGGAGGCAATACCAATTTTCAAGCCCACTTGACAAAGTTTGTACACCTTTCTTTAAAAGAGCAAATTTTCCATGTTTTTGAATCAGCCAAAGCCAAAGGTTTGATTCTAATGGAGAAATGACTCTTTTATCTCATGGAAGTGGTAAAATGTCTCTTTGGTGGGGTTGGGGATGATTATAGGTTTCGCGGAACTAAATATTGAAATTAGAGTTAACCAACTTAAAATGTTGCACTCGGAAATGACGCAATCTCTAAAAATAAACAGCCTTGGGAAAATCCATTGTTTCAATAAAACTTTGAAACATTCTATTGACATCTTGCATTATTGTTGAATATTCCTGATAAAAAAGAGGGTGATTTGATGACTTTTGGACCTAAAAAATACAATTTACTTTTTGTGTGTTTTTGTAGGGAATTCCCGGAAAAATATGTGCACGTGACCGTTACTTCCCTTTGTGTCAGTTTTTCACTCTCATTTATTGCATGACCCCCTGTTTTCAGATCAGAAAAAGTTGTCTGAAGGGCTGTACTTGACAGAGATATTTGAATGCCAAAATTAAAGTCATGCGATCATATTTTTTCCACCTGAAAGAAATAATGGTCGCCTATGGGAAAATATTTAGTTATGTGGTACCTATAGGAAATATGTTTTTTGGCTTCCAGACCAGATACAGTTACTATTTTGGGGGATTATTTCACATTTAAATATTTATTTGGGGACCATACACCTTACCAAATCATTTTATTGTTTTGAGAAGTTACATTTTTGTCACAGTCAGCAAAAAAAGCTATATATTTCCCAAACTAAGGCTGTTCATGCAAGAAAATTCACATCTTGAGCAAGTGTATTCCCCAGGAGCACACTATAACCTCTGGAAGCTGCTAACTAACAGCCTATCTCACCCTATTAACATATTTATTTAAATCATAACCTCTGGCAGCTGCTAACTAACAGCCTATCTTACCCTATTAACATATTTATTTAAACCATGGTTTCTCCTCATATTAATAGGGGCAGGGAGGATTACAAATCTTCCGAACCCTCCCCCCCCCCCCCCCCTCAATCACAATTCAAACACAGACAGAACACCTACACTGCCCTTCTATTCACTATTATTTAGAAGTTTATCTCTTCTATATTATGCTCTTCAGAACGTTGGAAAACAATTACTTCATTGAAAGAGTATCCTGGAACACAAATTGGAGGAGGGGTGGGGTTACAGTGGAAAATAACATAATAAAATTACAAATGTTAGTGAATGGCATTTGTGCATAGCTACCAATATAGTTTTCTAGTACTAAAGCTGTCATGGTTCCCCTGATACAGCATAAATTTACAGTGACAGTTGTAAAATATTGCTCTTTCCCTGAACTAAGTCCTCCCTCCCACACATATTTAATCCTTCTGCTAATGATAAACATTTGGAAAGACTGAATAGCTTGTTTTTAGAGACTGAAGTTAGTATCATACACTTTCAGTTTCTTATGATTTACTTTGAGGCTTCAGCACTCATGGGCCTCTGAGTTAGTTTTCAATTGAAAAACCTTGCCCTGGCTCTTCCACTATATTTTTCATTGTATGCCATTTAGTACTCTCATGTAGACCCCCTACATGTGTGACTGCAAGTCTGTCTGTCTGTCTGTCTGTCTGTGTGTCTGTGTGTCTCTTCATCAGACATGGCGTTTCTTTACTTTTCACTTGCCTGGATCTACGTTTTCAATAATTGGAAGCTGAATAACGTTCACCCCTCCCCCCCCCCCCCCACACACACATATATTAAACATCAAATACCACTATATTCGTGAAGCAAATGTCTGATTCATCCTCTTTGGAAACATGTTTTCAACAATTTCAATCTTTTTGCCAGAATGAGTGTCTGTGGGGATTAAAACAAAGGTTTTGAAAGCGCTCATATGGGAACTTGCAGCATAAGCATAGCACTATAGAATCAATATTTGATGGTTTTAGGCATCTTACCAGTGTTATGAGATATCACAGTAGCAGGTACTGGTCATTCTGTTGGAAAAAAACACTGTTTAATGTTTTACCAGTGCCATACCAATGACTCTATGTGCATTTACTGAGAACGCTGAGGCTTTTCCTTTACAAAAATTGCAAAATATTCATCAAATACAATGTGAAATGTCTTCAGAAGCCAGACTGTGATTTGAAAACTATTACAGATGGGAAAGTTCATATCACAGTAGGTTTGTTTTGGGTCAATATCAATTAAATTATGAATTATATCACATATTTTATTAAAAATTGGCATACCGGGGGGTCCTATTCAGGGCAAAATTTTACTACATCAGATGGTGGAATAAAATTTGACATCAGTTGTTAGGATAAACTGGTAGAGTCCTTTCATATTGGTGAAATATATAGCTGCATCCCCAATTTTGGAAACAAAATTGACATCCATACTGTTCCATGAGGGTTGGGGCACTGTTTTGCTTGCAGTATGGTTAAATGAGACAGTTTTTTTCTAAAAATATTTTGTGCTGATGCAGATGTTAGTGTTATTTTGGGATCAGGGTAGTGTTTTAAAGAAAGCTGTAAATTCTCATCCTTCTTAGTTAATTTATAAAGTAACAGGATAGAAAAATCTTTTGGAGGCAATACCAATTTTCAAGCCCACTTGACAAAGTTTGTACACCTTTCTTTAAAAGAGCAAATTTTCCATGTTTTTGAATCAGCCAAAGCCAAAGGTTTGATTCTAATGGAGAAATGACTCTTTTATCTCATGGAAGTGGTAAAATGTCTCTTTGGTGGGGTTGGGGATGATTATAGGTTTCGCGGAACTAAATATTGAAATTAGAGTTAACCAACTTAAAATGTTGCACTCGGAAATGACGCAATCTCTAAAAATAAACAGCCTTGGGAAAATCCATTGTTTCAATAAAACTTTGAAACATTCTATTGACATCTTGCATTATTGTTGAATATTCCTGATAAAAAAGAGGGTGATTTGATGACTTTTGGACCTAAAAAATACAATTTACTTTTTGTGTGTTTTTGTAGGGAATTCCCTGAAAAATATGTGCACGTGACCGTTACTTCCCTTTGTGTCAGTTTTTCTCTCTTATTTGTTGCATGACCCCCTGTTTTCAGATCAGAAAAAGTTGTCTGAAGGGCTGTACTTGACAGAGATATTTGAATGCCAAAATTAAAGTCATGCGATCATATTTTTTCCACCTGAAAGAAATAATGGTCGCCTATGGGAAAATATTTAGTTATGTGGTACCTATAGGAAATATGTTTTTTGGCTTCCAGACCAGATTCAGTTACTATTTTGGGGGATTATTTCACATTTAAATATTTATTTGGGGACCATACACCTTACAAAATCATTTTATTGTTTTGAGAAGTTACATTTTTGTCACAGTCAGCAAAAAAAGCTATATATTTCCCAAACTAAGGCTTTTCTTGCAAGAAAATTCACATCTTGAGCAAGTGTATTCCCCAGGAGCACACTATAACCTCTGGAAGCTGCTAACTAACAGCCTATCTCACCCTATTAACATATTTATTTAAATCATAACCTCTGGCAGCTGCTAACTAACAGCCTATCATACCCTATTAACATATTTATTTAAACCATGGTTTCTCCTCATATTACTAGGGGCAGGGAGGATTACAAATCTTCCGAACCCTCCCCCCCCCCTCAATCACAATTCAAACACAGACAGAACACCTACACTGCCCTTCTATTCACTATTATTTAGAAGTTTATCTCTTCTATATTATGCTCTTCAGAACGTTGGAAAACAATTACTTCATTGAAAGAGTATCCTGGAACACAAATTGGAGGAGGGGTGGGGTTACAGTGGAAAATAACATAATAAAATTACAAATGTTAGTGAATGGCATTTGTGCATAGCTACCAATATAGTTTTCTAGTACTAAAGCTGTCATGGTTCCCCTGATACAGCATAAATTTACAGTGACAGTTGTAAAATATTGCTCTTTCCCTGAACCAAGTCCTCCCTCCCACACATATTTAATCCTTCTGCTAATGATAAACATTTGGAAAGACTGAATAGCTTGTTTTTAGAGACTGAAGTTAGTATCATACACTTTCAGTTTCTTATGATTTACTTTGAGGCTTCAGCACTCATGGGCCTCTGAGTTAGTTTTCAATTGAAAAACCTTGCCCTGGCTCTTCCACTATATTTTTCATTGTATGCCATTTAGTACTCTCATGTAGACCTCCTACATGTGTGACTGCAAGTCCGTCTGTCTGTCTGTCTGTGTGTCTGTGTGTCTCTTCATCAGACATGGCGTTTCTTTACTTTTCACTTGCCTGGATCTACGTTTTCAATAATTGGAAGCTGAATAACTTTCACCCCTCCCCCCCACCCCACACACACACACATATATTAAACATCAAATACCACTATATTCGTGAAGCAAATGTCTGATTCATCCTCTTTGGAAACATGTTTTCAACAATTTCAATCTTTTTGCCAGAATGAGTGTCTGTGGGGATTAAAACAAAGGTTTTGAAAGCGCTCATATGGGAACTTGCAGCATAAGCATAGCACTATAGAATCAATATTTGATGGTTTTAGGCATCTTACCAGTGTTATGAGATATCACAGTAGCAGGTACTGGTCATTCTGTTGGAAAAAAACACTGTTTAATGTTTTACCAGTGCCATACCAATGACTCTATGTGCATTTACTGAGAACGCTGAGGCTTTTCCTTTACAAAAATTGCAAAATATTCATCAAATACAATGTGAAATGTCTTCAGAAGCCAGACTGTGATTTGAAAACTATTACAGATGGGAAAGTTCATATCACAGTAGGTTTGTTTTGGGTCAATATCAATTAAATTATGAATTATATCACATATTTTATTAAAAATTGGCATACCGGGGGGTCCTATTCAGGGCAAAATTTTACTACATCAGATGGTGGAATAAAATTTGACATCAGTTGTTAGGATAAACTGGTAGAGTCCTTTCATATTGGTGAAATATATAGCTGCATCCCCAATTTTGGAATCAAAATTGACATCCATACTGTTCCATGGGGTTGGGGCACTGTTTTGCTTGCAGTATGGTTAAATGAGACAGATTTTTTCTAAAAATATTTTGTGCTGATGCAGATGTTAGTGTTATTTTGGGATCAGGGTAGTGTTTTAAAGAAAGCTGTAAATTCTCATCCTTCTTAGTTAATTTATAAAGTAACAGGATAGAAAAATCTTTTGGAGGCAATACCAATTTTCAAGCCCACTTGACAAAGTTTGTACACCTTTCTTTAAAAGAGCAAATTTTCCATGTTTTTGAATCAGCCAAAGCCAAAGGTTTGATTCTAATGGAGAAATGACTCTTTTATCTCATGGAAGTGGTAAAATGTCTCTTTGGTGGGGTTGGGGATGATTATAGGTTTCGCGGAACTAAATATTGAAATTAGAGTTAACCAACTTAAAATGTTGCACTCGGAAATGACGCAATCTCTAAAAATAAACAGCCTTGGGAAAATCCATTGTTTCAATAAAACTTTGAAACATTCTATTGACATCTTGCATTATTGTTGAATATTCCTGATAAAAAAGAGGGTGATTTGATGACTTTTGGACCTAAAAAATACAATTTACTTTTTGTGTGTTTTTGTAGGGAATTCCCTGAAAAATATGTGCACGTGACCGTTACTTCCCTTTGTGTCAGTTTTTCTCTCTTATTTGTTGCATGACCCCCTGTTTTCAGATCAGAAAAAGTTGTCTGAAGGGCTGTACTTGACAGAGATATTTGAATGCCAAAATTAAAGTCATGCGATCATATTTTTTCCACCTGAAAGAAATAATGGTCGCCTATGGGAAAATATTTAGTTATGTGGTACCTATAGGAAATATGTTTTTTGGCTTCCAGACCAGATTCAGTTACTATTTTGGGGGATTATTTCACATTTAAATATTTATTTGGGGACCATACACCTTACCAAATCATTTTATTGTTTTGGGAAGTTACATTTTTGTCACAGTCAGCAAAAAAAGCTATATATTTCCCAAACTAAGGCTGTTCATGCAAGAAAATTCACATCTTGAGCAAGTGTATTCCCCAGGAGCACACTATAACCTCTGGAAGCTGCTAACTAACAGCCTATCTCACCCTATTAACATATTTATTTAAATCATAACCTCTGGCAGCTGCTAACTAACAGCCTATCTTACCCTATTAACATATTTATTTAAACCATGGTTTCTCCTCATATTACTAGGGGCAGGGAGGATTACAAATCTTCCGAACCCTCCCCACTCCCTCAATCACAATTCAAACACAGACAGAACACCTACACTGCCCTTCTATTCACTATTATTTAGAAGTTTATCTCTTCTATATTATGCTCTTCAGAACGTTGGAAAACAATTACTTCATTGAAAGAGTATCCTGGAACACAAATTGGAGGAGGGGTGGGGTTACAGTGGAAAATAACATAATAAAATTACAAATGTTAGTGAATGGCATTTGTGCATAGCTACCAATATAGTTTTCTAGTACTAAAGCTGTCATGGTTCCCCCGATACAGCATAAATTTACAGTGACAGTTGTAAAATATTGCTCTTTCCCTGAACCAAGTCCTCCCTCCCACACATATTTAATCCTTCTGCTAATGATAAACATTTGGAAAGACTGAATAGCTTGTTTTTAGAGACTGAAGTTAGTATCATACACTTTCAGTTTCTTATGATTTACTTTGAGGCTTCAGCACTCATGGGCCTCTGAGTTAGTTTTCAATTGAAAAACCTTGCCCTGGCTCTTCCACTATATTTTTCATTGTATGCCATTTAGTACTCTCATGTAGACCTCCTACATGTGTGACTACAAGTCTGTCTGTCTGTCTGTCTGTGCGTCTGTGTGTCTCTTCATCAGACATGGCGTTTCTTTACTTTTCACTTGCCTGGATCTACGTTTTCAATAATTGGAAGCTGAATAACTTTCACCCCTCCCCCCCCCCCCCCACACACACATATATTAAACATCAAATACCACTATATTCGTGAAGCAAATGTCTGATTCATCCTCTTTGGAAACATGTTTTCAACAATTTCAATCTTTTTGCCAGAATGAGTGTCTGTGGGGATTAAAACAAAGGTTTTGAAAGCGCTCATATGGGAACTTGCAGCATAAGCATAGCACTATAGAATCAATATTTGATGGTTTTAGGCATCTTACCTGTGTTATGAGATATCACAGTAGCAGGTACTGGTCATTCTGTTGGAAAAAAACACTGTTTAATGTTATACCAGTGCCATACCAATGACTCTATGTGCATTTACTGAGAACGCTGAGGCTTTTCCTTTACAAAAATTGCAAAATATTCATCAAATACAATGTGAAATGTCTTCAGAAGCCAGACTGTGATTTGAAAACTATTACAGATGGGAAAGTTCATATCACAGTAGGTTTGTTTTGGGTCAATATCGATTAAATTATGAATTATATCACATATTTTATTAAAAATTGGCATACCGGGGGGTCCTATTCAGGGCAAAATTTTACTACATCAGATGGTGGAATAAAATTTGACATCAGTTGTTAGGATAAACTGGTAGAGTCCTTTCATATTGGTGAAATATATAGCTGCATCCCCAATTTTGGAAACAAAATTGACATCCATACTGTTCCATGGGGTTGGGGCACTGTTTTGCTTGCAGTATGGTTAAATGAGACAGATTTTTTCTAAAAATATTTTGTGCTGATGCAGATGTTAGTGTTATTTTGGGATCAGGGTAGTGTTTTAAAGAAAGCTGTAAATTCTCATCCTTCTTAGTTAATTTATAAAGTAACAGGATAGAAAAATCTTTTGGAGGCAATACCAATTTTCAAGCCCACTTGACAATGTTTGTACACCTTTCTTTAAAAGAGCAAATTTTCCATGTTTTTGAATCAGCCAAAGCCAAAGGTTTGATTCTAATGGAGAAATGACTCTTTTATCTCATGGAAGTGGTAAAATGTCTCTTTGGTGGGGTTGGGGATGATTATAGGTTTCGCGGAACTAAATATTGAAATTAGAGTGAACCAACTTAAAATGTTGCACTCGGAAATGACGCAATCTCTAAAAATAAACAGCCTTGGGAAAATCCATTGTTTCAATAAAACTTTGAAAGATTCTATTGACATCTTGCATTATTGTTGAATATTCCTGATAAAAAAGAGGGTGATTTGATGACTTTTGGACCTAAAAAATACAATTTACTTTTTGTGTGTTTTTGTAGGGAATTCCCTGAAAAATATGTGCACGTGACCGTTACTTCCCTTTGTGTCAGTTTTTCACTCTCATTTGTTGCATGACCCCCTGTTTTCAGATCAGAAAAAGTTGTCTGAAGGGCTGTACTTGACAGAAATATTTGAATGCCAAAATTAAAGTCATGCGATCATATTTTTTCCGCCTGAAAGAAATAATGGTCGCCTATGGGAAAATATTTAGTTAAGTGGTACCTATAGGAAATATGTTTTTTGGCTTCCAGACCAGATTCAGTTACTATTTTGGGGGATTATTTCACATTTAAATATTTATTTGGGGACCATACACCTTACCAAATCATTTTATTGTTTTGAGAAGTTACATTTTTGTCACAGTCAGCAAAAAAAGCTATATATTTCCCAAACTAAGGCTGTTCATGCAAGAAAATTCACATCTTGAGCAAGTGTATTCCCCAGGAGCACACTATAACCTCTGGAAGCTGCTAACTAACAGCCTATCTCACCCTATTAACATATTTATTTAAATCATAACCTCTGGCAGCTGCTAACTAACAGCCTATCTTACCCTATTAACATATTTATTTAAACCATGGTTTCTCCTCATATTACTAGGGGCAGGGAGGATTACAAATCTTCCGAACCCTCCCCACTCCCTCAATCACAATTCAAACACAGACAGAACACCTACACTGCCCTTCTATTCACTATTATTTAGAAGTTTATCTCTTCTATATTATGCTCTTCAGAACGTTGGAAAACAATTACTTCATTGAAAGAGTATCCTGGAACACAAATTGGAGGAGGGGTGGGGTTACAGTGGAAAATAACATAATAAAATTACAAATGTTAGTGAATGGCATTTGTGCATAGCTACCAATATAGTTTTCTAGTACTAAAGCTGTCATGGTTCCCCCGATTCAGCATAAATTTACAGTGACAGTTGTAAAATATTGCTCTTTCCCTGAACCAAGTCCTCCCTCCCACACATATTTAATCCTTCTGCTAATGATAAACATTTGGAAAGACTGAATAGCTTGTTTTTAGAGACTGAAGTTAGTATCATACACTTTCAGTTTCTTATGATTTACTTTGAGGCTTCAGCACTCATGGGCCTCTGAGTTAGTTTTCAATTGAAAAACCTTGCCCTGGCTCTTCCACTATATTTTTCATTGTATGCCATTTAGTACTCTCATGTAGACCTCCTACATGTGTGACTACAAGTCTGTCTGTCTGTCTGTCTGTGTGTCTGTGTGTCTCTTCATCAGACATGGCGTTTCTTTACTTTTCACTTGCCTGGATCTACGTTTTCAATAATTGGAAGCTGAATAACTTTCACCCCTCCCCCCCCCCCCCACACACACATATATTAAACATCAAATACCACTATATTCGTGAAGCAAATGTCTGATTCATCCTCTTTGGAAACATGTTTTCAACAATTTCAATCTTTTTGCCAGAATGAGTGTCTGTGGGGATTAAAACAAAGGTTTTGAAAGCGCTCATATGGGAACTTGCAGCATAAGCATAGCACTATAGAATCAATATTTGATGGTTTTAGGCATCTTACCTGTGTTATGAGATATCACAGTAGCAGGTACTGGTCATTCTGTTGGAAAAAAACACTGGTTAATGTTATACCAGTGCCATACCAATGACTCTATGTGCATTTACTGAGAACGCTGAGGCTTTTCCTTTACAAAAATTGCAAAATATTCATCAAATACAATGTGAAATGTCTTCAGAAGCCAGACTGTGATTTGAAAACTATTACAGATGGGAAAGTTCATATCACAGTAGGTTTGTTTTGGGTCAATATCGATTAAATTATGAATTATATCACATATTTTATTAAAAATTGGCATACCGGGGGGTCCTATTCAGGGCAAAATTTTACTACATCAGATGGTGGAATAAAATTTGACATCAGTTGTTAGGATAAACTGGTAGAGTCCTTTCATATTGGTGAAATATATAGCTGCATCCCCAATTTTGGAAACAAAATTGACATCCATACTGTTCCATGGGGTTGGGGCACTGTTTTGCTTGCAGTATGGTTAAATGAGACAGATTTTTTCTAAAAATATTTTGTGCTGATGCAGATGTTAGTGTTATTTTGGGATCAGGGTAGTGTTTTAAAGAAAGCTGTAAATTCTCATCCTTCTTAGTTAATTTATAAAGTAACAGGATAGAAAAATCTTTTGGAGGCAATACCAATTTTCAAGCCCACTTGACAATGTTTGTACACCTTTCTTTAAAAGAGCAAATTTTCCATGTTTTTGAATCAGCCAAAGCCAAAGGTTTGATTCTAATGGAGAAATGACTCTTTTATCTCATGGAAGTGGTAAAATGTCTCTTTGGTGGGGTTGGGGATGATTATAGGTTTCGCGGAACTAAATATTGAAATTAGAGTGAACCAACTTAAAATGTTGCACTCGGAAATGACGCAATCTCTAAAAATAAACAGCCTTGGGAAAATCCATTGTTTCAATAAAACTTTGAAAGATTCTATTGACATCTTGCATTATTGTTGAATATTCCTGATAAAAAAGAGGGTGATTTGATGACTTTTGGACCTAAAAAATACAATTTACTTTTTGTGTGTTTTTGTAGGGAATTCCCTGAAAAATATGTGCACGTGACCGTTACTTCCCTTTGTGTCAGTTTTTCACTCTCATTTGTTGCATGACCCCCTGTTTTCAGATCAGAAAAAGTTGTCTGAAGGGCTGTACTTGACAGAAATATTTGAATGCCAAAATTAAAGTCATGCGATCATATTTTTTCCGCCTGAAAGAAATAATGGTCGCCTATGGGAAAATATTTAGTTAAGTGGTACCTATAGGAAATATGTTTTTTGGCTTCCAGACCAGATTCAGTTACTATTTTGGGGGATTATTTCACATTTAAATATTTATTTGGGGACCATACACCTTACCAAATCATTTTATTGTTTTGAGAAGTTACATTTTTGTCACAGTCAGCAAAAAAAGCTATATATTTCCCAAACTAAGGCTGTTCATGCAAGAAAATTCACATCTTGAGCAAGTGTATTCCCCAGGAGCACACTATAACCTCTGGAAGCTGCTAACTAACAGCCTATCTCACCCTATTAACATATTTATTTAAATCATAACCTCTGGCAGCTGCTAACTAACAGCCTATCTTACCCTATTAACATATTTATTTAAACCATGGTTTCTCCTCATATTACTAGGGGCAGGGAGGATTACAAATCTTCCGAACCCTCCCCACTCCCTCAATCACAATTCAAACACAGACAGAACACCTACACTGCCCTTCTATTCACTATTATTTAGAAGTTTATCTCTTCTATATTATGCTCTTCAGAACGTTGGAAAACAATTACTTCATTGAAAGAGTATCCTGGAACACAAATTGGAGGAGGGGTGGGGTTACAGTGGAAAATAACATAATAAAATTACAAATGTTAGTGAATGGCATTTGTGCATAGCTACCAATATAGTTTTCTAGTACTAAAGCTGTCATGGTTCCCCTGATACAGCATAAATTTACAGTGACAGTTGTAAAATATTGCTCTTTCCCTGAACCAAGTCCTCCCTCCCACACATATTTAATCCTTCTGCTAATGATAAACATTTGGAAAGACTGAATAGCTTGTTTTTAGAGACTGAAGTTAGTATCATACACTTTCAGTTTCTTATGATTTACTTTGAGGCTTCAGCACTCATGGGCCTCTGAGTTAGTTTTCAATTGAAAAACCTTGCCCTGGCTCTTCCACTATATTTTTCATTGTATGCCATTTAGTACTCTCATGTAGACCTCCTACATGTGTGACTACAAGTCTATCTGTCTGTCTGTCTGTGTGTCTGTGTGTCTCTTCATCAGACATGGCGTTTCTTTACTTTTCACTTGCCTGGATCTACGTTTTCAATAATTGGAAGCTGAATAACTTTCACCCCTCCCCCCCCCCCCCCCACACACACATATATTAAACATCAAATACCACTATATTCGTGAAGCAAATGTCTGATTCATCCTCTTTGGAAACATGTTTTCAACAATTTCAATCTTTTTGCCAGAATGAGTGTCTGTGGGGATTAAAACAAAGGTTTTGAAAGCGCTCATATGGGAACTTGCAGCATAAGCATAGCACTATAGAATCAATATTTGATGGTTTTAGGCATCTTACCAGTGTTATGAGATATCACAGTAGCAGGTACTGGTCATTCTGTTGGAAAAAAACACTGTTTGATGTTTTACCAGTGCCATACCAATGACTCTATGTGCATTTACTGAGAACGCTGAGGCTTTTCCTTTACAAAAATTGCAAAATATTCATCAAATACAATGTGAAATGTCTTCAGAAGCCAGACTGTGATTTGAAAACTATTACAGATGGGAAAGTTCATATCACAGTAGGTTTGTTTTGGGTCAATATCAATTAAATTATGAATTATATCACATATTTTATTAAAAATTGGCATACCGGGGGGTCGTATTCAGGGCAAAATTTTACTACATCAGATGGTGGAATAAAATTTGACATCAGTTGTTAGGATAAACTGGTAGAGTCCTTTCATATTGGTGAAATATATAGCTGCATCCCCAATTTTGGAATCAAAATTGACATCCATACTGTTCCATGGGGTTGGGGCACTGTTTTGCTTGCAGTATGGTTAAATGAGACAGATTTTTTCTAAAAATATTTTGTGCTGATGCAGATGTTAGTGTTATTTTGGGATCAGGGTAGTGTTTTAAAGAAAGCTGTAAATTCTCATCCTTCTTAGTTAATTTATAAAGTAACAGGATAGAAAAATCTTTTGGAGGCAATACCAATTTTCAAGCCCACTTGACAAAGTTTGTACACCTTTCTTTAAAAGAGCAAATTTTCCATGTTTTTGAATCAGCCAAAGCCAAAGGTTTGATTCTAATGGAGAAATGACTCTTTTATCTCATGGAAGTGGTAAAATGTCTCTTTGGTGGGGTTGGGGATGATTATAGGTTTCGCGGAACTAAATATTGAAATTAGAGTTAACCAACTTAAAATGTTGCACTCGGAAATGACGCAATCTCTAAAAATAAACAGCCTTGGGAAAATCCATTGTTTCAATAAAACTTTGAAACATTCTATTGACATCTTGCATTATTGTTGAATATTCCTGATAAAAAAGAGGGTGATTTGATGACTTTTGGACCTAAAAAATACAATTTACTTTTTGTGTGTTTTTGTAGGGAATTCCCTGAAAAATATGTGCACGTGACCGTTACTTCCCTTTGTGTCAGTTTTTCTCTCTTATTTGTTGCATGACCCCCTGTTTTCAGATCAGAAAAAGTTGTCTGAAGGGCTGTACTTGACAGAGATATTTGAATTCCAAAATTAAAGTCATGCGATCATATTTTTTCCACCTGAAAGAAATAATGGTCGCCTATGGGAAAATATTTAGTTATGTGGTACCTATAGGAAATATGTTTTTTGGCTTCCAGACCAGATTCAGTTACTATTTTGGGGGATTATTTCACATTTAAATATTTATTTGGGGACCATACACCTTACCAAATCATTTTATTGTTTTGGGAAGTTACATTTTTGTCACAGTCAGCAAAAAAAGCTATATATTTCCCAAACTAAGGCTGTTCATGCAAGAAAATTCACATCTTGAGCAAGTGTATTCCCCAGGAGCACACTATAACCTCTGGAAGCTGCTAACTAACAGCCTATCTCACCCTATTAACATATTTATTTAAATCATAACCTCTGGCAGCTGCTAACTAACAGCCTATCTTACCCTATTAACATATTTATTTAAACCATGGTTTCTCCTCATATTACTAGGGGCAGGGAGGATTACAAATCTTCCGAACCCTCCCCACTCCCTCAATCACAATTCAAACACAGACAGAACACCTACACTGCCCTTCTATTCACTATTATTTAGAAGTTTATCTCTTCTATATTATGCTCTTCAGAACGTTGGAAAACAATTACTTCATTGAAAGAGTATCCTGGAACACAAATTGGAGGAGGGGTGGGGTTACAGTGGAAAATAACATAATAAAATTACAAATGTTAGTGAATGGCATTTGTGCATAGCTACCAATATAGTTTTCTAGTACTAAAGCTGTCATGGTTCCCCTGATACAGCATAAATTTACAGTGACAGTTGTAAAATATTGCTCTTTCCCTGAACCAAGTCCTCCCTCCCACACATATTTAATCCTTCTGCTAATGATAAACATTTGGAAAGACTGAATAGCTTGTTTTTAGAGACTGAAGTTAGTATCATACACTTTCAGTTTCTTATGATTTACTTTGAGGCTTCAGCACTCATGGGCCTCTGAGTTAGTTTTCAATTGAAAAACCTTGCCCTGGCTCTTCCACTATATTTTTCATTGTATGCCATTTAGTACTCTCATGTAGACCTCCTACATGTGTGACTACAAGTCTATCTGTCTGTCTGTCTGTGTGTCTGTGTGTCTCTTCATCAGACATGGCGTTTCTTTACTTTTCACTTGCCTGGATCTACGTTTTCAATAATTGGAAGCTGAATAACTTTCACCCCTCCCCCCCCCCCCCCCCACACACACATATATTAAACATCAAATACCACTATATTCGTGAAGCAAATGTCTGATTCATCCTCTTTGGAAACATGTTTTCAACAATTTCAATCTTTTTGCCAGAATGAGTGTCTGTGGGGATTAAAACAAAGGTTTTGAAAGCGCTCATATGGGAACTTGCAGCATAAGCATAGCACTATAGAATCAATATTTGATGGTTTTAGGCATCTTACCAGTGTTATGAGATATCACAGTAGCAGGTACTGGTCATTCTGTTGGAAAAAAACACTGTTTGATGTTTTACCAGTGCCATACCAATGACTCTATGTGCATTTACTGAGAACGCTGAGGCTTTTCCTTTACAAAAATTGCAAAATATTCATCAAATACAATGTGAAATGTCTTCAGAAGCCAGACTGTGATTTGAAAACTATTACAGATGGGAAAGTTCATATCACAGTAGGTTTGTTTTGGGTCAATATCAATTAAATTATGAATTATATCACATATTTTATTAAAAATTGGCATACCGGGGGGTCGTATTCAGGGCAAAATTTTACTACATCAGATGGTGGAATAAAATTTGACATCAGTTGTTAGGATAAACTGGTAGAGTCCTTTCATATTGGTGAAATATATAGCTGCATCCCCAATTTTGGAATCAAAATTGACATCCATACTGTTCCATGGGGTTGGGGCAGTGTTTTGCTTGCAGTATGGTTAAATGAGACAGATTTTTTCTAAAAATATTTTGTGCTGATGCAGATGTTAGTGTTATTTTGGGATCAGGGTAGTGTTTTAAAGAAAGCTGTAAATTCTCATCCTTCTTAGTTAATTTATAAAGTAACAGGATAGAAAAATCTTTTGGAGGCAATACCAATTTTCAAGCCCACTTGACAAAGTTTGTACACCTTTCTTTAAAAGAGCAAATTTTCCATGTTTTTGAATCAGCCAAAGCCAAAGGTTTGATTCTAATGGAGAAATGACTCTTTTATCTCATGGAAGTGGTAAAATGTCTCTTTGGTGGGGTTGGGGATGATTATAAGTTTCGCGGAACTAAATATTGAAATTAGAGTTAACCAACTTAAAATGTTGCACTCGGAAATGACGCAATCTCTAAAAATAAACAGCCTTGGGAAAATCCATTGTTTCAATAAAACTTTGAAACATTCTATTGACATCTTGCATTATTGTTGAATATTCCTGATAAAAAAGAGGGTGATTTGATGACTTTTGGACCTAAAAAATACAATTTACTTTTTGTGTGTTTTTGTTGGGAATTCCCTGAAAAATATGTGCACGTGACCGTTACTTCCCTTTGTGTCAGTTTTTCTCTCTTATTTGTTGCATGACCCCCTGTTTTCAGATCAGAAAAAGTTGTCTGAAGGGCTGTACTTGACAGAGATATTTGAATTCCAAAATTAAAGTCATGCGATCATATTTTTTCCACCTGAAAGAAATAATGGTCGCCTATGGGAAAATATTTAGTTATGTGGTACCTATAGGAAATATGTTTTTTGGCTTCCAGACCAGATTCAGTTACTATTTTGGGGGATTATTTCACATTTAAATATTTATTTGGGGACCATACACCTTACCAAATCATTTTATTGTTTTGGGAAGTTACATTTTTGTCACAGTCAGCAAAAAAAGCTATATATTTCCCAAACTAAGGCTGTTCATGCAAGAAAATTCACATCTTGAGCAAGTGTATTCCCCAGGAGCACACTATAACCTCTGGAAGCTGCTAACTAACAGCCTATCTCACCCTATTAACATATTTATTTAAATCATAACCTCTGGCAGCTGCTAACTAACAGCCTATCTTACCCTATTAACATATTTATTTAAACCATGGTTTCTCCTCATATTACTAGGGGCAGGGAGGATTACAAATCTTCCGAACCCTCCCCACTCCCTCAATCACAATTCAAACACAGACAGAACACCTACACTGCCCTTCTATTCACTATTATTTAGAAGTTTATCTCTTCTATATTATGCTCTTCAGAACGTTGGAAAACAATTACTTCATTGAAAGAGTATCCTGGAACACAAATTGCAGGAGGGGTGGGGTTACAGTGGAAAATAACATAATAAAATTACAAATGTTAGTGAATGGCATTTGTGCATAGCTACCAATATAGTTTTCTAGTACTAAAGCTGTCATGGTTCCCCTGATACAGCATAAATTTACAGTGACAGTTGTAAAATATTGCTCTTTCCCTGAACCAAGTCCTCCCTCCCACACATATTTAATCCTTCTGCTAATGATAAACATTTGGAAAGACTGAATAGCTTGTTTTTAGAGACTGAAGTTAGTATCATACACTTTCAGTTTCTTATGATTTACTTTGAGGCTTCAGCACTCATGGGCCTCTGAGTTAGTTTTCAATTGAAAAACCTTGCCCTGGCTCTTCCACTATATTTTTCATTGTATGCCATTTAGTACTCTCATGTAGACCTCCTACATGTGTGACTACAAGTCTATCTGTCTGTCTGTCTGTGTGTCTGTGTGTCTCTTCATCAGACATGGCGTTTCTTTACTTTTCACTTGCCTGGATCTACGTTTTCAATAATTGGAAGCTGAATAACTTTCACCCCTCCCCCCCCCCCCCCCCCCACACACACATATATTAAACATCAAATACCACTATATTCGTGAAGCAAATGTCTGATTCATCCTCTTTGGAAACATGTTTTCAACAATTTCAATCTTTTTGCCAGAATGAGTGTCTGTGGGGATTAAAACAAAGGTTTTGAAAGCGCTCATATGGGAACTTGCAGCATAAGCATAGCACTATAGAATCAATATTTGATGGTTTTAGGCATCTTACCAGTGTTATGAGATATCACAGTAGCAGGTACTGGTCATTCTGTTGGAAAAAAAACACTGTTTGATGTTTTACCAGTGCCATACCAATGACTCTATGTGCATTTACTGAGAACGCTGAGGCTTTTCCTTTACAAAAATTGCAAAATATTCATCAAATACAATGTGAAATGTCTTCAGAAGCCAGACTGTGATTTGAAAACTATTACAGATGGGAAAGTTCATATCACAGTAGGTTTGTTTTGGGTCAATATCAATTAAATTATGAATTATATCACATATTTTATTAAAAATTGGCATACCGGGGGGTCCTATTCAGGGCAAAATTTTACTACATCAGATGGTGGAATAAAATTTGACATCAGTTGTTAGGATAAACTGGTAGAGTCCTTTCATATTGGTGAAATATATAGCTGCATCCCCAATTTTGGAATCAAAATTGACATCCATACTGTTCCATGGGGTTGGGGCACTGTTTTGCTTGCAGTATGGTTAAATGAGACAGATTTTTTCTAAAAATATTTTGTGCTGATGCAGATGTTAGTGTTATTTTGGGATCAGGGTAGTGTTTTAAAGAAAGCTGTAAATTCTCATCCTTCTTAGTTAATTTATAAAGTAACAGGATAGAAAAATCTTTTGGAGGCAATACCAATTTTCAAGCCCACTTGACAAAGTTTGTACACCTTTCTTTAAAAGAGCAAATTTTCCATGTTTTTGAATCAGCCAAAGCCAAAGGTTTGATTCTAATGGAGAAATGACTCTTTTATCTCATGGAAGTGGTAAAATGTCTCTTTGGTGGGGTTGGGGATGATTATAGGTTTCGCGGAACTAAATATTGAAATTAGAGTTAACCAACTTAAAATGTTGCACTCGGAAATGACGCAATCTCTAAAAATAAACAGCCTTGGGAAAATCCATTGTTTCAATAAAACTTTGAAACATTCTATTGACATCTTGCATTATTGTTGAATATTCCTGATAAAAAAGAGGGTGATTTGATGACTTTTGGACCTAAAAAATACAATTTACTTTTTGTGTGTTTTTGTAGGGAATTCCCTGAAAAATATGTGCACGTGACCGTTACTTCCCTTTGTGTCAGTTTTTCACTCTCATTTGTTGCATGACCCCCTGTTTTCAGATCAGAAAAAGTTGTCTGAAGGGCTGTACTTGACAGAAATATTTGAATGCCAAAATTAAAGTCATGCGATCATATTTTTTCCGCCTGAAAGAAATAATGGTCGCCTATGGGAAAATATTTAGTTAAGTGGTACCTATAGGAAATATGTTTTTTGGCTTCCAGACCAGATTCAGTTACTATTTTGGGGGATTATTTCACATTTAAATATTTATTTGGGGACCATACACCTTACCAAATCATTTTATTGTTTTGGGAAGTTACATTTTTGTCACAGTCAGCAAAAAAAGCTATATATTTCCCAAACTAAGGCTGTTCATGCAAGAAAATTCACATCTTGAGCAAGTGTATTCCCCAGGAGCACACTATAACCTCTGGAAGCTGCTAACTAACAGCCTATCTCACCCTATTAACATATTTATTTAAATCATAACCTCTGGCAGCTGCTAACTAACAGCCTATCTTACCCTATTAACATATTTATTTAAACCATGGTTTCTCCTCATATTACTAGGGGCAGGGAGGATTACAAATCTTCCGAACCCTCCCCACTCCCTCAATCACAATTCAAACACAGACAGAACACCTACACTGCCCTTCTATTCACTATTATTTAGAAGTTTATCTCTTCTATATTATGCTCTTCAGAACGTTGGAAAACAATTACTTCATTGAAAGAGTATCCTGGAACACAAATTGGAGGAGGGGTGGGGTTACAGTGGAAAATAACATAATAAAATTACAAATGTTAGTGAATGGCATTTGTGCATAGCTACCAATATAGTTTTCTAGTACTAAAGCTGTCATGGTTCCCCTGATACAGCATAAATTTACAGTGACAGTTGTAAAATATTGCTCTTTCCCTGAACCAAGTCCTCCCTCCCACACATATTTAATCCTTCTGCTAATGATAAACATTTGGAAAGACTGAATAGCTTGTTTTTAGAGACTGAAGTTAGTATCATACACTTTCAGTTTCTTATGATTTACTTTGAGGCTTCAGCACTCATGGGCCTCTGAGTTAGTTTTCAATTGAAAAACCTTGCCCTGGCTCTTCCACTATATTTTTCATTGTATGCCATTTAGTACTCTCATGTAGACCTCCTACATGTGTGACTACAAGTCTGTCTGTCTGTCTGTCTGTGTGTCTGTGTGTCTCTTCATCAGACATGGCGTTTCTTTACTTTTCACTTGCCTGGATCTACGTTTTCAATAATTGGAAGCTGAATAACTTTCACCCCTCCCCCCCCCCCCCCCCACACACACATATATTAAACATCAAATACCACTATATTCGTGAAGCAAATGTCTGATTCATCCTCTTTGGAAACATGTTTTCAACAATTTCAATCTTTTTGCCAGAATGAGTGTCTGTGGGGATTAAAACAAAGGTTTTGAAAGCGCTCATATGGGAACTTGCAGCATAAGCATAGCACTATAGAATCAATATTTGATGGTTTTAGGCATCTTACCAGTGTTATGAGATATCACAGTAGCAGGTACTGGTCATTCTGTTGGAAAAAAACACTGTTTAATGTTTTACCAGTGCCATACCAATGACTCTATGTGCATTTACTGAGAACGCTGAGGCTTTTCCTTTACAAAAATTGCAAAATATTCATCAAATACAATGTGAAATGTCTTCAGAAGCCAGGCTGTGATTTGAAAACTATTACAGATGGGAAAGTTCATATCACAGTAGGTTTGTTTTGGGTCAATATCAATTAAATTATGAATTATATCACATATTTTATTAAAAATTGGCATACCGGGGGGTCCTATTCAGGGCAAAATTTTACTACATCAGATGGTGGAATAAAATTTGACATCAGTTGTTAGGATAAACTGGTAGAGTCCTTTCATATTGGTGAAATATATAGCTGCATCCCCAATTTTGGAATCAAAATTGACATCCATACTGTTCCATGGGGTTGGGGCACTGTTTTGCTTGCAGTATGGTTAAATGAGACAGATTTTTTCTAAAAATATTTTGTGCTGATGCAGATGTTAGTGTTATTTTGGGATCAGGGTAGTGTTTTAAAGAAAGCTGTAAATTCTCATCCTTCTTAGTTAATTTATAAAGTAACAGGATAGAAAAATCTTTTGGAGGCAATACCAATTTTCAAGCTCACCTGACAAAGTTTGTACTCCTTTCTTTAAAAGAGCAAATTTTCCATGTTTTTGAATCAGCCAAAGCCAAAGGTTTGATTCTAATGGAGAAATGACTCTTTTATCTCATGGAAGTGGTAAAATGTCTCTTTGGTGGGGTTGGGGATGATTATAGGTTTCGCGGAACTAAATATTGAAATTAGAGTTAACCAACTTAAAATGTTGCACTCGGAAATGACGCAATCTCTAAAAATAAACAGCCTTGGGAAAATCCATTGTTTCAATAAAACTTTGAAACATTCTATTGACATCTTGCATTATTGTTGAATATTCCTGATAAAAAAGAGGGTGATTTGATGACTTTTGGACCTAAAAAATACAATTTACTTTTTGTGTGTTTTTGTAGGGAATTCCCTGAAAAATATGTGCACGTGACCGTTACTTCCCTTTGTGTCAGTTTTTCACTCTCATTTGTTGCATGACCCCCTGTTTTCAGATCAGAAAAAGTTGTCTGAAGGGCTGTACTTGACAGAAATATTTGAATGCCAAAATTAAAGTCATGCGATCATATTTTTTCCGCCTGAAAGAAATAATGGTCGCCTATGGGAAAATATTTAGTTAAGTGGTACCTATAGGAAATATGTTTTTTGGCTTCCAGACCAGATTCAGTTACTATTTTGGGGGATTATTTCACATTTAAATATTTATTTGGGGACCATACACCTTACCAAATCATTTTATTGTTTTGGGAAGTTACATTTTTGTCACAGTCAGCAAAAAAAGCTATATATTTCCCAAACTAAGGCTGTTCATGCAAGAAAATTCACATCTTGAGCAAGTGTATTCCCCAGGAGCACACTATAACCTCTGGAAGCTGCTAACTAACAGCCTATCTCACCCTATTAACATATTTATTTAAATCATAACCTCTGGCAGCTGCTAACTAACAGCCTATCTTACCCTATTAACATATTTATTTAAACCATGGTTTCTCCTCATATTACTAGGGGCAGGGAGGATTACAAATCTTCCGAACCCTCCCCACTCCCTCAATCACAATTCAAACACAGACAGAACACCTACACTGCCCTTCTATTCACTATTATTTAGAAGTTTATCTCTTCTATATTATGCTCTTCAGAACGTTGGAAAACAATTACTTCATTGAAAGAGTATCCTGGAACACAAATTGGAGGAGGGGTGGGGTTACAGTGGAAAATAACATAATAAAATTACAAATGTTAGTGAATGGCATTTGTGCATAGCTACCAATATAGTTTTCTAGTACTAAAGCTGTCATGGTTCCCCTGATACAGCATAAATTTACAGTGACAGTTGTAAAATATTGCTCTTTCCCTGAACCAAGTCCTCCCTCCCACACATATTTAATCCTTCTGCTAATGATAAACATTTGGAAAGACTGAATAGCTTGTTTTTAGAGACTGAAGTTAGTATCATACACTTTCAGTTTCTTATGATTTACTTTGAGGCTTCAGCACTCATGGGCCTCTGAGTTAGTTTTCAATTGAAAAACCTTGCCCTGGCTCTTCCACTATATTTTTCATTGTATGCCATTTAGTACTCTCATGTAGACCTCCTACATGTGTGACTACAAGTCTGTCTGTCTGTCTGTCTGTGTGTCTGTGTGTCTCTTCATCAGACATGGCGTTTCTTTACTTTTCACTTGCCTGGATCTACGTTTTCAATAATTGGAAGCTGAATAACTTTCACCCCTCCCCCCCCCCCCCCCCCACACACACATATATTAAACATCAAATACCACTATATTCGTGAAGCAAATGTCTGATTCATCCTCTTTGGAAACATGTTTTCAACAATTTCAATCTTTTTGCCAGAATGAGTGTCTGTGGGGATTAAAACAAAGGTTTTGAAAGCGCTCATATGGGAACTTGCAGCATAAGCATAGCACTATAGAATCAATATTTGATGGTTTTAGGCATCTTACCAGTGTTATGAGATATCACAGTAGCAGGTACTGGTCATTCTGTTGGAAAAAAACACTGTTTAATGTTTTACCAGTGCCATACCAATGACTCTATGTGCATTTACTGAGAACGCTGAGGCTTTTCCTTTACAAAAATTGCAAAATATTCATCAAATACAATGTGAAATGTCTTCAGAAGCCAGGCTGTGATTTGAAAACTATTACAGATGGGAAAGTTCATATCACAGTAGGTTTGTTTTGGGTCAATATCAATTAAATTATGAATTATATCACATATTTTATTAAAAATTGGCATACCGGGGGGTCCTATTCAGGGCAAAATTTTACTACATCAGATGGTGGAATAAAATTTGACATCAGTTGTTAGGATAAACTGGTAGAGTCCTTTCATATTGGTGAAATATATAGCTGCATCCCCAATTTTGGAATCAAAATTGACATCCATACTGTTCCATGGGGTTGGGGCACTGTTTTGCTTGCAGTATGGTTAAATGAGACAGATTTTTTCTAAAAATATTTTGTGCTGATGCAGATGTTAGTGTTATTTTGGGATCAGGGTAGTGTTTTAAAGAAAGCTGTAAATTCTCATCCTTCTTAGTTAATTTATAAAGTAACAGGATAGAAAAATCTTTTGGAGGCAATACCAATTTTCAAGCTCACTTGACAAAGTTTGTACTCCTTTCTTTAAAAGAGCAAATTTTCCATGTTTTTGAATCAGCCAAAGCCAAAGGTTTGATTCTAATGGAGAAATGACTCTTTTATCTCATGGAAGTGGTAAAATGTCTCTTTGGTGGGGTTGGGGATGATTATAGGTTTCGCGGAACTAAATATTGAAATTAGAGTTAACCAACTTAAAATGTTGCACTCGGAAATGACGCAATCTCTAAAAATAAACAGCCTTGGGAAAATCCATTGTTTCAATAAAACTTTGAAACATTCTATTGACATCTTGCATTATTGTTGAATATTCCTGATAAAAAAGAGGGTGATTTGATGACTTTTGGACCTAAAAAATACAATTTACTTTTTGTGTGTTTTTGTAGGGAATTCCCTGAAAAATATGTGCACGTGACCGTTACTTCCCTTTGTGTCAGTTTTTCACTCTCATTTGTTGCATGACCCCCTGTTTTCAGATCAGAAAAAGTTGTCTGAAGGGCTGTACTTGACAGAAATATTTGAATGCCAAAATTAAAGTCATGCGATCATATTTTTTCCGCCTGAAAGAAATAATGGTCGCCTATGGGAAAATATTTAGTTAAGTGGTACCTATAGGAAATATGTTTTTTGGCTTCCAGACCAGATTCAGTTACTATTTTGGGGGATTATTTCACATTTAAATATTTATTTGGGGACCATACACCTTACCAAATCATTTTATTGTTTTGAGAAGTTACATTTTTGTCACAGTCAGCAAAAAAAGCTATATATTTCCCAAACTAAGGCTGTTCATGCAAGAAAATTCACATCTTGAGCAAGTGTATTCCCCAGGAGCACACTATAACCTCTGGAAGCTGCTAACTAACAGCCTATCTCACCCTATTAACATATTTATTTAAATCATAACCTCTGGCAGCTGCTAACTAACAGCCTATCTTACCCTATTAACATATTTATTTAAACCATGGTTTCTCCTCATATTACTAGGGGCAGGGAGGATTACAAATCTTCCGAACCCTCCCCACTCCCTCAATCACAATTCAAACACAGACAGAACACCTACACTGCCCTTCTATTCACTATTATTTAGAAGTTTATCTCTTCTATATTATGCTCTTCAGAACGTTGGAAAACAATTACTTCATTGAAAGAGTATCCTGGAACACAAATTGGAGGAGGGGTGGGGTTACAGTGGAAAATAACATAATAAAATTACAAATGTTAGTGAATGGCATTTGTGCATAGCTACCAATATAGTTTTCTAGTACTAAAGCTGTCATGGTTCCCCTGATACAGCATAAATTTACAGTGACAGTTGTAAAATATTGCTCTTTCCCTGAACCAAGTCCTCCCTCCCACACATATTTAATCCTTCTGCTAATGATAAACATTTGGAAAGACTGAATAGCTTGTTTTTAGAGACTGAAGTTAGTATCATACACTTTCAGTTTCTTATGATTTACTTTGAGGCTTCAGCACTCATGGGCCTCTGAGTTAGTTTTCAATTGAAAAACCTTGCCCTGGCTCTTCCACTATATTTTTCATTGTATGCCATTTAGTACTCTCATGTAGACCTCCTACATGTGTGACTACAAGTCTGTCTGTCTGTCTGTCTGTGTGTCTGTGTGTCTCTTCATCAGACATGGCGTTTCTTTACTTTTCACTTGCCTGGATCTACGTTTTCAATAATTGGAAGCTGAATAACTTTCACCCCTCCCCCCCCCCCCCCCACACACACATATATTAAACATCAAATACCACTATATTCGTGAAGCAAATGTCTGATTCATCCTCTTTGGAAACATGTTTTCAACAATTTCAATCTTTTTGCCAGAATGAGTGTCTGTGGGGATTAAAACAAAGGTTTTGAAAGCGCTCATATGGGAACTTGCAGCATAAGCATAGCACTATAGAATCAATATTTGATGGTTTTAGGCATCTTACCAGTGTTATGAGATATCACAGTAGCAGGTACTGGTCATTCTGTTGGAAAAAAACACTGTTTGATGTTTTACCAGTGCCATACCAATGACTCTATGTGCATTTACTGAGAACGCTGAGGCTTTTCCTTTACAAAAATTGCAAAATATTCATCAAATACAATGTGAAATGTCTTCAGAAGCCAGACTGTGATTTGAAAACTATTACAGATGGGAAAGTTCATATCACAGTAGGTTTGTTTTGGGTCAATATCAATTAAATTATGAATTATATCACATATTTTATTAAAAATTGGCATACCGGGGGGTCCTATTCAGGGCAAAATTTTACTACATCAGATGGTGGAATAAAATTTGACATCAGTTGTTAGGATAAACTGGTAGAGTCCTTTCATATTGGTGAAATATATAGCTGCATCCCCAATTTTGGAATCAAAATTGACATCCATACTGTTCCATGGGGTTGGGGCACTGTTTTGCTTGCAGTATGGTTAAATGAGACAGATTTTTTCTAAAAATATTTTGTGCTGATGCAGATGTTAGTGTTATTTTGGGATCAGGGTAGTGTTTTAAAGAAAGCTGTAAATTCTCATCCTTCTTAGTTAATTTATAAAGTAACAGGATAGAAAAATCTTTTGGAGGCAATACCAATTTTCAAGCCCACTTGACAAAGTTTGTACACCTTTCTTTAAAAGAGCAAATTTTCCATGTTTTTTGAATCAGCCAAAGCCAAAGGTTTGATTCTAATGGAGAAATGACTCTTTTATCTCATGGAAGTGGTAAAATGTCTCTTTGGTGGGGTTGGGGATGATTATAGGTTTCGCGGAACTAAATATTGAAATTAGAGTTAACCAACTTAAAATGTTGCACTCGGAAATGACGCAATCTCTAAAAATAAACAGCCTTGGGAAAATCCATTGTTTCAATAAAACTTTGAAACATTCTATTGACATCTTGCATTATTGTTGAATATTCCTGATAAAAAAGAGGGTGATTTGATGACTTTTGGACCTAAAAAATACAATTTACTTTTTGTGTGTTTTTGTAGGGAATTCCCTGAAAAATATGTGCACGTGACCGTTACTTCCCTTTGTGTCAGTTTTTCTCTCTTATTTGTTGCATGACCCCCTGTTTTCAGATCAGAAAAAGTTGTCTGAAGGGCTGTACTTGACAGAGATATTTGAATTCCAAAATTAAAGTCATGCGATCATATTTTTTCCACCTGAAAGAAATAATGGTCGCCTATGGGAAAATATTTAGTTATGTGGTACCTATAGGAAATATGTTTTTTGGCTTCCAGACCAGATTCAGTTACTATTTTGGGGGATTATTTCACATTTAAATATTTATTTGGGGACCATACACCTTACCAAATCATTTTATTGTTTTGGGAAGTTACATTTTTGTCACAGTCAGCAAAAAAAGCTATATATTTCCCAAACTAAGGCTGTTCATGCAAGAAAATTCACATCTTGAGCAAGTGTATTCCCCAGGAGCACACTATAACCTCTGGAAGCTGCTAACTAACAGCCTATCTCACCCTATTAACATATTTATTTAAATCATAACCTCTGGCAGCTGCTAACTAACAGCCTATCTTACCCTATTAACATATTTATTTAAACCATGGTTTCTCCTCATATTACTAGGGGCAGGGAGGATTACAAATCTTCCGAACCCTCCCCACTCCCTCAATCACAATTCAAACACAGACAGAACACCTACACTGCCCTTCTATTCACTATTATTTAGAAGTTTATCTCTTCTATATTATGCTCTTCAGAACGTTGGAAAACAATTACTTCATTGAAAGAGTATCCTGGAACACAAATTGGAGGAGGGGTGGGGTTACAGTGGAAAATAACATAATAAAATTACAAATGTTAGTGAATGGCATTTGTGCATAGCTACCAATATAGTTTTCTAGTACTAAAGCTGTCATGGTTCCCCTGATACAGCATAAATTTACAGTGACAGTTGTAAAATATTCCTCTTTCCCTGAACCAAGTCCTCCCTCCCACACATATTTAATCCTTCTGCTAATGATAAACATTTGGAAAGACTGAATAGCTTGTTTTTAGAGACTGAAGTTAGTATCATACACTTTCAGTTTCTTATGATTTACTTTGAGGCTTCAGCACTCATGGGCCTCTGAGTTAGTTTTCAATTGAAAAACCTTGCCCTGGCTCTTCCACTATATTTTTCATTGTATGCCATTTAGTACTCTCATGTAGACCTCCTACATGTGTGACTACAAGTCTGTCTGTCTGTCTGTCTGTGTGTCTGTGTGTCTCTTCATCAGACATGGCGTTTCTTTACTTTTCACTTGCCTGGATCTACGTTTTCAATAATTGGAAGCTGAATAACTTTCACCCCTCCCCCCCCCCCCACACACACATATATTAAACATCAAATACCACTATATTCGTGAAGCAAATGTCTGATTCATCCTCTTTGGAAACATGTTTTCAACAATTTCAATCTTTTTGCCAGAATGAGTGTCTGTGGGGATTAAAACAAAGGTTTTGAAAGCGCTCATATGGGAACTTGCAGCATAAGCATAGCACTATAGAATCAATATTTGATGGTTTTAGGCATCTTACCAGTGTTATGAGATATCACAGTAGCAGGTACTGGTCATTCTGTTGGAAAAAAACACTGTTTGATGTTTTACCAGTGCCATACCAATGACTCTATGTGCATTTACTGAGAACGCTGAGGCTTTTCCTTTACAAAAATTGCAAAATATTCATCAAATACAATGTGAAATGTCTTCAGAAGCCAGACTGTGATTTGAAAACTATTACAGATGGGAAAGTTCATATCACAGTAGGTTTGTTTTGGGTCAATATCAATTAAATTATGAATTATATCACATATTTTATTAAAAATTGGCATACCGGGGGGTCCTATTCAGGGCAAAATTTTACTACATCAGATGGTGGAATAAAATTTGACATCAGTTGTTAGGATAAACTGGTAGAGTCCTTTCATATTGGTGAAATATATAGCTGCATCCCCAATTTTGGAATCAAAATTGACATCCATACTGTTCCATGGGGTTGGGGCACTGTTTTGCTTGCAGTATGGTTAAATGAGACAGATTTTTTCTAAAAATATTTTGTGCTGATGCAGATGTTAGTGTTATTTTGGGATCAGGGTAGTGTTTTAAAGAAAGCTGTAAATTCTCATCCTTCTTAGTTAATTTATAAAGTAACAGGATAGAAAAATCTTTTGGAGGCAATACCAATTTTCAAGCCCACTTGACAAAGTTTGTACACCTTTCTTTAAAAGAGCAAATTTTCCATGTTTTTGAATCAGCCAAAGCCAAAGGTTTGATTCTAATGGAGAAATGACTCTTTTATCTCATGGAAGTGGTAAAATGTCTCTTTGGTGGGGTTGGGGATGATTATAGGTTTCGCGGAACTAAATATTGAAATTAGAGTTAACCAACTTAAAATGTTGCACTCGGAAATGACGCAATCTCTAAAAATAAACAGCCTTGGGAAAATCCATTGTTTCAATAAAACTTTGAAACATTCTATTGACATCTTGCATTATTGTTGAATATTCCTGATAAAAAAGAGGGTGATTTGATGACTTTTGGACCTAAAAAATACAATTTACTTTTTGTGTGTTTTTGTAGGGAATTCCCTGAAAAATATGTGCACGTGACCGTTACTTCCCTTTGTGTCAGTTTTTCTCTCTTATTTGTTGCATGACCCCCTGTTTTCAGATCAGAAAAAGTTGTCTGAAGGGCTGTACTTGACAGAGATATTTGAATTCCAAAATTAAAGTCATGCGATCATATTTTTTCCACCTGAAAGAAATAATGGTCGCCTATGGGAAAATATTTAGTTATGTGGTACCTATAGGAAATATGTTTTTTGGCTTCCAGACCAGATTCAGTTACTATTTTGGGGGATTATTTCACATTTAAATATTTATTTGGGGACCATACACCTTACCAAATCATTTTATTGTTTTGGGAAGTTACATTTTTGTCACAGTCAGCAAAAAAAGCTATATATTTCCCAAACTAAGGCTGTTCATGCAAGAAAATTCACATCTTGAGCAAGTGTATTCCCCAGGAGCACACTATAACCTCTGGAAGCTGCTAACTAACAGCCTATCTCACCCTATTAACATATTTATTTAAATCATAACCTCTGGCAGCTGCTAACTAACAGCCTATCTTACCCTATTAACATATTTATTTAAACCATGGTTTCTCCTCATATTACTAGGGGCAGGGAGGATTACAAATCTTCCGAACCCTCCCCACTCCCTCAATCACAATTCAAACACAGACAGAACACCTACACTGCCCTTCTATTCACTATTATTTAGAAGTTTATCTCTTCTATATTATGCTCTTCAGAACGTTGGAAAACAATTACTTCATTGAAAGAGTATCCTGGAACACAAATTGGAGGAGGGGTGGGGTTACAGTGGAAAATAACATAATAAAATTACAAATGTTAGTGAATGGCATTTGTGCATAGCTACCAATATAGTTTTCTAGTACTAAAGCTGTCATGGTTCCCCTGATACAGCATAAATTTACAGTGACAGTTGTAAAATATTCCTCTTTCCCTGAACCAAGTCCTCCCTCCCACACATATTTAATCCTTCTGCTAATGATAAACATTTGGAAAGACTGAATAGCTTGTTTTTAGAGACTGAAGTTAGTATCATACACTTTCAGTTTCTTATGATTTACTTTGAGGCTTCAGCACTCATGGGCCTCTGAGTTAGTTTTCAATTGAAAAACCTTGCCCTGGCTCTTCCACTATATTTTTCATTGTATGCCATTTAGTACTCTCATGTAGACCTCCTACATGTGTGACTACAAGTCTGTCTGTCTGTCTGTCTGTGTGTCTGTGTGTCTCTTCATCAGACATGGCGTTTCTTTACTTTTCACTTGCCTGGATCTACGTTTTCAATAATTGGAAGCTGAATAACTTTCACCCCTCCCCCCCCCCCCCCCACACACACATATTTTAAACATCAAATACCACTATATTCGTGAAGCAAATGTCTGATTCATCCTCTTTGGAAACATGTTTTCAACAATTTCAATCTTTTTGCCAGAATGAGTGTCTGTGGGGATTAAAACAAAGGTTTTGAAAGCGCTCATATGGGAACTTGCAGCATAAGCATAGCACTATAGAATCAATATTTGATGGTTTTAGGCATCTTACCAGTGTTATGAGATATCACAGTAGCAGGTACTGGTCATTCTGTTGGAAAAAAACACTGTTTAATGTTTTACCAGTGCCATACCAATGACTCTATGTGCATTTACTGAGAACGCTGAGGCTTTTCCTTTACAAAAATTGCAAAATATTCATCAAATACAATGTGAAATGTCTTCAGAAGCCAGGCTGTGATTTGAAAACTATTACAGATGGGAAAGTTCATATCACAGTAGGTTTGTTTTGGGTCAATATCAATTAAATTATGAATTATATCACATATTTTATTAAAAATTGGCATACCGGGGGGTCCTATTCAGGGCAAAATTTTACTACATCAGATGGTGGAATAAAATTTGACATCAGTTGTTAGGATAAACTGGTAGAGTCCTTTCATATTGGTGAAATATATAGCTGCATCCCCAATTTTGGAATCAAAATTGACATCCATACTGTTCCATGGGGTTGGGGCACTGTTTTGCTTGCAGTATGGTTAAATGAGACAGATTTTTTCTAAAAATATTTTGTGCTGATGCAGATGTTAGTGTTATTTTGGGATCAGGGTAGTGTTTTAAAGAAAGCTGTAAATTCTCATCCTTCTTAGTTAATTTATAAAGTAACAGGATAGAAAAATCTTTTGGAGGCAATACCAATTTTCAAGCTCACTTGACAAAGTTTGTACTCCTTTCTTTAAAAGAGCAAATTTTCCATGTTTTTGAATCAGCCAAAGCCAAAGGTTTGATTCTAATGGAGAAATGACTCTTTTATCTCATGGAAGTGGTAAAATGTCTCTTTGGTGGGGTTGGGGATGATTATAGGTTTCGCGGAACTAAATATTGAAATTAGAGTTAACCAACTTAAAATGTTGCACTCGGAAATGACGCAATCTCTAAAAATAAACAGCCTTGGGAAAATCCATTGTTTCAATAAAACTTTGAAACATTCTATTGACATCTTGCATTATTGTTGAATATTCCTGATAAAAAAGAGGGTGATTTGATGACTTTTGGACCTAAAAAATACAATTTACTTTTTGTGTGTTTTTGTAGGGAATTCCCTGAAAAATATGTGCACGTGACCGTTACTTCCCTTTGTGTCAGTTTTTCTCTCTTATTTGTTGCATGACCCCCTGTTTTCAGATCAGAAAAAGTTGTCTGAAGGGCTGTACTTGACAGAGATATTTGAATGCCAAAATTAAAGTCATGCGATCATATTTTTTCCACCTGGAAGAAATAATGGTCGCCTATGGGAAAATATTTAGTTATGTGGTACCTATAGGAAATATGTTTTTTGGCTTCCAGACCAGATTCAGTTACTATTTTGGGGGATTATTTCACATTTAAATATTTATTTGGGGACCATACACCTTACCAAATCATTTTATTGTTTTGAGAAGTTACATTTTTGTCACAGTCAGCAAAAAAAGCTATATATTTCCCAAACTAAGGCTGTTCATGCAAGAAAATTCACATCTTGAGCAAGTGTATTCCCCAGGAGCACACTATAACCTCTGGAAGCTGCTAACTAACAGCCTATCTCACCCTATTAACATATTTATTTAAATCATAACCTCTGGCAGCTGCTAACTAACAGCCTATCTTACCCTATTAACATATTTATTTAAACCATGGTTTCTCCTCATATTACTAGGGGCAGGGAGGATTACAAATCTTCCGAACCCTCCCCCCCCCCTCAATCACAATTCAAACACAGACAGAACACCTACACTGCCCTTCTATTCACTATTATTTAGAAGTTTATCTCTTCTATATTATGCTCTTCAGAACGTTGGAAAACAATTACTTCATTGAAAGAGTATCCTGGAACACAAATTGGAGGAGGGGTGGGGTTACAGTGGAAAATAACATAATAAAATTACAAATGTTAGTGAATGGCATTTGTGCATAGCTACCAATATAGTTTTCTAGTACTAAAGCTGTCATGGTTCCCCTGATACAGCATAAATTTACAGTGACAGTTGTAAAATATTGCTCTTTCCCTGAACCAAGTCCTCCCTCCCACACATATTTAATCCTTCTGCTAATGATAAACATTTGGAAAGACTGAATAGCTTGTTTTTAGAGACTGAAGTTAGTATCATACACTTTCAGTTTCTTATGATTTACTTTGAGGCTTCAGCACTCATGGGCCTCTGAGTTAGTTTTCAATTGAAAAACCTTGCCCTGGCTCTTCCACTATATTTTTCATTGTATGCCATTTAGTACTCTCATGTAGACCTCCTACATGTGTGACTGCAAGTCTGTCTGTCTGTCTGTCTGTGTGTCTGTGTGTCTCTTCATCAGACATGGCGTTTCTTTACTTTTCACTTGCCTGGATCTACGTTTTCAATAATTGGAAGCTGAATAACTTTCACCCCTCCCCCCCCCCCCCCCCCACACACACATATATTAAACATCAAATACCACTATATTCGTGAAGCAAATGTCTGATTCATCCTCTTTGGAAACATGTTTTCAACAATTTCAATCTTTTTGCCAGAATGAGTGTCTGTGGGGATTAAAACAAAGGTTTTGAAAGCGCTCATATGGGAACTTGCAGCATAAGCATAGCACTATAGAATCAATATTTGATGGTTTTAGGCATCTTACCAGTGTTATGAGATATCACAGTAGCAGGTACCGGTCATTCTGTTGGAAAAAAACACTGTTTAATGTTTTACCAGTGCCATACCAATGACTCTATGTGCATTTACTGAGAACGCTGAGGCTTTTCCTTTACAAAAATTGCAAAATATTCATCAAATACAATGTGAAATGTCTTCAGAAGCCAGGCTGTGATTTGAAAACTATTACAGATGGGAAAGTTCATATCACAGTAGGTTTGTTTTGGGTCAATATCAATTAAATTATGAATTATATCACATATTTTATTAAAAATTGGCATACCGGGGGGTCCTATTCAGGGCAAAATTTTACTACATCAGATGGTGGAATAAAATTTGACATCAGTTGTTAGGATAAACTGGTAGAGTCCTTTCATATTGGTGAAATATATAGCTGCATCCCCAATTTTGGAATCAAAATTGACATCCATACTGTTCCATGGGGTTGGGGCACTGTTTTGCTTGCAGTATGGTTAAATGAGACAGATTTTTTCTAAAAATATTTTGTGCTGATGCAGATGTTAGTGTTATTTTGGGATCAGGGTAGTGTTTTAAAGAAAGCTGTAAATTCTCATCCTTCTTAGTTAATTTATAAAGTAACAGGATAGAAAAATCTTTTGGAGGCAATACCAATTTTCAAGCCCACTTGACAAAGTTTGTACACCTTTCTTTAAAAGAGCAAATTTTCCATGTTTTTGAATCAGCCAAAGCCAAAGGTTTGATTCTAATGGAGAAATGACTCTTTTATCTCATGGAAGTGGTAAAATGTCTCTTTGGTGGGGTTGGGGATGATTATAGGTTTCGCGAAACTAAATATTGAAATTAGAGTTAACCAACTTAAAATGTTGCACTCGGAAATGACGCAATCTCTAAAAATAAACAGCCTTGGGAAAATCCATTGTTTCAATAAAACTTTGAAACATTCTATTGACATCTTGCATTATTGTTGAATATTCCTGATAAAAAAGAGGGTGATTTGATGACTTTTGGACCTAAAAAATACAATTTACTTTTTGTGTGTTTTTGTAGGGAATTCCCTGAAAAATATGTGCACGTGACCGTTACTTCCCTTTGTGTCAGTTTTTCTCTCTTATTTGTTGCATGACCCCCTGTTTTCAGATCAGAAAAAGTTGTCTGAAGGGCTGTACTTGACAGAGATATTTGAATGCCAAAATTAAAGTCATGCGATCATATTTTTTCCACCTGAAAGAAATAATGGTCGCCTATGGGAAAATATTTAGTTATGTGGTACCTATAGGAAATATGTTTTTTGGCTTCCAGACCAGATTCAGTTACTATTTTGGGGGATTATTTCACATTTAAATATTTATTTGGGGACCATACACCTTACCAAATCATTTTATTGTTTTGAGAAGTTACATTTTTGTCACAGTCAGCAAAAAAAGCTATATATTTCCCAAACTAAGGCTGTTCATGCAAGAAAATTCACATCTTGAGCAAGTGTATTCCCCAGGAGCACACTATAACCTCTGGAAGCTGCTAACTAACAGCCTATCTCACCCTATTAACATATTTATTTAAATCATAACCTCTAGCAGCTGCTAACTAACAGCCTATCTTACCCTATTAACATATTTATTTAAACCATGGTTTCTCCTCATATTACTAGGGGCAGGGAGGATTACAAATCTTGCGAACCCTCCCCCCCCCCCCCTTCAATCACAATTCAAACACAGACAGAACACCTACACTACCCTTCTATTCACTATTATTTAGAAGTTTATCTCTTCTATATTATGCTCTTCAGAACGTTGGAAAACAATTACTTCATTGAAAGAGTATCCTGGAACACAAATTGGAGGAGGGGTGGGGTTACAGTGGAAAATAACATAATAAAATTACAAATGTTAGTGAATGGCATTTGTGCATAGCTACCAATATAGTTTTCTAGTACTAAAGCTGTCATGGTTCCCCTGATACAGCATAAATTTACAGTGACAGTTGTAAAATATTGCTCTTTCCCTGAACCAAGTCCTCCCTCCCACACATATTTAATCCTTCTGCTAATGATAAACATTTGGAAAGACTGAATAGCTTGTTTTTAGAGACTGAAGTTAGTATCATACACTTTCAGTTTCTTATGATTTACTTTGAGGCTTCAGCACTCATGGGCCTCTGAGTTAGTTTTCAATTGAAAAACCTTGCCCTGGCTCTTCCACTATATTTTTCATTGTATGCCATTTAGTACTCTCATGTAGACCTCCTACATGTGTGACTGCAAGTCTGTCTGTCTGTCTGTCTGTGTGTCTCTTCATCAGACATGGCGTTTCTTTACTTTTCACTTGCCTGGATCTACGTTTTCAATAATTGGAAGCTGAATAACTTTTACCCCTCCCCCCCCCCCCCCCACACACATACACATATATTAAACATCAAATACCACTATATTCGTGAAGCAAATGTCTGATTCATCCTCTTTGGAAACATGTTTTCAACAATTTCAATCTTTTTGCCAGAATGAGTGTCTGTGGGGATTAAAACAAAGGTTTTGAAAGCGCTCATATGGGAACTTGCAGCATAAGCATAGCACTATAGAATCAATATTTGATGGTTTTAGGCATCTTACCTGTGTTATGAGATATCACAGTAGCAGGTACTGGTCATTCTGTTGGAAAAAAACACTGTTTAATGTTATACCAGTGCCATACCAATGACTCTATGTGCATTTACTGAGAACGCTGAGGCTTTTCCTTTACAAAAATTGCAAAATATTCATCAAATACAATGTGAAATGTCTTCAGAAGCCAGACTGTGATTTGAAAACTATTACAGATGGGAAAGTTCATATCACAGTAGGTTTGTTTTGGGTCAATATCGATTAAATTATGAATTATATCACATATTTTATTAAAAATTGGCATACCGGGGGGTCCTATTCAGGGCAAAATTTTACTACATCAGATGGTGGAATAAAATTTGACATCAGTTGTTAGGATAAACTGGTAGAGTCCTTTCATATTGGTGAAATATATAGCTGCATCCCCAATTTTGGAAACAAAATTGACATCCATACTGTTCCATGGGGTTGGGGCACTGTTTTGCTTGCAGTATGGTTAAATGAGACAGATTTTTTCTAAAAATATTTTGTGCTGATGCAGATGTTAGTGTTATTTTGGGATCAGGGTAGTGTTTTAAAGAAAGCTGTAAATTCTCATCCTTCTTAGTTAATTTATAAAGTAACAGGATAGAAAAATCTTTTGGAGGCAATACCAATTTTCAAGCCCACTTGACAATGTTTGTACACCTTTCTTTAAAAGAGCAAATTTTCCATGTTTTTGAATCAGCCAAAGCCAAAGGTTTGATTCTAATGGAGAAATGACTCTTTTATCTCATGGAAGTGGTAAAATGTCTCTTTGGTGGGGTTGGGGATGATTATAGGTTTCGCGGAACTAAATATTGAAATTAGAGTGAACCAACTTAAAATGTTGCACTCGGAAATGACGCAATCTCTAAAAATAAACAGCCTTGGGAAAATCCATTGTTTCAATAAAACTTTGAAACATTCTATTGACATCTTGCATTATTGTTGAATATTCCTGATAAAAAAGAGGGTGATTTGATGACTTTTGGACCTAAAAAATACAATTTACTTTTTGTGTGTTTTTGTAGGGAATTCCCTGAAAAATATGTGCACGTGACCGTTACTTCCCCCCTTTGTGTCAGTTTTTCACTCTCATTTGTTGCATGACCCCCTGTTTTCAGATCAGAAAAAGTTGTCTGAAGGGCTGTACTTGACAGAAATATTTGAATGCCAAAATTAAAGTCATGCGATCATATTTTTTCCGCCTGAAAGAAATAATGGTCGCCTATGGGAAAATATTTAGTTAAGTGGTACCTATAGGAAATATGTTTTTTGGCTTCCAGACCAGATTCAGTTACTATTTTGGGGGATTATTTCACATTTAAATATTTATTTGGGGACCATACACCTTACCAAATCATTTTATTGTTTTGGGAAGTTACATTTTTGTCACAGTCAGCAAAAAAAGCTATATATTTCCCAAACTAAGGCTGTTCATGCAAGAAAATTCACATCTTGAGCAAGTGTATTCCCCAGGAGCACACTATAACCTCTGGAAGCTGCTAACTAACAGCCTATCTCACCCTATTAACATATTTATTTAAATCATAACCTCTGGCAGCTGCTAACTAACAGCCTATCTTACCCTATTAACATATTTATTTAAACCATGGTTTCTCCTCATATTACTAGGGGCAGGGAGGATTACAAATCTTCCGAACCCTCCCCACTCCCTCAATCACAATTCAAACACAGACAGAACACCTACACTGCCCTTCTATTCACTATTATTTAGAAGTTTATCTCTTCTATATTATGCTCTTCAGAACGTTGGAAAACAATTACTTCATTGAAAGAGTATCCTGGAACACAAATTGGAGGAGGGGTGGGGTTACAGTGGAAAATAACATAATAAAATTACAAATGTTAGTGAATGGCATTTGTGCATAGCTACCAATATAGTTTTCTAGTACTAAAGCTGTCATGGTTCCCCTGATACAGCATAAATTTACAGTGACAGTTGTAAAATATTCCTCTTTCCCTGAACCAAGTCCTCCCTCCCACACATATTTAATCCTTCTGCTAATGATAAACATTTGGAAAGACTGAATAGCTTGTTTTTAGAGACTGAAGTTAGTATCATACACTTTCAGTTTCTTATGATTTACTTTGAGGCTTCAGCACTCATGGGCCTCTGAGTTAGTTTTCAATTGAAAAACCTTGCCCTGGCTCTTCCACTATATTTTTCATTGTATGCCATTTAGTACTCTCATGTAGACCTCCTACATGTGTGACTACAAGTCTGTCTGTCTGTCTGTCTGTGTGTCTGTGTGTCTCTTCATCAGACATGGCGTTTCTTTACTTTTCACTTGCCTGGATCTACGTTTTCAATAATTGGAAGCTGAATAACTTTCACCCCTCCCCCCCCCCCCCCCCCACACACACATATATTAAACATCAAATACCACTATATTCGTGAAGCAAATGTCTGATTCATCCTCTTTGGAAACATGTTTTCAACAATTTCAATCTTTTTGCCAGAATGAGTGTCTGTGGGGATTAAAACAAAGGTTTTGAAAGCGCTCATATGGGAACTTGCAGCATAAGCATAGCACTATAGAATCAATATTTGATGGTTTTAGGCATCTTACCAGTGTTATGAGATATCACAGTAGCAGGTACTGGTCATTCTGTTGGAAAAAAAACACTGTTTGATGTTTTACCAGTGCCATACCAATGACTCTATGTGCATTTACTGAGAACGCTGAGGCTTTTCCTTTACAAAAATTGCAAAATATTCATCAAATACAATGTGAAATGTCTTCAGAAGCCAGACTGTGATTTGAAAACTATTACAGATGGGAAAGTTCATATCACAGTAGGTTTGTTTTGGGTCAATATCAATTAAATTATGAATTATATCACATATTTTATTAAAAATTGGCATACCGGGGGGTCCTATTCAGGGCAAAATTTTACTACATCAGATGGTGGAATAAAATTTGACATCAGTTGTTAGGATAAACTGGTAGAGTCCTTTCATATTGGTGAAATATATAGCTGCATCCCCAATTTTGGAATCAAAATTGACATCCATACTGTTCCATGGGGTTGGGGCACTGTTTTGCTTGCAGTATGGTTAAATGAGACAGATTTTTTCTAAAAATATTTTGTGCTGATGCAGATGTTAGTGTTATTTTGGGATCAGGGTAGTGTTTTAAAGAAAGCTGTAAATTCTCATCCTTCTTAGTTAATTTATAAAGTAACAGGATAGAAAAATCTTTTGGAGGCAATACCAATTTTCAAGCCCACTTGACAAAGTTTGTACACCTTTCTTTAAAAGAGCAAATTTTCCATGTTTTTGAATCAGCCAAAGCCAAAGGTTTGATTCTAATGGAGAAATGACTCTTTTATCTCATGGAAGTGGTAAAATGTCTCTTTGGTGGGGTTGGGGATGATTATAGGTTTCGCGGAACTAAATATTGAAATTAGAGTTAACCAACTTAAAATGTTGCACTCGGAAATGACGCAATCTCTAAAAATAAACAGCCTTGGGAAAATCCATTGTTTCAATAAAACTTTGAAACATTCTATTGACATCTTGCATTATTGTTGAATATTCCTGATAAAAAAGAGGGTGATTTGATGACTTTTGGACCTAAAAAATACAATTTACTTTTTGTGTGTTTTTGTAGGGAATTCCCTGAAAAATATGTGCACGTGACCGTTACTTCCCTTTGTGTCAGTTTTTCTCTCTTATTTGTTGCATGACCCCCTGTTTTCAGATCAGAAAAAGTTGTCTGAAGGGCTGTACTTGACAGAGATATTTGAATTCCAAAATTAAAGTCATGCGATCATATTTTTTCCACCTGAAAGAAATAATGGTCGCCTATGGGAAAATATTTAGTTATGTGGTACCTATAGGAAATATGTTTTTTGGCTTCCAGACCAGATTCAGTTACTATTTTGGGGGATTATTTCACATTTAAATATTTATTTGGGGACCATACACCTTACCAAATCATTTTATTGTTTTGGGAAGTTACATTTTTGTCACAGTCAGCAAAAAAAGCTATATATTTCCCAAACTAAGGCTGTTCATGCAAGAAAATTCACATCTTGAGCAAGTGTATTCCCCAGGAGCACACTATAACCTCTGGAAGCTGCTAACTAACAGCCTATCTCACCCTATTAACATATTTATTTAAATCATAACCTCTGGCAGCTGCTAACTAACAGCCTATCTTACCCTATTAACATATTTATTTAAACCATGGTTTCTCCTCATATTACTAGGGGCAGGGAGGATTACAAATCTTCCGAACCCTCCCCACTCCCTCAATCACAATTCAAACACAGACAGAACACCTACACTGCCCTTCTATTCACTATTATTTAGAAGTTTATCTCTTCTATATTATGCTCTTCAGAACGTTGGAAAACAATTACTTCATTGAAAGAGTATCCTGGAACACAAATTGGAGGAGGGGTGGGGTTACAGTGGAAAATAACATAATAAAATTACAAATGTTAGTGAATGGCATTTGTGCATAGCTACCAATATAGTTTTCTAGTACTAAAGCTGTCATGGTTCCCCTGATACAGCATAAATTTACAGTGACAGTTGTAAAATATTCCTCTTTCCCTGAACCAAGTCCTCCCTCCCACACATATTTAATCCTTCTGCTAATGATAAACATTTGGAAAGACTGAATAGCTTGTTTTTAGAGACTGAAGTTAGTATCATACACTTTCAGTTTCTTATGATTTACTTTGAGGCTTCAGCACTCATGGGCCTCTGAGTTAGTTTTCAATTGAAAAACCTTGCCCTGGCTCTTCCACTATATTTTTCATTGTATGCCATTTAGTACTCTCATGTAGACCTCCTACATGTGTGACTACAAGTCTGTCTGTCTGTCTGTCTGTGTGTCTGTGTGTCTCTTCATCAGACATGGCGTTTCTTTACTTTTCACTTGCCTGGATCTACGTTTTCAATAATTGGAAGCTGAATAACTTTCACCCCTCCCCCCCCCCCCCCCCCACACACACATATTTTAAACATCAAATACCACTATATTCGTGAAGCAAATGTCTGATTCATCCTCTTTGGAAACATGTTTTCAACAATTTCAATCTTTTTGCCAGAATGAGTGTCTGTGGGGATTAAAACAAAGGTTTTGAAAGCGCTCATATGGGAACTTGCAGCATAAGCATAGCACTATAGAATCAATATTTGATGGTTTTAGGCATCTTACCAGTGTTATGAGATATCACAGTAGCAGGTACTGGTCATTCTGTTGGAAAAAAACACTGTTTAATGTTTTACCAGTGCCATACCAATGACTCTATGTGCATTTACTGAGAACGCTGAGGCTTTTCCTTTACAAAAATTGCAAAATATTCATCAAATACAATGTGAAATGTCTTCAGAAGCCAGGCTGTGATTTGAAAACTATTACAGATGGGAAAGTTCATATCACAGTAGGTTTGTTTTGGGTCAATATCAATTAAATTATGAATTATATCACATATTTTATTAAAAATTGGCATACCGGGGGGTCCTATTCAGGGCAAAATTTTACTACATCAGATGGTGGAATAAAATTTGACATCAGTTGTTAGGATAAACTGGTAGAGTCCTTTCATATTGGTGAAATATATAGCTGCATCCCCAATTTTGGAATCAAAATTGACATCCATACTGTTCCATGGGGTTGGGGCACTGTTTTGCTTGCAGTATGGTTAAATGAGACAGATTTTTTCTAAAAATATTTTGTGCTGATGCAGATGTTAGTGTTATTTTGGGATCAGGGTAGTGTTTTAAAGAAAGCTGTAAATTCTCATCCTTCTTAGTTAATTTATAAAGTAACAGGATAGAAAAATCTTTTGGAGGCAATACCAATTTTCAAGCTCACTTGACAAAGTTTGTACTCCTTTCTTTAAAAGAGCAAATTTTCCATGTTTTTGAATCAGCCAAAGCCAAAGGTTTGATTCTAATGGAGAAATGACTCTTTTATCTCATGGAAGTGGTAAAATGTCTCTTTGGTGGGGTTGGGGATGATTATAGGTTTCGCGGAACTAAATATTGAAATTAGAGTTAACCAACTTAAAATGTTGCACTCGGAAATGACGCAATCTCTAAAAATAAACAGCCTTGGGAAAATCCATTGTTTCAATAAAACTTTGAAACATTCTATTGACATCTTGCATTATTGTTGAATATTCCTGATAAAAAAGAGGGTGATTTGATGACTTTTGGACCTAAAAAATACAATTTACTTTTTGTGTGTTTTTGTAGGGAATTCCCTGAAAAATATGTGCACGTGACCGTTACTTCCCTTTGTGTCAGTTTTTCTCTCTTATTTGTTGCATGACCCCCTGTTTTCAGATCAGAAAAAGTTGTCTGAAGGGCTGTACTTGACAGAGATATTTGAATGCCAAAATTAAAGTCATGCGATCATATTTTTTCCACCTGGAAGAAATAATGGTCGCCTATGGGAAAATATTTAGTTATGTGGTACCTATAGGAAATATGTTTTTTGGCTTCCAGACCAGATTCAGTTACTATTTTGGGGGATTATTTCACATTTAAATATTTATTTGGGGACCATACACCTTACCAAATCATTTTATTGTTTTGAGAAGTTACATTTTTGTCACAGTCAGCAAAAAAAGCTATATATTTCCCAAACTAAGGCTGTTCATGCAAGAAAATTCACATCTTGAGCAAGTGTATTCCCCAGGAGCACACTATAACCTCTGGAAGCTGCTAACTAACAGCCTATCTCACCCTATTAACATATTTATTTAAATCATAACCTCTGGCAGCTGCTAACTAACAGCCTATCTTACCCTATTAACATATTTATTTAAACCATGGTTTCTCCTCATATTACTAGGGGCAGGGAGGATTACAAATCTTCCGAACCCTCCCCCCCCCTCAATCACAATTCAAACACAGACAGAACACCTACACTGCCCTTCTATTCACTATTATTTAGAAGTTTATCTCTTCTATATTATGCTCTTCAGAACGTTGGAAAACAATTACTTCATTGAAAGAGTATCCTGGAACACAAATTGGAGGAGGGGTGGGGTTACAGTGGAAAATAACATAATAAAATTACAAATGTTAGTGAATGGCATTTGTGCATAGCTACCAATATAGTTTTCTAGTACTAAAGCTGTCATGGTTCCCCTGATACAGCATAAATTTACAGTGACAGTTGTAAAATATTGCTCTTTCCCTGAACCAAGTCCTCCCTCCCACACATATTTAATCCTTCTGCTAATGATAAACATTTGGAAAGACTGAATAGCTTGTTTTTAGAGACTGAAGTTAGTATCATACACTTTCAGTTTCTTATGATTTACTTTGAGGCTTCAGCACTCATGGGCCTCTGAGTTAGTTTTCAATTGAAAAACCTTGCCCTGGCTCTTCCACTATATTTTTCATTGTATGCCATTTAGTACTCTCATGTAGACCTCCTACATGTGTGACTGCAAGTCTGTCTGTCTGTCTGTCTGTGTGTCTGTGTGTCTCTTCATCAGACATGGCGTTTCTTTACTTTTCACTTGCCTGGATCTACGTTTTCAATAATTGGAAGCTGAATAACTTTCACCCCTCCCCCCCCCCCCCCCCCACACACACATATATTAAACATCAAATACCACTATATTCGTGAAGCAAATGTCTGATTCATCCTCTTTGGAAACATGTTTTCAACAATTTCAATCTTTTTGCCAGAATGAGTGTCTGTGGGGATTAAAACAAAGGTTTTGAAAGCGCTCATATGGGAACTTGCAGCATAAGCATAGCACTATAGAATCAATATTTGATGGTTTTAGGCATCTTACCAGTGTTATGAGATATCACAGTAGCAGGTACCGGTCATTCTGTTGGAAAAAAACACTGTTTAATGTTTTACCAGTGCCATACCAATGACTCTATGTGCATTTACTGAGAACGCTGAGGCTTTTCCTTTACAAAAATTGCAAAATATTCATCAAATACAATGTGAAATGTCTTCAGAAGCCAGGCTGTGATTTGAAAACTATTACAGATGGGAAAGTTCATATCACAGTAGGTTTGTTTTGGGTCAATATCAATTAAATTATGAATTATATCACATATTTTATTAAAAATTGGCATACCGGGGGGTCCTATTCAGGGCAAAATTTTACTACATCAGATGGTGGAATAAAATTTGACATCAGTTGTTAGGATAAACTGGTAGAGTCCTTTCATATTGGTGAAATATATAGCTGCATCCCCAATTTTGGAATCAAAATTGACATCCATACTGTTCCATGGGGTTGGGGCACTGTTTTGCTTGCAGTATGGTTAAATGAGACAGATTTTTTCTAAAAATATTTTGTGCTGATGCAGATGTTAGTGTTATTTTGGGATCAGGGTAGTGTTTTAAAGAAAGCTGTAAATTCTCATCCTTCTTAGTTAATTTATAAAGTAACAGGATAGAAAAATCTTTTGGAGGCAATACCAATTTTCAAGCCCACTTGACAAAGTTTGTACACCTTTCTTTAAAAGAGCAAATTTTCCATGTTTTTGAATCAGCCAAAGCCAAAGGTTTGATTCTAATGGAGAAATGACTCTTTTATCTCATGGAAGTGGTAAAATGTCTCTTTGGTGGGGTTGGGGATGATTATAGGTTTCGCGAAACTAAATATTGAAATTAGAGTTAACCAACTTAAAATGTTGCACTCGGAAATGACGCAATCTCTAAAAATAAACAGCCTTGGGAAAATCCATTGTTTCAATAAAACTTTGAAACATTCTATTGACATCTTGCATTATTGTTGAATATTCCTGATAAAAAAGAGGGTGATTTGATGACTTTTGGACCTAAAAAATACAATTTACTTTTTGTGTGTTTTTGTAGGGAATTCCCTGAAAAATATGTGCACGTGACCGTTACTTCCCTTTGTGTCAGTTTTTCTCTCTTATTTGTTGCATGACCCCCTGTTTTCAGATCAGAAAAAGTTGTCTGAAGGGCTGTACTTGACAGAGATATTTGAATGCCAAAATTAAAGTCATGCGATCATATTTTTTCCACCTGAAAGAAATAATGGTCGCCTATGGGAAAATATTTAGTTATGTGGTACCTATAGGAAATATGTTTTTTGGCTTCCAGACCAGATTCAGTTACTATTTTGGGGGATTATTTCACATTTAAATATTTATTTGGGGACCATACACCTTACCAAATCATTTTATTGTTTTGAGAAGTTACATTTTTGTCACAGTCAGCAAAAAAAGCTATATATTTCCCAAACTAAGGCTGTTCATGCAAGAAAATTCACATCTTGAGCAAGTGTATTCCCCAGGAGCACACTATAACCTCTGGAAGCTGCTAACTAACAGCCTATCTCACCCTATTAACATATTTATTTAAATCATAACCTCTAGCAGCTGCTAACTAACAGCCTATCTTACCCTATTAACATATTTATTTAAACCATGGTTTCTCCTCATATTACTAGGGGCAGGGAGGATTACAAATCTTGCGAACCCTCCCCCCCCCCCCCTTCAATCACAATTCAAACACAGACAGAACACCTACACTACCCTTCTATTCACTATTATTTAGAAGTTTATCTCTTCTATATTATGCTCTTCAGAACGTTGGAAAACAATTACTTCATTGAAAGAGTATCCTGGAACACAAATTGGAGGAGGGGTGGGGTTACAGTGGAAAATAACATAATAAAATTACAAATGTTAGTGAATGGCATTTGTGCATAGCTACCAATATAGTTTTCTAGTACTAAAGCTGTCATGGTTCCCCTGATACAGCATAAATTTACAGTGACAGTTGTAAAATATTGCTCTTTCCCTGAACCAAGTCCTCCCTCCCACACATATTTAATCCTTCTGCTAATGATAAACATTTGGAAAGACTGAATAGCTTGTTTTTAGAGACTGAAGTTAGTATCATACACTTTCAGTTTCTTATGATTTACTTTGAGGCTTCAGCACTCATGGGCCTCTGAGTTAGTTTTCAATTGAAAAACCTTGCCCTGGCTCTTCCACTATATTTTTCATTGTATGCCATTTAGTACTCTCATGTAGACCTCCTACATGTGTGACTGCAAGTCTGTCTGTCTGTCTGTCTGTGTGTCTCTTCATCAGACATGGCGTTTCTTTACTTTTCACTTGCCTGGATCTACGTTTTCAATAATTGGAAGCTGAATAACTTTTACCCCTCCCCCCCCCCCCCCCACACACATACACATATATTAAACATCAAATACCACTATATTCGTGAAGCAAATGTCTGATTCATCCTCTTTGGAAACATGTTTTCAACAATTTCAATCTTTTTGCCAGAATGAGTGTCTGTGGGGATTAAAACAAAGGTTTTGAAAGCGCTCATATGGGAACTTGCAGCATAAGCATAGCACTATAGAATCAATATTTGATGGTTTTAGGCATCTTACCTGTGTTATGAGATATCACAGTAGCAGGTACTGGTCATTCTGTTGGAAAAAAACACTGTTTAATGTTATACCAGTGCCATACCAATGACTCTATGTGCATTTACTGAGAACGCTGAGGCTTTTCCTTTACAAAAATTGCAAAATATTCATCAAATACAATGTGAAATGTCTTCAGAAGCCAGACTGTGATTTGAAAACTATTACAGATGGGAAAGTTCATATCACAGTAGGTTTGTTTTGGGTCAATATCGATTAAATTATGAATTATATCACATATTTTATTAAAAATTGGCATACCGGGGGGTCCTATTCAGGGCAAAATTTTACTACATCAGATGGTGGAATAAAATTTGACATCAGTTGTTAGGATAAACTGGTAGAGTCCTTTCATATTGGTGAAATATATAGCTGCATCCCCAATTTTGGAAACAAAATTGACATCCATACTGTTCCATGGGGTTGGGGCACTGTTTTGCTTGCAGTATGGTTAAATGAGACAGATTTTTTCTAAAAATATTTTGTGCTGATGCAGATGTTAGTGTTATTTTGGGATCAGGGTAGTGTTTTAAAGAAAGCTGTAAATTCTCATCCTTCTTAGTTAATTTATAAAGTAACAGGATAGAAAAATCTTTTGGAGGCAATACCAATTTTCAAGCCCACTTGACAATGTTTGTACACCTTTCTTTAAAAGAGCAAATTTTCCATGTTTTTGAATCAGCCAAAGCCAAAGGTTTGATTCTAATGGAGAAATGACTCTTTTATCTCATGGAAGTGGTAAAATGTCTCTTTGGTGGGGTTGGGGATGATTATAGGTTTCGCGGAACTAAATATTGAAATTAGAGTGAACCAACTTAAAATGTTGCACTCGGAAATGACGCAATCTCTAAAAATAAACAGCCTTGGGAAAATCCATTGTTTCAATAAAACTTTGAAACATTCTATTGACATCTTGCATTATTGTTGAATATTCCTGATAAAAAAGAGGGTGATTTGATGACTTTTGGACCTAAAAAATACAATTTACTTTTTGTGTGTTTTTGTAGGGAATTCCCTGAAAAATATGTGCACGTGACCGTTACTTCCCTTTGTGTCAGTTTTTCACTCTCATTTGTTGCATGACCCCCTGTTTTCAGATCAGAAAAAGTTGTCTGAAGGGCTGTACTTGACAGAAATATTTGAATGCCAAAATTAAAGTCATGCGATCATATTTTTTCCGCCTGAAAGAAATAATGGTCGCCTATGGGAAAATATTTAGTTAAGTGGTACCTATAGGAAATATGTTTTTTGGCTTCCAGACCAGATTCAGTTACTATTTTGGGGGATTATTTCACATTTAAATATTTATTTGGGGACCATACACCTTACCAAATCATTTTATTGTTTTGAGAAGTTACATTTTTGTCACAGTCAGCAAAAAAAGCTATATATTTCCCAAACTAAGGCTGTTCATGCAAGAAAATTCACATCTTGAGCAAGTGTATTCCCCAGGAGCACACTATAACCTCTGGAAGCTGCTAACTAACAGCCTATCTCACCCTATTAACATATTTATTTAAATCATAACCTCTGGCAGCTGCTAACTAACAGCCTATCTTACCCTATTAACATATTTATTTAAACCATGGTTTCTCCTCATATTACTAGGGGCAGGGAGGATTACAAATCTTCCGAACCCTCCCCACTCCCTCAATCACAATTCAAACACAGACAGAACACCTACACTGCCCTTCTATTCACTATTATTTAGAAGTTTATCTCTTCTATATTATGCTCTTCAGAACGTTGGAAAACAATTACTTCATTGAAAGAGTATCCTGGAACACAAATTGGAGGAGGGGTGGGGTTACAGTGGAAAATAACATAATAAAATTACAAATGTTAGTGAATGGCATTTGTGCATAGCTACCAATATAGTTTTCTAGTACTAAAGCTGTCATGGTTCCCCTGATACAGCATAAATTTACAGTGACAGTTGTAAAATATTCCTCTTTCCCTGAACCAAGTCCTCCCTCCCACACATATTTAATCCTTCTGCTAATGATAAACATTTGGAAAGACTGAATAGCTTGTTTTTAGAGACTGAAGTTAGTATCATACACTTTCAGTTTCTTATGATTTACTTTGAGGCTTCAGCACTCATGGGCCTCTGAGTTAGTTTTCAATTGAAAAACCTTGCCCTGGCTCTTCCACTATATTTTTCATTGTATGCCATTTAGTACTCTCATGTAGACCTCCTACATGTGTGACTACAAGTCTGTCTGTCTGTCTGTCTGTGTGTCTGTGTGTCTCTTCATCAGACATGGCGTTTCTTTACTTTTCACTTGCCTGGATCTACGTTTTCAATAATTGGAAGCTGAATAACTTTCACCCCTCCCCCCCCCCCCACACACACACATATATTAAACATCAAATACCACTATATTCGTGAAGCAAATGTCTGATTCATCCTCTTTGGAAACATGTTTTCAACAATTTCAATCTTTTTGCCAGAATGAGTGTCTGTGGGGATTAAAACAAAGGTTTTGAAAGCGCTCATATGGGAACTTGCAGCATAAGCATAGCACTATAGAATCAATATTTGATGGTTTTAGGCATCTTACCAGTGTTATGAGATATCACAGTAGCAGGTACTGGTCATTCTGTTGGAAAAAAACACTGTTTGATGTTTTACCAGTGCCATACCAATGACTCTATGTGCATTTACTGAGAACGCTGAGGCTTTTCCTTTACAAAAATTGCAAAATATTCATCAAATACAATGTGAAATGTCTTCAGAAGCCAGACTGTGATTTGAAAACTATTACAGATGGGAAAGTTCATATCACAGTAGGTTTGTTTTGGGTCAATATCAATTAAATTATGAATTATATCACATATTTTATTAAAAATTGGCATACCGGGGGGTCCTATTCAGGGCAAAATTTTACTACATCAGATGGTGGAATAAAATTTGACATCAGTTGTTAGGATAAACTGGTAGAGTCCTTTCATATTGGTGAAATATATAGCTGCATCCCCAATTTTGGAAACAAAATTGACATCCATACTGTTCCATGGGGTTGGGGCACTGTTTTGCTTGCAGTATGGTTAAATGAGACAGATTTTTTCTAAAAATATTTTGTGCTGATGCAGATGTTAGTGTTATTTTGGGATCAGGGTAGTGTTTTAAAGAAAGCTGTAAATTCTCATCCTTCTTAGTTAATTTATAAAGTAACAGGATAGAAAAATCTTTTGGAGGCAATACCAATTTTCAAGCCCACTTGACAATGTTTGTACACCTTTCTTTAAAAGAGCAAATTTTCCATGTTTTTGAATCAGCCAAAGCCAAAGGTTTGATTCTAATGGAGAAATGACTCTTTTATCTCATGGAAGTGGTAAAATGTCTCTTTGGTGGGGTTGGGGATGATTATAGGTTTCGCGGAACTAAATATTGAAATTAGAGTGAACCAACTTAAAATGTTGCACTCGGAAATGACGCAATCTCTAAAAATAAACAGCCTTGGGAAAATCCATTGTTTCAATAAAACTTTGAAACATTCTATTGACATCTTGCATTATTGTTGAATATTCCTGATAAAAAAGAGGGTGATTTGATGACTTTTGGACCTAAAAAATACAATTTACTTTTTGTGTGTTTTTGTAGGGAATTCCCTGAAAAATATGTGCACGTGACCGTTACTTCCCTTTGTGTCAGTTTTTCACTCTCATTTGTTGCATGACCCCCTGTTTTCAGATCAGAAAAAGTTGTCTGAAGGGCTGTACTTGACAGAAATATTTGAATGCCAAAATTAAAGTCATGCGATCATATTTTTTCCGCCTGAAAGAAATAATGGTCGCCTATGGGAAAATATTTAGTTAAGTGGTACCTATAGGAAATATGTTTTTTGGCTTCCAGACCAGATTCAGTTACTATTTTGGGGGATTATTTCACATTTAAATATTTATTTGGGGACCATACACCTTACCAAATCATTTTATTGTTTTGAGAAGTTACATTTTTGTCACAGTCAGCAAAAAAAGCTATATATTTCCCAAACTAAGGCTGTTCATGCAAGAAAATTCACATCTTGAGCAAGTGTATTCCCCAGGAGCACACTATAACCTCTGGAAGCTGCTAACTAACAGCCTATCTCACCCTATTAACATATTTATTTAAATCATAACCTCTGGCAGCTGCTAACTAACAGCCTATCTTACCCTATTAACATATTTATTTAAACCATGGTTTCTCCTCATATTACTAGGGGCAGGGAGGATTACAAATCTTCCGAACCCTCCCCACTCCCTCAATCACAATTCAAACACAGACAGAACACCTACACTGCCCTTCTATTCACTATTATTTAGAAGTTTATCTCTTCTATATTATGCTCTTCAGAACGTTGGAAAACAATTACTTCATTGAAAGAGTATCCTGGAACACAAATTGGAGGAGGGGTGGGGTTACAGTGGAAAATAACATAATAAAATTACAAATGTTAGTGAATGGCATTTGTGCATAGCTACCAATATAGTTTTCTAGTACTAAAGCTGTCATGGTTCCCCTGATACAGCATAAATTTACAGTGACAGTTGTAAAATATTCCTCTTTCCCTGAACCAAGTCCTCCCTCCCACACATATTTAATCCTTCTGCTAATGATAAACATTTGGAAAGACTGAATAGCTTGTTTTTAGAGACTGAAGTTAGTATCATACACTTTCAGTTTCTTATGATTTACTTTGAGGCTTCAGCACTCATGGGCCTCTGAGTTAGTTTTCAATTGAAAAACCTTGCCCTGGCTCTTCCACTATATTTTTCATTGTATGCCATTTAGTACTCTCATGTAGACCTCCTACATGTGTGACTACAAGTCTGTCTGTCTGTCTGTCTGTGTGTCTGTGTGTCTCTTCATCAGACATGGCGTTTCTTTACTTTTCACTTGCCTGGATCTACGTTTTCAATAATTGGAAGCTGAATAACTTTCACCCCTCCCCCCCCCCCCCACACACACACATATATTAAACATCAAATACCACTATATTCGTGAAGCAAATGTCTGATTCATCCTCTTTGGAAACATGTTTTCAACAATTTCAATCTTTTTGCCAGAATGAGTGTCTGTGGGGATTAAAACAAAGGTTTTGAAAGCGCTCATATGGGAACTTGCAGCATAAGCATAGCACTATAGAATCAATATTTGATGGTTTTAGGCATCTTACCAGTGTTATGAGATATCACAGTAGCAGGTACTGGTCATTCTGTTGGAAAAAAACACTGTTTGATGTTTTACCAGTGCCATACCAATGACTCTGACTCTATGTGCATTTACTGAGAACGCTGAGGCTTTTCCTTTACAAAAATTGCAAAATATTCATCAAATACAATGTGAAATGTCTTCAGAAGCCAGACTGTGATTTGAAAACTATTACAGATGGGAAAGTTCATATCACAGTAGGTTTGTTTTGGGTCAATATCAATTAAATTATGAATTATATCACATATTTTATTAAAAATTGGCATACCGGGGGGTCCTATTCAGGGCAAAATTTTACTACATCAGATGGTGGAATAAAATTTGGCATCAGTTGTTAGGATAAACTGGTAGAGTCCTTTCATATTGGTGAAATATATAGCTGCATCCCCAATTTTGGAATCAAAATTAACATCCATACTGTTCCATGGGGTTGGGGCACTGTTTTGCTTGCAGTATGGTTAAATGAGACAGATTTTTTCTAAAAATATTTTGTGCTGATGCAGATGTTAGTGTTATTTTGGGATCAGGGTAGTGTTTTAAAGAAAGCTGTAAATTCTCATCCTTCTTAGTTAATTTATAAAGTAACAGGATAGAAAAATCTTTTGGAGGCAATACCAATTTTCAAGCCCACTTGACAAAGTTTGTACACCTTTCTTTAAAAGAGCAAATTTTCCATGTTTTTGAATCAGCCAAAGCCAAAGGTTTGATTCTAATGGAGAAATGACTCTTTTATCTCATGGAAGTGGTAAAATGTCTCTTTGGTGGGGTTGGGGATGATTATAGGTTTCGCGGAACTAAATATTGAAATTAGAGTTAACCAACTTAAAATGTTGCACTCGGAAATGACGCAATCTCTAAAAATAAACAGCCTTGGGAAAATCCATTGTTTCAATAAAACTTTGAAACATTCTATTGACATCTTGCATTATTGTTGAATATTCCTGATAAAAAAGAGGGTGATTTGATGACTTTTGGACCTAAAAAATACAATTTACTTTTTGTGTGTTTTTGTAGGGAATTCCCTGAAAAATATGTGCACGTGACCGTTACTTCCCTTTGTGTCAGTTTTTCTCTCTTATTTGTTGCATGACCCCCTGTTTTCAGATCAGAAAAAGTTGTCTGAAGGGCTGTACTTGACAGAGATATTTGAATTCCAAAATTAAAGTCATGCGATCATATTTTTTCCACCTGAAAGAAATAATGGTCGCCTATGGGAAAATATTTAGTTATGTGGTACCTATAGGAAATATGTTTTTTGGCTTCCAGACCAGATTCAGTTACTATTTTGGGGGATTATTTCACATTTAAATATTTATTTGGGGACCATACACCTTACCAAATCATTTTATTGTTTTGAGAAGTTACATTTTTGTCACAGTCAGCAAAAAAAGCTATATATTTCCCAAACTAAGGCTGTTCATGCAAGAAAATTCACATCATGAGCAAGTGTATTCCCCAGGAGCACACTATAACCTCTGGAAGCTGCTAACTAACAGCCTATCTCACCCTATTAACATATTTATTTAAATCATAACCTCTGGCAGCTGCTAACTAACAGCCTATCTTACCCTATTAACATATTTATTTAAACCATGGTTTCTCCTCATATTACTAGGGGCAGGGAGGATTACAAATCTTCCGAACCCTCCCCCCCCCCCCTCAATCACAATTCAAACACAGACAGAACACCTACACTGCCCTTCTATTCACTATTATTTAGAAGTTTATCTCTTCTATATTATGCTCTTCAGAACGTTGGAAAACAATTACTTCATTGAAAGAGTATCCTTGAACACAAATTGGAGGAGGGGTGGGGTTACAGTGGAAAATAACATAATAAAATTACAAATGTTAGTGAATGGCATTTGTGCATAGCTACCAATATAGTTTTCTAGTACTAAAGCTGTCATGGTTCCCCTGATACAGCATAAATTTACAGTGACAGTTGTAAAATATTCCTCTTTCCCTGAACCAAGTCCTCCCTCCCACACATATTTAATCCTTCTGCTAATGATAAACATTTGGAAAGACTGAATAGCTTGTTTTTAGAGACTGAAGTTAGTATCATACACTTTCAGTTTCTTATGATTTACTTTGAGGCTTCAGCACTCATGGGCCTCTGAGTTAGTTTTCAATTGAAAAACCTTGCCCTGGCTCTTCCACTATATTTTTCATTGTATGCCATTTAGTACTCTCATGTAGACCTCCTACATGTGTGACTGCAAGTCTGTCTGTCTGTCTGTCTGTGTGTCTGTGTGTCTCTTCATCAGACATGGCGTTTCTTTACTTTTCACTTGCCTGGATCTACGTTTTCAATAATTGGAAGCTGAATAACTTTCACCCCTCCCCCTCCCCACACATACACATATATTAAACATCAAATACCACTATATTCGTGAAGCAAATGTCTGATTCATCCTCTTTGGAAACATGTTTTCAACAATTTCAATCTTTTTGCCAGAATGAGTGTCTGTGGGGATTAAAACAAAGGTTTTGAAAGCGCTCATATGGGAACTTGCAGCATAAGCATAGCACTATAGAATCAATATTTGATGGTTTTAGGCATCTTACCAGTGTTATGAGATATCACAGTAGCAGGTACTGGTCATTCTGTTGGAAAAAAACACTGTTTAATGTTATACCAGTGCCATACCAATGACTCTATGTGCATTTACTGAGAACGCTGAGGCTTTTCCTTTACAAAAATTGCAAAATATTCATCAAATACAATGTGAAATGTCTTCAGAAGCCAGACTGTGATTTGAAAACTATTACAGATGGGAAAGTTCATATCACAGTAGGTTTGTTTTGGGTCAATATCGATTAAATTATGAATTATATCACATATTTTATTAAAAATTGGCATACCGGGGGGTCCTATTCAGGGCAAAATTTTACTACATCAGATGGTGGAATAAAATTTGACATCAGTTGTTAGGATAAACTGGTAGAGTCCTTTCATATTGGTGAAATATATAGCTGCATCCCCAATTTTGGAAACAAAATTGACATCCATACTGTTCCATGGGGTTGGGGCACTGTTTTGCTTGCAGTATGGTTAAATGAGACAGATTTTTTCTAAAAATATTTTGTGCTGATGCAGATGTTAGTGTTATTTTGGGATCAGGGTAGTGTTTTAAAGAAAGCTGTAAATTCTCATCCTTCTTAGTTAATTTATAAAGTAACAGGATAGAAAAATCTTTTGGAGGCAATACCAATTTTCAAGCCCACTTGACAATGTTTGTACACCTTTCTTTAAAAGAGCAAATTTTCCATGTTTTTGAATCAGCCAAAGCCAAAGGTTTGATTCTAATGGAGAAATGACTCTTTTATCTCATGGAAGTGGTAAAATGTCTCTTTGGTGGGGTTGGGGATGATTATAGGTTTCGCGGAACTAAATATTGAAATTAGAGTGAACCAACTTAAAATGTTGCACTCGGAAATGACGCAATCTCTAAAAATAAACAGCCTTGGGAAAATCCATTGTTTCAATAAAACTTTGAAACATTCTATTGACATCTTGCATTATTGTTGAATATTCCTGATAAAAAAGAGGGTGATTTGATGACTTTTGGACCTAAAAAATACAATTTACTTTTTGTGTGTTTTTGTAGGGAATTCCCTGAAAAATATGTGCACGTGACCGTTACTTCCCTTTGTGTCAGTTTTTCACTCTCATTTGTTGCATGACCCCCTGTTTTCAGATCAGAAAAAGTTGTCTGAAGGGCTGTACTTGACAGAGATATTTGAATGCCAAAATTAAAGTCATGCGATCATATTTTTTCCACCTGAAAGCAATAATGGTCGCCTATGGGAAAATATTTAGTTAAGTGGTACCTATAGGAAATATGTTTTTTGGCTTCCAGACCAGATTCAGTTACTATTTTGGGGGATTATTTCACATTTAAATATTTATTTGGGGACCATACACCTTACCAAATCATTTTATTGTTTTGAGAAGTTACATTTTTGTCACAGTCAGCAAAAAAAGCTATATATTTCCCAAACTAAGGCTGTTCATGCAAGAAAATTCACATCTTGAGCAAGTGTATTCCCCAGGAGCACACTATAACCTCTGGAAGCTGCTAACTAACAGCCTATCTCACCCTATTAACATATTTATTTAAATCATAACCTCTGGCAGCTGCTAACTAACAGCCTATCTTACCCTATTAACATATTTATTTAAACCATGGTTTCTCCTCATATTACTAGGGGCAGGGAGGATTACAAATCTTCCGAACCCTCCCCCCCCCCCTCAATCACAATTCAAACACAGACAGAACACCTACACTGCCCTTCTATTCACTATTATTTAGAAGTTTATCTCTTCTATATTATGCTCTTCAGAACGTTGGAAAACAATTACTTCATTGAAAGAGTATCCTGGAACACAAATTGGAGGAGGGGTGGGGTTACAGTGGAAAATAACATAATAAAATTACAAATGTTAGTGAATGGCATTTGTGCATAGCTACCAATATAGTTTTCTAGTACTAAAGCTGTCATGGTTCCCCTGATACAGCATAAATTTACAGTGACAGTTGTAAAATATTGCTCTTTCCCTGAACCAAGTCCTCCCTCCCACACATATTTAATCCTTCTGCTAATGATAAACATTTGGAAAGACTGAATAGCTTGTTTTTAGAGACTGAAGTTAGTATCATACACTTTCAGTTTCTTATGATTTACTTTGAGGCTTCAGCACTCATGGGCCTCTGAGTTAGTTTTCAATTGAAAAACCTTGCCCTGGCTCTTCCACTATATTTTTCATTGTATGCCATTTAGTACTCTCATGTAGACCTCCTACATGTGTGACTGCAAGTCTGTCTGTCTGTCTGTCTGTGTGTCTGTGTGTCTCTTCATCAGACATGGCGTTTCTTTACTTTTCACTTGCCTGGATCTACGTTTTCAATAATTGGAAGCTGAATAACTTTCACCCCTCCCCCTCCCCACACATACACATATATTAAACATCAAATACCACTATATTCGTGAAGCAAATGTCTGATTCATCCTCTTTGGAAACATGTTTTCAACAATTTCAATCTTTTTGCCAGAATGAGTGTCTGTGGGGATTAAAACAAAGGTTTTGAAAGCGCTCATATGGGAACTTGCAGCATAAGCATAGCACTATAGAATCAATATTTGATGGTTTTAGGCATCTTACCAGTGTTATGAGATATCACAGTAGCAGGTACTGGTCATTCTGTTGGAAAAAAACACTGTTTAATGTTATACCAGTGCCATACCAATGACTCTATGTGCATTTACTGAGAACGCTGAGGCTTTTCCTTTACAAAAATTGCAAAATATTCATCAAATACAATGTGAAATGTCTTCAGAAGCCAGACTGTGATTTGAAAACTATTACAGATGGGAAAGTTCATATCACAGTAGGTTTGTTTTGGGTCAATATCGATTAAATTATGAATTATATCACATATTTTATTAAAAATTGGCATACCGGGGGGTCCTATTCAGGGCAAAATTTTACTACATCAGATGGTGGAATAAAATTTGACATCAGTTGTAAGGATAAACTGGTAGAGTCCTTTCATATTGGTGAAATATATAGCTGCATCCCCAATTTTGGAAACAAAATTGACATCCATACTGTTCCATGGGGTTGGGGCACTGTTTTGCTTGCAGTATGGTTAAATGAGACAGATTTTTTCTAAAAATATTTTGTGCTGATGCAGATGTTAGTGTTATTTTGGGATCAGGGTAGTGTTTTAAAGAAAGCTGTAAATTCTCATCCTTCTTAGTTAATTTATAAAGTAACAGGATAGAAAAATCTTTTGGAGGCAATACCAATTTTCAAGCCCACTTGACAATGTTTGTACACCTTTCTTTAAAAGAGCAAATTTTCCATGTTTTTGAATCAGCCAAAGCCAAAGGTTTGATTCTAATGGAGAAATGACTCTTTTATCTCATGGAAGTGGTAAAATGTCTCTTTGGTGGGGTTGGGGATGATTATAGGTTTCGCGGAACTAAATATTGAAATTAGAGTGAACCAACTTAAAATGTTGCACTCGGAAATGACGCAATCTCTAAAAATAAACAGCCTTGGGAAAATCCATTGTTTCAATAAAACTTTGAAACATTCTATTGACATCTTGCATTATTGTTGAATATTCCTGATAAAAAAGAGGGTGATTTGATGACTTTTGGACCTAAAAAATACAATTTACTTTTTGTGTGTTTTTGTAGGGAATTCCCTGAAAAATATGTGCACGTGACCGTTACTTCCCTTTGTGTCAGTTTTTCACTCTCATTTGTTGCATGACCCCCTGTTTTCAGATCAGAAAAAGTTGTCTGAAGGGCTGTACTTGACAGAGATATTTGAATGCCAAAATTAAAGTCATGCGATCATATTTTTTCCACCTGAAAGAAATAATGGTCGCCTATGGGAAAATATTTAGTTAAGTGGTACCTATAGGAAATATGTTTTTTGGCTTCCAGACCAGATTCAGTTACTATTTTGGGGGATTATTTCACATTTAAATATTTATTTGGGGACCATACACCTTACCAAATCATTTTATTGTTTTGAGAAGTTACATTTTTGTCACAGTCAGCAAAAAAAGCTATATATTTCCCAAACTAAGGCTGTTCGTGCAAGAAAATTCACATCTTGAGCAAGTGTATTCCCCAGGAGCACACTATAACCTCTGGAAGCTGCTAACTAACAGCCTATCTCACCCTATTAACATATTTATTTAAATCATAACCTCTGGCAGCTGCTAACTAACAGCCTATCTTACCCTATTAACATATTTATTTAAACCATGGTTTCTCCTCATATTACTAGGGGCAGGGAGGATTACAAATCTTCCGAACCCTCCCCCCCCCCCCTCAATCACAATTCAAACACAGACAGAACACCTACACTGCCCTTCTATTCACTATTATTTAGAAGTTTATCTCTTCTATATTATGCTCTTCAGAACGTTGGAAAACAATTACTTCATTGAAAGAGTATCCTGGAACACAAATTGGAGGAGGGGTGGGGTTACAGTGGAAAATAACATAATAAAATTACAAATGTTAGTGAATGGCATTTGTGCATAGCTACCAATATAGTTTTCTAGTACTAAAGCTGTCATGGTTCCCCTGATACAGCATAAATTTACAGTGACAGTTGTAAAATATTGCTCTTTCCCTGAACCAAGTCCTCCCTCCCACACATATTTAATCCTTCTGCTAATGATAAACATTTGGAAAGACTGAATAGCTTGTTTTTAGAGACTGAAGTTAGTATCATACACTTTCAGTTTCTTATGATTTACTTTGAGGCTTCAGCACTCATGGGCCTCTGAGTTAGTTTTCAATTGAAAAACCTTGCCCTGGCTCTTCCACTATATTTTTCATTGTATGCCATTTAGTACTCTCATGTAGACCTCCTACATGTGTGACTGCAAGTCTGTCTGTCTGTCTGTCTGTGTGTCTGTGTGTCTCTTCATCAGACATGGCGTTTCTTTACTTTTCACTTGCCTGGATCTACGTTTTCAATAATTGGAAGCTGAATAACTTTCACCCCTCCCCCTCCCCACACATACACATATATTAAACATCAAATACCACTATATTCGTGAAGCAAATGTCTGATTCATCCTCTTTGGAAACATGTTTTCAACAATTTCAATCTTTTTGCCAGAATGAGTGTCTGTGGGGATTAAAACAAAGGTTTTGAAAGCGCTCATATGGGAACTTGCAGCATAAGCATAGCACTATAGAATCAATATTTGATGGTTTTAGGCATCTTACCAGTGTTATGAGATATCACAGTAGCAGGTACTGGTCATTCTGTTGGAAAAAAAACACTGTTTAATGTTATACCAGTGCCATACCAATGACTCTATGTGCATTTACTGAGAACGCTGAGGCTTTTCCTTTACAAAAATTGCAAAATATTCATCAAATACAATGTGAAATGTCTTCAGAAGCCAGACTGTGATTTGAAAACTATTACAGATGGGAAAGTTCATATCACAGTAGGTTTGTTTTGGGTCAATATCGATTAAATTATGAATTATATCACATATTTTATTAAAAATTGGCATACCGGGGGGTCCTATTCAGGGCAAAATTTTACTACATCAGATGGTGGAATAAAATTTGACATCAGTTGTTAGGATAAACTGGTAGAGTCCTTTCATATTGGTGAAATATATAGCTGCATCCCCAATTTTGGAAACAAAATTGACATCCATACTGTTCCATGGGGTTGGGGCACTGTTTTGCTTGCAGTATGGTTAAATGAGACAGATTTTTTCTAAAAATATTTTGTGCTGATGCAGATGTTAGTGTTATTTTGGGATCAGGGTAGTGTTTTAAAGAAAGCTGTAAATTCTCATCCTTCTTAGTTAATTTATAAAGTAACAGGATAGAAAAATCTTTTGGAGGCAATACCAATTTTCAAGCCCACTTGACAATGTTTGTACACCTTTCTTTAAAAGAGCAAATTTTCCATGTTTTTGAATCAGCCAAAGCCAAAGGTTTGATTCTAATGGAGAAATGACTCTTTTATCTCATGGAAGTGGTAAAATGTCTCTTTGGTGGGGTTGGGGATGATTATAGGTTTCGCGGAACTAAATATTGAAATTAGAGTGAACCAACTTAAAATGTTGCACTCGGAAATGACGCAATCTCTAAAAATAAACAGCCTTGGGAAAATCCATTGTTTCAATAAAACTTTGAAACATTCTATTGACATCTTGCATTATTGTTGAATATTCCTGATAAAAAAGAGGGTGATTTGATGACTTTTGGACCTAAAAAATACAATTTACTTTTTGTGTGTTTTTGTAGGGAATTCCCTGAAAAATATGTGCACGTGACCGTTACTTCCCTTTGTGTCAGTTTTTCACTCTCATTTGTTGCATGACCCCCTGTTTTCAGATCAGAAAAAGTTGTCTGAAGGGCTGTACTTGACAGAGATATTTGAATGCCAAAATTAAAGTCATGCGATCATATTTTTTCCACCTGAAAGAAATAATGGTCGCCTATGGGAAAATATTTAGTTAAGTGGTACCTATAGGAAATATGTTTTTTGGCTTCCAGACCAGATTCAGTTACTATTTTGGGGGATTATTTCACATTTAAATATTTATTTGGGGACCATACACCTTACCAAATCATTTTATTGTTTTGAGAAGTTACATTTTTGTCACAGTCAGCAAAAAAAGCTATATATTTCCCAAACTAAGGCTGTTCATGCAAGAAAATTCACATCTTGAGCAAGTGTATTCCCCAGGAGCACACTATAACCTCTGGAAGCTGCTAACTAACAGCCTATCTCACCCTATTAACATATTTATTTAAATCATAACCTCTGGCAGCTGCTAACTAACAGCCTATCTTACCCTATTAACATATTTATTTAAACCATGGTTTCTCCTCATATTACTAGGGGCAGGGAGGATTACAAATCTTCCGAACCCCCCCCCCCCCTCAATCACAATTCAAACACAGACAGAACACCTACACTGCCCTTCTATTCACTATTATTTAGAAGTTTATCTCTTCTATATTATGCTCTTCAGAACGTTGGAAAACAATTACTTCATTGAAAGAGTATCCTGGAACACAAATTGGAGGAGGGGTGGGGTTACAGTGGAAAATAACATAATAAAATTACAAATGTTAGTGAATGGCATTTGTGCATAGCTACCAATATAGTTTTCTAGTACTAAAGCTGTCATGGTTCCCCTGATACAGCATAAATTTACAGTGACAGTTGTAAAATATTGCTCTTTCCCTGAACCAAGTCCTCCCTCCCACACATATTTAATCCTTCTGCTAATGATAAACATTTGGAAAGACTGAATAGCTTGTTTTTAGAGACTGAAGTTAGTATCATACACTTTCAGTTTCTTATGATTTACTTTGAGGCTTCAGCACTCATGTGCCTCTGAGTTAGTTTTCAATTGAAAAACCTTGCCCTGGCTCTTCCACTATATTTTTCATTGTATGCCATTTAGTACTCTCATGTAGACCTCCTACATGTGTGACTGCAAGTCTGTCTGTCTGTCTGTCTGTGTGTCTGTGTGTCTCTTCATCAGACATGGCGTTTCTTTACTTTTCACTTGCCTGGATCTACGTTTTCAATAATTGGAAGCTGAATAACTTTCACCCCTCCCCCCCCCCCCTCACACACACACATATATTAAACATCAAATACCACTATATTCGTGAAGCAAATGTCTGATTCATCCTCTTTGGAAACATGTTTTCAACAATTTCAATCTTTTTGCCAGAATGAGTGTCTGTGGGGATTAAAACAAAGGTTTTGAAAGCGCTCATATCGGAACTTGCAGCATAAGCATAGCACTATAGAATCAATATTTGATGGTTTTAGGCATCTTACCAGTGTTATGAGATATCACAGTAGCAGGTACTGGTCATTCTGTTGGAAAAAAAAACACTGTTTAATGTTATACCAGTGCCATACCAATGACTCTATGTGCATTTACTGAGAACGCTGAGGCTTTTCCTTTACAAAAATTGCAAAATATTCATCAAATACAATGTGAAATGTCTTCAGAAGCCAGACTGTGATTTGAAAACTATTACAGATGGGAAAGTTCATATCACAGTAGGTTTGTTTTGGGTCAATATCGATTAAATTATGAATTATATCACATATTTTATTAAAAATTGGCATACCGGGGGGTCCTATTCAGGGCAAAATTTTACTACATCAGATGGTGGAATAAAATTTGACATCAGTTGTTAAGATAAACTGGTAGAGTCCTTTCATATTGGTGAAATATATAGCTGCATCCCCAATTTTGGAAACAAAATTGACATCCATACTGTTCCATGGGGTTGGGGCACTGTTTTGCTTGCAGTATGGTTAAATGAGACAGATTTTTTCTAAAAATATTTTGTGCTGATGCAGATGTTAGTGTTATTTTGGGATCAGGGTAGTGTTTTAAAGAAAGCTGTAAATTCTCATCCTTCTTAGTTAATTTATAAAGTAACAGGATAGAAAAATCTTTTGGAGGCAATACCAATTTTCAAGCCCACTTGACAATGTTTGTACACCTTTCTTTAAAAGAGCAAATTTTCCATGTTTTTGAATCAGCCAAAGCCAAAGGTTTGATTCTAATGGAGAAATGACTCTTTTATCTCATGGAAGTGGTAAAATGTCTCTTTGGTGGGGTTGGGGATGATTATAGGTTTCGCGGAACTAAATATTGAAATTAGAGTGAACCAACTTAAAATGTTGCACTCGGAAATGACGCAATCTCTAAAAATAAACAGCCTTGGGAAAATCCATTGTTTCAATAAAACTTTGAAACATTCTATTGACATCTTGCATTATTGTTGAATATTCCTGATAAAAAAGAGGGTGATTTGATGACTTTTGGACCTAAAAAATACAATTTACTTTTTGTGTGTTTTTGTAGGGAATTCCCTGAAAAATATGTGCACGTGACCGTTACTTCCCTTTGTGTCAGTTTTTCACTCTCATTTGTTGCATGACCCCCTGTTTTCAGATCAGAAAAAGTTGTCTGAAGGGCTGTACTTGACAGAGATATTTGAATGCCAAAATTAACGTCATGCGATCATATTTTTTCCGCCTGAAAGAAATAATGGTCGCCTATGGGAAAATATTTAGTTAAGTGGTACCTATAGGAAATATGTTTTTTGGCTTCCAGACCAGATTCAGTTACTATTTTGGGGGATTATTTCACATTTAAATATTTATTTGGGGACCATACACCTTACCAAATCATTTTATTGTTTTGAGAAGTTACATTTTTGTCACAGTCAGCAAAAAAAGCTATATATTTCCCAAACTAAAGCTGTTCATGCAAGAAAATTCACATCTTGAGCAAGTGTATTCCCCAGGAGCACACTATAACCTCTGGAAGCTGCTAACTAACAGCCTATCTCACCCTATTAACATATTTATTTAAATCATAACCTCTGGCAGCTGCTAACTAACAGCCTATCTTACCCTATTAACATATTTATTTAAACCATGGTTTCTCCTCATATTACTAGGGGCAGGGAGGATTACAAATCTTCCGAACCCCCCCCCCCCCCCCTCAATCACAATTCAAACACAGACAGAACACCTACACTGCCCTTCTATTCACTATTATTTAGAAGTTTATCTCTTCTATATTATGCTCTTCAGAACGTTGGAAAACAATTACTTCATTGAAAGAGTATCCTGGAACACAAATTGGAGGAGGGGTGGGGTTACAGTGGAAAATAACATAATAAAATTACAAATGTTAGTGAATGGCATTTGTGCATAGCTACCAATATAGTTTTCTAGTACTAAAGCTGTCATGGTTCCCCTGATACAGCATAAATTTACAGTGACAGTTGTAAAATATTGCTCTTTCCCTGAACCAAGTCCTCCCTCCCACACATATTTGATCCTTCTGCTAATGATAAACATTTGGAAAGACTGAATAGCTTGTTTTTAGAGACTGAAGTTAGTATCATACACTTTCAGTTTCTTATGATTTACTTTGAGGCTTCGCACTCATGTGCCTCTGAGTTAGTTTTCAATTGAAAAAACCTTGCCCTGGCTCTTCCACTATATTTTTCATTGTATGCCATTTAGTACTCTCATGTAGACCTCCTACATGTGTGACTGCAAGTCTGTCTGTCTGTCTGTCTGTGTGTCTGTGTGTCTCTTCATCAGACATGGCGTTTCTTTACTTTTCACTTGCCTGGATCTACGTTTTCAATAATTGGCATATGACTAACTTTCACCCCCCCCCCCCCCCACACACACACATATATTAAACATCAAATACCACTATATTCGTGAAGCAAATGTCTGATTCATCCTCTTTGGAAACATGTTTTCAACAATTTCAATCTTTTTGCCAGAATGAGTGTCTGTGGGGATTAAAACAAAGGTTTTGAAAGTGCTCTTATGGGAACTTGCAGCATAAGCATAGCACTATAGAATCAATATTTGATGGTTTTAGGCATCTTACCAGTGTTATGAGATATCACAGTAGCAGGTACTGGTCATTCTGTTGGAAAAATACACTGTTTTATGTTTTACCAGTGCCATACCAATGACTCTATGGTCATTTACTGAGAACGCTGAGGCTTTTCCTTTACAAAAATTGCAAAATATTTATCAAATACAATGTGAAATGTCTTCAGAAGCCGGACTGTGATTTGAAAACTATTACAGATGGGAAAGTTCATATCACAGTAGGTTTGTTTTGGGTCAATATCAATTAAATTATGAATTATATCACATATTTTATTAAAAATTGGCATACCGGGGGGTCCTATTCAGGGCAAAATTTTACTACATCAGATGGTGGAATAAAATTTGACATCAGTTGTTAAGATAAACTGGTAGAGTCCTTTCATATTGGTGAAATATATAGCTGCATCCCCAATTTTGGAAACAAAATTGACATCCATACTGTTCCATGGGGTTGGGGCACTGTTTTGCTTGCAGTATGGTTAAATGAGACAGATTTTTTCTAAAAATATTTTGTGCTGATGCAGATGTTAGTGTTATTTTGGGATCAGGGTAGTGTTTTAAAGAAAGCTGTAAATTCTCATCCTTCTTAGTTAATTTATAAAGTAACAGGATAGAAAAATCTTTTGGAGGCAATACCAATTTTCAAGCCCACTTGACAATGTTTGTACACCTTTCTTTAAAAGAGCAAATTTTCCATGTTTTTGAATCAGCCAAAGCCAAAGGTTTGATTCTAATGGAGAAATGACTCTTTTATCTCATGGAAGTGGTAAAATGTCTCTTTGGTGGGGTTGGGGATGATTATAGGTTTCGCGGAACTAAATATTGAAATTAGAGTGAACCAACTTAAAATGTTGCACTCGGAAATGACGCAATCTCTAAAAATAAACAGCCTTGGGAAAATCCATTGTTTCAATAAAACTTTGAAACATTCTATTGACATCTTGCATTATTGTTGAATATTCCTGATAAAAAAGAGGGTGATTTGATGACTTTTGGACCTAAAAAATACAATTTACTTTTTGTGTGTTTTTGTAGGGAATTCCCTGAAAAATATGTGCACGTGACCGTTACTTCCCTTTGTGTCAGTTTTTCACTCTCATTTGTTGCATGACCCCCTGTTTTCAGATCAGAAAAAGTTGTCTGAAGGGCTGTACTTGACAGAGATATTTGAATGCCAAAATTAACGTCATGCGATCATATTTTTTCCGCCTGAAAGAAATAATGGTCGCCTATGGGAAAATATTTAGTTAAGTGGTACCTATAGGAAATATGTTTTTTGGCTTCCAGACCAGATTCAGTTACTATTTTGGGGGATTATTTCACATTTAAATATTTATTTGGGGACCATACACCTTACCAAATCATTTTATTGTTTTGAGAAGTTACATTTTTGTCACAGTCAGCAAAAAAAGCTATATATTTCCCAAACTAAGGCTGTTCATGCAAGAAAATTCACATCTTGAGCAAGTGTATTCCCCAGGAGCACACTATAACCTCTGGAAGCTGCTAACTAACAGCCTATCTCACCCTATTAACATATTTATTTAAATCATAACCTCTGGCAGCTGCTAACTAACAGCCTATCTTACCCTATTAACATATTTATTTAAACCATGGTTTCTCCTCATATTACTAGGGGCAGGGAGGATTACAAATCTTCCGAACCCCCCCCCCCCTCAATCACAATTCAAACACAGACAGAACACCTACACTGCCCTTCTATTCACTATTATTTAGAAGTTTATCTCTTCTATATTATGCTCTTCAGAACGTTGGAAAACAATTACTTCATTGAAAGAGTATCCTGGAACACAAATTGGAGGAGGGGTGGGGTTACAGTGGAAAATAACATAATAAAATTACAAATGTTAGTGAATGGCATTTGTGCATAGCTACCAATATAGTTTTCTAGTACTAAAGCTGTCATGGTTCCCCTGATACAGCATAAATTTACAGTGACAGTTGTAAAATATTGCTCTTTCCCTGAACCAAGTCCTCCCTCCCACACATATTTGATCCTTCTGCTAATGATAAACATTTGGAAAGACTGAATAGCTTGTTTTTAGAGACTGAAGTTAGTATCATACACTTTCAGTTTCTTATGATTTACTTTGAGGCTTCGCACTCATGTGCCTCTGAGTTAGTTTTCAATTGAAAAACCTTGCCCTGGCTCTTCCACTATATTTTTCATTGTATGCCATTTAGTACTCTCATGTAGACCTCCTACATGTGTGACTGCAAGTCTGTCTGTCTGTCTGTCTGTGTGTCTGTGTGTCTCTTCATCAGACATGGCGTTTCTTTACTTTTCACTTGCCTGGATCTACGTTTTCAATAATTGGCATCTGACTAACTTTCACCCCCCCCCCCCCCCCCCACACACACACATATATTAAACATCAAATACCACTATATTCGTGAAGCAAATGTCTGATTCATCCTCTTTGGAAACATGTTTTCAACAATTTCAATCTTTTTGCCAGAATGAGTGTCTGTGGGGATTAAAACAAAGGTTTTGAAAGTGCTCTTATGGGAACTTGCAGCATAAGCATAGCACTATAGAATCAATATTTGATGGTTTTAGGCATCTTACCAGTGTTATGAGATATCACAGTAGCAGGTACTGGTCATTCTGTTGGAAAAATACACTGTTTTATGTTTTACCAGTGCCATACCAATGACTCTATGGTCATTTACTGAGAACGCTGAGGCTTTTCCTTTACAAAAATTGCAAAATATTTATCAAATACAATGTGAAATGTCTTCAGAAGCCGGACTGTGATTTGAAAACTATTACAGATGGGAAAGTTCATATCACAGTAGGTTTGTTTTGGGTCAATATCAATTAAATTATGAATTATATCACATATTTTATTAAAAATTGGCATACCGGGGGTCCTATTCAGGGCAAAATTTTACTACATCAAATGGTGGAATAAAATTTGACATCAGTTGTTAGGATAAACTGGTAGAGTCCTTTCATATTGGTGAAATATATAGCTGCATCCCCAATTTTGGAAACAAAATTGACATCCATACTGTTCCATGGGGGTTGGGGCACTGTTTTGCTTGCAGTATGGTTAAATGAGACAGATTTTTTCTAAAAATATTTTGTGCTGATGCAGATGTTAGTTTTATTTTGGGATCAGGGAGTGTTTTAAAGAAAGCTGTAAATTCTCATCCTTCTTAGTTAATTTATAAAGTAACAGGATAGAAAAATCTTTTGGAGGCAATACCAATTTTCAAGCCCACTTGACAAAGTTTGTACACCTTTCCTTAAAAGAGCAAATTTTCCATGTTTTTGAATCAGCCAAAGCCAAAGGTTTGATTCTAATGGAGAAATGACTCTTTTATCTCATGGAAGTGATAAAATGTCCCTTTGGTGGGGTTGGGGATGATTATAGGTTTCGCGGAACTAAATATTGAAATTAGAGTGAACCAACTTAAAATGTTGCACTCGGAAATGACGCAATCTCTAAAAATAAACAGCCTTGGGAAAATCCATTGTTTCAATAAAACTTTGAAACATTCTATTGACATCTTGCATTATTGTTGAATATTCCTGATAAAAAAGAGGGTGATTTGATGACTTTTGGACCTAAAAAATACAATTTACTTTTTGTGTGTTTTTGTAGGGAATTCCCTGAAAAATATGTGCACGTGACCGGTACTTCCCTTTGTGTCAGTTTTTCTCTCTTATTTGTTGCATGACCCCCTGTTTTCAGATCAGAAAAAGTTGTCTGAAGGGCTGTACTTGACAGAGATATTTGAATGCCAAAATTAACGTCATGCGATCATATTTTTTCCGCCTGAAAGAAATAATGGTCGCCTATGGGAAAATATTTAGTTAAGTGGTACCTATAGGAAATATGTTTTTTGGCTTCCAGACCAGATTCAGTTACTATTTTGGGGGATTATTTCACATTTAAATATTTATTTGGGGACCATACACCTTACCAAATCATTTTATTGTTTTGAGAAGTTACATTTTTGTCACAGTCAGCAAAAAAAGCTATATATTTCCCAAACTAAGGCTGTTCATGCAAGAAAATTCACATCTTGAGCAAGTGTATTCCCCAGGAGCACACTATAACCTCTGGAAGCTGCTAACTAACAGCCTATCTCACCCTATTAACATATTTATTTAAATCATAACCTCTGGCAGCTGCTAACTAACAGCCTATCTTACCCTATTAACATATTTATTTAAACCATGGTTTCTCCTCATATTACTAGGGGCAGGGAGGATTACAAATCTTCCGAACCCCCCCCCCCCTCAATCACAATTCAAACACAGACAGAACACCTACACTGCCCTTCTATTCACTATTATTTAGAAGTTTATCTCTTCTATATTATGCTCTTCAGAACGTTGGAAAACAATTACTTCATTGAAAGAGTATCCTGGAACACAAATTGGAGGAGGGGTGGGGTTACAGTGGAAAATAACATAATAAAATTACAAATGTTAGTGAATGGCATTTGTGCATAGCTACCAATATAGTTTTCTAGTACTAAAGCTGTCATGGTTCCCCTGATACAGCATAAATTTACAGTGACAGTTGTAAAATATTGCTCTTTCCCTGAACCAAGTCCTCCCTCCCACACATATTTGATCCTTCTGCTAATGATAAACATTTGGAAAGACTGAATAGCTTGTTTTTAGAGACTGAAGTTAGTATCATACACTTTCAGTTTCTTATGATTTACTTTGAGGCTTCGCACTCATGTGCCTCTGAGTTAGTTTTCAATTGAAAAACCTTGCCCTGGCTCTTCCACTATATTTTTCATTGTATGCCATTTAGTACTCTCATGTAGACCTCCTACATGTGTGACTGCAAGTCTGTCTGTCTGTCTGTCTGTGTGTCTGTGTGTCTCTTCATCAGACATGGCGTTTCTTTACTTTTCACTTGCCTGGATCTACGTTTTCAATAATTGGCATATGACTAACTTTCACCCCCCCCCCCCCCCCCCCCACACACACACATATATTAAACATCAAATACCACTATATTCGTGAAGCAAATGTCTGATTCATCCTCTTTGGAAACATGTTTTCAACAATTTCAATCTTTTTGCCAGAATGAGTGTCTGTGGGGATTAAAACAAAGGTTTTGAAAGTGCTCTTATGGGAACTTGCAGCATAAGCATAGCACTATAGAATCAATATTTGATGGTTTTAGGCATCTTACCAGTGTTATGAGATATCACAGTAGCAGGTACTGGTCATTCTGTTGGAAAAATACACTGTTTTATGTTTTACCAGTGCCATACCAATGACTCTATGGTCATTTACTGAGAACGCTGAGGCTTTTCCTTTACAAAAATTGCAAAATATTTATCAAATACAATGTGAAATGTCTTCAGAAGCCGGACTGTGATTTGAAAACTATTACAGATGGGAAAGTTCATATCACAGTAGGTTTGTTTTGGGTCAATATCAATTAAATTATGAATTATATCACATATTTTATTAAAAATTGGCATACCGGGGGGTCCTATTCAGGGCAAAATTTTACTACATCAGATGGTGGAATAAAATTTGACATCAGTTGTTAAGATAAACTGGTAGAGTCCTTTCATATTGGTGAAATATATAGCTGCATCCCCAATTTTGGAAACAAAATTGACATCCATACTGTTCCATGGGGTTGGGGCACTGTTTTGCTTGCAGTATGGTTAAATGAGACAGATTTTTTCTAAAAATATTTTGTGCTGATGCAGATGTTAGTGTTATTTTGGGATCAGGGTAGTGTTTTAAAGAAAGCTGTAAATTCTCATCCTTCTTAGTTAATTTATAAAGTAACAGGATAGAAAAATCTTTTGGAGGCAATACCAATTTTCAAGCCCACTTGACAATGTTTGTACACCTTTCTTTAAAAGAGCAAATTTTCCATGTTTTTGAATCAGCCAAAGCCAAAGGTTTGATTCTAATGGAGAAATGACTCTTTTATCTCATGGAAGTGGTAAAATGTCTCTTTGGTGGGGTTGGGGATGATTATAGGTTTCGCGGAACTAAATATTGAAATTAGAGTGAACCAACTTAAAATGTTGCACTCGGAAATGACGCAATCTCTAAAAATAAACAGCCTTGGGAAAATCCATTGTTTCAATAAAACTTTGAAACATTCTATTGACATCTTGCATTATTGTTGAATATTCCTGATAAAAAAGAGGGTGATTTGATGACTTTTGGACCTAAAAAATACAATTTACTTTTTGTGTGTTTTTGTAGGGAATTCCCTGAAAAATATGTGCACGTGACCGTTACTTCCCTTTGTGTCAGTTTTTCACTCTCATTTGTTGCATGACCCCCTGTTTTCAGATCAGAAAAAGTTGTCTGAAGGGCTGTACTTGACAGAGATATTTGAATGCCAAAATTAACGTCATGCGATCATATTTTTTCCGCCTGAAAGAAATAATGGTCGCCTATGGGAAAATATTTAGTTAAGTGGTACCTATAGGAAATATGTTTTTTGGCTTCCAGACCAGATTCAGTTACTATTTTGGGGGATTATTTCACATTTAAATATTTATTTGGGGACCATACACCTTACCAAATCATTTTATTGTTTTGAGAAGTTACATTTTTGTCACAGTCAGCAAAAAAAGCTATATATTTCCCAAACTAAGGCTGTTCATGCAAGAAAATTCACATCTTGAGCAAGTGTATTCCCCAGGAGCACACTATAACCTCTGGAAGCTGCTAACTAACAGCCTATCTCACCCTATTAACATATTTATTTAAATCATAACCTCTGGCAGCTGCTAACTAACAGCCTATCTTACCCTATTAACATATTTATTTAAACCATGGTTTCTCCTCATATTACTAGGGGCAGGGAGGATTACAAATCTTCCGAACCCCCCCCCCCCCCCCTCAATCACAATTCAAACACAGACAGAACACCTACACTGCCCTTCTATTCACTATTATTTAGAAGTTTATCTCTTCTATATTATGCTCTTCAGAACGTTGGAAAACAATTACTTCATTGAAAGAGTATCCTGGAACACAAATTGGAGGAGGGGTGGGGTTACAGTGGAAAATAACATAATAAAATTACAAATGTTAGTGAATGGCATTTGTGCATAGCTACCAATATAGTTTTCTAGTACTAAAGCTGTCATGGTTCCCCTGATACAGCATAAATTTACAGTGACAGTTGTAAAATATTGCTCTTTCCCTGAACCAAGTCCTCCCTCCCACACATATTTGATCCTTCTGCTAATGATAAACATTTGGAAAGACTGAATAGCTTGTTTTTAGAGACTGAAGTTAGTATCATACACTTTCAGTTTCTTATGATTTACTTTGAGGCTTCGCACTCATGTGCCTCTGAGTTAGTTTTCAATTGAAAAACCTTGCCCTGGCTCTTCCACTATATTTTTCATTGTATGCCATTTAGTACTCTCATGTAGACCTCCTACATGTGTGACTGCAAGTCTGTCTGTCTGTCTGTCTGTGTGTCTGTGTGTCTCTTCATCAGACATGGCGTTTCTTTACTTTTCACTTGCCTGGATCTACGTTTTCAATAATTGGCATCTGACTAACTTTCACCCCCCCCCCCCCCACACACACACATATATTAAACATCAAATACCACTATATTCGTGAAGCAAATGTCTGATTCATCCTCTTTGGAAACATGTTTTCAACAATTTCAATCTTTTTGCCAGAATGAGTGTCTGTGGGGATTAAAACAAAGGTTTTGAAAGTGCTCTTATGGGAACTTGCAGCATAAGCATAGCACTATAGAATCAATATTTGATGGTTTTAGGCATCTTACCAGTGTTATGAGATATCACAGTAGCAGGTACTGGTCATTCTGTTGGAAAAATACACTGTTTTATGTTTTACCAGTGCCATACCAATGACTCTATGGTCATTTACTGAGAACGCTGAGGCTTTTCCTTTACAAAAATTGCAAAATATTTATCAAATACAATGTGAAATGTCTTCAGAAGCCGGACTGTGATTTGAAAACTATTACAGATGGGAAAGTTCATATCACAGTAGGTTTGTTTTGGGTCAATATCAATTAAATTATGAATTATATCACATATTTTATTAAAAATTGGCATACCGGGGGTCCTATTCAGGGCAAAATTTTACTACATCAAATGGTGGAATAAAATTTGACATCAGTTGTTAGGATAAACTGGTAGAGTCCTTTCATATTGGTGAAATATATAGCTGCATCCCCAATTTTGGAAACAAAATTGACATCCATACTGTTCCATGGGGGTTGGGGCACTGTTTTGCTTGCAGTATGGTTAAATGAGACAGATTTTTTCTAAAAATATTTTGTGCTGATGCAGATGTTAGTTTTATTTTGGGATCAGGGAGTGTTTTAAAGAAAGCTGTAAATTCTCATCCTTCTTAGTTAATTTATAAAGTAACAGGATAGAAAAATCTTTTGGAGGCAATACCAATTTTCAAGCCCACTTGACAAAGTTTGTACACCTTTCCTTAAAAGAGCAAATTTTCCATGTTTTTGAATCAGCCAAAGCCAAAGGTTTGATTCTAATGGAGAAATGACTCTTTTATCTCATGGAAGTGATAAAATGTCCCTTTGGTGGGGTTGGGGATGATTATAGGTTTCGCGGAACTAAATATTGAAATTAGAGTGAACCAACTTAAAATGTTGCACTCGGAAATGACGCAATCTCTAAAAATAAACAGCCTTGGGAAAATCCATTGTTTCAATAAAACTTTGAAACATTCTATTGACATCTTGCATTATTGTTGAATATTCCTGATAAAAAAGAGGGTGATTTGATGACTTTTGGACCTAAAAAATACAATTTACTTTTTGTGTGTTTTTGTAGGGAATTCCCTGAAAAATATGTGCACGTGACCGGTACTTCCCTTTGTGTCAGTTTTTCTCTCTTATTTGTTGCATGACCCCCTGTTTTCAGATCAGAAAAAGTTGTCTGAAGGGCTATACTTGACAGAGATATTTGAATGCCAAAATTAAAGTCATGCGATCATATTTTTTCCACCTGAAAGTAATAATGGTCGCCTATGGGAAAATATTTAGTTATGTGATACCTATAGGAAATATGTTTTTTGGCTTCCAGACCAGATTCAGTTACTATTTTGGGGGATTATTTCACATTTAAATATTTATTTGGGGACCATACACCTTACCAAATCATTTTATTGTTTTGAGAAGTTACATTTTTGTCACAGTCAGCAATAAAAGCTATATATTTCCCAAACTAAGGCTGTTCATGCAAGAAAATTCACATCTTGAGCAAGTGTATTCCCCAGGAGCACACTATAACCTCTGGAAGCTGCTAACTAACAGCCTATCTCACCCTATTAACATATTTATTTAAATCATAACCTCTGGCAGCTGCTAACTAACAGCCTATCTTACCCTATTAACATATTTATTTAAACCATGGTTTCTCCTCATATTATTAGGGGCAGGGAGGATTACAAATCTTCCGAACCCTCCCCCCCCCCCCAAATCACAATTCAAACACAGACAGAACACCTACACTGCCCTTCTATTCACTATTATTTAGAAGTTTATCTCTTCTATATTATGCTCTTCAGAACGTTGGAAAACAATTACTTCATTGAAAGAGTATCCTGGAACACAAATTGGAGGAGGGGTGGAGTTACAGTGGAAAATAACATAATAAAATTACAAATGTTAGTGAATGGCATTTGTGCATAGCTACCAATATAGTTGTCTAGTACTAAAGCTGTCATGGTTCCTCTGATACAGCATAAATTTACAGTGACAGTTGTAAAATATTGCTCTTTCCCTGAACCAAGTCCTCCCTCCCACACATATTTAATCCTTCTGCTAATGATAAACATTTGGAAAGACTGAATAGCATGTTTTTAGAGACTGAAGTTAGTATCATACACTTTCAGTTTCTTATGATTTACTTTGAGGCTTCAGCACTCATGGGCCTCTGAGTTAGTTTTCAATTTAAAAACCTTGCCCTGGCTCTTCCACTATATTTTTCATTGTATGCCATTTAGTACTCTCATATAGACCTCCTACATGTGTGACTGCAAGCCTATCTGTCTGTCTGTCTGTGTGTCTGTGTGTCTCTTCATCAGACATGGCGTTTCTTTACTTTTCACTTGCCTGGATCTACGTTTTCAATAATTGGCATCTGACTAACTTTCACCCCCCCCCCCCCCACACACACACACATATATTAAACATCAAATACCACTATATTCGTGAAGCAAATGTCTGATTCATCCTCTTTGGAAACATGTTTTCAACAATTTCAATCTTTTTGCCAGAATGAGTGTCTGTGGGGATTAAAACAAAGGTTTTGAAAGTGCTCTTATGGGAATTTGCAGCATAAGCATAGCACTATAGAATCAATATTTGATGGTTTTAGGCATCTTACCAGTGTTATGAGATATCACAGTAGCAGGTACTGGTCATTCTGTTGGAAAAATACACTGTTTTATGTTTTACCAGTGCCATACCAATGACTCTATGGTCATTTACTGAGAACGCTGAGGCTTTTCCTTTACAAAAATTGCAAAATATGTATCAAATACAATGTGAAATGTCTTCAGAAGCCGGACTGTGATTTGAAAACTATTACAGATGGGAAAGTTCATATCACAGTAGGTTTGTTTTGGGTCAATATCAATTAAATTATGAATTATATCACATATTTTATTAAAAATTGGCATACCGGGGGTCCTATTCAGGGCAAAATTTTACTACATCAAATGGTGGAATAAAATTTGACATCAGTTGTTAGGATAAACTGGTAGAGTCCTTTCATATTGGTGAAATATATAGCTGCATCCCCAATTTTGGAAACAAAATTGACATCCATACTGTTCCATGGGGGTTGGGGCACTGTTTTGCTTGCAGTATGGTTAAATGAGACAGATTTTTTCTAAAAATATTTTGTGCTGATGCAGATGTTAGTTTTATTTTGGGATCAGGGTGTGTTTTAAAGAAAGCTGTAAATTCTCATCCTTCTTAGTTAATTTATAAAGTAACAGGATAGAAAAATCTTTTGGAGGCAATACCAATTTTCAAGCCCACTTGACAAAGTTTGTACACCTTTCCTTAAAAGAGCAAATTTTCCATGTTTTTGAATCAGCCAAAGCCAAAGGTTTGATTCTAATGGAGAAATGACTCTTTTATCTCATGGAAGTGATAAAATGTCTCTTTGGTGGGGTTGGGGATGATTATAGGTTTCGCGGAACTAAATATTGAAATTAGAGTGAACCAACTTAAAATGTTGCACTCGGAAATGACGCAATCTCTAAAAATAAACAGCCTTGGGAAAATCCATTGTTTCAATAAAACTTTGAAACATTCTATTGACATCTTGCATTATTGTTGAATATTCCTGATAAAAAAGAGGGTGATTTGATGACTTTTGGACCTAAAAAATACAATTTACTTTTTGTGTGTTTTTGTAGGGAATTCCCTGAAAAATATGTGCACGTGACCGGTACTTCCCTTTGTGTCAGTTTTTCTCTCTTATTTGTTGCATGACCCCCTGTTTTCAGATCAGAAAAAGTTGTCTGAAGGGCTATACTTGACAGAGATATTTGAATGCCAAAATTAAAGTCATGCGATCATATTTTTTCCACCTGAAAGTAATAATGGTCGCCTATGGGAAAATATTTAGTTATGTGATACCTATAGGAAATATGTTTTTTGGCTTCCAGACCAGATTCAGTTACTATTTTGGGGGATTATTTCACATATAAATATTTATTTGGGGACCATACACCCAACCAAACCATTTTATTGTTTTGAGAAGTTACATTTTTGTCACAGTCAGCAATGAAAGCTATATATTTCCCAAACTAAGGCTGTTCATGCAAGAAAATTCACATCTTGAGCAAATGTATTCCCCAGGAGCACACTATAACCTCTGGAAGCTGCTAACTAACAGCCTATCTCACCCTATTAACATATTTATTTAAATCATAACCTCTGGCAGCTGCTAACTAACAGCCTATCTTACCCTATTAACATATTTATTTAAACCATGGTTTCTCCTCATATTATTAGGGGCAGGGAGGATTACAAATCTTCCGAACCCTCCCCCCCCCCCAAATCACAATTCAAACACAGACAGAACACCTACACTGCCCTTCTATTCACTATTATTTAGAAGTTTATCTCTTCTATATTATGCTCTTCAGAACGTTGGAAAACAATTACTTCATTGAAAGAGTATCCTGGAACACAAATTGGAGGAGGGGTGGAGTTACAGTGGAAAATAACATAATAAAATTACAAATGTTAGTGAATGGCATTTGTGCATAGCTACCAATATAGTTGTCTAGTACTAAAGCTGTCATGGTTCCTCTGATACAGCATAAATTTACAGTGACAGTTGTAAAATATTGCTCTTTCCCTGAACCAAGTCCTCCCTCCCACACATATTTAATCCTTCTGCTAATGATAAACATTTGGAAAGACTGAATAGCATGTTTTTAGAGACTGAAGTTAGTATCATACACTTTCAGTTTCTTATGATTTACTTTGAGGCTTCAGCACTCATGGGCCTCTGAGTTAGTTTTCAATTTAAAAACCTTGCCCTGGCTCTTCCACTATATTTTTCATTGTATGCCATTTAGTACTCTCATATAGACCTCCTACATGTGTGACTGCAAGCCTATCTGTCTGTCTGTCTGTGTGTCTGTGTGTCTCTTCATCAGACATGGCGTTTCTTTACTTTTCACTTGCCTGGATCTACGTTTTCAATAATTGGCATCTGACTAACTTTCACCCCCCCCCCCCCCCCCCACACACACACACATATATTAAACATCAAATACCACTATATTCGTGAAGCAAATGTCTGATTCATCCTCTTTGGAAACATGTTTTCAACAATTTCAATCTTTTTGCCAGAATGAGTGTCTGTGGGGATTAAAACAAAGGTTTTGAAAGTGCTCTTATGGGAACTTGCAGCATAAGCATAGCACTATAGAATCAATATTTGATGGTTTTAGGCATCTTACCAGTGTTATGAGATATCACAGTAGCAGGTACTGGTCATTCTGTTGGAAAAAAACACTGTTTTATGTTTTACCAGTGCCATACCAATGACTCTATGGTCATTTACTGAGAACGCTGAGGCTTTTCCTTTACAAAAATTGCAAAATATTTATCAAATACAATGTGAAATGTCTTCAGAAGCCGGACTGTGATTTGAAAACTATTACAGATGGGAAAGTTCATATCACAGTAGGTTTGTTTTGGGTCAATATCAATTAAATTATGAATTATATCACATATTTTATTAAAAATTGGCATACCGGGGGTCCTATTCAGGGCAAAATTTTACTACATCAAATGGTGGAATAAAATTTGACATCAGTTGTTAGGATAAACTGGTAGAGTCCTTTCATATTGGTGAAATATATAGCTGCATCCCCAATTTTGGAAACAAAATTGACATCCATACTGTTCCATGGGGGTTGGGGCACTGTTTTGCTTGCAGTATGGTTAAATGAGACAGATTTTTTCTAAAAATATTTTGTGCTGATGCAGATGTTAGTTTTATTTTGGGATCAGGGTGTGTTTTAAAGAAAGCTGTTAATTCTCATCCTTCTTAGTTAATTTATAAAGTAACAGGATAGAAAAATCTTTTGGAGGCAATACCAATTTTCAAGCCCACTTGACAAAGTTTGTACACCTTTCCTTAAAAGAGCAAATTTTCCATGTTTTTGAATCAGCCAAAGCCAAAGGTTTGATTCTAATGGAGAAATGACTCTTTTATCTCATGGAAGTGATAAAATGTCTCTTTGGTGGGGTTGGGGATGATTATAGGTTTCGCGGAACTAAATATTGAAATTAGAGTGAACCAACTTAAAATGTTGCACTCGGAAATGACGCAATCTCTAAAAATAAACAGCCTTGGGAAAATCCATTGTTTCAATAAAACTTTGAAACATTCTATTGACATCTTGCATTATTGTTGAATATTCCTGATAAAAAAGAGGGTGATTTGATGACTTTTGGACCTAAAAAATACAATTTACTTTTTGTGTGTTTTTGTAGGGAATTCCCTGGAAAATATGTGCACGTGACCGGTACTTCCCTTTGTGTCAGTTTTTATCTCTTATTTGTTGCATGACCCCCTGTTTTCAGATCAGAAAAGTTATCTGAAGGGCTATACTTGACAGAGATATTTGAATGCCAAAATTAAAGTCATGCGATCATATTTTTTCCACCTGAAAGTAATAATGGTCGCCTATGGGAAAATATTTAGTTATGTGATACCTATAGGAAATATGTTTTTTGGCTTCCAGACCAGATTCAGTTACTATTTTGGGGGATTATTTAACATTTAAATATTTATTTGGGGACCATACACCTTACCAAGTCATTTTATTGTTTTGAGAAGTTACATTTTTGTCACAGTCAGCAATAAAAGCTATATATTTCCCAAACTAAGGCTGTTCATGCAAGAAAATTCACATCTTGAGCAAGTATATTCCCCAGGAGCACACTATAACCTCTGGAAGCTGCTAACTAACAGCCTATCTCACCCTATTAACATATTTATTTAAATCATAACCTCTGGCAGCTGCTAACTAACAGCCTATCTTACCCTATTAACATATTTATTTAAACCATGGTTTCTCCTCATATTACTAGGGGCAGGGAGGATTACAAATCTTCCGAACCCTCCCCCCCCCCAAATCACAATTCAAACACAGACAGAACACCTACACTGCCCTTCTATTCACTATTATTTAGAAGTTTATCTCTTCTATATTATGCTCTTCAGAACGTTGGAAAACAATTACTTCATTGAAAGAGTATCCTGGAACACAAATTGGAGGAGGGGTGGAGTTACAGTGGAAAATAACATAATAAAATTACAAATGTTAGTGAATGGCATTTGTGCATAGCTACCAATATAGTTGTCTAGTACTAAAGCTGTCATGGTTCCTCTGATACAGCATAAATTTACAGTGACAGTTGTAAAATATTGCTCTTTCCCTGAACCAAGTCCTCCCTCCCACACATATTTAATCCTTCTGCTAATGATAAACATTTGGAAAGACTGAATAGCATGTTTTTAGAGACTGAAGTTAGTATCATACACTTTCAGTTTCTTATGATTTACTTTGAGGCTTCAGCACTCATGGGCCTCTGAGTTAGTTTTCAATTTAAAAACCTTGCCCTGGCTCTTCCACTATATTTTTCATTGTATGCCATTTAGTACTCTCATATAGACCTCCTACATGTGTGACTGCAAGCCTATCTGTCTGTCTGTCTGTGTGTCTGTGTGTCTCTTCATCAGACATGGCGTTTCTTTACTTTTCACTTGCCTGGATCTACGTTTTCAATAATTGGCATCTGACTAACTTTCACCCCCCCCCCCCCCCCCACACACACACACATATATTAAACATCAAATACCACTATATTCGTGAAGCAAATGTCTGATTCATCCTCTTTGGAAACATGTTTTCAACAATTTCAATCTTTTTGCCAGAATGAGTGTCTGTGGGGATTAAAACAAAGGTTTTGAAAGTGCTCTTATGGGAACTTGCAGCATAAGCATAGCACTATAGAATCAATATTTGATGGTTTTAGGCATCTTACCAGTGTTATGAGATATCACAGTAGCAGGTACTGGTCATTCTGTTGGAAAAAAACACTGTTTTATGTTTTACCAGTGCCATACCAATGACTCTATGGTCATTTACTGAGAACGCTGAGGCTTTTCCTTTACAAAAATTGCAAAATATTTATCAAATACAATGTGAAATGTCTTCAGAAGCCGGACTGTGATTTGAAAACTATTACAGATGGGAAAGTTCATATCACAGTAGGTTTGTTTTGGGTCAATATCAATTAAATTATGAATTATATCACATATTTTATTAAAAATTGGCATACCGGGGGTCCTATTCAGGGCAAAATTTTACTACATCAAATGGTGGAATAAAATTTGACATCAGTTGTTAGGATAAACTGGTAGAGTCCTTTCATATTGGTGAAATATATAGCTGCATCCCCAATTTTGGAAACAAAATTGACATCCATACTGTTCCATGGGGGTTGGGGCACTGTTTTGCTTGCAGTATGGTTAAATGAGACAGATTTTTTCTAAAAATATTTTGTGCTGATGCAGATGTTAGTTTTATTTTGGGATCAGGGTGTGTTTTAAAGAAAGCTGTTAATTCTCATCCTTCTTAGTTAATTTATAAAGTAACAGGATAGAAAAATCTTTTGGAGGCAATACCAATTTTCAAGCCCACTTGACAAAGTTTGTACACCTTTCCTTAAAAGAGCAAATTTTCCATGTTTTTGAATCAGCCAAAGCCAAAGGTTTGATTCTAATGGAGAAATGACTCTTTTATCTCATGGAAGTGATAAAATGTCTCTTTGGTGGGGTTGGGGATGATTATAGGTTTCGCGGAACTAAATATTGAAATTAGAGTGAACCAACTTAAAATGTTGCACTCGGAAATGACGCAATCTCTAAAAATAAACAGCCTTGGGAAAATCCATTGTTTCAATAAAACTTTGAAACATTCTATTGACATCTTGCATTATTGTTGAATATTCCTGATAAAAAAGAGGGTGATTTGATGACTTTTGGACCTAAAAAATACAATTTACTTTTTGTGTGTTTTTGTAGGGAATTCCCTGGAAAATATGTGCACGTGACCGGTACTTCCCTTTGTGTCAGTTTTTATCTCTTATTTGTTGCATGACCCCCTGTTTTCAGATCAGAAAAGTTATCTGAAGGGCTATACTTGACAGAGATATTTGAATGCCAAAATTAAAGTCATGCGATCATATTTTTTCCACCTGAAAGTAATAATGGTCGCCTATGGGAAAATATTTAGTTATGTGATACCTATAGGAAATATGTTTTTTGGCTTCCAGACCAGATTCAGTTACTATTTTGGGGGATTATTTAACATTTAAATATTTATTTGGGGACCATACACCTTACCAAGTCATTTTATTGTTTTGAGAAGTTACATTTTTGTCACAGTCAGCAATAAAAGCTATATATTTCCCAAACTAAGGCTGTTCATGCAAGAAAATTCACATCTTGAGCAAGTATATTCCCCAGGAGCACACTATAACCTCTGGAAGCTGCTAACTAACAGCCTATCTCACCCTATTAACATATTTATTTAAATCATAACCTCTGGCAGCTGCTAACTAACAGCCTATCTTACCCTATTAACATATTTATTTAAACCATGGTTTCTCCTCATATTACTAGGGGCAGGGAGGATTACAAATCTTCCGAACCTTCCCCCCCCCCCAAATCACAATTCAAACACAGACAGAACACCTACACTGCCCTTCTATTCACTATTATTTAGAAGTTTATCTCTTCTATATTATGCTCTTCAGAACGTTGGAAAACAATTACTTCATTGAAAGAGTATCCTGGAACACAAATTGGAGGAGGGGAGGGGTTACAGTGGAAAATAACATAATAAAATTACAAATGTTAGTGAATGGCATTTGTGCATAGCTACCAATATAGTTGTCTAGTACTAAAGCTGTCATGGTTCCCCTGATACAGCATAAATTTACAGTGACAGTTGTAAAATATTTCTCTTTCCCTGAACCAAGTCCCCCCTCCCACACATATTTACTCCTTCTGCTAATGATAAACATTTGGAAAGACTGAATAGCTTGTTTTTAGAGACTGAAGTTAGTATCATACACTTTCAGTTTCTTATGATTTACTTTGAGGCTTCAGCACTCATGGGCCTCTGAGTTAGTTTTCAATTTAAAAACCTTGCCCTGGCTCTTCCACTATATTTTTCATTGTATGCCATTTAGTACTCTCATGTAGACCTCCTACATGTGTGACTGCAAGTCTGTCTGTCTATCTGTCTGTGTGTCTGTGTGTCTCTTCATCAGACATGGCGTTTCTTTACTTTTCACTTGCCTGGATCTAAGTTTTCAATAATTGGCAGCTGAATAACTTTCACCCCTCAACCCCCCCCCCCCCCCCCCGCACACACAGATATATTAAACATCAAATACCACTATATTCGTGAAGCAAATGTCTGATTCATCCTCTTTGGAAACATGTTTTCAACAATTTCAATCTTTTTGCCAGAATGAGTGTCTGTGGGGATTAAAACAAAGGTTTTGAAAGCGCTCATATGGGAACTTGCAGCATAAGCATAGCACTATAGAATCAATATTTGATTCTTTTAGGCATCTTACCAGTGTTATGAGATATCACAGTAGCAGGTACTGGTCATTCTGTTGGAAAAAAACACTGTTTAATGTTTTACCAGTGCCATACCAATGACTCTATGTGCATTTACTGAGAACGCTGAGGCTTTTCCTTTACAAAAATTGCAAAATATTCATCAAATACAATGTGAAATGTCTTCAGAAGCCAGACTGTGATTTGAAAACTATTACAGATGGGAAAGTTCATATCACAGTAGGTTTGTTTTGGGTCAATATCGATTAAATTATGAATTATATCACATATTTTATTAAAAATTGGCATACCGGGGGTCCTATTCAGGGCAAAATTTTACTACATCAGATGCTGGAATAAAATTTGACATCAGTTGTTAGGATAAACTGGTAGAGTCCTTTCATATTGGTGAAATATGTAGCTGCATCCACAATTTTGGAAACAAAATTGACATCCATACTGTTCCATGGGGTTGGGGCACTGTTTTGCTTGCAGTATGGTTAAATGAGACAGATTTTTTCTAAAAATATTTTGTGCTGATGCAGATGTTAGTGTCATTTTGGGATCAGGGTAGTGTTTTAAAGAAAGCTGTAAATTCTCATCCTTCTTAGTTAATTTATAAAGTAACAGGATAGAAAAATCTTTTGGAGGCAAAACCAATTTTCAAGCCCACTTGACAAAGTTTGTACACCTTTCCTTAAAAGAGCAAATTTTCCATGTTTTTGAATCAGCCAAAGCCAAAAGTTTGATTCTAATGGAGAAATGACTCTTTTATCTCATGGAAGTGGTAAAATGTCTCTTTGGTGGGGTTGGGGATGATTATAGGTTTCACGGAACTAAATATTGAAATTAGAGTGAACCAACTTAAAATGTTGCACTCGGAAATGACGCAATCTCTAAAAATAAACAGCCTTGGGAAAATCCATTGTTTCAATAAAACTTTGAAACATACTATTGACATCTTGCATTATTGTTGAATATTCCTGATAAAAAAGAGGGTGATTTGATGACTTTTGGACCTAAAAAATACAATTTACTTTTTGTGTGTTTTTGTAGGGAATTCCCTGAAAAATATGTGCACGTGACCGGTACTTCCCTTTGTGTCAGTTTTTCTCTCTTATTTGTTGCATGACCCCCTGTTTTCAGATCAGAAAAAGTTGTCTGAAGGGCTGTACTTGACAGAGATATTTGAATGCCAAAATTAAAGTCATGCGATCATATTTTTTCCACCTGAAAGTAATAATGGTCGCCTATGGGAAAATATTTAGTTATGTGATACCTATAGGAAATATGTTTTTTGGCTTCCAGACCAGATTCAGTTACTATTTTGGGGGATTATTTCACATTTAAATATTTATTTGGGGACCATACACCTTACCAAATCTTTTTATTGTTTTGAGAAGTTACATTTTTGTCACAGTCAGCAATAAAAGCTATATATTCCCCAAACTAAGGCTGTTCATGCAAGAAAATTCACATCTTGAGCAAGTGTATTCCCCAGGAGCACACTATAACCTCTGGAAGCTGCTAACAGCCTATCTCACCCTATTAACATATTTATTTAAATCATAACCTCTGGCAGCTGCTAACTAACAGCCTATCTTACCCTATTAACATATTTATTTAAACCATGGTTTCTCCTCATATTACTAGGGGCAGGGAGGATTACAAACCTTCCGATCCCTCCCCCCCCCCCAAATCACAATTCAAACACAGACAGAACACCTACACTGCCCTTCTATTCACTATTATTTAGAAGTTTATCTCTTCTATATTATGCTCTTCAGAACGTTGGAAAACAATTACTTCATTGAAAGAGTATCCTGGAACACAAATTGGAGGAGGGGTGGGGTTACAGTGGAAAATAACATAATAAAATTTCAAATGTTAGTGAATGGCATTTGTGCATAGCTACCAATATAGTTGTCTAGTACTAAAGCTGTCTTGGTTCCCCTGATACAGCATAAATTTACAGTGACAGTTGTAAAATATTGCTCTTTCCCTGAACCAAGTCCTCCCTCCCACACATATTTAATCCTTCTGCTAATGATAAACATTTGGAAAGACTGAATAGCATGTTTTTAGAGACTGAAGTTAGTATCATACACTTTCAGTTTCTTATGATTTACTTTGAGGCTTCAGCACTCATGGGCCTCTGAGTTAGTTTTCAATTTAAAAACCTTGCCCTGGCTCTTCCACTATATTTTTCATTGTATGCCATTTAGTACTCTCATGTAGACCTCCTACATGTGTGACTGCAAGCCTATCTGTCTGTCTGTCTGTGTGTCTGTGTGTCTCTTCATCAGACATGGCGTTTCTTTACTTTTCACTTGCCTGGATCTACGTTTTCAATAATTGGCAGCTGACTAACTTTCACCCCTCCCCCCCCCCCCCCACACACACACACACATATATTAAACATTAAATACCACTATATTCGTGAAGCAAATGTCTGATTCATCCTCTTTGGAAACATGTTTTCAACAATTTCAATCTTTTTGCCAGAATGAGTGTCTGTGGGGATTAAAACAAAGGTTTTGAAAGTGCTCTTATGGGAACTTGCAGCATAAGCATAGCACTATAGAATCAATATTTGATGGTTTTAGGCATCTTACCAGTGTTATGAGATAATAATAATAATAATAATAGATATCACAGTAGCAGGTACTGGTCATTCTGTTGGAAAAAAACACTGTTTTATGTTTTACCAGTGCCATACCAATGACTCTATGGTCATATACTGAGAACGCTGAGGCTTTTCCTTTACAAAAATTGCAAAATATTTATCAAATACAATGTGAAATGTCTTCAGAAGCCAGACTGTGATTTGAAAACTATTACAGATGGGAAAGTTCATATCACAGTAGGTTTGTTTTGGGTCAATATCAATTAAATTATGAATTATATCACATATTTTATTAAAAATTGGCATACCGGGGGTCCTATTCAGGGCAAAATTTTACTACATCAAATGGTGGAATAAAATTTGACATCAGTTGTTAGGATAAACTGGTAGAGTCCTTTCATATTGGTGAAATATATAGCTGCATCCCCAATTCTGGAAACAAAATTGACATCCATACTGTTCCATGGGGGTTGGGGCACTGTTTTGCTTGCAGTATGGTTAAATGAGACAGATTTTTTCTATAAATATTTTGTGCTGATACAGATGTTAGTTTTATTTTGGGATCAGGGTGTGTATTAAAGAAAGCTGTAAATTCTCATCCTTCTTAGTTAATTTATAAAGTAACAAGATAGAAAAATCTTTTGGAGGCAATACCAATTTTCAAGCCCACTTGACAAAGTTTGTACACCTTTCCTTAAAAGAGCAAATTTTCCATGTTTTTGAATCAGCCAAAGCCAAAAGTTTGATTCTAATGGAGAAATGGATCTTTTATCTCATGGAAGTGGTAAAATGTCTCTTTGGAGGGGTTGGGGATGATTATAGGTTTCGCGGAACTAAATATTGAAATTAGAGTGAACCAACTTAAAATGTTGCACTCGGAAATGACGCAATCTCTAAAAATAAACAGCCTTGGGAAAATGCATTGTTTCAATAAAACTTTGAAACATTCTATTGACATCTTGCATTATTGTTGAATATTCCTGATAAAAAAGAGGGTGATTTGATGACTTTTGGACCTAAAAAATACAATTTACTTTTTGTGTGTTTTTGTAGGGAATTCCCTGAAAAATATGTGCACGTGACCGTTACTTCCCTTTGTGTCAGTTTTTCTCTCTTATTTGTTGCATGACTCCCTGTTTTCAGATCAGAAAAGTTGTCTGAAGGGCTATACTTGACTGAGATATTTGAATGCCAAAATTAAAGTCATGCGATCATATTTTTTCCACCTGAAAGTAATAATGGTCGCCTATGGGAAAATATTTAGTTATGTGATACCTATAGGAAATATGTTTTTTGGCTTCCAGACCAGATTTAGTTACTTTTTTGGGGGATTATTTCACATTTAAATATTTATTTGGGGACCATACACCTTACCAAATCATTTTATTGTTTTGAGAAGTTACATTTTTGTCACAGTCAGCAATAAAAGCTATATATTTCCCAAACTAAGGCTGTTCATGCAAGAAAATTCACATCTTGAGCAAGTGTATTCCCTAGGAGCACACTATAACCTCTGGAAGCTGCTAACTAACAGCCTATCTCACCCTATTAACATATTTATTTAAATCATAACCTCTGGCGGCTGCTAACTAACAGCCTATCTTACCCTATTAACATATTTATTTAAACCATGGTTTCTCCTCATATTACTAGGGTCAGGGAGGATTACAAATCTTCCGAACCCTCCCCACCAAATCACAATTCAAACACAGACAGAACACCTACACTGCCCTTCTATTCACTATTATTTAGAAGTTTATCTCTTCTATATTATGCTCTTCAGAACGTTGGAAAACAATTACTTCATTGAAAGAGTATCCTGGAACACAAATTGGAGGAGGTGTGGGGTTACAGTGGAAAATAACATAATAAAATTACAAATGTTAGTGAATGGCATTTGTGCATAGCTACCAATATAGTTGTCTAGTACTAAAGCTGTCATGGTTCCTCTGATACAGCATAAATTTACAGTGACAGTTGTAAAATATTGCTCTTTCCCTGAACCAAGTCCTCCCTCCCACACATATTTAATCCTTCTGCTAATGATAAACATTTGGAAAGACTGAATAGCATGTTTTTAGAGACTGAAGTTAGTATCATACACTTTCAGTTTCTTATGATTTACTTTGAGGCTTCAGCACTCACGGGCCTCTGAATTAGTTTTCAGTTTAAAAACCTTGCCCTGGCTCTTCCACTATATTTTTCATTGTATGCCATTTAGTACTCTCATGTAGACCTCCTACATGTGTGACTGCAAGCCTATCTGTCTGTCTGTCTGTGTGTCTCTTCATCAGACATGGCGTTTCTTTACTTTTCACTTGCCTGGATCTACGTTTTCAATAATTGGCAGCTGAATAACTTTCACCCCCCCCCCCCCCACACACACACATATATTAAACATCAAATACCACTATATTCGTGAAGCAAATGTCTGATTCATCCTCTTTGGAAACATGTTTTCAACAATTTCAATCTTTTTTGCCAGAATGAGTGTCTGTGGGGATTAAAACAAAGGTTTTGAAAGTGCTCTTATGGGAACTTGCAGCATAAGCATAGCACTATAGAATCAATATTTGATGGTTTTAGGCATCTTACCAGTGTTATGAGATAATAATAATAATAATAATAGATATCACAGTAGCAGGTACTGGTCATTCTGTTGGAAAAAAACACTGTTTTATGTTTTACCAGTGCCATACCAATGACTCTATGGTCATATACTGAGAACGCTGAGGATTTTCCTTTACAAAAATTGCAAAATATTTATCAAATACAATGTGAAATGTCTTCAGAAGGCAGACTGTGATTTGAAAACTATTACAGATGGGAAAGTTCATATCACAGTAGGTTTGTTTTGGGTCAATATCAATTAAATTATGAATTATATCACATATTTTATTAAAAATTGGCATACCGGGGGTCCTATTCAGGGCAAAATTTTACTACATCAAATGGTGGAATAAAATTTGACATCAGTTGTTAGGATAAACTGGTAGAGTCCTTTCATATTGGTGAAATATATAGCTGCATCCCCAATTTTGGAAACAAAATTGACATCCATACTGTTCCATGGGGGTTGGGGCACTGTTTTGCTTGCAGTAAGGTTAAATGAGACAGATTTTTTCTAAAAATATTTTGTGCTGATACAGATGTTAGTTTTATTTTGGGATCAGGGTGTGTATTAAAGAAAGCTGTAAATTCTCATCCTTCTTAGTTAATTTATAAAGTAACAGGATAGAAAAATCTTTTGTAGGCAATACCAATTTTCAAGCCCACTTGACAAAGTTTGTACACCTTTCCTTAAAAGAGCAAATTTTCCATGTTTTTGAATCAGCCAAAGCCAAAGGTTTGATTCTAATGGAGAAATGACTCTTTTATCTCATGGAAGTGGTAAAATGTCTCTTTGGTGGAGTTGGGGATGATTATAGGTTTCGCGGAACTAAATATTGAAATTGGAGTGAACCAACTTAAAATGTTGCACTCGGAAATGACGCAATCTCTAAAAATAAACAGCCTTGGGAAAATCCATTGTTTCAATAAAACTTTGAAACATTCTATTGACATCTTGCATTATTGTTGAATATTCCTGATAAAAAAGAGGGTGATTTGATGACTTTTGGACCTAAAAAATACAATTTACTGTTTGTGTGTTTTTGTAGGGAATTCCCTGGAAAATATGTGCACGTGACCGGTACTTCCCTTTGTGTCAGTTTTTCTCTCTTATTTGTTGCATGACCCCCTGTTTTCAGATCAGAAAAGTTATCTGAAGGGCTATACTTGACAGAGATATTTGAATGCCAAAATTAAAGTCATGCGAACATATTTTTTCCACCTGAAAGTAATAATGGTCGCCTATGGGAAAATATTTAGTTATGTGATACCTATAGGAAATATGTTTTTTGGCTTCCAGACCAGATTCAGTTACTATTTTGGGGGATTATTTAACATTTAAATATTTATTTGGGGACCATACACCTTACCAAGTCATTTTATTGTTTTGAGAAGTTACATTTTTGTCACAGTCAGCAATAAAAGCTATATATTTCCCAAACTAAGGCTGTTCATGCAAGAAAATTCACATCTTGAGCAAGTGTATTCCCCAGGAGCACACTATAACCTCTGGAAGCTGCTAACTAACAGCCTATCTCACCCTATTAACATATTTATTTAAATCATAACCTCTGGCAGCTGCTAACTAACAGCCTATCTTACCCTATTAACATATTTATTTAAACCATGGTTTCTCCTCATATTACTAGGGGCAGGGAGGATTACAAATCTTCCGAACCCTCCCCCCCCCCCCCAAATCACAATTCAAACACAGACAGAACACCTACACTGCCCTTCTAATCACTATTATTTAGAAGTTTATCTCTCTATATTATGCTCTTCAGAACGTTGGAAAACAATTACTTCATTGAAAGAGTATCCTGGAACACAAATTGGAGGAGGGGTGCGGTTACAGTGGAAAATAACATAATAAAATTACAAATGTTAGTGAATGGCATTAGTGCATAGCTACCAATATAGTTGTCTAGTACTAAAGCTGTCATGGTTCCCCTGATACAGCATAAATTTACAGTGACAGTTGTAAAATATTGCTCTTTCTCTGAACCAAGTCCTCCCTCCCACACATATTTAATCCTTCTGCTAATGATAAACATTTGGAAAGACTGAATAGCATGTTTTTAGAGACTGAAGTTAGTATCATACACTTTCAGTTTCTTATGATTTGCTTTGAGTCTTCAGCACTCATGGGCCTCTGAGTTAGTTTTCAATTTAAAAACCTTGCCCTGGCTCTTCCACTATATTTTTCATTGTATGCCATTTAGTACTCTCATGTAGACCTCCTACATGTGTGACTGCAAGCCTATCTGTCTGTCTGTCTGTGTGTTTGTGTGTCTCTTCATCAGACATGGCGTTTCTTTACTTTTCACTTGCCTGGATCTACGTTTTCAATAATTGGCAGCTGACTAACTTTCACCCCCCCCCCCCACACACACACATATATTAAACATCAAATACCACTATATTCGTGAAGCAAATGTCTGATTCATCCTCTTTGGAAACATGTTTTCAACAATTTCAATCTTTTTGCCAGAATGAGTGTCTGTGGGGATTAAAACAAAGGTTTTGAAAGTGCTCTTATGGGAACTTGCAGCATAAGCATAGCACTATAGAATCAATATTTGATGGTTTTAGGCATCTTACCAGTGTTATGAGATATCACAGTAGCAGGTACTGGTCATTCTGTTGGAAAAAAACACTGTTTTATGTTTTACCAGTGCCATACCAATGACTCTATGGTCATTTACTGAGAACGCTGAGGCTTTTCCTTTACAAAAATTGCAAAATATTCATCAAATACAATGTGAAATGTCTTCAGAAGCTAGACTGTGATTTGAAAACTATTACAGATGGGAAAGTTCATATCACAGTAGGTTTGTTTTGGGTCAATATCAATTAAATTATGAATTATATCACATATTTTATTAAAAATTGGCATACCGGGGGGTCCTATTCAGGGCAAAATTTTACTACATCAAATGGTGGAATAAAATTTGACATCAGTTGTTAGGATAAACTGGTAGAGTCCTTTCATATTGGTGAAATATATAGCTGCATCCCCAATTTTGGAAACAAAATTGACATCCATACTGTTCCATGGGGGTTGGGGCGCTGTTTTGCTTGCAGTATGGTTAAATGAGACAGATTTTTTCTAAAAATATTTTGTGCTGATTCAGATGTTAGTTTTATTTTGGGATCAGGGTAGTGTTTTAAAGAAAGCTGTAAATTCTCATCCTTCTTAGTTAATTTATAAAGTAACAGGATAGAAAAATCTTTTGGAGGCAATACCAATTTTCAAGCCCACTTGACAAAGTTTGTACACCTTTCCTTAAAAGAGCAAATTTTCCATGTTTTTGAATCAGCCAAAGCCAAAAGTTTGATTCTAATGGAGAAATGACTCTTTTATCTCATGGAAGTGGTAAAATGTCTCTTTGGTGGGGTTGGCGATGATTATAGGTTTCGCGGAACTGAATATTGAAATTAGAGTGAACCAACTTAAAATGTTGTCTCGGAAATGACGCAATCTCTAAAAATAAACAGCCTTGGGAAAATCCATTGTTTCAATAAAACTTTGAAACATTCTATTGACATCTTGCATTATTGTTGAATATTCCTGATAAAAAAGAGGGTGATTTGATGACTTTTGGACCTAAAAAATACAATTTACTTTTTGTGTGTTTTTGTAGGGAATTCCCTGAAAAATATGTGCACGTGACCGTTACTTCCCTTTGTGTCAGTTTTTCTCTCTTATTTGTTGCATGACTCCCTGTTTTCAGATCAGAAAAAGTTGTCTGAAGGGCTATACTTGACTGAGATATTTGAATGCCAAAATTAAAGTCATGCAATCATATTTTTTCCACCTGAAAGTAATAATGGTCGCCTATGGGAAAATATTTAGTTATGTGATACCTATAGGAAATATGTTTTTTGGCTTCCAGACCAGATTCAGTTACTATTTTGGGGGATTATTTCACATTTAAATATTTATTTGGGGACCATACACCTTACCAAATCATTTTATTGTTTTGAGAAGTTACATTTTTGTCACAGTCAGCAATAAAAGCTATATATTTCCCAAACTAAGGCTGTTCATGCAAGAAAATTCACATCTTGAGCAAGTGTATTCCCCAGAAGCACACTATAACCTCTGGAAGCTGCTAACTAACAGCCTATCTCACCCTATTAACATATTTATTTAAATCATAACCTCTGGCAGCTGCTAACTAACAGCCTATCTTACCCTATTAACATATTTATTTAAACCATGGTTTCTCCTCATATTACTAGGGTCAGGGAGGATTACAAATCTTCCGAACCCTCCCCCCCCCAAATCACAATTCAAACACAGACAGAACACCTAAACTGCCCTTCTATTCACTATTATTTAGAAGTTTATCTCTTCTATATTATGCTCTTCAGAACGTTGGAAAACAATTACTTCATTGAAAGAGTATCCTGGAACACAAATTGGAGGAGGTGTGGGGTTACAGTGGAAAATAACATAATAAAATTACAAATGATAGTGAATGGCATTTGTGCATAGCTACCAATATAGTTGTCTAGTACTAAAGCTGTCATGGTTCCTCTGATACAGCATAAATTTACAGTGACAGTTGTAAAATATTGCTCTTTCCCTGAACCAAGTCCTCCCTCCCACACATATTTAATCCTTCTGCTAATGATAAACATTTGGAAAGACTGAATAGCATGTTTTTAGAGACTGAAGTTAGTATCATACACTTTCAGTTTCTTATGATTTACTTTGAGGCTTCAGCACTCATGGGCCTCTGAATTAGTTTTCAATTTAAAAACCTTGCCCTGGCTCTTCCACTATATTTTTTCATTGTATGCCATTTAGTACTCTCATGTAGACCTCCTACATGTGTGACTGCAAGCCTATCTGTCTGTCTGTCTGTGTGTCTCTTCATCAGACATGGCGTTTCTTTACTTTTCACTTGCCTGGATCTACGTTTTCAATAAATGGCAGCTGAATAACTTTCACCCCCCCCCCCCCCACACACACACACACATATATTAAACATCAAATACCACTATATTCGTGAAGCAAATGTCTGATTCATCCTCTTTGGAAACATGTTTTCAACAATTTCAATCTTTTTGCCAGAATGAGTGTCTGTGGGGATTAAAACAAAGGTTTTGAAAGTGCTCTTATGGGAACTTGCAGCATAAGCATAGCACTATAGAATCAATATTTGATGGTTTTAGGCATCTTACCAGTGTTATGAGATAATAATAATAATAATAATAGATATCACAGTAGCAGGTACTGGTCATTCTGTTGGAAAAAAACACTGTTTTATGTTTTACCAGTGCCATACCAATGACTCTATGGTCATATACTGAGAACGCTGAGGCTTTTCCTTTACAAAAATTGCAAAATATTTATCAAATACAATGTGAAATGTCTTCAGAAGCCAGACTGTGATTTGAAAACTATTACAGATGGGAAAGTTCATATCACAGTAGGTTTGTTTTGGGTCAATATCAATTAAATTATGAATTATATCACATATTTTATTAAAAATTGGCATACCGGGGGTCCTATTCAGGGCAAAATTTTACTACATCAAATGGTGGAATAAAATTTGACATCAGTTGTTAGGATAAACTGGTAGAGTCCTTTCATATTGTTGAAATATATAGCTGCATCCCCAATTTTGGAAACAAAATTGACATCCATACTGTTCCATGGGGGTTGGGGCACTGTTTTGCTTGCAGTATGGTTAAATGAGACAGATTTTTTCTAAAAATATTTTGTGCTGATACAGATGTTAGTTTTATTTTGGGATCAGGGTGTGTATTAAAGAAAGCTGTAAATTCTCATCCTTCTTAGTTAATTTATAAAGAAACAGGATAGAAAAATCTTTTGTAGGCAATACCAATTTTCAAGCCCACTTGACAAAGTTTGTACACCTTTCCTTAAAAGAGCAAATTTTCCATGTTTTTGAATCAGCCAAAGCCAAAGGTTTGATTCTAATGGAGAAATGACTCTTTTATCTCATGGAAGTGGTAAAATGTCTCTTTGGTGGAGTTGGGGATGATTATAGGTTTCGCGGAACTAAATATTGAAATTGGAGTGAACCAACTTAAAATGTTGCACTCGGAAATGACGCAATCTCTAAAAATAAACAGCCTTGGGAAAATCCATTGTTTCAATAAAACTTTGAAACATTCTATTGACATCTTGCATTATTGTTGAATATTCCTGATAAAAAAGAGGGTGATTTGATGACTTTTGGACCTAAAAAATACAATTTACTGTTTGTGTGTTTTTGTAGGGAATTCCCTGGAAAATATGTGCACGTGACCGGTACTTCCCTTTGTGTCAGTTTTTCTCTCTTATTTGTTGCATGACCCCCTGTTTTCAGATCAGAAAAGTTATCTGAAGGGCTATACTTGACAGAGATATTTGAATGCCAAAATTAAAGTCATGCGAACATATTTTTTCCACCTGAAAGTAATAATGGTCGCCTATGGGAAAATATTTAGTTATGTGATACCTATAGGAAATATGTTTTTTGGCTTCCAGACCAGATTCAGTTACTATTTTGGGGGATTATTTAACATTTAAATATTTATTTGGGGACCATACACCTTACCAAGTCATTTTATTGTTTTGAGAAGTTACATTTTTGTCACAGTCAGCAATAAAAGCTATATATTTCCCAAACTAAGGCTGTTCATGCAAGAAAATTCACATCTTGAGCAAGTGTATTCCCCAGGAGCACACTATAACCTCTGGAAGCTGCTAACTAACAGCCTATCTCACCCTATTAACATATTTATTTAAATCAAAACCTCTGGCAGCTGCTAACTAACAGCCTATCTTACCCTATTAACATATTTATTTAAACCATGGTTTCTCCTCATATTACTAGGGGCAGGGAGGATTACAAATCTTCCGAACCCTCCCCCCCCAAATCACAATTCAAACACAGACAGAACACCTACACTGCCCTTCTATTCACTATTATTTAGAAGTTTATCTCTCTATATTATGCTCTTCAGAACGTTGGAAAACAATTACTTCATTGAAAGAGTATCCTGGAACACAAATTGGAGGAGGGGTGCGGTTACAGTGGAAAATAACATAATAAAATTACAAATGTTAGTGAATGGCATTAGTGCATAGCTACCAATATAGTTGTCTAGTACTAAAGCTGTCATGGTTCCCCTGATACAGCATAAATTTACAGTGACAGTTGTAAAATATTGCTCTTTCTCTGAACCAAGTCCTCCCTCCCACACATATTTAATCCTTCTGCTAATTATAAACATTTGGAAAGACTGAATAGCATGTTTTTAGAGACTGAAGTTAGTATCATACACTTTCAGTTTCTTATGATTTGCTTTGAGTCTTCAGCACTCATGGGCCTCTGAGTTAGTTTTCAATTTAAAAACCTTGCCCTGGCTCTTCCACTATATTTTTCATTGTATGCCATTTAGTACTCTCATGTAGACCTCCTACATGTGTGACTGCAAGCCTATCTGTCTGTCTGTCTGTGTGTTTGTGTGTCTCTTCATCAGACATGGCGTTTCTTTACTTTTCACTTGCCTGGATCTACGTTTTCAATAATTGGCAGCTGACTAACTTTCACCCCCCCCCCCCCCCCCCCCCACACACACACATATATTAAACATCAAATACCACTATATTCGTGAAGCAAATGTCTGATTCATCCTCTTTGGAAACATGTTTTCAACAATTTCAATCTTTTTGCCAGAATGAGTGTCTGTGGGGATTAAAACAAAGGTTTTGAAAGTGCTCTTATGGGAACTTGCAGCATAAGCATAGCACTATAGAATCAATATTTGATGGTTTTAGGCATCTTACCAGTGTTATGAGATATCACAGTAGCAGGTACTGGTCATTCTGTTGGAAAAAAACACTGTTTTATGTTTTACCAGTGCCATACCAATGACTCTATGGTCATTTACTGAGAACGCTGAGGCTTTTCCTTTACAAAAATTGCAAAATATTCATCAAATACAATGTGAAATGTCTTCAGAAGCCAGACTGTGATTTGAAAACTATTACAGATGGGAAAGTTCATATCACAGTAGGTTTGTTTTGGGTCAATATCAATTAAATTATGAATTATATCACATATTTTATTAAAAATTGGCATACCGGGGGGTCCTATTCAGGGCAAAATTTTACTACATCAAATGGTGGAATAAAATTTGACATCAGTTGTTAGGATAAACTGGTAGAGTCCTTTCATATTGGTGAAATATATAGCTGCATCCCCAATTTTGGAAACAAAATTGACATCCATACTGTTCCATGGGGGTTGGGGCACTGTTTTGCTTGCAGTATGGTTAAATGAGACAGATTTTTTCTAAAAATATTTTGTGCTGATTCAGATGTTAGTTTTATTTTGGGATCAGGGTAGTGTTTTAAAGAAAGCTGTAAATTCTCATCCTTCTTAGTTAATTTATAAAGTAACACGATAGAAAAATCTTTTGGAGGCAATACCAATTTTCAAGCCCACTTGACAAAGTTTGTACACCTTTCCTTAAAAGAGCAAATTTTCCATGTTTTTGAATCAGCCAAAGCCAAAGGTTTGATTCTAATGGAGAAATGACTCTTTTATCCCATGGAAGTGGTAAAATGTCTCTTTGGTGGGGTTGGCGATGATTATAGGTTTCGCGGAACTGAATATTGAAATTGGAGTGAACCAACTTAAAATGTTGCTCTCGGAAATGACGCAATCTCTAAAAATAAACAGCCTTGGGAAAATCCATTGTTTCAATAAAACTTTGAAACATTCTATTGACATCTTGCATTATTGTTGAATATTCCTGATACAAAAGAGCGTGATTTGATGACTTTTGGACCTAAAAAATACAATTTACTTTTTGTGTGTTTTTGTAGGGAATTCCCTGGAAAATATGTGCACGTGACCGGTACTTCCCTTTGTGTCAGTTTTTCTCTCTTATTTGTTGCATGACCCCCTGTTTTCAGATCAGAAAAGTTATCTGAAGGGCTATACTTGACAGAGATATTTGAATGCCAAAATTAAAGTCATGCGATCATATTTTTTCCACCTGAAAGTAATAATGGTCGCCTATGGGAAAATATTTAGTTATGTGATACCTATAGGAAATATGTTTTTTGGCTTCCAGACCAGATTCAGTTACTATTTTGAGGGATTATTTAACATTTAAATATTTATTTGGGGACCATACACCTTACCAAATCATTTTATTGTTTTGAGAAGTTACATTTTTGTCACAGTCAGCAATAAAAGCTATATATTTCCCAAACTAAGGCTGTTCATGTAAGAAAATTCACATCTTGAGCAAGTGTATTCCCCAGGAGCACACTATAACCTCTGGAAGCTGCTAACTAACAGCCTATCTCACCCTATTAACATATTTATTTAAATCATAACCTCTGGCAGCTGCTAACTAACAGCCTATCTTACCCTATTAACATATTTATTTAAACCATGGTTTCTCCTCATATTACTAGGGGCAGGGAGGATTACAAATCTTCCGAAACCTCCCCCCCCCCAATCACAATTCAAACACAGACAGAACACCTACACTGCCCTTCTATTCACTATTATTTAGAAGTTTATCTCTTCGATATTATGCTCTTCAGAACGTTGGAAAACAATTACTTCATTGAAAGAGTATCCTGGAACACAAATTGGAGGAGGGGTGCGGTTACAGTGGAAAATAACATAATAAAATTACAGATGTTAGTGAATGGCATTTGTGCATAGCTACCAATATAGTTGTCTAGTACTAAAGCTGTCATGGTTCCCCTGATACAGCATAAATTTACAGTGACAGTTGTAAAATATTGCTCTTTCCCTGAACCATGTCCTCCCTCCCACACATATTTAATCCTTCTGCTAATGATAAACATTTGGAAAGACTGAATAGCATGTTTTTAGAGACTGAAGTTAGTATCATACACTTTCAGTTTCCTATGATTTGCTTTGAGGCTTCAGCACTCATGGGCCTCTGCGTTAGTTTTCAATTTAAAAACCTTGCCCTGGCTCTTCCACTATATTTTTCATTGTATGCCATTTAGTACTCTCATGTAGACCTCCTACATGTGTGACTGCAAGCCTATCTGTCTGTCTGTCTGCGTGTCTGTGTGTCTCTTCATCAGACATGGCGTTTCTTTACTTTTCACTTGCCTGGATCTACGTTTTCAATAATTGGCAGCTGACTAACTTTCACCACCCCCCCCCCCCCCCCACACACACACATATATTAAACATCAAATACCACTATATTCGTGGAGCAAATGTCTGATTCATCCTCTTTGGAAACATGTTTTCAACAATTTCAATCTTTTTGCCAGAATGAGTGTCTGTGGGGATTAAAACAAAGGTTTTGAAAGTGCTCTTATGGGAACTTGCAGCATAAGCATAGCACTATAGAATCAATATTTGATGGTTTTAGGCATCTTACCAGTGTTATGAGATATCACAGTAGCAGGTACTGGTCATTCTGTTGGAAAAAAACACTGTTTTATGTTTTACCAGTGCCATACCAATGACTCTATGGTCATTTACTGAGAACGCTGAGGCTTTTCCTTTACAAAAATTGCAAAATATTCATCAAATACAATGTGAAATGTCTTCAGAAGCCAGACTGTGATTTGAAAACTATTACAGATGGGAAAGTTCATATCACAGTAGGTTTGTTTTGGGTCAATATCAATTAAATTATGAATTATATCACATATTTTATTAAAAATTGGCATACCGGGGGGTCCTATTCAGGGTAAAATTTTACTACATCAAAGGGTGGAATAAAATTTGACATCAGTTGTTAGGATAAACTGGTAGAGTCCTTTCATATTGGTGAAATATATAGCTGCATCCCCAATTTTGGAAACAAAATTGACATCCATACTGTTCCATGGGGGTTGGGGCACTGTTTTGCTTGCAGTATGGTTAAATGAGACAGATTTTTTCTAAAAATATTTTGTGCTGATGCAGATGTTAGTTTTATTTTGGGATCAGGGTAGTGTTTTAAAGAAAGCTGTAAATTCTCATCCTTCTTAGTTAATTTATAAAGTAACAGGATAGAAAAATCTTTTGGAGGCAATACCAATTTTCAAGCCCACTTGACAAAGTTTGTACACCTTTCCTTAAAAGAGCAAATTTTCCATGTTTTTGAATCAGCCAAAGCCAAAGGTTTGATTCTAATGGAGAAATGACTCTTTTATCTCATGGAAGTGGTAAAACGTCTCTTTGGTGGGGTTGGGGATGATTATAGGTTTCGCCGAACTAAATATTTAATTTAGAGTGAACCAACTTAAATTGTTGCTCTCGGAAATGACGCAATCTCTAAAAATAAACAGCCTTGGGAAAATCCATCGTTTCAATAAAACTTTGAAACATTCTATTGACATCTTGCATTATTGTTGAATATTCCTGATAAAAAAGAGGGTGATTTGATGACTTTTGGACCTAAAAAATACAATTTACTGTTTGTGTGTTTTTGTAGGGAATTCCCTGGAAAATATGTGCACGTGACCGGTACTTCCCTTTGTGTCAGTTTTTCTCTCTTATTTGTTGCATGACCCCCTGTTTTCAGATCAGAAAAGTTATCTGAAGGGCTATACTTGACAGAGATATTTGAATGCCAAAATTAAAGTCATGCGAACATATTTTTTCCACCTGAAAGTAATAATGGTCGCCTATGGGAAAATATTTAGTTATGTGATACCTATAGGAAATATGTTTTTTGGCTTCCAGACCAGATTCAGTTACTATTTTGGGGGATTATTTAACATTTAAATATTTATTTGGGGACCATACACCTTACCAAGTCATTTTATTGTTTTGAGAAGTTACATTTTTGTCACAGTCAGCAATAAAAGCTATATATTTCCCAAACTAAGGCTGTTCATGCAAGAAAATTCACATCTTGAGCAAGTGTATTCCCCAGGAGCACACTATAACCTCTGGAAGCTGCTAACTAACAGCCTATCTCACCCTATTAACATATTTATTTAAATCAAAACCTCTGGCAGCTGCTAACTAACAGCCTATCTTACCCTATTAACATATTTATTTAAACCATGGTTTCTCCTCATATTACTAGGGGCAGGGAGGATTACAAATCTTCCGAACCCTCCCCCCCCCCCTCAATCACAATTCAAACACAGACAGAACACCAACACTGCCCTTCTATTCACTATTATTTAGAAGTTTATCTCTCTATATTATGCTCTTCAGAACGTTGGAAAACAATTACTTCATTGAAAGAGTATCCAGGAACACAAATTGGAGGAGGGGTGCGGTTACAGTGGAAAATAACATAATAAAATTACAAATGTTAGTGAATGGCATTAGTGCATAGCTACCAATATAGTTGTCTAGTACTAAAGCTGTCATGGTTCCCCTGATACAGCATAAATTTACAGTGACAGTTGTAAAATATTGCTCTTTCTCTGAACCAAGTCCTCCCTCCCACACATATTTAATCCTTCTGCTAATGATAAACATTTGGAAAGACTGAATAGCATGTTTTTAGAGACTGAAGTTAGTATCATACACTTTCAGTTTCTTATGATTTGCTTTGAGTCTTCAGCACTCATGGGCCTCTGAGTTAGTTTTCAATTTAAAAACCTTGCCCTGGCTCTTCCACTATATTTTTCATTGTATGCCATTTAGTACTCTCATGTAGACCTCCTACATGTGTGACTGCAAGCCTATCTGTCTGTCTGTCTGTGTGTTTGTGTGTCTCTTCATCAGACATGGCGTTTCTTTACTTTTCACTTGCCTGGATCTACGTTTTCAATAATTGGCAGCTGACTAACTTTCACCCCCCCCCCCACACACACACATATATTAAACATCAAATACCACTATATTCGTGAAGCAAATGTCTGATTCATCCTCTTTGGAAACATGTTTTCAACAATTTCAATCTTTTTGCCAGAATGAGTGTCTGTGGGGATTAAAACAAAGGTTTTGAAAGTGCTCTTATGGGAACTTGCAGCATAAGCATAGCACTATAGAATCAATATTTGATGGTTTTAGGCATCTTACCAGTGTTATGAGATATCACAGTAGCAGGTACTGGTCATTCTGTTGGAAAAAAACACTGTTTTATGTTTTACCAGTGCCATACCAATGACTCTATGGTCATTTACTGAGAACGCTGAGGCTTTTCCTTTACAAAAATTGCAAAATATTCATCAAATACAATGTGAAATGTCTTCAGAAGCCAGACTGTGATTTGAAAACTATTACAGATGGGAAAGTTCATATCACAGTAGGTTTGTTTTGGGTCAATATCAATTAAATTATGAATTATATCACATATTTTATTAAAAATTGGCATACCGGGGGGTCCTATTCAGGGCAAAATTTTACTACATCAAATGGTGGAATAAAATTTGACATCAGTTGTTAGGATAAACTGGTAGAGTCCTTTCATATTGGTGAAATATATAGCTGCATCCCCAATTTTGGAAACAAAATTGACATCCATACTGTTCCATGGGGGTTGGGGCACTGTTTTGCTTGCAGTATGGTTAAATGAGACAGATTTTTTCTAAAAATATTTTGTGCTGATTCAGATGTTAGTTTTATTTTGGGATCAGGGTAGTGTTTTAAAGAAAGCTGTAAATTCTCATCCTTCTTAGTTAATTTATAAAGTAACACGATAGAAAAATCTTTTGGAGGCAATACCAATTTTCAAGCCCACTTGACAAAGTTTGTACACCTTTCCTTAAAAGAGCAAATTTTCCATGTTTTTGAATCAGCCAAAGCCAAAGGTTTGATTCTAATGGAGAAATGACTCTTTTATCTCATGGAAGTGGTAAAATGTCTCTTTGGTGGGGTTGGCGATGATTATAGGTTTCGCGGAACTGAATATTGAAATTGGAGTGAACCAACTTAAAATGTTGCTCTCGGAAATGACGCAATCTCTAAAAATAAACAGCCTTGGGAAAATCCATTGTTTCAATAAAACTTTGAAACATTCTATTGACATCTTGCATTATTGTTGAATATTCCTGATACAAAAGAGCGTGATTTGATGACTTTTGGACCTAAAAAATACAATTTACTTTTTGTGTGTTTTTGTAGGGAATTCCCTGGAAAATATGTGCACGTGACCGGTACTTCCCTTTGTGTCAGTTTTTCTCTCTTATTTGTTGCATGACCCCCTGTTTTCAGATCAGAAAAGTTATCTGAAGGGCTATACTTGACAGAGATATTTGAATGCCAAAATTAAAGTCATGCGATCATATTTTTTCCACCTGAAAGTAATAATGGTCGCCTATGGGAAAATATTTAGTTATGTGATACCTATAGGAAATATGTTTTTTGGCTTCCAGACCAGATTCAGTTACTATTTTGAGGGATTATTTAACATTTAAATATTTATTTGGGGACCATACACCTTACCAAATCATTTTATTGTTTTGAGAAGTTACATTTTTGTCACAGTCAGCAATAAAAGCTATATATTTCCCAAACTAAGGCTGTTCATGTAAGAAAATTCACATCTTGAGCAAGTGTATTCCCCAGGAGCACACTATAACCTCTGGAAGCTGCTAACTAACAGCCTATCTCACCCTATTAACATATTTATTTAAATCATAACCTCTGGCAGCTGCTAACTAACAGCCTATCTTACCCTATTAACATATTTATTTAAACCATGGTTTCTCCTCATATTACTAGGGGCAGGGAGGATTACAAATCTTCCGAAACCTCCCCCCCCCCCCCCAATCACAATTCAAACACAGACAGAACACCTACACTGCCCTTCTATTCACTATTATTTAGAAGTTTATCTCTTCGATATTATGCTCTTCAGAACGTTGGAAAACAATTACTTCATTGAAAGAGTATCCTGGAACACAAATTGGAGGAGGGGTGCGGTTACAGTGGAAAATAACATAATAAAATTACAGATGTTAGTGAATGGCATTTGTGCATAGCTACCAATATAGTTGTCTAGTACTAAAGCTGTCATGGTTCCCCTGATACAGCATAAATTTACAGTGACAGTTGTAAAATATTGCTCTTTCCCTGAACCATGTCCTCCCTCCCACACATATTTAATCCTTCTGCTAATGATAAACATTTGGAAAGACTGAATAGCATGTTTTTAGAGACTGAAGTTAGTATCATACACTTTCAGTTTCCTATGATTTGCTTTGAGGCTTCAGCACTCATGGGCCTCTGCGTTAGTTTTCAATTTAAAAACCTTGCCCTGGCTCTTCCACTATATTTTTCATTGTATGCCATTTAGTACTCTCATGTAGACCTCCTACATGTGTGACTGCAAGCCTATCTGTCTGTCTGTCTGCGTGTCTGTGTGTCTCTTCATCAGACATGGCGTTTCTTTACTTTTCACTTGCCTGGATCTACGTTTTCAATAATTGGCAGCTGACTAACTTTCACCACCCCCCCCCCCCCCCCCACACACACACATATATTAAACATCAAATACCACTATATTCGTGGAGCAAATGTCTGATTCATCCTCTTTGGAAACATGTTTTCAACAATTTCAATCTTTTTGCCAGAATGAGTGTCTGTGGGGATTAAAACAAAGGTTTTGAAAGTGCTCTTATGGGAACTTGCAGCAGAAGCATAGCACTATAGAATCAATATTTGATGGTTTTAGGCATCTTACCAGTGTTATGAGATATCACAGTAGCAGGTACTGGTCATTCTGTTGGAAAAAAACACTGTTTTATGTTTTACCAGTGCCATACCAATGACTCTATGGTCATTTACTGAGAACGCTGAGGCTTTTCCTTTACAAAAATTGCAAAATATTCATCAAATACAATGTGAAATGTCTTCAGAAGCCAGACTGTGATTTGAAAACTATTACAGATGGGAAAGTTCATATCACAGTAGGTTTGTTTTGGGTCAATATCAATTAAATTATGAATTATATCACATATTTTATTAAAAATTGGCATACCGGGGGGTCCTATTCAGGGTAAAATTTTACTACATCAAAGGGTGGAATAAAATTTGACATCAGTTGTTAGGATAAACTGGTAGAGTCCTTTCATATTGGTGAAATATATAGCTGCATCCCCAATTTTGGAAACAAAATTGACATCCATACTGTTCCATGGGGGTTGGGGCACTGTTTTGCTTGCAGTATGGTTAAATGAGACAGATTTTTTCTAAAAATATTTTGTGCTGATGCAGATGTTAGTTTTATTTTGGGATCAGGGTAGTGTTTTAAAGAAAGCTGTAAATTCTCATCCTTCTTAGTTAATTTATAAAGTAACAGGATAGAAAAATCTTTTGGAGGCAATACCAATTTTCAAGCCCACTTGACAAAGTTTGTACACCTTTCCTTAAAAGAGCAAATTTTCCATGTTTTTGAATCAGCCAAAGCCAAAGGTTTGATTCTAATGGAGAAATGACTCTTTTATCTCATGGAAGTGGTAAAACGTCTCTTTGGTGGGGTTGGGGATGATTATAGGTTTCGCCGAACTAAATATTTAATTTAGAGTGAACCAACTTAAATTGTTGCTCTCGGAAATGACGCAATCTCTAAAAATAAACAGCCTTGGGAAAATCCATCGTTTCAATAAAACTTTGAAACATTCTATTGACATCTTGCATTATTGTTGAATATTCCTGATAAAAAAGAGGGTGATTTGATGACTTTTGGACCTAAAAAATACAATTTACTGTTTGTGTGTTTTTGTAGGGAATTCCCTGGAAAATATGTGCACGTGACCGGTACTTCCCTTTGTGTCAGTTTTTCTCTCTTATTTGTTGCATGACCCCCTGTTTTCAGATCAGAAAAGTTATCTGAAGGGCTATACTTGACAGAGATATTTGAATGCCAAAATTAAAGTCATGCGAACATATTTTTTCCACCTGAAAGTAATAATGGTCGCCTATGGGAAAATATTTAGTTATGTGATACCTATAGGAAATATGTTTTTTGGCTTCCAGACCAGATTCAGTTACTATTTTGGGGGATTATTTAACATTTAAATATTTATTTGGGGACCATACACCTTACCAAGTCATTTTATTGTTTTGAGAAGTTACATTTTTGTCACAGTCAGCAATAAAAGCTATATATTTCCCAAACTAAGGCTGTTCATGCAAGAAAATTCACATCTTGAGCAAGTGTATTCCCCAGGAGCACACTATAACCTCTGGAAGCTGCTAACTAACAGCCTATCTCACCCTATTAACATATTTATTTAAATCAAAACCTCTGGCAGCTGCTAACTAACAGCCTATCTTACCCTATTAACATATTTATTTAAACCATGGTTTCTCCTCATATTACTAGGGGCAGGGAGGATTACAAATCTTCCGAACCCTCCCCCCCCCCCCCCAAATCACAATTCAAACACAGACAGAACACCAACACTGCCCTTCTATTCACTATTATTTAGAAGTTTATCTCTCTATATTATGCTCTTCAGAACGTTGGAAAACAATTACTTCATTGAAAGAGTATCCAGGAACACAAATTGGAGGAGGGGTGCGGTTACAGTGGAAAATAACATAATAAAATTACAAATGTTAGTGAATGGCATTAGTGCATAGCTACCAATATAGTTGTCTAGTACTAAAGCTGTCATGGTTCCCCTGATACAGCATAAATTTACAGTGACAGTTGTAAAATATTGCTCTTTCTCTGAACCAAGTCCTCCCTCCCACACATATTTAATCCTTCTGCTAATGATAAACATTTGGAAAGACTGAATAGCATGTTTTTAGAGACTGAAGTTAGTATCATACACTTTCAGTTTCTTATGATTTGCTTTGAGTCTTCAGCACTCATGGGCCTCTGAGTTAGTTTTCAATTTAAAAACCTTGCCCTGGCTCTTCCACTATATTTTTCATTGTATGCCATTTAGTACTCTCATGTAGACCTCCTACATGTGTGACTGCAAGCCTATCTGTCTGTCTGTCTGTGTGTTTGTGTGTCTCTTCATCAGACATGGCGTTTCTTTACTTTTCACTTGCCTGGATCTACGTTTTCAATAATTGGCAGCTGACTAACTTTCACCCCCCCCCCCCCCCCCACACACACACATATATTAAACATCAAATACCACTATATTCGTGAAGCAAATGTCTGATTCATCCTCTTTGGAAACATGTTTTCAACAATTTCAATCTTTTTGCCAGAATGAGTGTCTGTGGGGATTAAAACAAAGGTTTTGAAAGTGCTCTTATGGGAACTTGCAGCATAAGCATAGCACTATAGAATCAATATTTGATGGTTTTAGGCATCTTACCAGTGTTATGAGATATCACAGTAGCAGGTACTGGTCATTCTGTTGGAAAAAAACACTGTTTTATGTTTTACCAGTGCCATACCAATGACTCTATGGTCATTTACTGAGAACGCTGAGGCTTTTCCTTTACAAAAATTGCAAAATATTCATCAAATACAATGTGAAATGTCTTCAGAAGCCAGACTGTGATTTGAAAACTATTACAGATGGGAAAGTTCATATCACAGTAGGTTTGTTTTGGGTCAATATCAATTAAATTATGAATTATATCACATATTTTATTAAAAATTGGCATACCGGGGGGTCCTATTCAGGGCAAAATTTTACTACATCAAATGGTGGAATAAAATTTGACATCAGTTGTTAGGATAAACTGGTAGAGTCCTTTCATATTGGTGAAATATATAGCTGCATCCCCAATTTTGGAAACAAAATTGACATCCATACTGTTCCATGGGGGTTGGGGCACTGTTTTGCTTGCAGTATGGTTAAATGAGACAGATTTTTTCTAAAAATATTTTGTGCTGATTCAGATGTTAGTTTTATTTTGGGATCAGGGTAGTGTTTTAAAGAAAGCTGTAAATTCTCATCCTTCTTAGTTAATTTATAAAGTAACACGATAGAAAAATCTTTTGGAGGCAATACCAATTTTCAAGCCCACTTGACAAAGTTTGTACACCTTTCCTTAAAAGAGCAAATTTTCCATGTTTTTGAATCAGCCAAAGCCAAAGGTTTGATTCTAATGGAGAAATGACTCTTTTATCTCATGGAAGTGGTAAAATGTCTCTTTGGTGGGGTTGGCGATGATTATAGGTTTCGCGGAACTGAATATTGAAATTGGAGTGAACCAACTTAAAATGTTGCTCTCGGAAATGACGCAATCTCTAAAAATAAACAGCCTTGGGAAAATCCATTGTTTCAATAAAACTTTGAAACATTCTATTGACATCTTGCATTATTGTTGAATATTCCTGATACAAAAGAGCGTGATTTGATGACTTTTGGACCTAAAAAATACAATTTACTTTTTGTGTGTTTTTGTAGGGAATTCCCTGGAAAATATGTGCACGTGACCGGTACTTCCCTTTGTGTCAGTTTTTCTCTCTTATTTGTTGCATGACCCCCTGTTTTCAGATCAGAAAAGTTATCTGAAGGGCTATACTTGACAGAGATATTTGAATGCCAAAATTAAAGTCATGCGATCATATTTTTTCCACCTGAAAGTAATAATGGTCGCCTATGGGAAAATATTTAGTTATGTGATACCTATAGGAAATATGTTTTTTGGCTTCCAGACCAGATTCAGTTACTATTTTGAGGGATTATTTAACATTTAAATATTTATTTGGGGACCATACACCTTACCAAATCATTTTATTGTTTTGAGAAGTTACATTTTTGTCACAGTCAGCAATAAAAGCTATATATTTCCCAAACTAAGGCTGTTCATGTAAGAAAATTCACATCTTGAGCAAGTGTATTCCCCAGGAGCACACTATAACCTCTGGAAGCTGCTAACTAACAGCCTATCTCACCCTATTAACATATTTATTTAAATCATAACCTCTGGCAGCTGCTAACTAACAGCCTATCTTACCCTATTAACATATTTATTTAAACCATGGTTTCTCCTCATATTACTAGGGGCAGGGAGGATTACAAATCTTCCGAAACCTCCCCCCCCCCCCCAATCACAATTCAAACACAGACAGAACACCTACACTGCCCTTCTATTCACTATTATTTAGAAGTTTATCTCTTCGATATTATGCTCTTCAGAACGTTGGAAAACAATTACTTCATTGAAAGAGTATCCTGGAACACAAATTGGAGGAGGGGTGCGGTTACAGTGGAAAATAACATAATAAAATTACAGATGTTAGTGAATGGCATTTGTGCATAGCTACCAATATAGTTGTCTAGTACTAAAGCTGTCATGGTTCCCCTGATACAGCATAAATTTACAGTGACAGTTGTAAAATATTGCTCTTTCCCTGAACCATGTCCTCCCTCCCACACATATTTAATCCTTCTGCTAATGATAAACATTTGGAAAGACTGAATAGCATGTTTTTAGAGACTGAAGTTAGTATCATACACTTTCAGTTTCCTATGATTTGCTTTGAGGCTTCAGCACTCATGGGCCTCTGCGTTAGTTTTCAATTTAAAAACCTTGCCCTGGCTCTTCCACTATATTTTTCATTGTATGCCATTTAGTACTCTCATGTAGACCTCCTACATGTGTGACTGCAAGCCTATCTGTCTGTCTGTCTGCGTGTCTGTGTGTCTCTTCATCAGACATGGCGTTTCTTTACTTTTCACTTGCCTGGATCTACGTTTTCAATAATTGGCAGCTGACTAACTTTCACCACCCCCCCCCCCCCCACACACACACATATATTAAACATCAAATACCACTATATTCGTGGAGCAAATGTCTGATTCATCCTCTTTGGAAACATGTTTTCAACAATTTCAATCTTTTTGCCAGAATGAGTGTCTGTGGGGATTAAAACAAAGGTTTTGAAAGTGCTCTTATGGGAACTTGCAGCAGAAGCATAGCACTATAGAATCAATATTTGATGGTTTTAGGCATCTTACCAGTGTTATGAGATATCACAGTAGCAGGTACTGGTCATTCTGTTGGAAAAAAACACTGTTTTATGTTTTACCAGTGCCATACCAATGACTCTATGGTCATTTACTGAGAACGCTGAGGCTTTTCCTTTACAAAAATTGCAAAATATTCATCAAATACAATGTGAAATGTCTTCAGAAGCCAGACTGTGATTTGAAAACTATTACAGATGGGAAAGTTCATATCACAGTAGGTTTGTTTTGGGTCAATATCAATTAAATTATGAATTATATCACATATTTTATTAAAAATTGGCATACCGGGGGGTCCTATTCAGGGTAAAATTTTACTACATCAAAGGGTGGAATAAAATTTGACATCAGTTGTTAGGATAAACTGGTAGAGTCCTTTCATATTGGTGAAATATATAGCTGCATCCCCAATTTTGGAAACAAAATTGACATCCATACTGTTCCATGGGGGTTGGGGCACTGTTTTGCTTGCAGTATGGTTAAATGAGACAGATTTTTTCTAAAAATATTTTGTGCTGATGCAGATGTTAGTTTTATTTTGGGATCAGGGTAGTGTTTTAAAGAAAGCTGTAAATTCTCATCCTTCTTAGTTAATTTATAAAGTAACAGGATAGAAAAATCTTTTGGAGGCAATACCAATTTTCAAGCCCACTTGACAAAGTTTGTACACCTTTCCTTAAAAGAGCAAATTTTCCATGTTTTTGAATCAGCCAAAGCCAAAGGTTTGATTCTAATGGAGAAATGACTCTTTTATCTCATGGAAGTGGTAAAACGTCTCTTTGGTGGGGTTGGGGATGATTATAGGTTTCGCCGAACTAAATATTTAATTTAGAGTGAACCAACTTAAATTGTTGCTCTCGGAAATGACGCAATCTCTAAAAATAAACAGCCTTGGGAAAATCCATCGTTTCAATAAAACTTTGAAACATTCTATTGACATCTTGCATTATTGTTGAATATTCCTGATAAAAAAGAGGGTGATTTGATGACTTTTGGACCTAAAAAATACAATTTACTGTTTGTGTGTTTTTGTAGGGAATTCCCTGGAAAATATGTGCACGTGACCGGTACTTCCCTTTGTGTCAGTTTTTCTCTCTTATTTGTTGCATGACCCCCTGTTTTCAGATCAGAAAAGTTATCTGAAGGGCTATACTTGACAGAGATATTTGAATGCCAAAATTAAAGTCATGCGAACATATTTTTTCCACCTGAAAGTAATAATGGTCGCCTATGGGAAAATATTTAGTTATGTGATACCTATAGGAAATATGTTTTTTGGCTTCCAGACCAGATTCAGTTACTATTTTGGGGGATTATTTAACATTTAAATATTTATTTGGGGACCATACACCTTACCAAGTCATTTTATTGTTTTGAGAAGTTACATTTTTGTCACAGTCAGCAATAAAAGCTATATATTTCCCAAACTAAGGCTGTTCATGCAAGAAAATTCACATCTTGAGCAAGTGTATTCCCCAGGAGCACACTATAACCTCTGGAAGCTGCTAACTAACAGCCTATCTCACCCTATTAACATATTTATTTAAATCAAAACCTCTGGCAGCTGCTAACTAACAGCCTATCTTACCCTATTAACATATTTATTTAAACCATGGTTTCTCCTCATATTACTAGGGGCAGGGAGGATTACAAATTTTCCGAACCCTCCCCCCCCCCCCAAATCACAATTCAAACACAGACAGAACACCTACACTGCCCTTCTATTCACTATTATTTAGAAGCTTATCTCTCTATATTATGCTCTTCAGAACGTTGGAAAACAATTACTTCATTGAAAGAGTATCCTGGAACACAAATTGGAGGAGGGGTGCGGTTACAGTGGAAAATAACATAATAAAATTACAAATGTTAGTGAATGGCATTAGTGCATAGCTACCAATATAGTTGTCTAGTACTAAAGCTGTCATGGTTCCCCTGATACAGCATAAATTTACAGTGACAGTTGTAAAATATTGCTCTTTCTCTGAACCAAGTCCTCCCTCCCACACATATTTAATCCTTCTGCTAATGATAAACATTTGGAAAGACTGAATAGCATGTTTTTAGAGACTGAAGTTAGTATCATACACTTTCAGTTTCTTATGATTTGCTTTGAGTCTTCAGCACTCATGGGCCTCTGAGTTAGTTTTCAATTTAAAAACCTTGCCCTGGCTCTTCCACTATATTTTTCATTGTATGCCATTTAGTACTCTCATGTAGACCTCTTTCATGTGTGACTGCAAGCCTATCTGTCTGTCTGTCTGTGTGTTTGTGTGTCTCTTCATCAGACATGGCGTTTCTTTACTTTTCACTTGCCTGGATCTACGTTTTCAATAATTGGCAGCTGACTAACTTTCACCCCCCCCCCCCCCACACACACACATATATTAAACATCAAATACCACTATATTCGTGAAGCAAATGTCTGATTCATCCTCTTTGGAAACATGTTTTCAACAATTTCAATCTTTTTGCCAGAATGAGTGTCTGTGGGGATTAAAACAAAGGTTTTGAAAGTGCTCTTATGGGAACTTGCAGCATAAGCATAGCACTATAGAATCAATATTTGATGGTTTTAGGCATCTTACCAGTGTTATGAGATATCACAGTAGCAGGTACTGGTCATTCTGTTGGAAAAAAACACTGTTTTATGTTTTACCAGTGCCATACCAATGACTCTATGGTCATTTACTGAGAACGCTGAGGCTTTTCCTTTACAAAAATTGCAAAATATTCATCAAATACAATGTGAAATGTCTTCAGAAGCCAGACTGTGATTTGAAAACTATTACAGATGGGAAAGTTCATATCACAGTAGGTTTGTTTTGGGTCAATATCAATTAAATTATGAATTATATCACATATTTTATTAAAAATTGGCATACCGGGGGGTCCTATTCAGGGCAAAATTTTACTACATCAAATGGTGGAATAAAATTTGACATCAGTTGTTAGGATAAACTGGTAGAGTCCTTTCATATTGGTGAAATATATAGCTGCATCCCCAATTTTGGAAACAAAATTGACATCCATACTGTTCCATGGGGGTTGGGGCACTGTTTTGCTTGCAGTATGGTTAAATGAGACAGATTTTTTCTAAAAATATTTTGTGCTGATTCAGATGTTAGTTTTATTTTGGGATCAGGGTAGTGTTTTAAAGAAAGCTGTAAATTCTCATCCTTCTTAGTTAATTTATAAAGTAACACGATAGAAAAATCTTTTGGAGGCAATACCAATTTTCAAGCCCACTTGACAAAGTTTGTACACCTTTCCTTAAAAGAGCAAATTTTCCATGTTTTTGAATCAGCCAAAGCCAAAGGTTTGATTCTAATGGAGAAATGACTCTTTTATCTCATGGAAGTGGTAAAATGTCTCTTTGGTGGGGTTGGCGATGATTATAGGTTTCGCGGAACTGAATATTGAAATTGGAGTGAACCAACTTAAAATGTTGCTCTCGGAAATGACGCAATCTCTAAAAATAAACAGCCTTGGGAAAATCCATTGTTTCAATAAAACTTTGAAACATTCTATTGACATCTTGCATTATTGTTGAATATTCCTGATACAAAAGAGCGTGATTTGATGACTTTTGGACCTAAAAAATACAATTTACTTTTTGTGTGTTTTGTAGGGAATTCCCTGGAAAATATGTGCACGTGACCGGTACTTCCCTTTGTGTCAGTTTTTCTCTCTTATTTGTTGCATGACCCCCTGTTTTCAGATCAGAAAAGTTATCTGAAGGGCTATACTTGACAGAGATATTTGAATGCCAAAATTAAAGTCATGCGATCATATTTTTTCCACCTGAAAGTAATAATGGTCGCCTATGGGAAAATATTTAGTTATGTGATACCTATAGGAAATATGTTTTTTGGCTTCCAGACCAGATTCAGTTACTATTTTGGGGGATTATTTAACATTTAAATATTTATTTGGGGACCATACACCTTACCAAATCATTTTATTGTTTTGAGAAGTTACATTTTTGTCACAGTCAGCAATAAAAGCTATATATTTCCCAAACTAAGGCTGTTCATGTAAGAAAATTCACATCTTGAGCAAGTGTATTCCCCAGGAGCACACTATAACCTCTGGAAGCTGCTAACTAACAGCCTATCTCACCCTATTAACATATTTATTTAAATCATAACCTCTGGCAGCTGCTAACTAACAGCCTATCTTACCCTATTAACATATTTATTTAAACCATGGTTTCTCCTCATATTACTAGGGGCAGGGAGGATTACAAATCTTCCGAAACCTCCCCCCCCCAATCACAATTCAAACACAGACAGAACACCTACACTGCCCTTCTATTCACTATTATTTAGAAGTTTATCTCTTCGATATTATGCTCTTCAGAACGTTGGAAAACAATTACTTCATTGAAAGAGTATCCTGGAACACAAATTGGAGGAGGGGTGCGGTTACAGTGGAAAATAAAATAATAAAATTACAGATGTTAGTGAATGGCATTTGTGCATAGCTACCAATATAGTTGTCTAGTACTAAAGCTGTCATGGTTCCCCTGATACAGCATAAATTTACAGTGACAGTCGTAAAATATTGCTCTTTCCCTGAACCATGTCCTCCCTCCCACACATATTTAATCCTTCTGCTAATGATAAACATTTGGAAAGACTGAATAGCATGTTTTTAGAGACTGAAGTTAGTATCATACACTTTCAGTTTCCTATGATTTGCTTTGAGGCTTCAGCACTCATGGGCCTCTGCGTTAGTTTTCAATTTAAAAACCTTGCCCTGGCTCTTCCACTATATTTTTCATTGTATGCCATTTAGTACTCTCATGTAGACCTCCTACATGTGTGACTGCAAGCCTATCTGTCTGTCTGTCTGCGTGTCTGTGTGTCTCTTCATCAGACATGGCGTTTCTTTACTTTTCACTTGCCTGGATCTACGTTTTCAATAATTGGCAGCTGACTAACTTTCACCACCCCCCCCCCCCCCCACACACACACACACATATATTAAACATCAAATACCACTATATTCGTGGAGCAAATGTCTGATTCATCCTCTTTGGAAACATGTTTTCAACAATTTCAATCTTTTTGCCAGAATGAGTGTCTGTGGGGATTAAAACAAAGGTTTTGAAAGTGCTCTTATGGGAACTTGCAGCAGAAGCATAGCACTATAGAATCAATATTTGATGGTTTTAGGCATCTTACCAGTGTTATGAGATATCACAGTAGCAGGTACTGGTCATTCTGTTGGAAAAAAACACTGTTTTATGTTTTACCAGTGCCATACCAATGACTCTATGGTCATTTACTGAGAACGCTGAGGCTTTTCCTTTACAAAAATTGCAAAATATTCATCAAATACAATGTGAAATGTCTTCAGAAGCCAGACTGTGATTTGAAAACTATTACAGATGGGAAAGTTCATATCACAGTAGGTTTGTTTTGGGTCAATATCAATTAAATTATGAATTATATCACATATTTTATTAAAAATTGGCATACCGGGGGGTCCTATTCAGGGTAAAATTTTACTACATCAAAGGGTGGAATAAAATTTGACATCAGTTGTTAGGATAAACTGGTAGAGTCCTTTCATATTGGTGAAATATATAGCTGCATCCCCAATTTTGGAAACAAAATTGACATCCATACTGTTCCATGGGGGTTGGGGCACTGTTTTGCTTGCAATATGGTTAAATGAGACAGATTTTTTCTAAAAATATTTTGTGCTGATGCAGATGTTAGTTTTATTTTGGGATCAGGGTAGTGTTTTAAAGAAAGCTGTAAATTCTCATCCTTCTTAGTTAATTTATAAAGTAACAGGATAGAAAAATCTTTTGGAGGCAATACCAATTTTCAAGCCCACTTGACAAAGTTTGTACACCTTTCCTTAAAAGAGCAAATTTTCCATGTTTTTGAATCAGCCAAAGCCAAAGGTTTGATTCTAATGGAGAAATGACTCTTTTATCTCATGGAAGTGGTAAAACGTCTCTTTGGTGGGGTTGGGGATGATTATAGGTTTCGCCGAACTAAATATTTAATTTAGAGTGAACCAACTTAAATTGTTGCTCTCGGAAATGACGCAATCTCTAAAAATAAACAGCCTTGGGAAAATCCATCGTTTCAATAAAACTTTGAAACATTCTATTGACATCTTGCATTATTGTTGAATATTCCTGATAAAAAAGAGGGTGATTTGATGACTTTTGGACCTAAAAAATACAATTTACTTTTTGTGTGTTTTTGTAGGGAATTCCCTGGAAAATATGTGCACGTGACCGGTACTTCCCTTTGTGTCAGTTTTTCTCTCTTATTTGTTGCATGACCCCCTGTTTTCAGATCAGAAAAGTTATCTGAAGGGCTATACTTCACAGAGATGTTTGAATGCCAAAATTAAAGTCATGCGATCATATTTTTTCCACCTGAAAGTAATAATGGTCGCCTATGGGAAAATATTTAGTTATGTGATACCTATAGGAAATATGTTTTTTGGCTTCCAGACCAGATTCAGTTACAATTTTGGGGGATTATTTAACATTTAAATATTTATTTGGGGACCATACACCTTACCAAATCATTTTATTGTTTTGAGAAGTTACATTTTTGTCACAGTCAGCAATAAAAGCTATATATTTCCCAAACTAAGGCTGTTGATGCAAGAAAATTCACATCTTGAACAAGTGTTTTCCCCAGGAGCACACTATAACCTCTGGAAGCTGCTAACTAACAGCCTATCTCACCCTATTAACATATTTATTTAAATCATAACCTCTGGCAGCAGCTAACTAACAGCCTATCTTACCCTATTAACATATTTATTTAAACCATGGTTTCTCCTCATATTACTAGGGGCAGGGAGGATTACAAATCTTCCGAACCCTCCCCCCCCCCCCCCAAATCACAATTCAAACACAGACAGAACACCTACACTGCCCTTCTATTCACTATTATTTAGAAGTTTATCTCTTCTATATTATGCTATTCAGAACGTTGGAAAACAATTACTTCATTGAAAGAGTATCCTGGAACACAAATTGGAGGAGGGGTGCGGTTACAGTGGAAAATAACATAATAAAATTACAAATGTTAGTGAATGGCATTTGTGCATAGCTACCAATATAGTTGTCTAGTACTAAAGCTGTCATGGTTCCCCTGATACAGCATAAATTTACAGTGACAGTTGTAAAATATTGCTCTTTCCCTGAACCAAGTCCTCTCTCCCACACATATTTAATCCTTCTGCTAATGATAGACATTTGGAAAGACTGAATAGCATGTTTTTAGAGACTGAAGTTAGTATCATACACTTTCAGTTTCTTATGAATTACTTTGAGGCTTCAGCACTCATGGGCCTCTGAGTTAGTTTTCAATTTAAAAACCTTGCCCTGGCTCTTCCACTATATTTTTCATTGTATGCCATTTAGTACTCTCATGTAGACCTCCTACATGTGTGACTGCAAGCCTATCTGTCTGTCTGTCTGTGTCTGTGTGTCTCTTCATCAGACATGGCGTTTCTTTACTTTTCACTTGCCTGGATCTACGTTTTCAATAATTGGCAGCTGACTAACTTTCACCCCCCCCCCCCCCCCACACACACACACATATATTAAACATCAAATACCACTATATTCGTGAAGCAAATGTCTGATTCATCCTCTTTGGAAACATGTTTTCAACAATTTCAATCTTTTTGCCAGAATGAGTGTGTGTGGGGATTAAAACAAAGGTTTTGAAAGTGCTCTTATGGGAACTTGCAGCATAAGCATAGCACTATAGAATCAATATTTGATGGTTTTAGGCATCTTACCAGTGTTATGAGATATCACAGTAGCAGGTACTGGTCATTCTGTTGGAAAAAAACACTGTTTTATGTTTTACCAGTGCCATACCAATGACTCTATGGTCATTTACTGAGAACGCTGAGGCTTTTCCTTTACAAAAATTGCAAAATATTCATCAAATACAATGTGAAATGTCTTCAGAAGCCAGACTGTGATTTGAAAACTATTACAGATGGGAAAGTTCATATCACAGTAGGTTTGTTTTGGGTCAATATCAATTAAATTATGAATTATATCACATATTTTATTAAAAATTGGCATACCGGGGGGTCCTATTCAGGGCAAAATTTTACTACATCAAATGGTGGAATAAAATTTGACATCAGTTGTTAGGATAAACTGGTAGAGTCCTTTCATATTGGTGAAATATATAGCTGCATCCCCAATTTTGGAAACAAAATTGACATCCATACTGTTCCCTGGGGGTTGGGGCACTGTTTTGCTTGCAGTATGGTTAAATGAGACAGATTTTTTCGAAAAATATTTTGTGCTGATGCAGGTGTTAGTTTTATTTTGGGATCAGGGTAGTGTTTTAAAGAAAGCTGTAAATTCTCATCCTTCTTAGTTAATTTATAAAGTAACAGGATAGAAAAATCTTTTGGAGGCAATACCAGTTTTCAAGCCCACTTGACAAAGTTTGTACACCTTTCCTTAAAAGAGCAAATTTTCCATGTTTTTGAATCAGCCAAAGCCAAAGGTTTGATTCTAATGGAGAAATGACTCTTTTTATCTCATGGAAGTGGTAAAATGTCTCTTTGGTGGGGTTGGGGATGATTATAGGTTTCGCGGAACTAAATATTGAAATTAGAGTGAACCAACTTAAAATGTTGCACTCGGAAATGACGCAATCTCTAAAAATAAACAGCCTTGGGAAAATCCATTGTTTCAATAAAACTTTGAAACATTCTATTGACATCTTGCATTATTGTTGAATATTCCTGATAAAAAAGAGGGTGATTTGATGACTTTTGGACCTAAAAAATACAATTTACTTTTTGTGTGTTTTTGTAGGGAATTCCCTGGAAAATATGTGCACGTGACCGGTACTTCCCTTTGTGTCAGTTTTTCTCTCTTATTTGTTGCATGACCCCCTGTTTTCAGATCAGAAAAGTTATCTGAAGGGCTATACTTGACAGAGATATTTGAATGCCAAAATTAAAGTCATGCGATCATATTTTTTCCACCTGAAAGTAATAATGGTCGCCTATAGGAAAATATTTAGTTATGTGATGCCTATAGGAAATATGTTTTTTGGCTTCCAGACCAGATTCAGTTACTATTTTGGGGGATTATTTTACATTTAAATATTTATTTGGGGACCATACACCTTACCAAACCATTTTATTGTTTTGAGAAGTTACATTTTTGTCACAGTCAGCAATAAAAGCTATATATTTTCCAAACTAAGGCTGTTCATGCAAGAAAATTCACATCTTGAACAAGTGTATTCCCCAGGAGCACACTATAACCTCTGGAAGCTGCTAACTAACAGCCTATCTCACCCTATTAACGTATTTATTTAAATCATAACCTCTGGCAGCTGCTAACTAACAGCCTATCTTACCCTATTAACATATTTATTTAAACCATGGTTTCTCCTCATAGTGCACACCCACGCAGTGGAGTGTGCGCACATAGGTAATAGGTTCGTATCCACGATTTTTTAATTTTTCTATATACCATGCAACAGAGTTTGGGGTGCCATCTGGCGGCGTGACTCTCCCACTGGCAAAAAATCCAGATCACTGAAACGGATATTTAATTGTTTTTGGCCTTTCAAAGGACATTATGTAAAATATATTGTCACATATTGATGGAAACTATTAGAAATAATCAAGTAATGAAGTGACTTTCGAAGTTAGGTAGTTGTTGGCGAGTTAAATATTGTTTGAAAGTTCGAAGTGCCAATGCCGTCCGTTGCCGGTTTCGTCAGATTTAAAGACCAGTTTCAGTTTTAATTGAGAACGTACACTTCACAAATTGTTGACAACGAATAAAAAAATAAAACAAGTGATTTATTGATACTTTTAGTGGGCCTTTTTCATTTGTGGGGAACTTAGCGCGATTTCCTTAGAAATAGCCAGTGTTCGGATGAATTCAAGTTATGTTGACGTACGGTCTGGGGAAATCTTTGTTTTCAAAACACGGGCATGCAGTCATGTGCTTGTACTTTTTGTAGTAAAATTTTACAGAAACAGACATGTACGCAAACAGCGATATTCATTTATTTCCTAGATTTTTCTTCACAAGTTCACTGGATCCAGTCTATGAACTATTTTTACCAGTGATACAATACAATGTCAGTTTGAGACTGTCAGAATTACAGTGTGGTGGCCAGCCAATTTTGTGATCCGACGTGTTCTCTAAGGCTAAAGGCTAAATACCAGAACCACTCAGAACTCCCATTCAAATTACACTTCCTCGGTGTCTGGGTAAACAATGTTTTAATTCCTTGATGCTTTAGGCTTTGCAACCAGAATAGAACTGAATTCATCTTCAACTAGTCAATGTCGCCCACCTCGTCTGACCAACATCTGGAGGTGGGGATTCTGATATTTAGTATGTTTCTCCAAAAGGCAAAAATGGCAAGCCAAAAAGCCTAAATACCAACCTCCCCAGAACCGACCTCTAAATAACATTTGCACACTGATTCCAGAGAAAATATTTCATTTCTACTAATTCTAGTTTGTTTTAGCATTCAAAAGGAAACTGAAATTGAATTTATTACAAAATGTGTGATTGTATAAATTCTGTTTGTCAATCCATCCATCAGTGAGTTTGACAACTCATAGCCTGGACGATTCGTACCTCTAGCAATTGGTACCATTTGCTGGACAATTTGTACCTCCTTCTGGACGATTTGTACCCCTCCTCTGGGCAGTATCCAGTTCATACCCCCTCTGGACAATTTGTATCCTCTTCTGCAAATTCATACCCTGCTTAATTAACCCCCTCTGAAAAAAATATACACGGAGATGGGGTTGGGAGAGGATTATAAACTTGGAGAAAGGATAAAAAAAGGTGATGTCATTTCTTTTATTTTAAAAAGACAAAGAATATCAAATTTCATGACTTAAAGTTGAAGTAAAAAGCAAGTAGGCACTTAAAAGATTCAACGTCACAACGGTAAAAAGATATTGACGGAGCTCAGAATTAAAAACGACAAAAAGAAAATGCTCTATTGAGGGAGCTCAGAATTAAATTATTAAGGCGACACGCTCTTTAACTTATTATTTGGGGCATCATGAAATTATTTATTGTTAGATCTTCATCAATTTAAAGAATTATTGTGGCTTCATTAAAAAATAGTTTTTTAACTGTAAAACTACATCCATTACTATCTACTATAAATTTTCTTTTACCACATTCAGACCTGAAGTTGATAATACTAGAGGTCGCTTTTTCAATGCTGTTTACGCGATGGTTCACCCATTGAAGTTTCATTTCTATGCATAAATCTTGTTTTGATTTGTTGTTTCATGCATGTGTTTACTTACTTGAGACAACTTGTACCAAAAAGGACACAATTCATACCTTTTCCTGGGACAATTCGTACATTTTGTCTAGACAATTTGTTCCTTATTGTCAAGACAATTTGTACCCCCTAATTGTGGTATGAATCGTCCAGGGTGCAAGTTGTCCAAGAACCGTCCATCACAGACAGCGATTCTTTGCTTTTCATTTGCCCGGTTGTACATGTACATTTTCAGTAACTGGCTTCTGATTATTTTTCACACTGTAACCCCCTCCACCTTACACACACACACATACACAAATATATTAAACATTAAAGACCACTATCTTTTTGAAGCAAATATCTGATTTGTCATTTCTGGAAAACATACATGTACATTGTATTTTTCTTAATTTTACTCCTTTTATCAAAATGGGTCATGAGTGTCTGTAGGGATTAAATGCAAGGTTGTAAAAGTGCCTTTAAGGGTACTTGCAGCATAAGCACTGTACTACAGAATCAATATTTGATGGTTTAAGGCAGTTTAATGGTGCTATGAGATACCTCATGAGCTGCACTGTCACGCTGTTGGAAAAAATCAATGTGTAATGTTTTGTCAGAGACATACCAATGACTCTTGGTGCCTTAATTAAGAAATCTGAGGGATTTTAAAAAAAATTTTTTTTACAAAAATTGCAAAATATTCATCAAACACAATGTGAAATATCTTAAGAAGCCAGAATGTAAAAACTATCACAAATGGGCAATTTAACTCTTTGCATGCTGCTGGCAGATATTCCTGCCCAGGACAGAATTTCTATTGACACTGAAATATGTATAATTTGGGCACATTTAATCCAATTTCCACACTATAAACTGAATGTAGTTTTTCATCAATGATTTTTCAAGTTAAATTTGGGAGAATTTTTTATCAAATCTAGTCATGGCTGCTCTGAAGCAGCCATGACTAGATTTGAAGAAAAATATTTTTTAAAAACTCAGCGGGTTAAGGGTTAATCTCATAAGAGGTTTGTTTTGTGTCAACATCAATTAATTTATGAATGTTATCATCATGAAAGTGGGCATGCTGGAGGTCTGGGGGGACACATTCAGGGCTGTATTTTACCACATCAATATGTAGAAGAAAATTTGACATCATTTGTTAGGATAAAATGGCACAGTCTATTGATATTGATGATTTATATAGCTGCAACCCCAGTTTTTAAAACAAAATTGACATCCAATTTGTTTTGTGTGGAGGGTGGGAGGGTGGGAGGGTGGGGTTGAGCACCTCTCTTTCTCTCGCAGACTCTTTATCAAATGAAAGAGGTAAAATGTATCTTTGGAAGGATTAGAATGTAGGTTAAAATCCCCCCCCCCCCCCCAAAAAAAAATATTTTTACACACTTAGCAAAAATCCCCCCCCCCCTCAATTTTTGAAGGTAGTACCACAATCTCCCACATTATTTTAAGAGCAGTTTTTAGAGCAGTACAAAAATCCCCCTCCTGGCCTTTTACACCAAAAGGTTAAAAGGCAGTCCAAGAGGATCGAAACAATTATGTATTCGATTTGAAATTTACATAAACAATCATCACTATTTACAAGAAAACATGCCTCAATAACTATTTATCAAGACAGTTATTTATTTATTTATTGGAGTTTAAGGACACTTTCAACAGCCAGTGTCACCTCATGTTGGACAGTTTTATGGGTGGAGGAAGCTAAAGTGCACTGAGAGAACCACTTGGCAACAGTGCTAACTCCCACACAAGCAAGGTTAGCATTGATTGAAGCAACAAGTGCTCGGCCTCAAGTGGTAAAAAGCTTTGGACATTTTTGTATGGCTTTAAATATACTTCTTCCAAATTAGGGGGAATTTTTGTTCACCAGAAATTATGGAGAGAGGAATTTCTGTTCACCTGAAAAAAACATGGGGTGGGGGGGGGGGGATTTTTTCGCATTGTGTGAAAATGGTTGGGGGGGGGGGGAGGGAATCCGATTTCCTCGGGGAAAAGTTTGTAGGTTACACTTGGAAGGTTTAGGGTTGATTATAGGAAATACATACATGTAAATGTACATGTAATTTGGCTTCCAACACTGATTTAATTATATTTTTTTGGATATTACACATATTTCACATTTAAATATTCATTTGAGAACCACAGACCGAATAATACTGTTTTATTTTTTGAAAAGTTATATTTTTGTCACAGTCAGCAATAAAGGCCATATATTGCCAAAAATAATGCAGTTAAATGCATCATGAGCAAGTGTGGCATCCAGAAATGAGAAGTACACTGTGACCTCTGGCAAAGGTCAAATACACAAGTAACCACAGATTTTACCCTATTAACACATTTGATTAAACCATAGTTTCTCCTCATAGTACTTGTGATAGAGAGGACTCCAGTTATATTCTAATCCTCTCCCAAATCACCATCCAAACACTTAGCCAGAAAACCCATATTTCACTTGTATTCACTGGTATAATAGAAGTTTTCTCCATATTATGATAACGCTTTAGCTTACATGAAAAGAAGATACGACTTTTGAATAACTAATTTCTTTTCATTTTTTGCTTCAAAAACATTGCTATGAACTGCCCCCCCCCCCCACTGGATAGAGATGAATGAGCTCATTCCAATGAGGGGGTCATAAGATATGTTTTTGACGCAAAGAAAAAAAATGCAAAAATAATTAACATTGAATGACAATTTTGGTGAATGGTGTTAGCCTGTTTTGGCCATTACAATGAGTGAGTGAGTAAATATGTTAAAAAACAATTTCTTCATTCATGGAGTATTTTGGAACATAAATTTTGGGAAAGGGGGTTGGGGGGTACAGTGGGAAAAGTAACAAAGTTGCAAATGTGAATGAATGGCTTTTGTGCACAGCTACCAATATAGTAGTCTGATACTAGTGTTGTCAGGTTCCCCATGTTATAGCACAAAACTACATTAACAATTGTCCCTCTACCACCCATACTGAACCCCTCAGCTGATGAGAAAGTTAACAGCATACACTCTCAGTTTCCTATGATTTTTTTTATTTCTGTTTGACAACCCTGTCCTGGCTCTTCTCACTATATTTTTCATTGTATGTCAGTCAGTATTCCTATGTACATGTAAACTGTCACTTTCAAAATATGTGACTGCATGTCTGTCTGTCCATCATACCATTCCTATGTACATGTAGACTGTCACTTTCCAGATATGTGATTGCATGTCTGTCTGTCCATCATACAAAGTGTTGGTTTGCTTTTCATTTGCACAGTTCTACATGTTCAATAACAATAAAAGGCAATTGATCCCCCCCCCCCCCCCCACACCCATACGCACACATACACAAATATATTAAACATTAAAGAGCGCTACATTCCTGAAGCAAATATCTGAGTCATCCTCACTGGATACTATGCTTGCATGTATTTTCCCTAATTTCTCTTTTTTTATCAGAATGGGTGCCTGCAGGGATTAAGTCCAAGGTTGTAAATGAGCCCTTGTGGGTACATGTACTTGCAGGACATGCACATCACTACAGAATCAATATTTGATGGTTTTAGGCATTTTAACAGTGCTATGAGATACCATAGGAGCAGTGCTCTGCTGGTCACACTGTTAGAAAAAAATCAGTGTTTAATGTTTTGTAAGTGCCATACCAATGAGTCTAGGTGCCTTAACTGAGAAAGTGAGGCTTTTTTCACAAGAATGGCAAAATATTCATCAAACACAATGTGAAATATTTTCAGAAGCCAGAATGTGATTTAAAAACTATCACAAATGGGAAATTTAATATCACAAGAGGTGTGTTTTGTGTCAACATCAATTAATTTATGAATTTTATCATAGTTTTTGATAAAAAGGGGCATACTAGGGGGACACCTTCAGGGCTATATTTTGCCACATCAGTATGTAGAAGAAAATTTGACATCAGTTGTTAGGATAAAATGGTACTGTCTATTGATATTGGTGAATTATTTAGCTGCAACAGCAATTTCTGAATCAAAATTGACATTCATATTGTTTTGTGAGATTGGAACACCACTCTTTGTCTTGCTGTATGGTTTTTTTCCCCAAAGTATTGCATACTGATGCAGATTTTAGTTTTATTTTGGGATTAGTTTTATTTTTCAAAAAAAGCTACATGAATTCCTTACCTCTTAGCTTACTCATTAGGTAACAGAGTCGAAAAATGTATTGGAGGCAACAGCAGTTTTTAAGCCATTTGACACAATTTTCTTTAAAAGAACAAATTTCCATGTTTTTAAATCAAAGGAAGCCAGAAGTTGAATTCGCATGCAGAAATGACTCTTTTGTCACATGAAAGAGGTAAAATGTATCTTTGATAGGACTGGGATTGATTAAGGAAATACATAATTTGGCTTCTGAACCTGATTTAATTATTATTATGAGAGATTATTTCACATTTAAAAATTCATTTGGGTACCACACACCTTACAATACTTTTTTTTATTGTTTTGAAAAGTATGTTTTTGTCATCATCAGCAATAAGGGCTATATATTGCAAGCAAATTCACATCTTGAGCAAGTGTAGCCTCCAGGGGCACACTACAGCTTAAAGCAAATGCCAAATCACAACCAATTTTACCCTACATGTACACATGTATTAACAAATGTAATTAAACCATGGTTCCCCATCATAGTACTAGGGGCAGAGGGGGATTCCAATCTTCCAACCCCTTCCAATCACCATTCAAACCCATATTGCACTTTTATTTACTGGTATTTAGATGTTTGTCTGAATTATGCTGTTAACCCTTTACTTGACAGGAAAAGATGATTACCCTTGCCCACAAACTTATTGACTTACTAATTTTTTGTGTCAAAGACATGACTTTTTACACCATTGGAATGACCTCATTCCAATGAGGGGTCATAAGCTATGTTTTTGACACAAAAAACAGGAAAATAATGAACATGGAATGGCAATACTTGTGAACAGCACCAGCAGCTTTTGACCACTATATTTGGTAAAGGGTTAAAAAATGTTAGAAAATAATTTCTTCATTGAAAGAGTATTTTGGAACACAAATTTGGGGGTGGGGAACAGTGGAAAAAATAACACAATAAAGTTGCAAATGTGAGTGAATGGCATATGTGCACAGCCACCAATAAAGTAGTCTAGTACTAATAAAGTAGTCTAGTACTAAATTTTCCCTCTTATTTGATGCACAGCCCCCTGTTTTGGGGTCGGAAAAAGTTCTCTGAAAGGTTATTCTTGACAAAGATATTTGAATCCCAAAATTAAAGTGATGCGATCAAATTTTCTTTAGCTCGAGAGTTGTTGTCATGGTTCCCATGTTACAGCACAAAACTACAGTAACAACTGTGAAATATTGTTCTCTCCATGAATCAAGTCCCCACCCGCCCACCCATACTGAAGCCTCAGTTGATGAGAAACAATTGGAAACACTGTACAGTATGTTTTTGGAAACTAAAGTAAATCCCACACACTCTCAGTATCCAATGATTTGCTTTAGTACTGTAGCACTCAGGGTCCATTGAGGTTTTTTTTTCCATTTGGTAATCTTCTCCTGGCTCTTCTAATAAAATTTTCCATTGTATGTCAGTTTTTATTTCTGTTTAGACCTTCAATTTGTGTGACTGCATGTCTGTCTGTCTGTCCATCAGACAAAGTGTTTCTTTGCTTTTCATTTGACTGGTTGTACATTTTCAATAAGTGGTAGCTGACTATTTTTCACACTCTACTCCCGCCCCCCCCCCCCCTTAAACACTAAAAAAACCTATATTTTTTAAGCAAATATCTCATTCATCCACCTTGGAGACATCTTTTCCACAATTTCACTATTTTCATCAGAATGGGTGTTTGTGGGGAGTAAATCCAAGATTGTGAAAGTGCCCAAATTGATACTTGCTGCTCAAGCACAGCACCACAGAATCAATATTGGATGCTTTTTGGCATTTTAACAGTGCTATGAGATACCACATGAGCAGTACTGGTCATACTGTTGAAAAAAGCAGTGTTTTATGTTTTATCTGTACCATACCAATGACTCTAGGTGCCTTAACTGAAAAAAATGGCTTTTTTTAGCAAACATTTTAAATGATTTACCGAACACATGATGTGAAATGTCTTCAGAAGCCTGAATGTTATTTAAAAACGTTCACAAGTAGGATATTTAATGTCACAAGTTGTTCGTTTTGTTTCAGTATTAATTAATTTATGAGTTATATCATGTTTTTGTTGAAGAGGGGTATACTGTTGTGGGGGGGGGGGGGGCACATTCAATGAGGGCTATTTTTTTTAAATTTTTACCACATCAGTATAAATTTCCCATTTGTGATAGTTTAGTCGCAAGATGTTTGTTTTGTGTCAACATCAACTAATTTATGAATTATATCATAGTTTTTGATGAAAAGGGGTATAGGGGGGGTGGTCACATTAATTGAGGGCTATTCTTTACCACATCAGTATGTGGAAGAAAATTTGACATCAGCTGTTAGGATAAATGACAGTTAAAATGGCAATGTCTGTATTGGTGAATGATATTGCTACAACCCCAATTTTAGAAACAAAATTGACGTTCACGTTTTTTTCGTGGGGTGGGGAGGGGAGGGGGAGTGTTACACAATTTCTCTAATCTATTGGAGCAATGGACGCAAAATCATTTTATTTAAGGACGTGTAAAGGCATCAATAATTAGGCCACATTGAAACTCTTTTTTCAAATTTATTTCCCCTTCACCTTGTGTGAGGACAATAATAATCTGTGTGAATCATTGAATTATGATCAATCACGAAACGAACGTCAACTCAACAGCTCTATTTATAGAAATGGTGCGCATCGCCTATGCGGGGGTCGTGTTTTTTTGTGGCTAACTCAACAGTGGATAACTGTGAACCAAAAAGCATGAGATGACCTTTTTCTGAATAACTAATTTGAACAAAATGACTACGTCAACTCAATAATTCTGCTGTCATATATCCGATCGAACATTTTAGAGCTTGGTCGAGACAATTATCCTGGAAACCCATACAATAAAAAATGAATCAAATCGGTTAACATTTGTTCAAGTAATCATTGGTATGAAGCACAAAATTTACAAAAAATGACAAAGTCAGCCCAATAATTCTTCAGCCGTACATCGGACCGAGCCCGTTTTCGTACTCGACCAAGACATTCTTCCTTGAAACCCATGTGCCAAAGATCCGTCAAATCGGTTGACGGTTGTTGAAGTATCGCGCTTTCAAGCAAAATTAGAAGATTTTAACAAAGGGCCATAACTCTTGCAAAAAAAGCGTGGACACACCCTATTTTGCGTCATCGGGTGTTGCACATGCATATCAAGCCACATACCAAATATCAAAATCCGTCCAGAAATAACTAAGTTTCTTAGCAAAAAGGGCCGCCCTGTCGGCGACCGGCCCACGCCATACCAATAGTCAAGGTTTTTTTTTTTTTTTAAATTCGACTAAACAGAGGAAACTAAATGAATAGAAATAATTAAGTATGCCTTATGATATCACACAAAATAAAGACAAACAGCGGGTTTATGCTTTTTAAAACTGGTAGCAGTTGCTTATCAAATAATATTATTACCACTCAATACACAAGTTACTAGTCGATTAATATAAGTTTGGAGGCCTGTTAAAACTCCATAATTTCAGTAACTTCATTCTACGGAACCTCGCCGCGGGCGATAATGGTATAAATAGCCATTAGCGGCCCGCGGCCCGGCTATTTTTAGATTCCAGGGTCTAATGAATTACTCCTAGTCGGATGACGCCCCTTTGTATTTCTGAACTGAAGTCGAACGCACGATCGAAACAGAAATATCGAACCGACTTCAGTGATTATTTCTTCCAGCAATTCCCTCGTGCGGTTAGCTGTAACAGGGAGTGGTAATAATAGTAATAACATGATTGTTGTCAGGTATCTTGATTCATTAGCGGCCCTGCAGCAATGATGAACAGCAATTGCGCTTATTAACGGCCCTCGACTTCGTCTCGGGCGTTTAATAAACCCCCGGGCTGTTCATCATTGCTGCAGGGCCGCTAATGAACCATAATGCCCTCCAGAATCATGTTATTGTTATATTACCGTCTTACTTTTGTTATCGATTCCTTCATTTTCCTTTCGCCCCAAGAGATTCATCAATTTTAAATAGCGAACCCGGACCAGAAGCAGTGGCGGATACGGGAATTCTCAAGGGGGGGGGGGGGGGGGGGGAGGGGCGAATCGTGCAGATGCCGAAGGCATCTGCCGCGAGTGCCGAAGGCACGAGCTTTTTTAGGGGGGTCTGGGGGAGGGGGGAGGGGTTTCTCCCCCAGAAATTTTTTGGAAATGAGCAACCAAATGGGGAATTCTGGTGGCTTCTGGGGTGGAAAACCTCTTGAATTTTTGAACGGCTAATTAACACTTTTTAAACAGCATGTTTCAGAATTTCAAATTCTGTTATAAGTTCAAGACAAAATTAGAAAATTTGAAATATGCTCTTCAGATCCGTTTACCATAATATTGTATTTTGGACACACTGTTTACAGTCATAACCGACTTAACCTCAGGGGAACATTGCGATCTGCCAGCGTTTGAAAGTTTTCAGCAGTCAGCCCTCTAGGCTTAGGTACCCCATGACTATGCCAATTAAGACCCTGATCCATAATTGGCATAGCCATGGGGTACCTGGGGCTAGGGTGCATGTAACACCTCAAAATCATGCTGTGTCGGTGACGCTATAAATGAAGGCGACCAGTAGATATATTTTGCATAATTTCAACGGTATATTTGTTTTCCATAGCGAATGGTGATGGAGGAAATAAATGTCGTTGTATGTTTTTTACTTCAATTCATGTATTGTCCCCAAATGAAAATCCTGGCTACGCCCTACATGCGAGACAAACACGAGCTAAGGGGGGGGGGGGGGGCGACCGCCCCACCGCCCCCCCCCCCCTCTGTATCCGCCATTGACCAGAAGTAACGGATAAATTACCAAATAACGGCGACGTTATTTCGTAAATCCGGCGACGGAACACCGGCGACGTTTTTTTTTCTCAAGTGTGGCAAATAGTTGCCAACATTGGTCTCATTAAATTGAGGTAGGTCGGATATCACACATACATCTGCTATTTCGCAACCCGTCCCCCTTAGTTTCTTGCCTGATGTTCCCTTCATGGGTTAACTTGAAGGGGGGGGGAGGGGGGGGGCATGTGACTGATTTTTAGCTCACTGAAGGGAGCTTAACTTGCCGTCCGTCGTGAACTTTACATTATCGACTTTTCCTCTCAAACTGGACCAAATTGAACCAAATTTGGTGTGCATGTTCCTTATCATATGTCAATTCACGTTTGTACAAATAACCTTGCCGCGCTGACAAGGGGCACCAAAAGGAGCATTACTCTTATAGCACCCATACCATTTTTTTTTAAAAATCAAAAAAAATCTTCTACAGTACCATCATTTAGAATCTTTTGATATTTGGTATATAACATCTCGGGGGGCTGGGGGGGGGGGGGTCAATCAGATCAGGTTTGTTCAAATCAAGTCCATGCATGGGTTAATAACTGGGCTTTCTCTAGGAGCCCGAATTTTAACTTAGTGAAATATGAGGAAATTTCTTTAAAAATCTTTCATATTTGGTATGAATGCTTTCATATTTGGTATACAGCATCTCTAGGGGAGTCAGATTCAAGTTTGTACATATCGGATCCCTCAATTAGTATTTGGGTTCTCAATGGAGCCCAAAGTTTAACTTTATGCAATTTGAGGAAATTTCTTTAAAAATCTTCTTCTTCAGATCCACCAATCAGAATCCTTTCATGTTTGGTATACAGCATTTATAGAGGGGTCAGATTCAAGTTTGTTCAAATCGGGTCCCTGGGTTCATATTTGGGCTGCCCATGGGAGCCTGAATTTTAACTTAGTGCAATATGAGGGAATTTCTTTAAAAATCTTTTTCTTCAGATTCGCCAGTCAGGATCCTTTCATATTTGGTATGCAACATCTTGAGGTGGGTCAGTTTCAGGTTTGTTCAGATTGGTTACCTGGGTAAATATTTTGGATCCCTGTTTGAGCCCAAAGTTTAACTTAATGCAATGTGAGGACATTTCTTTAAAAACCTCCTTCTTCAGATCCACCGGTCAGAATTCTTTCATATTTGGTATATAACATCTCAAGAGGGATCAGGTTCAAGTTTGTGGAATTTGAGCCCGTGGTTTATTATTTGGGCTCTCTGTGGGCAGGGGTGAGGGTGGCATGGGGAGTATGTTAGGTTCAGGTTTGTTCAAATCGATTCCTTAGTGTTTTTCCATAAAATTTGCCTTTCACGACTTCATTCCTTTGCAGTGTTGATGAACCCTGCATAACTGAATGTGACCCCAAATTCTTCTTTGAACCACTTTGGCGGGTGAGCGATTATAATCAGGCCTCTTGTTTAGTCAAGATGTGACGAAGTCAAGCTCGACTTATAGCTCAGTGAATCGCGGGCGGGCTGGGCGGGCGGGCGGGCGGGGCGGGCGGGGCGGGCGGGCGTAAACAATTGATTTCCGGATGATAACTTGGTAATGGTTCGACCCACCATCATGAAACTCCATAGGTAGGTTAGCATCGGTGAGTGGAAAAACCCTATTTATTTTGGACTTTCTTGGTCAAAGGTCAAGGTTACAGTGGCCATGAACATAGTAAATTGTACACAATTGGTTTCCGGGTGATAACTTTTCTATGGATGAACTCACATTCATGAAACTTCATACGGCTTTCATGAGAGGAAGAAGCCTATTTATTTTGGACGCACTAGGTCAAAGGTCAAAGTCACAGTGACCCTAAACGCACTGAATCAAAACAATTGGTTTCCGGGTGATAACTTGATAATGGTTCGACCCATGTTCATGGAACTGTATAGGTAGGTTGGCATCAATGAGAGGATGAATCCTATTTATTTTGAACTCGCTAGGCGAAAGGTCAAGGTCACAGTGACCTTCAACATTGTAAATCGTAAACAATTGGTTTCCGGATGCTAACTTGACTACGGTTGAACCCACATTCATGAAACTTCATAGGTAAGTTGGCCTAGGTGAGTGGAAGACCCCTATATATCTTGGACTCGCTAGGTCAAAGGTCAAGATCACAGTGACCTTGAACATAATAAATCGTTGGTTTCCAGATGGTTTCCAGATGATAATTTCACAATGGTTCCACCGACGTTCTTGAAACTTCATAGGTAGGTTAGCATTATTGCAGGAAAGAGCCCTATTTATTTTGGAATCAGCAGGTCTAAGGTCAAGGTCACAGTGAAATTGGTTTCCAGACGATAAGTTGATAATGATTAAACCCACATTTGTGCTGTCACAACTCGACATTAGATTTGTGATCCTATAGGTATTATTAATTTTTTTTTTTTTTGGGGGGGGGGGGATGTGCCCCCAGAACGCCCCCATGGCTTCGCCACCGTGCCCCCACTTGGGCAATCGTGATTAAGTGCCTTGCCCAATGACACAAAGCAGTTACCCCTGCTGGGGGTCCAACTGTGGATCTCTCGGCTTGGTGTTAGTAGTAGATCATGTACCCGATCGACCCACATTGGCCGGATCTCATGTGACGTCGTAGGCACATGGCCCAGTTACTTCATTTTTGGTTGTCGTGGTAGCCCGCGTGAGCGCCATCTTGTGACAACATTCCCATAGTAATACCGATTTGTTGAAGTGAGATGAGTGTACATCGTCCATTTTGTATATCTGAGACCGCCATCTTGGTTTCTATGGTAGCACATGGTTGCTATGTGACCCAAAACCTTCTAATAGGAAAGGGGTGTGTGCGATCGAATAGGAGTAAATTTAATTACAACAAACAACGACAGTCCCTCTAAATAATCCAAAACTACCGAGACGGACTTAGCAAACCCCAATCTAGAGCTTATAATAGTAGAACGTAGTGCTAAATGAATGATGAGAGGTCTCATGTGGATAAATTCAAGTGAACTAGAATACATCGAATTACCACAAACATCCAGACAATCCCTCTGAACCATCAAAACAACTTTATTTGACACAGATTCCTCAATTTTGGGCTTAAAAGAGTAGCATGCTGTGCTTTAAGGTGCGTTTCCTGGTATGAGTGATTGTATTTGTTCGAATACTCTGTAAAATTACCCAAATAAATCCAACAGTTCTTTTACTAGTGCGGATAAATCCAACAGTTCTTTTACTAGTGCGGATTTCCACTAAATATTCGGTTTCTGTCTGTTGTCCATGAGAATTCTTCTTTTTGCCAAACAATAGACGCATTCTTTGTATAAGAGTAACTTTGTTGTTTCGGATGTGCTCCATATTCTCGGTATTTTATCTACCCCGATATATTATGTGATTTATCCTTCTATTTTCTGGCCTGTTTTGCCTTTTACTTTGAATGTCGCCGTACAACACGTTTTGGCAAATTGTTATATTTCACATAACCGCTGCTATTTATGCGATATACACCATATCTTTCCTGAAAAAATCTTGCTTGGGGCCTGCAATATTTACCAAAATTAACAATATTGGGTGTGCTATTGGGTGTGCACCATTACGTGTCACGTATTTTCATATTATCACTAGGGGCAGGGAGAAATACAAATCTTCCGACCCCCCCCCCCCCAAATCACAATTCAAACACAGACAGAACACCTACACTGCCCTTCTATTCACTATTATTTAGAAGTTTATCTCTTCTATATTATGCTCTTCAGAACGTTGGAAAACAATTACTTCATTGAAAGAGTATCCTGGAACACAAATTGGAGGAGGGGTGGGGTTACAGTGGAAAATAACATAATAAAATTACAAATGTTAGTGAATGGCGTTTGTGCATAGCTACCAATATAGTTGTCTAGTACTAAAGCTGTCATGGTTCCCCTGATACAGCATAAATTTACAGTGACAGTTGTAAAATATTGCTCTTTCCCTGAACCAAGTCCTCCCTCCCACACATATTTAATCCTTCTGCTAATGATAAACATTTGGAAAGACTGAATAGCATGTTTTTAGAGACTGAAGTTAGTATCATACACTTTCAGTTTCTTATGATTTACTTTGAGGCTTCAGCACTCATGGGCCTCTGAGTTAGTTTTCAATTTAAAAACCTTGCCCTGGCTCTTCCACTATATTTTTTATTGTATGCCATTTAGTACTCTCATGTAGACCTCCTACATGTGTGACTGCAAGCCTATCTGTCTGTCTGTGTGTGTGTCTCTTCATCAGACATGGCGTTTCTTTACTTTTCACTTGCCTGGATCTACGTTTTCAATAATTGGCAGCTGACTAACTTTCACCCCCCCCCCCCCCACCCCCACACACACACATATCTTAAACATCAAATACCACTATATTCGTGAAGCAAATGTCTGATTCATCCTCTTTGGAAACATGTTTTCAACAATTTCAATCTTTTTGCCAGAATGAGTGTCTGTGGGGATTAAAACAAAGGTTATGAAAGTGCTCTTATGGGAACTTGCAGCATAAGCATAGCACTATAGAATCAATATTTGATGGTTTTAGGCATCTTACCAGTGTTATGAGATACCACAGTAGCAGGTACTGGTCATTCTGTTGGAAAAAAACACTGTTTTATGTTTTACCAGTGCCATACCAATGACTCTATGTGCATTTACTGAGAACGCTGAGGCTTTTCCTTTACAAAAATTGCAAAATATTCATCAAATACAATGTGAAATGTCTTCAGAAGCCAGACTGTGATTTGAAAACTATTACAGATGGGAAAGTTCATATCACAGTAGGTTTGTTTTGGGTCAATAGCAATTAAATTATGAATTACATCACGTATTTTATTAAAAATTGGCATACCGGGGGGGTCCTATTCAGGGCAAAATTTTACTACATCAGATGGTGGAATAAAATTTGACATCAGTTGTTAGGATAAACTAGTAGAGTCCTTTCATATTGGTGAAATATATAGCTGCATCCCCAATTTTGGAAACAAAATTGACATCCATACTGTTCCATGGGGGTTGGGGCACTGTTTTGCTTGCAGTATGGTTAAATGAGACAGATTTTTTCTAAAAATATTTTGTGCTGATGCAGATGTTAGTTTTATTTTGGGATCAGGGTAGAGTTTTAAAGAAAGCTGTAAATTCTCATCCTTCTTAGTTAATTTATAAAGTAACAGGATAGAAAAATGTTTTGGAGGCAATACCAATTTTCAAGCCCACTTGACAAAGTTTGTACACCTTTCCTTAAAAGAGCAAATTTTCCATGTTTTTGAATCAGCCAAAGCCAAAGGTTTGATTCTAATGGAGAAATGACTCTTTTATCTCATGGAAGTGGTAAAATGTCCCTTTTGTGGGGTTGAGGATGATTATAGGTTTCGCGGAACTAAATATTGAAATTAGAGTGAACCAACTTAAAATGTTGCACTCGGAAATGACGCAATCTCTAAAAATAAACAGCCTTGGGAAAATCCATTGTTTCAATAAAACTTTGAAACATTCTATTGACATCTTGCATTATTGTTGAATATTCCTGATAAAAAAGAGGGTGTTTTGATGACTTTTGGACATAAAAAATACAATTTACTTTTTGTGTGTTTTTGTAGGGAATTCCCTGAAAAATATGTGCACGTGACCGGTACTTCCCTTTGTGTCAGTTTTTCTCTCTTATTTGTTGCATGACCCCCTGTTTTCAGATCAGAAAAGTTGTCTGAAGGGCTATACTTGACAGAGATATTTGAATGCCAAAATTAAAGTCATGCGATCATATATTTTCCACCTGAAAGTAATAATGGTCGCCTATGGGGAAATATTTAATTATGTGATACCTATAGGAAATATGTTTTTTGGCTTCCAGACCAGATTCAGTTACTATTTTGGGGGATTATTTCACATTTAAATATTTATTTGGGGACCATACACCTTACCAAACCATTTTATTGTTTTGAGAAGTTACATTTTTGTCACAGTCAGCAATAAAAGCTATATATTTCCCAAACTAAGGCTGTTCATGCAAGAAAATTCACATCTTGAGCAAGTGTATTCCCCAGGAGCACACTATAACCTCTGGAAGCTGCTAACTAACAGCCTATCTCACCCTATTAACATATTTATTTAAATCATAACCTCTGGCAGCTGCTAACTAACAGCCTATCTTACCCTAATAACATATTTATTTAAACCATGGTTTCTCCTCATATTACTAGGGGCAGGGAGGATTACAAATCTTCCGAACCCTCCTCCCCCCAAATCACAATTCAAACACAGACAGAACACCTACACTGCCCTTCTATTCACTATTATTTAGAAGTTTATCTCTTCTATATTATGCTCTTCAGAACGTTGGAAAACAATTACTTCATTGAAAGAGTATCCTGGAACACAAATTGGAGGAGGGGTGGGGTTACAGTGGAAAATAACATAATAAAATTACAAATGTTAGTGAATGGCATTTGTGCATAGCTACCAATATAGTTGTCTAGTACTAAAGCTGTCATGGTTCCCCTGATACAGCATAAATTTACAGTGACAGTTGTAAAATATTGCTCTTTCCCTGAACCAAGTCCTCCCTCCCACACATATTTAATCCTTCTGCTAATGATAAACATTTGGCAAAACTGAATAGCATGTTTTTAGAGACTGAAGTTAGTATCATACACTTTCAGTTTCTTATGATTTACTTTGAGGCTTCAGCACTCATGGGCCTCTGAGTTAGTTTTCAATTTAAAAACCTTGCCCTGGCTCTTCCACTATATTTTTCATTGTATGCCATTTAGTACTCTCATGTAGACCTCCTACATGTGTGACTGCAAGCCTATCTGTCTGTCTGTCTGTGTGTCTGTGTGTCTCTTCAACAGACATAGCGTTTCTTTACTTTTCACTTGCCTGGATCTACGTTTTCAATAATTGGCAGCTGACTAACTTTCACCCCCCCACCCCGCCTCCCCGCCCCCCACACACACATATATTAAACATCAAATACCACTATATTCGTGAAGCAAATGTCTGATTCATCCTCTTTAGAAACATGTTTTCAACAATTTCAATCTTTTTGCCAGAATGAGTGTCTGTGGGCATTAAAGCAAAGGTTATGAAAGTGCTCTTATGGGAACTTGCAGCATAAGCATAGCACTATAGAATCAATATTTGATGGTTTTAGGCATCTTACCAGTGTTATGAGATATCACAGTAGCAGGTACTGGTCATTCGGTTGGACAAAAAACACTGTTTTATGTTTTACCAGTGCCATACCAATGACTCTATGTGCATTTACTGAGAACACTGAGGCTTTTCCTTTACAAAAATTGCAAAATATTCATCAAATACAATGTGAAATGTCTTCAGAAGCCAGACTGTGATTTGAAAACTATTACAGATGGGAAAGTTCATATCACAGTAGGTTTGTTTTGGGTCAATATCAATTAAATTATGAATTATATCACATATTTTTTTAAAAATTGGCATACCGGGGGGTCCTATTCAGGGCAAAATTTTACTACATCAGATGGTGGAATAAAATTTGACATCAGTTGTTGGGATAAACTGGTAGAGTCCTTTCATATTGGTGAAATATATAGCTGCATCCCCAATTTTGGAAACAAAATTGATATCCATACTGTTCCATGGGGGTTGGGGCACTGGTTTGCTTGCAGTATGGTTAAATGAGACAGATTTTTTCTAAAAATATTTTGTGCTGATGCAGATGTTAGTTTTATTTTGGGATCAGGGTAGTGTTTTAAAGAACGCTGTAAATTCTCATCCTTCTTAGTTAATTTATGAAGTAACAGGATAGAAAAATCTTTTGGAGGCAAAACCAATTTTCAAGCCCACTTGACAAAGTTTGTACACCTTTCCTTAAAAGAGCAAATTTTCCATGTTTTTGAATCAGCCAAAGCCAAAAGTTTGATTCTAATGGAGAAATGACTCTTTTATCTCATGGAAGTGGTAAAATGTCACTTTTGTGGGGTTGGGGATGATTATAGGTTTCGCGGAACTAAATATTGAAATTAGAGTGAACCAACTGAAAATGTTGCACTCGGAAATGACGCAATCTCTAAAAATAAACAGCCTTGGGAAAATCCATTGTTTCAATAAAACTTTGAAACATTCTATTGACATCTTGCATTATTCTTGAATATTCCTGATAAAAAAGAGGGTGATTTGATGACTTTTGGACCTAAAAAATACAATTTACTTTTTGTGTGTTTTTGTAGGGAATTCCCTGAAAAATATGTGCACGTGACCGGTACTTCCCTTTGTGTCAGTTTTTCTCTCTTATTTGTTGCATGACCCCCTGTTTTCAGATCAGAAAAGTTGTCTGACGGGCTATACTTGACAGATATATTTGAATGCCAAAATTAAAGTCATGCGATCATATTTTTTCCACCTGAAAGTAATAATGGTCGCCTATGGGAAAATATTTAGTTATGTGATACCTATAGGAAATATGTTTTTTGTCTTCCAGACCAGATTCAGTTACTATTTTGGGGGATTATTTCACATATAAATATTTATTTGGGGACCATACACCCAACCAAACCATTTTATTGTTTTGAGAAGTTACATTTTTGTCACAGTCAGCAATAAAAGCTATATATTTCCCAAACTAAGGCTGTTCATGCAAGAAAATTCACATCTTGAGCAAGTGTATTCCCCAGGAGCACACTATAACCTCTGGAAGCTGCTAACTAACAGCCTATCTCACCCTATTAACATATTTATTTAAATCATAACCTCTGGCAGCTGCTAACTAACAGCCTATCTTACCCTATTAACATATTTATTTAAACCATGGTTTCTCCTCATATTACTAGCGGCAGGGAGGATTACAAATCTTCCGACCCCCCCCCCCCCAAATCACAATTCAAACACAGACAGAACACCTACACTGCCCTTCTATTCACTATTATTTAGAAGTTTATCTCTTCTATATTATGCTCTTCAGAACGTTGGAAAACAATTACTTCATTGAAAGAGTATCCTGGAACACAAATTGGAGGAGGGGTGGGGTTACAGTGGAAAATAACATAATAAAATTACAAATGTTAGTGAATGGCATTTGTGCATAGCTACCAATATAGTTGTCTAGTACTAAAGCTGTCATGGTTCCCCTGATACAGCATAAATTTACAGTGACAGTTGTAAAATATTGCTCTTTCCCTGAACCAAGTCCTCCCTCCCACACATATTTAATCCTTCTGCTAATGATAAACATTTGGAAAGACTGAATAGCATATTTTTAGAGACTGAAGTTAGTATCATACACTTTCAGTTTCTTATGATTTACTTTGAGGCTTCAGCACTCATGGGCCTCTGAGTTAGTTTTCAATTTAAAAACCTTGCCCTGGCTCTTCCACTATATTTTTCATTGTATGCCATTTAGTACTCTCATGTAGACCTCCTACATGTGTGACTGCAAGCCTATCTGTCTGTCTGTCTGTGTGTCTGTGTGTCTCTTCAACAGACATGGCGTTTCTTTACTTTTCACTTGCCTGGATCTACGTTTTCAATAATTGGCAGCTGACTAATTTTCACTCCCCCCCCCCCCCCCCCCCCCACACACACACACATATATTAAACATCAAATACCACTATATTCGTGAAGCAAATGTCTGATTCATCCTCTTTGGAAACATGTTTTCAACAATTTCAATCTTTTTGTCAGAATGAGAGTCTGTGGGGATTAAAACAAAGGTTATGAAAGTGCTCTTATGGGAACTTGCAGCATAAGCATAGCATTATAGAATCAATATTTGATGGTTTTAGGCATCTTACCAGTGTTATGAGATATCACAGTAGCAGGTACTGGTCATTCTGTTGGAAAAAAACACTGTTTTATGTTTTACCAGTGCCATACCAATGACTCTATGTGCATTTACTGAGAACGCTGAGGCTTTTCCTTTACAAAAATTGCAAAATATTCATCAAATACAATGTGAAATGTCTTCAGAAGCCAGACTGTGATTTGAAAACTATTACAGATGGGAAAGTTCATATCACAGTAGGTTTGTTTTGGGTCAATATCAATTAAATTATGAATTATATCACATATTTTATTAAAAATTGGCATACCGGGGAGTCCTATTCAGGGCAAAATTTTACTACATCAGATGTGGAATAAAATTTGACATCAGTTGTTAGGATAAACTGGTAGAGTCCTTTCATATTGCTGAAATATATAGCTGCATCCCCAATTTTGGAAACAAAATTGACATCCATACTGTTCCATGGGGGTTGGGGCACTGTTTTGCTTGCAGTATGGTTAAATGAGACAGATTTTTTCTAAAAATATTTTGTGCTGATGCAGATGTTAGTTTCATTTTGGGATCAGGGTAGTGTTTTAAAGAAAGCTGTAAATTCTCATCCTTCTTAGTTAATTTATAAAGTAACAGGATAGAAAAATCTTTTGGAGGCAATACCAATTTTCAAGCCCACTTGACAAAGTTTGTACACCTTTCCTTAAAAGAGCAAATTTTCCATGTTTTTGAATCAGCCGAAGCCAAAAGTTTGATTCTAATGGAGAAATGACTCTTTTATCTCATGGAAGTGGTAAAATGTCTCTTTGGTGGGGTTGGGGATGATTATACGTTTCGCGGAACTAAATATGGAAATTAGAGTGAACCAACTGAAAATGTTGCACTCGAAAATGACGCAATCTCTAAAAATAAACAGCCTTGGGAAAATCCATTGTTTCAATAAAACTTTGAAACATTCTATTGACATCTTGCATTATTGTTGAATATTCCTGATAAAAAAGAGGGTGATTTGATGACTTTTGGACCTAAAAAATACAATTTACTTTTTGTGTGTTTTTGTAGGGAATTCCCTGAAAAATATGTGCACGTGACCGGTACTTCCCTTTGCGTCAGTTTTTCTCTCTTATTTGTTGCATGACCCTCTGTTCCAAAATTAAAGTCATGCGATCATATTTTTTCCACCTGAAAGTAATAATGGTCGCCTATGGGAAAATATTTAGTTATGTGATACCTATAGGAAATATGTTTTTTGGCTTCCAGACCAGATTCAGTTACTATTTTAGGGGATTATTTCACATTTAAATACTTATTTGGGGACGATACACCTTACCGAACCATTTTATTGTTTTGAGAAGTTACATTTTTGTCACAGTCAGCAATAAAAGCTATATATTTCCCAAACTAAGGCAGTTCATGCAAGAAAATTCACATCTTGAGCAAGTGTATTCCCCAGGAGCACACTATAACCTCTGGAAGCTGCTAACTAACAGCCTATCTCACCCTATTAACATATTTATTTAAATCATAACCTCTGGCAGCTGCTAACTAACAGCCTATCTTACCCTATAAACATATTTATTTAAACCATGGTTTCTCCTCATATTACTAGGGGCAGGGAGGATTACAAATCTTCCGAACCCCCCCCCCCCCCAAATCACAATTCAAACACAGACAGAACACCTACACTGCCCTTCTATTCACTATTATTTAGAAGTTTATCTCTTCTATATTATGCTCTTCAGAACGTTGGAAAACAATTACTTCATTGAAAGAGTATCCTGGAACACAAATTGGAGGAGGGGTGGGGTTACAGTGGAAAATAACATAATAAAATTACAAATGTTAGTGAATGGCATTTGTGCATAGCTACCAATATAGTTGTCTAGTACTAAAGCTGTCATGGTTCCCCTGATACAGCATAAATTTACAGTGACATTTGTAAAATATTGCTCTTTCCCTGAACCAAGTCCTCCCTCCCACACATATTTAATCCTTCTGCTAATGATAAACATTTGGAAAGACTGAATAGCATGTTTTTAGAGACTGAAGTTAGTATCATACACTTTCAGTTTCTTATAATTTACTTTGAGGCTTCAGCACTCATGGGCCTCTGAGTTAGTTTTCAATTTAAAAACCTTGCCCTGGCTCTTCCACTATATTTTTCATTGTATGCCATTTAGTACTCTCATGTAGACCTCCTACATGTGTGACTGCAAGCCTATCTGTCTGTCTGTCTGTGTGTCTGTGTGTCTCTTCAACAGACATAGCGTTTCTTTACTTTTCACTTGCCTGGATCTACGTTTTCAATAATTGGCAGCTGACTAACTTTCACCCCCCCCCCCTCCACACGCACACATATATTAAACATCAAATACCACTATATTCGTGAAGCAAATGTCTGATTCATCCTCTTTGGAAACATGTTTTCAACAATTTCAATCTTTTTGCCAGAATGAGTGTCTGTGGGCATTAAAACAAAGGTTATGAAAGTGCTCTTATGGGAACTTGCAGCATAAGCATAGCACTATAGAATCAATATTTGATGGTTTTAGGCATCTTACCAGTGTTATGAGATATCACAGTAGCAGGTACTGGTCATTCTGTTGGAAAAAAAACACTGTTTTATGTTTTACCAGTGCCATACCAATGACTCTATGGTCATTTACTGAGAACGCTGAGGCTTTTCCTTTACAAAAATTGCAAAATATTCATCAAATACAATGTGAAATGTCTTCAGAAGCCAGACTGTGATTTGAAAACTATTACAGATGGGAAAGTTCATATCACAGTAGGTTTGTTTTGGGTCAATATCAATTAAATTATGAATTATATCACATATTTTATTAAAAACTGGCTTACCGGGGGGTCCTATTCAGGGCAAAATTTTACTACATCAGATGGTGGAATAAAATTTGACATCAGTTGTTAGGATAAACTGGTAGAGTCCTTTCATATTGGTGAAATATATAGCTGCATCCCCAATTTTGGAAACAAAATTGATATCCATACTGTTCCATGGGGGCTGGGGCACTGTTTTGCTTGCAGTATGGTTAAATGAGACAGATTTTTTCTAAAAATATTTTGTGCTGATGCAGATGTTAGTTTTATTTTGGGATCAGGGTAGTGTTTTAAAGAAAGCTGTATATTCTCATCCTTCTTAGTTAATTTATAAAGTAACAGGATAGAAAAATCTTTTGGAAGCAATACCAATTTTCAAGCCCACTTGACAAAGTTTGTACACCTTTCCTTAAAAGAGCAAATTTTCCATGTTTTTGAATCAGCCAAAGCCAAAAGTTTGATTCTAATGGAGAAATGACTCTTTTATCTCATGGAAGTGGTAAAATGTCACTTTGGTGGGGTTGGGGATGATTATAGGTTTCGCGGAACTAAATATTGAAATTAGAGTGAACCAACTTAAAATGTTGCACTCGGAAATGACGCAATCTCTAAAAATAAACAGCCTTGGGAAAATCCATTGTTTCAATAAAACTTTGAAACATTCTATTGACATCTTGCATTATTGTTGAATATTCCTGATAAAAAAGAGGGTGATTTGATGACTTTTGGACCTAAAAAATACAATTTACTTTTTGTGTGTTTTTGTAGGGAATTCCCTGAAAAATATGTGCACGTGACCGGTACTTCCCTTTGTGTCAGTTTTTCTCTCTTATTTGTTGCATGACCCCCTGTTTTCAGATCAGAAAAGTTGTCTGACGGGCTATACTTGACAGATATATTTGAATGCCAAAATTAAAGTCATGCGATCATATTTTTTCCACCTGAAAGTAATAATGGTCGCCTATGGGAAAATATTTAGTTATGTGATACCTATAGGAAATATGTTTTTTGTCTTCCAGACCAGATTCAGTTACTATTTTGGGGGATTATTTCACATATAAATATTTATTTGGGGACCATACACCCAACCAAACCATTTTATTGTTTTGAGAAGTTACATTTTTGTCACAGTCAGCAATAAAAGCTATATATTTCCCAAACTAAGGCTGTTCATGCAAGAAAATTCACATCTTGAGCAAGTGTATTCCCCAGGAGCACACTATAACCTCTGGAAGCTGCTAACTAACAGCCTATCTCACCCTATTAACATATTTATTTAAATCATAACCTCTGGCAGCTGCTAACTAACAGCCTATCTTACCCTATTAACATATTTATTTAAACCATGGTTTCTCCTCATATTACTAGCGGCAGGGAGGATTACAAATCTTCCGACCCCCCCCCCCCCCCAAATCACAATTCAAACACAGACAGAACACCTACACTGCCCTTCTATTCACTATTATTTAGAAGTTTATCTCTTCTATATTATGCTCTTCAGAACGTTGGAAAACAATTACTTCATTGAAAGAGTATCCTGGAACACAAATTGGAGGAGGGGTGGGGTTACAGTGGAAAATAACATAATAAAATTACAAATGTTAGTGAATGGCATTTGTGCATAGCTACCAATATAGTTGTCTAGTACTAAAGCTGTCATGGTTCCCCTGATACAGCATAAATTTACAGTGACAGTTGTAAAATATTGCTCTTTCCCTGAACCAAGTCCTCCCTCCCACACATATTTAATCCTTCTGCTAATGATAAACATTTGGAAAGACTGAATAGCATATTTTTAGAGACTGAAGTTAGTATCATACACTTTCAGTTTCTTATGATTTACTTTGAGGCTTCAGCACTCATGGGCCTCTGAGTTAGTTTTCAATTTAAAAACCTTGCCCTGGCTCTTCCACTATATTTTTCATTGTATGCCATTTAGTACTCTCATGTAGACCTCCTACATGTGTGACTGCAAGCCTATCTGTCTGTCTGTCTGTGTGTCTGTGTGTCTCTTCAACAGACATGGCGTTTCTTTACTTTTCACTTGCCTGGATCTACGTTTTCAATAATTGGCAGCTGACTAATTTTCACTCCCCCCCCCCCCCCCCCCACACACACACATATATTAAACATCAAATACCACTATATTCGTGAAGCAAATGTCTGATTCATCCTCTTTGGAAACATGTTTTCAACAATTTCAATCTTTTTGCCAGAATGAGAGTCTGTGGGGATTAAAACAAAGGTTATGAAAGTGCTCTTATGGGAACTTGCAGCATAAGCATAGCATTATAGAATCAATATTTGATGGTTTTAGGCATCTTACCAGTGTTATGAGATATCACAGTAGCAGGTACTGGTCATTCTGTTGGAAAAAAACACGGTTTTATGTTTTACCAGTGCCATACCAATGACTCTATGTGCATTTACTGAGAACGCTGAGGCTTTTCCTTTACAAAAATTGCAAAATATTCATCAAATACAATGTGAAATGTCTTCAGAAGCCAGACTGTGATTTGAAAACTATTACAGATGGGAAAGTTCATATCACAGTAGGTTTGTTTTGGGTCAATATCAATTAAATTATGAATTATATCACATATTTTATTAAAAATTGGCATACCGGGGAGTCCTATTCAGGGCAAAATTTTACTACATCAGATGTGGAATAAAATTTGACATCAGTTGTTAGGATAAACTGGTAGAGTCCTTTCATATTGCTGAAATATATAGCTGCATCCCCAATTTTGGAAACAAAATTGACATCCATACTGTTCCATGGGGGTTGGGGCACTGTTTTGCTTGCAGTATGGTTAAATGAGACAGATTTTTTCTAAAAATATTTTGTGCTGATGCAGATGTTAGTTTCATTTTGGGATCAGGGTAGTGTTTTAAAGAAAGCTGTAAATTCTCATCCTTCTTAGTTAATTTATAAAGTAACAGGATAGAAAAATCTTTTGGAGGCAATACCAATTTTCAAGCCCACTTGACAAAGTTTGTACACCTTTCCTTAAAAGAGCAAATTTTCCATGTTTTTGAATCAGCCGAAGCCAAAAGTTTGATTCTAATGGAGAAATGACTCTTTTATCTCATGGAAGTGGTAAAATGTCTCTTTGGTGGGGTTGGGGATGATTATACGTTTCGCGGAACTAAATATGGAAATTAGAGTGAACCAACTGAAAATGTTGCACTCGAAAATGACGCAATCTCTAAAAATAAACAGCCTTGGGAAAATCCATTGTTTCAATAAAACTTTGAAACATTCTATTGACATCTTGCATTATTGTTGAATATTCCTGATAAAAAAGAGGGTGATTTGATGACTTTTGGACCTAAAAAATACAATTTACTTTTTGTGTGTTTTTGTAGGGAATTCCCTGAAAAATATGTGCACGTGACCGGTACTTCCCTTTGCGTCAGTTTTTCTCTCTTATTTGTTGCATGACCCTCTGTTCCAAAATTAAAGTCATGCGATCATATTTTTTCCACCTGAAAGTAATAATGGTCGCCTATGGGAAAATATTTAGTTATGTGATACCTATAGGAAATATGTTTTTTGGCTTCCAGACCAGATTCAGTTACTATTTTAGGGGATTATTTCACATTTAAATACTTATTTGGGGACGATACACCTTACCGAACCATTTTATTGTTTTGAGAAGTTACATTTTTGTCACAGTCAGCAATAAAAGCTATATATTTCCCAAACTAAGGCAGTTCATGCAAGAAAATTCACATCTTGAGCAAGTGTATTCCCCAGGAGCACACTATAACCTCTGGAAGCTGCTAACTAACAGCCTATCTCACCCTATTAACATATTTATTTAAATCATAACCTCTGGCAGCTGCTAACTAACAGCCTATCTTACCCTATTAACATATTTATTTAAACCATGGTTTCTCCTCATATTACTAGGGGCAGGGAGGATTACAAATCTTCCGAACCCCCCCCCCCCCCCCAAATCACAATTCAAACACAGACAGAACACCTACACTGCCCTTCTATTCACTATTATTTAGAAGTTTATCTCTTCTATATTATGCTCTTCAGAACGTTGGAAAACAATTACTTCATTGAAAGAGTATCCTGGAACACAAATTGGAGGAGGGGTGGGGTTACAGTGGAAAATAACATAATAAAATTACAAATGTTAGTGAATGGCATTTGTGCATAGCTACCAATATAGTTGTCTAGTACTAAAGCTGTCATGGTTCCCCTGATACAGCATAAATTTACAGTGACATTTGTAAAATATTGCTCTTTCCCTGAACCAAGTCCTCCCTCCCACACATATTTAATCCTTCTGCTAATGATAAACATTTGGAAAGACTGAATAGCATGTTTTTAGAGACTGAAGTTAGTATCATACACTTTCAGTTTCTTATAATTTACTTTGAGGCTTCAGCACTCATGGGCCTCTGAGTTAGTTTTCAATTTAAAAACCTTGCCCTGGCTCTTCCACTATATTTTTCATTGTATGCCATTTAGTACTCTCATGTAGACCTCCTACATGTGTGACTGCAAGCCTATCTGTCTGTCTGTCTGTGTGTCTGTGTGTCTCTTCAACAGACATAGCGTTTCTTTACTTTTCACTTGCCTGGATCTACGTTTTCAATAATTGGCAGCTGACTAACTTTCACCCCCCCCCCCTCCACACGCACACATATATTAAACATCAAATACCACTATATTCGTGAAGCAAATGTCTGATTCATCCTCTTTGGAAACATGTTTTCAACAATTTCAATCTTTTTGCCAGAATGAGTGTCTGTGGGCATTAAAACAAAGGTTATGAAAGTGCTCTTATGGGAACTTGCAGCATAAGCATAGCACTATAGAATCAATATTTGATGGTTTTAGGCATCTTACCAGTGTTATGAGATATCACAGTAGCAGGTACTGGTCATTCTGTTGGAAAAAAAACACTATTTTATGTTTTACCAGTGCCATACCAATGACTCTATGGTCATTTACTGAGAACGCTGAGGCTTTTCCTTTACAAAAATTGCAAAATATTCATCAAATACAATGTGAAATGTCTTCAGAAGCCAGACTGTGATTTGAAAACTATTACAGATGGGAAAGTTCATATCACAGTAGGTTTGTTTTGGGTCAATATCAATTAAATTATGAATTATATCACATATTTTATTAAAAACTGGCTTACCGGGGGGTCCTATTCAGGGCAAAATTTTACTACATCAGATGGTGGAATAAAATTTGACATCAGTTGTTAGGATAAACTGGTAGAGTCCTTTCATATTGGTGAAATATATAGCTGCATCCCCAATTTTGGAAACAAAATTGATATCCATACTGTTCCATGGGGGCTGGGGCACTGTTTTGCTTGCAGTATGGTTAAATGAGACAGATTTTTTCTAAAAATATTTTGTGCTGATGCAGATGTTAGTTTTATTTTGGGATCAGGGTAGTGTTTTAAAGAAAGCTGTATATTCTCATCCTTCTTAGTTAATTTATAAAGTAACAGGATAGAAAAATCTTTTGGAAGCAATACCAATTTTCAAGCCCACTTGACAAAGTTTGTACACCTTTCCTTAAAAGAGCAAATTTTCCATGTTTTTGAATCAGCCAAAGCCAAAAGTTTGATTCTAATGGAGAAATGACTCTTTTATCTCATGGAAGTGGTAAAATGTCACTTTGGTAGGGTTGGGGATGATTATAGGTTTCGCGGAACTAAATATTGAAATTAGAGTGAACCAACTTAAAATGTTGCACTCGGAAATGACGCAATCTCTAAAAATAAACAGCCTTGGGAAAATCCATTGTTTCAATAAAACTTTGAAACATTCTATTGACATCTTGCATTATTGTTGAATATTCCTGATAAAAAAGAGGGTGATTTGATGACTTTTGGACCTAAAAAATACAATTTACTTTTTGTGTGTTTTTGTAGGGAATTCCCTGAAAAATATGTGCACGTGACCGGTACTTCCCTTTGTGTCAGTTTTTCTCTCTTATTTGTTGCATGACCCCCTGTTTTCAGATCAGAAAAGTTGTCTGACGGGCTATACTTGACAGAGATATTTGAATGCCAAAATTAAAGTCATGCGATCATATTTTTTCCACCTGAAAGTAATAAAGTTCGCCTATGGGAAAATATTTAGTTATGTGATACCTATAGGAAATATGTTTTTTGGCTTCCAGACCAGATTCAGTTACTATTTTGGGGGATTATTTCACATTTACATATTTATTTGGGGACCATACACCCAACCAAACCATTTTATTGTTTTGAGAAGTTACATTTTTGTCACAGTCAGCAATAAAAGCTATATATTTCCCAGACTAAGGATGTTCATGCAAGAAAATTCACATCTTGAGCAAGTGTATTCCCCAGGAGCACACTATAACCTCTGGAAGCTGCTAACTAACAGCCTATCTCACCCTATTAACATATTTATTTAAATCATAACCTCTGGCAGCTGCTAACTAACAGCCTATCTTACCCTATTAACATATTTATTTAAACCATGGTTTCTCCTCATATTACTAGGGGCAGGGAGGATTACAAATCTTCCGAACCCTCCCCCCCCCCCCAAATCACAATTCAAACACAGACAGAACACCTACACTGCCCTTCTATTCACTATTATTTAGAAGTTTATCTCTTCTATATTATGCTCTTCAGAACGTTGGAAAACAATTACTTCATTGAAAGAGTATCCTGGAACACAAATTGGAGGAGGGGTGGGGTTACAGTGGAAAATAACATAATAAAATTACAAATGTTAGTGAATGGCATTTGTGCATAGCTACCAATATAGTTGTCTAGTACTAAAGCTGTCATGGTTCCCCTGATACAGCATAAATTTACAGTGACAGTTGTAAAATATTGCTCTTTCCCTCAACCAAGTCCTCCCTCCCACACATATTTAATCCGTCTGCTAATGATAAACATTTGGAAAGACTGAATAGCATGTTTTTAGAGATTGAAATTAGTATCATACACTTTCAGTTTCTTATGATTTACTTTGAGGCTTCAGCACTCATGGGCCTCTGAGTTAGTTTTCAATTTAAAAACCTTGCCCCGGCTCTTCCACTATATTTTTCATTGTATGCCATTTAGTACTCTCATGTAGACCTCCTACATGTGCGACTGCAAGCCTATCTGTCTGTCTGTCTGTGTGTCTGTGTGTCTCTTCATCAGACATGGCGTTTCCTTACTTTTCACTTGCCTGGATCTACGTTTTCAATAATTGGCAGCTGATTAACTTCCCCCCCCCCCCACACACACATATATTAAACATCAAATACCACAATATTCGTGAAGCAAATGTCTGATTCATCCTCTTTGGAAACATGTTTTCAACAATTTCAATCTTTTTGCCAGAATGAGTGTCTGTGGGGATTAACACAAAGGTTATGAAAGTGCTCTTATGGGAACTTGCAGCATAAGCATAGCACTATAGAATCAATATTTGATGGTTTTAGGCATCTTACCAGTGTTATGAGATATCACAGTAGCAGGTACTGGTCATTCTGTTGGAAAAAAAACACTGTTTTATGTTTTACCAGTGCCATACCAATGACTCTATGTGCATTTACTGAGAACACTGAGGCTTTTCCGTTACAAAAATTGCAAAATATTCATCAAATACAATGTGAAATGTCTTCAGAAGCCAGACTGTGATTTGAAAACTATTACAGATGGGAAAGTTCATATCACAGTAGGTTTGTTTTGGGTCAATATCAATTAAATTATGAATTATATCACATATTTTATTAAAAATTGGCATACTACATCAGATGGTGGAATAAAATTTGACATCAGTTGTTAGGATAAACTGGTAGAGTCCTTTCATATTGGTGAAATATATAGCTGCATCCCCAATTTTGGAAACAAAATTGACATCCATACTGTTCCATGGGGGTTGGGGCACTGTTTTGCTTGCAGTATGGTTAAATGAGACAGATTTTTTCTAAAAATATTTTGTGCTGATGCAGATGTTAGTTTTATTTTGGGATCAGGGTAGTGCTTTAAAGAAAGCTGTAAATTCTCATCCTTCTTAGTTAATTTATAAAGTAACAGGATAGAAAAATCTTTTGGAGGCAATACCAATTTTCAAGCCCACTTGACAAAGTTTGTCCACCTTTCCTTAAAAGAGCAAATTTTCCATGTTTTTGAATCAGCCAAAGCCAAAAGTTTGATTCTAATGGAGAAATGACTCTTTTATCTCATGGAAGTGGTAAAATGTCTCTTTGGTGGGGTTGGGGATGATTATAGGTTTCGCGGAACTAAATATTGAAATTAGAGTGAACCAACTTAAAATGTTGCACTCGGAAATGACGCAATCTCTAAAAATAAACAGCCTTGGGAAAATCCATTGTTTCAATGTAACTTTGAAACATTCTATTGACATCTTGCATTATTGTTGAATATTCCTGATAAAAAAGAGGGTGATTTGATGACTTTTGGACCTAAAAAATACAATTTACTTTTTGTGTGTTTTTGAAGGGAATTCCCTGAAAAATATGTGCACGTGACCGGTACTTCCCTTTGTGTCAGTTTTTCTCTCTTATTTGTTGCATGACCCCCTGTTTCCAGATCAGAAAAGTTGTCTGAAGGGCTATACTTGACAGAGATATTTGAATGCCAAAATTAAAGTCATGCGATCATATTTTTTCCATCTGAAAGTAATAATGGTCGCCTATGGGAAAATATTTAGTTATGTGATACCTATAGGAAATATGTTTTTTGGCTTCCAGACCAGATTCAGTTACTATTTTGCGGGATTATTTCACATCTAAATATTTATTTGGGGACCATACACCTTACCAAACCATTTTATTGTTTTGAGAAGTTACATTTTTGTCACAGTCAGCAATAAAAGATATATATTTCCCAAACTAAGGCTGTTCATGCAAGAAAATTCACATCTTGAGCAAGTGTATTACCCAGGAGCACACTATAACCTCTGGAAGCTGCTAACTAACAGCCTATCTCACCCTATTAACATATTTATTTAAATCATAACCTCTGGCAGCTGCTAACTAACAGCCTATCTTACCCTATTAACATATTTATTTTAACCATGGTTTCTCCTCATATTACTAGGGGCAGGGAGGATTACAAATCTTCCGAACCCTCCCCCCCCCAAATCACAATTCAAACACAGACAGAACACCTACACTGCCCTTCTATTCACTATTATTTAGAAGTTTATCTCTTCTATATTATGCTCTTCAGAACGTTGGAAAACAATTACTTCATTGAAAGAGTATCCTGGAACACAAATTGGAGGAGGGGTGGGGTTACAGTGGAAAATAACATTATAAAATTTATTTATTTATTTATTGTTGCTTAACGCCACATCAGCAGCTAAGGCTATATCGTGGCGAGAAAACTACAGAAACAACAAGTATCAAGTAGGAATTAAAATTAATTCAATAAAATAAGAAATAATCACAACAATACTTAAAACCAAGAGCAATCGAAACAGTAATGACTAAACTTATAAAATCAACCTGGTGACATTTAGACTTGTGGAGTCTACGCTAAAAGAATAAAAACACTTTTAAAATTTATTAAAAAGCTTGATTTCTTTCAAAAATGAGATTATTTTATGCGGGCTTGTATGGTAAAATAAATCTCTTAGAGATGGTACTGTAAAATACTGCCCTCTGACAAGATTAAAATCTGTACAATGTAAAAGAATGTGTTCCAGTGACAACACCTGCTGACAAGGAACACACTCTAGTCGCATATTACCCTCTAACAGAAAGGAATGTGTAAGTCGTGTGTGACCAACATGACACCGTGTCAGAATAACATGATCTTTTCTACAAAGGTTACTGGTTGGGTAGTGATCAGAAATAGTGGGTCGAAAGCGATGGAGCTTGTTATTTGTCGCTCCATCCCACTCCGCCTGCCATATGGATTTGATGTAACTACTGATATGTGGTTTGAAGTCACTGAACGGAATCTTAAAATCAGTGAGAAGCTTGGATAAAGCCTGTTTTGCTGCACTGTCTGCCCTGGTGTTTCCAGCGATACCTACATGTCCGGGTAACCAGCAAAACACGATATCATATTGGTCAGACACAAGAGTTGATAACTTCTCACGAAGTTCCAAAATGAGAGAGTTCTTCAACTTGGGGTTGAGCAAAGCAAGCAAAGAGGAAAGAGAGTCAGAAAAAATAATCGACTTCTTTTCCTGTACATTTTCAATATGTTCGAGGGCGAGTTGTAAAGCTTTAACTTCAGCTGTGAAAATAGAACTTTGATTCGGTATTCTGACTGAAGTGACATGATCATCAGTGACAACAGCTGATGCTACTTTGTCACCACCTTTTGATTCATCTGTATAGATCCTTGTATATGTACTATACTTGGACTTAATTTCCGCATATTTCTGCTTAAACTGCAGAGAATTTATTTCAGACTTTTTAGTAGATGCTAGGTCCAAAATAACTGTTGGCTTTTTAAGATGCCAAGGAGGAGTTTGTAGTTCACGGTTCTCTTTTATTGTAACTGGTTCAATTTTGGCAGACTCCATATGAGGTTTAATTCTAATTCCCAATGGAGGGCTATGTTTCTGATGACGGTTAAAAAATTCAGTATTTTGAGGTTCTGAGACACAATTGTATGCAGGGTTGGACGGATTAGAAAGAAGTTTTGAAACATATTGGAGTGAAAGTTTAATTCTGCGCTTCTCGAGAGAAGGCTCCTCTGCCTCAACAAGCATCGAATCTACCGGTGATGTTCTAAAAGCACCAAGGCTGATTCTTATGCCACTATTATGAATGGCATCAAGAGGTTTGAGATATGACTTTCTTGCTGAACCGTAAACCACACAGCCGTAATCTAATTTTGATCTGACAAGTGATCTATACAGATGGAGTAATGTTTTTTGGTCAGCACCCCAATCAGTGCTACCAACTACCTTCAAAAGGTTCAGTGCCCTTTTACACTTTACTTTTAGTTGTTTTATATGAGAAGTGAAATTCAGTTTGCTGTCGAACAACAAACCCAAGAATTTCACTTCCTTAACAACATTAATACGACTCCCGTCTATTTTCAATTCCGGATCAAGGTGGTGCTTCCGGAGCCTACAGAAATGAACACAATTAGTTTTCGTTTTTGAGAATTTGAAGCCGTTTTCTGTAGCCCATTTCTGGATTCTATTCAAACACAGCTGAAGTTTGCGCTCTATAGCATTCATTTTTTTGCTGCTATAGCAGATTAAAAAGTCATCTACATACAATGACGAGTCAACCATATTTTCAATTGCATCAATAATACTGTTGATTTTCACTGAAAAAAGGGTAACAGATAAAATACTTCCCTGAGGAACCCCCAATTCCTGCCCGTGAGAATCAGATAACGTTGACCCAACACGGACCTGAAATTGGCGGTCCCTCAGAAAGTTTTCAATAAAAAGAGGCATACGCCCCCTCAACCCCATGTTAAAAAGATCTTTTAAAATTCCATACGTCCACGTTGTGTCATATGCCTTTTCCAGGTCAAAGAAGATGGCGACCACATGTTCTTTTCTAGCAAAGGCATTTCTTATAAACGTTTCAAGTCTGACCAAATGATCCACAGTACTTCTCTGGTTTCTGAAACCACACTGAACATCCGCAAGCAGATTGTTCGATTCCAGAAACCAGACAAGTCGGTCATTGATCATCCTCTCCATGGTTTTACAGAGACAACTAGTTAGTGCAATTGGTCTGTAATTACTTGGATTACTGTGATCCTTATCAGGCTTTGGAATAGGAATAATTGTTGCCTTTCGCCAGGAAGGTGGAAACTGGCCAGTCACCCAAATGTCATTAAAAACTGACAATAAAAGTTCTAGTGAAGTTTGAGGCAGATGTTTTAAAAGTTGATAGTGTATTTTATCGGGTCCAGTGGCAGAATCCTTTGCTCTATGCAAAGAGTTGCATAACTCTTCCATAGAGAAAGGTTCGTTGTAGTCCTCTGAGTTATTGGATGTAAATTTAATCTTTTGTTTTTCTTGTTGTTTTTTTTAGTTTGAGGAATTCTGGGTTACTATTTTCAGACGACGAATGTTTAGAAAATGTAGAGGCCAACTTGTTTGAAATTTCTTGTTTTGATGTTATGAGTGTGTTGTTGTCTTTTAGATGTTGTACAGCTGATTTTGTTTCTTTTCCTTTAATTTTTTTAATCATTTTCCAAATTTTAGTGATGGGGGTGTTTTGATTTAGTTTCGAAACGTAAATTTTCCATGAACTTTTCTTTTTATGTTTTAAAAGTCGTCTTGTTTTTGCCCGATTTATACGCAATCTATCCAAATTTTGTGTAGTTGGTGACTTATTAAATTCCCTCTCAAATTTCTTGCGATCTTTTATAGCCTGTTTGCACTCAGTATCAAACCATGGTTTAGTGAAACGTTTTGGATTTGCCGAGGTTTTAGGAATGACTTGGCTTGCAATGTCAATCAACTCTGTGGTGAAGTGTTCAATCTGGTCAGTACTGTCCTGAAATTTCTCTCGTGTGAGGCGTTCAGAACAAAGCGATGAGAAAGTGTCCCAGTCGGCCTTTTTAAAATTCCACTGGGGCACCCTCTCATCATCCGCCGGAACTACACTCTCCAACACAATCGGAAAGTGGTCACTCCCGCACAAGTCATCTTCTGCCTTCCATGAAAAATCAAGGAAGACAGAAGGGCATGCAATTGTTAAATCAATTGACGTGTAAGAACCAGATGCAGGGTGCAGGTAAGTATCTGACCCATCATTGAACAAGCACAAGTCATATTTTGTAATGAACTCTTCCACAGTTTTACCTTTTGCATCTTCTTGACTGCAGGAATTACCCCAAATGGGGCTATGTGTGTTAAAATCACCCAACAAAATGTATGGAGTTGGGAGTTGTCGAACCAGCAGCTCAAGGTCATTCAATTGTAAGGCTTTACTTGGTGAAACGTAAATAGAACAAAGTGTAACTGTTTTGTCTAAAGTTAGGCGTACCGCCACAGCCTGTAAATTTGTCTGTAATGGTACAGTACTGTGAATGATGTCGTTCCTAACCAAGACAGTCGTTCCACGAATATGAAGATCATTATCATCTGCCCAAGCATTATACGATGTATAATGCTTAAAAGCTGAATGATCCTGAGCCTCGGGTTTCTTTAAAAGAGTTTCCTGCAGGCAAAAAGCAGCAGGTTTATACTTTTGGCTGAGAAGACCAAGTTCATTAAAATTAGCTCTAAAACCTCGACAATTCCACTGTATTATATTTTGTTTTGGTGTACTATGCATGTTTGGAAGGTGATTTTGAAGGTGGTCGTATGGGTGAAATTGCCCCCGTAGTTCTTTTTGGTGAAGATTTGCGTGGGGACCTTCCCTGCAATGATGGAAGGGGATTATTTGAAAATGTTTCCGTGAGACATTCGTCCACAGACATTTCCTCGAAGGCCTCAAATCTATTTCTAGTGACAATATCTCTAGAAAATTTGGGAATTCGATCTGAAAGAGTTTTCTTTTTGTCTTTTCTGCTTTTCTGACTTTGATTCTGACTCTGATGTTGACTAGATTGTGATTGGTCACTTGACGTTTCACTAACCTTTTTGCCCTTGTTTTTATTTTCTGTTGTTTTAGTTTGAGTAGATGAGCTATTCGTTTTTGTTGTTTGTATAATGCTAAATGGATTTATAGATTTGGGTTCTGTATTATTAAGCCATGTGAGATCTGTTTGACATTGCACTGATTTTGTTGTTGTAATAGTAGAATGTTTAATAGCGTTCGCATAAGATGATGGTGGTAAATTCATCCCCGGCATTGATATAACAAATTCCCGGGCCTCCTTAAAACTAATCTGCTTTTCACATTTTACTTTTTGTATTAGTTTTTCTTTTTTCCATACAGGGCAATCCTTAGATGATGACATGTGATTGCCCTGACAGTTGACACATTTATAATCTGTAGTAGTACAAGGCTCTTCATGGTTGAGACCACATTTAAAGCAGATTTTCTTGCTGCGACAAGAATCCTGGCCATGTCCAAACTTTTGGCACTTGAAACATCGCAGTGGATTTGGGATGTACAAATCCACTCTGACGTTCAAGTAACCAATCTTAAGTGACTTTGGAGGTCTTGTACCATCAAAGGTGCAGATGTTAGTGTTAGTTTTAATTGTGTTTCCTTGTTTGTTGATTTCAATTCGTCTTACAGAGGTGATTCCTTGAGGTTTTAATTCACATGTAATTTCATTTTCTTCCATGTCAGCTAGTTCAGGAGTTCTGATAACTCCCTTGCTACTGTTTAAAGTTTTATGATAACTTGCTTTAATACTAATGTCAATTAATTTTGTATGTAAAAGATTAAATGTTTGAACTTGTCTGGAACACTGAATTAATAAATCTCCAGAGCGTAGTTTCTTTATATCCTTTACAGTTCCTGCTATACCTTTGATGGCCTTATCAAGAGCAAATGGGTTTAGATTACTTAATTTTTTATTTTCATCAGTTGAATGCAGTAGAATGAATTTTGGAAGGTTGTCTTCAGGTGGAATCAGTGATTTAATTAGTTCTTCATCAGAGTCAGAATCTCGTAGTCCAGTGTCTAAAAAAGGTCGTTTGATTTTTGGTTGTGAGGTAGCCATGTTAATATTTTAAACGTTCACTGACCCGGCTCCCACCCACCACGGAGTCCAACAAGGGGTAGGGTTACTGCCATGCAGTGAACCCACCGGGTTGCCGGTATTCCCACATACCTGGTATGGGGCAGTATACTCAGCCAGTGTTGATACCGAAGTATGCCACTGGCTGATTGGCCCGTGTGTGGAAGTGCCAGGTATTCAGATGGCGACCATCCAACCAATCACTTTATAAAATACTGTAATTACGGTTGCCACGTGAAACTGAAACAAACAGTGCAGCAAAACTAAGTATTTGGTTAAAAAATGAGTTTAAAAACAGCACACAATGGCAATGATGATAAATGATTAAAAGAAATGACTGATTGAATGGCCACCAAATGCCCCCCGACGTGACACCCAGTACTTTTGGGGTGGGGGCTCCCGATTGGCCAGAACGGACCATCCGACCATCCTTCTACTCCCGAAATTGGGGCCAAAGCAGTGTGTTGAACAAGATTATCTCCGAAATGGAGACCAGGGCTCCATCCCGGTGACTGCCCTAACCGGGGCCACAAGTCCTCAACTGCCAGGATTCCTTCTTCCGGGGCCTTCGGAACGCACCTCACGGGAGAACAAGGTGCCTGCCAGATGGAATTAGCAGGATTGATCATTTTGGTCCGGGCTGCGTATTTATGTATTTCGCAGCGAACCAACTCAATTGAGCAAACCTGCCAATTAGAAATTAGCAAACCTGCCCAATTGAGTAGGCCGTCCTCTATCCGCCACCTGAGGACCCGCCTAGTAGGGGATGATCAAACCCCCCTAGGACATAATAAAATTACAAATGTTAGTGAATGGCATTTGTGCATAGCTACCAATATAGTTGTCTAGTACTAAAGCTGTCATGGTTCCCCTGATACAGCATAAATTTACAGTGACAGTTGTAAAATATTGCTCTTTCCCTGAACCAAGTCCTCCCTCCCACACATATTTAATCCTTCTGCTAATGATAAACATTTGGAAAGACTGAATAGCATGTTTTTAGAGACTGAAGTTAGTATCATACACTTTCAGTTTCTTATGATTTACTTTGAGGCTTCAGCACTCATGGGCCTCTGAGTTAGTTTTCAATTTAAAAACCTGGCCCTGGCTCTTCCACTATATTTTTCATTGTATGCCATTTAGTACTCTCATGTAGACCACCTACATGTGTGACTGCAAGCCTATCTGTCTGTCTGTCTGTGTGTCTGTGTGTCTCTTCATCAGACATGGCGTTTCTTTACTTTTCACTTGCCTGGATCTACGTTTTCAATAATTGGCAGCTGACTAACTTTCACCCCCCCCCCCCCACACACACACACATATTAAACATCAAATACCACTATATTCGTGAAGCAAATGTCTGATTCATCCTCTTTGGAAACAAGTTTTCAACAATTTCAATCTTTTTGCCAGAATGAGTGTCTGTGGGGATTAAAACAAAGGTTATGAAAGTGCTCTTATGGGAACTTGCAGTATGAGCATAGCACTATAGAATCAATATTTGATGGTTTTAGGCATCTTACCAGTGTTATGAGATATCACAGTAGCAGGTACTGGTCATTCTGTTGGAAAAAAAACACTGTTTTATGTTTTACCAGTGCCATACCAATGACTCTATCTGCATTTACTGAGAACACTGAGGATTTTCCTTTACAAAAATTGCAAAATATTCATCAAATACAATGTGAAATGTCTTCAGAAGCCACACTGTGATTTGAAAACTATTACAGATGGGAAAGTTCATATCACAGTAGGTTTGTTTTGGGTCAATATCAATTAAATTATGAATTATATCACATATTTTATTAAAAATTGGCATACCGGGGGGTCCTATTCAGGGCAAAATTTTACTACATCAGATGGTGGAATAAAATTTGACATCAGTTGTTAGGATAAACTGGTAGAGTCCTTTCATATTGGTGAAATATATAGCTGCATCCCCAATTTTGGAAACAAAATTGAGATCCATACTGTTCCATGGGGGTTGCGGCACTGTTTTGCTTGCAGTATGGTTAAATGAGACAGATTTTTTCTAAAAATATTTTGTGCTGATGCAGATGTTAGTTTTATTTTGGGATCAGGGTAGTGTTTTAAAGAAAGCTGTAAATTCTCATCCTTCTTAGTTAATTTATAAAGTAACAGGATAGAAAAATCTTTTGGAGGCAATACCAATTTTCAAGCCCACTTGACAAAGTTTGTACACCTTTCCTTAAAAGAGCAAATTTTACATGTTTTTGAATCAGCCAAAGCCAAAAGTTTGATTATAATGGAGAAATGACTCTTTTATCTCATGGAAGTGGTAAAATGTCTCTTTGGTGGGGTTGGGGATGATTATAGGTTTCGCAGAACCAAATATTGAAATTAGAGTGAACCAACTGAAAATGTTGCACTCGGAAATGACGCAATCTCTAAAAATAAACAGCCATGGGAAAATCCATTGTTTCAATAAAACTTTGAAACATTCTATTGACATCTTGCATTATTGTTGAATATTCCTGATAAAAAAGAGGGTGATTTGATGACTTTTGGACCTAAAAAATACAATTTACTTTTTGTGTGTTTTTGTAGGGAATTCCCTGAAAAATATGTGCACGTGACCGGTACTTCCCTTTGTGTCAGTTTTTCTCTCTTATTTGTTGCATGACCCCCTGTTTTCAGATCAGAAAAGTTGTCTGAAGGGCTATACTTGACAGAGATATTTGAATGCCAAAATTAAAGTCATGCGATCATATATTTTCCACCTGAAAGTAATAATGGTCGCCTATGGGGAAATATTTAATTATGTGATACCTATAGGAAATATGTTTTTTGGCTTCCAGACCAGATTCAGTTACTATTTTGGGGGATTATTTCACATTTAAATATTTATTTGGGGACCATACACCTTACCAAACCATTTTATTGTTTTGAGAAGTTACATTTTTGTCACAGTCAGCAATAAAAGCTATATATTTCCCAAACTAAGGCTGTTCATGCAAGAAAATTCACATCTTGAGCAAGTGTATTCCCCAGGAGCACACTATAACCTCTGGAAGCTGCTAACTAACAGCCTATCTCACCCTATTAACATATTTATTTAAATCATAACCTCTGGCAGCTGCTAACTAACAGCCTATCTTACCCTAATAACATATTTATTTAAACCATGGTTTCTCCTCATATTACTAGGGGCAGGGAGGATTACAAATCTTCCGAACCCTCCTCCCCCCAAATCACAATTCAAACACAGACAGAACACCTACACTGCCCTTCTATTCACTATTATTTAGAAGTTTATCTCTTCTATATTATGCTCTTCAGAACGTTGGAAAACAATTACTTCATTGAAAGAGTATCCTGGAACACAAATTGGAGGAGGGGTGGGGTTACAGTGGAAAATAACATAATAAAATTACAAATGTTAGTGAATGGCATTTGTGCATAGCTACCAATATAGTTGTCTAGTACTAAAGCTGTCATGGTTCCCCTGATACAGCATAAATTTACAGTGACAGTTGTAAAATATTGCTCTTTCCCTGAACCAAGTCCTCCCTCCCACACATATTTAATCCTTCTGCTAATGATAAACATTTGGCAAAACTGAATAGCATGTTTTTAGAGACTGAAGTTAGTATCATACACTTTCAGTTTCTTATGATTTACTTTGAGGCTTCAGCACTCATGGGCCTCTGAGTTAGTTTTCAATTTAAAAACCTTGCCCTGGCTCTTCCACTATATTTTTCATTGTATGCCATTTAGTACTCTCATGTAGACCTCCTACATGTGTGACTGCAAGCCTATCTGTCTGTCTGTCTGTGTGTCTGTGTGTCTCTTCAACAGACATAGCGTTTCTTTACTTTTCACTTGCCTGGATCTACGTTTTCAATAATTGGCAGCTGACTAACTTTCACCCCCCCCCCACACACACATATATTAAACATCAAATACCACTATATTCGTGAAGCAAATGTCTGATTCATCCTCTTTGGAAACATGTTTTCAACAATTTCAATCTTTTTGCCAGAATGAGTGTCTGTGGGGATTAAAACAAAGGTTTCGAAAGTGCTCTTATGGGAACTTGCAGCATAAGCATAGCACTATAGAATCAATATTTAATGGTTTTAGGCATCTTACCAGTGTTATGAGATATCACAGTAGCAGGTACTGGTCATTCTGTTGGAAAAAAACACTGTTTTATGTTTTACCAGTGCCATACCAATGACTCTATGTGCATTTACTGAGAACACTGAGGCTTTTCCGTTACAAAAATTGCAAAATATTCATCAAATACAATGTGAAATGTCTTCAGAAGCCACACTGTGATTTGAAAACTATTACAGATGGGAAAGTTCATATCACAGTAGGTTTGTTTTGGGTCAATATCAATTAAATTTTGAATTATATCACATATTTTATTAAAAAATGGCATACCGGGGGGTCCAATTCAGGGCAAAATTTTACTACATCAGATGGTGGAATAGAATTTGACATCAGTTGTTGGGATAAACTGGTAGAGTCCTTTCATATTGGTGAAATATATAGCTGCATCCCCAATTTTGGAAACAAAATTGACATCCATACTGTTCCATGGGGGTTGGGGCACTGTTCTGCTTGCAGTATGGTTAAATGAGACAGATTTTTTCTAAAAATATTTTGTGCTGATGCAGATGTTACTTTTATTTTGGGATCAGGGTAGTGTTTTAAAGAAAGCTGTAAATTCTCATCCTTCTTAGTTAATTTATAAAGTAACAGGATAGAAAAATCTTTTGGAGGCAATACCAATTTTCAAGCCCACTTGACAAAGTTTGTACACCTTTCCTTAAAAGAGCAAATTTTCCATGTTTTTGAATCAGCCAAAGCCAAAAGTTTGATTCTAATGGAGAAATGACTCTTTTATCTCATGGAAGTGGTAAAATGTCTCTTTGGTGGGGTTGGGGATGATTATAGGTTTCGCGGAACTAAATATTGAAATTAGAGTGAACCAACTTAAAATGTTGCACTCGGAAATGACGCAATCTCTAAAAATGAACAGCCTTGGGAAAATCCATTGTTTCAATAAAACTTTGAAACATTCTATTGACATCTTGCATTATTGTTGAATATTCCTGATAAAAAAGAGGGTGATTTGATGACTTTTGGACCTAAAAAATACAATTTACTTTTTGTGTGTTTTTGTAGGTAATTCCCTGAAAAATATGTGCACGTGACCGGTACTTCCCTTTGTGTCAGTTTTTATCTCTTATTTGTTGCATGACCCCCTGTTTCCAGATCAGAAAAGTTGTCTGAAGGGCTATACTTGACAGAGATATTTGAATGCCAAAATTAAAGTCATGCGATCATATTTTTTCCACCTGAAAGTAATAATGGTCGCCTATGGGAAAATATTTAGTTATGTGATACCTATAGGAAATATGTTTTTTGGCTTCCAGACCAGATTCAGTTACTATTTTGGGGGATTATTTCACATTTAAATATTTATTTGGGGACGATACACCTTACCAAACCATTTTGTTGTTTTGAGAAGTTACATTTTTGTCCCAGTCAGCAATAAAAGCTATATATTTCCCAAACTAAGGCTGTTCATGCAAGAAAATTCACATCTTGAGCAAGTGTATTCCCCAGGAGCACACTATAACCTCTGAAAGCTGCTAACTAACAGCCTATCTCACCCTATTAACATATTTGTTTAAATCATAACCTCTGGCAGCTGCTAACTAACAGCCTATCTTACCCTATTAACATATTTATTTAAACCATGGTTTCTCCTCATATTACTAGGGGCAGGGAGGATTACACATCTTCCGAACCCTCCCCCCCCCCCAAATCACAATTCAAACACAGACAGAACACCTACACTGCCCTTCTATTCACTATTATTTAGAAGTTTATCTCTTCTATATTATGCTCTTCAGAACGTTGGAAAACAATTACTTCATTGAAAGAGTATCCTGGAACACAAATTGGAGGAGGGGTGGGGTTACAGTGGAAAATAACATAATAAAATTACAAATGTTAGTGAATGGCATTTGTGCATAGCTACCAATATAGTTGTCTAGTACTAAAGCTGTCATGGTTCCCCTGATACAGCATAAATTTACAGTGACAGTTGTAAAATATTGCTCTTTCCCTGAACCAAGTCCTCCCTCCCAAACATATTTAATCCTTCTGCAAATGATAAACATTTGGAAAGACTGAATAGCATGTTTTTAGAGACTGAAGTTAGTATCATACACTTTCAGTTTCTTATGATTTACTTTGAGGCTTCAGCACTCATAGGCCTCTGAGTTAGTTTTCAATTTAAAAACCTTGCCCTGGCTCTTCCACTATATTTTTCATTGTAAGCCATTTAGTACTCTCATGTAGACCTCCTACATGTGTGACTGCAAGCCTATCTGTCTGTCTATCTGTGTGTCTGTGTGTCTCTTCATCAGACATGGCGTTTCTTTACTTTTCACTTGCCTGGATCTACGTTTTCAATAATTGGCAGCTGACTAATTTCCCCCCCCCCCCCCCCCACACACACATATATTAAACATCAAATACCACTATACTCGTGAAGCAAATGTCTGATTCATCCTCTTTGGAAACATGTTTTCAACAATTTCAATCTTTTTGCCAGAATGAGTGTCTGTGGGGATTAAAACAAAGATTATGAAAGTGCTCTATGGGAACTTGCAGCATAAGCATAGCACTATAGAATCAATATTTGTTGGTTTTAGGCATCTTACCAGTGTTATGAGATATCACAGTAGCAGGTACTGGTCATTCTGTTGGAGAAAAACACTGTTTTATGTTTTACCAGTGCCATACCAATGACTATGTACATTTACTGAGAACACTGAGGCTTTTCCGTTACAAAAATTGCAAAATATTCATCAAATACAATGTGAAATGTCTTCAGAAGCCAGACTGTGATTTGAAAACTATTACAGATGGGAAAGTTCATATCACAGTAGGTTTGTTTTGGGTCAATATCAATTAAATTATGAAGTATATCACATATTTTATTAAAAATTGGCATACCGGGGAGTCCAATTCAGGGCAAAATTTTACTACATCAGATGGTGGAATAAAATTTGACATCAGTTGTTAGGATAAACTGGTAGAGTCCTTTCATATTGGTGAAATATATAGCTGCATCCCCAATTTTGGAAACAAAATTGACATCCATACTTTTCCATGGGGGTTGGGGCACTGTTTTGCTTGCAGTATGGTTAAATGAGACAGATTTTTTCTAAAAATATTTTGTGCTGATGCAGATGTTAGTTTTATTTTGGGATCAGGGTAGTGTTTTAAAGAAAGCTGTAAATTCTCATCCTTCTTAGTTAATTTATAAAGTAACAGGATAGAAAAATCTTTTGGAGGCAATACCAATTTTCAAGCCCACTTGACAAAGTTTGTACACCTTTCCTTAAAAGAGCAAATTTTCCATGTTTTTGAATCAGCCAAAGCCAAAAGTTTGATTCTAATGGAGAAATGACTCTTTTATCTCATGGAAGTGGTAAAATGTCTCTTTGGTGGGGTTGGGGATGATTATAGGTTTCGCGGAACTAAATATTGAAATTAGAGTGAACCAACTTAAAATGTTGCACTCGGAAATGACGCAATCTCTAAAAATGAACAGCCTTGGGAAAATCCATTGTTTCAATAAAACTTTGAAACATTCTATTGACATCTTGCATTATTGTTGAATATTCCTGATAAAAAAGAGGGTGATTTGATGACTTTTGGACCTAAAAAATACAATTTACTTTTTGTGTGTTTTTGTAGGTAATTCCCTGAAAAATATGTGCACGTGACCGGTACTTCCCTTTGTGTCAGTTTTTATCTCTTATTTGTTGCATGACCCCCTGTTTCCAGATCAGAAAAGTTGTCTGAAGGGCTATACTTGACAGAGATATTTGAATGCCAAAATTAAAGTCATGCGATCATATTTTTTCCACCTGAAAGTAATAATGGTCGCCTATGGGAAAATATTTAGTTATGTGATTCCTATAGGAAATATGTTTTTTGGCTTCCAGACCAGATTCAGTTACTATTTTGGGGGATTATTTCACATTTAAATATTTATTTGGGGACCATACACCTTACCAAACCATTTTATTGTTTTTAGAAGTTACATTTTTGTCACAGTCAGCAATAAAAGCTATATATTTCCCAAACTAAGGCTGTTCATGCAAGAAAATTCACATCTTGAGCAAGTGTATTCCCCAGGAGCACACTATAACCTCTGAAAGCTGCTAACTAACAGCCTATCTCACCCTATTAACATATTTGTTTAAATCATAACCTCTGGCAGCTGCTAACTAACAGCCTCTCTTACCCTATTAACATATTTATTTAAACCATGGTTTCTCCTCATATTACTAGGGGCAGGGAGGATTACAAATCTTCCGGACCCTCCCCCCCCCCCCCAAATCACAATTCAAACACAGACAGAACACCTACACTGCCCTTCTATTCACTATTATTTAGAAGTTTATCTCTTCTATATTATGCTCTTCAGAACGTTGGAAAACAATTACTTCATTGAAAGAGTATCCTGGAACACAAATTGGAGGAGGGGTGGGGTTACAGTGGAAAATAACATAATAAAATTACAAATGTTAGTGAATGGCATTTGTGCATAGCTACCAATATAGTTGTCTAGTACTAAAGCTGTCATGGTTCCCCTGATACAGCATAAATTTACAGTGACAGTTGTAAAATATTGCTCTTTCCCTGAACCAAGTCCTCCCTCCCACACATATTTAATCCTTCTGCTAATGATAAACATTTGGAAAGACTGAATAGCATGTTTTTAGTGACTGAAGTTAGTATCATACACTTTCAGTTTCTTATGATTTACTTTGAGGCTTCAGCACTCATGGGCTTCTGAGTTAGTTTTCAATTTAAAAACCTTGCCCTGGCTCTTCCACTATATTTTTCATTGTAAGCCATTTAGTACTCTCATGTAGACCTCCTACATGTGTGACTGCAAGCCTATCTGTCTGTCTGTCTGTGTGTCTGTGTGTCTCTTCATCAGACATGGCGTTTCTTTACTTTTCACTTGCCTGGATCTACGTTTTCAATAATTGGCAGCTGACTAACTTTCACCCCCCCCCCCCCCCCCCACACACACACATATATTAAACATCAAATACCACTATATTCGTGAAGCAAATGTCTGATTCATCCTCTTTGGAAACATGTTTTCAACAATTTCAATCTTTTTGCCAGAATGAGTGTCTGTGGGGATTAAAACAAAGATTATGAAAGTGCTCTTATGGGAACTTGCAGCATAAGCATAGCACTATAGAATCAGTATTTGATGGTTTTAGGCATCTTACCAGTGTTATGAGATATCACAGTAGCAGGTACTGGTCATTCTGTTGGAAAAAAACACTGTTTTATGTTTTACCAGTGCCATACCAATGACTCTATGTGCATTTACTGAGAACACTGAGGCTTTTCCGTTACAAAAATTGCAAAATATTCATCAAATACAATGTGAAATGTCTTCAGAAGCCAGACTGTGATTTGAAAACTACTACAGATGGGAAAGTTCATATCACAGTAGGTTTGTTTTGGGTCAATATCAATTAAATTATGAATTATATCACATATTTTATTAAAAATTGGCATACCGGGGGTTCTATTCAGGGCAAAATTTTACTACATCAGATGGTGGAATAAAATTTGACATCAGTTGTTAGGATAAACTGGTAGAGTCCTTTCATATTGGTGAAATATATAGCTGCATCCCCAATTTTGGAAGCAAAATTGACATCCATACTGTTCCATGGGGGTTGGGGCACTGTTTTGCTTGCAGTATGGTTAAATGAGACAGATTTTTTCTAAAAATATTTTGTGCTGATGCAGATGTTAGTTTTATTTTGGGATCAGGGTAGTGTTTTAAAGAAAGCTGTAAATTCTCATCCTTCTTAGTTAATTTATAAAGTAACAGGATAGAAAAATCTTTTGGAGGCAATACCAATTTTCAAGCCCACTTGACAAAGTTTGTACACCTTTCCTTAAAAGAGCAAATTTTCCATGTTTTTGAATCAGCCAAAGCCAAAAGTTTGATTCTAATAGAGAAATGACTCTTTTATCTCATGGAAGTGGTAAAATGTCTCTTTGGTGGGGTTGGGGATGATTATAGGTTTCACGGAACTAAATATTGAAATTAGAGTGAACCAACTTAAAATGTTGCACTCGGAAATGACGCAATCTCTAAAAATGAACAGCCTTGGGAAAATCCATTGTTTCAATAAAACTTTGAAACATTCTATTGACATCTTGCATTATTGTTGAATATTCCTGATAAAAAAGAGGGTGATTTGATGACTTTTGGACCTAAAAAATACAATTTACTTTTTGTGTGTTTTTGTAGGGAATTCCCTGAAAAATATGTGCACGTGACTGGTACTTCCCTTTGTGTCAGTTTTTCTCTCTTATTTGTTGCACGACCCCCTGTTTCCAGATCAGAAAAGTTGTCTGAAGGGCTATACTTGACAGAGATATTTGAATGCCAAAATTAAAGTCATGCGATCATATTTTTTCCACCTGAAAGTAATAATGGTCGCCTATGGGAAAATATTTAGTTATGTGATACCTATAGGAAATATGTTTTTTGGCTTCCAGACCAGATTCAGTTACTATTTTGGGGGATTATTTCACATTTAAATATTTATTTGGGGACAATACACCTTACCAAACCATTTTATTGTTTTGAGAAGTTACATTTTTGTCACAGTCAGCAATAAAAGCTATATATTTCCCAAACTAAGGCTGTTCATGCAAGAAAATTCACATCTTGAGCAAGTGTATTCCCCAGGAGCATACTATAACCTATGAAAGCTGCTAACTAACAGCCTATCTCACCCTATTAACATATTTATTTAAATCATAACCTCTGGCAGCTGCTAACTAACAGCCTATCTTACCCTATTAACATATTTATTTAAACCATGGTTTCTCCTCATATTACTAGGGGCAGGGAGGATTACAAATCTTCCGAACCCTCCCCCCCCCCCCCCCCCAAATCACAATTCAAACACAGACAGAACACCTACACTGCCCTTCTATTCACTATTATTTAGAAGTTTATCTCTTCTATATTATGCTCTTCAGAACGTTGGAAAACAATTACTTCATTGAAAGAGTATCCTGGAACACAAATTGGAGGAGGGGTGGGGATACCGTGGAAAATAACATAATAAAATTACAAATGTTAGTGAATGGCATTTGTGCATAGCTACCAATATAGTTGTTTAGTACTAAAGCTGTCATGGTTCCCCTGATACAGCATAAATTTACAGTGACAGTTGTAAAATATTGCTCTTTCCCTGAACCAAGTCCTCCCTCCCACACATATTTAATCCTTCTGCTAATGATAAACATTTGGAAAGACTGAATAGCATGTTTTTAGAGACTGAAGTTAGTATCATACACTTCCAGTTTCTTATGATTTACTTTGAGGCTTCAGCACTCATAGGCCTCTGAGTTAGTTTTCAATTTAAAAACCTTGCCCTGGCTCTTCCACGATATTTTTCATTGTAAGCCATTTAGTACTCTCATGTAGACCTCCTACATGTGTGACTGCAAGCCTATCTGTCTGTGTGTCTGTGTGTCTCTTCATCAGACATGGCGTTTCTTTACTTTTCACTTGCCTGGATCTACGTTTTCAATAATTGGCAGCTGACTAATTTTCACCCCCCCCCCCCCCCCACACACACACATATATTAAACATCAAATACCACTATACTCGTGAAGCAAATGTCTGATTCATCCTCTTTGGAAACATGTTTTCAACAATTTCAATCTTTTTGCCAGAATGAGTGTCTGTGGGGATTAAAACAAAGATTATGAAAGTGCTCTTATGGGAACTTGCAGCATAAGCATAGCACTATAGAATCAATATTTGATGGTTTTAGGCATCTTACCAGTGTTATGAGATATCACAGTAGCAGGTACTGGTCATTCTGTTGGAAAAAAACACTGTTTTATGTTTTACCAGTGCCATACCAATGACTCTATGTGCATTTACTGAGAACACTGAGGCTTTTCCGTTACAAAAATTGCAAAATATTCATCAAATACAATGTGAAATGTCTTCAGAAGCCAGACTGTGATTTGAAAACTATTACAGATGGGAAAGTTCATATCACAGTAGGTTTGTTTTGGGTCAATATCAATTAAATTATGAATTATATCACATATTTTATTAAAAGTTGGCATACCGGGGGGTCCTATTCAGGGCAAAATTTTACTACATCAGATGGTGGAATAAGATTTGACATCAGTTGTTAGGATAAACTGGTAGAGTCCTTTCATATTGGTGAAATATATAGCTGCATCCCCAATTTTGGAAACAAAATTGACATCCATACTGTTCCATGGGGGTTGGGGCACTGTTTTGCTTGCAGTATGGTTAAATGAGACAGATTTTTTCTAAAAATATTTTGTGCTGATGCAGATGTTAGTTTTATTTTGGGATCAGGGTAGTGTTTTAAAGAAAGCTGTAAATTCTCATCCTTCTTAGTTAATTTATAAAGTAACAGGATAGAAAAATCTTTTGGAGGCAATACCAATTTTCAAGCCCACTTGACAAAGTTTGTACACCTTTCCTTAAAAGAGCAAATTTTCCATGTTTTTGAATCAGCCAAAGCCAAAAGTTTGATTCTAATAGAGAAATGACTCTTTTATCTCATGGAAGTGGTAAAATGTCTCTTTGGTGGGGTTGGGGATGATTATAGGTTTCACGGAACTAAATATTGAAATTAGAGTGAACCAACTTAAAATGTTGCACTCGGAAATGACGCAATCTCTAAAAATGAACAGCCTTGGGAAAATCCATTGTTTCAATAAAACTTTGAAACATTCTATTGACATCTTGCATTATTGTTGAATATTCCTGATAAAAAAGAGGGTGATTTGATGACTTTTGGACCTAAAAAATACAATTTACTTTTTGTGTGTTTTTGTAGGGAATTCCCTGAAAAATATGTGCACGTGACTGGTACTTCCCTTTGTGTCAGTTTTTCTCTCTTATTTGTTGCACGACCCCCTGTTTCCAGATCAGAAAAGTTGTCTGAAGGGCTATACTTGACAGAGATATTTGAATGCCAAAATTAAAGTCATGCGATCATATTTTTTCCACCTGAAAGTAATAATGGTCGCCTATGGGAAAATATTTAGTTATGTGATACCTATAGGAAATATCTTTTTTGGCTTCCAGACCAGATTCAGTTACTATTTTGGGGGATTATTTCACATTTAAATATTTATTTGGGGACAATACACCTTACCAAACCATTTTATTGTTTTGAGAAGTTACATTTTTGTCACAGTCAGCAATAAAAGCTATATATTTCCCAAACTAAGGCTGTTCATGCAAGAAAATTCACATCTTGAGCAAGTGTATTCCCCAGGAGCATACTATAACCTATGAAAGCTGCTAACTAACAGCCTATCTCACCCGATTAACATATTTATTTAAATCATAACCTCTGGCAGCTGCTAACTAACAGCCTATCTTACCCTATTAACATATTTATTTAAACCATGGTTTCTCCTCATATTACTAGGGGCAGGGAGGATTACAAATCTTCCGAACCCTCCCCCCCCCCCAAATCACAATTCAAACACAGACAGAACACCTACACTGCCCTTCTATTCACTATTATTTAGAAGTTTATCTCTTCTATATTATGCTCTTCAGAACGTTGGAAAACAATTACTTCATTGAAAGAGTATCCTGGAACACAAATTGGAGGAGGGGTGGGGATACAGTGGAAAATAACATAATAAAATTACAAATGTTAGTGAATGGCATTTGTGCATAGCTACCAATATAGTTGTTTAGTACTAAAGCTGTCATGGTTCCCCTGATACAGCATAAATTTACAGTGACAGTTGTAAAATATTGCTCTTTCCCTGAACCAAGTCCTCCCTCCCACACATATTTAATCCTTCTGCTAATGATAAACATTTGGAAAGACTGAATAGCATGTTTTTAGAGACTGAAGTTAGTATCATACACTTCCAGTTTCTTATGATTTACTTTGAGGCTTCAGCACTCATAGGCCTCTGAGTTAGTTTTCAATTTAAAAACCTTGCCCTGGCTCTTCCACGATATTTTTCATTGTAAGCCATTTAGTACTCTCATGTAGACCTCCTACATGTGTGACTGCAAGCCTATCTGTCTGTGTGTCTGTGTGTCTCTTCATCAGACATGGCGTTTCTTTACTTTTCACTTGCCTGGATCTACGTTTTCAATAATTGGCAGCTGACTAATTTTCACCCCCCCCCCCCCCCACACACACATATATTAAACATCAAATACCACTATACTCGTGAAGCAAATGTCTGATTCATCCTCTTTGGAAACATGTTTTCAACAATTTCAATCTTTTTGCCAGAATGAGTGTCTGTGGGGATTAAAACAAAGATTATGAAAGTGCTCTTATGGGAACTTGCAGCATAAGCATAGCACTATAGAATCAATATTTGATGGTTTTAGGCATCTTACCAGTGTTATGAGATATCACAGTAGCAGGTACTGGTCATTCTGTTGGAAAAAAACACTGTTTTATGTTTTACCAGTGCCATACCAATGACTCTATGTGCATTTACTGAGAACACTGAGGCTTTTCCGTTACAAAAATTGCAAAATATTCATCAAATACAATGTGAAATGTCTTCAGAAGCCAGACTGTGATTTGAAAACTATTACAGATGGGAAAGTTCATATCACAGTAGGTTTGTTTTGGGTCAATATCAATTAAATTATGAATTATATCACATATTTTATTAAAAGTTGGCATACCGGGGGGTCCTATTCAGGGCAAAATTTTACTACATCAGATGGTGGAATAAGATTTGACATCAGTTGTTAGGATAAACTGGTAGAGTCCTTTCATATTGGTGAAATATATAGCTGCATCCCCAATTTTGGAAACAAAATTGACATCCATACTGTTCCATGGGGGTTGGGGCACTGTTTTGCTTGCAGTATGGTTAAATGAGACAGATTTTTTCTAAAAATATTTTGTGCTGATGCAGATGTTAGTTTTATTTTGGGATCAGGGTAGTGTTTTAAAGAAAGCTGTAAATTCTCATCCTTCTTAGTTAATTTATAAAGTAACAGGATAGAAAAATCTTTTGGAGGCAATACCAATTTTCAAGCCCACTTGACAAAGTTTGTACACCTTTCCTTAAAAGAGCAAATTTTCCATGTTTTTGAATCAGCCAAAGCCAAAAGTTTGATTCTAATAGAGAAATGACTCTTTTATCTCATGGAAGTGGTAAAATGTCTCTTTGGTGGGGTTGGGGATGATTATAGGTTTCACGGAACTAAATATTGAAATTAGAGTGAACCAACTTAAAATGTTGCACTCGGAAATGACGCAATCTCTAAAAATGAACAGCCTTGGGAAAATCCATTGTTTCAATAAAACTTTGAAACATTCTATTGACATCTTGCATTATTGTTGAATATTCCTGATAAAAAAGAGGGTGATTTGATGACTTTTGGACCTAAAAAATACAATTTACTTTTTGTGTGTTTTTGTAGGGAATTCCCTGAAAAATATGTGCACGTGACTGGTACTTCCCTTTGTGTCAGTTTTTCTCTCTTATTTGTTGCACGACCCCCTGTTTCCAGATCAGAAAAGTTGTCTGAAGGGCTATACTTGACAGAGATATTTGAATGCCAAAATTAAAGTCATGCGATCATATTTTTTCCACCTGAAAGTAATAATGGTCGCCTATGGGAAAATATTTAGTTATGTGATACCTATAGGAAATATCTTTTTTGGCTTCCAGACCAGATTCAGTTACTATTTTGGGGGATTATTTCACATTTAAATATTTATTTGGGGACAATACACCTTACCAAACCATTTTATTGTTTTGAGAAGTTACATTTTTGTCACAGTCAGCAATAAAAGCTATATATTTCCCAAACTAAGGCTGTTCATGCAAGAAAATTCACATCTTGAGCAAGTGTATTCCCCAGGAGCATACTATAACCTATGAAAGCTGCTAACTAACAGCCTATCTCACCCGATTAACATATTTATTTAAATCATAACCTCTGGCAGCTGCTAACTAACAGCCTATCTTACCCTATTAACATATTTATTTAAACCATGGTTTCTCCTCATATTACTAGGGGCAGGGAGGATTACAAATCTTCCGAACCCTCCCCCCCCCCCCAAATCACAATTCAAACACAGACAGAACACCTACACTGCCCTTCTATTCACTATTATTTAGAAGTTTATCTCTTCTATATTATGCTCTTCAGAACGTTGGAAAACAATTACTTCATTGAAAGAGTATCCTGGAACACAAATTGGAGGAGGGGTGGGGATACAGTGGAAAATAACATAATAAAATTACAAATGTTAGTGAATGGCATTTGTGCATAGCTACCAATATAGTTGTTTAGTACTAAAGCTGTCATGGTTCCCCTGATACAGCATAAATTTACAGTGACAGTTGTAAAATATTGCTCTTTCCCTGAACCAAGTCCTCCCTCCCACACATATTTAATCCTTCTGCTAATGATAAACATTTGGAAAGACTGAATAGCATGTTTTTAGAGACTGAAGTTAGTATCATACACTTCCAGTTTCTTATGATTTACTTTGAGGCTTCAGCACTCATAGGCCTCTGAGTTAGTTTTCAATTTAAAAACCTTGCCCTGGCTCTTCCACGATATTTTTCATTGTAAGCCATTTAGTACTCTCATGTAGACCTCCTACATGTGTGACTGCAAGCCTATCTGTCTGTGTGTCTGTGTGTCTCTTCATCAGACATGGCGTTTCTTTACTTTTCACTTGCCTGGATCTACGTTTTCAATAATTGGCAGCTGACTAATTTTCACCCCCCCCCCCCCACACACACATATATTAAACATCAAATACCACTATACTCGTGAAGCAAATGTCTGATTCATCCTCTTTGGAAACATGTTTTCAACAATTTCAATCTTTTTGCCAGAATGAGTGTCTGTGGGGATTAAAACAAAGATTATGAAAGTGCTCTTATGGGAACTTGCAGCATAAGGATAGCACTATAGAATCAATATTTGATGGTTTTAGGCATCTTACCAGTGTTATGAGATATCACAGTAGCAGGTACTGGTCATTCTGTTGGAAAAAAAACACTGTTTTATGTTTTACCAGTGCCATACCAATGACTCTATGTGCATTTACTGAGAACACTGAGGCTTTTCCGTTACAAAAATTGCAAAATATTCATCAAATACAATGTGAAATGTCTTCAGAAGCCAGACTGTGATTTGAAAACTATTACAGATGGGAAAGTTCATATCACAGTAGGTTTGTTTTGGGTCAATATCAATTAAATTATGAATTATATCACATATTTTATTAAAAGTTGGCATACCGGGGGGTCCTATTCAGGGCAAAATTTTACGACATCAGATGGTGGAATAAAATTTGACATCAGTTGTTAGGATAAACTGGTAGAGTCCTTTCATATTGGTGAAATATATAGCTGCATCCCCAATTTTGGAAACAAAATTGACATCCATACTGTTCCATGGGGGTTGGGGCACTGTTTTGCTTGCAGTATGGTTAAATGAGACAGATTTTTTCTAAAAATATTTTGTGCTGATGCAGATGTTAGTTTCATTTTGGGATCAGGGTAGTGTTTTAAAGAAAGCTGTAAATTGTCAACCTTCTTAGTTAATTTATAAAGTAACAGGATAGAAAAATCTTTTGGAGGCAATACCAATTTTCAAGCCCACTTGACAAAGTTTGTACACCTTTCCTTAAAAGAGCAAATTTTCCATGTTTTTGAATCAGCCAAAGCCAAAAGTTTGATTCTAATGGAGAAATGACTCTTTTATCTCATGGAAGTGGTAAAATGTCTCTTTGGTGGGGTTGGCGATGATTATAGGTTTCGCGGAACTAAATATTGAAATTAGAGTGAACCAACTTAAAATGTTGCACTCGGAAATGACGCAATCTCTAAAAATGAACAGCCTTGGGAAAATCCATTGTTTCAATAAAACTTTGAAACATTCTATTCACATCTTGCATTATTGTTGAATATTCCTGATAAAAAAGAGGGTGATTTGATGACTTTTGGACCTAAAAAATACAATTTACTTTTTGTGTGCTTTTGTAGGGAATTCCCTGAAAAATATGTGCACGTGACTGGTACTTCCCTTTGTGTCAGTTTTTCTCTCTTATTTGTTGCACGACCCCCTGTTTCCAGATCAGAAAAGTTGTCTGAAGGGCTATACTTGACAGAGATATTTGAATGCCAAAATTAAAGTCATGCGATCATATTTTTTCCACCTGAAAGTAATAATGGTCGCCTATGGGAAAATATTTAGTTATGTGATACCTATAGGAAATATGTTTTTTGGCTTCCAGACCAGATTCAGTTACTATTTTGGGGGATTATTTCACATTTAAATATTTATTTGGGGACAATACACCATACCAAACCATTTTATTGTTTTGAGAAGTTACATTTTTGTCACAGTCAGCAATAAAAGCTATATATTTCCCAAACTAAGGCTGTTCATGCATGAAAATTCACATCTTGAGCAAGTGTATTCCCAAGGAGCATACTATAACCTATGAAAGCTGCTAACTAACAGCCTATCTCACCCTATTAACATATTTATTTAAAGCATAACCTCTGGCAGCTGCTAACTAACAGCCTATCTTACCCTATTAACATATTTATTTAAACCATGGTTTCTCCTCATATTACTAGGGGCAGGGAGGATTACAAATCTTCCGAACCCTCCCCCCCCCCAAATCACAATTCAAACACAGACAGAACACCTACACTGCCCTTCTATTCACTATTATTTAGAAGTTTATCTCTTCTATATTATGCTCTTCAGAACGTTGGAAAACAATTACTTCATTGAAAGAGTATCCTGGAACACAAATTGGAGGAGGGGTGGGGATACAGTGGAAAATAACATAATAAAATTACAAATGTAAGTGAATGGCATTTGTGCATAGCTACCAATATAGTTGTCTAGTACTAAAGCTGTCATGGTTCCCCTGATACAGCATAAATTTACAGTGACAGTTGTAAAATATTGCTCTTTCCCTGAACCAAGTCCTCCCTCCCACACATATTTAATCCTTCTGCTAATGATAAACATTTGGAAAGACTGAATAGCATGTTTTTAGAGACTGAAGTTAGTATCATACACTTTCAGTTTCTTATGATTTACTTTGAGGCTTCAGCACTCATAGGCCTCTGAGTTAGTTTTCAATTTAAAAACCTTGCCCTGGCTCTTCCACTATATTTTTCATTGTAAGCCATTTAGTACTCTCATGTAGACCTCCTACATGTGTGACTGCAAGCCTATCTGTCTGTCTGTCTGTGTGTCTGTGTGTCTCTTCATCAGACATGGCGTTTCTTTACTTTTCACTTGCCTGGATCTACGTTTTCAATAATTGGCAGCTGACTAATTCCCCCCCCCCCCCCCCCCCCCCACACACACGTATATTAAACATCAAATACCACTATACTCGTGAAGCAAATGTCTGATTCATCCTCTTTGGAAACATGTTTTCAACAATTTCAATCTTTTTGCCAGAATGAGTGTCTGTGGGGATTAAAACAAAGATTATGAAAGTGCTCTTATGGGAACTTGCAGCATAAGCATAGCACTATAGAATCAGTATTTGATGGTTTTAGACATCTTACCAGTGTTATGAGATATCACAGTAGCAGGTACTGGTCATTCTGTTGGAAAAAAACACTGTTTTATGTTTTACCAGTGCCATACCAATGACTCTATGTGCATTTACTGAGAACACTGAGGCTTTTCCGTTGCAAAAATTGCAAAATATTCATCAAATACAATGTGAAATGTCTTCAGAAGCCAGACTGTGATTTGAAAACTATTACAGATGGGAAAGTTCATATCACAGTAGGTTTGTTTTGGGTCAATATCAATTAAATTATGAATTATATCACATATTTTATTAAAAATTGGCATACCGGGGGTTCTATTCAGGGCAAAATTTTACTACATCAGATGGTGGAATAAAATTTGACATCAGTTGTTAGGATAAACTGGTAGAGTCCTTTCATATTGGTGAAATATATAGCTGCATCCCCAATTTTGGAAACAAAATGACATCCATACTGTTCCATGGGGGTTGGGGCACTGTTTTGCTTGCAGTATGGTTAAATGAGACAGATTTTTTCTAAAAATATTTTGTGCTGATGCAGATGTTAGTTTTATTTTGGGATCAGGGTAGTGTTTTAAAGAAAGCTGTAAATTCTCATCCTTCTTAGTTAATTTATAAAGTAACAGGATAGAAAAATCTTTTGGAGGCAATACCAATTTTCAAGCCCACTTGACAAAGTTTGTACACCTTTCCTTAAAAGAGCAAATTTTCCATGTTTTTGAATCAGCCAAAGCCAAAAGTTTGATTCTAATGGAGAAATGACTCTTTTATCTCATGGAAGTGGTAAAATGTCTCTATGGTGGGGTTGGGGATGATTATAGGTTTCGCGGAACTAAATATTGAAATTAGAGTGAACCAACTTAAAATGTTGCACTCGGAAATGACGCAATCTCTAAAAATGAACAGCCTTGGGAAAATCCATTGTTTCAATAAAACTTTGAAACATTCTATTGACATCTTGCATTATTGTTGAATATTCCTGATAAAAAAGAGGGTGATTTGATGACTTTTGGACCTAAAAAATACAATTTACTTTTTGTGTGTTTTTGTAGGGAATTCCCTGAAAAATATGTGCACGTGACCGGTACTTCCCTTTGTGTCAGTTTTTATCTCTTATTTGTTGCATGACCTCCTGTTTCCAGATCAGAAAAGTTGTCTGAAGGGCTATACTTGACAGAGATATTTGAATGCCAAAATTAAAGTCATGCGATCATATTTTTTCTACCTGAAAGTAATAATGGTCGCCTATGGGAAAATATTTAGTTATGTGATACCTATAGGAAATATGTTTTTTGGCTTCCAGACCAGATTCAGTTACTATTTTGGGGGATTATTTCACATTTAAATATTTATTTGGGGACCATACACCTTACCAAACCATTTTATTGTTTTGAGAAGTTACATTTTTGTCACAGTCAGCAATAAAAGCTATATATTTCCCAAACTAAGGCTGTTCATGCAAGAAAATTCACATCTTGAGCAAGTGTATTCCCCAGGAGCACACTATATCCTCTGAAAGCTGCTAACTAACAGCCTATCTCACCCTATTAACATATTTGTTTAAATCATAACCTCTGGCAGCTGCTAACTAACAGCCTATCTTACCCTATTAACATATTTATTTAAACCATGGTTTCTCCTCATATTACTAGGGGCAGGGAGGATTACAAATCTTCCGAACCCTCCCCCCCCCCCAAATCACAATTCAAACACAGACAGAACACCTACACTGCCCTTCTATTCACTATTATTTAGAAGTTTATCTCTTCTATATTATGCTCTTCAGAACGTTGGAAAACAATTACTTCATTGAAAGAGTATCCTGGAACACAAATTGGAGGAGGGGTGGGGTTACAGTGGAAAATAACATAATAAAATTACAAATGTTAGTGAATGGCATTTGTGCATAGCTACCAATATAGTTGTTTAGTACTAAAGCTGTCATGGTTCCCCTGATACAGCATAAATTTACAGTGACAGTTGTAAAATATTGCTCTTTCCCTGAACCAAGTCCTCCCTCCCACACATATTTAATCCTTCTGCTAATGATAAACATTTGGAAAGACTGAATAGCATGTTTTTAGAGACTGAAGTTAGTATCATACACTTCCAGTTTCTTATGATTTACTTTGAGGCTTCAGCACTCATAGGCCTCTGAGTTAGTTTTCAATTTAAAAACCTTGCCCTGGCTCTTCCACGATATTTTTCATTGTAAGCCATTTAGTACTCTCATGTAGACCTCCTACATGTGTGACTGCAAGCCTATCTGTCTGTGTGTCTGTGTGTCTCTTCATCAGACATGGCGTTTCTTTACTTTTCACTTGCCTGGATCTACGTTTTCAATAATTGGCAGCTGACTAATTTTCACCCCCCCCCCCCCCCCACACACACATATATTAAACATCAAATACCACTATACTCGTGAAGCAAATGTCTGATTCATCCTCTTTGGAAACATGTTTTCAACAATTTCAATCTTTTTGCCAGAATGAGTGTCTGTGGGGATTAAAACAAAGATTATGAAAGTGCTCTTATGGGAACTTGCAGCATAAGCATAGCACTATAGAATCAATATTTGATGGTTTTAGGCATCTTACCAGTGTTATGAGATATCACAGTAGCAGGTACTGGTCATTCTGTTGGAAAAAAACACTGTTTTATGTTTTACCAGTGCCATACCAATGACTCTATGTGCATTTACTGAGAACACTGAGGCTTTTCCGTTACAAAAATTGCTAAATATTCATCAAATACAATGTGAAATGTCTCCAGAAGCCAGACTGTGATTTGAAAACTATTACAGATGGGAAAGTTCATATCACAGTAGGTTTGTTTTGGGTCAATATCAATTAAATTATGAATTATATCACATATTTTATTAAAAGTTGGCATACCGGGGGGTCCTATTCAAGGGCAAAATTTTACTACATCAGATGGTGGAATAAAATTTGACATCAGTTGTTAGGATAAACTGGTAGAGTCCTTTCATATTGGTGAAATATATAGCTGCATCCCCCAATTTTGGAAACAAAATTGACATCCATACTGTTCCATGGGGGTTGGGGCACTGTTTTGCTTGCAGTATGGTTAAATGAGACAGATTTTTTCTAAAAATATTTTGTGCTGATGCAGATGTTAGTTTCATTTTGGGATCAGGGTAGTGTTTTAAAGAAAGCTGTAAATTGTCAACCTTCTTAGTTAATTTATAAAAGTAACAGGATAGAAAAATCTTTTGGAGGCAATACCAATTTTCAAGCCCACTTGACAAAGTTTGTACACCTTTCCTTAAAAGAGCAAATTTTCCATGTTTTTGAATCAGCCAAAGCCAAAAGTTTGATTCTAATGGAGAAATGACTCTTTTATCTCATGGAAGTGGTAAAATGTCTCTTTGGTGGGGTTGGGGATGATTATAGGTTTCGCGGAACTAAATATTGAAATTAGAGTGAACCAACTTAAAATGTTGCACTCGGAAATGACGCAATCTCTAAAAAATGAACAGCCTTGGGAAAATCCATTGTTTCAATAAAACTTTGAAACATTCTATTGACATCTTGCATTATTGTTGAATATTCCTGATAAAAAAGAGGGTGATTTGATGACTTTTGGACCTAAAAAATACAATTTACTTTTTGTGTGCTTTTGTAGGGAATTCCCTGAAAAATATGTGCACGTGACTGGTACTTCCCCTTTGTGTCAGTTTTTCTCTCTTATTTGTTGCACGACCCCCTGTTTCCAGATCAGAAAAGTTGTCTGAAGGGCTATACTTGACAGAGATATTTGAATGCCAAAATTAAAGTCATGCGATCATATTTTTTCCACCTGAAAGTAATAATGGTCGCCTATGGGAAAATATTTAGTTATGTGATACCTATAGGAAATATGTTTTTTGGCTTCCAGACCAGATTCAGTTACTATTTTGGGGGATTATTTCACATTTAAATATTTATTTGGGGACAATACACCATACCAAACCATTTTATTGTTTTGAGAAGTTACATTTTTGTCACAGTCAGCAATAAAAGCTATATATTTCCCAAACTAAGCCTGTTCATGCATGAAAATTCACATCTTGAGCAAGTGTATTCCCAAGGAGCATACTATAACCTATGAAAGCTGCTAACTAACAGCCTATCTCACCCTATTAACATATTTATTTAAATCATAACCTCTGGCAGCTGCTAACTAACAGCCTATCTTACCCTATTAACATATTTATTTAAACCATGGTTTCTCCTCATATTACTAGGGGCAGGGAGGATTACAAATCTTCCGAACCCTCCCCCCCCCCCCCCCAAATCACAATTCAAACACAGACAGAACACCTACACTGCCCTTCTATTCACTATTATTTAGAAGTTTATCTCTTCTATATTATGCTCTTCAGAACGTTGGAAAACAATTACTTCATTGAAAGAGTATCCTGGAACACAAATTGGAGGAGGGGTGGGGATACAGTGGAAAATAACATAATAAAATTACAAATGTTAGTGAATGGCATTTGTGCATAGCTACCAATATAGTTGTCTAGTACTAAAGCTGTCATGGTTCCCCTGATACAGCATAAATTTACAGTGACAGTTGTAAAATATTGCTCTTTCCCTGAACCAAGTCCTCCCTCCCACACATATTTAATCCTTCTGCTAATGATAAACATTTGGAAAGACTGAATAGCATGTTTTTAGAGACTGAAGTTAGTATCATACACTTTCAGTTTCTTATGATTTACTTTGAGGCTTCAGCACTCATAGGCCTCTGAGTTAGTTTTCAATTTAAAAACCTTGCCCTGGCTCTTCCACTATATTTTTCATTGTAAGCATTTAGTACTCTCATGTAGACCTCCTACATGTGTGACTGCAAGCCTATCTGTCTGTCTGTCTGTGTGTCTGTGTGTCTCTTCATCAGACATGGCGTTTCTTTACTTTTCACTTGCCTGGATCTACGTTTTCAATAATTGGCAGCTGACTAATTCCCCCCCCCCCCCCCCCCCCCCACACACATATATTAAACATCAAATACCACTATACTCGTGAAGCGAATGTCTGATTCATCCTCTTTGGAAACATGTTTTCAACAATTTCAATCTTTTTGCCAGAATGAGTGTCTGTGGGGATTAAAACAAAGATTATGAAAGTGCTCTTATGGGAACTTGCAGCATAAGCATAGCACTATAGAATCAGTATTTGATGGTTTTAGACATCTTACCAGTGTTATGCAGATATCACAGTAGCAGGTACTGGTCATTCTGTTGGAAAAAAACACTGTTTTATGTTTTACCAGTGCCATACCAATGACTCTATGTGCATTTACTGAGAACACTGAGGCTTTTCCGTTGCAAAAATTGCAAAATATTCATCAAATACAATGTGAAATGTCTTCAGAAGCCAGACTGTGATTTGAAAACTATTACAGATGGGGAAAGTTCATATCACAGTAGGTTTGTTTTGGGTCAATATCAATTAAATTATGAATTATATCACATATTTTATTAAAAATTGGCATACCGGGGGTTCTATTCAGGGCAAAATTTTACTACATCAGATGGTGGAATAAAATTTGACATCAGTTGTTAGGATAAACTGGTAGAGTCCTTTCATATTGGTGAAATATATAGCTGCATCCCCCAATTTTGGAAACAAAATGACATCCATACTGTTCCATGGGGGTTGGGGCACTGTTTTGCTTGCAGTATGGTTAAATGAGACAGATTTTTTCTAAAAATATTTTGTGCTGATGCAGATGTTAGTTTTATTTTGGGATCAGGGTAGTGTTTTAAAGAAAGCTGTAAATTCTCATCCTTCTTAGTTAATTTATAAAGTAACAGGATAGAAAAATCTTTTGGAGGCAATACCAATTTTCAAGCCCACTTGACAAAGTTTGTACACCTTTCCTTAAAAGAGCAAATTTTCCATGTTTTTGAATCAGCCAAAGCCAAAAGTTTGATTCTAATGGAGAAATGACTCTTTTATCTCATGGAAGTGGTAAAAATGTCTCTTTGGTGGGGTTGGGGATGATTATAGGGTTTCGCGGAACTAAATATTGAAATTAGAGTGACCCAACTTAAAATGTTGCACTCGGAAATGACGCAATCTCTAAAAATGAACAGCCTTGGGAAAATCCATTGTTTCAATAAAACTTTGAAACATTCTATTGACATCTTGCATTATTGTTGAATATTCCTGATAAAAAAGAGGGTGATTTGATGACTTTTGGACCTAAAAAATACAATTTACTTTTTGTGTGTTTTTGTAGGGAATTCCCTGAAAAATATGTGCACGTGACCGGTACTTCCCTTTGTGTCAGTTTTTATCTCTTATTTGTTGCATGACCTCCTGTTTCCAGATCAGTCGAAGGGCTATACTTGACAGAGATATTTGAATGCCAAAATTAAAGTCATGCGATCATATTTTTTCCACCTGAAAGTAATAATGGTCGCCTATGGGAAAATATTTAGTTATGTGATACCTATAGGAAATATGTTTTTTGGCTTCCAGACCAGATTCAGTTACTATTTTGGGGGATTATTTCACATTTAAATATTTATTTGGGGACCATACACCTTACCAAACCATTTTATTGTTTTGAGAAGTTACATTTTTGTCACAGTCAGCAATAAAAGCTATATATTTCCCAAACTAAGGCTGTTCATGCAAGAAAATTCACATCTTGAGCAAGTGTATTCCCCAGGAGCACACTATATCCTCTGAAAGCTGCTAACTAACAGCCCTATCTCACCCTATTAACATATTTGTTTAAATCATAACCTCTGGCAGCTGCTAACTAACAGCCTATCTTACCCTATTAACATATTTATTTAAACCATGGTTTCTCCTCATATTACTAGGGGCAGGGAGGATTACAAATCTTCCGAACCCTCCCCCCCCCCAAATCACAATTCAAACACAGACAGAACACCTACACTGCCCTTCTATTCACTATTATTTAGAAGTTTATCTCTTCTATATTATGCTCTTCAGAACGTTGGAAAACAATTACTTCATTGAAAGAGTATCCTGGAACACAAATTGGAGGAGGGGTGGGGTTACAGTGGAAAATAACATAATAAAATTACAAATGTTAGTGAATGGCATTTGTGCATAGCTACCAATATAGTTGTCTAGTACTAAAGCTGTCATGGTTCCCCTGATACAGCATAAATTTACAGTGACAGTTGTAAAATATTGCTCTTTCCCTGAACCAAGTCCTCCCTCCCACACATATTTAATCCTTCTGCTAATGATAAACATTTGGAAACACTGAATAGCATGTTTTTAGTGACTGAAGTTAGTATCATACACTTTCAGTTTCTTATGATTTACTTTGAGGCTTCAGCACTCATGGGCCTCTGAGTTAGTTTTCAATTTAAAAACCTTGCCCTGGCTCTTCCACTATATTTTTCATTGTAAGCCATTTAGTACTCTCATGTAGACCTCCTACATGTGTGACTGCAAGCCTATCTGTCTGTCTGTCTGTGTGTCTGTGTGTCTCTTCATCAGACATGGCGTTTCTTTACTTTTCACTTGCCTGGATCTACGTTTTCAATAATTGGCAGCTGACTAACTTTCACCCCCCCCCCCCCCCCCCACACACACACATATATTAAACATCAAATACCATTATATTCGTGAAGCAAATGTCTGATTCATCCTCTTTGGATACATGTTTTCAAGAATTTCAATCTTTTTGCCAGAATGAGTGTCTGTGGGGATTAAAACAAAGATTATGAAAGTGCTCTTATGGGAACTTGCAGCATAAGCATAGCACTATAGAATCAGTATTTGGTGGTTTTAGGCATCTTACCAGTGTTATGAGATATCACATTAGCAGGTACTGGTCATTCTGTTGGAAAAAAACACTGTTTTATGTTTTACCAGTGCCATACCAATGACTCTATGTGCATTTACTGAGAACACTGAGGCTTTTCCGTTACAAAAATTGCAAAATATTCATCAAATACAATGTGAAATGTCTTCAGAAGCCAGACTGTGATTTGAAAACTATTACAGATGGGAAAGTTCATATCACAGTAGGTTTGTTTTGGGTCAATATCAATTAAATTATGAATTATATCACATATTTTATTAAAAATTGGCATACCGGGGGTTCTATTCAGGGCAAAATTTTACTACATCAGATGGTGGAATAAAATTTGACATCAGTTGTTAGGATAAACTGGTAGAGTCCTTTCATATTGGTGAAATATATAGCTGCATCCCCAATTTTGGAAACAAAATTGACATCCATACTGTTCCATGGGGGTTGGGGCACTGTTTTGCTTGCAGTATGGTTAAATGAGACAGATTTTTTCTAAAAATATTTTGTGCTGATGCAGATGTTAGTTTTATTTTGGGATCAGGGTAGTGTTTTAAAGAAAGCTGTAAATTCTCATCCTTCTTAGTTAATTTATAAAGTAACAGGATAGAAAAATCTTTTGGAGGCAATACCAATTTTCAAGCCCACTTGACAAAGTTTGTACACCTTTCCTTAAAAGAGCAAATTTTCCATGTTTTTGAATCAGCCAAAGCCAAAAGTTTGATTCTAATGGAGAAATGACTCTTTTATCTCATGGAAGTGGTAAAATGTCTCTTTGGTGGGGTTCGGGATGATTATAGGTTTCGCGGAACTAAATATTAAAATTAGAGTGAACCAACTTAAAATGTTGCACTCGGAAATGACGCAATCTCTAAAAATGAACAGCCTTGGGAAAATCCATTGTTTCAATAAAACTTTGAAACATTCTATTGACATCTTGCATTATTGTTGAATATTCCTGATAAAAAAGAGGGTGATTTGATATCTTTTGGACCTAAAAAATACAATTTACTTTTTGTGTGTTTTTGTAGGGAATTCCCTGAAAAATATGTGCACGTGACTGGTACTTCCCTTTGTGTCAGTTTTTCTCTCTTATTTGTTGCACGACCCCCCTGTTTCCAGATCAGAAAAGTTGTCTGAAGGGCTATACTTGACAGAGATATTTGAATGCCAAAATTAAAGTCATGCGATCATATTTTTTTCCACCTGAAAGTAATAATGGTCGCCTATGGGAAAATATTTAGTTATGTGATTCCTATAGGAAATATGTTTTTTGGCTTCCAGACCAGATTCAGTTACTATTTTGGGGGATTATTTCACATTTAAATATTTATTTGGGGACCATACACCTTACCAAACCATTTTATTGTTTTGAGAAGTTACATTTTTGTCACAGTCAGCAATAAGAGCTATATATTTCCCAAACTAAGGCTGTTCATGCAAGAAAATTCACATCTTGAGCAAGTGTATTCCCCAGGAGCACACTATAACCTCTGAAAGCTGCTAACTAACAGCCTATCTCACCCTATTAACATATTTGTTTAAATCATAACCTCTGGCAGCTGCTAACTAACAGCCTATCTTACCCTATTAACATATTTATTTAAACCATGGTTTCTCCTCATATTACTAGGGGCAGGGAGGATTACAAATCTTCCGGACCCTCCCCCCCCCCCCCAAATCACAATTCAAACACAGACAGAACACCTACACTGCCCTTCTATTCACTATTATTTAGAAGTTTATCTCTTCTATATTATGCTCTTCAGAACGTTGGAAAACAATTACTTCATTGAAAGAGTATCCTGGAACACAAATTGGAGGAGGGGTGGGGTTACAGTGGAAAATAACATAATAAAATTACAAATGTTAGTGAATGGCATTTGTGCATAGCTACCAATATAGTTGTCTAGTACTAAAGCTGTCATGGTTCCCCTGATACAGCATAAATTTACAGTGACAGTTGTAAAATATTGCTCTTTCCTTGAACCAAGTCCTCCCTCCCACACATATTTAATCCTTCTGCTAATGATAAACATTTGGAAAGACTGAATAGCATGTTTTTAGTGACTGAAGTTAGTATCATACACTTTCAGTTTCTTATGATTTACTTTGAGGCTTCAGCACTCATGGGCTTCTGAGTTAGTTTTCAATTTAAAAAACCTTGCCCTGGCTCTTCCACTATATTTTTCATTGTAAGCCATTTAGTACTCTCATGTAGACCTCCTACATGTGTGACTGCAAGCCTATCTGTCTGTCTGTCTGTGTGTCTGTGTGTCTCTTCATCAGACATGGCGTTTCTTTACTTTTCACTTGCCTGGATCTACGTTTTCAATAATTGGCAGCTGACTAACTTTCACCCCCCCCCCCCACACACACACATATATTAAACATCAAATACCACTATATTCGTGAAGCAAATGTCTGATTCATCCTCTTTGGAAACATGTTTTCAACAATTTCAATCTTTTTGCCAGAATGAGTGTCTGTGGGGATTAAAACAAAGATTATGAAAGTGCTCTTATGGGAACTTGCAGCATAAGCATAGCACTATAGAATCAGTATTTGATGGTTTTAGGCATCTTACCAGTGTTATGAGATATCACAGTAGCAGGTACTGGTCATTCTGTTGGAAAAAAACACTGTTTTATGTTTTACCAGTGCCATACCAATGACTCTATGTGCATTTACTGAGAACACTGAGGCTTTTCCGTTACAAAAATTGCAAAATATTCATCAAATACAATGTGAAATGTCTTCAGAAGCCAGACTGTGATTTGAAAACTACTACAGATGGGAAAGTTCATATCACAGTAGGTTTGTTTTGGGTCAATATCAATTAAATTATGAATTATATCACATATTTTATTTTATTAAAAATTGGCATACCGGGGGTTCTATTCAGGGCAAAATTTTACTACATCAGATGGTGGAATAAAATTTGACATCAGTTGTTAGGATAAACTGGTAGAGTCCTTTCATATTGGTGAAATATATAGCTGCATCCCCAATTTTGGAAACAAAATTGACATCCATACTGTTCCATGGGGGTTGGGGCACTGTTTTGCTTGCAGTATGGTTAAATGAGACAGATTTTTTCTAAAAATATTTTGTGCTGATGCAGATGTTAGTTTTATTTTGGGATCAGGGTAGTGTTTTAAAGAAAGCTGTAAATTCTCATCCTTCTTAGTTAATTTATAAAGTAACAGGATAGAAAAATCTTTTGGAGGCAATACCAATTTTCAAGCCCACTTGACAAAGTTTGTACACCTTTCCTTAAAAGAGCAAATTTTCCATGTTTTTGAATCAGCCAAAGCCAAAAGTTTGATTCTAATAGAGAAATGACTCTTTTATCTCATGGAAGTGGTAAAATGTCTCTTTGGTGGGGTTGGGGATGATTATAGGTTTCACGGAACTAAATATTGAAATTAGAGTGAACCAACTTAAAATGTTGCACTCGGAAATGACGCAATCTCTAAAAATGAACAGCCTTGGGAAAATCCATTGTTTCAATAAAACTTTGAAACATTCTATTGACATCTTGCATTATTGTTGAATATTCCTGATAAAAAAGAGGGTGATTTGATGACTTTTGGACCTAAAAAATACAATTTACTTTTTGTGTGTTTTTGTAGGGAATTCCCTGAAAAATATGTGCACGTGACTGGTACTTCCCTTTGTGTCAGTTTTTCTCTCTTATTTGTTGCACGACCCCCTGTTTCCAGATCAGAAAAGTTGTCTGAAGGGCTATACTTGACAGAGATATTTGAATGCCAAAATTAAAGTCATGCGATCATATTTTTTCCACCTGAAAGTAATAATGGTCGCCTATGGGAAAATATTTAGTTATGTGATACCTATAGGAAATATCTTTTTTGGCTTCCAGACCAGATTCAGTTACTATTTTGGGGGATTATTTCACATTTAAATATTTATTTGGGGACAATACACCTTACCAAACCATTTTATTGTTTTGAGAAGTTACATTTTTGTCACAGTCAGCAATAAAAGCTATATATTTCCCAAACTAAGGCTGTTCATGCAAGAAAATTCACATCTTGAGCAAGTGTATTCCCCAGGAGCATACTATAACCTATGAAAGCTGCTAACTAACAGCCTATCTCACCCTATTAACATATTTATTTAAATCATAACCTCTGGCAGCTGCTAACTAACAGCCTATCTTACCCTATTAACATATTTATTTAAACCATGGTTTCTCCTCATATTACTAGGGGCAGGGAGGATTACAAATCTTCCGAACCCTCCCCCCCCCCCAAATCACAATTCAAACACAGACAGAACACCTACACTGCCCTTCTATTCACTATTATTTAGAAGTTTATCTCTTCTATATTATGCTCTTCAGAACGTTGGAAAACAATTACTTCATTGAAAGAGTATCCTGGAACACAAATTGGAGGAGGGGTGGGGATACCGTGGAAAATAACATAATAAAATTACAAATGTTAGTGAATGGCATTTGTGCATAGCTACCAATATAGTTGTTTAGTACTAAAGCTGTCATGGTTCCCCTGATACAGCATAAATTTACAGTGACAGTTGTAAAATATTGCTCTTTCCCTGAACCAAGTCCTCCCTCCCACACATATTTAATCCTTCTGCTAATGATAAACATTTGGAAAGACTGAATAGCATGTTTTTAGAGACTGAAGTTAGTATCATACACTTCCAGTTTCTTATGATTTACTTTGAGGCTTCAGCACTCATAGGCCTCTGAGTTAGTTTTCAATTTAAAAACCTTGCCCTGGCTCTTCCACGATATTTTTCATTGTAAGCCATTTAGTACTCTCATGTAGACCTCCTACATGTGTGACTGCAAGCCTATCTGTCTGTGTGTCTGTGTGTCTCTTCATCAGACATGGCGTTTCTTTACTTTTCACTTGCCTGGATCTACGTTTTCAATAATTGGCAGCTGACTAATTTTCACCCCCCCCCCCCCCCCCCCACACACACATATATTAAACATCAAATACCACTATACTCGTGAAGCAAATGTCTGATTCATCCTCTTTGGAAACATGTTTTCAACAATTTCAATCTTTTTGCCAGAATGAGTGTCTGTGGGGATTAAAACAAAGATTATGAAAGTGCTCTTATGGGAACTTGCAGCATAAGCATAGCACTATAGAATCAATATTTGATGGTTTTAGGCATCTTACCAGTGTTATGAGATATCACAGTAGCAGGTACTGGTCATTCTGTTGGAAAAAAACACTGTTTTATGTTTTACCAGTGCCATACCAATGACTCTATGTGCATTTACTGAGAACACTGAGGCTTTTCCGTTACAAAAATTGCAAAATATTCATCAAATACAATGTGAAATGTCTTCAGAAGCCAGACTGTGATTTAAAGACTATTACAGATGGGAAAGTTCATATCACAGTAGGTTTGTTTTGGGTCAATATCAATTAAATTATGAATTATATCACATATTTTATTAAAAGTTGGCATACCGGGGGGTCCTATTCAGGGCAAAATTTTACTACATCAGATGGTGGAATAAAATTTGACATCAGTTGTTAGGATAAACTGGTAGAGTCCTTTCATATTGGTGAAATATATAGCTGCATCCCCAATTTTGGAAACAAAATTGACATCCATACTGTTCCATGGGGGTTGGGGCACTGTTTTGCTTGCAGTATGGTTAAATGAGACAGATTTTTTCTAAAAATATTTTGTGCTGATGCAGATGTTAGTTTTATTTTGGGATCAGGGTAGTGTTTTAAAGAAAGCTGTAAATTCTCATCCTTCTTAGTTAATTTATAAAGTAACAGGATAGAAAAATCTTTTGGAGGCAATACCAATTTTCAAGCCCACTTGACAAAGTTTGTACACCTTTCCTTAAAAGAGCAAATTTTCCATGTTTTTGAATCAGCCAAAGCCAAAAGTTTGATTCTAATAGAGAAATGACTCTTTTATCTCATGGAAGTGGTAAAATGTCTCTTTGGTGGGGTTGGGGATGATTATAGGTTTCACGGAACTAAATATTGAAATTAGAGTGAACCAACTTAAAATGTTGCACTCGGAAATGACGCAATCTCTAAAAATGAACAGCCTTGGGAAAATCCATTGTTTCAATAAAACTTTGAAACATTCTATTGACATCTTGCATTATTGTTGAATATTCCTGATAAAAAAGAGGGTGATTTGATGACTTTTGGACCTAAAAAATACAATTTACTTTTTGTGTGTTTTTGTAGGGAATTCCCTGAAAAATATGTGCACGTGACTGGTACTTCCCTTTGTGTCAGTTTTTCTCTCTTATTTGTTGCACGACCCCCTGTTTCCAGATCAGAAAAGTTGTCTGAAGGGCTATACTTGACAGAGATATTTGAATGCCAAAATTAAAGTCATGCGATCATATTTTTTCCACCTGAAAGTAATAATGGTCGCCTATGGGAAAATATTTAGTTATGTGATACCTATAGGAAATATCTTTTTTGGCTTCCAGACAAGATTCAGTTACTATTTTGGGGGATTATTTCACATTTAAATATTTATTTGGGGACAATACACCTTACCAAACCATTTTATTGTTTTGAGAAGTTACATTTTTGTCACAGTCAGCAATAAAAGCTATATATTTCCCAAACTAAGGCTGTTCATGCAAGAAAATTCACATCTTGAGCAAGTGTATTCCCCAGGAGCATACTATAACCTATGAAAGCTGCTAACTAACAGCCTATCTCACCCTATTAACATATTTATTTAAATCATAACCTCTGGCAGCTGCTAACTAACAGCCTATCTTACCCTATTAACATATTTATTTAAACCATGGTTTCTCCTCATATTACTAGGGGCAGGGAGGATTACAAATCTTCCGAACCCTCCCCCCCCCCCCAAATCACAATTCAAACACAGACAGAACACCTACACTGCCCTTCTATTCACTATTATTTAGAAGTTTATCTCTTCTATATTATGCTCTTCAGAACGTTGGAAAACAATTACTTCATTGAAAGAGTATCCTGGAACACAAATTGGAGGAGGGGTGGGGATACAGTGGAAAATAACATAATAAAATTACAAATGTTAGTGAATGGCATTTGTGCATAGCTACCAATATAGTTGTTTAGTACTAAAGCTGTCATGGTTCCCCTGATACAGCATAAATTTACAGTGACAGTTGTAAAATATTGCTCTTTCCCTGAACCAAGTCCTCCCTCCCACACATATTTAATCCTTCTGCTAATGATAAACATTTGGAAAGACTGAATAGCATGTTTTTAGAGACTGAAGTTAGTATCATACACTTCCAGTTTCTTATGATTTACTTTGAGGCTTCAGCACTCATAGGCCTCTGAGTTAGTTTTCAATTTAAAAACCTTGCCCTGGCTCTTCCACGATATTTTTCATTGTAAGCCATTTAGTACTCTCATGTAGACCTCCTACATGTGTGACTGCAAGCCTATCTGTCTGTGTGTCTGTGTGTCTCTTCATCAGACATGGCGTTTCTTTACTTTTCACTTGCCTGGATCTACGTTTTCAATCATTGGCAGCTGACTAATTTTCACCTCCCCCCCCCCCCCACACACACATATATTAAACATCAAATACCACTATACTCGTGAAGCAAATGTCTGATTCATCCTCTTTGGAAACATGTTTTCAACAATTTCAATCTTTTTGCCAGAATGAGTGTCTGTGGGGATTAAAACAAAGATTATGAAAGTGCTCTTATGGGAACTTGCAGCATAAGCATAGCACTATAGAATCAATATTTGATGGTTTTAGGCATCTTACCAGTGTTATGAGATATCACAGTAGCAGGTACTGGTCATTCTGTTGGAAAAAAACACTGTTTTATGTTTTACCAGTGCCATACCAATGACTCTATGTGCATTTACTGAGAACACTGAGGCTTTTCCGTTACAAAAATTGCAAAATATTCATCAAATACAATGTGAAATGTCTCCAGAAGCCAGACTGTGATTTGAAAACTATTACAGATGGGAAAGTTCATATCACAGTAGGTTTGTTTTGGGTCAATATCAATTAAATTATGAATTATATCACATATTTTATTAAAAGTTGGCATACCGGGGGGTCCTATTCAGGGCAAAATTTTACTACATCAGATGGTGGAATAAAATTTGACATCAGTTGTTAGGATAAACTGGTAGAGTCCTTTCATATTGGTGAAATATATAGCTGCATCCCCAATTTTGGAAACAAAATTGACATCCATACTGTTCCATGGGGGTTGGGGCACTGTTTTGCTTGCAGTATGGTTAAATGAGACAGATTTTTTCTAAAAATATTTTGTGCTGATGCAGATGTTAGTTTCATTTTGGGATCAGGGTAGTGTTTTAAAGAAAGCTGTAAATTGTCAACCTTCTTAGTTAATTTATAAAGTAACAGGATAGAAAAATCTTTTGGAGGCAATACCAATTTTCAAGCCCACTTGACAAAGTTTGTACACCTTTCCTTAAAAGAGCAAATTTTCCATGTTTTTGAATCAGCCAAAGCCAAAAGTTTGATTCTAATGGAGAAATGACTCTTTTATCTCATGGAAGTGGTAAAATGTCTCTTTGGTGGGGTTGGGGATGATTATAGGTTTTGCGGAACTAAATATTGAAATTAGAGTGAACCAACTTAAAATGTTGCACTCGGAAATGACGCAATCTCTAAAAATGAACAGCCTTGGGAAAATCCATTGTTTCAATAAAACTTTGAAACATTCTATTGACATCTTGCATTATTGTTGAATATTCCTGATAAAAAAGAGGGTGATTTGATGACTTTTGGACCTAAAAAATACAATTTACTTTTTGTGTGCTTTTGTAGGGAATTCCCTGAAAAATATGTGCACGTGACTGGTACTTCCCTTTGTGTCAGTTTTTCTCTCTTATTTGTTGCACGACCCCCTGTTTCCAGATCAGAAAAGTTGTCTGAAGGGCTATACTTGACAGAGATATTTGAATGCCAAAATTAAAGTCATGCGATCATATTTTTTCCACCTGAAAGTAATAATGGTCGCCTATGGGAAAATATTTAGTTATGTGATACCTATAGGAAATATGTTTTTTGGCTTCCAGACCAGATTCAGTTACTATTTTGGGGGATTATTTCACATTTAAATATTTATTTGGGGACAATACACCATACCAAACCATTTTATTGTTTTGAGAAGTTACATTTTTGTCACAGTCAGCAATAAAAGCTATATATTTCCCAAACTAAGGCTGTTCATGCATGAAAATTCACATCTTGAGCAAGTGTATTCCCAAGGAGCATACTATAACCTATGAAAGCTGCTAACTAACAGCCTATCTCACCCTATTAACATATTTATTTAAATCATAACCTCTGGCAGCTGCTAACTAACAGCCTATCTTACCCTATTAACATATTTATTTAAACCATGGTTTCTCCTCATATTACTAGGGGCAGGGAGGATTACAAATCTTCCGAACCCTCCCCCCCCCCCAAAATCACAATTCAAACACAGACAGAACACCTACACTGCCCTTCTATTCACTATTATTTAGAAGTTTATCTCTTCTATATTATGCTCTTCAGAACGTTGGAAAACAATTACTTCATTGAAAGAGTATCCTGGAACACAAATTGGAGGAGGGGTGGGGATACAGTGGAAAATAACATAATAAAATTACAAATGTTAGTGAATGGCATTTGTGCATAGCTACCAATATAGTTGTCTAGTACTAAAGCTGTCATGGTTCCCCTGATACAGCATAAATTTACAGTGACAGTTGTAAAATATTGCTCTTTCCCTGAACCAAGTCCTCCCTCCCACACATATTTAATCCTTCTGCTAATGATAAACATTTGGAAAGACTGAATAGCATGTTTTTAGAGACTGAAGTTAGTATCATACACTTTCAGTTTCTTATGATTTACTTTGAGGCTTCAGCACTCATAGGCCTCTGAGTTAGTTTTCAATTTAAAAACCTTGCCCTGGCTCTTCCACTATATTTTTCATTGTAAGCCATTTAGTACTCTCATGTAGACCTCCTACATGTGTGACTGCAAGCCTATCTGTCTGTCTGTCTGTGTGTCTGTGTGTCTCTTCATCAGACATGGCGTTTCTTTACTTTTCACTTGCCTGGATCTACGTTTTCAATAATTGGCAGCTGACTAATTCCCCCCCCCCCCCACACACATATATTAAACATCAAATACCACTATACTCGTGAAGCAAATGTCTGATTCATCCTCTTTGGAAACATGTTTTCAACAATTTCAATCTTTTTGCCAGAATGAGTGTCTGTGGGGATTAAAACAAAGATTATGAAAGTGCTCTTATGGGAACTTGCAGCATAAGCATAGCACTATAGAATCAGTATTTGATGGTTTTAGACATCTTACCAGTGTTATGAGATATCACAGTAGCAGGTACTGGTCATTCTGTTGGAAAAAAACACTGTTTTATGTTTTACCAGTGCCATACCAATGACTCTATGTGCATTTACTGAGAACACTGAGGCTTTTCCGTTGCAAAAATTGCAAAATATTCATCAAATACAATGTGAAATGTCTTCAGAAGCCAGACTGTGATTTGAAAACTATTACAGATGGGAAAGTTCATATCACAGTAGGTTTGTTTTGGGTCAATATCAATTAAATTATGAATTATATCACATATTTTATTAAAAATTGGCATACCGGGGGTTCTATTCAGGGCAAAATTTTACTACATCAGATGGTGGAATAAAATTTGACATCAGTTGTTAGGATAAACTGGTAGAGTCCTTTCATATTGGTGAAATATATAGCTGCATCCCCAATTTTGGAAACAAAATGACATCCATACTGTTCCATGGGGGTTGGGGCACTGTTTTGCTTGCAGTATGGTTAAATGAGACAGATTTTTTCTAAAAATATTTTGTGCTGATGCAGATGTTAGTTTTATTTTGGGATCAGGGTAGTGTTTTAAAGAAAGCTGTAAATTCTCATCCTTCTTAGTTAATTTATAAAGTAACAGGATAGAAAAATCTTTTGGAGGCAATACCAATTTTCAAGCCCACTTGACAAAGTTTGTACACCTTTCCTTAAAAGAGCAAATTTTCCATGTTTTTGAATCAGCCAAAGCCAAAAGTTTGATTCTAATGGAGAAATGACTCTTTTATCTCATGGAAGTGGTAAAATGTCTCTTTGGTGGGGTTGGGGATGATTATAGGTTTCGCGGAACTAAATATTGAAATTAGAGTGAACCAACTTAAAATGTTGCACTCGGAAATGACGCAATCTCTAAAAATGAACAGCCTTGGGAAAATCCATTGTTTCAATAAAACTTTGAAACATTCTATTGACATCTTGCATTATTGTTGAATATTCCTGATAAAAAAGAGGGTGATTTGATGACTTTTGGACCTAAAAAATACAATTTACTTTTTGTGTGTTTTTGTAGGGAATTCCCTGAAAAATATGTGCACGTGACCGGTACTTCCCTTTGTGTCAGTTTTTATCTCTTATTTGTTGCATGACCTCCTGTTTCCAGATCAGAAAAGTTGTCTGAAGGGCTATACTTGACAGAGATATTTGAATGCCAAAATTAAAGTCATGCGATCATATTTTTTCCACCTGAAAGTAATAATGGTCGCCTATGGGAAAATATTTAGTTATGTGATACCTATAGGAAATATCTTTTTTGGCTTCCAGACCAGATTCAGTTACTATTTTGGGGGATTATTTCACATTTAAATATTTATTTGGGGACAATACACCTTACCAAACCATTTTATTGTTTTGAGAAGTTACATTTTTGTCACAGTCAGCAATAAAAGCTATATATTTCCCAAACTAAGGCTGTTCATGCAAGAAAATTCACATCTTGAGCAAGTGTATTCCCAAGGAGCATACTATAACCTATGAAAGCTGCTAACTAACAGCCTATCTCACCCTATTAACATATTTATTTAAATCATAACCTCTGGCAGCTGCTAACTAACAGCCTATCTTACCCTATTAACATATTTATTTAAACCATGGTTTCTCCTCATATTACTAGGGGCAGGGAGGATTACAAATCTTCCGAACCCTCCCCCCCCCCAAATCACAATTCAAACACAGACAGAACACCTACACTGCCCTTCTATTCACTATTATTTAGAAGTTTATCTCTTCTATATTATGCTCTTCAGAACGTTGGAAAACAATTACTTCATTGAAAGAGTATCCTGGAACACAAATTGGAGGAGGGGTGGGGATACCGTGGAAAATAACATAATAAAATTACAAATGTTAGTGAATGGCATTTGTGCATAGCTACCAATATAGTTGTTTAGTACTAAAGCTGTCATGGTTCCCCTGATACAGCATAAATTTACAGTGACAGTTGTAAAATATTGCTCTTTCCCTGAACCAAGTCCTCCCTCCCACACATATTTAATCCTTCTGCTAATGATAAACATTTGGAAAGACTGAATAGCATGTTTTTAGAGACTGAAGTTAGTATCATACACTTCCAGTTTCTTATGATTTACTTTGAGGCTTCAGCACTCATAGGCCTCTGAGTTAGTTTTCAATTTAAAAACCTTGCCCTGGCTCTTCCACGATAATTTTCATTGTAAGCCATTTAGTACTCTCATGTAGACCTCCTACATGTGTGACTGCAAGCCTATCTGTCTGTGTGTCTGTGTGTCTCTTCATCAGACATGGCGTTTCTTTACTTTTCACTTGCCTGGATCTACGTTTTCAATAATTGGCAGCTGACTAACTTTCACCCCCCCCCCCCACACACACACATATATTAAACATCAAATACCATTATATTCGTGAAGCAAATGTCTGATTCATCCTCTTTGGATACATGTTTTCAAGAATTTCAATCTTTTTGCCAGAATGAGTGTCTGTGGGGATTAAAACAAAGATTATGAAAGTGCTCTTATGGGAACTTGCAGCATAAGCATAGCACTATAGAATCAGTATTTGATGGTTTTAGGCATCTTACCAGTGTTATGAGATATCACAGTAGCAGGTACTGGTCATTCTGTTGGAAAAAAACACTGTTTTATGTTTTACCAGTGCCATACCAATGACTCTATGTGCATTTACTGAGAACACTGAGGCTTTTCCGTTACAAAAATTGCAAAATATTCATCAAATACAATGTGAAATGTCTTCAGAAGCCAGACTGTGATTTGAAAACTATTACAGATGGGAAAGTTCATATCACAGTAGGTTTGTTTTGGGTCAATATCAATTAAATTATGAATTATATCACATATTTTATTAAAAATTGGCATACCGGGGGTTCTATTCAGGGCAAAATTTTACTACATCAGATGGTGGAATAAAATTTGACATCAGTTGTTAGGATAAACTGGTAGAGTCCTTTCATATTGGTGAAATATATAGCTGCATCCCCAATTTTGGAAACAAAATTGACATCCATACTGTTCCATGGGGGTTGGGGCACTGTTTTGCTTGCAGTATGGTTAAATGAGACAGATTTTTTCTAAAAATATTTTGTGCTGATGCAGATGTTAGTTTTATTTTGGGATCAGGGTAGTGTTTTAAAGAAAGCTGTAAATTCTCATCCTTCTTAGTTAATTTATAAAGTAACAGGATAGAAAAATCTTTTGGAGGCAATACCAATTTTCAAGCCCACTTGACAAAGTTTGTACACCTTTCCTTAAAAGAGCAAATTTTCCATGTTTTTGAATCAGCCAAAGCCAAAAGTTTGATTCTAATGGAGAAATGACTCTTTTATCTCATGGAAGTGGTAAAATGTCTCTTTGGTGGGGTTGGGGATGATTATAGGTTTCGCGGAACTAAATATTAAAATTAGAGTGAACCAACTTAAAATGTTGCACTCGGAAATGACGCAATCTCTAAAAATGAACAGCCTTGGGAAAATCCATTGTTTCAATAAAACTTTGAAACATTCTATTGACATCTTGCATTATTGTTGAATATTCCTGATAAAAAAGAGGGTGATTTGATATCTTTTGGACCTAAAAAATACAATTTACTTTTTGTGTGTTTTTGTAGGGAATTCCCTGAAAAATATGTGCACGTGACTGGTACTTCCCTTTGTGTCAGTTTTTCTCTCTTATTTGTTGCACGACCCCCTGTTTCCAGATCAGAAAAGTTGTCTGAAGGGCTATACTTGACAGAGATATTTGAATGCCAAAATTAAAGTCATGCGATCATATTTTTTCCACCTGAAAGTAATAATGGTCGCCTATGGGAAAATATTTAGTTATGTGATACCTATAGGAAATATGTTTTTTGGCTTCCAGACCAGATTCAGTTACTATTTTGGGGGATTATTTCACATTTAAATATTTATTTGGGGACAATACACCTTACCAAACCATTTTATTGTTTTGAGAAGTTACATTTTTGTCACAGTCAGCAATAAAAGCTATATATTTCCCAAACTAAGGCTGTTCATGCATGAAAATTCACATCTCGAGCAAGTGTATTCCCCAGGAGCATACTATAACCTATGAAAGCTGCTAACTAACAGCCTATCTCACCCTATTAACATATTTATTTAAATCATAACCTCTGGCAGCTGCTAACTAACAGCCTATCTTACCCTATTAACATATTTATTTAAACCATGGTTTCTCCTCATATTACTAGGGGCAGGGAGGATTACAAATCTTCCGAACCCCCCCCCCCCCCAAATCACAATTCAAACACAGACAGAACACCTACACTGCCCTTCTATTCACTATTATTTAGAAGTTTATCTCTTCTATATTATGCTCTTCAGAACGTTGGAAAACAATTACTTCATTGAAAGAGTATCCTGGAACACAAATTGGAGGAGGGGTGGTGATACAGTGGAAAATAACATAATAAAATTACAAATGTTAGTGAATGGCATTTGTGCATAGCTACCAATATAGTTGTCTAGTACTAAAGCTGTCATGGTTCCCCTGATACAGCATAAATTTACAGTGACAGTTGTAAAATATTGCTCTTTCCCTGAACCAAGTCCTCCCTCCCACACATATTTAATCCTTCTGCTAATGATAAACATTTGGAAAGACTGAATAGCATGTTTTTAGAGACTGAAGTTAGTATCATACACTTTCAGTTTCTTATGATTTACTTTGAGGCTTCAGCACTCATAGGCCTCTGAGTTAGTTTTCAATTTAAAAACCTTGCCCTGGCTCTTCCACTATATTTTTCATTGTAAGCCATTTAGTACTCTCATGTAGACCTCCTACATGTGTGACTGCAAGCCTATCTGTCTGTCTGTCTGTGTGTCTGTGTGTCTCTTCATCAGACATGGCGTTTCTTTACTTTTCACTTGCCTGGATCTACGTTTTCAATAATTGGCAGCTGACTAATCCCCCCCCCCCCCCCCACACACATATATTAAACATCAAATACCACTATACTCGTGAAGCAAATGTCTGATTCATCCTCTTTGGAAACATGTTTTCAACAATTTCAATCTTTTTGCCAGAATGAGTGTCTGTGGGGATTAAAACAAAGATTATGAAAGTGCTCTTATGGGAACTTGCAGCATAAGCATAGCACTATAGAATCAATATTTGATGGTTTTAGGCATCTTACCAGTGTTATGAGATATCACAGTAGCAGGTACTGGTCATTCTGTTGGAAAAAAACACTGTTTTATGTTTTACCAGTGCCATACCAATGACTCTATGTGCATTTACTGAGAACACTGAGGCTTTTCCGTTACAAAAATTGCAAAATATTCATCAAATACAATGTGAAATGTCTTCAGAAGCCAGACTGTGATTTGAAAACTATTACAGATGGGAAAGTTCATATCACAGTAGGTTTGTTTTGGGTCAATATCAATTAAATTATGAATTATATCACATATTTTATTAAAAATTGGCATACCGGGGGGTCCTATTCAGGGCAAAATTTTACAACATCAGATGGTGGAATAAAATTTGACATCAGTTGTTAGGATAAACTGGTAGAGTCCTTTCATATTGGTGAAATATATAGCTGCATCCCCAATTTTGGAAACAAAATTGACATCCATACTGTTCCATGGGGGTTGGGGCACTGTTTTGCTTGCAGTATGGTTAAATGAGACAGATTTTTTCTAAAAATATTTTGTGCTGATGCAGATGTTAGTTTTATTTTGGGATCAGGGTAGTGTTTTAAAGAAAGCTGTAAATTCTCATCCTTCTTAGTTAATTTATAAAGTAACAGGATAGAAAAATCTTTTGGAGGCAATACCAATTTTCAAGCCCACTTGACAAAGTTTGTACACCTTTCCTTAAAAGAGCAAATTTTCCATGTTTTTGAATCAGCCAAAGCCAAAAGTTTGATTCTAATGGAGAAATGACTCTTTTATCTCATGGAAGTGGTAAAATGTCTCTTTGGTGGGGTTGGGGATGATTATAGGTTTCGCGGAACTAAATATTAAAATTAGAGTGAACCAACTTAAAATGTTGCACTCGGAAATGACGCAATCTCTAAAAATGAACAGCCTTGGGAAAATCCATTGTTTCAATAAAACTTTGAAACATTCTATTGACATCTTGCATTATTGTTGAATATTCCTGATAAAAAAGAGGGTGATTTGATATCTTTTGGACCTAAAAAATACAATTTACTTTTTGTGTGTTTTTGTAGGGAATTCCCTGAAAAATATGTGCACGTGACTGGTACTTCCCTTTGTGTCAGTTTTTCTCTCTTATTTGTTGCACGACCCCCTGTTTCCAGATCAGAAAAGTTGTCTGAAGGGCTATACTTGACAGAGATATTTGAATGCCAAAATTAAAGTCATGCGATCATATTTTTTCCACCTGAAAGTAATAATGGTCGCCTATGGGAAAATATTTAGTTATGTGATACCTATAGGAAATATGTTTTTTGGCTTCCAGACCAGATTCAGTTACTATTTTGGGGGATTATTTCACATTTAAATATTTATTTGGGGACAATACACCTTACCAAACCATTTTATTGTTTTGAGAAGTTACATTTTTGTCACAGTCAGCAATAAAAGCTATATATTTCCCAAACTAAGGCTGTTCATGCATGAAAATTCACATCTCGAGCAAGTGTATTCCCCAGGAGCATACTATAACCTATGAAAGCTGCTAACTAACAGCCTATCTCACCCTATTAACATATTTATTTAAATCATAACCTCTGGCAGCTGCTAACTAACAGCCTATCTTACCCTATTAACATATTTATTTAAACCATGGTTTCTCCTCATATTACTAGGGGCAGGGAGGATTACAAATCTTCCGAACCCCCCCCCCCCCCAAATCACAATTCAAACACAGACAGAACACCTACACTGCCCTTCTATTCACTATTATTTAGAAGTTTATCTCTTCTATATTATGCTCTTCAGAACGTTGGAAAACAATTACTTCATTGAAAGAGTATCCTGGAACACAAATTGGAGGAGGGGTGGTGATACAGTGGAAAATAACATAATAAAATTACAAATGTTAGTGAATGGCATTTGTGCATAGCTACCAATATAGTTGTCTAGTACTAAAGCTGTCATGGTTCCCCTGATACAGCATAAATTTACAGTGACAGTTGTAAAATATTGCTCTTTCCCTGAACCAAGTCCTCCCTCCCACACATATTTAATCCTTCTGCTAATGATAAACATTTGGAAAGACTGAATAGCATGTTTTTAGAGACTGAAGTTAGTATCATACACTTTCAGTTTCTTATGATTTACTTTGAGGCTTCAGCACTCATAGGCCTCTGAGTTAGTTTTCAATTTAAAAACCTTGCCCTGGCTCTTCCACTATATTTTTCATTGTAAGCCATTTAGTACTCTCATGTAGACCTCCTACATGTGTGACTGCAAGCCTATCTGTCTGTCTGTCTGTGTGTCTGTGTGTCTCTTCATCAGACATGGCGTTTCTTTACTTTTCACTTGCCTGGATCTACGTTTTCAATAATTGGCAGCTGACTAATTCCCCCCCCCCCCCCCCACACACATATATTAAACATCAAATACCACTATACTCGTGAAGCAAATGTCTGATTCATCCTCTTTGGAAACATGTTTTCAACAATTTCAATCTTTTTGCCAGAATGAGTGTCTGTGGGGATTAAAACAAAGATTATGAAAGTGCTCTTATGGGAACTTGCAGCATAAGCATAGCACTATAGAATCAATATTTGATGGTTTTAGGCATCTTACCAGTGTTATGAGATATCACAGTAGCAGGTACTGGTCATTCTGTTGGAAAAAAACACTGTTTTATGTTTTACCAGTGCCATACCAATGACTCTATGTGCATTTACTGAGAACACTGAGGCTTTTCCGTTACAAAAATTGCAAAATATTCATCAAATACAATGTGAAATGTCTTCAGAAGCCAGACTGTGATTTGAAAACTATTACAGATGGGAAAGTTCATATCACAGTAGGTTTGTTTTGGGTCAATATCAATTAAATTATGAATTATATCACATATTTTATTAAAAATTGGCATACCGGGGGGTCCTATTCAGGGCAAAATTTTACAACATCAGATGGTGGAATAAAATTTGACATCAGTTGTTAGGATAAACTGGTAGAGTCCTTTCATATTGGTGAAATATATAGCTGCATCCCCAATTTTGGAAACAAAATTGACATCCATACTGTTCCATGGGGGTTGGGGCACTGTTTTGCTTGCAGTATGGTTAAATGAGACAGATTTTTTCTAAAAATATTTTGTGCTGATGCAGATGTTAGTTTTATTTTGGGATCAGGGTAGTGTTTTAAAGAAAGCTGTAAATTCTCATCCTTCTTAGTTAATTTATAAAGTAACAGGATAGAAAAATCTTTTGGAGGCAATACCAATTTTCAAGCCCACTTGACAAAGTTTGTACACCTTTCCTTAAAAGAGCAAATTTTCCATGTTTTTGAATCAGCCAAAGCCAAAAGTTTGATTCTAATGGAGAAATGACTCTTTTATCTCATGGAAGTGGTAAAATGTCTCTTTGGTGGGGTTGGGGATGATTATAGGTTTCGCGGAACTAAATATTGAAATTAGAGTGAACCAACTTAAAATGTTGCACTCGGAAATGACGCAATCTCTAAAAATGAACAGCCTTGGGAAAATCCATTGTTTCAATAAAACTTTGAAACATTCTATTGACATCTTGCATTATTGTTGAATATTCCTGATAAAAAAGAGGGTGATTTGATGACTTTTGGACCTAAAAAATACAATTTACTTTTTGTGTGTTTTTGTAGGTAATTCCCTGAAAAATATGTGCACGTGACCGGTACTTCCCTTTGTGTCAGTTTTTCTCTCTTATTTGTTGCATGACCCCCTGTTTCCAGATCAGAAAAGTTGTCTGAAGGGCTATACTTGACAGAGATATTTGAATGCCAAAATTAAAGTCATGCGATCATATTTTTTCCACCTGAAAGTAATAATGGTCGCCTATGGGAAAATATTTAGTTATGTGATACCTATAGGAAATATGTTTTCTGGCTTCCAGACCAGATTCAGTTACTATTTTGGGGGATTATTTCACATTTAAATATTTATTTGGGGACCATACACCTTACCAAACCATTTTATTGTTTTGAGAAGTTACATTTTTGTCACAGTCAGCAATAAAAGATATATATTTCCCAAACTAAGGCTGTTCATGCAAGAAAATTCACATCTTGAGCAAGTGTATTCCCCAGGAGCACACTTTAACCTCTGGAAGCTGCTAACTAACAGCCTATCTCACCCTATTAACATATTTATTTAAATCATAACCTCTGGCAGCTGATAACTAACAGCCTATCTTACCCTATTAACATATTTATTTAAACCATGGTTTCTCCTCATATTACTAGGGGCAGGGAGGATTACAAATCTTCCGAACCCTCCCCCCCCCCCCCCCCAAAATCACAATTCAAACACAGACAGAACACCTACACTACCCTTCTATTGACTATTATTTAGAAGTTTATCTCTTCTATATTATGCTCTTCAGAACGTTGGAAAACAATTACTTCATTGAAAGAGTATCCTGGAACATAAATTGGAGGAGGGGTGGGGTTACAGTGGAAAATAACATAATAAAATTAGAAATGTTAGTGAATGGCATTTGTGCATAGCTACCAATATAGTTGTCTAGTACTAAAGCTGTCATGGTTCCCCTGATACAGCATAAATTTACAGTGACAGTTGTAAAATATTGCTCTTTCCCTGAACCAAGTCCTCCCTCCCACACATATTTAATCCTTCTGCTAATGATAAACATTTGGAAAGACTGAATAGCATGTTTTTAGAGACTGAAGTTAGTATCATACACTTTCAGTTTCTTATGATTTACTTTGAGGCTTCAGCACTCATGGGCCTCTGAGTTAGTTTTCAATTTAAACACCTTGCCCTGGCTCTTCCACTATATTTTTCATTGTATGCCATTTAGTACTCTCATGTAGACCTCCTACATGTGTGACGGCAAGCCTATCTGTCTGTCTGTCTGTGTGTCTGTGTGTCTCTTCATCAGACATGGCGTTTCTTTACTTTTCACTTGCCTGGATCTACGTTTTCAATAATTGGCAGCTGACTAACTTTCACCCCCCCCCCCCCCCCGCCCCCCACAAACACACATATTAAACATCAAATACCACTATATTCGTGAAGCAAATGTCTGATTCATCCTCTTTGGAAACATGTTTTCAACAATTTCAATCTTTTTGCCAGAATGAGTGTCTGTGGGGATTAAAACAAAGGTTATGAAAGTGCTCTTATGGGAACTTGCAGCATAAGCATAGCACTATAGAATCAATATTTGATGGTTTTAGGCATCTTACCAGTGTTATGAGATATCACAGTAGCAGGTACTGGTCATTCTGTTGGAAAAAAACACTGTTTTATGTTTTACCAGTGCCATACCAATGACTCTATGTGCATTTACTGAGAACGCTGAGGCTTTTCCTTTACAAAAATTGCAAAATATTCATCAAATACAATGTGAAATGTCTTCAGAAGCCAGAATGTGATTTGAAAACTATTACAGATGGGAAAGTTCATATCACAGTAAGTTTCTTTTGGGTCAATATCAATTAAATTATGAATTATATCACATATTTTATTAAAAATTGGCATACCGGGGGGTCCTATTCAGGGCAAAATTTTACAACATCAGATGGTGGAATAAAATTTGACATCAGTTGTTAGGATAAACTGGTAGAGTCCTTTCATATTGGTGAAATATATAGCTGCATCCCCAATTTTGGAAACAAAATTGACATCCATACTGTTCCATGGGGGTTGGGGCACTGTTTTGCTTGCAGTCTGGTTAAATGACACAGATTTTTTCTAAAAATTTTTTGTGCTGATGCAGATGTTAGTTTTATTTTGGGTTCAGGGTAGTGTTTTAAAGAAAGCTGTAAATTCTCATCCTTCTTAGTTAATTTATAAAGTAACAGGATAGAAAAATCTTTTGAGGCAATACCAATTTTCAAGCCCACTTGACAAAGTTTGTACACCTTTCCTTAAAAGAGCAAATTTTCCATGTTTTTGAATCAGCCAAAGCCAAAAGTTTGATTCTAATGGATAAATGACTCTTTTATCTCATGGAAGTGGTAAAATGTCTCTTTGGTGGGGTTGGGGATGATTATAGGTTTCGCGGAACTAAATATTGAAATTAGAGTGAACCAACTTAAAATGTTGCACTCGGAAATGACGCAATCTCTAAAAATAAACAGCCTTGGGAAAATCCATTGTTTCAATAAAACTTTGAAACATTGTCTTGACATCTTGCATTATTGTTGAATATTCCTGATTAAAAAGAGGGTGATTTGATGACTTTTGGACCTAAAAAATACAATTTACTTTTTGTGTGTTTTTGTAGGGAATTCCCTGAAAAATATGTGCACGTGACCGGTACTTCCCTTTGTGTCAGTTTTTCTCTCTTATTTGTTGCATGACCCCCTGTTTCCAGATCAGAAAAGTTGTCTGAAGGGCTATACTTGACAGAGATATTTGAATGCCAAAATTAAAGTCATGCGATCATATTTTTTCCACCTGAAAGTAATAATGGTCGCCTATGGGAAAATATTTAGTTATGTGATACCTATAGGAAATATGTTTTCTGGCTTCCAGACCAGATTCAGTTACTATTTTGGGGGATTATTTCACATTTAAATATTTCTTTGGGGACCATACACCTTACCAAACCATTTTATTGTTTTGAGAAGTTACATTTTTGTGACAGTCAGCAATAAAAGATATATATTTCCCAAACTAAGGCTGTTCATGCAAGAAAATTCACATCTTGAGCAAGTGTATTCCCCAGGAGCACACTTTAACCTCTGGAAGCTGCTAACTAACAGCCTATCTCACCCTATTAACATATTTATTTAAATCATAACCTCTGGCAGCTGATAACTAACAGCCTATCTTACCCTATTAACATATTTATTTAAACCATGGTTTCTCCTCATATTACTAGGGGCAGGGAGGATTACAAATCTTCCGAACCCTCCCCCCCCCAAATCACAATTCAAACACAGACAGAACACCTACACTACCCTTCTATTCACTATTATTTAGAAGTTTATCTCTTCTATATTATGCTCTTCAGAACGTTGGAAAACAATTACTTCATTGAAAGAGTATCCTGGAACATAAATTGGAGGAGGGGTGGGGTTACAGTGGAAAATAACATAATAAAATTAGAAATGTTAGTGAATGGCATTTGTGCATAGCTACCAATATAGTTGTCTAGTACTAAAGCTGTCATGGTTCCCCTGATACAGCATAAATTTACAGTGACAGTTGTAAAATATTGCTCTTTCCCTGAACCAAGTCCTCCCTCCCACACATATTTAATCCTTCTGCTAATGATAAACATTTGGAAAGACTGAATAGCATGTTTTTAGAGACTGAAGTTAGTATCATACACTTTCAGTTTCTTATGATTTACTTTGAGGCTTCAGCACTCATGGGCCTCTGAGTTAGTTTTCAATTTAAACACCTTGCCCTGGCTCTTCCACTATATTTTTCATTGTATGCCATTTAGTACTCTCATGTAGACCTCCTACATGTGTGACGGCAAGCCTATCTGTCTGTCTGTCTGTGTGTCTGTGTGTCTCTTCATCAGACATGGCGTTTCTTTACTTTTCACTTGCCTGGATCTACGTTTTCAATAATTGGCAGCTGACTAACTTTCACCCCCCCCCCCCCCACACACATATATTAAACATCAAATACCACTATACTCGTGAAGCAAATGTCTGATTCATCCTCTTTGGAAACATGTTTTCAACAATTTCAATCTTTTTGCCAGAATGAGTGTCTTTGGGGATTAAAACAAAGATTATGAAAGTGCTCTTATGGGAACTTGCAGCATAAGCATAGCACTATAGAATCAATATTTGATGGTTTTAGGCATCTTACCAGTGTTATGAGATATCACAGTAGCAGGTACTGGTCATTCTGTTGGAAAAAAAAACACTGTTTTATGTTTTACCAGTGCCATACCAATGACTCTATGTGCATTTACTGAGAACACTGAGGCTTTTCCGTTACAAAAATTGCAAAATATTCATCAAATACAATGTGAAATGTCTTCAGAAGCCAGACTGTGATTTGAAAACTATTACAGATGGGAAAGTTCATATCACAGTAGGTTTGTTTTGGGTCAATATCAATTAAATTATGAATTATATCACATATTTTATTAAAAATTGGCATACCGGCGGGTCCTATTCAGGGCAAAATTTTACTACATCAGATGGTGGAATAAAATTTGACATCAGTTGTTAGGATAAACTGGTAGAGTCCGTTCATATTGGTGAAATATATAGCTGCATCCCCAATTTTGGAAACAAAATTGACATCCATACTGTTCCATGGGGGTTGGGGCACTGTTTTGCTTGCAGTATGGTTAAATGAGACAGATTTTTTCTAAAAATATTTTGTGCTGATGCAGATGTTAGTTTTATTTTGGGATCAGGGTAGTGTTTTAAAGAAAGCTGTAAATTCTCATCCTTCTTAGTTAATTTATAAAGTAACAGGATAGAAAAATCTTTTGGAGGCAATACCAATTTTCAAGCCCACTTGACAAAGTTTGTACACCTTTCCTTAAAAGAGCAAATTTTCCATGTTTTTGAATCAGCCAAAGCCAAAAGTTTGATTCTAATGGAGAAATGACTCTTTTATCTCATGGAAGTGGTAAAATGTCTCTTTGGTGGGGTTGGGGATGATTATAGGTTTCGCGGAACTAAATATTGAAATTAGAGTGAACCAACTTAAAATGTTGCACTCGGAAATGACGCAATCTCTAAAAATGAACAGCCTTGGGAAAATCCATTGTTTCAATAAAACTTTGAAACATTCTATTGACATCTTGCATTATTGTTGAATATTCCTGATAAAAAAGAGGGTGATTTGATGACTTTTGGACCTAAAAAATACAATTTACTTTTTGTGTGTTTTTGTAGGGAATTCCCTGAAAAATATGTGCACGTGACCGGTACTTCCCTTTGTGTCAGTTTTTATCTCTTATTTGTTGCATGACCTCCTGTTTCCAGATCAGAAAAGTTGTCTGAAGGGCTATACTTGACAGAGATATTTGAATGCCAAAATTAAAGTCATGCGATCATATTTTCTCCACCTGAAAGTAATAATGGTCGCCTATGGGAAAATATTTAGTTATGTGATACCTATAGGAAATATGTTTTTTGGCTTCCAGACCAGATTCAGTTACTATTTTGGGGGATTATTTCACATTTAAATATTTATTTGGGGACCATACACCTTACCAAACCATTTTATTGTTTTGAGAAGTTACATTTTTGTCACAGTCAGCAATAAAAGCTATATATTTCCCAAACTAAGGCTGTTCATGCAAGAAAATTCACATCTTGAGCAAGTGTATTCCCCAGGAGCACACTATATCCTCTGAAAGCTGCTAACTAACAGCCTATCTCACCCTATTAACATATTTGTTTAAATCATAACCTCTGGCAGCTGCTAACTAACAGCCTATCTTACCCTATTAACATATTTATTTAAACCATGGTTTCTCCTCATATTACTAGGGGCAGGGAGGATTACAAATCTTCCGAACCCTCCCCCCCCCCAAATCACAATTCAAACACAGACAGAACACCTACACTGCCCTTCTATTCACTATTATTTAGAAGTTTATCTCTTCTATATTATGCTCTTCAGAACGTTGGAAAACAATTACTTCATTGAAAGAGTATCCTGGAACACAAATTGGAGGAGGGGTGGGGTTACAGTGGAAAATAACATAATAAAATTACAAATGTTAGTGAATGGCATTTGTGCATAGCTACCAATATAGTTGTCTAGTACTAAAGCTGTCATGGTTCCCCTGATACAGCATAAATTTACAGTGACAGTTGTAAAATATTGCTCTTTCCCTGAACCAAGTCCTCCCTCCCACACATATTTAATCCTTCTGCTAATGATAAACATTTGGAAACACTGAATAGCATGTTTTTAGTGACTGAAGTTAGTATCATACACTTTCAGTTTCTTATGATTTACTTTGAGGCTTCAGCACTCATGGGCCTCTGAGTTAGTTTTCAATTTAAAAACCTTGCCCTGGCTCTTCCACTATATTTTTCATTGTAAGCCATTTAGTACTCTCATGTAGACCTCCTACATGTGTGACTGCAAGCCTATCTGTCTGTCTGTCTGTGTGTCTGTGTGTCTCTTCATCAGACATGGCGTTTCTTTACTTTTCACTTGCCTGGATCTACGTTTTCAATAATTGGCAGCTGACTAACTTTCACCCCCCCCCCCCCCCCACACACACACATATATTAAACATCAAATACCATTATATTCGTGAAGCAAATGTCTGATTCATCCTCTTTGGATACATGTTTTCAAGAATTTCAATCTTTTTGCCAGAATGAGTGTCTGTGGGGATTAAAACAAAGATTATGAAAGTGCTCTTATGGGAACTTGCAGCATAAGCATAGCACTATAGAATCAGTATTTGATGGTTTTAGGCATCTTACCAGTGTTATGAGATATCACAGTAGCAGGTACTGGTCATTCTGTTGGAAAAAAACACTGTTTTATGTTTTACCAGTGCCATACCAATGACTCTATGTGCATTTACTGAGAACACTGAGGCTTTTCCGTTACAAAAATTGCAAAATATTCATCAAATACAATGTGAAATGTCTTCAGAAGCCAGACTGTGATTTGAAAACTATTACAGATGGGAAAGTTCATATCACAGTAGGTTTGTTTTGGGTCAATATCAATTAAATTATGAATTATATCACATATTTTATTAAAAATTGGCATACCGGGGGTTCTATTCAGGGCAAAATTTTACTACATCAGATGGTGGAATAAAATTTGACATCAGTTGTTAGGATAAACTGGTAGAGTCCTTTCATATTGGTGAAATATATAGCTGCATCCCCAATTTTGGAAACAAAATTGACATCCATACTGTTCCATGGGGGTTGGGGCACTGTTTTGCTTGCAGTATGGTTAAATGAGACAGATTTTTTCTAAAAATATTTTGTGCTGATGCAGATGTTAGTTTTATTTTGGGATCAGGGTAGTGTTTTAAAGAAAGCTGTAAATTCTCATCCTTCTTAGTTAATTTATAAAGTAACAGGATAGAAAAATCTTTTGGAGGCAATACCAATTTTCAAGCCCACTTGACAAAGTTTGTACACCTTTCCTTAAAAGAGCAAATTTTCCATGTTTTTGAATCAGCCAAAGCCAAAAGTGTGATTCTAATGGAGAAATGACTCTTTTATCTCATGGAAGTGGTAAAATGTCTCTTTGGTGGGGTTGGGGATGATTATAGGTTTCGCGGAACTAAATATTGAAATTAGAGTGAACCAACTTAAAATGTTGCACTCGGAAATGACGCAATCTCTAAAAATAAACAGCCTTGGGAAAATCCATTGTTTCAATAAAACTTTGAAACATTGTCTTGACATCTTGCATTATTGTTGAATATTCCTGATTAAAAAGAGGGTGATTTGATGACTTTTGGACCTAAAAAATACAATTTACTTTTTGTGTGTTTTTGTAGGGAATTCCCTGAAAAATATGTGCACGTGACCGGTACTTCCCTTTGTGTCAGTTTTTCTCTCTTATTTGTAGCATGACCCCCTGTTTCCAGATCAGAAAAGTTGTCTGAAGGGCTATACTTGACAGAGATATTTGAATGCCAAAATTAAAGTCATGCGATCATATTTTTTCCACCTGAAAGTAATAATGGTCGCCTATGGGAAAATATTTAGTTATGTGATACCTATAGGAAATATGTTTTCTGGCTTCCAGACCAGATTCAGTTACTATTTTGGGGGATTATTTCACATTTAAATATTTCTTTGGGGACCATACACCTTACCAAACCATTTTATTGTTTTGAGAAGTTACATTTTTGTCACAGTCAGCAATAAAAGATATATATTTCCCAAACTAAGGCTGTTCATGCAAGAAAATTCACATCTTGAGCAAGTGTATTCCCCAGGAGCACACTTTAACCTCTGGAAGCTGCTAACTAACAGCCTATCTCACCCTATTAACATATTTATTTAAATCATAACCTCTGGCAGCTGATAACTAACAGCCTATCTTACCCTATTAACATATTTATTTAAACCATGGTTTCTCCTCATATTACTAGGGGCAGGGAGGATTACAAATCTTCCGAACCCTCCCCCCCCCAAATCACAATTCAAACACAGACAGAACACCTACACTACCCTTCTATTCACTATTATTTAGAAGTTTATCTCTTCTATATTATGCTCTTCAGAACGTTGGAAAACAATTACTTCATTGAAAGAGTATCCTGGAACATAAATTGGAGGAGGGGTGGGGTTACAGTGGAAAATAACATAATAAAATTAGAAATGTTAGTGAATGGCATTTGTGCATAGCTACCAATATAGTTGTCTAGTACTAAAGCTGTCATGGTTCCCCTGATACAGCATAAATTTACAGTGACAGTTGTAAAATATTGCTCTTTCCCTGAACCAAGTCCTCCCTCCCACACATATTTAATCCTTCTGCTAATGATAAACATTTGGAAAGACTGAATAGCATGTTTTTAGAGACTGAAGTTAGTATCATACACTTTCAGTTTCTTATGATTTACTTTGAGGCTTCAGCACTCATGGGCCTCTGAGTTAGTTTTCAATTTAAACACCTTGCCCTGGCTCTTCCACTATATTTTTCATTGTATGCCATTTAGTACTCTCATGTAGACCTCCTACATGTGTGACGGCAAGCCTATCTGTCTGTCTGTCTGTGTGTCTGTGTGTCTCTTCATCAGACATGGCGTTTCTTTACTTTTCACTTGCCTGGATCTACGTTTTCAATAATTGGCAGCTGACTAACTTTCACCCCCCCCCCCCCGCCCCCCACAAACACACATATTAAACATCAAATACCACTATATTCGTGAAGCAAATGTCTGATTCATCCTCTTTGGAAACATGTTTTCAACAATTTCAATCTTTTTGCCAGAATGAGTGTCTGTGGGGATTAAAACAAAGGTTATGAAAGTGCTCTTATGGGAACTTGCAGCATAAGCATAGCACTATAGAATCAATATTTGATGGTTTTAGGCATCTTACCAGTGTTATGAGATATCACAGTAGCAGGTACTGGTCATTCTGTTGGAAAAAAACACTGTTTTATGTTTTACCAGTGCCATACCAATGACTCTATGTGCATTTACTGAGAACGCTGAGGCTTTTCCTTTACAAAAATTGCAAAATATTCATCAAATACAATGTGAAATGTCTTCAGAAGCCAGAATGTGATTTGAAAACTATTACAGATGGGAAAGTTCATATCACAGTAAGTTTCTTTTGGGTCAATATCAATTAAATTATGAATTATATCACATATTTTATTAAAAATTGGCATACCGGGGGGTCCTATTCAGGGCAAAATTTTACAACATCAGATGGTGGAATAAAATTTGACATCAGTTGTTAGGATAAACTGGTAGAGTCCTTTCATATTGGTGAAATATATAGCTGCATCCCCAATTTTGGAAACAAAATTGACATCCATACTGTTCCATGGGGGTTGGGGCACTGTTTTGCTTGCAGTCTGGTTAAATGAGACAGATTTTTTCTAAAATTTTTTTGTGCTGATGCAGATGTTAGTTTTATTTTGGGATCAGGGTAGTGTTTTAAAGAAAGCTGTAAATTCTCATCCTTCTTAGTTAATTTATAAAGTAACAGGATAGAAAAATCTTTTGAGGCAATACCAATTTTCAAGCCCACTTGACAAAGTTTGTACACCTTTCCTTAAAAGAGCAAATTTTCCATGTTTTTGAATCAGCCAAAGCCAAAAGTTTGATTCTAATGGATAAATGACTCTTTTATCTCATGGAAGTGGTAAAATGTCTCTTTGGTGGGGTTGGGGATGATTATAGGTTTCGCGGAACTAAATATTGAAATTAGAGTGAACCAACTTAAAATGTTGCACTCGGAAATGACGCAATCTCTAAAAATGAACAGCCTTGGGAAAATCCATTGTTTCAATAAAACTTTGAAACATTCTATTGACATCTTGCATTATTGTTGAATATTCCTGATAAAAAAGAGGGTGATTTGATATCTTTTGGACCTAAAAAATACAATTTACTTTTTGTGTGTTTTTGTAGGGAATTCCCTGAAAAATATGTGCACGTGACTGGTACTTCCCTTTGTGTCAGTTTTTCTCTCTTATTTGTTGCACGACCCCCTGTTTCCAGATCAGAAAAGTTGTCTGAAGGGCTATACTTGACAGAGATATTTGAATGCCAAAATTAAAGTCATGCGATCATATTTTTTCCACCTGAAAGTAATAATGGTCGCCTATGGGAAAATATTTAGTTATGTGATACCTATAGGAAATATGTTTTTTGGCTTCCAGACCAGATTCAGTTACTATTTTGGGGGATTATTTCACATTTAAATATTTATTTGGGGACAATACACCTTACCAAACCATTTTATTGTTTTGAGAAGTTACATTTTTGTCACAGTCAGCAATAAAAGCTATATATTTCCCAAACTAAGGCTGTTCATGCATGAAAATTCACATCTTGAGCAAGTGTATTCCCCAGGAGCATACTATAACCTATGAAAGCTGCTAACTAACAGCCTATCTCACCCTATTAACATATTTATTTAAATCATAACCTCTGGCAGCTGCTAACTAACAGCCTATCTTACCCTATTAACATATTTATTTAAACCATGGTTTCTCCTCATATTACTAGGGGCAGGGAGGATTACAAATCTTCCGAACCCTCCCCCCCCCCCAAATCACAATTCAAACACAGACAGAACACCTACACTGCCCTTCTATTCACTATTATTTAGAAGTTTATCTCTTCTATATTATGCTCTTCAGAACGTTGGAAAACAATTACTTCATTGAAAGAGTATCCTGGAACACAAATTGGAGGAGGGGTGGGGTTACAGTGGAAAATAACATAATAAAATTACAAATGTTAGTGAATGGCATTTGTGCATAGCTACCAATATAGTTGTCTAGTACTAAAGCTGTCATGGTTCCCCTGATACAGCATAAATTTACAGTGACAGTTGTAAAATATTGCTCTTTCCCTGAACCAAGTCCTCCCTCCCACACATATTTAATCCTTCTGCTAATGATAAACATTTGGAAACACTGAATAGCATGTTTTTAGTGACTGAAGTTAGTATCATACACTTTCAGTTTCTTATGATTTACTTTGAGGCTTCAGCACTCATGGGCCTCTGAGTTAGTTTTCAATTTAAAAACCTTGCCCTGGCTCTTCCACTATATTTTTCATTGTAAGCCATTTAGTACTCTCATGTAGACCTCCTACATGTGTGACTGCAAGCCTATCTGTCTGTCTGTCTGTGTGTCTGTGTGTCTCTTCATCAGACATGGCGTTTCTTTACTTTTCACTTGCCTGGATCTACGTTTTCAATAATTGGCAGCTGACTAACTTTCACCCCCCCCCCCCCCACACACACACATATATTAAACATCAAATACCATTATATTCGTGAAGCAAATGTCTGATTCATCCTCTTTGGATACATGTTTTCAAGAATTTCAATCTTTTTGCCAGAATGAGTGTCTGTGGGGATTAAAACAAAGATTATGAAAGTGCTCTTATGGGAACTTGCAGCATAAGCATAGCACTATAGAATCAGTATTTGATGGTTTTAGGCATCTTACCAGTGTTATGAGATATCACAGTAGCAGGTACTGGTCATTCTGTTGGAAAAAAACACTGTTTTATGTTTTACCAGTGCCATACCAATGACTCTATGTGCATTTACTGAGAACACTGAGGCTTTTCCGTTACAAAAATTGCAAAATATTCATCAAATACAATGTGAAATGTCTTCAGAAGCCAGACTGTGATTTGAAAACTATTACAGATGGGAAAGTTCATATCACAGTAGGTTTGTTTTTTGTCAATATCAATTAAATTATGAATTATATCACATATTTTATTAAAAATTGGCATACCGGGGGTTCTATTCAGGGCAAAATTTTACTACATCAGATGGTGGAATAAAATTTGACATCAGTTGTTAGGATAAACTGGTAGAGTCCTTTCATATTGGTGAAATATATAGCTGCATCCCCAATTTTGGAAACAAAATTGACATCCATACTGTTCCATGGGGGTTGGGGCACTGTTTTGCTTGCAGTATGGTTAAATGAGACAGATTTTTTCTAAAAATATTTTGTGCTGATGCAGATGTTAGTTTTATTTTGGGATCAGGGTAGTGTTTTAAAGAAAGCTGTAAATTCTCATCCTTCTTAGTTAATTTATAAAGTAACAGGATAGAAAAATCTTTTGGAGGCAATACCAATTTTCAAGCCCACTTGACAAAGTTTGTACACCTTTCCTTAAAAGAGCAAATTTTCCATGTTTTTGAATCAGCCAAAGCCAAAAGTGTGATTCTAATGGAGAAATGACTCTTTTATCTCATGGAAGTGGTAAAATGTCTCTTTGGTGGGGTTGGGGATGATTATAGGTTTCGCGGAACTAAATATTGAAATTAGAGTGAACCAACTTAAAATGTTGCACTCGGAAATGACGCAATCTCTAAAAATGAACAGCCTTGGGAAAATCCATTGTTTCAATAAAACTTTGAAACATTGTCTTGACATCTTGCATTATTGTTGAATATTCCTGATTAAAAAGAGGGTGATTTGATGACTTTTGGACCTAAAAAATACAATTTACTTTTTGTGTGTTTTTGTAGGGAATTCCCTGAAAAATATGTGCACGTGACCGGTACTTCCCTTTGTGTCAGTTTTTCTCTCTTATTTGTAGCATGACCCCCTGTTTCCAGATCAGAAAAGTTGTCTGAAGGGCTATACTTGACAGAGATATTTGAATGCCAAAATTAAAGTCATGCGATCATATTTTTTCCACCTGAAAGTAATAATGGTCGCCTATGGGAAAATATTTAGTTATGTGATACCTATAGGAAATATGTTTTCTGGCTTCCAGACCAGATTCAGTTACTATTTTGGGGGATTATTTCACATTTAAATATTTCTTTGGGGACCATACACCTTACCAAACCATTTTATTGTTTTGAGAAGTTACATTTTTGTCACAGTCAGCAATAAAAGATATATATTTCCCAAACTAAGGCTGTTCATGCAAGAAAATTCACATCTTGAGCAAGTGTATTCCCCAGGAGCACACTTTAACCTCTGGAAGCTGCTAACTAACAGCCTATCTCACCCTATTAACATATTTATTTAAATCATAACCTCTGGCAGCTGATAACTAACAGCCTATCTTACCCTATTAACATATTTATTTAAACCATGGTTTCTCCTCATATTACTAGGGGCAGGGAGGATTACAAATCTTCCGAACCCTCCCCCCCCCCCCCCCAAATCACAATTCAAACACAGACAGAACACCTACACTACCCTTCTATTCACTATTATTTAGAAGTTTATCTCTTCTATATTATGCTCTTCAGAACGTTGGAAAACAATTACTTCATTGAAAGAGTATCCTGGAACATAAATTGGAGGAGGGGTGGGGTTACAGTGGAAAATAACATAATAAAATTAGAAATGTTAGTGAATGGCATTTGTGCATAGCTACCAATATAGTTGTCTAGTACTAAAGCTGTCATGGTTCCCCTGATACAGCATAAATTTACAGTGACAGTTGTAAAATATTGCTCTTTCCCTGAACCAAGTCCTCCCTCCCACACATATTTAATCCTTCTGCTAATGATAAACATTTGGAAAGACTGAATAGCATGTTTTTAGAGACTGAAGTTAGTATCATACACTTTCAGTTTCTTATGATTTACTTTGAGGCTTCAGCACTCATGGGCCTCTGAGTTAGTTTTCAATTTAAACACCTTGCCCTGGCTCTTCCACTATATTTTTCATTGTATGCCATTTAGTACTCTCATGTAGACCTCCTACATGTGTGACGGCAAGCCTATCTGTCTGTCTGTCTGTGTGTCTGTGTGTCTCTTCATCAGACATGGCGTTTCTTTACTTTTCACTTGCCTGGATCTACGTTTTCAATAATTGGCAGCTGACTAACTTTCACCCCCCCCCCCCCCCGCCCCCCACAAACACACATATTAAACATCAAATACCACTATATTCGTGAAGCAAATGTCTGATTCATCCTCTTTGGAAACATGTTTTCAACAATTTCAATCTTTTTGCCAGAATGAGTGTCTGTGGGGATTAAAACAAAGGTTATGAAAGTGCTCTTATGGGAACTTGCAGCATAAGCATAGCACTATAGAATCAATATTTGATGGTTTTAGGCATCTTACCAGTGTTATGAGATATCACAGTAGCAGGTACTGGTCATTCTGTTGGAAAAAAACACTGTTTTATGTTTTACCAGTGCCATACCAATGACTCTATGTGCATTTACTGAGAACGCTGAGGCTTTTCCTTTACAAAAATTGCAAAATATTCATCAAATACAATGTGAAATGTCTTCAGAAGCCAGAATGTGATTTGAAAACTATTACAGATGGGAAAGTTCATATCACAGTAAGTTTCTTTTGGGTCAATATCAATTAAATTATGAATTATATCACATATTTTATTAAAAATTGGCATACCGGGGGGTCCTATTCAGGGCAAAATTTTACAACATCAGATGGTGGAATAAAATTTGACATCAGTTGTTAGGATAAACTGGTAGAGTCCTTTCATATTGGTGAAATATATAGCTGCATCCCCAATTTTGGAAACAAAATTGACATCCATACTGTTCCATGGGGGTTGGGGCACTGTTTTGCTTGCAGTCTGGTTAAATGAGACAGATTTTTTCTAAAATTTTTTTGTGCTGATGCAGATGTTAGTTTTATTTTGGGATCAGGGTAGTGTTTTAAAGAAAGCTGTAAATTCTCATCCTTCTTAGTTAATTTATAAAGTAACAGGATAGAAAAATCTTTTGAGGCAATACCAATTTTCAAGCCCACTTGACAAAGTTTGTACACCTTTCCTTAAAAGAGCAAATTTTCCATGTTTTTGAATCAGCCAAAGCCAAAAGTTTGATTCTAATGGATAAATGACTCTTTTATCTCATGGAAGTGGTAAAATGTCTCTTTGGTGGGGTTGGGGATGATTATAGGTTTCGCGGAACTAAATATTGAAATTAGAGTGAACCAACTTAAAATGTTGCACTCGGAAATGACGCAATCTCTAAAAATGAACAGCCTTGGGAAAATCCATTGTTTCAATAAAACTTTGAAACATTCTATTGACATCTTGCATTATTGTTGAATATTCCTGATAAAAAAGAGGGTGATTTGATATCTTTTGGACCTAAAAAATACAATTTACTTTTTGTGTGTTTTTGTAGGGAATTCCCTGAAAAATATGTGCACGTGACTGGTACTTCCCTTTGTGTCAGTTTTTCTCTCTTATTTGTTGCACGACCCCCTGTTTCCAGATCAGAAAAGTTGTCTGAAGGGCTATACTTGACAGAGATATTTGAATGCCAAAATTAAAGTCATGCGATCATATTTTTTCCACCTGAAAGTAATAATGGTCGCCTATGGGAAAATATTTAGTTATGTGATACCTATAGGAAATATGTTTTTTGGCTTCCAGACCAGATTCAGTTACTATTTTGGGGGATTATTTCACATTTAAATATTTATTTGGGGACAATACACCTTACCAAACCATTTTATTGTTTTGAGAAGTTACATTTTTGTCACAGTCAGCAATAAAAGCTATATATTTCCCAAACTAAGGCTGTTCATGCATGAAAATTCACATCTTGAGCAAGTGTATTCCCCAGGAGCATACTATAACCTATGAAAGCTGCTAACTAACAGCCTATCTCACCCTATTAACATATTTATTTAAATCATAACCTCTGGCAGCTGCTAACTAACAGCCTATCTTACCCTATTAACATATTTATTTAAACCATGGTTTCTCCTCATATTACTAGGGGCAGGGAGGATTACAAATCTTCCGAACCCTCCCCCCCCCCCCCAAATCACAATTCAAACACAGACAGAACACCTACACTGCCCTTCTATTCACTATTATTTAGAAGTTTATCTCTTCTATATTATGCTCTTCAGAACGTTGGAAAACAATTACTTCATTGAAAGAGTATCCTGGAACACAAATTGGAGGAGGGGTGGGGTTACAGTGGAAAATAACATAATAAAATTACAAATGTTAGTGAATGGCATTTGTGCATAGCTACCAATATAGTTGTCTAGTACTAAAGCTGTCATGGTTCCCCTGATACAGCATAAATTTACAGTGACAGTTGTAAAATATTGCTCTTTCCCTGAACCAAGTCCTCCCTCCCACACATATTTAATCCTTCTGCTAATGATAAACATTTGGAAACACTGAATAGCATGTTTTTAGTGACTGAAGTTAGTATCATACACTTTCAGTTTCTTATGATTTACTTTGAGGCTTCAGCACTCATGGGCCTCTGAGTTAGTTTTCAATTTAAAAACCTTGCCCTGGCTCTTCCACTATATTTTTCATTGTAAGCCATTTAGTACTCTCATGTAGACCTCCTACATGTGTGACTGCAAGCCTATCTGTCTGTCTGTCTGTGTGTCTGTGTGTCTCTTCATCAGACATGGCGTTTCTTTACTTTTCACTTGCCTGGATCTACGTTTTCAATAATTGGCAGCTGACTAACTTTCACCCCCCCCCCCCCACACACACACATATATTAAACATCAAATACCATTATATTCGTGAAGCAAATGTCTGATTCATCCTCTTTGGATACATGTTTTCAAGAATTTCAATCTTTTTGCCAGAATGAGTGTCTGTGGGGATTAAAACAAAGATTATGAAAGTGCTCTTATGGGAACTTGCAGCATAAGCATAGCACTATAGAATCAGTATTTGATGGTTTTAGGCATCTTACCAGTGTTATGAGATATCACAGTAGCAGGTACTGGTCATTCTGTTGGAAAAAAACACTGTTTTATGTTTTACCAGTGCCATACCAATGACTCTATGTGCATTTACTGAGAACACTGAGGCTTTTCCGTTACAAAAATTGCAAAATATTCATCAAATACAATGTGAAATGTCTTCAGAAGCCAGACTGTGATTTGAAAACTATTACAGATGGGAAAGTTCATATCACAGTAGGTTTGTTTTTTGTCAATATCAATTAAATTATGAATTATATCACATATTTTATTAAAAATTGGCATACCGGGGGTTCTATTCAGGGCAAAATTTTACTACATCAGATGGTGGAATAAAATTTGACATCAGTTGTTAGGATAAACTGGTAGAGTCCTTTCATATTGGTGAAATATATAGCTGCATCCCCAATTTTGGAAACAAAATTGACATCCATACTGTTCCATGGGGGTTGGGGCACTGTTTTGCTTGCAGTATGGTTAAATGAGACAGATTTTTTCTAAAAATATTTTGTGCTGATGCAGATGTTAGTTTTATTTTGGGATCAGGGTAGTGTTTTAAAGAAAGCTGTAAATTCTCATCCTTCTTAGTTAATTTATAAAGTAACAGGATAGAAAAATCTTTTGGAGGCAATACCAATTTTCAAGCCCACTTGACAAAGTTTGTACACCTTTCCTTAAAAGAGCAAATTTTCCATGTTTTTGAATCAGCCAAAGCCAAAAGTGTGATTCTAATGGAGAAATGACTCTTTTATCTCATGGAAGTGGTAAAATGTCTCTTTGGTGGGGTTGGGGATGATTATAGGTTTCGCGGAACTAAATATTGAAATTAGAGTGAACCAACTTAAAATGTTGCACTCGGAAATGACGCAATCTCTAAAAATGAACAGCCTTGGGAAAATCCATTGTTTCAATAAAACTTTGAAACATTGTCTTGACATCTTGCATTATTGTTGAATATTCCTGATTAAAAAGAGGGTGATTTGATGACTTTTGGACCTAAAAAATACAATTTACTTTTTGTGTGTTTTTGTAGGGAATTCCCTGAAAAATATGTGCACGTGACCGGTACTTCCCTTTGTGTCAGTTTTTCTCTCTTATTTGTTGCATGACCCCCTGTTTCCAGATCAGAAAAGTTGTCTGAAGGGCTATACTTGACAGAGATATTTGAATGCCAAAATTAAAGTCATGCGATCATATTTTTTCCACCTGAAAGTAATAATGGTCGCCTATGGGAAAATATTTAGTTATGTGATACCTATAGGAAATATGTTTTCTGGCTTCCAGACCAGATTCAGTTACTATTTTGGGGGATTATTTCACATTTAAATATTTCTTTGGGGACCATACACCTTACCAAACCATTTTATTGTTTTGAGAAGTTACATTTTTGTCACAGTCAGCAATAAAAGATATATATTTCCCAAACTAAGGCTGTTCATGCAAGAAAATTCACATCTTGAGCAAGTGTATTCCCCAGGAGCACACTTTAACCTCTGGAAGCTGCTAACTAACAGCCTATCTCACCCTATTAACATATTTATTTAAATCATAACCTCTGGCAGCTGATAACTAACAGCCTATCTTACCCTATTAACATATTTATTTAAACCATGGTTTCTCCTCATATTACTAGGGGCAGGGAGGATTACAAATCTTCCGAACCCTCCCCCCCCCCCCAAATCACAATTCAAACACAGACAGAACACCTACACTACCCTTCTATTCACTATTATTTAGAAGTTTATCTCTTCTATATTATGCTCTTCAGAACGTTGGAAAACAATTACTTCATTGAAAGAGTATCCTGGAACATAAATTGGAGGAGGGGTGGGGTTACAGTGGAAAATAACATAATAAAATTAGAAATGTTAGTGAATGGCATTTGTGCATAGCTACCAATATAGTTGTCTAGTACTAAAGCTGTCATGGTTCCCCTGATACAGCATAAATTTACAGTGACAGTTGTAAAATATTGCTCTTTCCCTGAACCAAGTCCTCCCTCCCACACATATTTAATCCTTCTGCTAATGATAAACATTTGGAAAGACTGAATAGCATGTTTTTAGAGACTGAAGTTAGTATCATACACTTTCAGTTTCTTATGATTTACTTTGAGGCTTCAGCACTCATGGGCCTCTGAGTTAGTTTTCAATTTAAACACCTTGCCCTGGCTCTTCCACTATATTTTTCATTGTATGCCATTTAGTACTCTCATGTAGACCTCCTACATGTGTGACGGCAAGCCTATCTGTCTGTCTGTCTGTGTGTCTGTGTGTCTCTTCATCAGACATGGCGTTTCTTTACTTTTCACTTGCCTGGATCTACGTTTTCAATAATTGGCAGCTGACTAACTTTCACCCCCCCCCCCCGCCCCCCACAAACACACATATTAAACATCAAATACCACTATATTCGTGAAGCAAATGTCTGATTCATCCTCTTTGGAAACATGTTTTCAACAATTTCAATCTTTTTGCCAGAATGAGTGTCTGTGGGGATTAAAACAAAGGTTATGAAAGTGCTCTTATGGGAACTTGCAGCATAAGCATAGCACTATAGAATCAATATTTGATGGTTTTAGGCATCTTACCAGTGTTATGAGATATCACAGTAGCAGGTACTGGTCATTCTGTTGGAAAAAAACACTGTTTTATGTTTTACCAGTGCCATACCAATGACTCTATGTGCATTTACTGAGAACGCTGAGGCTTTTCCTTTACAAAAATTGCAAAATATTCATCAAATACAATGTGAAATGTCTTCAGAAGCCAGAATGTGATTTGAAAACTATTACAGATGGGAAAGTTCATATCACAGTAAGTTTCTTTTGGGTCAATATCAATTAAATTATGAATTATATCACATATTTTATTAAAAATTGGCATACCGGGGGGTCCTATTCAGGGCAAAATTTTACAACATCAGATGGTGGAATAAAATTTGACATCAGTTGTTAGGATAAACTGGTAGAGTCCTTTCATATTGGTGAAATATATAGCTGCATCCCCAATTTTGGAAACAAAATTGACATCCATACTGTTCCATGGGGGTTGGGGCACTGTTTTGCTTGCAGTCTGGTTAAATGAGACAGATTTTTTCTAAAATTTTTTTGTGCTGATGCAGATGTTAGTTTTATTTTGGGATCAGGGTAGTGTTTTAAAGAAAGCTGTAAATTCTCATCCTTCTTAGTTAATTTATAAAGTAACAGGATAGAAAAATCTTTTGAGGCAATACCAATTTTCAAGCCCACTTGACAAAGTTTGTACACCTTTCCTTAAAAGAGCAAATTTTCCATGTTTTTGAATCAGCCAAAGCCAAAAGTTTGATTCTAATGGATAAATGACTCTTTTATCTCATGGAAGTGGTAAAATGTCTCTTTGGTGGGGTTGGGGATGATTATAGGTTTCGCGGAACTAAATATTGAAATTAGAGTGAACCAACTTAAAATGTTGCACTCGGAAATGACGCAATCTCTAAAAATGAACAGCCTTGGGAAAATCCATTGTTTCAATAAAACTTTGAAACATTCTATTGACATCTTGCATTATTGTTGAATATTCCTGATAAAAAAGAGGGTGATTTGATATCTTTTGGACCTAAAAAATACAAATTACTTTTTGTGTGTTTTTGTAGGGAATTCCCTGAAAAATATGTGCACGTGACTGGTACTTCCCTTTGTGTCAGTTTTTCTCTCTTATTTGTTGCACGACCCCCTGTTTCCAGATCAGAAAAGTTGTCTGAAGGGCTATACTTGACAGAGATATTTGAATGCCAAAATTAAAGTCATGCGATCATATTTTTTCCACCTGAAAGTAATAATGGTCGCCTATGGGAAAATATTTAGTTATGTGATACCTATAGGAAATATGTTTTTTGGCTTCCAGACCAGATTCAGTTACTATTTTGGGGGATTATTTCACATTTAAATATTTATTTGGGGACAATACACCTTACCAAACCATTTTATTGTTTTGAGAAGTTACATTTTTGTCACAGTCAGCAATAAAAGCTATATATTTCCCAAACTAAGGCTGTTCATGCATGAAAATTCACATCTTGAGCAAGTGTATTCCCCAGGAGCATACTATAACCTATGAAAGCTGCTAACTAACAGCCTATCTCACCCTATTAACATATTTATTTAAATCATAACCTCTGGCAGCTGCTAACTAACAGCCTATCTTACCCTATTAACATATTTATTTAAACCATGGTTTCTCCTCATATTACTAGGGGCAGGGAGGATTACAAATCTTCCGAACCCCCCCCCCCCCCAAATCACAATTCAAACACAGACAGAACACCTACACTGCCCTTCTATTCACTATTATTTAGAAGTTTATCTCTTCTATATTATGCTCTTCAGAACGCTGGAAAACAATTACTTCATTGAAAGAGTATCCTGGAACATAAATTGGAGGAGGTGTGGGGTTACAGTGGAAAATAACATAATAAAATTAGAAATGTTAGTGAATGGCATTTGTGCATAGCTACCAATATAGTTGTCTAGTACTAAAGCTGTCATGGTTCCCCTGATACAGCATAAATTTACAGTGACAGTTGTAAAATATTGCTCTTTCCCTGAACCAAGTCCTCCCTCCCACACATATTTAATCCTTCTGCTAATGATAAACATTTGGAAAGACTGAATAGCATGTTTTTAGAGACTGAAGTTAGTATCATACACTTTCAGTTTCTTATGATTTAATTTGAGGCTTCAGCACTCATGGGCCTCTGAGTTAGTTTTCAATTTAAACACCTTGCCCTGGCTCTTCCACTATATTTTTCATTGTATGCCATTTAGTACTCTCATGTAGACCTCCTACACGTGTGACGGCAAGCCTATCTGTCTGTCTGTCTGTGTGTCTGTGTGTCTCTTCATCAGACATGGCGTTTCTTTACTTTTCACTTGCCTGGATCTACGTTTTCAATAATTGGCAGCTGAATAACTTTCACCCCCCCCCCCCGCCCCCCACAAACACACATATTAAACATCAAATACCACTATATTCGTGAAGCAAATGACTGATTCATCCTCTTTGGAAACATGTTTTCAACAATTTCAATCTTTTTGCCAGAATGAGTGTCTGTGGGGATTAAAACAAAGGTTATGAAAGTGCTCTTATGGGAACTTGCAGCATAAGCATAGCACTATAGAATCAATATTTGATGGTTTTAGGCATCTTACCAGTGTTATGAGATATCACAGTAGCAGGTACTGGTCATTCTGTTGGAAAAAAACACTGTTTTATGTTTTACCAGTGCCATACCAATGACTCTATGTGCATTTACTGAGAACGCTGAGGCTTTTCCTTTACAAAAATTGCAAAATATTCATCAAATACAATGTGAAATGTCTTCAGAAGCCAGAATGTGATTTGAAAACTATTACAGATGGGAAAGTTCATATCACAGTAAGTTTCTTTTGGGTCAATATCAATTAAATTATGAATTATATCACATATTTTATTAAAAATTGGCATACCGGGGGGTCCTATTCAGGGCAAAATTTTACAACATCAGATGGTGGAATAAAATTTGACATCAGTTGTTAGGATAAACTGGTAGAGTCCTTTCATATTGGTGAAATATATAGCTGCATCCCCAATTTTGGAAACAAAATTGACATCCATACTGTTCCATGGGGGTTGGGGCACTGTTTTGCTTGCAGTCTGGTTAAATGAGACAGATTTTTTCTAAAAATTTTTTGTGCTGATGCAGATGTTAGTTTTATTTTGGGATCAGGGTAGTGTTTTAAAGAAAGCTGTAAATTCTCATCCTTCTTAGTTAATTTATAAAGTAACAGGATAGAAAAATCTTTTGAGGCAATACCAATTTTCAAGCCCACTTGACAAAGTTTGTACACCTTTCCTTAAAAGAGCAAATTTTCCATGTTTTTGAATCAGCCAAAGCCAAAAGTTTGATTCTAATGGATAAATGACTCTTTTATCTCATGGAAGTGGTAAAATGTCTCTTTGGTGGGGTTGGGGATGATTATAGGTTTCGCGGAACTAAATATTGAAATTAGAGTGAACCAACTTAAAATGTTGCACTCGGAAATGACGCAATCTCTAAAAATAAACAGCCTTGGGAAAATCCATTGTTTCAATAAAACTTTGAAACATTCTCTTGACATCTTGCATTATTGTTGAATATTCCTGATTAAAAAGAGGGTGATTTGATGACTTTTGGACCTAAAAAATACAATTTACTTTTTGTGTGTTTTTGTAGGGAATTCCCTGAAAAATATGTGCACGTGACCGGTACTTCCCTTTGTGTCAGTTTTTCTCTCTTATTTGTTGCATGACCCCCTGTTTCCAGATCAGAAAAGTTGTCTGAAGGGCTATACTTGACAGAGATATTTGAATGCCAAAATTAAAGTCATGCGATCATATTTTTTCCACCTGAAAGTAATAATGGTCGCCTATGGGAAAATATTTAGTTATGTGATACCTATAGGAAATATGTTATCTGGCTTCCAGACCAGATTCAGTTACTATTTTGGGGGATTATTTCACATTTAAATATTTCTTTGGGGACCATACACCTTACCAAACCATTTTATTGTTTTGAGAAGTTACATTTTTGTCACAGTCAGCAATAAAAGATATATATTTCCCAAACTAAGGCTGTTCATGCAAGAAAATTCACATCTTGAGCAAGTGTATTCCCCAGGAGCACACTTTAACCTCTGGAAGCTGCTAACTAACAGCCTATCTCACCCTATTAACATATTTATTTAAATCATAACCTCTGGCAGCTGATAACTAACAGCCTATCTTACCCTATTAACATATTTATTTAAACCATGGTTTCTCCTCATATTACTAGGGGCAGGGAGGATTACAAATCTTCCGAACCCTCCCCCCCCCCCAAATCACAATTCAAACACAGACAGAACACCTACACTACCCTTCTATTCACTATTATTTAGAAGTTTATCTCTTCTATATTATGCTCTTCAGAACGTTGGAAAACAATTACTTCATTGAAAGAGTATCCTGGAACATAAATTGGAGGAGGGGTGGGGTTACAGTGGAAAATAACATAATAAAATTAGAAATGTTAGTGAATGGCATTTGTGCATAGCTACCAATATAGTTGTCTAGTACTAAAGCTGTCATGGTTCCCCTGATACAGCATAAATTTACAGTGACAGTTGTAAAATATTGCTCTTTCCCTGAACCAAGTCCTCCCTCCCACACATATTTAATCCTTCTGCTAATGATAAACATTTGGAAAGACTGAATAGCATGTTTTTAGAGACTGAAGTTAGTATCATACACTTTCAGTTTCTTATGATTTACTTTGAGGCTTCAGCACTCATGGGCCTCTGAGTTAGTTTTCAATTTAAACACCTTGCCCTGGCTCTTCCACTATATTTTTCATTGTATGCCATTTAGTACTCTCATGTAGACCTCCTACATGTGTGACGGCAAGCCTATCTGTCTGTCTGTCTGTGTGTCTGTGTGTCTCTTCATCAGACATGGCGTTTCTTTACTTTTCACTTGCCTGGATCTACGTTTTCAATAATTGGCAGCTGACTAACTTTCACCCCCCCCCCCCCGCCCCCCACAAACACACATATTAAACATCAAATACCACTATATTCGTGAAGCAAATGTCTGATTCATCCTCTTTGGAAACATGTTTTCAACAATTTCAATCTTTTTGCCAGAATGAGTGTCTGTGGGGATTAAAACAAAGGTTATGAAAGTGCTCTTATGGGAACTTGCAGCATAAGCATAGCACTATAGAATCAATATTTGATGGTTTTAGGCATCTTACCAGTGTTATGAGATATCACAGTAGCAGGTACTGGTCATTCTGTTGGAAAAAAACACTGTTTTATGTTTTACCAGTGCCATACCAATGACTCTATGTGCATTTACTGAGAACGCTGAGGCTTTTCCTTTACAAAAATTGCAAAATATTCATCAAATACAATGTGAAATGTCTTCAGAAGCCAGAATGTGATTTGAAAACTATTACAGATGGGAAAGTTCATATCACAGTAAGTTTCTTTTGGGTCAATATCAATTAAATTATGAATTATATCACATATTTTATTAAAAATTGGCATACCGGGGGGTCCTATTCAGGGCAAAATTTTACAACATCAGATGGTGGAATAAAATTTGACATCAGTTGTTAGGATAAACTGGTAGAGTCCTTTCATATTGGTGAAATATATAGCTGCATCCCCAATTTTGGAAACAAAATTGACATCCATACTGTTCCATGGGGGTTGGGGCACTGTTTTGCTTGCAGTCTGGTTAAATGAGACAGATTTTTTCTAAAATTTTTTTGTGCTGATGCAGATGTTAGTTTTATTTTGGGATCAGGGTAGTGTTTTAAAGAAAGCTGTAAATTCTCATCCTTCTTAGTTAATTTATAAAGTAACAGGATAGAAAAATCTTTTGAGGCAATACCAATTTTCAAGCCCACTTGACAAAGTTTGTACACCTTTCCTTAAAAGAGCAAATTTTCCATGTTTTTGAATCAGCCAAAGCCAAAAGTTTGATTCTAATGGATAAATGACTCTTTTATCTCATGGAAGTGGTAAAATGTCTCTTTGGTGGGGTTGGGGATGATTATAGGTTTCGCGGAACTAAATATTGAAATTAGAGTGAACCAACTTAAAATGTTGCACTCGGAAATGACGCAATCTCTAAAAATGAACAGCCTTGGGAAAATCCATTGTTTCAATAAAACTTTGAAACATTCTATTGACATCTTGCATTATTGTTGAATATTCCTGATAAAAAAGAGGGTGATTTGATATCTTTTGGACCTAAAAAATACAAATTACTTTTTGTGTGTTTTTGTAGGGAATTCCCTGAAAAATATGTGCACGTGACTGGTACTTCCCTTTGTGTCAGTTTTTCTCTCTTATTTGTTGCACGACCCCCTGTTTCCAGATCAGAAAAGTTGTCTGAAGGGCTATACTTGACAGAGATATTTGAATGCCAAAATTAAAGTCATGCGATCATATTTTTTCCACCTGAAAGTAATAATGGTCGCCTATGGGAAAATATTTAGTTATGTGATACCTATAGGAAATATGTTTTTTGGCTTCCAGACCAGATTCAGTTACTATTTTGGGGGATTATTTCACATTTAAATATTTATTTGGGGACAATACACCTTACCAAACCATTTTATTGTTTTGAGAAGTTACATTTTTGTCACAGTCAGCAATAAAAGCTATATATTTCCCAAACTAAGGCTGTTCATGCATGAAAATTCACATCTTGAGCAAGTGTATTCCCCAGGAGCATACTATAACCTATGAAAGCTGCTAACTAACAGCCTATCTCACCCTATTAACATATTTATTTAAATCATAACCTCTGGCAGCTGCTAACTAACAGCCTATCTTACCCTATTAACATATTTATTTAAACCATGGTTTCTCCTCATATTACTAGGGGCAGGGAGGATTACAAATCTTCCGAACCCCCCCCCCCCCCCAAATCACAATTCAAACACAGACAGAACACCTACACTGCCCTTCTATTCACTATTATTTAGAAGTTTATCTCTTCTATATTATGCTCTTCAGAACGCTGGAAAACAATTACTTCATTGAAAGAGTATCCTGGAACATAAATTGGAGGAGGGGTGGGGTTACAGTGGAAAATAACATAATAAAATTAGAAATGTTAGTGAATGGCATTTGTGCATAGCTACCAATATAGTTGTCTAGTACTAAAGCTGTCATGGTTCCCCTGATACAGCATAAATTTACAGTGACAGTTGTAAAATATTGCTCTTTCCCTGAACCAAGTCCTCCCTCCCACACATATTTAATCCTTCTGCTAATGATAAACATTTGGAAAGACTGAATAGCATGTTTTTAGAGACTGAAGTTAGTATCATACACTTTCAGTTTCTTATGATTTAATTTGAGGCTTCAGCACTCATGGGCCTCTGAGTTAGTTTTCAATTTAAACACCTTGCCCTGGCTCTTCCACTATATTTTTCATTGTATGCCATTTAGTACTCTCATGTAGACCTCCTACACGTGTGACGGCAAGCCTATCTGTCTGTCTGTCTGTGTGTCTGTGTGTCTCTTCATCAGACATGGCGTTTCTTTACTTTTCACTTGCCTGGATCTACGTTTTCAATAATTGGCAGCTGAATAACTTTCACCCCCCCCCCCCGCCCCCCACAAACACACATATTAAACATCAAATACCACTATATTCGTGAAGCAAATGACTGATTCATCCTCTTTGGAAACATGTTTTCAACAATTTCAATCTTTTTGCCAGAATGAGTGTCTGTGGGGATTAAAACAAAGGTTATGAAAGTGCTCTTATGGGAACTTGCAGCATAAGCATAGCACTATAGAATCAATATTTGATGGTTTTAGGCATCTTACCAGTGTTATGAGATATCACAGTAGCAGGTACTGGTCATTCTGTTGGAAAAAAACACTGTTTTATGTTTTACCAGTGCCATACCAATGACTCTATGTGCATTTACTGAGAACGCTGAGGCTTTTCCTTTACAAAAATTGCAAAATATTCATCAAATACAATGTGAAATGTCTTCAGAAGCCAGAATGTGATTTGAAAACTATTACAGATGGGAAAGTTCATATCACAGTAAGTTTCTTTTGGGTCAATATCAATTAAATTATGAATTATATCACATATTTTATTAAAAATTGGCATACCGGGGGGTCCTATTCAGGGCAAAATTTTACAACATCAGATGGTGGAATAAAATTTGACATCAGTTGTTAGGATAAACTGGTAGAGTCCTTTCATATTGGTGAAATATATAGCTGCATCCCCAATTTTGGAAACAAAATTGACATCCATACTGTTCCATGGGGGTTGGGGCACTGTTTTGCTTGCAGTCTGGTTAAATGAGACAGATTTTTTCTAAAAATTTTTTGTGCTGATGCAGATGTTAGTTTTATTTTGGGATCAGGGTAGTGTTTTAAAGAAAGCTGTAAATTCTCATCCTTCTTAGTTAATTTATAAAGTAACAGGATAGAAAAATCTTTTGAGGCAATACCAATTTTCAAGCCCACTTGACAAAGTTTGTACACCTTTCCTTAAAAGAGCAAATTTTCCATGTTTTTGAATCAGCCAAAGCCAAAAGTTTGATTCTAATGGATAAATGACTCTTTTATCTCATGGAAGTGGTAAAATGTCTCTTTGGTGGGGTTGGGGATGATTATAGGTTTCGCGGAACTAAATATTGAAATTAGAGTGAACCAACTTAAAATGTTGCACTCGGAAATGACGCAATCTCTAAAAATAAACAGCCTTGGGAAAATCCATTGTTTCAATAAAACTTTGAAACATTCTCTTGACATCTTGCATTATTGTTGAATATTCCTGATTAAAAAGAGGGTGATTTGATGACTTTTGGACCTAAAAAATACAATTTACTTTTTGTGTGTTTTTGTAGGGAATTCCCTGAAAAATATGTGCACGTGACCGGTACTTCCCTTTGTGTCAGTTTTTCTCTCTTATTTGTTGCATGACCCCCTGTTTCCAGATCAGAAAAGTTGTCTGAAGGGCTATACTTGACAGAGATATTTGAATGCCAAAATTAAAGTCATGCGATCATATTTTTTCCACCTGAAAGTAATAATGGTCGCCTATGGGAAAATATTTAGTTATGTGATACCTATAGGAAATATGTTTTCTGGCTTCCAGACCAGATTCAGTTACTATTTTGGGGATTATTTCACATTTAAATATTTATTTGGGGACCATACACCTTACCAAACCATTTTATTGTTTTGAGAAGTTACATTTTTGTCACAGTCAGCAATAAAAGATATATATTTCCCAAACTAAGGCTGTTCATGCAAGAAAATTCACATCTTGAGCAAGTGTATTCCCCAGGAGCACACTTTAACCTCTGGAAGCTGCTAACTAACAGCCTATCTCACCCTATTAACATATTTATTTAAATCATAACCTCTGGCAGCTGATAACTAACAGCCTATCTTACCCTATTAACATATTTATTTAAACCAGGGTTTCTCCTCATATTACTAGGGGCAGGGAGGATTACAAATCTTCCGAACCCTCCCCCCCCCCCCAAATCACAATTCAAACACAGACAGAACACCTACACTACCCTTCTATTCACTATTATTTAGAAGTTTATCTCTTCTATATTATGCTCTTCATAACGTTGGAAAACAATTACTTCATTGAAAGAGTATCCTGGAACATAAATTGGAGGAGGGGTGGGGTTATAGTGGAAAATAACATAATAAAATTAGAAATGTTAGTGAATGGCATTTGTGCATAGCTACCAATATAGTTGTCTAGTACTAAAGCTGTCATGGTTCCCCTGATACAGCATAAATTTACAGTGACATTTGTAAAATATTGCTCTTTCCCTGAACCAAGTCCTCCCTCCCACACATATTTAATCCTTCTGCTAATGATAAACATTTGGAAAGACTGAATAGCATGTTTTTAGAGACTGAAGTTAGTATCATACACTTTCAGTTTCTTATGATTTACTTTGAGGCTTCAGCACTCATGGGCCTCTGAGTTAGTTTTCAATTTAAACACCTTGCCCTGGCTCTTCCACTATATTTTTCATTGTATGCCATTTAGTACTCTCATGTAGACCTCCTACATGTGTGACGGCAAGCCTATCTGTCTGTCTGTCTGTGTGTCTGTGTGTCTCTTCATCAGACATGGCGTTTCTTTACTTTTCACTTGCCTGGATCTACGTTTTCAATAATTGGCAGCTGACTAACTTTCACCCCCCCCCCCCGCCCCCCACAAACACACATATTAAACATCAAATACCACTATATTCGTGAAGCAAATGTCTGATTCATCCTCTTTGGAAACATGTTTTCAACAATTTCAATCTTTTTGCCAGAATGAGTGTCTGTGGGGATTAAAACAAAGGTTATGAAAGTGCTCTTATGGGAACTTGCAGCATAAGCATAGCACTATAGAATCAATATTTGATGGTTTTAGGCATCTTACCAGTGTTATGAGATATCACAGTAGCAGGTACTGGTCATTCTGTTGGAAAATAACACTGTTTTATGTTTTACCAGTGCCATACCAATGACTCTATGTGCATTTACTGAGAACGCTGAGGCTTTTCCTTTACAAAAATTGCAAAATATTCATCAAATACAATGTGAAATGTCTTCAGAAGCCAGAATGTGATTTGAAAGCTATTACAGATGGGAAAGTTCATATCACAGTAAGTTTCTTTTGGGTCAATATCAATTAAATTATGAATTATATCACATATTTTATTAAAAATTGGCATACCGGGGGGTCCTATTCAGGGCAAAATTTTACAACATCAGATGGTGGAATAAAATTTGACATCAGTTGTTAGGATAAACTGGTAGAGTCCTTTCATATTGGTGAAATATATAGCTGCATCCCCAATTTTGGAAACAAAATTGACATCCATACTGTTCCATGGGGGTTGGGGCACTGTTTTGCTTGCAGTCTGGTTAAATGAGACAGATTTTTTCTAAAATTTTTTTGTGCTGATGCAGATGTTAGTTTTATTTTGGGATCAGGGTAGTGTTTTAAAGAAAGCTGTAAATTCTCATCCTTCTTAGTTAATTTATAAAGTAACAGGATAGAAAAATCTTTTGAGGCAATACCAATTTTCAAGCCCACTTGACAAAGTTTGTACACCTTTCCTTAAAAGAGCAAATTTTCCATGTTTTTGAATCAGCCAAAGCCAAAAGTTTGATTCTAATGGATAAATGACTCTTTTATCTCATGGAAGTGGTAAAATGTCTCTTTGGTGGGGTTGGGGATGATTATAGGTTTCGCGGAACTAAATATTGAAATTAGAGTGAACCAACTTAAAATGTTGCACTCGGAAATGACGCAATCTCTAAAAATAAACAGCCTTGGGAAAATCCATTGTTTCAATAAAACTTTGAAACATTGTCTTGACATCTTGCATTATTGTTGAATATTCCTGATTAAAAAGAGGGTGATTTGATGACTTTTGGACCTAAAAAATACAATTTACTTTTTGTGTGTTTTTGTAGGTAATTCCCTGAAAAATATGTGCACGTGACCGGTACTTCCCTTTGTGTCAGTTTTTCTCTCTTATTTGTTGCATGACCCCCTGTTTCCAGATCAGAAAAGTTGTCTGAAGGGCTATACTTGACAGAGATATTTGAATGCCAAAATGAAAGTCATGCGATCATATTTTTTCCACCTGAAAGTAATAATGGTCGCCTATGGGAAAATATTTAGTTATGTGATACCTATAGGAAATATGTTTTCTGGCTTCCAGACCAGATTCAGTTACTATTTTGGGGGATTATTTCACATTTAAATATTTATTTGGGGACCATACACCTTACCAAACCATTTTATTGTTTTGAGAAGTTACATTTTTGTCACAGTCAGCAATAAAAGATATATATTTCCCTAACTAAGGCTGTTCATGCAAGAAAATTCACATCTTGAGCAAGTGTATTCCCCAGGAGCACACTTTAACCTCTGGAAGCTGCTAACTAACAGCCTATCTCACCCTATTAACATATTTATTTAAATCATAACCTCTGGCAGCTGATAACTAACAGCCTATCTTACCCTATTAACATATTTATTTAAACCATGGTTTCTCCTCATATTACTAGGGGCAGGGAGGATTACAAATCTTCCGAACCCTCCCCCCCCCCCAAATCACAATTCAAACACAGACAGAACACCTACACTACCCTTCTATTCACTATTATTTAGAAGTTTATCTCTTCTATATTATGCTCTTCAGAACGTTGGAAAACAATTACTTCATTGAAAGAGTATCCTGGAACATAAATTGGAGGAGGGGTGGGGTTACAGTGGAAAATAACATAATAAAATTAGAAATGTTAGTGAATGGCATTTGTGCATAGCTACCAATATAGTTGTCTAGTACTAAAGCTGTCATGGTTCCCCTGATACAGCATAAATTTACAGTGACAGTTGTAAAATATTGCTCTTTCCCTGAACCAAGTCCTCCCTCCCACACATATTTAATCCTTCTGCTAATGATAAACATTTGGAAAGACTGAATAGCATGTTTTTAGAGACTGAAGTTAGTATCATACACTTTCAGTTTCTTATGATTTACTTTGAGGCTTCAGCACTCATGGGCCTCTGAGTTAGTTTTCAATTTAAACACCTTGCCCTGGCTCTTCCACTATATTTTTCATTGTATGCCATTTAGTACTCTCATGTAGACCTCCTACATGTGTGACGGCAAGCCTATCTGTCTGTCTGTCTGTGTGTCTGTGTGTCTCTTCATCAGACATGGCGTTTCTTTACTTTTCACTTGCCTGGATCTACGTTTTCAATAATTGGCAGCTGACTAACTTTCACCCCCCCCCCGCCCCCCACAAACACACATATTAAACATCAAATACCACTATATTCGTGAAGCAAATGTCTGATTCATCCTCTTTGGAAACATGTTTTCAACAATTTCAATCTTTTTGCCAGAATGAGTGTCTGTGGGGATTAAAACAAAGGTTATGAAAGTGCTCTTATGGGAACTTGCAGCATAAGCATAGCACTATAGAATCAATATTTGATGGTTTTAGGCATCTTACCAGTGTTATGAGATATCACAGTAGCAGGTACTGGTCATTCTGTTGGAAAAAAACACTGTTTTATGTTTTACCAGTGCCATACCAATGACTCTATGTGCATTTACTGAGAACGCTGAGGCTTTTCCTTTACAAAAATTGCAAAATATTCATCAAATACAATGTGAAATGTCTTCAGAAGCCAGAATGTGATTTGAAAGCTATTACAGATGGGAAAGTTCATATCACAGTAAGTTTCTTTTGGGTCAATATCAATTAAATTATGAATTATATCACATATTTTATTAAAAATTGGCATACCGGGGGGTCCTATTCAGGGCAAAATTTTACAACATCAGATGGTGGAATAAAATTTGACATCAGTTGTTAGGATAAACTGGTAGAGTCCTTTCATATTGGTGAAATATATAGCTGCATCCCCAATTTTGGAAACAAAATTGACATCCATACTGTTCCATGGGGGTTGGGGCACTGTTTTGCTTGCAGTCTGGTTAAATGAGACAGATTTTTTCTAAAATTTTTTTGTGCTGATGCAGATGTTAGTTTTATTTTGGGATCAGTGTAGTGTTTTAAAGAAAGCTGTAAATTCTCATCCTTCTTAGTTAATTTATAAAGTAACAGGATAGAAAAATCTTTTGAGGCAATACCAATTTTCAAGCCCACTTGACAAAGTTTGTACACCTTTCCTTAAAAGAGCAAATTTTCCATGTTTTTGAATCAGCCAAAGCCAAAAGTTTGATTCTAATGGATAAATGACTCTTTTATCTCATGGAAGTGGTAAAATGTCTCTTTGGTGGGGTTGGGGATGATTATAGGTTTCGCTGAACTAAATATTGAAATTAGAGTGAACCAACTTAAAATGTTGCACTCGGAAATGACGCAATCTCTAAAAATAAACAGCCTTGGGAAAATCCATTGTTTCAATAAAACTTTGAAACATTGTCTTGACATCTTGCATTATTGTTGAATATTCCTGATTAAAAAGAGGGTGATTTGATGACTTTTGGACCTAAAAAATACAATTTACTTTTTGTGTGTTTTTGTAGGTAATTCCCTGAAAAATATGTGCACGTGACCGGTACTTCCCTTTGTGTCAGTTTTTCTCTCTTATTTGTTGCATGACCCCCTGTTTCCAGATCAGAAAAGTTGTCTGAAGGGCTATACTTGACAGAGATATTTGAATGCCAAAATTAAAGTCATGCGATCATATTTTTTCCACCTGAAAGTAATAATGGTCGCCTATGGGAAAATATTTAGTTATGTGATACCTATAGGAAATATGTTTTCTGGCTTCCAGACCAGATTCAGTTACTATTTTGGGGGATTATTTCACATTTAAATATTTATTTGGGGACCATACACCTTACCAAACCATTTTATTGTTTTGAGAAGTTACATTTTTGTCACAGTCAGCAATAAAAGATATATATTTCCCTAACTAAGGCTGTTCATGCAAGAAAATTCACATCTTGAGCAAGTGTATTCCCCAGGAGCACACTTTAACCTCTGGAAGCTGCTAACTAACAGCCTATCTCACCCTATTAACATATTTATTTAAATCATAACCTCTGGCAGCTGATAACTAACAGCCTATCTTACCCTATTAACATATTTATTTAAACCATGGTTTCTCCTCATATTACTAGGGGCAGGGAGGATTACAAATCTTCCGAACCCTCCCCCCCCCCCCCCCAAATCACAATTCAAACACAGACAGAACACCTACACTACCCTTCTATTCACTATTATTTAGAAGTTTATCTCTTCTATATTATGCTCTTCAGAACGTTGGAAAACAATTACTTCATTGAAAGAGTATCCTGGAACATAAATTGGAGGAGGGGTGGGGTTACAGTGGAAAATAACATAATAAAATTAGAAATGTTAGTGAATGGCATTTGTGCATAGCTACCAATATAGTTGTCTAGTACTAAAGCTGTCATGGTTCCCCTGATACAGCATAAATTTACAGTGACAGTTGTAAAATATTGCTCTTTCCCTGAACCAAGTCCTCTCTCCCACACATATTTAATCCTTCTGCTAATGATAAACATTTGGAAAGACTGAATAGCATGTTTTTAGAGACTGAAGTTAGTATCATACACTTTCAGTTTCTTATGATTTACTTTGAGGCTTCAGCACTCATGGGCCTCTGAGTTAGTTTTCAATTTAAACACCTTGCCCTGGCTCTTCCACTATATTTTTCATTGTATGCCATTTAGTACTCTCATGTAGACCTCCTACATGTGTGACGGCAAGCCTATCTGTCTGTCTGTCTGTCTGTGTGTCTGTGTGTCTCTTCATCAGACATGGCGTTTCTTTACTTTTCACTTGCCTGGATCTACGTTTTCAATAATTGGCAGCTGACTAACTTTCACCCCCCCCCCCCGCCCCCCACAAACACACATATTAAACATCAAATACCACTATATTCGTGAAGCAAATGTCTGATTCATCCTCTTTGGAAACATGTTTTCAACAATTTCAATCTTTTTGCCAGAATGAGTGTCTGTGGGGATTAAAACAAAGGTTATGAAAGTGCTCTTATGGGAACTTGCAGCATAAGCATAGCACTATAGAATCAATATTTGATGGTTTTAGGCATCTTACCAGTGTTATGAGATATCACAGTAGCAGGTACTGGTCATTCTGTTGGAAAAAAACACTGTTTTATGTTTTACCAGTGCCATACCAATGACTCTATGTGCATATACTGAGAACGCTGAGGCTTTTCCTTTACAAAAATTGCAAAATATTCATCAAATACAATGTGAAATGTCTTCAGAAGCCAGAATGTGATTTGAAAACTATTACAGATGGGAAAGTTCATATCACAGTAAGTTTCTTTTGGGTCAATATCAATTAAATTATGAATTATATCACATATTTTATTAAAAATTGGCATACCGGGGGGTCCTATTCAGGGCAAAATTTTACAACATCAGATGGTGGAATAAAATTTGACATCAGTTGTTAGGATAAACTGGTAGAGTCCTTTCATATTGGTGAAATATATAGCTGCATCCCCAATTTTGGAAACAAAATTGACATCCATACTGTTCCATGGGGGTTGGGGCACTGTTTTGCTTGCAGTCTGGTTAAATGAGACAGATTTTTTCTAAAAATTTTTTCTGCTGATGCAGATGTTAGTTTTATTTTGGGATCAGGGTAGTGTTTTAAAGAAAGCTGTAAATTCTCATCCTTCTTAGTTAATTTATAAAGTAACAGGATAGAAAAATCTTTTGAGGCAATACCAATTTTCAAGCCCACTTGACAAAGTTTGTACACCTTTCCTTAAAAGAGCAAATTTTCCATGTTTTTGAATCAGCCAAAGCCAAAAGTTTGATTCTAATGGATAAATGACTCTTTTATCTCATGGAAGTGGTAAAATGTCTCTTTGGTGGGGTTGGGGATGATTATAGGTTTCGCGGAACTAAATATTGAAATTAGAGTGAACCAACTTAAAATGTTGCACTCGGAAATGACGCAATCTCTAAAAATAAACAGCCTTGGGAAAATCCATTGTTTCAATAAAACTTTGAAACATTGTATTGAGATCTTGCATTATTGTTGAATATTCCTGATTAAAAAGAGGGTGATTTGATGACGTTTGGACCTAAAAAATACAATTTACTTTTTTTGTGTTTTTGTAGGGAATTCCCTGAAAAATATGTGCACGTGACCGGTACTTCCCTTTGTGTCAGTTTTTCTCTCTTATTTGTTGCATGACCCCCTGTTTCCAGATCAGAAAAGTTGTCTGAAGGGCTATACTTGACAGAGATATTTGAATGCCAAAATTAAAGTCATGCGATCATATTTTTTCCACCTGAAAGTAATAATGGTCGCCTATGGGAAAATATTTAGTTATGTGATACCTATAGGAAATATGTTTTCTGGCTTCCAGACCTGATTCAGTTACTATTTTGGGGGATTATTTCACATTTAAATATTTATTTGGGGACCATACACCTTACCAAACCATTTTATTGTTTTGAGAAGTTACATTTTTGTCACAGTCAGCAATAAAAGATATATATTTCCCAAACTAAGGCTGTTCATGCAAGAAAATTCACATCTTGAGCAAGTGTATTCCCCAGGAGCACACTTTAACCTCTGGAAGCTGCTAACTAACAGCCTATCTCACCCTATTAACATATTTATTTAAATCATAACCTCTGGCAGCTGATAACTAACAGCCTATCTTACCCTATTAACATATTTATTTAAACCATGGTTTCTCCTCATATTACTAGGGGCAGGGAGGATTACAAATCTTCCGAACCCTCCCCCCCCCCAAATCACAATTCAAACACAGACAGAACACCTACACTACCCTTCTATTCACTATTATTTAGAAGTTTATCTCTTCTATATTATGCTCTTCAGAACGCTGGAAAACAATTACTTCATTGAAAGAGTATCCTGGAACATAAATTGGAGGAGGGGTGGGGTTACAGTGGAAAATAACATAATAAAATTAGAAATGTTAGTGAATGGCATTTGTGCATAGCTACCAATATAGTTGTCTAGTACTAAAGCTGTCATGGTTCCCCTGATACAGCATAAATTTACAGTGACAGTTGTAAAATATTGCTCTTTCCCTGAACCAAGTCCTCCCTCCCACACATATTTAATCCTTCTGCTAATGATAAACATTTGGAAAGACTGAATAGCATGTTTTTAGAGACTGAAGTTAGTATCATACACTTTCAGTTTCTTATGATTTAATTTGAGGCTTCAGCACTCATGGGCCTCTGAGTTAGTTTTCAATTTAAACACCTTGCCCTGGCTCTTCCACTATATTTTTCATTGTATGCCATTTAGTACTCTCATGTAGACCTCCTACACGTGTGACGGCAAGCCTATCTGTCTGTCTGTCTGTGTGTCTGTGTGTCTCTTCATCAGACATGGCGTTTCTTTACTTTTCACTTGCCTGGATCTACGTTTTCAATAATTGGCAGCTGAATAACTTTCACCCCCCCCCCCCCCCGCCCCCCACAAACACACATATTAAACATCAAATACCACTATATTCGTGAAGCAAATGACTGATTCATCCTCTTTGGAAACATGTTTTCAACAATTTCAATCTTTTTGCCAGAATGAGTGTCTGTGGGGATTAAAACAAAGGTTATGAAAGTGCTCTTATGGGAACTTGCAGCATAAGCATAGCACTATAGAATCAATATTTGATGGTTTTAGGCATCTTACCAGTGTTATGAGATATCACAGTAGCAGGTACTGGTCATTCTGTTGGAAAAAAACACTGTTTTATGTTTTACCAGTGCCATACCAATGACTCTATGTGCATTTACTGAGAACGCTGAGGCTTTTCCTTTACAAAAATTGCAAAATATTCATCAAATACAATGTGAAATGTCTTCAGAAGCCAGAATGTGATTTGAAAACTATTACAGATGGGAAAGTTCATATCACAGTAAGTTTCTTTTGGGTCAATATCAATTAAATTATGAATTATATCACATATTTTATTAAAAATTGGCATACCGGGGGGTCCTATTCAGGGCAAAATTTTACAACATCAGATGGTGGAATAAAAGTTGACATCAGTTGTTAGGATAAACTGGTAGAGTCCTTTCATATTGGTGAAATATATAGCTGCATCCCCAATTTTGGAAACAAAATTGACATCCATACTGTTCCATGGGGGTTGGGGCACTGTTTTGCTTGCCGTCTGGTTAAATGAGACAGATTTTTTCTAAAAATTTTTTCTGCTGATGCAGATGTTAGTTTTATTTTGGGATCAGGGTAGTGTTTTAAAGAAAGCTGTAAATTCTCATCCTTCTTAGTTAATTTATAAAGTAACAGGATAGAAAAATCTTTTGAGGCAATACCAATTTTCAAGCCCACTTGACAAAGTTTGTACACCTTTCCTTAAAAGAGCAAATTTTCCATGTTTTTGAATCAGCCAAAGCCAAAAGTTTGATTCTAATGGATAAATGACTCTTTTATCTCATGGAAGTGGTAAAATGTCTCTTTGGTGGGGTTGGGGATGATTATAGGTTTCGCGGAACTAAATATTGAAATTAGAGTGAACCAACTTAAAATGTTGCACTCGGAAATGACGCAATCTCTAAAAATAAACAGCCTTGGGAAAATCCATTGTTTCAATAAAACTTTGAAACATTGTATTGAGATCTTGCATTATTGTTGAATATTCCTGATTAAAAAGAGGGTGATTTGATGACGTTTGGACCTAAAAAATACAATTTACTTTTTTTGTGTTTTTGTAGGGAATTCCCTGAAAAATATGTGCACGTGACCGGTACTTCCCTTTGTGTCAGTTTTTCTCTCTTATTTGTTGCATGACCCCCTGTTTCCAGATCAGAAAAGTTGTCTGAAGGGCTATACTTGACAGAGATATTTGAATGCCAAAATTAAAGTCATGCGATCATATTTTTTCCACCTGAAAGTAATAATGGTCGCCTATGGGAAAATATTTAGTTATGTGATACCTATAGGAAATATGTTTTCTGGCTTCCAGACCTGATTCAGTTACTATTTTGGGGGATTATTTCACCTTTAAATATTTATTTGGGGACCATACACCTTACCAAACCATTTTATTGTTTTGAGAAGTTACATTTTTGTCACAGTCAGCAATAAAAGATATATATTTCCCAAACTAAGGCTGTTCATGCAAGAAAATTCACATCTTGAGCAAGTGTATTCCCCAGGAGCACACTTTAACCTCTGGAAGCTGCTAACTAACAGCCTATCTCACCCTATTAACATATTTATTTAAATCATAACCTCTGGCAGCTGATAACTAACAGCCTATCTTACCCTATTAACATATTTATTTAAACCATGGTTTCTCCTCATATTACTAGGGGCAGGGAGGATTACAAATCTTCCGAACCCTCCCCCCCCCCCCAAATCACAATTCAAACACAGACAGAACACCTACACTACCCTTCTATTCACTATTATTTAGAAGTTTATCTCTTCTATATTATGCTCTTCAGAACGCTGGAAAACAATTACTTCATTGAAAGAGTATCCTGGAACATAAATTGGAGGAGGGGTGGGGTTACAGTGGAAAATAACATAATAAAATTAGAAATGTTAGTGAATGGCATTTGTGCATAGCTACCAATATAGTTGTCTAGTACTAAAGCTGTCATGGTTCCCCTGATACAGCATAAATTTACAGTGACAGTTGTAAAATATTGCTCTTTCCCTGAACCAAGTCCTCCCTCCCACACATATTTAATCCTTCTGCTAATGATAAACATTTGGAAAGACTGAATAGCATGTTTTTAGAGACTGAAGTTAGTATCATACACTTTCAGTTTCTTATGATTTAATTTGAGGCTTCAGCACTCATGGGCCTCTGAGTTAGTTTTCAATTTAAACACCTTGCCCTGGCTCTTCCACTATATTTTTCATTGTATGCCATTTAGTACTCTCATGTAGACCTCCTACACGTGTGACGGCAAGCCTATCTGTCTGTCTGTCTGTGTGTCTGTGTGTCTCTTCATCAGACATGGCGTTTCTTTACTTTTCACTTGCCTGGATCTACGTTTTCAATAATTGGCAGCTGAATAACTTTCACCCCCCCCCCCCCGCCCCCCACAAACACACATATTAAACATCAAATACCACTATATTCGTGAAGCAAATGACTGATTCATCCTCTTTGGAAACATGTTTTCAACAATTTCAATCTTTTTGCCAGAATGAGTGTCTGTGGGGATTAAAACAAAGGTTATGAAAGTGCTCTTATGGGAACTTGCAGCATAAGCATAGCACTATAGAATCAATATTTGATGGTTTTAGGCATCTTACCAGTGTTATGAGATATCACAGTAGCAGGTACTGGTCATTCTGTTGGAAAAAAACACTGTTTTATGTTTTACCAGTGCCATACCAATGACTCTATGTGCATTTACTGAGAACGCTGAGGCTTTTCCTTTACAAAAATTGCAAAATATTCATCAAATACAATGTGAAATGTCTTCAGAAGCCAGAATGTGATTTGAAAACTATTACAGATGGGAAAGTTCATATCACAGTAAGTTTCTTTTGGGTCAATATCAATTAAATTATGAATTATATCACATATTTTATTAAAAATTGGCATACCGGGGGGTCCTATTCAGGGCAAAATTTTACAACATCAGATGGTGGAATAAAATTTGACATCAGTTGTTAGGATAAACTGGTAGAGTCCTTTCATATTGGTGAAATATATAGCTGCATCCCCAATTTTGGAAACAAAATTGACATCCATACTGTTCCATGGGGGTTGGGGCACTGTTTTGCTTGCAGTCTGGTTAAATGAGACAGATTTTTTCTAAAAATTTTTTGTGCTGATGCAGATGTTAGTTTTATTTTGGGATCAGGGTAGTGTTTTAAAGAAAGCTGTAAATTCTCATCCTTCTTAGTTAATTTATAAAGTAACAGGATAGAAAAATCTTTTGAGGCAATACCAATTTTCAAGCCCACTTGACAAAGTTTGTACACCTTTCCTTAAAAGAGCAAATTTTCCATGTTTTTGAATCAGCCAAAGCCAAAAGTTTGATTCTAATGGATAAATGACTCTTTTATCTCATGGAAGTGGTAAAATGTCTCTTTGGTGGGGTTGGGGATGATTATAGGTTTCGCGGAACTAAATATTGAAATTAGAGTGAACCAACTTAAAATGTTGCACTCGGAAATGACGCAATCTCTAAAAATAAACAGCCTTGGGAAAATCCATTGTTTCAATAAAACTTAGAAACATTCTCTTGACATCTTGCATTATTGTTGAATATTCCTGATTAAAAAGAGGGTGATTTGATGACTTTTGGACCTAAAAAATACAATTTACTTTTTGTGTGTTTTTGTAGGGAATTCCCTGAAAAATATGTGCACGTGACCGGTACTTCCCTTTGTGTCAGTTTTTCTCTCTTATTTGTTGCATGACCCCCTGTTTCCAGATCAGAAAAGTTGTCTGAAGGGCTATACTTGACAGAGATATTTGAATGCCAAAATTAAAGTCATGCGATCATATTTTTTCCACCTGAAAGTAATAATGGTCGCCTATGGGAAAATATTTAGTTATGTGATACCTATAGGAAATATGTTTTCTGGCTTCCAGACCAGATTCAGTTACTATTTTGGGGATTATTTCACATTTAAATATTTATTTGGGGACCATACACCTTACCAAACCATTTTATTGTTTTGAGAAGTTACATTTTTGTCACAGTCAGCAATAAAAGATATATATTTCCCAAACTAAGGCTGTTCATGCAAGAAAATTCACATCTTGAGCAAGTGTATTCCCCAGGAGCACACTTTAACCTCTGGAAGCTGCTAACTAACAGCCTATCTCACCCTATTAACATATTTATTTAAATCATAACCTCTGGCAGCTGATAACTAACAGCCTATCTTACCCTATTAACATATTTATTTAAACCAGGGTTTCTCCTCATATTACTAGGGGCAGGGAGGATTACAAATCTTCCGAACCCTCCCCCCCCCCCCCAAATCACAATTCAAACACAGACAGAACACCTACACTACCCTTCTATTCACTATTATTTAGAAGTTTATCTCTTCTATATTATGCTCTTCATAACGTTGGAAAACAATTACTTCATTGAAAGAGTATCCTGGAACATAAATTGGAGGAGGGGTGGGGTTATAGTGGAAAATAACATAATAAAATTAGAAATGTTAGTGAATGGCATTTGTGCATAGCTACCAATATAGTTGTCTAGTACTAAAGCTGTCATGGTTCCCCTGATACAGCATAAATTTACAGTGACATTTGTAAAATATTGCTCTTTCCCTGAACCAAGTCCTCCCTCCCACACATATTTAATCCTTCTGCTAATGATAAACATTTGGAAAGACTGAATAGCATGTTTTTAGAGACTGAAGTTAGTATCATACACTTTCAGTTTCTTATGATTTACTTTGAGGCTTCAGCACTCATGGGCCTCTGAGTTAGTTTTCAATTTAAACACCTTGCCCTGGCTCTTCCACTATATTTTTCATTGTATACCATTTAGTACTCTCATGTAGACCTCCTACATGTGTGACGGCAAGCCTATCTGTCTGTCTGTCTGTGTGTCTGTGTGTCTCTTCATCAGACATGGCGTTTCTTTACTTTTCACTTGCCTGGATCTACGTTTTCAATAATTGGCAGCTGAATAACTTTCACTCCCCCCCCCCCGCCCCCCACAAACACACATATTAAACATCAAATACCACTATATTCGTGAAGCAAATGACTGATTCATCCTCTTTGGAAACATGTTTTCAACAATTTCAATCTTTTTGCCAGAATGAGTGTCTGTGGGGATTAAAACAAAGGTTATGAAAGTGCTCTTATGGGAACTTGCAGCATAAGCATAGCACTATAGAATCAATATTTGATGGTTTTAGGCATCTTACCAGTGTTATGAGATATCACAGTAGCAGGTACTGGTCATTCTGTTGGAAAAAAACACTGTTTTATGTTTTACCAGTGCCATACCAATGACTCTATGTGCATTTACTGAGAACGCTGAGGCTTTTCCTTTACAAAAATTGCAAAATATTCATCAAATACAATGTGAAATGTCTTCAGAAGCCAGAATGTGATTTGAAAACTATTACAGATGGGAAAGTTCATATCACAGTAAGTTTCTTTTGGGTCAATATCAATTAAATTATGAATTATATCACATATTTTATTAAAAATTGGCATACCGGGGGGTCCTATTCAGGGCAAAATTTTACAACATCAGATGGTGGAATAAAATTTGACATCAGTTGTTAGGATAAACTGGTAGAGTCCTTTCATATTGGTGAAATATATAGCTGCATCCCCAATTTTGGAAACAAAATTGACATCCATACTGTTCCATGGGGGTTGGGGCACTGTTTTGCTTGCAGTCTGGTTAAATGAGACAGATTTTTTCTAAAAATTTTTTGTGCTGATGCAGATGTTAGTTTTATTTTGGGATCAGGGTAGTGTTTTAAAGAAAGCTGTAAATTCTCATCCTTCTTAGTTAATTTATAAAGTAACAGGATAGAAAAATCTTTTGAGGCAATACCAATTTTCAAGCCCACTTGACAAAGTTTGTACACCTTTCCTTAAAAGAGCAAATTTTCCATGTTTTTGAATCAGCCAAAGCCAAAAGTTTGATTCTAATGGATAAATGACTCTTTTATCTCATGGAAGTGGTAAAATGTCTCTTTGGTGGGGTTGGGGATGATTATAGGTTTCGCGGAACTAAATATTGAAATTAGAGTGAACCAACTTAAAATGTTGCACTCGGAAATGACGCAATCTCTAAAAATAAACAGCCTTGGGAAAATCCATTGTTTCAATAAAACTTTGAAACATTGTATTGAGATCTTGCATTATTGTTGAATATTCCTGATTAAAAAGAGGGTGATTTGATGACGTTTGGACCTAAAAAATACAATTTACTTTTTTTGTGTTTTTGTAGGGAATTCCCTGAAAAATATGTGCACGTGACCGGTACTTCCCTTTGTGTCAGTTTTTCTCTCTTATTTGTTGCATGACCCCCTGTTTCCAGATCAGAAAAGTTGTCTGAAGGGCTATACTTGACAGAGATATTTGAATGCCAAAATTAAAGTCATGCGATCATATTTTTTCCACCTGAAAGTAATAATGGTCGCCTATGGGAAAATATTTAGTTATGTGATACCTATAGGAAATATGTTTTCTGGCTTCCAGACCTGATTCAGTTACTATTTTGGGGGATTATTTCACATTTAAATATTTATTTGGGGACCATACACCTTACCAAACCATTTTATTGTTTTGAGAAGTTACATTTTTGTCACAGTCAGCAATAAAAGATATATATTTCCCAAACTAAGGCTGTTCATGCAAGAAAATTCACATCTTGAGCAAGTGTATTCCCCAGGAGCACACTTTAACCTCTGGAAGCTGCTAACTAACAGCCTATCTCACCCTATTAACATATTTATTTAAATCATAACCTCTGGCAGCTGATAACTAACAGCCTATCTTACCCTATTAACATATTTATTTAAACCATGGTTTCTCCTCATATTACTAGGGGCAGGGAGGATTACAAATCTTCCGAACCCTCCCCCCCCCCCCCCAAATCACAATTCAAACACAGACAGAACACCTACACTACCCTTCTATTCACTATTATTTAGAAGTTTATCTCTTCTATATTATGCTCTTCAGAACGCTGGAAAACAATTACTTCATTGAAAGAGTATCCTGGAACATAAATTGGAGGAGGGGTGGGGTTACAGTGGAAAATAACATAATAAAATTAGAAATGTTAGTGAATGGCATTTGTGCATAGCTACCAATATAGTTGTCTAGTACTAAAGCTGTCATGGTTCCCCTGATACAGCATAAATTTACAGTGACAGTTGTAAAATGTTGCTCTTTCCCTGAACCAAGTCCTCCCTCCCACACATATTTAATCCTTCTGCTAATGATAAACATTTGGAAAGACTGAATAGCATGTTTTTAGAGACTGAAGTTAGTATCATACACTTTCAGTTTCTTATGATTTAATTTGAGGCTTCAGCACTCATGGGCCTCTGAGTTAGTTTTCAATTTAAACACCTTGCCCTGGCTCTTCCACTATATTTTTCATTGTATGCCATTTAGTACTCTCATGTAGACCTCCTACACGTGTGACGGCAAGCCTATCTGTCTGTCTGTCTGTGTGTCTGTGTGTCTCTTCATCAGACATGGCGTTTCTTTACTTTTCACTTGCCTGGATCTACGTTTTCAATAATTGGCAGCTGAATAACTTTCACCCCCCCCCCCGCCCCCCACAAACACACATATTAAACATCAAATACCACTATATTCGTGAAGCAAATGACTGATTCATCCTCTTTGGAAACATGTTTTCAACAATTTCAATCTTTTTGCCAGAATGAGTGTCTGTGGGGATTAAAACAAAGGTTATGAAAGTGCTCTTATGGGAACTTGCAGCATAAGCATAGCACTATAGAATCAATATTTGATGGTTTTAGGCATCTTACCAGTGTTATGAGATATCACAGTAGCAGGTACTGGTCATTCTGTTGGAAAAAAACACTGTTTTATGTTTTACCAGTGCCATACCAATGACTCTATGTGCATTTACTGAGAACGCTGAGGCTTTTCCTTTACAAAAATTGCAAAATATTCATCAAATACAATGTGAAATGTCTTCAGAAGCCAGAATGTGATTTGAAAACTATTACAGATGGGAAAGTTCATATCACAGTAAGTTTCTTTTGGGTCAATATCAATTAAATTATGAATTATATCACATATTTTATTAAAAATTGGCATACCGGGGGGTCCTATTCAGGGCAAAATTTTACAACATCAGATGGTGGAATAAAATTTGACATCAGTTGTTAGGATAAACTGGTAGAGTCCTTTCATATTGGTGAAATATATAGCTGCATCCCCAATTTTGGAAACAAAATTGACATCCATACTGTTCCATGGGGGTTGGGGCACTGTTTTGCTTGCAGTCTGGTTAAATGAGACAGATTTTTTCTAAAAATTTTTTGTGCTGATGCAGATGTTAGTTTTATTTTGGGATCAGGGTAGTGTTTTAAAGAAAGCTGTAAATTCTCATCCTTCTTAGTTAATTTATAAAGTAACAGGATAGAAAAATCTTTTGAGGCAATACCAATTTTCAAGCCCACTTGACAAAGTTTGTACACCTTTCCTTAAAAGAGCAAATTTTCCATGTTTTTGAATCAGCCAAAGCCAAAAGTTTGATTCTAATGGATAAATGACTCTTTTATCTCATGGAAGTGGTAAAATGTCTCTTTGGTGGGGTTGGGGATGATTATAGGTTTCGCGGAACTAAATATTGAAATTAGAGTGAACCAACTTAAAATGTTGCACTCGGAAATGACGCAATCTCTAAAAATAAACAGCCTTGGGAAAATCCATTGTTTCAATAAAACTTTGAAACATTCTCTTGACATCTTGCATTATTGTTGAATATTCCTGATTAAAAAGAGGGTGATTTGATGACTTTTGGACCTAAAAAATACAATTTACTTTTTGTGTGTTTTTGTAGGGAATTCCCTGAAAAATATGTGCACGTGACCGGTACTTCCCTTTGTGTCAGTTTTTCTCTCTTATTTGTTGCATGACCCCCTGTTTCCAGATCAGAAAAGTTGTCTGAAGGGCTATACTTGACAGAGATATTTGAATGCCAAAATTAAAGTCATGCGATCATATTTTTTCCACCTGAAAGTAATAATGGTCGCCTATGGGAAAATATTTAGTTATGTGATACCTATAGGAAATATGTTTTCTGGCTTCCAGACCTGATTCAGTTACTATTTTGGGGGATTATTTCACATTTAAATATTTATTTGGGGACCATACACCTTACCAAACCATTTTATTGTTTTGAGAAGTTACATTTTTGTCACAGTCAGCAATAAAAGATATATATTTCCCAAACTAAGGCTGTTCATGCAAGAAAATTCACATCTTGAGCAAGTGTATTCCCCAGGAGCACACTTTAACCTCTGGAAGCTGCTAACTAACAGCCTATCTCACCCTATTAACATATTTATTTAAATCATAACCTCTGGCAGCTGATAACTAACAGCCTATCTTACCCTATTAACATATTTATTTAAACCATGGTTTCTCCTCATATTACTAGGGGCAGGGAGGATTACAAATCTTCCGAACCCTCCCCCCCCCCCCAAATCACAATTCAAACACAGACAGAACACCTACACTACCCTTCTATTCACTATTATTTAGAAGTTTATCTCTTCTATATTATGCTCTTCAGAACGCTGGAAAACAATTACTTCATTGAAAGAGTATCCTGGAACATAAATTGGAGGAGGGGTGGGGTTACAGTGGAAAATAACATAATAAAATTAGAAATGTTAGTGAATGGCATTTGTGCATAGCTACCAATATAGTTGTCTAGTACTAAAGCTGTCATGGTTCCCCTGATACAGCATAAATTTACAGTGACAGTTGTAAAATGTTGCTCTTTCCCTGAACCAAGTCCTCCCTCCCACACATATTTAATCCTTCTGCTAATGATAAACATTTGGAAAGACTGAATAGCATGTTTTTAGAGACTGAAGTTAGTATCATACACTTTCAGTTTCTTATGATTTAATTTGAGGCTTCAGCACTCATGGGCCTCTGAGTTAGTTTTCAATTTAAACACCTTGCCCTGGCTCTTCCACTATATTTTTCATTGTATGCCATTTAGTACTCTCATGTAGACCTCCTACACGTGTGACGGCAAGCCTATCTGTCTGTCTGTCTGTGTGTCTGTGTGTCTCTTCATCAGACATGGCGTTTCTTTACTTTTCACTTGCCTGGATCTACGTTTTCAATAATTGGCAGCTGAATAACTTTCACCCCCCCCCCGCCCCCCACAAACACACATATTAAACATCAAATACCACTATATTCGTGAAGCAAATGACTGATTCATCCTCTTTGGAAACATGTTTTCAACAATTTCAATCTTTTTGCCAGAATGAGTGTCTGTGGGGATTAAAACAAAGGTTATGAAAGTGCTCTTATGGGAACTTGCAGCATAAGCATAGCACTATAGAATCAATATTTGATGGTTTTAGGCATCTTACCAGTGTTATGAGATATCACAGTAGCAGGTACTGGTCATTCTGTTGGAAAAAAACACTGTTTTATGTTTTACCAGTGCCATACCAATGACTCTATGTGCATTTACTGAGAACGCTGAGGCTTTTCCTTTACAAAAATTGCAAAATATTCATCAAATACAATGTGAAATGTCTTCAGAAGCCAGAATGTGATTTGAAAACTATTACAGATGGGAAAGTTCATATCACAGTAAGTTTCTTTTGGGTCAATATCAATTAAATTATGAATTATATCACATATTTTATTAAAAATTGGCATACCGGGGGGTCCTATTCAGGGCAAAATTTTACAACATCAGATGGTGGAATAAAATTTGACATCAGTTGTTAGGATAAACTGGTAGAGTCCTTTCATATTGGTGAAATATATAGCTGCATCCCCAATTTTGGAAACAAAATTGACATCCATACTGTTCCATGGGGGTTGGGGCACTGTTTTGCTTGCAGTCTGGTTAAATGAGACAGATTTTTTCTAAAAATTTTTTGTGCTGATGCAGATGTTAGTTTTATTTTGGGATCAGGGTAGTGTTTTAAAGAAAGCTGTAAATTCTCATCCTTCTTAGTTAATTTATAAAGTAACAGGATAGAAAAATCTTTTGAGGCAATACCAATTTTCAAGCCCACTTGACAAAGTTTGTACACCTTTCCTTAAAAGAGCAAATTTTCCATGTTTTTGAATCAGCCAAAGCCAAAAGTTTGATTCTAATGGATAAATGACTCTTTTATCTCATGGAAGTGGTAAAATGTCTCTTTGGTGGGGTTGGGGATGATTATAGGTTTCGCGGAACTAAATATTGAAATTAGAGTGAACCAACTTAAAATGTTGCACTCGGAAATGACGCAATCTCTAAAAATAAACAGCCTTGGGAAAATCCATTGTTTCAATAAAACTTTGAAACATTCTCTTGACATCTTGCATTATTGTTGAATATTCCTGATTAAAAAGAGGGTGATTTGATGACTTTTGGACCTAAAAAATACAATTTACTTTTTGTGTGTTTTTGTAGGGAATTCCCTGAAAAATATGTGCACGTGACCGGTACTTCCCTTTGTGTCAGTTTTTCTCTCTTATTTGTTGCATGACCCCCTGTTTCCAGATCAGAAAAGTTGTCTGAAGGGCTATACTTGACAGAGATATTTGAATGCCAAAATTAAAGTCATGCGATCATATTTTTTCCACCTGAAAGTAATAATGGTCGCCTATGGGAAAATATTTAGTTATGTGATACCTATAGGAAATATGTTTTCTGGCTTCCAGACCAGATTCAGTTACTATTTTGGGGATTATTTCACATTTAAATATTTATTTGGGGACCATACACCTTACCAAACCATTTTATTGTTTTGAGAAGTTACATTTTTGTCACAGTCAGCAATAAAAGATATATATTTCCCAAACTAAGGCTGTTCATGCAAGAAAATTCACATCTTGAGCAAGTGTATTCCCCAGGAGCACACTTTAACCTCTGGAAGCTGCTAACTAACAGCCTATCTCACCCTATTAACATATTTATTTAAATCATAACCTCTGGCAGCTGATAACTAACAGCCTATCTTACCCTATTAACATATTTATTTAAACCAGGGTTTCTCCTCATATTACTAGGGGCAGGGAGGATTACAAATCTTCCGAACCCTCCCCCCCCCCCCCAAATCACAATTCAAACACAGACAGAACACCTACACTACCCTTCTATTCACTATTATTTAGAAGTTTATCTCTTCTATATTATGCTCTTCATAACGTTGGAAAACAATTACTTCATTGAAAGAGTATCCTGGAACATAAATTGGAGGAGGGGTGGGGTTATAGTGGAAAATAACATAATAAAATTAGAAATGTTAGTGAAGGGCATTTGTGCATAGCTACCAATATAGTTGTCTAGTACTAAAGCTGTCATGGTTCCCCTGATACAGCATAAATTTACAGTGACATTTGTAAAATATTGCTCTTTCCCTGAACCAAGTCCTCCCTCCCACACATATTTAATCCTTCTGCTAATGATAAACATTTGGAAAGACTGAATAGCATGTTTTTAGAGACTGAAGTTAGTATCATACACTTTCAGTTTCTTATGATTTACTTTGAGGCTTCAGCACTCATGGGCCTCTGAGTTAGTTTTCAATTTAAACACCTTGCCCTGGCTCTTCCACTATATTTTTCATTGTATGCCATTTAGTACTCTCATGTAGACCTCCTACATGTGTGACGGCAAACCTATCTGTCTGTCTGTCTGTCTGTGTGTCTGTGTGTCTCTTCATCAGACATGGCGTTTCTTTACTTTTCACTTGCCTGGATCTACGTTTTCAATAATTGGCAGCTGACTAACTTTCACCCCCCCCCCCCCCGCCCCCCACAAACACACATATTAAACATCAAATACCACTATATTCGTGAAGCAAATGTCTGATTCATCCTCTTTGGAAACATGTTTTCAACAATTTCAATCTTTTTGCCAGAATGAGTGTCTGTGGGGATTAAAACAAAGGTTACGAAAGTGCTATTATGGGAACTTGCAGCATAAGCATAGCACTATAGAATCAATATTTGATGGTTTTAGGCATCTTACCAGTGTTATGAGATATCACAGTAGCAGGTACTGGTCATTCTGTTGGAAAAAAACACTGTTTTATGTTTTACCAGTGCCATACCAATGACTCTATGTGCATATACTGAGAACGCTGAGGCTTTTCCTTTACAAAAATTGCAAAATATTCATCAAATACAATGTGAAATGTCTTCAGAAGCCAGAATGTGATTTGAAAACTATTACAGATGGGAAAGTTCATATCACAGTAAGTTTCTTTTGGGTCAATATCAATTAAATTATGAATTATATCACATATTTTATTAAAAATTGGCATACCGGGGGGTCCTATTCAGGGCAAAATTTTACAACATCAGATGGTGGAATAAAATTTGACATCAGTTGTTAGGATAAACTGGTAGAGTCCTTTCATATTGGTGAAATATATAGCTGCATCCCCAATTTTGGAAACAAAATTGACATCCATACTGTTCCATGGGGGTTGGGGCACTGTTTTGCTTGCAGTCTGGTTAAATGAGACAGATTTTTTCTAAAAATTTTTTCTGCTGATGCAGATGTTAGTTTTATTTTGGGATCAGGGTAGTGTTTTAAAGAAAGCTGTAAATTCTCATCCTTCTTAGTTAATTTATAAAGTAACAGGATAGAAAAATCTTTTGAGGCAATACCAATTTTCAAGCCCACTTGACAAAGTTTGTACACCTTTCCTTAAAAGAGCAAATTTTCCATGTTTTTGAATCAGCCAAAGCCAAAAGTTTGATTCTAATGGATAAATGACTCTTTTATCTCATGGAAGTGGTAAAATGTCTCTTTGGTGGGGTTGGGGATGATTATAGGTTTCGCGGAACTAAATATTGAAATTAGAGTGAACCAACTTAAAATGTTGCACTCGGAAATGACGCAATCTCTAAAAATAAACAGCCTTGGGAAAATCCATTGTTTCAATAAAACTTTGAAACATTCTCTTGACATCTTGCATTATTGTTGAATATTCCTGATTAAAAAGAGGGTGATTTGATGACTTTTGGACCTAAAAAATACAATTTACTTTTTGTGTGTTTTTGTAGGGAATTCCCTGAAAAATATGTGCACGTGACCGGTACTTCCCTTTGTGTCAGTTTTTCTCTCTTATTTGTTGCATGACCCCCTGTTTCCAGATCAGAAAAGTTGTCTGAAGGGCTATACTTGACAGAGATATTTGAATGCCAAAATTAAAGTCATGCGATCATATTTTTTCCACCTGAAAGTAATAATGGTCGCCTATGGGAAAATATTTAGTTATGTGATACCTATAGGAAATATGTTTTCTGGCTTCCAGACCAGATTCAGTTACTATTTTGGGGATTATTTCACATTTAAATATTTATTTGGGGACCATACACCTTACCAAACCATTTTATTGTTTTGAGAAGTTACATTTTTGTCACAGTCAGCAATAAAAGATATATATTTCCCAAACTAAGGCTGTTCATGCAAGAAAATTCACATCTTGAGCAAGTGTATTCCCCAGGAGCACACTTTAACCTCTGGAAGCTGCTAACTAACAGCCTATCTCACCCTATTAACATATTTATTTAAATCATAACCTCTGGCAGCTGATAACTAACAGCCTATCTTACCCTATTAACATATTTATTTAAACCATGGTTTCTCCTCATATTACTAGGGGCAGGGAGGATTACAAATCTTCCGAACCCTCCCCCCCCCCCCAAATCACAATTCAAACACAGACAGAACACCTACACTACCCTTCTATTCACTATTATTTAGAAGTTTATCTCTTCTATATTATGCTCTTCAGAACATTGGAAAACAATTACTTCATTGAAAGAGTATCCTGGAACATAAATTGGAGGAGGGGTGGGGTTACAGTGGAAAATAACATAATAAAATTAGAAATGTTAGTGAATGGCATTTGTGCATAGCTACCAATATAGTTGTCTAGTACTAAAGCTGTCATGGTTCCCCTGATACTGCATAAATTTACAGTGACAGTTGTAAAATATTGCTCTTTCCCTGAACCAAGTCCTCTCTCCCACACATATTTAATCCTTCTGCTAATGATAAACATTTGGAAAGACTGAATAGCATGTTTTTAGAGACTGAAGTTAGTATCATACACTTTCAGTTTCTTATGATTTACTTTGAGGCTTCAGCACTCATGGGCCTCTGAGTTAGTTTTCAATTTAAACACCTTGCCCTGGCTCTTCCACTATATTTTTCATTGTATGCCATTTAGTACTCTCATGTAGACCTCCTACATGTGTGACGGCAAGCCTATCTGTCTGTCTGTCTGTGTGTCTGTGTGTCTCTTCATCAGACATGGCGTTTCTTTACTTTTCACTTGCCTGGATCTACGTTTTCAATAATTGGCAGCTGAATAACTTTCACTCCCCCCCCCGCCCCCCACAAACACACATATTAAACATCAAATACCACTATATTCGTGAAGCAAATGACTGATTCATCCTCTTTGGAAACATGTTTTCAACAATTTCAATCTTTTTGCCAGAATGAGTGTCTGTGGGGATTAAAACAAAGGTTATGAAAGTGCTCTTATGGGAACTTGCAGCATAAGCATAGCACTATAGAATCAATATTTGATGGTTTTAGGCATCTTACCAGTGTTATGAGATATCACAGTAGCAGGTACTGGTCATTCTGTTGGAAAAAAACACTGTTTTATGTTTTACCAGTGCCATACCAATGACTCTATGTGCATTTACTGAGAACGCTGAGGCTTTTCCTTTACAAAAATTGCAAAATATTCATCAAATACAATGTGAAATGTCTTCAGAAGCCAGAATGTGATTTGAAAACTATTACAGATGGGAAAGTTCATATCACAGTAAGTTTCTTTTGGGTCAATATCAATTAAATTATGAATTATATCACATATTTTATTAAAAATTGGCATACCGGGGGGTCCTATTCAGGGCAAAATTTTACAACATCAGATGGTGGAATAAAATTTGACATCAGTTGTTAGGATAAACTGGTAGAGTCCTTTCATATTGGTGAAATATATAGCTGCATCCCCAATTTTGGAAACAAAATTGACATCCATACTGTTCCATGGGGGTTGGGGCACTGTTTTGCTTGCAGTCTGGTTAAATGAGACAGATTTTTTCTAAAAATTTTTTCTGCTGATGCAGATGTTAGTTTTATTTTGGGATCAGGGTAGTGTTTTAAAGAAAGCTGTAAATTCTCATCCTTCTTAGTTAATTTATAAAGTAACAGGATAGAAAAATCTTTTGAGGCAATACCAATTTTCAAGCCCACTTGACAAAGTTTGTACACCTTTCCTTAAAAGAGCAAATTTTCCATGTTTTTGAATCAGCCAAAGCCAAAAGTTTGATTCTAATGGATAAATGACTCTTTTATCTCATGGAAGTGGTAAAATGTCTCTTTGGTGGGGTTGGGGATGATTATAGGTTTCGCGGAACTAAATATTGAAATTAGAGTGAACCAACTTAAAATGTTGCACTCGGAAATGACGCAATCTCTAAAAATAAACAGCCTTGGGAAAATCCATTGTTTCAATAAAACTTTGAAACATTCTCTTGACATCTTGCATTATTGTTGAATATTCCTGATTAAAAAGAGGGTGATTTGATGACTTTTGGACCTAAAAAATACAATTTACTTTTTGTGTGTTTTTGTAGGGAATTCCCTGAAAAATATGTGCACGTGACCGGTACTTCCCTTTGTGTCAGTTTTTCTCTCTTATTTGTTGCATGACCCCCTGTTTCCAGATCAGAAAAGTTGTCTGAAGGGCTATACTTGACAGAGATATTTGAATGCCAAAATTAAAGTCATGCGATCATATTTTTTCCACCTGAAAGTAATAATGGTCGCCTATGGGAAAATATTTAGTTATGTGATACCTATAGGAAATATGTTTTCTGGCTTCCAGACCAGATTCAGTTACTATTTTGGGGATTATTTCACATTTAAATATTTATTTGGGGACCATACACCTTACCAAACCATTTTATTGTTTTGAGAAGTTACATTTTTGTCACAGTCAGCAATAAAAGATATATATTTCCCAAACTAAGGCTGTTCATGCAAGAAAATTCACATCTTGAGCAAGTGTATTCCCCAGGAGCACACTTTAACCTCTGGAAGCTGCTAACTAACAGCCTATCTCACCCTATTAACATATTTATTTAAATCATAACCTCTGGCAGCTGATAACTAACAGCCTATCTTACCCTATTAACATATTTATTTAAACCATGGTTTCTCCTCATATTACTAGGGGCAGGGAGGATTACAAATCTTCCGAACCCTCCCCCCCCCCCCAAATCACAATTCAAACACAGACAGAACACCTACACTACCCTTCTATTCACTATTATTTAGAAGTTTATCTCTTCTATATTATGCTCTTCAGAACATTGGAAAACAATTACTTCATTGAAAGAGTATCCTGGAACATAAATTGGAGGAGGGGTGGGGTTACAGTGGAAAATAACATAATAAAATTAGAAATGTTAGTGAATGGCATTTGTGCATAGCTACCAATATAGTTGTCTAGTACTAAAGCTGTCATGGTTCCCCTGATACTGCATAAATTTACAGTGACAGTTGTAAAATATTGCTCTTTCCCTGAACCAAGTCCTCTCTCCCACACATATTTAATCCTTCTGCTAATGATAAACATTTGGAAAGACTGAATAGCATGTTTTTAGAGACTGAAGTTAGTATCATACACTTTCAGTTTCTTATGATTTACTTTGAGGCTTCAGCACTCATGGGCCTCTGAGTTAGTTTTCAATTTAAACACCTTGCCCTGGCTCTTCCACTATATTTTTCATTGTATGCCATTTAGTACTCTCATGTAGACCTCCTACATGTGTGACGGCAAGCCTATCTGTCTGTCTGTCTGTGTGTCTGTGTGTCTCTTCATCAGACATGGCGTTTCTTTACTTTTCACTTGCCTGGATCTACGTTTTCAATAATTGGCAGCTGAATAACTTTCACTCCCCCCCCCCCGCCCCCCACAAACACACATATTAAACATCAAATACCACTATATTCGTGAAGCAAATGACTGATTCATCCTCTTTGGAAACATGTTTTCAACAATTTCAATCTTGTTGCCAGAATGAGTGTCTGTGGGGATTAAAACAAAGGTTATGAAAGTGCTCTTATGGGAACTTGCAGCATAAGCATAGCACTATAGAATCAATATTTGATGGTTTTAGGCATCTTACCAGTGTTATGAGATATCACAGTAGCAGGTACTGGTCATTCTGTTGGAAAAAAACACTGTTTTATGTTTTACCAGTGCCATACCAATGACTCTATGTGCATTTACTGAGAACGCTGAGGCTTTTCCTTTACAAAAATTGCAAAATATTCATCAAATACAATGTGAAATGTCTTCAGAAGCCAGAATGTGATTTGAAAACTATTACAGATGGGAAAGTTCATATCACAGTAAGTTTCTTTTGGGTCAATATCAATTAAATTATGAATTATATCACATATTTTATTAAAAATTGGCATACCGGGGGGTCCTATTCAGGGCAAAATTTTACAACATCAGATGGTGGAATAAAATTTGACATCAGTTGTTAGGATAAACTGGTAGAGTCCTTTCATATTGGTGAAATATATAGCTGCATCCCCAATTTTGGAAACAAAATTGACATCCATACTGTTCCATGGGGGTTGGGGCACTGTTTTGCTTGCAGTCTGGTTAAATGAGACAGATTTTTTCTAAAAATTTTTTGTGCTGATGCAGATGTTAGTTTTATTTTGGGATCAGGGTAGTGTTTTAAAGAAAGCTGTAAATTCTCATCCTTCTTAGTTAATTTATAAAGTAACAGGATAGAAAAATCTTTTGAGGCAATACCAATTTTCAAGCCCACTTGACAAAGTTTGTACACCTTTCCTTAAAAGAGCAAATTTTCCATGTTTTTGAATCAGCCAAAGCCAAAAGTTTGATTCTAATGGATAAATGACTCTTTTATCTCATGGAAGTGGTAAAATGTCTCTTTGGTGGGGTTGGGGATGATTATAGGTTTCGCGGAACTAAATATTGAAATTAGAGTGAACCAACTTAAAATGTTGCACTCGGAAATGACGCAATCTCTAAAAATAAACAGCCTTGGGAAAATCCATTGTTTCAATAAAACTTTGAAACATTCTCTTGACATCTTGCATTATTGTTGAATATTCCTGATTAAAAAGAGGGTGATTTGATGACTTTTGGACCTAAAAAATACAATTTACTTTTTGTGTGTTTTTGTAGGGAATTCCCTGAAAAATATGTGCACGTGACCGGTACTTCCCTTTGTGTCAGTTTTTCTCTCTTATTTGTTGCATGACCCCCTGTTTCCAGATCAGAAAAGTTGTCTGAAGGGCTATACTTGACAGAGATATTTGAATGCCTAAATTAAAGTCATGCGATCATATTTTTTCCACCTGAAAGTAATAATGGTCGCCTATGGGAAAATATTTAGTTATGTGATACCTATAGGAAATATGTTTTCTGGCTTCCAGACCAGATTCAGTTACTATTTTGGGGATTATTTCACATTTAAATATTTATTTGGGGACCATACACCTTACCAAACCATTTTATTGTTTTGAGAAGTTACATTTTTGTCACAGTCAGCAATAAAAGATATATATTTCCCAAACTAAGGCTGTTCATGCAAGAAAATTCACATCTTGAGCAAGTGTATTCCCCAGGAGCACACTTTAACCTCTGGAAGCTGCTAACTAACAGCCTATCTCACCCTATTAACATATTTATTTAAATCATAACCTCTGGCAGCTGATAACTAACAGCCTATCTTACCCTATTAACATATTTATTTAAACCATGGTTTCTCCTCATATTACTAGGGGCAGGGAGGATTACAAATCTTCCGAACCCTCCCCCCCCCCCCCCAAATCACAATTCAAACACAGACAGAACACCTACACTACCCTTCTATTCACTATTATTTAGAAGTTTATCTCTTCTATATTATGCTCTTCAGAACGTTGGAAAACAATTACTTCATTGAAAGAGTATCCTGGAACATAAATTGGAGGAGGGGTGGGGTTACAGTGGAAAATAACATAATAAAATTAGAAATGTTAGTGAATGGCATTTGTGCATAGCTACCAATATAGTTGTCTAGTACTAAAGCTGTCATGGTTCCCCTGATACAGCATAAATTTACAGTGACATTTGTAAAATATTGCTCTTTCCCTGAACCAAGTCCTCCCTCCCACACATATTTAATCCTTCTGCTAATGATAAACATTTGGAAAGACTGAATAGCATGTTTTTAGAGACTGAAGTTAGTATCATACACTTTCAGTTTCTTATGATTTACTTTGAGGCTTCAGCACTCATGGGCCTCTGAGTTAGTTTTCAATTTAAACACCTTGCCCTGGCTCTTCCACTATATTTTTCATTGTATGCCATTTAGTACTCTCATGTAGACCTCCTACATGTGTGACGGCAAGCCTATCTGTCTGTCTGTCTGTCTGTGTGTCTGTGTGTCTCTTCATCAGACATGGCGTTTCTTTACTTTTCACTTGCCTGGATCTACGTTTTCAATAATTGGCAGCTGACTAACTTTCACCCCCCCCCCCCGCCCCCCACAAACACACATATTAAACATCAAATACCACTATATTCGTGAAGCAAATGTCTGATTCATCCTCTTTGGAAACATGTTTTCAACAATTTCAATCTTTTTGCCAGAATGAGTGTCTGTGGGGATTAAAACAAAGGTTACGAAAGTGCTCTTATGGGAACTTGCAGCATAAGCATAGCACTATAGAATCAATATTTGATGGTTTTAGGCATCTTACCAGTGTTATGAGATATCACAGTAGCAGGTACTGGTCATTCTGTTGGAAAAAAACACTGTTTTATGTTTTACCAGTGCCATACCAATGACTCTATGTGCATATACTGAGAACGCTGAGGCTTTTCCTTTACAAAAATTGCAAAATATTCATCAAATACAATGTGAAATGTCTTCAGAAGCCAGAATGTGATTTGAAAACTATTACAGATGGGAAAGTTCATATCACAGTAAGTTTCTTTTGGGTCAATATCAATTAAATTATGAATTATATCACATATTTTATTAAAAATTGGCATACCGGGGGGTCCTATTCAGGGCAAAATTTTACAACATCAGATGGTGGAATAAAATTTGACATCAGTTGTTAGGATAAACTGGTAGAGTCCTTTCATATTGGTGAAATATATAGCTGCATCCCCAATTTTGGAAACAAAATTGACATCCATACTGTTCCATGGGGGTTGGGGCACTGTTTTGCTTGCAGTCTGGTTAAATGAGACAGATTTTTTCTAAAAATTTTTTCTGCTGATGCAGATGTTAGTTTTATTTTGGGATCAGGGTAGTGTTTTAAAGAAAGCTGTAAATTCTCATCCTTCTTAGTTAATTTATAAAGTAACAGGATAGAAAAATCTTTTGAGGCAATACCAATTTTCAAGCCCACTTGACAAAGTTTGTACACCTTTCCTTAAAAGAGCAAATTTTCCATGTTTTTGAATCAGCCAAAGCCAAAAGTTTGATTCTAATGGATAAATGACTCTTTTATCTCATGGAAGTGGTAAAATGTCTCTTTGGTGGGGTTGGGGATGATTATAGGTTTCGCGGAACTAAATATTGAAATTAGAGTGAACCAACTTAAAATGTTGCACTCGGAAATGACGCAATCTCTAAAAATAAACAGCCTTGGGAAAATCCATTGTTTCAATAAAACTTTGAAACATTCTCTTGACATCTTGCATTATTGTTGAATATTCCTGATTAAAAAGAGGGTGATTTGATGACTTTTGGACCTAAAAAATACAATTTACTTTTTGTGTGTTTTTGTAGGGAATTCCCTGAAAAATATGTGCACGTGACCGGTACTTCCCTTTGTGTCAGTTTTTCTCTCTTATTTGTTGCATGACCCCCTGTTTCCAGATCAGAAAAGTTGTCTGAAGGGCTATACTTGACAGAGATATTTGAATGCCAAAATTAAAGTCATGCGATCATATTTTTTCCACTTGAAAGTAATAATGGTCGCCTATGGGAAAATATTTAGTTATGTGATACCTATAGGAAATATGTTTTCTGGCTTCCAGACCAGATTCAGTTACTATTTTGGGGATTATTTCACATTTAAATATTTATTTGGGGACCATACACCTTACCAAACCATTTTATTGTTTTGAGAAGTTACATTTTTGTCACAGTCAGCAATAAAAGATATATATTTCCCAAACTAAGGCTGTTCATGCAAGAAAATTCACATCTTGAGCAAGTGTATTCCCCAGGAGCACACTTTAACCTCTGGAAGCTGCTAACTAACAGCCTATCTCACCCTATTAACATATTTATTTAAATCATAACCTCTGGCAGCTGATAACTAACAGCCTATCTTACCCTATTAACATATTTATTTAAACCATGGTTTCTCCTCATATTACTAGGGGCAGGGAGGATTACAAATCTTCCGAACCCTCCCCCCCCCCCCAAATCACAATTCAAACACAGACAGAACACCTACACTACCCTTCTATTCACTATTATTTAGAAGTTTATCTCTTCTATATTATGCTCTTCAGAACATTGGAAAACAATTACTTCATTGAAAGAGTATCCTGGAACATAAATTGGAGGAGGGGTGGGGTTACAGTGGAAAATAACATAATAAAATTAGAAATGTTAGTGAATGGCATTTGTGCATAGCTACCAATATAGTTGTCTAGTACTAAAGCTGTCATGGTTCCCCTGATACTGCATAAATTTACAGTGACAGTTGTAAAATATTGCTCTTTCCCTGAACCAAGTCCTCTCTCCCACACATATTTAATCCTTCTGCTAATGATAAACATTTGGAAAGACTGAATAGCATGTTTTTAGAGACTGAAGTTAGTATCATACACTTTCAGTTTCTTATGATTTACTTTGAGGCTTCAGCACTCATGGGCCTCTGAGTTAGTTTTCAATTTAAACACCTTGCCCTGGCTCTTCCACTATATTTTTCATTGTATGCCATTTAGTACTCTCATGTAGACCTCCTACATGTGTGACGGCAAGCCTATCTGTCTGTCTGTCTGTGTGTCTGTGTGTCTCTTCATCAGACATGGCGTTTCTTTACTTTTCACTTGCCTGGATCTACGTTTTCAATAATTGGCAGCTGAATAACTTTCACTCCCCCCCCCCCCCGCCCCCCACAAACACACATATTAAACATCAAATACCACTATATTCGTGAAGCAAATGACTGATTCATCCTCTTTGGAAACATGTTTTCAACAATTTCAATCTTTTTGCCAGAATGAGTGTCTGTGGGGATTAAAACAAAGGTTATGAAAGTGCTCTTATGGGAACTTGCAGCATAAGCATAGCACTATAGAATCAATATTTGATGGTTTTAGGCATCTTACCAGTGTTATGAGATATCACAGTAGCAGGTACTGGTCATTCTGTTGGAAAAAAACACTGTTTTATGTTTTACCAGTGCCATACCAATGACTCTATGTGCATTTACTGAGAACGCTGAGGCTTTTCCTTTACAAAAATTGCAAAATATTCATCAAATACAATGTGAAATGTCTTCAGAAGCCAGAATGTGATTTGAAAACTATTACAGATGGGAAAGTTCATATCACAGTAAGTTTCTTTTGGGTCAATATCAATTAAATTATGAATTATATCACATATTTTATTAAAAATTGGCATACCGGGGGGTCCTATTCAGGGCAAAATTTTACAACATCAGATGGTGGAATAAAATTTGACATCAGTTGTTAGGATAAACTGGTAGAGTCCTTTCATATTGGTGAAATATATAGCTGCATCCCCAATTTTGGAAACAAAATTGACATCCATACTGTTCCATGGGGGTTGGGGCACTGTTTTGCTTGCAGTCTGGTTAAATGAGACAGATTTTTTCTAAAAATTTTTTGTGCTGATGCAGATGTTAGTTTTATTTTGGGATCAGGGTAGTGTTTTAAAGAAAGCTGTAAATTCTCATCCTTCTTAGTTAATTTATAAAGTAACAGGATAGAAAAATCTTTTGAGGCAATACCAATTTTCAAGCCCACTTGACAAAGTTTGTACACCTTTCCTTAAAAGAGCAAATTTTCCATGTTTTTGAATCAGCCAAAGCCAAAAGTTTGATTCTAATGGATAAATGACTCTTTTATCTCATGGAAGTGGTAAAATGTCTCTTTGGTGGGGTTGGGGATGATTATAGGTTTCGCGGAACTAAATATTGAAATTAGAGTGAACCAACTTAAAATGTTGCACTCGGAAATGACGCAATCTCTAAAAATAAACAGCCTTGGGAAAATCCATTGTTTCAATAAAACTTTGAAACATTCTCTTGACATCTTGCATTATTGTTGAATATTCCTGATTAAAAAGAGGGTGATTTGATGACTTTTGGACCTAAAAAATACAATTTACTTTTTGTGTGTTTTTGTAGGGAATTCCCTGAAAAATATGTGCACGTGACCGGTACTTCCCTTTGTGTCAGTTTTTCTCTCTTATTTGTTGCATGACCCCCTGTTTCCAGATCAGAAAAGTTGTCTGAAGGGCTATACTTGACAGAGATATTTGAATGCCTAAATTAAAGTCATGCGATCATATTTTTTCCACCTGAAAGTAATAATGGTCGCCTATGGGAAAATATTTAGTTATGTGATACCTATAGGAAATATGTTTTCTGGCTTCCAGACCAGATTCAGTTACTATTTTGGGGATTATTTCACATTTAAATATTTATTTGGGGACCATACACCTTACCAAACCATTTTATTGTTTTGAGAAGTTACATTTTTGTCACAGTCAGCAATAAAAGATATATATTTCCCAAACTAAGGCTGTTCATGCAAGAAAATTCACATCTTGAGCAAGTGTATTCCCCAGGAGCACACTTTAACCTCTGGAAGCTGCTAACTAACAGCCTATCTCACCCTATTAACATATTTATTTAAATCATAACCTCTGGCAGCTGATAACTAACAGCCTATCTTACCCTATTAACATATTTATTTAAACCATGGTTTCTCCTCATATTACTAGGGGCAGGGAGGATTACAAATCTTCCGAACCCTCCCCCCCCCCCCCAAATCACAATTCAAACACAGACAGAACACCTACACTACCCTTCTATTCACTATTATTTAGAAGTTTATCTCTTCTATATTATGCTCTTCAGAACGTTGGAAAACAATTACTTCATTGAAAGAGTATCCTGGAACATAAATTGGAGGAGGGGTGGGGTTACAGTGGAAAATAACATAATAAAATTAGAAATGTTAGTGAATGGCATTTGTGCATAGCTACCAATATAGTTGTCTAGTACTAAAGCTGTCATGGTTCCCCTGATACAGCATAAATTTACAGTGACAGTTGTAAAATATTGCTCTTTCCCTGAACCAAGTCCTCTCTCCCACACATATTTAATCCTTCTGCTAATGATAAACATTTGGAAAGACTGAATAGCATGTTTTTAGAGACTGAAGTTAGTATCATACACTTTCAGTTTCTTATGTTTTACTTTGAGGCTTCAGCACTCATGGGCCTCTGAGTTAGTTTTCAATTTAAACACCTTGCCCTGGCTCTTCCACTATATTTTTCATTGTATGCCATTTAGTACTCTCATGTAGACCTCCTACATGTGTGACGGCAAGCCTATCTGTCTGTGTGTCTGTCTGTGTGTCTGTGTGTCTCTTCATCAGACATGGCGTTTCTTTACTTTTCACTTGCCTGGATCTACGTTTTCAATAATTGGCAGCTGACTAACTTTCACCCCCCCCGCCCCCCACAAACACACATATTAAACATCAAATACCACTATATTCGTGAAGCAAATGTCTGATTCATCCTCTTTGGAAACATGTTTTCAACAATTTCAATCTTTTTGCCAGAATGAGTGTCTGTGGGAATTAAAACAAAGGTTATGAAAGTGCTCTTATGGGAACTTGCAGCATAAGCATAGCACTATAGAATCAATATTTGATGGTTTTAGGCATCTTACCAGTGTTATGAGATATCACAGTAGCAGGTACTGGTCATTCTGTTGGAAAAAAACACTGTTTTATGTTTTACCAGTGCCATACCAATGACTCTATGTGCATATACTGAGAACGCTGAGGCTTTTCCTTTACAAAAATTGCAAAATATTCATCAAATACAATGTGAAATGTCTTCAGAAGCCAGAATGTGATTTGAAAACTATTACAGATGGGAAAGTTCATATCACAGTAAGTTTCTTTTGGGTCAATATCAATTAAATTATGAATTATATCACATATTTTATTAAAAATTGGCATACCGGGGGGTCCTATTCAGGGCAAAATTTTACAACATCAGATGGTGGAATAAAATTTGACATCAGTTGTTAGGATAAACTGGTAGAGTCCTTTCATATTGGTGAAATATATAGCTGCATCCCCAATTTTGGAAACAAAATTGACATCCATACTGTTCCATGGGGGTTGGGGCACTGTTTTGCTTGCAGTCTGGTTAAATGAGACAGATTTTTTCTAAAAATTTTTTCTGCTGATGCAGATGTTAGTTTTATTTTGGGATCAGGGTAGTGTTTTAAAGAAAGCTGTAAATTCTCATCCTTCTTAGTTAATTTATAAAGTAACAGGATAGAAAAATCTTTTGAGGCAATACCAATTTTCAAGCCCACTTGACAAAGTTTGTACACCTTTCCTTAAAAGAGCAAATTTTCCATGTTTTTGAATCAGCCAAAGCCAAAAGTTTGATTCTAATGGATAAATGGCTCTTTTATCTCATGGAAGTGGTAAAATGTCTCTTTGGTGGGGTTGGGGATGATTATAGGTTTCGCGGAACTAAATATTGAAATTAGAGTGAACCAACTTAAAATGTTGCACTCGGAAATGACGCAATCTCTAAAAATAAACAGCCTTGGGAAAATCCATTGTTTCAATAAAACTTTGAAACATTCTATTGAGATCTTGCATTATTGTTGAATATTCCTGATTAAAAAGAGGGTGATTTGATGACGTTTGGACCTAAAAAATACAATTTACTTTTTGTGTGTTTTTGTAGGGAATTCCCTGAAAAATATGTGCACGTGACCGGTACTTCCCTTTGTGTCAGTTTTTCTCTCTTATTTGTTGCATGACCCCCTGTTTCCAGATCAGAAAAGTTGTCTGAAGGGCTATACTTGACAGAGATATTTGAATGCCAAAATTAAAGTCATGCGATCATATTTTTTCCACCTGAAAGTAATAATGGTCGCCTATGGGAAAATATTTAGTTATGTGATACCTATAGGAAATATGTTTTCTGGCTTCCAGACCTGATTCAGTTACTATTTTGGGGGATTATTTCACATTTAAATATTTATTTGGGGACCATACACCTTACCAAACCATTTTATTGTTTTGAGAAGTTACATTTTTGTCACAGTCAGCAATAAAAGATATATATTTCCCAAACTAAGGCTGTTCATGCAAGAAAATTCACATCTTGAGCAAGTGTATTCCCCAGGAGCACACTTTAACCTCTGGAAGCTGCTAACTAACAGCCTATCTCACCCTATTAACATATTTATTTAAATCATAACCTCTGGCAGCTGATAACTAACAGCCTATCTTACCCTATTAACATATTTATTTAAACCATGGTTTCTCCTCATATTACTAGGGGCAGGGAGGATTACAAATCTTCCGAACCCTCCCCCCCCCCCCCCAAATCACAATTCAAACACAGACAGAACACCTACACTACCCTTCTATTCACTATTATTTAGAAGTTTATCTCTTCTATATTATGCTCTTCAGAACGCTGGAAAACAATTACTTCATTGAAAGAGTATCCTGGAACATAAATTGGAGGAGGGGTGGGGTTACAGTGGAAAATAACATAATAAAATTAGAAATGTTAGTGAATGGCATTTGTGCATAGCTACCAATATAGTTGTCTAGTACTAAAGCTGTCATGGTTCCCCTGATACAGCATAAATTTACAGTGACAGTTGTAAAATATTGCTCTTTCCCTGAACCAAGTCCTCCCTCCCACACATATTTAATCCTTCTGCTAATGATAAACATTTGGAAAGACTGAATAGCATGTTTTTAGAGACTGAAGTTAGTATCATACACTTTCAGTTTCTTATGATTTAATTTGAGGCTTCAGCACTCATGGGCCTCTGAGTTAGTTTTCAATTTAAACACCTTGCCCTGGCTCTTCCACTATATTTTTCATTGTATGCCATTTAGTACTCTCATGTAGACCTCCTACACGTGTGACGGCAAGCCTATCTGTCTGTCTGTCTGTGTGTCTGTGTGTCTCTTCATCAGACATGGCGTTTCTTTACTTTTCACTTGCCTGGATCTACGTTTTCAATAATTGGCAGCTGAATAACTTTCACCCCCCCCCCCGCCCCCCACAAACACACATATTAAACATCAAATACCACTATATTCGTGAAGCAAATGACTGATTCATCCTCTTTGGAAACATGTTTTCAACAATTTCAATCTTTTTGCCAGAATGAGTGTCTGTGGGGATTAAAACAAAGGTTATGAAAGTGCTCTTATGGGAACTTGCAGCATAAGCATAGCACTATAGAATCAATATTTGATGGTTTTAGGCATCTTACCAGTGTTATGAGATATCACAGTAGCAGGTACTGGTCATTCTGTTGGAAAAAAACACTGTTTTATGTTTTACCAGTGCCATACCAATGACTCTATGTGCATTTACTGAGAACGCTGAGGCTTTTCCTTTACAAAAATTGCAAAATATTCATCAAATACAATGTGAAATGTCTTCAGAAGCCAGAATGTGATTTGAAAACTATTACAGATGGGAAAGTTCATATCACAGTAAGTTTCTTTTGGGTCAATATCAATTAAATTATGAATTATATCACATATTTTATTAAAAATTGGCATACCGGGGGGTCCTATTCAGGGCAAAATTTTACAACATCAGATGGTGGAATAAAATTTGACATCAGTTGTTAGGATAAACTGGTAGAGTCCTTTCATATTGGTGAAATATATAGCTGCATCCCCAATTTTGGAAACAAAATTGACATCCATACTGTTCCATGGGGGTTGGGGCACTGTTTTGCTTGCAGTCTGGTTAAATGAGACAGATTTTTTCTAAAAATGTTTTGTGCTGATGCAGATGTTAGTTTTATTTTGGGATCAGGGTAGTGTTTTAAAGAAAGCTGTAAATTCTCATCCTTCTTAGTTAATTTATAAAGTAACAGGATAGAAAAATCTTTTGAGGCAATACCAATTTTCAAGCCCACTTGACAAAGTTTGTACACCTTTCCTTAAAAGAGCAAATTTTCCATGTTTTTGAATCAGCCAAAGCCAAAAGTTTGATTCTAATGGATAAATGACTCTTTTATCTCATGGAAGTGGTAAAATGTCTCTTTGGTGGGGTTGGGGATGATTATAGGTTTCGCGGAACTAAATATTGAAATTAGAGTGAACCAACTTAAAATGTTGCACTCGGAAATGACGCAATCTCTAAAAATAAACAGCCTTGGGAAAATCCATTGTTTCAATAAAACTTTGAAACATTCTCTTGACATCTTGCATTATTGTTGAATATTCCTGATTAAAAAGAGGGTGATTTGATGACTTTTGGACCTAAAAAATACAATTTACTTTTTGTGTGTTTTTGTAGGGAATTCCCTGAAAAATATGTGCACGTGACCGGTACTTCCCTTTGTGTCAGTTTTTCTCTCTTATTTGTTGCATGACCCCCTGTTTCCAGATCAGAAAAGTTGTCTGAAGGGCTATACTTGACAGAGATATTTGAATGCCAAAATTAAAGTCATGCGATCATATTTTTTCCACCTGAAAGTAATAATGGTCGCCTATGGGAAAATATTTAGTTATGTGATACCTATAGGAAATATGTTTTCTGGCTTCCAGACCAGATTCAGTTACTATTTTGGGGATTATTTCACATTTAAATATTTATTTGGGGACCATACACCTTACCAAACCATTTTATTGTTTTGAGAAGTTACATTTTTGTCACAGTCAGCAATAAAAGATATATATTTCCCAAACTAAGGCTGTTCATGCAAGAAAATTCACATCTTGAGCAAGTGTATTCCCCAGGAGCACACTTTAACCTCTGGAAGCTGCTAACTAACAGCCTATCTCACCCTATTAACATATTTATTTAAATCATAACCTCTGGCAGCTGATAACTAACAGCCTATCTTACCCTATTAACATATCTATTTAAACCAGGGTTTCTCCTCATATTACTAGGGGCAGGGAGGATTACAAATCTTCCGAACCCTCCCCCCCACCCCCCAAATCACAATTCAAACACAGACAGAACACCTACACTACCCTTCTATTCACTATTATTTAGAAGTTTATCTCTTCTATATTATGCTCTTCATAACGTTGGAAAACAATTACTTCATTGAAAGAGTATCCTGGAACATAAATTGGAGGAGGGGTGGGGTTATAGTGGAAAATAACATAATAAAATTAGAAATGTTAGTGAATGGCATTTGTGCATAGCTACCAATATAGTTGTCTAGTACTAAAGCTGTCATGGTTCCCCTGATACAGCATAAATTTACAGTGACATTTGTAAAATATTGCTCTTTCCCTGAACCAAGTCCTCCCTCCCACACATATTTAATCCTTCTGCTAATGATAAACATTTGGAAAGACTGAATAGCATGTTTTTAGAGACTGAAGTTAGTATCATACACTTTCAGTTTCTTATGATTTACTTTGAGGCTTCAGCACTCATGGGCCTCTGAGTTAGTTTTCAATTTAAACACCTTGCCCTGGCTCTTCCACTATATTTTTCATTGTATGCCATTTAGTACTCTCATGTAGACCTCCTACATGTGTGACGGCAAGCCTATCTGTCTGTCTGTCTGTGTGTCTGTGTGTCTCTTCATCAGACATGGCGTTTCTTTACTTTTCACTTGCCTGGATCTACGTTTTCAATAATTGGCAGCTGAATAACTTTCACTCCCCCCCCCCCCGCCCCCCACAAACACACATATTAAACATCAAATACCACTATATTCGTGAAGCAAATGATTAATTCATCCTCTTTGGAAACATGTTTTCAACAATTTCAATCTTTTTGCCAGAATGAGTGTCTGTGGGGATTAAAACAAAGGTTATGAAAGTGCTCTTATGGGAACTTGCAGCATAAGCATAGCACTATAGAATCAATATTTGATGGTTTTAGGCATCTTACCAGTGTTATGAGATATCACAGTAGCAGGTACTGGTCATTCTGTTGGAAAAAAACACTGTTTTATGTTTTACCAGTGCCATACCAATGACTCTATGTGCATTTACTGAGAACGCTGAGGCTTTTCCTTTACAAAAATTGCAAAATATTCATCAAATACAATGTGAAATGTCTTCAGAAGCCAGAATGTGATTTGAAAACTATTACAGATGGGAAAGTTCATATCACAGTAAGTTTCTTTTGGGTCAATATCAATTAAATTATGAATTATATCACATATTTTATTAAAAATTGGCATACCGGGGGGTCCTATTCAGGGCAAAATTTTACAACATCAGATGGTGGAATAAAATTTGACATCAGTTGTTAGGATAAACTGATAGAGTCCTTTCATATTGGTGAAATATATAGCTGCATCCCCAATTTTGGAAACAAAATTGACATCCATACTGTTCCATGGGGGTTGGGGCACTGTTTTGCTTGCAGTCTGGTTAAATGAGACAGATTTTTTCTAAAAATTTTTTGTGCTGATGCAGATGTTAGTTTTATTTTGGGATCAGGGTAGTGTTTTAAAGAAAGCTGTAAATTCTCATCCTTCTTAGTTAATTTATAAAGTAACAGGATAGAAAAATCTTTTGAGGCAATACCAATTTTCAAGCCCACTTGACAAAGTTTGTACACCTTTCCTTAAAAGAGCAAATTTTCCATGTTTTTGAATCAGCCAAAGCCAAAAGTTTGATTCTAATGGATAAATGACTCTTTTATCTCATGGAAGTGGTAAAATGTCTCTTTGGTGGGGTTGGGGATGATTATAGGTTTCGCGGAACTAAATATTGAAATTAGAGTGAACCAACTTAAAATGTTGCACTCGGAAATGACGCAATCTCTAAAAATAAACAACCTTGGGAAAATCCATTGTTTCAATAAAACTTTGAAACATTCTCTTGACATCTTGCATTATTGTTGAATATTCCTGATTAAAAAGAGGGTGATTTGATGACTTTTGGACCTAAAAAATACAATTTACTTTTTGTGTGTTTTTGTAGGGAATTCCCTGAAAAATATGTGCACGTGACCGGTACTTCCCTTTGTGTCAGTTTTTCTCTCTTATTTGTTGCATGACCCCCTGTTTCCAGATCAGAAAAGTTGTCTGAAGGGCTATACTTGACAGAGATATTTGAATGCCAAAATTAAAGTCATGCGATCATATTTTTTCCACCTGAAAGTAATAATGGTCGCCTATGGGAAAATATTTAGTTATGTGATACCTATAGGAAATATGTTTTCTGGCTTCCAGACCAGATTCAGTTACTATTTTGGGGATTATTTCACATTTAAATATTTATTTGGGGACCATACACCTTACCAAACCATTTTATTGTTTTGAGAAGTTACATTTTTGTCACAGTCAGCAATAAAAGATATATATTTCCCAAACTAAGGCTGTTCATGCAAGAAAATTCACATCTTGAGCAAGTGTATTCCCCAGGAGCACACTTTAACCTCTGGAAGCTGCTAACTAACAGCCTATCTCACCCTATTAACATATTTATTTAAATCATAACCTCTGGCAGCTGATAACTAACAGCCTATCTTACCCTATTAACATATTTATTTAAACCAGGGTTTCTCCTCATATTACTAGGGGCAGGGAGGATTACAAATCTTCCGAACCCTCCCCCCCACCCCCCAAATCACAATTCAAACACAGACAGAACACCTACACTACCCTTCTATTCACTATTATTTAGAAGTTTATCTCTTCTATATTATGCTCTTCATAACGTTGGAAAACAATTACTTCATTGAAAGAGTATCCTGGAACATAAATTGGAGGAGGGGTGGGGTTATAGTGGAAAATAACATAATAAAATTAGAAATGTTAGTGAATGGCATTTGTGCATAGCTACCAATATAGTTGTCTAGTACTAAAGCTGTCATGGTTCCCCTGATACAGCATAAATTTACAGTGACATTTGTAAAATATTGCTCTTTCCCTGAACCAAGTCCTCCCTCCCACACATATTTAATCCTTCTGCTAATGATAAACATTTGGAAAGACTGAATAGCATGTTTTTAGAGACTGAAGTTAGTATCATACACTTTCAGTTTCTTATGATTTACTTTGAGGCTTCAGCACTCATGGGCCTCTGAGTTAGTTTTCAATTTAAACACCTTGCCCTGGCTCTTCCACTATATTTTTCATTGTATGCCATTTAGTACTCTCATGTAGACCTCCTACATGTGTGACGGCAAGCCTATCTGTCTGTCTGTCTGTGTGTCTGTGTGTCTCTTCATCAGACATGGCGTTTCTTTACTTTTCACTTGCCTGGATCTACGTTTTCAATAATTGGCAGCTGAATAACTTTCACTCCCCCCCCCCGCCCCCCACAAACACACATATTAAACATCAAATACCACTATATTCGTGAAGCAAATGACTAATTCATCCTCTTTGGAAACATGTTTTCAACAATTTCAATCTTTTTGCCAGAATGAGTGTCTGTGGGGATTAAAACAAAGGTTATGAAAGTGCTCTTATGGGAACTTGCAGCATAAGCATAGCACTATAGAATCAATATTTGATGGTTTTAGGCATCTTACCAGTGTTATGAGATATCACAGTAGCAGGTACTGGTCATTCTGTTGGAAAAAAACACTGTTTTATGTTTTACCAGTGCCATACCAATGACTCTATGTGCATTTACTGAGAACGCTGAGGCTTTTCCTTTACAAAAATTGCAAAATATTCATCAAATACAATGTGAAATGTCTTCAGAAGCCAGAATGTGATTTGAAAACTATTACAGATGGGAAAGTTCATATCACAGTAAGTTTCTTTTGGGTCAATATCAATTAAATTATGAATTATATCACATATTTTATTAAAAATTGGCATACCGGGGGGTCCTATTCAGGGCAAAATTTTACAACATCAGATGGTGGAATAAAATTTGACATCAGTTGTTAGGATAAACTGATAGAGTCCTTTCATATTGGTGAAATATATAGCTGCATCCCCAATTTTGGAAACAAAATTGACATCCATACTGTTCCATGGGGGTTGGGGCACTGTTTTGCTTGCAGTCTGGTTAAATGAGACAGATTTTTTCTAAAAATTTTTTGTGCTGATGCAGATGTTAGTTTTATTTTGGGATCAGGGTAGTGTTTTAAAGAAAGCTGTAAATTCTCATCCTTCTTAGTTAATTTATAAAGTAACAGGATAGAAAAATCTTTTGAGGCAATACCAATTTTCAAGCCCACTTGACAAAGTTTGTACACCTTTCCTTAAAAGAGCAAATTTTCCATGTTTTTGAATCAGCCAAAGCCAAAAGTTTGATTCTAATGGATAAATGACTCTTTTATCTCATGGAAGTGGTAAAATGTCTCTTTGGTGGGGTTGGGGATGATTATAGGTTTCGCGGAACTAAATATTGAAATTAGAGTGAACCAACTTAAAATGTTGCACTCGGAAATGACGCAATCTCTAAAAATAAACAACCTTGGGAAAATCCATTGTTTCAATAAAACTTTGAAACATTCTATTGAAATCTTGCATTATTGTTGAATATTCCTGATTAAAAAGAGGGTGATTTGATGACGTTTGGACCTAAACAATACAATTTACTTTTTGTGTGTTTTTGTAGGGAATTCCCTGAAAAATATGTGCACGTGACCGGTACTTCCCTTTGTGTCAGTTTTTCTCTCTTATTTGTTGCATGACCCCCTGTTTCCAGATCAGAAAAGTTGTCTGAAGGGCTATACTTGACAGAGATATTTGAATGCCAAAATTAAAGTCATGCGATCATATTTTTTCCACCTGAAAGTAATAATGGTCGCCTATGGGAAAATATTTAGTTATGTGATACCTATAGGAAATATGTTTTCTGGCTTCCAGACCAGATTCAGTTACTATTTTGGGGGATTATTTCACATTTAAATATTTATTTGGGGACCATACACCTTACCAAACCATTTTATTGTTTTGAGAAGTTACATTTTTGTCACAGTCAGCAATAAAAGATATATATTTCCCAAACTAAGGCTGTTCATGCAAGAAAATTCACATCTTGAGCAAGTGTATTCCCCAGGAGCACACTTTAACCTCTGGAAGCTGCTAACTAACAGCCTATCTCACCCTATTAACATATTTATTTAAATCATAACCTCTGGCAGCTGATAACTAACAGCCTATCTTACCCTATTAACATATTTATTTAAACCAGGGTTTCTCCTCATATTACTAGGGGCAGGGAGGATTACAAATCTTCCGAACCCTCCCCCCCCCCAAATCACAATTCAAACACAGACAGAACACCTACACTACCCTTCTATTCACTATTATTTAAAAGTTTATCTCTTCTATATTATGCTCTTCATAACGTTGGAAAACAATTACTTCATTGAAAGAGTATCCTGGAACATAAATTGGAGGAGGGGTGGGGTTACAGTGGAAAATAACATAATAAAATTAGAAATGTTAGTGAATGGCATTTGTGCATAGCTACCAATATAGTTGTCTAGTACTAAAGCTGTCATGGTTCCCCTGATACAGCATAAATTTACAGTGACATTTGTAAAATATTGCTCTTTCCCTGAACCAAGTCCTCCCTCCCACACATATTTAATCCTTCTGCTAATGATAAACATTTGGAAAGACTGAATAGCATGTTTTTAGAGACTGAAGTTAGTATCATACACTTTCAGTTTCTTATGATTTAATTTGAGGCTTCAGCACTCATGGGCCTCTGAGTTAGTTTTCAATTTAAACACCTTGCCCTGGCTCTTCCACTATATTTTTCATTGTATGCCATTTAGTACTCTCATGTAGACCTCCTACACGTGTGACGGCAAGCCTATCTGTCTGTCTGTCTGTGTGTCTGTGTGTCTCTTCATCAGACATGGCGTTTCTTTACTTTTCACTTGCCTGGATCTACGTTTTCAATAATTGGCAGCTGACTAACTTTCACCCCCCCCCCCCCCGCCCCCCACAAACACACATATTAAACATCAAATACCACTATATTCGTGAAGCAAATGACTGATTCATCCTCTTTGGAAACATGTTTTCAACAATTTCAATCTTTTTGCCAGAATGAGTGTCTGTGGGGATTAAAACAAAGGTTATGAAAGTGCTCTTATGGGAACTTGCAGCATAAGCATAGCACTATAGAATCAATATTTGATGGTTTTAGGCATCTTACCAGTGTTATGAGATATCACAGTAGCAGGTACTGGTCAGTCTGTTGGAAAAAAACACTGTTTTATGTTTTACCAGTGCCATACCAATGACTCTATGTGCATTTACTGAGAACGCTGAGGCTTTTCCTTTACAAAAATTGCAAAATATTCATCAAATACAATGTGAAATGTCTTCAGAAGCCAGAATGTGATTTGAAAACTATTACAGATGGGAAAGTTCATATCACAGTAAGTTTCTTTTGGGTCAATATCAATTAAATTATGAATTATATCACATATTTTATTAAAAATTGGCATACCGGGGGGTCCTATTCAGGGCAAAATTTTACAACATCAGATGGTGGAATAAAATTTGACATCAGTTGTTAGGATAAACTGGTAGAGTCCTTTCATATTGGTGAAATATATAGCTGCATCCCCAATTTTGGAAACATAATTGACATCCATACTGTTCCATGGGGGTTGGGGCACTGTTTTGCTTGCAGTCTGGTTAAATGAGACAGATTTTTTGTAAAAATTTTTTGTGCTGATGCAGATGTTAGTTTTATTTTGGGATCAGGGTAGTGTTTTAAAGAAAGCTGTAAATTCTCATCCTTCTTTGTTAATTTATAAAGTAACAGGATAGAAAAATCTTTTGAGGCAATACCAATTTTCAAGCCCACTTGACAAAGTTTGTACACCTTTCCTTAAAAGAGCAAATTTTCCATGTTTTTGAATCAGCCAAAGCCAAAAGTTTGATTCTAATGGATAAATGACTCTTTTATCTCATGGAAGTGGTAAAATGTCTCTTTGGTGGGGTTGGGGATGATTATAGGTTTCGCGGAACTAAATATTGAAATTAGAGTGAACCAACTTAAAATGTTGCACTCGGAAATGACGCAATCTCTAAAAATAAACAACCTTGGGAAAATCCATTGTTTCAATAAAACTTTGAAACATTCTATTGAGATCTTGCATTATTGTTGAATATTCCTGATTAAAAAGAGGGTGATTTGATGACGTTTGGACCTAAACAATACAATTTACTTTTTGTGTGTTTTTGTAGGGAATTCCCTGAAAAATATGTGCACGTGACCGGTACTTCCCTTTGTGTCAGTTTTTCTCTCTTATTTGTTGCATGACCCCCTGTTTCCAGATCAGAAAAGTTGTCTGAAGGGCTATACTTGACAGAGATATTTGAATGCCAAAATTAAAGTCATGCGATCATATTTTTTCCACCTGAAAGTAATAATGGTCGCCTATGGGAAAATATTTAGTTATGTGATACCTATAGGAAATATGTTTTCTGGCTTCCAGACCAGATTCAGTTACTATTTTGGGGATTATTTCACATTTAAATATTTATTTGGGGACCATACACCTTACCAAACCATTTTATTGTTTTGAGAAGTTACATTTTTGTCACAGTCAGCAATAAAAGATATATATTTCCCAAACTAAGGCTGTTCATGCAAGAAAATTCACATCTTGAGCAAGTGTATTCCCCAGGAGCACACTTTAACCTCTGGAAGCTGCTAACTAACAGCCTATCTTACCCTATTAACATATTTATTTAAATCATAACCTCTGGCAGCTGATAACTAACAGCCTATCTTACCCTATTAACATATTTATTTAAACCAGGGTTTCTCCTCATATTACTAGGGGCAGGGAGGATTACAAATCTTCCGAACCCTCCCCCCCCCCCCCCAAATCACAATTCAAACACAGACAGAACACCTACACTACCCTTCTATTCACTATTATTTAGAAGTTTATCTCTTCTATATTATGCTCTTCATAACGTTGGAAAACAATTACTTCATTGAAAGAGTATCCTGGAACATAAATTGGAGGAGGGGTGGGGTTATAGTGGAAAATAACATAATAAAATTAGAAATGTTAGTGAATGGCATTTGTGCATAGCTACCAATATAGTTGTCTAGTACTAAAGCTGTCATGGTTCCCCTGATACAGCATAAATTTACAGTGACATTTGTAAAATATTGCTCTTTCCCTGAACCAAGTCCTCCCTCCCACACATATTTAATCCTTCTGCTAATGATAAACATTTGGAAAGACTGAATAGCATGTTTTTAGAGACTGAAGTTAGTATCATACACTTTCAGTTTCTTATGATTTACTTTGAGGCTTCAGCACTCATGGGCCTCTGAGTTAGTTTTCAATTTAAACACCTTGCCCTGGCTCTTCCACTATATTTTTCATTGTATGCCATTTAGTACTCTCATGTAGACCTCCTACATGTGTGACGGCAAGCCTATCTGTCTGTCTGTCTGTGTGTCTGTGTGTCTCTTCATCAGACATGGCGTTTCTTTACTTTTCACTTGCCTGGATCTACGTTTTCAATAATTGGCAGCTGAATAACTTTCACCCCCCCCCCCGCCCCCCACAAACACACATATTAAACATCAAATACCACTATATTCGTGAAGCAAATGACTGATTCATCCTCTTTGGAAACATGTTTTCAACAATTTCAATCTTTTTGCCAGAATGAGTGTCTGTGGGGATTAAAACAAAGGTTATGAAAGTGCTCTTATGGGAACTTGCAGCATAAGCATAGCACTATAGAATCAATATTTGATGGTTTTAGGCATCTTACCAGTGTTATGAGATATCACAGTAGCAGGTACTGGTCATTCTGTTGGAAAAAAACACTGTTTTATGTTTTACCAGTGCCATACCAATGACTCTATGTGCATTTACTGAGAACGCTGAGGCTTTTCCTTTACAAAAATTGCAAAATATTCATCAAATACAATGTGAAATGTCTTCAGAAGCCAGAATGTGATTTGAAAACTATTACAGATGGGAAAGTTCATATCACAGTAAGTTTCTTTTGGGTCAATATCAATTAAATTATGAATTATATCACATATTTTATTAAAAATTGGCATACCGGGGGGTTCTATTCAGGGCAAAATTTTACAACATCAGATGGTGGAATAAAATTTGACATCAGTTGTTAGGATAAACTGATAGAGTCCTTTCATATTGGTGAAATATATAGCTGCATCCCCAATTTTGGAAACAAAATTGACATCCATACTGTTCCATGGGGGTTGGGGCACTGTTTTGCTTGCAGTCTGGTTAAATGAGACAGATTTTTTCTAAAAATTTTTTGTGCTGATGCAGATGTTAGTTTTATTTTGGGATCAGGGTAGTGTTTTAAAGAAAGCTGTAAATTCTCATCCTTCTTAGTTAATTTATAAAGTAACAGGATAGAAAAATCTTTTGAGGCAATACCAATTTTCAAGCCCACTTGACAAAGTTTGTACACCTTTCCTTAAAAGAGCAAATTTTCCATGTTTTTGAATCAGCCAAAGCCAAAAGTTTGATTCTAATGGATAAATGACTCTTTTATCTCATGGAAGTGGTAAAATGTCTCTTTGGTGGGGTTGGGGATGATTATAGGTTTCGCGGAACTAAATATTGAAATTAGAGTGAACCAACTTAAAATGTTGCACTCGGAAATGACGCAATCTCTAAAAATAAACAACCTTGGGAAAATCCATTGTTTCAATAAAACTTTGAAACATTCTATTGAGATCTTGCATTATTGTTGAATATTCCTGATTAAAAAGAGGGTGATTTGATGACGTTTGGACCTAAACAATACAATTTACTTTTTGTGTGTTTTTGTAGGGAATTCCCTGAAAAATATGTGCACGTGACCGGTACTTCCCTTTGTGTCAGTTTTTCTCTCTTATTTGTTGCATGACCCCCTGTTTCCAGATCAGAAAAGTTGTCTGAAGGGCTATACTTGACAGAGATATTTGAATGCCAAAATTAAAGTCATGCGATCATATTTTTTCCACCTGAAAGTAATAATGGTCGCCTATGGGAAAATATTTAGTTATGTGATACCTATAGGAAATATGTTTTCTGGCTTCCAGACCAGATTCAGTTACTATTTTGGGGGATTATTTCACATTTAAATATTTATTTGGGGACCATACACCTTACCAAACCATTTTATTGTTTTGAGAAGTTACATTTTTGTCACAGTCAGCAATAAAAGATATATATTTCCCAAACTAAGGCTGTTCATGCAAGAAAATTCACATCTTGAGCAAGTGTATTCCCCAGGAGCACACTTTAACCTCTGGAAGCTGCTAACTAACAGCCTATCTCACCCTATTAACATATTTATTTAAATCATAACCTCTGGCAGCTGATAACTAACAGCCTATCTTACCCTATTAACATATTTATTTAAACCAGGGTTTCTCCTCATATTACTAGGGGCAGGGAGGATTACAAATCTTCCGAACCCTCCCCCCCCCCAAATCACAATTCAAACACAGACAGAACACCTACACTACCCTTCTATTCACTATTATTTAGAAGTTTATCTCTTCTATATTATGCTCTTCATAACGTTGGAAAACAATTACTTCATTGAAAGAGTATCCTGGAACATAAATTGGAGGAGGGGTGGGGTTACAGTGGAAAATAACATAATAAAATTAGAAATGTTAGTGAATGGCATTTGTGCATAGCTACCAATATAGTTGTCTAGTACTAAAGCTGTCATGGTTCCCCTGATACAGCATAAATTTACAGTGACATTTGTAAAATATTGCTCTTTCCCTGAACCAAGTCCTCCCTCCCACACATATTTAATCCTTCTGCTAATGATAAACATTTGGAAAGACTGAATAGCATGTTTTTAGAGACTGAAGTTAGTATCATACACTTTCAGTTTCTTATGATTTAATTTGAGGCTTCAGCACTCATGGGCCTCTGAGTTAGTTTTCAATTTAAACACCTTGCCCTGGCTCTTCCACTATATTTTTCATTGTATGCCATTTAGTACTCTCATGTAGACCTCCTACACGTGTGACGGCAAGCCTATCTGTCTGTCTGTCTGTGTGTCTGTGTGTCTCTTCATCAGACATGGCGTTTCTTTACTTTTCACTTGCCTGGATCTACGTTTTCAATAATTGGCAGCTGACTAACTTTCACCCCCCCCCCCCCGCCCCCCACAAACACACATATTAAACATCAAATACCACTATATTCGTGAAGCAAATGACTGATTCATCCTCTTTGGAAACATGTTTTCAACAATTTCAATCTTTTTGCCAGAATGAGTGTCTGTGGGGATTAAAACAAAGGTTATGAAAGTGCTCTTATGGGAACTTGCAGCATAAGCATAGCACTATAGAATCAATATTTGATGGTTTTAGGCATCTTACCAGTGTTATGAGATATCACAGTAGCAGGTACTGGTCAGTCTGTTGGAAAAAAACACTGTTTTATGTTTTACCAGTGCCATACCAATGACTCTATGTGCATTTACTGAGAACGCTGAGGCTTTTCCTTTACAAAAATTGCAAAATATTCATCAAATACAATGTGAAATGTCTTCAGAAGCCAGAATGTGATTTGAAAACTATTACAGATGGGAAAGTTCATATCACAGTAAGTTTCTTTTGGGTCAATATCAATTAAATTATGAATTATATCACATATTTTATTAAAAATTGGCATACCGGGGGGTCCTATTCAGGGCAAAATTTTACAACATCAGATGGTGGAATAAAATTTGACATCAGTTGTTAGGATAAACTGGTAGAGTCCTTTCATATTGGTGAAATATATAGCTGCATCCCCAATTTTGGAAACATAATTGACATCCATACTGTTCCATGGGGGTTGGGGCACTGTTTTGCTTGCAGTCTGGTTAAATGAGACAGATTTTTTGTAAAAATTTTTTGTGCTGATGCAGATGTTAGTTTTATTTTGGGATCAGGGTAGTGTTTTAAAGAAAGCTGTAAATTCTCATCCTTCTTTGTTAATTTATAAAGTAACAGGATAGAAAAATCTTTTGAGGCAATACCAATTTTCAAGCCCACTTGACAAAGTTTGTACACCTTTCCTTAAAAGAGCAAATTTTCCATGTTTTTGAATCAGCCAAAGCCAAAAGTTTGATTCTAATGGATAAATGACTCTTTTATCTCATGGAAGTGGTAAAATGTCTCTTTGGTGGGGTTGGGGATGATTATAGGTTTCGCGGAACTAAATATTGAAATTAGAGTGAACCAACTTAAAATGTTGCACTCGGAAATGACGCAATCTCTAAAAATAAACAACCTTGGGAAAATCCATTGTTTCAATAAAACTTTGAAACATTCTATTGAGATCTTGCATTATTGTTGAATATTCCTGATTAAAAAGAGGGTGATTTGATGACGTTTGGACCTAAACAATACAATTTACTTTTTGTGTGTTTTTGTAGGGAATTCCCTGAAAAATATGTGCACGTGACCGGTACTTCCCTTTGTGTCAGTTTTTCTCTCTTATTTGTTGCATGACCCCCTGTTTCCAGATCAGAAAAGTTGTCTGAAGGGCTATACTTGACAGAGATATTTGAATGCCAAAATTAAAGTCATGCGATCATATTTTTTCCACCTGAAAGTAATAATGGTCGCCTATGGGAAAATATTTAGTTATGTGATACCTATAGGAAATATGTTTTCTGGCTTCCAGACCAGATTCAGTTACTATTTTGGGGATTATTTCACATTTAAATATTTATTTGGGGACCATACACCTTACCAAACCATTTTATTGTTTTGAGAAGTTACATTTTTGTCACAGTCAGCAATAAAAGATATATATTTCCCAAACTAAGGCTGTTCATGCAAGAAAATTCACATCTTGAGCAAGTGTATTCCCCAGGAGCACACTTTAACCTCTGGAAGCTGCTAACTAACAGCCTATCTCACCCTATTAACATATTTATTTAAATCATAACCTCTGGCAGCTGATAACTAACAGCCTATCTTACCCTATTAACATATTTATTTAAACCAGGGTTTCTCCTCATATTACTAGGGGCAGGGAGGATTACAAATCTTCCGAACCCTCCCCCCCCCCCCCTCAATCACAATTCAAACACAGACAGAACACCTACACTACCCTTCTATTCACTATTATTTAGAAGTTTATCTCTTCTATATTATGCTCTTCATAACGTTGGAAAACAATTACTTCATTGAAAGAGTATCCTGGAACATAAATTGGAGGAGGGGTGGGGTTACAGTGGAAAATAACATAATAAAATTAGAAATGTTAGTGAATGGCATTTGTGCATAGCTACCAATATAGTTGTCTAGTACTAAAGCTGTCATGGTTCCCCTGATACAGCATAAATTTACAGTGACATTTGTAAAATATTGCTCTTTCCCTGAACCAAGTCCTCCCTCCCACACATATTTAATCCTTCTGCTAATGATAAACATTTGGAAAGACTGAATAGCATGTTTTTAGAGACTGAAGTTAGTATCATACACTTTCAGTTTCTTATGATTTAATTTGAGGCTTCAGCACTCATGGGCCTCTGAGTTAGTTTTCAATTTAAACACCTTGCCCTGGCTCTTCCACTATATTTTTCATTGTATGCCATTTAGTACTCTCATGTAGACCTCCTACACGTGTGACGGCAAGCCTATCTGTCTGTCTGTCTGTGTGTCTGTGTGTCTCTTCATCAGACATGGCGTTTCTTTACTTTTCACTTGCCTGGATCTACGTTTTCAATAATTGGCAGCTGACTAACTTTCACCCCCCCCCCCCCGCCCCCCACAAACACACATATTAAACATCAAATACCACTATATTCGTGAAGCAAATGACTGATTCATCCTCTTTGGAAACATGTTTTCAACAATTTCAATCTTTTTGCCAGAATGAGTGTCTGTGGGGATTAAAACAAAGGTTATGAAAGTGCTCTTATGGGAACTTGCAGCATAAGCATAGCACTATAGAATCAATATTTGATGGTTTTAGGCATCTTACCAGTGTTATGAGATATCACAGTAGCAGGTACTGGTCAGTCTGTTGGAAAAAAACACTGTTTTATGTTTTACCAGTGCCATACCAATGACTCTATGTGCATTTACTGAGAACGCTGAGGCTTTTCCTTTACAAAAATTGCAAAATATTCATCAAATACAATGTGAAATGTCTTCAGAAGCCAGAATGTGATTTGAAAACTATTACAGATGGGAAAGTTCATATCACAGTAAGTTTCTTTTGGGTCAATATCAATTAAATTATGAATTATATCACATATTTTATTAAAAATTGGCATACCGGGGGGTCCTATTCAGGGCAAAATTTTACAACATCAGATGGTGGAATAAAATTTGACATCAGTTGTTAGGATAAACTGGTAGAGTCCTTTCATATTGGTGAAATATATAGCTGCATCCCCAATTTTGGAAACATAATTGACATCCATACTGTTCCATGGGGGTTGGGGCACTGTTTTGCTTGCAGTCTGGTTAAATGAGACAGATTTTTTGTAAAAATTTTTTGTGCTGATGCAGATGTTAGTTTTATTTTGGGATCAGGGTAGTGTTTTAAAGAAAGCTGTAAATTCTCATCCTTCTTTGTTAATTTATAAAGTAACAGGATAGAAAAATCTTTTGAGGCAATACCAATTTTCAAGCCCACTTGACAAAGTTTGTACACCTTTCCTTAAAAGAGCAAATTTTCCATGTTTTTGAATCAGCCAAAGCCAAAAGTTTGATTCTAATGGATAAATGACTCTTTTATCTCATGGAAGTGGTAAAATGTCTCTTTGGTGGGGTTGGGGATGATTATAGGTTTCGCGGAACTAAATATTGAAATTAGAGTGAACCAACTTAAAATGTTGCACTCGGAAATGACGCAATCTCTAAAAATAAACAACCTTGGGAAAATCCATTGTTTCAATAAAACTTTGAAACATTCTATTGAGATCTTGCATTATTGTTGAATATTCCTGATTAAAAAGAGGGTGATTTGATGACGTTTGGACCTAAACAATACAATTTACTTTTTGTGTGTTTTTGTAGGGAATTCCCTGAAAAATATGTGCACGTGACCGGTACTTCCCTTTGTGTCAGTTTTTCTCTCTTATTTGTTGCATGACCCCCTGTTTCCAGATCAGAAAAGTTGTCTGAAGGGCTATACTTGACAGAGATATTTGAATGCCAAAATTAAAGTCATGCGATCATATTTTTTCCACCTGAAAGTAATAATGGTCGCCTATGGGAAAATATTTAGTTATGTGATACCTATAGGAAATATGTTTTCTGGCTTCCAGACCAGATTCAGTTACTATTTTGGGGATTATTTCACATTTAAATATTTATTTGGGGACCATACACCTTACCAAACCATTTTATTGTTTTGAGAAGTTACATTTTTGTCACAGTCAGCAATAAAAGATATATATTTCCCAAACTAAGGCTGTTCATGCAAGAAAATTCACATCTTGAGCAAGTGTATTCCCCAGGAGCACACTTTAACCTCTGGAAGCTGCTAACTAACAGCCTATCTCACCCTATTAACATATTTATTTAAATCATAACCTCTGGCAGCTGATAACTAACAGCCTATCTTACCCTATTAACATATTTATTTAAACCAGGGTTTCTCCTCATATTACTAGGGGCAGGGAGGATTACAAATCTTCCGAACCCTCCCCCCCCCCCAAATCACAATTCAAACACAGACAGAACACCTACACTACCCTTCTATTCACTATTATTTAGAAGTTTATCTCTTCTATATTATGCTCTTCATAACGTTGGAAAACAATTACTTCATTGAAAGAGTATCCTGGAACATAAATTGGAGAAGGGGTGGGGTTATAGTGGAAAATAACATAATAAAATTAGAAATGTTAGTGAATGGCATTTGTGCATAGCTACCAATATAGTTGTCTAGTACTAAAGCTGTCATGGTTCCCCTGATACAGCATAAATTTACAGTGACATTTGTAAAATATTGCTCTTTCCCTGAACCAAGTCCTCCCTCCCACACATATTTAATCCTTCTGCTAATGATAAACATTTGGAAAGACTGAATAGCATGTTTTTAGAGACTGAAGTTAGTATCATACACTTTCAGTTTCTTATGATTTACTTTGAGGCTTCAGCACTCATGGGCCTCTGAGTTAGTTTTCAATTTAAACACCTTGCCCTGGCTCTTCCACTATATTTTTCATTGTATGCCATTTAGTACTCTCATGTAGACCTCCTACATGTGTGACGGCAAGCCTATCTGTCTGTCTGTCTGTGTGTCTGTGTGTCTCTTCATCAGACATGGCGTTTCTTTACTTTTCACTTGCCTGGATCTACGTTTTCAATAATTGGCAGCTGAATAACTTTCACTCCCCCCCCCCCCGCCCCCCACAAACACACATATTAAACATCAAATACCACTATATTCGTGAAGCAAATGACTGATTCATCCTCTTTGGAAACATGTTTTCAACAATTTCAATCTTTTTGCCAGAATGAGTGTCTGTGGGGATTAAAACAAAGGTTATGAAAGTGCTCTTATGGGAACTTGCAGCATAAGCATAGCACTATAGAATCAATATTTGATGGTTTTAGGCATCTTACCAGTGTTATGAGATATCACAGTAGCAGGTACTGGTCATTCTGTTGGAAAAAAAACACTGTTTTATGTTTTACCAGTGCCATACCAATGACTCTATGTGCATTTACTGAGAACGCTGAGGCTTTTCCTTTACAAAAATTGCAAAATATTCATCAAATACAATGTGAAATGTCTTCAGAAGCCAGAATGTGATTTGAAAACTATTACAGATGGGAAAGTTCATATCACAGTAAGTTTCTTTTGGGTCAATATCAATTAAATTATGAATTATATCACATATTTTATTAAAAATTGGCATACCGGGGGGTTCTATTCAGGGCAAAATTTTACAACATCAGATGGTGGAATAAAATTTGACATCAGTTGTTAGGATAAACTGATAGAGTCCTTTCATATTGGTGAAATATATAGCTGCATCCCCAATTTTGGAAACAAAATTGACATCCATACTGTTCCATGGGGGTTGGGGCACTGTTTTGCTTGCAGTCTGGTTAAATGAGACAGATTTTTTCTAAAAATTTTTTGTGCTGATGCAGATGTTAGTTTTATTTTGGGATCAGGGTAGTGTTTTAAAGAAAGCTGTAAATTCTCATCCTTCTTAGTTAATTTATAAAGTAACAGGATAGAAAAATCTTTTGAGGCAATACCAATTTTCAAGCCCACTTGACAAAGTTTGTACACCTTTCCTTAAAAGAGCAAATTTTCCATGTTTTTGAATCAGCCAAAGCCAAAAGTTTGATTCTAATGGATAAATGACTCTTTTATCTCATGGAAGTGGTAAAATGTCTCTTTGGTGGGGTTGGGGATGATTATAGGTTTCGCGGAACTAAATATTGAAATTAGAGTGAACCAACTTAAAATGTTGCACTCGGAAATGACGCAATCTCTAAAAATAAACAACCTTGGGAAAATCCATTGTTTCAATAAAACTTTGAAACATTCTATTGAGATCTTGCATTATTGTTGAATATTCCTGATTAAAAAGAGGGTGATTTGATGACGTTTGGACCTAAACAATACAATTTACTTTTTGTGTGTTTTTGTAGGGAATTCCCTGAAAAATATGTGCACGTGACCGGTACTTCCCTTTGTGTCAGTTTTTCTCTCTTATTTGTTGCATGACCCCCTGTTTCCAGATCAGAAAAGTTGTCTGAAGGGCTATACTTGACAGAGATATTTGAATGCCAAAATTAAAGTCATGCGATCATATTTTTTCCACCTGAAAGTAATAATGGTCGCCTATGGGAAAATATTTAGTTATGTGATACCTATAGGAAATATGTTTTCTGGCTTCCAGACCAGATTCAGTTACTATTTTGGGGATTATTTCACATTTAAATATTTATTTGGGGACCATACACCTTACCAAACCATTTTATTGTTTTGAGAAGTTACATTTTTGTCACAGTCAGCAATAAAAGATATATATTTCCCAAACTAAGGCTGTTCATGCAAGAAAATTCACATCTTGAGCAAGTGTATTCCCCAGGAGCACACTTTAACCTCTGGAAGCTGCTAACTAACAGCCTATCTCACCCTATTAACATATTTATTTAAATCATAACCTCTGGCAGCTGATAACTAACAGCCTATCTTACCCTATTAACATATTTATTTAAACCAGGGTTTCTCCTCATATTACTAGGGGCAGGGAGGATTACAAATCTTCCGAACCCTCCCCCCCCCCCCAAATCACAATTCAAACACAGACAGAACACCTACACTACCCTTCTATTCACTATTATTTAGAAGTTTATCTCTTCTATATTATGCTCTTCATAACGTTGGAAAACAATTACTTCATTGAAAGAGTATCCTGGAACATAAATTGGAGAAGGGGTGGGGTTATAGTGGAAAATAACATAATAAAATTAGAAATGTTAGTGAATGGCATTTGTGCATAGCTACCAATATAGTTGTCTAGTACTAAAGCTGTCATGGTTCCCCTGATACAGCATAAATTTACAGTGACATTTGTAAAATATTGCTCTTTCCCTGAACCAAGTCCTCCCTCCCACACATATTTAATCCTTCTGCTAATGATAAACATTTGGAAAGACTGAATAGCATGTTTTTAGAGACTGAAGTTAGTATCATACACTTTCAGTTTCTTATGATTTACTTTGAGGCTTCAGCACTCATGGGCCTCTGAGTTAGTTTTCAATTTAAACACCTTGCCCTGGCTCTTCCACTATATTTTTCATTGTATGCCATTTAGTACCCTCATGTAGACCTCCTACATGTGTGACGGCAAGCCTATCTGTCTGTCTGTCTGTGTGTCTGTGTGTCTCTTCATCAGACATGGCGTTTCTTTACTTTTCACTTGCCTGGATCTACGTTTTCAATAATTGGCAGCTGAATAACTTTCACTCCCCCCCCCCCGCCCCCCACAAACACACATATTAAACATCAAATACCACTATATTCGTGAAGCAAATGACTGATTCATCCTCTTTGGAAACATGTTTTCAACAATTTCAATCTTTTTGCCAGAATGAGTGTCTGTGGGGATTAAAACAAAGGTTATGAAAGTGCTCTTATGGGAACTTGCAGCATAAGCATAGCACTATAGAATCAATATTTGATGGTTTTAGGCATCTTACCAGTGTTATGAGATATCACAGTAGCAGGTACTGGTCATTCTGTTGGAAAAAAACACTGTTTTATGTTTTACCAGTGCCATACCAATGACTCTATGTGCATTTACTGAGAACGCTGAGGCTTTTCCTTTACAAAAATTGCAAAATATTCATCAAATACAATGTGAAATGTCTTCAGAAGCCAGAATGTGATTTGAAAACTATTACAGATGGGAAAGTTCATATCACAGTAAGTTTCTTTTGGGTCAATATCAATTAAATTATGAATTATATCACATATTTTATTAAAAATTGGCATACCGGGGGGTTCTATTCAGGGCAAAATTTTACAACATCAGATGGTGGAATAAAATTTGACATCAGTTGTTAGGATAAACTGATAGAGTCCTTTCATATTGGTGAAATATATAGCTGCATCCCCAATTTTGGAAACAAAATTGACATCCATACTGTTCCATGGGGGTTGGGGCACTGTTTTGCTTGCAGTCTGGTTAAATGAGACAGATTTTTTCTAAAAATTTTTTGTGCTGATGCAGATGTTAGTTTTATTTTGGGATCAGGGTAGTGTTTTAAAGAAAGCTGTAAATTCTCATCCTTCTTAGTTAATTTATAAAGTAACAGGATAGAAAAATCTTTTGAGGCAATACCAATTTTCAAGCCCACTTGACAAAGTTTGTACACCTTTCCTTAAAAGAGCAAATTTTCCATGTTTTTGAATCAGCCAAAGCCAAAAGTTTGATTCTAATGGATAAATGACTCTTTTATCTCATGGAAGTGGTAAAATGTCTCTTTGGTGGGGTTGGGGATGATTATAGGTTTCGCGGAACTAAATATTGAAATTAGAGTGAACCAACTTAAAATGTTGCACTCGGAAATGACGCAATCTCTAAAAATAAACAACCTTGGGAAAATCCATTGTTTCAATAAAACTTTGAAACATTCTATTGAGATCTTGCATTATTGTTGAATATTCCTGATTAAAAAGAGGGTGATTTGATGACGTTTGGACCTAAACAATACAATTTACTTTTTGTGTGTTTTTGTAGGGAATTCCCTGAAAAATATGTGCACGTGACCGGTACTTCCCTTTGTGTCAGTTTTTCTCTCTTATTTGTTGCATGACCCCCTGTTTCCAGATCAGAAAAGTTGTCTGAAGGGCTATACTTGACAGAGATATTTGAATGCCAAAATTAAAGTCATGCGATCATATTTTTTCCACCTGAAAGTAATAATGGTCGCCTATGGGAAAATATTTAGTTATGTGATACCTATAGGAAATATGTTTTCTGGCTTCCAGACCAGATTCAGTTACTATTTTGGGGATTATTTCACATTTAAATATTTATTTGGGGACCATACACCTTACCAAACCATTTTATTGTTTTGAGAAGTTACATTTTTGTCACAGTCAGCAATAAAAGATATATATTTCCCAAACTAAGGCTGTTCATGCAAGAAAATTCACATCTTGAGCAAGTGTATTCCCCAGGAGCACACTTTAACCTCTGGAAGCTGCTAACTAACAGCCTATCTCACCCTATTAACATATTTATTTAAATCATAACCTCTGGCAGCTGATAACTAACAGCCTATCTTACCCTATTAACATATTTATTTAAACCAGGGTTTCTCCTCATATTACTAGGGGCAGGGAGGATTACAAATCTTCCGAACCCTCCCCCCCCCCCCAAATCACAATTCAAACACAGACAGAACACCTACACTACCCTTCTATTCACTATTATTTAGAAGTTTATCTCTTCTATATTATGCTCTTCATAACGTTGGAAAACAATTACTTCATTGAAAGAGTATCCTGGAACATAAATTGGAGAAGGGGTGGGGTTATAGTGGAAAATAACATAATAAAATTAGAAATGTTAGTGAATGGCATTTGTGCATAGCTACCAATATAGTTGTCTAGTACTAAAGCTGTCATGGTTCCCCTGATACAGCATAAATTTACAGTGACATTTGTAAAATATTGCTCTTTCCCTGAACCAAGTCCTCCCTCCCACACATATTTAATCCTTCTGCTAATGATAAACATTTGGAAAGACTGAATAGCATGTTTTTAGAGACTGAAGTTAGTATCATACACTTTCAGTTTCTTATGATTTACTTTGAGGCTTCAGCACTCATGGGCCTCTGAGTTAGTTTTCAATTTAAACACCTTGCCCTGGCTCTTCCACTATATTTTTCATTGTATGCCATTTAGTACTCTCATGTAGACCTCCTACATGTGTGACGGCAAGCCTATCTGTCTGTCTGTCTGTGTGTCTGTGTGTCTCTTCATCAGACATGGCGTTTCTTTACTTTTCACTTGCCTGGATCTACGTTTTCAATAATTGGCAGCTGAATAACTTTCACTCCCCCCCCCCCCGCCCCCCACAAACACACATATTAAACATCAAATACCACTATATTCGTGAAGCAAATGACTGATTCATCCTCTTTGGAAACATGTTTTCAACAATTTCAATCTTTTTGCCAGAATGAGTGTCTGTGGGGATTAAAACAAAGGTTATGAAAGTGCTCTTATGGGAACTTGCAGCATAAGCATAGCACTATAGAATCAATATTTGATGGTTTTAGGCATCTTACCAGTGTTATGAGATATCACAGTAGCAGGTACTGGTCATTCTGTTGGAAAAAAACACTGTTTTATGTTTTACCAGTGCCATACCAATGACTCTATGTGCATTTACTGAGAACGCTGAGGCTTTTCCTTTACAAAAATTGCAAAATATTCATCAAATACAATGTGAAATGTCTTCAGAAGCCAGAATGTGATTTGAAAACTATTACAGATGGGAAAGTTCATATCACAGTAAGTTTCTTTTGGGTCAATATCAATTAAATTATGAATTATATCACATATTTTATTAAAAATTGGCATACCGGGGGGTTCTATTCAGGGCAAAATTTTACAACATCAGATGGTGGAATAAAATTTGACATCAGTTGTTAGGATAAACTGATAGAGTCCTTTCATATTGGTGAAATATATAGCTGCATCCCCAATTTTGGAAACAAAATTGACATCCATACTGTTCCATGGGGGTTGGGGCACTGTTTTGCTTGCAGTCTGGTTAAATGAGACAGATTTTTTCTAAAAATTTTTTGTGCTGATGCAGATGTTAGTTTTATTTTGGGATCAGGGTAGTGTTTTAAAGAAAGCTGTAAATTCTCATCCTTCTTAGTTAATTTATAAAGTAACAGGATAGAAAAATCTTTTGAGGCAATACCAATTTTCAAGCCCACTTGACAAAGTTTGTACACCTTTCCTTAAAAGAGCAAATTTTCCATGTTTTTGAATCAGCCAAAGCCAAAAGTTTGATTCTAATGGATAAATGACTCTTTTATCTCATGGAAGTGGTAAAATGTCTCTTTGGTGGGGTTGGGGATGATTATAGGTTTCGCGGAACTAAATATTGAAATTAGAGTGAACCAACTTAAAATGTTGCACTCGGAAATGACGCAATCTCTAAAAATAAACAACCTTGGGAAAATCCATTGTTTCAATAAAACTTTGAAACATTCTATTGAGATCTTGCATTATTGTTGAATATTCCTGATTAAAAAGAGGGTGATTTGATGACGTTTGGACCTAAACAATACAATTTACTTTTTGTGTGTTTTTGTAGGGAATTCCCTGAAAAATATGTGCACGTGACCGGTACTTCCCTTTGTGTCAGTTTTTCTCTCTTATTTGTTGCATGACCCCCTGTTTCCAGATCAGAAAAGTTGTCTGAAGGGCTATACTTGACAGAGATATTTGAATGCCAAAATTAAAGTCATGCGATCATATTTTTTCCACCTGAAAGTAATAATGGTCGCCTATGGGAAAATATTTAGTTATGTGATACCTATAGGAAATATGTTTTCTGGCTTCCAGACCAGATTCAGTTACTATTTTGGGGGATTATTTCACATTTAAATATTTATTTGGGGACCATACACCTTACCAAACCATTTTATTGTTTTGAGAAGTTACATTTTTGTCACAGTCAGCAATAAAAGATATATATTTCCCAAACTAAGGCTGTTCATGCAAGAAAATTCACATCTTGAGCAAGTGTATTCCCCAGGAGCACACTTTAACCTCTGGAAGCTGCTAACTAACAGCCTATCTCACCCTATTAACATATTTATTTAAATCATAACCTCTGGCAGCTGATAACTAACAGCCTATCTTACCCTATTAACATATTTATTTAAACCAGGGTTTCTCCTCATATTACTAGGGGCAGGGAGGATTACAAATCTTCCGAACCCTCCCCCCCCCCCCCCAAATCACAATTCAAACACAGACAGAACACCTACACTACCCTTCTATTCACTATTATTTAGAAGTTTATCTCTTCTATATTATGCTCTTCATAACGTTGGAAAACAATTACTTCATTGAAAGAGTATCCTGGAACATAAATTGGAGGAGGGGTGGGGTTACAGTGGAAAATAACATAATAAAATTAGAAATGTTAGTGAATGGCATTTGTGCATAGCTACCAATATAGTTGTCTAGTACTAAAGCTGTCATGGTTCCCCTGATACAGCATAAATTTACAGTGACATTTGTAAAATATTGCTCTTTCCCTGAACCAAGTCCTCCCTCCCACACATATTTAATCCTTCTGCTAATGATAAACATTTGGAAAGACTGAATAGCATGTTTTTAGAGACTGAAGTTAGTATCATACACTTTCAGTTTCTTATGATTTAATTTGAGGCTTCAGCACTCATGGGCCTCTGAGTTAGTTTTCAATTTAAACACCTTGCCCTGGCTCTTCCACTATATTTTTCATTGTATGCCATTTAGTACTCTCATGTAGACCTCCTACACGTGTGACGGCAAGCCTATCTGTCTGTCTGTCTGTGTGTCTGTGTGTCTCTTCATCAGACATGGCGTTTCTTTACTTTTCACTTGCCTGGATCTACGTTTTCAATAATTGGCAGCTGACTAACTTTCACCCCCCCCCCCGCCCCCCACAAACACACATATTAAACATCAAATACCACTATATTCGTGAAGCAAATGACTGATTCATCCTCTTTGGAAACATGTTTTCAACAATTTCAATCTTTTTGCCAGAATGAGTGTCTGTGGGGATTAAAACAAAGGTTATGAAAGTGCTCTTATGGGAACTTGCAGCATAAGCATAGCACTATAGAATCAATATTTGATGGTTTTAGGCATCTTACCAGTGTTATGAGATATCACAGTAGCAGGTACTGGTCAGTCTGTTGGAAAAAAACACTGTTTTATGTTTTACCAGTGCCATACCAATGACTCTATGTGCATTTACTGAGAACGCTGAGGCTTTTCCTTTACAAAAATTGCAAAATATTCATCAAATACAATGTGAAATGTCTTCAGAAGCCAGAATGTGATTTGAAAACTATTACAGATGGGAAAGTTCATATCACAGTAAGTTTCTTTTGGGTCAATATCAATTAAATTATGAATTATATCACATATTTTATTAAAAATTGGCATACCGGGGGGTCCTATTCAGGGCAAAATTTTACAACATCAGATGGTGGAATAAAATTTGACATCAGTTGTTAGGATAAACTGGTAGAGTCCTTTCATATTGGTGAAATATATAGCTGCATCCCCAATTTTGGAAACATAATTGACATCCATACTGTTCCATGGGGGTTGGGGCACTGTTTTGCTTGCAGTCTGGTTAAATGAAACAGATTTTTTGTAAAAATTTTTTGTGCTGATGCAGATGTTAGTTTTATTTTGGGATCAGGGTAGTGTTTTAAAGAAAGCTGTAAATTCTCATCCTTCTTTGTTAATTTATAAAGTAACAGGATAGAAAAATCTTTTGAGGCAATACCAATTTTCAAGCCCACTTGACAAAGTTTGTACACCTTTCCTTAAAAGAGCAAATTTTCCATGTTTTTGAATCAGCCAAAGCCAAAAGTTTGATTCTAATGGATAAATGACTCTTTTATCTCATGGAAGTGGTAAAATGTCTCTTTGGTGGGGTTGGGGATGATTATAGGTTTCGCGGAACTAAATATTGAAATTAGAGTGAACCAACTTAAAATGTTGCACTCGGAAATGACGCAATCTCTAAAAATAAACAACCATGGGAAAATCCATTGTTTCAATAAAACTTTGAAACATTCTATTGAGATCTTGCATTATTGTTGAATATTCCTGATTAAAAAGAGGGTGATTTGATGACGTTTGGACCTAAACAATACAATTTACTTTTTGTGTGTTTTTGTAGGGAATTCCCTGAAAAATATGTGCACGTGACCGGTACTTCCCTTTGTGTCAGTTTTTCTCTCTTATTTGTTGCATGACCCCCTGTTTCCAGATCAGAAAAGTTGTCTGAAGGGCTATACTTGACAGAGATATTTGAATGCCAAAATTAAAGTCATGCGATCATATTTTTTCCACCTGAAAGTAATAATGGTCGCCTATGGGAAAATATTTAGTTATGTGATACCTATAGGAAATATGTTTTCTGGCTTCCAGACCAGATTCAGTTACTATTTTGGGGATTATTTCACATTTAAATATTTATTTGGGGACCATACACCTTACCAAACCATTTTATTGTTTTGAGAAGTTACATTTTTGTCACAGTCAGCAATAAAAGATATATATTTCCCAAACTAAGGCTGTTCATGCAAGAAAATTCACATCTTGAGCAAGTGTATTCCCCAGGAGCACACTTTAACCTCTGGAAGCTGCTAACTAACAGCCTATCTCACCCTATTAACATATTTATTTAAATCATAACCTCTGGCAGCTGATAACTAACAGCCTATCTTACCCTATTAACATATTTATTTAAACCAGGGTTTCTCCTCATATTACTAGGGGCAGGGAGGATTACAAATCTTCCGAACCCTCCCCCCCCCCCCAAATCACAATTCAAACACAGACAGAACACCTACACTACCCTTCTATTCACTATTATTTAGAAGTTTATCTCTTCTATATTATGCTCTTCATAACGTTGGAAAACAATTACTTCATTGAAAGAGTATCCTGGAACATAAATTGGAGAAGGGGTGGGGTTATAGTGGAAAATAACATAATAAAATTAGAAATGTTAGTGAATGGCATTTGTGCATAGCTACCAATATAGTTGTCTAGTACTAAAGCTGTCATGGTTCCCCTGATACAGCATAAATTTACAGTGACATTTGTAAAATATTGCTCTTTCCCTGAACCAAGTCCTCCCTCCCACACATATTTAATCCTTCTGCTAATGATAAACATTTGGAAAGACTGAATAGCATGTTTTTAGAGACTGAAGTTAGTATCATACACTTTCAGTTTCTTATGATTTACTTTGAGGCTTCAGCACTCATGGGCCTCTGAGTTAGTTTTCAATTTAAACACCTTGCCCTGGCTCTTCCACTATATTTTTCATTGTATGCCATTTAGTACTCTCATGTAGACCTCCTACATGTGTGACGGCAAGCCTATCTGTCTGTCTGTCTGTGTGTCTGTGTGTCTCTTCATCAGACATGGCGTTTCTTTACTTTTCACTTGCCTGGATCTACGTTTTCAATAATTGGCAGCTGAATAACTTTCACTCCCCCCCCCCCCCGCCCCCCACAAACACACATATTAAACATCAAATACCACTATATTCGTGAAGCAAATGACTGATTCATCCTCTTTGGAAACATGTTTTCAACAATTTCAATCTTTTTGCCAGAATGAGTGTCTGTGGGGATTAAAACAAAGGTTATGAAAGTGCTCTTATGGGAACTTGCAGCATAAGCATAGCACTATAGAATCAATATTTGATGGTTTTAGGCATCTTACCAGTGTTATGAGATATCACAGTAGCAGGTACTGGTCATTCTGTTGGAAAAAAACACTGTTTTATGTTTTACCAGTGCCATACCAATGACTCTATGTGCATTTACTGAGAACGCTGAGGCTTTTCCTTTACAAAAATTGCAAAATATTCATCAAATACAATGTGAAATGTCTTCAGAAGCCAGAATGTGATTTGAAAACTATTACAGATGGGAAAGTTCATATCACAGTAAGTTTCTTTTGGGTCAATATCAATTAAATTATGAATTATATCACATATTTTATTAAAAATTGGCATACCGGGGGGTTCTATTCAGGGCAAAATTTTACAACATCAGATGGTGGAATAAAATTTGACAACAGTTGTTAGGATAAACTGATAGAGTCCTTTCATATTGGTGAAATATATAGCTGCATCCCCAATTTTGGAAACAAAATTGACATCCATACTGTTCCATGGGGGTTGGGGCACTGTTTTGCTTGCAGTCTGGTTAAATGAGACAGATTTTTTCTAAAAATTTTTTGTGCTGATGCAGATGTTAGTTTTATTTTGGGATCAGGGTAGTGTTTTAAAGAAAGCTGTAAATTCTCATCCTTCTTAGTTAATTTATAAAGTAACAGGATAGAAAAATCTTTTGAGGCAATACCAATTTTCAAGCCCACTTGACAAAGTTTGTACACCTTTCCTTAAAAGAGCAAATTTTCCATGTTTTTGAATCAGCCAAAGCCAAAAGTTTGATTCTAATGGATAAATGACTCTTTTATCTCATGGAAGTGGTAAAATGTCTCTTTGGTGGGGTTGGGGATGATTATAGGTTTCGCGGAACTAAATATTGAAATTAGAGTGAACCAACTTAAAATGTTGCACTCGGAAATGACGCAATCTCTAAAAATAAACAACCTTGGGAAAATCCATTGTTTCAATAAAACTTTGAAACATTCTATTGAGATCTTGCATTATTGTTGAATATTCCTGATTAAAAAGAGGGTGATTTGATGACGTTTGGACCTAAACAATACAATTTACTTTTTGTGTGTTTTTGTAGGGAATTCCCTGAAAAATATGTGCACGTGACCGGTACTTCCCTTTGTGTCAGTTTTTCTCTCTTATTTGTTGCATGACCCCCTGTTTCCAGATCAGAAAAGTTGTCTGAAGGGCTATACTTGACAGAGATATTTGAATGCCAAAATTAAAGTCATGCGATCATATTTTTTCCACCTGAAAGTAATAATGGTCGCCTATGGGAAAATATTTAGTTATGTGATACCTATAGGAAATATGTTTTCTGGCTTCCAGACCAGATTCAGTTACTATTTTGGGGGATTATTTCACATTTAAATATTTATTTGGGGACCATACACCTTACCAAACCATTTTATTGTTTTGAGAAGTTACATTTTTGTCACAGTCAGCAATAAAAGATATATATTTCCCAAACTAAGGCTGTTCATGCAAGAAAATTCACATCTTGAGCAAGTGTATTCCCCAGGAGCACACTTTAACCTCTGGAAGCTGCTAACTAACAGCCTATCTCACCCTATTAACATATTTATTTAAATCATAACCTCTGGCAGCTGATAACTAACAGCCTATCTTACCCTATTAACATATTTATTTAAACCAGGGTTTCTCCTCATATTACTAGGGGCAGGGAGGATTACAAATCTTCCGAACCCTCCCCCCCCCCCCAAATCACAATTCAAACACAGACAGAACACCTACACTACCCTTCTATTCACTATTATTTAGAAGTTTATCTCTTCTATATTATGCTCTTCATAACGTTGGAAAACAATTACTTCATTGAAAGAGTATCCTGGAACATAAATTGGAGGAGGGGTGGGGTTACAGTGGAAAATAACATAATAAAATTAGAAATGTTAGTGAATGGCATTTGTGCATAGCTACCAATATAGTTGTCTAGTACTAAAGCTGTCATGGTTCCCCTGATACAGCATAAATTTACAGTGACATTTGTAAAATATTGCTCTTTCCCTGAACCAAGTCCTCCCTCCCACACATATTTAATCCTTCTGCTAATGATAAACATTTGGAAAGACTGAATAGCATGTTTTTAGAGACTGAAGTTAGTATCATACACTTTCAGTTTCTTATGATTTAATTTGAGGCTTCAGCACTCATGGGCCTCTGAGTTAGTTTTCAATTTAAACACCTTGCCCTGGCTCTTCCACTATATTTTTCATTGTATGCCATTTAGTACTCTCATGTAGACCTCCTACACGTGTGACGGCAAGCCTATCTGTCTGTCTGTCTGTGTGTCTGTGTGTCTCTTCATCAGACATGGCGTTTCTTTACTTTTCACTTGCCTGGATCTACGTTTTCAATAATTGGCAGCTGACTAACTTTCACCCCCCCCCCCCCCCGCCCCCCACAAACACACATATTAAACATCAAATACCACTATATTCGTGAAGCAAATGACTGATTCATCCTCTTTGGAAACATGTTTTCAACAATTTCAATCTTTTTGCCAGAATGAGTGTCTGTGGGGATTAAAACAAAGGTTATGAAAGTGCTCTTATGGGAACTTGCAGCATAAGCATAGCACTATAGAATCAATATTTGATGGTTTTAGGCATCTTACCAGTGTTATGAGATATCACAGTAGCAGGTACTGGTCAGTCTGTGGGAAAAAAACACTGTTTTATGTTTTACCAGTGCCATACCAATGACTCTATGTGCATTTACTGAGAACGCTGAGGCTTTTCCTTTACAAAAATTGCAAAATATTCATCAAATACAATGTGAAATGTCTTCAGAAGCCAGAATGTGATTTGAAAACTATTACAGATGGGAAAGTTCATATCACAGTAAGTTTCTTTTGGGTCAATATCAATTAAATTATGAATTATATCACATATTTTATTAAAAATTGGCATACCGGGGGGTCCTATTCAGGGCAAAATTTTACAACATCAGATGGTGGAATAAAATTTGACATCAGTTGTTAGGATAAACTGGTAGAGTCCTTTCATATTGGTGAAATATATAGCTGCATCCCCAATTTTGGAAACATAATTGACATCCATACTGTTCCATGGGGGTTGGGGCACTGTTTTGCTTGCAGTCTGCTTAAATGAAACAGATTTTTTGTAAAAATTTTTTGTGCTGATGCAGATGTTAGTTTTATTTTGGGATCAGGGTAGTGTTTTAAAGAAAGCTGTAAATTCTCATCCTTCTTTGTTAATTTATAAAGTAACAGGATAGAAAAATCTTTTGAGGCAATACCAATTTTCAAGCCCACTTGACAAAGTTTGTACACCTTTCCTTAAAAGAGCAAATTTTCCATGTTTTTGAATCAGCCAAAGCCAAAAGTTTGATTCTAATGGATAAATGACTCTTTTATCTCATGGAAGTGGTAAAATGTCTCTTTGGTGGGGTTGGGGATGATTATAGGTTTCGCGGAACTAAATATTGAAATTAGAGTGAACCAACTTAAAATGTTGCGCTCGGAAATGACGCAATCTCTAAAAATAAACAACCTTGGGAAAATCCATTGTTTCAATAAAACTTTGAAACATTCTATTGAGATCTTGCATTATTGTTGAATATTCCTGATTAAAAAGAGGGTGATTTGATGACGTTTGGACCTAAACAATACAATTTACTTTTTGTGTGTTTTTGTAGGGAATTCCCTGAAAAATATGTGCACGTGACCGGTACTTCCCTTTGTGTCAGTTTTTCTCTCTTATTTGTTGCATGACCCCCTGTTTCCAGATCAGAAAAGTTGTCTGAAGGGCTATACTTGACGGAGATATTTGAATGCCAAAATTAAAGTCATGCGATCATATTTTTTCCACCTGAAAGTAATAATGGTCGCCTATGGGAAAATATTTAGTTATGTGATACCTATAGGAAATATGTTTTCTGGCTTCCAGACCAGATTCAGTTACTATTTTGGGGATTATTTCACATTTAAATATTTATTTGGGGACCATACACCTTACCAAACCATTTTATTGTTTTGAGAAGTTACATTTTTGTCACAGTCAGCAATAAAAGATATATATTTCCCAAACTAAGGCTGTTCATGCAAGAAAATTCACATCTTGAGCAAGTGTATTCCCCAGGAGCACACTTTAACCTCTGGAAGCTGCTAACTAACAGCCTATCTCACCCTATTAACATATTTATTTAAATCATAACCTCTGGCAGCTGATAACTAACAGCCTATCTTACCCTATTAACATATTTATTTAAACCATGGTTTCTCCTCATATTACTAGGGGCAGGGAGGATTACAAATCTTCCGAACCCTCCCCCCCCCCCAAATCACAATTCAAACACAGACAGAACACCTACACTACCCTTCTATTCACTATTATTTAGAAGTTTATCTCTTCTATATTATGCTCTTCATAACGTTGGAAAACAATTACTTCATTGAAAGAGTATCCTGGAACATAAATTGGAGGAGGGGTGGGGTTACAGTGGAAAATAACATAATAAAATTAGAAATGTTAGTGAATGGCATTTGTGCATAGCTACCAATATAGTTGTCTAGTACTAAAGCTGTCATGGTTCCCCTGATACAGCATAAATTTACAGTGACATTTGTAAAATATTGCTCTTTCCCTGAACCAAGTCCTCCCTCCCACACATATTTAATCCTTCTGCTAATGATAAACATTTGGAAAGACTGAATAGCATGTTTTTAGAGACTGAAGTTAGTATCATACACTTTCAGTTTCTTATGATTTACTTTGAGACTTCAGCACTCATGGGCCTCTGAGTTAGTTTTCAATTTAAACACCTTGCCCTGGCTCTTCCACTATATTTTTCATTGTATGCCATTTAGTACTCTCATGTAGACCTCCTACATGTGTGACGGCAAGCCTATCTGTCTGTCTGTCTGTGTGTCTGTGTGTCTCTTCATCAGACATGGCGTTTCTTTACTTTTCACTTGCCTGGATCTACGTTTTCAATAATTGGCAGCTGACTAACTTTCACCCCCCCCCCCCGCCCCCCACAAACACACATATTAAACATCAAATACCACTATATTCGTGAAGCAAATGTCTGATTCATCCTCTTTGGAAACATGTTTTCAACAATTTCAATCTTTTTGCCAGAATGAGTGTCTGTGGGTATTAAAACAAAGGTTATGAAAGTGCTCTTATGGGAACTTGCAGCATAAGCATAGCACTATAGAATCAATATTTGATGGTTTTAGGCATCTTACCAGTGTTATGAGATATCACAGTAGCAGGTACTGGTCATTCAGTTGGAAAAAAACACTGTTTTATGTTTTACCAGTGCCATACCAATGACTCTATGTGCATTTACTGAGAACGCTGAGGCTTTTCCTTTACAAAAATTGCAAAATATTCATCAAATACAATGTGAAATGTCTTCAGAAGCCAGAATGTGATTTGAAAACTATTACAGATGGGAAAGTTCATATCACAGTAAGTTTCTTTTGGGTCAATATCAATTAAATTATGAATTATATCACATATTTTATTAAAAATTGGCATACCGGGGGGTCCTATTCAGGGCAAAATTTTACAACATCAGATGGTGGAATAAAATTTGACATCAGTTGTTAGGATAAACTGGTAGAGTCCTTTCATATTGGTGAAATATATAGCTGCATCCCCAATTTTGGAAACAAAATTGACATCCATACTGTTCCATGGGGGTTGGGGCACTGTTTTGCTTGCAGTCTGGTTAAATGAGACAGATTTTTTCTAAAAATTTTTTGTGCTGATGCAGATGTTAGTTTTATTTTGGGATCAGGGTAGTGTTTTAAAGAAAGCTGTAAATTCTCATCCTTCTTAGTTAATTTATAAAGTAACAGGATAGAAAAATCTTTTGAGGCAATACCAATTTTCAAGCCCACTTGACAAAGTTTGTACACCTTTCCTTAAAAGAGCAAATTTTCCATGTTTTTGAATCAGCCAAAGCCAAAAGTTTGATTCTAATGGATAAATGACTCTTTTATCTCATGGAAGTGGTAAAATGTCTCTTTGGTGGGGTTGGGGATGATTATAGGTTTCGCGGAACTAAATATTGAAATTAGAGTGAACCAACTTAAAATGTTGCACTCGGAAATGACGCAATCTCTAAAAATAAACAGCCTTGGGAAAATCCATTGTTTCAATAAAACTTTGAAACATTCTCTTGACATCTTGCATTATTGTTGAATATTCCTGATTAAAAAGAGGGTGATTTGATGACTTTTGGACCTAAAAAATACAATTTACTTTTTGTGTGTTTTTGTAGGGAATTCCCTGAAAAATATGTGCACGTGACCGGTACTTCCCTTTGTGTCAGTTTTTCTCTCTTATTTGTTGCATGACCCCCTGTTTCCAGATCAGAAAAGTTGTCTGAAGGGCTATACTTGACAGAGATATTTGAATGCCAAAATTAAAGTCATGCGATCATATTTTTTCCACCTGAAAGTAATAATGGTCGCCTATGGGAAAATATTTAGTTATGTGATACCTATAGGAAATATGTTTTCTGGCTTCCAGACCAGATTCAGTTACTATTTTGGGGGATTATTTCACATTTAAATATTTATTTGGGGACCATACACCTTTCCAAACCATTTTATTGTTTTGAGAAGTTACATTTTTGTCACAGTCAGCAATAAAAGATATATATTTCCCAAACTAAGGCTGTTCATGCAAGAAAATTCACATCTTGAGCAAGTGTATTCCCCAGGAGCACACTTTAACCTCTGGAAGCTGCTAACTAACAGCCTATCTCACCCTATTAACATATTTATTTAAATCATAACCTCTGGCAGCTGATAACTAACAGCCTATCTTACCCTATTAACATATTTATTTAAACCATGGTTTCTCCTCATATTACTAGGGGCAGGGAGGATTACAAATCTTCCGAACCCTCCCCCCCCCCAAATCACAATTCAAACACAGACAGAACACCTACACTACCCTTCTATTCACTATTATTTAGAAGTTTATCTCTTCTATATTATGCTCTTCAGAACGTTGGAAAACAATTACTTCATTGAAAGAGTATCCTGGAACATAAATTGGAGGAGGGGTGGGGTTACAGTGGAAAATAACATAATAAAATTAGAAATGTTAGTGAATGGCATTTGTGCATAGCTACCAATATAGTTGTCTAGTACTAAAGCTGTCATGGTTCCCCTGATACAGCATAAATTTACAGTGACAGTTGTAAAATATTGCTCTTTCCCTGAACCAAGTCCTCCCTCCCACACATATTTAATCCTTCTGCTAATGATAAACATTTGGAAAGACTGAATAGCATGTTTTTAGAGACTGAAGTTAGTATCATACACTTTCAGTTTCTTATGATTTAATTTGAGGCTTCAGCACTCATGGGCCTCTGAGTTAGTTTTCAATTTAAACACCTTGCCCTGGCTCTTCCACTATATTTTTCATTGTATGCCATTTAGTACTCTCATGTAGACCTCCTACACGTGTGACGGCAAGCCTATCTGTCTGTCTGTCTGTGTGTCTGTGTGTCTCTTCATCAGACATGGCGTTTCTTTACTTTTCACTTGCCTGGATCTACGTTTTCAATAATTGGCAGCTGACTAACTTTCACCCCCCCCCCGCCCCCCACAAACACACATATTAAACATCAAATACCACTATATTCGTGAAGCAAATGACTGATTCATCCTCTTTGGAAACATGTTTTCAACAATTTCAATCTTTTTGCCAGAATGAGTGTCTGTGGGGATTAAAACAAAGGTTATGAAAGTGCTCTTATGGGAACTTGCAGCATAAGCATAGCACTATAGAATCAATATTTGATGGTTTTAGGCATCTTACCAGTGTTATGAGATATCACAGTAGCAGGTACTGGTCATTCTGTTGGAAAAAAACACTGTTTTATGTTTTACCAGTGCCATACCAATGACTCTATGTGCATTTACTGAGAACGCTGAGGCTTTTCCTTTACAAAAATTGCAAAATATTCATCAAATACAATGAGAAATGTCTTCAGAAGCCAGAATGTGATTTGAAAACTATTACAGATGGGAAAGTTCATATCACAGTAAGTTTCTTTTGGGTCAATATCAATTAAATTATGAATTATATCACATATTTTATTAAAAATTGGCATACCGGGGGGTCCTATTCAGGGCAAAATTTTACAACATCAGATGGTGGAATAAAATTTGACATCAGTTGTTAGGATAAACTGGTAGAGTCCTTTCATATTGGTGAAATATATAGCTGCATCCCCAATTTTGGAAACAAAATTGACATCCATACTGTTCCATGGGGGTTGGGGCACTGTTTTGCTTGCAGTCTGGTTAAATGAGACAGATTTTTTCTAAAAATTTTTTGTGCTGATGCAGATGTTAGTTTTATTTTGGGATCAGGGTAGTGTTTTAAAGAAAGCTGTAAATTCTTATCCTTCTTAGTTAATTTATAAAGTAACAGGATAGAAAAATCTTTTGAGGCAATACCAATTTTCAAGCCCACTTGACAAAGTTTGTACACCTTTCCTTAAAAGAGCAAATTTTCCATGTTTTTGAATCAGCCAAAGCCAAAAGTTTGATTCTAATGGATAAATGACTCTTTTATCTCATGGAAGTGGTAAAATGTCTCTTTGGTGGGGTTGGGGATGATTATAGGTTTCGCGGAACTAAATATTGAAATTAGAGTGAACCAACTTAAAATGTTGCACTCGGAAATGACGCAATCTCTAAAAATAAACAGCCTTGGGAAAATCCATTGTTTCAATAAAACTTTGAAACATTCTCTTGACATCTTGCATTATTGTTGAATATTCCTGATTAAAAAGAGGGTGATTTGATGACTTTTGGACCTAAAAAATACAATTTACTTTTTGTGTGTTTTTGTAGGGAATTCCCTGAAAAATATGTGCACGTGACCGGTACTTCCCTTTGTGTCAGTTTTTCTCTCTTATTTGTTGCATGACCCCCTGTTTCCAGATCAGAAAAGTTGTCTGAAGGGCTATACTTGACAGAGATATTTGAATGCCAAAATTAAAGTCATGCGATCATATTTTTTCCACCTGAAAGTAATAATGGTCGCCTATGGGAAAATATTTAGTTATGTGATACCTATAGGAAATATGTTTTCTGGCTTCCAGACCAGATTCAGTTACTATTTTGGGGGATTATTTCACATTTAAATATTTATTTGGGGACCATACACATTACCAAACCATTTTATTGTTTTGAGAAGTTACATTTTTGTCACAGTCAGCAATAAAAGATATATATTTCCCAAACTAAGGCTGTTCATGCAAGAAAATTCACATCTTGAGCAAGTGTATTCCCCAGGAGCACACTTTAACCTCTGGAAGCTGCTAACTAACAGCCTATCTCACCCTATTAACATATTTATTTAAATCATAACCTCTGGCAGCTGATAACTAACAGCCTATCTTACCCTATTAACATATTTATTTAAACCATGGTTTCTCCTCATATTACTAGGGGCAGGGAGGATTACAAATCTTCCGAACCCTCCCCCCCCCCCAAATCACAATTCAAACACAGACAGAACACCTACACTACCCTTCTATTCACTATTATTTAGAAGTTTATCTCTTCTATATTATGCTCTTCATAACGTTGGAAAACAATTACTTCATTGAAAGAGTATCCTGGAACATAAATTGGAGGAGGGGTGGGGTTACAGTGGAAAATAACATAATAAAATTAGAAATGTTAGTGAATGGCATTTGTGCATAGCTACCAATATAGTTGTCTAGTACTAAAGCTGTCATGGTTCCCCTGATACAGCATAAATTTACAGTGACATTTGTAAAATATTGCTCTTTCCCTGAACCAAGTCCTCCCTCCCACACATATTTAATCCTTCTGCTAATGATAAACATTTGGAAAGACTGAATAGCATGTTTTTAGAGACTGAAGTTAGTATCATACACTTTCAGTTTCTTATGATTTACTTTGAGGCTTCAGCACTCATGGGCCTCTGAGTTAGTTTTCAATTTAAACACCTTGCCCTGGCTCTTCCACTATATTTTTCATTGTATGCCATTTAGTACTCTCATGTAGACCTCCTACATGTGTGACGGCAAGCCTATCTGTCTGTCTGTCTGTGTGTCTGTGTGTCTCTTCATCAGACATGGCGTTTCTTTACTTTTCACTTGCCTGGATCTACGTTTTCAATAATTGGCAGCTGACTAACTTTCACCCCCCCCCCCCCCAGCCCCCCACAAACACACATATTAAACATCAAATACCACTATATTCGTGAAGCAAATGTCTGATTCATCCTCTTTGGAAACATGTTTTCAACAATTTCAATCTTTTTGCCAGAATGAGTGTCTGTGGGTATTAAAACAAAGGTTATGAAAGTGCTCTTATGGGAACTTGCAGCATAAGCATAGCACTATAGAATCAATATTTGATGGTTTTAGGCATCTTACCAGTGTTATGAGATATCACAGTAGCAGGTACTGGTCATTCTGTTGGAAAAAAACACTGTTTTATGTTTTACCAGTGCCATACCAATGACTCTATGTGCATTTACTGAGAACGCTGAGGCTTTTCCTTTACAAAAATTGCAAAATATTCATCAAATACAATGTGAAATGTCTTCAGAAGCCAGAATGTGATTTGAAAACTATTACAGATGGGAAAGTTCATATCACAGTAAGTTTCTTTTGGGTCAATATCAATTTAATTATGAATTATATCACATATTTTATTAAAAATTGGCATACCGGGGGGTCCTATTCAGGGCAAAATTTTACAACATCAGATGGTGGAATAAAATTTGACATCAGTTGTTAGGATAAACTGGTAGAGTCCTTTCATATTGGTGAAATATATAGCTGCATCCCCAATTTTGGAAACAAAATTGACATCCATACTGTTCCATGGGGGTTGGGGCACTGTTTTGCTTGCAGTCTGGTTAAATGAGACAGATTTTTTCTAAAAATTTTTTGTGCTGATGCAGATGTTAGTTTTATTTTGGGATCAGGGTAGTGTTTTAAAGAAAGCTGTAAATTCTCATACTTCTTAGTTAATTTATAAAGTAACAGGATAGAAAAATCTTTTGAGGCAATACCAATTTTCAAGCCCACTTGACAAAGTTTGTACACCTTTCCTTAAAAGAGCAAATTTTCCATGTTTTTGAATCAGCCAAAGCCAAAAGTTTGATTCTAATGGATAAATGACTCTTTTATCTCATGGAAGTGGTAAAATGTCTCTTTGGTGGGGTTGGGGATGATTATAGGTTTCGCGGAACTAAATATTGAAATTAGAGTGAACCAACTTAAAATGTTGCACTCGGAAATGACGCAATCTCTAAAAATAAACAGCCTTGGGAAAATCCATTGTTTCAATAAAACTTTGAAACATTCTCTTGACATCTTGCATTATTGTTGAATATTCCTGATTAAAAAGAGGGTGATTTGATGACTTTTGGACCTAAAAAATACAATTTACTTTTTGTGTGTTTTTGTAGGGAATTCCCTGAAAAATATGTGCACGTGACCGGTACTTCCCTTTGTGTCAGTTTTTCTCTCTTATTTGTTGCATGACCCCCTGTTTCCAGATCAGAAAAGTTGTCTGAAGGGCTATACTTGACAGAGATATTTGAATGCCAAAATTAAAGTCATGCGATCATATTTTTTCCACCTGAAAGTAATAATGGTCGCCTATGGGAAAATATTTAGTTATGTGATACCTATAGGAAATATGTTTTCTGGCTTCCAGACCAGATTCAGTTACTATTTTGGGGGATTATTTCACATTTAAATATTTATTTGGGGACCATACACCTTACCAAACCATTTTATTGTTTTGAGAAGTTACATTTTTGTCACAGTCAGCAATAAAAGATATATATTTCCCAAACTAAGGCTGTTCATGCAAGAAAATTCACATCTTGAGCAAGTGTATTCCCCAGGAGCACACTTTAACCTCTGGAAGCTGCTAACTAACAGCCTATCTCACCCTATTAACATATTTATTTAAATCATAACCTCTGGCAGCTGATAACTAACAGCCTATCTTACCCTATTAACATATTTATTTAAACCAGGGTTTCTCCTCATATTACTAGGGGCAGGGAGGATTACAAATCTTCCGAACCCTCCCCCCCCCCCCAAATCACAATTCAAACACAGACAGAACACCTACACTACCCTTCTATTCACTATTATTTAGAAGTTTATCTCTTCTATATTATGCTCTTCATAACGTTGGAAAACAATTACTTCATTGAAAGAGTATCCTGGAACATAAATTGGAGGAGGGGTGGGGTTACAGTGGAAAATAACATAATAAAATTAGAAATGTTAGTGAATGGCATTTGTGCATAGCTACCAATATAGTTGTCTAGTACTAAAGCTGTCATGGTTCCCCTGATACAGCATAAATTTACAGTGACATTTGTAAAATATTGCTCTTTCCCTGAACCAAGTCCTCCCTCCCACACATATTTAATCCTTCTGCTAATGATAAACATTTGGAAAGACTGAATAGCATGTTTTTAGAGACTGAAGTTAGTATCATACACTTTCAGTTTCTTATGATTTAATTTGAGGCTTCAGCACTCATGGGCCTCTGAGTTAGTTTTCAATTTAAACACCTTGCCCTGGCTCTTCCACTATATTTTTCATTGTATGCCATTTAGTACTCTCATGTAGACCTCCTACACGTGTGACGGCAAGCCTATCTGTCTGTCTGTCTGTGTGTCTGTGTGTCTCTTCATCAGACATGGCGTTTCTTTACTTTTCACTTGCCTGGATCTACGTTTTCAATAATTGGCAGCTGACTAACTTTCACCCCCCCCCCCGCCCCCCACAAACACACATATTAAACATCAAATACCACTATATTCGTGAAGCAAATGACTGATTCATCCTCTTTGGAAACATGTTTTCAACAATTTCAATCTTTTTGCCAGAATGAGTGTCTGTGGGGATTAAAACAAAGGTTATGAAAGTGCTCTTATGGGAACTTGCAGCATAAGCATAGCACTATAGAATCAATATTTGATGGTTTTAGGCATCTTACCAGTGTTATGAGATATCACAGTAGCAGGTACTGGTCAGTCTGTTGGAAAAAAACACTGTTTTATGTTTTACCAGTGCCATACCAATGACTCTATGTGCATTTACTGAGAACGCTGAGGCTTTTCCTTTACAAAAATTGCAAAATATTCATCAAATACAATGTGAAATGTCTTCAGAAGCCAGAATGTGATTTGAAAACTATTACAGATGGGAAAGTTCATATCACAGTAAGTTTCTTTTGGGTCAATATCAATTAAATTATGAATTATATCACATATTTTATTAAAAATTGGCATACCGGGGGGTCCTATTCAGGGCAAAATTTTACAACATCAGATGGTGGAATAAAATTTGACATCAGTTGTTAGGATAAACTGGTAGAGTCCTTTCATATTGGTGAAATATATAGCTGCATCCCCAATTTTGGAAACATAATTGACATCCATACTGTTCCATGGGGGTTGGGGCACTGTTTTGCTTGCAGTCTGGTTAAATGAAACAGATTTTTTGTAAAAATTTTTTGTGCTGATGCAGATGTTAGTTTTATTTTGGGATCAGGGTAGTGTTTTAAAGAAAGCTGTAAATTCTCATCCTTCTTTGTTAATTTATAAAGTAACAGGATAGAAAAATCTTTTGAGGCAATACCAATTTTCAAGCCCACTTGACAAAGTTTGTACACCTTTCCTTAAAAGAGCAAATTTTCCATGTTTTTGAATCAGCCAAAGCCAAAAGTTTGATTCTAATGGATAAATGACTCTTTTATCTCATGGAAGTGGTAAAATGTCTCTTTGGTGGGGTTGGGGATGATTATAGGTTTCGCGGAACTAAATATTGAAATTAGAGTGAACCAACTTAAAATGTTGCACTCGGAAATGACGCAATCTCTAAAAATAAACAACCTTGGGAAAATCCATTGTTTCAATAAAACTTTGAAACATTCTATTGAGATCTTGCATTATTGTTGAATATTCCTGATTAAAAAGAGGGTGATTTGATGACGTTTGGACCTAAACAATACAATTTACTTTTTGTGTGTTTTTGTAGGGAATTCCCTGAAAAATATGTGCACGTGACCGGTACTTCCCTTTGTGTCAGTTTTTCTCTCTTATTTGTTGCATGACCCCCTGTTTCCAGATCAGAAAAGTTGTCTGAAGGGCTATACTTGACAGAGATATTTGAATGCCAAAATTAAAGTGATGCGATCATATTTTTTCCACCTGAAAGTAATAATGGTCGCCTATGGGAAAATATTTAGTTATGTGATACCTATAGGAAATATGTTTTCTGGCTTCCAGACCAGATTCAGTTACTATTTTGGGGGATTATTTCACATTTAAATATTTATTTGGGGACCATACACCTTACCAAACCATTTTATTGTTTTGAGAAGTTACATTTTTGTCACAGTCAGCAATAAAAGATATATATTTCCCAAACTAAGGCTGTTCATGCAAGAAAATTCACATCTTGAGCAAGTGTATTCCCCAGGAGCACACTTTAACCTCTGGAAGCTGCTAACTAACAGCCTATCTCACCCTATTAACATATTTATTTAAATCATAACCTCTGGCAGCTGATAACTAACAGCCTATCTTACCCTATTAACATATTTATTTAAACCATGGTTTCTCCTCATATTACTAGGGGCAGGGAGGATTACAAATCTTCCGAACCCTCCCCCCCCCCAAATCACAATTCAAACACAGACAGAACACCTACACTACCCTTCTATTCACTATTATTTAGAAGTTTATCTCTTCTATATTATGCTCTTCAGAACGCTGGAAAACAATTACTTCATTGAAAGAGTATCCTGGAACATAAATTGGAGGAGGGGTGGGGTTACAGTGGAAAATAACATAATAAAATTAGAAATGTTAGTGAATGGCATTTGTGCATAGCTACCAATATAGTTGTCTAGTACTAAAGCTGTCATGGTTCCCCTGATACAGCATAAATTTACAGTGACAGTTGTAAAATATTGCTCTTTCCCTGAACCAAGTCCTCCCTCCCACACATATTTAATCCTTCTGCTAATGATAAACATTTGGAAAGACTGAATAGCATGTTTTTAGAGACTGAAGTTAGTATCATACACTTTCAGTTTCTTATGATTTAATTTGAGGCTTCAGCACTCATGGGCCTCTGAGTTAGTTTTCAATTTAAACACCTTGCCCTGGCTCTTCCACTATATTTTTCATTGTATGCCATTTAGTACTCTCATGTAGACCTCCTACACGTGTGACGGCAAGCCTATCTGTCTGTCTGTCTGTGTGTCTGTGTGTCTCTTCATCAGACATGGCGTTTCTTTACTTTTCACTTGCCTGGATCTACGTTTTCAATAATTGGCAGCTGACTAACTTTCACCCCCCCCCCCGCCCCCCACAAACACACATATTAAACATCAAATACCACTATATTCGTGAAGCAAATGACTGATTCATCCTCTTTGGAAACATGTTTTCAACAATTTCAATCTTTTTGCCAGAATGAGTGTCTGTGGGGATTAAAACAAAGGTTATGAAAGTGCTCTTATGGGAACTTGCAGCATAAGCATAGCACTATAGAATCAATATTTGATGGTTTTAGGCATCTTACCAGTGTTATGAGATATCACAGTAGCAGGTACTGGTCATTCTGTTGGAAAAAAACACTGTTTTATGTTTTACCAGTGCCATACCAATGACTCTATGTGCATTTACTGAGAACGCTGAGGCTTTTCCTTTACAAAAATTGCAAAATATTCATCAAATACAATGTGAAATGTCTTCAGAAGCCAGAATGTGATTTGAAAACTATTACAGATGGGAAAGTTCATATCACAGTAAGTTTCTTTTGGGTCAATATCAATTAAATTATGAATTATATCACATATTTTATTAAAAATTGGCATACCGGGGGGTCCTATTCAGGGCAAAATTTTACAACATCAGATGGTGGAATAAAATTTGACATCAGTTGTTAGGATAAACTGGTAGAGTCCTTTCATATTGGTGAAATATATAGCTGCATCCCCAATTTTGGAAACAAAATTGACATCCATACTGTTCCATGGGGGTTGGGGCACTGTTTTGCTTGCAGTCTGGTTAAATGAGACAGATTTTTTCTAAAAATTTTTTGTGCTGATGCAGATGTTAGTTTTATTTTGGGATCAGGGTAGTGTTTTAAAGAAAGCTGTAAATTCTCATCCTTCTTAGTTAATTTATAAAGTAACAGGATAGAAAAATCTTTTGAGGCAATACCAATTTTCAAGCCCACTTGACAAAGTTTGTACACCTTTCCTTAAAAGAGCAAATTTTCCATGTTTTTGAATCAGCCAAAGCCAAAAGTTTGATTCTAATGGATAAATGACTCTTTTATCTCATGGAAGTGGTAAAATGTCTCTTTGGTGGGGTTGGGGATGATTATAGGTTTCGCGGAACTAAATATTGAAATTAGAGTGAACCAACTTAAAATGTTGCACTCGGAAATGACGCAATCTCTAAAAATAAACAGCCTTGGGAAAATCCATTGTTTCAATAAAACTTTGAAACATTCTCTTGACATCTTGCATTATTGTTGAATATTCCTGATTAAAAAGAGGGTGATTTGATGACTTTTGGACCTAAAAAATACAATTTACTTTTTGTGTGTTTTTGTAGGGAATTCCCTGAAAAATATGTGCACGTGACCGGTACTTCCCTTTGTGTCAGTTTTTCTCTCTTATTTGTTGCATGACCCCCTGTTTCCAGATCAGAAAAGTTGTCTGAAGGGCTATACTTGACAGAGATATTTGAATGCCAAAATTAAAGTCATGCGATCATATTTTTTCCACCTGAAAGTAATAATGGTCGCCTATGGGAAAATATTTAGTTATGTGATACCTATAGGAAATATGTTTTCTGGCTTCCAGACCAGATTCAGTTACTATTTTGGGGATTATTTCACATTTAAATATTTATTTGGGGACCATACACCTTACCAAACCATTTTATTGTTTTGAGAAGTTACATTTTTGTCACAGTCAGCAATAAAAGATATATATTTCCCAAACTAAGGCTGTTCATGCAAGAAAATTCACATCTTGAGCAAGTGTATTCCCCAGGAGCACACTTTAACCTCTGGAAGCTGCTAACTAACAGCCTATCTCACCCTATTAACATATTTATTTAAATCATAACCTCTGGCAGCTGATAACTAACAGCCTATCTTACCCTATTAACATATTTATTTAAACCATGGTTTCTCCTCATATTACTAGGGGCAGGGAGGATTACAAATCTTCCGAACCCTCCCCCCCCCCAAATCACAATTCAAACACAGACAGAACACCTACACTACCCTTCTATTCACTATTATTTAGAAGTTTATCTCTTCTATATTATGCTCTTCATAACGTTGGAAAACAATTACTTCATTGAAAGAGTATCCTGGAACATAAATTGGAGGAGGGGTGGGGTTACAGTGGAAAATAACATAATAAAATTAGAAATGTTAGTGAATGGCATTTGTGCATAGCTACCAATATAGTTGTCTAGTACTAAAGCTGTCATGGTTCCCCTGATACAGCATAAATTTACAGTGACATTTGTAAAATATTGCTCTTTCCCTGAACCAAGTCCTCCCTCCCACACATATTTAATCCTTCTGCTAATGATAAACATTTGGAAAGACTGAATAGCATGTTTTTAGAGACTGAAGTTAGTATCATACACTTTCAGTTTCTTATGATTTACTTTGAGGCTTCAGCACTCATGGGCCTCTGAGTTAGTTTTCAATTTAAACACCTTGCCCTGGCTCTTCCACTATATTTTTCATTGTATGCCATTTAGTACTCTCATGTAGACCTCCTACATGTGTGACGGCAAGCCTATCTGTCTGTCTGTCTGTGTGTCTGTGTGTCTCTTCATCAGACATGGCGTTTCTTTACTTTTCACTTGCCTGGATCTACGTTTTCAATAATTGGCAGCTGACTAACTTTCACCCCCCCCCGCCCCCCACAAACACACATATTAAACATCAAATACCACTATATTCGTGAAGCAAATGTCTGATTCATCCTCTTTGGAAACATGTTTTCAACAATTTCAATCTTTTTGCCAGAATGAGTGTCTGTGGGTATTAAAACAAAGGTTATGAAAGTGCTCTTATGGGAACTTGCAGCATAAGCATAGCACTATAGAATCAATATTTGATGGTTTTAGGCATCTTACCAGTGTTATGAGATATCACAGTAGCAGGTACTGGTCATTCTGTTGGAAAAAAACACTGTTTTATGTTTTACCAGTGCCATACCAATGACTCTATGTGCATTTACTGAGAACGCTGAGGCTTTTCCTTTACAAAAATTGCAAAATATTCATCAAATACAATGTGAAATGTCTTCAGAAGCCAGAATGTGATTTGAAAACTATTACAGATGGGAAAGTTCATATCACAGTAAGTTTCTTTTGGGTCAATATCAATTAAATTATGAATTATATCACATATTTTATTAAAAATTGGCATACCGGGGGGTCCTATTCAGGGCAAAATTTTACAACATCAGATGGTGGAATAAAATTTGACATCAGTTGTTAGGATAAACTGGTAGAGTCCTTTCATATTGGTGAAATATATAGCTGCATCCCCAATTTTGGAAACAAAATTGACATCCATACTGTTCCATGGGGGTTGGGGCACTGTTTTGCTTGCAGTCTGGTTAAATGAGACAGATTTTTTCTAAAAATTTTTTGTGCTGATGCAGATGTTAGTTTTATTTTGGGATCAGGGTAGTGTTTTAAAGAAAGCTGTAAATTCTCATCCTTCTTAGTTAATTTATAAAGTAACAGGATAGAAAAATCTTTTGAGGCAATACCAATTTTCAAGCCCACTTGACAAAGTTTGTACACCTTTCCTTAAAAGAGCAAATTTTCCATGTTTTTGAATCAGCCAAAGCCAAAAGTTTGATTCTAATGGATAAATGACTCTTTTATCTCATGGAAGTGGTAAAATGTCTCTTTGGTGGGGTTGGGGATGATTATAGGTTTCGCGGAACTAAATATTGAAATTAGAGTGAACCAACTTAAAATGTTGCACTCGGAAATGACGCAATCTCTAAAAATAAACAGCCTTGGGAAAATCCATTGTTTCAATAAAACTTTGAAACATTCTCTTGACATCTTGCATTATTGTTGAATATTCCTGATTAAAAAGAGGGTGATTTGATGACTTTTGGACCTAAAAAATACAATTTACTTTTTGTGTGTTTTTGTAGGGAATTCCCTGAAAAATATGTGCACGTGACCGGTACTTCCCTTTGTGTCAGTTTTTCTCTCTTATTTGTTGCATGACCCCCTGTTTCCAGATCAGAAAAGTTGTCTGAAGGGCTATACTTGACAGAGATATTTGAATGCCAAAATTAAAGTCATGCGATCATATTTTTTCCACCTGAAAGTAATAATGGTCGCCTATGGGAAAATATTTAGTTATGTGATACCTATAGGAAATATGTTTTCTGGCTTCCAGACCAGATTCAGTTACTATTTTGGGGATTATTTCACATTTAAATATTTATTTGGGGACCATACACCTTACCAAACCATTTTATTGTTTTGAGAAGTTACATTTTTGTCACAGTCAGCAATAAAAGATATATATTTCCCAAACTAAGGCTGTTCATGCAAGAAAATTCACATCTTGAGCAAGTGTATTCCCCAGGAGCACACTTTAACCTCTGGAAGCTGCTAACTAACAGCCTATCTCACCCTATTAACATATTTATTTAAATCATAACCTCTGGCAGCTGATAACTAACAGCCTATCTTACCCTATTAACATATTTATTTAAACCATGGTTTCTCCTCATATTACTAGGGGCAGGGAGGATTACAAATCTTCCGAACCCTCCCCCCCCCCCAAATCACAATTCAAACACAGACAGAACACCTACACTACCCTTCTATTCACTATTATTTAGAAGTTTATCTCTTCTATATTATGCTCTTCATAACGTTGGAAAACAATTACTTCATTGAAAGAGTATCCTGGAACATAAATTGGAGGACTGGTGGGGTTACAGTGGAAAATAACATAATAAAATTAGAAATGTTAGTGAATGGCATTTGTGCATAGCTACCAATATAGTTGTCTAGTACTAAAGCTGTCATGGTTCCCCTGATACAGCATAAATTTACAGTGACATTTGTAAAATATTGCTCTTTCCCTGAACCAAGTCCTCCCTCCCACACATATTTAATCCTTCTGCTAATGATAAACATTTGGAAAGACTGAATAGCATGTTTTTAGAGACTGAAGTTAGTATCATACACTTTCAGTTTCTTATGATTTACTTTGAGGCTTCAGCACTCATGGGCCTCTGAGTTAGTTTTCAATTTAAACACCTTGCCCTGGCTCTTCCACTATATTTTTCATTGTATGCCATTTAGTACTCTCATGTAGACCTCCTACATGTGTGACGGCAAGCCTATCTGTCTGTCTGTCTGTGTGTCTGTGTGTCTCTTCATCAGACATGGCGTTTCTTTACTTTTCACTTGCCTGGATCTACGTTTTCAATAATTGGCAGCTGACTAACTTTCACCCCCCCCCCCCGCCCCCCACAAACACACATATTAAACATCAAATACCACTATATTCGTGAAGCAAATGTCTGATTCATCCTCTTTGGAAACATGTTTTCAACAATTTCAATCTTTTTGCCAGAATGAGTGTCTGTGGGTATTAAAACAAAGGTTATGAAAGTGCTCTTATGGGAACTTGCAGCATAAGCATAGCACTATAGAATCAATATTTGATGGTTTTAGGCATCTTACCAGTGTTATGAGATATCACAGTAGCAGGTACTGGTCATTCTGTTGGAAAAAAACACTGTTTTATGTTTTACCAGTGCCATACCAATGACTCTATGTGCATTTACTGAGAACGCTGAGGCTTTTCCTTTACAAAAATTGCAAAATATTCATCAAATACAATGTGAAATGTCTTCAGAAGCCAGAATGTGATTTGAAAACTATTACAGATGGGAAAGTTCATATCACAGTAAGTTTCTTTTGGGTCAATATCAATTAAATTATGAATTATATCACATATTTTATTAAAAATTGGCATACCGGGGGGTCCTATTCAGGGCAAAATTTTACAACATCAGATGGTGGAATAAAATTTGACATCAGTTGTTAGGATAAACTGGTAGAGTCCTTTCATATTGGTGAAATATATAGCTGCATCCCCAATTTTGGAAACAAAATTGACATCCATACTGTTCCATGGGGGTTGGGGCACTGTTTTGCTTGCAGTCTGGTTAAATGAGACAGATTTTTTCTAAAAATTTTTTGTGCTGATGCAGATGTTAGTTTTATTTTGGGATCAGGGTAGTGTTTTAAAGAAAGCTGTAAATTCTCATCCTTCTTAGTTAATTTATAAAGTAACAGGATAGAAAAATCTTTTGAGGCAATACCAATTTTCAAGCCCACTTGACAAAGTTTGTACACCTTTCCTTAAAAGAGCAAATTTTCCATGTTTTTGAATCAGCCAAAGCCAAAAGTTTGATTCTAATGGATAAATGACTCTTTTATCTCATGGAAGTGGTAAAATGTCTCTTTGGTGGGGTTGGGGATGATTATAGGTTTCGCGGAACTAAATATTGAAATTAGAGTGAACCAACTTAAAATGTTGCACTCGGAAATGACGCAATCTCTAAAAATAAACAGCCTTGGGAAAATCCATTGTTTCAATAAAACTTTGAAACATTCTCTTGACATCTTGCATTATTGTTGAATATTCCTGATTAAAAAGAGGGTGATTTGATGACTTTTGGACCTAAAAAATACAATTTACTTTTTGTGTGTTTTTGTAGGGAATTCCCTGAAAAATATGTGCACGTGACCGGTACTTCCCTTTGTGTCAGTTTTTCTCTCTTATTTGTTGCATGACCCCCTGTTTCCAGATCAGAAAAGTTGTCTGAAGGGCTATACTTGACAGAGATATTTGAATGCCAAAATTAAAGTCATGCGATCATATTTTTTCCACCTGAAAGTAATAATGGTCGCCTATGGGAAAATATTTAGTTATGTGATACCTATAGGAAATATGTTTTCTGGCTTCCAGACCAGATTCAGTTACTATTTTGGGGGATTATTTCACATTTAAATATTTATTTGGGGACCATACACCTTTCCAAACCATTTTATTGTTTTGAGAAGTTACATTTTTGTCACAGTCAGCAATAAAAGATATATATTTCCCAAACTAAGGCTGTTCATGCAAGAAAATTCACATCTTGAGCAAGTGTATTCCCCAGGAGCACACTTTAACCTCTGGAAGCTGCTAACTAACAGCCTATCTCACCCTATTAACATATTTATTTAAATCATAACCTCTGGCAGCTGATAACTAACAGCCTATCTTACCCTATTAACATATTTATTTAAACCATGGTTTCTCCTCATATTACTAGGGGCAGGGAGGATTACAAATCTTCCGAACCCTCCCCCCCCCCCCCCAAATCACAATTCAAACACAGACAGAACACCTACACTACCCTTCTATTCACTATTATTTAGAAGTTTATCTCTTCTATATTATGCTCTTCAGAACGTTGGAAAACAATTACTTCATTGAAAGAGTATCCTGGAACATAAATTGGAGGAGGGGTGGGGTTACAGTGGAAAATAACATAATAAAATTAGAAATGTTAGTGAATGGCATTTGTGCATAGCTACCAATATAGTTGTCTAGTACTAAAGCTGTCATGGTTCCCCTGATACAGCATAAATTTACAGTGACAGTTGTAAAATATTGCTCTTTCCCTGAACCAAGTCCTCCCTCCCACACATATTTAATCCTTCTGCTAATGATAAACATTTGGAAAGACTGAATAGCATGTTTTTAGAGACTGAAGTTAGTATCATACACTTTCAGTTTCTTATGATTTAATTTGAGGCTTCAGCACTCATGGGCCTCTGAGTTAGTTTTCAATTTAAACACCTTGCCCTGGCTCTTCCACTATATTTTTCATTGTATGCCATTTAGTACTCTCATGTAGACCTCCTACACGTGTGACGGCAAGCCTATCTGTCTGTCTGTCTGTGTGTCTGTGTGTCTCTTCATCAGACATGGCGTTTCTTTACTTTTCACTTGCCTGGATCTACGTTTTCAATAATTGGCAGCTGACTAACTTTCACCCCCCCCGCCCCCCACAAACACACATATTAAACATCAAATACCACTATATTCGTGAAGCAAATGACTGATTCATCCTCTTTGGAAACATGTTTTCAACAATTTCAATCTTTTTGCCAGAATGAGTGTCTGTGGGGATTAAAACAAAGGTTATGAAAGTGCTCTTATGGGAACTTGCAGCATAAGCATAGCACTATAGAATCAATATTTGATGGTTTTAGGCATCTTACCAGTGTTATGAGATATCACAGTAGCAGGTACTGGTCATTCTGTTGGAAAAAAACACTGTTTTATGTTTTACCAGTGCCATACCAATGACTCTATGTGCATTTACTGAGAACGCTGAGGCTTTTCCTTTACAAAAATTGCAAAATATTCATCAAATACAATGAGAAATGTCTTCAGAAGCCAGAATGTGATTTGAAAACTATTACAGATGGGAAAGTTCATATCACAGTAAGTTTCTTTTGGGTCAATATCAATTAAATTATGAATTATATCACATATTTTATTAAAAATTGGCATACCGGGGGGTCCTATTCAGGGCAAAATTTTACAACATCAGATGGTGGAATAAAATTTGACATCAGTTGTTAGGATAAACTGGTAGAGTCCTTTCATATTGGTGAAATATATAGCTGCATCCCCAATTTTGGAAACAAAATTGACATCCATACTGTTCCATGGGGGTTGGGGCACTGTTTTGCTTGCAGTCTGGTTAAATGAGACAGATTTTTTCTAAAAATTTTTTGTGCTGATGCAGATGTTAGTTTTATTTTGGGATCAGGGTAGTGTTTTAAAGAAAGCTGTAAATTCTTATCCTTCTTAGTTAATTTATAAAGTAACAGGATAGAAAAATCTTTTGAGGCAATACCAATTTTCAAGCCCACTTGACAAAGTTTGTACACCTTTCCTTAAAAGAGCAAATTTTCCATGTTTTTGAATCAGCCAAAGCCAAAAGTTTGATTCTAATGGATAAATGACTCTTTTATCTCATGGAAGTGGTAAAATGTCTCTTTGGTGGGGTTGGGGATGATTATAGGTTTCGCGGAACTAAATATTGAAATTAGAGTGAACCAACTTAAAATGTTGCACTCGGAAATGACGCAATCTCTAAAAATAAACAGCCTTGGGAAAATCCATTGTTTCAATAAAACTTTGAAACATTCTCTTGACATCTTGCATTATTGTTGAATATTCCTGATTAAAAAGAGGGTGATTTGATGACTTTTGGACCTAAAAAATACAATTTACTTTTTGTGTGTTTTTGTAGGGAATTCCCTGAAAAATATGTGCACGTGACCGGTACTTCCCTTTGTGTCAGTTTTTCTCTCTTATTTGTTGCATGACCCCCTGTTTCCAGATCAGAAAAGTTGTCTGAAGGGCTATACTTGACAGAGATATTTGAATGCCAAAATTAAAGTCATGCGATCATATTTTTTCCACCTGAAAGTAATAATGGTCGCCTATGGGAAAATATTTAGTTATGTGATACCTATAGGAAATATGTTTTCTGGCTTCCAGACCAGATTCAGTTACTATTTTGGGGATTATTTCACATTTAAATATTTATTTGGGGACCATACACATTACCAAACCATTTTATTGTTTTGAGAAGTTACATTTTTGTCACAGTCAGCAATAAAAGATATATATTTCCCAAACTAAGGCTGTTCATGCAAGAAAATTCACATCTTGAGCAAGTGTATTCCCCAGGAGCACACTTTAACCTCTCGAAGCTGCTAACTAACAGCCTATCTCACCCTATTAACATATTTATTTAAATCATAACCTCTGGCAGCTGATAACTAACAGCCTATCTTACCCTATTAACATATTTATTTAAACCATGGTTTCTCCTCATATTACTAGGGGCAGGGAGGATTACAAATCTTCCGAACCCTCCCCCCCCCCAAATCACAATTCAAACACAGACAGAACACCTACACTACCCTTCTATTCACTATTATTTAGAAGTTTATCTCTTCTATATTATGCTCTTCATAACGTTGGAAAACAATTACTTCATTGAAAGAGTATCCTGGAACATAAATTGGAGGAGGGGTGGGGTTACAGTGGAAAATAACATAATAAAATTAGAAATGTTAGTGAATGGCATTTGTGCATAGCTACCAATATAGTTGTCTAGTACTAAAGCTGTCATGGTTCCCCTGATACAGCATAAATTTACAGTGACATTTGTAAAATATTGCTCTTTCCCTGAACCAAGTCCTCCCTCCCACACATATTTAATCCTTCTGCTAATGATAAACATTTGGAAAGACTGAATAGCATGTTTTTAGAGACTGAAGTTAGTATCATACACTTTCAGTTTCTTATGATTTACTTTGAGGCTTCAGCACTCATGGGCCTCTGAGTTAGTTTTCAATTTAAACACCTTGCCCTGGCTCTTCCACTATATTTTTCATTGTATGCCATTTAGTACTCTCATGTAGACCTCCTACATGTGTGACGGCAAGCCTATCTGTCTGTCTGTCTGTGTGTCTGTGTGTCTCTTCATCAGACATGGCGTTTCTTTACTTTTCACTTGCCTGGATCTACGTTTTCAATAATTGGCAGCTGACTAACTTTCACCCCCCCCCCCGCCCCCCACAAACACACATATTAAACATCAAATACCACTATATTCGTGAAGCAAATGTCTGATTCATCCTCTTTGGAAACATGTTTTCAACAATTTCAATCTTTTTGCCAGAATGAGTGTCTGTGGGTATTAAAACAAAGGTTATGAAAGTGCTCTTATGGGAACTTGCAGCATAAGCATAGCACTATAGAATCAATATTTGATGGTTTTAGGCATCTTACCAGTGTTATGAGATATCACAGTAGCAGGTACTGGTCATTCTGTTGGAAAAAAACACTGTTTTATGTTTTACCAGTGCCATACCAATGACTCTATGTGCATTTACTGAGAACGCTGAGGCTTTTCCTTTACAAAAATTGCAAAATATTCATCAAATACAATGTGAAATGTCTTCAGAAGCCAGAATGTGATTTGAAAACTATTACAGATGGGAAAGTTCATATCACAGTAAGTTTCTTTTGGGTCAATATCAATTAAATTATGAATTATATCACATATTTTATTAAAAATTGGCATACCGGGGGGTCCTATTCAGGGCAAAATTTTACAACATCAGATGGTGGAATAAAATTTGACATCAGTTGTTAGGATAAACTGGTAGAGTCCTTTCATATTGGTGAAATATATAGCTGCATCCCCAATTTTGGAAACAAAATTGACATCCATACTGTTCCATGGGGGTTGGGGCACTGTTTTGCTTGCAGTCTGGTTAAATGAGACAGATTTTTTCTAAAAATTTTTTGTGCTGATGCAGATGTTAGTTTTATTTTGGGATCAGGGTAGTGTTTTAAAGAAAGCTGTAAATTCTCATACTTCTTAGTTAATTTATAAAGTAACAGGATAGAAAAATCTTTTGAGGCAATACCAATTTTCAAGCCCACTTGACAAAGTTTGTACACCTTTCCTTAAAAGAGCAAATTTTCCATGTTTTTGAATCAGCCAAAGCCAAAAGTTTGATTCTAATGGATAAATGACTCTTTTATCTCATGGAAGTGGTAAAATGTCTCTTTGGTGGGGTTGGGGATGATTATAGGTTTCGCGGAACTAAATATTGAAATTAGAGTGAACCAACTTAAAATGTTGCACTCGGAAATGACGCAATCTCTAAAAATAAACAGCCTTGGGAAAATCCATTGTTTCAATAAAACTTTGAAACATTCTCTTGACATCTTGCATTATTGTTGAATATTCCTGATTAAAAAGAGGGTGATTTGATGACTTTTGGACCTAAAAAATACAATTTACTTTTTGTGTGTTTTTGTAGGGAATTCCCTGAAAAATATGTGCACGTGACCGGTACTTCCCTTTGTGTCAGTTTTTCTCTCTTATTTGTTGCATGACCCCCTGTTTCCAGATCAGAAAAGTTGTCTGAAGGGCTATACTTGACAGAGATATTTGAATGCCAAAATTAAAGTCATGCGATCATATTTTTTCCACCTGAAAGTAATAATGGTCGCCTATGGGAAAATATTTAGTTATGTGATACCTATAGGAAATATGTTTTCTGGCTTCCAGACCAGATTCAGTTACTATTTTGGGGGATTATTTCACATTTAAATATTTATTTGGGGACCATACACCTTACCAAACCATTTTATTGTTTTGAGAAGTTACATTTTTGTCACAGTCAGCAATAAAAGATATATATTTCCCAAACTAAGGCTGTTCATGCAAGAAAATTCACATCTTGAGCAAGTGTATTCCCCAGGAGCACACTTTAACCTCTGGAAGCTGCTAACTAACAGCCTATCTCACCCTATTAACATATTTATTTAAATCATAACCTCTGGCAGCTGATAACTAACAGCCTATCTTACCCTATTAACATATTTATTTAAACCATGGTTTCTCCTCATATTACTAGGGGCAGGGAGGATTACAAATCTTCCGAACCCTCCCCCCCCCCCCCCCACAAATCACAATTCAAACACAGACAGAACACCTACACTACCCTTCTATTCACTATTATTTAGAAGTTTATCTCTTCTATATTATGCTCTTCAGAACGTTGGAAAACAATTACTTCATTGAATGAGTATCCTGGAACACAAATTGGAGGAGGGGTGGGGTTACAGTGGAAAATAACATAATAAAATTACAAATGTTAGTGAATGGCATTTGTGCATAGCTACCAATATAGTTGTCTAGTACTAAAGCTGTCATGGTTCCCCTGATACAGCATAAATTTACAGTGACAGTTGTAAAATATTGCTCTTTCTCTGAACCAAGTCCTCCCTCCCACACATATTTAATCCTTCTGCTAATGATAAACATTTGGAAAGACTGAATAGCATGTTTTTAGAGACTGAAGTTAGTAACATACACTTTGAGTTTCTTATGATTTACTTTGAGGCTTCAGCACTCATGGGCCTCTGAGTTAGTTTTCAATTTAAAAACCTTGCCCTGGCTCTTCCACTATATTTTTCATTGTATGCCATTTAGTACTCTCATGTAGACCTCCTACATGTGTGACTGCAAGCCTATCTGTCTGTCTGTCTGTGTGTCTGTGTGTCTGTTCATCAGACATGGCGTTTCTTTACTTTTCACTTGCCTGGATCGACGTTTTCAATAATTGGCAGCTGACTAACTTTCACCCCCCCCCCCCTCCCACACACACACATATATTAAACATCAAATACCACTATATTCGTGAAGCAAATGTCTGATTCATCCTCTTTGGAAACATGTTTTCAACAATTTCAATCTTTTTGCCAGAATGAGTGTCTGTGGGGATTAAAACAAAGGTTATGAAAGTGCTCTTATGGGAACTTGCAGCATAAGCATAGCACTATAGAATCAATATTTGATGGTTTTAGGCATCTTACCAGTGTTATGAGATATCACAGTAGCAGGTACTGGTCATTCTGTTGGAAAAAAACACTGTTTTATGTTTTACCAGTGCCATACCAATGACTCTATGTGCATTTACTGAGAACGCTGAGGCTTTTCTTTTACAAAAATTGCAAAATATTCATCAAATACAATGTAAAATGTCTTCAGAAGCCAGACTGTGATTTGTAAACTATTACAGATGGGAAAGTTCATATCACAGTAGGTTTGTTTTGGGTCAATATCAATTAAATTATGAATTATATCACATATTTTATTAAAAATTGGCATACCGGGCGGTCCTATTCAGGGCAAAATTTTACTACATCAGATGGTGGAATAAAATTTGACATCAGTTGTTAGGATAAACTGGTAGAGTCCTTTCATATTGGTGAAATATATAGCTGCATCCCCAATTTTGGAAACAAAATTGACATCCATACTGTTCCATGGGGGTTGGGGCACTGTTTTGCTTGCAGTATGGTTAAATGAGACAGATTTTTTCTAAAAATATTTTGTGCTGATGCAGATGTTAGTTTTATTTTGGGATCAGGGTAATGTTTTAAAGAAAGCTGTAAATTCTCATCCTTCTTAGTCAATTTGTAAAGTAACAGGATAGAAAAATCTTTTGGAGGCAATACCAATTTTCAAGCCCACTTGACAAAGTTTGTACACCTTTCCTTAAAAAAGCAAATTTTCCATGTTTTCGAATCAGCCAAAGCCAAAAGTTTGATTCTAATGGATAAATGACTCTTTTATCTCATGGAAGTGGTAAAATGTCTCTTTGGTGGGGTTGGGGATGATTATAGGTTTCGCGGAACTAAATATTGAAATTAGAGTGAACCAACTTAAAATGTTGCACTCGGAAATGACGCAATCTCTAAAAATAAACAGCCTTGGGAAAATCCATTGTTTCAATAAAACTTTGAAACATTCTCTTGACATCTTGCATTATTGTTGAATATTCCTGATTAAAAAGAGGGTGATTTGATGTCTTTTGGACCTAAAAAATACAATTTACTTTTTGTGTGTTTTTGTAGGGAATTCCCTGAAAAATATGTGCACGTGACCGGTACTTCCCTTTGTGTCAGTTTTTCTCTCTTATTTGTTGCATGACCCCCTGTTTCCAGATCAGAAAAGTTGTCTGAAGGGCTATACTTGACAGAGATATTTGAATGCCAAAATTAAAGTCATGCGATCATATTTTTTCCACCTGAAAGTAATAATGGTCGCCTATGGGAAAATATTTAGTTATGTGATACCTATAGGAAATATGTTTTCTGGCTTCCAGACCAGATTCAGTTACTATTTTGGGGGATTATTTCACATTTAAATATTTATTTGGGGACCATACACCTTACCAAACCATTTTATTGTTTTGAGAAGTTACATTTTTGTCACAGTCAGCAATAAAAGATATATATTTCCCAAACTAAGGCTGTTCATGCAAGAAAATTCACATCTTGAGCAAGTGTATTCCCCAGGAGCACACTTTAACCTCTGGAAGCTGCTAACTAACAGCCTATCTCACCCTATTAACATATTTATTTAAATCATAACCTCTGGCAGCTGATAACTAACAGCCTATCTTACCCTATTAACATATTTATTTAAACCATGGTTTCTCCTCATATTACTAGGGGCAGGGAGGATTACAAATCTTCCGAACCCTCCCCCCCCCCAAATCACAATTCAAACACAAACAGAACACCTACACTACCCTTCTATTCACTATTATTTAGAAGTTTATCTCTTCTATATTATGCTCTTCAGAACGTTGGAAAACAATTACTTCATTGAAAGAGTATCCTGGAACATAAATTGGAGGAGGGGTGGGGTTACAGTGGAAAATAACATAATAAAATTAGAAATGTTAGTGAATGGCATTTGTGCATAGCTACCAATATAGTTGTCTAGTACTAAAGCTGTCATGGTTCCCCTGATACAGCATAAATTTACAGTGACAGTTGTAAAATATTGCTCTTTCCCTGAACCAAGTCCTCCCTCCCACACATATTTAATCCTTCTGCTAATGATAAACATTTGGAAAGACTGAATAGCATGTTTTTAGAGACTGAAGTTAGTATCATACACTTTCAGTTTCTTATGATTTACTTTGAGGCTTCAGCACTCATGGGCCTCTGAGTTAGTTTTCAATTTAAACACCTTGCCCTGGCTCTTCCACTATATTTTTCATTGTATGCCATTTAGTACTCTCATGTAGACCTCCTACATGTGTGACGGCAAGCCTATCTGTCTGTCTGTCTGTGTGTCTGTGTGTCTCTTCATCAGACATGGCGTTTCTTTACTTTTCACTTGCCTGGATCTACGTTTTCAATAATTGGCAGCTGACTAACTTTCACCCCCCCCCCGCCCCCCACAAACACACATATTAAACATCAAATACCACTATATTCGTGAAGCAAATGTCTGATTCATCCTCTTTGGAAACATGTTTTCAACAATTTCAATCTTTTTGCCAGAATGAGTGTCTGTGGGGATTAAAACAAAGGTTATGAAAGTGCTCTTATGGGAACTTGCAGCATAAGCATAGCACTATAGAATCAATATTTGATGGTTTTAGGCATCTTACCAGTGTTATGAGATATCACAGTAGCAGGTACTGGTCATTCTGTTGGAAAAAAACACTGTTTTATGTTTTACCAGTGCCATACCAATGACTCTATGTGCATTTACTGAGAACGCTGAGGCTTTTCCTTTACAAAAATTGCAAAATATTCATCAAATACAATGTGAAATGTCTTCAGAAGCCAGAATGTGATTTGAAAACTATTACAGATGGGAAAGTTCATATCACAGTAGGTTTGTTTTGGGTCAATATCAATTAAATTATGAATTATATCACATATTTTATTAAAAATTGGCATACCGGGGGGTCCTATTCAGGGCAGAATTCTACTACATCAGATGGTGGAATAAAATTTGACATCAGTTGTTAGGATAAACTGGTAGAGTCCATTCATATTGGTGAAATATATAGCTGCATCCCCAATTTTGGAAACATAATTGACATCCATACTGTTCCATGGGAGTTGGGGCACTGTTTTGCTTGCAGTATGGTTAAATGAGACAGATTTTTTCTAAAAATATTTTGTGCTGATGCAGATGTTAGTTTTATTTTGGGATCAGGGTAGTGTTTTAAAGAAAGCTGTAAATTCTCATCCTTCTTAATTAATTTATAAAGTAACAGGATAGAAAATTCTTTTGGAGGCAATACCAATTTTCAAGCCCACTTGACAAAGTTTGTACACCTTTCCTTAAAAGAGCAAATTTTCCATGTTTTTGAATCAGCCAAAGCCAAAAGTTTGATTCTAATGGAGAAATGACTCTTTTATCTCATGGAAGTGGTAAAATGTCTCTTTGGTGGGGTTGGGGATGATTATAGGTTTCGCGGAACTAAATATTGAAATTAGAGTGAACCAACTTAAAATGTTGCACTCGGAAATGACGCAATCTCTAAAAATAAACAGCCTTGGGAAAATCCATTGTTTCAATAAAACTTTGAAACATTCTATTGACATCTTGCATTATTGTTGAATATTCCTGATTAAAAAGAGGGTGATTTGATGACTTTTGGACCTAAAAAATACAATTTCCTTTTTGTGTGTTTTTGTAGGGAATTCCCTGAAAAATATGTGCACGTGACCGGTACTTCCCTTTGTGTCAGTTTTTCTCTCTTATTTGTTGCATGACCCCCTGTTTCCAGATCAGAAAAGTTGTCTGAAGGGCTATACTTGACAGAGATATTTGAATGCCAAAATTAAAGTCATGCGATCATATTTTTTCCACCTGAAAGTAATAATGGTCGCCTATGGGAAAATATTTAGTTATGTGATACCTATAGGAAATATGTTTCTGGCTTCCAGACCAGATTCAGTTACTATTTTGGGGGATTATTTCACATTTAAATATTTATTTGGGGACCATACACCTTACCAAACCATTTTATTGTTTTGAGAAGTTACATTTTTGTCACAGTCAGCAATAAAAGATATATATTTCCCAAACTAAGGCTGTTCATGCAAGAAAATTCACATCTTGAGCAAGTGTATTCCCCAGGAGCACACTTTAACCTCTGGAAGCTGCTAACTAACAGCCTATCTCACCCTATTAACATATTTATTTAAATCATAACCTCTGGCAGCTGATAACTAACAGCCTATCTTACCCTATTAACATATTTATTTAAACCATGGTTTCTCCTCATATTACTAGGGGCAGGGAGGATTACAAATCTTCCGAACCCTCCCCCCCCCCCAAATCACAATTCAAACACAAACAGAACACCTACACTACCCTTCTATTCACTATTATTTAGAAGTTTATCTCTTCTATATTATGCTCTTCAGAACGTTGGAAAACAATTACTTCATTGAAAGAGTATCCTGGAACATAAATTGGAGGAGGGGTGGGGTTACAGTGGAAAATAACATAATAAAATTAGAAATGTTAGTGAATGGCATTTGTGCATAGCTACCAATATAGTTGTCTAGTACTAAAGCTATCATGGTTCCCCTGATACAGCATAAATTTACAGTGACAGTTGTAAAATATTGCTCTTTCCCTGAACCAAGTCCTCCCTCCCACACATATTTAATCCTTCTGCTAATGATAAACATTTGGAAAGACTGAATAGCATGTTTTTAGAGACTGAAGTTAGTATCATACACTTTCAGTTTCTTATGATTTACTTTGAGGCTTCAGCACTCATGGGCCTCTGAGTTAGTTTTCAATTTAAACACCTTGCCCTGGCTCTTCCACTATATTTTTCATTGTATGCCATTTAGTACTCTCATGTAGACCTCCTACATGTGTGACGGCAAGCCTATCTGTCTGTCTGTCTGTGTGTCTGTGTGTCTCTTCATCAGACATGGCGTTTCTTTACTTTTCACTTGCCTGGATCTACGTTTTCAATAATTGGCAGCTGACTAACTTTCACCCCCCCCCCCCGCCCCCCACAAACACACATATTAAACATCAAATACCACTATATTCGTGAAGCAAATGTCTGATTCATCCTCTTTGGAAACATGTTTTCAACAATTTCAATCTTTTTGCCAGAATGAGTGTCTGTGGGGATTAAAACAAAGGTTATGAAAGTGCTCTTATGGGAACTTGCAGCATAAGCATAGCACTATAGAATCAATATTTGATGGTTTTAGGCATCTTACCAGTGTTATGAGATATCACAGTAGCAGGTACTGGTCATTCTGTTGGAAAAAAACACTGTTTTATGTTTTACCAGTGCCATACCAATGACTCTATGTGCATTTACTGAGAACGCTGAGGCTTTTCCTTTACAAAAATTGCAAAATATTCATCAAATACAATGTGAAATGTCTTCAGAAGACAGAATGTGATTTGAAAACTATTACAGATGGGAAAGTTCATATCACAGTAGGTTTGTTTTGGGTCAATATCAATTAAATTATGAATTATATCACATATTTTATTAAAAATTGGCATACCGGGGGGTCCTATTCAGGGCAGAATTCTACTACATCAGATGGTGGAATAAAATTTGACATCAGTTGTTAGGATAAACTGGTAGAGTCCATTCATATTGGTGAAATATATAGCTGCATCCCCAATTTTGGAAACAAAATTGACATCCATACTGTTCCATGGGAGTTGGGGCACTGTTTTGCTTGCAGTATGGTTAAATGAGACAGATTTTTTCTAAAAATATTTTGTGCTGATGCAGATGTTAGTTTTATTTTGGGATCAGGGTAGTGTTTTAAAGAAAGCTGTAAATTCTCATCCTTCTTAATTAATTTATAAAGTAACAGGATAGAAAATTCTTTTGGAGGCAATACCAATTTTCAAGCCCACTTGACAAAGTTTGTACACCTTTCCTTAAAAGAGCAAATTTTCCATGTTTTTGAATCAGCCAAAGCCAAAAGTTTGATTCTAATGGAGAAATGACTCTTTTATCTCATGGAAGTGGTAAAATGTCTCTTTGGTGGGGTTGGGGATGATTATAGGTTTCGCGGAACTAAATATTGAAATTAGAGTGAACCAACTTAAAATGTTGCACTCGGAAATGACGCAATCTCTAAAAATAAACAGCCTTGGGAAAATCCATTGTTTCAATAAAACTTTGAAACATTCTATTGACATCTTGCATTATTGTTGAATATTTCTGATTAAAAAGAGGGTGATTTGATGACTTTTGGACCTAAAAAATACAATTTACTTTTTGTGTGTTTTTGTAGGTAATTCCCTGAAAAATATGTGCACGTGACCGGTACTTCCCTTTGTGTCAGTTTTTCTTTCTTATTTGTTGCATGACCCCCTGTTTTCAGATCAGAAAAGTTGTCTGAAGGGCTATACTTGACAGAGATATTTGAATGCCAAAATTAAAGTCATGCGATCATATTTTTTCCACCTGAAAGTAATAATGGGCGCCTATGGGAAAATATTTAGTTATATGATACGTATAGGAAATATGTTTTTTGCCTTCCAGACCAGATTCAGTTACTATTTTGGGGGATTATTTCACATTTAAATATTTATTTGGGGACCATACACCTTACCAAACCATTTTATTGTTTTGAGAAGTTACATCTTTGTCACAGTCAGCAATAAAATATATATATTTCCCAAACTAAGGCTGTTCATGCAAGAAAATTCACATCTTGAGCAAATGTATTCCCAGGAGCACACTATAACCTCTGGAAGCTGCTAACTAACAGCCTATCTCACCCTATTAACATATTTATTTAAATCATAACCTCTGGCAGCTGCTAACTAACAGCCTATCTTACCCTATTAACATATTTATTTAAACCATGGTTTCTCCTCATATTACTAGGGGCAGGGAGGATTACAAATCTTCCGAACCCTCACCCCCCCCCCCCCAAATCACAATTCAAACACAGACAGAACACCTACACTGCCCTTCTATTCACTATTATTTAGAAGTTTATCCCTTCTATATTATGCTCATCAGAACGTTGGAAAACAATTACTTCATTGAAAGAGTATCCTGGAACACAAATTGGAGGAGGGGTGGGGTTACAGTGGAAAATAACATAATAAAATTACAAATGTTAGTGAATGGCATTTGTGCATAGCTACCAATATAGTTGTCTAGTACTAATGCTGTCATGGTTCCCCTGATACAGCATAAATTTACAGTGACAGTTGTAAAATATTGCTCTTTCTCTGAACCAAGTCCTCCCTCCCACACATATTTAATCCTTCTGCTAATGATAAACATTTGGAAAGACTGAATAGCATGTTTTTAGAGACTGAAGTTAGTATCATACACTCTGAGTTTCTTATGATTTACTTTGAGGCTTCAGCACTCATGGGCCTCTGAGTTAGTTTTCAATTTAAAAACCTTGCCCTGGCTCTTCCACTATATTTTTCATTGTATGCCATTCAGTACTCTCATGTAGACCTCCTACATGTGTGACTGCAAGCCTATCTGTCTGTCTGTCTGTGTGTCTGTGTGTCTGTCCATCAGACATGGCGTTTCTTTACTTTTCACTTGCCTGGATCGACGTTTTCAATAATTGGCAGCTGACTAACTTTCACCCCCCCCTCCCACACACACACATATATTAAACATCAAATACCACTATATTCGTGAAGCAAATGTCTGATTCATCCTCTTTGGAAACATGTTTTCAACAATTTCAATCTTTTTGCCAGAATGAGTGTCTGTGGGGATTAAAACAAAGGTTATAAAAGTGCTCTTATGGGAACTTGCAGCATAAGCATAGCACTATAGAATCAATATTTGATGGTTTTAGGCATCTTCCCAGTGTTATGAGATATCACAGTAGCAGGTACTGGTCATTCTGTTGGAAAAAAACACTGTTTTATGTTTTACCAGTGCCATACCAATGACTCTATGTGCATTTACTGAGAACGCTGAGGCTTTTCTTTTACAAAAATTGCAAAATATTCATCAAATACAATGTAAAATGTCTTCAGAAGCCAGACTGTGATTTGTAAACTATTACACATGGGAAAGTTCATATCACAGTAGGTTTGTTTTGGGTCAATATCAATTAAATTATGAATTATATCACATATTTTATTAAAAATTGGCATACCGGGCGGTCCTATTCAGGGCAAAATTTTACTACATCAGATGGTGGAATAAAATTTGACATCAGTTGTTAGGATAAACTGGTAGAGTCCTTTCATATTGGTGAAATATATAGCTGCATCCCCAATTTTGGAAACAAAATTGACATCCATACTGTTCCATGGGGGTTGGGGCACTGTTTTGCTTGCAGTATGGTAAAATGAGACAGATTTTTTCTAAAAATATTTTGTGCTGATGCAGATGTTAGTTTTATTTTGGGATCAGGGTAATGTTTTAAAGAAAGCTGTAAATTCTCATCCTTCTTAGTCAATTTGTAAAGTAACAGGATAGAAAAATCTTTTGGAGGCAATACCAATTTTCAAGCCCACTTGACAAAGTTTGTACACCTTTCCTTAAAAAAGCAAATTTTCCATGTTTTCGAATCAGCCAAAGCCCAAAGTTTGATTCTAATGGGGAAATGACTCTTTTATCTCATGGAAGTGGTAAAATGTCTCTTTGGTGGGGTTGGGGATGATTATAGGTTTCGCGGAACTAAATATTGAAATTAGAGTGAACCAACTTAAAATGTTGCACTCGGAAATGACGCAATCTCTAAAAATAAACAGCCTTGGGAAAATCCATTGTTTCAATAAAACTTTGAAACATTCTATTGACATCTTGCATTATTGTTGAATATTCCTGATAAAAAAGAGGGTGATTTGATGACTTTTGGACCTAAAAAATACAATTTACTTTTTGTGTGTTTTTGTAGGGAATTCCCTGAAAAATATGTGCACGTGACCGGTACTTCCCTTTGTGTCAGTTTTTCTCTCTTATTTGTTGCATGACCCCCTGTTTTCAGATCAGAAAAGTTGTCTGAAGGGCTATACTTGACAGAGATATTTGAATGCCAAAATTAAAGTCATGCGATCATATTTTTTCCACCTGAAAGTAATAATGGTCGCCTATGGGAAAATATTTAGTTATGTGATACCTATAGGAAATATGTTTTTTGGCTTCCAGACCAGATTCAGTTACTATTTTGGGGGATTATTTCACATTTAAATATTTATTTGGGGACCATACACCTTACCAAACCATTTTATTGTTTTGAGAAGTTACATTTTCGTCCCAGTCAGCAATAAAAGATATATATTTCCCAAACTAAGGCTGTTCATGCAAGAAAATTCACATCTTGAGCAAGTGTATTCCCAGGAGCACACTATAACCTCTGGAAGCTGCTAACTAACAGCCTATCTCACCCTATTAACATATTTATTTAAATCATAACCTCTGGCAGCTGCTAACTAACAGCCTATCTTACCCTATTAACATATTTATTTAAACCATGGTTTCTCCTCATATTACTAGGGGCAGGGAGGATTACAAATCTTCCGAACCCTCACCCCCCCCCCCAAATCACAATTCAAACACAGACAGAACACCTACACTGCCCTTCTATTCACTATTATTTAGAAGTTTATCCCTTCTATATTATGCTCATCAGAACGTTGGAAAACAATTACTTCATTGAAAGAGTATCCTGGAACACAAATTGGAGGAGGGGTGGGGTTACAGTGGAAAATAACATAATAAAATTACAAATGTTAGTGAATGGCATTTGTGCATAGCTACCAATATAGTTGTCTAGTACTAAAGCTGTCATGGTTCCCCTGATACAGCATAAATTTACAGTGACAGTTGTAAAATATTGCTCTTTCTCTGAACCAAGTCCTCCCTCCCACACATATTTAATCCTTCTGCTAATGATAAACATTTGGAAAGACTGAATAGCATGTTTTTAGAGACTGAAGTTAGTATCATACACTTTGAGTTTCTTATGATATACTTTGAGGCTTCAGCACTCATGGGCCTCTGAGTTAGTTTTCAATTTAAAAACCTTGCCCTGGCTCTTCCACTATATTTTTCATTGTATGCCATTTAGTACTCTCATGTAGACCTCCTACATGTGTGACTGCAAGCCTATCTGTCTGTCTGTCTGTGTGTCTGTGTGTCTGTTCATCAGACATGGCGTTTCTTTACTTTTCACTTGCCTGGATCGACGTTTTCAATAATTGGCAGCTGACTAACTTTCACCCCCCCCCCCTCCCACACACACACATATATTAAACATCAAATACCACTATATTCGTGAAGCAAATGTCTGATTCATCCTCTTTGGAAACATGTTTTCAACAATTTCAATCTTTTTGCCAGAATGAGTGTCTGTGGGGATTAAAACAAAGGTTATGAAAGTGCTCTTATGGGAACTTGCAGCATAAGCATAGCACTATAGAATCAATATTTGATGGTTTTAGGCATCTTACCAGTGTTATGAGATATCACAGTAGCAGGTACTGGTCATTCTGTTGGAAAAAAACACTGTTTTATGTTTTACCAGTGCCATACCAATGACTCTATGTGCATTTACTGAGAACGCTGAGGCTTTTCTTTTACAAAAATTGCAAAATATTCATCAAATACAATGTAAAATGTCTTCAGAAGCCAGACTGTGATTTGTAAACTATTACAGATGGGAACGTTCATATCACAGTAGGTTTGTTTTGGGTCAATATCAATTAAATTATGAATTATATCACATATTTTATTAAAAATTGGCATACCGGGCGGTCCTATTCAGGGCAAAATTTTACTACATCAGATGGTGGAATAAAATTTGACATCAGTTGTTAGGATAAACTGGTAGAGTCCTTTCATATTGGTGAAATATATAGCTGCATCCCCAATTTTGGAAACAAAATTGACATCCATACTGTTCCATGGGGTTTGGGGCACTGTTTTGCTTGCAGTATGGTTAAATGAGACAGATTTTTTCTAAAAATATTTTGTGCTGATGCAGATGTTAGTTTTATTTTGGGATCAGGGTAATGTTTTAAAGAAAGCTGTAAATTCTCATCCTTCTTAGTCAATTTGTAAAGTAACAGGATAGAAAAATCTTTTGGAGGCAATACCAATTTTCAAGCCCACTTGACAAAGTTTGTACACCTTTCCTTAAAAAAGCAAATTTTCCATGTTTTCGAATCAGCCAAAGCCCAAAGTTTGATTCTAATGGGGAAATGACTCTTTTATCTCATGGAAGTGGTAAAATGTCTCTTTGGTGGGGTTGGGGATGATTATAGGTTTGCGGAACTAAATATTGAAATTAGAGTGAACCAACTTAAAATGTTGCACTCGGAAATGACGCAATCTCTAAAAATAAACAGCCTTGGGAAAATCCATTGTTTCAATAAAACTTTGAAACATTCTATTGACATCTTGCATTATTGTTGAATATTCCTGATAAAAAAGAGGGTGATTTGATGACTTTTGGACCTAAAAAATACAATTTACTTTTTGTGTGTTTTTGTAGGGAATTCCCTGAAAAATATGTGCACGTGACCGGTACTTCCCTTTGTGTCAGTTTTTCTCTCTTATTTGTTGCATGACCCCCTGTTTTCAGATCAGAAAATTTGTCTGAAGGGCTATACTTGACAGAGATATTTGAATGCCAAAATTAAAGTCATGCGATCATATTTTTTCTACCTGAAAGTATGAATGGTCGCCTATGGGAAAATATTTAGTTATGTGATACATATAGGAAATATGTTTTTTTTGGCTTCCAGACCAGATTCAGTTACTATTTTGGGGGATTATTTCACATTTAAATATTTATTTGGGGACCATACACCTTACCAAACCATTTTATTGTTTTGAGAAGTTACATTTTTGTCAGAGACAGCAATAAAAGCTATATATTTCCCAAACTAAGGCTGTTCATGCAAGAAAATTCACATCTTGAGCAAGTGTATTCCCCAGGAGCACACTATAACCTCTGGAAGCTGCTAACTAACAGCCTATCTCACCCTATTAACATATTTATTTAAATCATAACCTCTGGCAGCTGCGAACTAACAGCCTATCTTACCCTATTAACATATTTATTTAAACCATGGTTTCTCCTCATATTACTAGGGGCAGGGAGGATTACAAATCTTCCAAACCCTCCCCCCCCCAAATCACAATTCAAACACAGACAGAACACCTACACTGCCCTTCTATTCACTATTATTTAGAAGTTTATCTCTTCTATATTATGCTCTTCAGAACGTTGGAAAACAATTTCTTCATTGAAAGAGTATCCTGGAACACAAATTGGAGGAGGGGTGGGGTTACAGTGGAAAATAACATAATAAAATTACAAATGTTAGTGAATGGCATTTGTGCATAGCTACCAATATAGTTGTCTAGTACTAAAGCTGTCATGGTTCGCCTGATACAGCATAAATTTACAGTGACAGTTGTAAAATATTGCTCTTTCCCTGAACCAAGTCCTCCCTCCCACACATATTTAATCCTTCTGTTAATGATAAACATTTGGAAAGACTGAATAGCATGTTTTTAGAGACTGAAGTTAGTATCATACACTTTCAGTTTCTTATGATTTACTTTGAGGCTTCAGCACTCATGGGCCTCTGAGTTAGTTTTCAATTTAAAAACCTTGCCCTGGCTCTTCCACTATATTTTTCATTGTATGCCATTTAGTACTCTCATGTAGACCTCCTGCATGTGTGATTGCAAGCCTATCCGTCTGTCTGCCTGTGTGTCTGTGTGTCTCTTCATCAGACATGGCGTTTCTTTACTTTTCACTTGCCTGGATCTACGTTTTCAATAATTGGCAGCTGACTAACTTTCACCCCCCCCCCCCCCCACGCACACACACATATATTAAACATCAAATACCACTATATTCGTGAAGCAAATGTCTGATTCATCCTCTTTGGAAACATGTTTTCAACAATTTCAATCTTTTTGCCAAAATGAGTGTCTGTGGGGATTAAAACAAAGGTTATGAAAGTGCTCTTATGGGAACTTGCAGCATAAGCATAGCACTATAGAATCAATATTTGATGGTTTTAGGCATCTTACCAGTGTTATGAGATATCACAGTAGCAGGTACTGGTCATTCTGTTGGAAAAAAACACTGTTTTATGTTTTACCAGTGCCATACCAATGACTCTATGTGCATTTACTAACAACACTCAGGCTTTTCCTTTACAAAAATTGCAAAATATTCATCAAATACAATGTGAAATGTCTTCAGAAGCCAGACTGTGATTTGAAAACTATTACAGATGGGAAAGTTCATATCACAGTAGGTTTGTTTTGGGTCAATATCAATTAAATTATGAATTATATCACATATTTTATTAAAAATTGGCATACCGGGGGGTCCTATTCAGGGCAAAATTTTACTACATCAGATGGTGGAATAAAATTTGACATCAGTTGTTAGGATAAACTGGTAGAGTCCTTTCATATTGGTGAAATATATAGCTGCATCCCCAATTTTGGAAACAAAATTGACATCCATACTGTTCCATGGGGGTTGGGGCACTGTTTTGCTGGCGGTATGGTTAAATGAGACAGATTTTTTCTAAAAATATTTTGTGCTGATGCAGATGTTAGTTTTATTTTGGGATCAGGGTAGTGTTTTAAAGAAAGCTGTAAATTCTCATCCTTCTTAGTTAATTTATAAAGTAACAGGATAGAAAAATCTTTTGGAGGCAATACCAATTTTCAAGCCCACTTGACAAAGTTTGTACACCTTTCCTTAAAAGAGCAAATTTTCCATGTTTTTGAATCAGCCAAAGCCAAAAGTTTGATTCTAATGGAGAAATGACTCTTTTATCTCATGGAAGTGGTAAAATGTCTCTTTGGTGGGGTTGGGGATGATTATAGGTTTCGCGGAACTAAATATTGAAATTAGAGTGAACCAACTTAAAATGTCGCACTCGGAAATGATGCAATCTCTAAAAATAAACAGCCTTGGGAAAATCCATTGTTTCAATAAAACTTTGAAACATTCTATTGACATCTTGCATTATTGTTGAATATTCCTGATAAAAAAGAGGGTGATTTGATGACTTTTGGACCTAAAAAATACAATTTACTTTTTGTGTGTTTTTGTAGGGAATTCCCTGAAAAATATGTGCACGTGACCGGTACTTCCCTTTGTGTCAGTTTTTCTCTCTTATTTGTTGCATGACCCCCTGTTTCCAGATCAGAAAAGTTGTCTGAAGGGCTATACTTGACAGAGATATTTGAATGCCAAAATTAAAGTCATGCGATCATATTTTTTCCACCTGAAAGTAATAATGGTCGCCTATGGGAAAATATTTAGTTATGTGATACCTATAGGAAATATGTTTTTTAGCTTCCAGCCCAGATTCAGTTACTATTTTGGGGGATTATTTCACATTTAAATATTTATTTGGGGACCATATACCTTACCAAACCATTTTATTGTTTTGAGAAGTTACATTTTTGTCACAGTCAGCAATAAAAGCTATATATTTCCCAAACTAAGGCTGTTCATGCAAGAAAATTCACATCTTGAGCAAATGTTTTCCCCCGGAGCACACTATAACCTTTGAAAGCTGCAAACTAACAGCCTATCTCACCCTATTAACATATTTATTTAAATCATAACCTCTGGCAGCTGCTAACTAACAGCCTATCTTACCCTATTAACATATTTATTTAAACCATGGTTTCTCCTCATATTACAAGGGGCAGGGAGGATTACAAATCTTCCGAACCCTCCCCCCCACCCCAAATCACAATTCAAACACAGACAGAACACCTACACTGCCATTCTATTCACTATTATTTAGAAGTTTATCTCTTCTATATTATGCTCTTCAGAACGTTGGAAAACAATTACTTCATTGAAAGAGTATCCTGGAATACAAATTGGAGGAGGGGTGGGGTTACAGTGGAAAATAACATAATAAAATTGCAAATGTTAGTGAATGGCATTTGTGCATAGCTACCAATATAGTTGTCTAGTACTAAAGCTGTCATGGTTCGCCTGATACAGCATAAATTTACAGTGACAGTTGTAAAATATTGCTCTTTCCCTGAACCAAGTCCTCCCTCCCACACATATTTAATCCTTCTGCTAATGATAAACATTTGGAAAGACTGAATAGCATGTTTTTAGAGACTGAAGTTAGTATCATACACTTTCAGTTTCTTATGATTTACTTTGAGGCTTCAGCACTCATGGGCCTCTGAGTTAGTTTTCAATTTAAAAACCTTGCCCTGGCTCTTCCACTATATTTTTCATTGTATGCCATTTAGTACTCTCATGTAGATCTCCTACATGTGTGATTGCAAGCCTATCCGTCTGTCTGCCTGTGTGTCTGTGTGTCTCTTCATCAGACATGGCGTTTCTTTACTTTTCACTTGCCTGGATCTAAGTTTTCAATAATTGGCAGCTGACTAACTTTCACCCCCCCCCCCCCCACACACACATATATTAAACATCAAATACCACTATATTCCTGAAGCAAATGCCTGATTCATCCTCTTTGGAAACATGTTTTCAACAATTTCAATCTTTTTGTCAGAATGAGTGTCTGTGGGGATTAAAACAAAGGTTATGAAAGTGCTCTTATGGGAACTTGCAGCATAAGCATAGCACTATAGAATCAATATTTGATGGTTTTAGGCATCTTACCAGTGTTATGAGATATCACAGTAGCAGGTACTGGTCATTCTGTTGGAAAAAAACACTGTTTTATGTTTTACCAGTGCCATACCAATGACTCTATGTGCATTTACGGAGAACACTGAGGCTTTTCCTTTACAAAAATTGCAAAATATTCATCAAATACAATGTGAAATGTCTTCAGATGCCAGACTGTGATTTGAAAACTATTACAGATGGAAAAGTTCATATCACAGTAGGTTTGTTTTGGGTCAATATCAATTAAATTATGAATTATATCACATATTTTATTAAAAATTGGCATACCGGGGCGTCCTATTCAGGGCAAAATTTTACTACATCAGATGGTGGAATAAAATTTGACATCAGTTGTTAGGATAAACTGGTAGAGTCCTTTCATATTGGTGAAATATATAGCTGCATCCCCAATTTTGGAAACAAAATTGACATCCATACTGTTCCATGGGGTTGGGGCACTGTTTTGCTTGCAGTATGGTTAAATGAGACAGATTTTTTCTAAAAATATTTTGTGCTGATGCAGATGTTAGTTTTATTTTGGGATCAGGGTAGTGTTTTAAAGAAAGCTGTAAATTCTCATCCTTCTTAGTTAATTTATAAAGTAACAGGATTGACAAATCTTTTGGAGGCAATACCAATTTTCAAGCCCACTTGACAAAGTTTGTACACCTTTCCTTAAAAGAGCAAATTTTCCATGTTTTTGAATCAGCCAAAGCCAAAAGTTTGATTCTAATGGGGAAATGACTCTTTTATCTCATGGAAGTGGTAAAATGTCTCTTTGGTGGGGTTGGGGATGATTATAGGTTTCGCGGAACTAAATATTGAAATTAGAGTGAACCAACTTAAAATGTCGCACTCGGAAATGACGCAATCTCTAAAAATAAACAGCCTTGGGAAAATCCATTGTTTCAATAAAACTTTGAAACATTCTATTGACATCTTGCATTATTGTTGAATATTCCTGATAAAAAAGAGGGTGATTTGATGACTTTTGGACCTAAAAAATACAATTTACTTTTTGTGTGTTTTTGTAGGGAATTCCCTAAAAATATGTGCACGTGACCGGTACTTCCCTTTGTGTCAGTTTTTCTCTCTTATTTGTTGCATGACCCCCTGTTTTCAGATCAGAAAAGTTGTCTGAAGGGCTATACTTGACAGAGATATTTGAATGCCAAAATTAAAGTCATGCGATCATATTTTTTCTACCTGAAAGTATTAATGGTCGCCTATGGGAAAATATTTAGTTATGTGATACATATAGGAAATATGTTTTTTTTTGGCTTCCAGACCAGATTCAGTTACTCTTTTGGGGGATTATTTCACATTTAAATATTTATTTCGGGACCATACACCTTACCAAACCATTTTATTGTTTTGAGAAGTTACATTTTTGTCACAGACAGCAATAAAAGCTATATATTTCCCAAACTAAGGCTGTTCATGCAAGAAAATTCACATCTTGAGCAAGTGTATTCCCCAGGAGCACACTATAACCTCTGGAAGCTGCTAACTAACAGCCTATCTCACCCTATTAACATATTTATTTAAATCATAACCTCTGGCAGCTGCTAACTAACAGCCTATCTTACCCTATTAACATATTTATTTAAACCATGGTTTCTCCTCATATTACTAGGGGCAGGGAGGATTACAAATCTTCCAAACCCTCCCCCCCCCCCCCAAATCACAATTCAAACACAGACAGAACACCTACACTGCCCTTCTATTCACTATTATTTAGAAGTTTATCTCTTCTATATTATGCTCTTCAGAACGTTGGAAAACAATTACTTCATTGAAAGAGTATCCTGGAACACAAATTGGAGGAGGGGTGGGGTTACAGTGGAAAATAACATAATAAAATTACAAATGTTAGTGAATGGCATTTGTGCATAGCTACCAATATAGTTGTCTAGTACTAAAGCTGTCATGGTTCGCCTGATACAGCATAAATTTACAGTGACAGTTGTAAAATATTGCTCTTTCCCTGAACCAAGTCCTCCCTCCCACACATATTTAATCCTTCTGTTAATGATAAACATTTGGAAAGACTGAATAGCATGTTTTTAGAGACTGAAGTTAGTATCATACACTTTCAGTTTCTTATGATTTACTTTGAGGCTTCAGCACTCATGGGCCTCTGAGTTAGTTTTCAATTTAAAAACCTTGCCCTGGCTCTTCCACTATATTTTTCATTGTATGCCATTTAGTACTCTCATGTAGACCTCCTGCATGTGTGATTGCAAGCCTATCCGTCTGTCTGCCTGTGTGTCTGTGTGTCTCTTCATCAGACATGGCGTTTCTTTACTTTTCACTTGCCTGGATCTACGTTTTCAATAATTGGCAGCTGACTAACTTTCACCCCCCCCCCCCCACGCACACACACATATATTAAACATCAAATACCACTATATTCGTGAAGCAAATGTCTGATTCATCCTCTTTGGAAACATGTTTTCAACAATTTCAATCTTTTTGCCAAAATGAGTGTCTGTGGGGATTAAAACAAAGGTTATGAAAGTGCTCTTATGGGAACTTGCAGCATAAGCATAGCACTATAGAATCAATATTTGATGGTTTTAGGCATCTTACCAGTGTTATGAGATATCACAGTAGCAGGTACTGGTCATTCTGTTGGAAAAAAACACTGTTTTATGTTTTACCAGTGCCATACCAATGACTCTATGTGCATTTACTAACAACACTCAGGCTTTTCCTTTACAAAAATTGCAAAATATTCATCAAATACAATGTGAAATGTCTTCAGAAGCCAGACTGTGATTTGAAAACTATTACAGATGGGAAAGTTCATATCACAGTAGGTTTGTTTTGGGTCAATATCAATTAAATTATGAATTATATCACATATTTTATTAAAAATTGGCATACCGGGGGGTCCTATTCAGGGCAAAATTTTACTACATCAGATGGTGGAATAAAATTTGACATCAGTTGTTAGGATAAACTGGTAGAGTCCTTTCATATTGGTGAAATATATAGCTGCATCCCCAATTTTGGAAACAAAATTGACATCCATACTGTTCCATGGGGGTTGGGGCACTGTTTTGCTGGCGGTATGGTTAAATGAGACAGATTTTTTCTAAAAATATTTTGTGCTGATGCAGATGTTAGTTTTATTTTGGGATCAGGGTAGTGTTTTAAAGAAAGCTGTAAATTCTCATCCTTCTTAGTTAATTTATAAAGTAACAGGATAGAAAAATCTTTTGGAGGCAATACCAATTTTCAAGCCCACTTGACAAAGTTTGTACACCTTTCCTTAAAAGAGCAAATTTTCCATGTTTTTGAATCAGCCAAAGCCAAAAGTTTGATTCTAATGGAGAAATGACTCTTTTATCTCATGGAAGTGGTAAAATGTCTCTTTGGTGGGGTTGGGGATGATTATAGGTTTCGCGGAACTAAATATTGAAATTAGAGTGAACCAACTTAAAATGTCGCACTCGGAAATGATGCAATCTCTAAAAATAAACAGCCTTGGGAAAATCCATTGTTTCAATAAAACTTTGAAACATTCTATTGACATCTTGCATTATTGTTGAATATTCCTGATAAAAAAGAGGGTGATTTGATGACTTTTGGACCTAAAAAATACAATTTACTTTTTGTGTGTTTTTGTAGGGAATTCCCTGAAAAATATGTGCACGTGACCGGTACTTCCCTTTGTGTCAGTTTTTCTCTCTTATTTGTTGCATGACCCCCTGTTTCCAGATCAGAAAAGTTGTCTGAAGGGCTATACTTGACAGAGATATTTGAATGCCAAAATTAAAGTCATGCGATCATATTTTTTCCACCTGAAAGTAATAATGGTCGCCTATGGGAAAATATTTAGTTATGTGATACCTATAGGAAATATGTTTTTTAGCTTCCAGCCCAGATGCAGTTACTATTTTGGGGGATTATTTCACATTTAAATATTTATTTGGGGACCATATACCTTACCAAACCATTTTATTGTTTTGAGAAGTTACATTTTTGTCACAGTCAGCAATAAAAGCTATATATTTCCCAAACTAAGGCTGTTCATGCAAGAAAATTCACATCTTGAGCAAATGTTTTCCCCCGGAGCACACTATAACCTTTGAAAGCTGCAAACTAACAGCCTATCTCACCCTATTAACATATTTATTTAAATCATAACCTCTGGCAGCTGCTAACTAACAGCCTATCTTACCCTATTAACATATTTATTTAAACCATGGTTTCTCCTCATATTACAAGGGGCAGGGAGGATTACAAATCTTCCGAACCCTCCCCCCCACCCCAAATCACAATTCAAACACAGACAGAACACCTACACTGCCATTCTATTCACTATTATTTAGAAGTTTATCTCTTCTATATTATGCTCTTCAGAACGTTGGAAAACAATTACTTCATTGAAAGAGTATCCTGGAATACAAATTGGAGGAGGGGTGGGGTTACAGTGGAAAATAACATAATAAAATTGCAAATGTTAGTGAATGGCATTTGTGCATAGCTACCAATATAGTTGTCTAGTACTAAAGCTGTCATGGTTCGCCTGATACAGCATAAATTTACAGTGACAGTTGTAAAATATTGCTCTTTCCCTGAACCAAGTCCTCCCTCCCACACATATTTAATCCTTCTGCTAATGATAAACATTTGGAAAGACTGAATAGCATGTTTTTAGAGACTGAAGTTAGTATCATACACTTTCAGTTTCTTATGATTTACTTTGAGGCTTCAGCACTCATGGGCCTCTGAGTTAGTTTTCAATTTAAAAACCTTGCCCTGGCTCTTCCACTATATTTTTCATTGTATGCCATTTAGTACTCTCATGTAGATCTCCTACATGTGTGATTGCAAGCCTATCCGTCTGTCTGCCTGTGTGTCTGTGTGTCTCTTCATCAGACATGGCGTTTCTTTACTTTTCACTTGCCTGGATCTAAGTTTTCAATAATTGGCAGCTGACTAACTTTCACCCCCCCCCCCCCCCCACACACACATATATTAAACATCAAATACCACTATATTCGTGAAGCAAATGCCTGATTCATCCTCTTTGGAAACATGTTTTCAACAATTTCAATCTTTTTGTCAGAATGAGTGTCTGTGGGGATTAAAACAAAGGTTATGAAAGTGCTCTTATGGGAACTTGCAGCATAAGCATAGCACTATAGAATCAATATTTGATGGTTTTAGGCATCTTACCAGTGTTATGAGATATCACAGTAGCAGGTACTGGTCATTCTGTTGGAAAAAAACACTGTTTTATGTTTTACCAGTGCCATACCAATGACTCTATGTGCATTTACGGAGAACACTGAGGCTTTTCCTTTACAAAAATTGCAAAATATTCATCAAATACAATGTGAAATGTCTTCAGATGCCAGACTGTGATTTGAAAACTATTACAGATGGAAAAGTTCATATCACAGTAGGTTTGTTTTGGGTCAATATCAATTAAATTATGAATTATATCACATATTTTATTAAAAATTGGCATACCGGGGCGTCCTATTCAGGGCAAAATTTTACTACATCAGATGGTGGAATAAAATTTGACATCAGTTGTTAGGATAAACTGGTAGAGTCCTTTCATATTGGTGAAATATATAGCTGCATCCCCAATTTTGGAAACAAAATTGACATCCATACTGTTCCATGGGGTTGGGGCACTGTTTTGCTTGCAGTATGGTTAAATGAGACAGATTTTTTCTAAAAATATTTTGTGCTGATGCAGATGTTAGTTTTATTTTGGGATCAGGGTAGTGTTTTAAAGAAAGCTGTAAATTCTCATCCTTCTTAGTTAATTTATAAAGTAACAGGATTGACAAATCTTTTGGAGGCAATACCAATTTTCAAGCCCACTTGACAAAGTTTGTACACCTTTCCTTAAAAGAGCAAATTTTCCATGTTTTTGAATCAGCCAAAGCCAAAAGTTTGATTCTAATGGGGAAATGACTCTTTTATCTCATGGAAGTGGTAAAATGTCTCTTTGGTGGGGTTGGGGATGATTATAGGTTTCGCGGAACTAAATATTGAAATTAGAGTGAACCAACTTAAAATGTCGCACTCGGAAATGACGCAATCTCTAAAAATAAACAGCCTTGGGAAAATCCATTGTTTCAATAAAACTTTGAAACATTCTATTGACATCTTGCATTATTGTTGAATATTCCTGATAAAAAAGAGGGTGATTTGATGACTTTTGGACCTAAAAAATACAATTTACTTTTTGTGTGTTTTTGTAGGGAATTCTCTGAAAAATATGTGCACGTGACCGGTACTTCCCTTTGTGTCGGTTTTTCTCTCTTATTTGTTGCATGACCCCCTGTTTTCAGATCAGAAAAGTTGTCTGAGGGCTATACTTGACAGAGATATTTGAATGCCAAAATTAAAGTCATGCGATCATATTTTTTCCACCTGAAAGTAATAATGGTCGCCTATGGGAAAATATTTAGTTATGTGATACCTATAGGAAATATGTTTTTTTGGCTTCCAGACCAGATTCAGTTACTATTTTGGGGGATTATTTCACATTTAAATATTTATTTGGGGACCATACACCTTACCAAACCATTTTATTGTTTTGAGAAGTTACATTTTTGCCACAGTCAGCAAAAAAAGCTATATATTTCCCAAACTAAGGCTGTTCATGCAAGAAAATTCACATCTTGAGCAAGTGTATTCCCCAGGAGCACACTATAACCTCTGGAAGCTGCTAACTAACACCCTATCTCACCCTATTAACATATTTATTTAAATCATAACCTCTGGCAGCTGCTAACAAACAGCCTATCTTACCCTATTAACATATTTATTTAAACCATGGTTTCTCCTCATATTACTAGGGGCAGGGAGGATTACAAATCTTCCGAACCCTCCCCCCCCCGCCCCAAATCACAATTCAAACACAGACAGAACACCTACACTGCCATTCTATTCACTATTATTTAGAAGTTTATCTCTTCTATATTATGCTCTTCAGAACGTTGGAAAACAATTATTTCATTGAAAGAGTATCCTGGAATACAAATTGGAGGAGGGGTGGGGTTACAGTGGAAAATAACATAATAAAATTACAAATGTTAGTGAATGGCATTTGTGCATAGCTACCAATATAGTTGTCTAGTACTAAAGCTGTCATGGTTCGCCTGATACAGCATAAATTTACAGTGACAGTTGTAAAATATTGCTCTTTCCCTGAACCAAGTCCTCCCTCCCACACATATTTAATCCTTCTGCTAATGATAAACATTTGGAAAGACTGAATAGCATGTTTTTAGAGACTGAAGTTAGTGTCATACACTTTCAGTTTCTTATGATTTACTTTGAGGCTTCAGCACTCATGGGCCTCTGAGTTAGTTTTCAATTTAAAAACCTTGCCCTGGCTCTTCCACTATATTTTTCATTGTATGCCATTTAGTATTCTCATGTAGACCTCCTACATGTGTGACTGCAAGCCTATCCGTCTGTCTGCCTATGTGTCTGTGTGTCTCTTCATCAGACATGGCGTTTCTTTACTTTTCACTTGCCTGGATCTACGTTTTCAATAATTGGCAGCTGACTAACTTTCACCACCCCCCCCCCCCCCCACACACACACACATATTAAACATCAAATACCACTATATTCGTGAAGCAAATGTCTGATTCATCCTCTTTGGAAACATGTTTTCAACAATTTCAATCTTTTTGCCAGAATGAGTGTCTGTGGGGATTAAAACAAAGGTTATGAAAGTGCTCTTATGGGAACTTGCAGCATAAGCATAGCACTATAGAATCAATATTTGATGGTTTTAGGCATCTTACCAGTGTTATGAGATATCACAGTAGCAGGTACTGGTCATTCTGTTGGAAAAAAACACTGTTTTATGTTTTACCAGTGCCATACCAATGACTCTATGTGCATTTACTGAGATCACTGAGGCTTTTCCTTTACAAAAATTGCAAAATATTCATCAAATACAATGTGAAATGTCTTCAGAAGCCAGACTGTGATTTGAAAACTATTACAGATGGGAAAGTTCATATCACAGTAGGTTTGTTTTGGGTCAATATCAATTAAATTATGAATTATATCACATATTTTATTAAAAATTGGCATACCGGGGCGTCCTATTCAGGGCAAAATTTTACTACATCAGATGGTGGAATAAAATTTGACATCAGTTGTTAGGATAAACTGATAGAGTCCTTTCATATTGGTGAAATATATAGCTGCATCCCCAATTTTGGAAACAAAATTGACATCCATACTGTTCCATGGGGGTTGGGGCACTGTTTTGCTTGCACTATGGTTAAATGAGACAGATTTTTTCTAAAAATATTTTGTGCTGATGCTGATGTTAGTTTTATTTTGGGATCAGGGTAGTGTTTTAAAGAAAGCTGTAAATTCTCATCCTTCTTAGTTAATTTATAAAGTAACAGGATAGAAAAATCTTTTGGAGGCAATACCAATTTTCAAGCCCACTTGACAAAGTTTGTACACCTTTCCTTAAAAGAGCAAATTTTCCATGTTTTTGAATCAGCCAAAGCCAAAAGTTTGATTCTAATGGAGAAATGACTCTTTTATCTCATGGAAGTGGTAAAATGTCTCTTTGGTGGGGTTGGGGATGATTATAGGTTTCGCGGAACTAAATATTGAAATTAGAGTGAACCAACTTAAAATGTTGCACTCGGAAATGACGCAATCTCTAAAAATAAACAGCCTTGGGAAAATCCATTGTTTCAATAAAACTTTGAAACATTCTATTGACATCTTGCATTATTGTTGAATATTCCTGATAAAAAAAGAGGGTGATTTGATGACTTTTGGACCTAAAAAATACAATTTACTTTTTGTGTGTTTTTGTAGGGAATTCCCTGAAAAATATGTGCACGTGACCGGTACTTCCCTTTGTGTCAGTTTTTCTCTCTTATTTGTTGCATGACCCCCTGTTTCCAGATCAGAAAAGTTGTCTGAAGGGCTATACTTGACAGAGATTTTTGAATGCCAAAATTAAAGTCATGTGATCATATTTTTTCCACCTGAAAGTAATAATGGTCGCCTATGGGAAAATATTTAGTTATGTGATACCTATAGGAAATATGTTTTTTTGGCTTCCAGACCAGATTCAGTTACTATTTTGGGGGATTATTTCACATTTAAATATTTATTTGGGGACCATACACCTTACCAAACCATTTTATTGTTTTGAGAAGTTACATTTTTGTCACAGTCAGCAATAAAAGCTATATATTTCCCAAACTAAGGCTGTTCATGCATGAAAATTCACATCTTGAGCAAGTGTATTCCCCAGGAGCACACTATAACCTCTGGAAGCTGCTAACTAACAGCCTATCTCACCCTATTAACATATTTATTTAAATCATAACCTCTGGCAGCTGCTAACTAACAGCCTATCTTACCCTATTAAAATATTTATTTAAACCATGGTTTCTCCTCATATTACTAGGGGCAGGGAGGATTACAAATCTTCCGAACCCTCCCCCCCCCAAATCACAATTCAAACACGGACAGAACACCTACACTGCCCTTCTATTCACTGTTATTTAGAAGTTTATCTCTTCTATATTATGCTCTTCAGAACGTTGGAAAACAATTACTTCATTGAAAGAGTATCCTGGAACACAAATTGGAGGAGGGGTGGGGTTACAGTGGAAAATAACATAATAAAATTACAAATGTTAGTGAATGGCATTTGTGCATAGCTACCAATATAGTTGTCTAGTACTAAAGGTGTCATGGTTCCCCTGATACAGCATAAATTTACACTGACAGTTGTAAAATATTGCTCTTTCCCTGAACCAAGTCCTCCCTTCCACACATATTTAATCCTTCTGCTAATGATAAACATTTGGAAAGACTGAATAGCATGTTTTTAGAGACTGAAGTTAGTATCATACACTTTCAGTTTCTTATGATTTACTTTGAGGCTTCAGCACTCATGGGTCTCTGAGTTAGTTTTCAATTTAAAAACTTTGCCCTGGCTCTTCCACTATATTTTTCATTGTATGCCATTTAGTACTCTCATGTAGACCTCCTACATGTGTGACTGCAAGCCTATCTGTCTGTCTGTCTGTGTGTCTGTGTGTCTCTTCATCACACATGGCGTTTCTTTACTTTTCACTTGCCTGGATCTACGTTTTCAATAATTGGCAGCTGACTAACTTTCACCCCCCCCCCCCCCACACACACACATATTAAACATCAAATACCACTATATTCGTGAAGCAAATGTCTGATTCATCCTCTTTGGAAACATGTTTTCAACAATTTCAATCTTTTTGCCAGAATGAGTGTCTGTGGGGATTAAAACAAAGGTTATGAAAGTGCTCTTATGGGAACTTGCAGCATAAGCATAGCACTATAGAATCAATATTTGATGGTTTTAGGCATCTTACCAGTGTTATGAGATATCACAGTAGCAGGTACTGGTCATTCTGTTGGAAAAAAACACTGTTTTATGTTTTACCAGTGCCATACCAATGACTCTATGTGCATTTACTGAGATCACTGAGGCTTTTCCTTTACAAAAATTGCAAAATATTCATCAAATACAATGTGAAATGTCTTCAGAAGCCAGACTGTGATTTGAAAACTATTACAGATGGGAAAGTTCATATCACAGTAGGTTTGTTTTGGGTCAATATCAATTAAATTATGAATTATATCACATATTTTATTAAAAATTGGCATACCGGGGCGTCCTATTCAGGGCAAAATTTTACAACATCAGATGGTGGAATAAAATTTGACATCAGTTGTTAGGATAAACTGATAGAGTCCTTTCATATTGGTGAAATATATAGCTGCATCCCCAATTTTGGAAACAAAATTGACATCCATACTGTTCCATGGGGGTTGGGGCACTGTTTTGCTTGCACTATGGTTAAATGAGACAGATTTTTTCTAAAAATATTTTGTGCTGATGCAGATGTTAGTTTTATTTTGGGATCAGGGTAGTGTTTTAAAGAAAGCTGTAAATTCTCATCCTTCTTAGTTAATTTATAAAGTAACAGGATAGAAAAATCTTTTGGAGGCAATACCAATTTTCAAGCCCACTTGACAAAGTTTGTACACCTTTTCTTAAAAGAGCAAATTTTCCATGTTTTTGAATCAGCCAAAGCCAAAAGTTTGATTCTAATGGAGAAATGACTCTTTTATCTCATGGAAGTGGTAAAATGTCTCTTTGGTGGGGTTGGGGATGATTATAGGTTTCGCGGAACTAAATATTGAAATTAGAGTGAACCAACTTAAAATGTTGCACTCGGAAATGACGCAATCTCTAAAAATAAACAGCCTTGGGAAAATCCATTGTTTCAATAAAACTTTGAAACATTCTATTGACATCTTGCATTATTGTTGAATATTCCTGATAAAAAAAGAGGGTGATTTGATGACTTTTGGACCTAAAAAATACAATTTACTTTTTGTGTGTTTTTGTAGGGAATTCCCTGAAAAATATGTGCACGTGACCGGTACTTCCCTTTGTGTCAGTTTTTCTCTCTTATTTGTTGCATGACCCCCTGTTTCCAGATCAGAAAAGTTGTCTGAAGGGCTATACTTGACAGAGATTTTTGAATGCCAAAATTAAAGTCATGTGATCATATTTTTTCCACCTGAAAGTAATAATGGTCGCCTATGGGAAAATATTTAGTTATGTGATACCTATAGGAAATATGTTTTTTTGGCTTCCAGACCAGATTCAGTTACTATTTTGGGGGATTATTTCACATTTAAATATTTATTTGGGGACCATACACCTTACCAAACCATTTTATTGTTTTGAGAAGTTACATTTTTGTCACAGTCAGCAATAAAAGCTATATATTTCCCAAACTAAGGCTGTTCATGCATGAAAATTCACATCTTGAGCAAGTGTATTCCCCAGGAGCACACTATAACCTCTGGAAGCTGCTAACTAACAGCCTATCTCACCCTATTAACATATTTATTTAAATCATAACCTCTGGCAGCTGCTAACTAACAGCCTATCTTACCCTATTAAAATATTTATTTAAACCATGGTTTCTCCTCATATTACTAGGGGCAGGGAGGATTACAAATCTTCCGAACCCTCCCCCCCCCCAAATCACAATTCAAACACGGACAGAACACCTACACTGCCCTTCTATTCACTGTTATTTAGAAGTTTATCTCTTCTATATTATGCTCTTCAGAACGTTGGAAAACAATTACTTCATTGAAAGAGTATCCTGGAACACAAATTGGAGGAGGGGTGGGGTTACAGTGGAAAATAACATAATAAAATTACAAATGTTAGTGAATGGCATTTGTGCATAGCTACCAATATAGTTGTCTAGTACTAAAGGTGTCATGGTTCCCCTGATACAGCATAAATTTACACTGACAGTTGTAAAATATTGCTCTTTCCCTGAACCAAGTCCTCCCTTCCACACATATTTAATCCTTCTGCTAATGATAAACATTTGGAAAGACTGAATAGCATGTTTTTAGAGACTGAAGTTAGTATCATACACTTTCAGTTTCTTATGATTTACTTTGAGGCTTCAGCACTCATGGGCCTCTGAGTTAGTTTTCAATTTAAAAACTTTGCCCTGGCTCTTCCACTATATTTTTCATTGTATGCCATTTAGTACTCTCATGTAGACCTCCTACATGTGTGACTGCAAGCCTATCTGTCTGTCTGTCTGTGTGTCTGTGTGTCTCTTCATCACACATGGCGTTTCTTTACTTTTCACTTGCCTGGATCTACGTTTTCAATAATTGGCAGCTGACTAACTTTCACCCCCCCCCCCCACACACACACATATTAAACATCAAATACCACTATATTCGTGAAGCAAATGTCTGATTCATCCTCTTTGGAAACATGTTTTCAACAATTTCAATCTTTTTGCCAGAATGAGTGTCTGTGGGGATTAAAACAAAGGTTATGAAAGTGCTCTTATGGGAACTTGCAGCATAAGCATAGCACTATAGAATCAATATTTGATGGTTTTAGGCATCTTACCAGTGTTATGAGATATCACAGTAGCAGGTACTGGTCATTCTGTTGGAAAAAAAACACTGTTTTATGTTTTACCAGTGCCATACCAATGACTCTATGTGCATTTACTGAGATCACTGAGGCTTTTCCTTTACAAAAATTGCAAAATATTCATCAAATACAATGTGAAATGTCTTCAGAAGCCAGACTGTGATTTGAAAACTATTACAGATGGGAAAGTTCATATCACAGTAGGTTTGTTTTGGGTCAATATCAATTAAATTATGAATTATATCACATATTTTATTAAAAATTGGCATACCGGGGCGTCCTATTCAGGGCAAAATTTTACAACATCAGATGGTGGAATAAAATTTGACATCAGTTGTTAGGATAAACTGATAGAGTCCTTTCATATTGGTGAAATATATAGCTGCATCCCCAATTTTGGAAACAAAATTGACATCCATACTGTTCCATGGGGGTTGGGGCACTGTTTTGCTTGCACTATGGTTAAATGAGACAGATTTTTTCTAAAAATATTTTGTGCTGATGCAGATGTTAGTTTTATTTTGGGATCAGGGTAGTGTTTTAAAGAAAGCTGTAAATTCTCATCCTTCTTAGTTAATTTATAAAGTAACAGGATAGAAAAATCTTTTGGAGGCAATACCAATTTTCAAGCCCACTTGACAAAGTTTGTACACCTTTCCTTAAAAGAGCAAATTTTCCATGTTTTTGAATCAGCCAAAGCCAAAAGTTTGATTCTAATGGAGAAATGACTCTTTTATCTCATGGAAGTGGTAAAATGTCTCTTTGGTGGGGTTGGGGATGATTATAGGTTTCGCGGAACTAAATATTGAAATTAGAGTGAACCAACTTAAAATGTTGCACTCGGAAATGACGCAATCTCTAAAAATAAACAGCCTTGGGAAAATCCATTGTTTCAATAAAACTTTGAAACATTCTATTGACATCTTGCATTATTGTTGAATATTCCTGATAAAAAAAGAGGGTGATTTGATGACTTTTGGACCTAAAAAATACAATTTACTTTTTGTGTGTTTTTGTAGGGAATTCCCTGAAAAATATGTGCACGTGACCGGTACTTCCCTTTGTGTCAGTTTTTCTCTCTTATTTGTTGCATGACCCCCTGTTTCCAGATCAGAAAAGTTGTCTGAAGGGCTATACTTGACAGAGATTTTTGAATGCCAAAATTAAAGTCATGTGATCATATTTTTTCCACCTGAAAGTAATAATGGTCGCCTATGGGAAAATATTTAGTTATGTGATACCTATAGGAAATATGTTTTTTTGGCTTCCAGACCAGATTCAGTTACTATTTTGGGGGATTATTTCACATTTAAATATTTATTTGGGGACCATACACCTTACCAAACCATTTTATTGTTTTGAGAAGTTACATTTTTGTCACAGTCAGCAATAAAAGCTATATATTTGCCAAACTAAGGCTGTTCATGCATGAAAATTCACATCTTGAGCAAGTGTATTCCCCAGGAGCACACTATAACCTCTGGAAGCTGCTAACTAACAGCCTATCTCACCCTATTAACATATTTATTTAAATCATAACCTCTGGCAGCTGCTAACTAACAGCCTATCTTACCCTATTAAAATATTTATTTAAACCATGGTTTCTCCTCATATTACTAGGGGCAGGGAGGATTACAAATCTTCCGAACCCTCCCCCCCCAAATCACAATTCAAACACGGACAGAACACCTACACTGCCCTTCTATTCACTGTTATTTAGAAGTTTATCTCTTCTATATTATGCTCTTCAGAACGTTGGAAAACAATTACTTCATTGAAAGAGTATCCTGGAACACAAATTGGAGGAGGGGTGGGGTTACAGTGGAAAATAACATAATAAAATTACAAATGTTAGTGAATGGCATTTGTGCATAGCTACCAATATAGTTGTCTAGTACTAAAGGTGTCATGGTTCCCCTGATACAGCATAAATTTACACTGACAGTTGTAAAATATTGCTCTTTCCCTGAACCAAGTCCTCCCTTCCACACATATTTAATCCTTCTGCTAATGATAAACATTTGGAAAGACTGAATAGCATGTTTTTAGAGACTGAAGTTAGTATCATACACTTTCAGTTTCTTATGATTTACTTTGAGGCTTCAGCACTCATGGGCCTCTGAGTTAGTTTTCAATTTAAAAACTTTGCCCTGGCTCTTCCACTATATTTTTCATTGTATGCCATTTAGTACTCTCATGTAGACCTCCTACATGTGTGACTGCAAGCCTATCTGTCTGTCTGTCTGTGTGTCTGTGTGTCTCTTCATCACACATGGCGTTTCTTTACTTTTCCCTTGCCTGGATCTACGTTTTCAATAATTGGCAGCTGACTAACTTTCACCCCCCCCCCCACACACACACATATTAAACATCAAATACCACTATATTCGTGAAGCAAATGTCTGATTCATCCTCTTTGGAAACATGTTTTCAACAATTTCAATCTTTTTGCCAGAATGAGTGTCTGTGGGGATTAAAACAAAGGTTATGAAAGTGCTCTTATGGGAACTTGCAGCATAAGCATAGCACTATAGAATCAATATTTGATGGTTTTAGGCATCTTACCAGTGTTATGAGATATCACAGTAGCAGGTACTGGTCATTCTGTTGGAAAAAAACACTGTTTTATGTTTTACCAGTGCCATACCAATGACTCTATGTGCATTTACTGAGATCACTGAGGCTTTTCCTTTACAAAAATTGCAAAATATTCATCAAATACAATGTGAAATGTCTTCAGAAGCCAGACTGTGATTTGAAAACTATTACAGATGGGAAAGTTCATATCACAGTAGGTTTGTTTTGGGTCAATATCAATTAAATTATGAATTATATCACATATTTTATTAAAAATTGGCATACCGGGGCGTCCTATTCAGGGCAAAATTTTACAACATCAGATGGTGGAATAAAATTTGACATCAGTTGTTAGGATAAACTGATAGAGTCCTTTCATATTGGTGAAATATATAGCTGCATCCCCAATTTTGGAAACAAAATTGACATCCATACTGTTCCATGGGGGTTGGGGCACTGTTTTGCTTGCACTATGGTTAAATGAGACAGATTTTTTCTAAAAATATTTTGTGCTGATGCAGATGTTAGTTTTATTTTGGGATCAGGGTAGTGTTTTAAAGAAAGCTGTAAATTCTCATCCTTCTTAGTTAATTTATAAAGTAACAGGATAGAAAAATCTTTTGGAGGCAATACCAATTTTCAAGCCCACTTGACAAAGTTTGTACACCTTTCCTTAAAAGAGCAAATTTTCCATGTTTTTGAATCAGCCAAAGCCAAAAGTTTGATTCTAATGGAGAAATGACTCTTTTATCTCATGGAAGTGGTAAAATGTCTCTTTGGTGGGGTTGGGGATGATTATAGGTTTCGCGGAACTAAATATTGAAATTAGAGTGAACCAACTTAAAATGTTGCACTCGGAAATGACGCAATCTCTAAAAATAAACAGCCTTGGGAAAATCCATTGTTTCAATAAAACTTTGAAACATTCTATTGACATCTTGCATTATTGTTGAATATTCCTGATAAAAAAAGAGGGTGATTTGATGACTTTTGGACCTAAAAAATACAATTTACTTTTTGTGTGTTTTTGTAGGGAATTCCCTGAAAAATATGTGCACGTGACCGGTACTTCCCTTTGTGTCAGTTTTTCTCTCTTATTTGTTGCATGACCCCCTGTTTCCAGATCAGAAAAGTTGTCTGAAGGGCTATACTTGACAGAGATTTTTGAATGCCAAAATTAAAGTCATGTGATCATATTTTTTCCACCTGAAAGTAATAATGGTCGCCTATGGGAAAATATTTAGTTATGTGATACCTATAGGAAATATGTTTTTTTGGCTTCCAGACCAGATTCAGTTACTATTTTGGGGGATTATTTCACATTTAAATATTTATTTGGGGACCATACACCTTACCAAACCATTTTATTGTTTTGAGAAGTTACATTTTTGTCACAGTCAGCAATAAAAGCTATATATTTCCCAAACTAAGGCTGTTCATGCATGAAAATTCACATCTTGAGCAAGTGTATTCCCCAGGAGCACACTATAACCTCTGGAAGCTGCTAACTAACAGCCTATCTCACCCTATTAACATATTTATTTAAATCATAACCTCTGGCAGCTGCTAACTAACAGCCTATCTTACCCTATTAAAATATTTATTTAAACCATGGTTTCTCCTCATATTACTAGGGGCAGGGAGGATTACAAATCTTCCGAACCCTCCCCCCCAAATCACAATTCAAACACGGACAGAACACCTACACTGCCCTTCTATTCACTGTTATTTAGAAGTTTATCTCTTCTATATTATGCTCTTCAGAACGTTGGAAAACAATTACTTCATTGAAAGAGTATCCTGGAACACAAATTGGAGGAGGGGTGGGGTTACAGTGGAAAATAACATAATAAAATTACAAATGTTAGTGAATGGCATTTGTGCATAGCTACCAATATAGTTGTCTAGTACTAAAGGTGTCATGGTTCCCCTGATACAGCATAAATTTACACTGACAGTTGTAAAATATTGCTCTTTCCCTGAACCAAGTCCTCCCTTCCACACATATTTAATCCTTCTGCTAATGATAAACATTTGGAAAGACTGAATAGCATGTTTTTAGAGACTGAAGTTAGTATCATACACTTTCAGTTTCTTATGATTTACTTTGAGGCTTCAGCACTCATGGGCCTCTGAGTTAGTTTTCAATTTAAAAACTTTGCCCTGGCTCTTCCACTATATTTTTCATTGTATGCCATTTAGTACTCTCATGTAGACCTCCTACATGTGTGACTGCAAGCCTATCTGTCTGTCTGTCTGTGTGTCTGTGTGTCTCTTCATCACACATGGCGTTTCTTTACTTTTCACTTGCCTGGATCTACGTTTTCAATAATTGGCAGCTGACTAACTTTCACCCCCCCCCCCCACACACACACATATTAAACATCAAATACCACTATATTCGTGAAGCAAATGTCTGATTCATCCTCTTTGGAAACATGTTTTCAACAATTTCAATCTTTTTGCCAGAATGAGTGTCTGTGGGGATTAAAACAAAGGTTATGAAAGTGCTCTTATGGGAACTTGCAGCATAAGCATAGCACTATAGAATCAATAGTTGATGGTTTTAGGCATCTTACCAGTGTTATGAGATATCACAGTAGCAGGTACTGGTCATTCTGTTGGAAAAAAACACTGTTTTATGTTTTACCAGTGCCATACCAATGACTCTATGTGCATTTACTGAGATCACTGAGGCTTTTCCTTTACAAAAATTGCAAAATATTCATCAAATACAATGTGAAATGTCTTCAGAAGCCAGACTGTGATTTGAAAACTATTACAGATGGGAAAGTTCATATCACAGTAGGTTTGTTTTGGGTCAATATCAATTAAATTATGAATTATATCACATATTTTATTAAAAATTGGCATACCGGGGCGTCCTATTCAGGGCAAAATTTTACAACATCAGATGGTGGAATAAAATTTGACATCAGTTGTTAGGATAAACTGATAGAGTCCTTTCATATTGGTGAAATATATAGCTGCATCCCCAATTTTGGAAACAAAATTGACATCCATACTGTTCCATGGGGGTTGGGGCACTGTTTTGCTTGCACTATGGTTAAATGAGACAGATTTTTTCTAAAAATATTTTGTGCTGATGCAGATGTTAGTTTTATTTTGGGATCAGGGTAGTGTTTTAAAGAAAGCTGTAAATTCTCATCCTTCTTAGTTAATTTATAAAGTAACAGGATAGAAAAATCTTTTGGAGGCAATACCAATTTTCAAGCCCACTTGACAAAGTTTGTACACCTTTTCTTAAAAGAGCAAATTTTCCATGTTTTTGAATCAGCCAAAGCCAAAAGTTTGATTCTAATGGAGAAATGACTCTTTTATCTCATGGAAGTGGTAAAATGTCTCTTTGGTGGGGTTGGGGATGATTATAGGTTTCGCGGAACTAAATATTGAAATTAGAGTGAACCAACTTAAAATGTTGCACTCGGAAATGACGCAATCTCTAAAAATAAACAGCCTTGGGAAAATCCATTGTTTCAATAAAACTTTGAAACATTCTATTGACATCTTGCATTATTGTTGAATATTCCTGATAAAAAAAGAGGGTGATTTGATGACTTTTGGACCTAAAAAATACAATTTACTTTTTGTGTGTTTTTGTAGGGAATTCCCTGAAAAATATGTGCACGTGACCGGTACTTCCCTTTGTGTCAGTTTTTCTCTCTTATTTGTTGCATGACCCCCTGTTTCCAGATCAGAAAAGTTGTCTGAAGGGCTATACTTGACAGAGATTTTTGAATGCCAAAATTAAAGTCATGTGATCATATTTTTTCCACCTGAAAGTAATAATGGTCGCCTATGGGAAAATATTTAGTTATGTGATACCTATAGGAAATATGTTTTTTTGGCTTCCAGACCAGATTCAGTTACTATTTTGGGGGATTATTTCACATTTAAATATTTATTTGGGGACCATACACCTTACCAAACCATTTTATTGTTTTGAGAAGTTACATTTTTGTCACAGTCAGCAATAAAAGCTATATATTTCCCAAACTAAGGCTGTTCATGCATGAAAATTCACATCTTGAGCAAGTGTATTCCCCAGGAGCACACTATAACCTCTGGAAGCTGCTAACTAACAGCCTATCTCACCCTATTAACATATTTATTTAAATCATAACCTCTGGCAGCTGCTAACTAACAGCCTATCTTACCCTATTAAAATATTTATTTAAACCATGGTTTCTCCTCATATTACTAGGGGCAGGGAGGATTACAAATCTTCCGAACCCTCCCCCCCAAATCACAATTCAAACACGGACAGAACACCTACACTGCCCTTCTATTCACTGTTATTTAGAAGTTTATCTCTTCTATATTATGCTCTTCAGAACGTTGGAAAACAATTACTTCATTGAAAGAGTATCCTGGAACACAAATTGGAGGAGGGGTGGGGTTACAGTGGAAAATAACATAATAAAATTACAAATGTTAGTGAATGGCATTTGTGCATAGCTACCAATATAGTTGTCTAGTACTAAAGGTGTCATGGTTCCCCTGATACAGCATAAATTTACACTGACAGTTGTAAAATATTGCTCTTTCCCTGAACCAAGTCCTCCCTTCCACACATATTTAATCCTTCTGCTAATGATAAACATTTGGAAAGACTGAATAGCATGTTTTTAGAGACTGAAGTTAGTATCATACACTTTCAGTTTCTTATGATTTACTTTGAGGCTTCAGCACTCATGGGCCTCTGAGTTAGTTTTCAATTTAAAAACTTTGCCCTGGCTCTTCCACTATATTTTTCATTGTATGCCATTTAGTACTCTCATGTAGACCTCCTACATGTGTGACTGCAAGCCTATCTGTCTGTCTGTCTGTGTGTCTGTGTGTCTCTTCATCACACATGGCGTTTCTTTACTTTTCACTTGCCTGGATCTACGTTTTCAATAATTGGCAGCTGACTAACTTTCACCCCCCCCCCCCCCCCACACACACACATATTAAACATCAAATACCACTATATTCGTGAAGCAAATGTCTGATTCATCCTCTTTGGAAACATGTTTTCAACAATTTCAATCTTTTTGCCAGAATGAGTGTCTGTGGGGATTAAAACAAAGGTTATGAAAGTGCTCATATGGGAACTTGCAGCATAAGCATAGCACTATAGAATCAATATTTGATGGTTTTAGGCATCTTACCAGTGTTATGAGATATCACAGTAGCAGGTACTGGTCATTCTGTTGGAAAAAAACACTGTTTTATGTTTTACCAGTGCCATACCAATGACTCTATGTGCATTTACTGAGATCACTGAGGCTTTTCCTTTACAAAAATTGCAAAATATTCATCAAATACAATGTGAAATGTCTTCAGAAGCCAGACTGTGATTTGAAAACTATTACAGATGGGAAAGTTCATATCACAGTAGGTTTGTTTTGGGTCAATATCAATTAAATTATGAATTATATCACATATTTTATTAAAAATTGGCATACCGGGGCGTCCTATTCAGGGCAAAATTTTACAACATCAGATGGTGGAATAAAATTTGACATCAGTTGTTAGGATAAACTGATAGAGTCCTTTCATATTGGTGAAATATATAGCTGCATCCCCAATTTTGGAAACAAAATTGACATCCATACTGTTCCATGGGGGTTGGGGCACTGTTTTGCTTGCACTATGGTTAAATGAGACAGATTTTTTCTAAAAATATTTTGTGCTGATGCAGATGTTAGTTTTATTTTGGGATCAGGGTAGTGTTTTAAAGAAAGCTGTAAATTCTCATCCTTCTTAGTTAATTTATAAAGTAACAGGATAGAAAAATCTTTTGGAGGCAATACCAATTTTCAAGCCCACTTGACAAAGTTTGTACACCTTTTCTTAAAAGAGCAAATTTTCCATGTTTTTGAATCAGCCAAAGCCAAAAGTTTGATTCTAATGGAGAAATGACTCTTTTATCTCATGGAAGTGGTAAAATGTCTCTTTGGTGGGGTTGGGGATGATTATAGGTTTCGCGGAACTAAATATTGAAATTAGAGTGAACCAACTTAAAATGTTGCACTCGGAAATGACGCAATCTCTAAAAATAAACAGCCTTGGGAAAATCCATTGTTTCAATAAAACTTTGAAACATTCTATTGACATCTTGCATTATTGTTGAATATTCCTGATAAAAAAAGAGGGTGATTTGATGACTTTTGGACCTAAAAAATACAATTTACTTTTTGTGTGTTTTTGTAGGGAATTCCCTGAAAAATATGTGCACGTGACCGGTACTTCCCTTTGTGTCAGTTTTTCTCTCTTATTTGTTGCATGACCCCCTGTTTCCAGATCAGAAAAGTTGTCTGAAGGGCTATACTTGACAGAGATTTTTGAATGCCAAAATTAAAGTCATGTGATCATATTTTTTCCACCTGAAAGTAATAATGGTCGCCTATGGGAAAATATTTAGTTATGTGATACCTATAGGAAATATGTTTTTTTGGCTTCCAGACCAGATTCAGTTACTATTTTGGGGGATTATTTCACATTTAAATATTTATTTGGGGACCATACACCTTACCAAACCATTTTATTGTTTTGAGAAGTTACATTTTTGTCACAGTCAGCAATAAAAGCTATATATTTCCCAAACTAAGGCTGTTCATGCATGAAAATTCACATCTTGAGCAAGTGTATTCCCCAGGAGCACACTATAACCTCTGGAAGCTGCTAACTAACAGCCTATCTCACCCTATTAACATATTTATTTAAATCATAACCTCTGGCAGCTGCTAACTAACAGCCTATCTTACCCTATTAAAATATTTATTTAAACCATGGTTTCTCCTCATATTACTAGGGGCAGGGAGGATTACAAATCTTCCGAACCCTCCCCCCCCCCAAATCACAATTCAAACACGGACAGAACACCTACACTGCCCTTCTATTCACTGTTATTTAGAAGTTTATCTCTTCTATATTATGCTCTTCAGAACGTTGGAAAACAATTACTTCATTGAAAGAGTATCCTGGAACACAAATTGGAGGAGGGGTGGGGTTACAGTGGAAAATAACATAATAAAATTACAAATGTTAGTGAATGGCATTTGTGCATAGCTACCAATATAGTTGTCTAGTACTAAAGGTGTCATGGTTCCCCTGATACAGCATAAATTTACACTGACAGTTGTAAAATATTGCTCTTTCCCTGAACCAAGTCCTCCCTTCCACACATATTTAATCCTTCTGCTAATGATAAACATTTGGAAAGACTGAATAGCATGTTTTTAGAGACTGAAGTTAGTATCATACACTTTCAGTTTCTTATGATTTACTTTGAGGCTTCAGCACTCATGGGCCTCTGAGTTAGTTTTCAATTTAAAAACTTTGCCCTGGCTCTTCCACTATATTTTTCATTGTATGCCATTTAGTACTCTCATGTAGACCTCCTACATGTGTGACTGCAAGCCTATCTGTCTGTCTGTCTGTGTGTCTGTGTGTCTCTTCATCACACATGGCGTTTCTTTACTTTTCACTTGCCTGGATCTACGTTTTCAATAATTGGCAGCTGACTAACTTTCACCCCCCCCCCCCCACACACACACATATTAAACATCAAATACCACTATATTCGTGAAGCAAATGTCTGATTCATCCTCTTTGGAAACATGTTTTCAACAATTTCAATCTTTTTGCCAGAATGAGTGTCTGTGGGGATTAAAACAAAGGTTATGAAAGTGCTCTTATGGGAACTTGCAGCATAAGCATAGCACTATAGAATCAATATTTGATGGTTTTAGGCATCTTACCAGTGTTATGAGATATCACAGTAGCAGGTACTGGTCATTCTGTTGGAAAAAAACACTGTTTTATGTTTTACCAGTGCCATACCAATGACTCTATGTGCATTTACTGAGATCACTGAGGCTTTTCCTTTACAAAAATTGCAAAATATTCATCAAATACAATGTGAAATGTCTTCAGAAGCCAGACTGTGATTTGAAAACTATTACAGATGGGAAAGTTCATATCACAGTAGGTTTGTTTTGGGTCAATATCAATTAAATTATGAATTATATCACATATTTTATTAAAAATTGGCATACCGGGGCGTCCTATTCAGGGCAAAATTTTACAACATCAGATGGTGGAATAAAATTTGACATCAGTTGTTAGGATAAACTGATAGAGTCCTTTCATATTGGTGAAATATATAGCTGCATCCCCAATTTTGGAAACAAAATTGACATCCATACTGTTCCATGGGGGTTGGGGCACTGTTTTGCTTGCACTATGGTTAAATGAGACAGATTTTTTCTAAAAATATTTTGTGCTGATGCAGATGTTAGTTTTATTTTGGGATCAGGGTAGTGTTTTAAAGAAAGCTGTAAATTCTCATCCTTCTTAGTTAATTTATAAAGTAACAGGATAGAAAAATCTTTTGGAGGCAATACCAATTTTCAAGCCCACTTGACAAAGTTTGTACACCTTTTCTTAAAAGAGCAAATTTTCCATGTTTTTGAATCAGCCAAAGCCAAAAGTTTGATTCTAATGGAGAAATGACTCTTTTATCTCATGGAAGTGGTAAAATGTCTCTTTGGTGGGGTTGGGGATGATTATAGGTTTCGCGGAACTAAATATTGAAATTAGAGTGAACCAACTTAAAATGTTGCACTCGGAAATGACGCAATCTCTAAAAATAAACAGCCTTGGGAAAATCCATTGTTTCAATAAAACTTTGAAACATTCTATTGACATCTTGCATTATTGTTGAATATTCCTGATAAAAAAAGAGGGTGATTTGATGACTTTTGGACCTAAAAAATACAATTTACTTTTTGTGTGTTTTTGTAGGGAATTCCCTGAAAAATATGTGCACGTGACCGGTACTTCCCTTTGTGTCAGTTTTTCTCTCTTATTTGTTGCATGACCCCCTGTTTCCAGATCAGAAAAGTTGTCTGAAGGGCTATACTTGACAGAGATTTTTGAATGCCAAAATTAAAGTCATGTGATCATATTTTTTCCACCTGAAAGTAATAATGGTCGCCTATGGGAAAATATTTAGTTATGTGATACCTATAGGAAATATGTTTTTTTGGCTTCCAGACCAGATTCAGTTACTATTTTGGGGGATTATTTCACATTTAAATATTTATTTGGGGACCATACACCTTACCAAACCATTTTATTGTTTTGAGAAGTTACATTTTTGTCACAGTCAGCAATAAAAGCTATATATTTCCCAAACTAAGGCTGTTCATGCATGAAAATTCACATCTTGAGCAAGTGTATTCCCCAGGAGCACACTATAACCTCTGGAAGCTGCTAACTAACAGCCTATCTCACCCTATTAACATATTTATTTAAATCATAACCTCTGGCAGCTGCTAACTAACAGCCTATCTTACCCTATTAAAATATTTATTTAAACCATGGTTTCTCCTCATATTACTAGGGGCAGGGAGGATTACAAATCTTCCGAACCCTCCCCCCCCAAATCACAATTCAAACACGGACAGAACACCTACACTGCCCTTCTATTCACTGTTATTTAGAAGTTTATCTCTTCTATATTATGCTCTTCAGAACGTTGGAAAACAATTACTTCATTGAAAGAGTATCCTGGAACACAAATTGGAGGAGGGGTGGGGTTACAGTGGAAAATAACATAATAAAATTACAAATGTTAGTGAATGGCATTTGTGCATAGCTACCAATATAGTTGTCTAGTACTAAAGGTGTCATGGTTCCCCTGATACAGCATAAATTTACACTGACAGTTGTAAAATATTGCTCTTTCCCTGAACCAAGTCCTCCCTTCCACACATATTTAATCCTTCTGCTAATGATAAACATTTGGAAAGACTGAATAGCATGTTTTTAGAGACTGAAGTTAGTATCATACACTTTCAGTTTCTTATGATTTACTTTGAGGCTTCAGCACTCATGGGCCTCTGAGTTAGTTTTCAATTTAAAAACTTTGCCCTGGCTCTTCCACTATATTTTTCATTGTATGCCATTTAGTACTCTCATGTAGACCTCCTACATGTGTGACTGCAAGCCTATCTGTCTGTCTGTCTGTGTGTCTGTGTGTCTCTTCATCACACATGGCGTTTCTTTACTTTTCACTTGCCTGGATCTACGTTTTCAATAATTGGCAGCTGACTAACTTTCACCCCCCCCCCCCCCCCCACACACACACATATTAAACATCAAATACCACTATATTCGTGAAGCAAATGTCTGATTCATCCTCTTTGGAAACATGTTTTCAACAATTTCAATCTTTTTGCCAGAATGAGTGTCTGTGGGGATTAAAACAAAGGTTATGAAAGTGCTCTTATGGGAACTTGCAGCATAAGCATAGCACTATAGAATCAATATTTGATGGTTTTAGGCATCTTACCAGTGTTATGAGATATCACAGTAGCAGGTACTGGTCATTCTGTTGGAAAAAAACACTGTTTTATGTTTTACCAGTGCCATACCAATGACTCTATGTGCATTTACTGAGATCACTGAGGCTTTTCCTTTACAAAAATTGCAAAATATTCATCAAATACAATGTGAAATGTCTTCAGAAGCCAGACTGTGATTTGAAAACTATTACAGATGGGAAAGTTCATATCACAGTAGGTTTGTTTTGGGTCAATATCAATTAAATTATGAATTATATCACATATTTTATTAAAAATTGGCATACCGGGGCGTCCTATTCAGGGCAAATTTTACTACATCAGATGGTGGAATAAAATTTGACATCAGTTGTTAGGATAAACTGATAGAGTCCTTTCATATTGGTGAAATATATAGCTGCATCCCCAATTTTGGAAACAAAATTGACATCCATACTGTTCCATGGGGGTTGGGGCACTGTTTTGCTTGCACTATGGTTAAATGAGACAGATTTTTTCTAAAAATATTTTGTGCTGATGCAGATGTTAGTTTTATTTTGGGATCAGGGTAGTGTTTTAAAGAAAGCTGTAAATTCTCATCCTGCTTAGTTAATTTATAAAGTAACAGGATAGAAAAATCTTTTGGAGGCAATACCAATTTTCAAGCCCACTTGACAAAGTTTGTACACCTTTCCTTAAAAGAGCAAATTTTCCATGTTTTTGAATCAGCCAAAGCCAAAAGTTTGATTCAAATGGAGAAATGACTCTTTTATCTCATGGAAGTGGTAAAATGTCTCTTTAGTGGGGTTGGGGATGATTATAGGTTTCGCGGAACTAAATATTGAAATTAGAGTGAACCAACTTAAAATGTTGCACTCGGAAATGACGCAATCTCTAAAAATAAACAGCCTTGGGAAAATCCATTGTTTCAATAAAACTTTGAAACATTCTATTGACATCTTGCATTATTGTTGAATATTCCTGATAAAAAAAGAGGGTGATTTGATGACTTTTGGACCTAAAAAATACAATTTACTTTTTGTGTGTTTTTGTAGGGAATTCCCTGAAAAATATGTGCACGTGACCGGTACTTCCCTTTGTGTCAGTTTTTCTCTCTTATTTGTTGCATGACCCCCTGTTTTCAGATCAGAAAAGTTGTCTGAAGGGCTATACTTGACAGAGATATTTGAATGCCAAAATTAAAGTCATGCGATCATATTTTTTCCACCTGAAAGTAATAATGGTCGCCTATGGGAAAATATTCAGTTATGTGATACCTATAGGAAATATGTTTTTTTGGCTTCCAGACCAGATTCAGTTACTATTTTGGGGTTTATTTCACATTTAAATATTTATTTGGGGACCATTCACCTTACCAAACCATTTTATTGTTTTGAGAAGTTACATTTTTGTCACAGTCAGAAATAAAAGCTATATATTTCCCAAACTAAGGCTGTTCATGCAAGAAAATTCACATCTTGAGCAAGTGTATTCCTCAGGAGCACACTATAACCTCTGGAAGCTGCTAACTAACAGCCTATTTCACCCTATTAACATATTTATTTAAATCATAACCTCTGGCAGCTGCTAACTAACAGCCTATCTTACCCTATTAACATATTTATTTAAACCATGGTTTCTCCTCATATTACTAGGGGCAGGGAGGATTACAAATCTTCCGAACCCTCCCCACCCCCCAAATCACAATTCAAACACAGACAGAACACCTACACTGCACTTCTATTCACTATTATTTAGAAGTTTATCTCTTCTATATTATGCTCTTCAGAACGTTGGAAAACAATTACTTCATTGAAAGAGTATCCTGGAACACAAATTGGAGGAGGGGTGGGGTTACAGTGGAAAATAACATAATAAAATTACAAATGTTAGTGAATGGCATTTGTGCATAGCTACCAATATAGTTGTCTAGTACTAAAGCTGTCATGGTTCCCCTGATACAGCATAAATTTGCACTGACAGTTGTAAAATATTGCTCTTTCCCTGAACGAAGTCCTCCCTTCCACACATATTTAATCCTTCTGCTAATGATAAACATTTGGAAAGACTGAATAGCATGTTTTTAGAGACTGAAGTTAGTATCATACACTTTCAGTTTCTTATGATTTACTTTGAGGCTTCAGCACTCATGGGCCTCTGAGTTAGTTTTCAATTTAAAAACTTTGCCCTGGCTCTTCCACTATATTTTTCATTGTATGCCATTTAGTACTCTCATGTAGACCTCCTACATGTGTGACTGCAAGCCTATCTGTCTGTCTGTCTGTGTGTCTGTGTGTCTCTTCATCACACATGGCGTTTCTTTACTTTTCACTTGCCTGGATCTACGTTTTCAATAATTGGCAGCTGACTAACTTTCACCCCCCCCCCCCCCCACACACACACATATTAAACATCAAATACCACTATATTCGTGAAGCAAATGTCTGATTCATCCTCTTTGGAAACATGTTTTCAACAATTTCAATCTTTTTGCCAGAATGAGTGTCTGTGGGGATTAAAACAAAGGTTATGAAAGTGCTCTTATGGGAACTTGCAGCATAAGCATAGCACTATAGAATCAATATTTGATGGTTTTAGGCATCTTACCAGTGTTATGAGATATCACAGTAGCAGGTACTGGTCATTCTGTTGGAAAAAAAACACTGTTTTATGTTTTACCAGTGCCATACCAATGACTCTATGTGCATTTACTGAGATCACTGAGGCTTTTCCTTTACAAAAATTGCAAAATATTCATCAAATACAATGTGAAATGTCTTCAGAAGCCAGACTGTGATTTGAAAACTATTACAGATGGGAAAGTTCATATCACAGTAGGTTTGTTTTGGGTCAATATCAATTAAATTATGAATTATATCACATATTTTATTAAAAATTGGCATACCGGGGCGTCCTATTCAGGGCAAAATTTTACAACATCAGATGGTGGAATAAAATTTGACATCAGTTGTTAGGATAAACTGATAGAGTCCTTTCATATTGGTGAAATATATAGCTGCATCCCCAATTTTGGAAACAAAATTGACATCCATACTGTTCCATGGGGGTTGGGGCACTGTTTTGCTTGCACTATGGTTAAATGAGACAGATTTTTTCTAAAAATATTTTGTGCTGATGCAGATGTTAGTTTTATTTTGGGATCAGGGTAGTGTTTTAAAGAAAGCTGTAAATTCTCATCCTGCTTAGTTAATTTATAAAGTAACAGGATAGAAAAATCTTTTGGAGGCAATACCAATTTTCAAGCCCACTTGACAAAGTTTGTACACCTTTCCTTAAAAGAGCAAATTTTCCATGTTTTTGAATCAGCCAAAGCCAAAAGTTTGATTCTAATGGAGAAATGACTCTTTTATCTCATGGAAGTGGTAAAATGTCTCTTTGGTGGGGTTGGGGATGATTATAGGTTTCGCGGAACTAAATATTGAAATTAGAGTGAACCAACTTAAAATGTTGCACTCGGAAATGACGCAATCTCTAAAAATAAACAGCCTTGGGAAAATCCATTGTTTCAATAAAACTTTGAAACATTCTATTGACATCTTGCATTATTGTTGAATATTCCTGATAAAAAAAGAGGGTGATTTGATGACTTTTGGACCTAAAAAATACAATTTACTTTTTGTGTGTTTTTGTAGGGAATTCCCTGAAAAATATGTGCACGTGACCGGTACTTCCCTTTGTGTCAGTTTTTCTCTCTTATTTGTTGCATGACCCCCTGTTTCCAGATCAGAAAAGTTGTCTGAAGGGCTATACTTGACAGAGATTTTTGAATGCCAAAATTAAAGTCATGTGATCATATTTTTTCCACCTGAAAGTAATAATGGTCGCCTATGGGAAAATATTTAGTTATGTGATACCTATAGGAAATATGTTTTTTTGGCTTCCAGACCAGATTCAGTTACTATTTTGGGGGATTATTTCACATTTAAATATTTATTTGGGGACCATACACCTTACCAAACCATTTTATTGTTTTGAGAAGTTACATTTTTGTCACAGTCAGCAATAAAAGCTATATATTTCCCAAACTAAGGCTGTTCATGCATGAAAATTCACATCTTGAGCAAGTGTATTCCCCAGGAGCACACTATAACCTCTGGAAGCTGCTAACTAACAGCCTATCTCACCCTATTAACATATTTATTTAAATCATAACCTCTGGCAGCTGCTAACTAACAGCCTATCTTACCCTATTAAAATATTTATTTAAACCATGGTTTCTCCTCATATTACTAGGGGCAGGGAGGATTACAAATCTTCCGAACCCTCCCCCCCCCAAATCACAATTCAAACACGGACAGAACACCTACACTGCCCTTCTATTCACTGTTATTTAGAAGTTTATCTCTTCTATATTATGCTCTTCAGAACGTTGGAAAACAATTACTTCATTGAAAGAGTATCCTGGAACACAAATTGGAGGAGGGGTGGGGTTACAGTGGAAAATAACATAATAAAATTACAAATGTTAGTGAATGGCATTTGTGCATAGCTACCAATATAGTTGTCTAGTACTAAAGGTGTCATGGTTCCCCTGATGCAGCATAAATTTACACTGACAGTTGTAAAATATTGCTCTTTCCCTGAACCAAGTCCTCCCTTCCACACATATTTAATCCTTCTGCTAATGATAAACATTTGGAAAGACTGAATAGCATGTTTTTAGAGACTGAAGTTAGTATCATACACTTTCAGTTTCTTATGATTTACTTTGAGGCTTCAGCACTCATGGGCCTCTGAGTTAGTTTTCAATTTAAAAACTTTGCCCTGGCTCTTCCACTATATTTTTCATTGTATGCCATTTAGTACTCTCATGTAGACCTCCTACATGTGTGACTGCAAGCCTATCTGTCTGTCTGTCTGTGTGTCTGTGTGTCTCTTCATCACACATGGCGTTTCTTTACTTTTCACTTGCCTGGATCTACGTTTTCAATAATTGGCAGCTGACTAACTTTCACCCCCCCCCCCCCCCCACACACACACATATTAAACATCAAATACCACTATATTCGTGAAGCAAATGTCTGATTCATCCTCTTTGGAAACATGTTTTCAACAATTTCAATCTTTTTGCCAGAATGAGTGTCTGTGGGGATTAAAACAAAGGTTATGAAAGTGCTCTTATGGGAACTTGCAGCATAAGCATAGCACTATAGAATCAATATTTGATGGTTTTAGGCATCTTACCAGTGTTATGAGATATCACAGTAGCAGGTACTGGTCATTCTGTTGGAAAAAAACACTGTTTTATGTTTTACCAGTGCCATACCAATGACTCTATGTGCATTTACTGAGATCACTGAGGCTTTTCCTTTACAAAAATTGCAAAATATTCATCAAATACAATGTGAAATGTCTTCAGAAGCCAGACTGTGATTTGAAAACTATTACAGATGGGAAAGTTCATATCACAGTAGGTTTGTTTTGGGTCAATATCAATTAAATTATGAATTATATCACTTATTTTATTAAAAATTGGCATACCGGGGCGTCCTATTCAGGGCAAATTTTACTACATCAGATGGTGGAATAAAATTTGACATCAGTTGTTAGGATAAACTGATAGAGTCCTTTCATATTGGTGAAATATATAGCTGCATCCCCAATTTTGGAAACAAAAATTGACATCCATACTGTTCCATGGGGGTTGGGGCACTGTTTTGCTTGCACTATGGTTAAATGAGACAGATTTTTTCTAAAAATATTTTGTGCTGATGCAGATGTTAGTTTTATTTTGGGATCAGGGTAGTGTTTTAAAGAAAGCTGTAAATTCTCATCCTGCTTAGTTAATTTATAAAGTAACAGGATAGAAAAATCTTTTGGAGGCAATACCAATTTTCAAGCCCACTTGACAAAGTTTGTACACCTTTCCTTAAAAGAGCAAATTTTCCATGTTTTTGAATCAGCCAAAGCCAAAAGTTTGATTCTAATGGAGAAATGACTCTTTTATCTCATGGAAGTGGTAAAATGTCTCTTTGGTGGGGTTGGGGATGATTATAGGTTTCGCGGAACTAAATATTGAAATTAGAGTGAACCAACTTAAAATGTTGCACTCGGAAATGACGCAATCTCTAAAAATAAACAGCCTTGGGAAAATCCATTGTTTCAATAAAACTTTGAAACATTCTATTGACATCTTGCATTATTGTTGAATATTCCTGATAAAAAAAGAGGGTGATTTGATGACTTTTGGACCTAAAAAATACAATTTACTTTTTGTGTGTTTTTGTAGGGAATTCCCTGAAAAATATGTGCACGTGACCGGTACTTCCCTTTGTGTCAGTTTTTCTCTCTTATTTGTTGCATGACCCCCTGTTTCCGGATCAGAAAAGTTGTCTGAAGGGCTATACTTGACAGAGATTTTTGAATGCCAAAATTAAAGTCATGCGATCATATTTTTTCCACCTGAAAGTAATAATGGTCGCCTATGGGAAAATATTTAGTTATGTGATACCTATAGGAAATATGTTTTTTTGGCTTCCAGACCAGATTCAGTTACTATTTTGGGGGATTATTTCACATTTAAATATTTATTTGGGGACCATACACCTTACCAAACCATTTTATTGTTTTGAGAAGTTACATTTTTGTCACAGTCAGCAATAAAAGCTATATATTTCCCAAACTAAGGCTGTTCATGCATGAAAATTCACATCTTGAGCAAGTGTATTCCCCAGGAGCACACTATAACCTCTGGAAGCTGCTAACTAACAGCCTATTTCACCCTATTAACATATTTATTTAAATCATAACCTCTGGCAGCTGCTAACTAACAGCCTATCTTACCCTATTAAAATATTTATTTAAACCATGGTTTCTCCTCATATTACTAGGGGCAGGGAGGATTACAAATCTTCCGAACCCTCCCCCCCCCTAAATCACAATTCAAACACGGACAGAACACCTACACTGCCCTTCTATTCACTGTTATTTAGAAGTTTATCTCTTCTATATTATGCTCTTCAGAACGTTGGAAAACAATTACTTCATTGAAAGAGTATCCTGGAACACAAATTGGAGGAGGGGTGGGGTTACAGTGGAAAATAACATAATAAAATTACAAATGTTAGTGAATGGCATTTGTGCATAGCTACCAATATAGTTGTCTAGTACTAAAGGTGTCATGGTTCCCCTGATACAGCATAAATTTACACTGACAGTTGTAAAATATTGCTCTTTCCCTGAACCAAGTCCTCCCTTCCACACATATTTAATCCTTCTGCTAATGATAAACATTTGGAAAGACTGAATAGCATGTTTTTAGAGACTGAAGTTAGTATCATACACTTTCAGTTTCTTATGATTTACTTTGAGGCTTCAGCACTCATGGGCCTCTGAGTTAGTTTTCAATTTAAAAACTTTGCCCTGGCTCTTCCACTATATTTTTCATTGTATGCCATTTAGTACTCTCATGTAGACCTCCTACATGTGTGACTGCAAGCCTATCTGTCTGTCTGTCTGTGTGTCTGTGTGTCTCTTCATCACACATGGCGTTTCTTTACTTTTCACTTGCCTGGATCTACGTTTTCAATAATTGGCAGCTGACTAACTTTCACCCCCCCCCCCCACACACACACATATTAAACATCAAATACCACTATATTCGTGAAGCAAATGTCTGATTCATCCTCTTTGGAAACATGTTTTCAACAATTTCAATCTTTTTGCCAGAATGAGTGTCTGTGGGGATTAAAACAAAGGTTATGAAAGTGCTCTTATGGGAACTTGCAGCATAAGCATAGCACTATAGAATCAATATTTGATGGTTTTAGGCATCTTACCAGTGTTATGAGATATCACAGTAGCAGGTACTGGTCATTCTGTTGGAAAAAAACACTGTTTTATGTTTTACCAGTGCCATACCAATGACTCTATGTGCATTTACTGAGATCACTGAGGCTTTTCCTTTACAAAAATTGCAAAATATTCATCAAATACAATGTGAAATGTCTTCAGAAGCCAGACTGTGATTTGAAAACTATTACAGATGGGAAAGTTCATATCACAGTAGGTTTGTTTTGGGTCAATATCAATTAAATTATGAATTATATCACATATTTTATTAAAAATTGGCATACCGGGGCGTCCTATTCAGGGCAAAATTTTACAACATCAGATGGTGGAATAAAATTTGACATCAGTTGTTAGGATAAACTGATAGAGTCCTTTCATATTGGTGAAATATATAGCTGCATCCCCAATTTTGGAAACAAAATTGACATCCATACTGTTCCATGGGGGTTGGGGCACTGTTTTGCTTGCACTACGGTTAAATGAGACAGATTTTTTCTAAAAATATTTTGTGCTGATGCAGATGTTAGTTTTATTTTGGGATCAGGGTAGTGTTTTAAAGAAAGCTGTAAATTCTCATCCTTCTTAGTTAATTTATAAAGTAACAGGATAGAAAAATCTTTTGGAGGCAATACCAATTTTCAAGCCCACTTGACAAAGTTTGTACACCTTTCCTTAAAAGAGCAAATTTTCCATGTTTTTGAATCAGCCAAAGCCAAAAGTTTGATTCTAATGGAGAAATGACTCTTTTATCTCATGGAAGTGGTAAAATGTCTCTTTGGTGGGGTTGGGGATGATTATAGGTTTCGCGGAACTAAATATTGAAATTAGAGTGAACCAACTTAAAATGTTGCACTCGGAAATGACGCAATCTCTAAAAATAAACAGCCTTGGGAAAATCCATTGTTTCAATAAAACTTTGAAACATTCTATTGACATCTTGCATTATTGTTGAATATTCCTGATAAAAAAAGAGGGTGATTTGATGACTTTTGGACCTAAAAAATACAATTTACTTTTTGTGTGTTTTTGTAGGGAATTCCCTGAAAAATATGTGCACGTGACCGGTACTTCCCTTTGTGTCAGTTTTTCTCTCTTATTTGTTGCATGACCCCCTGTTTCCAGATCAGAAAAGTTGTCTGAAGGGCTATACTTGACAGAGATTTTTGAATGCCAAAATTAAAGTCATGTGATCATATTTTTTCCACCTGAAAGTAATAATGGTCGCCTATGGGAAAATATTTAGTTATGTGATACCTATAGGAAATATGTTTTTTTGGCTTCCAGACCAGATTCAGTTACTATTTTGGGGGATTATTTCACATTTAAATATTTATTTGGGGACCATACACCTTACCAAACCATTTTATTGTTTTGAGAAGTTACATTTTTGTCACAGTCAGCAATAAAAGCTATATATTTCCCAAACTAAGGCTGTTCATGCATGAAAATTCACATCTTGAGCAAGTGTATTCCCCAGGAGCACACTATAACCTCTGGAAGCTGCTAACTAACAGCCTATCTCACCCTATTAACATATTTATTTAAATCATAACCTCTGGCAGCTGCTAACTAACAGCCTATCTTACCCTATTAAAATATTTATTTAAACCATGGTTTCTCCTCATATTACTAGGGGCAGGGAGGATTACAAATCTTCCGAACCCTCCCCCCCCCCAAATCACAATTCAAACACGGACAGAACACCTACACTGCCCTTCTATTCACTGTTATTTAGAAGTTTATCTCTTCTATATTATGCTCTTCAGAACGTTGGAAAACAATTACTTCATTGAAAGAGTATCCTGGAACACAAATTGGAGGAGGGGTGGGGTTACAGTGGAAAATAACATAATAAAATTACAAATGTTAGTGAATGGCATTTGTGCATAGCTACCAATATAGTTGTCTAGTACTAAAGGTGTCATGGTTCCCCTGATGCAGCATAAATTTACACTGACAGTTGTAAAATATTGCTCTTTCCCTGAACCAAGTCCTCCCTTCCACACATATTTAATCCTTCTGCTAATGATAAACATTTGGAAAGACTGAATAGCATGTTTTTAGAGACTGAAGTTAGTATCATACACTTTCAGTTTCTTATGATTTACTTTGAGGCTTCAGCACTCATGGGCCTCTGAGTTAGTTTTCAATTTAAAAACTTTGCCCTGGCTCTTCCACTATATTTTTCATTGTATGCCATTTAGTACTCTCATGTAGACCTCCTACATGTGTGACTGCAAGCCTATCTGTCTGTCTGTCTGTGTGTCTGTGTGTCTCTTCATCACACATGGCGTTTCTTTACTTTTCACTTGCCTGGATCTACGTTTTCAATAATTGGCAGCTGACTAACTTTCACCCCCCCCCCCCACACACACACATATTAAACATCAAATACCACTATATTCGTGAAGCAAATGTCTGATTCATCCTCTTTGGAAACATGTTTTCAACAATTTCAATCTTTTTGCCAGAATGAGTGTCTGTGGGGATTAAAACAAAGGTTATGAAAGTGCTCTTATGGGAACTTGCAGCATAAGCATAGCACTATAGAATCAATATTTGATGGTTTTAGGCATCTTACCAGTGTTATGAGATATCACAGTAGCAGGTACTGGTCATTCTGTTGGAAAAAAACACTGTTTTATGTTTTACCAGTGCCATACCAATGACTCTATGTGCATTTACTGAGATCACTGAGGCTTTTCCTTTACAAAAATTGCAAAATATTCATCAAATACAATGTGAAATGTCTTCAGAAGCCAGACTGTGATTTGAAAACTATTACAGATGGGAAAGTTCATATCACAGTAGGTTTGTTTTGGGTCAATATCAATTAAATTATGAATTATATCACTTATTTTATTAAAAATTGGCATACCGGGGCGTCCTATTCAGGGCAAATTTTACTACATCAGATGGTGGAATAAAATTTGACATCAGTTGTTAGGATAAACTGATAGAGTCCTTTCATATTGGTGAAATATATAGCTGCATCCCCAATTTTGGAAACAAAATTGACATCCATACTGTTCCATGGGGGTTGGGGCACTGTTTTGCTTGCACTATGGTTAAATGAGACAGATTTTTTCTAAAAATATTTTGTGCTGATGCAGATGTTAGTTTTATTTTGGGATCAGGGTAGTGTTTTAAAGAAAGCTGTAAATTCTCATCCTGCTTAGTTAATTTATAAAGTAACAGGATAGAAAAATCTTTTGGAGGCAATACCAATTTTCAAGCCCACTTGACAAAGTTTGTACACCTTTCCTTAAAAGAGCAAATTTTCCATGTTTTTGAATCAGCCAAAGCCAAAAGTTTGATTCTAATGGAGAAATGACTCTTTTATCTCATGGAAGTGGTAAAATGTCTCTTTGGTGGGGTTGGGGATGATTATAGGTTTCGCGGAACTAAATATTGAAATTAGAGTGAACCAACTTAAAATGTTGCACTCGGAAATGACGCAATCTCTAAAAATAAACAGCCTTGGGAAAATCCATTGTTTCAATAAAACTTTGAAACATTCTATTGACATCTTGCATTATTGTTGAATATTCCTGATAAAAAAAGAGGGTGATTTGATGACTTTTGGACCTAAAAAATACAATTTACTTTTTGTGTGTTTTTGTAGGGAATTCCCTGAAAAATATGTGCACGTGACCGGTACTTCCCTTTGTGTCAGTTTTTCTCTCTTATTTGTTGCATGACCCCCTGTTTCCGGATCAGAAAAGTTGTCTGAAGGGCTATACTTGACAGAGATTTTTGAATGCCAAAATTAAAGTCATGCGATCATATTTTTTCCACCTGAAAGTAATAATGGTCGCCTATGGGAAAATATTTAGTTATGTGATACCTATAGGAAATATGTTTTTTTGGCTTCCAGACCAGATTCAGTTACTATTTTGGGGGATTATTTCACATTTAAATATTTATTTGGGGACCATACACCTTACCAAACCATTTTATTGTTTTGAGAAGTTACATTTTTGTCACAGTCAGCAATAAAAGCTATATATTTCCCAAACTAAGGCTGTTCATGCATGAAAATTCACATCTTGAGCAAGTGTATTCCCCAGGAGCACACTATAACCTCTGGAAGCTGCTAACTAACAGCCTATTTCACCCTATTAACATATTTATTTAAATCATAACCTCTGGCAGCTGCTAACTAACAGCCTATCTTACCCTATTAAAATATTTATTTAAACCATGGTTTCTCCTCATATTACTAGGGGCAGGGAGGATTACAAATCTTCCGAACCCTCCCCCCCCCTAAATCACAATTCAAACACGGACAGAACACCTACACTGCCCTTCTATTCACTGTTATTTAGAAGTTTATCTCTTCTATATTATGCTCTTCAGAACGTTGGAAAACAATTACTTCATTGAAAGAGTATCCTGGAACACAAATTGGAGGAGGGGTGGGGTTACAGTGGAAAATAACATAATAAAATTACAAATGTTAGTGAATGGCATTTGTGCATAGCTACCAATATAGTTGTCTAGTACTAAAGGTGTCATGGTTCCCCTGATACAGCATAAATTTACACTGACAGTTGTAAAATATTGCTCTTTCCCTGAACCAAGTCCTCCCTTCCACACATATTTAATCCTTCTGCTAATGATAAACATTTGGAAAGACTGAATAGCATGTTTTTAGAGACTGAAGTTAGTATCATACACTTTCAGTTTCTTATGATTTACTTTGAGGCTTCAGCACTCATGGGCCTCTGAGTTAGTTTTCAATTTAAAAACTTTGCCCTGGCTCTTCCACTATATTTTTCATTGTATGCCATTTAGTACTCTCATGTAGACCTCCTACATGTGTGACTGCAAGCCTATCTGTCTGTCTGTCTGTGTGTCTGTGTGTCTCTTCATCACACATGGCGTTTCTTTACTTTTCACTTGCCTGGATCTACGTTTTCAATAATTGGCAGCTGACTAACTTTCACCCCCCCCCCCCCCCCACACACACACATATTAAACATCAAATACCACTATATTCGTGAAGCAAATGTCTGATTCATCCTCTTTGGAAACATGTTTTCAACAATTTCAATCTTTTTGCCAGAATGAGTGTCTGTGGGGATTAAAACAAAGGTTATGAAAGTGCTCTTATGGGAACTTGCAGCATAAGCATAGCACTATAGAATCAATATTTGATGGTTTTAGGCATCTTACCAGTGTTATGAGATATCACAGTAGCAGGTACTGGCCATTCTGTTGGAAAAAAACACTGTTTTATGTTTTACCAGTGCCATACCAATGACTCTATGTGCATTTACTGAGATCACTGAGGCTTTTCCTTTACAAAAATTGCAAAATATTCATCAAATACAATGTGAAATGTCTTCAGAAGCCAGACTGTGATTTGAAAACTATTACAGATGGGAAAGTTCATATCACAGTAGGTTTGTTTTGGGTCAATATCAATTAAATTATGAATTATATCACTTATTTTATTAAAAATTGGCATACCGGGGCGTCCTATTCAGGGCAAATTTTACTACATCAGATGGTGGAATAAAATTTGACATCAGTTGTTAGGATAAACTGATAGAGTCCTTTCATATTGGTGAAATATATAGCTGCATCCCCAATTTTGGAAACAAAATTGACATCCATACTGTTCCATGGGGGTTGGGGCACTGTTTTGCTTGCACTATGGTTAAATGAGACAGATTTTTTCTAAAAATATTTTGTGCTGATGCAGATGTTAGTTTTATTTTGGGATCAGGGTAGTGTTTTAAAGAAAGCTGTAAATTCTCATCCTGCTTAGTTAATTTATAAAGTAACAGGATAGAAAAATCTTTTGGAGGCAATACCAATTTTCAAGCCCACTTGACAAAGTTTGTACACCTTTCCTTAAAAGAGCAAATTTTCCATGTTTTTGAATCAGCCAAAGCCAAAAGTTTGATTCTAATGGAGAAATGACTCTTTTATCTCATGGAAGTGGTAAAATGTCTCTTTGGTGGGGTTGGGGATGATTATAGGTTTCGCGGAACTAAATATTGAAATTAGAGTGAACCAACTTAAAATGTTGCACTCGGAAATGACGCAATCTCTAAAAATAAACAGCCTTGGGAAAATCCATTGTTTCAATAAAACTTTGAAACATTCTATTGACATCTTGCATTATTGTTGAATATTCCTGATAAAAAAAGAGGGTGATTTGATGACTTTTGGACCTAAAAAATACAATTTACTTTTTGTGTGTTTTTGTAGGGAATTCCCTGAAAAATATGTGCACGTGACCGGTACTTCCCTTTGTGTCAGTTTTTCTCTCTTATTTGTTGCATGACCCCCTGTTTCCGGATCAGAAAAGTTGTCTGAAGGGCTATACTTGACAGAGATTTTTGAATGCCAAAATTAAAGTCATGCGATCATATTTTTTCCACCTGAAAGTAATAATGGTCGCCTATGGGAAAATATTTAGTTATGTGATACCTATAGGAAATATGTTTTTTTGGCTTCCAGACCAGATTCAGTTACTATTTTGGGGGATTATTTCACATTTAAATATTTATTTGGGGACCATACACCTTACCAAACCATTTTATTGTTTTGAGAAGTTACATTTTTGTCACAGTCAGCAATAAAAGCTATATATTTCCCAAACTAAGGCTGTTCATGCATGAAAATTCACATCTTGAGCAAGTGTATTCCCCAGGAGCACACTATAACCTCTGGAAGCTGCTAACTAACAGCCTATCTCACCCTATTAACATATTTATTTAAATCATAACCTCTGGCAGCTGCTAACTAACAGCCTATCTTACCCTATTAAAATATTTATTTAAACCATGGTTTCTCCTCATATTACTAGGGGCAGGGAGGATTACAAATCTTCCGAACCCTCCCCCCCCCCTAAATCACAATTCAAACACGGACAGAACACCTACACTGCCCTTCTATTCACTGTTATTTAGAAGTTTATCTCTTCTATATTATGCTCTTCAGAACGTTGGAAAACAATTACTTCATTGAAAGAGTATCCTGGAACACAAATTGGAGGAGGGGTGGGGTTACAGTGGAAAATAACATAATAAAATTACAAATGTTAGTGAATGGCATTTGTGCATAGCTACCAATATAGTTGTCTAGTACTAAAGGTGTCATGGTTCCCCTGATACAGCATAAATTTACACTGACAGTTGTAAAATATTGCTCTTTCCCTGAACCAAGTCCTCCCTTCCACACATATTTAATCCTTCTGCTAATGATAAACATTTGGAAAGACTGAATAGCATGTTTTTAGAGACTGAAGTTAGTATCATACACTTTCAGTTTCTTATGATTTACTTTGAGGCTTCAGCACTCATGGGCCTCTGAGTTAGTTTTCAATTTAAAAACTTTGCCCTGGCTCTTCCACTATATTTTTCATTGTATGCCATTTAGTACTCTCATGTAGACCTCCTACATGTGTGACTGCAAGCCTATCTGTCTGTCTGTCTGTGTGTCTGTGTGTCTCTTCATCACACATGGCGTTTCTTTACTTTTCACTTGCCTGGATCTACGTTTTCAATAATTGGCAGCTGACTAACTTTCACCCCCCCCCCCCCCACATTCACACATATTAAACATCAAATACCACTATATTCGTGAAGCAAATGTCTGATTCATCCTCTTTGGAAACATGTTTTCAACAATTTCAATCTTTTTGCCAGAATGAGTGTCTGTGGGGATTAAAACAAAGGTTATGAAAGTGCTCTTATGGGAACTTGCAGCATAAGCATAGCACTATAGAATCAATATTTGATGGTTTTAGGCATCTTACCAGTGTTATGAGATATCACAGTAACAGGTACTGGTCATTCTGTTGGAAAAAAACACTGTTTTATGTTTTACCAGTGCCATACCAATGACTCTATGTGCATTTACTGAGATCACTGAGGCTTTTCCTTTACAAAAATTGCAAAATATTCATCAAATACAATGTGAAATGTCTTCAGAAGCCAGACTGTGATTTGAAAACTATTACAGATGGGAAAGTTCATATCACAGTAGGTTTGTTTTGGGTCAATATCAATTAAATTATGAATTATATCACATATTTTATTAAAAATTGGCATACCGGGGCGTCCTATTCAGGGCAAATTTTACTACATCAGATGGTGGAATAAAATTTGACATCAGTTGTTAGGATAAACTGATAGAGTCCTTTCATATTGGTGAAATATATAGCTGCATCCCCAATTTTGGAAACAAAATTGACATCCATACTGTTCCATGGGGGTTGGGGCACTGTTTTGCTTGCACTATGGTTAAATGAGACAGATTTTTTCTAAAAATATTTTGTGCTGATGCAGATGTTAGTTTTATTTTGGGATCAGGGTAGTGTTTTAAAGAAAGCTGTAAATTCTCATCCTGCTTAGTTAATTTATAAAGTAACAGGATAGAAAAATCTTTTGGAGGCAATACCAATTTTCAAGCCCACTTGACAAAGTTTGTACACCTTTCCTTAAAAGAGCAAATTTTCCATGTTTTTGAATCAGCCAAAGCCAAAAGTTTGATTCTAATGGAGAAATGACTCTTTTATCTCATGGAAGTGGTAAAATGTCTCTTTGGTGGGGTTGGGGATGATTATAGGTTTCGCGGAACTAAATATTGAAATTAGAGTGAACCAACTTAAAATGTTGCACTCGGAAATGACGCAATCTCTAAAAATAAACAGCCTTGGGAAAATCCATTGTTTCAATAAAACTTTGAAACATTCTATTGACATCTTGCATTATTGTTGAATATTCCTGATAAAAAAGAGGCTGATTTGATGACTTTTGGACCTAAAAAATACAATTTACTTTTTGTGTGTTTTTGTAGGGAATTCCCTGAAAAATATGTGCACGTGACCGGTACTTCCCTTTGTGTCAGTTTTTCTCTCTTATTTGTTGCATGACCCCCTGTTTTCAGATCAGAAAAGTTGTCTGAAGGGCTATACTTGACAGAGATATTTGAATGCCAAAATTAAAGTCATGCGATCATATTTTTTCCACCTGAAAGTAATAATGGTCGCCTATGGGAAAATATTCAGTTATGTGATACCTATAGGAAATATGTTTTTTTGGCTTCCAGACCAGATTCAGTTACTATTTTGGGGTTTATTTCACATTTAAATATTTATTTGGGGACCATTCACCTTACCAAACCATTTTATTGTTTTGAGAAGTTACATTTTTGTCACAGTCAGAAATAAAAGCTATATATTTCCCAAACTAAGGCTGTTCATGCAAGAAAATTCACATCTTGAGCAAGTGTATTCCTCAGGAGCACACTATAACCTCTGGAAGCTGCTAACTAACAGCCTATCTCACCCTATTAACATATTTATTTAAATCATAACCTCTGGCAGCTGCTAACTAACAGCCTATCTTACCCTATTAAAATATTTATTTAAACCATGGTTTCTCCTCATATTACTAGGGGCAGGGAGGATTACAAATCTTCCGAACCCTCCCCCCCCTAAATCACAATTCAAACACGGACAGAACACCTACACTGCCCTTCTATTCACTGTTATTTAGAAGTTTATCTCTTCTATATTATGCTCTTCAGAACGTTGGAAAACAATTACTTCATTGAAAGAGTATCCTGGAACACAAATTGGAGGAGGGGTGGGGTTACAGTGGAAAATAACATAATAAAATTACAAATGTTAGTGAATGGCATTTGTGCATAGCTACCAATATAGTTGTCTAGTACTAAAGGTGTCATGGTTCCCCTGATACAGCATAAATTTACACTGACAGTTGTAAAATATTGCTCTTTCCCTGAACCAAGTCCTCCCTTCCACACATATTTAATCCTTCTGCTAATGATAAACATTTGGAAAGACTGAATAGCATGTTTTTAGAGACTGAAGTTAGTATCATACACTTTCAGTTTCTTATGATTTACTTTGAGGCTTCAGCACTCATGGGCCTCTGAGTTAGTTTTCAATTTAAAAACTTTGCCCTGGCTCTTCCACTATATTTTTCATTGTATGCCATTTAGTACTCTCATGTAGACCTCCTACATGTGTGACTGCAAGCCTATCTGTCTGTCTGTCTGTGTGTCTGTGTGTCTCTTCATCACACATGGCGTTTCTTTACTTTTCACTTGCCTGGATCTACGTTTTCAATAATTGGCAGCTGACTAACTTTCACCCCCCCCCCCCCCGCATACACACATATTAAACATCAAATACCACTATATTCGTGAAGCAAATGTCTGATTCATCCTCTTTGGAAACATGTTTTCAACAATTTCAATCTTTTTGCCAGAATGAGTGTCTGTGGGGATTAAAACAAAGGTTATGAAAGTGCTCTTATGGGAACTTGCAGCATAAGCATAGCACTATAGAATCAATATTTGATGGTTTTAGGCATCTTACCAGTGTTATGAGATATCACAGTAGCAGGTACTGGTCATTCTGTTGGAAAAAAAACACTGTTTTATGTTTTACCAGTGCCATACCAATGACTCTATGTGCATTTACTGAGATCACTGAGGCTTTTCCTTTACAAAAATTGCAAAATATTCATCAAATACAATGTGAAATGTCTTCAGAAGCCAGACTGTGATTTGAAAACTATTACAGATGGGAAAGTTCATATCACAGTAGGTTTGTTTTGGGTCAATATCAATTAAATTATGAATTATATCACTTATTTTATTAAAAATTGGCATACCGGGGCGTCCTATTCAGGGCAAATTTTACTACATCAGATGGTGGAATAAAATTTGACATCAGTTGTTAGGATAAACTGATAGAGTCCTTTCATATTGGTGAAATATATAGCTGCATCCCCAATTTTGGAAACAAAATTGACATCCATACTGTTCCATGGGGGTTGGGGCACTGTTTTGCTTGCACTATGGTTAAATGAGACAGATTTTTTCTAAAAATATTTTGTGCTGATGCAGATGTTAGTTTTATTTTGGGATCAGGGTAGTGTTTTAAAGAAAGCTGTAAATTCTCATCCTGCTTAGTTAATTTATAAAGTAACAGGATAGAAAAATCTTTTGGAGGCAATACCAATTTTCAAGCCCACTTGACAAAGTTTGTACACCTTTCCTTAAAAGAGCAAATTTTCCATGTTTTTGAATCAGCCAAAGCCAAAAGTTTGATTCTAATGGAGAAATGACTCTTTTATCTCATGGAAGTGGTAAAATGTCTCTTTGGTGGGGTTGGGGATGATTATAGGTTTCGCGGAACTAAATATTGAAATTAGAGTGAACCAACTTAAAATGTTGCACTCGGAAATGACGCAATCTCTAAAAATAAACAGCCTTGGGAAAATCCATTGTTTCAATAAAACTTTGAAACATTCTATTGACATCTTGCATTATTGTTGAATATTCCTGATAAAAAAAGAGGGTGATTTGATGACTTTTGGACCTAAAAAATACAATTTACTTTTTGTGTGTTTTTGTAGGGAATTCCCTGAAAAATATGTGCACGTGACCGGTACTTCCCTTTGTGTCAGTTTTTCTCTCTTATTTGTTGCATGACCCCCTGTTTCCGGATCAGAAAAGTTGTCTGAAGGGCTATACTTGACAGAGATTTTTGAATGCCAAAATTAAAGTCATGCGATCATATTTTTTCCACCTGAAAGTAATAATGGTCGCCTATGGGAAAATATTTAGTTATGTGATACCTATAGGAAATATGTTTTTTTGGCTTCCAGACCAGATTCAGTTACTATTTTGGGGGATTATTTCACATTTAAATATTTATTTGGGGACCATACACCTTACCAAACCATTTTATTGTTTTGAGAAGTTACATTTTTGTCACAGTCAGCAATAAAAGCTATATATTTCCCAAACTAAGGCTGTTCATGCATGAAAATTCACATCTTGAGCAAGTGTATTCCCCAGGAGCACACTATAACCTCTGGAAGCTGCTAACTAACAGCCTATCTCACCCTATTAACATATTTATTTAAATCATAACCTCTGGCAGCTGCTAACTAACAGCCTATCTTACCCTATTAAAATATTTATTTAAACCATGGTTTCTCCTCATATTACTAGGGGCAGGGAGGATTACAAATCTTCCGAACCCTCCCCCCCCTAAATCACAATTCAAACACGGACAGAACACCTACACTGCCCTTCTATTCACTGTTATTTAGAAGTTTATCTCTTCTATATTATGCTCTTCAGAACGTTGGAAAACAATTACTTCATTGAAAGAGTATCCTGGAACACAAATTGGAGGAGGGGTGGGGTTACAGTGGAAAATAACATAATAAAATTACAAATGTTAGTGAATGGCATTTGTGCATAGCTACCAATATAGTTGTCTAGTACTAAAGGTGTCATGGTTCCCCTGATACAGCATAAATTTACACTGACAGTTGTAAAATATTGCTCTTTCCCTGAACCAAGTCCTCCCTTCCACACATATTTAATCCTTCTGCTAATGATAAACATTTGGAAAGACTGAATAGCATGTTTTTAGAGACTGAAGTTAGTATCATACACTTTCAGTTTCTTATGATTTACTTTGAGGCTTCAGCACTCATGGGCCTCTGAGTTAGTTTTCAATTTAAAAACTTTGCCCTGGCTCTTCCACTATATTTTTCATTGTATGCCATTTAGTACTCTCATGTAGACCTCCTACATGTGTGACTGCAAGCCTATCTGTCTGTCTGTCTGTGTGTCTGTGTGTCTCTTCATCACACATGGCGTTTCTTTACTTTTCACTTGCCTGGATCTACGTTTTCAATAATTGGCAGCTGACTAACTTTCACCCCCCCCCCCCCCACATTCACACATATTAAACATCAAATACCACTATATTCGTGAAGCAAATGTCTGATTCATCCTCTTTGGAAACATGTTTTCAACAATTTCAATCTTTTTGCCAGAATGAGTGTCTGTGGGGATTAAAACAAAGGTTATGAAAGTGCTCTTATGGGAACTTGCAGCATAAGCATAGCACTATAGAATCAATATTTGATGGTTTTAGGCATCTTACCAGTGTTATGAGATATCACAGTAACAGGTACTGGTCATTCTGTTGGAAAAAAACACTGTTTTATGTTTTACCAGTGCCATACCAATGACTCTATGTGCATTTACTGAGATCACTGAGGCTTTTCCTTTACAAAAATTGCAAAATATTCATCAAATACAATGTGAAATGTCTTCAGAAGCCAGACTGTGATTTGAAAACTATTACAGATGGGAAAGTTCATATCACAGTAGGTTTGTTTTGGGTCAATATCAATTAAATTATGAATTATATCACATATTTTATTAAAAATTGGCATACCGGGGCGTCCTATTCAGGGCAAATTTTACTACATCAGATGGTGGAATAAAATTTGACATCAGTTGTTAGGATAAACTGATAGAGTCCTTTCATATTGGTGAAATATATAGCTGCATCCCCAATTTTGGAAACAAAATTGACATCCATACTGTTCCATGGGGGTTGGGGCACTGTTTTGCTTGCACTATGGTTAAATGAGACAGATTTTTTCTAAAAATATTTTGTGCTGATGCAGATGTTAGTTTTATTTTGGGATCAGGGTAGTGTTTTAAAGAAAGCTGTAAATTCTCATCCTGCTTAGTTAATTTATAAAGTAACAGGATAGAAAAATCTTTTGGAGGCAATACCAATTTTCAAGCCCACTTGACAAAGTTTGTACACCTTTCCTTAAAAGAGCAAATTTTCCATGTTTTTGAATCAGCCAAAGCCAAAAGTTTGATTCTAATGGAGAAATGACTCTTTTATCTCATGGAAGTGGTAAAATGTCTCTTTGGTGGGGTTGGGGATGATTATAGGTTTCGCGGAACTAAATATTGAAATTAGAGTGAACCAACTTAAAATGTTGCACTCGGAAATGACGCAATCTCTAAAAATAAACAGCCTTGGGAAAATCCATTGTTTCAATAAAACTTTGAAACATTCTATTGACATCTTGCATTATTGTTGAATATTCCTGATAAAAAAGAGGCTGATTTGATGACTTTTGGACCTAAAAAATACAATTTACTTTTTGTGTGTTTTTGTAGGGAATTCCCTGAAAAATATGTGCACGTGACCGGTACTTCCCTTTGTGTCAGTTTTTCTCTCTTATTTGTTGCATGACCCCCTGTTTTCAGATCAGAAAAGTTGTCTGAAGGGCTATACTTGACAGAGATATTTGAATGCCAAAATTAAAGTCATGCGATCATATTTTTTCCACCTGAAAGTAATAATGGTCGCCTATGGGAAAATATTCAGTTATGTGATACCTATAGGAAATATGTTTTTTTGGCTTCCAGACCAGATTCAGTTACTATTTTGGGGTTTATTTCACATTTAAATATTTATTTGGGGACCATTCACCTTACCAAACCATTTTATTGTTTTGAGAAGTTACATTTTTGTCACAGTCAGAAATAAAAGCTATATATTTCCCAAACTAAGGCTGTTCATGCAAGAAAATTCACATCTTGAGCAAGTGTATTCCTCAGGAGCACACTATAACCTCTGGAAGCTGCTAACTAACAGCCTATCTCACCCTATTAACATATTTATTTAAATCATAACCTCTGGCAGCTGCTAACTAACAGCCTATCTTACCCTATTAAAATATTTATTTAAACCATGGTTTCTCCTCATATTACTAGGGGCAGGGAGGATTACAAATCTTCCGAACCCTCCCCCCCCTAAATCACAATTCAAACACGGACAGAACACCTACACTGCCCTTCTATTCACTGTTATTTAGAAGTTTATCTCTTCTATATTATGCTCTTCAGAACGTTGGAAAACAATTACTTCATTGAAAGAGTATCCTGGAACACAAATTGGAGGAGGGGTGGGGTTACAGTGGAAAATAACATAATAAAATTACAAATGTTAGTGAATGGCATTTGTGCATAGCTACCAATATAGTTGTCTAGTACTAAAGGTGTCATGGTTCCCCTGATACAGCATAAATTTACACTGACAGTTGTAAAATATTGCTCTTTCCCTGAACCAAGTCCTCCCTTCCACACATATTTAATCCTTCTGCTAATGATAAACATTTGGAAAGACTGAATAGCATGTTTTTAGAGACTGAAGTTAGTATCATACACTTTCAGTTTCTTATGATTTACTTTGAGGCTTCAGCACTCATGGGCCTCTGAGTTAGTTTTCAATTTAAAAACTTTGCCCTGGCTCTTCCACTATATTTTTCATTGTATGCCATTTAGTACTCTCATGTAGACCTCCTACATGTGTGACTGCAAGCCTATCTGTCTGTCTGTCTGTGTGTCTGTGTGTCTCTTCATCACACATGGCGTTTCTTTACTTTTCACTTGCCTGGATCTACGTTTTCAATAATTGGCAGCTGACTAACTTTCACCCCCCCCCCCCCCACATACACACATATTAAACATCAAATACCACTATATTCGTGAAGCAAATGTCTGATTCATCCTCTTTGGAAACATGTTTTCAACAATTTCAATCTTTTTGCCAGAATGAGTGTCTGTGGGGATTAAAACAACGGTTATGAAAGTGCTCTTATGGGAACTTGCAGCATAAGCATAGCACTATAGAATCAATATTTGATGGATTTAGGCATCTTACCAGTGTTATGAGATATCACAGTAGCAGGTACTGGTCATTCTGTTGGAAAAAAACACTGTTTTATGTTTTACCAGTGCCATACCAATGACTCTATGTGCATTTACTGAGATCACTGAGGCTTTTCCTTTACAAAAATTGCAAAATATTCATCAAATACAATGTGAAATGTCTTCAGAAGCCAGACTGTGATTTGAAAACTATTACAGATGGGAAAGTTCATATCACAGTAGGTTTGTTTTGGGTCAATATCAATTAAATTATGAATTATATCACATATTTTATTAAAAATTGGCATACCGGGGCGTCCTATTCAGGGCAAATTTTACTACATCAGATGGTGGAATAAAATTTGACATCAGTTGTTAGGATAAACTGATAGAGTCCTTTCATATTGGTGAAATATATAGCTGCATCCCCAATTTTGGAAACAAAATTGACATCCATACTGTTCCATGGGGGTTGGGGCACTGTTTTGCTTGCACTATGGTTAAATGAGACAGATTTTTTCTAAAAATATTTTGTGCTGATGCAGATGTTAGTTTTATTTTGGGATCAGGGTAGTGTTTTAAAGAAAGCTGTAAATTCTCATCCTGCTTAGTTAATTTATAAAGTAACAGGATAGAAAAATCTTTTGGAGGCAATACCAATTTTCAAGCCCACTTGACAAAGTTTGTACACCTTTCCTTAAAAGAGCAAATTTTCCATGTTTTTGAATCAGCCAAAGCCAAAAGTTTGATTCTAATGGAGAAATGACTCTTTTATCTCATGGAAGTGGTAAAATGTCTCTTTGGTGGGGTTGGGGATGATTATAGGTTTCGCGGAACTAAATATTGAAATTAGAGTGAACCAACTTAAAATGTTGCACTCGGAAATGACGCAATCTCTAAAAATAAACAGCCTTGGGAAAATCCATTGTTTCAATAAAACTTTGAAACATTCTATTGACATCTTGCATTATTGTTGAATATTCCTGATAAAAAAAGAGGGTGATTTGATGACTTTTGGACCTAAAAAATACAATTTACTTTTTGTGTGTTTTTGTAGGGAATTCCCTGAAAAATATGTGCACGTGACCGGTACTTCCCTTTGTGTCAGTTTTTCTCTCTTATTTGTTGCATGACCCCCTGTTTCCGGATCAGAAAAGTTGTCTGAAGGGCTATACTTGACAGAGATTTTTGAATGCCAAAATTAAAGTCATGCGATCATATTTTTTCCACCTGAAAGTAATAATGGTCGCCTATGGGAAAATATTTAGTTATGTGATACCTATAGGAAATATGTTTTTTTGGCTTCCAGACCAGATTCAGTTACTATTTTGGGGGATTATTTCACATTTAAATATTTATTTGGGGACCATACACCTTACCAAACCATTTTATTGTTTTGAGAAGTTACATTTTTGTCACAGTCAGCAATAAAAGCTATATATTTCCCAAACTAAGGCTGTTCATGCATGAAAATTCACATCTTGAGCAAGTGTATTCCCCAGGAGCACACTATAACCTCTGGAAGCTGCTAACTAACAGCCTATCTCACCCTATTAACATATTTATTTAAATCATAACCTCTGGCAGCTGCTAACTAACAGCCTATCTTACCCTATTAACATATTTATTTAAACCATGGTTTCTCCTCATATTACTAGGGGCAGGGAGGATTACAAATCTTCCAAACCCTCCCCACCCCCCCAAATCACAATTCAAACACAGACAGAACACCTACACTGCACTTCTATTCACTATTATTTAGAAGTTTATCTCTTCTATATTATGCTCTTCAGAACGTTGGAAAACAATTACTTCATTGAAAGAGTATCCTGGAACAAAAATTGGAGGAGGGGTGGGGTTACAGTGGAAAATAACATAATAAAATTACAAATGTTAGTGAATGGCATTTGTGCATAGCTACCAATATAGTTGTCTAGTACTAAAGCTGTCATGGTTCCCCTGATACAGCATAAATTTGCACTGACAGTTGTAAAATATTGCTCTTTCCCAGAACGAAGTCCTCCCTTCCACACATATTTAATCCTTCTGCTAATGATAAACATTTGGAAAGACTGAATAGCATGTTTTTAGAGACTGAAGTTAGTATCATACACTTTCAATTTCTGATGATTTACTTTGAGGCTTCAGCACTCATGGGCCTCTGAGTTAGTTTTCAATTTAAAAACCTTGCCCTGGCTCTTCCACTATATTTTTCATTGTATTCCATTTAGTACTCTCATGTAGACCTCCTACATGTGTGACTGCAAGCCTATCTGTCTGTCTGTCTGTGTGTCTGTGTGTCTCTTCATCAGACATGGCGTTTCTTTACTTTTCACTTGCCTGGATCTACGTTTTCAATAATTGGCAGCTGACTAACTTTCACCCCCCCCCCCCCCACACACACACATATTAAACATCAAATACCACTATATTCGTGAAGCAAATGTCTGATTCATCCTCTTTGGAAACATGTTTTCAACAATTTCAATCTTTTTGCCAGAATGAGTGTCTGTGGGGATTAAAACAAAGGTTATGAAAGTGCTCTTATGGGAACTTGCAGCATAAGCATAGCACTATAGAATCAATATTTGATGGTTTTAGGCATCTTACCAGTGTTATGAGATATCACAGTAGCAGGTACTGGTCATTCTGTTGGAAAAAAACACTGTTTTATGTTTTACCAGTGCCATACCAATGACTCTATGTGCATTTACTGAGATCACTGAGGCTTTTCCTTTACAAAAATTGCAAAATATTCATCAAATACAATGTGAAATGTCTTCAGAAGCCAGACTGTGATTTGAAAACTATTACAGATGGGAAAGTTCATATCACAGTAGGTTTGTTTTGGGTCAATATCAATTAAATTATGAATTATATCACATATTTTATTAAAAATTGGCATACCGGGGCGTCCTATTCAGGGCAAATTTTACTACATCAGATGGTGGAATAAAATTTGACATCAGTTGTTAGGATAAACTGATAGAGTCCTTTCATATTGGTGAAATATATAGCTGCATCCCCAATTTTGGAAACAAAATTGACATCCATACTGTTCCATGGGGGTTGGGGCACTGTTTTGCTTGCACTATGGTTAAATGAGACAGATTTTTTCTAAAAATATTTTGTGCTGATGCAGATGTTAGTTTTATTTTGGGATCAGGGTAGTGTTTTAAAGAAAGCTGTAAATTCTCATCCTGCTTAGTTAATTTATAAAGTAACAGGATAGAAAAATCTTTTGGAGGCAATACCAATTTTCAAGCCCACTTGACAAAGTTTGTACACCTTTCCTTAAAAGAGCAAATTTTCCATGTTTTTGAATCAGCCAAAGCCAAAAGTTTGATTCTAATGGAGAAATGACTCTTTTATCTGATGGAAGTGGTAAAATGTCTCTTTAGTGGGGTTGGGGATGATTATAGGTTTCGCGGAACTAAATATTGAAATTAGAGTGAACCAACTTAAAATGTTGCACTCGGAAATGACGCAATCTCTAAAAATAAACAGCCTTGGGAAAATCCATTGTTTCAATAAAACTTTGAAACATTCTATTGACATCTTGCATTATTGTTGAATATTCCTGATAAAAAGAGAGGGTGATTTGATGACTTTTGGACCTAAAAAATACAATTTACTTTTTGTGTGTTTTTGTAGGGAATTCCCTGAAAAATATGTGCACGTGACCGGTACTTCCCTTTGTGTCAGTTTTTCTCTCTTATTTGTTGCATGACCCCCTGTTTCCGGATCAGAAAAGTTGTCTGAAGGGCTATACTTGACAGAGATTTTTGAATGCCAAAATTAAAGTCATGCGATCATATTTTTTCCACCTGAAAGTAATAATGGTCGCCTATGGGAAAATATTTAGTTATGTGATACCTATAGGAAATATGTTTTTTTGGCTTCCAGACCAGATTCAGTTACTATTTTGGGGGATTATTTCACATTTAAATATTTATTTGGGGACCATACACCTTACCAAACCATTTTATTGTTTTGAGAAGTTACATTTTTGTCACAGTCAGCAATAAAAGCTATATATTTCCCAAACTAAGGCTGTTCATGCATGAAAATTCACATCTTGAGCAAGTGTATTCCCCAGGAGCACACTATAACCTCTGGAAGCTGCTAACTAACAGCCTATCTCACCCTATTAACATATTTATTTAAATCATAACCTCTGGCAGCTGCTAACTAACAGCCTATCTTACCCTATTAAAATATTTATTTAAACCATGGTTTCTCCTCATATTACTAGGGGCAGGGAGGATTACAAATCTTCCGAACCCCCCCCCCCCCCCTAAATCACAATTCAAACACGGACAGAACACCTACACTGCCCTTCTATTCACTGTTATTTAGAAGTTTATCTCTTCTATATTATGCTCTTCAGAACGTTGGAAAACAATTACTTCATTGAAAGAGTATCCTGGAACACAAATTGGAGGAGGGGTGGGGTTACAGTGGAAAATAACATAATAAAATTACAAATGTTAGTGAATGGCATTTGTGCATAGCTACCAATATAGTTGTCTAGTACTAAAGGTGTCATGGTTCCCCTGATACAGCATAAATTTACACTGACAGTTGTAAAATATTGCTCTTTCCCTGAACCAAGTCCTCCCTTCCACACATATTTAATCCTTCTGCTAATGATAAACATTTGGAAAGACTGAATAGCATGTTTTTAGAGACTGAAGTTAGTATCATACACTTTCAGTTTCTTATGATTTACTTTGAGGCTTCAGCACTCATGGGCCTCTGAGTTAGTTTTCAATTTAAAAACTTTGCCCCTGGCTCTTCCACTATATTTTTCATTGTATGCCATTTAGTACTCTCATGTAGACCTCCTACATGTGTGACTGCAAGCCTATCTGTCTGTCTGTCTGTGTGTCTGTGTGTCTCTTCATCACACATGGCGTTTCTTTACTTTTCACTTGCCTGGATCTACGTTTTCAATAATTGGCAGCTGACTAACTTTCACCCCCCCCCCCACATACACACATATTAAACATCAAATACCACTATATTCGTGAAGCAAATGTCTGATTCATCCTCTTTGGAAACATGTTTTCAACAATTTCAATCTTTTTGCCAGAATGAGTGTCTGTGGGGTTTAAAACAAAGGTTATGAAAGTGCTCTTATGGGTACTTGCAGCATAAGCATAGCACTATAGAATCAATATTTGATGGTTTTAGGCATCTTACCAGTGTTATGAGATATCACAGTAGCAGGTACTGGTCATTCTGTTGGAAAAAAACACTGTTTTATGTTTTACCAGTGCCATACCAATGACTCTATGTGCATTTACTGAGATCACTGAGGCTTTTCCTTTACAAAAATTGCAAAATATTCATCAAATACAATGTGAAATGTCTTCAGAAGCCAGACTGTGATTTGAAAACTATTACAGATGGGAAAGTTCATATCACAGTAGGTTTGTTTTGGGTCAATATCAATTAAATTATGAATTATATCACATATTTTATTAAAAATTGGCATACCGGGGCGTCCTATTCAGGGCAAATTTTACTACATCAGATGGTGGAATAAAATTTGACATCAGTTGTTAGGATAAACTGATAGAGTCCTTTCATATTGGTGAAATATATAGCTGCATCCCCAATTTTGGAAACAAAATTGACATCCATACTGTTCCATGGGGGTTGGGGCACTGTTTTGCTTGCACTATGGTTAAATGAGACAGATTTTTTCTAAAAATATTTTGTGCTGATGCAGATGTTAGTTTTATTTTGGGATCAGGGTAGTGTTTTAAAGAAAGCTGTAAATTCTCATCCTGCTTAGTTAATTTATAAAGTAACAGGATAGAAAAATCTTTTGGAGGCAATACCAATTTTCAAGCCCACTTGACAAAGTTTGTACACCTTTCCTTAAAAGAGCAAATTTTCCATGTTTTTGAATCAGCCAAAGCCAAAAGTTTGATTCTAATGGAGAAATGACTCTTTTATCTCATGGAAGTGGTAAAATGTCTCTTTGGTGGGGTTGGGGATGATTATAGGTTTCGCGGAACTAAATATTGAAATTAGAGTGAACCAACTTAAAATGTTGCACTCGGAAATGACGCAATCTCTAAAAATAAACAGCCTTGGGAAAATCCATTGTTTCAATAAAACTTTGAAACATTCTATTGACATCTTGCATTATTGTTGAATATTCCTGATAAAAAAAGAGGCTGATTTGATGACTTTTGGACCTAAAAAATACAATTTACTTTTTGTGTGTTTTTGTAGGGAATTCCCTGAAAAATATGTGCACGTGACCGGTACTTCCCTTTGTGTCAGTTTTTCTCTCTTATTTGTTGCATGACCCCCTGTTTTCAGATCAGAAAAGTTGTCTGAAGGGCTATACTTGACAGAGATATTTGAATGCCAAAATTAAAGTCATGCGATCATATTTTTTCCACCTGAAAGTAATAATGGTCGCCTATGGGAAAATATTCAGTTATGTGATACCTATAGGAAATATGTTTTTTTGGCTTCCAGACCAGATTCAGTTACTATTTTGGGGTTTATTTCACATTTAAATATTTATTTGGGGACCATACACCTTACCAAACCATTTTATTGTTTTGAGAAGTTACATTTTTGTCACAGTCAGAAATAAAAGCTATATATTTCCCAAACTAAGGCTGTTCATGCAAGAAAATTCACATCTTGAGCAAGTGTATTCCTCAGGAGCACACTATAACCTCTGGAAGCTGCTAACTAACAGCCTATCTCACCCTATTAACATATTTATTTAAATCATAACCTCTGGCAGCTGCTAACTAACAGCCTATCTTACCCTATTAACATATTTATTTAAACCATGGTTTCTCCTCATATTACTAGGGGCAGGGAGGATTACAAATCTTCCGAACCCTCCCCACCCCCCAAATCACAATTCAAACACAGACAGAACACCTACACTGCACTTCTATTCACTATTATTTAGAAGTTTATCTCTTCTATATTATGCTCTTCAGAACGTTGGAAAACAATTACTTCATTGAAAGAGTATCCTGGAACACAAATTGGAGGAGGGGTGGGGTTACAGTGGAAAATAACATAATAAAATTACAAATGTTAGTGAATGGCATTTGTGCATAGCTACCAATATAGTTGTCTAGTACTAAAGCTGTCATGGTTCCCCTGATACAGCATAAATTTGCACTGACAGTTGTAAAATATTGCTCTTTCCCTGAACGAAGTCCTCCCTTCCACACATATTTAATCCTTCTGCTAATGATAAACATTTGGAAAGACTGAATAGCATGTTTTTAGAGACTGAAGTTAGTATCATACACTTTCAATTTCTTATGATTTACTTTGAGGCTTCAGCACTCATGGGCCTCTGAGTTAGTTTTCAATTTAAAAACCTTGCCCTGGCTCTTCCACTATATTTTTCATTGTATTCCATTTAGTACTCTCATGTAGACCTCCTACATGTGTGACTGCAAGCCTATCTGTCTGTCTGTCTGTGTGTCTGTGTGTCTCTTCATCAGACATGGCGTTTCTTTACTTTTCACTTGCCTGGATCTACGTTTTCAATAATTGGCAGCTGACTAACTTTCACCCCCCCCCCCCCCCCACACACACACATATTAAACATCAAATACCACTATATTCCTGAAGCAAATGTCTGATTCATCCTCTTTGGAAATATGTTTTCAAAAATTTCAATCTTTTTGCCAGAATGAGTGTCTGTGGGGATTAAAACAAAGGTTATGAAAGTGCTCTTATGGGAACTTGCAGCATAAGCATAGCACTATAGAATCAATATTTGATGGTTTTAGGCTTCTTACCAGTGTTATGAGATATCACAGTAGCAGGTACTGGTCATTCTGTTGGAAAAAAACACTGTTTTATGTTTTACCAGTGCCATACCAATGACTCTATGTACATTTACTGAGAACACTGAGGCTTTTCCTTTACAAAAATTGCAAAATATTCATCAAATACAATGTGAAATGTCTTCAGAAGCCAGACTGTGATTTGAAAACTATTACAGATGGGAAAGTTCATATCACAGTAGGTTTGTTTTGGGTCAATATCAATTAAATTTTGAATTATATCACATATTTTATTAAAAATTGGCATACCGGGGGGTCCTATTCAGGGCAAAATTTTACTACATCAGATGGTGGAATAAAATTTGACATCAGTTGTTAGGATAAACTGGTAGAGTCCTTTCATATTGGTGAAATATATAGCTGCATCCCCAATTTTGGAAACAAAATTGACATCCATACTGTTCCATGGGGGTTGGGGCACTGTTTTGCTTGCAGTATGGTTAAATGAGACAGATTTTTTCTAAAAATATTTTGTGCTGATGCAGATGTTAATTTTATTTTGGGATCAGTGTAGTGTTTTAAAGAAAGCTGTAAATTCTCATCCTTCTTAGTTAATTTATAAAGTAACAGGATAGAAAAATCTTTTGGAGGCAATACCAATTTTCAAGCCCACTTGACAAAGTTTGTACACCTTTCCTTAAAAGAGCAAATTTTCCATGTTTTTGAATCAGCCAAAGCCAAAAGTTTGATTCTAATGGAGAAATGACTCTTTTATCTCATGAAAGTGGTAAAATGTCTCTTTGGTGGGGTTGGGGATGATTATAGGTTTCGCGGAACTAAATATTGAAATTAGAGTGAACCAACTTAAAATGTTGCACTCGGAAATGACGCAATCTCTAAAAATAAACAGCCTTGGGAAAATCCATTGTTTCAATAAAACTTTGAAACATTCTATTGACATCTTGCATTATTGTTGAATATTCCTGATAAAAAAAGAGGCTGATTTGATGACTTTTGGACCTAAAAAATACAATTTACTTTTTGTGTGTTTTTGTAGGGAATTCCCTGAAAAATATGTGCACGTGACCGGTACTTCCCTTTGTGTCAGTTTTTCTCTCTTATTTGTTGCATGACCCCCTGTTTTCAGATCAGAAAAGTTGTCTGAAGGGCTATACTTGACAGAGATATTTGAATGCCAAAATTAAAGTCATGCGATCATATTTTTTTCCACCTGAAAGTAATAATGGTCGCCTATGGGAAAATATTCAGTTATGTGATACCTATAGGAAATATGTTTTTTTGGCTTCCAGACCAGATTCAGTTACTATTTTGGGGTTTATTTCACATTTAAATATTTATTTGGGGACCATACACCTTACCAAACCATTTTATTGTTTTGAGAAGTTACATTTTTGTCACAGTCAGAAATAAAAGCTATATATTTCCCAAACTAAGGCTGTTCATGCAAGAAAATTCACATCTTGAGCAAGTGTATTCCTCAGGAGCACACTATAACCTCTGGAAGCTGCTAACTAACAGCCTATCTCACCCTATTAACATATTTATTTAAATCATAACCTCTGGCAGCTGCTAACTAACAGCCTATCTTACCCTATTAACATATTTATTTAAACCATGGTTTCTCCTCATATTACTAGGGGCAGGGAGGATTACAAATCTTCCGAACCCTCCCCACCCCCCAAATCACAATTCAAACACAGACAGAACACCTACACTGCACTTCTATTCACTATTATTTAGAAGTTTATCTCTTCTATATTATGCTCTTCAGAACGTTGGAAAACAATTACTTCATTGAAAGAGTATCCTGGAACACAAATTGGAGGAGGGGTGGGGTTACAGTGGAAAATAACATAATAAAATTACAAATGTTAGTGAATGGCATTTGTGCATAGCTACCAATATAGTTGTCTAGTACTAAAGCTGTCATGGTTCCCCTGATACAGCATAAATTTGCACTGACAGTTGTAAAATATTGCTCTTTCCCTGAACGAAGTCCTCCCTTCCACACATATTTAATCCTTCTGCTAATGATAAACATTTGGAAAGACTGAATAGCATGTTTTTAGAGACTGAAGTTAGTATCATACACTTTCAATTTCTTATGATTTACTTTGAGGCTTCAGCACTCATGGGCCTCTGAGTTAGTTTTCAATTTAAAAACCTTGCCCTGGCTCTTCCACTATATTTTTCATTGTATTCCATTTAGTACTCTCATGTAGACCTCCTACATGTGTGACTGCAAGCCTATCTGTCTGTCTGTCTGTGTGTCTGTGTGTCTCTTCATCAGACATGGCGTTTCTTTACTTTTCACTTGCCTGGATCTACGTTTTCAATAATTGGCAGCTGACTAACTTTCACCCCCCCCCCCCCCCCCCCCCCACACACACACATATTAAACATCAAATACCACTATATTCCTGAAGCAAATGTCTGATTCATCCTCTTTGGAAATATGTTTTCAAAAATTTCAATCTTTTTGCCAGAATGAGTGTCTGTGGGGATTAAAACAAAGGTTATGAAAGTGCTCTTATGGGAACTTGCAGCATAAGCATAGCACTATAGAATCAATATTTGATGGTTTTAGGCTTCTTACCAGTGTTATGAGATATCACAGTAGCAGGTACTGGTCATTCTGTTGGAAAAAAACACTGTTTTATGTTTTACCAGTGCCATACCAATGACTCTATGTACATTTACTGAGAACACTGAGGCTTTTCCTTTACAAAAATTGCAAAATATTCATCAAATACAATGTGAAATGTCTTCAGAAGCCAGACTGTGATTTGAAAACTATTACAGATGGGAAAGTTCATATCACAGTAGGTTTGTTTTGGGTCAATATCAATTAAATTTTGAATTATATCACATATTTTATTAAAAATTGGCATACCGGGGGGTCCTATTCAGGGCAAAATTTTACTACATCAGATGGTGGAATAAAATTTGACATCAGTTGTTAGGATAAACTGGTAGAGTCCTTTCATATTGGTGAAATATATAGCTGCATCCCCAATTTTGGAAACAAAATTGACATCCATACTGTTCCATGGGGGTTGGGGCACTGTTTTGCTTGCAGTATGGTTAAATGAGACAGATTTTTTCTAAAAATATTTTGTGCTGATGCAGATGTTAATTTTATTTTGGGATCAGTGTAGTGTTTTAAAGAAAGCTGTAAATTCTCATCCTTCTTAGTTAATTTATAAAGTAACAGGATAGAAAAATCTTTTGGAGGCAATACCAATTTTCAAGCCCACTTGACAAAGTTTGTACACCTTTCCTTAAAAGAGCAAATTTTCCATGTTTTTGAATCAGCCAAAGCCAAAAGTTTGATTCTAATGGAGAAATGACTCTTTTATCTCATGAAAGTGGTAAAATGTCTCTTTGGTGGGGTTGGGGATGATTATAGGTTTCGCGGAACTAAATATTGAAATTAGAGTGAACCAACTTAAAATGTTGCACTCGGAAATGACGCAATCTCTAAAAATAAACAGCCTTGGGAAAATCCATTGTTTCAATAAAACTTTGAAACATTCTATTGACATCTTGCATTATTGTTGAATATTCCTGATAAAAAAGAGGGTGATTTGATGACTTTTGGACCTAAAAAATACAATTTACTTTTTGTGTGTTTTTGTAGGGAATTCCCTGAAAAATATGTGCACGTGACCGGTACTTCCCTTTGTGTCAGTTTTTCTCTCTTATTTGTTGCATGACCCCCTGTTTTCAGATTAGAAAAGTTGTCTGAAGGGCTTTACTTGACAGAGATATTTGAATGCCAAAATTAAAGTCATGCGATCATATTTTTTCCACCTGAAAGTAATAATGGTCGCCTATGGGAAAATATTTAGTTATGTGATACCTATAGGAAATATGTTTTTTTGGCTTCCAGACCAGATTCAGTTACTATTTTGGGGGATTATTTCACATTTAAATATTTATTTGGGGACCATACACCTTACCAAACCATTTTATTGTTTTGAGAAGTTACATTTTTGTCACAGTCAGCAATAAAAGCTATATATTTCCCAAACTAAGGCTGTTCATGCAAGAAAATTCACATCTTGAGCAAGTGTATTCCCCAGGAGCACACTATCACCTCTGGAAGCTGCTAACTAACAGCCTATCTCACCCTATTAACATATTTATTTAAATCATAACCTCTGGCAGCTGCTAACTAACAGCCTATCTTACCCTATTAACATATTTATTTAAACCATGGTTTCTCCTCATATTACTAGGGGCAGGGAGGATTACAAATCTTCCGAACCCTCCCCCCCCCCCAAATCACAATTCAAACACAGACAGAACACCTACACTGCCCTTCTATTCACTATTATTTAGAAGTTTATCTCTTCTATATTATGCTCTTCAGAACGTTGGAAAACAATTACTTCATTGAAAGAGTATCCTGGAACACAAATTGGAGGAGGGGTGGGGTTACAGTGGAAAATAACATAATAAAATTACAAATGTTAGTGAATGGCATTTGAGCATAGCTACCAATATAGTTGTCTAGTACTAAAGCTGTCATGGTTCCCCTGATACAGCATAAATTTACACTGACAGTTGTAAAATATTGCTCTTTCCCTGAACGAAGTCCTCCCTTCCACACATATTTAATCCTTCTGAAATGATAAACATTTGGATAGACTGAATAGCATGCTTTTAGAGACTGAAATTAGTATCATACACTTTCAGTTTCTTATGATTTACTTTGAGGCTTCAGCACTCATGGGCCTCTGAGTTAGTTTTCTATTTAAAAACCTTGCCCTGGCTCTTCCACTATATTTTTCATTGTATTCCATTTAGTACTCTCATGTAGACCTCCTACATGTGTGACTGCAAGCCTATCTGTCTGTCTGTCTGTGTGTCTGTGTGTCTCTTCATCAGACATTGCGTTTCTTTACTTTTCACTTGCCTGGATCTACGTTTTCAATAAGTGGCGCAGCTGACTAACTTTCACCCCCCCCCCCCACACACACACATATATTAAACATCAAATACCACTATATTCGTGAAGCAAATGTCTGATTCATCCTCTTTGGAAACATGTTTTCAACAATTTCAATCTTTTTGCCAGAATGAGTGTCTGTGGGGATTAAAACAAAGGTTATGAAAGTGCTCTTATGGGAACTTGCAGCATAAGCATAGCACTATAGAATCAATATTTGATGGTTTTAGGCATCTTACCAGTGTTATGAGATATCACAGTAGCAGGTACTGGTCATTCTGTTGAAAAAAAACACTGTTTTATGTTTTACCAGTGCCATACCAATGACTCTATGTGCATTTACTGAGAACGCTGAGGCTTTTCCTTTACAAAAATTGCAAAATATTCATCAAATAAAATGTGAAATGTCTTCAGAAGCCAGACTGTGATTTGAAAACTATTACAGATGGGAAAGTTCATATCACAGTAGGTTTGTTTTGGGTCAATATCAATTAAATTATGAATTATATCACATATTTTATTAAAAATTGGCAAACCGGGGGGTCCTATTCAGGGCAAAATTTTACTACATCAGATGGTGGAATAAAATTTGACATCAGTTGTTAGGATAAACTGGTAGAGTCCTTTCATATTGGTGAAATACATAGCTGCATCCCCAATTTTGGAAACAAAATTGACATCCATACTGTTCCATGGGGGTTGGGGCACTGTTTTGCTTGCAGTATGGTTAAATGAGACAGATTTTTTCTAAAAATATTTTGTGCTGATGCAGATGTTAATTTTATTTTGGGATCAGGGTAGTGTTTTAAAGAAAGCTGTAAATTCTCATCCTTCTTAGTTAATTTATAAAGTAACAGGATAGAAAAATCTTTTGGAGGCAATACCAATTTTCAAGCCCACTTGACAAAGTTTGTACACCTTTCCTTAAAAGAGCAAATTTTCCATGTTTTTGAATCAGCCAAAGCCAAAAGTTTGATTCTAATGGAGAAATGACTCTTTTATCTCATGAAAGTGGTAAAATGTCTCTTTGGTGGGGTTGGGGATGATTATAGGTTTCGCGGAACTAAATATTGAAATTAGAGTGAACCAACTTAAAATGTTGCACTCGGAAATGACGCAATCTCTAAAAATAAACAGCCTTGGGAAAATCCATTGTTTCAATAAAACTTTGAAACATTCTATTGACATCTTGCATTATTGTTGAATATTCCTGATAAAAAAGAGGGTGATTTGATGACTTTTGGACCTAAAAAATACAATTTACTTTTTGTGTGTTTTTGTAGGGAATTCCCTGAAAAATATGTGCACGTGACCGGTACTTCCCTTTGTGTCAGTTTTTCTCTCTTATTTGTTGCATGACCCCCTGTTTTCAGATTAGAAAAGTTGTCTGAAGGTCTATACCTGACAGAGATATTTGAATGCCAAAATTAAAGTCATGCGATCATATTTTTTCCACCTGAAAGTAATAATGGTCGCCTATGGGAAAATATTTAGTTATGTGATACCTATAGGAAATATGTTTTTTTGGCTTCCAGACCAGATTCAGTTACTGTTTTGGGGGATTATTTCACATTTAAATATTTATTTGGGGACCATACACCTTACCAAACCATTTTATTGTTTTGAGAAGTTACATTTTTGTCACAGTCAGCAATAAAAGCGATATATTTCCCAAACTAAGGCTGTTCATGCAAGAAAATTCACATCTTGAGCAAGTGTATTCCCCAGGAGCACACTATAACCTCTGGAAGCTGCTAACTAACAGCCTATCTTACCCTATTAACATATTTATTTAAACCATGGTTTCTCCTCATATTACTAGGGGCAGGGAGGATTACAAATCTTCCGAACCCTCCCCCCCCCCCCCCCAAATCACAATTCAAACACAGACAGAACACCTACACTACCCTTCTATTCACTATTATTTAGAAGTTTATCTCTTCTATATTATGCTCTTCAGAACGTTGGAAAACAATTACTTCATTGAAAGAGTATCCTGGAACACAAATTGGAGGAGGGGTGGGGTTACAGTGGAAAATAACATAATAAAATTACAAATGTTAGTGAATGGCATTTGAGCATAGCTACCAATATAGTTGTCTAGTACTAAAGCTGTCATGGTTCCCCTGATACAGCATAAATTTACACTGACAGTTGTAAAATATTGCTCTTTCCCTGAACGAAGTCCTCCCTTCCACACATATTTAATCCTTCTGCTAATGATAAACATTTGGATAGACTGAATAGCATGTTTTTAGAGACTGAAATTAGTATCATACACTTTCAGTTTCTTATGATTTACTTTGAGGCTTCAGCACTCATGGGCCTCTGAGTTAGTTTTCTATTTAAAAACCTTGCCCTGGCTCTTCCACTATATTTTTCATTGTATTCCATTTAGTACTCTCATGTAGACCTCCTACATGTGTGACTGCAAGCCTATCTGTCTGTCTGTCTGTGTGTCTGTGTGTCTCTTCATCAGACATTGCGTTTCTTTACTTTTCACTTGCCTGGATCTACGTTTTCAATAAGTGGCGCAGCTGACTAACTTTCACCCCCCCCCCCCCCCCCACACACACACACATATATTAAACATCAAATACCACTATATTCGTGAAGCAAATGTCTGATTCATCCTCTTTGGAAACATGTTTTCAACAATTTCAATCTTTTTGCCAGAATGAGTGTCTGTGGGGATTAAAACAAAGGTTATGAAAGTGCTCTTATGGGAACTTGCAGCATAAGCATAGCACTATAGAATCAATATTTGATGGTTTTAGGCATCTTACCAGTGTTATGAGATATCACAGTAGCAGGTACTGGTCATTCTGTTGGAAAAAAACACTGTTTTATGTTTTACCAGTGCCATACCAATGACTCTATGTGCATTTACTGAGAACGCTGAGGCTTTTCCTTTACAAAAATTGCAAAATATTCATCAAATAAAATGTGAAATGTCTTCAGAAGCGAGACTGTGATTTGAAAACTATTACAGATGGGAAAGTTCATATCACAGTAGGTTTGTTTTGGGTCAATATCAATTAAATTATGAATTATATCACATATTTTATTAAAAATTGGCAAACCGGGGGGTCCCATTCAGGGCAAAATTTTACTACATCAGATGGTGGAATAAAATTTGACATCAGTTGTTAGGATAAACTGGTAGAGTCCTTTCATATTGGTGAAATATATAGCTGCATTCCCAATTGACATCCATACTGTTCCATGGGGGTTGGGGCACTGTTTTGCTTGCAGTATGGTTAAATGAGACAGATTTTTTCTAAAAATATTTTGTGCTGATGCAGATGTTAATTTTATTTTGGGATCAGGGTAGTGTTTTAAAGAAAGCTGTAAATTCTCATCCTTCTTAGTTAATTTATAAAGTAACAGGATAGAAAAATCTTTTGGAGGCAATACCAATTTTCAAGCCCACTTGACAAAGTTTGTACACCTTTCCTTAAAAGAGCAAATTTTCCATGTTTTTGAATCAGCCAAAGCCAAAAGTTTGATTCTAATGGGGAAATGACTCTTTTATCTCATGGAAGTGGTAAAATGTCTCTTTGGTGGGGTTGGGGATGATTATAGGTTTCGCGGAACTAAATATTGAAATTAGAGGGAACCAACTTAAAATGTTGCACTCGGAAATGACGCAATCTCTAAAAATAAACAGCCTTGGGAAAATCCATTGTTTCAATGAAACTTTGAAACATTCTATTGACATCTTGCATTATTGTTGAATATTCCTGATAAAAAAGAGGGTGATTTGATGACTTTTGGACCTAAAAAATACAATTTACTTTTTGTGTGTTTTTGTAGGGAATTCCCTGAAAAATATGTGCACGTGACCGGTACTTCACTTTGTGTCAGTTTTTCTCTCTTATTTGGTGCATGACCCCCTGTTTTCAGATCAGAAAAGTTGTCTGAAGGGCTATACTTGACAGAGATATTTGAATGCCAAAATTAAAGTCATGCGATCATATTTTTTCCACCTGAAAGTAATAATGGTCGCCTATGGGAAAATATTTAGTTATGTGATACCTATAGGAAATATGTTTTTTTGGCTTCCAGACCAGATTCAGTTACTATTTTGGGGGATTATTTCACATTTAAATATTTATTTGGGGACCATACACCTTACCAAACCATTTTATTGTTTTGAGAAGTTACATTTTTGTCACAGTCAGCAATAAAAGCTATATATTTCCCAAACTAAGGCTGTTCATGCAAGAAAATTCACATCTTGAGCAAGTGTATTCCCCAGGAGCACACTATAACCTCTGGAAGCTGCTAACTAACAGCCTATCTCACCCTATTAACATATTTATTTAAATCATAACCTCTGGCAGCTGCTAACTAACAGCCTATCTTACCCTATTAACATATTTATTTAAACCATGGTTTCTCCTCATATTACTAGGGGCAGGGAGGATTACAAATCTTCCGAACCCTCTCCCCCCCCCCCCCCAAATCACAATTCAAACACAGACAGAACACCTACACTGCCCTTCTATTCACTATTATTTAGAAGTTTATCTCTTCTATATTATGCACTTCAGAACGTTGGAAAACAAATACTTCATTGAAAGAATATCCTAGAACACAAATTGGAGAAGGGGTGGGGTTACAGTGGAAAATAACATAATAAAATTACAAATGTTAGTGAATGGCATTTGTGCATAGCTACCAATATAGTTGTCTAGTACTAAAGCTGCCATGGTTCCCCTGATACAACATAAATTTACACTGACAGTTGTAAAATATTGCTCTTTCCCTGAACCAAGTCCTCCCTTCCACACATATTTAATCCTTCTGCTAATGATAAACATTTGGAAAGACTGAATAGCATGTTTTTAGAGACTGAAGTTAGTATCATACACTTTCAGTTTCTTATGATTTACTTTGAGGCTTCAGCACTCATGGGCCTCTGAGTTAGTTTTCAATTTAAAAACCTTGCCCTGGCTCTTCCACTATATTTTTCATTGTTTGCCATTTTGTACTCTCATGTAGACCTCCTACATGTGTGACTGCAAGCCTATCTGTCTGTCTGTCTGTGTGTCTGTGTGTCTCATCATCAGACATGGCGTTTCTTTACTTTTCACTTGCCTGGATCTACGTTTTCAATAAGTGGCGCAGCTGACTAACTTTCACCCCCCCCCCCCCCCCCCACACACACACATATATTAAACATCAAATACCACTATATTCGTGAAGCAAATGTCTGATTCATCCTCTTTGGAAACATGTTTTCAACAATTTCAATCTTTTTGCCAGAATGAGTGTCTGTGGGGATTAAAACAAAGGTTATGAAAGTGCTCTTATGGGAACTTGCAGCATAAGCATAGCACTATAGAATCAATATTTGATGGTTTTAGGCATCTTACCAGTGTTATGAGATATCACAGTAGCAGGTACTGGTCATTCTGTTGGAAAAAAACACTGTTTTATGTTTTACCAGTGCCATACCAATGACTCTATGTGCATTTACTGAGAACGCTGAGGCTTTTCCTTTACAAAAATTGCAAAATATTCATCAAATACAATGTGAAATGTCTTCAGAAGCCAGACTGTGATTTGAAAACTATTGCAGATGGGAAAGTTCATATCACAGTAGGTTTGCTTTGGGTCAATATCAATTAAATTTTGAATTATATCACATATTTTATTAAAAATTGGCATACCGGGGGGTCCTATTCAGGGCAAAATTTTACTACATCAGATGGTGGAATAAAATTTGACATCAGTTGTTAGGATAAACTGGTAGAGTCCTTTCATATTGGTGAAATATATAGCTGCATCCCCAATTTTGGAAACAAAATTGACATCCATACTGTTCCATGGGGGTTGGGGCACTGTTTTGCTTGCAGTATGGTTAAATGAGACAGATTTTTTCTAAAAATATTTTGTGCTGATGCAGATGTTAATTTTATTTTGGGATCAGGGTAGTGTTTTAAAGAAAGCTGTAAATTCTCATCCTTCTTAGTTAATTTATAAAGTAACAGGATAGAAAAATCTTTTGGAGGCAATACCAATTTTCAAGCCCACTTGACAAAGTTTGTACACCTTTCCTTAAAAGAGCAAATTTTCCATGTTTTTGAATCAGCCAAAGCCAAAAGTTTGATTCTAATGGAGAAATGACTCTTTTATCTCAAGAAAGTGGTAAAATGTCTCTTTGGTGGGGTTGGGGATGATTATAGGTTTCGCGGAACTAAATATTGAAATTAGAGTGAACCAACTTAAAATGTTGCACTCGGAAATGACGCAATCTTTAAAAATAAACAGCCCTGGGAAAATCCATTGTTTCAATAAAACTTTGAAACATTCTATTGACATCTTGCATTATTGTTGAATATTCCTGATAAAAAAGAGGGTGATTTGATGACTTTTGGACCTAAAAAATACAATTTACTTTTTGTGTGTTTTTGTAGGGAATTCCCTGAAAAATATGTGCACGTGACCGGTACTTCCCTTTGTGTCAGTTTTTCTCTCTTATTTGTTGCATGACCCCCTGTTTTCAGATTAGAAAAGTTGTCTGAAGGGCTATACTTGACAGAGATATTTGAATGCCAAAATTAAAGTCATGCGATCATATTTTTTCCACCTGAAAGTAATAATGGTCGCCTATGGGAAAATATTTAGTTATGTGATACCTATAGGAAATATGTTTTTTTGGCTTCCAGACCAGATTCAGTTACTATTTTGGGGGATTATTTCACATTTAAGTATTTATTTGGGGACCATACACCTTACCAAACCATTTTATTGTTTTGAGAAGTTACATTTTTGTCACAGTCAGCAATAAAAGCTATATATTTCCCAAACTAAGGCTGTTCATGCAAGAAAATTCACATCTTGAGCAAGTGTATTCCCCAGGAGCACACTATAACCTCTGGAAGCTGCTAACTAACAGCCTATCTCACCCTATTAACATATTTATTTAAATCATAACCTCTGGCAGCTGCTAACTAACAGCCTATCTTACCCTATTAACATATTTATTTAAACCATGGTTTCTCCTCATATTACTAGGGGCAGGGAGGATTACAAATCTTCCGAACCCTCCCCCCCCCCCCAAATCACAATTCAAACACAGACAGAACACCTACACTGCCCTTCTATTCACTATTATTTAGAAGTTTATCTCTTCTATATTATGCTCTTCAGAACGTTGGAAAACAATTACTTCATTGAAAGAGTATCCTGGAACACAAATTGTCATGGTTCCCCTGATACAGCATAAATTTACACTGACAGTTGTAAAATATTGCTCTTTCCCTGAACGAAGTCCTCCCTTCCACACATATTTAATCCTTCTGCTAATGATAAACATTTGGATAGACTGAATAGCATGTTTTTAGAGACTGAAATTAGTATCATACACTTTCAGTTTCTTATGATTTACTTTGAGGCTTCAGCACTCATGGGCCTCTGAGTTAGTTTTCTATTTAAAAACCTTGCCCTGGCTCTTCCACTATATTTTTCATTGTATTCCATTTAGTACTCTCATGTAGACCTCCTACATGTGTGACTGCAAGCCTATCTGTCTGTCTGTCTGTGTGTCTGTGTGTCTCTTCATCAGATATTGCGTTTCTTTACTTTTCACTTGCCTGGATCTACGTTTTCAATAATTGGCAGCTGACTAACTTTCACCCCCCCCTCCCCCACACACACACACATACTAAACATCAAATACCACTATATTCGTGAAGCAAATGTCTGATTCATCCTCTTTGAAAATATGTTTTCAACAATTTCAATCTTTTTGCCAGAATGAGTGTCTGTGGGGATTAAAACAAAGGATATGAAAGTGCTCTTATGGGAACTTGCAGCATAAGCATAGCACTATAGAATCAATATTTGATGGTTTTAGGCATCTTACCAGTGTTATGAGATATCACAGTAGCAGGTACTGGTCATTCTGTTGGAAAAAAACACTGTTTTATGTTTTACCAGTGCCATACCAATGACTCTATGTACATTTACTGAGAACACTGAGGCTTTTCCTTTACAAAAATTGCAAAATATTCATCAAATACAATGTGAAATGTCTTCAGAAGCCAGACTGTGATTTGAAAACTATTGCAGATGGGAAAGTTCATATCACAGTAGGTTTGCTTTGGGTCAATATCAATTAAATTTTGAATTATATCACATATTTTATTAAAAATTGGCATACCGGGGGGTCCTATTCAGGGCAAAATTTTACTACATCAGATGGTGGAATAAAATTTGACATCAGTTGTTAGGATAAACTGGTAGAGTCCTTTCATATTGGTGAAATATATAGCTGCATCCCCAATTTTGGAAACAAAATTGACATCCATACTGTTCCATGGGGGTTGGGGCACTGTTTTGCTTGCAGTATGGTTAAATGAGACAGATTTTTTCTAAAAATATTTTGTGCTGATGCAGATGTTAATTTTATTTTGGGATCAGGGTAGTGTTTTAAAGAAAGCTGTAAATTCTCATCCTTCTTAGTTAATTTATAAAGTAACAGGATAGAAAAATCTTTTGGAGGCAATACCAATTTTCAAGCCCACTTGACAAAGTTTGTACACCTTTCCTTAAAAGAGCAAATTTTCCATGTTTTTGAATCAGCCAAAGCCAAAAGTTTGATTCTAATGGAGAAATGACTCTTTTATCTCATGAAAGTGGTAAAATGTCTCTTTGGTGGGGTTGGGGATGATTATAGGTTTCGCGGAAGTAAATATTGAAATTAGAGTGAACCAACTTAAAATGTTGCACTCGGAAATGACGCAATCTCTAAAAATAAACAGCCTTGGGAAAATCCATTGTTTCAATAAAACTTTGAAACATTCTATTGACATCTTGCATTATTGTTGAATATTCCTGATAAAAAAGAGGGTGATTTGATGACTTTTGGACCTAAAAAATACAATTTACTTTTTGTGTGTTTTTGTAGGGAATTCCCTGAAAAATATGTGCACGTGACCGGTACTTCCATTTGTGTCAGTTTTTCTCTCTTGTTTGTTGCATGACCCCCTGTTTTCAGATTAGAAAAGTTGTCTGAAGGGCTATACTTGACAGAGATATTTGAATGCCAAAATTAAAGTCATGCGATCATATTTTTTCCACCTGAAAGTAATAATGGTCGCCTATGGGAAAATATTTAGTTATGTGATACCTATAGGAAATATGTTTTTTTGGCTTCCAGACCAGATTCAGTTACTATTTTGGGGGATTATTTCACATTTAAATATTTATTTGGGGACCATACACCTTACCAAACCATTTTATTGTTTTGAGAAGTTACATTTTTGTCACAGTCAGGAATAAAAGCTATATATTTCCCAAACTAAGGCTGTTCATGCAAGAAAATTCACATCTTGAGCAAGTGTATTCCCCAGGAGCACACTATAACCTCTGGAAGCTGCTAACTAACAGCCTATCTCACCCTATTAACATATTTATTTAAATCATAACCTCTGGCAGCTGCTAACTAACAGCCTATCTTACCCTATTAACATATTATTTAAACCATGGTTTCTCCTCATATTACTAGGGGCAGGGAGGATTACAAATCTTCCGAACCCTCCCCCCCCCAAATCACAATTCAAACACAGACAGAACACCTACACTGCCCTTCTATTCACTATTATTTAGAAGTTTATCTCTTCTATATTATGCTCTTCAGAACGTTGGAAAACAATTACTTCATTGAAAGAGTATCCTGGAACACAAATTGGAGGAGGGGTGGGGTTACAGTGGAAAATAACATAATAAAATTACAAATGTTAGTGAATGGCATTTGTGCATAGCTACCAAAATAGTTGTCTAGTACTAAAGCTGTCATGGTTCCCCTGATACAGCATAAATTTACACTGACAGTTGTAAAATATTGCTCTTTCCCTGAACGAAGTCCTCCCTTCCACACATATTTAATCCTTCTGCTAATGATAAACATTTGGATAGACTGAATAGCATGTTTTTAGAGACTGAAATTAGTATCATACACTTTCAGTTTCTTATGATTTACTTTGAGGCTTCAGCACTCATGGGCCTCTGAGTTAGTTTTCTATTTAAAAACCTTGCCCTGGCTCTTCCACTATATTTTTCATTGTATTCCATTTAGTACTCTCATGTAGACCTCCTACATGTGTGACTGCAAGCCTATCTGTCTGTCTGTCTGTGTGTCTGTGTGTCTCTTCATCAGACATTGCGTTTCTTTACTTTTCACTTGCCTGGATCTACGTTTTCAATAATTGGCAGCTGACTAACTTTCACCCCCCCCCCCCCACACACACACACATACTAAACATCAAATACCACTATAATCGTGAAGCAAATGTCTGATTCATCCTCTTTGGAAATATGTTTTCAACAATTTCAATCTTTTTGCCAGAATGAGTGTCTGTGGGGATTAAAACAAAGATTTTGAAAGTGCTCTTATGGGAACTTGCAGCATAAGCATAGCACTATAGAATCAATATTTGATGGTTTTAGGCATCTTACCAGTGTTATGAGATATCACAGTAGCAGGTACTGGTCATTCTGTTGGAAAAAAAAACACTGTTTTATGTTTTACCAGTGCCATACCAATGACTCTATGTACATTTACTGAGAACACTGAGGCTTTTCCTTTACAAAAATTGCAAAATATTCATCAAATACAATGTGAAATGTCTTCAGAAGCCAGACTGTGATTTGAAAACTATTGCAGATGGGAAAGTTCATATCACAGTAGGTTTGCTTTGGGTCAATATCAATTAAATTTTGAATTATATCACATATTTTATTAAAAATTGGCATACCGGGGGGTCCTATTCAGGGCAAAATTTTACTACATCAGATGGTGGAATAAAATTTGACATCAGTTGTTAGGATAAACTGGTAGAGTCCTTTCATATTGGTGAAATATATAGCTGCATCCCCAATTTTGGAAACAAAATTGACATCCATACTGTTCCATGGGGGTTGGGGCACTGTTTTGCTTGCAGTATGGTTAAATGAGACAGATTTTTTCTAAAAATATTTTGTGCTGATGCAGATGTTAATTTTATTTTGGGATCAGGGTAGTGTTTTAAAGAAAGCTGTAAATTCTCATCCTTCTTAGTTAATTTATAAAGTAACAGGATAGAAAAATCTTTTGGAGGCAATACCAATTTTCAAGCCTACTTGACAAAGTTTGTACACCTTTCCTTAAAAGAGCAAATTTTCCATGTTTTTGAATCAGCCAAAGCCAAAAATTTGATTCTAATGGAGAAATGACTCTTTTATCTCATGAAAGTGGTAAAATGTCTCTTTGGTGGGGTTGGGGATGATTATAGGTTTCGCGGAACTAAATATTGAAATTAGAGTGAACCAACTTAAAATGTTGCACTCGGAAATGACGCAATCTCTAAAAATAAACAGCCTTGGGAAAATCCATTGTTTCAATAAAACTTTGAAACATTCTATTGACATCTTGCATTATTGTTGAATATTCCTGATAAAAAAGAGGGTGATTTGATGACTTTTGGACCTAAAAAATACAATTTACTTTTTGTGTGTTTTTGTAGGGAATTCCCTGAAAAATATGTGCACGTGACCGGTACTTCCCTTTGTGTCAGTTTTTCTCTCTTATTTGTTGCATGACCCCCTGTTTTCAGATTAGAAAAGTTGTCTGAAGGGCTATACTTGACAGAGATATTTGAATGCCAAAATTAAAGTCATGCGATCATATTTTTTCCACCTGAAAGTAATAATGGTCGCCTATGGGAAAATATTTAGTTATGTGATACCTATAGGAAATATGTTTTTTTGGCTTCCAGACCAGATTCAGTTACTATTTTGGGGGATTATTTCACATTTAAATATTTATTTGGGGACCATACACCTTACCAAACCATTTTATTGTTTTGGGAAGTTACATTTTTGTCACAGTCAGGAATAAAAGCTATATATTTCCCAAACTAAGGCTGTTCATGCAAGAAAATTCACATCTTGAGCAAGTGTATTCCCCAGGAGCACACTATAACCTCTGGAAGCTGCTAACTAACAGCCTATCTCACCCTATTAACATATTTATTTAAATCATAACCTCTGGCAGCTGCTAACTAACAGCCTATCTTACCCTATTAACATATTATTTAAACCATGGTTTCTCCTCATATTACTAGGGGCAGGGAGGATTACAAATCTTCCGAACACTCCCCCCCCCCCCCCAAATCACAATTCAAACACAGACAGAACACCTACACTGCCCTTCTATTCACTATTATTTAGAAGTTTATCTCTTCTATATTATGCTCTTCAGAACGTTGGAAAACAATTACTTCATTGAAAGAGTATCCTGGAACACAAATTGGAGGAGGGGTGGGGTTACAGTGGAAAATAACATAATAAAATTACAAATGTTAGTGAATGGCATTTGTGCATAGCTACCAAAATAGTTGTCTAGTACTAAAGCTGTCATGGTTCCCCTGATACAGCATAAATTTACACTGACAGTTGTAAAATATTGCTCTTTCCCTGAACGAAGTCCTCCCTTCCACACATATTTAATCCTTCTGCTAATGATAAACATTTGGATAGACTGAATAGCATGTTTTTAGAGACTGAAATTAGTATCATACACTTTCAGTTTCTTATGATTTACTTTGAGGCTTCAGCACTCATGGGCCTCTGAGTTAGTTTTCTATTTAAAAACCTTGCCCTGGCTCTTCCACTATATTTTTCATTGTATTCCATTTAGTACTCTCATGTAGACCTCCTACATGTGTGACTGCAAGCCTATCTGTCTGTCTGTCTGTGTGTCTGTGTGTCTCTTCATCAGACATTGCGTTTCTTTACTTTTCACTTGCCTGGATCTACGTTTTCAATAATTGGCAGCTGACTAACTTTCACCCCCCCCCCCCCCACACACACACACATACTAAACATCAAATACCACTATAATCGTGAAGCAAATGTCTGATTCATCCTCTTTGGAAATATGTTTTCAACAATTTCAATCTTTTTGCCAGAATGAGTGTCTGTGGGGATTAAAACAAAGGTTTTGAAAGTGCTCTTATGGGAACTTGCAGCATAAGCATAGCACTATAGAATCAATATTTGATGGTTTTAGGCATCTTACCAGTGTTATGAGATATCACAGTAGCAGGTACTGGTCATTCTGTTGGAAAAAAAACACTGTTTTATGTTTTACCAGTGCCATACCAATGACTCTATGTACATTTACTGAGAACACTGAGGCTTTTCCTTTACAAAAATTGCAAAATATTCATCAAATACAATGTGAAATGTCTTCAGAAGCCAGACTGTGATTTGAAAACTATTGCAGATGGGAAAGTTCATATCACAGTAGGTTTGCTTTGGGTCAATATCAATTAAATTTTGAATTATATCACATATTTTATTAAAAATTGGCATACCGGGGGGTCCTATTCAGGGCAAAATTTTACTACATCAGATGGTGGAATAAAATTTGACATCAGTTGTTAGGATAAACTGGTAGAGTCCTTTCATATTGGTGAAATATATAGCAGCATCCCCAATTTTGGAAACAAAATTGACATCCATACTGTTCCATGGGGGTTGGGGCACTGTTTTGCTTGCAGTATGGTTAAATGAGACAGATTTTTTCTAAAAATATTTTGTGCTGATGCAGATGTTAATTTTATTTTGGGATCAGGGTAGTGTTTTAAAGAAAGCTGTAAATTCTCATCCTTCTTAGTTAATTTATAAAGTAACAGGATAGAAAAATCTTTTGGAGGCAATACCAATTTTCAAGCCTACTTGACAAAGTTTGTACACCTTTCCTTAAAAGAGCAAATTTTCCATGTTTTTGAATCAGCCAAAGCCAAAAATTTGATTCTAATGGAGAAATGACTCTTTTATCTCATGAAAGTGGTAAAATGTCTCTTTGGTGGGGTTGGGGATGATTATAGGTTTCGCGGAACTAAATATTGAAATTAGAGTGAACCAACTTAAAATGTTGCACTCGGAAATGACGCAATCTCTAAAAATAAACAGCCTTGGGAAAATCCATTGTTTCAATAAAACTTTGAAACATTCTATTGACATCTTGCATTATTGTTGAATATTCCTGATAAAAAAGAGGGTGATTTGATGACTTTTGGACCTAAAAAATACAATTTACTTTTTGTGTGTTTTTGTAGGGAATTCCCTGAAAAATATGTGCACGTGACCGGTACTTCCCTTTGTGTCAGTTTTTCTCTCTTATTTGTTGCATGACCCCCTGTTTTCAGATTAGAAAAGTTGTCTGAAGGGCTATACTTGACAGAGATATTTGAATGCCAAAATTAAAGTCATGCGATCATATTTTTTCCACCTGAAAGTAATAATGGTCGCCTATGGGAAAATATTTAGTTATGTGATACCTATAGGAAATATGTTTTTTTGGCTTCCAGACCAGATTCAGTTACTATTTTGGGGGATTATTTCACATTTAAATATTTATTTGGGGACCATACACCTTACCAAACCATTTTATTGTTTTGAGAAGTTACATTTTTGTCACAGTCAGGAATAAAAGCTATATATTTCCCAAACTAAGGCTGTTCATGCAAGAAAATTCACATCTTGAGCAAGTGTATTCCCCAGGAGCACACTATAACCTCTGGAAGCTGCTAACTAACAGCCTATCTCACCCTATTAACATATTTATTTAAATCATAACCTCTGGCAGCTGCTAACTAACAGCCTATCTTACCCTATTAACATATTATTTAAACCATGGTTTCTCCTCATATTACTAGGGGCAGGGAGGATTACAAATCTTCCGAACACTCCCCCCCCCCCAAATCACAATTCAAACACAGACAGAACACCTACACTGCCCTTCTATTCACTATTATTTAGAAGTTTATCTCTTCTATATTATGCTCTTCAGAACGTTGGAAAACAATTACTTCATTGAAAGAGTATCCTGGAACACAAATTGGAGGAGGGGTGGGGTTACAGTGGAAAATAACATAATAAAATTACAAATGTTAGTGAATGGCATTTGTGCATAGCTACCAAAATAGTTGTCTAGTACTAAAGCTGTCATGGTTCCCCTGATACAGCATAAATTTACACTGACAGTTGTAAAATATTGCTCTTTCCCTGAACGAAGTCCTCCCTTCCACACATATTTAATCCTTCTGCTAATGATAAACATTTGGATAGACTGAATAGCATGTTTTTAGAGACTGAAATTAGTATCATACACTTTCAGTTTCTTATGATTTACTTTGAGGCTTCAGCACTCATGGGCCTCTGAGTTAGTTTTCTATTTAAAAACCTTGCCCTGGCTCTTCCACTATATTTTTCATTGTATTCCATTTAGTACTCTCATGTAGACCTCCTACATGTGTGACTGCAAGCCTATCTGTCTGTCTGTCTGTGTGTCTGTGTGTCTCTTCATCAGACATTGCGTTTCTTTACTTTTCACTTGCCTGGATCTACGTTTTCAATAATTGGCAGCTGACTAACTTTCACCCCCCCCCCCCCCCACACACACACACATACTAAACATCAAATACCACTATAATCGTGAAGCAAATGTCTGATTCATCCTCTTTGGAAATATGTTTTCAACAATTTCAATCTTTTTGCCAGAATGAGTGTCTGTGGGGATTAAAACAAAGGTTTTGAAAGTGCTCTTATGGGAACTTGCAGCATAAGCATAGCACTATAGAATCAATATTTGATGGTTTTAGGCATCTTACCAGTGTTATGAGATATCACAGTAGCAGGTACTGGTCATTCTGTTGGAAAAAAAAACACTGTTTTATGTTTTACCAGTGCCATACCAATGACTCTATGTACATTTACTGAGAACACTGAGGCTTTTCCTTTACAAAAATTGCAAAATATTCATCAAATACAATGTGAAATGTCTTCAGAAGCCAGACTGTGATTTGAAAACTATTGCAGATGGGAAAGTTCATATCACAGTAGGTTTGCTTTGGGTCAATATCAATTAAATTTTGAATTATATCACATATTTTATTAAAAATTGGCATACCGGGGGGTCCTATTCAGGGCAAAATTTTACTACATCAGATGGTGGAATAAAATTTGACATCAGTTGTTAGGATAAACTGGTAGAGTCCTTTCATATTGGTGAAATATATAGCTGCATCCCCAATTTTGGAAACAAAATTGACATCCATACTGTTCCATGGGGGTTGGGGCACTGTTTTGCTTGCAGTATGGTTAAATGAGACAGATTTTTTCTAAAAATATTTTGTGCTGATGCAGATGTTAATTTTATTTTGGGATCAGGGTAGTGTTTTAAAGAAAGCTGTAAATTCTCATCCTTCTTAGTTAATTTATAAAGTAACAGGATAGAAAAATCTTTTGGAGGCAATACCAATTTTCAAGCCTACTTGACAAAGTTTGTACACCTTTCCTTAAAAGAGCAAATTTTCCATGTTTTTGAATCAGCCAAAGCCAAAAATTTGATTCTAATGGAGAAATGACTCTTTTATCTCATGAAAGTGGTAAAATGTCTCTTTGGTGGGGTTGGGGATGATTATAGGTTTCGCGGAACTAAATATTGAAATTAGAGTGAACCAACTTAAAATGTTGCACTCGGAAATGACGCAATCTCTAAAAATAAACAGCCTTGGGAAAATCCATTGTTTCAATAAAACTTTGAAACATTCTATTGACATCTTGCATTATTGTTGAATATTCCTGATAAAAAAGAGGGTGATTTGATGACTTTTGGACCTAAAAAATACAATTTACTTTTTGTGTGTTTTTGTAGGGAATTCCCTGAAAAATATGTGCACGTGACCGGTACTTCCCTTTGTGTCAGTTTTTCTCTCTTATTTGTTGCATGACCCCCTGTTTTCAGATTAGAAAAGTTGTCTGAAGGGCTATACTTGACAGAGATATTTGAATGCCAAAATTAAAGTCATGCGATCATATTTTTTCCACCTGAAAGTAATAATGGTCGCCTATGGGAAAATATTTAGTTATGTGATACCTATAGGAAATATGTTTTTTTGGCTTCCAGACCAGATTCAGTTACTATTTTGGGGGATTATTTCACATTTAAATATTTATTTGGGGACCATACACCTTACCAAACCATTTTATTGTTTTGGGAAGTTACATTTTTGTCACAGTCAGGAATAAAAGCTATATATTTCCCAAACTAAGGCTGTTCATGCAAGAAAATTCACATCTTGAGCAAGTGTATTCCCCAGGAGCACACTATAACCTCTGGAAGCTGCTAACTAACAGCCTATCTCACCCTATTAACATATTTATTTAAATCATAACCTCTGGCAGCTGCTAACTAACAGCCTATCTTACCCTATTAACATATTATTTAAACCATGGTTTCTCCTCATATTACTAGGGGCAGGGAGGATTACAAATCTTCCGAACACTCCCCCCCCCCCCCCCAAATCACAATTCAAACACAGACAGAACACCTACACTGCCCTTCTATTCACTATTATTTAGAAGTTTATCTCTTCTATATTATGCTCTTCAGAACGTTGGAAAACAATTACTTCATTGAAAGAGTATCCTGGAACACAAATTGGAGGAGGGGTGGGGTTACAGTGGAAAATAACATAATAAAATTACAAATGTTAGTGAATGGCATTTGTGCATAGCTACCAAAATAGTTGTCTAGTACTAAAGCTGTCATGGTTCCCCTGATACAGCATAAATTTACACTGACAGTTGTAAAATATTGCTCTTTCCCTGAACGAAGTCCTCCCTTCCACACATATTTAATCCTTCTGCTAATGATAAACATTTGGATAGACTGAATAGCATGTTTTTAGAGACTGAAATTAGTATCATACACTTTCAGTTTCTTATGATTTACTTTGAGGCTTCAGCACTCATGGGCCTCTGAGTTAGTTTTCTATTTAAAAACCTTGCCCTGGCTCTTCCACTATATTTTTCATTGTATTCCATTTAGTACTCTCATGTAGACCTCCTACATGTGTGACTGCAAGCCTATCTGTCTGTCTGTCTGTGTGTCTGTGTGTCTCTTCATCAGACATTGCGTTTCTTTACTTTTCACTTGCCTGGATCTACGTTTTCAATAATTGGCAGCTGACTAACTTTCACCCCCCCCCCCACCACACACACACACATACTAAACATCAAATACCACTATAATCGTGAAGCAAATGTCTGATTCATCCTCTTTGGAAATATGTTTTCAACAATTTCAATCTTTTTGCCAGAATGAGTGTCTGTGGGGATTAAAACAAAGGTTTTGAAAGTGCTCTTATGGGAACTTGCAGCATAAGCATAGCACTATAGAATCAATATTTGATGGTTTTAGGCATCTTACCAGTGTTATGAGATATCACAGTAGCAGGTACTGGTCATTCTGTTGGAAAAAAAACACTGTTTTATGTTTTACCAGTGCCATACCAATGACTCTATGTACATTTACTGAGAACACTGAGGCTTTTCCTTTACAAAAATTGCAAAATATTCATCAAATACAATGTGAAATGTCTTCAGAAGCCAGACTGTGATTTGAAAACTATTGCAGATGGGAAAGTTCATATCACAGTAGGTTTGCTTTGGGTCAATATCAATTAAATTTTGAATTATATCACATATTTTATTAAAAATTGGCATACCGGGGGGTCCTATTCAGGGCAAAATTTTACTACATCAGATGGTGGAATAAAATTTGACATCAGTTGTTAGGATAAACTGGTAGAGTCCTTTCATATTGGTGAAATATATAGCTGCATCCCCAATTTTGGAAACAAAATTGACATCCATACTGTTCCATGGGGGTTGGGGCACTGTTTTGCTTGCAGTATGGTTAAATGAGACAGATTTTTTCTAAAAATATTTTGTGCTGATGCAGATGTTAATTTTATTTTGGGATCAGGGTAGTGTTTTAAAGAAAGCTGTAAATTCTCATCCTTCTTAGTTAATTTATAAAGTAACAGGATAGAAAAATCTTTTGGAGGCAATACCAATTTTCAAGCCTACTTGACAAAGTTTGTACACCTTTCCTTAAAAGAGCAAATTTTCCATGTTTTTGAATCAGCCAAAGCCAAAAATTTGATTCTAATGGAGAAATGACTCTTTTATCTCATGAAAGTGGTAAAATGTCTCTTTGGTGGGGTTGGGGATGATTATAGGTTTCGCGGAACTAAATATTGAAATTAGAGTGAACCAACTTAAAATGTTGCACTCGGAAATGACGCAATCTCTAAAAATAAACAGCCTTGGGAAAATCCATTGTTTCAATAAAACTTTGAAACATTCTATTGACATCTTGCATTATTGTTGAATATTCCTGATAAAAAAGAGGGTGATTTGATGACTTTTGGACCTAAAAAATACAATTTACTTTTTGTGTGTTTTTGTAGGGAATTCCCTGAAAAATATGTGCACGTGACCGGTACTTCCCTTTGTGTCAGTTTTTCTCTCTTATTTGTTGCATGACCCCCTGTTTTCAGATTAGAAAAGTTGTCTGAAGGGCTATACTTGACAGAGATATTTGAATGCCAAAATTAAAGTCATGCGATCATATTTTTTCCACCTGAAAGTAATAATGGTCGCCTATGGGAAAATATTTAGTTATGTGATACCTATAGGAAATATGTTTTTTTGGCTTCCAGACCAGATTCAGTTACTATTTTGGGGGATTATTTCACATTTAAATATTTATTTGGGGACCATACACCTTACCAAACCATTTTATTGTTTTGAGAAGTTACATTTTTGTCACAGTCAGGAATAAAAGCTATATATTTCCCAAACTAAGGCTGTTCATGCAAGAAAATTCACATCTTGAGCAAGTGTATTCCCCAGGAGCACACTATAACCTCTGGAAGCTGCTAACTAACAGCCTATCTCACCCTATTAACATATTTATTTAAATCATAACCTCTGGCAGCTGCTAACTAACAGCCTATCTTACCCTATTAACATATTATTTAAACCATGGTTTCTCCTCATATTACTAGGGGCAGGGAGGATTACAAATCTTCCGAACACTCCCCCCCCCCCCAAATCACAATTCAAACACAGACAGAACACCTACACTGCCCTTCTATTCACTATTATTTAGAAGTTTATCTCTTCTATATTATGCTCTTCAGAACGTTGGAAAACAATTACTTCATTGAAAGAGTATCCTGGAACACAAATTGGAGGAGGGGTGGGGTTACAGTGGAAAATAACATAATAAAATTACAAATGTTAGTGAATGGCATTTGTGCATAGCTACCAAAATAGTTGTCTAGTACTAAAGCTGTCATGGTTCCCCTGATACAGCATAAATTTACACTGACAGTTGTAAAATATTGCTCTTTCCCTGAACGAAGTCCTCCCTTCCACACATATTTAATCCTTCTGCTAATGATAAACATTTGGATAGACTGAATAGCATGTTTTTAGAGACTGAAATTAGTATCATACACTTTCAGTTTCTTATGATTTACTTTGAGGCTTCAGCACTCATGGGCCTCTGAGTTAGTTTTCTATTTAAAAACCTTGCCCTGGCTCTTCCACTATATTTTTCATTGTATTCCATTTAGTACTCTCATGTAGACCTCCTACATGTGTGACTGCAAGCCTATCTGTCTGTCTGTCTGTGTGTCTGTGTGTCTCTTCATCAGACATTGCGTTTCTTTACTTTTCACTTGCCTGGATCTACGTTTTCAATAATTGGCAGCTGACTAACTTTCACCCCCCCCCCCCCACACACACACACATACTAAACATCAAATACCACTATAATCGTGAAGCAAATGTCTGATTCATCCTCTTTGGAAATATGTTTTCAACAATTTCAATCTTTTTGCCAGAATGAGTGTCTGTGGGGATTAAAACAAAGGTTTTGAAAGTGCTCTTATGGGAACTTGCAGCATAAGCATAGCACTATAGAATCAATATTTGATGGTTTTAGGCATCTTACCAGTGTTATGAGATATCACAGTAGCAGGTACTGGTCATTCTGTTGGAAAAAAAACACTGTTTTATGTTTTACCAGTGCCATACCAATGACTCTATGTACATTTACTGAGAACACTGAGGCTTTTCCTTTACAAAAATTGCAAAATATTCATCAAATACAATGTGAAATGTCTTCAGAAGCCAGACTGTGATTTGAAAACTATTGCAGATGGGAAAGTTCATATCACAGTAGGTTTGCTTTGGGTCAATATCAATTAAATTTTGAATTATATCACATATTTTATTAAAAATTGGCATACCGGGGGGTCCTATTCAGGGCAAAATTTTACTACATCAGATGGTGGAATAAAATTTGACATCAGTTGTTAGGATAAACTGGTAGAGTCCTTTCATATTGGTGAAATATATAGCTGCATCCCCAATTTTGGAAACAAAATTGACATCCATACTGTTCCATGGGGGTTGGGGCACTGTTTTGCTTGCAGTATGGTTAAATGAGACAGATTTTTTCTAAAAATATTTTGTGCTGATGCAGATGTTAATTTTATTTTGGGATCAGGGTAGTGTTTTAAAGAAAGCTGTAAATTCTCATCCTTCTTAGTTAATTTATAAAGTAACAGGATAGAAAAATCTTTTGGAGGCAATACCAATTTTCAAGCCTACTTGACAAAGTTTGTACACCTTTCCTTAAAAGAGCAAATTTTCCATGTTTTTGAATCAGCCAAAGCCAAAAATTTGATTCTAATGGAGAAATGACTCTTTTATCTCATGAAAGTGGTAAAATGTCTCTTTGGTGGGGTTGGGGATGATTATAGGTTTCGCGGAACTAAATATTGAAATTAGAGTGAACCAACTTAAAATGTTGCACTCGGAAATGACGCAATCTCTAAAAATAAACAGCCTTGGGAAAATCCATTGTTTCAATAAAACTTTGAAACATTCTATTGACATCTTGCATTATTCCTGATAAAAAAGAGGGTGATTTGATGACTTTTGGACCTAAAAAATACAATTTACTTTTTGTGTGTTTTTGTAGGGAATTCCCTGAAAAATATGTGCACGTGACCGGTACTTCCCTTTGTGTCAGTTTTTCTCTCTTATTTGTTGCATGACCCCCTGTTTTCAGATTAGAAAAGTTGTCTGAAGGGCTATACTTGACAGAGATATTTGAATGCCAAAATTAAAGTCATGCGATCATATTTTTTCCACCTGAAAGTAATAATGGTCGCCTATGGGAAAATATTTAGTTATGTGATACCTATAGGAAATATGTTTTTTTGGCTTCCAGACCAGATTCAGTTACTATTTTGGGGGATTATTTCACATTTAAATATTTATTTGGGGACCATACACCTTACCAAACCATTGTATTGTTTTGAGAAGTTACATTTTTGTCACAGTCAGCAATAAAAGCTATATATTTCCCAAACTAAGGCTGTTCATGCAAGAAAATTCACATCTTGAGCAAGTGTATTCCCCAGGAGCACACTATAACCTCTGGAAGCAGCTAACTAACAGCCTATCTCACCCTATTAACATATTTATTTAAATCATAACCTCTGGCAGCTGCTAACTAACAGCCTATCTTACCCTATTAACATATTTATTTAAACCATGGTTTCTCCTCATATTACTAGGGGCAGGGAGGATTACAAATCTTCCGAACCCTCCCCCCCCCCCAAATCACAATTCAAACACAGACAGAACACCTACACTGCCCTTCTATTCACTATTATTTAGAAGTTTATCTCTTCTATATTATGCTCTTCAGAACGTTGGAAAACAATTACTTCATTGAAAGAGTATCCTGGAACACAAATTGGAGGAGGGGTGGGGTTACAGTGGAAAATAACATAATAAAATTACAAATGTTAGTGAATGGCATTTGTGCATAGCTACCAATATAGTTGTCTAGTACTAAAGCTGTCATGGTTCCCCTGATACAGCATAAATTTACACTGACAGTTGTAAAATATTGCTCTTTCCCTGAACCAAGTCCTCCCTTCCACACATATTTAATCCTTCTGCTAATGATAAACATTTGGATAGACTGAATAGCATGTTTTTAGAGACTGAAATTAGTATCATACACTTTCAGTTTCTTATGATTTACTTTGAGGCTTCAGCACTCATGGGCCTCTGAGTTAGTTTTCTATTTAAAAACCTTGCCCTGGCTCTTCCACTATATTTTTCATTGTATTCCATTTAGTACTCTCATGTAGACCTCCTACATGTGTGACTGCAAGCCTATCTGTCTGTCTGTCTGTGTGTCTGTGTGTCTCTTCATCAGACATTGCGTTTCTTTACTTTTCACTTGCCTGGATCTACGTTTTCAATAATTGGCAGCTGACTAACTTTCACCTCCCCCCCCCCCCCACACACACACATACTAAACATCAAATACCACTATATTCGTGAAGCAAATGTCTGATTCATCCTCTTTGGAAATATGTTTTCAACAATTTCAATCTTTTTGCCAGAATGAGTGTCTGTGGGGATTAAAACAAAGGTTATGAAAGTGCTCTTATGGGAACTTGCAGCATAAGCATAGCACTATAGAATCAATATTTGATGGTTTTAGGCATCTTACCAGTGTTATGAGATATCACAGTAGCAGGTACTGGTCATTCTGTTGGAAAAAAACACTGTTTTATGTTTTACCAGTGCCATACCAATGACTCTATGTACATTTACTGAGAACACTGAGGCTTTTCCTTTACAAAAATTGCAAAATATTCATCAAATACAATGTGAAATGTCTTCAGAAGCCAGACTGTGATTTGAAAACTATTGCAGATGGGAAAGTTCATATCACAGTAGGTTTGCTTTGGGTCAATATCAATTAAATTTTGAATTATATCACATATTTTATTAAAAATTGGCATACCGGGGGGTCCTATTCAGGGCAAAATTTTACAACATCAGATGGTGGAATAAAATTTGACATCAGTTGTTAGGATAAACTGGTAGAGTCCTTTCATATTGGTGAAATATATAGCTGCATCCCCAATTTTGGAAACAAAATTGACATCCATACTGTTCCATGGGGGTTGGGGCACTGTTTTGCTTGCAGTATGGTTAAATGAGACAGATTTTTTCTAAAAATATTTTGTGCTGATGCAGATGTTAATTTTATTTTGGGATCAGGGTAGTGTTTTAAAGAAAGCTGTAAATTCTCATCCTTCTTAGTTAATTTATAAAGTAACAGGATAGAAAAATCTTTTGGAGGCAATACCAAATTTCAAGCCCACTTGACAAAGTTTGTACACCTTTCCTTAAAAGAGCAAATTTTCCATGTTTTTGAATCAGCCAAAGCCAAAAGTTTGATTCTAATGGAGAAATGACTCTTTTATCTCATGAAAGTGGTAAAATGTCTCTTTGGTGGGGTTGGGGATGATTATAGGTTTCGCGGAACTAAATATTGAAATTAGAGTGAACCAACTTAAAATGTTGCACTCGGAAATGACGCAATCTCTAAAAATAAACAGCCTTGGGAAAATCCATTGTTTCAATAAAACTTTGAAACATTCTATTGACATCTTGCATTATTGTTGAATATTCCTGATAAAAAAGAGGGTGATTTGATGACTTTTGGACCTAAAAAATACAATTTACTTTTTGTGTGTTTTTGTAGGGAATTCCCTGAAAAATATGTGCACGTGACCGGTACTTCCCTTTGTGTCAGTTTTTCTCTCTTATTTGTTGCATGACCCCCTGTTTCCGGATCAGAAAAGTTGTCTGAAGGGCTATACTTGACAGAGATTTTTGAATGCCAAAATTAAAGTCATGCGATCATATTTTTTCCACCTGAAAGTAATAATGGTCGCCTATGGGAAAATATTTAGTTATGTGATACCTATAGGAAATATGTTTTTTTGGCTTCCAGACCAGATTCAGTTACTATTTTGGGGGATTATTTCACATTTAAATATTTATTTGGGGACCATACACCTTACCAAACCATTTTATTGTTTTGAGAAGTTACATTTTTGTCACAGTCAGGAATAAAAGCTATATATTTCCCAAACTAAGGCTGTTCATGCAAGAAAATTCACATCTTGAGGAAGTGTATTCCCCAGGAGCACACTATAACCTCTGGAAGCTGCTAACTAACAGCCTATCTCACCCTATTAACATATTTATTTAAATCATAACCTCTGGCAGCTGCTAACTAACAGCCTATCTTACCCTATTAACATATTTATTTAAACCATGGTTTCTCCTCATATTACTAGGGGCAGGGAGGATTACAAATCTTCCGAACCCTCCCCCCCCCCCAAATCACAATTCAAACACAGACAGAACACCTACACTGCCCTTCTATTCACTATTATTTAGAAGTTTATCTCTTCTATATTATGCTCTTCAGAACGTTGGAAAACAATTACTTCATTGAAAGAGTATCCTGGAACACAAATTGGAGGAGGGGTGGGGTTACAGTGGAAAATAACATAATAAAATTACAAATGTTAGTGAATGGCATTTGTGCATAGCTACCAAAATAGTTGTCTAGTACTAAAGCTGTCATGGTTCCCCTGATACAGCATAAATTTACACTGACAGTTGTAAAATATTGCTCTTTCCCTGAACGAAGTCCTCCCTTCCACACATATTTAATCCTTCTGCTAATGATAAACATTTGGATAGACTGAATAGCATGTTTTTAGAGACTGAAATTAGTATCATACACTTTCAGTTTCTTATGATTTACTTTGAGGCTTCAGCACTCATGGGCCTCTGAGTTAGTTTTCTATTTAAAAACCTTGCCCTGGCTCTTCCACTATATTTTTCATTGTATTCCATTTAGTACTCTCATGTAGACCTCCTACATGTGTGACTGCAAGCCTATCTGTCTGTCTGTCTGTGTGTCTGTGTGTCTCTTCATCAGACATTGCGTTTCTTTACTTTTCACTTGCCTGGATCTACGTTTTCAATAATTGGCAGCTGACTAACTTTCACCCCCCCCCCCCCCCACACACACACATACTAAACATCAAATACCACTATAATCGTGAAGCAAATGTCTGATTCATCCTCTTTGGAAATATGTTTTCAACAATTTCAATCTTTTTGCCAGAATGAGTGTCTGTGGGGATTAAAACAAAGGTTTTGAAAGTGCTCTTATGGGAACTTGCAGCATAAGCATAGCACTATAGAATCAATATTTGATGGTTTTAGGCATCTTACCAGTGTTATGAGATATCACAGTAGCAGGTACTGGTCATTCTGTTGGAAAAAAAACACTGTTTTATGTTTTACCAGTGCCATACCAATGACTCTATGTACATTTACTGAGAACACTGAGGCTTTTCCTTTACAAAAATTGCAAAATATTCATCAAATACAATGTGAAATGTCTTCAGAAGCCAGACTGTGATTTGAAAACTATTGCAGATGGGAAAGTTCATATCACAATAGGTTTGCTTTGGGTCAATATCAATTAAATTTTGAATTATATCACATATTTTATTAAAAATTGGCATACCGGGGGGTCCTATTCAGGGCAAAATTTTACTACATCAGATGGTGGAATAAAATTTGACATCAGTTGTTAGGATAAACTGGTAGAGTCCTTTCATATTGGTGAAATATATAGCTGCATCCCCAATTTTGGAAACAAAATTGACATCCATACTGTTCCATGGGGGTTGGGGCACTGTTTTGCTTGCAGTATGGTTAAATGAGACAGATTTTTTCTAAAAATATTTTGTGCTGATGCAGATGTTAATTTTATTTTGGGATCAGGGTAGTGTTTTAAAGAAAGCTGTAAATTCTCATCCTTCTTAGTTAATTTATAAAGTAACAGGATAGAAAAATCTTTTGGAGGCAATACCAATTTTCAAGCCTACTTGACAAAGTTTGTACACCTTTCCTTAAAAGAGCAAATTTTCCATGTTTTTGAATCAGCCAAAGCCAAAAATTTGATTCTAATGGAGAAATGACTCTTTTATCTCATGAAAGTGGTAAAATGTCTCTTTGGTGGGGTTGGGGATGATTATAGGTTTCGCGGAACTAAATATTGAAATTAGAGTGAACCAACTTAAAATGTTGCACTCGGAAATGACGCAATCTCTAAAAATAAACAGCCTTGGGAAAATCCCTTGTTTCAATAAAACTTTGAAACATTCTATTGACATCTTGCATTATTGTTGAATATTCCTGATAAAAAAGAGGGTGATTTGATGACTTTTGGACCTAAAAAATACAATTTACTTTTTGTGTGTTTTTGTAGGGAATTCCCTGAAAAATATGTGCACGTGACCGGTACTTCCCTTTGTGTCAGTTTTTCTCTCTTATTTGTTGCATGACCCCCTGTTTTCAGATTAGAAAAGTTGTCTGAAGGGCTATACTTGACAGAGATATTTGAATGCCAAAATTAAAGTCATGCGATCATATTTTTTCCACCTGAAAGTAATAATGGTCGCCTATGGGAAAATATTTAGTTATGTGATACCTATAGGAAATATGTTTTTTTGGCTTCCAGACCAGATTCAGTTACTATTTTGGGGGATTATTTCACATTTAAATATTTATTTGGGGACCATACACCTTACCAAACCATTTTATTGTTTTGAGAAGTTACATTTTTGTCACAGTCAGCAATAAAAGCTATATATTTCCCAAACTAAGGCTGTTCATGCAAGAAAATTCACATCTTGAGCAAGTGTATTCCCCAGGAGCACACTATAACCTCTGGAAGCTGCTAACTAACAGCCTATCTCACCCTATTAACATATTTATTTAAATCATAACCTCTGGCAGCTGCTAACTAACAGCCTATCTTACCCTATTAACATATTTATTTAAACCATGGTTTCTCCTCATATTACTAGGGGCAGGGAGGATTACAAATCTTCCGAACCCTCCCCCCCCCCCCCCAAATCACAATTCAAACACAGACAGAACACCTACACTGCCCTTCTATTCACTATTATTTAGAAGTTTATCTCTTCTATATTATGCTCTTCAGAACGTTGGAAAACAATTACTTCATTGAAAGAGTATCCTGGAACACAAATTGGAGGAGGGGTGGGGTTACAGTGGAAAATAACATAATAAAATTACAAATGTTAGTGAATGGCATTTGTGCATAGCTACCAATATATTTGTCTAGTACTAAAGCTGTCATGGTTCCCCTGATACAGCATTAATTTACACTGACAGTTGTAAAATATTGCTCTTTCCCTGAACCAAGTCCTCCCTTCCACACATATTTAATCCTTCTGCTAATGATAAACATTTGGAAAGACTGAATAGCATGTTTTTAGAGACTGAAGTTAGTATCATACACTTTCAGTTTCTTATGATTTACTTTGAGGCTTCAGCACTCATGGGCCTCTGAGTTAGTTTTCAATTTAAAAACTTTGCCCTGGCTCTTCCACTATATTTTTCATTGTATGCCATTTAGTACTCTCATGTAGACCTCCTACATGTGTGACTGCAAGCCTATCTGTCTGTCTGTCTGTGTGTCTGTGTGTCTCATCATCAGACATGGCGTTTCTTTACTTTTCACTTTCCTGGATCTACGTTTTCAATAAGTGGCAGCTGACTAACTTTCACCCCCCCCCCCCCCCCACACACACAAACATATATTAAACATCAAATACCACTATATTCGTGAAGCAAATGTCTGATTCATCCTCTTTGGAAACATGTTTTCAACAATTTCAATCTTTTTGCCAGAATGAGTGTCTGTGGGGATTAAAACAAAGGTTATGAAAGTGCTCTTATGGGAACTTGCAGCATAAGCATAGCACTATAGAATCAATATTTGATGGTTTTAGGCATCTTACCAGTGTTATGAGATATCACAGTAGCAGGTACTGGTCATTCTGTTGGAAAAAAACACTGTTTTATGTTTTACCAGTGCCATACCAATGACTCTATGTACATTTACTGAGAACACTGAGGCTTTTCCTTTACAAAAATTGCAAAATATTCATCAAATACAATGTGAAATGTCTTCAGAAGCCAGACTGTGATTTGAAAACTATTGCAGATGGGAAAGTTCATATCACAGTAGGTTTGCTTTGGGTCAATATCAATTAAATTTTGAATTATATCACATATTTTATTAAAAATTGGCATACCGGGGGGTCCTATTCAGGGCAAAATTTTACTACATCAGATGGTGGAATAAAATTTGACATCAGTTGTTAGGATAAACTGGTAGAGTCCTTTCATATTGTTGAAATATATAGCTGCATCCCCAATTTTGGAAACAAAATTGACATCCATACTGTTCCATGGGGGTTGGGGCACTGTTTTGCTTGCAGTATGGTTAAATGAGACAGATTTTTTCTAAAAATATTTTGTGCTGATGCAGATGTTAATTTTATTTTGGGATCAGGGTAGTGTTTTAAAGAAAGCTGTAAATTCTCATCCTTCTTAGTTAATTTATAAAGTAACAGGATAGAAAAATCTTTTGGAGGCAATACCAATTTTCAAGCCCACTTGACAAAGTTTGTACACCTTTCCTTAAAAGAGCAAATTTTCCATGTTTTTGAATCAGCCAAAGCCAAAAGTTTGATTCTAATGGAGAAATGACTCTTTTATCTCATGAAAGTGGTAAAATGTCTCTTTGGTGGGGTTGGGGATGATTATAGGTTTCGCGGAACTAAATATTGAAATTAGAGTGAACCAACTTAAAATGTTGCACTCGGAAATGACGCAATCTCTAAAAATAAACAGCCTTGGGAAAATCCATTGTTTCAATAAAACTTTGAAACATTCTATTGACATCTTGCATTATTGTTGAATATTCCTGATAAAAAAGAGGGTGATTTGATGACTTTTGGACCTAAAAAATACAATTTACTTTTTGTGTGTTTTTGTAGGGAATTCCCTGAAAAATATGTGCACGTGACCGGTACTTCCCTTTGTGTCAGTTTTTCTCTCTTATTTGTTGCATGACCCCCTGTTTTCAGATTAGAAAAGTTGTCTGAAGGGCTATACTGGACAGAGATATTTGAATGCCAAAATTAAAGTCATGCGATCATATTTTTTCCACCTGAAAGTAATAATGGTCGCCTATGGGAAAATATTTAGTTATGTGATACCTATAGGAAATATGTTTTTTTGGCTTCCAGACCAGATTCAGTTACTATTTGGGGGGATTATTTCACATTTAAATATTTATTTGGGGACCATACACCTTACCAAACCATTTTATTGTTTTGAGAAGTTACATTTTTGTCACAGTCAGCAATAAAAGCTATATATTTCCCAAACTAAGGCTGTTCATGCAAGAAAATTCACATCTTGAGGAAGTGTATTCCCCAGGAGCACACTATAACCTCTGGAAGCTGCTAACTAACAGCCTATCTCACCCTATTAACATATTTATTTAAATCATAACCTCTGGCAGCTGCTAACTAACAGCCTATCTTACCCTATTAACATATTTATTTAAACCATGGTTTCTCCTCATATTACTAGGGGCAGGGAGGATTACAAATCTTCCGAACCCTCCCCCCCCCCCCAAATCACAATTCAAACACAGACAGAACACCTACACTGCCCTTCTATTCACTATTATTTAGAAGTTTATCTCTTCTATATTATGCTCTTCAGAACGTTGGAAAACAATTACTTCATTGAAAGAGTATCCTGGAACACAAATTGGAGGAGGGGTGGGGTTACAGTGGAAAATAACATAATAAAATTACAAATGTTAGTGAATGGCATTTGTGCATAGCTACCAATATATTTGTCTAGTACTAAAGCTGTCATGGTTCCCCTGATACAGCATAAATTTACACTGACAGTTGTAAAATATTGCTCTTTCCCTGAACCAAGTCCTCCCTTCCACACATATTTAATCCTTCTGCTAATGATAAACATTTGGATAGACTGAATAGCATGTTTTTAGAGACTGAAATTAGTATCATACACTTTCAGTTTCTTATGATTTACTTTGAGGCTTCAGCACTCATGGGCCTCTGAGTTAGTTTTCTATTTAAAAACCTTGCCCTGGCTCTTCCACTATATTTTTCATTGTATTCCATTTAGTACTCTCATGTAGACCTCCTACATGTGTGACTGCAAGCCTATCTGTCTGTCTGTCTGTGTGTCTGTGTGTCTCTTCATCAGACATTGCGTTTCTTTACTTTTCACTTGCCTGGATCTACGTTTTCAATAATTGGCAGCTGACTAACTTTCACCTCCCCCCCCCCCACACACACATACTAAACATCAAATACCACTATATTCGTGAAGCAAATGTCTGATTCATCCTCTTTGGAAATATGTTTTCAACAATTTCAATCTTTTTGCCAGAATGAGTGTCTGTGGGGATTAAAACAAAGGTTATGAAAGTGCTCTTATGGGAACTTGCAGCATAAGCATAGCACTATAGAATCAATATTTGATGGTTTTAGGCATCTTACCAGTGTTATGAGATATCACAGTAGCAGGTACTGGTCATTCTGTTGGAAAAAAACACTGTTTTATGTTTTACCAGTGCCATACCAATGACTCTATGTACATTTACTGAGAACACTGAGGCTTTTCCTTTACAAAAATTGCAAAATATTCATCAAATACAATGTGAAATGTCTTCAGAAGCCAGACTGTGATTTGAAAACTATTGCAGATGGGAAAGTTCATATCACAGTAGGTTTGCTTTGGGTCAATATCAATTAAATTTTGAATTATATCACATATTTTATTAAAAATTGGCATACCGGGGGGTCCTATTCAGGGCAAAATTTTACTACATCAGATGGTGGAATAAAATTTGACATCAGTTGTTAGGATAAACTGGTAGAGTCCTTTCATATTGGTGAAATATATAGCTGCATCCCCAATTTTGGAAACAAAATTGACATCCATACTGTTCCATGGGGGTTGGGGCACTGTTTTGCTTGCAGTATGGTTAAATGAGACAGATTTTTTCTAAAAATATTTTGTGCTGATGCAGATGTTAATTTTATTTTGGGATCAGGGTAGTGTTTTAAAGAAAGCTGTAAATTCTCATCCTTCTTAGTTAATTTATAAAGTAACAGGATAGAAAAATCTTTTGGAGGCAATACCAATTTTCAAGCCCACTTGACAAAGTTTGTACACCTTTCCTTAAAAGAGCAAATTTTCCATGTTTTTGAATCAGCCAAAGCCAAAAGTTTGATTCTAATGGAGAAATGACTCTTTTATCTCATGAAAGTGGTAAAATGTCTCTTTGGTGGGGTTGGGGATGATTATAGGTTTCGCGGAACTAAATATTGAAATTAGAGTGAACCAACTTAAAATGTTGCACTCGGAAATGACGCAATCTCTAAAAATAAACAGCCTTGGGAAAATCCATTGTTTCAATAAAACTTTGAAACATTCTATTGACATCTTGCATTATTGTTGAATATTCCTGATAAAAAAGAGGGTGATTTGATGACTTTTGGACCTAAAAAATACAATTTACTTTTTGTGTGTTTTTGTAGGGAATTCCCTGAAAAATATGTGCACGTGACCGGTACTTCCCTTTGTGTCAGTTTTTCTCTCTTATTTGTTGCATGACCCCCTGTTTTCAGATTAGAAAAGTTGTCTGAAGGGCTATACTGGACAGAGATATTTGAATGCCAAAATTAAAGTCATGCGATCATATTTTTTCCACCTGAAAGTAATAATGGTCGCCTATGGGAAAATATTTAGTTATGTGATACCTATAGGAAATATGTTTTTTTGGCTTCCAGACCAGATTCAGTTACTATTTGGGGGGATTATTTCACATTTAAATATTTATTTGGGGACCATACACCTTACCAAACCATTTTATTGTTTTGAGAAGTTACATTTTTGTCACAGTCAGCAATAAAAGCTATATATTTCCCAAACTAAGGCTGTTCATGCAAGAAAATTCACATCTTGAGGAAGTGTATTCCCCAGGAGCACACTATAACCTCTGGAAGCTGCTAACTAACAGCCTATCTCACCCTATTAACATATTTATTTAAATCATAACCTCTGGCAGCTGCTAACTAACAGCCTATCTTACCCTATTAACATATTTATTTAAACCATGGTTGCTCCTCATATTACTAGGGGCAGGGAGGATTACAAATCTTCCGAACCCTCCCCCCCCCCCAAATCACAATTCAAACACAGACAGAACACCTACACTGCCCTTCTATTCACTATTATTTAGAAGTTTATCTCTTCTATATTATGCTCTTCAGAACGTTGGAAAACAATTACTTCATTGAAAGAGTATCCTGGAACACAAATTGGAGGAGGGGTGGGGTTACAGTGGAAAATAACATAATAAAATTACAAATGTTAGTGAATGGCATTTGTGCATAGCTACCAATATATTTGTCTAGTACTAAAGCTGTCATGGTTCCCCTGATACAGCATTAATTTACACTGACAGTTGTAAAATATTGCTCTTTCCCTGAACCAAGTCCTCCCTTCCACACATATTTAATCCTTCTGCTAATGATAAACATTTGGAAAGACTGAATAGCATGTTTTTAGAGACTGAAGTTAGTATCATACACTTTCAGTTTCTTATGATTTACTTTGAGGCTTCAGCACTCATGGGCCTCTGAGTTAGTTTTCAATTTAAAAACTTTGCCCTGGCTCTTCCACTATATTTTTCATTGTATGCCATTTAGTACTCTCATGTAGACCTCCTACATGTGTGACTGCAAGCCTATCTGTCTGTCTGTCTGTGTGTCTGTGTGTCTCATCATCAGACATGGCGTTTCTTTACTTTTCACTTTCCTGGATCTACGTTTTCAATAAGTGGCAGCTGACTAACTTTCACCCCCCCCCCCCCACACACACACATATATTAAACATCAAATACCACTATATTCGTGAAGCAAATGTCTGATTCATCCTCTTTGGAAACATGTTTTCAACAATTTCAATCTTTTTGCCAGAATGAGTGTCTGTGGGGATTAAAACAAAGGTTATGAAAGTGCTCTTATGGGAACTTGCAGCATAAGCATAGCACTATAGAATCAATATTTGATGGTTTTAGGCATCTTACCAGTGTTATGAGATATCACAGTAGCAGGTACTGGTCATTCTGTTGGAAAAAAACACTGTTTTATGTTTTACCAGTGCCATACCAATGACTCTATGTACATTTACTGAGAACACTGAGGCTTTTCCTTTACAAAAATTGCAAAATATTCATCAAATACAATGTGAAATGTCTTCAGAAGCCAGACTGTGATTTGAAAACTATTGCAGATGGGAAAGTTCATATCACAGTAGGTTTGCTTTGGGTCAATATCAATTAAATTTTGAATTATATCACATATTTTATTAAAAATTGGCATACCAGGGGGTCCTATTCAGGGCAAAATTTTACTTCATCAGATGGTGGAATAAAATTTGACATCAGTTGTTAGGATAAACTGGTAGAGTCCTTTCATATTGGTGAAATATATAGCTGCATCCCCAATTTTGGAAACAAAATTGACATCCATACTGTTCCATGGGGGTTGGGGCACTGTTTTGCTTGCAGTATGGTTAAATGAGACAGATTTTTTCTAAAAATATTTTGTGCTGATGCAGATGTTAATTTTATTTTGGGATCAGGGTAGTGTTTTAAAGAAAGCTGTAAATTCTCATCCTTCTTAGTTAATTTATAAAGTAACAGGATAGAAAAATCTTTTGGAGGCAATACCAATTTTCAAGCCCACTTGACAAAGTTTGTACACCTTTCCTTAAAAGAGCAAATTTTCCATGTTTTTGAATCAGCCAAAGCCAAAAGTTTGATTCTAATGGAGAAATGACTCTTTTATCTCATGAAAGTGGTAAAATGTCTCTTTGGTGGGGTTGGGGATGATTATAGGTTTCGCGGAAGTAAATATTGAAATTAGAGTGAACCAACATAAAATGTTGCACTCGGAAATGACGCAATCTCTAAAAATAAACAGCCTTGGGAAAATCCATTGTTTCAATAAAACTTTGAAACATTCTATTGACATCTTGCATTATTGTTGAATATTCCTGATAAAAAAGAGGGTGATTTGATGACTTTTGGACCTAAAAAATACAATTTACTTTTTGTGTGTTTTTGTAGGGAATTCCCTGAAAAATATGTGCACGTGACCGGTACTTCCCTTTGTGTCAGTTTTTCTCTCTTATTTGTTGCATGACCCCCTGTTTTCAGATTAGAAAAGTTGTCTGAAGGGCTATACTGGACAGAGATATTTGAATGCCAAAATTAAAGTCATGCGATCATATTTTTTCCACCTGAAAGTAATAATGGTCGCCTATGGGAAAATATTTAGTTATGTGATACCTATAGGAAATATGTTTTTTTGGCTTCCAGACCAGATTCAGTTACTATTTGGGGGGATTATTTCACATTTAAATATTTATTTGGGGACCATACACCTTACCAAACCATTTTATTGTTTTGAGAAGTTACATTTTTGTCACAGTCAGCAATAAAAGCTATATATTTCCCAAACTAAGGCTGTTCATGCAAGAAAATTCACATCTTGAGGAAGTGTATTCCCCAGGAGCACACTATAACCTCTGGAAGCTGCTAACTAACAGCCTATCTCACCCTATTAACATATTTATTTAAATCATAACCTCTGGCAGCTGCTAACTAACAGCCTATCTTACCCTATTAACATATTTATTTAAACCATGGTTTCTCCTCATATTACTAGGGGCAGGGAGGATTACAAATCTTCCGAACCCTCCCCCCCCCCCCCAAATCACAATTCAAACACAGACAGAACACCTACACTGCCCTTCTATTCACTATTATTTAGAAGTTTATCTCTTCTATATTATGCTCTTCAGAACGTTGGAAAACAATTACTTCATTGAAAGAGTATCCTGGAACACAAATTGGAGGAGGGGTGGGGTTACAGTGGAAAATAACATAATAAAATTACAAATGTTAGTGAATGGCATTTGTGCATAGCTACCAATATATTTGTCTAGTACTAAAGCTGTCATGGTTCCCCTGATACAGCATAAATTTACACTGACAGTTGTAAAATATTGCTCTTTCCCTGAACCAAGTCCTCCCTTCCACACATATTTAATCCTTCTGCTAATGATAAACATTTGGATAGACTGAATAGCATGTTTTTAGAGACTGAAATTAGTATCATACACTTTCAGTTTCTTATGATTTACTTTGAGGCTTCAGCACTCATGGGCCTCTGAGTTAGTTTTCTATTTAAAAACCTTGCCCTGGCTCTTCCACTATATTTTTCATTGTATTCCATTTAGTACTCTCATGTAGACCTCCTACATGTGTGACTGCAAGCCTATCTGTCTGTCTGTCTGTGTGTCTGTGTGTCTCTTCATCAGACATTGCGTTTCTTTACTTTTCACTTGCCTGGATCTACGTTTTCAATAATTGGCAGCTGACTAACTTTCACCTCCCCCCCCCCCCCCCACACACACATACTAAACATCAAATACCACTATATTCGTGAAGCAAATGTCTGATTCATCCTCTTTGGAAATATGTTTTCAACAATTTCAATCTTTTTGCCAGAATGAGTGTCTGTGGGGATTAAAACAAAGGTTATGAAAGTGCTCTTATGGGAACTTGCAGCATAAGCATAGCACTATAGAATCAATATTTGATGGTTTTAGGCATCTTACCAGTGTTATGAGATATCACAGTAGCAGGTACTGGTCATTCTGTTGGAAAAAAACACTGTTTTATGTTTTACCAGTGCCATACCAATGACTCTATGTACATTTACTGAGAACACTGAGGCTTTTCCTTTACAAAAATTGCAAAATATTCATCAAATACAATGTGAAATGTCTTCAGAAGCCAGACTGTGATTTGAAAACTATTGCAGATGGGAAAGTTCATATCACAGTAGGTTTGCTTTGGGTCAATATCAATTAAATTTTGAATTATATCACATATTTTATTAAAAATTGGCATACCGGGGGGTCCTATTCAGGGCAAAATTTTACTACATCAGATGGTGGAATAAAATTTGACATCAGTTGTTAGGATAAACTGGTAGAGTCCTTTCATATTGGTGAAATATATAGCTGCATCCCCAATTTTGGAAACAAAATTGACATCCATACTGTTCCATGGGGGTTGGGGCACTGTTTTGCTTGCAGTATGGTTAAATGAGACAGATTTTTTCTAAAAATATTTTGTGCTGATGCAGATGTTAATTTTATTTTGGGATCAGGGTAGTGTTTTAAAGAAAGCTGTAAATTCTCATCCTTCTTAGTTAATTTATAAAGTAACAGGATAGAAAAATCTTTTGGAGGCAATACCAATTTTCAAGCCCACTTGACAAAGTTTGTACACCTTTCCTTAAAAGAGCAAATTTTCCATGTTTTTGAATCAGCCAAAGCCAAAAGTTTGATTCTAATGGAGAAATGACTCTTTTATCTCATGAAAGTGGTAAAATGTCTCTTTGGTGGGGTTGGGGATGATTATAGGTTTCGCGGAACTAAATATTGAAATTAGAGTGAACCAACTTAAAATGTTGCACTCGGAAATGACGCAATCTCTAAAAATAAACAGCCTTGGGAAAATCCATTGTTTCAATAAAACTTTGAAACATTCTATTGACATCTTGCATTATTGTTGAATATTCCTGATAAAAAAGAGGGTGATTTGATGACTTTTGGACCTAAAAAATACAATTTACTTTTTGTGTGTTTTTGTAGGGAATTCCCTGAAAAATATGTGCACGTGACCGGTACTTCCCTTTGTGTCAGTTTTTCTCTCTTATTTGTTGCATGACCCCCTGTTTTCAGATTAGAAAAGTTGTCTGAAGGGCTATACTGGACAGAGATATTTGAATGCCAAAATTAAAGTCATGCGATCATATTTTTTCCACCTGAAAGTAATAATGGTCGCCTATGGGAAAATATTTAGTTATGTGATACCTATAGGAAATATGTTTTTTTGGCTTCCAGACCAGATTCAGTTACTATTTGGGGGGATTATTTCACATTTAAATATTTATTTGGGGACCATACACCTTACCAAACCATTTTATTGTTTTGAGAAGTTACATTTTTGTCACAGTCAGCAATAAAAGCTATATATTTCCCAAACTAAGGCTGTTCATGCAAGAAAATTCACATCTTGAGGAAGTGTATTCCCCAGGAGCACACTATAACCTCTGGAAGCTGCTAACTAACAGCCTATCTCACCCTATTAACATATTTATTTAAATCATAACCTCTGGCAGCTGCTAACTAACAGCCTATCTTACCCTATTAACATATTTATTTAAACCATGGTTTCTCCTCATATTACTAGGGGCAGGGAGGATTACAAATCTTCCGAACCCTCCCCCCCCCCCAAATCACAATTCAAACACAGACAGAACACCTACACTGCCCTTCTATTCACTATTATTTAGAAGTTTATCTCTTCTATATTATGCTCTTCAGAACGTTGGAAAACAATTACTTCATTGAAAGAGTATCCTGGAACACAAATTGGAGGAGGGGTGGGGTTACAGTGGAAAATAACATAATAAAATTACAAATGTTAGTGAATGGCATTTGTGCATAGCTACCAATATATTTGTCTAGTACTAAAGCTGTCATGGTTCCCCTGATACAGCATAAATTTACACTGACAGTTGTAAAATATTGCTCTTTCCCTGAACCAAGTCCTCCCTTCCACACATATTTAATCCTTCTGCTAATGATAAACATTTGGATAGACTGAATAGCATGTTTTTAGAGACTGAAATTAGTATCATACACTTTCAGTTTCTTATGATTTACTTTGAGGCTTCAGCACTCATGGGCCTCTGAGTTAGTTTTCTATTTAAAAACCTTGCCCTGGCTCTTCCACTATATTTTTCATTGTATTCCATTTAGTACTCTCATGTAGACCTCCTACATGTGTGACTGCAAGCCTATCTGTCTGTCTGTCTGTGTGTCTGTGTGTCTCTTCATCAGACATTGCGTTTCTTTACTTTTCACTTGCCTGGATCTACGTTTTCAATAATTGGCAGCTGACTAACTTTCACCTCCCCCCCCCCCCCCCCCCACACACACACATACTAAACATCAAATACCACTATATTCGTGAAGCAAATGTCTGATTCATCCTCTTTGGAAATATGTTTTCAACAATTTCAATCTTTTTGCCAGAATGAGTGTCTGTGGGGATTAAAACAAAGGTTATGAAAGTGCTCTTATGGGAACTTGCAGCATAAGCATAGCACTATAGAATCAATATTTGATGGTTTTAGGCATCTTACCAGTGTTATGAGATATCACAGTAGCAGGTACTGGTCATTCTGTTGGAAAAAAACACTGTTTTATGTTTTACCAGTGCCATACCAATGACTCTATGTACATTTACTGAGAACACTGAGGCTTTTCCTTTACAAAAATTGCAAAATATTCATCAAATACAATGTGAAATGTCTTCAGAAGCCAGACTGTGATTTGAAAACTATTGCAGATGGGAAAGTTCATATCACAGTAGGTTTGCTTTGGGTCAATATCAATTAAATTTTGAATTATATCACATATTTTATTAAAAATTGGCATACCGGGGGGTCCTATTCAGGGCAAAATTTTACTACATCAGATGGTGGAATAAAATTTGACATCAGTTGTTAGGATAAACTGGTAGAGTCCTTTCATATTGGTGAAATATATAGCTGCATCCCCAATTTTGGAAACAAAATTGACATCCATACTGTTCCATGGGGGTTGGGGCACTGTTTTGCTTGCAGTATGGTTAAATGAGACAGATTTTTTCTAAAAATATTTTGTGCTGATGCAGATGTTAATTTTATTTTGGGATCAGGGTAGTGTTTTAAAGAAAGCTGTAAATTCTCATCCTTCTTAGTTAATTTATAAAGTAACAGGATAGAAAAATCTTTTGGAGGCAATACCAATTTTCAAGCCCACTTGACAAAGTTTGTACACCTTTCCTTAAAAGAGCAAATTTTCCATGTTTTTGAATCAGCCAAAGCCAAAAGTTTGATTCTAATGGAGAAATGACTCTTTTATCTCATGAAAGTGGTAAAATGTCTCTTTGGTGGGGTTGGGGATGATTATAGGTTTCGCGGAACTAAATATTGAAATTAGAGTGAACCAACTTAAAATGTTGCACTCGGAAATGACGCAATCTCTAAAAATAAACAGCCTTGGGAAAATCCATTGTTTCAATAAAACTTTGAAACATTCTATTGACATCTTGCATTATTGTTGAATATTCCTGATAAAAAAGAGGGTGATTTGATGACTTTTGGACCTAAAAAATACAATTTACTTTTTGTGTGTTTTTGTAGGGAATTCCCTGAAAAATATGTGCACGTGACCGGTACTTCCCTTTGTGTCAGTTTTTCTCTCTTATTTGTTGCATGACCCCCTGTTTTCAGATTAGAAAAGTTGTCTGAAGGGCTATACTGGACAGAGATATTTGAATGCCAAAATTAAAGTCATGCGATCATATTTTTTCCACCTGAAAGTAATAATGGTCGCCTATGGGAAAATATTTAGTTATGTGATACCTATAGGAAATATGTTTTTTTGGCTTCCAGACCAGATTCAGTTACTATTTGGGGGGATTATTTCACATTTAAATATTTATTTGGGGACCATACACCTTACCAAACCATTTTATTGTTTTGAGAAGTTACATTTTTGTCACAGTCAGCAATAAAAGCTATATATTTCCCAAACTAAGGCTGTTCATGCAAGAAAATTCACATCTTGAGGAAGTGTATTCCCCAGGAGCACACTATAACCTCTGGAAGCTGCTAACTAACAGCCTATCTCACCCTATTAACATATTTATTTAAATCATAACCTCTGGCAGCTGCTAACTAACAGCCTATCTTACCCTATTAACATATTTATTTAAACCATGGTTTCTCCTCATATTACTAGGGGCAGGGAGGATTACAAATCTTCCGAACCCTCCCCCCCCCCAAATCACAATTCAAACACAGACAGAACACCTACACTGCCCTTCTATTCACTATTATTTAGAAGTTTATCTCTTCTATATTATGCTCTTCAGAACGTTGGAAAACAATTACTTCATTGAAAGAGTATCCTGGAACACAAATTGGAGGAGGGGTGGGGTTACAGTGGAAAATAACATAATAAAATTACAAATGTTAGTGAATGGCATTTGTGCATAGCTACCAATATATTTGTCTAGTACTAAAGCTGTCATGGTTCCCCTGATACAGCATAAATTTACACTGACAGTTGTAAAATATTGCTCTTTCCCTGAACCAAGTCCTCCCTTCCACACATATTTAATCCTTCTGCTAATGATAAACATTTGGATAGACTGAATAGCATGTTTTTAGAGACTGAAATTAGTATCATACACTTTCAGTTTCTTATGATTTACTTTGAGGCTTCAGCACTCATGGGCCTCTGAGTTAGTTTTCTATTTAAAAACCTTGCCCTGGCTCTTCCACTATATTTTTCATTGTATTCCATTTAGTACTCTCATGTAGACCTCCTACATGTGTGACTGCAAGCCTATCTGTCTGTCTGTCTGTGTGTCTGTGTGTCTCTTCATCAGACATTGCGTTTCTTTACTTTTCACTTGCCTGGATCTACGTTTTCAATAATTGGCAGCTGACTAACTTTCACCTCCCCCCCCCCCCCACACACACATACTAAACATCAAATACCACTATATTCGTGAAGCAAATGTCTGATTCATCCTCTTTGGAAATATGTTTTCAACAATTTCAATCTTTTTGCCAGAATGAGTGTCTGTGGGGATTAAAACAAAGGTTATGAAAGTGCTCTTATGGGAACTTGCAGCATAAGCATAGCACTATAGAATCAATATTTGATGGTTTTAGGCATCTTACCAGTGTTATGAGATATCACAGTAGCAGGTACTGGTCATTCTGTTGGAAAAAAACACTGTTTTATGTTTTACCAGTGCCATACCAATGACTCTATGTACATTTACTGAGAACACTGAGGCTTTTCCTTTACAAAAATTGCAAAATATTCATCAAATACAATGTGAAATGTCTTCAGAAGCCAGACTGTGATTTGAAAACTATTGCAGATGGGAAAGTTCATATCACAGTAGGTTTGCTTTGGGTCAATATCAATTAAATTTTGAATTATATCACATATTTTATTAAAAATTGGCATACCGGGGGGTCCTATTCAGGGCAAAATTTTACTACATCAGATGGTGGAATAAAATTTGACATCAGTTGTTAGGATAAACTGGTAGAGTCCTTTCATATTGGTGAAATATATAGCTGCATCCCCAATTTTGGAAACAAAATTGACATCCATACTGTTCCATGGGGGTTGGGGCACTGTTTTGCTTGCAGTATGGTTAAATGAGACAGATTTTTTCTAAAAATATTTTGTGCTGATGCAGATGTTAATTTTATTTTGGGATCAGGGTAGTGTTTTAAAGAAAGCTGTAAATTCTCATCCTTCTTAGTTAATTTATAAAGTAACAGGATAGAAAAATCTTTTGGAGGCAATACCAATTTTCAAGCCCACTTGACAAAGTTTGTACACCTTTCCTTAAAAGAGCAAATTTTCCATGTTTTTGAATCAGCCAAAGCCAAAAGTTTGATTCTAATGGAGAAATGACTCTTTTATCTCATGAAAGTGGTAAAATGTCTCTTTGGTGGGGTTGGGGATGATTATAGGTTTCGCGGAACTAAATATTGAAATTAGAGTGAACCAACTTAAAATGTTGCACTCGGAAATGACGCAATCTCTAAAAATAAACAGCCTTGGGAAAATCCATTGTTTCAATAAAACTTTGAAACATTCTATTGACATCTTGCATTATTGTTGAATATTCCTGATAAAAAAGAGGGTGATTTGATGACTTTTGGACCTAAAAAATACAATTTACTTTTTGTGTGTTTTTGTAGGGAATTCCCTGAAAAATATGTGCACGTGACCGGTACTTCCCTTTGTGTCAGTTTTTCTCTCTTATTTGTTGCATGACCCCCTGTTTTCAGATTAGAAAAGTTGTCTGAAGGGCTATACTGGACAGAGATATTTGAATGCCAAAATTAAAGTCATGCGATCATATTTTTTCCACCTGAAAGTAATAATGGTCGCCTATGGGAAAATATTTAGTTATGTGATACCTATAGGAAATATGTTTTTTTGGCTTCCAGACCAGATTCAGTTACTATTTGGGGGGATTATTTCACATTTAAATATTTATTTGGGGACCATACACCTTACCAAACCATTTTATTGTTTTGAGAAGTTACATTTTTGTCACAGTCAGCAATAAAAGCTATATATTTCCCAAACTAAGGCTGTTCATGCAAGAAAATTCACATCTTGAGGAAGTGTATTCCCCAGGAGCACACTATAACCTCTGGAAGCTGCTAACTAACAGCCTATCTCACCCTATTAACATATTTATTTAAATCATAACCTCTGGCAGCTGCTAACTAACAGCCTATCTTACCCTATTAACATATTTATTTAAACCATGGTTGCTCCTCATATTACTAGGGGCAGGGAGGATTACAAATCTTCCGAACCCTCCCCCCCCCCCAAATCACAATTCAAACACAGACAGAACACCTACACTGCCCTTCTATTCACTATTATTTAGAAGTTTATCTCTTCTATATTATGCTCTTCAGAACGTTGGAAAACAATTACTTCATTGAAAGAGTATCCTGGAACACAAATTGGAGGAGGGGTGGGGTTACAGTGGAAAATAACATAATAAAATTACAAATGTTAGTGAATGGCATTTGTGCATAGCTACCAATATATTTGTCTAGTACTAAAGCTGTCATGGTTCCCCTGATACAGCATTAATTTACACTGACAGTTGTAAAATATTGCTCTTTCCCTGAACCAAGTCCTCCCTTCCACACATATTTAATCCTTCTGCTAATGATAAACATTTGGAAAGACTGAATAGCATGTTTTTAGAGACTGAAGTTAGTATCATACACTTTCAGTTTCTTATGATTTACTTTGAGGCTTCAGCACTCATGGGCCTCTGAGTTAGTTTTCAATTTAAAAACTTTGCCCTGGCTCTTCCACTATATTTTTCATTGTATGCCATTTAGTACTCTCATGTAGACCTCCTACATGTGTGACTGCAAGCCTATCTGTCTGTCTGTCTGTGTGTCTGTGTGTCTCATCATCAGACATGGCGTTTCTTTACTTTTCACTTTCCTGGATCTACGTTTTCAATAAGTGGCAGCTGACTAACTTTCACCCCCCCCCCCCCACACACACACATATATTAAACATCAAATACCACTATATTCGTGAAGCAAATGTCTGATTCATCCTCTTTGGAAACATGTTTTCAACAATTTCAATCTTTTTGCCAGAATGAGTGTCTGTGGGGATTAAAACAAAGGTTATGAAAGTGCTCTTATGGGAACTTGCAGCATAAGCATAGCACTATAGAATCAATATTTGATGGTTTTAGGCATCTTACCAGTGTTATGAGATATCACAGTAGCAGGTACTGGTCATTCTGTTGGAAAAAAACACTGTTTTATGTTTTACCAGTGCCATACCAATGACTCTATGTACATTTACTGAGAACACTGAGGCTTTTCCTTTACAAAAATTGCAAAATATTCATCAAATACAATGTGAAATGTCTTCAGAAGCCAGACTGTGATTTGAAAACTATTGCAGATGGGAAAGTTCATATCACAGTAGGTTTGCTTTGGGTCAATATCAATTAAATTTTGAATTATATCACATATTTTATTAAAAATTGGCATACCAGGGGGTCCTATTCAGGGCAAAATTTTACTTCATCAGATGGTGGAATAAAATTTGACATCAGTTGTTAGGATAAACTGGTAGAGTCCTTTCATATTGGTGAAATATATAGCTGCATCCCCAATTTTGGAAACAAAATTGACATCCATACTGTTCCATGGGGGTTGGGGCACTGTTTTGCTTGCAGTATGGTTAAATGAGACAGATTTTTTCTAAAAATATTTTGTGCTGATGCAGATGTTAATTTTATTTTGGGATCAGGGTAGTGTTTTAAAGAAAGCTGTAAATTCTCATCCTTCTTAGTTAATTTATAAAGTAACAGGATAGAAAAATCTTTTGGAGGCAATACCAATTTTCAAGCCCACTTGACAAAGTTTGTACACCTTTCCTTAAAAGAGCAAATTTTCCATGTTTTTGAATCAGCCAAAGCCAAAAGTTTGATTCTAATGGAGAAATGACTCTTTTATCTCATGAAAGTGGTAAAATGTCTCTTTGGTGGGGTTGGGGATGATTATAGGTTTCGCGGAAGTAAATATTGAAATTAGAGTGAACCAACATAAAATGTTGCACTCGGAAATGACGCAATCTCTAAAAATAAACAGCCTTGGGAAAATCCATTGTTTCAATAAAACTTTGAAACATTCTATTGACATCTTGCATTATTGTTGAATATTCCTGATAAAAAAGAGGGTGATTTGATGACTTTTGGACCTAAAAAATACAATTTACTTTTTGTGTGTTTTTGTAGGGAATTCCCTGAAAAATATGTGCACGTGACCGGTACTTCCCTTTGTGTCAGTTTTTCTCTCTTATTTGTTGCATGACCCCCTGTTTTCAGATTAGAAAAGTTGTCTGAAGGGCTATACTGGACAGAGATATTTGAATGCCAAAATTAAAGTCATGCGATCATATTTTTTCCACCTGAAAGTAATAATGGTCGCCTATGGGAAAATATTTAGTTATGTGATACCTATAGGAAATATGTTTTTTTGGCTTCCAGACCAGATTCAGTTACTATTTGGGGGGATTATTTCACATTTAAATATTTATTTGGGGACCATACACCTTACCAAACCATTTTATTGTTTTGAGAAGTTACATTTTTGTCACAGTCAGCAATAAAAGCTATATATTTCCCAAACTAAGGCTGTTCATGCAAGAAAATTCACATCTTGAGGAAGTGTATTCCCCAGGAGCACACTATAACCTCTGGAAGCTGCTAACTAACAGCCTATCTCACCCTATTAACATATTTATTTAAATCATAACCTCTGGCAGCTGCTAACTAACAGCCTATCTTACCCTATTAACATATTTATTTAAACCATGGTTTCTCCTCATATTACTAGGGGCAGGGAGGATTACAAATCTTCCGAACCCTCCCCCCCCCCCCAAATCACAATTCAAACACAGACAGAACACCTACACTGCCCTTCTATTCACTATTATTTAGAAGTTTATCTCTTCTATATTATGCTCTTCAGAACGTTGGAAAACAATTACTTCATTGAAAGAGTATCCTGGAACACAAATTGGAGGAGGGGTGGGGTTACAGTGGAAAATAACATAATAAAATTACAAATGTTAGTGAATGGCATTTGTGCATAGCTACCAATATATTTGTCTAGTACTAAAGCTGTCATGGTTCCCCTGATACAGCATAAATTTACACTGACAGTTGTAAAATATTGCTCTTTCCCTGAACCAAGTCCTCCCTTCCACACATATTTAATCCTTCTGCTAATGATAAACATTTGGATAGACTGAATAGCATGTTTTTAGAGACTGAAATTAGTATCATACACTTTCAGTTTCTTATGATTTACTTTGAGGCTTCAGCACTCATGGGCCTCTGAGTTAGTTTTCTATTTAAAAACCTTGCCCTGGCTCTTCCACTATATTTTTCATTGTATTCCATTTAGTACTCTCATGTAGACCTCCTACATGTGTGACTGCAAGCCTATCTGTCTGTCTGTCTGTGTGTCTGTGTGTCTCTTCATCAGACATTGCGTTTCTTTACTTTTCACTTGCCTGGATCTACGTTTTCAATAATTGGCAGCTGACTAACTTTCACCTCCCCCCCCCCCCCCCCCCCACACACACATACTAAACATCAAATACCACTATATTCGTGAAGCAAATGTCTGATTCATCCTCTTTGGAAATATGTTTTCAACAATTTCAATCTTTTTGCCAGAATGAGTGTCTGTGGGGATTAAAACAAAGGTTATGAAAGTGCTCTTATGGGAACTTGCAGCATAAGCATAGCACTATAGAATCAATATTTGATGGTTTTAGGCATCTTACCAGTGTTATGAGATATCACAGTAGCAGGTACTGGTCATTCTGTTGGAAAAAAACACTGTTTTATGTTTTACCAGTGCCATACCAATGACTCTATGTACATTTACTGAGAACACTGAGGCTTTTCCTTTACAAAAATTGCAAAATATTCATCAAATACAATGTGAAATGTCTTCAGAAGCCAGACTGTGATTTGAAAACTATTGCAGATGGGAAAGTTCATATCACAGTAGGTTTGCTTTGGGTCAATATCAATTAAATTTTGAATTATATCACATATTTTATTAAAAATTGGCATACCGGGGGGTCCTATTCAGGGCAAAATTTTACTACATCAGATGGTGGAATAAAATTTGACATCAGTTGTTAGGATAAACTGGTAGAGTCCTTTCATATTGGTGAAATATATAGCTGCATCCCCAATTTTGGAAACAAAATTGACATCCATACTGTTCCATGGGGGTTGGGGCACTGTTTTGCTTGCAGTATGGTTAAATGAGACAGATTTTTTCTAAAAATATTTTGTGCTGATGCAGATGTTAATTTTATTTTGGGATCAGGGTAGTGTTTTAAAGAAAGCTGTAAATTCTCATCCTTCTTAGTTAATTTATAAAGTAACAGGATAGAAAAATCTTTTGGAGGCAATACCAATTTTCAAGCCCACTTGACAAAGTTTGTACACCTTTCCTTAAAAGAGTAAATTTTCCATGTTTTTGAATCAGCCAAAGCCAAAAGTTTGATTCTAATGGAGAAATGACTCTTTTATCTCATGAAAGTGGTAAAATGTCTCTTTGGTGGGGTTGGGGATGATTATAGGTTTCGCGGAACTAAATATTGAAATTAGAGTGAACCAACTTAAAATGTTGCACTCGGAAATGACGCAATCTCTAAAAATAAACAGCCTTGGGAAAATCCATTGTTTCAATAAAACTTTGAAACATTCTATTGACATCTTGCATTATTGTTGAATATTCCTGATAAAAAAGAGGGTGATTTGATGACTTTTGGACCTAAAAAATACAATTTACTTTTTGTGTGTTTTTGTAGGGAATTCCCTGAAAAATATGTGCACGTGACCGGTACTTCCCTTTGTGTCAGTTTTTCTCTCTTATTTGTTGCATGACCCCCTGTTTTCAGATTAGAAAAGTTGTCTGAAGGGCTATACTGGACAGAGATATTTGAATGCCAAAATTAAAGTCATGCGATCATATTTTTTCCACCTGAAAGTAATAATGGTCGCCTATGGGAAAATATTTAGTTATGTGATACCTATAGGAAATATGTTTTTTTGGCTTCCAGACCAGATTCAGTTACTATTTGGGGGGATTATTTCACATTTAAATATTTATTTGGGGACCATACACCTTACCAAACCATTTTATTGTTTTGAGAAGTTACATTTTTGTCACAGTCAGCAATAAAAGCTATATATTTCCCAAACTAAGGCTGTTCATGCAAGAAAATTCACATCTTGAGGAAGTGTATTCCCCAGGAGCACACTATAACCTCTGGAAGCTGCTAACTAACAGCCTATCTCACCCTATTAACATATTTATTTAAATCATAACCTCTGGCAGCTGCTAACTAACAGCCTATCTTACCCTATTAACATATTTATTTAAACCATGGTTTCTCCTCATATTACTAGGGGCAGGGAGGATTACAAATCTTCCGAACCCTCCCCCCCCCCCCAAATCACAATTCAAACACAGACAGAACACCTACACTGCCCTTCTATTCACTATTATTTAGAAGTTTATCTCTTCTATATTATGCTCTTCAGAACGTTGGAAAACAATTACTTCATTGAAAGAGTATCCTGGAACACAAATTGGAGGAGGGGTGGGGTTACAGTGGAAAATAACATAATAAAATTACAAATGTTAGTGAATGGCATTTGTGCATAGCTACCAATATATTTGTCTAGTACTAAAGCTGTCATGGTTCCCCTGATACAGCATTAATTTACACTGACAGTTGTAAAATATTGCTCTTTCCCTGAACCAAGTCCTCCCTTCCACACATATTTAATCCTTCTGCTAATGATAAACATTTGGAAAGACTGAATAGCATGTTTTTAGAGACTGAAGTTAGTATCATACACTTTCAGTTTCTTATGATTTACTTTGAGGCTTCAGCACTCATGGGCCTCTGAGTTAGTTTTCAATTTAAAAACTTTGCCCTGGCTCTTCCACTATATTTTTCATTGTATGCCATTTAGTACTCTCATGTAGACCTCCTACATGTGTGACTGCAAGCCTATCTGTCTGTCTGTCTGTGTGTCTGTGTGTCTCATCATCAGACATGGCGTTTCTTTACTTTTCACTTTCCTGGATCTACGTTTTCAATAAGTGGCAGCTGACTAACTTTCACCCCCCCCCCCCACACACACACATATATTAAACATCAAATACCACTATATTCGTGAAGCAAATGTCTGATTCATCCTCTTTGGAAACATGTTTTCAACAATTTCAATCTTTTTGCCAGAATGAGTGTCTGTGGGGATTAAAACAAAGGTTATGAAAGTGCTCTTATGGGAACTTGCAGCATAAGCATAGCACTATAGAATCAATATTTGATGGTTTTAGGCATCTTACCAGTGTTATGAGATATCACAGTAGCAGGTACTGGTCATTCTGTTGGAAAAAAACACTGTTTTATGTTTTACCAGTGCCATACCAATGACTCTATGTACATTTACTGAGAACACTGAGGCTTTTCCTTTACAAAAATTGCAAAATATTCATCAAATACAATGTGAAATGTCTTCAGAAGCCAGACTGTGATTTGAAAACTATTGCAGATGGGAAAGTTCATATCACAGTAGGTTTGCTTTGGGTCAATATCAATTAAATTTTGAATTATATCACATATTTTATTAAAAATTGGCATACCAGGGGGTCCTATTCAGGGCAAAATTTTACTTCATCAGATGGTGGAATAAAATTTGACATCAGTTGTTAGGATAAACTGGTAGAGTCCTTTCATATTGGTGAAATATATAGCTGCATCCCCAATTTTGGAAACAAAATTGACATCCATACTGTTCCATGGGGGTTGGGGCACTGTTTTGCTTGCAGTATGGTTAAATGAGACAGATTTTTTCTAAAAATATTTTGTGCTGATGCAGATGTTAATTTTATTTTGGGATCAGGGTAGTGTTTTAAAGAAAGCTGTAAATTCTCATCCTTCTTAGTTAATTTATAAAGTAACAGGATAGAAAAATCTTTTGGAGGCAATACCAATTTTCAAGCCCACTTGACAAAGTTTGTACACCTTTCCTTAAAAGAGCAAATTTTCCATGTTTTTGAATCAGCCAAAGCCAAAAGTTTGATTCTAATGGAGAAATGACTCTTTTATCTCATGAAAGTGGTAAAATGTCTCTTTGGTGGGGTTGGGGATGATTATAGGTTTCGCGGAAGTAAATATTGAAATTAGAGTGAACCAACATAAAATGTTGCACTCGGAAATGACGCAATCTCTAAAAATAAACAGCCTTGGGAAAATCCATTGTTTCAATAAAACTTTGAAACATTCTATTGACATCTTGCATTATTGTTGAATATTCCTGATAAAAAAGAGGGTGATTTGATGACTTTTGGACCTAAAAAATACAATTTACTTTTTGTGTGTTTTTGTAGGGAATTCCCTGAAAAATATGTGCACGTGACCGGTACTTCCCTTTGTGTCAGTTTTTCTCTCTTATTTGTTGCATGACCCCCTGTTTTCAGATTAGAAAAGTTGTCTGAAGGGCTATACTGGACAGAGATATTTGAATGCCAAAATTAAAGTCATGCGATCATATTTTTTCCACCTGAAAGTAATAATGGTCGCCTATGGGAAAATATTTAGTTATGTGATACCTATAGGAAATATGTTTTTTTGGCTTCCAGACCAGATTCAGTTACTATTTGGGGGGATTATTTCACATTTAAATATTTATTTGGGGACCATACACCTTACCAAACCATTTTATTGTTTTGAGAAGTTACATTTTTGTCACAGTCAGCAATAAAAGCTATATATTTCCCAAACTAAGGCTGTTCATGCAAGAAAATTCACATCTTGAGGAAGTGTATTCCCCAGGAGCACACTATAACCTCTGGAAGCTGCTAACTAACAGCCTATCTCACCCTATTAACATATTTATTTAAATCATAACCTCTGGCAGCTGCTAACTAACAGCCTATCTTACCCTATTAACATATTTATTTAAACCATGGTTTCTCCTCATATTACAAGGGGCAGAGAGGATTACAAATCTTCCGAACCCTCCCCCCCCCCCAAATCACAATTCAAACACAGACAGAACACCTACACTGCCCTTCTATTCACTATTATTTAGAAGTTTATCTCTTCTATATTATGCTCTTCAGAACGTTGGAAAACAATTACTTCATTGAAAGAGTATCCTGGAACACAAATTGGAGGAGGGGTGGGGTTACAGTGGAAAATAACATAATAAAATTACAAATGTTAGTGAATGGCATTTGTGCATAGCTACCAATATATTTGTCTAGTACTAAAGCTGTCATGGTTCCCCTGATACAGCATTAATTTACACTGACAGTTGTAAAATCTTGCTCTTTCCCTGAACCAAGTCCTCCCTTCCACACATATTTAATCCTTCTGCTAATGATAAACATTTGGAAAGACTGAATAGCATGTTTTTAGAGACTGAAGTTAGTATCATACACTTTCAGTTTCTTATGATTTACTTTGAGGCTTCAGCACTCATGGGCCTCTGAGTTAGTTTTCAATTTAAAAACTTTGCCCTGGCTCTTCCACTATATTTTTCATTGTATGCCATTTAGTACTCTCATGTAGACCTCCTACATGTGTGACTGCAAGCCTATCTGTCTGTCTGTCTGTGTGTCTGTGTGTCTCATCATCAGACATGGCGTTTCTTTACTTTTCACTTTCCTGGATCTACGTTTTCAATAAGTGGCAGCTGACTAACTTTCACCCCCCCCCCCCCCACACACACACATATATTAAACATCAAATACCACTATATTCGTGAAGCAAATGTCTGATTCATCCTCTTTGGAAACATGTTTTCAACAATTTCAATCTTTTTGCCAGAATGAGTGTCTGTGGGGATTAAAACAAAGGTTATGAAAGTGCTCTTATGGGAACTTGCAGCATAAGCATAGCACTATAGAATCAATATTTGATGGTTTTAGGCATCTTACCAGTGTTATGAGATATCACAGTAGCAGGTACTGGTCATTCTGTTGGAAAAAAACACTGTTTTATGTTTTACCAGTGCCATACCAATGACTCTATGTACATTTACTGAGAACACTGAGGCTTTTCCTTTACAAAAATTGCAAAATATTCATCAAATACAATGTGAAATGTCTTCAGAAGCCAGACTGTGATTTGAAAACTATTGCAGATGGGAAAGTTCATATCACAGTAGGTTTGCTTTGGGTCAATATCAATTAAATTTTGAATTATATCACATATTTTATTAAAAATTGGCATACCGGGGGGTCCTATTCAGGGCAAAATTTTACTACATCAGATGGTGGAATAAAATTTGACATCAGTTGTTAGGATAAACTGGTAGAGTCCTTTCATATTGGTGAAATATATAGCTGCATCCCCAATTTTGGAAACAAAATTGACATCCATACTGTTCCATGGGGGTTGGGGCACTGTTTTGCTTGCAGTATGGTTAAATGAGACAGATTTTTTCTAAAAATATTTTGTGCTGATGCAGATGTTAATTTTATTTTGGGATCAGGGTAGTGTTTTAAAGAAAGCTGTAAATTCTCATCCTTCTTAGTTAATTTATAAAGTAACAGGATAGAAAAATCTTTTGGAGGCAATACCAATTTTCAAGCCCACTTGACAAAGTCTGTACACCTTTCCTTAAAAGAGCAAATTTTCCATGTTTTTGAATCAGCCAAAGCCAAAAGTTTGATTCTAATGGAGAAATGACTCTTTTATCTCATGAAAGTGGTAAAATGTCTCTTTGGTGGGGTTGGGGATGATTATAGGTTTCGCGGAACTAAATATTGAAATTAGAGTGAACCAACTTAAAATGTTGCACTCGGAAATGACGCAATCTCTAAAAATAAACAGCCTTGGGAAAATCCATTGTTTCAATAAAACTTTGAAACATTCTATTGACATCTTGCATTATTGTTGAATATTCCTGATAAAAAAGAGGGTGATTTGATGACTTTTGGACCTAAAAAATACAATTTACTTTTTGTGTGTTTTTGTAGGGAATTCCCTGAAAAATATGTGCACGTGACCGGTACTTCCCTTTGTGTCAGTTTTTCTCTCTTATTTGTTGCATGACCCCCTGTTTTCAGATTAGAAAAGTTGTCTGAAGGGCTATACTGGACAGAGATATTTGAATGCCAAAATTAAAGTCATGCGATCATATTTTTTCCACCTGAAAGTAATAATGGTCGCCTATGGGAAAATATTTAGTTATGTGATACCTATAGGAAATATGTTTTTTTGGCTTCCAGACCAGATTCAGTTACTATTTGGGGGGATTATTTCACATTTAAATATTTATTTGGGGACCATACACCTTACCAAACCATTTTATTGTTTTGAGAAGTTACATTTTTGTCACAGTCAGCAATAAAAGCTATATATTTCCCAAACTAAGGCTGTTCATGCAAGAAAATTCACATCTTGAGGAAGTGTATTCCCCAGGAGCACACTATAACCTCTGGAAGCTGCTAACTAACAGCCTATCTCACCCTATTAACATATTTATTTAAATCATAACCTCTGGCAGCTGCTAACTAACAGCCTATCTTACCCTATTAACATATTTATTTAAACCATGGTTTCTCCTCATATTACTAGGGGCAGGGAGGATTACAAATCTTCCGAACCCTCCCCCCCCCCCAAATCACAATTCAAACACAGACAGAACACCTACACTGCCCTTCTATTCACTATTATTTAGAAGTTTATCTCTTCTATATTATGCTCTTCAGAACGTTGGAAAACAATTACTTCATTGAAAGAGTATCCTGGAACACAAATTGGAGGAGGGGTGGGGTTACAGTGGAAAATAACATAATAAAATTACAAATGTTAGTGAATGGCATTTGTGCATAGCTACCAATATATTTGTCTAGTACTAAAGCTGTCATGGTTCCCCTGATACAGCATTAATTTACACTGACAGTTGTAAAATATTGCTCTTTCCCTGAACCAAGTCCTCCCTTCCACACATATTTAATCCTTCTGCTAATGATAAACATTTGGAAAGACTGAATAGCATGTTTTTAGAGACTGAAGTTAGTATCATACACTTTCAGTTTCTTATGATTTACTTTGAGGCTTCAGCACTCATGGGCCTCTGAGTTAGTTTTCAATTTAAAAACTTTGCCCTGGCTCTTCCACTATATTTTTCATTGTATGCCATTTAGTACTCTCATGTAGACCTCCTACATGTGTGACTGCAAGCCTATCTGTCTGTCTGTCTGTGTGTCTGTGTGTCTCATCATCAGACATGGCGTTTCTTTACTTTTCACTTTCCTGGATCTACGTTTTCAATAAGTGGCAGCTGACTAACTTTCACCCCCCCCCCCCCACACACACACATATATTAAACATCAAATACCACTATATTCGTGAAGCAAATGTCTGATTCATCCTCTTTGGAAACATGTTTTCAACAATTTCAATCTTTTTGCCAGAATGAGTGTCTGTGGGGATTAAAACAAAGGTTATGAAAGTGCTCTTATGGGAACTTGCAGCATAAGCATAGCACTATAGAATCAATATTTGATGGTTTTAGGCATCTTACCAGTGTTATGAGATATCACAGTAGCAGGTACTGGTCATTCTGTTGGAAAAAAACACTGTTTTATGTTTTACCAGTGCCATACCAATGACTCTATGTACATTTACTGAGAACACTGAGGCTTTTCCTTTACAAAAATTGCAAAATATTCATCAAATACAATGTGAAATGTCTTCAGAAGCCAGACTGTGATTTGAAAACTATTGCAGATGGGAAAGTTCATATCACAGTAGGTTTGCTTTGGGTCAATATCAATTAAATTTTGAATTATATCACATATTTTATTAAAAATTGGCATACCGGGGGGTCCTATTCAGGGCAAAATTTTACTACATCAGATGGTGGAATAAAATTTGACATCAGTTGTTAGGATAAACTGGTAGAGTCCTTTCATATTGGTGAAATATATAGCTGCATCCCCAATTTTGGAAACAAAATTGACATCCATACTGTTCCATGGGGGTTGGGGCACTGTTTTGCTTGCAGTATGGTTAAATGAGACAGATTTTTTCTAAAAATATTTTGTGCTGATGCAGATGTTAATTTTATTTTGGGATCAGGGTAGTGTTTTAAAGAAAGCTGTAAATTCTCATCCTTCTTAGTTAATTTATAAAGTAACAGGATAGAAAAATCTTTTGGAGGCAATACCAATTTTCAAGCCCACTTGACAAAGTTTGTACACCTTTCCTTAAAAGAGCAAATTTTCCATGTTTTTGAATCAGCCAAAGCCAAAAGTTTGATTCTAATGGAGAAATGACTCTTTTATCTCATGAAAGTGGTAAAATGTCTCTTTGGTGGGGTTGGGGATGATTATAGGTTTCGCGGAACTAAATATTGAAATTAGAGTGAACCAACTTAAAATGTTGCACTCGGAAATGACGCAATCTCTAAAAATAAACAGCCTTGGGAAAATCCATTGTTTCAATAAAACTTTGAAACATTCTATTGACATCTTGCATTATTGTTGAATATTCCTGATAAAAAAGAGGGTGATTTGATGACTTTTGGACCTAAAAAATACAATTTACTTTTTGTGTGTTTTTGTAGGGAATTCCCTGAAAAATATGTGCACGTGACCGGTACTTCCCTTTGTGTCAGTTTTTCTCTCTTATTTGTTGCATGACCCCCTGTTTTCAGATTAGAAAAGTTGTCTGAAGGGCTATACTGGACAGAGATATTTGAATGCCAAAATTAAAGTCATGCGATCATATTTTTTCCACCTGAAAGTAATAATGGTCGCCTATGGGAAAATATTTAGTTATGTGATACCTATAGGAAATATGTTTTTTTGGCTTCCAGACCAGATTCAGTTACTATTTGGGGGGATTATTTCACATTTAAATATTTATTTGGGGACCATACACCTTACCAAACCATTTTATTGTTTTGAGAAGTTACATTTTTGTCACAGTCAGCAATAAAAGCTATATATTTCCCAAACTAAGGCTGTTCATGCAAGAAAATTCACATCTTGAGGAAGTGTATTCCCCAGGAGCACACTATAACCTCTGGAAGCTGCTAACTAACAGCCTATCTCACCCTATTAACATATTTATTTAAATCATAACCTCTGGCAGCTGCTAACTAACAGCCTATCTTACCCTATTAACATATTTATTTAAACCATGGTTTCTCCTCATATTACAAGGGGCAGGGAGGATTACAAATCTTCCGAACCCTCCCCCCCCCCCCCAAATCACAATTCAAACACAGACAGAACACCTACACTGCCCTTCTATTCACTATTATTTAGAAGTTTATCTCTTCTATATTATGCTCTTCAGAACGTTGGAAAACAATTACTTCATTGAAAGAGTATCCTGGAACACAAATTGGAGGAGGGGTGGGGTTACAGTGGAAAATAACATAATAAAATTACAAATGTTAGTGAATGGCATTTGTGCATAGCTACCAATATATTTGTCTAGTACTAAAGCTGTCATGGTTCCCCTGATACAGCATTAATTTACACTGACAGTTGTAAAATCTTGCTCTTTCCCTGAACCAAGTCCTCCCTTCCACACATATTTAATCCTTCTGCTAATGATAAACATTTGGAAAGACTGAATAGCATGTTTTTAGAGACTGAAGTTAGTATCATACACTTTCAGTTTCTTATGATTTACTTTGAGGCTTCAGCACTCATGGGCCTCTGAGTTAGTTTTCAATTTAAAAACTTTGCCCTGGCTCTTCCACTATATTTTTCATTGTATGCCATTTAGTACTCTCATGTAGACCTCCTACATGTGTGACTGCAAGCCTATCTGTCTGTCTGTCTGTGTGTCTGTGTGTCTCATCATCAGACATGGCGTTTCTTTACTTTTCACTTTCCTGGATCTACGTTTTCAATAAGTGGCAGCTGACTAACTTTCACCCCCCCCCCCCCCACACACACACATATATTAAACATCAAATACCACTATATTCGTGAAGCAAATGTCTGATTCATCCTCTTTGGAAACATGTTTTCAACAATTTCAATCTTTTTGCCAGAATGAGTGTCTGTGGGGATTAAAACAAAGGTTATGAAAGTGCTCTTATGGGAACTTGCAGCATAAGCATAGCACTATAGAATCAATATTTGATGGTTTTAGGCATCTTACCAGTGTTATGAGATATCACAGTAGCAGGTACTGGTCATTCTGTTGGAAAAAAAACACTGTTTTATGTTTTACCAGTGCCATACCAATGACTCTATGTACATTTACTGAGAACACTGAGGCTTTTCCTTTACAAAAATTGCAAAATATTCATCAAATACAATGTGAAATGTCTTCAGAAGCCAGACTGTGATTTGAAAACTATTGCAGATGGGAAAGTTCATATCACAGTAGGTTTGCTTTGGGTCAATATCAATTAAATTTTGAATTATATCACATATTTTATTAAAAATTGGCATACCAGGGGGTCCTATTCAGGGCAAAATTTTACTACATCAGATGGTGGAATAAAATTTGACATCAGTTGTTAGGATAAACTGGTAGAGTCCTTTCATATTGGTGAAATATATAGCTGCATCCCCAATTTTGGAAACAAAATTGACATCCATACTGTTCCATGGGGGTTGGGGCACTGTTTTGCTTGCAGTATGGTTAAATGAGACAGATTTTTTCTAAAAATATTTTGTGCTGATGCAGATGTTAATTTTATTTTGGGATCAGGGTAGTGTTTTAAAGAAAGCTGTAAATTCTCATCCTTCTTAGTTAATTTATAAAGTAACAGGATAGAAAAATCTTTTGGAGGCAATACCAATTTTCAAGCCCACTTGACAAAGTTTGTACACCTTTCCTTAAAAGAGCAAATTTTCCATGTTTTTGAATCAGCCAAAGCCAAAAGTTTGATTCTAATGGAGAAATGACTCTTTTATCTCATGAAAGTGGTAAAATGTCTCTTTGGTGGGGTTGGGGATGATTATAGGTTTCGCGGAACTAAATATTGAAATTAGAGTGAACCAACTTAAAATGTTGCACTCGGAAATGACGCAATCTCTAAAAATAAACAGCCTTGGGAAAATCCATTGTTTCAATAAAACTTTGAAACATTCTATTGACATCTTGCATTATTGTTGAATATTCCTGATAAAAAAGAGGGTGATTTGATGACTTTTGGACCTAAAAAATACAATTTACTTTTTGTGTGTTTTTGTAGGGAATTCCCTGAAAAATATGTGCACGTGACCGGTACTTCCCTTTGTGTCAGTTTTTCTCTCTTATTTGTTGCATGACCCCCTGTTTTCAGATTAGAAAAGTTGTCTGAAGGGCTATACTGGACAGAGATATTTGAATGCCAAAATTAAAGTCATGCGATCATATTTTTTCCACCTGAAAGTAATAATGGTCGCCTATGGGAAAATATTTAGTTATGTGATACCTATAGGAAATATGTTTTTTTGGCTTCCAGACCAGATTCAGTTACTATTTGGGGGGATTATTTCACATTTAAATATTTATTTGGGGACCATACACCTTACCAAACCATTTTATTGTTTTGAGAAGTTACATTTTTGTCACAGTCAGCAATAAAAGCTATATATTTCCCAAACTAAGGCTGTTCATGCAAGAAAATTCACATCTTGAGGAAGTGTATTCCCCAGGAGCACACTATAACCTCTGGAAGCTGCTAACTAACAGCCTATCTCACCCTATTAACATATTTATTTAAATCATAACCTCTGGCAGCTGCTAACTAACAGCCTATCTTACCCTATTAACATATTTATTTAAACCATGGTTTCTCCTCATATTACTAGGGGCAGGGAGGATTACAAATCTTCCAAACCCTCCCCCCCCCCCCAAATCACAATTCAAACACAGACAGAACACCTACACTGCCCTTCTATTCACTATTATTTAGAAGTTTATCTCTTCTATATTATGCTCTTCAGAACGTTGGAAAACAATTACTTCATTGAAAGAGTATCCTGGAACACAAATTGGAGGAGGGGTGGGGTTACAGTGGAAAATAACATAATAAAATTACAAATGTTAGTGAATGGCATTTGTGCATAGCTACCAATATATTTGTCTAGTACTAAAGCTGTCATGGTTCCCCTGATACAGCATTAATTTACACTGACAGTTGTAAAATATTGCTCTTTCCCTGAACCAAGTCCTCCCTTCCACACATATTTAATCCTTCTGCTAATGATAAACATTTGGAAAGACTGAATAGCATGTTTTTAGAGACTGAAGTTAGTATCATACACTTTCAGTTTCTTATGATTTACTTTGAGGCTTCAGCACTCATGGGCCTCTGAGTTAGTTTTCAATTTAAAAACTTTGCCCTGGCTCTTCCACTATATTTTTCATTGTATGCCATTTAGTACTCTCATGTAGACCTCCTACATGTGTGACTGCAAGCCTATCTGTCTGTCTGTCTGTGTGTCTGTGTGTCTCATCATCAGACATGGCGTTTCTTTACTTTTCACTTTCCTGGATCTACGTTTTCAATAAGTGGCAGCTGACTAACTTTCACCCCCCCCCCCCCCACACACACACATATATTAAACATCAAATACCACTATATTCGTGAAGCAAATGTCTGATTCATCCTCTTTGGAAACATGTTTTCAACAATTTCAATCTTTTTGCCAGAATGAGTGTCTGTGGGGATTAAAACAAAGGTTATGAAAGTGCTCTTATGGGAACTTGCAGCATAAGCATAGCACTATAGAATCAATATTTGATGGTTTTAGGCATCTTACCAGTGTTATGAGATATCACAGTAGCAGGTACTGGTCATTCTGTTGGAAAAAAACACTGTTTTATGTTTTACCAGTGCCATACCAATGACTCTATGTACATTTACTGAGAACACTGAGGCTTTTCCTTTACAAAAATTGCAAAATATTCATCAAATACAATGTGAAATGTCTTCAGAAGCCAGACTGTGATTTGAAAACTATTGCAGATGGGAAAGTTCATATCACAGTAGGTTTGCTTTGGGTCAATATCAATTAAATTTTGAATTATATCACATATTTTATTAAAAATTGGCATACCGGGGGGTCCTATTCAGGGCAAAATTTTACTACATCAGATGGTGGAATAAAATTTGACATCAGTTGTTAGGATAAACTGGTAGAGTCCTTTCATATTGGTGAAATATATAGCTGCATCCCCAATTTTGGAAACAAAATTGACATCCATACTGTTCCATGGGGGTTGGGGCACTGTTTTGCTTGCAGTATGGTTAAATGAGACAGATTTTTTCTAAAAATATTTTGTGCTGATGCAGATGTTAATTTTATTTTGGGATCAGGGTAGTGTTTTAAAGAAAGCTGTAAATTCTCATCCTTCTTAGTTAATTTATAAAGTAACAGGATAGAAAAATCTTTTGGAGGCAATACCAATTTTCAAGCCCACTTGACAAAGTTTGTACACCTTTCCTTAAAAGAGCAAATTTTCCATGTTTTTGAATCAGCCAAAGCCAAAAGTTTGATTCTAATGGAGAAATGACTCTTTTATCTCATGAAAGTGGTAAAATGTCTCTTTGGTGGGGTTGGGGATGATTATAGGTTTCGCGGAACTAAATATTGAAATTAGAGTGAACCAACTTAAAATGTTGCACTCGGAAATGACGCAATCTCTAAAAATAAACAGCCTTGGGAAAATCCATTGTTTCAATAAAACTTTGAAACATTCTATTGACATCTTGCATTATTGTTGAATATTCCTGATAAAAAAGAGGGTGATTTGATGACTTTTGGACCTAAAAAATACAATTTACTTTTTGTGTGTTTTTGTAGGGAATTCCCTGAAAAATATGTGCACGTGACCGGTACTTCCCTTTGTGTCAGTTTTTCTCTCTTATTTGTTGCATGACCCCCTGTTTTCAGATTAGAAAAGTTGTCTGAAGGGCTATACTGGACAGAGATATTTGAATGCCAAAATTAAAGTCATGCGATCATATTTTTTCCACCTGAAAGTAATAATGGTCGCCTATGGGAAAATATTTAGTTATGTGATACCTATAGGAAATATGTTTTTTTGGCTTCCAGACCAGATTCAGTTACTATTTGGGGGGATTATTTCACATTTAAATATTTATTTGGGGACCATACACCTTACCAAACCATTTTATTGTTTTGAGAAGTTACATTTTTGTCACAGTCAGCAATAAAAGCTATATATTTCCCAAACTAAGGCTGTTCATGCAAGAAAATTCACATCTTGAGGAAGTGTATTCCCCAGGAGCACACTATAACCTCTGGAAGCTGCTAACTAACAGCCTATCTCACCCTATTAACATATTTATTTAAATCATAACCTCTGGCAGCTGCTAACTAACAGCCTATCTTACCCTATTAACATATTTATTTAAACCATGGTTTCTCCTCATATTACTAGGGGCAGGGAGGATTACAAATCTTCCGAACCCTCCCCCCCCCCCAAATCACAATTCAAACACAGAGAGAACACCTACACTGCCCTTCTATTCACTATTATTTAGAAGTTTATCTCTTCTATATTATGCTCTTCAGAACGTTGGAAAACAATTACTTCATTGAAAGAGTATCCTGGAACACAAATTGGAGGAGGGGTGGGGTTACAGTGGAAAATAACATAATAAAATTACAAATGTTAGTGAATGGCATTTGTGCATAGCTACCAATATATTTGTCTAGTACTAAAGCTGTCATGGTTCCCCTGATACAGCATTAATTTACACTGACAGTTGTAAAATATTGCTCTTTCCCTGAACCAAGTCCTCCCTTCCACACATATTTAATCCTTCTGCTAATGATAAACATTTGGAAAGACTGAATAGCATGTTTTTAGAGACTGAAGTTAGTATCATACACTTTCAGTTTCTTATGATTTACTTTGAGGCTTCAGCACTCATGGGCCTCTGAGTTAGTTTTCAATTTAAAAACTTTGCCCTGGCTCTTCCACTATATTTTTCATTGTATGCCATTTAGTACTCTCATGTAGACCTCCTACATGTGTGACTGCAAGCCTATCTGTCTGTCTGTCTGTGTGTCTGTGTGTCTCATCATCAGACATGGCGTTTCTTTACTTTTCACTTTCCTGGATCTACGTTTTCAATAAGTGGCAGCTGACTAACTTTCACCCCCCCCCCCCCCACACACACACATATATTAAACATCAAATACCACTATATTCGTGAAGCAAATGTCTGATTCATCCTCTTTGGAAACATGTTTTCAACAATTTCAATCTTTTTGCCAGAATGAGTGTCTGTGGGGATTAAAACAAAGGTTATGACAGTGCTCTTATGGGAACTTGCAGCATAAGCATAGCACTATAGAATCAATATTTGATGGTTTTAGGCATCTTACCAGTGTTATGAGATATCACAGTAGCAGGTACTGGTCATTCTGTTGGAAAAAAACACTGTTTTATGTTTTACCAGTGCCATACCAATGACTCTATGTACATTTACTGAGAACACTGAGGCTTTTCCTTTACAAAAATTGCAAAATATTCATCAAATACAATTTGAAATGTCTTCAGAAGCCAGACTGTGATTTGAAAACTATTGCAGATGGGAAAGTTCATATCACAGTAGGTTTGCTTTGGGTCAATATCAATTAAATTTTGAATTATATCACATATTTTATTAAAAATTGGCATACCAGGGGGTCCTATTCAGGGCAAAATTTTACTTCATCAGATGGTGGAATAAAATTTGACATCAGTTGTTAGGATAAACTGGTAGAGTCCTTTCATATTGGTGAAATATATAGCTGCATCCCCAATTTTGGAAACAAAATTGACATCCATACTGTTCCATGGGGGTTGGGGCACTGTTTTGCTTGCAGTATGGTTAAATGAGACAGATTTTTTCTAAAAATATTTTGTGCTGATGCAGATGTTAATTTTATTTTGGGATCAGGGTAGTGTTTTAAAGAAAGCTGTAAATTCTCATCCTTCTTAGTTAATTTATAAAGTAACAGGATAGAAAAATCTTTTGGAGGCAATACCAATTTTCAAGCCCACTTGACAAAGTTTGTACACCTTTCCTTAAAAGAGCAAATTTTCCATGTTTTTGAATCAGCCAAAGCCAAAAGTTTGATTCTAATGGAGAAATGACTCTTTTATCTCATGAAAGTGGTAAAATGTTTCTTTGGTGGGGTTGGGGATGATTATAGGTTTCGCGGAAGTAAATATTGAAATTAGAGTGAACCAACATAAAATGTTGCACTCGGAAATGACGCAATCTCTAAAAATAAACAGCCTTGGGAAAATCCATTGTTTCAATAAAACTTTGAAACATTCTATTGACATCTTGCATTATTGTTGAATATTCCTGATAAAAAAGAGGCTGATTTGATGACTTTTGGACCTAAAAAATACAATTTACTTTTTGTGTGTTTTTGTAGGGAATTCCCTGAAAAATATGTGCACGTGACCGGTACTTCCCTTTGTGTCAGTTTTTCTCTCTTATTTGTTGCATGACCCCCTGTTTTCAGATTAGAAAAGTTGTCTGAAGGGCTATACTGGACAGAGATATTTGAATGCCAAAATTAAAGTCATGCGATCATATTTTTTCCACCTGAAAGTAATAATGGTCGCCTATGGGAAAATATTTAGTTATGTGATACCTATAGGAAATATGTTTTTTTGGCTTCCAGACCAGATTCAGTTACTATTTGGGGGGATTATTTCACATTTAAATATTTATTTGGGGACCATACACCTTACCAAACCATTTTATTGTTTTGAGAAGTTACATTTTTGTCACAGTCAGCAATAAAAGCTATATATTTCCCAAACTAAGGCTGTTCATGCAAGAAAATTCACATCTTGAGGAAGTGTATTCCCCAGGAGCACACTATAACCTCTGGAAGCTGCTAACTAACAGCCTATCTCACCCTATTAACATATTTATTTAAATCATAACCTCTGGCAGCTGCTAACTAACAGCCTATCTTACCCTATTAACATATTTATTTAAACCATGGTTTCTCCTCATATTGCTAGGGGCAGGGAGGATTACAAATCTTCCGAACCCTCCCCCCCACCCCCAAATCACAATTCAAACACAGACAGAACACCTACACTGCCCTTCTATTCACTATTATTTAGAAGTTTATCTCTTCTATATTATGCTCTTCAGAACGTTGGAAAACAATTACTTCATTGAAAGAGTATCCTGGAACACAAATTGGAGGAGGGGTGGGGTTACAGTGGAAAATAACATAATAAAATTACAAATGTTAGTGAATGGCATTTGTGCATAGCTACCAAAATAGTTGTCTAGTACTAAAGCTGTCATGGTTCCCCTGATACAGCATAAATTTACACTGACAGTTGTAAAATATTGCTCTTTCCCTGAACGAAGTCCTCCCTTCCACACATATTTAATCCTTCTGCTAATGATAAACATTTGGATAGACTGAATAGCATGTTTTTAGAGACTGAAATTAGTATCATACACTTTCAGTTTCTTATGATTTACTTTGAGGCTTCAGCACTCATGGGCCTCTGAGTTAGTTTTCTATTTAAAAACCTTGCCCTGGCTCTTCCACTATATTTTTCATTGTATTCCATTTAGTACTCTCATGTAGACCTCCTACATGTGTGACTGCAAGCCTATCTGTCTGTCTGTCTGTGTGTCTGTGTGTCTCTTCATCAGACATTGCGTTTCTTTACTTTTCACTTGCCTGGATCTACGTTTTCAATAATTGGCAGCTGACTAACTTTCACCCCCCCCCCCCCCCCACACACACACACATACTAAACATCAAATACCACTATAATCGTGAAGCAAATGTCTGATTCATCCTCTTTGGAAATATGTTTTCAACAATTTCAATCTTTTTGCCAGAATGAGTGTCTGTGGGGATTAAAACAAAGGTTTTGAAAGTGCTCTTATGGGAACTTGCAGCATAAGCATAGCACTATAGAATCAATATTTGATGGTTTTAGGCATCTTACCAGTGTTATGAGATATCACAGTAGCAGGTACTGGTCATTCTGTTGGAAAAAAAACACTGTTTTATGTTTTACCAGTGCCATACCAATGACTCTATGTACATTTACTGAGAACACTGAGGCTTTTCCTTTACAAAAATTGCAAAATATTCATCAAATACAATGTGAAATGTCTTCAGAAGCCAGACTGTGATTTGAAAACTATTGCAGATGGGAAAGTTCATATCACAGTAGGTTTGCTTTGGGTCAATATCAATTAAATTTTGAATTATATCACATATTTTATTAAAAATTGGCATACCGGGGGGTCCTATTCAGGGCAAAATTTTACTACATCAGATGGTGGAATAAAATTTGACATCAGTTGTTAGGATAAACTGGTAGAGTCCTTTCATATTGGTGAAATATATAGCTGCATCCCCAATTTTGGAAACAAAATTGACATCCATACTGTTCCATGGGGGTTGGGGCACTGTTTTGCTTGCAGTATGGTTAAATGAGACAGATTTTTTCTAAAAATATTTTGTGCTGATGCAGATGTTAATTTTATTTTGGGATCAGGGTAGTGTTTTAAAGAAAGCTGTAAATTCTCATCCTTCTTAGTTAATTTATAAAGTAACAGGATAGAAAAATCTTTTGGAGGCAATACCAATTTTCAAGCCTACTTGACAAAGTTTGTACACCTTTCCTTAAAAGAGCAAATTTTCCATGTTTTTGAATCAGCCAAAGCCAAAAATTTGATTCTAATGGAGAAATGACTCTTTTATCTCATGAAAGTGGTAAAATGTCTCTTTGGTGGGGTTGGGGATGATTATAGGTTTCGCGGAACTAAATATTGAAATTAGAGTGAACCAACTTAAAATGTTGCACTCGGAAATGACGCAATCTCTAAAAATAAACAGCCTTGGGAAAATCCATTGTTTCAATAAAACTTTGAAACATTCTATTGACATCTTGCATTATTGTTGAATATTCCTGATAAAAAAGAGGGTGATTTGATGACTTTTGGACCTAAAAAATACAATTTACTTTTTGTGTGTTTTTGTAGGGAATTCCCTGAAAAATATGTGCACGTGACCGGTACTTCCCTTTGTGTCAGTTTTTCTCTCTTATTTGTTGCATGACCCCCTGTTTTCAGATTAGAAAAGTTGTCTGAAGGGCTATACTTGACAGAGATATTTGAATGCCAAAATTAAAGTCATGCGATCATATTTTTTCCACCTGAAAGTAATAATGGTCGCCTATGGGAAAATATTTAGTTATGTGATACCTATAGTAAATATGTTTTTTTGGCTTCCAGACCAGATTCAGTTACTATTTTGGGGGATTATTTCACATTTAAATATTTATTTGGGGACCATACACCTTACCAAACCATTTTATTGTTTTGAGAAGTTACATTTTTGTCACAGTCAGCAATAAAAGCTATATATTTCCCAAACTAAGGCTGTTCATGCAAGAAAATTCACATCTTGAGCAAGTGTATTCCCCAGGAGCACACTATAACCTCTGGAAGCTGCTAACTAACAGCCTATCTCACCCTATTAACATATTTATTTAAATCATAACCTCTGGCAGCTGCTAACTAACAGCCTATCTTACCCTATTAACATATTTATTTAAACCATGGTTTCTCCTCATATTACTAGGGGCAGGGAGGATTACAAATCTTCCGAACCCCCCCCCCCCCCCCCCCAAATCACAATTCAAACACAGACAGAACACCTACACTGCCCTTCTATTCACTATTATTTAGAAGTTTATCTCTTCTATATTATGCTCTTCAGAACGTTGGAAAACAATTACTTCATTGAAAGAGTATCCTGGAACACAAATTGGAGGAGGGGTGGGGTTACAGTGGAAAATAACATAATAAAATTACAAATGTTAGTGAATGGCATTTGTGCATAGCTACCAATATATTTGTCTAGTACTAAAGCTGTCATGGTTCCCCTGATACAGCATTAATTTACACTGACAGTTGTAAAATATTGCTCTTTCCCTGAACCAAGTCCTCCCTTCCACACATATTTAATCCTTCTGCTAATGATAAACATTTGGAAAGACTGAATAGCATGTTTTTAGAGACTGAAGTTAGTATCATACACTTTCAGTTTCTTATGATTTACTTTGAGGCTTCAGCACTCATGGGCCTCTGAGTTAGTTTTCAATTTAAAAACTTTGCCCTGGCTCTTCCACTATATTTTTCATTGTACGCCATTTAGTACTCTCATGTAGACCTCCTACATGTGTGACTGCAAGCCTATCTGTCTGTCTGTCTGTGTGTCTGTGTGTCTCATCATCAGACATGGCGTTTCTTTACTTTTCACTTTCCTGGATCTACGTTTTCAATAAGTGGCAGCTGACTAACTTTCACCCCCCCCCCCCCCCACACACACACACATATATTAAACATCAAATACCACTATATTCGTGAAGCAAATGTCTGATTCATCCTCTTTGGAAACATGTTTTCAACAATTTCAATCTTTTTGCCAGAATGAGTGTCTGTGGGGATTAAAACAAAGGTTATGAAAGTGCTCTTATGGGAACTTGCAGCATAAGCATAGCACTATAGAATCAATATTTGATGGTTTTAGGCATCTTACCAGTGTTATGAGATATCACAGTAGCAGGTACTGGTCATTCTGTTGGAAAAAAACACTGTTTTATGTTTTACCAGTGCCATACCAATGACTCTATGTACATTTACTGAGAACACTGAGGCTTTTCCTTTACAAAAATTGCAAAATATTCATCAAATACAATGTGAAATGTCTTCAGAAGCCAGACTGTGATTTGAAAACTATTGCAGATGGGAAAGTTCATATCACAGTAGGTTTGCTTTGGGTCAATATCAATTAAATTTTGAATTATATCACATATTTTATTAAAAATTGGCATACCGGGGGGTCCTATTCAGGGCAAAATTTTACTACATCAGATGGTGGAATAAAATTTGACATCAGTTGTTAGGATAAACTGGTAGAGTCCTTTCATATTGGTGAAATATATAGCTGCATCCCCAATTTTGGAAACAAAATTGACATCCATACTGTTCCATGGGGGTTGGGGCACTGTTTTGCTTGCAGTATGGTTAAATGAGACAGATTTTTTCTAAAAATATTTTGTGCTGATGCAGATGTTAATTTTATTTTGGGATCAGGGTAGTGTTTTAAAGAAAGCTGTAAATTCTCATCCTTCTTAGTTAATTTATAAAGTAACAGGATAGAAAAATCTTTTGGAGGCAATACCAATTTTCAAGCCCACTTGACAAAGTTTGTACACCTTTCCTTAAAAGAGCAAATTTTCCATGTTTTTGAATCAGCCAAAGCCAAAAGTTTGATTCTAATGGAGAAATGACTCTTTTATCTCATGAAAGTGGTAAAATGTCTCTTTGGTGGGGTTGGGGATGATTATAGGTTTCGCGGAACTAAATATTGAAATTAGAGTGAACCAACTTAAAATGTTGCACTCGGAAATGAGGCAATCTCTAAAAATAAACAGCCTTGGGAAAATCCATTGTTTCAATAAAACTTTGAAACATTCTATTGACATCTTGCATTATTGTTGAATATTCCTGATAAAAAAGAGGGTGATTTGATGACTTTTGGACCTAAAAAATACAATTTACTTTTTGTGTGTTTTTGTAGGGAATTCCCTGAAAAATATGTGCACGTGACCGGTACTTCCCTTTGTGTCAGTTTTTCTCTCTTATTTGTTGCATGACCCCCTGTTTTCAGATTAGAAAAGTTGTCTGAAGGGCTATACTGGACAGAGATATTTGAATGCCAAAATTAAAGTCATGCGATCATATTTTTTCCACCTGAAAGTAATAATGGTCGCCTATGGGAAAATATTTAGTTATGTGATACCTATAGGAAATATGTTTTTTTGGCTTCCAGACCAGATTCAGTTACTATTTGGGGGGATTATTTCACATTTAAATATTTATTTGGGGACCATACACCTTACCAAACCATTTTATTGTTTTGAGAAGTTACATTTTTGTCACAGTCAGCAATAAAAGCTATATATTTCCCAAACTAAGGCTGTTCATGCAAGAAAATTCACATCTTGAGGAAGTGTATTCCCCAGGAGCACACTATAACCTCTGGAAGCTGCTAACTAACAGCCTATCTCACCCTATTAACATATTTATTTAAATCATAACCTCTGGCAGCTGCTAACTAACAGCCTATCTTACCCTATTAACATATTTATTTAAACCATGGTTTCTCCTCATATTACTAGGGGCAGGGAGGATTACAAATCTTCCGAACCCTCCCCCCCCCCCAAATCACAATTCAAACACAGACAGAACACCTACACTGCCCTTCTATTCACTATTATTTAGAAGTTTATCTCTTCTATATTATGCTCTTCAGAACGTTGGAAAACAATTACTTCATTGAAAGAGTATCCTGGAACACAAATTGGAGGAGGGGTGGGGTTACAGTGGAAAATAACATAATAAAATTACAAATGTTAGTGAATGGCATTTATGCATAGCTACCAATATATTTGTCTAGTACTAAAGCTGTCATGGTTCCCCTGATACAGCATTAATTTACACTGACAGTTGTAAAATATTGCTCTTTCCCTGAACCAAGTCCTCCCTTCCACACATATTTAATCCTTCTGCTAATGATAAACATTTGGAAAGACTGAATAGCATGTTTTTAGAGACTGAAGTTAGTATCATACACTTTCAGTTTCTTATGATTTACTTTGAGGCTTCAGCACTCATGGGCCTCTGAGTTAGTTTTCAATTTAAAAACTTTGCCCTGGCTCTTCCACTATATTTTTCATTGTATGCCATTTAGTACTCTCATGTAGACCTCCTACATGTGTGACTGCAAGCCTATCTGTCTGTCTGTCTGTGTGTCTGTGTGTCTCATCATCAGACATGGCGTTTCTTTACTTTTCACTTTCCTGGATCTACGTTTTCAATAAGTGGCAGCTGACTAACTTTCACCCCCCCCCCCCCCACACACACACATATATTAAACATCAAATACCACTATATTCGTGAAGCAAATGTCTGATTCATCCTCTTTGGAAATATGTTTTCAACAATTTCAATCTTTTTGCCAGAATGAGTGTCTGTGGGGATTAAAACAAAGGTTATGAAAGTGCTCTTATGGGAACTTGCAGCATAAGCATAGCACTATAGAATCAATATTTGATGGTTTTAGGCATCTTACCAGTGTTATGAGATATCACAGTAGCAGGTACTGGTCATTCTGTTGGAAAAAAACACTGTTTTATGTTTTACCAGTGCCATACCAATGACTCTATGTACATTTACTGAGAACACTGAGGCTTTTCCTTTACAAAAATTGCAAAATATTCATCAAATACAATGTGAAATGTCTTCAGAAGCCAGACTGTGATTTGAAAACTATTGCAGATGGGAAAGTTCATATCACAGTAGGTTTGCTTTGGGTCAATATCAATTAAATTTTGAATTATATCACATATTTTATTAAAAATTGGCATACCAGGGGGTCCTATTCAGGGCAAAATTTTACTTCATCAGATGGTGGAATAAAATTTGACATCAGTTGTTAGGATAAACTGGTAGAGTCCTTTCATATTGGTGAAATATATAGCTGCATCCCCAATTTTGGAAACAAAATTGACATCCATACTGTTCCATGGGGGTTGGGGCACTGTTTTGCTTGCAGTATGGTTAAATGAGACAGATTTTTTCTAAAAATATTTTGTGCTGATGCAGATGTTAATTTTATTTTGGGATCAGGGTAGTGTTTTAAAGAAAGCTGTAAATTCTCATCCTTCTTAGTTAATTTATAAAGTAACAGGATAGAAAAATCTTTTGGAGGCAATACCAATTTTCAAGCCCACTTGACAAAGTTTGTACACCTTTCCTTAAAAGAGCAAATTTTCCATGTTTTTGAATCAGCCAAAGCCAAAAGTTTGATTCTAATGGAGAAATGACTCTTTTATCTCATGAAAGTGGTAAAATGTCTCTTTGGTGGGGTTGGGGATGATTATAGGTTTCGCGGAAGTAAATATTGAAATTAGAGTGAACCAACATAAAATGTTGCACTCGGAAATGACGCAATCTCTAAAAATAAACAGCCTTGGGAAAATCCATTGTTTCAATAAAACTTTGAAACATTCTATTGACATCTTGCATTATTGTTGAATATTCCTGATAAAAAAGAGGCTGATTTGATGACTTTTGGACCTAAAAAATACAATTTACTTTTTGTAGGGAATTCCCTGAAAAATATGTGCACGTGACCGGTACTTCCCTTTGTGTCAGTTTTTCTCTCTTATTTGTTGCATGACCCCCTGTTTTCAGATTAGAAAAGTTGTCTGAAGGGCTATACTGGACAGAGATATTTGAATGCCAAAATTAAAGTCATGCGATCATATTTTTTCCACCTGAAAGTAATAATGGTCGCCTATGGGAAAATATTTAGTTATGTGATACCTATAGGAAATATGTTTTTTTGGCTTCCAGACCAGATTCAGTTACTATTTGGGGGGATTATTTCACATTTAAATATTTATTTGGGGACCATACACCTTACCAAACCATTTTATTGTTTTGAGAAGTTACATTTTTGTCACAGTCAGCAATAAAAGCTATATATTTCCCAAACTAAGGCTGTTCATGCAAGAAAATTCACATCTTGAGGAAGTGTATTCCCCAGGAGCACACTATAACCTCTGGAAGCTGCTAACTAACAGCCTATCTCACCCTATTAACATATTTATTTAAATCATAACCTCTGGCAGCTGCTAACTAACAGCCTATCTTACCCTATTAACATATTTATTTAAACCATGGTTTCTCCTCATATTGCTAGGGGCAGGGAGGATTACAAATCTTCCGAACCCTCCCCCCCACCCCCAAATCACAATTCAAACACAGACAGAACACCTACACTGCCCTTCTATTCACTATTATTTAGAAGTTTATCTCTTCTATATTATGCTCTTCAGAACGTTGGAAAACAATTACTTCATTGAAAGAGTATCCTGGAACACAAATTGGAGGAGGGGTGGGGTTACAGTGGAAAATAACATAATAAAATTACAAATGTTAGTGAATGGCATTTGTGCATAGCTACCAAAATAGTTGTCTAGTACTAAAGCTGTCATGGTTCCCCTGATACAGCATAAATTTACACTGACAGTTGTAAAATATTGCTCTTTCCCTGAACGAAGTCCTCCCTTCCACACATATTTAATCCTTCTGCTAATGATAAACATTTGGATAGACTGAATAGCATGTTTTTAGAGACTGAAATTAGTATCATACACTTTCAGTTTCTTATGATTTACTTTGAGGCTTCAGCACTCATGGGCCTCTGAGTTAGTTTTCTATTTAAAAACCTTGCCCTGGCTCTTCCACTATATTTTTCATTGTATTCCATTTAGTACTCTCATGTAGACCTCCTACATGTGTGACTGCAAGCCTATCTGTCTGTCTGTCTGTGTGTCTGTGTGTCTCTTCATCAGACATTGCGTTTCTTTACTTTTCACTTGCCTGGATCTACGTTTTCAATAATTGGCAGCTGACTAACTTTCACCCCCCCCCCCCCCCACACACACACACATACTAAACATCAAATACCACTATAATCGTGAAGCAAATGTCTGATTCATCCTCTTTGGAAATATGTTTTCAACAATTTCAATCTTTTTGCCAGAATGAGTGTCTGTGGGGATTAAAACAAAGGTTTTGAAAGTGCTCTTATGGGAACTTGCAGCATAAGCATAGCACTATAGAATCAATATTTGATGGTTTTAGGCATCTTACCAGTGTTATGAGATATCACAGTAGCAGGTACTGGTCATTCTGTTGGAAAAAAAACACTGTTTTATGTTTTACCAGTGCCATACCAATGACTCTATGTACATTTACTGAGAACACTGAGGCTTTTCCTTTACAAAAATTGCAAAATATTCATCAAATACAATGTGAAATGTCTTCAGAAGCCAGACTGTGATTTGAAAACTATTGCAGATGGGAAAGTTCATATCACAGTAGGTTTGCTTTGGGTCAATATCAATTAAATTTTGAATTATATCACATATTTTATTAAAAATTGGCATACCGGGGGGTCCTATTCAGGGCAAAATTTTACTACATCAGATGGTGGAATAAAATTTGACATCAGTTGTTAGGATAAACTGGTAGAGTCCTTTCATATTGGTGAAATATATAGCTGCATCCCCAATTTTGGAAACAAAATTGACATCCATACTGTTCCATGGGGGTTGGGGCACTGTTTTGCTTGCAGTATGGTTAAATGAGACAGATTTTTTCTAAAAATATTTTGTGCTGATGCAGATGTTAATTTTATTTTGGGATCAGGGTAGTGTTTTAAAGAAAGCTGTAAATTCTCATCCTTCTTAGTTAATTTATAAAGTAACAGGATAGAAAAATCTTTTGGAGGCAATACCAATTTTCAAGCCTACTTGACAAAGTTTGTACACCTTTCCTTAAAAGAGCAAATTTTCCATGTTTTTGAATCAGCCAAAGCCAAAAATTTGATTCTAATGGAGAAATGACTCTTTTATCTCATGAAAGTGGTAAAATGTCTCTTTGGTGGGGTTGGGGATGATTATAGGTTTCGCGGAACTAAATATTGAAATTAGAGTGAACCAACTTAAAATGTTGCACTCGGAAATGACGCAATCTCTAAAAATAAACAGCCTTGGGAAAATCCATTGTTTCAATAAAACTTTGAAACATTCTATTGACATCTTGCATTATTGTTGAATATTCCTGATAAAAAAGAGGGTGATTTGATGACTTTTGGACCTAAAAAATACAATTTACTTTTTGTGTGTTTTTGTAGGGAATTCCCTGAAAAATATGTGCACGTGACCGGTACTTCCCTTTGTGTCAGTTTTTCTCTCTTATTTGTTGCATGACCCCCTGTTTTCAGATTAGAAAAGTTGTCTGAAGGGCAATACTTGACAGAGATATTTGAATGCCAAAATTAAAGTCATGCGATCATATTTTTTCCACCTGAAAGTAATAATGGTCGCCTATGGGAAAATATTTAGTTATGTGATACCTATAGGAAATATGTTTTTTTGGCTTCCAGACCAGATTCAGTTACTATTTTGGGGGATTATTTCACATTTAAATATTTATTTGGGGACCATACACCTTACCAAACCATTTTATTGTTTTGAGAAGTTACATTTTTGTCACAGTCAGCAATAAAAGCTATATATTTCCCAAACTAAGGCTGTTCATGCAAGAAAATTCACATCTTGAGCAAGTGTATTCCCCAGGAGCACACTATAACCTCTGGAAGCTGCTAACTAACAGCCTATCTCACCCTATTAACATATTTATTTAAATCATAACCTCTGGCAGCTGCTAACTAACAGCCTATCTTACCCTATTAACATATTTATTTAAACCATGGTTTCTCCTCATATTACTAGGGGCAGGGAGGATTACAAATCTTCCGAACCCTCCCCCCCCCCCCCCAAATCACAATTCAAACACAGACAGAACACCTACACTGCCCTTCTATTCACTATTATTTAGAAGTTTATCTCTTCTATATTATGCTCTTCAGAACGTTGGAAAACAATTACTTCATTGAAAGAGTATCCTGGAACACAAATTGGAGGAGGGGTGGGGTTACAGTGGAAAATAACATAATAAAATTACAAATGTTAGTGAATGGCATTTGTGCATAGCTACCAATATATTTGTCTAGTACTAAAGCTGTCATGGTTCCCCTGATACAGCATTAATTTACACTGACAGTTGTAAAATATTGCTCTTTCCCTGAACCAAGTCCTCCCTTCCACACATATTTAATCCTTCTGCTAATGATAAACATTTGGAAAGACTGAATAGCATGTTTTTAGAGACTGAAGTTAGTATCATACACTTTCAGTTTCTTATGATTTACTTTGAGGCTTCAGCACTCATGGGCCTCTGAGTTAGTTTTCAATTTAAAAACTTTGCCCTGGCTCTTCCACTATATTTTTCATTGTATGCCATTTAGTACTCTCATGTAGACCTCCTACATGTGTGACTGCAAGCCTATCTGTCTGTCTGTCTGTGTGTCTGTGTGTCTCATCATCAGACATGGCGTTTCTTTACTTTTCACTTTCCTGGATCTACGTTTTCAATAAGTGGCAGCTGACTAACTTTCACCCCCCCCCCCCCCACACACACACACATATATTAAACATCAAATACCACTATATTCGTGAAGCAAATGTCTGATTCATCCTCTTTGGAAACATGTTTTCAACAATTTCAATCTTTTTGCCAGAATGAGTGTCTGTGGGGATTAAAACAAAGGTTATGAAAGTGCTCTTATGGGAACTTGCAGCATAAGCATAGCACTATAGAATCAATATTTGATGGTTTTAGGCATCTTACCAGTGTTATGAGATATCACAGTAGCAGGTACTGGTCATTCTGTTGGAAAAAAACACTGTTTTATGTTTTACCAGTGCCATACCAATGACTCTATGTACATTTACTGAGAACACTGAGGCTTTTCCTTTACAAAAATTGCAAAATATTCATCAAATACAATGTGAAATGTCTTCAGAAGCCAGACTGTGATTTGAAAACTATTGCAGATGGGAAAGTTCATATCACAGTAGGTTTGCTTTGGGTCAATATCAATTAAATTTTGAATTATATCACATATTTTATTAAAAATTGGCATACCGGGGGGTCCTATTCAGGGCAAAATTTTACTACATCAGATGGTGGAATAAAATTTGACATCAGTTGTTAGGATAAACTGGTAGAGTCCTTTCATATTGGTGAAATATATAGCTGCATCCCCAATTTTGGAAACAAAATTGACATCCATACTGTTCCATGGGGGTTGGGGCACTGTTTTGCTTGCAGTATGGTTAAATGAGACAGATTTTTTCTAAAAATATTTTGTGCTGATGCAGATGTTAATTTTATTTTGGGATCAGGGTAGTGTTTTAAAGAAAGCTGTAAATTCTCATCCTTCTTAGTTAATTTATAAAGTAACAGGATAGAAAAATCTTTTGGAGGCAATACCAATTTTCAAGCCCACTTGACAAAGTTTGTACACCTTTCCTTAAAAGAGCAAATTTTCCATGTTTTTGAATCAGCCAAAGCCAAAAGTTTGATTCTAATGGAGAAATGACTCTTTTATCTCATGAAAGTGGTAAAATGTCTCTTTGGTGGGGTTGGGGATGATTATAGGTTTCGCGGAACTAAATATTGAAATTAGAGTGAACCAACTTAAAATGTTGCACTCGGAAATGACGCAATCTCTAAAAATAAACAGCCTTGGGAAAATCCATTGTTTCAATAAAACTTTGAAACATTCTATTGACATCTTGCATTATTGTTGAATATTCCTGATAAAAAAGAGGGTGATTTGATGACTTTTGGACCTAAAAAATACAATTTACTTTTTGTGTGTTTTTGTAGGGAATTCCCTGAAAAATATGTGCACGTGACCGGTACTTCCCTTTGTGTCAGTTTTTCTCTCTTATTTGTTGCATGACCCCCTGTTTTCAGATTAGAAAAGTTGTCTGAAGGGCTATACTGGACAGAGATATTTGAATGCCAAAATTAAAGTCATGCGATCATATTTTTTCCACCTGAAAGTAATAATGGTCGCCTATGGGAAAATATTTAGTTATGTGATACCTATAGGAAATATGTTTTTTTGGCTTCCAGACCAGATTCAGTTACTATTTGGGGGGATTATTTCACATTTAAATATTTATTTGGGGACCATACACCTTACCAAACCATTTTATTGTTTTGAGAAGTTACATTTTTGTCACAGTCAGCAATAAAAGCTATATATTTCCCAAACTAAGGCTGTTCATGCAAGAAAATTCACATCTTGAGCAAGTGTATTCCCCAGGAGCACACTATAACCTCTGGAAGCTGCTAACTAACAGCCTATCTCACCCTATTAACATATTTATTTAAATCATAACCTCTGGCAGCTGCTAACTAACAGCCTATCTTACCCTATTAACATATTTATTTAAACCATGGTTTCTCCTCATATTACTAGGGGCAGGGAGGATTACAAATCTTCCGAACCCTCCCCCCCCCCAAATCACAATTCAAACACAGACAGAACACCTACACTGCCCTTCTATTCACTATTATTTAGAAGTTTATCTCTTCTATATTATGCTCTTCAGAACGTTGGAAAACAATTACTTCATTGAAAGAGTATCCTGGAACACAAATTGGAGGAGGGGTGGGGTTACAGTGGAAAATAACATAATAAAATTACAAATGTTAGTGAATGGCATTTGTGCATAGCTACCAATATATTTGTCTAGTACTAAAGCTGTCATGGTTCCCCTGATACAGCATTAATTTACACTGACAGTTGTAAAATATTGCTCTTTCCCTGAACCAAGTCCTCCCTTCCACACATATTTAATCCTTCTGCTAATGATAAACATTTGGAAAGACTGAATAGCATGTTTTTAGAGACTGAAGTTAGTATCATACACTTTCAGTTTCTTATGATTTACTTTGAGGCTTCAGCACTCATGGGCCTCTGAGTTAGTTTTCAATTTAAAAACTTTGCCCTGGCTCTTCCACTATATTTTTCATTGTATGCCATTTAGTACTCTCATGTAGACCTCCTACATGTGTGACTGCAAGCCTATCTGTCTGTCTGTCTGTGTGTCTGTGTGTCTCATCATCAGACATGGCGTTTCTTTACTTTTCACTTTCCTGGATCTACGTTTTCAATAAGTGGCAGCTGACTAACTTTCACCCCCCCCCCCCCCACACACACACATATATTAAACATCAAATACCACTATATTCGTGAAGCAAATGTCTGATTCATCCTCTTTGGAAATATGTTTTCAACAATTTCAATCTTTTTGCCAGAATGAGTGTCTGTGGGGATTAAAACAAAGGTTTTGAAAGTGCTCTTATGGGAACTTGCAGCATAAGCATAGCACTATAGAATCAATATTTGATGGTTTTAGGCATCTTACCAGTGTTATGAGATATCACAGTAGCAGGTACTGGTCATTCTGTTGGAAAAAAAAACACTGTTTTATGTTTTACCAGTGCCATACCAATGACTCTATGTACATTTACTGAGAACACTGAGGCTTTTCCTTTACAAAAATTGCAAAATATTCATCAAATACAATGTGAAATGTCTTCAGAAGCCAGACTGTGATTTGAAAACTATTGCAGATGGGAAAGTTCATATCACAGTAGGTTTGCTTTGGGTCAATATCAATTAAATTTTGAATTATATCACATATTTTATTAAAAATTGGCATACCGGGGGGTCCTATTCAGGGCAAAATTTTACTACATCAGATGGTGGAATAAAATTTGACATCAGTTGTTAGGATAAACTGGTAGAGTCCTTTCATATTGGTGAAATATATAGCTGCATCCCCAATTTTGGAAACAAAATTGACATCCATACTGTTCCATGGGGGTTGGGGCACTGTTTTGCTTGCAGTATGGTTAAATGAGACAGATTTTTTCTAAAAATATTTTGTGCTGATGCAGATGTTAATTTTATTTTGGGATCAGGGTAGTGTTTTAAAGAAAGCTGTAAATTCTCATCCTTCTTAGTTAATTTATAAAGTAACAGGATAGAAAAATCTTTTGGAGGCAATACCAATTTTCAAGCCTACTTGACAAAGTTTGTACACCTTTCCTTAAAAGAGCAAATTTTCCATGTTTTTGAATCAGCCAAAGCCAAAAATTTGATTCTAATGGAGAAATGACTCTTTTATCTCATGAAAGTGGTAAAATGTCTCTTTGGTGGGGTTGGGGATGATTATAGGTTTCGCGGAACTAAATATTGAAATTAGAGTGAACCAACTTAAAATGTTGCACTCGGAAATGACGCAATCTCTAAAAATAAACAGCCTTGGGAAAATCCATTGTTTCAATAAAACTTTGAAACATTCTATTGACATCTTGCATTATTGTTGAATATTCCTGATAAAAAAGAGGGTGATTTGATGACTTTTGGACCTAAAAAATACAATTTACTTTTTGTGTGTTTTTGTAGGGAATTCCCTGAAAAATATGTGCACGTGACCGGTACTTCCCTTTGTGTCAGTTTTTCTCTCTTATTTGTTGCATGACCCCCTGTTTTCAGATTAGAAAAGTTGTCTGAAGGGCTATACTTGACAGAGATATTTGAATGCCAAAATTAAAGTCATGCGATCATATTTTTTCCACCTGAAAGTAATAATGGTCGCCTATGGGAAAATATTTAGTTATGTGATACCTATAGGAAATATGTTTTTTTGGCTTCCAGACCAGATTCAGTTACTATTTTGGGGGATTATTTCACATTTAAATATTTATTTGGGGACCATACACCTTACCAAACCATTTTATTGTTTTGAGAAGTTACATTTTTGTCACAGTCAGCAATAAAAGCTATATATTTCCCAAACTAAGGCTGTTCATGCAAGAAAATTCACATCTTGAGCAAGTGTATTCCCCAGGAGCACACTATAACCTCTGGAAGCTGCTAACTAACAGCCTATCTCACCCTATTAACATATTTATTTAAATCATAACCTCTGGCAGCTGCTAACTAACAGCCTATCTTACCCTATTAACATATTTATTTAAACCATGGTTTCTCCTCATATTACTAGGGGCAGGGAGGATTACAAATCTTCCGAACCCTCCCCCCCCCCCCCCCCAAATCACAATTCAAACACAGACAGAACACCTACACTGCCCTTCTATTCACTATTATTTAGAAGTTTATCTCTTCTATATTATGCTCTTCAGAACGTTGGAAAACAATTACTTCATTGAAAGAGTATCCTGGAACACAAATTGGAGGAGGGGTGGGGTTACAGTGGAAAATAACATAATAAAATTACAAATGTTAGTGAATGGCATTTGTGCATAGCTACCAATATAGTTGTCTAGTACTAAAGCTGTCATGGTTCCCCTGATACAGCATAAATTTACACTGACAGTTGTAAAATATTGCTCTTTCCCTGAACCAAGTCCTCCCTTCCACACATATTTAATCCTTCTGCTAATGATAAACATTTGGATAGACTGAATAGCATGTTTTTAGAGACTGAAATTAGTATCATACACTTTCAGTTTCTTATGATTTACTTTGAGGCTTCAGCACTCATGGGCCTCTGAGTTAGTTTTCTATTTAAAAACCTTGCCCTGGCTCTTCCACTATATTTTTCATTGTATTCCATTTAGTACTCTCATGTAGACCTCCTACATGTGTGACTGCAAGCCTATCTGTCTGTCTGTCTGTGTGTCTGTGTGTCTCTTCATCAGACATTGCGTTTCTTTACTTTTCACTTGCCTGGATCTACGTTTTCAATAATTGGCAGCTGACTAACTTTCACCTCCCCCCCCCCCCCCCCACACACACACATACTAAACATCAAATACCACTATATTCGTGAAGCAAATGTCTGATTCATCCTCTTTGGAAATATGTTTTCAACAATTTCAATCTTTTTGCCAGAATGAGTGTCTGTGGGGATTAAAACAAAGGTTATGAAAGTGCTCTTATGGGAACTTGCAGCATAAGCATAGCACTATAGAATCAATATTTGATGGTTTTAGGCATCTTACCAGTGTTATGAGATATCACAGTAGCAGGTACTGGTCATTCTGTTGGAAAAAAACACTGTTTTATGTTTTACCAGTGCCATACCAATGACTCTATGTACATTTACTGAGAACACTGAGGCTTTTCCTTTACAAAAATTGCAAAATATTCATCAAATACAATGTGAAATGTCTTCAGAAGCCAGACTGTGATTTGAAAACTATTGCAGATGGGAAAGTTCATATCACAGTAGGTTTGCTTTGGGTCAATATCAATTAAATTTTGAATTATATCACATATTTTATTAAAAATTGGCATACCGGGGGGTCCTATTCAGGGCAAAATTTTACTACATCAGATGGTGGAATAAAATTTGACATCAGTTGTTAGGATAAACTGGTAGAGTCCTTTCATATTGGTGAAATATATAGCTGCATCCCCAATTTTGGAAACAAAATTGACATCCATACTGTTCCATGGGGGTTGGGGCACTGTTTTGCTTGCAGTATGGTTAAATGAGACAGATTTTTTCTAAAAATATTTTGTGCTGATGCAGATGTTAATTTTATTTTGGGATCAGGGTAGTGTTTTAAAGAAAGCTGTAAATTCTCATCCTTCTTAGTTAATTTATAAAGTAACAGGATAGAAAAATCTTTTGGAGGCAATACCAATTTTCAAGCCCACTTGACAAAGTTTGTACACCTTTCCTTAAAAGAGCAAATTTTCCATGTTTTTGAATCAGCCAAAGCCAAAAGTTTGATTCTAATGGAGAAATGACTCTTTTATCTCATGAAAGTGGTAAAATGTCTCTTTGGTGGGGTTGGGGATGATTATAGGTTTCGCGGAACTAAATATTGAAATTAGAGTGAACCAACTTAAAATGTTGCACTCGGAAATGACGCAATCTCTAAAAATAAACAGCCTTGGGAAAATCCATTGTTTCAATAAAACTTTGAAACATTCTATTGACATCTTGCATTATTGTTGAATATTCCTGATAAAAAAGAGGGTGATTTGATGACTTTTGGACCTAAAAAATACAATTTACTTTTTGTGTGTTTTTGTAGGGAATTCCCTGAAAAATATGTGCACGTGACCGGTACTTCCCTTTGTGTCAGTTTTTCTCTCTTATTTGTTGCATGACCCCCTGTTTTCAGATTAGAAAAGTTGTCTGAAGGGCTATACTGGACAGAGATATTTGAATGCCAAAATTAAAGTCATGCGATCATATTTTTTCCACCTGAAAGTAATAATGGTCGCCTATGGGAAAATATTTAGTTATGTGATACCTATAGGAAATATGTTTTTTTGGCTTCCAGACCAGATTCAGTTACTATTTGGGGGGATTATTTCACATTTAAATATTTATTTGGGGACCATACACCTTACCAAACCATTTTATTGTTTTGAGAAGTTACATTTTTGTCACAGTCAGCAATAAAAGCTATATATTTCCCAAACTAAGGCTGTTCATGCAAGAAAATTCACATCTTGAGCAAGTGTATTCCCCAGGAGCACACTATAACCTCTGGAAGCTGCTAACTAACAGCCTATCTCACCCTATTAACATATTTATTTAAATCATAACCTCTGGCAGCTGCTAACTAACAGCCTATCTTACCCTATTAACATATTTATTTAAACCATGGTTTCTCCTCATATTACTAGGGGCAGGGAGGATTACAAATCTTCCGAACCCTCCCCCCCCCCAAATCACAATTCAAACACAGACAGAACACCTACACTGCCCTTCTATTCACTATTATTTAGAAGTTTATCTCTTCTATATTATGCTCTTCAGAACGTTGGAAAACAATTACTTCATTGAAAGAGTATCCTGGAACACAAATTGGAGGAGGGGTGGGGTTACAGTGGAAAATAACATAATAAAATTACAAATGTTAGTGAATGGCATTTGTGCATAGCTACCAATATATTTGTCTAGTACTAAAGCTGTCATGGTTCCCCTGATACAGCATTAATTTACACTGACAGTTGTAAAATATTGCTCTTTCCCTGAACCAAGTCCTCCCTTCCACACATATTTAATCCTTCTGCTAATGATAAACATTTGGAAAGACTGAATAGCATGTTTTTAGAGACTGAAGTTAGTATCATACACTTTCAGTTTCTTATGATTTACTTTGAGGCTTCAGCACTCATGGGCCTCTGAGTTAGTTTTCAATTTAAAAACTTTGCCCTGGCTCTTCCACTATATTTTTCATTGTATGCCATTTAGTACTCTCATGTAGACCTCCTACATGTGTGACTGCAAGCCTATCTGTCTGTCTGTCTGTGTGTCTGTGTGTCTCATCATCAGACATGGCGTTTCTTTACTTTTCACTTTCCTGGATCTACGTTTTCAATAAGTGGCAGCTGACTAACTTTCACCCCCCCCCCCCCCCACACACACACATATATTAAACATCAAATACCACTATATTCGTGAAGCAAATGTCTGATTCATCCTCTTTGGAAATATGTTTTCAACAATTTCAATCTTTTTGCCAGAATGAGTGTCTGTGGGGATTAAAACAAAGGTTTTGAAAGTGCTCTTATGGGAACTTGCAGCATAAGCATAGCACTATAGAATCAATATTTGATGGTTTTAGGCATCTTACCAGTGTTATGAGATATCACAGTAGCAGGTACTGGTCATTCTGTTGGAAAAAAAACACTGTTTTATGTTTTACCAGTGCCATACCAATGACTCTATGTACATTTACTGAGAACACTGAGGCTTTTCCTTTACAAAAATTGCAAAATATTCATCAAATACAATGTGAAATGTCTTCAGAAGCCAGACTGTGATTTGAAAACTATTGCAGATGGGAAAGTTCATATCACAGTAGGTTTGCTTTGGGTCAATATCAATTAAATTTTGAATTATATCACATATTTTATTAAAAATTGGCATACCGGGGGGTCCTATTCAGGGCAAAATTTTACTACATCAGATGGTGGAATAAAATTTGACATCAGTTGTTAGGATAAACTGGTAGAGTCCTTTCATATTGGTGAAATATATAGCTGCATCCCCAATTTTGGAAACAAAATTGACATCCATACTGTTCCATGGGGGTTGGGGCACTGTTTTGCTTGCAGTATGGTTAAATGAGACAGATTTTTTCTAAAAATATTTTGTGCTGATGCAGATGTTAATTTTATTTTGGGATCAGGGTAGTGTTTTAAAGAAAGCTGTAAATTCTCATCCTTCTTAGTTAATTTATAAAGTAACAGGATAGAAAAATCTTTTGGAGGCAATACCAATTTTCAAGCCTACTTGACAAAGTTTGTACACCTTTCCTTAAAAGAGCAAATTTTCCATGTTTTTGAATCAGCCAAAGCCAAAAATTTGATTCTAATGGAGAAATGACTCTTTTATCTCATGAAAGTGGTAAAATGTCTCTTTGGTGGGGTTGGGGATGATTATAGGTTTCGCGGAACTAAATATTGAAATTAGAGTGAACCAACTTAAAATGTTGCACTCGGAAATGACGCAATCTCTAAAAATAAACAGCCTTGGGAAAATCCATTGTTTCAATAAAACTTTGAAACATTCTATTGACATCTTGCATTATTGTTGAATATTCCTGATAAAAAAGAGGGTGATTTGATGACTTTTGGACCTAAAAAATACAATTTACTTTTTGTGTGTTTTTGTAGGGAATTCCCTGAAAAATATGTGCACGTGACCGGTACTTCCCTTTGTGTCAGTTTTTCTCTCTTATTTGTTGCATGACCCCCTGTTTTCAGATTAGAAAAGTTGTCTGAAGGGCTATACTTGACAGAGATATTTGAATGCCAAAATTAAAGTCATGCGATCATATTTTTTCCACCTGAAAGTAATAATGGTCGCCTATGGGAAAATATTTAGTTATGTGATACCTATAGGAAATATGTTTTTTTGGCTTCCAGACCAGATTCAGTTACTATTTTGGGGGATTATTTCACATTTAAATATTTATTTGGGGACCATACACCTTACCAAACCATTTTATTGTTTTGAGAAGTTACATTTTTGTCACAGTCAGCAATAAAAGCTATATATTTCCCAAACTAAGGCTGTTCATGCAAGAAAATTCACATCTTGAGCAAGTGTATTCCCCAGGAGCACACTATAACCTCTGGAAGCTGCTAACTAACAGCCTATCTCACCCTATTAACATATTTATTTAAATCATAACCTCTGGCAGCTGCTAACTAACAGCCTATCTTACCCTATTAACATATTTATTTAAACCATGGTTTCTCCTCATATTACTAGGGGCAGGGAGGATTACAAATCTTCCGAACCCTCCCCCCCCCCCCAAATCACAATTCAAACACAGACAGAACACCTACACTGCCCTTCTATTCACTATTATTTAGAAGTTTATCTCTTCTATATTATGCTCTTCAGAACGTTGGAAAACAATTACTTCATTGAAAGAGTATCCTGGAACACAAATTGGAGGAGGGGTGGGGTTACAGTGGAAAATAACATAATAAAATTACAAATGTTAGTGAATGGCATTTGTGCATAGCTACCAATATAGTTGTCTAGTACTAAAGCTGTCATGGTTCCCCTGATACAGCATAAATTTACACTGACAGTTGTAAAATATTGCTCTTTCCCTGAACCAAGTCCTCCCTTCCACACATATTTAATCCTTCTGCTAATGATAAACATTTGGATAGACTGAATAGCATGTTTTTAGAGACTGAAATTAGTATCATACACTTTCAGTTTCTTATGATTTACTTTGAGGCTTCAGCACTCATGGGCCTCTGAGTTAGTTTTCTATTTAAAAACCTTGCCCTGGCTCTTCCACTATATTTTTCATTGTATTCCATTTAGTACTCTCATGTAGACCTCCTACATGTGTGACTGCAAGCCTATCTGTCTGTCTGTCTGTGTGTCTGTGTGTCTCTTCATCAGACATTGCGTTTCTTTACTTTTCACTTGCCTGGATCTACGTTTTCAATAATTGGCAGCTGACTAACTTTCACCTCCCCCCCCCCCCCACACACACACATACTAAACATCAAATACCACTATATTCGTGAAGCAAATGTCTGATTCATCCTCTTTGGAAATATGTTTTCAACAATTTCAATCTTTTTGCCAGAATGAGTGTCTGTGGGGATTAAAACAAAGGTTATGAAAGTGCTCTTATGGGAACTTGCAGCATAAGCATAGCACTATAGAATCAATATTTGATGGTTTTAGGCATCTTACCAGTGTTATGAGATATCACAGTAGCAGGTACTGGTCATTCTGTTGGAAAAAAACACTGTTTTATGTTTTACCAGTGCCATACCAATGACTCTATGTACATTTACTGAGAACACTGAGGCTTTTCCTTTACAAAAATTGCAAAATATTCATCAAATACAATGTGAAATGTCTTCAGAAGCCAGACTGTGATTTGAAAACTATTGCAGATGGGAAAGTTCATATCACAGTAGGTTTGCTTTGGGTCAATATCAATTAAATTTTGAATTATATCACATATTTTATTAAAAATTGGCATACCGGGGGGTCCTATTCAGGGCAAAATTTTACTACATCAGATGGTGGAATAAAATTTGACATCAGTTGTTAGGATAAACTGGTAGAGTCCTTTCATATTGGTGAAATATATAGCTGCATCCCCAATTTTGGAAACAAAATTGACATCCATACTGTTCCATGGGGGTTGGGGCACTGTTTTGCTTGCAGTATGGTTAAATGAGACAGATTTTTTCTAAAAATATTTTGTGCTGATGCAGATGTTAATTTTATTTTGGGATCAGGGTAGTGTTTTAAAGAAAGCTGTAAATTCTCATCCTTCTTAGTTAATTTATAAAGTAACAGGATAGAAAAATCTTTTGGAGGCAATACCAATTTTCAAGCCCACTTGACAAAGTTTGTACACCTTTCCTTAAAAGAGCAAATTTTCCACGTTTTTGAATCAGCCAAAGCCAAAAGTTTGATTCTAATGGAGAAATGACTCTTTTATCTCATGAAAGTGGTAAAATGTCTCTTTGGTGGGGTTGGGGATGATTATAGGTTTCGCGGAACTAAATATTGAAATTAGAGTGAACCAACTTAAAATGTTGCACTCGGAAATGACGCAATCTCTAAAAATAAACAGCCTTGGGAAAATCCATTGTTTCAATAAAACTTTGAAACATTCTATTGACATCTTGCATTATTGTTGAATATTCCTGATAAAAAAGAGGGTGATTTGATGACTTTTGGACCTAAAAAATACAATTTACTTTTTGTGTGTTTTTGTAGGGAATTCCCTGAAAAATATGTGCACGTGACCGGTACTTCCCTTTGTGTCAGTTTTTCTCTCTTATTTGTTGCATGACCCCCTGTTTTCAGATTAGAAAAGTTGTCTGAAGGGCTATACTTGACAGAGATATTTTAATGCCAAAATTAAAGTCATGCGATCATATTTTTTCCACCTGAAAGTAATAATGGTCGCCTATGGGAAAATATTTAGTTATGTGATACCTATAGGAAATATGTTTTTTTGGCTTCCAGACCAGATTCAGTTACTATTTTGGGGGATTATTTCACATTTAAATATTTATTTGGGGACCATACACCTTACCAAACCATTTTATTGTTTTGAGAAGTTACATTTTTGTCACAGTCAGCAATAAAAGCTATATATTTCCCAAACTAAGGCTGTTCATGCAAGAAAATTCACATCTTGAGCAAGTGTATTCCCCAGGAGCACACTATAACCTCTGGAAGCTGCTAACTAACAGCCTATCTCACCCTATTAACATATTTATTTAAATCATAACCTCTGGCAGCTGCTAACTAACAGCCTATCTTACCCTATTAACATATTTATTTAAACCATGGTTTCTCCTCATATTACTAGGGGCAGGGAGGATTACAAATCTTCCGAACCCTCCCCCCCCCCCAAATCACAATTCAAACACAGACAGAACACCTACACTGCCCTTCTATTCACTATTATTTAGAAGTTTATCTCTTCTATATTATGCTCTTCAGAACGTTGGAAAACAATTACTTCATTGAAAGAGTATCCTGGAACACAAATTGGAGGAGGGGTGGGGTTACAGTGGAAAATAACATAATAAAATTACAAATGTTAGTGAATGGCATTTGTGCATAGCTACCAATATAGTTGTCTAGTACTAAAGCTGTCATGGTTCCCCTGATACAGCATAAATTTACACTGACAGTTGTAAAATATTGCTCTTTCCCTGAACCAAGTCCTCCCTTCCACACATATTTAATCCTTCTGCTAATGATAAACATTTGGATAGACTGAATAGCATGTTTTTAGAGACTGAAATTAGTATCATACACTTTCAGTTTCTTATGATTTACTTTGAGGCTTCAGCACTCATGGGCCTCTGAGTTAGTTTTCTATTTAAAAACCTTGCCCTGGCTCTTCCACTATATTTTTCATTGTATTCCATTTAGTACTCTCATGTAGACCTCCTACATGTGTGACTGCAAGCCTATCTGTCTGTCTGTCTGTGTGTCTGTGTGTCTCTTCATCAGACATTGCGTTTCTTTACTTTTCACTTGCCTGGATCTACGTTTTCAATAATTGGCAGCTGACTAACTTTCACCTCCCCCCCCCCCCCCCACACACACACATACTAAACATCAAATACCACTATATTCGTGAAGCAAATGTCTGATTCATCCTCTTTGGAAATATGTTTTCAACAATTTCAATCTTTTTGCCAGAATGAGTGTCTGTGGGGATTAAAACAAAGGTTATGAAAGTGCTCTTATGGGAACTTGCAGCATAAGCATAGCACTATAGAATCAATATTTGATGGTTTTAGGCATCTTACCAGTGTTATGAGATATCACAGTAGCAGGTACTGGTCATTCTGTTGGAAAAAAACACTGTTTTATGTTTTACCAGTGCCATACCAATGACTCTATGTACATTTACTGAGAACACTGAGGCTTTTCCTTTACAAAAATTGCAAAATATTCATCAAATACAATGTGAAATGTCTTCAGAAGCCAGACTGTGATTTGAAAACTATTGCAGATGGGAAAGTTCATATCACAGTAGGTTTGCTTTGGGTCAATATCAATTAAATTTTGAATTATATCACATATTTTATTAAAAATTGGCATACCGGGGGGTCCTATTCAGGGCAAAATTTTACTACATCAGATGGTGGAATAAAATTTGACATCAGTTGTTAGGATAAACTGGTAGAGTCCTTTCATATTGGTGAAATATATAGCTGCATCCCCAATTTTGGAAACAAAATTGACATCCATACTGTTCCATGGGGGTTGGGGCACTGTTTTGCTTGCAGTATGGTTAAATGAGACAGATTTTTTCTAAAAATATTTTGTGCTGATGCAGATGTTAATTTTATTTTGGGATCAGGGTAGTGTTTTAAAGAAAGCTGTAAATTCTCATCCTTCTTAGTTAATTTATAAAGTAACAGGATAGAAAAATCTTTTGGAGGCAATACCAATTTTCAAGCCCACTTGACAAAGTTTGTACACCTTTCCTTAAAAGAGCAAATTTTCCATGTTTTTGAATCAGCCAAAGCCAAAAGTTTGATTCTAATGGAGAAATGACTCTTTTATCTCATGAAAGTGGTAAAATGTCTCTTTGGTGGGGTTGGGGATGATTATAGGTTTCGCGGAACTAAATATTGAAATTAGAGTGAACCAACTTAAAATGTTGCACTCGGAAATGACGCAATCTCTAAAAATAAACAGCCTTGGGAAAATCCATTGTTTCAATAAAACTTTGAAACATTCTATTGACATCTTGCATTATTGTTGAATATTCCTGATAAAAAAGAGGGTGATTTGATGACTTTTGGACCTAAAAAATACAATTTACTTTTTGTGTGTTTTTGTAGGGAATTCCCTGAAAAATATGTGCACGTGACCGGTACTTCCCTTTGTGTCAGTTTTTCTCTCTTATTTGTTGCATGACCCCCTGTTTTCAGATTAGAAAAGTTGTCTGAAGGGCTATACTGGACAGAGATATTTGAATGCCAAAATTAAAGTCATGCGATCATATTTTTTCCACCTGAAAGTAATAATGGTCGCCTATGGGAAAATATTTAGTTATGTGATACCTATAGGAAATATGTTTTTTTGGCTTCCAGACCAGATTCAGTTACTATTTTGGGGGATTATTTCACATTTAAATATTTATTTGGGGACCATACACCTTACCAAACCATTTTATTGTTTTGAGAAGTTACATTTTTGTCACAGTCAGCAATAAAAGCTATATATTTCCCAAACTAAGGCTGTTCATGCAAGAAAATTCACATCTTGAGCAAGTGTATTCCCCAGGAGCACACTATAACCTCTGGAAGCTGCTAACTAACAGCCTATCTCACCCTATTAACATATTTATTTAAATCATAACCTCTGGCAGCTGCTAACTAACAGCCTATCTTACCCTATTAACATATTTATTTAAACCATGGTTTCTCCTCATATTACTAGGGGCAGGGAGGATTACAAATCTTCCGAACCCTCCCCCCCCCCCCAAATCACAATTCAAACACAGACAGAACACCTACACTGCCCTTCTATTCACTATTATTTAGAAGTTTATCTCTTCTATATTATGCTCTTCAGAACGTTGGAAAACAATTACTTCATTGAAAGAGTATCCTGGAACACAAATTGGAGGAGGGGTGGGGTTACAGTGGAAAATAACATAATAAAATTACAAATGTTAGTGAATGGCATTTGTGCATAGCTACCAATATAGTTGTCTAGTACTAAAGCTGTCATGGTTCCCCTGATACAGCATAAATTTACACTGACAGTTGTAAAATATTGCTCTTTCCCTGAACCAAGTCCTCCCTTCCACACATATTTAATCCTTCTGCTAATGATAAACATTTGGATAGACTGAATAGCATGTTTTTAGAGACTGAAATTAGTATCATACACTTTCAGTTTCTTATGATTTACTTTGAGGCTTCAGCACTCATGGGCCTCTGAGTTAGTTTTCTATTTAAAAACCTTGCCCTGGCTCTTCCACTATATTTTTCATTGTATTCCATTTAGTACTCTCATGTAGACCTCCTACATGTGTGACTGCAAGCCTATCTGTCTGTCTGTCTGTGTGTCTGTGTGTCTCTTCATCAGACATTGCGTTTCTTTACTTTTCACTTGCCTGGATCTACGTTTTCAATAATTGGCAGCTGACTAACTTTCACCTCCCCCCCCCCCCCCCACACACACACATACTAAACATCAAATACCACTATATTCGTGAAGCAAATGTCTGATTCATCCTCTTTGGAAATATGTTTTCAACAATTTCAATCTTTTTGCCAGAATGAGTGTCTGTGGGGATTAAAACAAAGGTTATGAAAGTGCTCTTATGGGAACTTGCAGCATAAGCATAGCACTATAGAATCAATATTTGATGGTTTTAGGCATCTTACCAGTGTTATGAGATATCACAGTAGCAGGTACTGGTCATTCTGTTGGAAAAAAACACTGTTTTATGTTTTACCAGTGCCATACCAATGACTCTATGTACATTTACTGAGAACACTGAGGCTTTTCCTTTACAAAAATTGCAAAATATTCATCAAATACAATGTGAAATGTCTTCAGAAGCCAGACTGTGATTTGAAAACTATTGCAGATGGGAAAGTTCATATCACAGTAGGTTTGCTTTGGGTCAATATCAATTAAATTTTGAATTATATCACATATTTTATTAAAAATTGGCATACCGGGGGGTCCTATTCAGGGCAAAATTTTACTACATCAGATGGTGGAATAAAATTTGACATCAGTTGTTAGGATAAACTGGTAGAGTCCTTTCATATTGGTGAAATATATAGCTGCATCCCCAATTTTGGAAACAAAATTGACATCCATACTGTTCCATGGGGGTTGGGGCACTGTTTTGCTTGCAGTATGGTTAAATGAGACAGATTTTTTCTAAAAATATTTTGTGCTGATGCAGATGTTAATTTTATTTTGGGATCAGGGTAGTGTTTTAAAGAAAGCTGTAAATTCTCATCCTTCTTAGTTAATTTATAAAGTAACAGGATAGAAAAATCTTTTGGAGGCAATACCAATTTTCAAGCCCACTTGACAAAGTTTGTACACCTTTCCTTAAAAGAGCAAATTTTCCATGTTTTTGAATCAGCCAAAGCCAAAAGTTTGATTCTAATGGAGAAATGACTCTTTTATCTCATGAAAGTGGTAAAATGTCTCTTTGGTGGGGTTGGGGATGATTATAGGTTTCGCGGAACTAAATATTGAAATTAGAGTGAACCAACTTAAAATGTTGCACTCGGAAATGACGCAATCTCTAAAAATAAACAGCCTTGGGAAAATCCATTGTTTCAATAAAACTTTGAAACATTCTATTGACATCTTGCATTATTGTTGAATATTCCTGATAAAAAAGAGGGTGATTTGATGACTTTTGGACCTAAAAAATACAATTTACTTTTTGTGTGTTTTTGTAGGGAATTCCCTGAAAAATATGTGCACGTGACCGGTACTTCCCTTTGTGTCAGTTTTTCTCTCTTATTTGTTGCATGACCCCCTGTTTTCAGATTAGAAAAGTTGTCTGAAGGGCTATACTGGACAGAGATATTTGAATGCCAAAATTAAAGTCATGCGATCATATTTTTTCCACCTGAAAGTAATAATGGTCGCCTATGGGAAAATATTTAGTTATGTGATACCTATAGGAAATATGTTTTTTTGGCATCCAGACCAGATTCAGTTACTATTTGGGGGGATTATTTCACATTTAAATATTTATTTGGGGACCATACACCTTACCAAACCATTTTATTGTTTTGTGAAGTTACATTTTTGTCACAGTCAGCAATAAAAGCTATATATTTCCCAAACTAAGGCTGTTCATGCAAGAAAATTCACATCTTGAGGAAGTGTATTCCCCAGGAGCACACTATAACCTCTGGAAGCTGCTAACTAACAGCCTATCTCACCCTATTAACATATTTATTTAAATCATAACCTCTGGCAGCTGCTAACTAACAGCCTATCCTACCCTATTAACATATTTATTTAAACCATGGTTTCTCCTCATATTACTAGAGGCAGGGAGGATTACAAATCTTCCGAACCCTCCCCCCCCCCCCCAAATCACAATTCAAACACAGACAGAACACCTACACTGCCCTTCTATTCACTATTATTTAGAAGTTTATCTCTTCTATATTATGCTCTTCAGAACGTTGGAAAACAATTACTTCATTGAAAGAGTATCCTGGAACACAAATTGGAGGAAGGGTGGGGTTACAGTGGAAAATAACATAATAAAATTACAAATGTTAGTGAATGGCATTTGTGCATAGCTACCAATATATTTGTCTAGTACTAAAGCTGTCATGGTTCCCCTGATACAGCATTAATTTACACTGACAGTTGTAAAATATTGCTCTTTCCCTGAACCAAGTTCTCCCTTCCACACATATTTAATCCTTCTGCTAATGATAAACATTTGGAAAGACTGAATAGCATGTTTTTAGAGACTGAAGTTAGTATCATACACTTTCAGTTTCTTATGATTTACTTTGAGGCTTCAGCACTCATGGGCCTCTGAGTTAGTTTTCAATTTAAAAACTTTGCCCTGGCTCTTCCACTATATTTTTCATTGTATGCCATTTAGTACTCTCATGTAGACCTCCTACATGTGTGACTGCAAGCCTATCTGTCTGTCTGTCTGTGTGTCTGTGTGTCTCATCATCAGACATGGCGTTTCTTTACTTTTCACTTTCCTGGATCTACGTTTTCAATAAGTGGCAGCTGACTAACTTTCACCCCCCCCCCCCCCCACACACACACATATATTAAACATCAAATACCACTATATTCGTGAAGCAAATGTCTGATTCATCCTCTTTGGAAACATGTTTTCAACAATTTCAATCTTTTTGCCAGAATGAGTGTCTGTGGGGATTAAAACAAAGGTTATGAAAGTGCTCTTATGGGAACTTGCAGCATAAGCATAGCACTATAGAATCAATATTTGATGGTTTTAGGCATCTTACCAGTGTTATGAGATATCACAGTAGCAGGTACTGGTCATTCTGTTGGAAAAAAACACTGTTTTATGTTTTACCAGTGCCATACCAATGACTCTATGTACATTTACTGAGAACACTGAGGCTTTTCCTTTACAAAAATTGCAAAATATTCATCAAATACAATGTGAAATGTCTTCAGAAGCCAGACTGTGATTTGAAAACTATTGCAGATGGGAAAGTTCATATCACAGTAGGTTTGCTTTGGGTCAATATCAATTAAATTTTGAATTATATCACATATTTTATTAAAAATTGGCATACCAGGGGGTCCTATTCAGGGCAAAATTTTACTTCATCAGATGGTGGAATAAAATTTGACATCAGTTGTTAGGATAAACTGGTAGAGTCCTTTCATATTGGTGAAATATATAGCTGCATCCCCAATTTTGGAAACAAAATTGACATCCATACTGTTCCATGGGGGTTGGGGCACTGTTTTGCTTGCAGTATGGTTAAATGAGACAGATTTTTTCTAAAAATATTTTGTGCTGATGCAGATGTTAATTTTATTTTGGGATCAGGGTAGTGTTTTAAAGAAAGCTGTAAATTCTCATCCTTCTTAGTTAATTTATAAAGTAACAGGATAGAAAAATCTTTTGGAGGCAATACCAATTTTCAAGCCCACTTGACAAAGTTTGTACACCTTTCCTTAAAAGAGCAAATTTTCCATGTTTTTGAATCAGCCAAAGCCAAAAGTTTGATTCTAATGGAGAAATGACTCTTTTATCTCATGAAAGTGGTAAAATGTCTCTTTGGTGGGGTTGGGGATGATTATAGGTTTCGCGGAAGTAAATATTGAAATTAGAGTGAACCAACATAAAATGTTGCACTCGGAAATGACGCAATCTCTAAAAATAAACAGCCTTGGGAAAATCCATTGTTTCAATAAAACTTTGAAACATTCTATTGACATCTTGCATTATTGTTGAATATTCCTGATAAAAAAGAGGGTGATTTGATGACTTTTGGACCTAAAAAATACAATTTACTTTTTGTGTGTTTTTGTAGGGAATTCCCTGAAAAATATGTGCACGTGACCGGTACTTCCCTTTGTGTCAGTTTTTCTCTCTTATTTGTTGCATGACCCCCTGTTTTCAGATTAGAAAAGTTGTCTGAAGGGCTATACTGGACAGAGATATTTGAATGCCAAAATTAAAGTCATGCGATCATATTTTTTCCACCTGAAAGTAATAATGGTCGCCTATGGGAAAATATTTAGTTATGTGATACCTATAGGAAATATGTTTTTTTGGCTTCCAGACCAGATTCAGTTACTATTTGGGGGGATTATTTCACATTTAAATATTTATTTGGGGACCATACACCTTACCAAACCATTTTATTGTTTTGAGAAGTTACATTTTTGTCACAGTCAGCAATAAAAGCTATATATTTCCCAAACTAAGGCTGTTCATGCAAGAAAATTCACATCTTGAGGAAGTGTATTCCCCAGGAGCACACTATAACCTCTGGAAGCTGCTAACTATCAGCCTATCTCACCCTATTAACATATTTATTTAAATCATAACCTCTGGCAGCTGCTAACTAACAGCCTATCTTACCCTATTAACATATTTATTTAAACCATGGTTTCTCCTCATATTACTAGGGGCAGGGAGGATTACAAATCTTCCGAACCCTCCCCCCCCCCCAAATCACAATTCAAACACAGACAGAACACCTACACTGCCCTTCTATTCACTATTATTTAGAAGTTTATCTCTTCTATATTATGCTCTTCAGAACGTTGGAAAACAATTACTTCATTGAAAGAGTATCCTGGAACACAAATTGGAGGAGGGGTGGGGTTACAGTGGAAAATAACATAATAAAATTACAAATGTTAGTGAATGGCATTTGTGCATAGCTACCAATATATTTGTCTAGTACTAAAGCTGTCATGGTTCCCCTGATACAGCATTAATTTACACTGACAGTTGTAAAATATTGCTCTTTCCCTGAACCAAGTCCTCCCTTCCACACATATTTAATCCTTCTGCTAATGATAAACATTTGGAAAGACTGAATAGCATGTTTTTAGAGACTGAAGTTAGTATCATACACTTTCAGTTTCTTATGATTTACTTTGAGGCTTCAGCACTCATGGGCCTCTGAGTTAGTTTTCAATTTAAAAACTTTGCCCTGGCTCTTCCACTATATTTTTCATTGTATGCCATTTAGTACTCTCATGTAGACCTCCTACATGTGTGACTGCAAGCCTATCTGTCTGTCTGTCTGTGTGTCTGTGTGTCTCATCATCAGACATGGCGTTTCTTTACTTTTCACTTTCCTGGATCTACGTTTTCAATAAGTGGCAGCTGACTAACTTTCACCCCCCCCCCACACACACACATATATTAAACATCAAATACCACTATATTCGTGAAGCAAATGTCTGATTCATCCTCTTTGGAAACATGTTTTCAACAATTTCAATCTTTTTGCCAGAATGAGTGTCTGTGGGGATTAAAACAAAGGTTATGAAAGTGCTCTTATGGGAACTTGCAGCATAAGCATAGCACTATAGAATCAATATTTGATGGTTTTAGGCATCTTACCAGTGTTATGAGATATCACAGTAGCAGGTACTGGTCATTCTGTTGGAAAAAAACACTGTTTTATGTTTTACCAGTGCCATACCAATGACTCTATGTACATTTACTGAGAACACTGAGGCTTTTCCTTTACAAAAATTGCAAAATATTCATCAAATACAATGTGAAATGTCTTCAGAAGCCAGACTGTGATTTGAAAACTATTGCAGATGGGAAAGTTCATATCACAGTAGGTTTGCTTTGGGTCAATATCAATTAAATTTTGAATTATATCACATATTTTATTAAAAATTGGCATACCAGGGGGTCCTATTCAGGGCAAAATTTTACTTCATCAGATGGTGGAATAAAATTTGACATCAGTTGTTAGGATAAACTGGTAGAGTCCTTTCATATTGGTGAAATATATAGCTGCATCCCCAATTTTGGAAACAAAATTGACATCCATACTGTTCCATGGGGGTTGGGGCACTGTTTTGCTTGCAGTATGGTTAAATGAGACAGATTTTTTCTAAAAATATTTTGTGCTGATGCAGATGTTAATTTTATTTTGGGATCAGGGTAGTGTTTTAAAGAAAGCTGTAAATTCTCATCCTTCTTAGTTAATTTATAAAGTAACAGGATAGAAAAATCTTTTGGAGGCAATACCAATTTTCAAGCCCACTTGACAAAGTTTGTACACCTTTCCTTAAAAGAGCAAATTTTCCATGTTTTTGAATCAGCCAAAGCCAAAAGTTTGATTCTAATGGAGAAATGACTCTTTTATCTCATGAAAGTGGTAAAATGTCTCTTTGGTGGGTTGGGGATGATTATAGGTTTCGCGGAAGTAAATATTGAAATTAGAGTGAACCAACATAAAATGTTGCACTCGGAAATGACGCAATCTCTAAAAATAAACAGCCTTGGGAAAATCCATTGTTTCAATAAAACTTTGAAACATTCTATTGACATCTTGCATTATTGTTGAATATTCCTGATAAAAAAGAGGCTGATTTGATGACTTTTGGACCTAAAAAATACAATTTACTTTTTGTGTGTTTTTGTAGGGAATTCCCTGAAAAATATGTGCACGTGACCGGTACTTCCCTTTGTGTCAGTTTTTCTCTCTTATTTGTTGCATGACCCCCTGTTTTCAGATTAGAAAAGTTGTCTGAAGGGCTATACTGGACAGAGATATTTGAATGCCAAAATTAAAGTCATGCGATCATATTTTTTCCACCTGAAAGTAATAATGGTCGCCTATGGGAAAATATTTAGTTATGTGATACCTATAGGAAATATGTTTTTTTGGCTTCCAGACCAGATTCAGTTACTATTTGGGGGGATTATTTCACATTTAAATATTTATTTGGGGACCATACACCTTACCAAACCATTTTATTGTTTTGAGAAGTTACATTTTTGTCACAGTCAGCAATAAAAGCTATATATTTCCCAAACTAAGGCTGTTCATGCAAGAAAATTCACATCTTGAGGAAGTGTATTCCCCAGGAGCACACTATAACCTCTGGAAGCTGCTAACTAACAGCCTATCTCACCCTATTAACATATTTATTTAAATCATAACCTCTGGCAGCTGCTAACTAACAGCCTATCTTACCCTATTAACATATTTATTTAAACCATGGTTTCTCCTCATATTGCTAGGGGCAGGGAGGATTACAAATCTTCCGAACCCTCCCCCCCACCCCCAAATCACAATTCAAACACAGACAGAACACCTACACTGCCCTTCTATTCACTATTATTTAGAAGTTTATCTCTTCTATATTATGCTCTTCAGAACGTTGGAAAACAATTACTTCATTGAAAGAGTATCCTGGAACACAAATTGGAGGAGGGGTGGGGTTACAGTGGAAAATAACATAATAAAATTACAAATGTTAGTGAATGGCATTTGTGCATAGCTACCAATATATTTGTCTAGTACTAAAGCTGTCATGGTTCCCCTGATACAGCATTAATTTACACTGACAGTTGTAAAATATTGCTCTTTCCCTGAACCAAGTCCTCCCTTCCACACATATTTAATCCTTCTGCTAATGATAAACATTTGGAAAGACTGAATAGCATGTTTTTAGAGACTGAAGTTAGTATCATACACTTTCAGTTTCTTATGATTTACTTTGAGGCTTCAGCACTCATGGGCCTCTGAGTTAGTTTTCAATTTAAAAACTTTGCCCTGGCTCTTCCACTATATTTTTCATTGTATGCCATTTAGTACTCTCATGTAGACCTCCTACATGTGTGACTGCAAGCCTATCTGTCTGTCTGTCTGTGTGTCTGTGTGTCTCATCATCAGACATGGCGTTTCTTTACTTTTCACTTTCCTGGATCTACGTTTTCAATAAGTGGCAGCTGACTAACTTTCACCCCCCCCCCCCCCCCACACACACACATATATTAAACATCAAATACCACTATATTCGTGAAGCAAATGTCTGATTCATCCTCTTTGGAAACATGTTTTCAACAATTTCAATCTTTTTGCCAGAATGAGTGTCTGTGGGGATTAAAACAAAGGTTATGAAAGTGCTCTTATGGGAACTTGCAGCATAAGCATAGCACTATAGAATCAATATTTGATGGTTTTAGGCATCTTACCAGTGTTATGAGATATCACAGTAGCAGGTACTGGTCATTCTGTTGGAAAAAAACACTGTTTTATGTTTTACCAGTGCCATACCAATGACTCTATGTACATTTACTGAGAACACTGAGGCTTTTCCTTTACAAAAATTGCAAAATATTCATCAAATACAATGTGAAATGTCTTCAGAAGCCAGACTGTGATTTGAAAACTATTGCAGATGGGAAAGTTCATATCACAGTAGGTTTGCTTTGGGTCAATATCAATTAAATTTTGAATTATATCACATATTTTATTAAAAATTGGCATACCAGGGGGTCCTATTCAGGGCAAAATTTTACTTCATCAGATGGTGGAATAAAATTTGACATCAGTTGTTAGGATAAACTGGTAGAGTCCTTTCATATTGGTGAAATATATAGCTGCATCCCCAATTTTGGAAACAAAATTGACATCCATACTGTTCCATGGGGGTTGGGGCACTGTTTTGCTTGCAGTATGGTTAAATGAGACAGATTTTTTCTAAAAATATTTTGTGCTGATGCAGATGTTAATTTTATTTTGGGATCAGGGTAGTGTTTTAAAGAAAGCTGTAAATTCTCATCCTTCTTAGTTAATTTATAAAGTAACAGGATAGAAAAATCTTTTGGAGGCAATACCAATTTTCAAGCCCACTTGACAAAGTTTGTACACCTTTCCTTAAAAGAGCAAATTTTCCATGTTTTTGAATCAGCCAAAGCCAAAAGTTTGATTCTAATGGAGAAATGACTCTTTTATCTCATGAAAGTGGTAAAATGTCTCTTTGGTGGGGTTGGGGATGATTATAGGTTTCGCGGAAGTAAATATTGAAATTAGAGTGAACCAACATAAAATGTTGCACTCGGAAATGACGCAATCTCTAAAAATAAACAGCCTTGGGAAAATCCATTGTTTCAATAAAACTTTGAAACATTCTATTGACATCTTGCATTATTGTTGAATATTCCTGATAAAAAAGAGGCTGATTTGATGACTTTTGGACCTAAAAAATACAATTTACTTTTTGTGTGTTTTTGTAGGGAATTCCCTGAAAAATATGTGCACGTGACCGGTACTTCCCTTTGTGTCAGTTTTTCTCTCTTATTTGTTGCATGACCCCCTGTTTCCAGATCAGAAAAGTTGTCTGAAGGGCTATACTGGACAGAGATATTTGAATGCCAAAATTAAAGTCATGCGATCATATTTTTTCCACCTGAAAGTAATAATGGTCGCCTATGGGAAAATATTTAGTTATGTGATACCTATAGGAAATATGTTTTTTTGGCTTCCAGACCAGATTCAGTTACTATTTGGGGGGATTATTTCACATTTAAATATTTATTTGGGGACCATACACCTTACCAAACCATTTTATTCTTTTGAGAAGTTACATTTTTGTCACAGTCAGCAATAAAAGCTATATATTTCCCAAACTAAGGCTGTTCATGCAAGAAAATTCACATCTTGAGGAAGTGTATTCCCCAGGAGCACACTATAACCTCTGGAAGCTGCTAACTAACAGCCTATCTCACCCTATTAACATATTTATTTAAATCATAACCTCTGGCAGCTGCTAACTAACAGCCTATCTTACCCTATTAACATATTTATTTAAACCATGGTTTCTCCTCATATTGCTAGGGGCAGGGAGGATTACAAATCTTCCGAACCCTCCCCCCCACCCCCAAATCACAATTCAAACACAGACAGAACACCTACACTGCCCTTCTATTCACTATTATTTAGAAGTTTATCTCTTCTATATTATGCTCTTCAGAACGTTGGAAAACAATTACTTCATTGAAAGAGTATCCTGGAACACAAATTGGAGGAGGGGTGGGGTTACAGTGGAAAATAACATAATAAAATTACAAATGTTAGTGAATGGCATTTGTGCATAGCTACCAATATATTTGTCTAGTACTAAAGCTGTCATGGTTCCCCTGATACAGCATTAATTTACACTGACAGTTGTAAAATATTGCTCTTTCCCTGAACCAAGTCCTCCCTTCCACACATATTTAATCCTTCTGCTAATGATAAACATTTGGAAAGACTGAATAGCATGTTTTTAGAGACTGAAGTTAGTATCATACACTTTCAGTTTCTTATGATTTACTTTGAGGCTTCAGCACTCATGGGCCTCTGAGTTAGTTTTCAATTTAAAAACTTTGCCCTGGCTCTTCCACTATATTTTTCATTGTATGCCATTTAGTACTCTCATGTAGACCTCCTACATGTGTGACTGCAAGCCTATCTGTCTGTCTGTCTGTGTGTCTGTGTGTCTCATCATCAGACATGGCGTTTCTTTACTTTTCACTTTCCTGGATCTACGTTTTCAATAAGTGGCAGCTGACTAACTTTCACCCCCCCCCCCCCCCCCACACACACACATATATTAAACATCAAATACCACTATATTCGTGAAGCAAATGTCTGATTCATCCTCTTTGGAAACATGTTTTCAACAATTTCAATCTTTTTGCCAGAATGAGTGTCTGTGGGGATTAAAACAAAGGTTATGAAAGTGCTCTTATGGGAACTTGCAGCATAAGCATAGCACTATAGAATCAATATTTGATGGTTTTAGGCATCTTACCAGTGTTATGAGATATCACAGTAGCAGGTACTGGTCATTCTGTTGGAAAAAAACACTGTTTTATGTTTTACCAGTGCCATACCAATGACTCTATGTACATTTACTGAGAACACTGAGGCTTTTCCTTTACAAAAATTGCAAAATATTCATCAAATACAATGTGAAATGTCTTCAGAAGCCAGACTGTGATTTGAAAACTATTGCAGATGGGAAAGTTCATATCACAGTAGGTTTGCTTTGGGGTCAATATCAATTAAATTTTGAATTATATCACATATTTTATTAAAAATTGGCATACCAGGGGGTCCTATTCAGGGCAAAATTTTACTTCATCAGATGGTGGAATAAAATTTGACATCAGTTGTTAGGATAAACTGGTAGAGTCCTTTCATATTGGGTGAAATATATAGCTGCATCCCCAATTTTGGAAACAAAATTGACATCCATACTGTTCCATGGGGGTTGGGGCACTGTTTTGCTTGCAGTATGGTTTAAATGAGACAGATTTTTTCTAAAAATATTTTGTGCTGATGCAGATGTTAATTTTATTTTGGGATCAGGGTAGTGTTTTTAAGAAAGCTGTAAATTCTCATCCTTCTTAGTTAATTTATAAAGTAACAGGATAGAAAAATCTTTTGGAGGCAATACCAATTTTCAAGCCCACTTGACAAAGTTTGTACACCTTTCCTTAAAAGAGCAATTTTCCATGTTTTTGAATCAGCCAAAGCCAAAAGTTTGATTCTAATGGAGAAATGACTCTTTTATCTCATGAAAGTGGTAAAATGTCTCTTTGGTGGGGTTGGGGATGATTATAGGTTTCGCGGAAGTAAATATTGAAATTAGAGTGAACCAACATAAAATGTTGCACTCGGAAATGACGCAATCTCTAAAAATAAACAGCCTTGGGAAAATCCATTGTTTCAATAAAACTTTGAAACATTCTATTGACATCTTGCATTATTGTTGAATATTCCTGATAAAAAAGAGGCTGATTTGATGACTTTTGGACCTAAAAAATACAATTTACTTTTTGTGTGTTTTTGTAGGGAATTCCCTGAAAAATATGTGCACGTGACCGGTACTTCCCTTTGTGTCAGTTTTTCTCTCTTATTTGTTGCATGACCCCCTGTTTCCAGATCAGAAAAGTTGTCTGAAGGGCTATACTGGACAGAGATATTTGAATGCCAAAATTAAAGTCATGCGATCATATTTTTTCCACCTGAAAGTAATAATGGTCGCCTATGGGAAAATATTTAGTTATGTGATACCTATAGGAAATATGTTTTTTTGGCTTCCAGACCAGATTCAGTTACTATTTGGGGGGATTATTTCACATTTAAATATTTATTTGGGGACCATACACCTTACCAAACCATTTTATTCTTTTGAGAAGTTACATTTTTGTCACAGTCAGCAATAAAAGCTATATATTTCCCAAACTAAGGCTGTTCATGCAAGAAAATTCACATCTTGAGGAAGTGTATTCCCCAGGAGCACACTATAACCTCTGGAAGCTGCTAACTAACAGCCTATCTCACCCTATTAACATATTTATTTAAATCATAACCTCTGGCAGCTGCTAACTAACAGCCTATCTTACCCTATTAACATATTTATTTAAACCATGGTTTCTCCTCATATTACTAGGGGCAGGGAGGATTACAAATCATCCGAACCCTCCCCCCCCCCCCCAAATCACAATTCAAACACAGACAGAACACCTACACTGCCCTTCTATTCACTATTATTTAGAAGTTTATCTCTTCTATATTATGCTCTTCAGAACGTTGGAAAACAATTACTTCATTGAAAGAGTATCCTGGAACACAAATTGGAGGAGGGGTGGGGTTACAGTGGAAAATAACATAATAAAATTACAAATGTTAGTGAATGGCATTTGTGCATAGCTACCAATATATTTGTCTAGTACTAAAGCTGTCATGGTTCCCCTGATACAGCATTAATTTACACTGACAGTTGTAAAATATTGCTCTTTCCCTGAACCAAGTCCTCCCTTCCACACATATTTAATCCTTCTGCTAATGATAAACATTTGGAAAGACTGAATAGCATGTTTTTAGAGACTGAAGTTAGTATCATACACTTTCAGTTTCTTATGATTTACTTTGAGGCTTCAGCACTCATGGGCCTCTGAGTTAGTTTTCAATTTAAAAACTTTGCCCTGGCTCTTCCACTATATTTTTCATTGTATGCCATTTAGTACTCTCATGTAGACCTCCTACATGTGTGACTGCAAGCCTATCTGTCTGTCTGTCTGTGTGTCTGTGTGTCTCATCATCAGACATGGCGTTTTCTTTACTTTTCACTTTCCTGGATCTACGTTTTCAATAAGTGGCAGCTGACTAACTTTCACCCCCCCCCCCCCCCACACACACATATATTAAACATCAAATACCACTATATTCGTGAAGCAAATGTCTGATTCATCCTCTTTGGAAACATGTTTTCAACAATTTCAATCTTTTTGCCAGAATGAGTGTCTGTGGGGATTAAAACAAAGGTTATGAAAGTGCTCTTATGGGAACTTGCAGCATAAGCATAGCACTATAGAATCAATATTTGATGGTTTTAGGCATCTTACCAGTGTTATGAGATATCACAGTAGCAGGTACTGGTCATTCTGTTGGAAAAAAACACTGTTTTATGTTTTACCAGTGCCATACCAATGACTCTATGTACATTTACTGAGAACACTGAGGCTTTTCCTTTACAAAAATTGCAAAATATTCATCAAATACAATGTGAAATGTCTTCAGAAGCCAGACTGTGATTTGAAAACTATTGCAGATGGGAAAGTTCATATCACAGTAGGTTTGCTTTGGGTCAATATCAATTAAATTTTGAATTATATCACATATTTTATTAAAAATTGGCATACCAGGGGGTCCTATTCAGGGCAAAATTTTACTTCATCAGATGGTGGAATAAAATTTGACATCAGTTGTTAGGATAAACTGGTAGAGTCCTTTCATATTGGTGAAATATATAGCTGCATCCCCAATTTTGGAAACAAAATTGACATCCATACTGTTCCATGGGGGTTGGGGCACTGTTTTGCTTGCAGTATGGTTAAATGAGACAGATTTTTTCTAAAAATATTTTGTGCTGATGCAGATGTTAATTTTATTTTGGGATCAGGGTAGTGTTTTAAAGAAAGCTGTAAATTCTCATCCTTCTTAGTTAATTTATAAAGTAACAGGATAGAAAAATCTTTTGGAGGCAATACCAATTTTCAAGCCCACTTGACAAAGTTTGTACACCTTTCCTTAAAAGAGCAAATTTTCCATGTTTTTGAATCAGCCAAAGCCAAAAGTTTGATTCTAATGGAGAAATGACTCTTTTATCTCATGAAAGTGGTAAAATGTCTCTTTGGTGGGGTTGGGGATGATTATAGGTTTCGCGGAAGTAAATATTGAAATTAGAGTGAACCAACATAAAATGTTGCACTCGGAAATGACGCAATCTCTAAAAATAAACAGCCTTGGGAAAATCCATTGTTTCAATAAAACTTTGAAACATTCTATTGACATCTTGCATTATTGTTGAATATTCCTGATAAAAAAGAGGCTGATTTGATGACTTTTGGACCTAAAAAATACAATTTACTTTTTGTGTGTTTTTGTAGGGAATTCCCTGAAAAATATGTGCACGTGACCGGTACTTCCCTTTGTGTCAGTTTTTCTCTCTTATTTGTTGCATGACCCCCTGTTTTCAGATTAGAAAAGTTGTCTGAAGGGCTATACTGGACAGAGATATTTGAATGCCAAAATTAAAGTCATGCGATATATATTTTTTCCACCTGAAAGTAATAATGGTCGCCTATGGGAAAATATTTAGTTATGTGATACCTATAGGAAATATGTTTTTTTGGCTTCCAGACCAGATTCAGTTACTATTTGGGGGGATTATTTCACATTTAAATATTTATTTGGGGACCATACACCTTACCAAACCATTTTACTGTTTTGAGAAGTTACATTTTTGTCACAGTCAGCAATAAAAGCTATATATTTCCCAAACTAAGGCTGTTCATGCAAGAAAATTCACATCTTGAGGAAGTGTATTCCCCAGGAGCACACTATAACCTCTGGAAGCTGCTAACTAACAGCCTATCTCACCCTATTAACATATTTATTTAAATCATAACCTCTGGCAGCTGCTAACTAACAGCCTATCTTACCCTATTAACATATTTATTTAAACCATGGTTTCTCCTCATATTACTAGGGGCAGGGAGGATTACAAATCTTCCGAACCCTCCCCCCCCCCCCCAAATCACAATTCAAACACAGACAGAACACCTACACTGCCCTTCTATTCACTATTATTTAGAAGTTTATCTCTTCTATATTATGCTCTTCAGAACGTTGGAAAACAATTACTTCATTGAAAGAGTATCCTGGAACACAAATTGGAGGAGGGGTGGGGTTACAGTGGAAAATAACATAATAAAATTACAAATGTTAGTGAATGGCATTTGTGCATAGCTACCAATATATTTGTCTAGTACTAAAGCTGTCATGGTTCCCCTGATACAGCATTAATTTACACTGACAGTTGTAAAATATTGCTCTTTCCCTGAACCAAGTCCTCCCTTCCACACATATTTAATCCTTCTGCTAATGATAAACATTTGGAAAGACTGAATAGCATGTTTTTAGAGACTGAAGTTAGTATCATACACTTTCAGTTTCTTATGATTTACTTTGAGGCTTCAGCACTATGGGCCTCTGAGTTAGTTTTCAATTTAAAAACTTTGCCCTGGCTCTTCCACTATATTTTTCATTGTATGCCATTTAGTACTCTCATGTAGACCTCCTACATGTGTGACTGCAAGCCTATCTGTCTGTCTGTCTGTGTGTCTGTGTGTCTCATCATCAGACATGGCGTTTCTTTACTTTTCACTTTCCTGGATCTACGTTTTCAATAAGTGGCAGCTGACTAACTTTCACCCCCCCCCCCCACACACACATATATTAAACATCAAATACCACTATATTCGTGAAGCAAATGTCTGATTCATCCTCTTTGGAAACATGTTTTCAACAATTTCAATCTTTTTGCCAGAATGAGTGTCTGTGGGGATTAAAACAAAGGTTATGAAAGTGCTCTTATGGGAACTTGCAGCATAAGCATAGCACTATAGAATCAATATTTGATGGTTTTAGGCATCTTACCAGTGTTATGAGATATCACAGTAGCAGGTACTGGTCATTCTGTTGGAAAAAAACACTGTTTTATGTTTTACCAGTGCCATACCAATGACTCTATGTACATTTACTGAGAACACTGAGGCTTTTCCTTTACAAAAATTGCAAAATATTCATCAAATACAATGTGAAATGTCTTCAGAAGCCAGACTGTGATTTGAAAACTATTGCAGATGGGAAAGTTCATATCACAGTAGGTTTGCTTTGGGTCAATATCAATTAAATTTTGAATTATATCACATATTTTATTAAAAATTGGCATACCAGGGGGTCCTATTCAGGGCAAAATTTTACTTCATCAGATGGTGGAATAAAATTTGACATCAGTTGTTAGGATAAACTGGTAGAGTCCTTTCATATTGGTGAAATATATAGCTGCATCCCCAATTTTGGAAACAAAATTGACATCCATACTGTTCCATGGGGGTTGGGGCACTGTTTTGCTTGCAGTATGGTTAAATGAGACAGATTTTTTCTAAAAATATTTTGTGCTGATGCAGATGTTAATTTTATTTTGGGATCAGGGTAGTGTTTTAAAGAAAGCTGTAAATTCTCATCCTTCTTAGTTAATTTATAAAGTAACAGGATAGAAAAATCTTTTGGAGGCAATACCAATTTTCAAGCCCACTTGACAAAGTTTGTACACCTTTCCTTAAAAGAGCAAATTTTCCATGTTTTTGAATCAGTCAAAGCCAAAAGTTTGATTCTAATGGAGAAATGACTCTTTTATCTCATGAAAGTGGTAAAATGTCTCTTTGGTGGGGTTGGGGATGATTATAGGTTTCGCGGAAGTAAATATTGAAATTAGAGTGAACCAACATAAAATGTTGCACTCGGAAATGACGCAATCTCTAAAAATAAACAGCCTTGGGAAAATCCATTGTTTCAATAAAACTTTGAAACATTCTATTGACATCTTGCATTATTGTTGAATATTCCTGATAAAAAAGAGGCTGATTTGATGACTTTTGGACCTAAAAAATACAATTTACTTTTTGTGTGTTTTTGTAGGGAATTCCCTGAAAAATATGTGCACGTGACCGGTACTTCCCTTTGTGTCAGTTTTTCTCTCTTATTTGTTGCATGACCCCCTGTTTTCAGATCAGAAAAGTTGTCTGAAGGGCTATACTTGACAGAGATATTTGAATGCCAAAATTAAAGTCATGCGATCATATTTTTTCCACCTGAAAGTAATAATGGTCGCCTATGGGAAAATATTTAGTTATGTGATACCTATAGGAAATATGTTTTTTTTGGCTTCCAGGCCAGATTCAGTTACTATTTTGGGGGATTATTTCACATTTAAATATTTATTTGGGGACCATACACCTTACCAAACCATTTTATTGTTTTGAGAAGTTACATTTTTGTCACAGTCAGCAATAAAAGCTATATATTTCCCAAACTAAGGCTGTTCATGCAAGAAAATTCACATCTTGAGCAAGTGTATTCCCCAGGAGCACACTATAACCTCTGGAAGCTGCTAACTAACAGCCTATCTCACCCTATTAACATATTTATTTAAATCATAACCTCTGGCAGCTGCTAACTAACAGCCTATCTTACCCTATTAACATATTTATTTAAACCATGGTTTCTCCTCATATTACTAGGGGCAGGGAGGATTACAAATCTTCCGAACCCTCCCCCCCCCAAATCACAATTCAAACACAGACAGAACACCTACACTGCCCTTCTATTCACTATTATTTAGAAGTTTATCTCTTCTATATTATGCTCTTCAGAACGTTGGAAAACAATTACTTCATTGAAAAAGTATCCTGGAACACAAATTGGAGGAGGGGTGGGGTTACAGTGGAAAATAACATAATAAAATTACAAATGTTAGTGAATGGCATTTGTGCATAGCTACCAATATAGTTGTCTAGTACTAAAGCTGTCATGGTTCCCCTGATACAGCATAAATTTACACTGACAGTTGTAAAATATTGCTCTTTCCCTGAACCAAGTCCTCCCTCCCACACATATTAAATCCTTCTGCTAATGATAAACATTTGGATAGACTGAATAGCATGTTTTTAGAGACTGAAATTAGTATCCATACACTTTCAGTTTCTTATGATTTACTTTGAGGCTTCTGCACTCATGGGCCTCTGAGTTAGTTTTCAATTTAAAAACCGTGCCCTGGCTCTTCCACTATATTTTTCATTGTATGCCATTTAGTACTCTCATGTAGACCTCCTACATGTGTGACTGCAAGCCTATCTATCTGTCTGTCTGTCTGTATGTCTGTGTGTCTCTTCATCAGACATGGCGTTTCTTTACTTTTCACTTGCCTGGATCTACTTTTTCAATAATTGGCAGCTGACTAACTTTCACCCCCCCCCCCCTCCCCACACACACATATATTAAACATCAAATACCACTATATTCGTGAAGCAAATGTCTGATTCATCATCTTTGGAAACATGTTTTCAACAATTTCAATCTTTTTGCCAGAATGAGTGTCTGTGGGGAATAAAACAAAGGTTATGAAAGTGCTCTTATGGGAACTCGCAGCATAAGCATAGCACTATAGAATCAATATTTGATGGTTTTAGGCATCTTACCAGTGTTATGAGATATCACAGTAGCAGTTACTGGTCATTCTGTTGGAAAAAAACACTGTTTTATGTTTTACCAGTGCCATACCAATGACTCTATGTGCATTTAATGAGAACGCTGATGCTTTTCCTTTACAAAAATTGCAAAATATTCATCAAATCCTAGGGGGGTTTGATCATCCCCTACTAGGCGGGTCCTCAGGTGGCGGATAGAGGACGGCCTGCTCAATTGGGCGGGTTTGCTAATTTCTAATTGGCAGGTTTGCTCAATTGAGTTGGTTCGCTGCGAAATACATAAATACGCAGCCCCGGACCAAAATGATCAATCCTGCTAATACCATCTGGCAGGCACCTTGTTCTCCCGTGAGGTGCATTCCGAAGGCCCCGGAAGAAGGAATCCTGGCAGTTGAGGACTCGTGGCCCCGGTTAGGGCAGTCTCCGGGATGGAGCCTTGGTCTCCATTTCGGAGATAATCTTGTTCAACACACTGCTTTGGCCCCAATTTCGGGAGTAGAAGGATGGTCGGATGGTCCGTTCTGGCCAATCGGGAGCCCCCACCCCAAAAAGTACTGGGTGTCACGTCGGGGGGCATTTGGTGGCCATTCAATCAGTCATTTCTTTTAATCATTTATCATAATTGCCATTGTGTGATGTTTTTAAACTAATGTTTTAACCAAATACTTATTTCTGCTGCACTGTTTGTTTCAGTTTCACGTGACAACCGTAATTACAGTGTTTTATAAAGTGATTGGTTGGATGGTCGCCATCTGAAGACCTGGCACTTCCACACACGGGCCAATCAGCCAGTGGCATACTTCGGTATCAACACTGGCTGAGTATACTGCCCCATACCAGGTATGTGGGAATACCGGCAACCCGGTGGGTTCACTGCAGGGCAGTAACCCTACCCCTTGTTGGACTCCGTGGTGGGTGGGAGCCGGGGCAGTGAACAACTTATAATACTACCATGGCATCTAAACCAAACAAAACCAAAAGACTTTTCTCTGCTACTGATTTAGGAAACTCTGACTCTGACGAAGATTTGATCGCATCTTTATTACCACCTGAAGATAACATACCTAAATTTATTCTGCTGCACTCAACGGACGAAACTACAAAACTTAGCACTATTAATCCCTTTGCTCTTGATAAAGCTATAAAGGGCATTGCAGGAACTGTTCAGGATATCAAAAAATTAAGATCAGGAGATATATTAGTACAGTGTATTAAACAAGCTCAAGTTCAAAATCTTCTGCACACTACTAAAATTATGGATTTTAATATTAAAGCTGACTATCATAAAACCTTAAATACTAGCAAAGGTGTCATAAGAACAGGGGAACTGGCTGGCATGCAGGAAATAGATATTACACTTGAACTGAAACCGCAAGGAATAACAGCTGTAAGACGGGTAGAAATTAAAAAAGAGGGTAAACAAATTAAGACCAATACTTATATTTGCACCTTTGATAGCACTAAACCACCAAAAGCTATCAAAATTGGTTACTTGAATGTCGGAGTGGATTTGTATGTTCCAAATCCACTTCGATGCTTCAGGTGCCAAAAGTTTGGGCATGGGCAGAGTTCCTGCCGAGGCAAAGAAGTATGTTTTAAATGCAGCTTAACTCATGAAGGGCCATGTGAAACAACAATATTTAAATGTATCAACTGTCAGGGCAATCATATGTTATCATCTAAGGATTGCCCTGTATGGAAGAAGGAGAAGTTGATACAAAAAGTAAAGTGTGAAAAACAGATTAGTTTTAAGGAGGCCAGAGACATCGTAACATCAATGCCTGGCATGAATATATCAATACCATTTTATGCCTCAACCTTGAAGCAAAAGAAATCAACTGAATCAGTTGCATGCCAAACTGAATACACTTGGCTCAAAGGTGCAATACCAACCTCATCACAGGCTTTTACCATAGGAAATAACAATTCAGCTCAAGTGAGATCTACACAAACAAACACCACTGATCAGGAAATTATTAAGACACAACACATAAAGGAACATTCACAACAAAAATCTACACCAGCGGAAATAAGACAGGACAACAATAAATCAACTAGAAACGACAACACAAAATCCAAAACAGATCATATACAGAAATCTCAGCAGCAAAATCTAAGTCAGAGTCAGAGAAAAAAACAGGAAAATTTGGAAAAAAAGAAATTAGAGAAAGAAAAAAAACAAAAACAGTTATCAGACAGAACACCAAAGGCCCTTCAAGACCCTGTTACACGTAACAGGTTTGAAGGTTTTGAGAAGATGGATGTCGGTGACGGCATTGACGAAATGTTCGAGCAACTGCGCTCAACATCTCAGAATAAGTCCCCCAAAACAAAATCACCAAAGAAACACACTGGGGCAATATCGCCCACACGTCCACCATCCCAAACTTCAACCAAATATGGATAATACACAGAGAAATAATATCATACAGTGGAATTGTCGAGGTTTTAGAGCTAATTTCAATGAACTTGGTCTTCTAAGCCAAAAATATAAACCTGCTGCTTTTTGCCTGCGGGAGACTCTTTTAAAAAAAACCCGAGGCTCAGGATCATTTAGCCTTTAAGCATTATACATCGTATAATGCCTGGGCAGATGAAACTGATCTTCATATTCGTGGAACGTCCGTCTTGGTTAGAAACGACATTATTCACAGTCCTGTATCTTTGCAATCAAATTTACAGGCTGTAGCGGTACGCCTAACCTTAGACAAGACAATCACCTTATGTTCTATTTACGTTTCACCGAGTAAAACGCTACAGCTGAATGATCTTGAGTTACTGGTCCAACAACTCCCAACTCCGTACATTTTGTTGGGTGATTTTAATGCACATAACCCTCTTTGGGGAGCTTCCTGCAGTCAAGAAGACGTAAAAGGTAAAAGTGTAGAAGAGTTCATTACCAAATATGACTTGTGTTTGTTTAATGATGGTTCAGACACTTATCTGCACCCCGCATCTGGTTCGTATACATCGATTGATCTTTCAATTGCATGCCCTTCTATCTTCCTCGATTTTTCGTGGAAGGTAGAAGATGACTTGTGCGGGAGTGATCACTTTCCAATTGTATTGGAGAGTGTAGTTCCGGCGGACGATGAGAGAGTGCCCCAGTGGAACTTTAAAAAGGCTGACTGGGACACTTTTTCATCGCTTTGTTCTGAACGCCTCACACGAGAGAAATTTCAAGATAGTGCTGACCAAATAGAACATTTTACAAACGAGCTGCTTAACATTGCAAACACAGTCATCCCTAAAACCTCGGCAAATCCAAAACGTTTCACCAAACCATGGTTTGATATTGAATGTAAACAGGCTATAAAGGATCGTAAGAAAGCTGAAAGGGAATTTAACAAGTCACCAACTACACATAATTTAGACAAACTTCGTATAAATCGGGCAAAAACAAGACGACATATAAAACAAAAAAAGAAAAGTTCTTGGGAAACTTACATTTCTAAGATTAACCAAAACACCCCTATCACTAAAATTTGGAAAATGATTAAAAAGATTAAAGGAAAAGAAACAAAATCAACTGTACAACACCTGAAGGAAAACAACACCTCAATTACATCTAAAACAGAAATTTCAAATACTTTGGCCTCTACATTTTCAAAACATTCGTCGTCTAAAAATTGTAATCCAGAATTTATCAAAATTAAAAAACAGCAAGAAAAACAAAAGATCAAATTTACCTCCAACAATTTAGAGGATTACAATGAACCATTCTCTATGGAAGAGTTACGTAACTCTTTGCATAGAGCAAAGGATACTGCCACTGGTCCCGATGAAATTCACTACCAAATTTTAAAGCATCTGCCACAAACATCTCTGGAACTTTTATTGTCAATTTTTAATGGCATTTGGGTGACTGGCCAGTTCCCACCATCCTGGCGTAAAGCAATTATAATTCCTATTCCTAAACCTGATAAAGATCACAGCAACTCAAGCAATTACAGGCCTATTGCCTTAACCAGTTGTCTGTGCAAAACCATGGAGAGGATGATCAATGACCGACTTGTCTGGTTTCTGGAATCGAACAATCTGCTTGCGGATGTTCAGTGTGGTTTCAGAAACCAGAGGAGTACTGTGGATCATTTGGTCAGACTTGAAACGTTTGTTAGAAATGCCTTTGCTAGAAAAGAACATGTGGTCGCCATCTTCTTTGATCTAGAGAAGGCATATGATACAACGTGGACGTATGGGATTTTAAAAGATCTTTTTAACATGGGGTTGAGAGGGCGTATGCCTATTTTTATTGAAAACTTTTTAAAGGACCGCCACTTTCAGGTTCGTGTTGGGTCAACGTTATCTGATCCTCACGAGCAGGCATTGGGTAGTATCTTATCGGTTACCCTTTTTTCGGTGAAAATTAATAGCATCATCGAGACAATTGAGAATATGGTAGATTCTTCGTTGTATGTAGATGATTTTTTAATCTGCTACAGCAGCAAGAAAATGAATGCTATAGAGCGCAAACTTCAGCTGTGCCTGAACAAAATTCAAAAATGGGCCACGGAGAATGGTTTCAAATTTTCAAAGATGAAAACAAATTGTGTTCATTTTTGTAAGCTTCGGAAACATCACCTCGATCCGGAGTTAAAACTTGATGGGAGTCCTATTAAAGTTGTTAAGGAAGTGAAATTCTTAGGTTTGTTGTTTGACAGCAAACTGAATTTCACTTCCCACATAAAACAACTAAAAGTTAAATGTAAGAGAGCTCTGAACCTACTGAAGGTCGTTGGTAGCACTGATTGGGGTGCTGACCAGAAAACTTTGCTCCATCTGTATAGGTCACTCGTTCGATCAAAATTAGATTACGGTTCTATAGTTTACGGTTCTGCAAGGAAGTCATACCTAAAACCACTTGATGCTATTCACAATAGTGGTATTAGAATTAGTCTAGGGGCTTTTCGAACATCCCCAATAGACTCGATGCTTGTTGAAGCAGAGGAGCCCTCTCTCGAGAAGCGCAGAATTAAATTGTCTCTCCAATATGTGTCTAAACTTTTGGCCAATCCTTCAAATCCTGCTTTTAATTGTATTTCAGAACCTCAAAATGTTGACTTTTTTAACCGACATCCGAAACATATTCCTCCATTGGGAATTAGAGTTAAACCCCACATGGAGTCTGCAAAAATTGATTCTGAATCTATAAAAGAAAACCGTAAATCACACATTCCTCCTTGGCATCTTAAAAAACCTACAGTTATTTTGGACCTTGCTTCTTCCAAAAAATCTGATACCAATTCCTTGCAGTTCAAACAAAAATATGCCGAAATAAAGTCCAAGTATAGTACATATACAAGGATCTATACAGATGGATCTAAAGATGGTGACAAAGTATCATCAGCTGCTGTTACTGGTGATGGTATCACCTCAATCAGAATACCGAATCAGAGTTCTATTTTCACAGCTGAAGTTAAAGCTATACAACTTGCACTTGAACATATCGAAAATGTACAGGAAAAGAAGACGATTATTTTTTCTGACTCTCTTTCCTCTTTGCTTGCTTTGCTCAACCCCAGGTTGAAGAACCCTCTCATTTTGGAACTTCGTGAGAAGTTAACAACTCTCATGTCTGACCAATATGATATCGTGTTTTGCTGGTTACCCGGACATGTAGGTATCGCTGGTAACACCAGAGCAGACAGTGCAGCAAAACAGGCTTTAACCAAGCCTCTCACTGATTTTAAGATCCCTTTCAGTGATTTTAAGCCTCATATTAGTTGTTACATCAAATCTATGTGGCAGGCGGAATGGGATGGGGCGACAAATAACAAGCTCCATCGCTTCCGACCAAACATATTTGATCACTACCCATCTAGTAACCTCTGTAGAAAATATCATGTTATTCTGACACGGTGTCATGTTGGTCACACACGAATTACACATTCCTTTCTGTTGGAGGGTAATATGCGACCAGAATGTGTTCCATGTCAGCAGGTGTTGTCAATGGAGCACATTCTCTTAAATTGTACTGATTTTAATCTTGTTAGAGGGCAGTACTTCACAGTTGGATCCCTTAGAGATATATTTTAAAATACGAGCCCACACAAAATTGTATCATTTTTGAAAGTAATCAACCTTTTTAACAAATTTTAAAATTGTTTTTATTCTAGACTCATCAAGCTCAGTTCATCAGGTTGATTTAGAAGTAGACATCTTTCACTTATCTCATTGCTCATTGTTATTTAAATTATTCTTGTCTTTGACATGTCTATTGTGATGATCCTTTGTTTTTATTCAATCTTTTACTTCATAATATTGACTTTTTACTTTTCTCTGATTTCTCGCCACGATATAGCCTTAGCTGCTGATGTGGCGTTAAGCACCAATAAATAAATAAATTCATCAAATACAATGTGAAATGTCTTCAGAAGCCAGACTGTGATTTGAAAACTGTTACAGATGGGAAAGTTCATATCACAGTAGGTTTGTTTTGGGTCAATATCAATTAAATTATGAATTATATCACATATTTTATTAAAAATTGGCATACCGGGGGGTCCTATTCAGGGCAAAATTTTACTACATCAGATGGTGGAATAAAATTTGACATCAGTTGTTAGGATAAACTGGTAGAGTCCTTTCATATTGGTGAAATATATAGCTGCATCCCCAATTTTGGAAACAAAATTGACATCCATACTGTTCCATGGGGGTTGGGGCACTGTTTTGCTTGCAGTATGGTTAAATGAGACAGATTTTTTCTAAAAATATTTTGTGCTGATGCAGATGTTAGTTTTATTTTGGGATCAGGGTAGTGTTTTAAAGAAAGCTGTAAATTCTCATCCTTCTTAGTTAATTTATAAAGTAACAGGATAGAAAAATCTTTTGGAGGCAATACCAATTTTCAAGCCCACTTGACAAAGTTTGTACACCTTTCCTTAAAAGAGCAAATTTTCCATGTTTTTGAATCAGCCAAAGCCAAAAGTTTGATTCTAATGGGGAAATGACTCTTTTATCTCATGGAAGTGGTAAAATGTCTCTTTGGTGGGGTTGGGGATGATTATAGGTTTCGCGGAAGTAAATATTGAAATTAGAGTGAACCAACTTAAAATGTTGCACTCGGAAATGACGCAATCTCTAAAAATAAACAGCCTTGGGAAAATCCATTGTTTCAATAAAACTTTGAAACATTCTATTGACATCTTGCATTATTGTTGAATATTCCTGATAAAAAAGAGGGTGATTTGATGACTTTTGGACCTAAAAAAAACAATTTACTTTTTGTGTGTTTTTGTAGGGAATTCCCTGAAAAATATGTGCACGTGACCGGTACTTCCCTTTGTGTCAGTTTTTCTCTCTTATTTGTTGCATGACCCCCTGTTTCCAGATCAGAAAAGTTGTCTGAAGGGCTATACTTGACAGAGATATTTGAATGCCAAAATTAAAGTCATGCGATCATATTTTTTCCACCTGAAAGTAATAATGGTCGCCTATGGGAAAATATTTAGTTATGTGATACCTATAGGAAATATGTTTTTGGGCTTCCAGACCAGATTCAGTTACTATTTTGGGGGATTATTTCACATTTAAATATTTATTTGGGGACCATACACCTTACCAAACCATTTTATTGTTTTGAGAAATTACATTTTTGTCATAGTCAGCAATAAAAGCTATATATTTCCCAAACTAAGGCTGTTCATGCAAGAAAATTCACATCTTGAGCAAGTGTATTCCCCAGGAGCACACTATAACCTCTGAAAGCTGCTAACTAACAGCCTATCTCACCCTATTAACATATTTATTTAAATCATAACCTTTGGCAGCTGCTAACTAACAGCCTATCTTACCCTATTAACATATTTATTTAAACCATGGTTCCTCCTCATATTCCTAGGGGCAGGGAGGATTACAAGTCTTCCGAACCCTCCCCCCCCCAAATCACAATTCAAACACAGACAGAACACCTACACTGCCCTTCTATTCACTATTATTTAGAAGTTTATCTCTTCTATATTATGCTCTTCAGAACGTTGGAAAACAATTACTTCATTGAAAGAGTATCCTGGAACACAAATTGGAGGAGGGGTGGGGTTACAGTGGAAAATAACATAATAAAATTACAAATGTTAGTGAATGGCATTTGTGCATAGCTACCAATATAGTTGTCTAGTACTAAAGCTGTCATGGTTCCCCTGATACAGCATAAATTTACAGTGACAGTTGTAAAATATTGCTCTTTCCCTGAACCAAGTCCTCCCTCCCACACATATTTAATCCTTCTGCTTATGATAAACATTTGGAAAGACTGAATAGCATGTTTTTAGAGACTAAAGTTAGTATCACACACTTTCAGTTTCTTATGATTTACTTTGAGGCTTCAGCACTCATGGGCCTCTGAGTTAGTTTTCAATTTAAAAACCTTGCCCTGGCTCTTCCACTATATTTTTCATTGTATGCCATTTAGTACTCTCATGTAGACCTCCTACATGTGTGACTGCAAGCCTATCTGTCTGTCTGTCTGTGTGTCTCTTCATCAGACATGGCGTTTCTTTACTTTTCACTTGCCTGGATCTACGTTTTCAATAATTGGCAGCTGACTAACTTTCAATCCCACCCCCACACACACACACATATATTAAACATCAAATACCACTATATTCGTGAAGCAAATGTCTGATTCATCCTCTTTGGAAACATGTTTTCAACAATTTCAATCTTTTTGCCAGAATGAGTGTCTGTGGGGATTAAAACAAAGGTATGAAAGTGCTCTTATGGGAACTTGCAGCATAAGCATAGCACTATAGAATCAATATTTGATGGTTTTAGGCATGTTACCAGTGTTATGAGATATCACAGTAGCAGGTACTGGTTATTCTGTTGAAAAAAACACTGTTTTATGTTTTACCAGTGCCATACCAATGACTCTATGTGCATTTACTGAGAACGCTGAGGCTTTTCCTTTACAAAAATAGCAAAATATTCATCAAATACAATGTGAAATGACTTCAGAAGCCAGACTGTGATTTGAAAACTGTTACAGATGGGAAAGTTCATATCACAGTAGGTTTGTTTTGGGTCAATATCAATTAAATTATGAATTATATCACATATTTTATTAAAAATTGGCATACCGGGGGGTCCTATTCAGGGCAAAATTTTACTACATCAGATGGTGGAATAAAATTTGACATCAGTTGTTAGGATTAACTGGTAGAGTCCTTTCATATTGGTGAAATATATAGCTGCATCCCCAATTTTGGAAACAAAATTGACATCCATACTGTTCCATGGGGGTTGGGGCACTGTTTTGCTTGCAGTATGGTTAAATGAGACAGATTTTTTCTAAAAATATTTTGTGCTGATGCAGATGTTAGTTTTATTTTGGGATCAGGGTAGTGTTTTAAAGAAAGCTGTAAATTCTCATCCTTCTTAGTTAATTTATAAAGTAACAGGATAGAAAAATCTTTTGGAGGCAATACCAATTTTCAAGCCCACTTGACAAAGTTTGTACACCTTTCCTTAAAAGAGCAAATTTTCCATGTTTTTGAATCAGCCAAAGCCAAAAGTTTGATTCTAATGGGGAAATGACTCTTTTATCTCATGGAAGTGGTAAAATGTCTCTTTGGTGGGGTTGGGGATGATTATAGGTTTCGCGGAAGTAAATATTGAAATTAGAGTGAACCAACTTAAAATGTTGCACTCGGAAATGACGCAATCTCTAAAAATAAACAGCCTTGGGAAAATCCATTGTTTCAATAAAACTTTGAAACATTCTATTGACATCTTGCATTATTGTTGAATATTCCTGATAAAAAAGAGGGTGATTTGATGACTTTTGGACCTAAAAAAAACAATTTACTTTTTGTGTGTTTTTGTAGGGAATTCCCTGAAAAATATGTGCACGTGACCGGTACTTCCCTTTGTGTCAGTTTTTCTCTCTTATTTGTTGCATGACCCCCTGTTTCCAGATCAGAAAAGTTGTCTGAAGGGCTATACTTGACAGAGATATTTGAATGCCAAAATTAAAGTCATGCGATCATATTTTTTCCACCTGAAAGTAATAATGGTCGCCTATGGGAAAATATTTAGTTATGTGATACCTATAGGAAATATGTTTTTGGGCTTCCAGACCAGATTCAGTTACTATTTTGGGGGATTATTTCACATTTAAATATTTATTTGGGGACCATACACCTTACCAAACCATTTTATTGTTTTGAGAAATTACATTTTTGTCATAGTCAGCAATAAAAGCTATATATTTCCCAAACTAAGGCTGTTCATGCAAGAAAATTCACATCTTGAGCAAGTGTATTCCCCAGGAGCACACTATAACCTCTGAAAGCTGCTAACTAACAGCCTATCTCACCCTATTAACATATTTATTTAAATCATAACCTTTGGCAGCTGCTAACTAACAGCCTATCTTACCCTATTAACATATTTATTTAAACCATGGTTCCTCCTCATATTCCTAGGGGCAGGGAGGATTACAAGTCTTCCGAACCCTCCCCCCCCCAAATCACAATTCAAACACAGACAGAACACCTACACTGCCCTTCTATTCACTATTATTTAGAAGTTTATCTCTTCTATATTATGCTCTTCAGAACGTTGGAAAACAATTACTTCATTGAAAGAGTATCCTGGAACACAAATTGGAGGAGGGGTGGGGTTACAGTGGAAAATAACATAATAAAATTACAAATGTTAGTGAATGGCATTTGTGCATAGCTACCAATATAGTTGTCTAGTACTAAAGCTGTCATGGTTCCCCTGATACAGCATAAATTTACAGTGACAGTTGTAAAATATTGCTCTTTCCCTGAACCAAGTCCTCCCTCCCACACATATTTAATCCTTCTGCTTATGATAAACATTTGGAAAGACTGAATAGCATGTTTTTAGAGACTAAAGTTAGTATCACACACTTTCAGTTTCTTATGATTTACTTTGAGGCTTCAGCACTCATGGGCCTCTGAGTTAGTTTTCAATTTAAAAACCTTGCCCTGGCTCTTCCACTATATTTTTCATTGTATGCCATTTAGTACTCTCATGTAGACCTCCTACATGTGTGACTGCAAGCCTATCTGTCTGTCTGTCTGTGTGTCTCTTCATCAGACATGGCGTTTCTTTACTTTTCACTTGCCTGGATCTACGTTTTCAATAATTGGCAGCTGACTAACTTTCAATCCCACCCCCACACACACACACATATATTAAACATCAAATACCACTATATTCGTGAAGCAAATGTCTGATTCATCCTCTTTGGAAACATGTTTTCAACAATTTCAATCTTTTTGCCAGAATGAGTGTCTGTGGGGATTAAAACAAAGGTATGAAAGTGCTCTTATGGGAACTTGCAGCATAAGCATAGCACTATAGAATCAATATTTGATGGTTTTAGGCATGTTACCAGTGTTATGAGATATCACAGTAGCAGGTACTGGTTATTCTGTTGAAAAAAACACTGTTTTATGTTTTACCAGTGCCATACCAATGACTCTATGTGCATTTACTGAGAACGCTGAGGCTTTTCCTTTACAAAAATAGCAAAATATTCATCAAATACAATGTGAAATGACTTCAGAAGCCAGACTGTGATTTGAAAACTGTTACAGATGGGAAAGTTCATATCACAGTAGGTTTGTTTTGGGTCAATATCAATTAAATTATGAATTATATCACATATTTTATTAAAAATTGGCATACCGGGGGGTCCTATTCAGGGCAAAATTTTACTACATCAGATGGTGGAATAAAATTTGACATCAGTTGTTAGGATAAACTGGTAGAGTCCTTTCATATTGGTGAAATATATAGCTGCATCCCCAATTTTGGAAACAAAATTGACATCCATACTGTTCCATGGGGGTTGGGGCACTGTTTTGCTTGCAGTATGGTTAAATGAGACAGATTTTTTCTAAAAATATTTTGTGCTGATGCAGATGTTAGTTTTATTTTGGGATCAGGGTAGTGTTTTAAAGAAAGCTGTAAATTCTCATCCTTCTTAGTTAATTTATAAAGTAACAGGATAGAAAAATCTTTTGGAGGCAATACCAATTTTCAAGCCCACTTGACAAAGTTTGTACACCTTTCCTTAAAAGAGCAAATTTTCCATGTTTTTGAATCAGCCAAAGCCAAAAGTTTGATTCTAATGGGGAAATGACTCTTTTATCTCATGGAAGTGGTAAAATGTCTCTTTGGTGGGGTTGGGGATGATTATAGGTTTCGCGGAAGTAAATATTGAAATTAGAGTGAACCAACTTAAAATGTTGCACTCGGAAATGACGCAATCTCTAAAAATAAACAGCCTTGGGAAAATCCATTGTTTCAATAAAACTTTGAAACATTCTTTTGACATCTTGCATTATTGTTGAATATTCCTGATAAAAAAGAGGGTGATTTGATGACTTTTGGACCTAAAAAAAACAATTTACTTTTTGTGTGTTTTTGTAGGGAATTCCCTGAAAAATATGTGCACGTGACCGGTACTTCCCTTTGTGTCAGTTTTTCTCTCTTATTTGTTGCATGACCCCCTGTTTCCAGATCAGAAAAGTTGTCTGAAGGGCTATACTTGACAGAGATATTTGAATGCCAAAATTAAAGTCATGCAATCATATTTTCTCCACCTGAAAGTAATAATGGTCGCCTATGGGAAAATATTTAGTTATGTGATACCTATAGGAAATATGTTTTTTGGCTTCAAGACCAGATTCAGTTACTATTTTGGGGGATTATTTCACATTTAAATATTTATTTGGGGACCATACACCTTACCAAACCATTTTATTGTTTTGAGAAGTTACATTTTTGTCACAGTCATTAATAAAAGTTATATATTTCCCAAACTAAGGCTGTTCATGCAAGAAAATTCACATCTTGAGCAAGTGTATTCCCCAGGAGCACACTATAACCTCTGAAAGCTGCTAACTAACAGCCTATCTCACCCTATTAACATATTTATTTAAATCATAACCTCTGGCAGCTGCTAACTAACAGCCTATCTTACCCTATTAACATATTTATTTAAACCATGGTTTCTCCACATATTACTAGGGGCAGGGAGGATTACAAATCTTCCGAACCCTACCCCCCCCCCCCAATCACAATTCAAACACAGACAGAACACCTAAACTGCCCTTCTATTCACTATTATTTAGAAGTTTATCTCTTCTATATTATGCTCTTCAGAACGTTGGAAAACAATTACTTCATTGAAAGAGTATCCTGGAACACAAATTGGAGGAGGGGTGGGGTTACAGTGGAAAATAACATAATAAAATTACAAATGTTAGTGAATGGCATTTGTGCATAGCTACCAATATACTTGTCTAGTACTAAAGCTATCATGGTTCCCCTGATACAGCATAAGTTTACAGTGACAGTTGTAAAATATTGCTCTTTCTCTGAGCCAAGTCCTCCCTCCAGCACATATTTAATCCTTCTGCTAATGATAAACATTTGGAAAGACTGAATAGCATGTTTATAGAGACTGAAGCTAGTATCATACACTTTCAGTTTCTTATGATTTACTTTGAGGCTTCAGCACTCATGGGCCTCTGAGATAGTTTTCAATTTAAAAACCTTGCCCTGGCTCTCCCACTATATTTTTCATTGTATGCCATTTAGTACTCTCATGTAGACCTCCTACATGTGTGACTGCAAGCCTATCTGTCTGTCTGTCTGTGTGTCTGTGTGTCTGTGTGTCTCTTCATCAGACATGGCGTTTCTTTACTTTTCACTTGCCTGGATCTACGTTTTCAATAATTGGCAGCTGACTAACTTTCACCCCCCCCCCCCCACACTCACACATATATTAAACATCAAATACCACTCTATTCGTGAAGCAAATGTCTGATTCATCCTCTTTGGAAACATGTTTTCAACAATTTCAATCTTTTTGCCAGAATGAGTGACTGTGGGGATTAAAACAAAGGTGATGAAAGTGCTCTTATGGGAACTTGCAGCATAAGCATAGCACTATAGAATCAATATTTGATGGTTTTAGGCATCTTACCAGTGTTATGAGATATCACAGTAGCAGGTACTGGTCATTCTGTTGGAAAAAAAACACTGTTTTATGTTTTACCAGTGCCATACCAATGACTCTATGTGCATTTACTGAGAACGCTGATGCTTTTCCTTTACAAAAATTGCAAAATATTCATCAAATCCTAGGGGGGTTTGATCATCCCCTACTAGGCGGGTCCTCAGGTGGCGGATAGAGGACGGCCTGCTCAATTGGGCGGGTTTGCTAATTTCTAATTGGCAGGTTTGCTCAATTGAGTTGGTTCGCTGCGAAATACATAAATACGCAGCCCCGGACCAAAATGATCAATCCTGCTAATACCATCTGGCAGGCACCTTGTTCTCCCGTGAGGTGCATTCCGAAGGCCCCGGAAGAAGGAATCCTGGCAGTTGAGGACTCGTGGCCCCGGTTAGGGCAGTCTCCGGGATGGAGCCTTGGTCTCCATTTCGGAGATAATCTTGTTCAACACACTGCTTTGGCCCCAATTTCGGGAGTAGAAGGATGGTCGGATGGTCCGTTCTGGCCAATCGGGAGCCCCCACCCCAAAAAGTACTGGGTGTCACGTCGGGGGGCATTTGGTGGCCATTCAATCAGTCATTTCTTTTAATCATTTATCATAATTGCCATTGTGTGATGTTTTTAAACTAATGTTTTAACCAAATACTTATTTCTGCTGCACTGTTTGTTTCAGTTTCACGTGACAACCGTAATTACAGTGTTTTATAAAGTGATTGGTTGGATGGTCGCCATCTGAAGACCTGGCACTTCCACACACGGGCCCATCAGCCAGTGGCATACTTCGGTATCAACACTGGCTGAGTATACTGCCCCATACCAGGTATGTGGGAATACCGGCAACCCGGTGGGTTCACTGCAGGGCAGTAACCCTTCCCCTTGTTGGACTCCGTGGTGGGTGGGAGCCGGGGCAGTGAACAACTTATAATACTACCATGGCATCTAAACCAAACAAAACCAAAAGACTTTTCTCTGCTACTGATTTAGGAAACTCTGACTCTGACGAAGATTTGATCGCATCTTTATTACCACCTGAAGATAACATACCTAAATTTATTCTGCTGCACTCAACGGACGAAACTACAAAACTTAGCACTATTAATCCCTTTGCTCTTGATAAAGCTATAAAGGGCATTGCAGGAACTGTTCAGGATATCAAAAAATTAAGATCAGGAGATATATTAGTACAGTGTATTAAACAAGCTCAAGTTCAAAATCTTCTGCACACTACTAAAATTATGGATTTTAATATTAAAGCTGACTATCATAAAACCTTAAATACTAGCAAAGGTGTCATAAGAACACGGGAACTGGCTGGCATGCAGGAAATAGATATTACACTTGAACTGAAACCGCAAGGAATAACAGCTGTAAGACGGGTAGAAATTAAAAAAGAGGGTAAACAAATTAAGACCAATACTTATATTTGCACCTTTGATAGCACTAAACCACCAAAAGCTATCAAAATTGGTTACTTGAATGTCGGAGTGGATTTGTATGTTCCAAATCCACTTCGATGCTTCAGGTGCCAAAAGTTTGGGCATGGGCAGAGTTCCTGCCGAGGCAAAGAAGTATGTTTTAAATGCAGCTTAACTCATGAAGGGCCATGTGAAACAACAATATTTAAATGTATCAACTGTCAGGGCAATCATATGTTATCATCTAAGGATTGCCCTGTATGGAAGAAGGAGAAGTTGATACAAAAAGTAAAGTGTGAAAAACAGATTAGTTTTAAGGAGGCCAGAGACATCGTAACATCAATGCCTGGCATGAATATATCAATACCATTTTATGCCTCAACCTTGAAGCAAAAGAAATCAACTGAATCAGTTGCATGCCAAACTGAATACACTTGGCTCAAAGGTGCAATACCAACCTCATCACAGGCTTTTACCATAGGAAATAACAATTCAGCTCAAGTGAGATCTACACAAACAAACACCACTGATCAGGAAATTATTAAGACACAACACATAAAGGAACATTCACAACAAAAATCTACACCAGCGGAAATAAGACAGGACAACAATAAATCAACTAGAAACGACAACACAAAATCCAAAACAGATCATATACAGAAATCTCAGCAGCAAAATCTAAGTCAGAGTCAGAGAAAAAAACAGGAAAATTTGGAAAAAAAGAAATTAGAGAAAGAAAAAAAACAAAAACAGTTATCAGACAGAACACCAAAGGCCCTTCAAGACCCTGTTACACGTAACAGGTTTGAAGGTTTTGAGAAGATGGATGTCGGTGACGGCATTGACGAAATGTTCGAGCAACTGCGCTCAACATCTCAGAATAAGTCCCCCAAAACAAAATCACCAAAGAAACACACTGGGGCAATATCGCCCACACGTCCACCATCCCAAACTTCAACCAAATATGGATAATACACAGAGAAATAATATCATACAGTGGAATTGTCGAGGTTTTAGAGCTAATTTCAATGAACTTGGTCTTCTAAGCCAAAAATATAAACCTGCTGCTTTTTGCCTGCGGGAGACTCTTTTAAAAAAACCCGAGGCTCAGGATCATTTAGCCTTTAAGCATTATACATCGTATAATGCCTGGGCAGATGAAACTGATCTTCATATTCGTGGAACGTCCGTCTTGGTTAGAAACGACATTATTCACAGTCCTGTATCTTTGCAATCAAATTTACAGGCTGTAGCGGTACGCCTAACCTTAGACAAGACAATCACCTTATGTTCTATTTACGTTTCACCGAGTAAAACGCTACAGCTGAATGATCTTGAGTTACTGGTCCAACAACTCCCAACTCCGTACATTTTGTTGGGTGATTTTAATGCACATAACCCTCTTTGGGGAGCTTCCTGCAGTCAAGAAGACGTAAAAGGTAAAAGTGTAGAAGAGTTCATTACCAAATATGACTTGTGTTTGTTTAATGATGGTTCAGACACTTATCTGCACCCCGCATCTGGTTCGTATACATCGATTGATCTTTCAATTGCATGCCCTTCTATCTTCCTCGATTTTTCGTGGAAGGTAGAAGATGACTTGTGCGGGAGTGATCACTTTCCAATTGTATTGGAGAGTGTAGTTCCGGCGGACGATGAGAGAGTGCCCCAGTGGAACTTTAAAAAGGCTGACTGGGACACTTTTTCATCGCTTTGTTCTGAACGCCTCACACGAGAGAAATTTCAAGATAGTGCTGACCAAATAGAACATTTTACAAACGAGCTGCTTAACATTGCAAACACAGTCATCCCTAAAACCTCGGCAAATCCAAAACGTTTCACCAAACCATGGTTTGATATTGAATGTAAACAGGCTATAAAGGATCGTAAGAAAGCTGAAAGGGAATTTAACAAGTCACCAACTACACATAATTTAGACAAACTTCGTATAAATCGGGCAAAAACAAGACGACATATAAAACAAAAAAAGAAAAGTTCTTGGGAAACTTACATTTCTAAGATTAACCAAAACACCCCTATCACTAAAATTTGGAAAATGATTAAAAAGATTAAAGGAAAAGAAACAAAATCAACTGTACAACACCTGAAGGAAAACAACACCTCAATTACATCTAAAACAGAAATTTCAAATACTTTGGCCTCTACATTTTCAAAACATTCGTCGTCTAAAAATTGTAATCCAGAATTTATCAAAATTAAAAAACAGCAAGAAAAACAAAAGATCAAATTTACCTCCAACAATTTAGAGGATTACAATGAACCATTCTCTATGGAAGAGTTACGTAACTCTTTGCATAGAGCAAAGGATACTGCCACTGGTCCCGATGAAATTCACTACCAAATTTTAAAGCATCTGCCACAAACATCTCTGGAACTTTTATTGTCAATTTTTAATGGCATTTGGGTGACTGGCCAGTTCCCACCATCCTGGCGTAAAGCAATTATAATTCCTATTCCTAAACCTGATAAAGATCACAGCAACTCAAGCAATTACAGGCCTATTGCCTTAACCAGTTGTCTGTGCAAAACCATGGAGAGGATGATCAATGACCGACTTGTCTGGTTTCTGGAATCGAACAATCTGCTTGCGGATGTTCAGTGTGGTTTCAGAAACCAGAGGAGTACTGTGGATCATTTGGTCAGACTTGAAACGTTTGTTAGAAATGCCTTTGCTAGAAAAGAACATGTGGTCGCCATCTTCTTTGATCTAGAGAAGGCATATGATACAACGTGGACGTATGGGATTTTAAAAGATCTTTTTAACATGGGGTTGAGAGGGCGTATGCCTATTTTTATTGAAAACTTTTTAAAGGACCGCCACTTTCAGGTTCGTGTTGGGTCAACGTTATCTGATCCTCACGAGCAGGCATTGGGTAGTATCTTATCGGTTACCCTTTTTTCGGTGAAAATTAATAGCATCATCGAGACAATTGAGAATATGGTAGATTCTTCGTTGTATGTAGATGATTTTTTAATCTGCTACAGCAGCAAGAAAATGAATGCTATAGAGCGCAAACTTCAGCTGTGCCTGAACAAAATTCAAAAATGGGCCACGGAGAATGGTTTCAAATTTTCAAAGATGAAAACAAATTGTGTTCATTTTTGTAAGCTTCGGAAACATCACCTCGATCCGGAGTTAAAACTTGATGGGAGTCCTATTAAAGTTGTTAAGGAAGTGAAATTCTTAGGTTTGTTGTTTGACAGCAAACTGAATTTCACTTCCCACATAAAACAACTAAAAGTTAAATGTAAGAGAGCTCTGAACCTACTGAAGGTCGTTGGTAGCACTGATTGGGGTGCTGACCAGAAAACTTTGCTCCATCTGTATAGGTCACTCGTTCGATCAAAATTAGATTACGGTTCTATAGTTTACGGTTCTGCAAGGAAGTCATACCTAAAACCACTTGATGCTATTCACAATAGTGGTATTAGAATTAGTCTAGGGGCTTTTCGAACATCCCCAATAGACTCGATGCTTGTTGAAGCAGAGGAGCCCTCTCTCGAGAAGCGCAGAATTAAATTGTCTCTCCAATATGTGTCTAAACTTTTGGCCAATCCTTCAAATCCTGCTTTTAATTGTATTTCAGAACCTCAAAATGTTGACTTTTTTAACCGACATCCGAAACATATTCCTCCATTGGGAATTAGAGTTAAACCCCACATGGAGTCTGCAAAAATTGATTCTGAATCTATAAAAGAAAACCGTAAATCACACATTCCTCCTTGGCATCTTAAAAAACCTACAGTTATTTTGGACCTTGCTTCTTCCAAAAAATCTGATACCAATTCCTTGCAGTTCAAACAAAAATATGCCGAAATAAAGTCCAAGTATAGTACATATACAAGGATCTATACAGATGGATCTAAAGATGGTGACAAAGTATCATCAGCTGCTGTTACTGGTGATGGTATCACCTCAATCAGAATACCGAATCAGAGTTCTATTTTCACAGCTGAAGTTAAAGCTATACAACTTGCACTTGAACATATCGAAAATGTACAGGAAAAGAAGACGATTATTTTTTCTGACTCTCTTTCCTCTTTGCTTGCTTTGCTCAACCCCAGGTTGAAGAACCCTCTCATTTTGGAACTTCGTGAGAAGTTAACAACTCTCATGTCTGACCAATATGATATCGTGTTTTGCTGGTTACCCGGACATGTAGGTATCGCTGGTAACACCAGAGCAGACAGTGCAGCAAAACAGGCTTTAACCAAGCCTCTCACTGATTTTAAGATCCCTTTCAGTGATTTTAAGCCTCATATTAGTTGTTACATCAAATCTATGTGGCAGGCGGAATGGGATGGGGCGACAAATAACAAGCTCCATCGCTTCCGACCAAACATATTTGATCACTACCCATCTAGTAACCTCTGTAGAAAATATCATGTTATTCTGACACGGTGTCATGTTGGTCACACACGAATTACACATTCCTTTCTGTTGGAGGGTAATATGCGACCAGAATGTGTTCCATGTCAGCAGGTGTTGTCAATGGAGCACATTCTCTTAAATTGTACTGATTTTAATCTTGTTAGAGGGCAGTACTTCACAGTTGGATCCCTTAGAGATATATTTTAAAATACGAGCCCACACAAAATTGTATCATTTTTGAAAGTAATCAACCTTTTTAACAAATTTTAAAATTGTTTTTATTCTAGACTCATCAAGCTCAGTTCATCAGGTTGATTTAGAAGTAGACATCTTTCACTTATCTCATTGCTCATTGTTATTTAAATTATTCTTGTCTTTGACATGTCTATTGTGATGATCCTTTGTTTTTATTCAATCTTTTACTTCATAATATTGACTTTTTACTTTTCTCTGATTTCTCGCCACGATATAGCCTTAGCTGCTGATGTGGCGTTAAGCACCAATAAATAAATAAATTCATCAAATACAATGTGAAATGTCTTCAGAAGCCAGACTGTGATTTGAAAACTGTTACAGATGGGAAAGTTCATATCACAGTAGGTTTGTTTTGGGTCAATATCAATTAAATTATGAATTATATCACATATTTTATTAAAAATTGGCATACCGGGGGGTCCTATTCAGGGCAAAATTTTACTACATCAGATGGTGGAATAAAATTTGACATCAGTTGTTAGGATAAACTGGTAGAGTCCTTTCATATTGGTGAAATATATAGCTGCATCCCCAATTTTGGAAACAAAATTGACATCCATACTGTTCCATGGGGGTTGGGGCACTGTTTTGCTTGCAGTATGGTTAAATGAGACAGATTTTTTCTAAAAATATTTTGTGCTGATGCAGATGTTAGTTTTATTTTGGGATCAGGGTAGTGTTTTAAAGAAAGCTGTAAATTCTCATCCTTCTTAGTTAATTTATAAAGTAACAGGATAGAAAAATCTTTTGGAGGCAATACCAATTTTCAAGCCCACTTGACAAAGTTTGTACACCTTTCCTTAAAAGAGCAAATTTTCCATGTTTTTGAATCAGCCAAAGCCAAAAGTTTGATTCTAATGGGGAAATGACTCTTTTATCTCATGGAAGTGGTAAAATGTCTCTTTGGTGGGGTTGGGGATGATTATAGGTTTCGCGGAACTAAATATTGAAATTAGAGTGAACCAACTTAAAATGTTGCACTCGGAAATGACGCAATCTCTAAAAATAAACAGCCTTGGGAAAATCCATTGTTTCAATAAAACTTTGAAACATTCTATTGACATCTTGCATTATTGTTGAATATTCCTGATAAAAAAGAGGGTGATTTGATGACTTTTGGACCTAAAAAAAACAATTTACTTTTTGTGTGTTTTTGTAGGGAATTCCCTGAAAAATATGTGCACGTGACCGGTACTTCCCTTTGTGTCAGTTTTTCTCTCTTATTTGTTGCATGACCCCCTGTTTCCAGATCAGAAAAGTTGTCTGAAGGGCTATACTTGACAGAGATATTTGAATGCCAAAATTAAAGTCATGCGATCATATTTTTTCCACCTGAAAGTAATAATGGTCGCCTATGGGAAAATATTTAGTTATGTGATACCTATAGGAAATATGTTTTTGGGCTTCCAGACCAGATTCAGTTACTATTTTGGGGGATTATTTCACATTTAAATATTTATTTGGGGACCATACACCTTACCAAACCATTTTATTGTTTTGAGAAATTACATTTTTGTCATAGTCAGCAATAAAAGCTATATATTTCCCAAACTAAGGCTGTTCATGCAAGAAAATTCACATCTTGAGCAAGTGTATTCCCCAGGAGCACACTATAACCTCTGAAAGCTGCTAACTAACAGCCTATCTCACCCTATTAACATATTTATTTAAATCATAACCTTTGGCAGCTGCTAACTAACAGCCTATCTTACCCTATTAACATATTTATTTAAACCATGGTTCCTCCTCATATTCCTAGGGGCAGGGAGGATTACAAATCTTCCGAACCCTCCCCCCCCCCCCCCAAATCACAATTCAAACACAGACAGAACACCTACACTGCCCTTCTATTCACTATTATTTAGAAGTTTATCTCTTCTATATTATGCTCTTCAGAACGTTGGAAAACAATTACTTCATTGAAAGAGTATCCTGGAACACAAATTGGAGGAGGGGTGGGGTTACAGTGGAAAATAACATAATAAAATTACAAATGTTAGTGAATGGCATTTGTGCATAGCTACCAATATAGTTGTCTAGTACTAAAGCTGTCATGGTTCCCCTGATACAGCATAAATTTACAGTGACAGTTGTAAAATATTGCTCTTTCCCTGAACCAAGTCCTCCCTCCCACACATATTTAATCCTTCTGCTTATGATAAACATTTGGAAAGACTGAATAGCATGTTTTTAGAGACTAAAGTTAGTATCACACACTTTCAGTTTCTTATGATTTACTTTGAGGCTTCAGCACTCATGGGCCTCTGAGTTAGTTTTCAATTTAAAAACCTTGCCCTGGCTCTTCCACTATATTTTTCATTGTATGCCATTTAGTACTCTCATGTAGACCTCCTACATGTGTGACTGCAAGCCTATCTGTCTGTCTGTCTGTGTGTCTCTTCATCAGACATGGCGTTACTTTACTTTTCACTTGCCTGGATCTACGTTTTCAATAATTGGCAGCTGACTAACTTTCACCCCCCCCCATCCCCCCCCCCCCCCCCACACACACACATATATTAAACATCAAATACCACTATATTCGTGAAGCAAATGTCTGATTCATCCTCTTTGGAAACATGTTTTCAACAATTTCAATCTTTTTGCCAGAATGAGTGTCTGTGGGGATTAAAACAAAGGTATGAAAGTGCTCTTATGGGAACTTGCAGCATAAGCATAGCACTATAGAATCAATATTTGATGGTTTTAGGCATGTTACCAGTGTTATGAGATATCACAGTAGCAGGTACTGGTTATTCTGTTGAAAAAAACACTGTTTTATGTTTTACCAGTGCCATACCAATGACTCTATGTGCATTTACTGAGAACGCTGAGGCTTTTCCTTTACAAAAATAGCAAAATATTCATCAAATACAATGTGAAATGACTTCAGAAGCCAGACTGTGATTTGAAATCTGTTACAGATGGGAAAGTTCATATCACAGTAGGTTTGTTTTGGGTCAATATCAATTTAATTATGAATTATATCACATATTTTATTAAAAATTGGCATACCGGGGGGTCCTATTCAGGGCAAAATTTTACTACATCAGATGGTGGAATAAAATTTGACATCAGTTGTTAGGATAAACTGGTAGAGTCCTTTCATATTGGTGAAATATATAGCTGCATCCCCAATTTTGGAAACAAACTTGACATCCATACTGTTCCATGGGGGTTGGGGCACTGTTTTGCTTGCAGTATGGTTAAATGAGACAGATTTTTTCTAAAAATATTTTGTGCTGATGCAGATGTTAGTTTTATTTTGGGATCAGGGTAGTGTTTTAAAGAAAGCTGTAAATTCTCATCCTTCTTAGTTAATTTATAAAGTAACAGGATAGAAAAATCTTTTGGAGGCAATACCAATTTTCAAGCCCACTTGACAAAGTTTGTACACCTTTCCTTAAAAGAGCAAATTTTCCATGTTTTTGAATCAGCCAAAGCCAAAAGTTTGATTCTAATGGGGAAATGACTCTTTTATCTCATGGAAGTGGTAAAATGTCTCTTTGGTGGGGTTGGGGATGATTATAGGTTTCGCGGAACTAAATATTGAAATTAGAGTGAACCAACTTAAAATGTTGCACTCGGAAATGACGCAATCTCTAAAAATAAACAGCCTTGGGAAAATCCATTGTTTCAATAAAACTTTGAAACATTCTATTGACATCTTGCATTATTGTTGAATATTCCTGATAAAAAAGAGGGTGATTTGATGACTTTTGGACCTAAAAAAAACAATTTACTTTTTGTGTGTTTTTGTAGGGAATTCCCTGAAAAATATGTGCACGTGACCGGTACTTCCCTTTGTGTCAGTTTTTCTCTCTTATTTGTTGCATGACCCCCTGTTTCCAGATCAGAAAAGTTGTCTGAAGGGCTATACTTGACAGAGATATTTGAATGCCAAAATTAAAGTCATGCAATCATATTTTCTCCACCTGAAAGTAATAAGGGTCGCCTATGGGAAAATATTTAGTTATGTGATACCTATAGGAAATATGTTTTTTCGCTTCAAGACCAGATTCAGTTACTATTTTGGGGGATTATTTCACATTTAAATATTTATTTGGGGACCATACACCTTACCAAACCATTTTATTGTTTTGAGAAGTTACATTTTTGTCACAGTCATTAATAAAAGTTATATATTTCCCAAACTAAGGCTGTTCATGCAAGAAAATTCACATCTTGAGCAAGTGTATTCCCCAGGAGCACACTATAACCTCTGAAAGCTGCTAACTAACAGCCTATCTCACCCTATTAACATATTTATTTAAATCATAACCTCTGGCAGCTGCTAACTAACAGCCTATCTTACCCTATTAACATATTTATTTAAACCATGGTTTCTCCTCATATTACTAGGGGCAGGGAGGATTACAAATCTTCCGAACCCTACCCCCCCCCCCCCCAAATCACAATTCAAACACAGACAGAACACCTAAACTGCCCTTCTATTCACTATTATTTAGAAGTTTATCTCTTCTATATTATGCTCTTCAGAACGTTGGAAAACAATTACTTCATTGAAAGAGTATCCTGGAACACAAATTGGAGGAGGGGTGGGGTTACAGTGGAAAATAACATAATAAAATTACAAATGTTAGTGAATGGCATTTGTGCATAGCTACCAATATACTTGTCTAGTACTAAAGCTATCATGGTTCCCCTGATACAGCATAAGTTTACAGTGACAGTTGTAAAATATTGCTCTTTCTCTGAGCCAAGTCCTCCCTCCAGCACATATTTAATCCTTCTGCTAATGATAAACATTTGGAAAGACTGAATAGCATGTTTATAGAGACTGAAGCTAGTATCATACACTTTCAGTTTCTTATGATTTACTTTGAGGCTTCAGCACTCATGGGCCTCTGAGATAGTTTTCAATTTAAAAACCTTGCCCTGGCTCTTCCACTATATTTTTCATTGTATGCCATTTAGTACTCTCATGTAGACCTCCTACATGTGTGACTGCAAGCCTATCTGTCTGTCTGTCTGTGTGTCTGTGTGTCTGTGTGTCTCTTCATCAGACATGGCGTTTCTTTACTTTTCACTTGCCTGGATCTACGTTTTCAATAATTGGCAGCTGACTAACTTTCACCCCCCCCCCCACACTCACACATATATTAAACATCAAATACCACTCTATTCGTGAAGCAAATGTCTGATTCATCCTCTTTGGAAACATGTTTTCAACAATTTCAATCTTTTTGCCAGAATGAGTGACTGTGGGGATTAAAACAAAGGTTATGAAAGTGCTCTTATGGGAACTTGCAGCATAAGCATAGCACTATAGAATCAATATTTGATGGTTTTAGGCATCTTACCAGTGTTATGAGATATCACAGTAGCAGGTACTGGTCATTCTGTTGGAAAAAAAACACTGTTTTATGTTTTACCAGTGCCATACCAATGACTCTATGTGCATTTACTGAGAACACTGAGGCTTTTCCTTTACAAAAATTGCAAAATATTCATCAAATACAATGTGAAATGTCTTCAGAAGCCAGACTGTGATTTGAAAACTATTACAGATGGGAAAGTTCATATCACAGTAGGTTTGTTTTGGGTCAATATCAATTAAATTATGAATTATATCACATATTTTATTAAAAATTGGCATACCGGGGGGTCCTATTCAGGGCAAAATTTTACTACATCAGATGGTGGAATAAAATTTGACATCAGTTGTTAGGATAAACTGGTAGAGTCCTTTCATATTGGTGAAATATATAGCTGCATCCCCAATTTTGGAAACAAAATTGACATCCATACTGTTCCATGGGGGTTGGGGCACTGTTTTGCTTGCAGTATGGTTAAATGAGACAGATTTTTTCTAAAAATATTTTGTGCTGATGCAGATGTTAGTTTCATTTTGGGATCAGGGTAGTGTTTTAAAGAAAGCTGTAAATTCTCATCCTTCTTAGTTAATTTATAAAGTAACAGGATAGAAAAATCTTTTGGAGGCAATACCAATTTTCAAGCCCACTTGACAAAGTTTGTACACCTTTCCTTAAAAGAGCAAATTTTCCATGTTTTTGAATCAGCCAAAGCCAAAAGTTTGATTCTAATTGAGAAATGACTCTTTTATCTCATGGAAGTGGTAAAATGTCTCTTTGGTGGGGTTGCGGATGATTATAGGTTTTGCGGAACTTAATATTGAAATTAGAGTGAACCAACTTAAAATGTTGCACTCGGAAATGATGCAATCTCTAAAAAATAAACAGCCTTGGGAAAATCCATTGTTTCAATAAAACTTTGAAACATTCTATTGACATCTTGCATTATTGTTGGATATTCCTGATAAAAAAGAGGGTGATTTGATGACTTTTGGACCTAAAAAATACAATTTACTTTTTATGTGTTTTTGTAGGGAATTCCCTGAAAAATATGTGCACGTGACCGGTACTTCCCTTTGTGTCAGTTTTTCTCTCTTATTTGTTGCATGACCCCCTGTTTCCAGATCAGAAAAGTTGTCTGAAGGGCTATACTTGAGAGAGATATTTGAATGCCAAAATTAAAGTCATGCGATCATATTTTTTCCACCTGAAAGTAATAATGGTCGCCTATGGGAAAATATTTAGTTATGTGATACCTATAGGGAATATGTTTTTTGGCTTCCAGACCAGATTCAGTTGCTATTTTGGGGGATTATTTCACATTTAAATATTTATTTGGGGACCATACACCTTACCAAACCATTTTATTGTTTTGAGAAGTTACATTTTTGTCACAGTCAGCAATAAAAGCTATATATTTCCCAAACTAAGGCTGTTCATGCAAGAAAATTCACATCTTGAACAAGTGTATTCCTCAGGAGCACACTTTAACCTCTGAAAGCTGCTAACTAACAGCCTATCTCACCCTATTAACATATTTATTTAAATCATAACCTCTGGCAGCTGCTAACTAACAGCCTATCTTACCCTTTAACATATTTATTTAAACCATGGTTTCTCCTCATATTACTAGGGGCAGGGAGGATTACAAATCTTCCGAACCCTCCCCCCCCCCAAATCACAATTCAAACACAGACAGAACACCTACACTGCCCTTCTATTCACTATTATTTAGAAGTTTATCTCTTCTATATTATGCTCTTCAGAACGTTGGAAAACAATTACTTCATTGAAAGAGTATCCTGGAACACAAATTGGAGGAGGGGTGGGGTTACAGTGGAAAATAACATAATAAAATTACAAATGTTAGTGAATGGCATTTGTGCATAGCTACCAATATAGTTGTCTAGTACTAAAGCTGTCATGGTTCCCCTGATACAGCATAAATTTACAGTGACAGTTGTAAAATATTGCTCTTTCTCTGAACCAAGTCCTCCCTCCCACACATATTTAATCCTTCTGCTAATGATAAACATTTGGAAAGACTGAATAGCATGTTTTTAGAGACTGAAGTTAGTATCATACACTTTCAGTTTCTTATGATTTACTTTGAGGCTTCAGCACTCATGGGCCTCTGATTTAGTTTTCAATTTAAAAACCTTGCCCTGGCTCTTCCACTATATTTTTCATTGTATGCCATTTAGTACTCTCATGTAGACCTCCTACATGTGTGACTGCAAGCCTATCTGTCTGTCTGTCAGTCTGTGTGTCTGTGTGTCTCTTCATCAGACATGGCATTTCTTTACTTTTCACTTGCCTGGATCTACGTTTTCAATAATTGGCAGCTGACTAACTTTCACCCCCCCCCCCCAAACACACACATATATTAAACATCAAATACCACTATATTCGTGAAGCAAATGTCTGATTCATCCTCTTTGGAAACATGTTTTCAACAATTTCAATCTTTTTGCCAGAATGAGTGTCTGTGGGGACTAAAACAAAGGTTATGAAAGTGCTCTTATGGGAACTTGCAGCATAAGCATAGCACTATAGAATCAATATTTGATGGTTTTAGGCATCTTACCAGTGTTATGAGATATCACAGTAGCAGGTACTGGTCATTCTGTTGGAAAAAAACACTGTTTTATGTTTTACCAGTGCCATACCAATGACTCTATGTGCATTTACTGAGAACGCTGAGGCTTTTCCTTTACAAAAATTGCAAAATATTCATCAAATACAATGTGAAATGTCTTCAGAAGCCAGACTGTGATTTGAAAACTATTACAGATGGGAAAGTTCATATCACAGTAGGTTTGTTTTGGGTCAATATCAATTAAATTATGAATTATATCACATATTTTATTAAAAATTGGCATACCGGGGGGTCCTATTCAGGGCAAAATTTTACTACATCAGATGGTGGAATAAAATTGGACATCAGTTGTTAGGATAAACTGGTAGAGTCCTTTCATATTGGTGAAATATATAGCTGCATCCCCAATTTTGGAAACAAAATTGACATCCATACTGTTCCATGGGGGTTGGGGCACTGTTTTGCTTGCAGTATGGTTAAATGAGACAGATTTTTTCTAAAAATATTTTGTGCTGATGCAGATGTTAGTTTTATTTTGGGATCAGGGTAGTGTTTTAAAGAAAGCTGTAAATTCTCATCCTTCTTAGTTAATTTATAAAGTAACAGGATAGAAAAATCTTTTGGAGGCAATACCAATTTTCAAGCCCACTTGACAAAGTTTGTACACCTTTCCTTAAAAGAGCAAATTTTCCATGTTTTTGAATCAGCCAAAGCCAAAAGTTTGATTCTAATGGAGAAATGACTCTTTTATCTCATGGAAGTGGTAAAATGTCTCTTTGGTGGGGTTGGGGATGATTATAGGTTTCGCGGAACTAAATATTGAAATTAGAGTGAACCAACTTAAAATGTTGCACTCGGAAATAACGCAATCTCTAAAAATAAACAGCCTTGGGAAAATCCATTGTTTCAATAAAACTTTGAAACATTCTATTGACATCTTGCATTATTGTTGAATATTCCTGATAAAAAAGAGGGTGATTTGATGACTTTTGGACCTAAAAAATACAATTTACTTTTTATGTGTTTTTGTAGGGAATTCCCTGAAAAATATGTGCACGTGACCGGTACTTCCCTTGCAGTATGGTTAAATGAGACAGATTTTTTCTAAAAATATTTTGTGCTGATGCAGATGTTAGTTTTATTTTGGGATCAGGGTAGTGTTTTAAAGAAAGCTGTAAATTCTCATACTTCTTAGTTAATTTATAAAGTAACAGGATAGAAAAATCTTTTGGAGGCAATACCAATTTTCAAGCCCATTTGACAAAGTTTGTACACCTTTCCTTAAAAGAGCAAATTTTCCATGTTTTTGAATCAGCCAAAGCCAAAAGTTGGATTCTAATGGGGAAATGACTCTTTTATCTCATGGAAGTGGTAAAATGTCTCTTTGGTGGGGTTGGGGATGATTATAGGTTTAGCGGAACTAAATATTGAAATTAGAGTGAACCAACTTAAAATGTTGCACTCGGAAATGACGCAATCTCTAAAAATAAACAGCCTTGGGAAAATCCATTGTTTCAATAAAACTTTGAAACATTCTATTGACATCTTGCATTATTGTTGTATATTCCTGATAAAAAAGAGGGTGATTTGATGACTTTTGTACCTAAAAAATACAATTTACTTTTTGTGTGTTTTTGTAGGGAATTCCCTGAAAAATATGTGCACGTGACCCGTTCTTCCCTTTCTGTCAGTTTTTTTCTCTTATTTGTTGCATGACCCCCTGTTTTCAGATCAGAAAAGTTGTCTGAAGGGCTATACTTGACAGAGATATTTGAATGCCAAAATTAAATCATGCGATCATATTTTTTCCACCTGAAAGTAATAATGGTCGCCTATGGGAAAATATTTAGTTATGTGATACCTATAGGAAATATGTTTTTTGGCTTCCAGACCAGATTCAGTTACTATTTTGGGGGATTATTTCACATTTAAATATTTATTTGGGGACCATACACCTTACCAAACCATTTTATTGTTTTGAGAAGTTACATTTTTGTCACAGTCAGCAATAAAAGCTATATATTTCCCAAACTAAGGCTGTTCATGCAAGAAAATTCACATCTTGAGCAAGTGTATTCCCCAGGAGCACACTATAACCTATGAAAGCTGCTAACTAACGGCCTATCTCACCCTATTAACATATTTATTTAAACCATAACCTCTGGCAGCTGCTAACTAACAGCCTATCTTACCCTATTAACATATTTATTTAAACCATGGTTTCTCCTCATATTACTAGGGGCAGGGAGGATTACAAATCTTCCGAACCCTCCCCCCCCCCCCCAAATCACAATTCAAACACAGACAGAACACCTACATTGCCCTTCTATTCACTATTATTTAGAAGTTTATCTCTTCTATATTATGCTCTTCAGAACGTTGGAAAACAATTACTTCATTGAAAGGGTATCCTGGAACACAAATTGGAGGAGGGGTGGGGTTACAGTGGAAAATAACATAATAAAATTACAAATGTTAGTGAATGGCATTTGTGCATAGCTACCAATATAGTTGTCTAGTACGAAAGCTGTCATGGTTCCCCTGATACAGCATAAATTTACAGTCACAGTTGTAAAATATTGCTCTTTCTCTGAACCAAGTCCTCCCTCCCACACATATTTAATCCTTCTGCTAATGATAAACATTTGGAAAGACTGAATAGCATGTTTTTAGAGACTGAAGTTAGTATCATACACTTTCAGTTTCTTATGATTTACTTTGAGGCTTCAGCACTCATGGGCCTCTGAGTTAGTTTTCAATTTAAAAACCTTGCCCTGGCTCTTCCACTATATTTTTCATTGTATGCCATTTAGTACTCTCATGTAGACCTCCTACATGTGTGACTGCAAGCCTATCTGTCTGTCTGTCTGTGTGTCTGTGTGTCTCTTCATCAGACATGGCGTTTCTTTACTTTTCACTTGCCTGGATCTACGTTTTCAATAATTGGCAGCTGACTAACTTTCACCCCCACCCCCCCCACACACACACATATATTAAACATCAAATACCACTATATTCGTGAAGCAAATGTCTGATTCATCCTCTTTGGAAACATGTTTTCAACAATTTCAATCTTTTTGCCAGAATGAGTGTCTGTGGGGATTAAAACAAAGGTTATGAAAGTGCTCTTATGGGAACTTGCAGCATAAGCATAGCACTATAGAATCAATATTTGATGGTTTTAGGCATCTTACCAGTGTTATGAGATATCACAGTAGCAGGTACTGGTCATTCTGTTGGAAAAAAACACTGTTTTATGTTTTACCAGTGCCATACCAATGACTCTATGTGCATTTACTGAGAACGCTGAGGCTTTTCCTTTACAAATATTGCTAAATATTCATCAAATACAATGTGAAATGTCTTCAGAAGCCAGACTGTGATTTTAAAACTATTACAGATGGGAAAGTTCATATCACAGTAGGTTTGTTTTGGGTCAATATCAATTAATTTATGAATTATAACACATATTTTATTAAAAATTGGCATACCGGGGGGTCCTATTCAGGGCAAAATTTTACTACATCAGATGGTGGAATAAAATTTGACATCAGTTGTTAGGATAAACTGGTAGAGTCCTTTCATATTGGTGAAATATATAGCTGCATCCCCAATTTTGGAAACAAAATTGACATCCATACTGTTCCATGGGGGTTGGGGCACTGTTTTGCTTGCAGTATGGTTAAATGAGACAGATTTTTTCTAAAAATATTTTGTGCTGATGCAGATGTTAGTTTTATTTTGGGATCAGGGTAGTGTTTTAAAGAAAGCTGTAAATTCTCATCCTTCTTAGTTAATTTATAAAGTAACAGGATAGAAAAATCTTTTGGAGGCAATACCAATTTTCAAGCCCATTTGACAAAGTTTGTACACCTTTCCTTAAAAGAGCAAATTTTCCATGTTTTTGAATCAGCCAAAGCCAAAAGTTTGATTCTAATGGGGAAATGACTCTTTTATCTCATGGAAGTTTTAAAATGTCTCTTTGGTGGGGTTGGGGATGATTATAGGTTTTGCGGAACTAAATATTGAAATTAGAGTGAACCAACTTAAAATGTTGCACTCGGAAATGACGCAATCTCTAAAAATAAACAGCCTTGGGAAAATCCATTGTTTCAATAAAACTTTGAAACATTCTATTGACATCTTGCATTATTGTTGTATATTCCTGATAAAAAAGAGGGTGATTTGATGACTTTTGGACCTAAAAAATACAATTTACTTTTTGTGTGTTTTTGTAGGGAATTCCCTGACAAATATGTGCACGTGACCGGTTCTTCCCTTTCTGTCAGTTTTTTTCTCTTATTTGTTGCATGACCCCCTGTTTTCAGATCAGAAAAGTTGTCTGAAGGGCTATACTTGACAGAGATATTTGAATGCCAAAATTAAATCATGCGATCATATTTTTTCCACCTGAAAGTAATAATGGTCGCCTATGGGAAAATATTTAGTTATGTGATACCTATAGGAAATATGTTTTTTGGCTTCCAGACCAGATTCAGTTACTATTTTGGGGGATTATTTCACATTTAAATATTTATTTGGGGACCATACACCTTACCAAACCATTTTATTGTTTTGAGAAGTTACATTTTTGTCACAGTCAGCAATAAAAGCTATATATTTCCCAAACTAAGGCTGGTCATGCAAGAAAATTCACATCTTGAGCAAGTGTATTCCCCAGGAGCACACTTAAACCTATGAAAGCTGCTAACTAACGGCCTATCTCACCCTATTAACATATTTATTTAAACCATAACCTCTGGCAGCTGCTAACTAACAGCCTATCTTACCCTATTAACATATTTATTTAAACCATGGTTTCTCCTCATATTACTAGGGGCAGGGAGGATTACAAATCTTCCGAACCCTCCCCCCCCCCTCAAATCACAATTCAAACACAGACAGAACACCTACACTGCCCTTCTATTCACTATTATTTAGAAGTTTATCTCTTCTATATTATGCTCTTCAGAACGTTGGAAAACAATTACTTCATTGAAAGAGTATCCTGGAACACAAATTGGAGGAGGGGTGGGGTTACAGTGGAAAATAACATAATAAAATTACAAATGTTAGTGAATGGCATTTGTGCATAGCTACCAATATAGTTGTCTAGTACGAAAGCTGTCATGGTTCCCCTGATACAGCATAAATTTACAGTCACAGTTGTAAAATATTGCTCTTTCTCTGAACCAAGTCCTCCCTCCCACACATATTTAATCCTTCTGCTAATGATAAACATTTGGAAAGACTGAATAGCATGTTTTTAGAGACTGAAGTTAGTATCATACACTTTCAGTTTCTTATGATTTACTTTGAGGCTTCAGCACTCATGGGCCTCTGAGTTAGTTTTCAATTTAAAAACCTTGCCCTGGCTCTTCCACTATATTTTTCATTGTATGCCATTTAGTACTCTCATGTAGACCTCCTACATGTGTGACTGCAAGCCTATCTGTCTGTCTGTCTGTCTGTGTGTCTGTGTGTCTCTTCATCAGACATGGCGTTTCTTTACTTTTCACTTGCCTGGATCTACGTTTTCAATAATTGGCAGCTGACTAACTTTCACCCCCACCCCCCCACACACACACATATATTAAACATCAAATACCACTATATTCGTGAAGCAAATGTCTGATTCATCCTCTTTGGAAACATGTTTTCAACAATTTCAATCTTTTTGCCAGAATGAGTGTCTGTGGGGATTAAAACAAAGGTTATGAAAGTGCTCTTATGGGAACTTGCAGCATAAGCATAGCACTATAGAATCAATATTTGATGGTTTTAGGCATCTTACCAGTGTTATGAGATATCACAGTAGCAGGTACTGGTCATTCTGTTGTAAAAAAACACTGTTTTATGTTTTACCAGTGCCATACCAATGACTCTATGTGCATTTACTGAGAACGCTGAGGCTTTTCCTTTACAAAAATTGCAAAATATTCATCAAATACAATGTGAAATGTCTTCAGAAGCCAGACTGTGATTTGAATACTATTACAGATGGGAAAGTTCATATCACAGTAGGTTTGTTTTGGGTCAATATCAATTAATTTATGAATTATATCACATATTTTATTAAAAATTGGCATACCGGGGGGTCCTATTCTGGGCAAAATTTTACTACATCAGATGGTGGAATAAAATTTGACATCAGTTGTTAGGATAAACTGGTAGAGTCCTTTCATATTGGTGAAATATATAGCTGCATCCCCAATTTTGGAAACAAAATTGACATCCATACTGTTCCATGGGGGTTGGGGCACTGTTTTGCTTGCAGTATGGTTAAATGAGACAGATTTTTTCTAAAAATATTTTGTGCTGATGCAGATGTTAGTTTTATTTTGGGATCAGGGTAGTGTTTTAAAGAAAGCTGTAAATTCTCATCCTTCTTAGTTAATTTATAAAGTAACAGGATAGAAAAATCTTTTGGAGGCAATACCAATTTTCAAGCCCATTTGACAAAGTTTGTACACCTTTCCTTAAAAGAGCAAATTTTCCATGTTTTTGAATCAGCCAAAGCCAAAAGTTTGATTCTAATGGGGAAATGACTCTTTTATCTCATGGAAGTTTTAAAATGTCTCTTTGGTGGGGTTGGGGATGATTATAGGTTTTGCGGAACTAAATATTGAAATTAGAGTGAACCAACTTAAAATGTTGCACTCGGAAACGACGCAATCTCTAAAAATAAACAGCCTTGGGAAAATCCATTGTTTCAATAAAACTTTGAAACATTCTATTGACATCTTGCATTATTGTTGAATATTCCTGATAAAAAAAGAGGGTGATTTGATGACTTTTGGACCTAAAAAATACAATTTACTTTTTGTGTGTTTTTGTAGGGAATTCCCTGAAAAATATTGCACGTGACCGGTACTTCAATATGTGTCAGTTTTTCTCTCTTATTTGTTGCATGACCCCCTGTTTTCAGATCAGAAAAGTTGTCTGAAGGGCTATACTTGACAGAGATATTTGAATGCCAAAAGTAAATCATGCGATCATATTTTTTCCACCTGAAAGTAATAATGGTCGCCTATGGGAAAATATTTAGTTATGTGATACCTATAGGAAATATGTTTTTTGGCTTCCAGACCAGATTCAGTTACTATTTTGGGGGATTATTTCACATTTAAATATTTATTTGGGGACCATACACCTTACCAAACCATTTTATTGTTTTGAGAAGTTACATTTTTGTCACAGTCAGCAATAAAAGTTATATATTTCCCAAACTAAGGCTGTTCATGCAAGAAAATTCACATCTTGAGCAAGTGTATTCCCCAGGAGCTCACTATAACCTATGAAAGCTGCTAACTAACGGCCTATCTCACCCTATTAACATATTTATTTAAACCATAACCTCTGGCAGCTGCTAACTAACAGCCTATCTTACCCTATTAACATATTTATTTAAACCATGGTTTCTCCTCATATTACTAGGGGCAGGGAGGATTACAAATCTTCCGAACCCTCCCCCCCTCCCCCAAATCACAATTCAAACACAGACAGAACACCTACACTGCCCTTCTATTCACTATTATTTAGAAGTTTATCTCTTCTATATTATGCTCTTCAGAACGTTGGAAAACAATTACTTCATTGAAAGAGTATCCTGGAACACAAATTGGAGGAGGGGTGGGGTTACAGTGGAAAATAACATAATAAAATTACAAATGTTAGTGAATGGCATTTGTGCATAGCTACCAATATAGTTGTTTAGTACGAAAGCTGTCATGGTTCCCCTGATACAGCATAAATTTACAGTCACAGTTGTAAAATATTGCTCTTTCTCTGAACCAAGTCCTCCCTCCCACACATATTTAATCCTTCTGCTAATGATAAACATTTGGAAAGACTGAATAGCATGTTTTTAGAGACTGAAGTTAGTATCATACACTTTCAGTTTCTTATGATTTACTTTGAGGCTTCAGCACTCATGGGCCTCTGAGTTAGTTTTCAATTTAAAAACCTTGCCCTGGCTCTTCCACTATATTTTTCATTGTATGCCATTTAGCACTCTCATGTAGACCTCCTACATGTGTGACTGCAAGCCTATCTGTCTGTCTGTCTGTGTGTCTGTGTGTCTCTTCATCAGACATGGCGTTTCTTTACTTTTCACTTGCCTGGATCTACGTTTTCAATAATTGGCAGCTGACTAACTTTCACCCCCCCCCCCCCACACACACACATATATTAAACATCAAATACCACTATATTCGTGAAGCAAATGTCTGATTCATCCTCTTTGGAAACATGTTTTCAACAATTTCAATCTTTTTGCCAGAATGAGTGTCTGTGGGGATTAAAACAAAGGTTATGAAAGTGCTCTTATGGGAACTTGCAGCATAAGCATAGCACTATAGAATCAATATTTGATGGTTTTAGGCATCTTACCAGTGTTATGAGATATCACAGTAGCAGGTACTGGTCATTCTGTTGTAAAAAAACACTGTTTTATGTTTTACCAGTGCCATACCAATGACTCTATGTGCATTTACTGAGAACGCTGAGGCTTTTCCTTTACAAAAATTGCAAAATATTCATCAAATACAATGTGAAATGTCTTCAGAAGCCAGACTGTGATTTGAAAACTATTACAGATGGGAAAGTTCATATCACAGTAGGTTTGTTTTGAGTCAATATCAATTAAATTATGGATTATATCACATATTTTATTAAAAATTGGCATACCGGGGGGTCCTATTCAGGGCAAAATTTTACTACATCAGATGATGGAATAAAATTTGACATCAGTTGTTAGGATAAACTGGTAGAGTCCTTTCATATTGGTGAAATATATAGCTGCATCCCCAATTTTGGAAACAAAATTGACATCCATACTGTTCCATGGGGGTTGGGGCACTGTTTTGCTTGCAGTATGGTTAAATGAGACAGATTTTTTCTAAAAATATTTTGTGCTGATGCAGATGTTAGTTTTATTTTGGGATCAGGGTAGTGTTTTAAAGAAAGCTGTAAATTCTCATCCTTCTTAGTTAATTTATAAAGTAACAGGATAGAAAAATCTTTTGGAGGCAATACCAATTTTCAAGCCCATTTGACAAAGTTTGTACACCTTTCCTTAAAAGAGCAAATTTTCCATGTTTTTGAATCAGCCAAAGCCAAAAGTTTGATTCTAATGGGGAAATGACTCTTTTATCTCATGGAAGTTTTAAAATGTCTCTTTGGTGGGGTTGGGGATGATTATAGGTTTTGCGGAACTAAATATTGAAATTAGAGTGAACCAACTTAAAATGTTGCACTCGGAAACGACGCAATCTCTAAAAATAAACAGCCTTGGGAAAATCCATTGTTTCAATAAAACTTTGAAACATTCTATTGACATCTTGCATTATTGTTGAATATTCCTGATAAAAAAAGAGGGTGATTTGATGACTTTTGGACCTAAAAAATACAATTTACTTTTTGTGTGTTTTTGTAGGGAATTCCCTGAAAAATATTGCACGTGACCGGTACTTCAATATGTGTCAGTTTTTCTCTCTTATTTGTTGCATGACCCCCTGTTTTCAGATCAGAAAAGTTGTCTGAAGGGCTATACTTGACAGAGATATTTGAATGCCAAAAGTAAATCATGCGATCATATTTTTTCCACCTGAAAGTAATAATGGTCGCCTATGGGAAAATATTTAGTTATGTGATACCTATAGGAAATATGTTTTTTGGCTTCCAGACCAGATTCAGTTACTATTTTGGGGGATTATTTCACATTTAAATATTTATTTGGGGACCATACACCTTACCAAACCATTTTATTGTTTTGAGAAGTTACATTTTTGTCACAGTCAGCAATAAAAGTTATATATTTCCCAAACTAAGGCTGTTCATGCAAGAAAATTCACATCTTGAGCAAGTGTATTCCCCAGGAGCTCACTATAACCTATGAAAGCTGCTAACTAACGGCCTATCTCACCCTATTAACATATTTATTTAAACCATAACCTCTGGCAGCTGCTAACTAACAGCCTATCTTACCCTATTAACATATTTATTTAAACCATGGTTTCTCCTCATATTACTAGGGGCAGGGAGGATTACAAATCTTCCGAACCCTCCCCCCCTCCCCCAAATCACAATTCAAACACAGACAGAACACCTACACTGCCCTTCTATTCACTATTATTTAGAAGTTTATCTCTTCTATATTATGCTCTTCAGAACGTTGGAAAACAATTACTTCATTGAAAGAGTATCCTGGAACACAAATTGGAGGAGGGGTGGGGTTACAGTGGAAAATAACATAATAAAATTACAAATGTTAGTGAATGGCATTTGTGCATAGCTACCAATATAGTTGTTTAGTACGAAAGCTGTCATGGTTCCCCTGATACAGCATAAATTTACAGTCACAGTTGTAAAATATTGCTCTTTCTCTGAACCAAGTCCTCCCTCCCACACATATTTAATCCTTCTGCTAATGATAAACATTTGGAAAGACTGAATAGCATGTTTTTAGAGACTGAAGTTAGTATCATACACTTTCAGTTTCTTATGATTTACTTTGAGGCTTCAGCACTCATGGGCCTCTGAGTTAGTTTTCAATTTAAAAACCTTGCCCTGGCTCTTCCACTATATTTTTCATTGTATGCCATTTAGCACTCTCATGTAGACCTCCTACATGTGTGACTGCAAGCCTATCTGTCTGTCTGTCTGTGTGTCTGTGTGTCTCTTCATCAGACATGGCGTTTCTTTACTTTTCACTTGCCTGGATCTACGTTTTCAATAATTGGCAGCTGACTAACTTTCACCCCCCCCCCCCCCCCCCCCACACACACACACATATATTAAACATCAAATACCACTATATTCGTGAAGCAAATGTCTGATTCATCCTCTTTGGAAACATGTTTTCAACAATTTCAATCTTTTTGCCAGAATGAGTGTCTGTGGGGATTAAAACAAAGGTTATGAAAGTGCTCTTATGGGAACTTGCAGCATAAGCATAGCACTATAGAATCAATATTTGATGGTTTTAGGCATCTTACCAGTGTTATGAGATATCACAGTAGCAGGTACTGGTCATTCTGTTGTAAAAAAACACTGTTTTATGTTTTACCAGTGCCATACCAATGACTCTATGTGCATTTACTGAGAACGCTGAGGCTTTTCCTTTACAAAAATTGCAAAATATTCATCAAATACAATGTGAAATGTCTTCAGAAGCCAGACTGTGATTTGAAAACTATTACAGATGGGAAAGTTCATATCACAGTAGGTTTGTTTTGAGTCAATATCAATTAAATTATGGATTATATCACATATTTTATTAAAAATTGGCATACCGGGGGGTCCTATTCAGGGCAAAATTTTACTACATCAGATGATGGAATAAAATTTGACATCAGTTGTTAGGATAAACTGGTAGAGTCCTTTCATATTGGTGAAATATATAGCTGCATCCCCAATTCTGGAAACAAAATTGACATCCATACTGTTCCATGGGGGTTGGGGCACTGTTTTGCTTGCAGTATGGTTAAATGAGACAGATTTTTTCTAAAAATATTTTGTTCTGATGCAGATGTTAGTTTTATTTTGGGATCAGGGTAGTGTTTTAAAGAAAGCTGTAAATTCTCATACTTCTTAGTTAATTTATAAAGTAACAGGATAGAAAAATCTTTTGGAGGCAATACCAATTTTCAAGCCCATTTGACAAAGTTTGTACACCTTTCATTAAAAGAGCAAATTTTCCATGTTTTTGAATCAGCCAAAGCCAAAAGTTGGATTCTAATGGGGAAATGACTCTTTTATCTCATGGAAGTGGTAAAATGTCTCTTTGGTGGGGTTGGGGATGATTATAGGTTTAGCGGAACTAAATATTGAAATTAGAGTGAACCAACTTAAAATGTTGCACTCGGAAATGACGCAATCTCTAAAAATAAACAGCCTTGGGAAAATCCATTGTTTCAATAAAACTTTGAAACATTCTATTGACATCTTGCATTATTGTTGAACATTCCTGATAAAAAAGAGGGTGATTTGACGACTTTTGGACCTAAAAAATACAATTTACTTTTTGTGTGTTTTTGTAGGGAATTCCCTGAAAAATATTGCACGTGACCGGTACTTCAATTTGTGTCAGTTTTTCTCTCTTATTTGTTGCATGACCCCCTGTTTTCAGATCAGAAAAGTTGTCTGAAGGGCTATACTTGACAGAGATATTTGAATGCCAAAATTAAATCATGCGATCATATTTTTTCCACCTGAAAGTAATAATGGTCGCCTATGGGAAAATATTTAGTTATGTGATACCTATAGGAAATATGTTTTTTGGCTTCCAGACCAGATTCAGTTACTATTTTGGGGGATTATTTCACATTTAAATATTTATTTGGGGACCATACACCCTACCAAACCATTTTATTGTTTTGAGAAGTTACATTTTTGTCACAGTCAGCAATAAAAGCTATATATTTCCCAAACTAAGGCTGTTCATGCAAGAAAATTCACATCTTGAGCAAGTGTATTCCCCAGGAGCACACTATAACCTATGAAAGCTGCTAACTAACGGCCTATCTCACCCTATTAACATATTTATTCAAATCATAACCTCTGGCAGCTGCTAACTAACGGCCTATCTTACCCTATTAACATATTTATTTAAACCATGGTTTCTCCTCATATTACTAGGGGCAGGGAGGATTACAAATCTTCCGAACCCTCCCCCCCCCCCCAAAATCACAATTCAAACACAGACAGAACACCTACACTGCCCTTCTATTCACTATTATTTAGAAGTTTATCTCTTCTATATTATGCTCTTCAGAACGTTGGAAAACAATTACTTCATTGAAAGAGTATCCTGGAACACAAATTGGAGGAGGGGTGGGGTTACAGTGGAAAATAACATAATAAAATTACAAATGTTAGTGAATGGCATTTGTGCATAGCTACCAATATAGTTGTCTAGTACTAAAGCTGTCATGGTTCCCCTGATACAGCATAAATTTACAGTGACAGTTGTAAAATATTGCTCTTTCTCTGAACCAAGTCCTCCCTTCCACACATATTTAATCCTTCTGCTAATGATAAACATTTGGAAAGACTGAATAGCATGTTTTTAGAGACTGAAGTTAGTATCATACACTTTCAGTTTCTTATGATTTACTTTGAGGCTTCAGCACTCATGGGCCTCTGAGTTAGTTTTCAATTTAAAAACCTTGCCCTGGCTCTTCCACTATATTTTTCATTGTATGCCATTTAGTACTCTCATGAAGACCTCCTACATGTGTGACTGCAAGCCTATCTGTCTGTCTGTCTCTGTGTCTGTGTGTCTCTTCATCAGACATGGCGTTTCTTTACTTTTCACTTGCCTGGATCTACGTTTTCAATAATTGGCAGGTGACTAACTTTCACCCCCCCCCCCCCACACACACACATATATTAAACATCAAATACCACTATATTCGTGAAGCAAATGTCTGATTCATCCTCTTTGGAAACATGTTTTCAACAATTTCAGTCTTTTTGCCAGAATGAGTGTCTGTGGGGATTAAAACAAAGGTTATGAAAGTGCTCTTATGGGAACTTGCAGCATAAGCATAGCACTATAGAATCAATATTTGATGGTTTTAGGCATCTTACCAGTGTTATGAAATATCACAGTAGCAGGTACTGGTCATTCTGTTGGAAAAGAACACTGTTTTATGTTTTACCAGTGCCATACCATTGACTCTATGTGCATTTACTGAGAACGCTGAGGCTTTTCCTTTACAAAAATTGCAAAATATTCATCAGATACAATGTGAAATGTCTTCAGAAGCCAGACTGTGATTTGAAAACTATTACAGATGGGAAAGTTCATATCACAGTAGGTTTGTTTTGGGTCAATATCAACTAAATTATGAATTATATCACATATTTTATTAAAAATTGGCATACCGGGGGGTCCTATTCAGGGCAAAATTTTACTACATCAGATGGTGGAATAAAATTTGACATCAGTTGTTAGGATAAACTGGTAGAGTCCTTTCATATTGGTGAAATATATAGCTGCATCCCCAATTTTGGAAACAAAATTGACATCCATACTGTTCCATGGGTGTTGGGGCACTGTTTTGCTTGCAGTATGGTTAAATGAGACAGATTTTTTCTAAAAATATTTTGTGCTGATGCAGATGTTAGTTTTATTTTGGGATCAGGGTAGTGTTTTAAAGAAAGCTGTAAATTCTCATCCTTCTTAGTTAATTTATAAAGTAACAGGATAGAAAAATCTTTTGGAGGCAATACCAATTTTCAAGCCCACTTGACAAAGTTTGTACACCTTTCCTTAAAAGAGCAAATTTTCCATGTTTTTGAATCAGCCAAAGCCAAAAGTTTGATTCTAATGGAGAAATGACTCTTTTATCTCATGGAAGTGGTAAAATGTCTCTTTGGTGGGGTTGGGGATGATTATAGGTTTCGCGGAACTAAATATTGAAATTAGAGTGAACTAACTTAAAATGTTGCACTCGGAAATGACGCAATCTCTAAAAATAAACAGCCTTGGGAAAATCCATTGTTTCAATAAAACTTTGAAACATTCTATTGACATCTTGCATTATTGTTGAATATTCCTGATAAAAAAGAGGGTGATTTGATGACATTTGGACCTAAAAAATACAATTTACTTTTTGTGTGTTTTTGTAGGGAATTCCCTGAAAAATATGTGCACGTGACCGGTACTTCCCTTTGTGTCAGTATTTCTCTCTTATTTGTTGCATGACCCCCTGTTTTCAGATCAAAAAAAGTTGTCTGAAGGGCTATACTTGACAGAGATATTTGAATGCCAAAATTAAAGTGATGCGATCATATTTTTTTCCACCTGAACGTTATAATGGTCGCCTATGGGAAAATATTTAGTTCTGTGATATCTATAGGAAATATGTTTTTTGGCTTCCAGACCAGATTCAGGTATTATTTTGGGGGATTATTTCACATTTAAATATTTATTTGGGGACCATACACCTTACCAAACCATTTTATTCGTTTCAGAAGTTACATTTTTGTCACAGTCAGCAATAAAAGCTATATATTTCCCAAACTAAGCTGTTCATGGAAGAAAATTCAGATCTTGAGCAAGTGTATTCCCCAGGAGCACACTATAACCTCTGGCAGCTGCTAACTAACAGCCAATCTTACCCTATTAATATATTTATTTAAACCATAACCTCTGGCAGGTGCTAACTAACAGCCTATGTTACCCTATTAACATATTTATTTAAACCATGGTTTCTCCTCATATTACTAGAGGCAGGGCGGATTCCAAGTCTTCCAACCTCCTCCCAAATCACCATTCAAACACAGATAGAAAACCTTCACTGCCCTTCTATTCACTATTATTTAGAAGTTTGTCTCTTCTATATTATGCTCTAAAGAATGTTGGAAAACAATTCCTTCATTGAAAAGTATCCTGGAACACAAATTGGAGGAGGGGGTGGGGCTACGGTGGAAAATAACATAATAAAATTACAAATGTGAGTGAATGGCATTTGTGCATAGCTACCAATATAGCTGTCTAGTACTAAAGCTGTCATGGTTCCCCTGATACAGCATAAATTTACAGTGACATTTGTAAAATATTGCTCTTTCCCTGAACCAAGTCCGCTCTCCCACACATATTTAACCCTTCTGTTAATGATAAACATTGGGAAAGACTGAACAGCATGTTTTCAGTGACTGAAGGTAGTATCATTCACTTTCAGTTTCTTATGATTTACTTTGAGACTTCAGGGCTCATGGTCCACTGAGTTAGTTTTCAATTTAACAACCTTGCCCTGGCACTTCCACTATATTTTTCATTGTATGCCATTCAGTACTCTCATGTAGACCTCCTACATGTGGGACTGTAAGCCTATCTGTCTGTCTGTGTGTTTGTCTCTTCATCAGACATGGTGTTTCTTTGCTCTTCACTTGCCTGGATCTACATTTTCAATAATTGTCAGCTGGATAACTTTCACCACCCCCCCCCCCCCCCCCCCCCACACACACACACAAGTATATTAAACATCAAATACCACTATATTCTTGATGTAAATGTCTGATTCATCCTCTTTGGAAACATGTTTTCAACAATTTCAATCTCTTTGCCAGAATGGGTGTCTGTGGGGATTAAAACAAAGGTTATGAAAGTGTACTTATGGAAACTTCCAGCATAAGCATAGCCCTATAGAATCAATATTTGATGTTTTTAGGCATCTTACCAGTGTTATGAGATATCACAGTAGCAGGTACTGGTCATTCGTTTGGAATAAACTCTGTTTTATGTTTTGCAAGTGCCATAGCAATGACTCCATGTGCCTTTACTGAGAAAACTGAGGCTTTTCCTTTACAAAAATTGCAAAATATTCATCAAATACAACGTGAAATGTCTTCAGAAGCCAGACTGTGATTTGAAAACTATTTCAGATGGGAAAGTTCATATCACAGTAGGTTTGTTTTGGGTCAATATCAATTAAATTATGAATTATATCACATATTTTATTAAAAATTGGCATACCGGGAGGTCCTATTCAGGGTAAAATTTTACTACATCAGATGGTGGAATAAAATTTGACATCAGTTGTTAGGATAAACTGGTAGAGTCCTTTCATATTGGTGAAATATATAGCTGCATCCCCAATTTTGAAAACAAAATTGACATCCATACTGGTCCATGGGGGTTGGGGCACTGTTTTGCTTGCAGTATGGTTAAATGAGACAGATTTTTCTAAAAATATTTTGTGCTGATGCAGATGTTAGTTTTATTTTGGGATCAGGGTAGTGTTTTAAAGAAAGCTGTAAATTCTCATCCTTCTCAGTTAATTTATAAAGTAACAGGATAGAAAAATCTTTTGGAGGCAATACCAGTTTTCAAGCCCACTTGACAAAGTTTGGACACCTTTCCTTAAAAGAGCAAATTTTCCATGTTTTTGAATCAGCCAAAGCCAAAAGTTGGATTCTAAGGCAGAAATGACTCTTTTATCTCATGGAAGTGGTAAAATGTCTCTTTGGCGGGGTTGGGGATGATTATAGGTTTCGCAGAACTAAATATTGAAATTAGAGTGAACCAACTTAAAATGTTGCACTCGGAAATGACGCAATTTCAAAAAATAAACAGCCTTGGGAAAATAAATTGTTTTAATAAAACTTTGAAACATTCTATTGACATCTTGCATTATTGTTGAATATTCCTGATAAAAAAGAGGATGATTTGATGACTTTTGGACCTAAAAAATACAATTTACTTTTTGTGTGTTTTTGTAGGGAATTCCCTGAAAAATATGTGCACGTGACCGGTACTTCCCTTTGTGTCAGTATTTCTCTCTTATTTGTTGCATGACCCCCTGTTTTCAGATCAAAAAAAGTTGTCTGAAGGGCTATTCTTGACAGAGATATTTGAATGCCAAAATTAAAGTGATGCGATCATATCTTTTTTCCACCTGAACGTTATAATGGTCGCCTATGGGAAAATATTTAGTTCTGTGATATCTATAGGAAATATGTTTTTTGGCTTCCAGACCAGATTCAGGTATTATTTTGGGGGATTATTTCACATTTAAATATTTATTTGGGGACCATACACCTTACAAAACCATTTTATTCGTTTCAGAAGTTATATTTTTGTCACAGTCAGCAATAAAAGCTATATATTTCCCAAACTAAGCTGTTCATGGAAGAAAATTCAGATCTTGAGCAAGTGTATTCCCCAGGAGCACACTATAACCTCTGGCAGCTGCTAACTAACAGCCAATCTTACCCTATTAATATATTTATTTAAACCATAACCTCTGGCAGGTGCTAACTAACAGCCTATGTTACCCTATTAACATATTTATTTAAACCATGGTTTCTCCTCATATTACTAGAGGCAGGGAGGATTCCAAGTCTTCCAACCTCCTCCCAAATCACCATTCAAACACAGATAGAAAACCTACACTGCCCTTCTATTCACTATTATTTAGAAGTTTGTCTCTTCTATATTATGCTCTAAAGAATGTTGGAAAACAATTCCTTCATTGAAAGAGTATCCTGGAACACAAATTGGAGGAGGGGGTGGGGCTACAGTGGAAAATAACATAATAAAATTACAAATGTGAGTGAATGACATTTGTGCATAGCTACCAATATAGTTGTCTAGTACTATAGCTGTCATGGTTTCCCTGATACAGCATAACTTTACAGTGACAGTTGTGAAATATTGCTCTTTCCCTGAACCAAGTCCTCCCTCCCACACATATTTAATCCTTCTGCTAATGATAAACATTTGGAAAGACTGAACAGCATGTTTTTAGAGACAGAAGTTAGTATCATACACTTTCGGATTCTTATGATTTATTTTGAGGCTTCAGCACTCATGGTCCACTGAGTTAGTTTTCAATTTAACAACCTTGCCCTGGCTCTTCCACTATATTTTTCATTGTATGCTATTTAGTACTCTCATGTAGACCTCCTACATGTGTGACTGCAAGCCTATCTGTTTGTATGCCTGTGTGTCTGTGTGTCTCTTCATCAGGCGTGGTGTTTCTTTGCTTTTCACTTGCCTGGATCTACATTTTCAATAATTGGCAGCTGACTAACCTTCACCCCCCCCCCCCCCCACAAACACAAGTATATTAAACATCAAATACCACTATATTCTTGTAGCAAATGTCTGATTCATCCACTTTGGAAACATGTTTTCAACAATTTCAATCTTTTTGCCAGAATGGGTGTCTGTGGGGTTTAAAACAAAGGTTATCAAAGCGCAGTTATGGGAGCTTGCAGCATAAGCATAGCACTATAGAATCAATATTTGATGGTTTTAGGCATCTTACCAGTGTTGTGAGATATCACAGTAGCAGGTACTTGTCATTCTTTTGGAAAAAGACACTGTTTTGTGTTTTGCCAGTGCCATAGCATTGACTCTATGTGCCTTTACTGAGAAAACTGAGGCTTTTCCTTTACAAAAATTGCAAAATATTCATCAAATACAATGTGAAATGTCTTCAGGAGCCAGACTTTGATTTAAAAACTATTACAGATGGGAAAGTTAATATCACAGTAGGTTTGTTTTGGGTCAATATCAATTAAATTATGAATTATATCACATATTTTGATGAAAAGGGGCATACCGGGGGGGTCCTATTCAGGGCAAAATTTCACTACATCAGATGGTGGAATAAAATTTGACATCAGTTGTTAGGATAAACTGGTAGAGTCCTTTCATATTGGTGAAATATATAGCTGCATCCCCAATTTTGGAAACAAAACTGACATCCGTATTGTTCCATGGGGGTTGGGACACTGTTTTGCTTGCAGTATGGTTAAATGAGATAGATTTTTTCTAAAAATATTTTGTGCTCATGCATGTGTTAGTTTTATTTTGGGATCAGGGTAGTTTTTTTAAAGAAAGCTGTGAATTCTCATCCTTCTCCGTTAATTTATAAAGTAACAGGATAGAAAAATATTTTTTAGGCTATACCAGTTTTCAAGCCCAGATGACAAAGTTTGTACACCTTTCCTTAAAAGAGCAGATTTTCCATGTTTTTGACTCAGCCAAAGTCAAAAGTTGGATTCTAATTCAGAAATGACTCTTTTATCTCATGGAAGTGGTAAAATGTCTCTTTGGTGAGGTTGGGGATTATTATAGGAAATATGTTTTTTGGCTTCCAGACCAGATTCAGCTATTATTTTGAGGGATTATTTCACATTTAAATATTTATTTGGGGACCATACACATTACCAAACCATTTTATTGTTTTGAGAAGTTTCATTTTTGTCACAGTCAGCAATAAAAGCTATATATTTCCCAAACTAAGGATGTTCATGCAAGAAAATTCACATCTTGAGCAAGTGTATTCCCCAGGAGCACACTATAACCTCTGGTAGCTACTAACTAACAGCCTATCTTACCCTATTAACATATTTATTTAAACCATGGTTTCTCCTCATATTACTAGAGGCAGAGATGATTCCAAATCTTCCAACCCCCTCCCAAATCTCCATTGAAACACAGACAGAAGACCTACACTGCCCTTCTATTCTCTATTATTTAGAAGTTTTTCTCTTCTATATTATGCTCTTCAGAATATTGGAAAACAATTCCTTCAATGAAAGAGTATCCTGGAATACAAATTGGAGGAGGGGGTGGGGCTACAGTGGAAAATAACATGATAAAATTACAAATGTGAGTGAATGGCATTTGTGCATAGCTACCAATATAGTTGTCTAGTACTATAGCTGTCATGGTTCCCCTGATACAGCATAAATTTACAGTGACAGTTGTGAAATATTGCTCTTTCCCTGAACCAAGTCCTCTCTCGCACACATATTTAACCCTTCTGCTAATGATAAACATTTGGAAAGACTGAACAGCATGTTTCTAGAGACAGAAGTTAGTATCATACACTTTCGGATTCTTATGATTTATTTTGAGGCTTCAGCACTCATGGTCCACTGAGTTAGTTTTCAATTTAACAACCTTGCCCTGGCTCTTCCACTATATTTTTCATTGTATGCTATTTAGTACTCTCATGTAGACCTCCTACATGTGTGACTGCAAGCCTATCTGTCTGTATGCCTGTGTGTCTGTGTGTCTCTTCATCAGGCGTGGTGTTTCTTTGCTTTTCACTTGCCTGGATCTACATTTTCAATAACTGGCAGCTGACTAACCTTCACCCCCCCCCCCCCCCCCACACACACACAAGTATATTAAACATCAAATACCACTATATTCTTGTAGCAAATGTCTGATTCATCCACTTTGGAAACATGTTTTCAACAATTTCAATCTTTTTGCCAGAATGGGTGTCTGGGGGGTTTAAAACAAAGGTTATCAAAGCGCAGTTATGGGAGCTTGCAGCATAAGCATAGCACTATAGAATCAATATTTGATGGTTTTAGGCATCTTACCAGTGTTGTGAGATATCACAGTAGCAGGTACTTGTCATTCTTTTGGAAAAAGACACTGTTTTATGTTTTGCCAGTGCCATAGCAATGACTCTATGTGCCTTTACTGAGAAAACTGAGGCTTTTCCTTCAGAAAAATTGCAAAATATTCATCAAATACAATGTGAAATGTCTTCAGAAGCCAGACTGCGATTTAAAAACTATTACAGATGGGAAAGTTTATATCACAGTAGGTTTGTTTTGGGTCAATATCAATTAAATTATGAATTATATCACATATTTTGATGAAAAGGGGCATACCGGGGGGGGGGGGGTCCTATTCAGTGCAAAATTTTACTACATCAGATGGTGGAATAAAATTTGACATCAGTTGTTAGGATAAACTGGTAGAGTCCTTTCATATTGTTGAAATATATAGCTGCATCCCCAATTTTGGAAACAAAATTGACATCCATATTGTTCCATGGGGGTTGGGACACTATTTTGCTTGCAGTATGGTTAAATGAGACAGATTTTTTCTAAAAATATTGTATGCTCATGCAGATGTTAGTTTTATTTTGGGATCAGGGTAGTTTTTTTAAAGAAAGCTGTAAATTCTCATCCTTCTCAGTTAATTTATAAGGTAACAGGATAGAAAAATCTTTTGGAGGCAATACCAGTTTTCAAGCCCACTTGACAAAGTTGGACACCTTTCCTTAAAAGAGCAAATTTTCCATGTGTTTGACTCAGCCAAAGCCAAAAGTTGGATTCTAATGCAGAATTGACTCTTTTTTCTCATGGAAGTGGTAAAATGTCTCCTTGGTGGGGTTGGGGATGATTTTTGGTATCGCGGATCTAAATATTGAAATTAGAGTGAACTGCCTTAAAATGTTGCACTCGGAAATGATGCAATCTCTAAAAATAAACAGCCTTGGGAAAATCCATTCTTTCAATAAAAGTTTGAAACATTCTATTGACATCATGCATTATTGTTGAATATACCTGATAAAAAAGAGGGTGATTTGATGACTTTTGGACCTAAAAAATACCATTTACTTTTTGTGTGCTTTTGTAGGGAATTCCGTGAAAAATATGTGCACGTGACCGGTACTTCCCTTTGTGTCAGTTTTTCTCTCTTATTTGTTGCATGACCCCCTGTTTTCAGATCAGAAAAAGTTGTCTGAAGGGCTCTACTTGACATAGATATTTGAATGCCAAAATTAAAGTGATGCGATCATATTTTTTTCCACCTGAACGTTATAATGGTCGCCTATGGGAAAATATTTAGTTCTGTGATATCTATAGGAAATATCTTTTTTGGATTCCAAACCAGATTCAGGTTTTATTTTGGGGGATTATTTCACATTTAAATATTTATTTGGGGACCATACACCTTACAAAACCATTTTATTGTTTTGAGAAGTTACATTTTTGTCACAGTCAGCAATAAAAGCTATATATTTCCCAAACTAAGCTGTTCATGGAAGAAAATTCACATCTTGAGCAAGTGTATTCCCCAGGAGCACACTATAACCTCTGGCAGCTGCTAACTAACAGCCAATCTTACCCTATTAATATATTTATTTAAACCATAACCTCTGGCAGCTGCTAACTAACAGCCTATCTTACCCTATTAACATATTTATTTAAACCATGGTTTCTCCTCTTATTACTAGAGGCAGGGAGGATTCCAAATCTTTCAACCTCCTCCCAAATCACCATTCAAACACAGACAGAAGACCTACACTGCCCTTCTATTCTCTATTATTTAGAAGTTTTTCTCTTCTATATTATGCTCTTCAGAATATTGGAAAACAATTCCTTCAATGAAAGAGTATCCTGGAATACAAATTGGAGGAGGGGGTGGGGCTACAGTGGAAAATAACATGATAAAATTACAAATGTGAGTGAATGGCATTTGTGCATAGCTACCAATATAGTTGTCTAGTACTATAGCTGTCATGGTTCCCCTGATACAGCATAAATTTACAGTGACAGTTGTGAAATATTGCTCTTTCCCTGAACCAAGTCCTCTCTCCCACACATATTTAACCCTTCTGCTAATGATAAACATTTGGAAAGACTGAACAGCATGTTTTTAGAGACAGAAGTTAGTATCATACACTTTCGGATTCTTATGATTTATTTTGAGGCTTCAGCACTCATGGTCCACTGAGTTAGTTTTCAATTTAACAACCTTGCCCTGGCTCTTCCACTATATTTTTCATTGTATGCTATTTAGTACTCTCATGTAGACCTCCTACATGTGTGACTGCAAGCCTATCTGTCTGTATGCCTGTGTGTCTGTGTGTCTCTTCATCAGGCGTGGTGTTTCTTTGCTTTTCACTTGCCTGGATCTACATTTTCAGTAATTGGCAGTTGACTAACCTTCACCCCCCCCCCCCCCCCCCCACACACACACAAGTATATTAAACATCAAATGCCACTATATTCTTGTAGCAAATGTCTGATTCATCCACTTTGGAAACATGTTTTCAACAATTTCAATCTTTTTGCCAGACTGGGTGTCTTTGGGGTTTAAAACAAAGGTTATCAAAGCGCAGTTATGGGAGCTTGCAGCATAAGCATAGCACTATAGAATCAATATTTGATGGTTTTAGGCATCTTACCAGTGTTGTGAGATATCACAGTAGCAGGTACTTGTCATTCTTTTGGAAAAAGACGCTGTTTTATGTTTTGCCAGTGCCATAGCAATGACTCTATGTGCCTTTACTGAGAAAACTGAGGCTTTTCCTTTACAAAAATTGCAAAATATTCATCAAATGCAATGTGAAATGCCTTCAGAAGCCAGACTGCGATTTAAAAACTATTACAGATGGGAAAGTTCATATCACAGTAGGTTTGTTTTGGGTCAATATCAATTAAATTATGAATTATATCACATATTTTGATGAGAAGGGGCATACCGGTGGGGGGGAGGTCCTATTCAGTGCAAAATTTTACTACATCAGATGGTGGAATAAAATTTGACATCAGTTGTTAGGATAAACTGGTAGAGTCCTTTCATATTGTTGAAATATATAGCTGCATCCCCAATTTTGGAAACAAAATTGACATCCATATTGTTCCATGGGGGTTGGGACACTATTTTGCTTGCAGTATGGTTAAATGAGACAGATTTTTTCTAAAAATATTGTGTGCTCATGCAGATGTTAGTTTTATTTTGGGATCAGGGTAGTTTTTTAAAGAAAGCTGTAAATTCTCATCCTTCTCAGTTAATTTATAAGGTAACAGGATAGAAAAATCTTTTGGAGGCAATACCAGTTTTCAAGCCCACTTGACAAAGTTTGGACACCTTTCCTTAAAGGAGCAAATTTTCCATGTGTTTGACTCAGCCAAAGCCAAAAGTTGGATTCTAATGCAGAATTGACTCTTTTTTCTCATGGAAGTGGTAAAATGTCTCCTTGGTGGGGTTGGGGATGATTTTTGGTATCGCGGATCTAAATATTGAAATTAGAGTGAACCGCCTTAAAATGTTGCACTCGGAAATGATGCAATCTCTAAAAATAAATAGCCTTGGGAAAATCCATTCTTTCAATAAAAGTTTGAAACATTCTATTGACATCATGCATTATTGTTGAATATACCTGATAAAAAAGAGGGCGATTTGATGACTTTTGGACCTAAAAACTACAATTTACTTTTTGTGTGCTTTTGTAGGGAATTCCATGAAAAATATGTGCACGTGACCGGTACTTCCCTTTGTGTCAGTTTTTCTCTCTTATTTGTTGCATGACCCCCTGTTTTCAGATCAGAAAAAGTTGTCTGAAGGGCAATACTTGACAGAGATATTTGAATGCCAAAATTAAAGTGATGCGATCATATTTTTTTCCACCTGAACGTTATAATGGTCGCCCATGGGAAAATATTTAGTTTTGTGATATCTATAGGAAATATGTTTTTTGGCTTCCAGACCAGATTCAGGTATTATTTTGGGGGATTATTTCACATTTAAATATTTATTTGGGGACCATGCACCTTACAAAACCATTTTGTCGTTTTGAGAAGTTACATTTTTGTCACAGTCAGCAATAAAAGCTATATATTTCCCAAACTAAGCTGTTCATGGAAGAAAATTCACATCTTGAGCAAGTGTAATCCCCGGGAGCACACTATAACCTCTGGCAGCTGCTAACTAACAGCCAATCTTACCCTATTAATATATTTATTTAAACCATAACCTCTGGCAACTGCTAACCAGCAGCCTATCTTACCCTATTAACATATTTATTTAAACCATGGTTTCTCCTCATATTACTAGAGGCAGGGAGGATTCCAGATCTTGCAACCTCCTCCCAAATCACCATTCAAACACAGATAGAAAACCTACACTGCCCTTCTATTCACTATTATTTAGAAGTTTGTCTCTTCTATATTATGCTCTTCAGAATGTTGGAAAACAATTCCTTCATTGAAAGAGTATCCTGGAACACACATTGGAGGAGGGGGTGGGGCTACAGTGGAAAATAACATAATAAAACTACAAATGTGAGTGAATGGCATTTGTGCATAGCTACCAATATAGCTGTCTAGTACTAAAGCTGTCATGGTTCCCCTGATACAGCATAAATTTACAGTGACAGTTGTAAAATACTGCTCTTTCCCTGAACCAAGTCCTCTCTCCCACACATATTTAACCCTTCTGTTAATGATAAACATTGGGAAAGACTGAACAGCATGTTTTCAGTGACTGAAGGTACTATCATTCACTTTCAGTTTCTTATGATTTACTTTGAGACTTCAGCACTCATGGTCCACTGAGTTAGTTTTCAATTTAACAACCTTTCCCTGGAACTTCCACTATATTTTTCATTGTATGCCATTCAGTGCTCTCATGTAGACCTCCTACATGTGTGACTGTAAGCCTATCTGTCTGTCTGTGTGCTTGTCTCTTCATCAGACATGGTGTTTCTTTGCTCTTCACTTGCCTGGATCTACATTTTCAATAATTGTCAGCTGGCTAACTTTCACCCCCCCCCCACCCCCCCCCCCCCCCCACACACACACACAAGTATATTAAACATCAAATACCACTCTATTCTTGAAGCAAATGTCTGATTCATCCTCTTTGGAAACATGTTTTCAACAATTTCAATCTCTTTGCCAGAATGGGTGTCTGTGGGGATTAAAACAAAGGTTATGAAAGTGCACTTATGGAAACTTCCAGCATAAGCATAGCCCTATAGAATCAATATTTGATGGTTTTAGGCATCTTACCAGTGTTATGAGATATCACAGTAGCAGGTACTGGTCATTCGTTTGGAAAAAACTCTGTTTTTTGTTTTGCCAGTGCCATAGCAATGACTACTTGTGCCTTTACTGAGAAAACTGAGGCTTTTCCTTTACAAAAATTGCAAAATATTCATCAAATACAATGTGAAATGTCTTCAGGAGCCAGACTTTGATTTAAAAACTATTACAGATGGGAAAGTTCATATCACAGTAGGTTTGTTTTGGGTCAATATCAATTAAATTATGAATTATATCACATATTTTGATGAAAAGGGGCATACCGGAGGGGTCCTATTCAGGGCAAAATTTTACTACATCAGATGGTGGAATAAAATTTGACATCAGTTGTTAGGATAAACTGGTAGAGTCCTTTCATATTGGTGAAATATATAGCTGCATCCCCAATTTTGGAAACAAAACTGATATCCATATTGTTCCATGGGGGTTGGGACACTGTTTTGCTTGCAGTATGGTTAAATGAGATAGATTTTTTCTAAAAATATTTTGTGCTGATGCAGATGTTAGTTTTATTTTGGGATCAGGGTAGTGTTTTAAAGAAAGCTGTAAATTCTCATCCTTCTTAGTTAATTTATAAAGTAACAGGATAGAAAAATCTTTTTTTGGCAATACCAGTTTTCAAGCCCAGATGACAAAGTTTGGACACCTTTCCTTAAAAGAGCAGATTTTCCATGTTTTTGACTCAGCCAAAGCCAAAAGTTGGATTCTAATGCAGAAATGACTCTTTTATCTCATGGAAGTGGTAAAATGTCTCTTTGGTTAGGTTGGGGATTATTATAGGAAATATGTTTTTTGGCTTCCAGACCAGATTCAGCTATTATTTTGAAGGATTATTTCACATTTAAATATTTATTTGGGGACCATACACATTACCAAACCATTTTATTGTTTTGAGAAGTTACATTTTTGTCACAGTCAGCAATAAAAGCTATATATTTCCCAAACTAAGGATGTTCATGCAAGAAAATTCACATCTTGAGCAAGTGTATTCCCCAGGAGCACACTATAACCTCTGGTAGCTACTAACTAACAGCCTACCTTACCCTATTAACATATTTATTTAAACCATGGTTTCTCCTCATATTACTAGAGGCAGAGATGATTCCAAATCTTCCAACCCCCTCCCAAATCTCCATTCAAACACAGACAGAAGACCTACACTGCCCTTCTATTCTCTATTATTTAGAAGTTTTTCTCTTCTATATTATGCTCTTCAGAATATTGGAAAACAATTCCTTCAATGAAAGAGTATCCTGGAATACAAATTGGAGGAGGGGGTGGGGCTACAGTGGAAAATAACATGATAAAATTACAAATGTGAGTGAATGGCATTTGTGCATAGCTACCAATATAGTTGTCTAGTACTATAGCTGTCATGGTTCCCCTGATACAGCATAAATTTACAGTGACAGTTGTGAAATATTGCTCTTTCCCTGAACCAAGTCCTCTCTCGCACACATATTTAACCCTTCTGCTAATGATAAACATTTGGAAAGACTGAACAGCATGTTTTTAGAGACAGAAGTTAGTATCATACACTTTCGGATTCTTATGATTTATTTTGAGGCTTCAGCACTCATGGTCCACTGAGTTAGTTTTCAATTTAACAACCTTGCCCTGGCTCTTCCACTATATTTTTCATTGTATGCTATTTAGTAATAATAATAATAATAATAATAATAGATATTTATATAGCGCTCATTTCACAATAATAAAAAGTTCCATGGCGATTTACAAGAAAAATTAGTACTCTCATGTAGACCTCCTACATGTGTGACTGCAAGCCTATCTGTCTGTATGTCTGTGTGTCTGTGTGTCTCTTCATCAGGCGTGGTGTTTCTTTGATTTTCACTTGCCTGGATCTACATTTTCAGTAATTGGCAGCTGACTAACCTTCACTCCTCCCCCCCCCCCCCCCCCCCCACACACACAAGCTTATTAAACATCAAATGCCACTATATTCTTGTAGCAAATGTCTGATTCATCCACTTTGGAAACATGTTTTCAACAATTTCAATCTTTTTGCCAGAATGGGTGTCTTTGGGGTTTAAAACAAAGGTTATCAAAGCGCAGTTATGGGAGCTTGCAGCATAAGCATAGCACTATAGAATCAATATTTGATGGTTTTAGGCATCTTACCAGTGTTGTGAGATATCACAGTAGCAGGTACTTGTCATTCTTTTGGAAAAAGACACTTTTATGTTTTGCCAGTGCCATAGCAATGACTCTATGTGCCTTTACTGAGAAAACTGAGGCTTTTCCTTTACAAAAATTGCAAAATATTCATCAAATGCAATGTGAAATGTCTTCAGAAGCCAGACTGCGATTTAAAAACTATTACAGATGGGAAAGTTCATATCACAGTAGGTTTGTTTTGGGTCAATATCAATTAAATTATGAATTATATCACATATTTTGATGAGAAGGGGCATACCGGGGGAGGGGGGGGGGTCCTATTCCGTGCAAAATTTTACTACATCAGATGGTGGAATAAAATTTGACATCAGTTGTTAGGATAAACTGGTAGAGTCCTTTCATATTGTTGAAATATATAGCTGCATCCCCAATTTTGGAAACAAAATTGACATCCATATTGTTCCATGGGAGTTGGGACACTATTTTGCTTGCAGTATGGTTAAATGAGACAGATTTTTTCTAAAAATATTGTGTGCTCATGCAGATGTTAGTTTTATTTTGGGATCAGGGTAGTTTTTTAAAGAAAGCTGTAAATTCTCATCCTTCTCAGTTAATTTATAAGGTAACAGGATAGAAAAATCTTTTGGAGGCAATACCAGTTTTCAAGCCCACTTGACAAAGTTTGGACACCTTTCCTTAAAGGAGCAAATTTTCCATGTGTTTGACTCAGCCAAAGCCAAAAGTTGGATTCTAATGCAGAATTGACTCTTTTTTCTCATGGAAGTGGTAAAATGTCTCCTTGGTGGGGTTGGGGATGATTTTTGGTATCGCGGATCTAAATATTGAAATTAGAGTGAACCGCCTTAAAATGTTGCACTCGGAAATGATGCAATCTCTAAAAATAAACAGCCTTGGGAAAATCCATTCTTTCAATAAAAGTTTGAAACATTCTATTGACATCATGCATTATTGTTGAATATACCTGATAAAAAAGAGGGTGATTTGATGACTTTTGGACCTAAAAAATACAATTTACTTTTTGTGTGCTTTTGTAGGGAATTCCATGAAAAATATGTGCACGTGACCGGTACTTCCCTTCGTGTCAGTTTTTCTCTCTTATTTGTTGCAAGACCCCCTGTTTTCAGATCAGAAAAAGTTGTCTGAAGGGCTATACTTGACAGAGATATTTGAATTCCAAAATTAAAGTGATGCGATCATATTTTTTTCCACCTGAACGTTATAATGGTCGCCTATGGGAAAATATTTAGTTTTGTGATATCTATAGGAAATATGTTTTTTGGCTTCCAGACCAGATTCAGGTATTATTTTGGGGGATTATTTCACATTTAAATATTTATTTGGGGACCATGCACCTTACAAAACCATTTTATCGTTTTGAGAAGTTACATTTTTGTCACAGTCAGCAATAAAAGCTATATATTTCCCAAACTAAGCTGTTCATGGAAGAAAATTCACATCTTGAGCAAGTGTATTCCCCAGGAGCACACTATAACCTCTGGCAGCTGCTAACTAACAGCCAATCTTACCCTATTAATATATTTATTTAAACTATAACCTCTGGCAACTGCTAACTAACAGCCTATCTTACCCTATTAACATATTTATTTAAACCATGGTTTCTCCTCATATTACTAGAGGCAGGGAGGATTCCAAATCTTGCAACCTCCTCCCAAATCACCATTCAAACACAGATAGAAAACCTACACTGCCCTTCTATTCACTATTATTTAGAAGTTTGTCTCTTCTATATTATGCTCTTCAGAATGTTGGAAAACAATTCCTTCAATGAAAGAGTATCCTGGAACACAAATTGGAGGAGGGGATGGGGCTACAGTGGAAAATAACATGATAAAATTAGAAATGTGAGTGAATGGCATTTGTGCATAGCTACCAATATAGTTGTCTAGTACTATAGCTGTCATGGTCCCCCTGATAGAGCATAAATTTACAGTGACAATTGTGAAATATTGCTCTTTCCCTGAACCAAGTCCTCTCTCCCACACATATTTAACCCTTCTGCTAATGATAAACATTTGGAAAGACTGAACAGCATGTTTTTAGAGACAGAAGTTAGTATCATACACTTTCGGATTCTTATGATTTATTTTGAGGCTTCAGCACTCATGGTCCACTGAGTTAGTTTTCAATTTAACAACCTTGCCCTGGCTCTTCCACTATATTTTTCATTGTATGCTATTTAGTACTCCCATGTAGACCTCCTACATGTGTGACTGCAAGCCTATCTGTCTGTATGCCTGTGTGTCTGTGTGTCTCTTCATCAGGCGTGGTGTTTCTTTGCTTTTCACTTGCCTGGATCTACATTTTCAATAATTGGCAGCTGACTAACTTTCACCCCCCCCCCCCCCCCCCCCACACACACACAAGTATATTAAACATCAAATCCCACTATATTCTTGAAGCAAATGTCTGATTCATCCTCTTTGGAAACATGTTTTCAACAATTTCAACCTCTTTGCCAGAATGGGTGTCTGTGGGGATTAAAACAAAGGTTATGAAAGTGCACTTATGAAAACTTCCAGCATAAGCATAGCACTATAGAATCAATATTTGATGGTTTTAGGCATCTTACCAGTGTTATGAGATATCACAGTAGCAGGTACTGGTCATTCGTTTGGAAAAAAACTCTGTTTCATATTTTGCCAGCGCCATAGCAATGACTCTATGTGCCTTTACTGGGAAAACTGAGGCTTTTCCTTTACAAAAATTGCAAAATATTCATCAAATACAATGTGAAATGTCTTCAGGAGCCAGACTTTGATTTAAAAACTATTACAGATGGGAAAGTTCATATCACAGTAGGTTTGTTTTGGGTCAATGTCAATTAAATTTTGAATTATATCACATATTTTGATGAAAAGGGGCATACCGGGGGGTCCTATTCAGGGCAAAATTTTACTACATCAGATGGTGGAATAAAATTCGACATCAGTTGTTAGGATAAACTGGTAGAGTCCTTTCATATTGGTGAAATATATAGCTGCATCCCCAATTTTGGAAACAAAATTGACATCCATATTGTTCCATGGGGGTTGGGACACTGTTTTGCTTGCAGTATGGTTAAATGTGACAGATTTTTTCTAAATATATTTTGTGCTCATGCAGATGTTAGTTTTATTTTGGGATCAGGGTAGTTTTTTTAAAGAAAGCTGTAAATTCTCATCCTTCTCCGTTAATTTTCAAGTAACAGGATAGAAAAATCTTTTGGAGGCAATACCAGTTTTCAAGCCCAGTTGACAAAGTTTGGACACCTTTCCTTAAAAGAGCAAATTTCCCAAGTTTTTGACTCAGCCAAAGCCAAAAGTTGGATTCTAATGGAGAAATGACTCTTTTATCTCATGGAAGTGATAAAATTCCTCTTTGGTGGGGTTGGGGATGATTATAGGAAATATGTTTTTTGGCTTCCAGACCAGATTCAGCTATTATTTTGGGGGATTATTTCACATTTAAATATTTATTTGGGGACCATACACCTTACCAAACCATTTTATTGTTTTGAGAAGTTATTTGTCACAGTCAGCAATAAAAGCTATATATTTCCCAAACTAAGGCTGTTCATGCTAGAAAATTCACATCTTGAGCAAGTGTATTCCCCAGGAGCACACTCTAACCTCTGGCAGCTACTAACTAACAGCCTATCTTACCCTATTAACATATTTATTTAAACCATAGCCTCTGGCGGCTGCTAACTAACAGCCTATCTTACCCTATAAACATGTTTATTTAAACATGGTTTCTCCTCATATTATTAGAGGCAGGGAGGATTCCATATCTTCCAACCCCCTCCCAAATCACCATTGAAACACAGACAGAAAACCTACACTGTCCTTCTATTCACTATTATTTAGAAGTTTTTCTCTTCTATATTATGCTCTTCAGAATGTTGGAAAACAATTCCTTCATTGAAAGAGTATCCTGGAAAACAAATTGGAGGATGGGGTGGGGCTACAGTGGAAAATAACATAATAAAATTACAAATGTGAGTGAATGGCATTTGTGCATAGCTACCAATATAGCTGTCTAGTACTAAAGCTGTCATGGTTCCCCTGATACAGCATAAATTTACACTGACAGTTGTAGAATATTGCTCTTTCCCGGAACCAAGTCCTCTCTCCCACACATATTTAACCCTTCTGCTAATGATAAACATTTTTATTACACACCCGTAACTGTATTTGTCAAGATCACATGGATTTTAGGGGCATGAGGTAATTTTAACCAGAAAGCTCTAGTGCGATCCGATAAAAAGTACCCTTCGCGGGCACAAGTTCTCTCGATAGACTGGTTCTTATAGTTTGCAGCGTTCAGTGGGACATAACCAATGAGAACCATCGGCTATATTTATCTGTCGGAATTACCGATTCTCATACCAAAATGTTTGATGCACAACTGTGCTAAAAACTATTGAAAGACACATGATCTCTGCCAAGAAATTGAACAGTGAAACTCAACCTTTGCTCCATTATTGAAAACCGAGGAAAACTTGGTTAATTTTAGAGCAAAAAAGTCCAATTGGGTTCGATATTTCAGCCAGCCACTTGTACAGTTCCCATTTTGTTACACAATGTTGCCCTCACCGCTGCGTGGTGCCGACGAGTCGATACGAGGTCTACTGTGTAATCCCACAGACTATAGAATTATTTGCTAGTATTTCTGTTTTATACAGGGGTATTATTTTGCTTTAATTATCAGCAACAAAACTTAAATTGAATGTCCCCTATATGAATTAGCTACATGGGTGTATGGGATGGGATAGGGGTTGCGGCACTTTTACCCCCTTCACCAATAAGCAGCTAATTTTGCAGTTTTTATTGAAAGGGACTGGTATTTTCAGAACAGATTGTTCAGAGGGAGGGGGTATTTTTATAATTTTGGCAAATATCAGGGCGGTGGGCAGATCATTTCCATAGGCTAATTCGAGGAAAGGGTCTGCATTTTGATTTTGAAACAATAGTTCAGGGCAGTTTGATTGGTCAGCCTCCATCCCCAAGAAAATGTCCAAAAGCCTATCATTAGTCACATTCTATCAGTCCTCTTTAAAACTTCTTACTAAATGCAAATTCAAAATACCAAATTCCAAATTTAAGATTGACAAGATATTGGAGCAGACACATAAAAAATTATTTTGTTTTGAAACCAGATACCAAGAATAAAATATTGACAGACCCGATCAGATAACAAACTGGTGAAGTATAGTTTTATTACTAGCACAAAATAATGTAAACATTAATCAATCTTTGAAGATATTATCAACCAAAATAAGTTGGAGCTTACTGTGAGAACACACCCCCCCCCCCCCGCCCCCCTGATTTCTCTTTGAGCCTCTGACTAAGACTGTTGGATACTCATTTTGTGAGCTTTCGAGAAAATGCTGTCAGGTTATAGATGAGTAGGGGGGGGGGGGATGTAAAATAGATGTACAGTCTAAACTACTTGTGGAGACAAGACATGACATTTTCTTGCAGTTATCGTGCAATATATTTCTCCCTTTGTATACATGTTGTATCTGTAGTAAATGTGGACAACCTAAAGCCTTTATTTTGTAAGTGCAGCCCATTTCAAACAACAGTTACCAAGACTTGAGATAATTAAAAAGAAGGCTAAATTTCAAGTCAGAAACATCATAATGTTGAAAAATAAAGTGCTAACTTACCAAGACTGTTAAGTTCACTCAGAATGGAATCTCAAACTGCCTTAGTTACTCTGAACGATTGAATGAATGCCCCGGAAGGGTAATTTATTGCACAAAATGTCTTTTCTCGTCCAATGTGTGCTTTTGTTACATTGCAGAACAGAAATGACCGATGTCCACATGAGATAGGCGATAGCCTAGTGGCAGTAGATCTAGTGCATGTAAAATCAAGCAGAGTTCAAACTTCTATTTTAGTTTCACTTTCAGTTTAAAAAAAAGCACGAAATTTAAACAGAGCGGTCAGTTCGCACCGTATTTAAATTAAAATCCTTGTACATGTTCCATCCTCCAGATATAATGATGCCTGCACACCCACTTTTGAAAACACATTTCAGATCACATAATTTGTGACGGCTGATATGATGAACGCAATCTTTTCAGTTTTAAGTGGCCGGACCGACATTTTTGGGGGAACAAAATGAATCAACAGCGATTCTACAGGTGGCAAGGTCAATGACTTAAGACTGGTTCTCTGACAAAATTGCCCGTTTCTCTCTAAAATTCTTTCAACCGTTCAAATCGTCGACTGTTTAATTAAATTAGCGATTAATTACAATGAATTCTTTTTCAGGGTTGGGTGTGTAATAAATACAGAACCACACTTATGTTTGAATGGGTTAACGATTACTGAACTCGAGCGTGTGGCGCTGGGATAACCACTCGAGCCTACAGGCTCTCGTGGTATCCCTGCGCCACTCGCTCTCGTTCAGTAATCGTTAACCCATTCAAACATAAGTGTGGTTCTGTATATGGAAAGACTGAATAGCATGTTTTTAGAGACTGAAGTTAGTATGATACACTTTCAGATTCTTATGATTTACTTTGAGGCTTCAGCACTCATCGTCCACTGAGTTAGTTTTCAATTTAGCAACCTTGCCCTGGCTCTTCCACTATATTTTTCATTGTATGCCATTTAGTACTCTCATGTAGACCTCCTACATGTGTGACTGCAAGTCTGTCTGTCTGTCTGTCTGTCTGTCTGTCTGTCTGTCTGTCTGTCTGTCTGTCTGTCTGTCTGTCTGTCTGTCTGTCTGTCTGTCTGTCTGTCTGTCTGTCTGTCTGTCTGTCTGTCTGTCTGTCTGTCTGTCTGTCTGTCTGTCTGTCTGTCTGTCTGTCTGTCTGTCTGTCTGTCTGTCTGTCTGTCTCTTCATCAGACATGGTGCTTCATTGCTGTTCACTTGCCTGGATCTATATTTTCAATAATTGGCAGCTGACTAACTTTCACCCCCCCCCCCCCTACACACACACACAAGCATATTAAACATCAAATACCACTATATTCTTGAAGCAAATGTCTGATTCATCCTCTTTGGAAACATGTTTTCAACAATTTCAATCTCTTTGCCAGAATGGGTGTCTGTGGGGATTAAAACAAAGGTTATGAAAGTGCACTTATGGAAACTTCCAGCATAAGCATAGCACTATAGAATCAATATTTGATGGTTTTAGGCATCTTACCAGTGTTATGAGATATCACAGTAGCAGGTACTGGTTAATCTTTTGGAAAAAACACTGTTTTATGTTTTGCCAGGGCCATAGCAATGACTCTGTGTGCCTTTACTGAGAAAACTGAGGCTTTTCCTTTACAAAAATTGCAAAATATTCATCAAATACAATGTGAAATGTCTTCAGGAGACAGACTATGATTTAAAAACTATTACAGATGGGAAAGTTCATATCACAGTAGGTTTGTTTTGGGTCAATATCAATTAAATTATGAATTATATCACATATTTTGATGAAAAGGGGCATATCGGGGGGGTCCTATTCAGGGCAAAATTTTACTACATCAGATGGTGGAATAAAATTTGACATCAGTTGTTAGGATAAACTGGTAGAGTCCTTTCATATTGGTGAAATATATAGCTGCATCCCAAATTTTGGAAACAAAATTGACATCCATATTGTTCCATGGTGGTTGGGACACTGTTTTGCTTGCAGTATGGTTAAATGAGACCGATTTTTTCTAAAAATATTTTGTGCTCATGCAGATGTTAGATTTATTTTGGGATCAGGGTAGTTTTTTTAAAGAAAGCTGTAAATTCTCATCCTTCTCCGTTAATTTATAAAGTAACAGGATAGAAAAATCTTTTGGAGGCAATACCAGTTTTCAAGCCCAGATGACAAAGTTTGGACACCTTTCCTTAAAAGAGCAGATTTTCCATGTTTTTGACTCAGCCAAAGCCAAAAGTTGGATTCTAATGCAGAAATGACTCTTTTATCTCATGGAAGTGGTAAAATGTCTCTTTGGTGGGGTTGGGGATGATTATAGGAAATATGTTTTTTGGCTTCCAGACCAGATTCAGCTATTATTTTGGGGGATTATTTCACATTTAAATATTTATTTGGGGACCATACACCTTACCAAACCATTTTATTGTTTTGAGAAGTTACATTTTTTTCACAGTCAGCAATAAAAGCTATATATTTCCCAAACTAAGGCTGTTCATGCAAGAAAATTCACATCTTGAGCAAGTGTATTCCCCAGAAGCACACTACAACCTCTGGCAGCTACTAACTAACAGCCTATCTTACCCCATTAACATATTTATTTAAACCATAACCTCTGGCAGCTGCTAACTAACAGCCTATCTTACTCTATAAACATATTTATTTAACATGGTTTCTCCTCATATTACTAGAGGCAGGGAGGATTCCATATCTTCCAACCCCCTCCCAAATCACCATTGAAACACAGACAGAAAACCTACACTGCCCTTCTATTCACTATTATTTAGAAGTTTTTCTCTTCCATATTATTCTCTTCAGAATGTTGGAAAACAATTCCTTCATTGAAAGAGTATCCTGGAACACAAATTGGAGGATGGGGTGGGGCTACAGTGGAAAATAACATAATAAAATTACAAATGTGAGTGAATGGCATTTGTGCATAGCTACCAATATAGCTGTCTAGTACTAAAGCTGTCATGGTTCCCCTGATACAGCATAAATTTACACTGACAGTTGTAAAATATAGCTCTTTCCCTGAACGAAGTCCTCTCTCTCACACATATTTAACCCTTCTGCTAATGTTAAACATTTGGAAAGACTGAATAGCATGTTTTTAGAGACTGAAGTTAGTATCATACACTTTCTGATTCTTATGATTTACTTTGAGGCTTCAGCACTCATGGTCCACTGAGTTAGTTTTCAATTTAACAACCTTGCCCTGGCTCTTCCACTATATTTTTCATTGTATGCCATTTAGTACTCTCATGTAGACCTCCTACATGTGTGACTGCAAGCCTATCTGTCTGTCTGTCTGTCTGTCTGTGTGTCTGTCTGTCTCTTCATCAGACATGGTGCTTCATTGCTTTTCCCTTGCCTGGATCTATATTTTCAATAATTGGCAGCTGACTAACTTTCACCCCCCTCCCCCCACCCCCTCACACAGACACACACAAGTATATTAAACATCAAATACCACTATATTCTTGAAGCAAATGTCTGATTCATCCTCTTTGCAAACATGTTTTCAACAATTTCAATCTCTTTGCCAGAATGGGTGTCTGTGGGGATTAAAACAAAGGTTATGAAAGTGCACTTATGGAAACTTCCAGCATAAGCATAGCACTATAGATTCAATATTTGATGGTTTTAGGCATCTTACCAGTGTTATGAGATATCACAGTAGCAGGTACTGGTTATTCTTTTGGAAAAAACACTGTTTTATGTTTTGCCCGTGCCATAGCAATGACTCTATGTGCCTTTACTGAGAAAACTGAGGCTTTTCCTTTACAAAAATTGCAAAATATTCATCAAATACAATGTGAAATGTCTTCAGGAGCCAGACTTTGATTTAAAAACTATTACAGATGGGAAAGTTCATATCACAGTAGGTTTGTTTTGGGTCAATATCAATTAAATTATAAATTATATCACATATTTTGATGAAAAGGGGCATACCGGGGGGTCCTATTCAGGGCAAAAGTTTACTACATCAGATGGTGGAATAAAATTTGACATCAGTTGTTGGGATAAACTGGTAGAGTCCTTTCATACTGGTGAAATATATAGCTGCATCCCCAATTTTAGAAACAAAATTGACATCCATATTGTTCCATGGGGGTTGGGACACTGTTTTGCTTGCAGTATGGTTAAATGAGACAGATTTTTTCTAAAAATATTTTGTGCTCATGCAGATGTTAGTTTTATTTTGGGATCAGGGTAGTTTTTTAAAGAAAGCTGTAAATTCTCATCCTTCACAGTTAATTTATAAAGTAACAGGATAGAGAAATCTTTTGGAGGCAATACCAGTTTTCAAGCCCAGTTGACAAAGTTTGGACACCTTTCCTTAAAAGAGCAAATTTCCCATGTTTTTGACTCAGCCAAAGCCAAAAGTTGGATTCTAATGCAGAAATGACGCTTTTTTCTCATGGAAGTGGTAAAATGTTTCTTTGGTGGGGTTGGGGATGATTATAGGAAATATGTTTTTTGGCTTCCAGACCAGATTCAGTTATTATTTTGGGGGATTATTTCACATTTAAATATTTATTTGGGGACCATACACCTTACCAAACCATTTTATTGTTTTGAGAAGTTACATTTTTGTCACAGTCAGCAATAAAAGCTATATATTTCCCAAACTAAGGCTTTTCATGCAAGAAAATTCACGTCTTGAGCAAGTGTATTCCACAGGAGCACACTATAACCTCTGGCAGCTGCTAACTAACAGCCTATCTTACCCTATTAACATATTTATTTAAACCATGGTTTCTCCTCATATTACTAGGGACAGGGAGGATTCCAAATCTTCCAACCCCCTCCCAAATCACCATTCAAACACAGACAGAAGACCTACACTGCCCTTCTATTCACTATTATTTAGAAGTTTTTCTCTTCTATATTATGCTCTTCAAAATGTTGGAAAACTATTCCTTCATTGAAGAGTATCCTGGAACACAAATTTGGGGAGGGATGGGGCTGCAGTGGAAAATAACATAATAAAATTACAAATGTGATTGAATGGCTTGTGTGCATAGCTACCAATATAGTTGTCTAGTACTAAAGCTGTCATGGTTCCCCTGATACAGCATAAATTTACAGTGACAGTTCTAAAATATTGCTCTTTCCCTGAACCAAGTCCTCTCTCCCACACATATTTAACCCTTCTGCTAATGATAAATATTTGGAAAGACTGAACAGCATGATTTTAGAGACTGAAGTTAGTATCATACACTTTCAGTTTCTTATGATTTACTTTGAGGCTTCAGAACTCATGGTCCACTGAGTTAGTTTTCAATTTAACAACCTTGCCCTGGCCCTTTCACTATATTTTTCATTGTATGCCATTCAGTACTCTCATGTAGACCTCCTACATGTGTGACTGCAAGCCTATCTGTCTGTCTGTCTCTGTGTCTGTCTTTTCATCAGACATGGTGTTTCTTTGCTTTTCAGTTGCCTGGATCTACATTTTCAATAATTGGCAGCTGACTAACTTTCACACACACACACGCACAAGTATATTAAACATCAAATACCACTATATTCTTGAAGCAAATGTCTGATTCATCCTCATTGGAAACATGTTTTCAACAATTTCAATCTTTTTGCCAGAATGTGTGTCTGTGGGGATTATAACAAAGGTTATGAATGTGCACTTATGGGAACTTGCAGCATAAGCATAGCACTATAGAATCAATATTTGATGGTTTTAGGCATCTTACCAGTGTTATGAGATATCACAGTAGCAGGTACTGGTCATTCTGTTGGAAAAAAACACTGTTTTATGTTTTACCAGTGCCATACCAATGACTCTATGTGCATTTACTGAGTACACTGAGGCTTTTCCTTTACAAAAATTGCAAAATATTCATCAAATACAATGTGAAATGTCTTCAGAAGCCAGACTGTGATTTAAAAACTATTACAGATGGCTAAATTCATATCACAGTAGGTTTGTTTTGGGTCAATATCAATTAAATTATGAATTATATCACATATTTTGACGAAAAGGGGCATACTGGGGGGTACTATTCAGGGCAAAATTTTACTACATCAGATGGTGGAATAAAATTTGACATCAGTTGTTAGGATAAACTGGTAGAGTCCTATGGTTATAGGAAATATGATTTTTGGCTTCCAGACCAGATTCAATTATTATTTTAGGGGATTATTTCACATTTAAATATTTATTTGGGGACCATACACCTTACCAAACCATTTTATTGTTTTGAGAAGTTACATTTTTGTCACAGTCAGCAATAAAAGCTATATATTTCCCCAACTAAGGCTGTTCATGCAAGAAAATTCACATCTTGGGCAAGTTTATTCCCCAAGAGCACACTATAACCTCTGTCAGCTGCTATCTAAGAGCCTACCTTACCCTATTAACAAATTTATTTAAACCATGGTTTCTCCTCATATTACTAGGGGCAGGGAGGATTCCAAATCCTCCAACCCCCTCCCAAATCACCATTCAAACACAGACAGAAAACCTACACTGCCCTTCTATTCACTATTATTTAGAAGTTTTTCTCTTCTTGATGCTGATGTTAGTTTTATTTTGGGATCAGGATAGTTTTTTAAAGAAAGCTGTAAATTCTCATCCTTCTCAGTTAATTTATAAAGTAACAGGATAGAAAAATCTTTTGGAGGCAATACCAGTTTTCAAGCCCACTTGACAACGTTTGGACACCTTTCCTTAGAAGAGCAAATTTTCCATGTTTTTGACTCATCCAAAGCCAAAAGTTGGATTCTAATGCAGAAATGACTCTTTTATCTCATGGGAGTGGTAAAATGTCTCTTTGGTGGGGTTGGGGATGATTATAGGTATCGCGGAACTAAATATTGAAATTAGAGTGAACCGCCTTAAAATGTTGCACTCGGAAATGACGCAATCTCTAAAAATAAACAGCCTTGGGAAAATCCATTGTTTCAATAAAACTTTGAAACATTCTATTGACATCTTGCATTATTGTTGAATATTCCTGATAAAAAAAGAGGGTGATTTGATGACTTTTGGACCTAAAAAATGCAATTTACTTTTTGTGTGTTTTGTATGGAATTCCCTGAAATATATGTGCACGTGATCGGTACTTCCCTTTGTGTCAGTTTTTCTCTCTTATTTGTTGCATGACACCCTGTTTTCAGATCAGAAAAAGTTGTCTGAAGGTCTATACTTGACAGAGATATTTGAATGCCAAAATTAAAGTGATGCGATCATATTTTTTTCCACCTAAACGTTATAATGGTCGCGTATTGGAAAATATTTAGTTTTGTGATACCAATTGAAAATTCTCCAAAAATAGTAAGAACGTATGCCGTAGTAAAATATAACTTTGAATGAGAAAATTATTTGTCACACATGAAATTCCAAAACAGGCGACACCTCACTAAACTGAGAGTCAGTGCTCACTCCCTCCATATTGAAACTGGCCTCCATAAAAGTCCAAAACCTTCAGAAATAGTAAAACAGACTTGTGATCAATGTACTCCTGATATAGAAGATGAGGAACACTTAATGTTACATCGCGCAAAATATTCAATGGCCAGCGAATCTATGTTCAACTCATTAAAAGAATTTATCAACCCATTTGATTGTCTTCCCAAAGATGAATTAATGAGAATTCTACTATCATGTAAAGATGCCGATGTTTGTAAAATAGTTGAAAAATTCCTTATCTCAGTACACCAATCTAGAGGGTCAATATAACTCAAATATTTCAGCCTCTACCTTCTTGAATAATATTCCAAGTATTCATTTCATATATTTAATCAAATTTGTAATTTAAATCTTGTCTGGAATGTTCACTTTAATATACACATCATTTTTCCAGAAATATCACCTTCATCACTCATCTTCCATCAATGCATGAACGTGTTGTTAGTCTCCAGCTTCTATCTAAAGGTTACTTAAAAATTTCTATTTAATATTAAGTGACATTAAATCCAAGTACTTTACATTCTAATTCTTACTGCACTGTTCAAAGTATGCGTCAAACTAATAGAGAATTATCTAATACCCAATAGCATTTTATTTTTCCCATTAATGTTAGCTGCTCAAAATTTAACTCTTAACCTAATAATAATATTTTTTTTTTTATCAAACCTAGTCATGGCTGCTGTAAAGCAGCCAGGACTGGATTTGCTGAAAATCTTTTAGGTAATTTAACTCAAGAAATCATTGCTAAAAATCATGATTCAATTTAAAGAGTGTAACCAAATTTTACTTATTCTTCCTATTTGAGATTATATGTACGGGAGATTGCAGAGCTGAGAGGGAGGTTGGGGAGGGCTGGTGTATCTGGAGTTACCTTGTTGAAGGTTACCTATGATGGTGAGGTGGAAGGTGGGTGGAAGGTCGTTGTGGATTCAAGGAGGAAGCTGGAAGCAGGAAACATGGGGGGGAGGGGGGAAGAATGAATGCTTGATGTGGGAGGTGTAACTGAGGAGAGGGGGGGGGGGGGTTCTAGTAGGAAAATTTGGAAGGTGGCGTCAGGACAGGGCTGCGTAGAGTTGGGAAACCAGAGTCAGCGTAAGGCTGCCAAGGTTGCTAGGCGGTGTTTAGAAAACAGTTTTTGTGTTTTAGATTCTGATACCCCTGGGGATGAGAGTGAAGGGGAAATTGTGGGGGCGAGATGGTTGTTGATGTTGATAGGCCAGATGGGGTAAGGAGGGCGGGGAAGAGAAAGAGAGGGCCAGAGGCATGCAAAACGAGGGAAGTTGCAGATGATATAGGAACTGGGGCCAGAAGAAGAAAATTAGTTGTAGCGAGGAGCAGAATTGTACGTGGGATTGACAATGTGGTTTGTGGTCCTGGTAGTTCTAATCGAACAGTCTTGTGCTTTCCGGGGGCAAAGGTGGAGGATCTGAGGGACCGGGTATATGGCATTGTGGCAGGGTCAGGATTGGAACCGGTAGTAATGGTCCTTGTGGGGACCAACAATATCAGGGAGAGAAGGTCAGTAAATTTGGTGGAGTCGTATAGAGACTTAGTCAGCAAACTGCTAAGTAAGAATGCAAAAGTAGTTGTATCCGGGGTTCTTCCTATCCTTGGAGGTGGGGACGAAGGAACTCGAGGATTTGGGCGCTAAAGAAGGAGTTGGAGGACTACTGTGTTGACCTGGGAATACCCTTTATCGATCATTGGGACACGTGTTGGGGCAACGCGAGCATGTACGGGCGTGACGGGCTGCATCTTAGCAGGGTGGGGAATCGGGTATTGGGGGATAAAATTCTACGTGTAGCGGAGCCTTTTTGGGGATGAGAGGGGTGGGAGGCCAGAGGCAAGTATAACTAGAGTGGACACAGGTGGGGTGAACAAGATCGAGGGGGACAGAATAAGTTTACCAAGGCTAGCGCGAGAAAACAATGGGACCAGTAGGAGGAAGCCAATGAATCTCGGTACCCTGAAAGTGGGTTATAGCAACGTCCAGGATCTCTACCGGAAAGTAAGTGAAATTGCTACATTGATCGAGGCAGAGGAGATTGATGTTATGGGCTTAAGCGGGACGTGGGTAAGACACGAGGAACGGGTGGACCCAGTTAAGGGGTGCGTGTGGATAGGTGACGGGCAGGTGATAGGCGAACGGAAGGCCAGAAAAAGGGGGAGGGGTAGACATGTACGTCAAAGAGAATTTAAAACCGTCGCTGATCACAGACGTGGTAGATGTCAGCACCTCGGCTGAGGTATCGAAACAAATTGGATGGGTAAAGATCAATCTGAGAAACAAAAGTATTGCCCTTGGGATTGTGTACTGTGCGGTGGACGGAAGAAAACTCGAGTGGAATGACTCGATATACTCAACACTAAGGTCCAATATCACGGAACTAGAAAACAGGGGACTCGGTATAATTCTGATGAGAAAGTGACTTTAATGGACACATGGGTGATAAGGAAGAAGGCATAGAAGGTGGGGACAATAAAGTCAACAGGAATGGAAGGAAGCTGTTGAACTTCTCAAATGCTGCTCGGTCTGAAGATTCTGAACAGGGACGCGAGGTGTAAGGGGAAATGGACCTGGGAGAGGAACGACAGAAAATCAATAATCGACAATATTCTCACAGATATTAATTTATGGAGGGAGGTGATAGGGGTAGAAGTGGATGATGAGGGTAAAATGGAGGTGGATAGTGATCACAACTTGATTACATCCAACTTCATCGAGAGTGAGGAGTCGCTAAAAAATTTGCAGACAAAAAAATTATCTTTTATGTAACAAAATGAGCATTTGATCTTCTAGTTGTGTTGTGTCTGTTGAGGGGAGGGGTCATGGACCTCTGGAAGCTATGCTAGGATAATCAACCTCCTCCAGTTTTTCACTTATGTTGGATTTTGTAAGCAGATAGCCTTATTTCGTGATATTATTTAAAGTATTCAATATGGACTTCACACCAAAACATATCAGCAAGGTCGTGACGAATAGTGAGCTCTACTCATGCACACTCGTACTCTGAGTTTTCTCTTTGTTTAACCTGGAGAGGAATTTTACTTCGATGTCTGTATTGTTCCATTGTACTTCACAATATACTCTTTTCAATGGATTATTCATATAATAATAACTCTTTGGCTAGCCGCTGATTTGTCGCAGTCCTCACGAGATTAGCCATTCAGTTTTGTTCACTGGATTAAAGGAAACCGAAGTCAACTGATGAGATAAACAGTCGTTATTCATTGAGATTTCATTGAGATGTGAGATTTACACAAATTAAATATTATTAAAATAGGTAAAAAAAAGAAAAAATAAATCGGGTGCTACCAGCTCATTCAGTAGTGGAGATGAGAGCTCACGTGCTCATATATCAAAAAAGCAGACCACATTGAAGGATTTCAGAAGTCTCTTTGGAAGGGAAAGTGAGAAAGGTCACCTAACACCAAACCCTCTCGCCGAGTGCGGAGAGGTTGAAGAGAGAGATGGGGACATTTCAAGTGAGGCCATGGCCGGTGACAGTTCCATGGAAAGCAGTCTTAATTATAGCCTAAATTTGCACAAACTTAATAAAAGACTAAGCGATATTGTGGCTCGATTTGATAGCCTTGTTACAAAGAACGACTTGAAAACTGCTATGCAATCACAAGCTTCTAAGACAGATCTGACTGTCGAACTACTCAAACTTAAAACTCAAATTGTGGAATCTTTTGAAAAAAGAATGGGAATTCTTGAAGGAAGGATTTTCGAACTAGAGCAGAAAAATGATATTCTTCACGGAGAAAACAAGAAACTTTCCGAGCAGGTCCGTGGCAGTGACAATGGTCAGCTTCGTGAACAGGATCTTAAATATAAACTGAATGACATGGAACAATATTCCCGCAAAGACACAGTTCGGATTTATGGCCTTACAGAAGATGGGAATGAGAATGAGAATGAATCAGCAACGACAAGTGCGCAAAAAGTTATAAAATTATTAAATGAAAAACTAAAACTTCGTAAAGATGTATGCGATATTTCCATTGCACACCGCTTGAGATCGTTCCAAACCAACAAACCCAGACCAGTTATAGTTAAGTTCCTGTCAAGGACTCACAAAATAGATGTGATCAAAAATAGAAAACTTCTCAAAGGATCGGGGATAACAATCGTAGAAGACTTAACGAAACTGAATAACTTTCTGTTGCAAAAAGCCTACAAACACGACAATGTCAGTAACTCGTGGTCAAGTGATGGAAAACTTTATGTGAAGTTAAAGAGTGGAACTGTGCACAAATTGCGGACCGAACTGGAACTTGAAGGAATTACCAATTCAAACCAAATTTCACAGAAGGAAGTATTCGGTGACAGTTTTTTCTAAGTTAGCTTTACATGGATTCTAATTCATATTGTTTTTACCCACAAATTGTTGAAATATAAACATCTATATTTCTGTCACAAATATGGATTCATTAAGGTAGGGTATATCGCCTTTAATTTTATCTAAAAATCCCTTATATTCCATTATATTCCATGTTCATGACCCATAGCCAGTCAATGCCCTTAAGCATTCTCCAATAATTTGTAGTAAAAAAGTATTGATTTGTATTGTTCTACACACAAAATCATTGTAGCCCAACGAGGGTGCCCTTGGGCTCACGGCTTACGAATTCTGGTCCAAATAATCGGTTTCTCTGAAGAACTGTCAATGTATATTACTGGCATCGTGAACCTGTCTTCAACCAACGCTAACCCTGCTTGTGTGGAGTTGGTATATTGGGGAGCTGACAGTTGCTCGCCGTTGCTCGGTGGTTCTCTCCGGCTTCCTCCACCCGTAAAACTGTCACGGTCACGGTTAGCCATTGTGCAGAAATATGTGACCTTAAACACCAATAAATAAATAAATAATAAATTGTATTATAATGGATTGGACATCGCGCTTGGGCACACTCTCCAATACATTGTAGTGAATAACTGTTATAGGAGATTGTAATGCCTATTATCAAGTAAAAAATATAAAAAGGAAAGTAGAGATATTATGTCAAGGCAATAAGGTGTGGCTATCGGAGCTTGGAACTAACGACTTGAGTAACTCGTGAAGTATTAATGTGTATTAAGCGGCCCATCCACAGTCAATATAATTGTCAATATTATTGACTCAATATTATTGACAATATAATGTTTGCCCTCAACTGCACTATCATTTTGATCAATATTTCTTTCATTTCTGATTCGACAATCATAGGATTGATTGATCAATCTTTGATTGATTTTGCCATGTTGATGGCTCTGTGTTTTTGACAAGAATGAAATATTGATCAATACAATTGATGTGACAAAAATGCACATCAATATTATTGACAATACGTCAATAAATATTTGAGCTCTCTGATATTCTTCAATACATTGATCAAGTCTTCAATATCGCCCATTCATGATCAATAAGATTGTCAATATAAATTATTGACAATTATATTGACAATCATATTGAATGTGGATGGCCCGCTTTAGACAAACAAAGATGCTTGACCAAGTTGACGCCCCTCTACCGCAACACTCTGGATAACATAAGGAACGTCGGTGGACTGTTCTTTTATTATGATTGGGCAGATATTGGCCGATTTTTACTTTATGAGTGATTTGGGAAATAGTCTATGTAAAACTTTTTTGTGTGGTCAATTACAAAATGAAAATGGAGCGAAATGTCTTGAAATTTTGTATTATATTCTATTAGGCTGCAGCCTATCAGCATCGTGTTCATAGTCCTTGAAAAAGTAGGAATTAAGGAATTATTAAATACCCGAGCTCGTTCCAAAGAGGGGTCGCATGATGTGGTTTTGTTGAAATTTTTTGAAAAATTTGAAAAAATAATATTTAAAATAATAAATTTTGATATCGTCTGCGTTGGGTAAAGGGTTAATCTCGATTGTCAACGCGGGGGCACTGTGGCTCTGAGTACCAAGACATACTGCACGTCGATGGTGAACTTGCCGTCAACTAATGCTAACCCTGTTTTGCGGAGTAAGTAAGTTAAGGAGGGTGACAGTTGCTCGCCGCTGTTCGGTGGTTTTCCCGGGTATTCCGGCTTCCTCCACCCGTAAAACTCTCCCACACAAGGTGACCTTGGCTCCGAAAGTGTCATTAAACTCCGCTAACTAAAGCAACTACATTTTTAAATTATAGTAACAGTTAATTACTACCTCCTTATTTCTTCCACCGTAAAACTCTCCATTCGAGGTGACCTTGGCTACCGAAAGTGTCGTTAAACCCCAATATCTAAACTAACTACATTTTAATTATAGTAACAGTTAATCGTTACCGTAAAATTATGACCTCATTGGAATGGGCTCTCCGAAAAATAATAATATTTGAATAACGATTTTTGCGAATAGCCTTGATCAGAAGTGATCGTAATGTTGGGCAATGAGTTGAAAAAAGTGTCAGTTGTCAGTTATAATTTAGGAGATCGCGCCTTTTAGAATAGAATCTTCAAAATTTATTTAAATGGAGACTGGAGAGCTCCCCTCCCCTCACGATATACTGGGAGCGAGACCGTAAATTCTACAACAGAAATAGAGGACATGGAATGAGTGTTTTTCTCATATAATGTTTGTGAAACGAGTCTAAGAATTTTCCGTTTTGTCGAGCCTCTGGCGAGCCCAAACGGAAAATTCGGACGAGTTTCATAAATATTATATGAGAGGGACACTCATTCCATATTTTATTTATTATATGACACACATGCACAAATTAGCCACTTAGTATGACTTTTTAACCCATCACCTAACTCGTAATAGAACAATTCAAGATGAAATAAATGTAATAGAACAATTCAAGATGAAGTCCCGCAGTGGACTTTACTTGAATATTTGTAATGAACATCATTCCTAACACCTGTAGATAAATAGGACCCCTAATGTTGAACGAATAAATGCTAGCAGAAAATCGTATGGATGACACATGTATATTCACCGAAGAATGAAGTCCAATTGAATATTTTACTTCACCTTCACGTAATACTGGCAGCATGGTAATGATACAAACTTTTCACACATGTGTTGCCTAAAGTCACGTGTAATTATTACTTGTTTCGTCTTGAATTGCCCCATTACAATCTACTGTTTAGTGCTCATGGGCCCTCTGTGGTGGATTGTAATTGAATAATATTTTATTAACACCATCCAAACATGCATAGACTTGAATAATCTTTGTTGTCGAAAGAACATATGCCAGTAGAAAATCAAACAACGGAGTCTTAATATCTACTGAAGGAGGAATTCCAGCTGAAAATTTTAATTTAATTCCTTGTGTACTATCGGCGCCGTGACATTGATGACAAATTCTCAACACTTAGTTTGACTACGTGGTTAATGAAACATTATTTGTTTCATATGGAATTGTTCCAATGCAATTCACTGGACTGTGCGCATGGGCGCCCTGCAGTGAGTTGTATTTGAAAATTTTTTTATGAACAGTTGAAATTTTATTTCAATTCTCTATGTAATTCTGGCATCATACTAATGATGACATAATTTTCACACTTGTTTTGTCCACGGCAAAAGGGAAATATTATTTGCATTTCTCGGAATTGTTCTATTACAATTTACTGGATAACTATCATGGACGCTCCATAATAATAACTCTTTGGCCAGCCGCTGATTTGTCGCGGTCCTCATAAGAGAAGGCCATCATTCCCCCTGCACCCCACCCCCTCTTCCCCTCCTCTCCTCCCAGCATTCAGATATAAACTGCTTAATAGTGTCCCTCACTTCCTCTTTTTCAATTTCTTCAATAAGCATTCCTACCCTCTCCCTCGTGTCCCCCTTCAGCCATCTATCCTTTGTTTCTTCACCCCACTTCTGCATTATTCTTCCAGTAAATTTTATTCTATGAGGTATATACTGTGGGCATTCCAAGAGAAAATGTTCCAGGGTCTCCACTACTCCAGAGTGGCACATTTGGCATCCCTTTTCCCCATCTCTCCCAATTTTTCCCCGAAGCTCCAGTGATCTTGATCTCAGTTTGAACAGCAGTGACCCTCCAAAGGTGCCATCTAGGTACTTCTCAAAAGCTGGCTTTTCTTTATATTGTAACCCCTGCAGTGATCTTTTCACGCTAATCCCTGCTCGCCAGTTTCGATTGCAATCTTCCATGACTCTCTCTTTGACAAACCTTTTGCCTTCTTTCATTCCTACTTCTATGTTTGTGACCTCTATAGAGTAATTGTCCATTAGTTCCCTCACATGTTTTGACCACCCCGTTTCTATATTAGAATTCCAAATGGTATCGAGCATCAATTTGCACCACCGGTTGTCAGGCAGGTTTCTCAAGTAGTTAAAGTAACACAGTTTTCCCAAATCTACCCTGTCCTTGATTTTCATCCACCCAAGCTCCCCCCTTACTGCTTCCAAAGCTGCAGCATTACTCGACCCTGTTATTCATCTGGCGGCATCATTTTGAGTATTTTCCAACTTCTTAATAACGGTTTGGTTTAATGGAATCACGTCCGTGCCATACGTTATACTTGGTAAACCCACCCTCTCCCACAGTGTTTTCCCCACAAAGACCTTGTTTTTCCCTAAAAGTTTTAGTTGGTTCAGAATTCTTTTCCCCTTCAGAATCAGTTTGGCTGAGTAATTTCTGTACACCCCTCTTCCCGTTATATTTATGCTTACCCCTAGATACTCATACTCTCCCGTTTCTCCTACAGTGATTTGTTTGCTTTCCCCTTCGGCGATCGAGAACTTCCCCACTCTCCATCTCTTCGTCATATCTACCTTGCGTCCAACGGGTATTACCTTGCTTTTATTTTCATTTAGTTCGAGCCGCCAAGTTTTCCCATATCTACCAACAATTTCCAGCAGTTTCTCTAGCCCCTGTTCAGTTCTAGACATTAACACCATGTCGTCCGCAAAGAATAAGCCTGGTATCTTTATGTCTCCAACATTTACCCCCTCCGCACTCTGAATTAGTTCGTCCCCTAAATCTTTAACATACAATGCAAACAAAATCGGTGAAAAGATACACCCCTGCTTGAGGCCTATATCCATAGGGACTCGTTTTGTAGTGATACTCCCTAGACTGAGTTGGCTTTGCACATCTGTATACAGTGCTTTCATGATTCCCACAAAGTCACCCCCAGTCCGCGCCCTCGAGCTTTCGCCACATACCTTCCCTCCACACTCGGTCGTACGCTTTTTTCACATCTAGAAATGCCAGAAACATCTTTTTCTTTTCAGCCTTTGTTGATTCTATCAGTTGGGTGAGTGTAAATAGGTGATCAGTGACTCTTCGTCCTTTCCTGAAACCATTTTGAATTTCTCCTAAAAAACCTTTCTCTTCAATAACTTCCTCTAGTCTACCGTATATGACCTTACAGAATACTTTTCCGATGTTACTACTAACTGATATCCCCCTATAGTTATCTAGAACTTCCTTATCCCCCTTTTTGTGTATGAACGACACCTTACTTTCCCTCCACTCTCTGGGGACCTCTTGCTTTCGCAGATCCAGGTTGAAAAGGTTTGTCAGGACTTCAATAAGTGCCTCCCCTCCATTTTTGAGGAATTCGTTCGGAATTTCATCAGTCCCTCCCGCTTTACCATTTTTTAATTTCGAGACCACGTTCCGCACTTCTTCTGCCGTTATTTCGCTACATACACGATTGGATAGGTTCTCCTCCACCAGTGTATTTCTTTTTGGTGGTGACCCACTGCCCCATCGCCTATCGTTTATCTTTTTCCAGTGCTTGACTAACTCTGAAGCGATACGGCCTTTATCTTCTGTACTTTCCCCATCCACTTTGATACTCTGCACACTACTTTTCCCCCGTTTATTTACCCAGTTCCAAAATACGTTTGAGCTCGAACCCCCCGTTTTCTTTATTGTTCTGGCAAGACTGCAATTGCGCTCCTTCCTATTATTATTCTTTATCTCATTCACCTTTTTCCGTGCCAGTTCATATTCTCCTTTCATTAGTCTCGTGTCATTGTTATCCACCCCTTTAAGCTTCCTACTTCTTCTGTAAGCAGCGCATTTTACCTTCCTTTCTTTTATAGCCTTTTTCAGTCCCTCGTTAACCCTGTATCCAAGCTCTCTCGTTGGGACCCTCACCCTTCCTATACACTCCTTCCCTGCCTCTGTTAGGCTATTTACTATGCCATCTGAAATACTCTGGACATTTGCATCCCTAGGTATACATTCAAGATTTGGTTTTAGTTTTTTCCGAAACTGCTTCCAGTCGGCTCCTTGTTTTAGTCCCCAAACTTCCTTGAAGGTATTTCTGTCTCTATTCGTCTTTTTGCCCATAATCTTAACTGTTATCAGGTTGTGATCACTACCCAAGTCATTTTTTCCCTCGTCATCTATTTCTACATCTATAACCTCCCTCCATACGCTAATGTCAGTGAGTATATAATCAATTATTGTTTTCTTATCGTTCCTCTCCCAGGTCCATTTACCCTTACATTTCGCATCCCTGTTCAGGATCTTTAAACCAAGCTCTTTTGATAGGTCCAACATCTTCCTCCCATTCGTGTTAATTTTCCTATCACCTCCCTGTATGCCCTCCTCCTTATCCCCGATGTGCCCATTGAAGTCCCCCATTAGGACAATACTGAACCCTCTGCTCCCAAGCTCTGTGATATTCGATCTAAGAGTTGTATATATTGAATCATTCCACTCGGGCTTACTTCCCTCCACTGCTAAGTATACAACACCAACGGCAACACTCCTGCTTCCTAACTTGATTTTTGCCCAGACTATTTCGTTGGATACTGGAATCTGAGTCCTTGCTTCTGTGAGATCTGTAATCAATGAGGGCTGTAATTCCTCTTTAGCGTAGATGCCAACACCCCCACCCCGTTTCTGACCCTCAGTTCGCCCAGCTCCTATCCACACGCAACCCTTCATCTGATCAACCCGCTCATCCCGTCGTATCCACGTCTCACTTAGACCCATTATATCGAAGTCTCCTTCGTCCATCATTGTTGATATTTCGCTTACTTTCTTGTGCAGACCCTGGATGTTGCAGTACCCAAACTTAATGAATCTTTGTTTTTTTGTCATCACTGGCACATTATTATAACCCTGGTATGTCCCTGTATTGTGCATGTTTGTTGTTCTTCCTATGTTCCCAGCATTTGTAAGTGTAAGTAAAATAGTGGGCTTTACTCGAATATTTGTGATGAACATCATTCCCAACACTTGTAGGTATGTAGGTTCCCTGGTGTTGAATGAATAAATGCTAGCCGAAATTCAAAAAGACGGCTCTTATTTAGTTACCAAATAACGAAGTCCAATTGAAAATCTTATTTCACTTTCACGTATAACTTTCAGCGCGGTAATTATGACAAACTTTTGACGCATGTGATGCCTAAAGCTACAAGTAAATATCATTTATTTCATCTTGAATTGTTCTATTACAATTTACTGTTTAGTGCTCATGGGCCCTCAGTGGTGGATTGTAGTTGAACCATATTTTTTTTTTTTTTTTTTTTTTTTTTTTTATTTTAATACCATCCCCAACACGCGTAGATTTACCCAATCTTTGATGTAGAAAGAGCATATTCCCGTAGAAAATCACAAGACAGCGCTTTAATATCTACTGAAGGATGAATTTTCAGTTGAAAATTTAATTATGCATTTTGTGTACTATCAGCGTCATGACAATGTTGACAAATTCTCCACTCTTATTTTGACTACGAGGTTAATGACACGTTATTTGTTTCATATGGAATTGTCCCAATGCAATTCACTGAACTGTGCTCATGGGCGCCCTGCAGTGAATTGTATTTGAATATTTTTTTGTGAACAACATCCCTGAACACAGGTAGACTTAAAGCAGCCCCGATGCTGAATGAATAAATATTAACAGTAAATTCACATGGACAGTACACGTAAACTTACTGAGGAATTAATTCAAGTTGAAAATTTACTTCACTTTCACGTTTTATTCGCATCATGGCAGTGATGATATATTATTCGCACCTATTTTGCCTATTACAACACGGAACTATTAGTTGCCTGATTTGGAATTGCTCAATTACAATCTACTGGGCAGTGCTAGGGCGCTCTATTGTGGGCTGTATTTGGACAATTTTATGAACACCATCCTTAAAACATGTAGAATCTAATAATCCTTGATGTTGAATGAATGAAAGCTGGTTGTAAATAAATGGACAGCACTTGCATATTTTTTGAAGAATGAATTCCAGTTAAAACTTTATTTCATTCTTTATGTAATTCTGGCATCATGCTAATGATGACATGTTTTGCACACTTGTTTTGCCCAAGGCATGCGGACATATTATTTGCGTCTCTTGGAATTGTTCTATTACAATTTACTGGATAATTATCGTTGGCGCTCCACAGTGGGCTTTACTTGAATATTTGTAACGAACATCATTCCCAACACCTGTAGGTATGTAGGATTCCTGGTGTTGAACGCATAAATGCTAGCAGAATATCGTATGGATGGCACTTGTATATTCACGGAATAATGAAGACCAATTGAAAATTTTATTTCACGTAAACCTGGTAGCATGGTAATTATGACAAACGTTTCACTCGTGTGTTGCCTAAGGCTACAAGTAAACACTACTTGGTTCATCTAGAATTGTTCCATTACAATTTACTGTTTAGTGCACATGGACCCTCTGCGGTGGATTGTAATTGAATATTCTTATTTTTTTTATTCTTTATTTTTTTTTTTTTTTTAATTAATACCACCCCAAACACGCGTAGATTTACCAAATCTTTGATGTCGAAAGAACATATGCCAGTAGAAAATCACATAACAGCGTCTTAATATCTCCCGAAGGTTGGATTTTTTACTTTTTGTATACTATCGGCGTCATGACAATGATGACAAATTCTCCACACTTGTTTTGTCTACGTGGGCAGTGTCATATTATTTGTTTCATGTGGAACTGTTCCAGTGCAATTCACTGGAACGCGCTCATGGGCGCCCTGCAGTGAATTGCATTTGAATAGTTCTTATGAACAACATCCCTAAACACTGGTGGACTTAGAGCAGCCCGATGCTGAATGAATTAATATTAACAGTAAATTCACTATGGTCAGTACACGTTTATTTACTGAAGAATGAATTGCAGTTGAAAATTTACTTCACTTTCACGTTATACTGGCATCATGGCAATGATGATGTACTTCTCGGATTTGTCTTGCTTATTGTAATACGAAAGCATTACTTGCCTGATTTGGAATTGTTCAATTACAATCTACTGGGCAGTGGTAGGACGCTCCACTGTGGGCTGTATCTGGATAATTTTATGAACTCCAACCTTAAAACATGTATATTTAATTATCCTTGGTGTTGAAATAATAACAGCTGGCTAATAATAAATGAACTTCACTTGTATATTTACTAAAGAATGAATCCCATTTTGAAACTTTCTTCACTTCTCTATGTTATCCTGGCATCATGCTAATGTTGACATATTTTGCACACTTGTCTTGCCCAAGGCAACACGGAAATATTACTTGCCTTTTGGGAATTGTCCTATTACAATTTACTGGATAAGTGGTCAGGGGTGCCCCATAGTGGGCTTCACTTGAATATCTGTAATGACCATTCCTAACACCTGTAGATACATAGAATCCCCTACATTGAATGAATAAACGCTTGCAGAAAATCCTATGGAGAGCACTCGTATTTTTATCTAAAGAATGAAGTACAATTGAAAATTGTATTTCACCTTCACGTAAGACTGGCAGCATAGTAATGAAAGCAAAGTTTCCACACATGTGTTGCTTATGGTTACAAGTAAATATTATGGCCCTCTGCGGTGGATTGTAATTTAATTTTATTTTTTTATTTTTTTTTTTTTTTTTTTTTATTAATATCATCCCAAACACGCGTAGGCTTGCATAATCTTTGATGTCGAAACATATGCCAGCAGAAAATCACATAACAGCGCTCTAATATCTACTAATGAATGAATTCCAGTTGATAATTTTTTAAAACTGTTATGTGCACTATCGGCGTCGTGGCAGTGATGACACATTCTCCACACTTGTTTTGACTGCGTAATCAATGACACATTACTTGTTTTCATGTGAAATTGTTACAGTGCAATTCACTGGACTGTGCTCATGGGCGCCCTGCAGTGAAAGGTATTTGAACAATTTCTATGAACAATATCTGCACACATGAAGATTCAAAAGCAGCCCCGGAATTTTTCCATTACATTTTGGCAGACAGTGCTCATGGACACTTCACAGTGAACTGTACTTGAATACACGTATACTTACAATGGTCCTTGGTGTTGAATTAATAAATGCTTGCTGAGAAACTTGCGGACTGCACATTTATATTTACCAAATTCTAATTAAAAATTTTACTTCTCTCTCTAATAATACCTGCATCATGGTAATGATGGCATATTGTTAACACTTATTTTTCCATTAGGTAAGTTACAACCTACTCGTATTTGCTTGACTAGGAATCTTTCAATTACAATTTACTGGTTAGTGCTCACGGGTACTCTACATTAAATTGTACTTGAATAACTTTTACGCGTGGATTTGAATTGAACATTGATGTCGAATTAATAAATGTTAATCGAAATACAAATGAACACCACATGTATATCTAGTGAATGAATGAATTCCATTTTACTTTCACTAACTACTGGCATAATGGTAATGATGACCTGTTCTTCACACTTATTTTGCTCGCTTAAGTTGACCGAAGAAACACTACTTGTCTCATTTTGGTAATTTTCCATTGCAATTTATTGGACAGTGCTCTTGGGCGCTTCACAGGGATTGTATTTGAAATCACATGAGCAACTCTCACCTATTTACTAAAGAATGAATTGCAGTTGAAAAAATAAATTTTTATTTCAAATTGATGCCAAATTTTTTATACACTTGTATTTCTTTAGTTAACAAGGAAATGTTATTGCTTTAATTGGACTAGCTCCATTCAGTTTCTTGGTTAGTGCTTGTGCTCACCGCATATCTGTTCATTTGGTCATGTCCCATGCAATTTACTGGAGAATGCTATTGGAATGCTATTGATTTGTAATTAAATCAACTCTCTATTGTATTATACTTCTGTTATATGGTCGGTCAAACAGAGAGTCTATGTGAACGGATAAAATCGTTAACAGGTCTTTGCGCATGACTCACCTTTTTCGATGTGATGGTTCATGAGCTTTCGCTGCAATGCTATTGTATATATGTGTATGTATAATTATGTGCAATGCATATAAGATTGTGTACATACACATAATTCTTAGTCCACTGACTACCTCCTCCCTAGTCATTAGTTTTGTTCGGAGCATGACTTATCTATGCCCTGAACTCTGCTTTTTTAATTTCCTTTTATTCTCATTTCTTCTTTCTTCTCTGGCAAACTGCGATGCGTGGATTTTTCATATTTTTCGTGGTAAGTGTAACATGTTTGCATTCCCAAGGTTTAATATCCTTGTGATATTGTACTTGCACACCATAAATTTAGTATATAATACCCTTCTCTACATTAATGATGGCGAATGACAAAATAACGCTAGATGCACTAAAATCAACGGAAAGGTTTGACTTCACGACTCTTTTAAGTGAAGTGAATGAACATGACGAAGAAAGCATGACGCCCTTCAGCATCCACAAACATTCCTGTAATTATTATACTAGCGAAAACTTGAGGAGTTCGCTAGCATCCGACTCTACACTCAGCCTGTTCAATATAAACCGTAGAAGTCTGAATGCTAATTGGGATCCCCTTGAAAATTTGCTCAAAGACCTACAGTGTACCTCCAATGGATTTGATGTGATTGGCCTCACAGAAATATTCAACATACATCCTGAAATAGAATATAAGCTACATGGCTATACTCGACTTCTATTTAACACACGCCCAGCGAATGATGATGGAAGGGGGGGGGGGGGGTGTCGGGCTATTCATCAAGGACAATATTTCTTATCGATTACGTGAAAATTTAACAGTCTTTATACCTCATGTGTTTGAATCATTATTCGTTGAAATATTTGATAATACCAAAAACCCATATGTTGTTGGAATAATCTACCGCCCAAACACTGCACCTAGAGCTGACTTAAACTCATTCACGAATGAAATGACTATAATTTTTGACAAACTAAATCAAAATAATACAAAGGCGTTCTTAATGGGGGACTTCAACATGGATCTATTAAAATATGGTGTACATGAGAGGACACGAACATTTGTTGACCACATGTTCAACGAAGGATTTCTCCCTGTAATCACTAAACCAACACGAGTGACAGAATATTCAGCCACCATACTTGACCACATCTACACAAACACACTGCGATCTAATTATAAAGCTGGAATCATTATTACAGATATCTCTGGTCATTTTGGAACGTTTTACTCTGAACAATCAAGCACGATAAAGCATGTTGCAAAAACATTTGTTAAACGATCTTTCGATTCGCAAGGCATAAGCTGCTTTAAAACTCAATTAGCCCATGCAAACTTCGAATCGGTCTTTGAATCAACATGCCCAAAGACAGCATATAATAATTTCATGAAGATCTTCTCGAAAGCGTTCGACAAAAATTTTCCAATAAAAAAAACTAGTATTCCAAAAAAATACATCAGACGTCAGCCCTGGATGACAAAAGGCCTTATCCAGTCGTCAGTGAATAAAAACAAGCTTTATCTAGATAAGTCGAAACATCCATCGGCTGACAATGCGGGCAGGTATAAATCCTTTTGTGTTATATATAACAAAATAAAGCGAGCGGCAAAAGCTTTGTACTACAAAAATATCTTGAATGAAAATAGAAATAATATGAGAAAAACCTGGGAAATCCTCCGCAATGCTATTAATAAAACGGACAGCAAACATGTTCTCCCCACAGAATTTATTATAAACGGTAAACAGGAATCTCGCCCAACCGACATAGCAAATCACTTCAATAGTTACTTCTCCAATATTGGCAAAATAATAAATGACAATGTTGGCTCGTCCACCAGTCATTTCTCTGATTTCCTAACCGATAGTAATCCACATAATATACTAGACTTTATGATTCTGGAGAATCATGGCTTTTCCCGATGAGATTCCATGATTTTTCATGACCCCACAGTGTCTGATGAATTGTTTTTAACTGCCTCACTGAAGTTCCTTCATTGATGTTATGAGAAAAGTGAAGATAGTAGTCTCAAATGACACAGTTTGATAAAAAATTGTTTAGGTAAAAACCATCATTAACGGCGGAGTGAGTTAAGGTCAATATCGTCGTCCAACAAGTCAATGACCGACAAAAGGAGTTATGTTTGTTTGACACATACTCACTGAGTGCTGTGTCAATTTAAAAATGGTCCATTTTATCTCAAATGTATCCAAAATATTGATGTCTGGCAGCTTGTATAGGGTTAACAAGTGCCAACAGGAATATTTATTCATGCAACTTGTAATGTCACACCAAGAACTGTGAATGGCTATTTTTTCTTTAAAATCTACAAGATGTTTTCAGAGAAATCCAGGGAGAACAGGAATTTTAAGCTTTTGATGGGTATCATTGTTTTTCCAGCCCAAAACGGGATAAGTGTTGTTTTTGGAATACTCTTATTACTTCCAAAAATAATTCTCAGTGAATTCTACTTCCACTTATTTTGATCTCTCCTCCCAACTTCAGGTGCTGTGGGTACGCAAACACAGCCTATTTTATCAACATTTTGATGTTTGAGAACCTGCATAGGGTTAACAAATGTTTACAGGAATATTCTGTACATGCAACTTGTAATGTTACACTAAGATATGAGAATGGCCATTTTTTCCTGAAAATCTACGAGATGTTTTTAAAGAAATCCTCAGATAACATGAATTTTTAACCTTTTGAGGGGTGTCTCTCTTTAACCAGCTCTAAAGGGTTAATGCTTGGTTTTGTGAATATCTTCATTACTTACAAAAATGATCGACGGTGAATTCCACTTCCTATGAAGGAGGTTATGTTTATCTCGTAGGTACACATTTGGTGTTATGGTTGCCCAAGAACAGCCCATTTTCTCCAAATGTCAATGCTTGGCAGCCTCTGGGGGGTTAACAAATGGTTACCGGAACATTTTGTTCATGCAACTTGTAATGTCACTCGAAGACCTGCGAATGGTTAATTGCTCTTGAATTTTTTTTTTTTGAGAGATCCACAGAAAACTGGAATTTTAAGCTTTTAAGGGGTATATCTCCTTAACCAGTTAAAAATGGGTTAAGACCTCGATTTTTGAATACATTTACTACTTACAAAAATGTTTCACTGTCAGTTTTGCGCCCGGTAAAAGAAGTTACGTTTCTCTGTTGTATTCCCATTTGATGTTGTTGTTGTTCAAAAACAGACTATTTTCTCAAAATTTTGACATTTAGCAGCCCATGGAGGGTTAACAAATGCTTACCGGAATAATTTATCCAATCAATTGGTAATGCGACACCATGACCTATCAATGGCCATTTTCTCTTGAAAACCCTACCAGATGTTTGTAAAGAAATCCAGGGAAAACATAAATTTTTAAGCCTTTGATGGGTATCACTATTAACAACCACAAAATGGGTTAACGATTGATTTTTTGAATACCCTTATTACTTACAAAAATGGTCTTTGGTGAATTCCACTTCCAACAAAGGAGATTATGTTTATTTCTAAGGTACACGTTGGGTGATGTGCGTGCCTGAAAACATCCCATTTCAACAAAATTACGATGCTTGGCAGCCTCTAGAGGGTTAATAAACGCTCACCGGAATATTTTGTCCATGCAACTTGAAATATCACACAAACACCTGCGAGTCGTCAATTTTTCTTGAAAACCTACAGGATGTTTTTAGAGAAATCCACAGAAAATGGGAATTTTAAGATTTTAAGGGGTCTCTCTCTTTAGCCTGTCCAAAATGGGTTAAGACTTCGACTTTTGAATACCCTTACTACTTACAAAAATGTTTGCGTATAGATTGTGCGCTCGATAAAAGAAAGCACGTTTCTTTGAGGCGTACCCATTGGGTGCTGTTGGCGTCCAAAAACAGCCCATTTTATCACAATTTTGACTTTTAGCAGCCCGTGGAGGGTTAACAAATGCTCACCGCAGTATTTTGTCCATGCAGCTTCTATTGTCACACCAAGGCCTGGGAGTGACAGATTTTTCTTGAAAATCTACAAGACTCGTTTAGAGAAATCCATGGAAAATACAAATTTTTGAGCTTTATGGGGGTATTGCTGTTTAACCAGCCCAAAACGGGTTAACACTTGGTTTTTTGAACACCCTTATTACTGACAAAAATGATCCTCGGTGAATTCCACTCCCAGCAAAGAAAGTTATATTTATCTCTCGTGTATTGTTTGGGTGCGGTGGGGGCCTGAAACTGGCCTATTTCATCAAAATTTCGATGTTTGGCAGCCTGTGGAGGGTTACCATATGCATCGCCTGATATGTCGTGTGTATCAAAGGGCGTGTCACAGACAGGTCTAGCAATGACGAATGTATAAAAAAAATCTACAAGACGTGTTTCGAGAAAGTGCCGATAAACCCCAATTTTGGCAGTTTTTTTGCCAATTCTGAGAAAATAAGGGTTAAATCGAAAATTCCGCTTGGGTACATTTTTAGATTTTGTGCCCCTCTATGCGTGTGCAAAATTTCGTGAAGATCGGTTCGAAAATGGCTTCTGAATCGTACGGACAAAATGTGTGGAAAAAAAAAAAAAAAAAAAAAAAAAAATAATCCGTAGAAAAACAATAGTCTTTTCCAGAGGGAAAAGCCTAAAAAAAAAAAAAAAAAAAAAAAAAAAAAAAAAAAAAAAATAAAATAAAATAATAATCCGTAGAAAAACAATAGTCTATTCCAGAGGGAAAAGCCTAATTATTTGCTCCGGCATCTAGTGAAGAAGTAATATCCATCACAAAAGTAATGAAAGGGAAACAGAGTCAAGATTATAACGACATCTCGTCAAAACTCATTCAAGAAGTAATAAGTGAAATTGCAGATCCATTAACGCATATAATAAATCTTTCCTTCCTATCAGGAATTGTACAAGATGAAATGAAAATTGCAAAAGTAATTCCTATTTACAAATCTGGTAATCCCCAACATGTTGATAATTACAGACCAATTAGCATTCTGCCTGTACTCTCTACAATACTTGAAAAACTTATGTTCAACAGAGTTTATGGGTTTCTATCGAAACATAATATTCTATTTCACCATCAATATGGCTTTCGAAGTAGTCATTCTGCTTTTCATCCAATGTTGCATCTCCTTGATTATATAGCTGCAAACTATGATAATCACTCTAAGGAATGCACACTATCACTGTTTGTGGATTTCTCAAAAGCATTTGACACTGTCAATCACGATATACTTCTACATAAGTTAGACTTCTATGGAATCAGAGGCACAACAAATTCATGGTTTCGCAGTTATTTAACAAGTCGGGCCCAGTTTGTAAAATATGGAGACTCGGCGTCGGAATTACTGGGTATATCATGTGGAGCTCCACGGGGATCAGTCCTTGGACCTCTTTTATTTTTGATTTATATTAACGATATCTCCAAATCAACAACACTGAATATTCTTTCTTTTGCGGATGATACAACTGGATTAGCCTCAGACAATAACTTCGAACGACTCCATAATTACGTAAACAGCGAAATTGCGAAACTGAACGAATGGTGTAAGGCCAATAAAATTGCAATTAATGCTAAAAAAACAAAGTATATTCTCTTTAGCCCTTCACACATTAAAACCGATAATCCCAATTTAAGTCTAATCATGAACAATAACAGACTCGAAAGGGTATCCAATACATCCGATAATAATAAAGCAGTGAAATTCTTGGGTGTTTATGTCGATGAGTGTCCAAACTTCAAGCACCATATTGCACACACTGCATCTAAAATCTCAAGGGCGATATATGCAATAAATAGAGTAAAGAAACATCTTCCCCATAGCGCGCTTAGATCCTTATATTTCTCACTTGTTCATAGTCACCTGTTGTACTGCATCCACATTTGGGGGCATGTCAATAACAGCAATAAGCTCTTTCTCCTACAAAAACGGGCATTACGTACTATTAACAACAGAAAATTTAACTCGCACACAGATCCTTTATTCAAAAAAGAACGGATATTGAAATTTCCAGACCTATACAAACGTAATGCTTATTGCTTATACTTTTATGTATGATTGGCACAATGGAAACCTTCCAGTAAGCTTTACTAATCACTTCCAGATACATGGAAGTGAACTTAGTAGAATAACCAGACAAACAGGTCAAGTTAGAAGAGGCATCCCAAGATCAAATTTCTCGAAAAAACTCCCACTCCATTCATTTCCAAAATTATGGAATAGCCTGAGTAACTCTATAAAAAATATTACGTCGAGATCACTATTTATAAAAAAAAATTACCCAAATTGCACTTGATTCCTATCACAGTTTCGAACGATGCCAAAACGCTGCTTGTTCCGACTGCCGCGCTTAGTTACATCTTAACTAGTTGTATTTGAGCAGTGATATAATGACTAAATGCGAAATAATTATAGTATTTTTTGGTAAAATGTGACATGTAATCTCTACCCTTTCCATTTCATATAGACAATGCATCACAGCACAACTGTTGCAACATAATTAGCTGGGTGACAACTTCTGTCGACTAATGCAAGCATCTCATAGAGTACCTGTGCATGGCACATCTATGTATATATATCCACGCATCGCTGCCATTTTTCACATCCAAAATAACACTCTATAAACGACTCTTTAATTCTCAATTCCTACTTTTCATTTTTATTTTTTAACCTTTTTCTCGGGGGGTAGCAGGAAGACAGCCGATCTGGCTATGCTACCTCCATACAATATGCATGTTACTTAGTGTTTTGTATACAAATCTAGATATCACTGTAAATGTACATGTAATGTTATATATTTGTAACGTGTATATTGTTGAATAAACAATTCAACAGTGACGATCAGGGCCAAAAACCTAGTTAAAAGCAAAGGAAGCTTCAAGGAGATTTGGGAACTCAAAAAGGAAGCGGACTGGGCGAAGTTCGAAGAAAAACTGAAACCAAAGCTTGCAACCGTACACAAGGGGGGCAGTGTCCAGAAGATGGCCGACGCCATAGTTGCGAGCCTAGTGGAGGCAGGGAAGGAAAGGGTAGGAAAGAATAGGGTGCCAACACGGGAACTTGGGTACAGAGTGAACGAAGAACTGAAAAGGGCTATAAAGGGTAGAAAAGCTAAATGTGCTGCATACAGAAGTAGAAAACTTAAGGGGGCGGAAAGCAACGAGGCCGCGGTAGCAAAGGAAGAATACCAACAAGCATGAAATAAAGTAAATAAGATTAAAGACGACAATCGGAGAGTGCGAAATAGCAGTCTTATTAGGACGATAAGAACGACAGGGGGGTCGAGTTCGAACGTATTTTGGAAATGGGTGAATAAACGTAACAAAGGAAGTAACCCACAGAGTATTAAAGTAGATGGCAGAGTTACAGACGAGCAAGATCAAATCGCATTAGGACTAGTCAAGCACTGGGAAAAGGTAAACGATAAGCGACGGGGCATGGGGAACCTACCGGAGTGTCCGAACCAGGTTGAGGAAAATCTATCGAACTTCGTGTGCAAAGAAATTAAAACGGAGGGGGTGCGAAAGGTTATCTCAAAATTAAGGGATAGAAAAGCGGGAGGGGTGGATGAAAGTCCGAACGAGTTTATCAAAAAAGGGGGAGAGGAGCTCTTGGAAAGCCTAACTGCCCTATTCAATTTAGCCATAGAAAAACAAGAGGTCCCAAAGGAGTGGAGAGAAAGCAAAGTGACATTTATTCACAAAAAGAGGGAAAAAGACGTTTTGGATATCTATCGAGGGACCTCTGTCAGTAGCAACATTGGAAAAGTTTTCTGTAAAGTCCTGTATGGGAGATTAGAGGAGACGATTGAAGAGAAGGGTTGTTGGGGAGAAATCCAGAATGGCTTCAGGAAGGGAAGGAGAGTCACTGACCATCTTTTCACGCTATCCCAAATGATAGAATCCTCAAAAGCAAAAAAGAACTAGAGAAACAGAATTTACTGCATCCAGTAAATTCAAGTCTGTGTGAAAAGGGTTAAAGTATCAGGAATAAACTCTACAGAAAGAGAATTTATGGAGGCTTATCTACTTGTGTAAAATATTTTTTAACAAATCAGAAATGGGTTTTCGTTAACAGTATTTACAGATATTCATACAGGAATCAGAACCATTTTATAAGAAACCAGAAAAGGCATATATGTGACCAGCATTCAAAGGGTTCGATACACGAATCAGAAATGGACAATTTTGGCTCTGCCCACTAATTTGAGTGATGAAATACATTCATAAACTTTAGAAATACATTAAGGTGTAAATGCATTTCCCAGTCTTTCTGAATAATATGCACTTGATGACCTCATTCAGGTGGACCATATATTGAATCTCCAGCAATTTTTAACTCAGTCGGTGTAGTCCCATGTCCACATCTACATTGAAGAATGAGCGCAACCCACTTTGAAATAATGGCTCCACCAACTTCAGATCAGTCATCTGTCATTCAGATCGAACGGGTGAAAAAAAACATAGATGAGTGCAAACTGGTTATTGTTAACCAGCACGCCAAAATGCATAGAGATAGGACGATCCGTATTTGAGTTGTCGCGCTGACAAAGGGTGCATAGACACTATGTCGGAGATATTGTCATAAAAACCTTAAAAACCTCAAGAGCTCATTTGAATGCCTGCTCTTAAAAGAGCATCTAGTGACCGAAACAAGGCATACATAAAACTAGAACTTCTCTAATAAATTAATTTTAAACAGTCATAGCACTAACACAGTTAACTGTACAGTCAACTATGTCATTATTGCATCTTTTACCAGCATCCTGACAGTATTGTGATAGGTTTCAATAACAAATCTTCAGTGTAGTTTTACAGTTACATGTACACCGGAATTCTTCATGATCAAGTTGTTTGTTTTTATATTAAGTTGGTTTGGGAATTAATTCTGTACAATTTGATTAAATAAATAGATCATGTTATTGTATGTGACAGTCACAGCTTACTCCCTACTGCTTTTTGTGAAATTCTTTCATGGAGAAAATATTCATACAGGAATCAGAACAATGTTTCTAAGAAACGCGAAAATGCGTATATGTGCACACCATTTATAGGGTTCGATCAAGGAATCAGAAATGGACATTACTGCCGCTGCCTTTTATTTGAATGATGAGATACATGTATAATCTTCAGAACTGCATTAATTGGTATAAAATGAAATTTCTAATAGGTCGAAAAAGTATGCAATTAATGACCTCTCTTGACCGCATAGAGGTGGACCACATTTTGGACGTCCAGCAAGTTTCAATTCATTTGGTGTAGGTACCGTTACTACAGGTCATACTAAGCCTGAGGTATGATCATAAACTACTTTATAAATATTGCCTCCACCAACTCCGGATCTGCCATATTTGTAAATGATGGCAAATGTTCATATTAGCAAGATAATGATGAAGTGCATGAATGGTACCTCTGGAAAATATATTGCAAGTAAAAAGGTCCAGTAATGTTTGGAATGCAGACGTTGAAAGGCCTTGATGACCCCCCAAGAGCCTATTTGAAGACTTATTGGCATTGTCAAAATACCGAGGTCCCATCTATGTCCATGTGTGTTTAGAACAACATTGTGAGAATGGAAACGGTTTTCATTATTCTCAATGATTTTTTTGAAGAGAGGTGCACCATAGAAGTGCAGTACGCTTTAGTACACAGCGCCACCGTGCCCCCATATTAAGATCTTCAGAGGGTTAAAATACTCTCTTTAAATATTCCATTTTAATCCTTTAACCCTTTACCCAACGAATCGGCCGCATCCGCCCGCGTAATATGCAAATTGAGAAGTTGAAAACATTTTAGTTCCAACGAGGGGTCCCTTGATATGGTTTTGTTGAAATTGTTTGTAAAATTTGAAAAAATGATATTTGAAATAATAAATTTTGGTATCGTCTGCGTTGGGTAAAGGGTTAAATGAGGGCGCAGTGACTGAGTTCGCAGCTGTGCAGGCTGCAAGTCGAGCGGTCCTCACTCTGTCCTTGGGCCAGACACTTCACCCCATTGCCCACGTGGGTGCATGGTGGCGATGTTTTCTAAAGCGTACTGCACATCGATGGTGCACCTGTCTTCAACCAATGCTAACCCTGCTTGGGTGGAGTTAGTATGTGGGGGATCTGATAGTTGCTCGCTGTTGCCCGGAGGTTCTCCCCACATACTCCGGCTTCCTCCACCCGTAAAACTGTCCTGGTCATGGTAAACCACTGTGCAGAAATATGTGACATTAAACACCAATAAATAAATAATCCTTTAAAAAATGAGCTCATTCCAATGAAGGATCATAAGCTATGTTTTTCAAGCAAAAATGAAAAAGTAATTAAAACTGAACAGACATTTCTGTGTATAAAGCTGACCGGTTTTTGCCGTTATGTTGGCTAAAGGGTTAAGATTCCCTTAGTTTGGAAGGCACACTGAAAAGGTGTCCCATTGCACATAGAATTAAATGATGCAGAAAAGAAAGCGAAAAACATTCTGTAGCCATGAGTTATTAGTCTGTGTGAAACACACAGACTATTGTTTTTGTACGGTTTCTTTTTCTTTCTTTTTTTTCTTCTTTTTTTTCTTCTTCCCTCTTCTTCTACTTATTCTCCTGTCTTCTGTCTTCTATGCACTTCCTTGTCCTCACGATAACTCGTAAACGAATCGTCCTATCTCGCTGATTTTTGGCATACTGGTTGACATTCACAACTTCTCGGCCACCTATGTTTTTCAGGTCGCTAGAGCCATTGAGAATGGCCCAGTAGGCCACAGGGCTTTCACAGCCTCCAGTTTCCTGATACAGTAAATTCTCCCCAAGCAATACAATGTTATGTTCACACTGGAGACTATGTAAACATCACAGTGGAGTTAACTGTCAAAATGAAATCTGACCTTGTCATTCATTATAACAGGATGTAAATTCCTGAAACTAAGTTGAGAGAAACCCTTTGCCTTGCAAGGAAATAAATTATAAATTATTCAGTTCCCTGCTTTTAACCCTCTCAAAGACAACATCGCACATATTTTATTTCAGGCAGAATAAAGTTAACCCTTTCCATAAAACTGCACTGAATAATTGTTGAAAGCTATCACAAAACTGTCAGGGTGCCGGTAACAATGCAATACTGGCATGGTCGACTGAACTGTTAACTGTGTCAGTGCTATGACTGTTTAAAACTCATGTGTTAGAGGAATTCTATAGTCTTCAACTGCGCTCAGCTCGGTCTCACCGCGAGTGCAGAAACCTTTGGTGCCAAAGTACCATTAAGAGAATGTCTCTGATTTGTGCCGTTCCATCCCTCCAGAGTGCAAAAGCGGGTACTGTCAACTGAGAAACTTAATGCTTTTTTTATTTTCTTAACATTTAATTCTATGTGGAATGGGACACCTTTTCAGTGTGCCTTCCAAAGTAAGGGATTCTTGACCCTTTAGCCAACATAACGGCGAAAACCGGTCAACATTATTCACAGAAACGTCTATTCAGTTTTAATTACCTTTTCATTTTTGCTTGAAACACATAGCTTATGACCCTTTATTGGATTGAGCTCATTTTTTAAAGGATTATTTATTTATTGGCGTTTAATATCACATATTTCTGCACAGTGGCTAATCATGACCACGACAGTTTTTCAGGTGGAGGAAGTTGGAGTACCCGAGAAGAACCACCGGGCAACAACGAGCAACTGTCAGATCTCCCACATACTAACAGCACACAAGCAGGGTTAGCATTGGTTGAAGACGAGTGCACCATCGATGTGCAGTACGCTTTAGTACACATCGCCACCATGCACCCACGTGGGCAATGGGGTGAAGTGTCTTGCCCAAAGACAGAGTGAGGACCTCACGCCTTGCAGCCTGCACCTCTGCCAACTGAGCCACTGCACCCCCATTTAAAGGATTAAAATGGAGTATTTAAAGGGAATATTTTAACCCTCTGAAGATCTTAATATGGGGGCATTATTCAGAAAGACTGGGAAATGCATTTTATTACACCTTAAAGCATTTCTAAAGTTTGTATTTCATCACTCAAATTAGTGGGCAGAGCCAAAAATATCCATTTCTGATTCGATTATCAAACCCTTTGAATGCTGGTCACATATATGCCATTTCTGGTTTCTTATAAAAATGTTCTGATTTCTGAATGAATATTTTCTATCCCCTTTCTTTTGTCTTGACGATAACTCAAAAACAAATCATCTGTCCTGGGGGCGCGGTGGCTCAGTTGGTAGAGGTGCAAGCTGAAAACCGAGAGGTCCTCGGTTCGAATCCCACCTGCGGCAAACGCGTTGTGTCCTTGGGCAAGACACTTCACCCCCATTGCCCACGCGGGGGCACGGTGACGCTGTGTATTAAGACGTACTGCACGTCGATGGTGCACCTGTCTTCAACCAATGCTAACCCTGCTTGTGTGGAATTAGTATGTTGGGGATCTGACAGTTGCTCGCTGTTGCTCGGTGGTTCTCTCCGGGTACTCCGGCTTCCTCCACCCGTAAAACTGTTGTGGTCATGATTAGCCATTATGCAGAAATATGTGACCTTACACACCAATAAATAAATAAATAAATAATCTGTCCTGGGGCTGTTTGGCATACTGGTAGCCTGTCACTAGTACTGGCCCAGCTATGTTATCAGGGAACCTTTGGGAGTGGTCCATTGGGCCACAGAGGTTTTTTTATACCTTCCTAATTTCTTTGTAACAGAAAAGCATCATAACGAAATAGCTGTTTATATTTATATACACAAGAGAATAATGTAAACAATCAAATTAGAGAGAAGTTGCTATAGATGACAGCCTGGCACGCATTTACTCTTATCAGCTGTCAGATCAGAATTAAATTTCATCCCCAAACCAAGTTGAAAGAAACCCTTTGAGTAGCAAGAAAATTTGTTTATTATACAGATCTATCTTACAGCACTTGATTAATTGTAGTTGAATAAATACCCCTTCACCTTTCATTGCATTTTTAGTCTGTGTGAAACACACAGACTATTGTTTTTGCACGGTTTCTCTTTCTTTACTTTTTTTTTCTTCTTTTTTTTTTCTTCTTCTTCTTCTTCTTCTTCTTCTTCTTCTTCTTCTTCTTCTTCTTCTTCTTCTTCTTCTTCTTCTTCTCCTCCTGTCTTCTGTCTTCTCATCACTATTTTGTCCGCAAGATAACTCGAAAACGAATTGCCCTATCTCGTTGATTTTTGGCATGCTGATAGACAGCCACAAGTTCTCGGCCACCTATGTTTTTCAGATTCCTGGGATATCAGGGGTGTCTGTAAGGGCGTTTTGAAAGTGGGTCACGCCCATATCTCAGGCGTGGTATGACCTACAGCCCTGGGACCGACAACAAATGAGTCAACACTCGATGGAGGTTCAAAATATGGGTCACGGTCACGGAGGTCACCTAGGGGTCATTGAGTGCATTTTTCATAATTGCTGGAAATCACATTTTTTGACCCCCTAAAGCATTCCTGATGTACACACATGCATTTTGACATAAAAAAGTGGGCGTGGCCAAAATTTTTAAAAGTGGGTCACGCTCATATCTCAAGCATGGTATAACATATGGACCTGGGACCAACACCAAATGAATCAACACTCGATGGAGATTCAAAATATGGGTCAAGGTCACAGAGGTCATCTAGGGGTCATTAAGTGCATTTTTCATAATTGCTAGAAATCACATTTTTTGACCCCCTAAAGCATTCCTGACATAGACACATGCATTTTGACGTGAAAAAGAAAGCGTGGCCAAAATTTTTGAAAGTGGGTCACGCTCATCTCTCAAGCATGGTATGACGTATGGACCTGGGACCAACACCAAATGAGTCGACACTCGATGGAGATTCAAAATATGGGTCAAGGTCACGGAGGTCACCTAGGGGTCATTAAGTGCATTTTTCATAATTGATAGAAATCACATTTATTGACCCCTAAAGCATTCCTGACATACACACATGCGTTTTGACGTAAAAAAAGTGGGCGTGGCCAAAATTTTTGAAAGTGGGTCACGCTCATATCTCAAGCATGGTATGACGTATGGACCTGGGACCAACACCAAATGAGTCGACACTCGATGGAGATTCAAAATATGGGTCAAGGTCACGGAGGTCACTTGGGGTCATTAAGTGCATTTTTCATAATTGCTAGAAATCACATTTTTTGACCCTCTAAAGCATTCCTGACGTACACACATGTATTTTGAAGTAAAAAAAGTGGGCGTAGCCAAAATTTTTGAAAGTGGGTCACGCTCATATCTCAAGCATGGTATGACGTATGGACCTGGGATCAACACCAAATGAGTCGACACTCGATGGAGATTCAGAATATGGGTCAAGGTCATGGAGGTCACCTAGGGGTCATTAAGTGCATTTTTTATAATTGCTAGAAATCACATTTTTTGACACCCTAAAGCATTCCTGACATGCATTTTGACGTAAAAAAAAAGTGGGCGTGGCAAAAATTCTTGAAAGTGGGTCACGCTCATATCTCAAGCATGGTATGTCATATGGACCTGGAACCAACACCAAATGAATCGACACTTGATGGAGATTCAAAATATGGGTCAAGGTCACCGAGGTCACTCAGGGGTCAATGAGTGCATTTTTCATAATTGCTGGAAATCACATTTTTTGACCTCCAAATGCTTCCCCAAAAATTCAGATGTGCATTTTTTCATGAAAAAAGTGGGCGTGGCCAAAATTTTTGAAAGTGGGTCACGCTTATATCTCAAGCATGGTGTGATGCATGGACCTGGAGCCAACACTAAATAAGTTGACACTTGATGGAGGTTCAAAAATGTGGGTCAAGGTTACGGAGGTCACTTGTGGTCATTGAGTGCATTTTTTCAGAATTGCTGGAAATCACATTTTTTGACTCTCTAAAGCATTCCTGAAGTCCATACATCCATTTTTACGTAAAAAGTTGGTGTGGCCAAAATTTGTGAAAGTGGGTCATGCTCATATTTCAAGCATGGTATGATGTATGGACCTGGGACCAATACCAAACGAGTCGACACTCGATGGAGATTCAAAATTTGGGCCAAGGTCGAACAGGAGTCACGAGGGCTATTACCAGAATTGCTGGAAATCATATTTTTGAACCTCCTTGTGCATTCCCTTGATTGGTCCCTTTGAATACTGTGAAGATATATACCTTATCTGGTTTCTTGCAAAAAAATAACTTATTTTTAAATGAATATCTATAAATACTGTCATTGAAAACCTATTTTTTATTTCTTTAAAACTATTTTATCCCCAAAATAAGCCTCTAAAGTATTCCCATTACATTCATAGAGGGGCACGGTGGCTAAGCAGTTAGAGGTGCAGGCTGCAAGCCGAGAGGTTCTCAGTTCGAATCCTATCCGCGGCAACTGTCTTGTGTCTTTGGGCAAAAACACTTCACCCCCATTGCCCACATAATGGCATAGTGATGTTGTGTACTAAGACATTCTGCATGCCGATGATACACTTGCACTAACCCTGCTTGTGTGGAGTTAGCATGTTGGGGATCCAGACAGTTGCTTGTTGTTGTTGTTTGGTGGTTCTCTGTGTTCTCTGGTTTCCTCCATCCGTAAAAACTGTACGACACGAGATGGGCCTAGCTGCTGAAGTGTCGTTAAACCCCAATAAATTAATAACATTCATAAAATGTCTTCTATCCACTGTTTGTCAACATGGTAACCCAAACACAATCAATCCTATCTCAATGTTTTTGGTATACTGATAGAGTGCCTGCCATTGGTACTTGGTCATCTATGATTTGGAGGCATGTGGGGCCTTCGGGCTCTAGATGTTAAAAATATGTTTACAACATTTACTGGGAAATGAGTTAGCTGAAGCAGTAACCATTATCTAAAACAGAAATATCCAGAGAGAAAGCTGAGATAGAATTCTTTGTTACATTAAACAGCACTGTATATTTGTTGTATCATGTTACAAAACTTCATTCTCAGTCATTGAAGAGAGAAAGAAACCTTCACTTTTCAAAGCATTTTTTTTAAAAATCTATTTATTCTCAATCATAACTCAAGATTGAGATGTTTTGGGATGGAGTGGTGTGTGGCTTTCTCGAAACACCTATCACAGTTACAAAGTAATAAAATAGAATATTTGGATGGTCAGATTTTAACCCTCTTAATACTTCGATGTGAGTAAAAAAATATCTTTAATATAACTCATGGCTACAGAATGTTTTTCACTCTCTTTTCTGAAACATTTAATTCTATGTGGAATGGGACACCTTTTCAGTGTGCTTTCCAAACTAAGGGATTCTTAACCCTTTAGCCAACATGACGGCAAAAACCGGTCAGCTTTATACACAGAAATGTCTATTCAGTTTTAATTACTTTTTCATTTTTGCTTGAAAAACATAGCTTATGACCTTTTATTGGATTGAGCTCATTTTTTAAAGGATTATTTATTTATTGGTGTTTAATGTCACATATTTCTGCACAGTGGTTTACCATGACCAGGACAGTTTTACGGGCGGAGAAAGCCAGAGTACCTGGGGAGAACCTCCGGGCGACAGCGAGCAACTATCAGATTCCCCACATACTAACTCCACACGAGCAGGGTTAGCATTGGGTGAATACAGGTGCACCATCGATGTGCAGTACGCTTTAGTACACATCGCCACCATGCACCCACGTGGGCAATGGGGTGAGGTGTCTTGCCCAAGGACAGAGTGAGGACCGCTCGACTTGCAGCCTGCACCTCTGCCAACTCAGCCACTGCGCCTCCATTTAACCCTTTACCCAACGGAGACGATAGCAAATTTATTATTTCAAATATCATTTTTTTCAAATTTTCCAAACAATTTCAACAAAACCATATCATGTGACCCCTCGTTGGAACTAATATTTTTTCAACTTCTCAATTTGCATATTACGCGGGCGGATGCGGCCGATTCGTTGGGTAAAGGTTTTTTTTTTTTATTTTTATTGGTGTTTTAAGGTCACATATTTTTGCACAATGGCTAACCATGACCGTGACAGTTTTTCGGGTGGAGGAAGCTGGAGTACCCGGAGAGAACCACCGAGCAACGGCGAGCAACTGTCAGCTCCCCAACATACCATCTCCACACAAGCAGGGTTAGCATTGGTTGAAGACAGGTGCACCATCGACGTACAGTACGCCTTAGTACACATCGTCACCGTGCCCCCACGTGGGCAATGGGGGTGAAGTGTCTTGCCCAAGGACACAACGCAGTTGCCGCAGGTGGGATTCGAACCGAGGACCTCTCGGCTTGCAGCCTGCACCTCTACCATCTGGGTAAAGGGTTAAAGGATTAAAATGGAATATTTAAAGCGAATATTTTAATCCTCTGAAAATCTTGATAGGGGGCACGGTGGTGCTGTGTACTAAAGCGTACTGCACTTCGATGGTGCACCTCTCTTCGAAAAAATCATTGAGAATAATGAAACCCATTTCCATTCTCACAGTGTTGTTCTAAACACACATGGATATAGATGGGAACTCGGTATTTTGACCATGCCAATAAGTCTTCAGACAGGCTCTTGGGGGTCTTCAAGGCCTTTCAACGTCTTCATTCCAACATTACTGAACCTTTTTACTTGCAATATATTTTCCAGAGGTACCATGCATGCACTTCATCATCGCTTGCTAATATGGACATTTGCCATCATCTACAAATATGGCAGATCCGGAGTTGGTGGAGCCAATATTTATAAAGTAGTTTGTGCTCATACTTCAGGTTTAGTATGACCTATAGTAATGGTACCTACACCAAATGAGTTGAAACTTGCTGGAGGTTCAAAATGTGGTCCACCTCTATGCGGTCAAGAGAGGTCATTAAATGCATACTTTTTCTTCCTATTGGGAATTTCATTTTATACCAATTAATGCAGTTCTGAAGATTATACATGTATCTCAACATTCAAATAAATGGTATCGGCAGTAATGTCCATTTCTGATCCCTTGATCGAACCCTATATATGGTGTGCACATATATGCCTTTTCGGGTTTCTTAGAAAAATTGTTCTGATTCCTGTATGAATATTTTCTCCATGAAAGAATTTCACAAAAAGCAGTGGGGAGAAAGCTGTGACTGTCACATACAATAACATGATCTATTTATTTAATCTGATTGTACAGAATTAATTCCCAAACCAAGTTAATATAAAAACAAACAACTTGATAATGAAGAATTCCAGTGTACATGTAATTGTAAAACTACACTGGAGATTTGTTATTTAAACCTATCACAATACTGTTAGGATACCGGTAAAAGATGAAATACTGACATAGTTGAATGTTCTGTTAACTGTGTTAGTGCTATGACTGTTTAAAATTAATTTATTAGAGAAGTTCTAGTTTTATGTATGCCTTGTTTAGGTCACTAGATGCTATTTTAAGAGCAGGTTTTCAAATGAGCTCTTAGGGTTTTTAAGGCTTTTATGACAATATCTCCGACATAGAGTCTATGCACCCTTTGTCAGCGCGACAACTCAAATACGGACCGTCCTATCTCTATGCATTTTGGCATGCTGGTTAACAATAACCAGTTTGCACTCATCTATGTTTTTTTCACCCGTTCGATCTGAATGTCAGATGACAGATCTGAAGTTGGTGGAGTTATATTTCAAAGTGGGTTGCGCTCATTCTTCAATGTAGATGTGGACATGGGACTACACCGACTGAGTTAAACATTGCTGGAGATTCAATATATGGTCCACCCGAATGAGGTCATCAAGTGCATATTATTCAGAAAGACTGGGAAATGCATTTACACCTTAATGTATTTCATCACTCAAATTCGTGGGCAGAGCCAAAATTGTCCATTTCTGATTCGTGTATCGAACCCTTTAAATGCTGGTCACACATATGCCTTTTCTGGTTTCTTATAAAAATTGTTCTGATTCCTGTATGAATATCTGTAAATACTGTTAACGAAAAACCCATTTCTGATTTGTTAAAAAATATTTTACACCAGAAGATAAGCCTCCATAAATTCTCTTTCTGTAGAGTTTATTCCTGATACTTTAACCCTTTTCACACAGACTTGAATTTACTGGATGCAGTAAATTCTGTTTCTCTAGTTTAATTTGTTTTTTCATTCTCAATCATAACTCAAGATCAACAGGTTTCGGGCCGAGTGGTAAGCGGCTTTCTGGAAATACTTATCACAATTATGAATTAATGAAATGGAATATTTAAATGGTCTGTCTTTAACCCTCTTCATACTTCACCGCCCTCTTCATACTTCACCGCCCTCTTCATACTTCACCGCGAAGGACAAACAACATCATTTAACTTATGATTGTAGAACCTTTTGCACGCTTCCTGCAATATTGCCGCCCTTTTATGCAAATGCCACGATTCAATATTCCACCATCTTATTTTATGTATGCCTTGTTTAGGGCACTAGATGTTCTTAAGGGTGGGTCTTTAAACGAGCTCTTGGGGCTTTTAAGTTTTTTATGGCACTATCCCCGATGTAGAGTCTATGCACCCTTTGTCGGCTCGATAACTCAAATACAAATCGTCCTATCTCTATTCGTTTTGGCATGCTGGTTACCAACAACCAGTTTACACTCATCTTTGTTTTTTCAGCTAGTTTGAGGCTTTGTGTGTGATACAGTAGGCTGAATGCCTTAGAGGCTTCTAAATCATAATAAATATTTGCTATCATCGCCCAAAAATGACAGATCTGTAGTTGGTGGAGCCATTTCTTTAAAGTGGGTGTATACATGGGACTATACCGACTGATTAAAAATTGTTGGAGGTTCAATATATGGTCCGCCTGAAAGAGGCCACCAAGGTTATCAAGTGCATATTATTCAGAAAGACTGGGGAATGCATTTCATTACACCTTAATGCATTTCAAAAGTTCATGAACGCATATCATCACTCAAATTAGTGGGCAGAGCCAAAAATGTCCATTTCTGATTCGTGTATCGAACCCTTTGAATGCTGGTCGCATATATGCCTTTTCTGGTTTCTTATAAAAAAATGTTCTGATTCCTGTATGAATATCTGTAAATACTATTAACGAAAATCCATTTCTGATTTGTTTAAAGATATTTTACTCCTGAAAATAAGCCTCCATAAATTCTCCTTCTGTATAGTTTATTCCTGATACTTTAACCCTTTTCACATAGACTTGAATTTACTGGGTGCAGTAAATTTTGTTTCTCTAGTATTAAAGGTATGTTTACTCACATCGAAGTATTAAGAGTGTTAAAATCTGACCATTCAAATATTCCATTTTATTACTTTGTAACTGTGATAGGTGTTTCGAGAAAGCCACTCACCACGCCATCCCAAAACCTGTCAATCTTGAGTTATGATTGAGAATAAATAGATTTTTAAAACAATGCCTTGAAAAGTGAATGTTTCTCTCTCTCTTCAATGATTGAGACTGAAGTTTTGTAACATGATACAACATAAATATACAGTGCTGTTCAATGTAACAAAGAATTCTATCTCAGCTTTCTCTCTGGAGATTATATTCTGTTTTAGATAAGATAATGGTTACTGCTTCAGCTAACTCATTTCCCAGTAAATGTTGTAAACATATTTTTAACCTGAAGAGCCCGAAGGTCCCACATGCCTCCAAATCATAGATGACCGAGTACCAATGACAGGCAGTCTATCAGTATACCAAAAACATTGAGATATGATTGATTGTATTTGGGTCATCATATTGACAAACAGTGCATAGAAGACATTCTATGAATGTTATTAATTTATTGGGGTTTAACGACACTTTTTGCCTCGTGTCGGACAGTTTTTGTGGATGGAGGAAGCCTGAGAACCCAGAGAACCACCAAGCAGCAACAAGTAACTGTCTGGCTCCCCAACATGCTAACTCCACACAAGCAGGGTTAGTGCAAGTGCATCATCGACATGCAGTATGTCTTAGTACATAACATCACCATGCCCTTATGTGGGCAATGGGGGGGGGGGGGGGGGAGGGTGAAGTGTTTTTGCCCAAAGACACAAGGCAGTTGCTGAGGATAGGATTCGAACTGAGAAGCTCTCGGCTTGCAGCCTGCACCTCTAACTGCTTAGCCACCGCACCCCTCTATGAATGTAACGGGAATACTTTAGAGGCTTATTTTGGGGATAATCTAGTTTTTAAGAAATAAGAAATAGGTTTTCAATGACAGTATTTATAGATATTCATTAAAAAAAATCAGATAATTTTTTCCAAGAAACCAGATAAGGTATATATCTTAACAGCATTCAAAGGGACCGATCAAGGAAATGCACGAGGAGGTTCAAAAATATGATTTCTAGCAATTCTGGTAATAGCCCCCGTGACTCCTGTTCGACCTTGGCCCAGATTTTGAACCTCCATCGAATGTCGACTCGTTTAGTATTGGTCCAAGGTCCATACATCATACCATGCTTGAGATATGAGCATGACCCACTTTCACAAATTTTGGCCACACCAACTTTTTATGTAAAAATGGATGTATGGACTTCAGGAATGCTTTAGAGAGTCAAAAAATGTGATTTCCAGCAATTCTGAAAAAATGCTCTCAATGACCCCAGGTGACCTCCGTGACCTTGACCCATATTTTTGAACCTCCATTAAATGTCGACTTATTTAGTGTTGGCTCCAGGTCCATGCACACCATGCTTGAGATATGAGCGTGACCCACTTTAAAAAATTTTGGCCACACCCACTTTTTTCATGAAAAAATGCATGTCTGAATTTTGGGGAAGCATTTGAAGGTAAAAAAATATGATTTCCAGCAATAATGAAAAATGCACTCATTGACCCCTGGGTGACCTCAGTGACCTTGACCCATATTTTGAACCTCTATCGTGTGTCGAATCATTTGGTGTTAGTCCCAGGTCCATGCATCGTACCATGCTTGAGTTATGAGCGTGACCCACTTTCAAAAATTTTGGCCACGCACACTTTTTTTGTGTCAAAATGCATGTATGGACGTCAGGAATGATTCAGAGGTAAAAAAAATGAGATTCCCAGCAGTTATAAAAAATGCACTTAATGACCCCTAGGTGACCTCGGTGACCTTGACCCATATTTTGAATCTCCATCGAATGTTGACTCATTTGGGGTCGGTCCCAGGTCCATTCATCATACCACGCTTGAGATATGAGTGTGACCCACTTTTAAAATTTTTGGCCACGCCCCTTTTTTAATGTTAAAAATGCATGTTTGTACGTCAGGAATACTTTAGGGTGTCAAAAAATGTGATTTCCAGCAATTATGAAAAATGCACTCAATGACCCCTAGGTGACCTCCGTGACCTTGACCCATATTTTGAATCTCCACTGAGTGTCGACTCATTCATACGAGATATCACGCCTGAGATATGAGCGTAACCCACTTTCAAAAATTTTGGCCACGCCCACTTTTTTAATGTAAAAAATGCATGTGTGTATGTCAGAAATGCTTTAGGGAGGGTCAAAAAATGTGATTTCCAGCAATTATGAAAAATGCACTCAATGACCCCTAAGTGACCTCCGTGACCTTGACCCATATTTTGAATCTCCATCGAGTGTTGACTCATTTGGAGTTGGTCCCAGATCCATATGTCATACCACACATGAGATATCGGCGTGACCCACTTTCAAAAATTTTGGCCAGGCCCACTTTTTTAACGTAAAAATGCATGTGTGCACATCAGGAATGCTTTAGGGGGTAAAAAAATGTGATTTCCAGCAATTATGAAAAATGCACTCAATGACCCCTGGGTGACCTCCATGACCTTGACCCATATTTTGAATCTCCATCGAGTGTCGACTCATTTGGTGTTTGTCCCAGGTCCATATGTCATACCACACCTGAGATATGGGCGTGACCCACTTTCAAAACACCCCTACAGACACCCCTGATACCCCAGGAATCTGAAAAACATAGGTGGCCGAGAACTTGTGGCTGTCTATCAGCATGCCAACAATCAACGAGTTAGGCAATTCGTTTTCGAGTTACCTTGCGGACAAAAAAGTGTTGAGAAGACAGAAGACAGGAGAAGAAGAAGAAGAAGAAGAAGAAGAAGAAGAAGAAGAAGAAGAAGAAGAAGAAGAAGAAGAAGAAGAAGAAGAAGAAGAAGAAGAAGAAGAAGAAGAAGAAAAAAAAAAGAAGAAAAAAAAGAAAGAAAAAGAAACCGTGCAAAAACAATAGTCTGTGTGTTTCACACAGACTAAAAAGATGTTTATGGCCTTTTTGGATGTTCAAAAGGCATATGGTAGAGTATGCGGCGAAAGTTGGAGGCTCTGGGCTTGGGAGGCGAGTTTGTTGGAATTGTGAAAGCATTGTATAAAGATGTACAGAGTGAACTTAGCCTGGGAAACATTACAACAAAACGTGTGCCTATGGAGATAGGCCTAAAACAGGGGTGTATCCTTTCGCCAATTTTTATTGTATTGTACATCAAATGTTTAGGAGATTAACTCCTGCATAGCGACGAGGGGGTAGCAGTTGGGGACTTGAAGATCCCAAGGCTAATTTTTGCAGACGATATGGTGCTAGTGTCAGAAAGCGAAGAGGGGCTAGCGAAAATGCTGGGAATTGTTGGGAAATATGGGAGCAAATGGAGACTCGAACTTATTGAAAGCAAGAGCAAAGTTATCCCTGTGGGCCGCAAAGTGGACCCCACTCGGAGGTGGAGGGTGGGGGGGGGGGGGGGAGTTCTGCATTCCGGAAGGTAGCAGCAAACTTCTGAGTGTAGGAGAGACGGGTGACTACGAGTATCTGGGGGTAAATATAAACGTCACAGGAAGAGGCATCTACCGAAACCACACAAATAAACTGATTCTGAAAGGGGAGCGAATCCTTAACCAAATGAAACTTATAGGGAGAAACAGTTTCAATAAGGTTTTCGTAGGGAAAACCATTTGGGAAATAGTGGGTCTGCCACGTATAACATACGATACGGAAGTGGTACCCCTAAACCAGGCGGCTGTAAAGAGCTTGGAAATCCTTCGGAACGATGCAGGCCGATGGATAACGGGGTCGAGTAATGCCGCATCGCTAGAAGCAATCAGGGGTGAGCTTGGGTGGATGAGGATCAAGGACAGGATAGACCATTTGAAACTCGGTTATCTTAATTATTTGGTAAATCTCCACGACAGCCGATGGTGTCAAGTAATGTTCTTGAGAATTTTCATCTCAAATATCAAGACGGGGTGGATGGTCAAAGTGAGGGAGCTAGTGGAGAACTACTCATTGGAGACGCTGGGGTAAACCAGGGTAAAGAAAATCGTCAGAGAAAGGGTCATGGAGGATTGTAATCGTAATTGGCGAGAGGGGGTCAAATCAAAGAGGTCTTTGGGTGGCATGCGTGACAAAGAGAGGCCTGGTTTTGAAGAGTACCTTGATGGCACCTTTGGGGGGTCACTGTTGTTCAAGCTGAGGTCGCGGTCCCTGGAGCTGAGGGGAAAATTGGGAAAAACGGTGAAAAGGAGTGCCAGATGTGTAATTTGGGCGTGGTGGAGACCCTGGAACACTTTATTCTAGAATGCCAAAAATACCAGTCTAAAAGAATAAGATTCACTGGGAGTATAATGGGGAATTGGGATGGGAGAATGAAGGACATGTGGTTAGTGGGAGACTCAAATGAGAGGGTTAATATACTAATCGGAGAGATTGGGAAGAATAGGACAAGGGATGTCATCAAGCAGTTCGTCTCCGATTGTTGGGAGGAGAGAAGAAGCGTGGGAATAGGGAGGCAGTTAGGAGTACTGGTGTAACCAATGCCTTCTCATTCGAGAACTTCGAGAACCAGCAGCCGGCCAAAGTGTTATTATTGTTATGTCCATGGAAGCAATATCCACCAGCAGCGGGTAAAGAGTTAATTAAACTGCAAAGTTCCGAAAACCTCAAACAGCGCAGTTATCCGGCCACCACGATTTACCGAGAAGTACCGGTAGGTACCGAGAGGTACGGTAAAAATGCTTTTTAGAAACTAGAGAAACAGAATTTACTGCATCCGGTAAATTCAAGTCTGTGTGAAAAGGGTTAAAGTATCAGGAATAAACTCTACAGAAAGAGAATTTATGGAGGCTTATTTTCTGGAGTAAAATATTTTTTAACAAATCAGAAATGGGTTTTCCTTAACAGTATTTACTGATATTCATACAGGAATCAGAACAATTTTTATAAGAAACCAGAAAAGGCATATATGTGACCAGCATTCAAAGGGTTCGATACACGAATCAGAAATGAAAAATTTTGGCTCTGCCCGCTAATTTGAGTGATGAAATACATTCATAAACTTTAGAAATACATTAAGGTGTAAATGCATTTCTCAGTCATTCTTAATAATATGCACTTGATGACCCCATCCAGGTGGACCATATATTGAATCTCCAGCAATTTTTAACTCAGTCGGTGTAGTCCCATGTCCACATCTACATTGAAGAATGAGCGCAACCCACTTTGAAATAATGGCTCCACCAACTTCAGATCTGTCATTCAGATCGAACGGGTGCAAAAAACATAGATGAGTGCAAACTGGGTATTGTTAACCAGCATGCCAAAATGCATAGAGATAGGACGATCCGTATTTGAGTTGTCGCGCTGACAAAGGGTGCATAGACTCTACATCGGAGATATTGTCGTAAAAACTTAAAACCCCCAAGAGCTCATCTGAAGGCCTACTCTTAAAATGGCATCTAGTGACCTAAACAAGGCATACATAAAACTAGAACTTCTCTAATAAATTAATTTTAAACAGTCGTAGCACTAATACAGTTAACAGTACAGTCAACTATGTCAGCATTGCATCTTTTACCGGCATCCTGAGAGTATTGTGATAGGTTTCAATAACAAATCTTCAGTGTAGTTTTACAATTACATGTACACTGGAATTCTTCATGATCAAGTGGTTTGTTTTTATATTAACTTGGTTTGGGAATTAATTCTGTAGAATGAGATTAAATAAACAGATCATGTTATTGTATGTGACAGTCACAGCTTACTCCCTAACTGCTTTTTGTGAAATTCTTTCATGGAGAAAATATTCATACAGGAATCAGAACAATTTTTCTAAGAAACCTGAAAAGGCATATATGTGCACACCATTTATAGGGTTCGATCAAGGAATCAGAAATTGACATTACTGCCGCTGCCATTTGAATGATGAGATACACGTATAATCTTCAGAATTGCATTAATTGGTATAAAGTGACTTTCCTAATAGGTCGCAAAAAATATGCATTTAATGACCTCTCTTGACCGCATAGAGGTGGACCACATTTTGAACCTCTAGCAAGTTTCAACTCATTTGGTGTAGGTAGTATTTCTATAGGTCACACCAAGCCTGAAGTATGAGCAAAAACTACTTTATAACTAAAGAAACCCCGGGCATGGTGTGTGGCACATCCTCCCATGGTCCTTTATAATTGTGTGAAGTTTGATGACTGTGGTCCAAACAGTCTTCGAGTTATTGGCTCGGGCACACACACACACATGGACACACACACGGACGGACACAAGCACACTTCAATCACTATATGCCACCCGACTTTAGTCGGGGGGGGGGGGGGGGGGTGGGGGGGGGACATAAAAATAAATCTTTGAGTCCCAGAGTGGGTCTGACTGAACCCAAAAATATTTGTTCTCATAGCACAGTGATAACAAAGGCACCCAAATACACTCATTCCAGTCACAAGGTGATAACAAAGGTACCCCAAAACGTTTTGTGAAGATCGGTTCATAAATACAGACTCTAGCCCTAGCCGTATTAACATATGCGCTTACTGTGTATAAGTAACACTGAACAAATCAAAGTTCATCTAATTTGCATAATTTCTGCACGAGAAAAAAAAACGTATTATATGTGATGTATTCCATGTTACTAAACATTCCTACAAAAATTTATTCAAATCAGAACTTTCATACAGAAGTTCTGTACAAAAAACTGATTGCACTAACTTTGGTACAAAATGGCTTCTGGCGGCTATATTGAATGTTGGACCGCACCCCAAAACACTCGTTCTCATACCACGGTGATAACAAAAGGTACACAAGAAGTTTTGTAAAGATCGGTTCATAAATACAGCCTCCAGCCTGTGCCGTATAGAAGTTGTGTACAAAAAAAACTGATTGGACCTAATTTCGGTACAAAATGGCCACTGACAGCCATCTTGAATTTTGGACCGCACCCAGAAACACTTGTTATCGTCCCAAGGTGATATCAAAGGTACCCAAGAAGTTTTGTGAAGATCGGTTCATAAATTCAGCCTCCAGCCCGAGTCGTATTGACACGTGCACTTACTGTGTATTAGTAGCACTGAATAAATCAAAAGTTCATCAAATTTGCATAATTTCTGCTCGAGAAAAACAAACCCGTACTTTTTGTGATGTATCCCATGGTACTAAATATTCATACAAAAATTTATTCAAATCATAACTTTCATACATGAGTTCTGTACAAAAAACTGATGCACTAACTAAAGTACAAAATGGCTGCTGGTGGCCATCTTGAATTTCGGACTGCACCCAAAACCACTCGTTCTCGTCCCTCGGTGATAACAAAGGTACCCAAGAAGTTTCGTAAAGATCAGTTCATAAATACAGCCTCTAGCCCGAGCCGTATTGGCATTTGCAGTTACAGTGCTGAAAGTAACATTAAATAGATCAAAGTTAGTCTAATTGGTATAATTTATGTACGAGGAAAAAGAACCGTATGTGATGTATCCCACGGTACTAAACATTCACACAAAAAATTATTCAAATCAGCGCTTTCATATGGAAGTTCGGCGCAAAAATCTGATTGCACCTAATTTTGTACAAAATGGCTTCCAGCGGCCATCTTGAATTTCAGAACGGACCCCAGAACACTCGTTCTCGTCCATGGTGATAACAAAGGCATCCAAGAAGTTTCGTAACGATCGGTTCATAAATACGGCCTCTTGCCCGAGCCGTATTGGTATTTGCACCTTCAGTGCTGAAAATAACACTAATTAAATCAAAAGTTAGTCTAATTTGCATAATTTACACACGAGAAAAAAAAGTGTTATATGTGATGTATTCCATGGTAATAAACATTCATACAAAAATTATTCAAATCAGAGCTTTCATATGGAAGTTCTGCGCCAAAAAAAATCTGATTGCACCTAATTTTGTACAGAATGGCTGCCAGTGGCCATCTTGAATTCCGGACCGGGCCCCAAAACACTTGTTCTCGTTTCACAGTGACAACAAAGGTACCCAAGAAGTTTTGTTTCATAAATACGGCCTCTAGCCCGAGCCATGTGTACAGCACGACAGACGGACAGACAGACGACGGGCAATGACAATACCTCGAATTTGGCTTCACCAAACTTGAGTTAAAAATGGACTAAGTTTAACAACCAGTAGTTTTGTAAAAATATTGAAGCAAGTCAAAATTCTGACAATACGCACACATCTGGAAAAATGTAGAAACATCCTGTGAAATAAAAAAGTAATACATTGAAAATTACAAGAGGCCTCACGGGGCCTGAAGCGCTCATCTTGAACAGAGCACAATTTAAACATAGTCAAAGAATGAGCACATTAAACAATCCATCTCCATAGGCTACACTCTCAATTCTTGAGTCCCTCAGGAGTGACAAAAATAATACGGGCATCATGCCTTTTCTTCAGTTGATCATAAAGTAAAATGTTGAGCTCCCCAATGAAGCCACTTGATACAACCTTTGTGGATTAATCTTAGTTACACACCTCTAGAGGGTAATGAATACAAACTTTTTAATTCTTCAGCAAAATGGCCAATTCCGGCTCCATTGGGAGCCCAAATATTAACCCAAGCTCTCGATTTGAACACAGTTGAATCTGACATCCCTAGAGATGTTGTGTGTCAAATATGAAAGCATTCTAACTGTTGGATCTGAAGAAGAGAAATTTTAAAGAAATTTCTTCATATTGCATCAAGTTAAAATTTGGGCTACCATAGCGAGCCCAAATATTAACCTATGGATCCGATTTGAACAAACTTGAATCGGACCCCCCCCCCCCCCATTCCCCAAGAGATGTTGTATACCAAATATGAAAGCATTCTGACTAGTGAATCTGAAGAAGATTTTTGAAGAAATCCCCTTATATTGTACTAAGCTAAATTTCAGGTTCCCATATGGAGCCCAAATATTAACCCAGGCACTCGAATTGAACAAACTGGAATCTGCCCCCCCCCCCCCCCCCCCCCAGAGATGTTGTATACTAAATATGAAAGCATTCCGACTGGTGGATCTGAAGAAGAAGATTTTTAAAGAAATTTCCTCATATTGCACTAAGTAAAAAAATATATACCTATGGATCTGATTTGAACAAACATGAATCTGACCCCTATATTGCATACCAAATATGAAAGCATTCTGACTGGTGGCTCTGAAGAAGAAGATTTCTTTTAAATTACCGCCCACCCCCCCCCCCCCCCCCATATTGAACAAAGTTAAAATTTGGGCTTCTGTAGGAAGCCCAAATATCAACCTAGGGACTTGGTTTGAACAATCTTGAATCTGACCCTCGTAACAATGATGCATGATGCATACCAAACATTAAGAGAAAGAGATTCTGACTGGTGGTTCTGAAGAAGAAGATTTTTAGAGAATATTCCCCATATAACCCTATGTTAAAAATTCGGGCTCCTATAGTGAGCCCAAATATGAACCAATAAGCTTTTTTATTTCAACAAACTTGCATCTGCCCCCCCCCCCCCCCATCCCCCCTCCCCCTATGAATGCGGTACACCAAATATCAAAAGATTCTGATGATTGGTTCTGGAGAAAAAGATTTTTTTAAATTTTTGACTCAGCACTTTTTTCGATGCCCATTACAGAACACCCTAACATAACCCATGGCAATTTTTTTTACCATTCAATTCTACTGGTCATAAGAATACTTCATACCAAATAAAAGCTCTCTGTTCCGTGGGCTTTGGGAAATATGGGCGTTTGAAAATATTTCTATTTTTAGCTCCCAGGGTTCCCATCGAGTGTCGACTCATTTCGTGTAGGTCCCAGGTCCATATGTCATACCACACCAGAGATATGAGCGTGACCCACTTTCAAAACACCCCTACAGACACCCCTGATACCCCAGAAGAAGAAGAAAAAGAAGACGAAGAAGAAGAAAAAAAAAGAGAAAAAAGAAAAGAAACCGTGCAAAAACAATAGTCTATGTGTTTCACACAGACTAAATATACTACCACTATCGGTCATACGCTCACTGTGTCCAGACCGCTGAAGGCAGCGACTTGCAATTTTCAGAACTTGTTCTACGTAGCCTTGCCGGCATATGGGCATAAAATCGAGTGTTCTGACCGCGTGGAAAACACCAGGCCTCGCGTGAAAACCGTGGGGACGGTTCGTTGCCACTTTATTTTCAATGCAATGAAATTTCCATTCATTATTTACCCGTCAACGGCAGAGTTTGGCATTATTTCTGTCTGATGAACTGTTCAACTTTAACTATTTGCACCTTTATATAGGACCGAAAGATCACTGCATGCTTACCAATATTCAGGTACTGATTTTACGAAAATATCAATTATTTCAACAGGACGCACTTGGGAACTCTCAAATCTGCCAAGGATCAAACTTTTAATAATAACATGTAAATCAAAAGTTGTCATACTTTGCTAGCCACATGCACCCATAGACAACATTCAGCACTCAATCAATTAGGGATGGAGTAAATTGCGACTTAAACTTACCAAATTCTGAAAAATGGACTTATTTTCGACGGCACCTATCTTTATGCATCCGAAACAGGGATTGGGTTAAACTTTACAGCTACCTTATTAAGGAAAATCTTCTTGGACTTGAACTGTAAATCTGAATGTCAACAGAATTTTCAGATATTACGAAAATCACAATTATTCAGACAGCACCCACATGGGAGTCTCAAATCTGCTAAGGGTTAAACTTTTAATACTCACATATACAACAAAAGTTTTCATACTATGACTGCTGCATGCAGCTATTGAAAACATTCAGCACTCAATCAATTACGAATGGAGTAAATTGTCACTTAATCGTACCAAATTCTGAAAAAGCGCGAGTTTTTTGGACAGCATCTATCTTTATGCAAATAAAATGGGCATATGGCTAAACATTACAACCAAATGTACAACAGAAAATATGCTCGATAGGTAATTGTGAATACGAATATGTGCATCAATTTTCGATATACCATTCGTAAATGGAAGAAAAATGAAGAAAAAGTGAGCCATGTTTATGAACGAAGACAGAAGACAGGAGAAGAAGAAGAAGAAGAAGAAGAAGAAGAAAGAAGAAGAAGAAGAAGAAGAAGAAGAAGACGAAGAAGAAGAAGAAGAAGAAGAAGAAGAAGAAGAAGAAAAAGAAGACGAAGAAGAAGAAAAAAAAGAAAAAAAAAGAAAAAAAAAGAAAAAGAAACCGTGCAAAAACAATAGTCTATGTGTTTCACACAGACTAAATATACTACCACTATCGGTCATACGCTCACTGTGTCCCGACCGCTGAAGGCAGCGACTTGTCATTTTCAGAACTTGTTCTACGTAGCCTTGCCGGCATATGGGCATAAAATCGAGAGTTCTGACCGCGTGGAAAACACCACGCCTCGCGTGGAAACCGTGGGGACGGTTCGTTGCCACTTTATTTTCAATGCAATGAAATTTCCATTCATTATTTACCCGTCAACGGCAGAGTTTGGCATTATTTCTGTCTGATGAACTGTTCAACTTTAACTATTTGCACCTTGATATAGGACCGAAAGATCACTGCATGCTTACCAATATTCAGGTACTGATTTTACGAAAATAACAATTATTTCAACAGGACGCACTTGGGAACTCTCAAATCTGCCAAGGATCAAACTTTTAATAATAACATGTAAAACAAAAGTTGTCATATTTTGCTAGCCGCATGCACCCATAGACAACATTCAGCACTCAATCAATTAGGGATGGAGTAAATTGCGACTTAAACTTACCAAATTCTGAAAAATGGAGTTATTTTCGACGGCACCTATCTTTATGCATCCGAAACAGGGATTGGGTTAAACTTTACAGCTACCTTATCAAGGAAAATCTTCTTGGACTTGAACTGTAAATCTGAATGTCAACAGAATTTTCAGATATTACGAAAATCACAATTATTCAGACAGTACCCATATGGGAGTCTCAAATCTGCTAAGGGTTAAACTTTTAATACTCACATATAGAACAAAAGTTTTCATACTATGACTGCTGCATGCAGCTGTTGAAAACATTCAGCACTCAATCAATTACGAATGGAGTAAATTGTCACTTAATCGTACCAAATTCTGAAAAAGCGCGAGTTTTTTGGACAGCACCTATCTTTATGCAAATAAAATGGGCATATGGATAAACTTTACAATCAAACGTACAACAGAAAATATGCTCGATAGGTAATTGTGAATACGAATATGTGCATCACTTATCGATATACCATTCGTAAATAGAAGAAAAATGAAGTAAAAGTGAGCCATGTTTATGAACGAGTTAAGGGTACTCGAATTCAAGGCTCGAAAACGAGTTTAAGGTTAAAACTTTGAACAGAGTATATAAAAGCCAAATTATTCTTGGATGAATGCTCAAACTTCTCATGGGAAACGCTTTGAAAAAATGTGGCCGCAGAGCTGAGAAATTGCATGTGAAAATTGACCAGTTTTTCCAAAATTGCACTTTGCTCGGAATTTTGAGGTCAAAAGGGAGCAACGTGGGTAATACAGCTTATGTAGACATGGGTAGTGAGTCATGCTACAAATATAATGACATCTCCAGCCAAATCGTCCTGGGTCTTGTTTGAGAATTGTGGCAAAACGTAACATTGTGACAACATTTTGCACGGTTTCGGCAGAAAAAGAAAAACTTCAGAAATGCCATGATCCAGGTGAGAAACTTTTAATGAAACTCTACATATGTGCCAAATTTCAGTAGAATAGTAAAAAATCCATCAGACAAAATTCATTGAAATCGAAAATAATGTTAATACTAGAGAAATAGAATTTACTGCATCCAGTAAATTCAAGCTTGTAAGAAAAGAGTTAAAATATCTATTTGGAAAAAACTATATAGAAAGAGAATTTATGGAGGGTTATTTTCGGGAGTAACATATTTTTAAACAAATCTGGAATGGATTTTCGTAAACAAAATGCATGTGTGTATGCCAGGAATGCTTTAGGGGGTCAAAAAATGTGATTTCCAGCAATTATGAAAAATGCACTTAATGACCCCTAGGTGACCTCCATGATAGTGACCCATATTTTGAATCTCTATCGAGTGTCGACTCATTTGGTGTTGGTCACAGGTCCATATGACATAGCACGCCTGAGATATGAGCGTGACCCCCATTCAAAATACCCCTACAGACACCCCTGATACCCCAGGAAAATGAAAAACATAGGTGGCCGAGAACTTGTGGCTGTCTATCAGCATGCCAAAAATCAACGAGATAGGGCAAATCGTTTTCGAGTTATCTTGCGGACAAAAAAGTGATGAGAAGACAGAAGACAGGAGAAGAAGAAGAAGAAGAAGAAGAAGAAGAAGAAGAAGAAGAAGAAGAAGAAGAAGAAGAAGAAGAAGAAGAAGAACAAAAAGAAGACGAAGAAGAAGAAAAAAAAGAGAAAAAAGAAAAAGAAACCGTGCAAAAACAATAGTCTATGTGTTTCCAACAGACTAAATATACTACCACTATCGGTCATACGCTCAATGTGTCCAGACCGCTGAAGGCAGCGACTTGCAATATTCAGAACTTGTTCTACGTAGCCTTGCCGGCATATGGACATAAAATCGAGTGTTCTGACCGCGTGGAAAACACCACGCCTCGCGTGGAAACCGTGGGGACGGTTCGTTGCAACTTAATTTTCAATGCAATGAAATTTCCATTCATTATTTACCCGTCAACGGCAGAGTTTGGCATTATTTCTGTCTGATGAACTGTTCAACTTTAACTATTTGCACCTTTATATAGGACCGAAAGATCACTGCACTGCATGCTTACCAATATTCAGGTCTTGATTTTACGAAAATATCAATTATTTCAACAGGACGCACTTGGGAACTCTCAAATCTGCCAAGGATCAAACTTTTAATAATAACATGTAAAACAAAAGTTGTCATACTTTGCTAGCCGCATGCACCCATAGACCACATTCAGCACTCAATCAATTAGGGATGGAGTAAATTGCGACTTAAACTTACCAAATTCTGAAAAATGGAGTTATTTTCGACGGCACCTATCTTTATGCATCCGAAACTGGGATTGGGTTAAACTTTACAGCTACCTTATCAAGGAAAATCTTCTTGGACTTGAACTGTAAATCTGAATGTCAACAGAATTTTCAGATATTACGAAAATCACATTTATTCAGACAGTACCCATATGGGAGTGTCAAATCTGCTAAGGGTTAAACTTTTAATACTCACATATAGAACAGAAGTTTTCATACTATGACTGCTGCATGCAGCTATTGAAAACATTCAGCACTCAATCAATTACGAATGGAGTAAATTGTCACTTAATCGTACCAAATTCTGAAAAAGTGCGAGTTTTTTGGACAGCATCTATCTTTATGCAAATAAAATGGGCATATGGTTAAACTTTACAACAAACGTACAACAGAAAATATGCTCGATAGGTAATTGTGAATACGAATATGTGCATCACTTTTCTATATACCATTCGCAAATGGAAGAAAAATGAAGTAAAAGTTAGCCATGTTTATGAACGAGTTAAGGGTACTCGAATTCAAGGCTCGAAAACGAGTTTAAGGTTAAAACTTTGAACAGAGTATATAAAAGCCAAATTATTCTTGGATGAATGCTCAAACTTCTCATAGGAAACGCTTTGAAAAAATGTGGCCGCAGAGCTGAGAAATTGCATGTGAAAATTGACCAGTTTTTCAAAAATTGCACTTTACTCGGAATTTTGAGGTCAAAAGGTAGCAACGTGGGTAATACAGCTTATGTAGACATGGGTAGTGAGTCATGCTACGAGTATAATGACATCTCCAGCCAAATCGTCCTGGGTCTTGTTTGAGAACTGTGGCAAAACGTAACATTGTGACAACATTTTGCACGGTTTCGGCAGAAAAAGAAAAACTTCAGAAATGCCATGATCCAGGTGAGAAACTTTTAATGAAACTCTACATATGTGCCAAATTTCAGTAGAATGGTAAAGAATCCATCAGACAAAAATCATTGAAATCGAAAATAATGTTAATACTAGAGAAATAGAATTTACTGCATCCAGTAAATTCAAGCTTTTAAGAAAAGAGTTAAAATATCTATTGGGAAAAAACTATATAGAAAGAGAAGTTATGGAGGGTTATTTTCGGGAGTAACATATTTTTAAACAAATCTGGAATGGATTTTCGTAAACTAAATGCATGTGTGTATGCCAGGAATACTTTAGTGGGTCAAAAAACGTGCTTTCCAGCAATTATGAAAAATGCACTTAATGACCCCTAGGTGACCTCCATGACCTTGACCCGTATTTTGAATCTCTATCGAGTGTCGACTCATTTGGTGTTGGTCCCACGTCCATATGACATACCAGGCCTGAGATATGAGCGTGACCCACATTCAAAACACCCCTACATACACCCCTGATTCCCCAGGAATCTGAAAAACATAGGTCTCCGAGAACTTGTGGCTGTCTATCAGCATGCCAAAAATCAACGAGATAGGGCAATTCGTTTTCGAGTTATCTAGCGGACAAAAAAGTGATGAGAAGACAGAAGACAGGAGAAGAAGAAGAAGAAGAAGAAGAAGAAGAAGAAGAAGAAGAAGAAGAAGAAGAAGAAGAAGAAGAAGAAAAAAAAAAGAAAGAAATAGAAACCGTGCAAAAACAATAGTCTATGTGTTTCACACAGACTAAATATACGACCACTATCGGTCATACGCTCACTGTGTCCAGACCGCTGAAGGCAGCGACTTGCAATTTTCAGAACTTGTTCTACGTAGCCTTGCCGGCATATGGGCATAAAATCGAGTGTTCTGACCACGTGGAAGACACCACGCCTCGCGTGGAAACCGTCGGGACGGTTCGTTGCCATTTTATTTTCAATGCAATGAAATTTCCATTCATTATTTACCCGTCAACGGCAGAGTTTGGCATTATTTCTGTCTGATGAACTGTTCAACTTTAACTATTTGCACCTTTATATAGGACCCAAAGATCACTGCATGCTTACCAATATTCAGGTACTGATTTTAGGAAAATAACAATTATTTCAACAGGACGCACTTGGGAACTCTCAAATCTGCCTAGGATCAAACTTTTAATAATAACATGTAAAACAAAAGTTGTCATACTTTGCTAGCCGCATGCACCCATAGACAAGATTTAGCACTCAATCAATTAGGGATGGAGTAAATTGCGACTTAAACTTACCAAATTCTGAAAAATGGAGTTATTTTCGACGGCACCTACCTTTATGCATCCGAAACAGGGATTGGGTTAAACTTTACAGCTACCTTATCAAGGAAAATCTTCTGGGACTTGAACTGTAAATCTGAATGTCAACAGAATTTTCAGATATTACGAAAATCACAATTATTCAGACAGTACCCATACGGGAGTCTCAAATCTACTAAGTGTTAAACTTTTAATACTCACATATAGAACAAAAGTTTTCATACTATGACTGCTGCATGCAGCTACTGAAAACATTCAGCACTCAATCAATTACGAATGGTCACTTAATCGTACCAAATTCTGAAAAAGCGCGAGTTTTTTGGACAGCATCTATCTTTATGCAAATAAAATAGGCATATGGTTAAACTTTACAACCAACGTACAACAGAAAATATGCTCGATAGGTAATTGTGAATACGAATATGTGCATCACTTTTCGATATACCATTCGTAAATGGAAGAAAAATGAAGTAAAAGTGAGCCATGTTTATGAACGAGTTAAGGGTACTCGAATTCAAGGCTCGAAAACGAGTTTAAGGTTAAAACTTTGAACAGAATATATAAAAGCCAAATTATTCTTGGATGAATGCTCAAACTTCTCATAGGAAACGCTTTGAAAAAATGTGGCCGCAGAGCTGAGAAATTGCATGTGAAAGTTGACCAGTTTTTCCAAAATTGCACTTTGCTCGGAATTTTGAGGTCAAAAGGGAGCAACGTGGGTAATACAGCTTATGTAGACATGGGTAGTGAGTCATGCTACAAATATAATGACATCTCCAGCCAAATCGTCCTGGGTCTTGTCTGAGAATCGTGGCAAAACGTAACATTGTGACAACATTTTGCACGGTTTCGGCAGAAAAAGAAAAACTTCAGAAATGCCATGATCCAGGTGAGAAACTTTTAATGAAACTCTACATATGTGCCAAATTTCAGTAGAATAGTAAAAAATCCATCAGACAAAAATCATTGAAATCGAAAATAATGTTAATACTAGAGAAATAGAATTTACTGCATCCAGTAAATTCAAGCTTGTAAGAAAAGAGTTAAAATATCTATTTGGAAACAACTATATAGGAAGAGAATTTATGGAGGGTTATTTTCGGGAGTAACATATTTTTAAACAAATCTGGAATGGATTTTCGTAAACAAAATGCATGTGTGTATGCCAGGAATGCTTTAGGGGGTCAAAAAATGTGATTTCCAGCAATTATGAAAAATGCACTTAATGACCCCTAGGTGACCTCCATGACCTTCACCCATATTTTGAATCTCTATTGAGTGTGGACTGATTTGGTGTTGGTCCCAGGTCCATATGACATACCACGCCTGAGATATGAGCGTGACCAACTTTCAAAACACCCCCACAGACACGCCTGATATCCCAGGAATCTGAAAAAGATAGGTGGCCGAGAACTTGTGGCTGTCTATCAGCATACCAAAAATCAACGAGATAGGGCAATTCGTTTTCGAGTTATCTTGCGGACAAAAAAGTGATGAGAAGACAGAAGACAGGAGGAGAAGAAGAAGAAGAATTAGAAGAAGAAGAAGAAGAAGAAGAAGAAGAAGAAGAAAAAGAAGACGAAGAAGAAGAAAAAAAAAGAAAAAAATGAAAAAGAAACCGTGCAAAAACAATAGTCTATGTGTTTCACACAGACTAAATATACTACCACTATCGGTCATACGCTCACTGTGTCCAGACCGCTGAAGGCAGCGACTTGCAATTTTCAGAACTTGTTCTACGTAGCCTTGCCGGCATATGGGCATAAAATCGAGTGTTCTGACCGCGTGGAAAATACCACGCCTCGCGTGGAAACCATGGGGACGGTTCGTTGCCACTTTATTTTCAATGCAATGAAATTTCCATTCATTATTTACCCGTCAACGGCAGAGTTTGGCATTATTTCTGTCTGATGAACTGTTCAACTTTAACTATTTGCACCTTTATATAGGACCGAAAGATCACTGCATGCTTACCAATATTCAGGTACTGATTTTACGAAAATAACAATTATTTCAACAGGACGCACTTGGGAACTCTCAAATCTGCCAAGGAACAAACTTTTAATAATAACATGTAAAACAAAAGTTGTCATACTTTGCTAGCCGCATGCACCCATAGACAACATTCAGCACTCAATCAATTAGGAATGGAGTAAATTGCGACTTAAACTTACCAAATTTTGAAAAATGGAGTTATTTTCGACGGCACCCATCTTTATGCATCCGAAACAGGGATTGGGTTAAAGTTTACAGCTACCTTATCAAGGAAAATCTTCTTGGACTTGAACTGTAAATCTGAATGTCAACAGAATTTTCAGATATTATGAAAATCACATTTATTCAGACAGTACCCATATGGGAGTCTCAAATCTGCTAAGGGTTAAACTTTTAATACTCACATATAGAACAAAAGTTTTCATACTATGACTGCTGCATTAGCTATTGAAAACATTCAGCACTCAATCAATTACGAATGGTCACTTAATCGTACCAAATTCTGAAAAAGCGCGAGTTTTTTGGACAGCAGCTATCTTTATGCAAATAAAATGGGCATATGGTTAAACTTTACAACCAAACGTACAACAGAAAATATGCTCGATAGGTAATTGTGAATACCAGTATGTGCATCACTTTTCGATATACCATTCGTAAATGGAAGAAAAATGAAGTAAAAGTGAGCCATGTTTATGAACGAGTTAAGGGTACTCGAATTCAAGGCTCGAAAACGAGTTTAAGGTTAAAACTTTGAACAGAATATATAAAAGCCAAATTATTCTTGGATGAATGCTCAAACCTCTCATAGGAAACGCTTTGAAAAAATGTGGCCGCAGAGCTAAGAAATTGCATGTGAAAATTGACCAGTTTTTCCAAAATTGCACTTTGCTCGGAATTTTGAGGTCAAAAGGGAGCAACGTGGGTAATACAGCTTATGTAGTCATGGGTAGTGAGTCAGGATACAAATATAATGACAGCTCCAGCCAAATCGTCCTGGGTCTTGTTTGAGAATTGTGGTAAAACGTAACATTGTGACAACATTTTGCACGGTTTCGGCAGAAAAAGAAAAACTTCAGAAATGCATTGATCCAGGTGAGAAACTTTTAATGAAACTCTACATATGTGCCAAATTTCATTAGAATAGTAAAGAATCCATCAGACAAAAATCATTGAAATCTAAAATAATGTTAATACTAGAGAAATAGAATTTACTGCATCCAGTGAATTCAAGCTTGTAAGAAAAGAGTTAAAATATCTATTGGGAAAAAACTGTATAGAAAGAGAATTTATGGAGGGTTATTTTCGGGAGTAACATATTTTTAAACAAATCTGGAATGGATTTTCGTAAACAAAATGCATGTGTGTATGCCAGGAATGCTTTAGGGGGTCAAAAAATGTGCTTTCCAGCAATTATGAAAAATGCACTTAATGACCCCTAGGTGACCTCCATGACATTGACCCATATTTTGAATCTCTATCGAGTGTCGACTCATTTGGTGTTGGTCCCAGGTCCATATGACATACCACGCCTGAGATATGAGCGTGACCCACATTCAAAATACCCCTACATACACCCCTGACACCCCAGGAATCTGAAAAACATAGGTCGCCGAGAACTTGTGGCTGTCTATCAGCATGCCAAAAATCAACGAGATGGGGCAATTCGTTTTCGAGTTATCTTGCGGACAAAAAAGTGATGAGAAGACAGAAGACAGGAGAAGAAGAAGAAGAAGAAGAAGAAGAAGAAGAAGAAGAAGAAGAAGAAGAAGAAGAAGAAGGAGAACAAAAAGAAGACGAAGAAGAAGAAAAAAAAAGAAAAAAAAGAAAAAGAAACCGTGCAAAAACAATAGTCTATGTGTTTCACACAGACTAAATATACTAACACTATCGGTCACACGCTCACTGTGCCCAGACCGCTGAAGGCAGCGACTTGCAATTTTCAGAACTTGTTCTACGTAGCCTTGCCGGCATATGGGCATAAAATCGAGTGTTCTGACCGCGTGGAAAACACCACGCCTCGCGTGGAAACCGTGGAGACGGTTCGTTGCCACTTTATTTTCAATGCAATGAAATTTCCATTCATTATTTACCCGTCAACGGCAGAGTTTGGCATTATTTCTGTCTGATGAACTGTTCAACTTTAACTATTTGCACCTTTATATAGGACCGAAAGATAACTGCATGCTTACCAATATTCAGGTACTGATTTTACGAAAATAACAATTATTTCAACAGGAAGCATTTGGGAACTCTCAAATCTGCCAAAGATCAAACTTTTAATAATAACATGTAAAACAAAAGTTGTCATACTTTGCTAGCCGCATGCACCCATAGACAACATTCAGCACTCAATCAATTAGGGATGGAGTAAATTGCGACTTAAACTTACCAAATTCTGAAAAATGGAGTTATTTTCGACGGCACCTATCTTTATGCATCCGAAACAGGGACTGGGTTAAACTTTACAGCTACCTTATCAAGGAAAATCTTCTTGGACTTGAACTGTAAATCTGAATGTCAACAGAATTTTCAGATATTACGAAAATCACAATTATTCAGACAGTACCCATATGGGAGTCTCAAATCTCCTAAGGGTTAAACTTTTAATACTCACATATAGAACAAAAGTTTTCATACTATGACTGCTGCATGCAGCTACTGAAAACATTCAGCACTCAATCAATTACGAATGGAGTAAATTGTCACTTAATCGTACCAAATTCTGAAAAAGCGCGAGTTTTTTGGACAGCATCTATCTTTATGCAAATAAAATGGGCATATGGTTAAACTTTACAACCAAACGTACAACAGAAAATATGCTCGATAGGTAATTTTGAATACGAACATGTGCATCACTTCTCGATATACCATTCGTAAATGGAAGAAAAATGAAGTAAAAGTGAGCCATGTTCATGAACGAGTTAAGGGTACGCGAATTCAAGGCTCGAAAACGAGTTTAAGGTTAAAACTTTGAACAGAATATGTAAAAGCCAAATTATTCTTGGATGAATGCTCAAACTTCTCATAAGAAACGCATTGAAAAAATGTGGCCGCAGAGCTGAGAAATTGCATGTGAAAATTGACCAGTTTTTCCAATATTGCACTTTGCTCGAAATTTTGAGGGCAAATGGGAGCAACGTGGGTAATACAGCTTATGTAGTCATGGGTAGTGAGTCATGCTACAAATATAATGACAGCTCCAGCCAAATCGTCCTGGGTCTTGTTTGAGAATTGTGGCAAAACGTAACATTGTGACAACATTTTGCACGGTTTCGGCAGAAAAAGAAAAACTTCAGAAATGCCATGATCCAGGTGAGAAACTTTTAATGAAACTCTACATATGTGCCAAATTTCAGTAGAATAGTAAAGAATCCATCAGACAAAAATCGTTGAAATCTAAAATAATGTTAATACTAGAGAAATAGAATTTACTGCATCCAGTAAATTCAAGCTTGTAAGAAAAGAGTTAAAATATCTATTGGGAAAAAACTATATAGAAAGAGAATTTATGGAGGGTTATTTTCGGGAGTAACATATTTTTAAACAAATCTGGAATGGATTTTCGTAAACAAAATGCATGTGTGTATGCCAGGAATGCTTCAGGGGGTCAAAAAATGTGATTTCCAGCAATTATGAAAAATGCACTTAATGACCCCTAGGTGACCTCCATGACCTTGACCCATATTTTGAATCTCTATCGAGTGTCGACTCATTTGGTGTTGGTCCCAGGGCCATATGACATACCACGCCTGAGATATGAGCGTGACCCACATTCAAAACACCCCTACAGACACTCCTGATACCCCAGGAATCTGAAAAACATAGGTGGCCGAGAACTTGTGGATATCTATCAGCATGCCAAAAATCAACGAGATAGGGCAATTCGTTTTCGAGTTATCTTGCGGACAAAAAAGTGATGAGAAGACAGAAGACAGGAGAAGAAGAAGAAGAAGAAGAAGAAGAAGAAGAAGAAGAAGAAAAAGAAGAAGAAGAAAAAGAAGACGAAGAAGAAGAAAAAAAAAGAAAAAAATGAAAAAGAAACCGTGCAAAAACAATAGTCTATGTGTTTCACACAGACTAAATATACTACCACTATCGGTCATACGCTCACTGTGTCCAGACCGCTGAAGGCAGGGACTTGCAATTTTCAGAACTTGTTCTACGTAGCGTTGCCGGCATATGGGCATAAAATCGAGTGTTCTGACCGCGTGGGAAATACCACGCCTCGCGTGGAAACCGTGGGGACGGTTCTTTGCCACTTTATTTTCAATGCATTGAAATTTCCATTCATTATTTAACCGTCAACGGCAGAGTTTGGCATTATTTCTGTCTGATGAACTGTTCAACTTTAACTATTTGCACCTTTATATAGGACCGAAAGATCACTGCATGCTTACCAATATCCAGGTACTGATTTTACGAAAATAACAATTATTTCAACAGGACGCACTTGGGAACTCTCAAATCTGCCAAGGATCAAACTTTTAATAATAACATGTAAAACAAAAGTTGTCATACTTTGCTAGCCGCATGCACCCATAGACAACATTCAGCACTCAATCAATTAGGAATGGAGTAAATTGCGACTTAAACTTACCAAATTCTGAAAAATGGAGTTATTTTCGACGGCACCTATCTTTATGCATCCGAAACAGGGATTGGGTTAAACTTTACAGCTACCTTATCAAGGAAAATCTTCTTGGACTTGAACTGTAAATCTGAATGTCAACAGAATTTTCAGATATTACGAAAATCACATTTATTCAGACAGTACCCATATGGGAGTCTCAAATCTGCTAAGGGTTAAACTTTTAATACTCACATATAGAACAAAAGTTTTCATACTATGACTGCTGCATGCAGCTATTGAAAACATTCAGCACTCAATCAATTAGGAATGGAGTAAATTGTCACTTAATCGTACCAAATTCTGAAAAAGCGCGAGTTTTTTGGACAGCATCTATCTTTATGCAAATAAAATGGGCATATGGTTAAATTTTACAACCAAACGTACAACAGAAAATATGCTCGATAGGTAATTGTGAATACGAATATGTTCATCACTCTTCGATATACCATTCGTAAATGGAAGAAAAATGAAGTAAAAGTGAGCCATGTTTATGAAGGAGTTAAGGGTACTCGAATCAAGGCTCGAAAACGAGTTTAAGGTTAAAACTTTGAACAGAATATATAAAAGCCAAATTATTCTTGGATGAATGCGCAAACTTCTCATAGGAAACGCTTTGAAAAAATGTGGCCGCAGAGCTGAGAAATTGCATGTGAAAATTGACCAGTTTTTCCAAAATTGCACTTTGCTCGGAATTTTGAGGTCAAAAGGGAGCAACGTGGGTAATACAGCTTTTGTAGTCATGGGTAGTGAGTCATGCTACAAATATAATGGCAGCTCCAGCCAAATCGTCCTGGGTCTTGTTTGAGAATTGTGGCAAAACGTAACATTGTGACAACATTTTGCACGGTTTCGGCAGAAAAAGAAAAACTTCAGAAATGCCATGATCCAGGTGAGAAACTTTTAATGAAACTCTACATATGTGCCAAATTTCAGTAGAATAGTAAAGAATCCATCAGACAAAAATCATTGAAATCGAAAATAATGTTAATACTAGAGAAATAGAATTTACTGCATCCAGTAAATTCAAGCTTGTAAGAAAAGATTTAAAATATCTATTGGGAAAAAACTATATAGAAAGAGAATTTATGGAGGGTTATTTTCGGGAGTAACATATTTTTAAACAAATCTGGAATGGATTTTCGTAAACAAAATGCATGTGTGTACGCCAGGAAGGCTTTCGGGGGTCAAAAAATGTGATTTCCAGCAATTATGATAAATGCACTTAATGACCCCTAGGTGACCTCTATGACCTTGACCCATATTTTGAATCTCTATCGAGTGTCGACTCATTTGGTGTTGGTCCCAGGTCCATATGACATACCACGCCTGAGATATGAGCGTGACCCACATTCAAAACACCCCTACAGACACCCCTGATACCCCAGGAATCTGAAAAACATAGGTGGCCGAGGACTCCTGGCTGTCTATCAGCATGCCAAAAATCAACGAGATAGGGCAATTCGTTTTCGAGTTATCTTGCGGACAAAAAAGTGATGAGAAGACAGAAGAAGAAGAAGAAGAAGAAGAAGAAGAAGAAGAAGAAGAAGAAGAAGAAGAAGAAGAAGAAGAAAGAAAGAAGAAGAAGAAGAAGAAGAAGAAGAAGAAAAAGAAACCGTGCAAAAACAATAGTCTATGTGTTTCACACAGACTAAATATACTACCACTATCGGTCATACGCTCACTGTGAACAGACCGCTGAAGGCAGCGACTTGCAATTTTCAGAACTTGTTCTACGTAGCCTTGCCGGCATATGGGCATAAAATCGAGTGTTCTGACCGCGTGGAAAACACCACGCCTCGCGTGGAAACCGTGGGGACGGTTCGTTGCCACTTTATTTTTAATGCAATGAAATTTCCATTCATTATTTACCTGTCAACGGCAGAGTTTGGCATTATTTCTGTCTGATGAACTGTTCAACTTTAACTATTTGCACCTTGATATAGGACCGAAAGATCACTGCATGCTTACCAATATTCAGGTAGAGATTTTACGAAAATAAGAATTATTTTAACAGGAGGCACTTGGGAACTCTCAAATCTGCCTAGGATCAAACTTTTAATAATAACATGTAAAACAAAAGTTGTCATACTTTGCTAGCCGCATGCACCCATAGACAACATTCAGCACTCAATCAATTACGGATGGAGTAAATTGCGACTTAAACTTACCAAATTCTGAAAAATGGAGTTATTTTCGACGGCACCTATCTTTATGTATCCGAAACAGGGATTGGGTTAAACTTTACAGCTACCTTATCAAGGAAAATCTTCTTGGACTTGAACTGTAAATCTGAATGTCAACAGAATTTTCAGATATTACGAAAATCACAATTATTCAGACAGTACCCATATGGGAGTCTCTAATCTGCTAAGGGTTAAACTTTTAATACTCACATATAGAACAAAAGTTTTCATACTATGACTGCTGCATGCAGCTATTGAAAACATTCAGCACTCAATCAATTACGAATGGAGTAAATTGTCACTTAATCGTACCAAATTCTGAAAAAGCGCGAGTTTTTTGGACAGCATCTATCTTTATGCAAATAAAATGGGCATATGGTTAAACTTTTCAACCAAACGTACAACAGAAAATATGCTCGATAGGTAATTGTGAATACGAATATGTGCATCACTTTTCGATATACCATTCGTAAATGGAAGAAAAATGAAGTACAAGTGAGCCATGTTTATGAACGAGTTAAGGGTACTCGAATTCAAGGCTCGAAAACGAGTTTAAGGTTAAAACTTTTAACAGAATATATAAAAGCCAAATTATTCTTGGATGAATGCTCAAACTTCTCATAGGAAACGCTTTGAAAAAATGTGGCCGCAGAGCTGAGAAATTGCATGTGAAAATTGACCAGTTTTTCCAAAATTGCACTTTGCTCGGAATTTTGAGGTCAAAGGGGAGCAGCGTGGGTAATACAGCTTATGTAGTCATGGGTAGTGAGTCATGCTACAAATATAATGACACGTCCAGCCAAATCGTCCTGGGTCTTGTTTGAGAATTGTGGCAAAACGTAACATTGTGACAACATTTTGCACGGTTTCGGCAGAAAAAGAAAAACTTCAGAAATGCCATGATCCAGGTGAGAAACTTTTAATGAAACTCTACATATGTGCCAAATTTCAGTAGAATAGTAAAGAATCCATCAGACAAAAATCATTGAAATCGAAAATAATGTTAATACTAGAGAAATAGAATTTACTGCACGCAGTAAATTCAAGCTTGTAAGAAAAGAGTTAAAATATCTATTGGGAAAAAAACCATCTAGAAAGAGAATTTATGGAGGGTTATTTTCGGGAGTAACATATTTTTAAACAAATCTGGAATGGATTTTCGTTAACAAAATGCATGTGTGTATGCCAGGAAGGCTTTAGGGGGTCAAAAAATGTGATTTCCAGCAATTATTATAAATGCACTTAATGACCCCTAGGTGACCTCCATGACCTTGACACATATTTTGAATCTCTATCGAGTGTCGACTCATTTGGTGTTGGTCCCAGGTCCATATGACATACCACGCCTGAGATATGAGCGTGACCCACTTTCAAAACGCCCCTACAGACACCCCTGATTCCCCAGGAATCTGAGAAACATAGGTGGCCGAGAAGTTGAGGCTGTCTATCAGCATGCCAAAAATCAACGAGATAGGGCAATTCGTTTTCGAGTTATCTTGCGGACAAAAAAGTGATGAGAAGACAGAAGATAGGAGAAGAAGAAGAAGAAGAAGAAGAAGAAGAAGAAGAAGAAGAAGAAGAAGAAGAAGAAAAGAAGACGAAGAAGAAGAAAAAAAAAAGAAAAAAAGAAAAAGAAACCGTGCAAAAACAATAGTCTATGTGTTTCACACAGACTAAATATACTACCACTATCGGTCATGCGCTCAATGTGTCCAGACCGCTGAAGGCAGCGACTTGCAATATTCAGAACTTGTTCTACGTAGCCTTGCCGGCATATGGGCATAAAATCGAGTGTTCTGACCGCGTGGAAAACACCACGCCTCGCGTGGAAACCGTGGGGACGGTTCGTTGCCACTTTATTTTCAATGCAATGGAATTTCCATTCATTATTTACCCGTCAACGGCAGAGTTTGGCATTATTTCTGTCTGATGAACTGTTCAACTTTAACTATTTGCACCTTTATATAGGACCGAAAGATCACTGCATGCTTACGAATATTCAGGTACTGATTTTACGAAAATAACAATTATTTCAACAGGACGCACTTGGGAACTCTGAAATCTGCCAAGGATCAAACTTTTAATAATAACATGTAAAACAAAAGTTGTCATACTTTGCTAGCCGCATGCACCCATAGACAACATTCAGCACTCAATCAATTAGGGATGGATTAAATTGCGACTTAAACTTACCAAATTCTGAAAAATGGAGTTATTTTCGACGGCACCTATCTTTATGCATCCGAAACAGGGATTGGGTTAAACTTTACAGCTACCTTATCAAGGAAAATCTTCTTGGACTTGAACTGTAAATCTGAATGTCAACAGAATTTTCAGATATTACGAAAATCACAATTATTCAGACAGTACCCATATGGGAGTCTCAAATATGCTAAGGGTTAAACTTTTAATACTCACATATAGAACAAAAGTTTTCATACTATGACTGCTGCATGCAGCTATTGAAAACATTCAGCACTCAATCAATTACCTATGGTCACTTAATCGTACCAAATTATGAAAAAGCGCGAGTTTTTTGGACAGCATCTATCTTTATGCAAATAAAATGGGCATATGGTTAAACTTTACAACCAATGTAAAACAGAAAATATGCTCGATAGGTAATTGTGAATACGAATATGTGCATCACTTTTCGATATACCATTCATAAATGGAAGAAAAATGAAGTAAAAGTGAGCCATGTTTATGAACGAGTTAAGGGTACTCGAATTCAAGGCTCGAAAACGAGTTTAAGGTTAAAACTTTGAACAGAATATATAAAAGCCAAATTATTCTTGGATGAATGCTCAAACTTCTCATAGGAAACGCTTTGAAAAAATGTGGCCGCAGAGCTGAGAAATTGCATGTGAAAATTGACCAGTTTTTCCAAAATTGCACTTTGCTCGGAATTTTGAGGTCAAAAGGGAGCAACGTGGGTAATACAGCCTATGTAGTCATGGGTAGTGAGTCATGCTACAAATATAATGACAGCTCCATCCAAATCGTCCTGGGTCTTGTTTGAGAATTGTGGCAAAATGTAACATTGTGACAACATTTTGCACGGTTTCGGCAGAAAAAGAAAAACTTCAGAAATGCCATGATCCAGGTGAGAAACTTTTAATGAAACTCTACATACGTGCCAAATTTCAGTAGAATAGTAAAGAATCCATCAGACAAAAATCATTGAAATCGAAAATAATGTTAATACTAGAGAAATAGAATTTACTGCATCCAGTAAATTCAAGCTTGTAAGAAAAGAGTTAAAATATCTATTGGGAAAAAACTATTTAGAAAGAGAATTTATGGACGGTTATTTTCGGGAGTAACATATTTTTAAACAAATCTGGAATGGATTTTCGTAAACAAAATGCATGTGTGTATGCCAGGAATGCTTTAGGGGGTCAAAAAATGTGATTTCCAGCAATTATGAAAAATGCACTTAATGACCCCTAGGTGACCTCCATGACCTTGACCCATATTTTGAATCTCTATCGAGTGTCGACTCATTTGGTGTTGGTCCCAGGTCCATATGACATACCACGCCTGAGGTATGAGCGTGACCCACTTTCAAAACACCCGTACAGACACCCCTGATATCCCAGGAATCTGAAAAACAAAGGTGGCCGAGAACTTGTGGCTGTCTATCAGCATGCCAAAAATCAACGAGATAGGGCAATTCGTTTTCGAGTTATCTTGCGGACAAAAAAGTGATGCGAAGACAGAAGACAGGAGAAGAAGAAGAAGAAGAAGAAGAAGAAGAAGAAGAAGAAGAAGAAGAAGAAGAAGAAGAAGAAGAAAAAAAAAGAAAAAAAAAGAAAAAGAAACCGTGCGAAAACAATAGTCTATGTGTTTCACACAGACTAAATATACTACCACTATTGGTCATACGCTCACTGTGTCCGGACCGCTGAAGGCAGCTACTTGCAATTTATTTTCAGAACGAGTTAAGGGTACTCGAATTCAAGGCTCGAAAATGAGTTTAAGGTTAAAACTTTGAACAGAATATATAAAAGCCAAATTATTCTTGGATGAATGCTCAAACTTGTCATAGGAAACGCTTTGAAAAAATGTGGCTGCAGAGCTGAGAAATTGCATGTGAAAATTGACCAGTTTTTTCCAAAATTGCACTTTGCTAGGAATTTTGAGGTCAAAAGGGAGCAACGTGGGTAATACAGCTTATGTAGTCATGGGTAGTGAGTCATGCTACAAATATAATGACAGCTCCAGCCAAATCGTCCTAGGTCTTGTTTGAGAATTGTGGCAAAACGTAACATTGTGACAACATTTTGCATGGTTTCAGCAGCAAAACTTCAGAAATGCCATGATCAAGGTGAGAAACTTTTAATGAAACTCTACATATGTGCCAAATTTCAGTAGAATAGTAAAGAATCCATCAGACAAAAATCATTGAAATAGAAAATAATGTTAATACTAGAGAAATAGAATTTACTGCATCCAGTAAATTCAAGCTTGTAAGAAAAGAGTTAAAATATCTATTGGGAAAAAACTGTATAGAAAGAGAATTTATGGAGGGTTATTTTCGGGAGTAACATATTTTTAAACAAATCTGGAATGGATTTCCGTAAACAGTATTTACAGATATTCATAATGGAATCAGAACAATTCTTCTAAGAAACCAGAAAAGGAATATATGTGCGCAGCATTCAAAAGGTTTGTCAAGAGAATGCATTAGGTGTCCAAAAATGTGATTCCCAGCAATACTAAAAAATGCATTCAGTTATCCCTGGGCGACCTCAGTGACCTTGTTCATATTGTGAACCTCTATGGAGTGTTGACTCATTTGGTGTTGGTCCCCATGTCTGTGTGTCATACCATCCTTGAGATACGAACGTGGCCCACTTTCAAAAATTTTGGCCACGCCCACATTATTACGTCAAAATGCATGTGTGTGTGCCAGAAATGCTTCAGGGGTCAAAAATGTGATTTCCAGCAATTCTGAAAAATGCACTCAATGATCCCAGGTGACCTCCTTGACCATGACACATATTTTTGAAACTCCATTGAGTGTCGACTCATTTAGTGTTGGCTCCAGGTCCATGCGTCACACCATGCTTGAGATATGTGCATGATCCACTTTCAAAAATGTTGGCCACGCCCACTTTTTTCATAAAAAAATGCACGTCTGAATTTTGGGGAAGCATTTGGAGGTCAAAAAATGTGATTGCCAGCAATTATGAAAAATGCACTCATTGACCCCTGGGTGACCTCAGTGACCTTGACCCAAATTTTGAATCTCCATCGAGTGTCGACTGATTTTGTGTTGGTCCCAGTTCCATACGTCATACCATGCTTGAGATATGAGCGTGACCCACTTTGAAAAATTTTGGCCACGCCCACTTTTTTACGTCAAGATGCATGTGTGTATGTCAGGATTGCTTTAGGGGGTCAAAAAATGTGATTTCCAGCAGTTATAAAAAATGCACTTAATGACCCCTAGGTGACCTCCGTGACCGTGAGATATGAGCTTGACCCACTTTCAAAAATTTTGGCCACGCCCACCTTTTTTTACGTCAAAATGCATGTGTGTATGCCAGGAATGCTTTAGGGGGTCAAAAAATGTGATTTCCAGCAATTATGAAAAATGCACTTAATGACCCCTAGGTGATCTCCATGACCTTGACCCATATTTTGAATCTCTATCAAGTGTCGACTCATTTGGTGTTGGCCCCAGGTCATACCACGCCTGAGATATGGGCGTGACCCACTTTCAAAACACCCCTACAAACAGACACTCCTGATACCCCAGGAATCTGAAAAACATAGGTGGCCGAGAACTTGTGGCTGTCAATCGGCATGCCAAAAATCAATGAGATAGGGCAATTCATTTTCGAGTTATCTTGCGGACAAAAAGGTGATGAGAAGACAGAAGAAGAAGAAGAAGAAGAAGAAGAAGAAGAAGAAGAAGAAGAAGAAGAAGAAGAAGAAGAAGAAGAAGGAGAAGAAGAAGAAGAAAAAACTTCAGAAATGCCATGATCCAGGTGAGAAACTTTTAATGAAACTCTACATATGTGCCAAATTTCAGTAGAATAGTAAAGAATCCATCAGACAAAAATCATTGAAATAGAAAATAATGTTAATACTAGAGAAATAGAATTTACTGCATCCAGTAAATTCAAGCTTGTAAGAAAAGAGTTAAAATATCTATTGGGAAAAAACTGTATAGAAAGAGAATTTATGGAGGGTTATTTTCGGGAGTAACATATTTTTAAACAAATCTGGAATGGATTTCCGTAAACAGTATTTACAGATATTCATAATGGAATCAGAACAATTCTTCTAAGAAACCAGAAAAGGAATATATGTGCGCAGCATTCAAAAGGTTTGTCAAGAGAATGCATTAGGTGTCCAAAAATGTGATTCCCAGCAATACTAAAAAATGCATTCAGTTATCCCTGGGCGACCTCAGTGACCTTGTTCATATTGTGAACCTCTATGGAGTGTTGACTCATTTGGTGTTGGTCCCCATGTCTGTGTGTCATACCATCCTTGAGATACGAACGTGGCCCACTTTCAAAAATTTTGGCCACGCCCACATTTTTACGTCAAAATGCATGTGTGTGTGCCAGAAATGCTTCAGGGGTCAAAAATGTGATTTCCAGCAATTCTGAAAAATGCATTCAATGATCCCAGGTGACCTCCGTGACCTTGACCCATATTTTTGAAACTCCATTGAGTGTCGACTCATTTAGTGTTGGCTCCAGGTCCATGCGTCACACCATGCTTGAGATATGAGCATGATCCACTTTCAAAAATGTTGGCACGCCCACTTTTTTCATAAAAAAATGCACGTCTGAATTTTGGGGAAGCATTTGGAGGTCAAAAAATGTGATTGCCAGCAATTATGAAAAATGCACTCATTGACCCCTGGGTGACCACAGTGACCTTGACCCAAATTTTGAATCTCCATCGAGTGTCGACTGATTTTGTGTTGGTCCCAGTTCCATACGTCATACCATGCTTGAGATATGAGCGTGACCCACTTTGAAAAATTTTGGCCACGCCCACTTTTTTACGTCAAAATGCATGTGTGTATGTCAGGACTGCTTTAGGGGGGTCAAAAAATGTGATTTCCAACAATTATGAAAAATGCACTTAATGATTCCTAGGTGACCTCCGTGACCTTGATGCATACTTTGAATCTGCATCGGGTGTCGACTCATTTCGTGTTGGTCCCAGGTCTATATGTCATACCATGCTTGACATATGAGCCTGACCCACTTTCAAAAATTTTGGCCACGCCCACTTTTTTATGTCAAAATGCAAGTGTGTATGCCAGGAATGCTTTAGGGGGGTCAAAAAATGTAATTTCCAGCAATTATGAAAAATGCACTTAATGACCCCTAGGTGACCTCCGTGACCTTGACACATACTTTGAATCTCCATCGAGTGTTGACTTATTTGGTGTTGGTCCCAGGTCCATACATCATACCATGCTTGAGATATGAGCATGACCCACTTTCAAAAATTTTGGCCACGCCCACTTTTTTACGTCAAAATGCATGTGTGTATGCCAGGAATGCTTTAGGGGGTCAAAAAATGTGATTTCCAGCAGTTATGAAAAATGCACTTAATGAACCCTAGGTGACCTCCGTGACCGTGAGATATGAGCTTGACCCACTTTCAAAAATTTTGGCCACGCCCACCTTTTTTTACGTCAAAATGCATGTGTGTATGCCAGGAATGCTTTAGGGGGTCAAAAAATGTGATTTCCAGCAGTTATGAAAAATGCACTTAATGACCCCTAGGTGACCTCCGTGACCGTGAGATATGAGCTTGACCCACTTTCAAAAATTTTGGCCACGCCCACCTTTTTTTACGTCAAAATGCATGTGTGTATGCCAGGAATGCTTTAGGGGGTCAAAAAATGTGATTTCCAGCAATTATGAAAAATGCACTTAATGACCCCTAGGTGATCTCCATGACCTTGACCCATATTTTGAATCTCTATCAAGTGTCGACTCATTTGGTGTTGGCCCCAGGTCATACCACGCCTGAGATATGGGCGTGACCCACTTTCAAAACACACCTACAGACAGACACTCCTGATACCCCAGGAATCTGAAAAACATAGGTGGCCGAGAACTTGTGGCTGTCATTCGGCATGCCAAAAATCAATGAGATAGGGCAATTCATTTTCGAGTTATCTTGCGGACAAAAAGGTGATGAGAAGACAGAAGAAGAAGAAGAAGAAGAAGAAGAAGAAGAAGAAGAAGAAGAAGAAGAAAAAGAAAAAGAAACTGGGCAAAAACAATAGTCTGTGTGTTTCACACAGACTAAATATACTACCACTATCGGTCATCCGCTCACTGTGTCCAGACCGCTGAAGGCAGCGACTTGTAATTTTCAGAACTTGATCTACGTAGCCTTGCCGGCATTTGGGAATAAAATCGAGTGTTCTGACCGCGTGGAAAACACCACGCCTCGCGTGGAAACCGTGGGGACGGTTCGTTGCCACTTTATTTTCAATGCAATGAGATTTCCATTCATTATTTACCCGTCAACGGCAGAGTTTGGCATTATTTCTGTCTGATGAACTGTTCAACTTTAACTATTTGCACCTTTATATAGGACCGAAAGGTAACTGCATGCTTACCAATATTCAGGTACTGATTTTAGGAAAATAACAATTATTTCAACAGGACGCACTTGGGAACTCTCAAATCTGCCAAGGATCAAATTTTTAAAAATAACATGTAAAACACAAGTTGTCATACTTTGCTAGCCGCATGCAACATTCAGCACTCAATCAATTAGGGATGGAGTAAATTGCGACTTAAACTTACCAAATTCTGAAAAATGGAGTTATTTTCGACGGCACCTATCTTTATGCATCCGAAACAGGGATTGGGTTAAACTTTACAGCTACCTTATCAAGGAAAATCTTCTTGGACTTGTTGAACAGTAAATCTGAATGTCAATAGAATTTTCAGATATTACGAAAATCACAATTATTCAGACATTTCCCATATGGGAGTCTCAAATCTGCTAAGGATTAAACTTTTAATACTCACATATAGAAGAAAAGTTTTCATGCTATGACTGCTGCATGCAGCTATTGAAAACATTCAGCACTCAATCAATTAGGAATGCAGTAAATTGTCACTTAATCGTACCAAATTCTGAAAAAGCGCGAGTTTTTTGGACAGCATCTATCTTTATGCAAATAAAATGGGCATATGGTTAAACTTTACAACCAAACGTACAACAGAAAATATGCTCGATAGGTAATTGTGAAAACGAACATGTGCATCACTTTTCGATATACCATTCGTAAATGGTAGAAAAATGAAGTAAAAGTGAGCCATGTTCATGAACGAGTTAAGGGTACTCGAATTCAAGGCTCGAAAACGAGTTTAAGGTTAAAACTTTGAATAGAATATATAAAAGCCAAATTATTCTTGGATGAATGCTCAAACTTCTCATAGGAAACACTTTGAAAAAATGTGGCCGCAGAGTTGATAAATTGCATGTGAAAATTGACCAGTTTTTCCAAAATTGCACTTTGCTCGGGATTTTGAGGTCAAAAGGGAGCAACGTGGGTAATACAGCTTATGTAGCCATGGGTAGTGAGTCATGCTACAAATATAATGACAGCTCCAGCCAAATCGTCCTGGGTCTTGTTTGAGAATTGTGGCAAAACGTAACATTGTGACAACATTTTGCACGGTTTTGGCAGAAAAAGAAAAACTTCAGAAATGCCATGATCCAGGTGAGAAACTTTTAATGAAACTCTACATATGTGCCAAATTTCAGTAGAATAGTAAAGAATCCATAGACAAAAATGATTGAAATGGAAAATAATGTTAATACTAGAGAAATAGAATTTACTGCATCCAGTAAATTCAAGCTTTTAAGAAAAGAGTTAAAATATCTATTGGGAAAAAACTATATAGAAAGAGAATTTATGGAGGGGTATTTTCGTGAGTAACATATTTTTAATCAAATCTGGAATGGATTTTCGTAAACAAAATGCACGTGTGTATGCCAGGAATACTTTAGGGGGTCAAAAAATGTGATTTCCAGCAATTATGAAAAGTGCACTTAATGACCCCTCGGTGACCTCCATGACCATGACCCATATTTTGAATCTCTATCGAGGGTTGACTCATTTGGTCTTGGTCCCAGGTCCATATGTCATACCACGCCTGAGATATGGGCGTGAACCACTTTCAAAACACCCCTACAGACACCCCTGATATCCTAGGAATCTGAAAAACATAGGTGTCCGAGAACTTGTGGCTGTCTATCAGCATGCCAAAAATCAACGAGATAGGGCAATTCGTTTTCGAGTTATCTTGCGGACAAAAAAGTGATGAGAAGACAGAAGACAGGAGAAGAAGAAGAAGAAGAAGAAGAAGAAGAAGAAGAAGAAGAAGAAGAAGAAGAAGAAGAAGAAAAAAAAAAAAAAAAAAAAGAAGAAAAAGAAACCGTGCAAAAACAATAGTCTGTGTGTTTCACACAGATTAAATATACTACCACTATCGGTAATATCCTTACTGTGTCCAGACCGCTGAAGGCAGCGACTTGCAATTTTCAGAACTTGTTCTACGTAGCTTTGCCGGTATATGGGCATAAAATAGAGTGTTCTGACCGCGTGGAAAACACCAAGCCTCGCGAGGAAACCGTGGGGACGGTTCGTTGCCACTTTATTTTCAATGCAATGAAATTTCCATTGATTATTTACCCGTCAACGGCAGAGTTTGGCATTATTTCTGTCTGATGAACTGTTCAACTTTAACTATTTGCCCCTTTATATAGGACCGAAAGATCACTGCATGCTTACCAATATTCAGGTACTGATTTTACGAAAATAACAATTATTTCTACAGGACGCATTTGGGAACTCTCAAATCTGCCAGGGATCAAACTTTTAATAATAACATGTAAAACAAAAGTTGTCATACATTGCTAGCCGCATGCACCCATAGACAACATTCAGCACTCAATCAATTAGGGATGGAGTAAACTTCGACTTAAACTTACCAAATTCTGAAAAATGGAGTTATTTTCGACGGCACCTATCTTTATGCATCCGAAACAGGGATTGGGTAAAACTTTACAGCTACCTTATCAAGGAAAATCTTCTTGGACTTGAACTGTAAATCTGAATGTCAACAGAATTTTCAGATATTACGAAAATCACAATTATTCAGACAGTACCCATATGGGAGTCTCAAACCTGCTAAGGGTTAAACTTTTAATACTCACATATAGAACAAAAGTTTTCATACTATGACTGCTGCATGCAGCTATTGAAAACATTCAGCACTCAATCAATTAGGAATGGAGTAAATTGTCACTTAATCGTACCAAATTCTGAAAAAGCGCGAGTTTTTTGGACAGCATCTATCTTTATGCAAATAAAATGGGCATATGGTTAAACTTTACAACCAAACGTACAACAGAAAATATGCTCGATAGGTAATTTTGAATACGAACATGTGCATCATTTTTCGATACACCATTCGTAAATGGAAGAAAAATGAACTAAAAGTGAGCCATGTTTATGAACGAGTTAAGGGTACTCGAATTCAAGGCTCGAAAACGAGTTTAAGGTTAAAACTTTGCATACAATATATAAAAGCCAAATTATTCTAGGATGAATGCTCAAACTTCTCATAGGAAACGCTTTGAAGAAATGTGGCTGCAGAGCTGAGAAATTGCATGTGAAAATTGACCAGTTTTTCCAAAATTACACTTTGCTCGAAATTTTGAGGTCAAAAGAGAGCAACGTGGGTAATACAGCTTATGTAGTCATGGGTAGTGAGTCATGCTACAAATATAATGACAGCTCCAGCCAAATCGTCCTGGGTCTTGTTTGAGAATTGTGGCAAAACGTAACATTGTGACAACATTTTGCACGGTTTTGGCAGAAAAAGAAAAACTTCAGAAATGCCATGATCCAGGTGACAAACTTTTAGTGAAACTCTACATATGTGCCAAATTTCAGTAGAATAGTAAAGAATGCATCAGACAAAAATCATTGAAATCGAAAATAATGTTAATACTAGAGAAATAGAATTTACTGCATCCAGTAAATTCAAGCTTGTAAGAAAAGAGTTAAAATATCTATTGGGAAAAAACTATATAGAAAGAGAATTTATGGAGGGTTATTTTCGGGAGTAACATATTTTTAAACAAATCTGGAATGGATTTTCGTAAACAAAATGCATGTGTGTATGCCAGGAATGCGTTAGTGGGTCAAAAATGTGATTTCCAGCAATTATGAAAAATGCACTTAATGACCCCTCGGTGACCTTGACCCATATTTTGAATCTCTATCGAGTGTCGACTCATTTGGTCTTGGTCCCAGGTCCATATGTCATACCACGCCTGAAATATGGGCGTGACCCACTTTCAAAACACCCCTACAGACACCCCTGATACACCAGGAATCTGAAAAACATAGTTGGCCGGGAACTTGTGGCTATCTATCAGCATGCCAAAAATCAACGAGATAGCGCAATTCGTTTTCGAATTATCTTGCGGACAAAAAAGTGATGAGAAGACAGAAGACAGGAGAAGAAGAAGAAGAAGAAGAAGAAGAAGAAGAAGAAGAAGAAGAAGAAGAAGAAGAAGAAGAAGAAAAAGAAGAAGAAGAAGAAAAAAAAGAAAAAAAAGAAAAAGAAACCGTGCAAAAACAATAGTCTCTGTGTTTCACACAGACTAAATATACTACCACTATCGGTCATACCCTCACTGTGTCCAGACCGCTGAAGGCAGCGACTTGCAATTTTCAGAATTTGTTCTACGTAGCCTTGCCGACATATGGGCACAAAATCGAGTGTTCTGACCGCGTGGAAAATACCACGGCTCGCGTGGAAACCGTGGGGACGGTTCGTTGCCACTTTATTTTCAATGCAATGAAATTTCCATTCATCATTTACCTGTCAACGGCAGAGTTTGGCATTATTTCTGTCTGATGAACTGTTCAACTTTAACTATTTGCACCTTTATATAGGACCGAAAGATCACTGCATGCTTACCAATATTTAGGTACTAATTTTACGAAAATAACAATTATTTCAATAGGACGCACTTGGCAACTCTCAAATCTGCCCAGGATCAAACTTTTATAAATAACATGTAAAACAAAAGTTGTCATACTTTGCTAGCCGCATGCACCCATAGACAACATTCAGCACTCAATCAATTAGTGATGGCGTAAATTGCGACTAAAATTTACCAAATTCTGAAAAATGGAGTTTTTTTCGAAGGCACCTATCTGTATGCATCCGAAACAGGGATTGGGTTAAACTTTACAGCTACCTTATCATGGATAATCTTCTTGGACTTGAACTGTAAATCTGAATGTCAACAGAATTTTCAGATATTACGAAAATCACAATTATTCAGACAGTATCCATATGGGAGTCTCAAATCTGCTAAGGGTTAAACTTTTAATACTCACATATAGAACAAAAGTTTTCATACTATGACTGCTGCATGCAGCTATTGAAAACATTCAGCACTCAATCAATTAGGAATGGAGTAAATTGTCAATTAATCGTACCAAATTCTGAAAACGCGCAAGTTTTTTGGACAGCATCTATCTTTATGCAAATAAAATGGGCATATGGTTAAACTTCACAACCAAACGTACAACAGAAAATATGCTCGATAGGTAATTGTGAATACGAACATGTGCATCACTTTTCGATATACCATTCGTAAATGGAAGAAAAATGAACTAAAAGTGAGCCATGTTTATGAACGAGTTAAGGGTATTCGAATTCAAGGCTCGAAAACGAGTTTAAGGTTAAAACTTTGAATAGAATATATAAAAGCCAAATTATTCTTGGATGAATGCTCAAATTTCTCATTGGAAATGCTTAGAAAAAATGTGGCCGCAAGGCTGAGAAATTGCATGTGAAAATTGACCAGTTTTTCCAAAATTGCACTTTGCTCGGAATTTTGAGGTCAAAAGGGAGCAACGTGGGTAATACAGCTTATGTGGTCATGGGGAGTAAGTCATGCTACAAATATAATGACAGCTCCAGCCAAATCGTCCTGGGTCTTGTTTGAGAATTGTGGCAAAACGTAACATTGTGAGAACATTTTGCACGGTTTTGCCAGAAAAAGAAAAATTTCAGAAATGTCATGGTCCAGGTGAGAAACTTTTAATGAAACTCTACATATGTGCCAAATTTCAGTAGAATAGTAAAGAATCCATCAGACAAAAATCATTGAAATAGAAAATAATGTTAATACTAGAGAAATAGAATTTACTGCATCCAGTAAATTCAAGCTTGTAAGAAAAGAGTTAAAATATCTATTGGGAAAAAACTATATAGAAAGAGAATTTATGGAGGGTTATTTTCGGGAGTAACATATTTTTAAACAAATTTGGAATGGATTTTCGTAAACAGTATTTACAGATATTCATAATGGAATCAGAACAATTCTTCTAAGAAACCAGAAAAGGAATATATGTGCGCAGCAATCAAAAGGTTTGTCAAGAGAATGCATTAGGTGTCCAAAAATGTGATTCCCAGCAATACTAAAAAATGCATTCAGTTATCCCTGGGCGACCTCAGTGACCTTGTTCATATTGTGAACCTCTATAGAGTGTTGACTCATTTGGTGTTGGTCTCCATGTCTGTGTGTCATACCATCCTTGAGATATCAGCGTGGCCCACTTTCAAAAATTTTGGCCACGCCCACATTTTTACGTCAAAATGCATGTGTGTATGCCAATAATGCTTCAGGGGGTCAAAAATGTGATTTCCAGCAATTCTGAAAAATGCACTCAATGACCCCAGGTGACCTACGTGACCTTGACCCATATTTTTGAACCTCCATTGAGTGTCTACTCATTTAGTGTTGGCTCCAGGTCCATGCGTCACACCATTCTTGAGATATGAGCGTGACCCACTTTCAAAAATGTTGGCCACGCCCACTTTTTTCATGAATAAATGCACGTCTGAATTTTGGGGAAGCATTTGGAGGTCAAAAAATGTGATTTCCAGCAATTATGAAAAATGCCCTCATTGACCCCCAGGTGACCTCGGTGACCTTGACCCAAATTTTGAATCTCCAACGAGTGTCGACTCATTTGGTGTTGGTCCCAGGTCCATACGTCATACCATGCTTGAGATATGATCATGACCCACTTTCAAAAATTTTGGCCACGCCCACTTTTTATGTCAAAATGCATGTGTGTATGCCAGGAATGCTTTAGGGGGTCAAAAAATGTGATTTCCAGCAATTATGAAAAATGCACTTAATGACCCCTATGTGATCTCCGTGACCTTGACCCATATTTTGAATCTCCATCGAGTGTCGACTCATTTGGTGTTGGTCCCAGGTCCATTCGTCATATCATGCTTGAGATATGAGCTTGACCCACTTTCAAAAATTTTGGCCACGCCCACTTTTTTTTACGTCAAAATGCATGTGTGTATGCCAGGAATGCTTTAGGGGGTCAAAAAATGTGATTTCCAGCAATTATGAAAAATGCACTTAATGACCCCTAGGTGACCTCCATGACCCATATTTTGAATCTCTATGGAGTGTCGACTCATTTGGTGTTGGTCCCGGGTCCATACGTCATACCACGCCAGAGATATGGGCGTGACCCACTTTCAAAACACACCTACAGACACCCCTGATACCCCAGGAATCTGAAAAACATAGGTGGCCGAGAACTTGTGGCTGTCTATCAGCATGTCAAAAATCAATGAGATAGGGCAATTCGTTTTCGAGTTTTCTTGCAGACAAAAAAGTTATGAGAAGACAGAAGACAGGAGAAGAAGAAAAAGAAGAAGAAGAAAAAGAAGAAGAAAAAAAAAAAGAAAAAAAAAAAAGAAAAAGAAAAATAAACCGTGCAAAAACAATTGTCTGTGTGTTTCACACAGACTAATTATTTTCACAATAAATTGAATGCAAACGATATATTTCATGCATTTTATACATTTATTTTTGGAAATGTGGCCATTAATGATGCAATTTGTCGCGATAATCATAGTTTGGAGTTATTTATTGAGTAGCGCTGTTGACCTCTCGGTAAATCGTGTTTTCTCGGTTTGACAAGAGGCACCGAGAGGTACGCAAAAAAGGTTCTTATAAATTATTTTCATAATAAATTGAATGCAACCGGTATATTTAATGTATTTTATGCATTTTTTTCGGGGGATTTGTTCATTAATGATGCAATTTGTCGCGATAATCACAGCTTGGTGTTATTTATTTAGTAGCGCGAATGACCTCTGGGTAAATCGTGTTTTCTCGGTAAGACAAGAGGCACCGAGAGGTACGGAAAAATGCTTTTTATAAATTATTTTCACAATAAATTAAATGCAAACGGTATATTTTATTATATTTTATACATTTATTTCTGGGATTTGGCCATTAATGATGCAATTTATCGCGATAATCACAGCTTGGTGTTATTTATTGAGTATCGCGATTGACCTCTCGGTGAATCCTGTCCTCTCGGCTTGACATTGCCGTAAGTTGAAAAAAACCCAAACAATTCCCATCATCATTTACCAGGCTTTTGGACCTGCAAGTCGGAGACTTGGCTGGTTTAAAATTGTTTTTAATTTATTTATTTATTTATTTATTTATTTATTTCTACTGCCGTTTGAAAATAAATAATTTATAGGCCCTAGTATGTGGCTCCAATGAGGCCGCAATCCTTCTCCTGTCTTAGGTTGTCCTGTCGTTGGGATCGTGCCCGTCATCGGAGTAAACTGCGTAACGCCTGCAAAAGTAGGCTGAGTTGTTCAAAGGCCCTTAAAGGGCAATATTTGTTATTGTCTTGTCCTCGCATGGCTGCAGTTTTGTCCTGTATTGGGTCGTCCCGTTCTTGGGAAGTTGCCCGTGATCGGATAATACTGTCTAACGCCAACTTGATATGCACGAAACTTCAAAGACATTCGTTGCAGTGGGTCTCCCTATATACCGAATCTGACTTCAAATACCGAATCTGACCTCAAATAAATCAATTATATGTTTTTCCTAATGGAATTGTCGGTTTTGAGTGGGCCTAGTGGGTATATAATTACTTTGAAATGAAACTGTCACAGTAAATGTCCATGTTTTTCGTGTAACGGTTGTTACTGGTGAAACGGCGCAAGTTCAGTTTTCGAACATCACCTAATTTTCTCAGGAACAGGAAAGGGTACCTAATCTCAGGGGGAACGGGTCAACTCGCCCTTGGGTCATGTCGCTCTCGGGTCAAGTCGCCCCGGGTCAAGTCGCCTCGGGTCAACTCGCCTCGGGTCAAGTCGCCCCCAGATAAAAAAAAACGTAACTCTAGTTATATCAGCAATTCTTTTTATTTTAATACTATAATCTATTATTTACAACCATGTTATGAAGTCCAGCCAGACCAGAATTTTTTATTTCAATAATATATATTTTATTGTTTTACAATATAAATTACAATATAAAGTTGGTTACAGCACTCGTACAAAATACGTAAAGACACATTTATACTAATTAAACATGAAAATGTATTGAAATCGCCGAGAAATATATGACGAACAATGGGGAAGTAAAACCTATTTCCTTTTCGCCGAGGAATGGGGAAACGTTTGTTTTTTCCGAAGTGATGTTTTTGGTTTTTGTGTTAAAGTTTCTTGGGTTACTGTGGCTTGTATGGCGATCTTTGCGATGGCTGTTGTTGGTCTAAAGATACTATGTTGTGATTACTGTAAAAACAAACATCTTGACTGTCAACAAAAAAATAATTCATCAAAGATGTTTTTGAAGAACCGCTATTCAGTTTGAGTAATTCGTGTCAACTCGGTCCCTGTAGAATTTGTTTTTTATTCAGTCATTGTATCGTCTGCCTTCAAGATGTTTGTATGTTGTGTTTATGTGCTCCCTGTTATTCCATGAGTTTTCTATGAAAGGATTTACGTTTTTGATTCTTGGGTTTTTTAAAAGGATGATTAAAAATTTTGAAGGTAAGTACTTTTACTTTTGTAAAAAAAAATTACCCACCCCCCAAAAATATTTTTCCGGGTCAACTCGCCCCTCAAATGCGGGTCAACTCGCCCCCGATCGGGGGCGAGTTGACCCGGGAAAACTGGCGGGGGCGAGTTGACCCGAGGACGAGTTGACCTGGAACCATCTCAGGAATCTCAGAAAGTGACCTTAAACACCAATAAATAAATAAAACCCGTCGAGCAAAAATATTTGGCTGTTGAAATTTACTTTCGCTGCAAAGAGAATCGTTCCGCCGCCGGTAACTGTTCCTGTGAATTCAAGGCGAGAAAAAGACACATTTAAAAAAAATATATAGACGAGAGGCCTGTTCCATATCCATATCCTGTTCCTGAGAATAGGTAGCCCCCCCCCCCCCCCCCCCCCCACGCATCATACATAAAAATGGTGATGTTCGAAAACTGAACTTGCGCCGTTTCACCAATAACTACCAATACATGGAATTCATGGACATTTACTGTGACAGTTTTATTTTAATATAATTATATACCCACTACGCCCACTCCAAACCGACAATTCATTAGGAATAGCGTATAATTAATTTATTTGAGGTCAGATTCGGTATTTGAAGTCAGATTCGGTATATAGGGAGACCGAAGCAGTCATGTCCTGTCCTGGGTCGTCCCGTTGTTGGGAAGTTGCCCGTCATTGGACAAGACCGCCTAAAAAATGCCGACATTATCAAAAGTTATTACTTTACTTTTGCATTTATTTATTTTTTTTTTTTTTTTTTTGGGGGGGGGGGGGGGGGGTAAACATAGAATAAAAGCAAACATTGATAATTTTACTTTACGTTAATTTGTATATACCATTTGCATTCAATTTAAAATTATTGTGAAAATAATTTATAAAAAGCTTTTTGTGATTAACGCGTCAAATTGCAACATTAATGACCAAATCCCCGAAATAAATGCATAAAATGCATGAAATATACCGTTTGCATTCAATTTATTGTGAAAATAATTTTCAGGAAGCCTTTTTTGCGTACCTCTCGGTGCCTCTTGTCAAACCGAGAAAACGCGATTTTATGGTGTACCGTTTGGGTCAAAAGTCTAAATACACGTCCGACGTATATTTTTTATCGTTGCACCTGTATTTTTCAGTTGCAACGCTATTTCTCAATACAGGTGCACCTATAAAATTTAGCGGTGCACCTATAATTTATACGTCCATCGTATATTAAATTACACGTCCATCGTATATTTTATACGTCCGACGTATAAATACACGATGGACGTGTATTTTCATCGAAAAATAGCGATGCACCTACATTTTTTACAGGTGCACCTACATTTCAAAATACCGTTGCAACTGTAAATTCCGGGTGCATCGATAAAATTTACACGTCCAACGTATATTTTAGAAAAAAATGTACGTCCATCGTATATTTTCCCCCGTCCAAATATAAGTTCAACGTATAATTTTCTGAAAATACACGTCCGACGTATATTTTTTATCGTTGCACCTGTATATTACAGTTGCATTTGGTGTACCATTTGGGTCAAAAGTCTAAATACACGTCCGACGTATATTTTTTATCGTTGCACCTGTATTTTTCAGTTGCAATGCCATTTCTCAATACAGGTGCACCTATAAAATTTAGCGGTGCACCTATAATTTATACGTCCATCGTATATTAAATTACACGTCCATCGTATAATTTATACGTCCGACATATAAACACATGATGGACGTGTATTTTCATCGAAAAATAGTGATGCACCTACATTTTTTACAGGTGCACCTACATTTCAAAATACCGTTGCAACTGTAAATTCCGGGTGCATCGATAAAATTTACACGTCCAACGTATATTTTAGAAAAAAATGTACATCCATCGTATATTTTCCTCCGTCCAAATATAAGTTCAACGTATAATTTTCTGAAAATACACATCCGACGTATATTTTTTATCGTTGCACCTGTATATTACAGTTGCATATGGTGTACCATTTCGGTCAAAAGTCTAAATACACGTCCAACGTATATTTTTTATCGTTGCACCTGTATTTTTCAGTTGCAACGCTATTTCTCAATACAGGTGCACCTATAAAATTTAGCGGTGCACCTATAATTTATATGTCCATCATATATTAAATTACACGTCCATCGTATAATTTATACGTCCGACGTATAAGTACACGATGGACGTGTATTTTCATTGAAAAATAGCGATGCACCTACATTTTTTACAGGTGCACCTACATTTCAAAATACCGTTGCAACTTTAAATTCCGGGTGCATCGATAAAATTTACACGTCCAACGTATATTTTAGAAAAAAATGTATGTCCATCGTATATTTTCCCCCGTACAAATATAAGTTCAACGTATAATTTTCTGAAAATACACGTCCGACGTATATTTTTTATCGTTGCACCTGAATATTACAGTTGCATATGGTATACCATTTGGGTCAAAAGTCTAAATACACGTCCGACGTATATTTTTTATCGTTGCACCTGTATTTTTCAGTTGCAACTCTATTTCTCAATACAGGTGCACCTATAAAATTTAGCGGTGCACCTATAATTTATACGTCCATCGTATATTAAATTACATGTCCATCGTATAATTTATACGTCCGATGTATAAATACACGATGGACGTGTATTTTCATCGAAAAATAGCGATGTACCTGCATTTTTTACAGGTGCACCTACATTTCAAAATACAGTTGCAACTGTAAATTCCGGGTGCATCGATAAAATTTACACGTCCAACGTATATTTTAGAAGAAAATGTACGTCCATCGTATATTTTCCCCTTCAAAATATAAGTTCAACGTATAATTTTCTGAAAATACACGTCCGACGTATATTTTTTATCGTTGCACCTGTATAGTACAGTTGCAACGCTATTTTCGAATACCGGTGCACCTATAAAATTTAGCGGTGCACCTATAAATTATACGTCCATCGAATATTAAATTACACGTCCATCATATAATTTTAACGTCCGACGTATAAATATATACGTTGAACGTGTATTTTTATCGAAAAATAGCGATGCACCTACATTATTTACAGGTGCACCTACATTTCAAAATACCGTTGCAACTGTAAATTACGCGTGCATCGATAAAATTTATACGTTCCACGTATATTTCTGACAAAATACCGTTGCACCTATAAAATACAGGTGCATCGATAAAAATTACACGTCCAACGCATAATTCTATAAAAGGAAACAAGGTGACCTGATTACCTTAAATGGAGATATAAGTTCAACGTGCGTTTTGTTTCTAGCCAATCAGAAAATTACCGTTGCACCCAGTTACTATAAATAGCAGCTAATCAGGAAATACCTTTAAAACTTGTAAATCCTGGACCGACATTCGACATGCGAGATAGGATATACGACATACAACATATGCCATAAAATATCTGTGATCATTGCGACCAATCAAGTAATTCATGTTTTGTTTGGCCAATCCCACTGATGCTTTTATTCTGACTTGTTCATGATCGGGACAGTGGGAGCACAGAGGTTCGTTTCAAACAATGATCCAGGAATAAAATAATATTGTAAAATAAGTATAACTGGATTTTATAATATTATTTAGCGCGCATGCGCGCGTAACTATTGGAATACACTTTCACTTCCGCACACCGAAGAAAGTTACATCCAATAAATGGAAAACATTTGTTCCGAAACTAATATTTGTGCATCTTAAATATTTCCTTGTTTATTTTTTTCATTTTGTTGTGTCTTATTATTATACAGTATTTGTACATTGCATTAGCGGGACAAAGTAGTGGAAAAAAAACGATTGTGCTTCCATATCGTAATCTTTTGTGCCAGAAATTGCTCGACGTGTCCGACTTAAAAACAGGGTGCCATTTTTCATTGTTCAACTCTTGTTCTCTAATGTACTCCCACTCGAAAGGTGAATTCTATACGATACTTACCATTTAAGATTCGGACCAGATATTTTATTTACGATTAGAACGATTTGGTCCAGATATTAAATAAATGATTCGGGCTAAATGTTTGGTCAAATCGAGAAATTACTTTTTATGTATACTTAATGCATAACATAAATTATTTAAGGGGACAATGTCCGATTACAATTATAGGTGCTACTTTTCATTGTTGAATCCTGCAGACAGCAAAACGTGTTCCTTTTTTGCGTGTAGTGCTCTTATGTACGTCACTGTAATATAGATTGATTATTTACTGACCATTTACGATTCGGACCAAATTATTTAACGATTCTGATCATATTTTAATACCATGCATTTGGATCAGATATCATATTGCAAAATTCTAACTGGGCCAGGTGCAGGATTTTAATGCTTTGTAAATTTGAAGTCGGCCCTATGAGAACTCGGCCCAAACAATTTCGGGGAAGGATGCCCTCTCGAGAGAAGTCGGTTTTTAATGCTTTGTAAATTTGAAGTCGGCCCCTATGAAAAGTTACAATTTCGGGGGAGGATGCCCACGAGAGAAGTCGGTCCCCAAAACTACAGGACAGGGGATTAACAATTTAAAAATACTGGGGGTGGGTGGGGGAGAGGGTGGTGGATATCAGAGCAGATCCAAAGGAAGTGCCAATTATGCTGAAATGATGATCGAGAGTGGTTGTGAACAACTTAAAAATATGGGGGGGGGGGGGGGGGGGTAATCCGAATGGATCAGATACCATATTGCATAATTCTGAGTGGGCCAGGTGCGCCGAAACGAGCCTTTGAATCAGATATCATATTGCACAATACTGTGACTGGGCCATGTTCGCCAGCTCGGGAGAGCACGAGAGGATTTTAATGCTTTGCTAATTTGAAGTCAGCCCCTATAACAACTCGGCCCAAACAATTTCGGGGAAGAAGGCTCACGAGAGAAGTCGGTTTTAATGCTCTGTAAATTTAAAGTCGGCCCCTATTTAGGAATCGGCCCAAACAATTTCGGGGAAGGATGCCCACTAGAGAAGTCGGTCCCAATAACTACAAGACAGGGGCTTAATAACTTAAAAATAGTGTGGGGGGGGGGGGGGTGGGAGGGGTGGATATCAGAGCGGATCCAAAGGAAGTGCCAATTATGCTAAAATGGTGATCGAGAGGGGTTGTGAACAGCTTAAAAATATTGGGGGGGGGGGGGGGCGGGGGTGATCCGAATGGATCAGATACCATATTACACAATTCTGAGTGGGCCAGGTGCGCCGAAACGAGCCTTTGAATCAGATATCATATTGCACAATTCAGTGACTGGGCCATGTGCGCCAGCTCGGGAGAGCACGAGAGGATTTTAAAGCTTTGTAAATTTGAAGTCGGCCCCTGTTAGAAGGAGGCCCAAACAACTTCGGGGAAGGATGCCCACGAGAGAAGTCGGTATTTAATGCTTTGTAAATTTGAAGTCGGCCTCAATGAGGAGTCGACCCAAACAATTTCGGGGAAGAATGCCCACAAGAGAAGTCGGTCCCCAAAACTACAGGAGAGGGGCTTAATAACTAAAAAATATTGGCGGGAGGGGGGGGGGGGGGCGTGGGGGTGTGAATATCAGAGCGCATCCAAAGGAAGTACCAATTATGCTGAAATGATGATCAAGAGGGGTTGTTAAGAACTTTAACATATGAGGGGGGGGGGGGGGGGGGTGGTGATCCGAATGGATCAGATACCATATTGTACAATTCTGACGGGGCCAGGTGCACCGAAATCTCGACAGGGCGGGGCAGGGTGGAAATTACAAGAGCCTTTGGATCAGATATCATATTGCACAATTCTGTGACTGGGCCAGGTGCGCTGGAACATCGTCAGGGCGCGAGCGGGGGCAAATTTCAAGATCCGTAGGCCCTTGCCGAGGGCACGAGCGCGGGAGAGCACGAGAGGATTCCAATGCTTTGTAAATTTAAAGTCAGCCCCCCCCCCCCCTCCCCTGAAAAAAGTCGACCCAAACAGTTGCTGGGAAGGATGCCCACGAGATAAGTCGGTCCCAGAAACTGCAGGACAGGGGCTTAACAACTTAAAAATATTGGGTGGGAGGGGTGGGGCGGCAGATCGGATAAAGTAATTGCCAATTATGCTGAAATTATGATCGAGATGGGTTGTTAACAACTTAAAAAATATTGTGGGGGGGGGGGGGGGAGAAGGGTGGGGATCAGAGCGGATCCAAAGAAAGTGCCAATTATGGTGAAATGATCGGCAAAAAAATGTTAGGGCAACTGGTAAATTGCCCCGCAGTTGGTTAGGGCAACGGGGCAATTGCGCCCATAGCCTCGCTGTACCATGTCCGACTACAACAAATATGTACAAGGCCGAAACATCCCGGGCCAATTGTCGACGAGCTCGTTTCAGTTAGGGGTCACATGATATAGTTTTGCTGTAATTTACGCGGGCGTAAAGGGTTAATCCGTAACCCAGTCCCTAAAAAAATCCCATACAATTTCGTGTTCTCCCCTCTAATACGTTTCAATTCCGCCTCGCGTCCCAAGCCTTTCCATGTCTCAATCTCTGTGTGAATTATGATCGGGCGAGATTGCTTTAGGAGATTTCACTTGTAATGTCTCCACGGCAATTATTGGGTCACTGCAATGGCAGCACTCGCTTCGAGTTATATATTTTCTTTTGAGAAACAGCACATTTGTTTTTTACAATATACACGATTTGTGAGACAAAAAGCGTATTAATTGTTACTGTGTTAAAATCTTTTTGTCTGAAAAATGCAACTATTTTAAAGGCCACGTTCGAAGGAAATAAGCGAGTGCTATTTTTATCTCTGGTTTCAAAAGGCTTTGTGCGTCACTCGGATCATCGTCAAGTTTGTCATGTATGGCGGCTTATTAGCGCCATGTAATTTACAGGTACAATTTAGTAAGTTGTAGCTACAATTTACTAAATTGTACCATCAGTTTAGCTACATTGTACCTACAATTTACTATGAACATGTAGCTACAATTCAGCATCTTCACTCTCATTTGCCAAGCTAACTTGTAGCAGCAATTTAACAAAAACCAATCGGGGCACGGGAACGTTATTTAGGGCGTGTATATTGGGGCGATAATTGCCAAGATCATGCAGTATTGAATTCTGAACTCGATTCAAATTACTTGGAAAACAAAAAATGGAACTGTATATATATATACTGGATCCACTAATATGCGAAATTTGTTGTTCAACTGTGATTCACCACATTCAATGTTTCAATTTTCGTGTTGTTTTATGCGACCTCCAAAGTTAGAAATACTTTTTTAAAACCTTTTTTTGTTATGTTCCATCCACCCTCGATTACATAAGACGAAATGTCTGCGTGAATATTTTCTCCCAATTCGCGATATGCCTGTAGCCTTCCTTTGAGCATTTTGCTTTATTTATTTTATGTGGACGGGTGGGGTAGTTTTTTCTTCGAATGGAGATCTTAACCCCAAGGTGTAGCCACCCTCCCCCTCTCGTTCAATAAGCTTGAATTTATTTAAAAAACAAAATTCGAAAACCACAACTGACAATACTTGGAGATGGTGGTACCAGGCGATTCCTCTCAAAAACACCTCGGGCGTCTCAAGTTGAGTTTCGTACTGGAAAAAAGCTTAGGGGGGGGGGGGGGGGGTACGGGGAGAAGTGTTTGTGTGTAAGGAGGGTGTCTTTTAACTATTTTTGAAGGAACCCCATATAAATTGTGCATATATTAACCCCATAGCCTTGATCCCTGTTCAATAAACGGGAAATTATTTTAAACAAATGTCTTGTGAATAACCAGTCACAATGCTTTGAGATGCGGTATTCACCTTCTTTTAGTGAGAGGGATTCTACTTTGTTCACAAAATGTTTTTTGTTTATGTTGTAATACGAAAAGATTGCATGATATAAGCAGAGAATAAGTGTTTTAATGGGCCTTTTATCGCGCGCTTGTGCTTGCACAAAACGTTTCTTGTTTTATTCCTGAATCATTGTTTGAAACGGTCCCTGTGTCGTAGTGGGGAGGGCACCCGTGGCGTTGGAGTAGACTCAATTTTTTCACCAACGTTCGTTGTATCTGGGCCCAGGGGAGTCACCATGATAATTGATATTTCAAAAGGGGTTCGACTTTGATGAAACAGGTACACCGAGGGTTTGGCAGGTGCCCAACGGTATCCGGCTTCTTCGAACCTTGGTTCTTTCGGGCCTTGGTTTGTTCGTACCCTGGCTTTTTTCGGCCCTCCGGCTCATTGGGTCTTGGCTTTTTCGCCCCTCGGCGAAGGAATTTGTCGTGATTGCCGAATGCACGATCATACTGGAGGGAGCGAGACATTTCCCCCGGGACATTTTTTAAATTTAGTATTAAAAGGAGCTCTCTGGTGGACTTTTGGTGATTTATTAACATTCTTCGTTTTAGAAAAAAAAAACGTAAAAGGGGGTTCGTTCTCAGCCTGACTCCCCCACAATCTCCCATCCCACCCGACGACACCTATGAGGCCCCACGTTTTAACACCCGAAACAATGCCGTGATGGCCAACAACCATAAGGACAAGTCCATGATTTTTTTGTTGTTGTTGTTTTTTTTTTTGGGGGGGGGGGGAGGGGGAGGCCGGATTTCATAATTTATGAACAGAGGCCAACAATTCCAATTTTAACAACTACTTAATGGGGCTGATTGAAGATAGCCGATTTCCCTTGTGACTTGCGTTCTTTTGGATGGGCTATTTACTTAATCACCACTTGTGCAGTTTATAAGATTGTAAGACAGCTACACGGCTTTTCCGTATCTATTACCATTTGGCCTATGTTGGCAACCTTTCTCGGGTTTCGCCTTTATCTTCATGCGATTGTGCAAGAGGGATAAAAAGGCCTACAATTACTCTCTGGGTTAAATTTTGAAGTCGTTTAGGCCTAATTACTCTTTAAAACACAAGGTCAGAAAGTGCCTTTTGATCCAGTAATGCTGTTTTGAATTCCGAACACAAACCTCCCATGGACTTGTCCTTATGGTTGTTGGCCATCATGGAATTGTTTCGGGTTTTTAGACATAGGGCCTAAACGAACGTTAATGTAAAATTGGTGTAAAAATTGATATCCTTCCCACGATCCCACCTTCAACCAAGAAAAAAGTAGTTCAGTTCATCACCAAAGGGACTAAGGGGTAACCACACCACTGCCCCTCCCCAAAGACGAATAGACCAAACGAAGAAATATATCAAAATAAGGAAATGCGGGTTCGGCCTTGCGATGGCGCGAAATAAGCAGACGCATACCCAGGATATAGTTGGGGGAGGGGGGGGGGGGGGGGGGCAAGAGTAATATATCTAGCGGGACTAATTCAGCAATCTGAACGTAACGGCTATCCATTCACCCTACGAAGGGGGTAAGCGCTACATTCAGATCGCTGAAGTACTAGGCGGTATACAGAATAGGATGCACAGCATCATCCGAGCCACGTAGCGGCGAGATGGAAGGCGAGCACAAGAAGGGGACATCCCCTCGTTGGAAAAAATTGAAATTCGAGACAAACGCAATTTCCTTGACTCTGAGTCCATATGTGTCCATAATTTGTAAGTTGTGAAGGCATTAATAATTAGGCCACATCACGTGAGGGGGGGGGGGGGGGGCACTCAGTTGTTTGGGGTCGGAGCAAAGATGTACGCCCCCTCCCCCCCCCCCCACGGTTGTGCAACTGGAAATATGACAGTAGTACCCGAACGTTCATCATTCCCCAGATTTTTTGAGGGAGCAGGCGGTGGTGAATTTCCATAGGAGTAGTACGTCAGGGGCTTTTGAGGGAACATTGGTCGGATCTCATTGCCGGATCTCATGTGACTTCATAGTCACGTGACCCAGTGGCGCCATGTTGTGTTGTCATGGTAACCCGCGTGAGCGGCCATGTTGTGACGAAATCTCCATAGTGATACGTGGTGTGAGTGTGCATGCGCAGCGCGTGTTGTTAAGGTGATACGTATTTCCGTCGTCCATTTTGTATATTGGAGGCCGCCATCTTGGTTTCTATGGTAGCACGTGATTGCTATGTTACCCAATTTTTCTGCAATAAGACGGGGTATGTTCGGAGGGTGTGTTCGATTGAATCGGAGTAAATCAAATTACCACAAACAACCCCCCCCCGACAATCCCTCCAAATCACCAAAATCCACCCAAAATCACCGAAATTGACTTTATTTGATACGGATTCCCCATTTTATCGGCATAGCACGTAGCGCTGTAGTATTGGGGGGGGGGGGGGGGTACAAGGGGTGCGTTCGATTGAACAGGAGTACAGGGCCTGATTTTCCTAGAGTCCCATTTTTAATGCCTATTGCATATGTTTCTCTATCACTAACAGTCTATCCAGTCCAAACTATCTCTGGTTCTCTCGTCCAAGTCTTATAATTACCAGTGCTTGATTTCCCATAATGCAGTTATCTCCCTTGTGTATATCAAAAGCATTCCCAAACCCAATAAGCAATCGAGCAGTTACTGATTAACCATTGCTCGAATGACTCGAATCCCATCGAACAAATGAGCTTTAGAGTAATTGCTCGATCGAGTGACTCGGCATATTGCTCGAACGACTCAAATCCCAGCTAGCAAATGAGACAACGAGCAATTGCTCGTTCGAGTGACTCCTCGAACAACGACTCTTAGACTCATTTCAGTATTTGAGGATACCTATGGCCCAGGTATTGTATTATTTGAGGATACCTATCGAGGATACCTTTTATAGGAAACTTATCTGAGGATACTATTACCTTTATCACAAGGCATACCAATCCCAAATATCCCTTATAAGCTAAAAAGTCGAGAGAGTAATTGCTCCATGAGCAATTGCTCGAACGACTCGAAGCTCATCAAGCAAATGAGCCTTAGAGCAATTGCTCGATCGAGTGACTCGACATACTGCTCGAACTACTCGAAGCTCATCGAGCAAATGAGCCTTAGAGCAATTGCTCGATCGAGTGACTCGACATACTGCTCGAACGACTCGAAGCTCATCGAGCAAATGAGCCTTAGAGCAATTGCTCGATCGAGTGACTCGACATATTGCTCGAACGACTCGAAGCTCATCGAGCAAATGAGCCTTAGAGCAATTGCTCGATCGAGTGACTCGACATATTGCTCGAACGACTCGAAGCTCATCGAGCAAATGAGCCTTAGAGCAATTGCTCGATCGAGTGACTCCTCGAACGACTCTTGGACTCATTTCAGAAAAAGGGATGCTATAGCCACAGGCATTTTCCAAAAAGGGATTCTTAAAAAGGGATTCCATAAAATGGATTTCCTATCCGACTCCGTAAAATGGGATTCCGTGTTTTAACATCGTCACTCGAGGGTATTCCCCTTCCCTATTGGACGAATTTTGTTTATTGGGTTGTAGTTCATTCAGTTAAAATTTATTAAGTTTAAAAATTCATTCAGTTCAAAGGGTGTTAAAGTTTAAAAAAAAGATGACCAACACGTTTCTAGGTTCGTATGAAGCCTCTGTCAAATGTAGTAACAGATCATGCCACGAATGTCGGGAAGTACCGACTCCCGCGACACTACATACTCACTGAATAAGTCCGAAAAGTCCTTATTAATTAGGGTTGGTTCCTGAAAACTCCAGAACACAAACTGCCAACGAGGAACTCAAATCTCTCAGCTGGCTCTGGGTAAAATATCACATTCCCATGTATGCCCCCCCCCCCCCCCCCCCTTCTCAGTGCAAGAATGAAACCAAATTTCACTTATCACCAGGACTGCAGAGTTCATTCCTTACATATATATATTTTACTTCTTTTTTTCTACTGCACGTGTTATTTTCAGTTGCAGCCGATTCTCCTCTCTCTCTCTCTTCTCTCTCTCTCTCTTCCTCTCCCTCCCCCCTTTCTCTCTCTCTCTTCACTTTTTTTCCCTCATTTTTTGTTTTTTCCATACTCTACATTTTTCCCTTTCCCTGAGGTGGGTGGCAGTAATACAGCCAGCTGGCTATGTCACCTCCCTGCAGAAGACAAATATGTAGCTTCATAAATCCTAGATGTGATATATTATTTTTACTATTTGTTGTTTCTTGGGCAATTATGTTATAAACATGTATTATAATGTCTTTTGCAAATAAAGTTATTACATTATTACATTCATTTGGGTTATAATTCAAAACTGTATTGGCTTCAAAGGGGTTTACATTGGGATATATTTAGGGGTTATAGTTCATTCAAACAGTTCAAAGGTTTTAATTACATATACATTCATTAGGGTTATCGTACATTCAAACAGTTCAAAGGGTGTTTTAATTATATAAAGTCCATTCGGTTTTGTTCAGAGGGTTACTATCTTGATTGTATTTGATCAGATCAGTTCGATTTTCTTCAATTTGTTCTGTTCACTTCTATCTTGGTTGTGTTGGATCTTCGTTCACTGCGACTTCAACAGTTCAACTGTAGTTGAGTTGGTTCTGTTCAGTTGTTTCCAACTAGTTCGATCTTTGTTCATGTTTCGTCTGTTTAGTTAGGTTGTTGCATGTAGTATTTAGGGGTTACAGTCCATTCAGATTAAAAATTTCATTGTATATATTGGGCGTTAAGATTAAATCATAGTTTATGTTGTGTTTCCTTCGATCTTGGTTGTCAGTTGTATATGTTCGGGTTCTTGTTGTAGTTGATGAATTGGGGGTTATCAATCCTTTTCCGTACCCTCGAGTGACGATGTTAAAACATGGAATCCCATTTTACGGAGTAGGATAGGAAATCCATTTTATGGAATCCCTTTTTAAGAATCCCTTTTTGGAAAATGCCTGTAGCTATAGAATCCCTTTTTTCTGAAATGAGTCTAAGAGTCGTTCGAGGAGTCACTCGATCGAGCAATTGATCTAAGGCTCATTTGCTCGATGAGCTTCGAGTCGTTCGAGCAGTATGTCGAGTCGCTCGATCGAGCAATTGCTCTAAGGCTCATTTGCTCGATGAGCTTCGAGTCGTTCGAGCAATTGCTCATGGAGCAATTACTCGATAGTTTATAAGGGGTATCCAGAATAGGTATGTCTTGGGGTGGCCTAGAAAGTTGAGCCAAATAAGTAATAGTATCCTCAGATAAGTATCCTATAAAAGATATCCTCGATAGGTATCCTCAAATAATACAATACCGGGCCATAGGTATCCCCAAATACTGAAATGAGTCTAAGAGTCGTTCGAGGAGTCACTCGATCGAGCAATTGCTCCAAGGTTCATTTGCTCGATGAGCTTCGAGTCGTTCAAGCAGTATGTCGAGTCACTCGATCGAGCAATTGCTCTTAGGCTCATTTGCGCGACGAGCTTCGAGTCGTTCGAGCAGTATGTCGAGTCACTCGATCGAGCAATTGCTCTAAGGCTCATTTGCTTGATGAGCTTCGAGTCGTTCGAGCAATTGCTCATGGAGCAATTACTTTCTCGACTCTTTAGCTTATAAGGGGTATTTGGGATTGGTATGCCTTGTGATACAGGTAATAGTATCCTCAGATAAGTATCCTATTAAAGGTATCCACGGTAGGTATCCTCAAATAATACAATACCTGGGCCATAGGTATCCTCAAATACCGAAATGAATCTAAGAGTCGTTCGAGGAGTCACTCGAACGAGAAATTGCTCGTTGACTCATTTGCTCGCTGGGATTTGAGTCGTTCGAGCAATATGCCGAGTCACTCGATCGAGCAATTACTCTAAAGCTCATTTGCTCGATGGGATTCGAGTCATTCGAGCAATGGTTAATCAGTAACTGCTCGATTGCTTATTGGGTTTGGGAATGCTTTTGATATACACAAGGGAGATAACTGCATTATGGGAAATCAAGCACTGGTAATTATAAGACTTGGACGAGAGAACCAGAGATAGTTTGGACTGGATAGACTGTTAGTGATAGAGAAACATATGCAATAGGCATTAAAAATGGGATTCTGGGAAAATCAGGCATTGTTCTCCTGTTCAATCGAACGCACCCCTTGTACCACCCTAGTACAATAGCACTACGTGCTATGCCGATAAAATGGGGAATCCGTATCAAATAAAGTCAATTTCGGTGATTTTGGGTGGATTTTGATGATTTGGAGGGATTGTCGGGTTGTTTGTGGTAATTAGATTTACTCCGATTCAATCGAACACACCCTCCGAACATACCCCGTCTTATTGCAGAAAAATTGGGTAACATAGCAATCACGTGCTACCATAGAAACCAAGATGGCGGCCTCCAGTATACAAAATGGACGGCGGAAACACGTATCACCTTAACAACACGCGCTGCGCATGCGCACTAACACCATGTATCACTATGGAGATGACGTCACAACATGGCCGCTCACGCGGGTTACCATGACAACACAACATGGTGCCACTGGGTCACGTGACTTTGACGTCACATGAGATCCGGCAATGAGATCCGGTCAGTGTTCCCTCAAAAGCCCCTGACATACTACTCATAGGAACCGGAGTTTGTGGAAAACAAATGTTTTCTGTGCAAAGTTTGGATACCATTCCAAACTGCATATATAGCAGGGGTATGTCATGGAAAAGAGATGGGGGGGGGGGGGGGGGGGGGGGGTGGGCTTTTTGTTGAAAGCTTTCCCCACGAAACGGTTGACGTTGCTATTGAAGTCGCCATGATGCGCACTCGACGTCATTAAAACGTTGACCGCTGTTGTTGTCCACTATACAATCTAATATGACGTAAGGATGGTCTGGCTTCTCGAATGGGAGCGATATCGCAGTATAGTATAGGCATCATAGACCCCTGTAGGTCCTGTTTGCTCCTGGTACTCTCAACCAACCTAATGCTTCATATTATCCCATGATTCGTTTTGGTAGTACGTAAGGCTTGTGCGGCTAGTATTGTGACGTGGGGTGAGAGTAAGCATGGTTGTCTGCTGCGGTAGTATATGGTGTGTGGTTTGTGCTCCTGTTGGTCCAGTGTTAGCTTCTGGATCTACTATCCATCTAGGACGGTGTGCTAGCCCACAGATGTTATGGGTAGTACGTGAAGCTAGGTGAAGCAGTGGAGTGGGTGCGGTAGTATATGGTGGACGTTCTGCACCCCAGTTAATCTACCGTTAGTATCTGGTACTACTAGCCCATTGAATGTATTTTAACGCCGGGATCGGTGTAGGTAGTGTGTAATGCTAGGTTTGAAAGTAAGTTTATACGATAGTATTGGGTGTACGGTCTGAATCCCATAGATCTATTTTATCCCTTAGAACTATGAAACCGCCCAATGGTTTGTAGTGTCCCAAGGATAGTTTGGAATGCTAGATCATGTAGTGAGATGTGTGTGGTATATGCTTGGTTTCTGGCTTCGTAGTAGAATATAGATGGTCTTTTGACATTCTAGGACTTGGCTAAGGGAAGAGGTAAATATCTGAGATAGTTAGCAAGTCTGTAGTAATATTACAAATCAGTAGTAATGGCACAAGGCTGCCAAAACACTATAGTAATGGTGAATACAATAGGGCTAACCATAGGACAGATAGTTAAAGATACGGTGGAAGCCGATGGTAAGGCCACCAGGAGCTATTTCGGAGCTTGGAATTCCACTTATGTAATCCCACTAAGAGAATCCCTTTTTTATTCCCGCATTTTAAAAAATGCGGGGATTTTTTCGTGATCTCCGTCCGTCCGTACGTCCGTACGTCCGGTTTTGTAATTCGAGACGCTGTAACTTTCTACAGTTGTTCAGTAGGGTCTGTTCAATCCGAAAATACCACTTTTAAAGTTTTGCGCCACCAGGTGGCTTCTATGGAGGCACTTGAAAAATGCGCTAATTTTTCATTTTTCTTTCGAATAATCCCAACCTATGTAATTCAGAGCTATATAACTGCACTAGGGTGTTGCTAAATGATCTGTATATGTGCCGAAAGGTTTCAGATTTTTCAGGTGCCATGTGGCGGTGCCACCGTTGCCACTTTCGTGTTTTTTTAGACCGTTTCCGGCGAAAGGCTCCTAGGGTATGTAATTCGAAACGCTAAAAACCATGCTCAAATGTTGCAATGGGGTCTGTAGATGCGCACGAAGGTTTCGAATTTTTCAGCTGCCACGTGGCTGTGCCACTGTTGCCACTTTCATGTTTTCTTAGACCGTTTCTGACAAAAGGCTCCTAGAGTATGTAATTCGAAACGCTAAAAGCATGTTCAGATGTTACAGTAGGGTCTGTAGATGCGCACGAAGATTTCGGATTTTTTGGGTGCCACGCGGCTGTACCACCGTTGCCACTTTCGTGTTTTCTTACACCGTTTCCGGCGAAAGGCTCCTGGGGTATGTAATTCGAAACGCTAAAACCAAGCTCAAATGTTGCAGTGGGGTCTGTAGATGCACACGAAGGTTTCGGATTTTTCAGCTGCCACGTGGCTGTGCCACCGTTGCCACTTTGGTGTTTTCTTAGACCGTTTCCGGCGAAAGGCTCCTAGGGTGTGTAATTCGAAATGCTAAAACCATACTCAAATGTTGCAGCAGGGTCTGTAAACGCGCACGAAGGTTTCAGATTTTTCAGGTGCCTCGTGGCTGTGCCACCGCTGCCACTTTCATGTTTTCTTAGACCGTTTCCGGCAAAAGGCTTCTAGGGTATATAATTCGAAACGCTAAAATCATGCTCAATTGTTGCAGTAGGGTCTATAGATGTGCATGAAGGTTTTGGATTTTTTAGGTGCCGCGTGGTTGTGCCACCGTTGTCACTTTCCTGTTTTTTAGACCGTTCCAGGTGAATGGCTCCTAGGGTATGTAATTCGAAATGCTAAAACCATGCTCAAATGTTGCAGTGGAGTCGGTAGATGCGCACGAAGCTGTGTCACCTGTGCCACTCAATATGATTTTAGTATGTCATAAGTAGTATAGCATGTACCCGGTCGTGCCTGATTACCCGGACTTTTGGGGGTGCAGCTAGTGTTAAATTCCCATAGGAACCGAACTTTTGGGGGGGTCAACTTTGGGGGTGCAAAAGTACGGCTCCTTGCAGCTAGATCCGGTAAATAGTGTACGTACTGCATATATAGTATGCTATGGCGAGTATAGTGATATATGTATGCATGGGGCTATAGGTATATATTATGGGTAAGTGGTGGAAAATTAATGGTGAAGATGGGTTTTCTTGAAAGTTTTTCCCGCGAAACGGTTGACGTTGCTATTGACGACGTGACGTCATGATACGCGCGCGACATCATAGAGATGCTGACTACTGTTATTGTCCAGTATACAATCTGACATAACGTTATTCGGGTCAGTGGATGTCGGGCTTCCCGTATGGGGTGACGGCGACATTGTACTAGTGGTATATATCCATGTAGGTCCCCTGTTAGCCTTTGGTAGGCCAACTACTAATCGAACTTCATATTATCCTATGTCTTCTATAGCTAAGTCAAGCTGTAGGGTGGGTGGGTTTTAAGTTTGGTATTGCGAGATAGTCATTGGTGGTTTAGATTGGCAGTACAGGATGAATGATCTGTTGGTCTATTACCCCCTTAGTACTATTAACCTACCGAATCCTTTGTATTATCTTATGGCTAGTATTGGTAGTTTTCGTGTTAGGCCAGGCAGTATTATGCTAGGTTGTTTAGAACGGGTGGCATAGGATGCATGGTATATACCCCTGTAGATCCAGTCCTCGATATTATTAACCAGCCGATTGCTTTGTACTATTCAATGACTGGTATAAGGAGTACGTTATGGCAGGTAAAGTTGTATTGTGGAGTGGGGGTGGGGTAATGCCTGGCAGTATGGAACAGCGGTATAGTATGGACGATATATACCTCTGTGGGGCCCCTGCAGGTCCCATGCTAGCCCTTAGTACTATTAATTCACCTGATGCTTCATGTTGTCCTATGACTGGTATAGGTAGTATGCAATGCTAGGCATAGGGGTATTGTGGGTAGGGGTACTGCCTGGTAATTTAGAAGGGTACTATAGTATGGGCGGTATATACACCTATAGGCCCCCTGTTAGTGCTTGGTACTATTAACCAACCGATTGCTTTGTTTTATTATATGGCTGGTATATGTAGTACGTTATGGTAGATTTAGTGATTTTGTGGGGGTGGGGGTGGGGGGTAATGCCTGATGTCAAAATACGAAATCCAAATTTTTACGGACTCGGCTAGGAATCTCAATTACGGAATGTTTTATATGTATACACTGATGAAACATTTTGAAGGCCTCGGCGAAGGTATAGCTAGGAAGTAGTGGTACACGTCAATATTAATGGATGGTAGTTTAGTCAATAGTACTGGTACAAGGCCGCAATGGAACAAGCCTGCTGTAAAAGCTAATGGTAGGACAGATAGACCATAGCCAGTAGTGGCCTTGGAGCTTTGGCGACAAGATGGAAACGGCATCCCATTTGTGGAATCCCTTTTTTTGGAATCCCATTTGTGGAATCCCTTTTTAGGAATCCCATTTTCTGAAATGAGGATAAGAGTCGTATTAAAAATCCCTCAATGAGGTCTAATTTACTACGACTCTTATCCTCATTTGACAAAAAAGTGATTCTCCAGAAGGAATCCCATTTGCGGAATCCCTTTTTAGGAATCCCAATTGTGGAATCCCTTTTTTCTGAAATGAGGATAAGAGTCGTATTAAAAATCCCTCGATGAGGGATTTTTTAATGGTCCTCATAGCCTCATTGAGTTTTGAGGTCCCGAATTCGATCCCCGTTCGGGGAGGACCCGCGTTGTGTCCTTGGGCAAGACACTTCATCTCCATTAGCCGCGTGGGTCACGGTGGCGTTGTGTACTTAGGCGTACCGCACGTCGATAGTGCACTTGTCTTCAACCAATGCTAACCCTGCTTGTGTGGAGTTAGTAAGTGCTCGCCGTTGCTGGGTGGTTCTCTCCGAGTTCTCCGGCTTCCTCCACCCGAAAAGCTGTGCGACACGAAGTGACCCTGGCTGCCGAAACTGTCGTTAGAACCCAATAAATAAATGAATAAATAATATAGTAGGGGTGTGCGATGGAAAAGTGATGGGGAAGGTGAGATTTTGGTTGAAAGTTTTCCCTCGAAACGGTTGACGTTGTTATTAACTTCTGGACGTCATGATGCGCACGCAACGTCATAGAAACGATGACCTCTGTTGTTGCCCACTGTAAATCTGACATGACGTTATTCGGATAGGGTGTGTCGGGCTTCTGTTTATTTATTTATTGGTGTTTAAGGTCGCATATTTCTGCACAATGGCTAATCGTGACCGTGACAGTTTTACGGGTGGAGGAAGCCGGAGTACCCGGAGAGAACCACCGAGCAACGGAGAACAACTGCCAGCTTCCCAACATACCATCTCCACACAGCAGGGTTAGCATTGGTTGAAGACAAGTGCGCCATCGACACAATGTTGCAATGGGGGTGAAATGTCTTGCCCAAGGACACCGCCGCCGGTGGTATTCGAACCGAGGACCTCTCGGCTTGCAACATGTACCTCTTCCTACTGAGCCACCGCGCCTTGCTGTGTCGGGCTTCTCGTACGAGAGTGATACCGTAGTATAGTATGGGCACTATATACGCCATATAGGTTCCCTGATAGTCCTGGGTACTACTAGTCGACTTGTTCATATTATCCATGACTGGTATAGGTAGTGCGTAATGCTAGTCCGGACAGAATTTTGATGTGGGATGGGGTAATGCATGGTTGTCTAGTGAGTTAGTATAGGATGTGCTTTATGTACACCTGCTGGTTCAATGTTAGCCCTTGGTATTATTATCCAATATCGATCTAGGACGGCTTGGTAGGCCCATATATGACATAGGTCATATCATGTGTGCTTGGTCAAGCAGTAGAGTGGTGTGTGTGTGTGGGGGGGGGGGGGGGGGGGGGGGGCAATGCGTGATTGTCTGGTGCAATAGTATAGGGTGTATTGTCTGTACCTCAGTTAGTCTACTCTTAGTATTTGGTACTACTAGCCCACTGAACGTGTTTTACTTTTACTATCGGGGCTGGTATGAGTAAAGCGTAATGCTTGGCAATGCGTTATTACAAGAGTTTTTTAGAATGGTAGTATGGATTGTATGATCTGTATCCCATAGATCTAGTGTTATCCTGTAGTGTTACACAATCACCAATGGTTTTTTACTACCCCACGTGGGTAGTTCGGAATGCTAGGCCATGCAGTGTTGTGTGGTACATGTTTGGTTTCTAGTTTCGTGGTAGAGGATGGATGATATTTTGACATTCTAAGACTTGGTCGAGGGAAGAGGGTAAATATCTGAGATAGTTAGCAAGTCTTCAGTAATCTTACAAATTAATAGTAATGGCAAAATATTGGTAGAACACTATAGTAATGATGAATACAATAGAGGATAATCATGGGATAGGTAGATGAAGATATGGTGGAAGCAGGTGGTAAAGCCATCTGGAGCTGTTTTAGTGCTTTGAATTCCACTGAGAGAGACTGCATTCTTGAGAATCGTCTCTGGTTACAGAATCTCTATTTCGTCGTATGTGTATACGTGTTGCATGTATTGTTGCACGTTGTGAATTAGCACATAAGCATAGATCGGGGTCATCAAAAGGACTGTTTCCTATATGTACGGTGCCCTAGCATGCACTAGGTCAGGGGAATGTAAAAACCAATACGGGCTAAAAATGAAGGCAGCAATTTGGTTGCGCCTGCTAAGGATCTGACCGAGGACAGAGTTGGAAGAAGACTATACTTTTGGGTGACAGGCGAAGAAGTTGACAATAGGACAGATGATGGTGACTATGTGTGAGTCAACAGTAGTGGTCTAAGATCTATGAAAGCCGTGAGGTGATCTAGATGCTGATCGGGTGTTAGGAGCAATAGGTGGTTTATGGGATGTGCCAATATGTGCTTATGTTCTAATGCACAACACCTGCATCACAGGGGCACACGAAAAAGGGATTCTGTAACCAGACGTTTTAAAAAAGGGATTCTCTTAGTTGGATTGCATAAGTGGAAATGCATGAACATAAGCTCCGAAATAGCTCCTGGTGGCCTTACCATAGGCTTTCGTCGTGGTCTTCAACTATCTGTCCTATGATTAGCCCTTTTGTATTCACCATTACTATAGTGTTCTGCCAGCCTTGTGCCATTACTGCTGACTTGTAACATTACCACAGACTTGCTAATGGGTTAGTAGTACCAGATACTAACAGTAGATTAATTGGGGTGCAGACCGCACACCATATACTACCGCACCCACTCTACGGCTTTTACCTAGCATCACGTACTACCCAAAACATCTGTGGGCTAGCACACCGTCCTAGATGGAATTAGATCCAGAAGCTAACACCGGACCAGCAGGAGCGCAAACCACATACCATATACTACCGCACCAGACAACCATGCAATACTCTCACCCACGTCCCAATACAGCCGCACAAGCCTTACGTACTAACCAAAACGAGTCATGGGATAATATGAAGCATTAAGATGGTTGGGAGTACCAGAAGCAAATAGACCTACAGGGGTCTATGATGCCTATATTATACTGCGATATCGCTCCCGTTCGAGAAGCCCGACCATCCTTACGTCATATTAGATTGCATATTTGACAACAACAGCGGTCAACGTTTTAATGACGTCGAGTGCGCATCATGGCGCCTTCAATAGCAACGTCAACCGTTTCGTGGGGAAAGCTTTCAACAAAAAGCCCATACTCCCCCATCTCTTTTCCATAACATACCCCTGCTATATATGCAATTTGGAACGCTGTCCAAATTTTGCAAAGAAAACATTTGCTCTCCGCAAAGTCCGGTTCCTATGTTAATTTACCGCCGTTTGCTCCCTCAAAAAGTCTGGGGAATGATGAACGTTCGTGTACTACTGTCTTATTTCCAGTTGTACAAGCCAGGGGGTGGGTGGGTGAGGTGGGTGGGGGGAGCGCACATAATGTGTCCCCCACCCCAAAACAACTGAGTGACCCCCCCCCCCTCCCCCGTTTTGGCCTAATTATTGATGCCTTCACAGCTTACAAATATGTGTCCCTATGGACTTAGAGTCAAGGAAATTGCGTTTGTCTCGAATATTTGAATCTGCCCTCCATGCACAATCGGACCTCGAATTATTTATAATAAATTGGATAATTGTCGCTCGTAAACCTCATTCCACTGTGCACTATCTTGTCCGACTAAATGTTTTTCGGCCTTTTCTGCGACTTCTCCCAGTTATCACGAACAACCCAAGAACACCCAACGGTCATATAATACACCACTGTAAAGCTTATTCATTCCCCTTTCCATTGATACTGGGTATTGTTGGAGGACGTTGTGTGAATCAAATTTGAGGCGGGGGGGGGGGGGGGTGTAACGAAGATGAGGGCTATCGTTTTCGATAAGCGAGTTGTGAACCTTGTTAAAATTTACATAGCATTACAGGGGCACCGTCAGCATAGATTCAAAAATGGTATCAAATATCATTTTTCTTTTGATTTCCCAGCTTGTGTCGAGTACCTGTGCCCAGATACAACGAACGTTGGTGAAAAAAATTGAGTCTACTCCAATGCCATTTCAAACAATGATTCAGGAATAAAATATTATAAAAATCCAGTTATACTTATTTTACAATATTATTTTATTCCTGGATCATTGTTTGAAACGAACCTCTGTGCTCCCACGGTCCCGATCATGAACAAGTCAGGATAATAGCATCAGTGGGATTGGCCAAACAAAAACACGAATTACTTGATTGGTCGCAATGATCACGGATATTTTATGGCATATGTTGCATGTCGTATATCCTTATCCTATCTCGCATGTTGAATGTCGGTCCAGGATTTACAAGTTTTAAAGGTATTTTCGGATTAGCCAACTGATTGGCTAGAAACAAAACGCACGTTGAACTTATATCTCCATTTAAGGTAATCAGGTCACCTTGTTTCCTTTTATAGAATTATTCCTTGGACGTGTAATTTTTATCGATGCACCTGTATTTTATAGGTGCAACGGTATTTTGTCAGAAATATACGTTGGACGTATAACTTTTATCGATGCACCCCGTAATTTACAGTTGCAACGGTATTTTGAAATGTAGGTGCACACCTGTAAATAATGTAGGTGCATCGCTATTTTTCGATAAAAATACACGTCCAACGTATATTTATACGTCGGACGTATAAATTATGCGATGGACGTGTAATTTAATATACGATGGACGTATAATTTATAGGTGCACCGCTAAATTTTATAGGTGCACCGGTATTCGAAAATAGCGTTGCAACTGTAATATACAGGTGCAACGATAAAAAATATACGTCGGACGTGTATTTTCAGAAAATTATACGTTGAACTTATATTTTGACGGGGAAAATATACGATGGACGTACATTTTCTTCTAAAATATGCGTTGGACGTGTAAATTTTATCGATGCACCCGGAATTTACAGTTGCAACGGTATTTTGAAATGTAGGTGCACCTGTAAAAAATGTAGGTGCACCGCTATTTTTCGATGAAAATACACGTCCATCGTGTATTTATACGTCGGACGTATAAATTATACGATGGACGTGTAATTTAATATACGATGGACGTATAAATTATAGGTGCACCGCTAAATTTTATAGGTGCACCTGTATTGAGAAATAGCGTTGCAACTGAAAAATACAGGTGCAACGATAAAAAATATACGTCGGACGTGTATTTAGACTTTTGACCCAAACGGTACACCATATATTTCTGACAAAATACCGTTGCACCTATAAAATACAGGTGCATGGATAAAAATTACACGTCCAACGCATAATTCTATAAAAGGAAACAAGGTGACCTGATTACCTTAAATGGAGATATGAGTTCAACGTGCGTTTTGTTTCTAGCCAATCAGAAAATTGCCGTTGCACCCAGTTACTATAAATAGCAGCTAATCAGAAAATACCTTTAAAACTTGTAAATCCTGGACCGACATTCAACATGCGAGATAGGATATACGACATCCGACATATGCCATAAAATATCCGAGATCATTGCGACCAACCAAGTAATTCGTGTTTTGTTTGGCCAGTCCCACTGATGCTTTTATTCTGACTTGTTCATGATCGGGACCGTGGGAGCACAGAGGTTCGTTTCAAACAATGATATTGTAAAATAAGTATAACTGGATTTTATAATATTTTATTCCTGAATCATTGTTTGAAATGGCGTTGGAGTAGACTCAATTTTTTTCACCAACGTTCGTTGTATCTGGGCACAGGTACTCGACACATGCTGGGAAATCAAAAGCCAAATGATATTTGATACCATTTTTGAATCTATGCTGACGTGCTCCTGTAATGGTATATAAATATTAACAAGGTTCACAACTCGCTTTTCGAAAACGATAGAACTCATCTTCGTTATACCCCCCACCCCCCCCCCCCCCCCCCACCCCCCGCCTCAAATTTGATTCACACAACGTCCTCCAACAATACCCAGTATCAATGGAAAGGGGAATGAATAAGCTTTACAGTGGTGTATTACATGACCGTTGGGTGTTCTTGGGTTGTTCATGATAACTGGGAGAAGTCGCAGAAAAGGCCGAAAAACATTTAGTCGGACAACATAGTGCACAGTGGAATGAGGTTTACGAGCGACAATTATCCAATTTATTATAAATAATTCGAGGTCCCATTGTCTATGGAGGGAAGATTCAAATATTCGAGACAAACGCAATTTCCTTGACTCTTTGGACACATATTTGTAAGTTGTGAAGGCATCAATAATTAGGCCAAAACAGGGGGGGGGGGGGTCACTCAGTTGTTTTGGGGTGGGGGACACATATGTGCCCCCCCCACCTCACCCACCCACCCACCCCCTGGCTGTGCAACTGGAAATAAGACAGTAGTACACGAACGTTCATCATTCCCCAGACTTTTTGAGGGAGCAAACGGTGGTAAATTAACATAGGAACCGGACTTTGCGGAGAGCAAATGTTTTCTTTGCAAAATTTGGACAGCGTTCCAAACTGCATATATAGCAGGGGTATGTTATGGAAAAGAGATGGGGAGTGTGGGCTTCTTGTTGAAAGCTTTCCCCACGAAACGGTTGACGTTGCTATTGAAGGTGAAGCAGTAGGGTGGGTGCGGTAGTATATGGTGTACGGTCTGAACCCCAATTGATCTACTGTTAGTGTCTGGTACTACTAACCCATTAGCAAGTCTGTAGTAATGTTACAAGTCAGCAGTAATGGCACAAGGCTGGCAGAACACTATAGTAATGGTGAATACAAAAGGGCTAATCATAGGACAGATAATTGAAGACACGATGAAAGCCGATGGTAAGGCCACCAGGAGCTATTTCGGAGCTTATGTTCATGCATTTCCCCTTTTTTTAAAACGTCTGTGGTTAGAGAATCCCTTTTTCGTGTGCCCCTGTGATGCAGGTGTTGTGCATTAGAACAAAAGCACATATTGGCACATCCCATAAACCACCTATTGCTCCTAACACCCGATCGGCATCTAAATCACCCCACGGCTTTCATAGATCTTAGACCACTACTGTTGACTCACACATAGTCACCATCATCTGTCCTATTGTCAACTTCTTCGCTAGTCACCCAAAAGTATAGTCTTCTACCAACTCTGCCCTCGGTCAGATCCTTAGCAGGCGCAACCAAATTGCACCATTCATCTTAGCCCGTATTGATTTTTACATTCCCCTGACCTAGTGCATTCTAGGACACCGTACACATAAGAAACAGTCTTTTGATGACCCCGAGCTGTGCTTATGTGCTAATTCACAACGTGCAACAATACAGGCAACACGTATACACATACGACGAAAAAGAGATTCTGTAACCAGAGACGTTTCTCAAGAATGCAGTCTCTCTTAGTGGAATTCAAAGCTCTAAAACAGCTCCAGATGGCTTTACCACCTGCTTCCACCATGTCTTCAGCTATCTATCCCATGATTATCCTCTATTGTATTCATCATTGCTATAGTGTTCTACCAATATTTTGCCATTACTACTAATTTGTAAGATTACTAAAGACTTGCTAACTATCTCAGATATTTACCTCTTCCCTCGACCAAGTCTTAGAATGTCAAAATATCATCCATCCTCTACTACGAAACTAGAAACCAATCATGTACCACACAACACTGCATGGCCTAGCATTCCGAACTACCCACGGGTAGTACAAACCATTGGGTGATTTTGTAACACTACAGGATAACACTAGATCTATGGGATACAGATCGTACAATCCATACTACCATTCTAAAAAACTCTTGTAATAACGCATTGCCAAGCATTACGCTTTACCCATACCAGCCCCGATAGTAAAACACGTTCAGTGGGCTAGTAGTACCAAATACTAAGAGTAGACTAACTGAGGTACAGACAATACACCCTATACTATTGCACCAGACAATCACGCATTGTCACCCCCCCCCCCCCCCACCACTCTACTGCTTGACCAAGCACATATGACCAATATCATATATGGGCTACCAAGCCGTCCTAGATGGATATTGGATAATAATACCAAGGGCTAACATTGAACCAGCAGGTGTACATAAAGCACATCCTATACTAACTCACTAGACAACCATGCATTACCCCATCCCACATCAAAATTCTGTCCGGACTAGCATTACGCACTACCTATACCAGTCATGGATAATATGAACAAGTCGATTAGTAGTACCCAAGACTATCAGGTTAGTAGTACCCAGGACTATATGGGGTATATAGTGCCCATACTATACTACGGTATCACTCTCGTACGAGAAGCCCGACACAGGGAGGCGCAGTGGCTCAGTAGGTAGAGGTACATGTTGCAAGCCGAGAGGTCCTCGGTTCGAATACCACCGGCGGCAACCGCGGTGTGTCCTTGGGCAAGACACTTCACCCCCATTCCCCCATTGCGTCGATGGCGCACTTGTCTTCAACCAATGCTAACCCTGCCTGTGTGGAGTTGCTATGTTGAGAAGCTGACAGTTGTTCTCCGTTGTTCGGTGGTTCTCTCCGGGTACTCCGGCTTCCTCCACCCGTAAAACTGTCACGGTCACGATTAGCCATTGTGCAGAAAAATGTGAACTCAAACACCAATAAATAAATAAACAAAAGCCCAACACACCCCATCCGAATAACGTCATGTCAGATTTACAGTGGACAACAACAGAGGTCATCGTTTCTATGACGTTGCGTGCGCATCATGACGTGCCGAAGTTAAGAGTAACGTCAACCGTTTCGAGGGAAAACTTTCAACAAAAATCTCACCTTCCCCATCACTTTTCCATCACATACCCCTATTATATTATTTATTCATTTATTTATTGGGTTCTAACGACAGTTTCGGCAGCCAGGGTCACTTCGTGTCGCACAGCTTTTCGGGTGGATGAAGCCGGAGTACTCGGGGAGAACCACCGAGTAACGGCGAGCACATACTAACTCCACACAAGCAGGGTTAGCATTGGTTGAAAACATGTGCACTATCGACGTGCGGTACGCCTAAGTACACAACGCCACCGTGCCTCACGCGGCTAATGGAGATGGAGTGTCTTGCCCAAGGACACAACGCGGGTGGTCCCGAACGGGGATCGAAATCGGGACCTCAAAATTCAATGAGGCTATGAGGACCATTAAAAATCCCTCATTGAGGGATTTTTAATACGACTCTTATCCTCATTTCAGAAAAAAGGGATTCCACAACTGGGATTCCTAAAAAGGGATTCCGCAAATGGGATTCCTTCTGGAGAATCCCTTTTTTTGTCAAATCAGGATAAGAGTCGTAGTAAATTAGACCTCATGAGGGATTTTTAATACGACTCTTATCCTCATTTCAGAAAATGGGATTCATAAAAAGGGATTCCACAAATGGGATTCCAAAAAAAGGGATTCCACAAAAGGGACTCCGTTTCCATCTTGTCGCCAAAGCTCCAAGGCCACTACTGGCTATGGTCTATCTATCCTACCATTAGCTTCTACAGCAGGCTTGTTCCATTGCGGCCTTGTACCAGAACTATTGACTAAACTGCCATCCATTAATATTGACGTGTACCGCTACTTCCTAGCTATACCTTCGCCCAGGCCTTCAAAATGTTCCAATAGTGTTTACATATAAAGCATTCCGTAATTGAGATTCCTAGCCGAGTCCGCAAAATTTGCATTTCGTATTTTGACATCAGGCATTACCCCCACCCCCGCAAAATCACTAAATCTACCATAACGTACTACATATACCAGCCATATAATAAAACAAAGCAATCGGTTGGTCAATAGTACCAAGCACTAACAGGGGGCCTATAGGTGTATATACCGCCCATACTATAGTACCCTTCTAAACTACCAGGCAGTACGCCTACCCACAATACACCTATGCCTAGCATTGCATACTACCTATACCAGTCATAGGACAACATGAAGCATCAGGTGAATTAATAGTACTAAGGGCTAGCATGGGACCTGCAGGGGCCCACAGAGGTATATATCGTCCATACTATACCGCTGTTCTATACTGCCAGGCATTACCCCCATCCCCACTCCACAATACCACTTGACCTGCCATAACGTACTCCCTATACCAGTCATTGAATAGTACAAAGCAATCGGCTGGTTAATAATATCGAGGACTGGACCTACAGGGGTATATACCATGCATCCTATGCCACCCGTTCTTAACAACCTAGCATAATACTGCCTGACCTAACACTAAACTACCAATACTAGCCATAAGATAATACAAATGATTCGGTAGGTTAATAGTACTAAGGGGGGTAATAGACCAACAGATCATTCATCCTGTACTGCCAATCTAAACCACCAATGACTATCTCGCAATACCAAACTACCACCCACCCACCCTACAGCTTGACTTAGCTATAGAAGACATAGGATAATATGAAGTTCGATTAGTAGTTGGCCTACCAAAGGCTAACAGGGGACCTACATGGATATATACCACTATTACTATGTCGCCGCCACCCCATACGAGAAGCCCGACATCCACTGAACCGAATAACGTTATGTCAGATTGTATACTGGACAATAACAGTGGTCATCATCTCTATGACGTTGCGCGCGCATCATGACGCCACGACGTCAATAGCAACGTCAACCGTTTCGCGGGAAAAACTTTCAAGAAAACCCATCTTCACCATTAATTTTCCACCACTTACCCATAATATATACCTATAGCCCCATGCATACATATATCACTATACTTGCCATAGCATACTATATATGCAGTACGTACACTATTTACCGGATCTAGCTGCAAGGAGCCGTACTTTTGCACCCCCAAAGTTGCACCCCCAAAAGTCCGGTTCCTATGGGAATTTAACACTAGCTGCATCCCCAAAAGTCCGGGTAATCAGGCACGACCGGGTACATGCTATACTACTTATGACATACTAAAATCATATTGAGTGGCACAGGTGACACGGCTTCGTGCGCATCTACCGACTCCACTGCAACATTTGAGCATGGTTTTAGCATTTCGAATTACATACCCTAGGAGCCATTCAACAGGAACGGTCTAAGAAAACAGGAAAGTGACAACGGCGGCACAACCACGTGGCACCTAAAAAATCCAAAACCTTCATGCACATCTATAGACCCTACTGCAACAATTGAGCATGATTTTAGCGTTTCGAATTACATACCCTAGAAGCCTTTTGCCGGAAACGGTCTAAGAAAACATGAAAGTGGCAACGGTGGCACAGCCACGAGGCACCTGAAAAATCTGAAACCTTCGTGCGCATTTACCGACCCTGCTGCAACATTTGAGCATGGTTTTAGCACTTCGAATTACACACCCTAGGAGCCTTTCGCCCGAAACGGTCTAAGAAAACACCAAAGTGGCAACGGTGGCACAGCCACGTGGCAGCTGAAAAATCCGAAACCTTCGTGTGCATCTACAGACCCAACTGCAACATTTGAGCATTGTTTTAGCGTTTCGAATTACATACCCTAGGAGCCTTTCGCCGGAAACGGTGTAAGAAAACACGAAAGTGGCAACGGTGGCACAGCCACGTGGCACCCAAAAAATCCGAAATCTTCGTGCGCATCTACAGATCCTACTGTAACATCTGAACATGCTTTTAGCGTTTCAAATTACATACTCTAGGAGCCTTTTGTCGGAAACGGTCTAAGAAAACATGAAAGTGGCAACAGTGGCACAGCCACGTGGCAGCTGAAAAATTCGAAACCTTCGTGTGCATCTACAGACCCCATTGCAACACTTGAGCATGGTTTTAGCGTTTCGAATTACATACCCTAGGAGCCTTTCGCCGAAAGCGGTCTAAAAAAACACGAAAGTGGCACCTGAAAAATCTGAAACCTTCCGGCACATCTACAGATCATTTAGCAACACCCTAGTGCAGTTATATAGCACTGAATTACATAGATTGGGATTATTCGAAAGAAAAATGAAAAATTAGCGCATTTTTCAAGTGGCTCCACAGAAGCCACCTGGTGGCGCAAAACTTTAAAAGTGGTATTTTGGGTTTGAACAGACCCTACTGAACAACTGTAGAAAGTTACAGCGTCTCGAATTACAAAACCGGACGTACGGACGTACGGAGATCACGAAAAAATCCCCGCATTTTTTAAAATGCGGGAATAAAAAAGGGATTCTCTTAGTGGGATTACATAAGTGGAATTCCAAGCTCCGAAATAGCTCCTGGTGGCCTTACCATCGGCTTCCACCGTATCTTTAACTATCTGTCCTATGGTTAGCCCTATTGTATTCACCATTACTATAGTGTTTTGGCAGCCTTGTGCCATTACTACTGATTTGTAATATTACTACAGACTTGCTAACTATCTCAGATATTTACCTCTTCCCTCAGCCAAGTCCTAGAATGTCAAAAGACCATCTATATTCTACTACGAAACCAGAAATCAAGCATATACCACACACATCTCACTACATGATCTAGCATTTCAAACTATCCATGAGACACTACAAACCATTGGGCGGTTTTATAGTACTAAGGGATAAAATAGATCTATGGGATTCAGACCGTACACCCAATACTATCGTATAAACTTACTTTCAAACCTAGCATTACACATTACCTACACCAATCCCGGCGTTAAAATACATTCAATGAGTTAGTAGTACCAGATACTAACGGTAGATTAACTGGGGTGCAGAGCGTCCACCATATACTACCGCACCCACTCTACTGCTTCACCTAGCATCACGTACTACCCATAACATCTGTGGGCTAGCACACCGTCCTGGATGGATAGTAGATCCAGAAGCTAACACTGGACCAACAGGAACACAAACCACACACCATATACTACCGCACCAGACAACCATGCTTACTCTCACCCCACGTCACAATACTAGCCGCACAAGCCCTACGTACTATCAAAACGAGTCATGGGATAATATGAAGTATAAGGTTGGTTGAGAGTACCAGGAGCAAACAGGACCTACAGGGGTCTATGATGCCTATACTATACTGCGATATCGCTCCCATTCGACAAGCCCGACCATCCTTACGTCATATTAGATTGTATAGTGGACAACAACAACGGTCAACGTTTTAATGACGTCGAGTGCGCATCATGGCGACTTCAATAGCAACGTCAACCGTTTCGTGGGGATAGCTTTCAACAAAAAGCCCACCCTCCCCATCTCTTTTCCATAACATACCCCTTCTGTATATGCAGTTTGGAATGGTGTCCAAATTTTGCACAGAAAACATTTGTTTTCCACAAACTCCGGTTCTAATGAGTAGTATGTCAGGGGCTTTTGAGGGACCGGATCTCATTGCCGGATCTCATGTGACGTCATAGTCACGTGACCCAGTGACACCATGTTGTGTTGTCATGGTAACCCGCGTGAGCGGCCATGTTGTGACGTCACCTCCATAGTGATACATGGTGTGAGTGCGCATGCGCAGCGCGTCTTGTTAAGGTGATACGTGTTTCCGGCGTCCATTTTGTATACTGGAGGCTGCCATCTTGGTTTCTATGGTAGCACGTGATTGCTGTGTTACCCAATTTTTCTGCAATAAGACGGGGTATGTTCGGAGGGTGTGTTCGATTGAATCGGAGTAAATCTAATTACAAATCCACCCCAAATCACCGAAATTGACTTTATTTGATACGGATTCCCCATTTTATCGGCATAGCACGTAGTGCTATAGTACTAGGGGGGTACAAGGGGTGCGTTCGATTGAACAGGAGTATGTGGCAGATGTGATTTTGCATATTTTTAATTTAGATAATAATTTATTATCTTTTTAACTTACCAGGTCCAGTCCGATTGTAAATGGAGAGATGTTTCTCAAGAATCCAGTTTAATGGTTGCTCATTTAGGCAGCCATACTTTTGTTAACAGGCAATTCAAAGGGTATTCGATTTCGCGGGTTTCTGGTCACATGACACAAACAAAAAGCACTTTTTTTCCTTGAAATTGTTGGCTGACAGACTTGATCAATAATAATAATAATTTGCTGCTTATATTTTCATATATGCTTCCATCGTTGATTTGGTTAGTATTTATCAGATCAGGTTTATTATCTCGAATCGTATACAGTGGCTCGTTGTTTTTACTCGTTTTTCAGTTTGCTCTGATCTTCAGTTGTCATGATTCGTGTTGCCTTATTTCGTTGTATTGCCGGTGGTCGCTATTTATTCGATCTATCAATATTTATCAATTGCACTGTTTGACAAATGCATGTATGGTTGTGGACTCTATTTTCAGCTAACTTGCACTGCACAGGATGGAGTGATGTTACATGTATATGCTGGAGGATGTGATGTAGTGAGAGAATGAGGGAATTTGATCCACAATCGGGTAAGAATCACATATGTGTAAAAAGTGTAAATATGTGTGGGCCCATGGTAATGTGTACATATCAGTATTTTATTTTACTGCCATTGGCAGTTCTGTATTTGGCCTTGTTGCTTGGAAATTGACTGATATGCATTCATTATTTGTGGTTAGTATGTGTTGGCTGCTGCTTATCAGCTCATATCAGGTGACAGAGGTAAAATGTATTGAATACAGGGCTATAGTATCAATGGAATCTAATTATTATTATTGTTGTTGTTAGTATTATTATTATGAGGTGTAGTTGAAATTATTGTCATATTATTTAATCAGTTTATATTGCAGCACAGAGAGTAATTGTAAACGAATAGTATAATGTATTGTTCTGTATTTTTCAGACTCCCGTCTGGTTTGCTTTGATATGGTGTTGCAATAAATATAATGATGCTATCTGCCTGAGTTAGTTGTGGCATGGTCCTGCTGGACATTATACCCAGTCTAGTTATGCCCAAGTGTGGTCCGTTACACTGGCGCCCAACGTAAAAGGATATTTACCAGGAACACCTCCAATGTGCACATTCAACTAGACTACGTCTTATCCGGAGAAAAACATATTGACATTTATGGCAGCGATCATGAACTGTGGACTGTGTTTTTAGTCACTGTTTATATTTCTGTGAATATTTCAAGGGAATATGTACGATGGAGTTGATCAGTGAGGTGAGGTATGTGTGTTAATAGTTAGTAAGTAATATATTATTACTTTGGCCACATTAAATTTGCTGAATTAATTTATTAATTTGATATAAAAGCTGAGTTTCAGCTGTGTTTAAAATATGTCTCTTTAAAATAATTATTCACTTATAGATTATTATTAAGTGGCCAAAGTTAATATAGATGTAAGAGTAAGAAAGAGATTAACATTTTGGTGATGGTGCTCTGGTGTAGGGTTAATCTATATATAAAGCATGATTATTATTTCAGAATTTCATTGCACATGTAGGAAGGGAGTTGCTTTCAGGTAGTTTTGTTTTGATCAGTGTATTTCCTTCTCAGAGCAATTTTACTACAATGTTTACAATAGTATTTACATGTAAGCTGGTTGTAGCTTTTCATTGGCTGTTGATTTCGAGGTTTGCATTCTGATTGGCAGTCCTAATTTAGAGTTTTGACATCACAGGAGTCACCGTAGTTCTGTTTTCTCATTGGTTGGCAGAGTAAGCAGGTTAGGCAATTTGCATAAATTGTTATTCATTTGTGTCAGCCAGCAACTTCTGTAAACAAACATTGTATTATTTTGATAGCAGCCAGAAACAAACAGTCTGAAATTAATTTTGCATAACAGATTTAAATAAAAGATCTTAATTTTGATTTCATGATTTCACTTTTAGATCTTGACTCATTAAAGTATTTCTTGTATTTGTTTAGATGTTGCTAATAATTCTTGTTCAATTTTTAAAATTTGTAGACTGATTATCTTTGTTTGAAATGGTGATGTACTTTGCAAAAACAGAGATTGGAATGAGCCAGGATTATGACTGAAATACATCCACTTTGCCTGGAAAGAGACTGTTTTTCTTCACCGATAACACTGTCGAAACCTTTTAGGATTTGTGAGTTTGGATTTGATTGTTTATTTTTTTTTCAGGCACATTAAATATTTTCAGGACATAAACAGAGCTTGAATTTAAATGTGTATTTTTGTGGCTTTCAAATATTTTCAGGTCAGATCACAAGAATTTCTTGATTGAATATTATTTTTTGATATACATGTTTTTGTGTTAACCCTTTAACATAAACAGAAGCTAGTTATTGAAAGTCTGTTGAGTGTTAACCCTTTGACACAAACAAATTATTCACCAGAATATAACTTGATATGGCAATTTATGAGGGTTAACCCCTTACCTAACATAAACTCATAAATTCATTTATCAGTTGTAATCCTTTACCCACAACCTAACTACCGAAATAAACACTGATACAAGCATATTTTTTTTTGCTGAATGCATCAAGATTAACAGATTACCAAAATCAGTGTTAACCCATAGCATGCCAAAAGCTACGGCATAAATGGACTATCAAAATCAGTGTTAACCCATAACATGCCAAAAGCTACGGCATAAATGGACTATCAAAATCAGAGTTAACCCATAGCAATCCTTGAATTCAGCTTGGGTTGTGAGTACTAAACACCAGAAACACCTGTTTAATTAACCCTTTAGTCTGCCAAGTACAACAACAATTTCACTAACCCTTTACTCTGCTGAGTGCATGTACTTTATTACTCTGAAATAAATACAGTTGTACTTGGATGTATATTGTAGACACTACCACTGCCGGATACAACTATTAACCCAGTGACAGCAAGTTAAGTGTATTACTATGGAAACACTGAAGTAGTTGTAAATATTTTTACCAATTTTTGGTGAATACTTGGAAAATCCTATTTCGTGTTTCTTAGCATTGACACTTATTCAATGCTTGACCTGTCACACCAATCACAAATGTTCCCTTGATATTTGATAGTAGATCCTGTGGAAAAAATTTGTTTTTGTTATTGCACTTTAGTGATAAAAGTGCTAATAGAAAGTCATTTTACTGTTACCAAAATATTTATTCACATAAGACTTTCTTGGAATTCCAAAAAGAAATCACAATGTCGGTCACAAAGGAAAATATAACCGATGACGACTTAAAGATGTTGGAAATGATGAAAGGACTGAAAATACCTCCACCTAAATTTGAGAATCCTCAACAATTGGAACTCTACATGAAGCAGTATGTTCATGAGATGGAAAAGTCAGAGCCAGGTGGTGACAGCTATTTGCGCTATGTTCCAAAAATATCATTATTTTATGGTGAGCCAAATAAAGGAGAAGTAACCTTTGCAACATGGAAATATGAAGTGGAATGTTTAGTTGTACAAGGACATTATAAGGAAGAGCATTTATTGACAAGCATTCGGCGGTCATGTAAAGGAAAGGCAGGAGATATTTTAAGGCGAATGGGAGTTAAAGCTACGTTGACTGACATCATGAAGAAGTTTAACTCCACATATTCAATGCTCGAGACAGGGGAATCGATTCTCAGAAAATTTTACGCATGTAGCCAAGAGTCAGATGAGAGTATAAGAGCATATGCAGCTCGAGTGGAGGATATATTTTCACAAGCTGTAGAGTTACAGGCAATAAAATTAACAGAGGAAAACATCTTGCGGAATGTATTTTATCAAGGACTGAAACCCCATTTACGTCAGATGTTGGCATACAAATTCGACACTGTCACTGATTATGACAGATTTAAAGTAGAAGCGAGAAAGATTGAGAATCAGCTGCAAGAAGATACAGAGAAAGAATCAAAAACTAAATGTCATGCCGCAATGAAAGTTGAAGAAAAGAGTGAGTTAGGAGAAGTAAAGGACTTATTACTAAAATTGAGCGACAGATTAGATAAAATGGAAAAAGAGAGGGAAGAAGCAAAGAAAAGTGAAGCAAGTTCGGCTAATCAATTTTATAGTAGAGATTATAATAGAGGCTATACAGGAAATTATCATGGAAGATTTAATAGGGGTAGAGGTCTAAGTCAATATCGAGGAGGATTTAATACTAACAGAGGTCATGGACAAGATCGGGGAAGAGGCCGAGGTACTTATGTACCAAACAGACCCACTGCTGGTAACACTTTTAAACCTAAATGCTTCAAGTGTGGTAGCGAGCAGCACAAGGTCCGAGACTGCCCAAACTTGTAAGTGCCTCAGTTGCGGGGTTTAACCGTGGCACTAAATTTAAATACATGCAAGACCCCAAATTAGTTGGCAGCTCTACAGAAGCAGATGTGGAGATAAATGGAATAAAGACAACAGCCCTAATTGATAGTGGGAGCTGTATTAGTATAATTTCAAGAACATTTTATGAACAATATTTGAAGACAGCACCCATTCAACCTTTGAAAGACATGATCAATGTTGAATGTGCTGATGGGAATGAGTTGCCATATCTTGGTTACTTAAAAGCAACATTATCAACCAATGGTATTCCTAATTGTCAAGAAAAAGATTGCCTTTTTCTGGTAACACCCGAAACTAGGTACAGTTCACGAACACCAGTACTACTTGGAACCAATATACTCGATGAACTCATTACAGATTGTAAAAGAACTTTTGGTGATACCTACTTACAAAAAGCAAGTCTTCACACTCCATGGTACTCAGCTTTTAGATGTATGGCTTTGAGGGAGAAACAACTTAAAAAGTCCAACAACAGGATTGCTATTGTCAGATCTGCAGAAACTAAACGGATTATATTAGGTCCAAATCAGTCAGTCAACATCAATGGTTATTGTGACAGAGAACTGAACTATCATTCAACAAATGCACTTTTACAAGAAACAGAGGAATCTAACTTACCGAATTTTATTGATATCACTCCATCGGTTATAAAATACAACTATAGGAATAATGGTAATGTACTTGTAAATATTTCCAATGTTACCACTCAGTCTGTAGCCATTTCACCAAAAGTGATTATCTGTGAAATACAACCTGTCACAATAGATCAATCTGTTTTTGAGAAAATAGACGAAAAAGCAAAAAGTGAAGTCTTAAAGCAAATCCACATTGAAACTGATCTTAATGCTGAACAAAAATGTATGTTGACAGCTCTTCTCCATAAATATGAGCAGATATTTTCCAAAAATGATGAGGATATTGGAAGATGTAATTTAATAAAACACAGAATTGATCTAATTAATGATGTTCCTTTCAAGCAAAAATATAGACGCATACCACCTGCAATGATAGATGAAGTGAGACAGCATTTAGAGCAATTACTTGCCACGAGAATTATTAGGACTAGTAAATCACCTTGGGCCTCGAACATTGTTTTAGTTCGGAAAAAGAATGGTAAACTGAGGATGTGTGTGGATTATCGAATGTTAAATAATCAAACCATCAAGGATGCCTATGCTTTACCTAGAATTGAAGAAGTTTTCGACTGTCTCATTAACAGCAAATATTTCAGCACTATCGATATGAAGAGTGGATATCTTCAAGTTGAACTAGAAGAAACTCATAAAGAAAGGACAGCCTTTACAGTTGGACCTCTTGGGTTTTATGAATTTGAGAAAATGCCATATGGCCTAGCGAATAGTCCAGCGAGGTATCAGCGACTGATGGAGGAATGCTTGGGGGACATGAATATGAAGATTTGCGTTATCTATTTAGATGATCTCATTATATTCTCAGATAGTTTTGAACAACATCTTGAACGGTTGGATATGGTGATGACAAGGCTACAGGAATGCAACTTGAAATTAGCACCAGAGAAATGTTTCTTCCTTAAAAAACGAGTTAAGTTTTTGGGTCACATCGTAAGTGAGAATGGAATTGAAACAGATCCTGAAAAAATAGAGAAAGTGAAAAACTGGCCATCTCCATCTAATCCTGATGAGCTTCGATCATTTTTAGCTTTTGCTGGATACTACAGAAGATTCGTGAAAGACTTCTCAAAAATAGTCCGGCCTTTAAATGAACTTCTTCCACCTACAACACAGAAGAAAAATAGGAAACAGCAGAACGTAAATTGGAAGTGGACTCAAATTGAACAAGATACCTTCAATAAACTTAAAGATATACTAACAAGTCCACCAATATTGGCGTATCCAGATTTTAGTCGACCCTTTGAGCTACACATAGATGCAAGTATGGTTGGCCTTGGCGCAGTATTGTACCAGGAACAAGATTCGAAGAAGAGGGTCATTGCATATGCAAGTAGGAGTTTATCCAGGTCTGAAAAGAATTACCCAGCCTTCAAGTTGGAGTTTTTATGTTTGAAATGGGCTATCACTGACAAATTTAATGATTATTTAACTGGAAACCACTTAACTGTATATACTGACAACAATCCACTGACATATGTCCTAACCACTGCTAAATTGGATGCTACAGGACACAGATGGATTTCGGCATTGGCTCCTTATGACTTCGATATGTTCTACAGAGCAAGACTTAAAAATGGAGATGCAGATGGAATGTCGAGATATCCGAATTATAAATTTATGGACGAAAAGGAAGAACTGGTTAAAATAGACCACAACACAATCAAAGCCATCTGCAGTGGATCACAAATTTCTTCTTATGTAGAAGTTTTGCCTTCAGCATCCATAAATATCATTGATGCTACGGACACTTCTTAACAGTTTGCACAAATTGAATTGAGAGAAATTAGGAAAACCCAAAGAGATGATGAAACAATAGGGAGGTGGTTAAGAGCTAAAGTGGACAAAAGACTTCCAAAAGGACATTATAATAGGAATGACCATACCATGAAGAATAATTTCAATCATTTTAAAATCATTAGAGGAATTTTATATAGAGAAATATCAGACAATGATGAAAAATGTTTACAATTGGTATTACCATCTATTTATAGAAAAGCGGCACTACAAGGATTACATGATGACATAGGTCATCCAGGAAGAGATAGGACAATGTCATTGCTTAGAGAAAGATATTTTTGGCCAGGCATGTCATCAGATTGCGAGAACTGGTTGAAGAGGTGTGACCGTTGTTTAAGGCGAAAATCAGCCATCAACACTAGAGCTCCATTGGTGAATATTGAGACAACATATCCATTGGAGTTGGTATGTATGGATTTCCTTACATTGGAACCAAGTAGGGGTATTGGTAATGTATTGGTAATAACAGACCACTTCACTAAGTTGGCTCTTGCTATACCAACAAAGAACCAAACAGCTAAAACAACTGCAGAAGCCCTACATGAACACTTTATTGTCCATTATGGTATACCGACCAGACTACACTCTGATCAAGGTCGAAATTTTGAGTCGACAGTCATCAAGGAGTTATGTGAAATCTTTGGAATTGACAAATCGAGAACAACTCCTTTTCATCCAAGTGGGAATGGCACACCAGAGCGATTCAACCGAACGCTTTTAAATCTCCTTGGAACATTAGAACCCGAAAAGAAGCCAGACTGGAAGAAGTATATTTCATCACTTGTTTACGCATATAATTGTACTAAACATGAAAGTACTAAGTACTCACCTTTTGAGCTTATGTTTGGTCGGAAGCCCAAATTGCCAGTGGATGCAATATTTGACACAGATGTAAATGACCGAGTTGATTTAAGTACTGATGATTACATTCAACAACTAAAAAAGAGAATGAAATTTGGCAAAGATACAGTGGAATCCCATCTCAAAAAAGCTAGAGACAAACAGAAAGAGAATTATGACAAGAGAGCAAAAGCGACAAAGATAGAAGTTGGTGACAGTGTATTGGTGAAGAAATTGATTTTTGAAGGAAAACACAAAATTGAAGATAAATATGAGAACGATGAATTCATTGTCACTGACCAACCTAATACAGACATTCCTGTTTTTAAAATTAGGTCTGAAGATGGCAAAGAAAGAACTTTGCACAGAAATCATTTGCTTTTGATAGGTTCTAAAGGGGAAGAGAATGATGTAGGGTCTTTACCAGTTCCTAAACCAAGAAGTAAGAAGTTATGTAATAAAAAAGAAATAGATAATTTACCAGTTCCCAAACCTAGGAACAGAACAAAGAAAACAGAAGTAAATATCGATGATGAAAATATTATAGTGGAAACAAAGAGTGACGTCGCAGATGATTCAGAGTCAGAAGAAGAGTATGTCATTTCACCATACTTGAGCAGGGACGCCTGTAGAACTGACTCTGTACATGGAAGAAAAAAAGATGTATTAGACATAAACATTGCAGAAGAACCTCTGGAACAAGGAGTTGTACTTGTTCATACTGACAATTCTGCAATGGATGAGCAGCAACAGAGTGATGAGAGAGGAAACGAAGAAATTCACGGAGAGGAGGAGCAAATGATAGAAGATATACAAAGACCTAATATAACACAAAGAAGATCAACTCGAGTGAAGAAACCACCAAAGTATTTAGAGGATTACCACTGTAGTGACATTACATATAGACCAGTTGACACTAGGACAGACACTTTAAATAAATTGCTAGCCTCTGGAGTATTAACCACAGTTACAACAGAGATGGCCAACAAGATTTGGGAGGCAGTAATGAAATAGTGTCAACCTTTTTCTTCAACCATGTATTTATTTACTTTTTTTTTAACTTCATCTCAGTGTGATTTATTGTTTTTTTTTCAGATATGGAACTTATATGAATATTCATACACTGAAATAGTGTGTGGTAAAATAGCAGATATAAATATATTAACATTGTTTCATTGGTGTAACCAAAATGGTGTGAATACAGTTTTTAGCCAAGAAGAGCATGTGGAAATAGATTGGAAGCTTTGGATTTCATGCTCAAATTATTTTTAAATGTATTTATAGAACTGCCACATGTATTTGCACTGACAAACGATGCTTTATTTTCCTTCATAGGTTTGTTGTCAATGGAGAGCAAGATATCCAACTTTATTTGCCAGCTAATTTATATGTATTTAATTAATCGTTCATGATTATTGTTTCCAGGAAGATCTGACAGTATCGGAATGGTTGAGACAGTGGGTGTTGCTATGATAATCACTATAGCAACTAACTAATATATTTTTTCTGTGTATTTACATGTAATTTTGATTGTAGGTTTGAATGATGCGGACATCATTCTATAAGCCAGGAGAGCATGTGGCAGATGTGATTTTGCATATTTTTAATTTAGATAATAATTTATTATCTTTTTAACTTACCAGGTCCAGTCCGATTGTAAATGGAGAGATGTTTCTCAAGAATCCAGTTTAATGGTTGCTCATTTAGGCAGCCATACTTTTGTTAACAGGCAATTCAAAGGGTATTTGATTTCGCGGGTTTCTGGTCACATGACACAAACAAAAAGCACTTTTTTTCCTTGAAATTGTTGGCTGACAGACTTGATCAATAATAATAATAATTTGCTGCTTATATTTTCATATATGCTTCCATCGTTGATTTGGTTAGTATTTATCAGATCAGGTTTATTATCTCGAATCGTATACAGTGGCTCGTTGCTTTTACTCGTTTTTCAGTTTGCTCTGATCTTCAGTTGTCGTGATTCGTGTTGCCTTATTTCGTTGTATTGCCGGTGGTCGCTATTTATTCGATCTATCAATATTTATCAATTGCACTGTTTGACAAATGCATGTATGGTTGTGGACTCTATTTTCAGCTAACTTGCACTGCACAGGATGGAGTGATGTTACATGTATATGCTGGAGGATGTGATGTAGTGAGAGAATGAGGGAATTTGATCCACAATCGGGTAAGAATCACATATGTGTAAAAAGTGTAAATATGTGTGGGCCCATGGTAATGTGTACATATCAGTATTTTATTTTACTGCCATTGGCAGTTCTGTATTTGGCCTTGTTGCTTGGAAATTGACTGATATGCATTCATTATTTGTGGTTAGTATGTGTTGGCTGCTGCTTATCAGCTCATATCAGGTGACAGAGGTAAAATGTATTGAATACAGGGCTATAGTATCAATGGAATCTAATTATTATTATTGTTGTTGTTAGTATTATTATTATGAGGTGTAGTTGAAATTATTGTCATATTATTTAATCAGTTTATATTGCAGCACAGAGAGTAATTGTAAACGAATAGTATAATGTATTTTTCTGTATTTTTCAGACTCCCGTCTGGTTTGCTTTGATATGGTGTTGCAATAAATATAATGATGCTATCTGCCTGAGTTAGTTGTGGCACAGTCCTGCTGGACATTATACCCAGTCTAGTTATGCCCAAGTGTGGTCCGTTACAAGTACAAGGCCTGATTTTCCCAGAACCCCATTTTTAATGCCTATTGCATATGTTTCTCTATCACTAACAGTCTATCCAGTCCAAACTATCTCTGGTTCTCTCGTCCAAGTCTTACAATTACCAGTGCTTGATTTCCCATAATGCAGTTATCTCCCTTATGTATATCAAAAGCATTCCCAAACCCAATAAGCAATCGAGCAGTTACTGATTAACCATTGCTCGAATGACTCGAATCTCATCGAGCAAATGACCTTTAGAGTAATTGCTCGATCGAATGACTCGGCATATTGCTCGAACGACTCAAATCCCAGCGAGCAAATGAGCCAACCAGCAATTGCTCGTTCGAGTGACTCCTCGAACGACTCTTAGACTCATTTCAGTATTTGAGGATACCTATGGCCCAGGTATTGTATTATTTGAGGATACCTATCGAGGTTCCCTCAAAAGCCCCTGACATACTTCTCCTATGGAAATTTACCATCGCCTGCTCCCTCAAAAAGTCTGGGGAATGATGAACGTTCGGGTACTACTGTCATATTTCCAGCTGCACAACCGGGGGGGGGGGGGGGGGGCGTACATATGTGCTCCCACCCCAAAACAACTGAGTGCCCCCCCCCCCCCCCTCACGTGATGTGGCCTAATTATTAATGCCTTCACAACTTACAAATTATGGACACATATGAACTCAGAGTCAAGGAAATTGCGTTTGTCTCGAATTTCAATTTTTTCCAACGAGGGGATGTCCCCTTCTTGTGCTCGCCTTCCATCTCGCCGCTACGTGGCTCGGATGATGCTGCGCATCCTATTCTGTATACCGCCTTGTACTTCAGCGATCTGAATGTAGCGCCTACCCCCTTCGTAGGGTGAATGGATAGCCGTTACGTTCAGATTGCTGAATTAGTCCCGCTAGATATTACTCTTGCCCCCCCCCCCCCTCCTCCCCCAACTATATCCTGGGTATGCGTCTGCTTATTTCGCGCCATCGCAAGGCCGAACCCGCATTTATTTATTTTGATATATTTCTTCGTTTGTGGTTACCCCTCAGTCCCTTTGGTGATGAACTGAACTACTTTTTGTTTGGTTGAAGGTGGGATCGTGGGAAGGATATGAATTTTTACACCAATTTTACATCAACGTTCGTTTAGGCCAACAACCATAAGGACAAGTCCATGGGAGGTTTATGTTCGGAATTCAAAACAGCTTCACTGGATCAAAAGGCACTTTCTGACCTTGTGTTTTAAAGAGTAATTAGGCCTAAACGACTTCAAAATTTAACCCAGAGAGTAATTGTAGGCCTATTTTATCCCTCTTGCACGATCGTATAAAGATAAAGGCGATACCCGAGAAAGGTTGCCAACATAGGCCAAATGGTAATAGATATGAAAAAGCCGTGTAGCTGTCTTATAATCTTATATACTGCACAAGTGGTGATTAAGTAAATAGCCCATCCAAAAGAACGCAAGTCACAAGGGAAATCGGCTATCTTCAATCAGCCCCATTAAGTAGTTGTTAAAATTGGAATTGTTGGCCTCTGTTCATAAATTATGAAATCCGGCCTCCCCCCCCCCCCCCCCCAAAAAAAAAAAAAAAAAAAAATTAATCATGGACTTGTCCTTATGGTTGTTGGCCATCACGGCATTGTTTCGGGTGTTAAGACGTGGGGCCTCATAGGTGTCGTCGGGTGGGATGGGAGATTGTGGGGGAGTCAGGCTGAGAACGAACCCCCTTTTACGTTTTTTTTTCTAAAACGAAGAATGTTAATAAATCACCAAAAGTCCACCAGAGAGCTCCTTTTAATACTAAATTTAAAAAATTTCCCGGGGAAAATGTCTCGCTCCCTCCAGTATGATCGTGCATTCGGCAATCACGACAAATTCCTTCGCCGAGGGGCGAAAAAGCCTAGCCCCAATGAGCCGGTGGGCCGAAAAAAGCCAGGGTACGAACAAACCAAGGCCCGAAAGAACCAAGGTTCGAATAAGCCGGATACCGTTGGGCACCTGCCAAACCCTCGGTGTACCTGATTCATCAAAGTCGAACACCTTTTGAAATATCAATTATCATGGCGGCTCCCATGGGCCCAGATACAACGAACGTTGGTGAAAAAATTGAGTCTACTCCAACGTCACGGGTGCCCTCCCCACTACGGCACAGGGGCCGTTTCAAACAATGATTCAGGAATAAAACAAGAAAAGTTTTGTGCAAGCACAAGCGCGCTATAAAAGGCCCATGAAAACACTTATTCTCTGCTTATATCATGCAATCTTTTCGTATTACAACATAAACAAAAAACATTTTGTGAATAAAGTAGAATCCCTCTCACTAAAAGAAGGTGAATACCGCATCTCAAAGCATTGTGACTGGTTATTCACAAGACATTTGTTTAAAATAATTTCCCGTTTATTGAACAGGGATCAAGGCAATGGGGTTAATATATGCACAATTTATATGGGGTTCCTTCAAAAATAGTTAAAAGGCACCCTCCTCACACACAACCACTTCTCCCCCTACCCCCCTCCACCCCCCCCCCAGCTTTTTTTCCAGTACGAAACTCAACTTGAGACGCCCGAGGTGTTTTTGAGAGGAATCGCCTGGTACCACCATCTCCAAGTATTGTCAGTTGTGGTTTCTAATTTTGTTTTTTAAATAAATTCAAGCTTATTGAACGAGAGGGGGAGGGTGGCTACACCTTGGGGTTAAGATCTCCATTCGAAGAAAAAACTTGGAAATACTACCCCACCCGTCCACATAAAATAAATAAAGCAAAATGCTCAAAGGAAGGCTACAGATATATCGCGAATTGGGAGAAAATATTCACGCAGACATCTCGTCTAATGTAATCGAGGGTGGATGGAACATAACAAAAAAGGTTTTAAAAAAGTATTTTTAACTTTGGAGGTCGCATAAAACAACACGAAAATTGAAACACTGAATGCGGTGAATCACAGTTGAACAACAAATTCCGCATATTAGTGGATCCAGTATATATATACAGTTCCATTTTTTGTTTTCCAAGTCATTTGAATGGTGTCGTCCCACCTAGCCAACCTTTTTTAATTTCATTAGTAGAGTCTGGCCAACCTTTTAATGATCAGGAGTAGCGTCTAGCCAACCTATTTTTTCACACTTGCTTAATCCTTGTTATAGTCTGTAGCATATAAATTGTCATTTTTTTTTTTGCAAAATAAAAATCATTTTTGCAAATTAAAATATTGTTGTTTTTTGTCAGTCGGTTGAATTGAGAAAACAATTAATTAGTTTGTTACTATATATTATCATCATCTTTGATGTCTTAATTTTTAAAATATTCTGCAAGTCGGACCAATCCCGAGCATTTATGATGAAGAACTCGGAACCTTGCGAAATACAGATTCACATGAAGTTCATGAAGTTATAAAAAAATTCCCACATTTGAGAGCTGTAAGTCGTCTTTATACAGGGGAATCGATTAAAAGTTCTTCCAAAGTTGCCACGAGAGCAAAACCAAATTGAACTTGTTGATGAATGGACAAAAACTTTTGCTGGAGAACGGTTTCTATTGCGTGACATAGTAGATGAACAGAACCGACGAATCTTAGTTTTTAGCACTGACGACAATTTGCGACGATTGTGCAATTCTGACATTATTTTTGCAGATGGAACATTCTATTCGTGTCCCGAGTTGTTTTATCAGCTGTATTGTATTCATGGAATGGTTGACCGTAAAGTTTTCCCCTTGGTGTTCGCGCTTCTGCCAAATAAAACTCAATCAACTTACTCAATATTTTTCAACATTCTGAAGGATGAGATTCTTCAACGAAACTTAACGTTTGCACCAGATACTTTCATGATAGACTTCGAGACGGCGGTGATGAACGTTTTGGAGTGCGTGTTTACTTCCGTGGTGGTTAAAGGTTGTTTTTTCCACTTTACACAGTGTATCTGGAGGAAGACTCAATCCGTTGGTTTAGTGAGACATTACAATCAAGATGATGACGTCAAACTTCTTGTCCGGAGGGCTGCTGTTCTTCCACTCATTCCCGTCCAACATGTGGAAGATTTCTGGCTAAATGCTTTAGAATCAGCCGAGGACATTTCCGTGGATGTCACCGCATTTACTGACTATGTTACCGAACAATGGGTAGAGGGTGTTCCCATCAGCAAATGAAACCATCACAACAACGACGGCGCAAGAACAACCAACAATGCGGAAGGCTGGCACAGCAAAATAAAAAAAATGTGCAGAGCTGCTCACCCAAACATATACTCTTTCCTTGTGTTGCTAAAGAAATTGCAGGCAACCAACGAAGCAAAAATGATTCAACTTGAATCCGGAGGTCTCGCACCAAAAAGACGAAAGCCTTACAGAACGATAGACAATCATTTGAAAACACTGAAGAACAGACTCAATAGTGGCAATCTGGACGTTTTTGAATTTGGTGACGAAGCAAGTAAATTACTAAAATTGAAATAATGTGAAGGTACTTATAGATTTTATTATAAAGTTGAGATGTATTTTGATATGATGTTGTTTGATTATGTAGGTAAGACGATACAGACTATAGCCTAATCCTCTACTGCAAAAGTTGCGTTCAGCCAACCTAACACCTTTCTGTAATTCACACCTATTAACTGGTATTTTAGGAAGGTTGGCTGAGTGGGAATAAACCATTTGAATCGAGTTGAGAATTCAATACTGCATGATCTCGGCAATTATCGCCCCAATATACACGCGCTAAATAACGTTCCCGTGCCCCTGATTGGTTTTTGTTAAATTGCTGCTACAAGTTAGCTTGGCAAATGAGAGTGAAGATGCTGAATTGTAGCTATAGGTTAATAGTAAATTGTAGGTACAATGTAGCTGAACTGATGGTACAATTTAGTAAATTGTAGCTACAACTTACTAAATTGTAACTGTAATTTTGGTAACTAAAAATTACATGGCGCTAATAAGCCGCCATACATGACAAACTTGACAACGATCCGAGTAACGCACAAAACCTTTTAAAAACAGAGATAAAAATAGCACTCGCTTATTTCCTTCGAACGTGGCCTTTAAAATAGTTGCATTTTTCAGACAAAAAGATTTTAACACAGTAACAATTAATACGCTTTTTGTCTCACAAATCGTGTATATAGTAAAAAACAAATGTGATGTTTCTCAAAAGAAAATATATAACTCGAAGCGAGTGCTGTCATTGCAGTGACCCAATAATTGCCGTGGAGACATTACAAGTGAAAATCTCCTAAAGCAATCTCGCCCGATCATAATTCACACAGAGATTGAGACATGGAAAGGCTTGGGCCGCGAGGCGGAATTGAAACGTATTAGAGGGGAGAACACGAAATTGTGTGGGATTTTTTTTAGGGATTGGGTTACGGATTAACCCTTTACGCCCGCGTAATATGCAAATTCAGCAGTTGAAAAAATATTTTTCTGAAAATTACAGCAAAACTATATCATGTGACCCCTCAGTGGAACGAGCTCGTCGACAATTGGCCCGGGATGTTTCGGCCTTGTACATATTTGTTGTAGTCGGACATGGTACAGCGAGGCTATGGGCGCATCCTCTCGTGCTCTCCCGAGCTCGTGCCCTCGGCAAGGGCCTACGGCTCTTGAAATTTGCCCCCGCTCGCGCCCTGACGACGTTCCAGCGCACCTGGCCCAGTCACAGAATTGTGCAATATGATATCCGATCCAAAGGCTCTTGTAATTTCCACCCTGCCCCGCCCTGTCGAGGTTTCGGTGCATCTGGCCCCGTCAGAATTGTGCAATATGGTATCTGATCCATTCTGATCACCACCCCCCCCCTTCCCCCTCCCCCCATATGTTTAAGTTCTTAACAACCCCTCTCGATCATCATTTCAGCATAATTGGCACTTCCTTTAGATGCGCTCTGATATTCACACCCCCACGCCCCCCCCCCCCCAATATTTTTTAGTTATTAAGCCCCTCTCTTGTAGTTTTGGGGACCGACTTCTCTTGTGGGCATCCTTCCCCTAAATTGTTTGGGCCGACTCCTCATTGGGGCCTACTTCAAATTTACAAAGCATTAAAAACCGACTTCTCTCGTGGGCATCCTTCCCCGAAATTGTTTGGGCTTCCTTCGCCCCTGGGCCGACTTCAAATTTACAAAGCTTTAAAATCCTCTCGTGCTCTCCCGAGCTGGCGCACATGGCCCAGTCACAGAATTGTGCAATATGATATCTGATTCAAAGGCTCGTTTCGGCACACCTGGCCCAGTCAGAATTGTGTAATATGGTATCTGATCCATTCGGATCACGCCCCCTCCCCCCACCAATATTTTTAAGCTGTTCACAACCCCTCTCGATCATCATTTTAGCATAATTGGCACTTCCTTTGGATCCGCCCTGATATCCACCCCCCCCCCCCCCCAAATATTTTTAAGTTATTAAGCCCCTGTCTTGTAGTTTTTGGGACCGACTTCTCTCGTGGGCATCATTCCCCGAAATTGTTTGGGCCGATTCCTAAACAGGGGCCGACTTTAAATTTACAGAGCATTAAAACCGACTTCTCTCGTGAGCCTTCTTCCCCGAAATTGTTTGGGCCGAGTTGTCATAGGGGCCGACTTCAAATTAGCAAAGCATTAAAATCCTCTCGTGCTCTCCCGAGCTGGCGAACATGGCCCAGTCACAGTATTGTGCAATATGATATCTGATTCAAAGGCTCGTTTCGGCGCACCTGGCCCACTCGGAATTGTGCAATATGGTATTTGATCCATTCGGAACACCCCCCCCCCCCCCCATATTTTTAAGTTGTTCATAACCCATCTCGATCATCATTTCAGCATAATTGGCACTTCCTTTGGATCTGCTCTGATATCCACCACCCTCTCCCCCACCCACCCCCAGTATTTTTAAGTTGTTAATCCCCTGTCCTGTAGTTTTGGGGACCGACTTCTCTCGTGGGCATCCTCCCCCGAAATTGTTTGGGCCGACTTTTCATAGGGGCCGACTTCAAATTTACAAAGCATTAAAAACCGACTTCTCTCGAGAGTGCATCCTTCCCCGAAATTGTTTGGGCCGAGTTCTCATAGGGTCGACTTCAAATTTATAAAGCATTAAAATCCTGCACCTGGCCCAGTCAGAATTTTGCAATATGATATCTGATCCAAATGCATGGTATTAAAATATGATCAGAATCGTTAAATAATTTGGTACGAATCGAAAATGGTCAGTAAATAGACAATCTATGTTACAATGACGTACATAAGAGCACTACACGCAAAAAAGGAACACGTTTTGCTGTCTGCAGGGTTCAACAATGAAAAGTATCACCTATAATTGTAATCGGACATGGTCCCCTTAAATAATTTTTGTTATGCATTAAGTATACATAAAAAAGTAATGTCTCGATTTGACCGAACATTTAGCCCGAATCATTTATTTAATATCTGGACCAAATCGTTCGAATCGTAAATAAAATATCTGGTCCAAATCTTAAATGGTAAGTATCGTATAGAATTTATTTTTCACCTTTCGAGTGGGAGTACATTGGAGTACTCGGGAAATGGAAAGCGAACACGCATTCCCTTTTGCAAGAGTTGAACAATGAAAAATGGCACCCTGTTTTTAAGTCGGACACGTCGAACAATTTCTGGCACAAAAGATTATTATATGGAAGCACAATCGTTTTTTCCGCTACTTTGTCCCGCTAATGCAATGTACAAATACTGTATAATAATAAGACACAACAAAATGAAAAAAATAAAAACGAAAATATTTAAGATGCACAAATATTAGTTTCGGATCAAATGTTTTCCATTTTTGGATGTAACTTTCTTCGGTGTGCGGAAGTGAAAGTGTATTCCAATAGTTACGCGCGCATGCGCGCTAAATAATATTATAAAATCCAGTTATACTTATTTAAGTTATTTTACAATATTATTTTATTCCTGGATCATTGTTTGAAACGAACCTCTGTGCTCCCACTGTCCCGATCATGAACAAGTCAGAATAAAAGCATCAGTGGGATGGTGTCCAGTGAACTCGACCCATGACGATCTCGTCCCAAAGTGACCTCGACCCGTTTTGGTGACTTCGACCCACTTTAAGTGATCTCGACCCAGAGTGACTTCGACCCACTTTTAGTGATTTCAACCCACAATTTTTTCCCGTCCAGAAGTGTGGTACTGGCCAGGGGGTGATCTCGACCCACTTTGGATACTCGCGGAAATGCCGGGTGGAAGCTGTCCTTTTTATAAAAGTCAAATAGTCCATGGTGTTTAATAAAAAAAAATCATTTAAAACAAACATCGGCATTGACATATCAATTGCATGTCAATGAGTTCAATGCGTCTGAAGAAATACCTACTGAGTATCTAATCACGGACTACTCTTTGGATTTAATTAGTTTAATCATGTTTTGATTTTCGAATTGTATGAGCCTGTAGATCAAAACCAGCGAGCGGCTTATGTGTTCTTAACTGATGAACTATACTTATATCCTAAATAAACAAGAGTAGTTTTAGCTACGGTATATAACTCATCAGGATTTACAGGTGTAGGCCAATTGACAGCATGGTAGAGAAATGGATCGGAAACTGTCCAAGATGTTTGCGCCGTAAGTCACCTACCAATTCCAGAGCTCCACTAGTTTCCATCGATACATCATATCCATTAGAGTTGTTATGTATGGATTTTTTGACACTGGAGACTTCCAAGGGTGGCTACCAGTATCTTTTAGTCATCACAGACCACTTTACGAAATATGCACAAGCTTATCCCACCAAGAATATGACAGCCAAGACTACAGCTGAAGTACTTTTCAATAATTTCATCATACATTATGGACTTCCAGACAGATTACATTCAGATCAAGGAGGAAATTTTGAAAGTGCTCTCATTAAAGAACTGTGTCAACTTTGTAGTATCCAGAAGTCCAGAACGACCCCCTACCATCCAATGGGAAATGGCCTTTGTGAGCGATTCAACAGGACTCTTCTTGCTATGCTCGGCACGTTAGAACCTGAGAAGAAAAAAGATTGGAAGAGCCATGTTGGACCGCTTGTTCATGCTTATAATTGTACTAGGCATGAAACTACAGGATTTGCACCATTTTATCTAATGTTTGGTAGGGAGCCTCGTCTTCCAATAGATTTACTCTTTGGATTAAAGAAGTCTGTCCCAGAAACTTCACCTTCAGAATATGTTTCCAGTCTTCGAGAAAAGTTGACATCTTCATATGACCTTGCTTCGTCCCTTGCAAGGAAAGCACAGCTAAGACAGAAGACTGGCTACGACTTGAAAGTTCGTGGTGCTTCTGTTAAGGTTGGTGACAGAGTATTGGTAAAGACATTGGCTTTTGATGGTAGACATAAGTTAGCTGATCGCTTTGACGATGAAATATACTATGTCATTGAGCAGCCGAACCAACAGATTCCAGTTTATGTGGTAGAAACTGAGGCTGGTTTGAAGAAAACATTACACCGGAATCATCTCCTTCCTATCGGTTCCTTGCCAATAGAATTGGATACAGACCAATCTGTGGAACCCCCACAAGATGATCGCATTCCTTCTTTGCCGACTCAGTCAGAATTTAGGCCAGTTCCAGCTAAACGCCGTACAGTCAAAAAGAAAGAAGATCTTGGTGTTAGAGACTTTTCTTCAGATGACGAATCTGAAGAATTTTATTGTATTGTTCCTCAATATCAAACTGTACAACCAACAGTTGTTACTGAGGAAAGGTTTGTCTCGCCCCAGCCTGGTGACGACCAACGTTTGGTGGCAGAGACAGGGTTCATTTCTCCAGGTGGTGATGACCACAATGCCGAAATTCAGGTAAATAAAGGAAATGAAGCCCAGGTTGCAGATGAAGAAGATCATGAAGACACAAGAAGTCTTGATGTTGGTCATCGGGTTATCTCTGATGTATTATCTAGTGATAATACTAATCAAACCCAGTCCGGATTTGAAGCAGAGAATGTAGAGAGTGATGTTCCAGTCCTCCCTGAAGCAACCAATGAAGTAGTCTCTAGTAACAGAGTTCCAATTCCAGTACCACGAAGATCTCAAAGAGACAGAAAACCTCCTGCTTGGCTTCGAAAAGATGAGTATGTGTTAAGCCAAGTTTCTGAACCTCAAGAAAGTAAGTCCTCCACTGTAAATAAAACAGAGCTTTTAAAGAAACTTACAAACAAGCAGGTATTTTCAAGTATGTCACCGGACATGCTTCATACAGTATTTAGTTCCATACTTGAGTGATTTTAATCTTGTGATTGTTTTTTTTATGTTAATAGTATTTTAGCTTCACGTGTGAAATGAATGTCAATTGATTAAATGACATTTAAGATGTCCTGAAAACTCATTGTAGAATTTAATGAAATCATGTTAATTTCAGGAAAAAATTGCATTTATTAGAACTAAATACCCTTATTGTTTTCAGGAATTTACAGGGTTAAACACTTGAAATTTGCTGTAGAACTTCTTTCAGGTCCTACTAATTTGTTGTGAAATTTGCTTATTTACTTTGCTGAAGCAGTTTCTAAACTTCTAATGGGTACAACTATTTTCCAGAAATCTATTGTGTTGAACAGTTAATTACGACAAATGACGATTTTAATGTACTTTAGTGTTTCACATAGAATATTAAACACTGATACATTGCTTCACAATTTTCACAGGTTCATTAGATACTTTCCTATTTGATTATCTTATTAGATTCCAGATCGGACACCAATATCAAGTACTTTGTTATTTCCAGGTATGTTTTCAGGTATGCACTTACATTTTTGTTTTGAAGGATGGCCAGTTTGTTTCTAGGAATGGTTTTACTCTGTATTCTTTTGAATGACAGGGTCGTCATTTTTTCAGGAGGGGGAGAATGTGATAGTGTTCAAATTATGCTATTTACTTACTCATTCTTCTTTCTTTATTATAGGTTATTTTTGGACAGAACATATTAATTTATTATTTATTTCAGCATCTAATTTATTGTTTAGGTTTAACTTATTTATTTCAGTTTCAGCTTTCAGGTGATTTGCGTTGTGTTATACTGCGTTTGCTTGCATCTTTTACTTGGATGGGGTTAAGTCTGTTCAAGTTTCGCATCAATTGTTTGAGTTGCCTCGGTTCAGTTTGACGCGGGAAAACTCTATTGTTTTGAGTCTGGCTGGTTTCCTTTTTCTTGATTGTCACTCCTGGTCGTCAGACATTGATCCTTGATCGAAATTTGTATATTGTGGAGGCAATTTAATATTTTCAAAAGATCCGAGTCATTCTGAATTGGTAAGAAACATTTGTTTATACTTTTCGTATTTTAAGTGCAAAGCATCTGCAGGATGATAGGCGCAATCGCCCCGATCACCTGCAGCTGCATTGACACTGAATCGTTTATGTTTCGCTCTTTTTGAAATCGCTTCCACAATATTATTTGGGAATGTACTATTTACATATTATAATTATTTTGCAGGATCTCATTCTCATTGTGATGATGTAAAGATTTGTTGTGATCGATGTACCATTTCTTCTTGACATTTCCATCTGTGATATTTTAGTGTAAATAAATAAATATGTATATAAGGTGAATTGAAGACAGATCCATTTTATTTTTATCGGGAGATGGCTCGATATGTTTCAACCCACCACTCTGCGATAAAGATGCTTCCAGAATACCAGGAATACATATACAAGAAACCACCAAACGCTAGGCAAGGATTGAAACAAGCTTGTCTGGCTGGGAACGAGTGTACATTTGATATAAATAAACATTTGAATAAAGATTTAACAGCCCTTTTAAGGGCTTGAGGGTGTGTGTCAGTGATTTTTTTTTTTTTTTTTTTTGGGGGGGGGGGGGTTGGGGTGGGGTGGAGGAGGTCATTTGGGATTCCCGAAGGATAACCAGATACCTCAAAATCACATACGGCATCCTATCTCCCAGAAGGCTTGATGGATGACTCCCGGTTTCTTAAAACTAAACTGTTGGAGCTTTCTCCACTTCTTTTTTGTAACCGCTATGGTCATATACCGGGGCCGCTACCAAACCGGCGTTGCTGTTTGGTTTTCTTTTCTCTTCTTCCCTTAAACTTGCCATCGCACAACATTACATTCTGGCTCGCCACCATGGTGGGACTCAAACCTCTACCATCGCCGAACTGGAACCGAACAGAGCTCGCTCTCTAATAGTTTTAAAGGCGTTGGGGGATTGAGTATTGACCATCTAACACTCCAGCTTAAACTGCCGGGTATTCTAACCGCGTGCATAACCCCCTCAGACTCCATTTTAGGCAATAGGAAAGCTAGGCCTGTGTGATCCAAGGAAAAAAAAATAAGGTTAACCGGGTCGCAAGGGATTTGTAAATCCCACATCGTCCCTGCGCGCCTTCGGCGCGCTAAAACCTTTCATTCATCCAGGAATACCAGTTCCTTCCGTGCATACAAATAGAAAAACTTCCAACTAAAAAGGTCGAACTTAAAGCCGTGTATAATCGCCTCCACGGCGAAGTTAAAAAAACAATAGCAAACGACAATCGCGTGAGATGGGAAAAAGCAACGGAAAATCTAAATGGACTCAGGGAGACTAAAAAGTTTTGGGATACTTTTAAAACCCTTACTGGACAAAAACATAAAGACGTCAACAGTAAGGCACTAAAGATCAACGATGGAACTATGGCCCTGGATGACAAGGCGAAGGCTAGCGCCTTTGCTGAGCTCCTTAAGAAATATCATCGTCCACATGAGGGCGATAGGTTTGATGACGAGTTCAAAGAAAAAGTAAACAAATTTGTTCAAGACATCAAGACAACGTTTAACGATGCCAACTTCAGCCAAACGACCGAGGACGGGGATGGCCATGAACTCACGGAACCGATAAGCAAAGAAGAAGTGGCTAACACAATTAAAAAATGTAAGTCTTCTTCTTCCCCAGGAGGGGACGAGGTCTCATATAAAATCCTGAAACAATGTCCCAACACTTTTTTCGGTAGACTCACTAACCTCCTAAACTGCTGTCTCTCTAGTGGATACTTCCCAAAATGTTGGAAAGTAGCTACAGGAGTCATGATACCCAAACCCGACAAGGATTTGAGCAACCCAGCTAATTACCGACCAATCAGCCTACTCAGCTGTATTGGAAAACTTTTCGAACGGATTCTCACGACTAGACTCCGCAGCCATCTCGAATCAATCAGCTTTTTCAATAAGTGGCAAAGGGCATACAGGAGCCAAAGAGAGGGAATCGAGCATGTTTATAGACTGGTAGATCATATGAAAACGGCATTCAGTCAAAATGAAATAGGAACCGCGCTATTACTCGACGTAGAAAAAGCGTTTGACTCTGTCTGGCACAATGGCATGAGATACAAACTAGCTAAAATGGGGCTACCTACCAAAATTCTAAGGATCATATCATTATTTTTATCTGATCGAAAAATCAAAGTGAGGGTCAACCGCGAAGTGTCAGCCGGGGTAAAACTCGAAGCGGGCACTCCACAGGGTTCGGTCCTCAGCCCGCTTCTATTTATAATATATGTGAATGACATTGACAAACTAGGGAAGAACCATGTTGAACTATCTCAATTCTCAGACGACAAAGGAATGTGGACGGCCAGTAAGTCTGGAAACATAATAGAAAACCGCCTGCAGGATACCATCCGCGACCTGCAAGACTGGTGCGCTCTGTGGCGCATCAAGCTAAATGCCACGAAAACACAAAGAATCACATTCTATAAAAAACAAAGGAAAAAGCCTGTCCCTAATATTGAGCTTAAGCTTTACGATCATAAACTTGAAGCTAGTAATGAGGCAAAGTTTCTGGGATTCAACCTGGATAGCAGTCTCAATCTAAACAATCACAAACTCAGTCACCGTTTAAGCCACTAAACGCATCAATTTCCTGAAAATGATTAGAGGTAAAAATTGGAGAGCCAATAAAGAAATTCTCCTCAATCTTTACAAATCATATATACGCCCAGTACTAGAGTATGGGGCCATAATAACAAGTGGCCTGAATAAAACCAACATTGAAAAACTACAACGGGTCCAAAATCATGCCTTGCGCGTGGCTCTGCGCAAGCTCACGTGGACATCGATAAAACAACTTCACGAGATAGCAAAAATAGACACTATAGCAATGCGCTTAAAAGATCTTCAAAGCAAAACTCTAAATAGACTTCAAGACAGCGAATTAATAATAGAACTCAATGCGCATCGCGTCCTCAATAGGAAAACTAAATAATCTGGGGCATGTCTATCGAAAGGGTTAAAGATTACATCATTGTGATGGTGGTGAGCCAGGCATTCTGTGACCTAAATTTAGAACTGGCTGCGGCTGACACGATACGCACGAAAGCTTGCCTCTGTTACCAGTGGGAGTTGCAAACAGCGAAGAAAATCTCCACCTGCTGCCGGGTCTCCCCTCCCTGAGATATAAATCTCGGGGGAAAAATGCTGGCTTCCCCATCCAAAAGGACGGAAAAGTTGTAAATTAAAAACCGAATTGCTTTAATTTCCAGCTCTCTATCTTTTCTGCCTCCTCTATCTCATCAGACACACGACCAAACTGAATGACAAACTATGAGGGATTGAAACAATCCTCAAGCAAAGATTTGCAGAAAACGTAACAAGACCAAGGCAAGGATTGAAACAATCTTGCCAGCAAACAGCCCTTTTAAGGGCTTTTTTGTGTGTGTGGGTGGGGGGGGGGGGGGTGTTGGAGGTCATTTGGAATTCCCGAAGGATAACCAGATATCTCAAAATCACATACGGCATCCTATCTCCCAGAAGGCTTGATGGATGACTCCCGTTTTTTTTCAAACTAAACTGTTGGAGCTTTCTCCATTCCTTTTTTGTAACCGCTATGGTCATATACCGGGGCCGCTACCAAACCGGCGTTGCTGTTTGGTTTTCTTTTTCCCTTAAAATTGCCATCGCACATCATTATATTCTGGCTCGCCACCATGGTGGGACAAACCTCTACCATCGCCAAGCTGGAACCGAATAGAGCCCACTCTCTAATAGTCTTAATGGCGTTGAGGGTTTGGTCTTTGACAATCTATCACTCCAATGCAAACTGCCGGGAATTCTAACCACGCGCATACCCCTTCAGACCCCATTTGAGGCAATAGGAAAGCTAGGCCTGTGTGATCCAAGATCCAAGTGAAATAAAATAAGGCTAACCGGGTCGCAAGGGATTTGTAAATCCCACATCGTCCCTGCGCGCCTTCGGCGCGCTAAAACCTTTCATTCATCATACTAGGACATCACAAATTAGAAGCAAACAAAGAGGCTAGAATACGGTGTCATAATATCAAGTGACCTGTGCAAAACCAACATCTAGAAGCTACAGAGGGTTCAGAATTATGCCCTGCGTGTGGCACTATGCAAACCGAAATGGACACCGGTAAAGGAACTTCACGAGCTAGCAAAAATAGAAACTATTGATACGCGATTAAAAGACCTACAAAACAAAACCCTCAACAGACTCCAAAATAGTGAATTAATGGTTGAGCTGAACGAACACCGATTCCTTAACAGAAAATTTTCTTCCAACACTGTTATCAAGAAGACGCATGGAAATGGTAGACAAAGCGTAGGAGGAATTGGTGCAACCTACCTTTCTGCAACATACACAAGAAACCACCAAGCACCAGACAAGGATCAGTGAAACAAGCTTGTCTGGCTGGGGACGAGTGTACGTTTTATAAAAATAAACATTTGAATAAATATTTAACAGCCCTTTTGAGGGTGTGTGTCTGTGAGAGAGTGGGGTTTTTTTGGGTGGGGGGTGTTTTTTTTTGGGGGGGGGGATGGAGGAGGTCATTTGGAATTCCCGAAGGATAACCAGATACCCCGAATAGAGCCAACTCTCTAATAGTCTTAATGGCGTTGAGGGATTGAGTATTGACAATCTATCACTCCAACGTAAACTGCCGGGAATTCTAACCGCGTGCATACCCCCTCAGACCCCATTTGAGGCAATAGGAAAGCTAGGCCCGTGTGATCCAAGTGAAATAAAATAAGGTTAACCGGGTCGCAAGGGATTTGTAAATCCCACATCGTCCCTGCGCGCCTTCGGCGCCCTAAAACCTTTCATTCATCAGGACATCAACAGCTTCCAACATGTCGGAAGACAACAGCTGCAGGCAGTGTAACTTAATTGTCCGTCCGAGACAAGAAGGAATACAGTATGATAATTGCGAGCAATGGACGCATAGAATATGCAATACGGGTGTGTATTTGTTCCTATAAAGGAGATTAGGAAAATACAAGTTTGATAGGAATGCTTACATGTAAATATTATAAGTCTATATAAGAGAAGTGGGTTAGATCGGAAAATGTATTCTTATAAAATAATAAAAAATTATAATAAAACCACGCAAATGTGGAGGTCAAGACACATCAGTTTGAATGGCATACTTATAAATCTTTATTATAAAATACTATGATCGGGATAGTCAGTTACGATTTTTAACAAATAATATTTTGTACATAAAATTCGTTTGTAACGTGCGCCTGTGATTATAATATCCAAAGTGGGTCGAGATCACCCCCTGGCCATTACCGCAGTTCTGGACGGGAAAAATAGTGGGTCGAGATCACTAAAAGTGGGTAAAAGTCACTCTGGGTCGAGATCACCAAAAGTGGGTCGAAGTCACCAAATCGGGTCGAGGTCACTTTGGGACGAGATCGTCATGGGTCGAGGTGTCCAGTGACCTCGGCCCATGACGATCTCGTCCCAAAGTGACCTCGACCCGATTTGGTGACTTCGACCCACTTTTGGTGATCTCGACCAAGAGCGACTTCGACCCACTTTTAGTGATCTCGACCCACTATTTTTCTCGTTCAGAAGTGCGGTACTGGTCAGGGGGTGATCTCGACCCACTTTGGATACTCGCGGAAATGCCGAGAATGAAATGCCGGGTGGAAGCTGTCCTTTTTTATAAAAGTCAAATAGTCCATGATGTTTATTAAAAAAAAATCATTTAAAACAAACATCGGCACTGACATATCAATTGCATTGCATTTAAAAAAAACATCGGCACTGACATATCAATTGCATGTCGGTGAGTTCAATGCTTCTAAAGAAATACCTACTGAGTATCTAATCATGGACTACTCTTTTGATTTAATTAGTTTTATCATGTTTTGATTATCGAATTGTATGGTTCATTCATTGATGAATAAAAACAACAACTGGTACCTAATCGGTTTCACACTTTTAACCTGTAGATCAAAACTAGCGAGCGGCTTATGTCTTCTAAACTGATGAACTATACTTATATCCTAAATAAACAAGAGTAGTTTTAGCTAAGGTATATAAAGATGCTTCCAGAATACCAGGACATCATTTTTATCTGATCGAAAAATCAAAGTGAGGGTCAACCGCGAAGTGTCAGCCGAGGTAAAACTCGAAGCGGGCACTCCACAGGGTTCGGTCCTCAGCCCGCTTCTATTTATAATATATGTGAATGACATTGACAAACTAGGGAAGAACCATGTTGAACTATCTCAATTCTCAGATGACAAAGGAATGTGGACAGCCAGCAAGTCTGGAAACATAATACAAAACCGCCTGCAGGATACCATCCGCGACCTGCAAGACTGGTGCGCTCTGTGGCGCATCAAGCTAAATGCCACGAAAACACAAAGAATCACATTCTATAAAAAACAAAGGAAAAAGCCTGTCCCTAATATTGAGCTTAAGCTTTACGATCATAAACTTGAAGCTAGTAATGAGGCAAAGTTTCTGGGATTCAACCTGGATAGCAGTCTCAATCTAAACAATCACATAAACTCAGTCACCGTCAAAGCCACTAAACGCATCAATTTCCTGAAAATAATTAGAGGTAAAAATTGGGGAGCCAATAAAGAAATTCTCCTCAATCTTTACAAATCATATATACGCCCAGTACGCCCAGTACTAGAGTATGGGGCCATAATAACAAGTGACCTGAATAAAACCAACATTGAAAAACTACAACGGGTCCAAAATCATGCCTTGCGCGTGGCTCTGCGCAAGCCCACGTGGACATCGATAAAACAACTTCACGAGATAGCAAAAATAGACACTATAACAATGCGCTTAAAAGATCTTCAAAGCAAAACTCTAAATAGACTTCAAGACAGCGAATTAATAATAATAACACTTAGGCCAGCCGCTGACTTGTCGCGGTTCTCGGACGAGAAGGCCTTGGTTACCTCTGAACTCCCAACTGCCTCCCTGTTCCCACGCTTCTCCTCTCCTCCCAACATTCGGAGACGAACTGCTTGATGACATCCCTTGCCCCATTCTTCCCAATCTCTCCGATTAGCACATTAACCCTCTCCTTTGAGTCTCCCCCCAACCACATGTCCTTCATTCTCCCATCCCACTTCCCCATTATACTCCCAGTGAATCTCATTCTTTTAGACTCATACTTCGGGAATTCTAGAAGGAAGTGTTCCAGGGTCTCCACCATGCCCAAGTTACACATCTGGCACTCCCTTTCACCGTCTTTCCCAATTTTTCCTCTCAGCTCCAGGGATCGCGACCTCAGCTTGAACAGCAGTGACCCCCCAAAGGTGCCATCAAGGTACTCTTCAAAACCTGACCTCTCTTTATCACGCAGGCCACCCAAAGACCTCTTTGATTTGACCCCCTCTCGCCAATTACGGTTACAATCCTCCATGACCCTTTCTCTGACGATTTTTTTACCCTGGTTTGCCCCAACGTCCAGGTCCGAGATCTCCAATGAGTAGTTCTCTACTAGCTCCCTCACTTGGACCATCCACCCCGTTTTGATATTTGAGTTGAAAATTCGCAGGAACATTACTTTACACCATCGGCTGTCGGGGAGATTCACCAAATAATTAAGATAACCGAGTTTCAACAGGTCTATCCTGTCCTTGATCCTCATCCACCCAAGCTCACCCCTGATTGCTTCTAGCGCTGCGGCATTACTCGACCCCGTTATCCATCGGCCTGCATCGTTCTGTAAGACTTCCAAGCTCTTTACGGCCGTCTGGTTTAGGGGTACCACTTCCGTACCGCATGTTATACTTGGCAGCCCCACCCACCATTTCCCAAATGGTTTTCCCCACGAGAACCTTATTGAAACTGTTTCTCCCTATAAGTTTCATTTGGTTAAGGATACGCTTCCCCTTTAGAATCAATTTATTTGTGTAGTTTCGGTAGATGCCTCTTCCTGTAATGTTTATATTTACCCCCAAATACTCGTAATCACCTGTCTCTCCTACACTGAGAAGTTTGCTGCTCCCTTCCGGAATGCAAAACTCACCCACTCTCCACCTTCGAGTGGGGTCCACTTTGCGACCCACAGGTATAACTTTGCTCTTGCTTTCATTAAGTTCGAGTCTCCATTTGCTCCCATATTTCCCAACAATTCCCAGCATTTTCGTTAGCCCCTCTTCGCTTTCTGACACTAGAACCATATCGTCTGCAAAAAATAGCCCTGGGATCTTCAAGTTCCCAACTGCTACCCCCTCGTCGCTACGCAGGAGTTCATCTCCTAAACCTTTGATGTACAATGCAAACAGGATTGGCGATAGGATACACCCCTGTTTTAGGCCTATCTCCATAGGCACACGTTTTGTTGTAATGTTTCCCAGGCTAAGTTCACTCTGTACGTCTTTATATAATGCTTTCATAATTCCAACAAACTCGCCTCCTAAGCCCAGAGCCTCCAGCTTGCGCCACATACCCTCCCTCCATACTCTATCGTATGCCTTTTTGACATCCAAAAAGGCCATAAACATCTTTTTCTTTTTTGCTTTCGCGGATTCTATCATTTGGGATAGCGTGAAAAGATGGTCGGTTACTCTCCTTCCCTTCCTGAAGCCATTCTGGATTTCTCCCAAAAAACCCTTCTCCTCAATCACCTCCTCTAGTCTCCCATAAAGGACTTTACAAAAAACCTTTCCAATGTTGCTACTGACAGAGATCCCTCGATAGTTGTCCAAAACGTCTTTTTCCCCCTTTTTGTGAATAAATGTCACTTTGCTTTCCCTCCACTCCTTTGGGACCTCTTGTTTTTCTATGGCTAAATTGAATAGGGCAGTTAGGCTTTCCAAGAGTTCCTCTCCCCCTTTTTTGATAAACTCGTTAGGAATTTCGTCCACCCCTCCCGCTTTTCCATTCCCCAATTTTGAGATCACCCTTCGCACCTCCTCAGTTTTGATTTCGCTGCACACGAAGTCCGAGAGATTTTCCTCGACCTGGTTCGGACACTCCGGTGGGTTCCCCATGCCCCATCGCTTATCGTTTACCTTTTCCCAGTGCTTGACTAGTTCTAATGCGACTTGATCTCGCTCTTCTGTAACTCTGCCATCTACTTTAATGCTCTGTTGGTTATTCCCTTTGTTACGTTTGTTCACCCATTTCCAAAATACGCTCGAACTCGACCCCCCTGTCGTTCTTATCGTCCTAATAAGACTGCTATTTCGCACTCTCCGGTTGTCGTCTTTAATCTTGTTTACTTTATTTCGTGCTTGTTGGTATTCTTCCTTTGCTACCATGGCCTCATTGCTTTCCACCCCCTTAAGTTTTCTACTTCTCCTGTATGCAGCACATTTAGGTTTTCTAACCTTTATGGCCCTTTTCAGTTCTTCGTTCACTCTGTACCCAAGTTCCCGTGTTGGCACCCTAATCTTTCCTACACTTTCCTTCCCTGCCTCCACTAGGCTCGCAACTATGGCGTTGGCCATCTTCTGGACACTACCCCCCTTGTGTACGGCTGCAAGCTTTGGTTTCAGTTTTTCTTCGAACTTCGCCCAGTCGGCATCCTTTTTGAGTTCCCAAATCTCCTTGAAGCTTCCTTTCCTTTTCTCTAGGTTTTTGGCCCTCATCGTCACTGTAATCAAGTTGTGATCACTACCCAACTCCATTTTGCCCTCATCATCCACTTCTACCCTTATCACCTCCCTCCATAAATTCATATCTGTGAGAATGTAGTCAATTATTGATTTTCTGTCGTTTCTCTCCCAGGTCCAATTTCCCCTTACATCTAGCGTCCCTGTTCAGAATCTTCAGACCGAGCTCATTTGTGAAGTTCAACAGCTTCCTTCCATTCCTGTTGACTTTCTTGTCCCCACCCTCTATGGTTTCTTCCTTGTCACCTATGTGTCCATTAAAGTTTACTTCCCTCCACCGCACAGTACACAATCCCAAGGGCAATACTTTTGTTTCTCAGACTGATCGTTACCCATCCAATTTCTTTTGACACATCAGCCGATGTGATGATATCTTCCAGATCTGTAATCAGCGACGGTTTTAAATCCTCTTTAATGTACATGCCTACCCCTCCCCCCTTTTTCTGGCCTTATAATAATAGAACTCAATGCGCATCGCGTCCTAAATAGGAAAACTAAATAATCTGGGGCATGTCTATCGAAAGGGTTAAAGATTACATCATTGTGATGGGGTGAGCCAGGCATTCTGTGACCTAAATTTAGAACTGGCTGCGGGTGACACGATACGCACGAAAGCTTGCCTCTGTTACCAGTGGGAGTTGCAAACAGCTAGGAAAATCTCCACCTGCTGCTGGGTCTCCCCTCCCTGAGATATAAATCACGGGGAAAAAATGCTGGCTTCCCCATCCAAAAGGACGGAAAAGTTGTAAATTAAAAACCGAATTGCTCTAATTTCCAGCTCTCTATCTTTTCTACCTCCTCTATCTCATCAGACACACGACCAAACTGAATGACAACTATGAGGGATTGAAACAATCCTCAAGCAAAGATGTGCAGAAAACGTAACAAGACCAAGGCAAGGATTGAAACAATCTTGCCAGCAAACAGCCCTTTTAAGGGCTTTTTTTGTGTGGGTGGGTGGGGGGGGGGGGGGGTGTTGGAAGTCATTTGGAATTCCCGAAAGATAACCAGATACCTCAAAATCACATACGGCATCCTATCTCCCAGAATGCTTGATGGATGACTCCCGGTTTTTTCAAACTAAACTGTTGGAGCTTTCTCCATTCCTTTTTTGTAACCGCTATGGTCATATACCGGGGCCGCTACCAAACCGGCGTTGCTGTTTGGTTTTCTTTTTTCTTTTTCCCTTAAAATTGCCATCGCACAACATTATATTCTGGCTCGCCACCATGGTGGGACTCAAACCTCTACCATCACCAAGCTTGAACCGAATACAGCCCACTCTCTAATAGTCTTAATGGCGTCGAGGGTTTGGTCTTTGACAATCTATCACTCCAATGCAAACTGCCGGGAATTCTAATCGCGTGCATACACCTTCAGACCCCATTTGAGGCAATAGGAAAGCTAGGCCTGTATGATCCAAGATCCAAGTGAAATAAAATAAGGCTAACCGGGTCGCAAGAGATTTGTAAATCCCACATCGTCCCTGCGCGCCTTCGGCGCGCTAAAACTTTTCATTCATCACCAGGACATCAACAGCTTCCAACATGTCTGAAGACAACAGCTGCAGGCAGTGCAACTTAATTGTCCGTCCGAGACAAGAAGGATAATTGTGAGCAGTGGACGTATAGAATATGCAATACAGGTGTGTATTTTTTCTTATAAAGGACATTAGGAAAATACAATTGTGATAGGAATGCTTACGTGTAAATATTATAAGTTTATATAAGAGAAGTGGGTTAGATCGGAAAATGTATTCTTATAAAATTATAAAAATTTATAATAAAACCACGCAAATATGGATGTCAAGACACATCAGTTTGAATGGCATACTTATAAATCTTTTGTAACGTGCGCCTGTGATTATAATATCCGAAGTGGGTCGAGATCACCCCCTGGCCATTACCGCAGTTCTGAACGGGAAAAATAGTGGGTCGAGATCACTAAAAGTGGGTCGAAGACACTCTGGGTCGAGATCACCAAAAGTGGGTCGAAGTCACCAAATCGGGTCGAGGTCACTTTGGGACGAGATCATCATGGGTTGAGGTCACTGGCATTCGTCTATGGGCAAGGGGGTTATTCATTAATCCTTTGCCTCCGGTGCCGAACCGAGAAGAGACTACTTGCCGAGAACAAAACAAAATAATATATAAAGATCGAAATAAAAGTTTATTGTTAGCGTATAAAGCATGTAAGTACTCTATATTATGTACAAATTAGTAACCAAACAATTTTAAACCAGCCAGGTCTATGGTGAATGGAATTATTTATTAATTCCCACATTCGGTGCCGAACCGAGAAGAGGCTACTTGCCGAGAACAAAACAAAATAATATTTCAAAATGAAAATAAAAGTTTATTGTTTGCGTAATGAAAGTCCGACAATAAAGGTCACTGACATACATTACTACCATCCTATGAGGAGATATTACCAGGATAAATTTGCCCACCAGCTTCTCTGTCCTCAGTGGAAAGACTCTGGTTCTGAAATTTCGGTGACTGGGAATGGAAGCTGTCTATTTGGTGTCGTCTCGTTATGCCGATGTGCTTAAATAAACATACCGAGATCGGGATTAGTGAAAGGTGCTAATTACTTTTACTGGTCATTTTTACCCAGAATTTTAGTCGGTTTTTTAGATGAGAAAAAATTACTTTTACTGGTCACTTTTACCCAGGATTTTAGATGAGAAAAAATTACAAATAACGAACATTAAACATTGCATGAAACATGGGCATTAATTAAATACTCTCAAAAGGGACTGGCCTTGGCCACGGCATCTAAAAATTGTAAAATGTTCATTCTACTTTCTCTGTATTCTCTTTGGTAATGCCGGATGAAATGTTCAATTTTTCGTCGTGGGCAAACTTTACCACCGGCACGGAGTTGAAGTATTGTTGCTTCTGTGTAAGCCTGTTCCTGTTGAATAAAACTCACAATAGAGTACAAATTTGGATTACTTCCGTTGATTATGTTCTTCAATTTAGAATGCCATCCCTCCACGTGGTTTGTTGTTCTTGGGCCATTTGTCTCAGAATGATTCCATATATTTTGATTAACTCCTTCAACCCAGAATGAAGTTAAATAGTCTGTGAACTTTACCACTCGCTGGTCAACATCCCTAGTATTTAATTCTTCTTCCCATGCATTCAGTACTTCAAACCAAGCATCGCTGACTTCTGGCACTGCCACAAATGGAAGAGCTATGACTCGTCGAACTAATGTTCTGACTGCTGTGTCGCATTCTGAGCAGCAATTTCAAAATCCATAAAAATCTGAGAAGGCTGCAGGGTCACACCTGCATCTTGACATTTATTTGAGATAAGTTCAAAGATTCTAACGTAAGTTGACTGCTGCTTGTCTGGTAGAAATCCATACACAAGTGGGAACATTTTATTGTCAACAAAAGCATGCACTGAATATAACTGGAAGAAGAGTTTAGGCGACTTCTCAAATGTTCCATCACAATATAATGCTGCCGCTTCACTGAGTAGTTGAAGATTTGCTGTGGTCGCAAAGATCATTATTTTCTTTTCTTCGACATCAGAAGCAAGAAGAAAGTTGTCCCCTGCTGCTGTTTTCTGGAACATTTCTGGTAGAAGTATATCAGAATGAGATTTTGGAAGAGCTGGCCTTGTTTTTGCTCGGGATCGGTAAAGAGCTGATCGTACACTGTAGAAAGTTGGAATTTTAGCAATGATCACTGGGTCAGTTTCATCTCTTCTTAAAGATCCAACTAAGTCCTGGTAGATAGATGATACAGATTTAGAATCACGACGAACTGTTTTCTTCAGATCTGCTAACTCGGCATCTGCACAGATTTTTGGTAAGTCCGGAAGATGATTATGTGTGCCCATAGGCGAACTAATAATGTCATCTCTTGTGTTTATTGTGGCTCCGCAACCGCATTCACTACACACCCAGTGGATATTTGGTGGCTTCTGTGACTTTATTCGGAACTTAAAGTCATTGTAAACTAGATTTCTGCCTCCTCTGTTATTAGGAATGAACATAACTGAAACTTGTTGACTTGCCATGACTGCGAGAACTATGTATGAGAGGGACTATGGAGATGTTCCTTTTTAAACCTTTTCCCATGATCCCTGTTCACCCTGATGGGTATTAACGTCCCGTATTCAACAATATGGAGATGTTCTTTTTTAAACCGCCTCCATGACCCCTGTTCACCCTGACATGTATTCACATCCCGTATTCACTAAGAAAAAAAAAACGACTAAAATTCTGGGTAAAAGTGACCAGTAAAAGTAATTAGCACCTCTCACGAATCTCGATCTCGGTATGTTTATTTAAGCACATCGGCATAACGAGACTAAACCGTTTATTTAATGCCATGTCGGTTGCTTTGTTTGGAGATGAGTCTCGTTCCACGGAACTGAGAGTTCGTACCTGCGTTGAGTTGGCTTTGAATAAATCTTTTTACAAGGAGGCTCACAGAAATAAAAGGACACACTGACACCGACTGAGGGACGATTGATTATTCCAAGAACTGCAGTCGTGGCAAAAAAACCTGGCCAGCGAAAGCGAGTGAAGAACTCAAAACGAGTAGTGGCATTAGCACTAAACGTCAACGTCTGGACTGAGTAAGGTCCCAAGCCGCGGGACGTGGAGGACTGCCAGTGGAAATGTGCATACCTCCCCCCCCCCCCCAAAAAAAAAACAACAAAGACAAAGAAAAACCCCAAACAAAAAAGAACAAAACTCGCAAGAAAGAATTGACTCAGCACTCTACAATGTTTGCTTTCAAAAAGAAGTGAGTATATTAGGTGACGCAGGTCTGTTTCCGATGACGGGTAAGGTTCCAATTATGGAACAACCTAAGACAGGGACAGCTTGCACCATTAAGTGAACACCATACAGTGTTCCCTTATAAAAGGAAGTGCGTACCAGTATACATGACAAAAGAACAGACAATTGTAAACCAGCCAAGTCCACATGTATGACTTGCAAGTCCAAAACCCTGGTAAATGGTGATGGGAATTGTGTGTACCAGTATAGGCGACAAAAGAACAGACAATTTTAAACCAGCCAGGTCAGTGACTTGCAGGTCTAATGCCCTGGTAAATGGTGATGGGAATTGCGTTTCTATATTTAAAAAAAAACAAATTTAAAGTCTATGTGATGGGAATTATTTATTAATTTTGTATTTGCACCGAGAACAGACTACTCACCGAGAACAAATGAAACTACCTGCAGTCAGTGTTAATCAACAGTCACAATCTTGTTCTCGTCGAGTAGGCTCCTTACCTTATGTTACCTTATGTTGTAACTGAACGCAGGCTTTTTCGGCCTCTATGTTCAGAGCTGTATCTTCATTTGACAGTCGAGTTGTACTGTTGCGCTTTCCTCCGGTCCGACAGCATAGGTTTTCATTATAGTCAAATTTTATGGTTTGGTCATTCCAGTGTTTATCTAGCCTCTTTTCAAATTCTAGAAGGTTTTTTGCTGATATTACTGCTTCTGGTAGGCTATTCCATATGTCGATGACTCTATTTGTGAAAAAGTTTTTCCTGACGTCCAATCTGCATCTATGTTTTGTCAACTTCCAATTATGTCCTCGTGTTTGGGTGTATCCTTTATGTAGTGTTTACATATTTTGTTGTTTTGGGGTCATATATGCCATTCACGATCTTAAACGTCTCAATCCTCACCTCGTAATCTTCTGAATCTTAACGTTGGTAGGTTAATTTTCTTCAGTCTATACAGGTAGCTTAGGTTTCTTGGTGATGGTACTGATTTGGTTGCTCAACGTTGTACATTTTCTGTGCATTCGATGTCTTTTTGTGTAGGGTGACCATTTCCAGTTAGCATACCCCAGGTGAGGTCTTACAAGAGCTTTGTACAGTAGCGTGAAGGTCTTTTGATTTAAATCAGTAAAGGATCGTCGAATTAGCCTTGTTAGTTTGGTTGCCTTGTTGACTAGTGATTGGATATGTTCTTGAAAATTAATGTTTTTGTCAATTATGACCCCTATATCTTTTTCATTATTTACTACTTCTAGTGTTGTCGTTGTTCCACTTTCTCGTGTCATTGTATATGATGGACTGTCAGGGTGTTTCTGTTTATTATAGACTTGGAACACTTTACATTTGTCTGGATGGAATTTCATTAGCCATTTGTTGCTCCATTCTACAAGGTTATTTAGGTCTTGTTGCATAATCTTGTCGTCCTGGGTGGAGTTTATTTCTTTAAATATTTTAGTATCGTCAGGAAACATATAGACATCTGATCTGACTATATCTGGGAGATCATTTATGTAGATAACGAACAGAACCGGTCCTAGAACTGTGCCCTGGGGTATTCCGCTTGTGACATTGTGCCATTCTGAGTAGGTTCTGTTTACTTGTACCCGTTGTTTTCTGTTCTGGAGGAAATTGTGGACCCATGTGCAGATATGATCGTTTAAATTGTAGCTCTTCATTTTAGTGATTAATCTTTTGTATGGAACTTTCTCAAAAGCTTTCATGAAGTCCATGTAAATTGCATTTAGGTGTCCTCCTGTATCTAGTTTTTCGATCCATTTGTTTAATACATTTATAAGTTGAAGTGTTGTTGACCTTCCTCCAAGGAATCCAAATTGTTTATTGCTGAGTAGATTATTCTCTGTCATATGATGTAGTATTTGTTTGCGGATTTCTTTTTCCATAATCTTGCAGATAATGCCTGTTAGACTTACTGGTCTGTAGTTTGAGTCCAGTTTTTACTTCCTTTCTTAAAGATTGCTGTGATATGTCCCATTCGCCATTCTTTGGGTACCACTCCTGATTTTAGTGAGCTGTTAAAGATATTTGCTAAAGGAATGTGTATTACGTTGGCCAGTTCTTTTAAAATTTTAGGATGAATTCTGTATGGGTTTGGCGGCGAATACGAAATTGATAAATAATCCCCATCACCACAGACTGAGTCGGTCTAAAATTTACTTTTCTTAATTTTTTATACATCATAGAGTACCAATATGTTTACAATTAATATTCATTTTTGCATTTATTATTAATTTAATTTGTTCTCGGTTGTTCTCGGTAAGTAGTCTTGCCCAAAAGGACTCATAGTTTCATTATCTTGACTTTATCCCAAAACGACAGCTTCGTTATATTTATCTGGAGAATAATTATCATATAACATTGATAGTCTCTCATTAGGAACTAGCCATTATTACATCAACTTTCACAATTATCATCACCACACCATTCACATCATCATCACAATCAATTTGTATCGTCTCAGCAAAACGTAGTTATTAGTTTATAACGAGCTGAAATAAAAGTTCAAAGTTCATTTTATTTTTACTCGTAACGCTGTGCTTCCGTTCTGAAAAACAACAAACGTTCTTCGAGAGACAGATTGAATAAAATGCAATAATTTCGGTAAAATAATGAGTATTTTACAACATCAGCGTGCGGTGTAGTGTATCATAACATATTACAAAACGCGCATCGCTCTGAGGAGCTGGCATTACGGAAATGTATTGAAAATTGATTCGACAAGTGAATGCACGTTTTCTAGTCGATCGTCCCCATTTACCGTTGTCGACCCGGCCCCAGTTGATCAATGTAATGGTTTATTATCTTATTATTTATTAGGGCCAGTACCAGGACCAATATCGCCCTCTTCACAAACTTCAACAATGATTGATGCACTTGTCGGTAAAATAATGCACCTGTGTTAAAGCTGTTGCACAGTTGTCCCAATTCAAACCTTTGGCTACAACAGATATCCAGAGGTAATTATCTAAGGCACCATCTAAGCAATGCATGCTAGATATCATTCCAACTTGGTTGTCAAAAGCATCTCTTTCGGAGTTAACTACACCGATCTTGAAAATGGTCAATGCCTCCCTCCACTCTGGCGTCTTTTCGACAAGTATGAAACACGCTTTAGTAAAACTTCTTCTCAAAAAAGCCAACACTTGACCCAGAGGTTTTGAAAAACTACTGACCGGTCTCTAATCTTCCATTCCTATCAAAGATTATTGAGCGTGCGGTGGCTTCTCAGCTGAATTCTCATTTGACAGCCCACGGCCAAGCCAGAAAATAAGCAGACTGTCATCTGCAAAATGAGGTCCCCAGAGGGTGAACTTAGTGGTTCTACCCTGCAATGCAGGGTATCATCACTAAATTTACCCTCTGTGAACCTCAATCTGAATCAGGGTCTCAAAACTAAATAGAATGAGGTACCCAAAGGATAAATTGTCCCACTGTATGGGATAGCATCATCAAAGTAACCCTCTGGAGACCTCATTCTGCAAATGCCAGACTGCATATTTTCAGGCCTGCCCACGGCCTAGCCGAAATTAACCAATCTGCATATAGATCTAATCGCAGTACAGAAACGGCGCTTCTAAGGGTCCTAAATGACATCCTCCTATCCACGGACAGGCACAACCTAACATGTCTTGTTTTGTTGGATTTAAGCGCCGATTTTGACACCATAGACCATAACATACTTATTGAAAGAATGGCAGTGAGAATCGGCCTTACTGACCGAGCACTTAATTGGTTTTCGTCGTACCTTAATGGTCGCATACAGAGTGTCCTTATTGGCAGTGAGTCGTTAGACAAGGTCACACTACGTTTTGGGGTCCCTCAAGGATCGGTGTTGGGTCCCCTACTGTATACTGTCTATGTCTTTCCTTTCAGTGACATTATCCAAAGTCATGGCCTTGACTTTCATTTCTGTGCAGATGACACACAGTTGTATATTAGTTTTACTCACGCCTTTGAATCTGAAGCATGCAGTAAGATTGAACTTTGTATTTCAGACATCAAGGCATGGATGACTAAAAACTTTCTTAAATTGAACGATAACAAGACAGAAGTAATATATATAGGTCTACCTCATCAACTTTCAAAAATATCCAAACTGTCCCTCAATATTGGAGGTTGTGCGATAAAAGCTGTGTTTGAAACTTAGGTTATTTCAAGGATGAAAATTTGGCCACTGATGAACATATCAAACATGAGTAGGTAATAAATGTGGATTCAGTATCACTTGTACATGTACGTGTACGGTACACGTGCATTTACGTGTACCGCCATAGGGATTCAGTGTTAAATCATGTACAAAGTGAAAAAATGTCGTTTTTTCATGGTGATACAGAATCCGCAATTGTTTTGGGGCTCACAGATCACACTTTTGACGTTCAAACACCCGTTGGGGAACGCGTACATTTGACACATTGCTCAAATGTACGAAATTTGAAGAAATTGTACATTAAATGTTTTTTCTCTATGTTCCCATCGAGGATCAGACCATCGATCCATCGTTGGAGAACGCGAGCAAAAAACGTTTTGCGGATACTGTATCAGCATGAAAAAGCAGTTTACGGATTCTGTATCACCTACGTTCGCCAACGGGTGTTCGAACGTCAAAAGTGCGATCCGATCAGGGAAACCCATTTGCGGATTCTAGATCAGAAAAAACGGTTCATGGAAAAAAAGTTGGTTTGTGGATTCTGTATCACCTGCGTTCGGGGTCGCGTTTGGGACGGTCTAGGGTGCGATCCGATCGGCGAAAACTCGATTTGTCGATTCACTTCTTGAGTTTTGTGGGGCAGATAGTGATAGAATCGGTTTTGTCGAGAGGAAATAAAAAAGTGATTGATATATATAGGAGAGAAAAAAATATATAAATAAATAGTTATTTAAAAAATAATATCGAATCGAAATAGATAATAAAATATACGTAAATCATGAACAATTCCCAGATTTTGAGAGCAAGGTTTCTTTTAAAAATGCTGATGAGAGCCTACGCATTATGCGTGAACGAACAACTAGGCCGCCTCTTGTTAGAACGATGCATCGGATGTCACGATCATCTAGACTTTGATCACGAGAATCATTTGTGTCTGACGATGGAAAGGGAAGATATGGTCGTCAAGTATTTCGAATCCGGCGTTCGAACGCGTTTGAATCGACGAAGTGATCACGTTTTGGAGGAGATTAGTCTTCTGTAAGGATCGAGACAAGCCCACTAATTTGGAAGAACTGAAATTGGCACGTAGAAGTCTGACTTCAGAAGACAAGGGATGCATCATGAAATTATTGCTGAATGAAGCATACGTCTAAGTTTTCTTGATATAAATAAGGGAGAATAGAAATACACACATAAAATTTTGATCTACTATTAGAAAGAAAAAAACACAAAAATGAGAACCAGAAATAAAATGTATCCGATGTTAGATGACGACGAGGATGAGAAGCCGAATGACGTTTTGCCAACGGCGCTGTCGCTAGAAGAGAAAGAAAGAGGAGAGAGGTATTGCATCGATCAAATCAGTAGAATCCAATTGTATCTGACTCGAGAGAGATTCTCGCCGTTCTCTCAAGAAGAAGTATTCGCGTTTCCTGAAATTCGTCAACGCGGTCGACACAACACTCATCACAATTTCCATGGGTTTACACGTGGCCGGCATCAGATTGTTGTCGACCGCGGTCGGCGTTCCGATTGTGTTGACCGTAGAAGGAGTGGCTCTCGCCGCCAGATTGTTTAGCACGCTAGGAAATTTTTTGAGTAGGAAATTATATCTGAAAGCTAGGAAACACAAAAAGATTCGCATCTTGGCCGACTCCAAGATCAACACGATATCCAAAATGATCTCGATGGTGTTGAAAGACAGTAGGATATCGGATGGAGAATACTTCACGATATTGGGCGAGAAAACAAAATATGATGCCATGAAAGAAGCCGTGAGAATCAAGACTCGTCAGATCATGAAGGAAGAGATGAAGGATTCTCTAGTGGAAAGGGGGAGGAAAGAGCCTAGGGAGGAATTCAGTAAGATGATAGAACTCAAGAGCAGCGATTGAAAAAAAATATATATAATAAGAACAGAATTTTTAAAAAAGAAATTTTAAATTTATATATACTAAGAACGAAATTAATTTAAATAACTCTCAAAAAATGTATTGCGTAAAGTGTAAGAGAGTTACCAAGACGAGTAATTCACAAGAAGTACAAACTAAAAACGACAGACAGATGCTTCGCAGAATTTGCGATGTGTGTGTTTCAATCAAGACTCGATTCGTTGAAAAAAAGAATGCGAGCAAAGGTAAAGGCATCGTGAATAAAATGATCAATAATCTACCTTTCGAAATGCATCTGCTGGGTCACAGTTTCATGGGACCCGGAACGAAATTGAACAAGAGACTCAACGCCGATCTGACTCCTAAATCTTGGAGCAAACCCGACGTCTGCAATAAAAACATGTTGGCGAAATTGAGAGGTATATCGAATCCGACCAGGAGAGAGAAGATAGAACGTTCGCTGGTCGGCAATCTGATCGGTGCGAAACGTCGATTCGGATGCGGCGTTAAAAAAAAAAAGTGCATCGGAAAAGAAGAAGGAACGATTATTGACGATCAAATTGGCCGAGGAGTTACACAAATCCATCGTGCATAAATTTCAAAAGAGAAGGGTGTTTGTAAAGTGTTTGGATGACATTTGGTCCGCCGACTTGGTCGACATGAGATCGTTTTCGAGGTGGAACGAGGGCGTCAAATATCTATTGACGGTCATCAACGTTTTTTCCAAATATGGTTGGATCAGAGCTTTGAACAATAAATCGGAACCTTGCATCGCCGAGGCTCTGAAGAGCGTGTTCGACTCGTCTTCTCGAAAACTGAATAAATTGTGGGTGGACATGGGAAAGGAATTCTACAACAAGCACGTTCATCGATTAGTCGACCTCTACTCGATTGAAAATGAAGAGAAAGCCAGCGTGGTGGAACGTTGGAATCGAACGATGAAGGAAAAGATGCACAGATACTTCACGGCGAATTCGACTAAGAAATACATATATGCTCTGAACGGTCTGGTCAAAGATTACAACAACACGCGACAAGTCTAGAACACCAAAATTTGCGGTCAGCAATCGAGTGAGAATCTACGCTTATAAGAAGTACTTCAAAAAGGGTTATACTCCTCGATGGACCTCGGAAATGTTCGTGATAATCAAAATATTTCACACCGATCCGGTGACTTACGAAATCGAAGCTTTGGATGGAGAAGAGATCATCGGAAAGTTTTACGAACAACAATTGCAGAAGACGAAGTTTTAATAAGAAAACAATTTTTTTTTTTATTTACTCTCTTTAACATTTTCTTGTTTACACATATATATATAGGAGAGAACAATAAAAATTAAAAAATAATGAAAACTATTTTTAGATAAAAAAGCAAGCTAATTAATAAACAAAAAACAAAAACCCTTTAAAAATGGCAAATATACTAGATATAGCACAAAGCATAGTGTAAGATGAAAGTATTCAAGAATATGAGGTTCACGAATATGAACCGGTAACCGGAACGAGTTTGAACAATGCGGGAGAGATAAGAATCAACATCGAAACTCAAGATCTATTCGTCCATCCTAGCGAGAGTTACATAGTGGTGCAGGGACATCTCACCAAGGAAGATGGGAGCAACTACGCTGACGACGACACGGTTACTCTTGCCAATAATGGCATCATGCATCTATTCAGTAATATAAAATACTTGCTATCCGGACAAGAGATAGAATCTGTGTTTCATCCCGGTCAGGCCACCACGATGTTCGGACTCTTAATGTATCCGGATGATTTTTCGAAATCCAGAGGACTTAATCAGTTGTGGATGAAAGAAACCGTCGGCCCTGCTAGCGCCGGCGCCGTCGCGATATTCGACTACGTCGTCAAGACGTCCAGACCTAAAGGAACGTTTTCATTCAGGATACCTTTGAAACACATCTTGGGATTCGCAGACGATTGCAACAAGACCATGTACGGATTCAAACACAATCTGACGTTGATTCGAAAAGGAAACGACGACGCGATAGTGAGACTCACTGCGACCGATGCGGGTAAGATAACTCTACACAAGATATCGTGGTTCGTTCCGCACGTGGAGCCTTTGATCATGGAAAAAACGCGTCTCTACAAGATCATAGAATCCAATAATAAATTACCCATGGGATTTAGAATGAGACTGTGTGACACGGCTAGCATTCCACCCTCTATGAATCATTTCGATTGGAGATTGACGGTGAAATCCACTTCCGCGAGACCGCGTTTCATCGTGGTTGCATTTCAGACCGATAGGGACTGGTCTCAGGAAAAGAATGCATCGCTGTTCGATCAACGCCATGAGATATCCAGCAATCGATTACAACGTGTCATTCAACAAGAACGATTTCTGCAGACTGTACAGTGATGTCGCTAATTTTAGAAAGAAGTATCACGGTCTAGACGAATTGATGAGCAACCCTAACATATCTCCCGGCGAATACAAGTCGATGTACCCCATGTTCGTATTCGACATCAGTAAACAGAGTGAACGACTCAAGAATAGCGTCTTAGACATTCAGGTCAAGATGCAATTCGATAGGAACGTGCTGAGAAAAAACGAAGCCTTCGCCCTGGTCCTGTCGGACAGAGAATTACAATTCGAATCGGATGGAAATAAGATGTCGATCATTCGATGAGAGACGTGTGTGAAAAAATTGAAAAAAATAAAAAGTAATAAGTAATTATTAAAAAACAGAAAAACAAAAAAAAATAAAAGTAATGAAATCTAGAGAGATTGAACATCTTTCTAAATCTCATTACTTTTTTTCTGTTTTTAATAATCACTCATTATTTTTTTTTTAATTAATTATTTCCACGCGTTCACTGTTTGTTCAAAGGATCTAGTTCGATCAGTAGACACACCACAGAAGTGGCGGCTTCAGGATTATTGGTTTTCGTAACAAAATTAACCCTGTCTCCGGCATTCACTTTGAGAGGCGTGCCAAACGTGCTAACATTCGCGTGTTGATTCTCAGTCTTTTCAATGCTGTATCTCTTATCGCTCTCTACTCCATTCACCACGAGATTCGTGACCGCTCTGTTATTCAAATCCGTGGAAGCCAGACCCATTCATATGATTTCACCTCCTAACGGCATGGGATATCCCACCTGACCATATTGCAATCTGCTACCTCCGTTTCCAAAAGACCACTCGGTTTTTCCCTCCTCTAACGTGCCGGCCTCCTTGGCCCACACGGTGATCAATTGTCTAGCGTATTTGACTTTTTCCACCAGTGAAATCAGTGTGCAGGCGTCCGTCATGTTCACGGGATCCGGTAGATTCGTGAGTGCGTGTCCGCCCATGTCTAGTTTACCTTCCATGATGTCGCCCTTTCTCCAGAATGAGTTGTCGTCCACGTACTTCCTGCTGACTGCGCTGGAATCGAATTCGGGATCGTGATCGAGACCGAATAAATTGTGACCGTTCATATTGATGCCACCCTCCATGGTTCCGCCAGATTGTTTGTTCAGGTAGAGATCGTCCACTTGAGATTCTACATATTCTTGTGATCGTATCATGGCAGAATCTACGTAGCCCTTGTTGACTGCGGTTGAGTCCGCATCCGCATCGTCGACCTTCGACAGATTCAATATCTTGTTGAATCCCGCATTCAGATCCGATTTCATTTCTCATCTGTCAGACTTTCTCTGTTCCAGATCTACGTAGTGTTTGGTCGCCACGTCCTTGGGATTCGTGGGAGTGGCCACATTCATTATCTTATTAGAACTGGCGTTCAATTCCGAGTGCATCATTTTCTGAACGTATCTACTTCTCAGATGTTTGCTGAATTGCGTGTGAGAGTCGTCCGCGTATTTCTTGGTCGTGGCATCAGTGGAATCTATGGGATTCGTGACGTTCACCAAACATTTGGATTTCAGATCGAGATCGTCGGTCATGGCTTTATCCACGTAATTATCTAGCATGATTCGTTCGAAATCCACGTTCCCCCTGTCGACGTATTTTTTAGTCGCAGCATCTGCGAGATCTATTGGCTCGGGAAGATTGTAGAGCTTCTTATCATTCATGTTCAAAGGTTCCTCTCAGGTTCGTATCTTCGAACATAATGTTCGTCCAAGTTGGCAACGTCGTAACCATCACCGACTTTGAGTGTCTTCCTCTTCTTTTTGGGTCGACTTTCGTCGTCACTTCTACCAAATTTATCGACTGGCATGTTGTTTTGAGGTTTTTGTTTTAAAATATATTTCAAACGCAGTTTATTAAAAAATGAATTATTTCACTTATTTTTTCGTTTTTATTCGATTAAAATTTTTTAAATAATTTTTTACCTTTATATATACTATAAAAAAATCTCTCTCTAATGTAAATCATTGAGAATGTCTTGAAACTGATCTCCTTCAAACCCTCTCTTGAGAATGTAGAGACACAGGTGACCGCAAAACACTTGATCTGGCGATTGCACTCGTTCCGTGTTGTAACAAACCATCGATTTGTTGAAATAGTTCTTTATTTCTTTCGGCGGCGAGATTCTGTAGCTGTCGAAATAATAATTCTTCTTCTTCCCATTCTTGAACCATGCCACCCGATAAATCGTCTAGATTTAAAATTCCGCATTCCGATTGTCGAGGTCTTCTCTTCGGCAAGGCATCTCTGGAAAACACACCTAGAAAATCTTTGATTTTCAAATCCTTTGCTGCATTCGACAGATCGATGTTGGATAGGGGTTCGTTAGGTAAGACGACACCTTCTACGGATATCTCTATTTTCTTATTCATAAATGTGTATATTTTTTATTTTAAATTTATTTATTTTATTATAATTCACTAAAATGACATTATTTTTTATATTTTCTTTTTCTTTTTAAACTAACTCTATTGACTTCCATAATCTTGAATCCGTCTAATTCCTCGACTTCCATAATCTTGAATCCATCTAATTCCTCTTGATTTTCTGGAATCCTATCATCCTTAATCATATCTGAAATCCCATTGTCTAAAATTAGATTCAAAGTCCAATGTCCGAGTGCCAAAGTGCTTATTTTATCGTCTAACACGAATCTCTTATCGTCGTCGGCCGTCAGCAAAATCTTGTTGACTATTTCGGTATACAAGTCATGATTTTCGCTTCGAATCGATTTCATAGTCTTATACACCGGATCACTTCCTAACAGACAATCTTTATACTCTCGGAAAGAGATGTTTTTCTTCACCACGCACGCTTTAACCCCTTTGCACTTCTTGATCTCTTCATCTTCTAGATGATAAGCATCCAGTTTGGTCTCAAGCCTACGAATTCGACGATTTGTTTACCACCGCTCTCGTCCTTAAATTTACCCAACACCTTCTTGTTGTCATTCGATTGAATGTTGGACGGGTGATCGATGGGATAATTGCTTGTGTCGAACCACGTGGCCACATCCGGAGATATATCTCGGTAGACATCTTTCGTCTCTATCTCGTAAACTAAACTGTCCGTGTCAGTGAACAGTAGTTTGGCTTTATCACCAAATTTTCATTTGACGTAATCATAGTGAAACTCGTACATCAATCACTTGCTGATACCTAAGATGATCGGTCCGAGATAATACGGTTTGTCGAACTTCAGGTGCGTCTTTTGCATGTGAACAGCCACTAGATTTTCGTTGAATATGGTTCAGTGTTTGTAATTGGGTTTCGCCACTAATTTTTTAGCTTTTTTCTCAGAAGTGACGAGTCGAACGTCGGTTCCCTTCCTGATGTTTTGCATCGATTTACCGTACACGCAGTTGTTCATGAGTTTGAAGAAATCTTTTTTGAAATCGTTCTCGGCTTGAATTCTGAGATTTGTGTTGAGATCGATGTATTTTTTCATCCAAGGCTCTTCGTCGAATCGAATGATGCAATGTATGTCGACTAATTTCATCCCGTGATCGACGTATTGTTTCAAATTCTCGCTGTAGACGACGTACTTACGTTTGTTAAATAAATTGGGAATGACTTTTTCCTTGTCTCTTTCGATCGGTTCCATTCGTTCGGGAGCCAGCGGATAACCATTGTGTAGATCATGTAATTCTTCCGGATAGTTCAAATCGACTTCTAAAATGCAAGGATAGTCTCTCCATTTTTGCATCTCTTCCGGTTCCATCACCCATTCAAAATTTCCAATCGGTAAAGGATGACTCATAGCCCAACCATACAGATTATTAGTGTCCCAATACTGTATGTATTTATTCGATCGTTTCAAATAGAAACCTTCTTTCATGTAGGGATTGTTAGCTTCAGAATATCTGTGGGAGATCATCGAGATGTCACCTCTCGCAGCCCTTTCGAACATGAGCAACATGTCCACATCAGATAATAATTCCAATTGGACTTTGGTGGTCTTCAACAGAGCATCCCACGCCAGACCAGGTGCGGTGAAATACCAAGCCGGATCCAGATCGTAATTTCGATGACAGATGTCTCGAAAATTTTTGAACACATCTGCCAAGAGCAGAACGTCGGTCTTCAGATAGAGATCATGATAATCTCTCATGGTTTTCATATCGAATGATTTCCACACGTTTTTGGCGTGTTCATAATTCTCGTCGGAAATGTCGGATTCGTACAATTTCGAATAAAAATCTTCTTTCGAAGGTAGTGCGGTGTCGTCGAATCTCTTTAGATCGTTCATATAATCGTAAGGATAGACTCCTTTCCTCAACATGATGTCTACTCATTCTCCAAAATGTTTGCTCGTGATTTTAAATTTATCCTTGCTCATGTTATCGACTAATTTTTCCAGAGCGATCGACATGAATTTAAAACTGTCGATGAAACGTATGCTTCTACGAATGGATTTCGTTTTTTTCTTCCAACGTCTCTCCGTCGATTACTCTTTTCTTCTCCATGACCTTCCATTTCGTGAAGGAAATGTACCTTTTTCCGCTGTTCATGATGCAATTTAATTCTTCATGGGAGGTGCCAAGATTTTTCACGAACAGATGAATGTCGTAACCCAAGAGATTGTGAAATATCACCGGATAGAAAACGGCGTCTCGATATTTTAAATTGCACTTGCTGTGAGCCGGACCGTGATACAGACCCGTGTAATGATCATGGTCTGTGACCTTCTTATTTTCCTCCGAATTCTCGTCAAACGATTGTCTGCATATGTGACATTCAGTGGCCCTGTTATTTTCGTCCTGCTGTTCTCGCATGATGATCATTTTCGCCGGAATTTTGAATTTGTCGTATAACATTTGAATTTTCGATTCTAACTCTTCCATGAACCTTTGAGCCACGTCGTCGTCTTCGCACTGTTTCGTATAGGTGAAGGGACCCATGTCGTGTTGTGAGTCGAAAGTGCATTTCATGTAAATGCAATAGCCCGAAGGCATGTGTTTTTGATATCTTTCGACGTAACTTTGAAGAGCGTCGGGTTGGCAGGAACTCATTTTCATGGTGAAGCATTCAAAATCGGTGTACACGACAAATGGTACTTTTAACCTTCTATTGCAATTTTCAAAGTTCATGATGGTGTTGGGTTTGGGCATTTCAACGGTGACACCTTGATTTTCATGGCAATATTCCTGATGTTTCGCTAACAATTTTTCGCTGTGAAATGCGTTCATGCAGTTGCAACATAAACACATCTTTCCTTTATGTTTATTATTTTGTCTTGATAGTAATCGTCTCGGATGTTTAACCCAACAATAATGATGATTGTCACCATTCGAAATCAATAATAAAATAATCGTCTTTTCTCTTTTGAGATATGAAGTCTGTCTGAGAGGATAGATCGTTCATTTTTCATCGTCGTATCCCAAGACGTTCACCACTACGGTGGGATTTTAAGCCTCAAAATGTTCGATGTGTTTTAACTGCGTTGGAAAAGTCACTCCAGTCCAATCGAGATTTTTAGAAGTCTCCTCGTAACGAGAAACTCTATCAGAGTTCATTTTGACAGGGTATAAAGCGGATGTGACTGCCCATTTAAAACACTGATCATCTTTATTTCTCACATTGACCACAGAGTGTTTTTTAGCTAAGAAATACAGTAATTTCACGTAGGAAGACCCTTTCAATGAATCGTTTTTAGTTATATGAATTTCGAGTTTCAACACCTCATCGAACGTCCAATTACTACCTTCATGTTGATAATTCGCGAGAGACGTCAACATCTTGTCTTTCATCTTTTCGAAAATGTCTGATAAATCTGAACCTCGAAGTACGGGTTCGACGTTAGATCTGAAATATGCATTTTTCACGATGCTCCTGCCAGACTTCACGTCGATTTTATTCATCACGCAATGGAGTATCATCTTAATTTTTCATCCCACGTTCATGTATTTGCGAAACAAATCCAATACTTCTTTCTTCACCCGTTCCATGAACAATTTCAGATCGACTTTCTTGAACGAGGGAACCACGTCGAAAGTTTTAAAAACACCTTTGATCACACTCTCCCATTCTACAGGCTTCGATTGGAATACTTCCACGATGATCATGCTATATATTCTTCTCCTTTCCCTTCGTCGATTGCTCATCGAATTTCGTTCGATATATCTCGTTTGTCTAGATTCTGAAGTGCATCACTCGTTTTCATTTTTTTTTTTCTTTTGAAACTTGAAGTTCTTCAACGGCTTTTCGTTTAGTCATCTTCTCATTTTTCACAATCGATGCATTTTTTGACTGTTTAAGTTTATCCACTTCCGATCTTTCGATTTTTTTCTTTCCAAGTTTTAAAATTGTTTATATATATATGTTTTTAATTCCTTCAAAAAAAATTTTTTGTGATGAAATTAATTAATTTTTTTTTACGTTTCTTAATGTGAAAAAATTGAATTAATACGAGAAAAAGGATGTTAAAATTTAAACTTTTTATTTATATATATAAAGAGAAAAAACACTTTTACAAAAAAAAAACTTTTTTCACATTAAAAAAAACAAAACTTTTTAACAAATTATTAAATATAAAATTTAAAAATATACATTATTTGCAATAATTCATAAAACAAAAAAACAAATAATCGATCATGAAAACAACACCTAAAAAATGCGAATTGAAATTGAAACAAGTCGAAACGTGTAAGAAATTCGGTTTTAAAATCTATAGATTACAATGACACGATTCCATCGAATTGAACGAGGTCGAGATGAAGGGCTTAGAGCACAAATACGACAAATATAACATGCCTTTGAAATTGGATGAAGCCATGCTTGATTTGTTTTACAACTACCAAAGCAATCTACAGAAAATCGTCATCGCCAAAGATAGAGAATTCGACAAGGACGATTTGTCGTTGCCCTATGGAAGTTACATATATTCAAAAATCTCACTCGAACTCGTGGACAAATCGGGTGGTGAGAGCGCGTTCACCGATGTAAAAAAACTCAAAAAAGTAAAGATAAACATTCAACACATTTTCGAAAAAGGAGAAGACACGAGTGTCAACATGCTAATAACGGACTTGGAAATATAAACAATAGAGAGATTGATTTTTAGCAAAGAAGAAGGAAAAAAAAAGTAATGAGATCTAGAGAGGTTGATCATCTCTAGATCTCATTACTTTTTTTTTTGTTTTTTTTTGTTTTTGTTTTCCTTCTTCACTATCGCCCATATATATTATAATAACGTTTCCTTTTTTCTCAAATTTGGCGTTGATTCTTCTTTTCTTTTTTTGTGTGATATATTACGTTTTTATAAGAACACATTTGTTTATCCGAATCATAATTATGAACGAATGTGGTGCATCTCTTGGTAACACTCGCATCATTACCATTCTCTTCAGAAGGTAGTGGTGACGGTCGAAAACGTCTCGTTCTTTTAAATTTCAAGCATCTATCCCGATCTTTATTTATCTCTTTTATCAGTTCTTTCCTAAGATATCCATCATTAGCGTCTAATTGTTTTTCCACATCTTTTTCCCACACTATCTTGCAATATTCATCATTAGCATCTAATCGTTTTTCACTTCTTTTTCGCATTCTATCTCACGATATTCATCATTATCGTCTAATTGTTTTTCCACCTTTTTATCCATTTTATATTATTTTATACTTTCTATGATTTATATTTTATATAATTATATAATTTTTACATTATAATAACATTCTCAAAATCGGTATATTCTTAAATGGTGAATTCTCACCAAACAACAAACCCTTGCCGAGTCGCTCAACGTTCCGTCCACTCTTCAGATAGAGACCATTTCCACTCAGAGAGTTGTCACCTCTAACGGGTTCTAGATACAATCCTTCACCGCTGTCGTCTACGTGGACGCGACACACGGCTCCTCCCTTCTTCAAAAACAGTCCGCTGCCACCCATTAATTTCTCAACTGCCGAACTCGCGAGTCCTGAGAGAGCTCCCACGCCGAGAGTCTTTCCGAGAAAGGGTAATGCTTTTGCGGCAAAGGGTAATGCTTTTGCCGTGATTCCTGCCAATAGCGGTAGGAAACCACCTTTCATTCTCAAATTGTATCTCAATTGAGCGGGACTCAATCTCACCGTCAACCCTCTTCCATCACGAATCAGTTTCTCCATCCTTTTGGTTTGACTTCTGGTCCAGGCGATCGAATCCTGACCGCCACTCGTCAGATCTTCGTGAGTAAATTTGAATTTCACCGCCTCGCCTCGAGTTGTTAAAGCTCTCTTAAGTTTCTTCCTCTGTCCTGCAGATATGTTCACGTTTTTAACCACGTATTGTGTCATAATTCTTTTTTTAAAATATATTTTCTTCAATTGTTTTTTTTCTTTTAATGATAATTATATATATTAAATAATTTTTGTAAATTAATATTGCGTTTATTTTTTTTTGTTATTTATATATATACACAATATTTTTTTTTTTGCTTTTATATTTCTCTTATGTGAAACCGTATCGTCACCCTCTCTCCGCGAAGATCTAACAGTTCACCATTTTGATCCCTCAACGTGGTCTTGAGACTATACAACGTGTCTAAAATCACTGGTAGATAAACTAAATTTCGAGGTCATTCCACGATCTTATAACCCAGCGACACGTTTGGAAAGAAGGAATAGATCGTCGGTTGAACGCTACCGTTCACGTAGCTTCCAGCAAACACGTCCACGTTCACCAGAATGCTATTGACTGCGAGAATGTCGACTGTATTTTCAGATGCCGCGTGGCCTTGATACATCTTTCGATCGAATCCCAGCATCTTGCCTATAGAATCGTCCATGTTGAAATCCACTCGAAACTTATCTTCCAAATCCAACATCGTCTGTAAGGTATTAGGGTTGGGAGCGAGTCTGATCTTGTTGCTTCCCTTTCCATCCGTCTTCATTCGCGTCTGAATGTAATTGTTCAAATTGTCTATGTCGTAACTTCCTTTGGGAATTCGAATCTCCAACCAATCCACTCTGTCGGAATACTTGAACGAGTTATTCTTTTCGGTGACATTGGGAAAGGAATGATAAGTCTCCAGATTCACCAACGCCATCTCGTATCTTTTCTCTCTATTCAATTCGATGGAAGGTTCGAATTTCGTCGTGAATCGAGTCGAATCGCCACTCACCATGATTTGAATGGATGGTTTTGCAGCCGTATTCTCGGCTATCCGTTCTAACAATTCTCCTTGTTCGAACATTATATTTTAATTTTTTATTTTATTTTTTCAAAACTAAATTATTTGATGATTTATTATTTTCTAATTTTATTTTCGCTCTCTGTCTTATTATCATCAGAAACATAAAACTTGTCAAATCCGCACCGATATTTTCCACGATTAAATTCACTAGTCAAATCGATCACAACGAAATTATAAAGTCCTCCATCCCAAACCCTCTTGCAGAATCTCCTGAATTCCGCCGCGCTCATGTCGTTTGCGACGTGATCGCCGTAGATGTGATAGAGATTCTTGAGATCCTGGGGAAAGAGACACAGTAAATTAGTGTTCTCCCTTATCGTCTGTCTGGGCAATCAAAAATAATTCTGCGACAGGTAGAAACAGTCCACATTGCTGTGACGACCTCTAACATAATACAATTCGCATCGGTTCTGTCTCTCCAAAAGCAGATCATCGAAAATCATGAGATTCTTATCTTCCGATTTCAATTCTCTAGGATCCGGAACGTCGCTAGCGTTCTCATAAAATCGACACTCAACGTTCGAAGACGCATTTCTCTTCATCAATTCCATCGCCGCACCGTCCAAAATGGTCGAAAGAGAAGCTTCACTTTTGTCGAATTCCTCCCTACTGTCAAAGATTCTGGCTATGACGTCCTTGGGCAATCTACGATCCATGCACTCTCGAAGCAATCTGTATTTGGGTTGAAACAAGCTCTTGCCAAACACGAACAATCTGTCGTAATCAAAACCAGTCGGGTCGCGACAACAGATTCATCAACAGATTGGTCTTTCCACAATTCGATTTTCCCACTATCAAGCCTCTTATGCTTTTGGGAAAGAACTCGTTATTCGACCTCTTGGTCGCGGCATCGTTCCAAGACATATCTTTAATGTTCATCTTTGTTTATTTTTTTGTTATTTTAGATTTGTTCAAACACAATTTTTATGTTTTTTTCAAACTCAGTTTTATAAATATTATTATTTATTTATATTACACCGTCGCGAGTTGTCTTCAATCCAGATCCACTCGTCATTTTGGCCAAACCTTCTATGGGTACCACAGCATCCTTAAAATCTTTCCAAATTTTTGGCGATCGCTCTAACGTAGCTCGCTTCGCCGGCGGACTGATCAACTTGTCGATCAACGTGTCAGCTGCCCTCTTGCCAGCCACAGAAGCTATCCTACCACTGGCTTCGGAAGCGGCTTTCTTACCAGCATCCAAAGCTGTCTTCTTACCGACCTCAAATGCGGTTGATGCGACTTTTCTACCTGCATCGCCCGTGAACGCTCGCATTATAGAATCGACGATGCCAGAACCGCCTTGAACGTAAGTTCTGACATATCCCCTGTTCTTTATCACCAACATATTTATAATATATATTTTGTTTTTTTCACTGGAAAATCGTTTATTGTTTGTTTAAATTACTTTTATTATTTTGTAGTGTAAAATTTACTCTTTTTATTTTATATATTCTTGGTTGTTTCTCTCTCTACTTATTATATATCAATCCTTCAATTCGTTCATCAGTCTTTTGTAATCACGTTTATTCAAAACCTGCTGCCTCAACAATTCATCGCATGTGCTGACTATCTCATTATCTAATCCAGTGTTACCAGCGCGTCTAGTTGCCATCAACAAACTCAATCTCTGAGACAGAGCGTCAGAATCGCTCGGAAGAAAAGTGGTTTTCACCCCTTTGCCAGTCACCGACTCGACGAACTTCTTATTCATATCCCATATGGGTTTCACCACCTTCGTCCACTTGTAACCTCTGTTGGCTTTGGGTCTCGTCTCTCCGGCATCGTTATTTCTCTTCATGGCGTGGGGCTGAACCAGAATGTCACCGTAATTGTCGAAATCCTGCTCTGTGTAATCTCCAGGCTTGTCAAAAAGGAGCAATTTGCGCAGTACAGGAGTTCCTCTTACACTTCTGTGTCGCCCACAAAAGTTCTACCGTCAGAATCCTTATAAATTCCATACAACAGATCTCTCTTACCACCATTCTCGGACGACGCGAGGCTATCAGTGGTGATTGTCGAAGCTGTATCGTCGCTCTCACTCACGTCGGTTTCGATTCTCATGGGAACGTAATCTGGTGTAGATTGAAAGGAATACTGTTTTGTAAAACTATCGGGCAACGAATCCATTCTCAAAGAACTCTCTTTTATAGGTCTCAGTTCTTCAACTTTCTCCTTCTTGCTTCGTTCCTGAACCTCCGTCATGGGTTTAAATATTTTTGTGGCTTCGCGTCTCAATTCCATCTCTCCAAGACGTCTGCTTCAGTCAGCCGATTGAATGCTCTTCTTGGCACGTTCATATTCACTTAAAAGTTGATCTCTATGTTTAGAATCTGTGATGTGCAAAAACATTTTTTCGTTTTCTAAATTATTAATATTTCCTTTAGAGTATGCTAACTTGGGTTATTTTATTATTTTCAAAATCAAATGTATAATTATTTTTACGTTTTATGTTTTATGTTTTTAAGTAAATAAAAAATCTTCTGTCTTTAATATAATAACTAAAACCAGTTTAGGAAAAACGTTTTACAAGATAAACCTCTATAAATGCGTTTGCCTTGAACGTGTTAAATATCGCATCACCGATTATTCACTCCGTAACGAACTGGAGAACTTGGAAAAGTTTGTAAGTTTTTGCGCATCAGAAACCAGTTTCTGATTTAACGCGTTTGAGAATAATTACATCCGTTAAATGGAGAACTTTGAAAAAGTTTGAAAGTTTTAGCGTATAAGAAACCGGTTTCTGATTTAACATGTTTGAGAATAATTATATCCGTTAAAAGGGTTCATTCATATCTCCGAACATTATAAGTAGTAAATTAAAAATTCAGTCACCTCTTAAACCTGATTGAGTGGAAACGCGCTTTATTGTATATTATTAAAACGAAAATACCTTTCATTCACACCGGAACAAAACATGAGTGTCTATTATGATACAATTTTTATCGGAGTCGATTTTATAACCGACTCTATTGAACGAAAACCTTCATTCACACCGAAGCAAAACATAAGTGTCTATTACAATAGAATTTTATCTCTTAAATTCATCTAAGTGAAAAAGGTTTTATAGTGGAATTTTATTTGAATGAAACAATTCTACGAACAGTTTTGTTTGAATGAAACAATTCTACAAACTGTTTCATTAAAATTAGCTTACAAATTTCGCTGTGACAAAACGTGAACAGATCGGTTCTAATTTTCTAAAACTCAAGTTTCAATGTCATAATTAAACGAAAACCTTCATTCACACCGGAACAAAACATGAGTGTCTATTATGATACAATTTTTATCGGACTTGATTTTATAGTCGACTCTATTGAACGAAAACCTTCATTCACACCGAAACAAAACATGAGTGTCTATTATGACACAATTTATCGGACTCAATCTTTTGTCGACTCTATTGAACGAAAAAAGCTATATATTTACATTGAGTACAAAATTGAAAAACTCCTCAAAACCGATTCTATCACTATCCGCCCCACAAAACTCAAGAGGTGAATCGACAAATCGAGTTTTCGCTGATCGGATCACACCCTAGACCGTCCCAAACGCGATCCCGAACGCAGGTGATACAGAATCCGCAAACCGACTTTTTTCCATGTACCGTTTTTCCTGATCTAGAATCCGCAAATGGGTTTCCCCGATCGGATCGCACTTTTGACGTTCGAACACCCGTTGGCGAACGTAGGTGATACAGAATCCGCAAACCGCTTTTTGATGCTGATACAGAATCCGCAAAACGTTTTTTGCTCGCGTTCACAAACGATGGATCGATGGTCTGATCCGCGATGGGAACGTAGAGAAAAAAATTTTAATGTACAATTTCTTAAAATTTCGTACATTTGAGCGATGTGTCGAATGTACGCGTTCGCCAACGGGTGTTTGAACGTCAGAAGTGCGATCTGTGAGCCCCAAAACAATTGCGGATTCCGTATCACCATGAAAAAACGACATTTTTGCACTTTGTACACGATTTAACACTGAATCCCTATGGCGGTACACGTAAATGTACGTGTACCGTACACGTACATGTACAAGTGATACCGAATTCGCATTTATTACCTACTAACATGTCTCTCGCAGTGCATTTTTACATCTTAGAAATATTAGCAAAATTCGATCCTTCATTGATACGCAGACGTCACAACAGCTTGTCCACGCCTTTGTTACCAGTCGCCTCGACTACCGCAACTCTCTTCTGATTGACTCTAAAAGATCTATTCTTGAGAAGCTACAACACATCCAAAATTGTGCTGCACGGGTCATAACCAGAACTCAAAAGTACTGCCATATAACACCAGAACACTCTGAGTTACACTGGCTACCCGTTAAGCAAACAATTCAATTTAAAATTGTCCTTTTGGTGTTTAAGTGTATCTCGGGATCTGCACCATCCTACCTGTCCGATCTGCTTATCATCCACAAACCACCGAGGTCTCTTAGGTCATCAGGTCAACTCAATCTGGTTCAGTCCGTATCTAAATTTACTAGTGCTTGTGATAGGGCCTTTGCGGTTGCTGGCCCAAGGCTTTGGAATTCTCTTCCAATGGACATAAAACATTGTAAATCACTTGAATCATTCAAGTCTGGTACTAAAACCTACCTTTTTCGAAAGGCATTTCCTTCAGTGGTCTTTTAACTTTAGTCATAAACTGACATTACCAGGTGCGTGGGTGTGACTGAGTCAGTGAGGATTTAAAGTTGTAGTTTGTTTTGTTTTTGTTTTATTTTGTTTTAATTCAATACCTCTTTTCTTTTAGGTTCTGTCGCTTATCGCCGCGATATAGCATCGGTTGCTGATGTGGCATTGGGCACCAATAAATGATAATAGTGATCCATGTATCAATGTATCTGTGAGAGAATGTATGTATGTGTATGTGTATGTATGCAATTATTGTACAACCATTGGTCACCGTGTGTGGATTCTAGGCTTTAAAATTATTATTATTATTATTATTATTATTATTATTATTATTATTATTATTATTATTATGCAGTTGACGAACTTGAGGCTTCACTTTGACCAGCAGGCCTGGACTTTTGAAAAATCTAGGGGTGCTACTATGGCTCCCCTAAACCTGTGCCAGGAGAGCTATTCAAAACTTAAGTCTGTTATTAATAAGGGAATTGAAGGTTTAAGGAGAGCTATTACAATTCTTAAGGAGGGCAATTACAGCTCTCCTTAAATTGATTTTGCAGGAGCCATGGAGGGTGGAAGCTATAGCTCTCCTTAAAAGACCAGTATCACCGATGGCACTTTTAAAGTGCAGCGACCCATTCGTTCAGTTGTTCACCATCCATGCATTAATTTTTTAAACCCAAAATCAATACATGTCACAACAATTAATGAATTGTGCATGGGGTCGGATCATCTGGGGATGGATCGTCTGGGGTGCAAAACTCCTGAGGCTGGATCGTCGGGAGGACAGATCGTCTTTGGGGCCGGATCGACCTGTTACCGAATGCACTGTTCAACGCGTGAACTCTCCAGTCAATCCTACTATGACAACAGAAATTTCCATTACGAAAGCACAAACATTGCATGGATAATTCCTACTTAGTGTTACTCTTAATTAGGTGCCCTTTATAACATTTTTTTTTGTAAAACAAGAGAGACGGTTTATCAATCGCACCCGATACTCATACATTTTATCTATCAGTGGCTATTATTAAAATATCCTAGATACAGTTATGTGCAAATTAGACTGACGATCTAAAAAAAAAGACTTCCCAAAGTTGGTATCCCTACAATAGCATTACGGTACCACACTGCGCAGTGGCGGCCCAAGACTGCCTAGGGACCCCCCCCCCCCCCGACATACTTGAGCAAGGGGACTCATATATGCCGAAAGGCATATCCGAAGGCCGCAGGCTTGGAGTGATACTGGTCATAGGAGGGGGTGTCCCTCTTCTATTGGTTGGGATCTCGGGAAGTGGCATAGCTATGGGGTGTCTACAAGGTACAGCCCACCTCCCCAATCTCACTTGGCCCCCAATTCAAACCACATTTGAGTTATATTCACCCACCAATCACATGTTACAACCGCGTTGAAGTAAAATCACTGATACACTATAGTAGTATGCAATGTGGTTTTCACCCCACATTTGGGGGATCTCATCGGGGGATCTCATGTGACGTCATAGTCACGTGACGTAGTGGCGTCATGTTGTGTTGTCATGGTGAGCGGCCATTTTGTGACGTCATCCCCATAGTGATACGTGGTGTGAGTGCACATGCGCAGCGCGTGTTGTTAGGGTGATACGTGTTTCCGTCGTCCATTTTGTATACTGGAGGCCGCCATCTTGGTTTCTATGGTAGCACGTGATTGCTATGTTACCCAATTTTTCTGCAATAGAACGGGGTATGTTCGGAGGGTATGTTCCTTTGTAGAAGAGTAAAGCTAATTACCACAAACAACCCGACAATCCTTCCAAATCACCAAAATCTATCCCAACTTTTACTATTTCGAATTCTTTCAGAATTCTCTGCTTCTGTCTATATATGCAATAGTTTTCCTCTACCTAGCCATGTTCCTTTGTTCTGGAGTATATTCCAGTAGCGTAGAAGAGCCTATTAGTTGGAACAGCTTTGCTTATTATTACTATATTTAGCTATTTCTGGTCTATTCTTGTTAGTTCTGACCCTATTCCAAGTACTCTTGTTGTTTCTTTTATCTAGATCATTTATAACCAATCAGATTGCTTGATTTCCCATAATCAGTATACAGAGTTATCTCCCTTCTGTATAATAAAAGCCTGTATCCAATGGCTATATCCCCGGGCACCCCGATTTTAGCACCCCTTTTTTGAAAAATATATGACCTTCGGCACCCCTTTTTGTCATATGTGCTTATGTGAAAAAGCACAATGTACCCTAGCACAAAGGCACATGCTTTATGTGCCGATATGTGCTTATGCATATTTTGAAGGCCTGAGCGAAGGTATAGTTGGGAAGTAGTGATACAAGTCTATATTAATGGATGATAGTTTAGTCAATAGTACTGGTACAAGGCCGCAATGGATCAAGACTGCTGTAGAAGCTAATGATAGGACAGATAGGCCATAGACCTGTAATGGCCTTGGAGCTTTGGCGACAAGATAGAAGCGGTTGGTAAGACTACATTAGACCCATTGAGGGCTTTTACATAGCCCAATGCGACAAAAAAGGGATTCTCCAAAAGGTATCCTCGATAGGTATCCTCAATAGGTATCCTCAAATAATTCGATACCAGGCCATAGGTATCCTCAAAAACTCGTATGCGGCTATGTGATAGGGCATATTGTGTCACATTGTGCCTTTTCACATAGCACATATGACAAAAAAGGGATTCTCCAGTAGGTATCCTCGATAGGTATCCTCAAATAATACAATACCAGGCCATAGGTATCCTCAAGTACCCGTATGTGCCTATGTGATAGGGCATATTGTGTCACATTGCGCATTTTTCACATAAGCACATATCGGCACATAAAGCATGTGCCTTTGTGATAGGGCATATTGTGTCACATTGTGCCTTTTCACATAAGCACATATGACAAAAAGGTATTCTCCAGTAGGTATCCTCGATAGGTATCCTCAAATAATACAATACCAGGCCAAAGGTATCCTCAAATAATCGTATGTGCCTATGTGCTAGGGCACATTGTGTCACATTGTGCCTTTTCACATAAGCACATATCGGCATATAAAGCATGTGCCTTTGTGCTAGGGCACATTGTGTCACATTGTGCTTTTTCACATAAGCACATATGACAAAAAGGGGTGCTGAAGGTCATATATTTTTCAAAAAGGGGTGCTAAAATCGGGGTGCTCGGGGATATGGCCATTGGATATAGACTTTTATTATACAGAAGGGAGATAACTCTGTATACAGATTATGGGAAATCAAGCAATCTGATTGGTTATAAATGATCTAGATAAAGGAAACAACAAGAGTACTTGGAATAGGGTCAGAACTAACAATAATCGACCAGGAATAGCTAAATATAGTAATAATAAGCAAAGCTGTTCCAACTAATAGGCTCTTCTACGCTACTGGAGTATACTCCAGAACAAAGGAACATGGCTAGGTAGTGGAAAACTATTGCATATATTGATAGAAGCAGAGAATTCTGAAAGAATTCGAAATAGTAAAAGTTGGGATAGATTTTGGTGATTTGGAAGGATTATCGGGTTGTTTGTGGTAATTAGATTTACTCTTTTACAAAGGAACATACCCCCCGAACATACCCCGTTCTATTGCAGAAAAATTGGGTAACATAGCAATCACGTGCTACCATAGAAACCAAGATGGCGGCCTCCACTATACAAAATGGACGACGGAAACACGTATCACACTAACACGCGCTGCGCATGCGCACTCACACCACGTATCACTATGGGGATGACGTCACAAGATGGCCGCTTACGCGGGTTACCATGACAACACAACATGGCGCCACTACGTCACGTGACTATGACGTCACATGAGATCCCCCGATGAGATCCCCCAAATGTGGGGTGAAAACCACATTACATACTACTCACTATTTACTACTATTTACATACATATTTAAATGTTTCCCCAGAATCACTCTCAGAGAACTACATTTTTCGAAACTTTCCCCGCGAGAGGGCCCTCCAGAAGGCACCCTCACTCAGACCCACCCCCACTCGGGCCTTGAGTCATACCTATAGCATGGGGAGGGTGGCTACCCCTGGAAAATTAAAAAAAAATCAAGGCCCTAAGAGCGAACCTGAGGACATTTTGATTGACAGATTCAAAACTTGGACACAGGCCTAGGTGATGCAGCACACGTCACTTGGCTTGTAAGTGAAGTTACGTGCACATGTTTGTGGTTGCGGCAACAAATCTAGGGTCCTAGAGTCCGATGCTTTATTTCTACCGGATGCGTTTGCTGGAGAGAAAATTAATATATGAACGGATTGGCATCGGCACATGTACATACGGTTGCGTGCGAAATTCAATCTGCCGCTGCAAATCCAATGGGCATCGGACTGAAAATTTCGGTATTGGCTTTCGAACGATGAGACCCATAGACCCATATAAAATGGTCACATCTTTTGCTGTCATCTTTGGTCTTCTTCCGCTTTTTCGGTTTTCCTTTCATATTTCTTGTTGTTGTTCTTTTTTGGGTCCCCCTCAGACCTGGACCCCATGAGCCCACTCCAGACCGCTCCCAATGGGGGCGCTGTCTATTTGCAGTACGTTACTGAATTGCAGTAAGTTCCTGAATTGCAGTAAGTAACTTTGCGGAAGTTCCTCGTGTGCACGAAGGTGTTATTAACCCTTTGTCTTATTGGTAGTTAATTGGATTACAGTGTTCTCGACAACATAAGTCTATTGTTGATCATTTGTTTTTTATTGATTGTATCCATTAACATTTTAATAAAAAGTTTCAGTGTGCCGGGACGGTGTGGGATTTCTCTTGTGACCCACAGGTACTCGGCACAAGCTGAGAAATCGGAAAAAAATATCTGATAGCATTTTTGGATCGATGCTGTTGTGCCTCCATAATGGAATATAAATATTAAAGTTAATATTTATTTTCCATTATGGGGGCACGACAACATCGATCCACAAATGCTTTGCTATCAGATATCTTCTTTTTTTTTAATTTCTCCGCTTGTGCCGAGTACCTTTGTTGCTACCCGGATAACTTTATTTGCTTATGAATCCACGGGGGTTCTCCTAAAAATCAGAACCCGCCAGAACCGCACAGAACCCCCCAAGAATCTCATAGAGGCTAGAACCCCCCCCCCCCCCCTCTAAATTACACTTGCACAGTGAGAGTGTTTAGTTAGAAAAGTCATAAGTGGGGAGAGATAAAAATCCACTATTGTATATTGTGACTGTTATGTGATTGTTGCTACTGATGGGGCGAGAGGTGTGTTTATTCGTCGCCAACTTCCCACACGCATAGTTGCGAGGCAGTCCCTGCAGACTCAATCCTAAAGTTTTTAATGAGTAGTGAGGCAATCCACACTGACTCCACTCCTCCATATCTTTATTAGAGAGAGTATCGGTTGAATGTTCCCATGCAGTATATGTGCACTCATTGGATATACAGAGTGTCACATCAAAGGTGATTTAGTATAGCCGGCTGTACAACACTGCTGTAAAAGCACATTTCATACCCTCAAATGTAGTCAAAGAGTGTTTTTTGTAACAAACGACTGAATTAATATCACATCTAAAGATGCGGTTCTGGTATTTAGGAGACCCCCCCACCCCCCCCCCCCCCCCCCACCCCATCGGATTCTTAAGCAAATACAGTTATTCGGGTCCTAAGGAAAAGATGAATACAGGAAATAAAACCTTTTCACCACAAAACACTGCCACTGTCTCAAAAACATAGGTTATGACCCCTCTTTGGAACGAGCTCAACGAGCACCTTCCAAAGAGGAGTCATAACCTATGTTTTTGAGACAGAAAATGAAAAAAATTAGTTATTCAAGAATTTTGTTTGCAAATGTCGTCTGCTTTTCATGTTAGGTAAAGGGTTAAGTGTAATTTTGAAGGGGGCTCATCCCAAAACCAGTTCGTCCCAGGACGTTTCATCCCAAAACCAGTTCGTCCCAGGACGATTCGTCCAAAATACATTATCTTACCCGGACGATTCATCCCCAAAAGTAGTTTGGGGGGATAAATGATCATACAAGTATGATAATATTTTAATGAAAGTGCCAATGGCACTGTAGTTTAACTTGACCATGTGTTGTGTTTGTTGAAAAGGATGGTGTTCAATGTTTTTGAAAGGATGAGGAAATACGACAAGAATTTTGATAATTGAGAATACGTTAATTTCTTTTCCCTGTATGCGATGTTTTCAGTAAAAAAAATTGAGGTGTAGACCGTACTAAAGAACTGAGGGGTAGGTTAATGTGACCATCACAGTTAATGTATGTCAACCAAATTTACCAAGTTAAAGTGAAATTATTCCAAAACGAGTCATCCTATCAAGTTACAATGAAATCCTTTCATAACTACGGTCTGTAGACTGTGCTAAAGGTTTTGGGCTTCGGGCCTGTGTAGCCATCGCGGTTGATCGATCGGAACCAACAGGGGATGTCCTCATCTGGACATTATACTGAGTCATCCTACCAAGATACAATGGAATCCCTTCATAAATATGACCTGTAGTCTATGCTAAAGGTTTTGGGTTTTGGGCTCAAGCAGCCATCACGGTTGAATGATCCCTACCAAAGGGGGATGTTCTCATCTAGACATTATATGGAGTCATCCTACCAAGTTACAATGAAATCCCTTCATAAATAGGACCAGTAATCTATGCTAAAGGTTTGGGGGTTTTGGGCTCGGACAGCCATCACAGTTGAATGATCACTACCAAAAGGGGGGCGTTCTCATCTTGACATTATCTGGAATCATCCTACCAAGTTACTATGGAAGCCCTTCATAAATACAACCTGTAGACTGTGCTAAAGATTTTCGTGCTTCGGGCCCCTGTAGCCGTCACAGTTGACCAATCACGATCAAAAGGGTACGTTCTCGTATATACATTATATGGAGTCATCCTACCAAGTTACAATGAAATCCCTCCATAAATGCGACCTGTAGACTGTGCTAAAGGTTTTCGGGTTTTAGGCTTGGGCAGCTGTCATGGTTGACAGATCGCGGCCAAATGGGACAGTTATCATCTAGACATCATACAGAGTCATCCTACCAAGTTACAATGAAATCCCTCCATATTAAATATGACCTGTAGACTGTGCTAAATTTTGGGGGTTTTGGGCTTGGGCAGCCGGCATGGCTGACTGATCTTGACCAAAAGGGGATGTTCTCATCTACACACTATACAGAGCTCATCCTACCAAGTTACAATGAAATCCCTTCATAAATACGGCCTGTAGACTGTGCTAAAAGTTTTCAGGTTTTGGGCTCGATGGTTGACCGATCGTGACCAAAAGGGGACGTTCTCATCAAGACATGACCTCAAACGTGCATATGAAACTTTGTGATGATCGGACAAGAACTATGGGGTGTAACCTGTGCTAAAGGAAAATGTGAACAGACTCACAGACTAACAGACTTCCACACGCGTGATGGCAATAGCTCATCTTGACTTTGTCAAGTTAAGCTAAAAATTATTTCTATCCAGATATTGGTAGGGTAGAACCTGGTCACTGTGTTGACACTTTCCTCACGTTCCAGGCAGTATTCGCCTTCTTTAAATATATCTGAATTATTGCAACAATCGACACTTTGGAAGGGTCATTCAAGTGGGAAAATATCACTAAGTATGAAGAAATTATTCAGATCCAACATATCTTGACAATTAAGAAACACCAAATTATCCATTCATACCGAATGTCTGATTATTTGGCCGTTACTGAAGTATAAATCATAGTCATTTCCTATGTAAACAAATCGGGCCGCCCCTTGCATCCGCCATTTTTAAATTGGCTAATCAATGATCTGGGCTGGGTTCAGTAATCCGCCAAAGTGACCGAGACCGACCAATACCTGCGAAGACCCACCGAAACGGGTTGGTTTCAGTGAGGTTTGGTCAAATTTGACAATTCTATCCCGCAGTGAATTTCACCGATGCTCGCCTGCGGCCAAAGCTGACATGTTCTTGAGAGTGGACTTTTTTTGCCGAAGCCGATTTCAAGATCACGGAAGGTGTCCCAATCATTGCTAAATTAGTGGTGAATTAAATCTTACAAGTTGGTACATCTATTTTCTTACATAAGTAAACTTTAACAAATGATAAATTTGGGACATTACTACATTTTTGCTTCACTATAAATGAAAGTATATATAATCTGCTGAAAAAAAAATTGCATCTAGGACGATTTGCACCTATACCATGATTTTAAATGTTGGGTCGAATCATCATGATACTAAAAAATAAATTCATTTGGCACGAATCGACTCGATACTCTGAAAAAAATTGTTGGGACGAATCGTCCCGATATTTGGGACGAATCGTCCCGCTTGTCCCTTTTGGGACGAAACGTCCCGGGACGAACTGGTTTTGGGACGGAACGTCCCGTAACCGTTCTGTGTAGTCCTGGTAATTAGGAGACCCCCCCCCCCCCCACCCCCCGGATTCATAAGCAGATAAAGTTATTCAGGTCGCAAGGAAAATTCCACCTCGTCCCTATGCGTCTTCGGCGATGAAACTTTTCATTAAAAATAAATAATGGATGCAATTAATTAAAAAAAAGAAAAAAAAAGATTAACAATAGACTTACGTTGGCGACAACACTGTAATCCAATTAACTACCAACAAGACAAAGGATTAATAACACCTTCGTGCACACCGAGGAACTTCCGCATAGTTACTTAATGCAATTCAGGAATCTGTTGAACTGTCTCAGTGAGATATCTTATGTCCTGGACATTCTTGGCAAATCTCGGTTTTGGGATTTCAATACAGTTGTTGTGTTTGATGCCTTGTTTTTTTCAAGCTTGATAGAGGGGGAGCCTAGAGATATTTCACATCAAAAACTTGACATTGAAGTGATGAAAATTGACAAATTTCCGACAGAAAGTGTCAAAGAAACAGAGTTGTTTGACCAAGAAAAAAATTTGTGAAGGATATTCGTCTATTGCTACTTACATCCTAGCATATTTGCTTTAACCCTTTACCTAACATGAAAAGCAGACTACACTTGCAAAAAAAAAAATCTTGAATAACTTATCTTTTTCATTTTTTGTCTCCAAAACATAGGTTATACCCCTCATTGGAACGAGCTCGACGAGCTCGTTCGAATGAGGGGTCATAACCTATGTTTTGCAGACAAAAAATGAAAAAAATCATGAAAATTAATTGGCGATTTTTGAGAATAGCGCTGGCCGGTTTTGGCCGTTACGTTGGGTAAAGGGTTAACAAAAAACCTAAAGAGGGGTTCTCCTAGGCATCAGGGTATTATTTATTTCTGTTCAAACACATCAACTGTACTGAAACCCAAAAACCTACGTTTGCCGAGAATGTCCAGGACACAAGACATCCCACTGAGACAGTTTAACATATTTGTAACAAGACAAAACTGACACTAATCAACCTCTTTGTTCATGTAGTAGTAGCTACATTCAAGCTTATACATGGTAAGGTGTCAGTGATTAAAATATTGGACATCAAAGTGACGGACAGTCAACTCAGTGAAAACAGAGAATTTGCCAAAAATTTCAAACATTGTCGGCAGACACGTTGAGCAAAATAAAAATTTTGTAACAAGTCAAGACTAGCATATTCCAATGTCTCTAGTCATATACTTGTCAGAAAATACAAGCTTGATAGAGGGGGAGCCGTCTGGGATAGAAATATTTTACATCAAACACTTGACATTGAAATGAGGAAAATTTGTAAATTTCCGACAGCATATGTCTAAGAAACAGAGTTGTTTGACCAAGAAAAGATTTTTTGACGGATATTCATCTATTGCTCCTTACTTTCTAGCCTATTTTCTTTACTCAAAGACCTATTGTCCTTTCCATAACCCCCCCCCCCCCCCCCCCCCAATGGTAAATAAACTCTGGAATAATACAAAATCAAGAAAATATCTTTTAGTTTTCAGCTCCCGATTACGTGTAATATATTTAACTTCGCCGTCGTTACGTTTCTGTGATTTTAGCTCGCTCAAAAATTATATGAACGAATTTTTTAATTCTCTATGGGAATTTGTGTGTATTTTCGAAAGAGCGTCCATTTTGCAACAATGCACATGTCAAGTGACGTAACTGGGACGATTCATTTGAGAACAGGTAAAATTTGAATTTTCACGGCTTGCCTTTGAAGAAGGCGTGTTTTGACGAAGTTGGAATATCAGTTAGTCGTGATGATGGTTCAAGATAAAACTCAAGTCTTGTTCAAAACGTACGGTGGCTGATTTAGGCCACCCTCAATACTTTTTTTTATCTCGAGATCTCGAGAAAATATCTCGAGATCTCGAGAAACTATCTCAAGATCTCGAGATAATATCTCAAGATCTCGAGATAATATCTCAAGATCTCGAGAAACTATCTCAAGATCTCGAGATAATATCTCAAGATCTCGAGATAATATCTCGAGATCTCGAGAAACTATCTCAATGTCTCGAGATCTCGAGAAACTATCTCAATATCTCGAGATAATATCTCAAGATCTCGAATCAACTCCTGTCCCTCAGAAAAGTGAATAACTTATCAACCAACCACTTTGTTGCGTATCAGTTATGAGAGCCCACCAAATCTCAATCCAGCTCTAATATAAACCGAGTCCCGTCATCCGAGCTTGCACTTGCTGGTGTCTTGTTCCCACTCCAATCCGAAAGTGTCAACCCAGCACACGGTACCCCCCAGTAACTACTGTAGTGCCTTTTACCCTAAAACACAAAGTTTTCTCACTACTTTACAAGATGAAAAGTTTGTGTCTCTCTATCACTCCAAATCCAAAGTGTTGATCCAGTATCCGGTACCTCCTAGTGCATCCTGTAGTGTTTTTTACCCTAAAACTCAACGTTTTCTCACTTCTTTTCCTTACAGCCCCATGCTGATTGTAGTGATGTTTACCCCAAAACACAAATTTTACTCACTACTTTACAGGACACACACCCATAAATACCAAATATTTCCTTCCAGGTCCACAGTCAACGAAGTGATTTTTACCACAACTCACAAAGTGTACTCACTACTGCGGCTTCCTCCATTCGTAAAACTGTCATGGTCATGATTAGCCATTGTGCAGAAATATGTGACCTTAAACAACAACAAATAAATAAATTGATTGGTCTCCTATGTTCTTAACCATACGATCCTCCGTGATCAAATACTCTCACCCGCTCACAGGAGACCCCCCGCCCTCAGTACTTGTGACCCCCACCCCAACGTCAACTCATGAACCGACAGTAATACAGGACATCCCGTCCTATAATATTGATAGGTCCCCCAATGTTTCCACTTTCTATTTTGCTACTCCCGGCCCCATAAAGCTGGAATAGCAAAATAGAAAGTGGGTGTGCTACTAGTTTCAAATGTCGCGGGAACATCTTTTCAACAAAACATTGCGGGGTTCACTGTTTGGCGGGAGAGACAATTTGGGAGGACCGCAAATTGGGTCAAACATTTTTTGGGAGCTATAGCAGCGATAGGTCAAACCGGGCGGTATGTTCACGGGTTTGAGTTTCAACTATCATTGCAGGGTGGTTCGCAGTGGTGTCGTTTTGAGGGATATTGTTGGGAGTCCCACTGAAGGAGTATGAAAAGTGTATTCATAGTTGGATATTGTCGGAGGACAAATCAATGGTGTGATGCGCTATCGGGGTTTGGTTGGGCAAGATGTTGCTCTCATAAATTGGGTGTGTGTCTGTGTCATCTTGTGAGTGAAGAGGGAGTGGTCTGTGGCGCGTGGTCCTGGTGGAACTATGCTCTCATGGATGGCGAAATTAAGGTTTCTTAGCTTGGAATGGGTTTCAGCCGGTGAGAACACAGGGGACCAATCAATCTTATGGGATGGGATGTCCTGTATTACTGTCGATTCATGAGTTGACGTTGGTGGTGGAGGTAACAAGTACTGGGGGCGGGGGGGGGGGGGTCTCCTGTGAGCGGGTGAGAGTATGTGATCACGGAAGATCGTTTGGTTAATTGGGGTACCATGTTGCAGCTAGTTACGGGTGGCAGTAAACCGACGTTGAGGGGGGCTTCTTGTTCGGAGATACTGAGAATTGGGTTCAAGCTGTCCCTTCTATATATGCGGCGGGACTGTATACATCACCATTGGAGTTGTCACTTTCGGTTATGTCCCTGGAGGAGTGTGAAAGGTGTATGGACCGTTGAGACTTGTCGGGCGACAGGTCAATCTTTTCATTATTAATGCAATTGGGTTTTGTGTGGAAACAATGTTAGTCATGCTCATCCTGACATGTTTGGGATTCACAGGAGGGGGATTCTCTTCGCCTCTTGGGCTCAGGGACATGGGTTTTAATTTGGGTATGTAATTGTGAGAACGGCTCCTGGGTGTCAGGAGATTGCTGGGGTACTGGCCATAAATTCACAGTTTTGTCTACCATCTGCAGCCTTGTACTATGCAAGCCCTTTTCTGACACTGGCGTTAGTAATACGCGAGGTCCTTAATCACTCGTCCGGAAGCAGTGTCCCGCAGGAGGTAACTAGTTACTCCTAATCCAGACGTTTCAAACCAACGAGAGGAAGGGAATCCTCGGGTAGGTATATAGCTGTCGCTGGTGTACGGTTATTATACATCGGGTAGCACCGTCGATTCAAAACAGACGCCGGGAATGGGGTTAAACTTATGCTGTATGTCTCCGTCAGCAAAGTGGAAAGTGGGTTAAAAATCTACCAAGGGAGTGGGGATGAAATCTTTCAGCGTGGGGATGAGGGAGCTATTTGGTATTTACGGGTCTGTGTCTTGTAAAATAGTGAGTAAACTTTGTGAGTTGTGGTAAAAAGCGCTCCATTCAATGTGGAGCTGAAAGAAAATATTTGATATTTATGGGTGTGTGTCTTGTAAAGTAGTGAGTAAACTTTGTGAGTTGTGGTAAAAAGCGCTCCATTCAATGTGGAGCTGAAAGGAAATATTTGATATTTATGGGTGTGTATCTTGTAAAGTAGTGAGTAAACTTTGTGTTTTAGGGTAAACATCACTACAATCAGCATAGGGCTGGGAGGAAAAGAAATGAGAAAATGTTGAGTTTTACAGGGGGGGGGGGGGGGGGTCGCAAAAAATGCCAGGATACAAGGTTCGGGTGGGTGGGTGGGTGGGTCTGAGCCCCAAAGTGCAGTTTTTGTCGGTGTCATGCAATTTTTTGCCAGATATCATTTTACAGACAAGTAATTACAACCAAAGTGAATTCAAGTCCTTAGATTCATAACTTAGAACAGAATAGAATATTGATATGTGTTGGGGGTTCCATGTTAGAATTTTGTCCCCATGTTCTACACTTCATTAGGGGATGGGTCCTGTTCTGGGTCTGGCAAACATTTGCAAAACAAAAAAGTGATTCCCAGCTATTTGGTCATGATTTTCACTCCTTTATATTTCTACTAAGGCAGTCTGCCTCTTATTAGTGCTTTGCAGCTCCTATTATTTGATTCTTCTGTAAGCCTCAGGGTGCCTCATGCCATTGGTCTTGTGTGCTTCCATGTATGGAATAATTGGAAAGATTGATAGAATAAAAATCTTGATTGTGGAAAACGTGTATAATTTCAAGGTAAATATTATTCTAGTGACACTAACATAAAAAAATAAATAAGAGGCAATTCATCTCAGACAAGCCACCCTGGCATGGGTCAAAAAACTTCAGTATCAGGTCTCTCTCAGACAGCTGTACAAACTAAACATTTAACCGAAAAGTAATAAAATGAAAAACAACTATTTCTTGTAGACAGTTGAAGATATCCAGGTGGGAACAATATATTTTGGGCAGGGCTTCTTGGTGGTGGGGTTCGACTGGTGTCTGAACAGCATAGACATGTTGTACATCGGGGTAAGGGATGTGTTGCTTGGAACATGAATTGGTGTATATTGGCGGAGGCGGGTTCCAGTGGTTACCTGGGGGTCTGATGCTGCATTTCCGTTGTGGCTTTATATGCAGAGAGATTGTTTTGGGTGCCATCTGTGGCTATAGGGATGCCTTGCATGCCCAAGAGCAGGGCTGTGATACCGAACAAGTTGGTTTGCGGCACCTTTCATGTTCGGGAAAAGTATTTATTTATTTTTTGATTTAGGTAATTTTTAAACAGATTTTATAAATTGGGGGTGGGTCCACAATTGTCTTTGAGGAAAAACTGTGCGGGAGGGTTGGGTGTCCAAGACATGACTGGCAAAAATTTGCATTCCGGGGGTGGTGGGTCCCAATATTTTGAAAATGTAAAAATTTCCATTTTGAAATCGTAATTTTTTGCCTGAGCACCCCCCCCCCTCCCCCCCCCCCCCCGAGTTTTAGGGTAAAAAACACTACAGTATACACGCATTAGGAGGCACCGGATACTGGATCAACACTTTGGATTTGGAGTGTCAGACAGACACAAACTTTTCATCTTGTAAAGTAGTGAGAAAACGTTCTGTTTTGGGGTAAAAGGCACTACAGTAGGTACTGGGAGGTACCGGGTGCTAGGTTGACACTTTGGGGTAGGAGTGGGAACAAGACACCAGCAAGTGCAAGTTCGGAAGACGGGACTCTGTTTATATTAGTGCTGGACTGAGATTTGGTGGGCTCTCATAACTTCGCAACAAGGTGATTGGTTGATAAGTTTTCTGAGTGGCAGGAGTGGATTCGTGTAATTGTAGTGGGACGAATATGTTGTCGGAAAAGACGCGACAAGTGAATAAACAGTTTGAGTGAATTCATGCTGATGATCAAAGGGTGACGCCGATTATATATATGCTTATCTCGAGATCTCGAGATATTATCTCGAGATCTTGAGATATTATCTCGAGATCTTGAGAAAGTTTCTCGAGATCTTGAGATATTATCTCGAGATCTTGAGATATTATCTAGAGATCTTGAGATAGTTTCTAGAGATCTTGAGATATTATCTCGAGATCTTGAGATGGTTTCTCGAGATCTTGAGATATTATCTCGAGATCCTGAGATATTATCTCGAGATCTTGAGATAGTTTCTCGAGATCTTGAGATAGTTTCTCGAGATCTTGAGATATTATCTCGAGATCTTGAGATATTATCTCGAGATCTCGAGATAAAAAAAGTATTGGGGGTGGCCTAAATCAGCCACCGTAAAAACGCGTTAGTGAATTAGTGAATTAATAAAATATACATGTATTGTAGTCGTGACATAAATTATTTAATTAATACGTGCCGTACCAGTTTTCCAAATTTGTCATGTCTTGCCGACAACTGCCCTCAGTAGTATGTTGCTACAGACCTCCATTTAGGCTTTGATTGTTTTTGACAGTGACACGGGTACATGCGAAAACAGCACCGTGTGAAATCCGGGGCCCGTTACTTTGGTTTTGCACAGGAGTCCGGATTTCTTGGGTTTGGACTGCCCCCATCCAAATATGGCCTAAAAGATCTCGCTTTAATTTTTTACCTTAGCACGTCCTTTGCATTCGGACTTTCCTCCCAATACTGAGACGAGCTGCTTGAAGACACTCTGTAGTCTGTACCCCATTCTTCACAATCCCTCCAATAAGCATACTAACCATCGCATTTGTGTCAACCACTAACCACGTCCTTTATTCTCCCATCCCACGTCCTCATTATACTACTCCCAGTGAATTTTGATCTAGAAGATTGAGATTTTGGACTTCCTAATAAAACGTATTCCAAGGTCACCATTACGCCTGTTGCGGAATGAAAGGGAAAGTTTATCGATCTATGATCGTCAAGTTTGATTTTTCCACGCTGTGTTTACTGGGGTTTCTGTGAGGATCCACAAGTCCGTAGCGTTTTGTGTTTCCTTACCAGACGATATCAGACACAGGCTCCAGATTCTGAGTTCAGTAACTTCACGAACTTGTCGTGTATAGCACAACGGAGACCAGTTCCAAATTATCTACTATTTTATTAAAATAAAACTATTAACAATTACGACTGACCGTCGTTATCTCTGAGTGGAAAATAGATATATGATTTATGTCCTGACTCTCCCAGCAGAACTAGAAAACAACAAGAAATGATTCCGTTTTGGGCAACACTGATGAGCCAAGTGTGTGTTGCCTATTTATTATATTGATTATTTCTCATGTTCAAGATACATTTAGTGTCATTAATAATTCAAAAAGTTTACTCCGCCTTGCAACTAATAAGAACAGATGGATCCCGGCATTAAAAACCAAAGAAAAAACTAAAACTTTGGAAAAGCATGGGATCGCAAGGTATTTGAGTGGTCAATTCCTAGCTTATATACATGACCTATAATATACAAGAAGACATGATCGAACTACGCAGTAGTGGCTATCGCAACCAACCAAGGGAGGCAGCATGTTGGGGATGGTGGGTAGGGAAAAAATTGCAGTTGAACTTTTCTTCTGTGTGATAAAACAAAGAATGATGCGTCTTGCTCTAGGGGACGCCAAGTGAGACGCTTTGCCGCTGGCGCCCCCTGGAGCAAGTTCATTATGATTGGCTAATTATTAACAACACATATGGGTTGTGAAAAGTTTAGACTGACAGTATACTTCCAAAACAATGGGTTCATTACGAGGTGAGGAGCATAGTTCCAAGCAAATTGAACTTGCACCTGTTAGTTATTGAACTATTGGTGAACTCTCAGATCGTCTGGCATAAATCATTTTACTATGTAAAGTGTATTTATGTCCTGACTCTCCCAGCAGAACTAGAAAACAACAAGAAATGATTCCGTTTTGGGCAACACTGATGAGCCAAGTGTGTGTTGCCTATTTATTATATTGATTATTTCTCATGTTCAAGATACATTTAGTGTCATTAATAATTCAAAAAGTTTACAATACAGATAAATAATTAGAAATGATAAAATGAATTGACAAATATGGGCACAGGTGTTGTCTCCGCCACAATGCCAACTCTACCGACGTTTAAGGAGTTGGCAAACACCCACCAGGAAAACGCTCGCACCTGCCAGACCAAGACAACCTGAGATGCGCCAGAAATAGAGATAGCAGTCAGTGAGATGTCACATCCCCAGATATAGAGATGGAAAGCTTGTCTTTCGAAATGAACGTCGTCATGGTCTGGCAGGTGCGAGGAGCGGGACAGAGGAAGGAGCATATTGTGAAAAGATGCCTTGAACATGGACGATTGGAATGTTGCCGAAGTTGGTTGTGTTAGCGGGATAATAATGTGACATGTACTGTAAATGCGCATCGATCCCTAAAACTCTTCCTCCATCTGGCGTGCAGATGCTATTCAAGGGGCAAATCCAGGTGAGATATAAACGTGCCGCACCAAACATGACGGTGAAATAGTCTACCCATATGCCAAATATAACTGATCCCCCCCCCCGCCCCCCCCCCCCCACTTTCGCCAATAGCATAAAGCGGGGTACGCGTAACAAGCCAAGACCTGGGGTGACGACTAGTAACAAAACTGATACAGGCAGACAGCCCCTATACGCCATTAGCGTAGCAATTACCTGCACACCAGATGGAGAAGAAAGAGAATTACCAAAAAGAAAGGATACAAAAACTAGTGAATATATACAAAATATAGATAATAGACATCAAAGTTATGAAAAGCATGACCCCGAGACGGCACGCCAATAGCTGAGCCGCCGGGAATTCCATATCCCAGGTAGCCAGAATGATCCCCAGGATGGGACGCAGTGTGGCATCCAATTGTAATTACCGTAGCGACGGAACGCGGATGTATTTGCGGAACGCGTCAGACTTCCAACGCCCCATCACCCGAATTTGGGAATCTGTGAAACCTCTCAAAGCAGCCCATGTTGCTGCCCCAATTCTGAAGCTGTGACTTTTGTACCGGGTGCAATCGAGACGGCAAAATTTTAAAACTGACCGTAAAACCATGTCAAAGTCATTGCGAGTTATGGCCTGCCCATCTGTGTTGAGAAATAGGGGACCCAAAGAGGGCCCTCGTGAATGGAGATAAGTACGCAAAATGACAACTGGACAAACCGACGTGGGAGACTGACTACTCACGCAAATTGTATGAGAAGATCCCGGTACACTGTGTGTTTGGATATTTACTCTTTGTTATGTTAGACAATGTGTATCAAGGGAATCAACTCTACACTATAAATTACTATTGCACACTGTGGTTTTGTATTGCCTCCCCTGTCAGTTACCATGGTTTTACGTGAAGGACAGGAAAACAAGAAAACCTAACTGAACACATGTGTATTGTATCTTATCAGAAAAAATGATAAACTTCACGGGAATATCGCGTTATATTCACTCATCGACGCTGACATGGTGTCAGAAGTGACTGTTGAACATTAGTGTTAAGGAAAAAGTAACATTTTGTGAAAATTAACTTTCATACGTTATCAAAATACAAACCAAAAGCAAAACACGCAATGTCGAAATTTGCGCCACCGGAGCTGTAAGTTGTAACAGGAGGAGAGATAAGTGCGGGAGCCGGGGTTCGAACCGTCGACCTCTAGCACACAAAGCGACCGATTTACATCGAGACTAAGAGATCCGGACCAACCAGGCTGGTTGGTAAATGGCCTTTATACCTCGACCGCTACACTACTCTCCCCTTCTTTTGAGATTCACCACATGTGAATCTCACCCAGGTTCCTCCCTCAGAGCGGTCAAAACAACCACAGTGCCACCTACTGCTGAGGATCGGACGAGCCCCCAAATGTAACAGGAGGAGAGATAAGTGCGGGTGCCGGGGTTCGAACCGTCGACCTCTAGCACACAAAGCGACCGATTTACCACGAGACTAAGAGATCCGGACCAACCAGGCTGGTTGGTAAATGGCCTTTATACCTCGACCGCTACAGAGCCATTGAACTTTTCGAACGCCAGTGAATGGCCGATATGGAAAGCGAGATTCGCACGATTCAGAACAGCGTCGAAACTTTCTAAGGAATCAGGAGAAGTGCAAGTTGCTGCTTTAGTGTATTCGATGGGGTCGGATGCGGAAAATATAATCACGTCGTTCAGATTGGACGAAGCTGACGAGAAAAAATACGAACTTGTCCTTGGTAAATTTCACGAACATTTTCTACCTAAACGCAATGTGATACACAAAAGAGCACAATTTCATAAAAGAACCCAACATGTTGGGGAACCAATTGAGACATTTATTCGATCACTTTATGAAATGGCAGACAAATGTAATTTCCCCGCAACGACAAAAGATGAAGAAATCAGAGATAAAATCGTCATAGGCATTTCAGACAAACAGTTATCCGAAAAAATGCAGTTAACCCCTGACTTAGATTCGCAAACAGCTTTCACAATGGCTAAAAACAGCGAACTGATAAAAGGTCAGATTAAATCACAGTTAGTCCCTACCGAAGTTGATGAAGTTCGAAAATATCCCAATAAATCAGGAGCCTGTGGTAGTTACAAAAACTCTGGTGATAACCATCGTTTTGACAAGAAAAGTAATTTTCATCCACCGAATAGCAACACACACAAAAAAAACTTTCCGAAACCTTCAAAAGCACAACTACAACAACAATGTTTTCGATGTAACCGTCGTCATGGCAGCAAATATCCATGTCCGGCTATGGGTCAGCAGTGCAGACTTTCTAACGGTGCCAACATTTTGCTATTTGCTGTAGAACCAAACATGTACGTGAGATACAACATGCAGATGTTATTGGAAATAACAGTCACGACATACCAGATGTGAGCTCATCAACAAACGACTCTAGGTATTTCCTGGGACACATAGAATGTGACGATGCTGCAAATGAACCCTGGAATGTAGACATTGAAATAATGAACACTAACGTCCAGTTTAAAATTGATACGGGAGCTGATACCACGGTGATCACCGAAACTACATACACAACATTAAATCATAAACCAGCACTAAAGAAATCTATGTCACATTTGACAAGCCCAGGGGGTAAAATAAATTGTAAAGGTTACTTTATTGCTGATACTTGGCTAAAGGGTAAAAATTACCGACTTAGAATCTTTGTCATTGAAGATAACGGTAACAATCAAAATAACTTACTGGCTGCCGTTCAAACAATGGGTCTGGTACATCGCGACGATGAAATAAACAGTTCATTATTTGGCAACACAGGTCTCATAAAATGTGAACCGGTCAGAATAAAAATAAAAAATGATGCAATACCGTATGCAATAAGTACAGCACGTCGCATACCATTTCCCTTAGAGGAAAAGGTAAAAGCAGAATTAGATAGAATGTCCCAAGAAGGCATTATTGAAAAGATTACGCAACCCACCGAGTGGTGCGCACCAATGGTTCCAGTCATAAAACCTAATGGCAATGTGGCGAACATTGACTTTACCCGCTGGGATAATTACCAACAAACATGACTTAAGACTCCCTATGGACTGGGGACAGGAATCCACCAAGAGCTGCTATAAATTAACTGACACCATTACCAAAAAGCAGCATGCTGTGTGCTAAAACCCCCGTAGTAGAATGTCAGGACAGAGTTCAGGTTTTCACACACAAGGGAGAATGCCACAAAATAAAGGGCTATTTTTTAATAGATAAATACAATTCAAATCTGTTGAATTCTTTAATCTGCATTCTTCATCTGTGGCCACACCACATACTGTCATTGGACAGAAATACACAATACATGGGGACAATGGGACAGGGTACATAAAGGGTTAAAATAACTCTCACACGGGAGTTTGCTTATTTGCTGTGATATTACACCACTTCAAAATAAGCAACACTTGAATAGCATACGGAATAAAGGTGTAAAATGTAATTGATTGAATCAACACTATACAAATTTATTATGATATTGAAGCATTTAAAATAGCCAAAAATACCGTTGCAAGTGTTGACACAATCTACAAAAGTTTTAGAAATTCATTATTCAGGAACATTTATTCAAACACTTGAGGCATTACGCCCCTTCGGAATGGATAGATATCTCTGAACGATGGCAATTTGCCATGAACCGAATCGGAAAATAGAGGGTTAACTGTGTGAGGCTCTCACTGAATTGGACCGAAATAATTTAGATATAAGCAGCCGAAAAGTTTCCCTAAGTTGGACTGGATCTGTATTCAAGGTGGAAAATATTTGGAAATATTAGGAATCTACTATTAATAAACTGTAAAGGGTTAACAGATAATTTAGCGACAGCATTACGCCGTTCTAGGACGTCCGAAATAGAGGTGTAATTTAATTAGTGTTGGCATTGCGCCACTACACTAAGTCCAAAAACGGACACTAAAAGCTTATAAATTTCGTTACACTGCCTTGAATACAGATGCGGGACTAATAACCGATGATATAATATACTAAGATAACTTCATGATGGTATCCACCCAAGCCCTACCCCAGGGAAAGGGGGTGTATACCTGAAAGTGTGGCGTGGATAATTCTAAGATTTCGGAAGATGCTTTCAGACGTCAGATTGTGGCGTCGCTGCCTTATATAGGAACGAAACTCACAATCTAACCTCGTAAGACGTATTCCTAGTAATGATGAATAAACTGTAAGCTATATTGATATGAAAATGAATAAAATATTCCAAACTCCACGCCCGGAACTTGCAGGTTGAAATTTATCCCATAAAAAACATTGATAAGGTATTTAATTATAATTTAGATTTTGGTTTAAAGGTTAGAATATAAGTAAAATCCAAAGAGAAACATAGTTGTAACAAAACGATAGTATGCAGAGAGTTAACTTGACGTAATAACATCGGAATGTCGCGAGCGTTTAAGGTTCAAGGACAGCAACTCACGCGACCAGTATTTCCAGAAATAGCTTGGAACATTGCAAGACGTGCCTGGAAATTCTAACGTTCTGTGAGATGAAACGGAATAAATATAAACATTTGAACTTTGGCAACATACAAACTGTTTGCACACGAGTTATAGTGAACCAATGGATAACTGGAATACGGTTGTGAGTCATGACGATGCATGAATTAATGTAAGTTGATGCAATATTTTTGCCGGGAGATGATATTTCTGTACTGTAAACATTGTGAAATATGCGATACATGAAAATACTATGCGTTGCAAAAACGAAGTGAACTGCAATAGGGGTATAAATTGAATGGGTGTTTTATGCAATAATTATTCCCAGTACTTAACAAATTTTACAACACAGCCCCCATTTCAAAAAATCCATTTCGTCCTCGAAATGCGCTTTTTGAGAGATGGACCAAATTAATCAACAAGATGAATTATACAATGGAATAATGAGTGTGGTAAACTGGTAATGACTAATGAGTAATGTTGTATGGACTATGAGTATGAAATTTTTGATTGAAATAAGGAACCGATTAGATAATGGTATAATGAATATTTTTTTTTGTTTTTGTTAATTAGAGTGAAGGGCTGGGATGCAGACGTAGGAATTGATTTATCAACAACATGTAAATTGTAAGAATTAACTATATAAACTTCATGAAAAAATATTAATTATTCATTTATTGAAACATATAAAAATTTAAAATCGATACCCTTTCCTTCTCACATCCCCTATGTACCTCTTTCGTGCCTCTTCCGCCGTCTTACTCCACATTCTCTCACTCTCGCTCACTCTAACAGCTACGCTCTTCAACTTTGGTGCCGCAAACAACTCTCTCTCATCCTTCCTCCTATCTTTCGCTTCCTTCCACATACTATCAAACCCATCCAGTGCACTACCACACTTCACACCAAACACTGGCTCTCTGTTCTCTTTCTCCCTCAGCTTTCTCATTTCCTTTCGTGACTCTTCCAAACTCCTTTCTAAACTCCTCACTTTCTGCTCTAACTCCTTGATTCTCTCATCTCTGTCATCCTCCACTTGCACTCCCACACTCTTCACTTGCTCCTCAAACATCTCTGGCACACTAACACTCACTTCACTCACCTCCATCACTTCTGGCTCACCAACACTCACTTCACTCACCTCCATCCCACACAACAACTCACACTCATCCACATACTCATCATAATCAGGCACAAAAAACTCTTCAGGCACAATTTCATTCACACTTGTATTTACATGTGCATTATTATTATTATTATTATTTATATTTATATTTTTATCCCTCTTCCGCTCCTCCAACACCACTCGTCTTTCATCCACACATTCATTCTCACTAGCGCTCAAACCACTCTCTTTCATTGCAATTTTAACAATGTCTTTTTGTTTCTCTCTTTTCTGCCACTCTTGTCTTGATTCTTCCTTTCCTACCACCACCAAGTCTGAATGTTCCCCTAACCACGTAACGTTGTATGGTTTCTCCGCTTGTCGGAAATACTCTTCGTCCGCTAAATTACTTTTCTCACCCTGCTTTCTTTTCAAATGTGGGATATAACCCATACAGTGTCTCTCCAGGGATGTTCTTTTGGAGGCACGGAATTGGCACAGCTGACAGTAAAAAGGCACCATTTCCAACGGGGCATGGTTTTTCACCACATGCCAAATAGCAGCTTGCTTTCCACCGCGGTAGAAACACTTAGTGCACTCATAAACCCTGCCTCTGGTTTGTTTATCCACCATTTTTAAGATTACTGTAAGAAAGGAAAAAACTGTTAGTCTTCCCATCTGGCTACCTTAGTGGTGTTGCCTCCACACTAATGTATTTTATGTACTCTTGAGGTATTCCTTTAACAAATTTTTCCTGGCTACTTTAATCCAATTTGGTACAGTGGGTGAGGTATACGGTTTCAACCTATCATGATGCCTAATTGTTAATTTGCCATTTTTAACAATTTTATACAGTGATGGACTAATGCATTCTGTTACAAGGTATGGACCAATCCAGGGAGACAAAAACTTTTTCCTACATGGATTTCTTTGATAAACTAACCCTCCAGGTTCATATTTATTCTCAACAATTCTGGTGTCATAATCTTGTTTTTGCCTAGATGCTGTATGTTGTAAATGTTCACGGGCCATGTGATAATAGTCAGTTATGTTTTCTTTTAGATTGGTGATGAAATCATTTGTTTGTCCTGGAGTTCCAAGTTTTGGGAGTGGGAACAGCAATTGAGCTGGCAAGTTCACCTCTCGCCCAAACATCAATTTATTTGGAGTATAGCCAGTTGCTGGGTGTTTTGTACTTCTATATGCTGCAAGTAGTAGCCCTATATTTCTGTCCCAATCTGGATTCTTCTTATTTACAAACGATCGGATCATTTTGGCTAGGGTTTGGTTAAATCTTTCCACAAGCCCATTGGATGCAGGGTGGTATGGCGTAGTACGGGTTTTCTTAATCCCCATTAATTTACATAATTCTGCTATTAGTTCGCTTTCAAAATTTTTTCCCTGGCCACTATGTATTTCCAACGGTGTTCCAAAACGGGAAATAAACTCATACACCAGTTTCTTAGCTACTTCTTCAGCATATTGACTTGGAAGTGGATAGGCTTCCATGCACCTGGTAAAATAATCCCCAATTACTAAGATGTATTTATTTGCATTTTCAGTGATGGGTAAGGGTCCCAAGATATCGATACCAATACGATCAAGCGGGTACCCAACTGTGTATTCTTGTAATGGCATTTTTGGTTTAGAGCTAGGAGGCTTGTTCTTGCCACAAATTGCACATTGATAAACGTAAGTGCTGACATCTTCTTTCATCTTGTACCAGTAAAAATATCTTTTAGCATGTTCTACAGTTTTACTCACTCCTAAGTGAGCTGAATATAAGGCATCATGGCTGTCTCTTAGTACTTCATTTCTGAGTACTCTAGGTACTAACAACAGTAATTTGTTCGAAATGGATTTGTCTTCGAAAATCCATTTTTGGTATAAAACTCCATTTTCTCTCTCTATGTTATTCCAGTTCAACCAGTAATGTCTGGTAGTTGGACTTAATTTGGCAACCGCATCTCGGGATGGACATTTATCTATATCCATCCAGTCATGTAGTGGTTTCAAGTCCTTGTCATCTCTTTGTAAATGTTCCATTTCTTGGTAGGAATACTTATTTATCCATCTGACCAATTGTCAGAGAGTATTCTTCATTGTCTTTCTTTCACTCTTTCTCAATGCTCTAACTTTTCTATCCATCTTTTGGCTCATCATCGCTTGTCTGCACCTTACAGCAAATTTTAATTTCTTCTACTGGCCCTTTTCCATTTGACCCTAGTTCAGTTACATCATCAACTTCATGTTTAAAATCTAACCAATCCTGTTGCATCTCTGAACACGTTTTACAAACGTGATCAGTATGTGCAGCATCTTGCTCACATACATGGTCATCCAGGTTCATTCTAGATAATGTGTCAGCATTTTGATGTTTACTACCCTCTCGATGCTGTATCTCAAAATTGTACCTGGATAGTATTTCCAGCCATCGAGCCACTTGACCTTGTGGATCTTTGAATCCAAACAGCCACCTTAAAGATCCATGATCTGTCCTCAGAAGAAATTTATTTCCTAAAAGATAGTGTCTAAATTGGTGTATAAATGTTATTACTGCCAGTAATTCTCTTCTCTTGACACTATATCTTTGTTGTGGCCTGTCTAGCTTTTTTGATGCATAGGCTATTACCTTTTCTGTACCATCTTGTACTTGTGACAATACCGCTCCAATGCCTACATTTGATGCATCAGTATCGAGAATGTAAGTACAGGTGGGTAATGGGTAGGCTAGGACAGGAGCTTTACAAAGCTTTTCCTTCAGACTGAGGAATGCATCTTGGCACTCATTCGTCCATTTAAAAATAGTATCTTTCCTAGTTAATCTGCTCAGAGGTAATGCAATCTCACTGAACTTATAGATGTATCTTCTGTAGTAATTGCAGAGACCTAAAAATTGTTGGACTTCCTTCACATTTTTAGGTGGGTTCCAGCTTAATACTTTTGAGATCAATTCTGGGTTTGGCTTTAACCCTTCCTTGCCAACAAGGTGACCCAAACATAAGACTTCTTCCTTGAATAACTGGCATTTTGTGGGCTTAAGCTTTAGTCCTGCCTCTTCTAGACGTCTGAATACTTCATCAAGCCGTTCAAAATGGTCTTTCACTGTGGAACTTATCACTATTATATCATCCAAATATATCAGTAATGTTTGCCACTGAAGGCCTCTAAAAATTAATTTCATGCATTGCTGGAATGTATTTGCCGTGGTTGCCAATCCAAAAGGCATCTTGGTATACTGGAACAAACCATATTTGGTTATGAAGGCAGTTTTTGCCATGTCTTTATCGCTCATCTTGATTTGCCAGTAACCACTTTGTAAATCTAGTGTGCTGAAGTACTTTGCCGAGGCCAGACAATCTAAACACATGTCAATCCTTGGTAATGGATAAGCATCCTTAATTGTTACGTCATTTAATCTGCGATAATCTATGCACCACCTGACCGATCCATCTTTTTTGCATATTAAAACAACTGGAGAGGCCCATGCTGATGTTGAGGGCTGGACAACCCCACTCTCTAGTTGCTCCTTCAAATACTTTTCTTCCTCATTTTCAAACTTTTGAGGTGTCCTTCTCAGTGGCTGTCTGCTGGGCATTGCTCCTGATGTATTAATTTCATGTTCAATTAATGAACAGTTTCCTAGTTCCATCTTATTCTTTGCAAATGCATGTTTATGCTTAATAAGTAGAGTCTTTAGCTCTAATCTCGCCTCGACTGGTGGTAGATTTTCGCAGCATTTGGTATACAAGTCCTCAAGATGGAAGGCAATGTGGAAGGTTCGGCCCTCCTCCCCTCTTTGCCTACATCATCTTCATGTGATTCCTTAGTCAGGCTGCACTCCTTATTACTCCTCTTACTAACTTTTTGTGTACAGCCTAAATTTTTCCTGTCTTCTGCTTTCGGTATTTGGGCCCGTAAAGTAGGATTTACATTTCCTACTGCCCTACCAATTTCCTCTACTTGGTGTAACTCTCCTAGTACATAACCTTTTCTCAGCTTAATGGGTGTGTCTGATGTATTTACTAATCGTACGGGGATTCCCTCCTTTGTAGGGTCAATCAAAACCCATGCTTACATTATTTGCCTATTATCTTCAACCGTTGGTTCCAGTGCCATACAATCCACAATGGGAGCATTTTCGCCCTTCTCTATACACCCTTTAGATATAAATTCTGATGTAGCTGGAATGGTTATGGATTTGTCTAATTTTACTCTAGAAACCTTGTTTCGAGTAACCTCACAGTCAATCCATTGACCTGCTATTTCTAATCCACGTTTGGTATTCAGTGTGATGTCTTTCGCATCTATTACATCACATCCCAACAACAATTCATCTCTTATTGGAGCGACATACAGGGTCCAATTAAATAAATTTTCACCAATATTCATTTTGGCTGCTATGGTTCCGAGTGATTCCATCTTTTTACCAGCTTCAGCAACAACCAAGTCCAGCTTGGCCTGCCGAAGAGGTGGTCTGCAGTGTTCAGGCAATTTATTATATGCAATTTCGCTTAAAACTGTAACCTCTGCCCCAGTGTCTATTACAGCTGTAACTGATTGCCCCTCAATCTTCATTGGTACACTCATTGTTACTGCTCTCACCCGATCAATCACTATTGTTAATGGTCTACTGTTCATATTTGCCTCTTGATCAGCGAATTTTGAGAGCGGTGATATTGCTTTTTCATTTGACATCTCAACATTGGTGTTTTCATTGCTTCTTTCTAACATACTAGTTTTTGTTACACTGTAGACTTTCTCACTCAGAGGATGATCAGTTGAGTTCTCCCCTTGTCCAGATATGTTTTCACTGCAAATCAGATTCCCATTCCCCACAGTCATCACTGCTGAGGCCCCTAATGCAGTGGCGACTGTTGGGATTTTGTGATACTCTCCTGCATCCTCCTCACTCCAGAACTGAAGATTTTGATTGGTATGATTGGGCATATTTACAACATCAATGGTAGACCCTGTACTTTTCTTCAAATAATTCTCCTCTCCTACAGCCGTATCATCATGGTACCTATGACAATTACTACGGTCTGTGTGATCAGTATCATTGGTCTCGGCAATAATTGTTTCTTCATTTGGTTTAGGATCCTTTCGACACTTATTACTACCTTGTGTCTTGGTACTCTGACTTTTCTCCTTACTCTTGGTTAGACAAGTCAAATCATCTGTGTCACTGGGTATCTTATTCTCCTCTATAATTGTTCCTAAGTCATGACTATATACAACTTCAAAACTTGAGGCTAAACCTTGGCCGACAGATTTAGCCCATTCTATTTTAAATTCACTTTGTCATCCCTTGGTTGACCCGCAGCTCTATTAAAACATCTATTCCCATGGTAATTAGGCCTATTTCTTTTCTTTGGACACTCGTAACTGAAATGTCCTATTTCCTTACATGAGTAACAGGTGACAGGCTCACCCTGTGCACTTCTAAATATTTTCTCTGTCTCTCTATTTCTACCTTTATCAACAATTGTCCTATTTTCATACTCCTTGGTATTGCTCTCTTTTCGTGTACTAGTACTCATTGCTGTCTTAATTTCTTGAGCTATCACAACTTTTAACTCTTCTATTAAGATCTTTTTCAACTCCTTAACAATTGACTCTTTTAGTTCTAGACCAGACTGATGCAGTCTTTCTTCTGTGACAAATCTCTTGCCATTCACTCTCCGTAAGTCTGCTTCATCTGGGCTGTAATTCACAGAATATGTGCTATCAGTACTGTTATCCCCTGTATCACCATCCAGGTACATGTTCCTAACAGAGGATTTCTTGCGTAATCCCCCTCCACAGCATTCATGCCATGCAATCATTTCTATGGCTTGTTTTATTGATTGAGGTTTCTTTGTCATTACATCGTATGAGATTGTCTGATCAGGTAGCCCATTCAGCAAGTGTTCTATAGATAAATCTATGAACAATTTAGAATTCTCTAGTCCTGGGTAGGCCTTTGACATCATTAATGATATGCGAGATGCAAATTCTTGCAGGCTCTCAGATGATTGCATTCTGAGATTTTGTATTTTAGCTCTGTATGTTTCTGCTAACATGTGATCACCAAATCTTTGTTTCATGGCAGCAGCAAATGTGCTTACATCCATTCTCGTCCCTTGTGGCAAATTGGCAGCAAATGTTAGTGCATCATCTCTCAGACAGAACAACAATCTTTCTCCTGTCCATCTTCACTCCAGCTAAACCTCTGTGCCATTACTTGAAACTGTACCCAAAAAGAGTTCCAGTCACTCTTTCCATTAAAAATGGGTGTTTTAGGTTTAGGCTCATTACAAGGCAAATTTCTATGTATGTCATTATTATTATTATTTTGCCGATATCCGCTCGGACGATCAGAATGAAATGCCAAATAATTTTCTTGGATACCACCCAGTGTGGGCCTTTGATTATTTTCACCTATTGAATAATCCTCGTATGTGCCACTAAATTGCCGTCTATTATTTACTGACAAATCGTTAACCGCGTTATTAGATGTGTGTGCAGTAGGGCCTTGAAAGTTAACATTCAACTGCGAATTTTGATGAGGTCCTTGTGCCATATCATTATCTCTGTTAAAAGTTAGTGATGACACAGTCTGTTGTAACTGTTGAATTTGACCTTGTAAATCTTTTATGTTGGGTGTAGATTGGACCGTTACATTTTTATCATTTGTGACTCATTAAGATCTCCAGATGTGTACCTGGTATTTTTGGCTGAGCTTGCCAAACAATTGCTTGAAGCAGGGGTGACTGACTGACTATTTACTATGTGTGCTTGTTGAAGTAACATACCTCCACCATTTTGTGTGTCTGAGTGACTAAAATGTATTTTATTTGCTGTTTTATCCATCAATGCCAAATCAGGTTGAGACCGATTTACACTTACATTTGTATCTGTCTGTATAGGGGTTGCCCCAACCATTCTATTAAATGAAGACGTGCATTCATCTATATAAGAATCTCCTCCCTCTAAATTTGAAGGCATCAATTTGGATCTAAGTTCCATTTTATTTAATGCTTCTATGATAGTATGCAATAATTATTTAAATTATTCTCAAAGTTTTTTGATTGAGTTTATTATAAGAAATTTAATTAAAGAAACCTCTCAAGAATACTAAAAATTACAATAACACTCAGTTTAGATATATACAAATTAATTCTATCCTTAACATGTACAAGGGAGAATATGACAGCCTCTATGGAATCATATGTGGACTATTACAATCCCTCGAAAATTTTTATGGAGACTATTGCAGTCTCCCGAATGTTTTTTTTTGGAGACTATTGCAGTCTCTCGAAAGTTTTATGGAGACTATTGCAGTCTCTTGAAAGTTTTTGTGGAGACTATTACAGTCTCTCGAAAGTTTTATGGAGACTATTGCAGTCTCTCGAAAGTTTTTGTGGAGACTATTGCAGTCTCTCGAAAGTTTTGTGGGGACTATTACAATCCCTCAGTAAATTACATGTAACTGTTACAGCCCCAAGGTCTGAAAGCGGTGAATCCCATTTGGAAACATAAATGGAAAGGGTTAACTATATCGAGAAATAATAATCTGCAGTTAACATCTGAAGAATACTTCTGATAATACAACCTGAAATAATTTTCAAAGGACATTTTTATTACAAGAATATGCAGGAAGGGTCCAATTCTTTCAATTTAGCCAATGAGTCCCGATATCGATTAACTTTTTAGATGAATTTTCCACTAACAGAAGATCCCACTTCTGACACCAGTTGTGGCGAACATTGACTTTACCCGCTGGGATAATTACCAACAAACATGACTTAAGACTCCCTATGGACTGGGGACAGGAATCCACCAAGAGCTGCTATAAATTAACTGACACCATCCCAAAAAGCAGCATGATGTGTGCTAAAACCCCCGTAGTAGAATGTCAGGACAGAGTTCAGGTTTCACACACAAGGGAGAATGCCACAAAATAAAGGGCTATTTTTTAATAGATAAATACAATTCAAATCTGTTGAATTCTTTAATCTGCATTTTTCATCTGTGGCCACACCACATACTGTCATTGGACAGAAATACACAATACATGGGGACAATGGGACAGGGTACATAAAGGGTTAAAATAACTCTCACACGGGAGTTTGCTTATTTGCTGTGATATTACACCACTTCAAAATAAGCAACACTTGAATAGCATACGGAATAAAGGGGTAAAATGTAATTGATTGAATCAACACTATACAAATTTATTATGATATTGAAGCATTTAAAATAGCCAAAAATACCGTTGCAAGTGTTGACACAATCTACAAAAGTTTTAGAAATTCATTATTCAGGAACATTTATTCAAACACTTGAGGCATTACGCCCCTTCGGAATGGATAGATATCTCTGAACGATGGCAATTTGCCATGATCCGAATCGGAAAATAGAGGGTTAACTGTGTGAGGCTCTCACTGAATTGGACCGAAATGATTTAGATATAAGCAGCCGAAAAGTTTCCCTAAGTTGGACTGGATCTGTATTCAAGGCGGAAAATATTTGGAAATATTAGGAATCTACTATTAATAAACTGTAAAGGGTTAACAGATAATTTAGCGACAGCATTACGCCGTTCTAGGACGTCCGAAATAGAGGTGTAATTTAATTAGTGTTGGCATTGCGCAACCACACTAAGTCCAAAAACGGACACTAAAAGCTTATAAATTTCGTTACACTGCCTTGAATACAGATGCGGGACTAATAACCGATGATATAATATACTAAGATAACTTCATGATGGTATCCACCCAAGCCCTAACCCAGGGAAAGGGGGTGTATACCTGAAAGTGTGGCGTGGATAATTCTAAGATTTCGGAAGATGCTTTCAGACGTCAGATTGTGGCGTCGCTGCCTTAATTATATAGGAACGAAACTCACAATCTAACCTCGTAAAACGTATTCCTAGTAATGATGAATAAACTGTAAGCTATATTGATATGAAAATGAATAAAATATTCCAAACTCCACGCCCGGAACTTGCAGGTTGAAATTTATCCCGTAAAAAACATTGATAAGGTATTTAATTATAATTTAGATTTTGGCTTAAAGGTTAGAATATAAGTAAAATCCAAAGAGAAACATAGTTGTAACAGAACGATAGTATGCAGAGAGTTAACGTGACGTAATAACATTGGAATGTCGCGAGCGTTTAAGGTTCAAGGACAGCAACTCACGCGACCAGTATTTCCAGAAATAGCTTGGAACATTGCAAGACGTGCCTGGAAATTCTAACGTTCTGTGAGATGAAACGGAATAAATATAAACATTTAAACTTTGGCAACATACAAACTGTTTGCACATGAGTTATAGTGAACCAATGGATAACTGGAATACGGTTGTGAGTCATGACGATGCATGAATTAGTGTAAGTTGATGAAATATTTTTGCCGGGAGACGATAGTACTGTACTGTAAACATTGTGAAATATGCGATACATGAAAATACTGTGCGTTGCAAAAACGAAGTGAACTGCAATAGGGGTATAAATTGAATGGGTGTTTTATGCAATAATTATTCCCAGTACTTAACAAATTTTACAACACAAATATAAGAATTTGCGTAGACTTGAAACGCTTAAATGAAGCGGTACAACGCGAACGATACATACTTCCAAATTTGGAAGACATATCGCCGAAATTGGTAGGATCCAAATATTTTAGCAAATTAGATGCATCAAATGGATTTTATCAATTACCCTTACACCCTGAAAGTTCACACCTCACTACCTTCATAACACCATTTGGCAGATACAAATTTAACCGAGTCCCTTTTGGCATAACAAGCGCGAGTGAAATTTTTCAAAGGACAATATCAGACATGTTGGAGGGTATGGAAGGCATAAACGCAATCATAGATGACACAATAGTTTATGGAGAAACAAAAGAAATACACGATGCACGTTTGGCTAAAGTATTAAACAAAATGGAGAGTTCAGGCCTGAAGTTAAATAAAGCAAAATGCGAATTTAGCAAAAATAAGTTAGAGTATTTTGGGCACTTAATTGACGAAAATGGTATTAGCCCTAACCCAAGGAAGGTTCAAGCAATAAAAGAGCTGGAACCACCCACAAATGTCAAAGAGCTCCAACGGGCACTAGGCACAATAAACTACTTAGGTCGTTTCTTGCCAAATTTATCCACAATTATTGACTTACTGAAATCTGACATATCCTGGACATGGGATTCAGATCAACAAATAGCATTTGACAAAATTAAAAACTTGCTTACGACTGCACCAGTCTTGGCATATTTTAATCAGAACAAACCAGTTGTTATATCTGCTGACGCTAGTAGTTTTGGCCTAGGGGCAGCATTATTTATACAGGAAGAAAATGAACTAAAACCGGTTGCTTATGCTTCACGCACACTTACAAGCACAGAAAAAAATTGGGCAAACATTGAAAGAGAGTGTTTGGCGGGAGTATGGGCATGTGAAAAATTTTCAAGATTTTTGGTTGGTCTCCCATCATTTACCCTACTCACAGACCACAAACCACTCATCCCCTTAATAAATACCCAAGACTTGGATAAGACACCCTTAAGATGCCAAAGGCTTTTGATGAGATTAAGGCGGTTTAATGCCAAAGCAGTATATAAACTAGGTAAAGACATGATGGTATCAGACACATTATCTCGCTCAACGCTGCATGAGGTTGAAAATAGCTTCCAAAATGACATTGCGGCACACGTTGACGCAATGGACAGAACACGACCAAGGACTGATCCTAAAGTACCAAAAATATTGAAGGCAACAAGTGAAGACCCAAAATTGGTTAAGATCATACAAACAAACAAAACTGGATGGCCTAAAAAGGAAAATTCGGTCCCAAATGAGATTCGCGAGTATTTTAGAGTAAGAGGGAACCTATCAGTATCAAATGGTTTACTAATTTTCCACAACCGAATAGTTATACCTGAAGCCCTACAAGCAGAGATCATTGAAAATTTACATGAAGGTCATCAGGGTTTTGAGAAATGTTGCGAACGAGCCAAAATGACAGTTTGGTGGCCAAACATTCTAAATCAATTAAGGGTATTAGTCGAGAATTGTACATTTTGCCAAGAGCATAAGCCCTCTCAAAGGAAAGAGCCGTTAATTACCACTGTTATACCGGAAAGACCATGGCAAAAAATAGCCGCAGATATTTGTGAGGTTAAAAATAAACATTATCTGGTAGTGATGGATTACTACTCTCGATATATTGAAATAGCGCACTTGCCAAATTTGAAAAGTGGAACAGTGATAGAAAAATTTGAAAACATGTTTGCACACTGGGGAGATCCTGAAATACTGATCACTGATAACGGCACACAGTTCAATTCCGCACAGTTCAAAGCATTCGCAATGAAAGTGAATATGGCACAGTTGTTTACTAGTCCATATCATCCTCAAGGCAATGGTGAGGCAGAAGCCTCAGTACGCATTGCTAAACGCATCCTTTTCCAAAAGGATGTGTGTCAGGCTCTTAAAATATATAGAAGCACACCAGTGAAAGCAACAGGCTTTTCACCATCTAAGTTGATGATGGGCCGTAATGTTCGTACCAACATACCAACACTTGCATCACATTTAAAACCTAAATAGCCAGAAACTAAAGCAATCAAATCCAATGATTCTAAGACTAAAGCAAAATACAAAAAATACTTTGATAAGCGACACAATGTTTTCGCCTTAAAAGCTCTAAAATGTGGAGATAAAGTTAGGATTAAAACTGACAAACAAACAAAATGGAGCACTAAAGGGGTTGTGTTGAAAGCCTTAAAAAACAGGTCATATATGGTAAAGACTGAAGATGGTACATTCAGGCGCAATCGTTGCCACCTACAATTAATTCCATCTTCAATGACTAAGAGTGGAGATTCATTAAAGCATAATTATCAGGATGGTTTCTCGACTACTCCTTTGCACAGATCAGCGAGAAGAGTTAGGAAACCAAACTGGTTAAATGACTATGCATTGTAAATTGCAATAGGAAAGCTTAAATAGTTATTCGTTCATATCTTGCATGTGTTATGCATTTAGTTTCATTTTTACCATTTTTTTCCTTTTAGTTTCTTGTATCAGCAAGCTGTAGCTCAACATGTAAAAGGGGGGAGATGTTTGGATATTTACTCTTTGTTATGTTAGACAATGTGTATCACGGGAAACAACTCTACACTATGAATTACTATTGCACACTGTGGTTTTGTATTGCCTCCCCTGTCAGTTACCATGGTTTTACGCGAAGGACAGGAAAACAAGAAAACCTAACTGAACACATGTGTATTGTATCTTATCAGAATAAATGATAAACTTCACGGGAATATCGCGTTATATTCACTCATCGACGCTGACACTGTGTTTAAAGCTATGGAAAGTAAGCAGGATGTCCCTCTGACCAAGCTGAATGTTGTTATATTGGAGGACATGTTGCTCATGAGAGGTCACACAGAGTTCCCCTACCCGGGCAAAAGCATAAAAGGCTGTGACAAACATCGCTCTGAATAAAAGGGCCCGGTAGTAAGTAGATGTGCAGTGTGGAATGGCGGAGAGGAGGCGATCCAACAGAGGTCTAGTAATCGGCATACGGACATCGAAAGATGGGCGTAAATTTTGGTAACCGGTAAGTAATTTCTGGAAAAAGAAACCTGAACAAGGATCTGGGAAGTTCACCATTTTGTGGAAAAAACTCATGCCTGATAATATCGTCCTGACAGATGAGATGATATAACCGTGATTAAAAAGGTGGCCCACAAAAAATGATACTGTATCCGTTGAGACGGGCAAAGATGATGACAGGCAATAAAGGTCACAAAAAGCGGTAAACTTGTGCCAATAACGAGTATAACTGTCTTTAGTAGTATCAGACAAGGCATGTGCCATGATGAAGTCTACAGTTGGAGCAAGCTCTCGATGCTGAGCGCCGACGGAATGTCTGTTGGATCTTCCTCCGCCCATGGTGCAGCCTTGCGAAACCTCTGTACCTGGAAGCGAGAAAGGTGATCTGCTAGAATGTTGAATTTGCCCGGTATATGTTCGGATATTGTCAAAATGTTGTGTTGCAGAGTAAGTAAAACTAATCTGCGCAACAGGGTCAGCAAGCGAACATCCTTGGATGTTTGCTTGTTGATCACTGTTACCACAGCTTCGTTGTCAGAATAAAAAACTATCTTCTTATTTGTTAACCGATGACCCCAGATTTCAAGTGCCAAAACTATGGGGTTCAACTCGAGCAGTGCAATGTTCAACTTTCTCGCCCGCTCAGACCATTCCTCGCAAAACCAGGACCTTCCAAAGATAGCCGAAAAACCCAGTGTGCTAGAGGCATCGGTAAAAAGGGAAAGAGAATCGCCTGTTGTCCACATGCGGTCCAGAAAAAGTGTTTTGCCATTAAAAGATTCCAGAAATTGAAGCCACATAAGCAAGTCTTCCTTCACCCCGTTTGTTAACCTAATGCGGTGGTGTGGGCGTTGTATTCCAATGGTCAGGTTTATAAGACGTCGTAGGAAGACACGGCCCAGGAGCACCACCGAGCATGCTAAGTTCAACGTGCCAATAATGGATTGCAATACACGAAGCGAGTGAATTTCCTGTTGACACTTGAGCAATTTATCAAGAGGTAACCGAGCCTCCATGTGAAGTGTGTCTAATTCAATGCCTAAAAATTCCATAACCTGGGATGGGCGAGCTGTTTTCTCGTGTGCAATTGGCACTCCGAGAAGATCACAGAGATGAAGGAACAATTTAAGACTCAAGGTACATTCTTCTTCTGTTTTTGACAGCAGGAGAAAGTCATCTAACACGTGTACAATATTAGATATATGGCACCTGTGTATTGCAATCCACTCCAGAGCAGTACTAAAAGCTTCAAAGATCTTACATGATGTAGAACAGCCCATCGGTAGGCACTTATCATAACAGGAGTGGTCACGCCATTTAAAACCTAAGAGATGGTGGTCCGACTTATGAATGGGGATAAGGCGGAATGCAGACTTGATATCTGTCTTAGATAAAAAACAACCTGGGCCTAGCATCCTAATAATGGAAATAGCATCTTGTATGGTAGCATACTGAACCGAGGCATCCTCGGCCGATACTCCATCATTGACCGACTCGCCATGCGGATAGGAAAGGTGGTGCATGAGTCTGTACTCCCCCGCCGCCTTCTTTGGGACAACTCCCAAAGGGGAGATGTGAAAATTACGTAGTGGCGGATGGGGGTAAGGCCCAGATATACGACCCGTTCCTAGTTCCTTGGCCAACTTGACCACCAAAACATCTGGGAACTCAAAGGCTGACCGGAGATTGTCGGCTTGCGTTGACGGGGTCACTGCCCCGCAGCCCAAGCGGAACCCCACAGAAAAACCTTTGACCAGATAATCCGAATCCAGAGGGGAACCCTTCAAGGGACGCGAACGGGCGTGACAGCTAGATTACTTACGGTCGCGTGTCGCCGTGGATGACTCTCGGTAACCTCCTTTGGCCCCGGGGCGGCGGCCAAATCTACCCCGAAAGGGAGAACGAAACCAGTCCTGACGTGTGGGACACTGAGTGAACAGGTGGTCCTGGGTACAGTGGAAACAAGAATGGTCAAACTTGCAGGGCAGTGAGCAGCCCTTACCCTCATGAAAACGGATACAAAAACCCAGGGGTACCTGAGACTTGCGATAACTCCGTTGATTGTTCCTAAATGGCTGGGACTGCTGTCTGAACTGCTTGGGTTGGTGTGAGGGCGCTGTGATTGCCTTTATCCACAATTCCATGTGGATTGAATCCCACTGTAAGAGGGGATTGAATTGCCTGAGTGAACGAAACCGGCACTGGTCCCTGAGCAAGAGTGGCATGAGAGGCATGTTGCATGGAATCTGGCGGTCCTGTGTATAAATGTGACAAACCGTCATTCAGCGCAGCTGACCGACTAACTCGACCCCGACCAGTATGCTGCTGAGTTGATTTGGTGACCCGTCTGGTCTTTTGCTTGGCCTTCGGCATCCTGAAAAAGAGAAAACTGACATAGAGTTAGCCTGAACGAGACAAGCAGTAATGTGGTATATAAAGGAAAGTGGGGGGGGGGGGGGGGGGGGGGGGCACCCAAAGAAGATAGCAAAATTAAGTGCCTGGGGGTATCGGGACGCCCAGAAATACGTTTCACAGGAATCCAAATAGCGTCGATAAAATTTACGATGCATTGGGGTAAACACCGTGTGTCCCCCAAACGTGGACATTGCCTGTGAAAAATTGTTACGGCAACTGGGTGCTGAACTGGCAGAAGCAGCCCACAAAATTGCGACAAAAATGCGGTGCACCACCACACACTCACACCCGCCCAACAGTAATGCTGACACCATTGACAATTACGGAGAAAAACCTCCGTCAGCTCAACGATTAAACAGAAAGATAAGCAAACTGCCAACACAGATTAATTTCAATAGAGTAGAAAGAGACGCAACTAGCGATCACTGTTATTAATTGATGAAAATTGAGTATCAGCACTACTAGCAGGCAGGCCCGAGCAACGTCCAGGCGCCACTTAGCAAAACCCCCAAAGGCAAACGGGATGCCATGAGGCCCCACTTTAATTAATTGGGTGCCCATGCCCCTGAAAATGGCACAAAGCTAATTAAAAACAAATAACACTCACAGAGCAGAAGACCGGTCCGCGACCCGCATTAATACTATTAGTATTGTGGCAGGAATTGGGTAATGCCGCCGACGAGAAGTAAACATGACACGGTGCATGCCAGCTCAACTTTGGAGCTGTGTTTGTAGTTAATATTTAAAATCGGATATTGATTGTTGCAAATTAGAGCTGTCTCGGTGTCGGGTTTTTCGGTGCGATTTTCGGTGTACAAGAACACCGAAAATCGAACCGAAGCAATTTTTAAAAAATCGCGAAAGTCGATGTTATACCCATAATGCAATTTTCTGTTGCTGTTGTGTGTTTGCAACATGGAGCGACGTGCCACTCGCATAAAAGAAAGTCAGCAAGTTACATAAGAGCGTGTGGTCAATACGCACACTAATCAGGGCTTGCCTTGGGTCGGGGCCGATCGACCCCGGCCCCGAGAGGGCGCTTCTCGGGGATTTTTTTTTTCGGTCCCGACTTTTTTTTCTGTCTTGGTTCCCGAAATCTCAGTGTTGGAAGGTTTGGGCAACGAAATTTTGCGAGATTAATTTTTCCATTCACGTCTCATTCACGCAAGTGTGATTACAATAGAAGCAGCAAATAACAGATAAATTAGTAAAAAACTGTTTTTGTCTGATTCGAATTAACATCCACCTAAATGATTAAATCCGCATGAAAACTGAGAAAATCCCAAGATTAAACAAACAAAAAAAAAAACAAACACATTTACGAGACTTCGAAAGCATGCTTGTCAACTAATGGGGGGAATTCCCTTCAATCCCACAATACTATGCGCGGGTACATCCGATCCTAACATGAGACTAAATGCAACACAAGACACAAAAACTGCCATCAAAATAAATGTACGAAATAAAATAAAATGTGTACCTGTGTCTACGTGGAGATGTGGGGGGGGGGGGGGGGGGGGGGGGGTGCATTCCATTTCTGAAATATCCAAAGCTGTGGGGAATTTTCATAGATTGAAATTATTTAAACGGTAAAGTGAAATGTTTTTTTTTTTTCAATTTTTTTTCTTTGAGACAACCCTTGCATCGAAAATACACACCCCACAATATTTACGAAACGTCCTAAAATTTTATCCAAAAAAAATCCAAAATGTCTATGTACGAAACGTCCAGCACCCACATGATGGGTCCAAGTCGTTCCGTGACTTCCGTCCCCGGGACGATTCGTCCCCTAACATAGTGCGACGTTTCGTCCTCGAGACACTGACAGAGTGGGAAGTTTCGTCCCCACCCCCCCCCCCCCCCCCCCCCCCCCCAGAGACGAAAGTTCACGAAACGCCCACTTGAACAGCAAATCATTAAGATGATATGGGATGTTGGATTTTTTTCATGATGGAACAAGACATGATCACATCCTTAGAAATGGTTTGCCAAACCAGTTTTAATGATACACATCATATGTTCACATTAAGTTGTGGATTTGTTTTTGCCTAAAAAACATCTAGGCAGATAAGAAATACATTCCACTGGAATGTGTTTTTATCTATCTAGATTTTTTTTTTTCTAAGCAAAAGCAATCAACTAAGGTCGCCATTGGAAAGAATGTAACAACATAAAATTATCCCAAAAGGCCCCGACCTCAATATCTGGGAGACTTTTTTCAGGCCCCCAGCAGGCCCCGACCTCAACATCTGGGAGACTTTTTTTAGGCAAGGCAAACCCTGCACTTGATTGATAGTCGAGTGTCCCCGCTGCTAATTGTGCAAATCCCTCAGTCCCGAAAATCTTCCAATCTGTGTGCCGTTTTCTGTTCAATTACTGGACTTTTGTTTCAAGAGTTTGCAGCAGGAACACTCAACTGTCAATCGAGTGTGCATATTCAGCACGCGCTCTTATGTTAATTAGATGTTTACACGTGAAACCTAAACTAACATTGTGGATTTAAAGGCTCTTAATTTCATTACGTTGATTGACAGAATATTCAATATACACCATGACATGCATAGATTATTAGATTAATGCCTGACGATCATAAAGGTACTGTGTTTTTTTCAATATTTTACCAAAAAAGTGTTTTTATGGACTTGAAACGAGGCCCACTTTTCTCAAAACAGCGCTAAAAGTTACTAAAACCTCACTCGCGCACGATTTTCAAACTCGAAAGACTGAATGAGGCACATGTGTTATTAACATCGACATCGACATCGCGGTTTTTTGTCCAAAAAAATCGAAAATCGACATCGAAGTCAAATTTCAACACCGAGACAGCTCTATTGCAAATAGGCTAGCACGTAAATATCGAGACTATAAAATCAGCGATTCTCCGCTGGGATGCCAGCTAGGTGCATTCGAATTTGGATCACAGTTGGAACCACGCGTGGAGAGGTGGTACAGGAGTCGTAAAACCAAGTCCCCAAAACAATAATAATAGCTGTAATTTGTAAACATTGAAAATATGGTGGTCACAACTCGTACGTGAATTACAATGTAACAAACAACCCGAGACAATAACACGTTACAAAGCCGGGACGGATATCACAGTTGCGAGAACAGGGAACAAGCAAAGCAGATGCCCGCGGAACGCATTGGAAACAGCCGAAGAAACACCGCAGCCCTGTGGGACCCGAAAAATCCACGAAAATCCACACCGGTAATGCGCAAACTAAAACCGAAACCGAAGGAGACAAAATGATAGGAAAACACATAACGAGCATGGATGGGATAAGGGTCATACTAAATAAACCAAACCTCCGAATGCCACCGAAAGCCACCTAATCCTCCCGAAATAATTGGAAATGAGGGATTGATAAAAGGGGGTCAAGGCAAATAGGAGAAGTCACAGAACAACTGCATGCTAATGGGTACAAAACGGGAAGCGCCCAACAAAGGAGACAATTTACAGGAATACACTCGCCGCGGGCGCGACCTGGAGATGGCCGAATTGCGTAGAGATTTGACTGATGGTATTATCATGACACCACAGGAGAATCAGAAGGTATCAGACGACGCCGCACACGTGGAACAATGCATACAGGGTCCAAGCAAGCAATCGAAACCACCGGAAAAGCACCACTAGACGGGACAACCTCAAAACAAGTAGCCGACCGCCCCCATCGAGTCCAAGAAGAAACCCGGAAAGGAAACATTGAGGTGAACCAACGCTGATAGAGAGGACGCTCACGGAGACGCACCGGCCCTGAGGGCCCGAATACCCGAGGTAATGGCATCCCTGATATTCTTTCGGAATGCCTTCATCCCCTGGGCATTCAGGTGCACGCCGTCAGAAACCTTGGATTGAACCGACGCAGCCAAGCGCCGCTGTCGCCAAAAATGCACCGCGGCTACATAGCCCCTCAATTCCTGCGAAAGTTGTGAGTTCAATCGGTCGACTTTACGATTAAAACCCTCAACAACCGCAGGGTCCGTCGAAAATACCCGGCCAGGAACTGGAAGCTTGACGCGGAAACGATGAAGCACTTCGCAAACAAAAATCTCTTTCACAAAAACACATCGTTCAAGATAATAGACGAAATCTTTGATTTCCTTGCAAACTGACTCCGGGGACGAAGAGGCCAGGTCATTACCGCCCAGGACCAGTACCACAATATCCGGCAAAAAGGCCCGTATCTGCCTTTGGTGGGAACCAGTAATCGCGCCGAGAGTCAAACCACTAATGCCGAACAGCCATACATCCACCTCCTGGATTTCCTGACGAAAACGAAGTGCTTCCGCAAAAGGAAAAGCTAATGGCGTCCGCGAGCCAGGGGTGAGAGGAGCAAGAAAATCTGCAAACCTTGTAACAAAACTGCTACCAAAGATCAAAACCCGTAATTCCATGGTTGTTACTAAGTTGTAGGAAAAACGTATCTTTGATAACAAATTTTGTACTAACCTGATATCGAGTGAAATATCCTCCTTCTAACAGCATAAACAAAAATTGCAGTTGAACTTTTCTTCTGTGTGATAAAACAAAGAATGATGCGTCTTGCTCTAGGGGACGTCAAGTGAGACCCTTTGCCGCTGGCGCCACCTGGAGCAAGTTCATTATGATTGGCTAATTATTAACAACACATGTGGGTTGTGAAAAGTTTAGACTGACAGTATACTTCCAAAACAATGGGTTCATTACGAGGTGAGGAGCATAGTTCCAAGCAAATTGAACTTGCACCTGTTAGTTATTGAACTATTGGTGAACTCTTAGATCGCCTGACATAAATCATTTTACTATGTAAAGTGTATTTACACAACAAAGTTCATACCTTCAACACAGTGGCGGCATCCAGGTTTCTTCCGGTAGAGTAGTTCAGCATTCATCAGGAGCCCAGAGACAACTTGTCTCAGCAGTCAGAAATTGGTGCTTATATTCACCAAATTTCTGATGCAATACTTGGGGTACGTGACGACCGTCAGCAGTTTCTCCCTGACCTCAGGGAAACTGAGGGAAAGTCCCCTGACGTGGCGGTCGCCATTTTGTAGACTCTTATCCTTCCAAGAATCCTCAAATGTTATTGCTTGTTGACAATATTGGCTCGCAAAGGTATGCTTGATATTGTCAACAGAATATCTGGCTTGTACCTACAGAGTACGCCTGTACTCTGGTCGCCAGTTTCATACAATTCCATGTAATTGTGTTATAATGTTTAAATCTGTTCCAAATCTATGGAAGTCAGTAAACAGTTAAATAAACTTGAGTCTATTGAATTCCCAAACAAAAAAAAAACCAAGAGCTCGAGCTCTTACCCGAGCTGACAAGCTTACTTAACCCCTGTGAGCTCACTTCGCAACACGCCCAAGTTACATATTTGGCTCTCCTTTTCCACCGTCTTTCCCAATTCCCCTTAATCTCCAGTGATCGCGACCCCAGCTTGAACAACAGTGACCACCCCTCCCCTTACAGTGGTGCCATTGTCAAGGTACTCTTCAAAACCTGTCTTCTCTTTGTCACGCAGGCCACACAAAGACCTCTTTCTTTTGACCTACTCTCGCCAATTTTGGTTACAATCCCCATGACTTTTTCTCTAACGGTTTTGTTTTACCTTTGGTTGTCTCTATTTCTGAGTTCGATACATCGTTTTGATAAATCCCTACAAACTTCTACCGATACTGCAGTTAATTACAACGAAATTTTTAAAAACCCTAAGCTATGAATTATTATCTCGACTGTCTAATATTTCAACATACCTGCGTTACTTCCACTGTTCCAGTGGCGGCTCAAAAGTGTCTCCCCTCTGGATATACTTAAGCAAGGGGCGTCATATATGCCGAAGACCTAAGGTGGGATGCTAATAGAATTATAGGTGGCGGCGGGGAGTATCCCCGGGAAAATTGGAAATTCCGCAAATGTTACCCTAATACAAAACTTCTTTTTCAGGAACATAATTTTTCTTCTAGTTTATGTTCTAGGGACCAACAAAATTTGACTGTCATCAACGAGGCTGCGAAGTCAACAAAGAATTTGGAGATAATCCCGGCAATTCCAGCAAGCCAGTTTAAATGTTGCCCAGGTGATCCCATCCACTGGTCGACGGAAACAGCGAATAAAATCTACCAAGGATGGCTGCCACGCATAGACCCATACATCAAAGAGCAGCCTTTAAACTAATTACAGAAGAAGGCATCAGCCATGGAGAGAAAGTAGGACTAGGAACCGAAATAGTGAACTTGGTTCCTGATCTAAAATTAACTGAAGGTGAGAAAGATCTACTCAGGTATGGTTTAACTTTCGTTCCCGCCTCAGCCCCATTAAAACCTAAGCCAAAATCTTAGATTTTAGGAGCGGTGCAGTGGTCATGGATGATTACAGTTACACTAACGAAATGAACGGTGGTCCAGCAAGCCAACAATTTTTTAGGGCAACAGCATTGGCAGATAAATTTCGAAATTCAACAGGCTCCAAAGACCTCTTTGCCAATCCAACCGGGTGGTGCCGATCACCTCGGAAAGTTAAACCTGAAATTAATGAGATTTCTCAAGAAGTTAAAGAACAAGTAAGCCAAATCCCGGAATCATTTTTGAAAGACAAACAAAATTTGAACCAAATCGAAAGAAACGCCCTGAAGACGCTGAAAAACAACAAACAAATTATCATCAAGCCTTGTGACAAAGTATCTGCTACAGTTCTGATGTCAAAAGATAATTATATTAAAGAAGCTGAACGCCAATTAAATAACCCAAAATATTACAAACCTTTAGAAGCACCAATTTGGCAAGACAATTGTTCAAAATTTAATGGAATTCTAAAAAGCTTGCTGGACCACGACTTCATTGAGAAAAAACATGTCGAGTATTTAATTGCAGAGAGGGATTCAAACAATCGTAAGTTGTACCTCTTGCCTAAAATACATAAACCACTCAGCAGTTGGAGTGATGAATTTACCCCTCCTGGTCGGCCTATTGTCAGCGACTGTGGCTCGGAATCTTACCACATTTCACAGTATATTGATTTTTATTTAAAACTAATTGCTTGCCGCCATCCGAGCTTCCTCAAAGACACTGAGGACTTTTTAATGAAAATTAACAAATTGCAGGTTCCTTCCGACAGTCTCCTCATTACCCTAGACATTGAAAGTATGTACACTAACATTGGTATTGACGCTGGTCTAGAGGCAATAAAAAAATCATTCGAAAGGTACGATGACCCAAACAGACAATCGGAAGAAATCTTGCAATTGTTAGAATTGTCATTGAAAGGTAACGATTTTTAATTTAACAATAAATTTTACCTCCAAATAAGTGGATGCAGTATGGTTAAAAAATTCAGTCCAAATTTTGCTAATATTTTTGTTGCAGAATGGGAGAGAGGTGCTCTTGCTAAAGCAAGAAAACAGCCATTATGTTATCACAGGTTCCAAGACGACATTTTCATCATATGGCCCCATGGCCGTGATGACTTCAACGAATTCTTGGAAATCCTGAACAACCACGATGAATCCATTAAATTACAGCCCTGCATTTCAGAAAATACCATTGATTTTCTGGATGTGACTGTATTCAAGGGCCCTCAGTTCCGGCATAGCAACGTACTAGACACAAAAGTCTTTTCTAAACCGACCGATTCTCACCAACTTCTCCATAGAGCTTCTTACCACCCACCCAAGCTATTCAATGGGTTGGTAAAATCTCAAATCATTCGATTCCATAGAAATTGTACGAAGAGAAGCGACCTCAATCACGCATGTTCAATTCTTTTCAAAACACTAGTTAAACGCGGTTACTCAAAACGTCTTTTGCGAAAAATTAAATCTGATACAATCCGTGAGATAGAGACACCCATTCGAGACTCTGAGCCAACGCACCCCACGAAAATTCGGCATAACCGCCCTGTTTTTGGAAATGAATCAGTAAATCTATGTCAACGCAAAATTTGTTACATACATCGTATGAACTACATGAATACCGGTAAAACATTTTTAGCGAACAAACTCGTATGTTTTACCAAGTTAGAAACAGCTTCAACTGTGATTCTGAAAACATTATTTATTTAATCACATGTAAATTATGCCATATCCAATATGTCGGCCAGACGAAAAACCCTCTGCGCGTCAGAATGCAAAACCATTTATCAAATATCCGTTTAGATTCAGGAAAGGCAGTCTCAGATCACTTTAACCTCCCGGGTCATGACATTAAGTCACATTTCAATTTTCAACCCATTGAGCAAATTCCGTTTTTGGACGATGATGAAACCACAACAGACAAACGACTTGAGCGTGAAAACTATTGGATTGGTAAGCTCAGGACCTATCTCCCATACGGACTCAATAGAGAATACTCTGGGTTGCCAAATATTATATTATTTGTTTTCCTTTGGTTTATAATCGACGCAATGTCGAAATTGCAAAAATTTTCAAAAACAACGACGAGTCGAAGACGAGTCGTGATCTACCCTTAGAACCCGGAGCGAGACTCGGATACATATTTTGTACATCCACATAATGGTAATAATCATTTTATCTTACAATATATTGGAGATAAGTCAAGAATGTAGACGAATATATAACGAACTATTTATTCGTACGGATGAACAAAAAGAAAAAAATGGAACTCGCGCGAAAGGAACGTGGTTGTATCCGACCCCCTGATACAAACATCTGTATCAGGGGGTCGGATACACGATAGTTGCGGAGTTAATACAGACAAAATACATGTTGATTGTAAGATAAAATTGAATAACAAACAGAACAGGAGATACGCGATATTGTCTAACTCATGTATGATATGGAAAAGACAGTAAACAGGTGTCCTCCTCCTATGCTTCAAGTTCAGGGTGTTATTTATTCCTGTTCAAACACAACTGCTGAACTGAAACCCAAAAACCAAGATTTGCAGAGAATGTCAATGACATAAAATACTCCTCTTATACAGTGTAAGTGATTTATTCCATAGGCATAGCTCAATGTCTATATTGATGTTTTAATTTGCATGAAGTACAAACCGATAGATAGGAAGCCTAACCGTTGTGTATTAAACTTAAGTTAAAGTGTCATTTGCACTTGACTGAAAAGGAGAAAATCTACCAAATCTATCGGTATTTAATGTTAGCATATGTCACAATGGAACAATATTCTATTTGATTAATTAAAACAAAGCATTGTTAGGTGGCGAAAACGAAACGAGAGCACCGATCTTGTACTAGTCAATGTAATAGTTACTAATAACTCGAAAATAGGACACTTCCGAATTTTAATTCTAATTTAGCCTATAGGAATCAACTGCGAATGAATTGGGTTTTATAAGCCAGTATCGGCATTTGATGCAGTAAAATATGCTGTTATTTATGACGTCTTTTGTGAAGAAGAATTTTGTAGGTGAGAACAGAGAAGGGAAATGTTTATGAGATCTGTGGACTTCTTCTTCTTATGAAATCCCAGCGTTGATTTTTCGCTGCACCTCCTAAATGGAGTAAGATAATTTATGTACAATGATTCTGTTTCTTAATAATTATATTTGATTTTGTTTCAATTAACTCATTCTGCTGTGATTCTCCATCAGAGTTGCTGATCTGTGTTGATGAAGGTTCATGATATATATAGGTAATCTGGATCAGTGTTCAATTTTCTGTATTAAGGTGTAATTTAAGTCTAACAGTTCAGTAACACTATCACAGGAACAGTCAAGTATGAGTTGCATAAGAAGAGCAGGAGTGTGAGTGATTGAGTTGAAAGCAGGAACGGGAATAAGAGACTGGAGTTTTATCAGAGCTGAATCTCGACACTTTTTTATTACCGGGTAAGTGCATGTAGTTAGCAGGTGTTCAACATTTTCAACCTCTTTGTTGCACATCTTACAGATCGGACTTTCATTGTAATATGCTGCTCTGTTATTCTGCATGGTATATACTCCCACTAGCATTCTTACTTTGACCACAGCTCGTTTTATGTCTTGTACATTGTTTTTCACAGTTGACCATACATGATGAGGATAACCAATGTTGATTGATGAAGAGTTCAAATATCTGAGTGATGTTTTACTTGTTATTTCAGTTTTGATTTCATCCTCCCAGTAATTATCAATATGTGCATTGATCATTTTATTCCATTCCATTTTTTTCTGGTGGTGATTCAAGTATATCAAAAGCTGATGGTAGATTATACCTTGATAATATCTTCCTCACCATGGAGAACCAGCAATCAGACTTTAAATCTTTCATCGATAGTTGACGCTGAGATATCTCTCTCTCAGCTGAGTTCTTTCTCCGCATATATTACCAAACAGTGATAACATTTTCTTGTGAAATAAGGGTTCGACTGGAATAAAACAAAGAAGGCCATATACTGCTGCAGTGGCGGTCCGAGTTGGTAGTGACTGTAGCTGCTTCAAAGACTTTCTCTGAAACAATTCTAATTGTTTGATATCTGCTGAGGATGGAGAAAATGATCCCTCCACCATACAATATTCGAGGCATGATGAAAACTTTTCAGATGTTAACAGAAACTTGTGTGTTTAGTCCATCAGTTCCATGTAGTCCAGCTCCCATCAGGGCATAATTGTCTTTCTCCATTTCTGAATTCTTGAGTCCACATCACTTTTGCCATCAATTCTTCTTCCAATTCCCAGATGGACAACTGATTCAACATGTTCAATAATTTTGGATTCAAATTCAAACGATTCACCAGTAGGAGCATATCTTGATGGAAGGGACGTAGATATAGTACTCTTGGTGGGGTTGATGTGGTATCTTTCTCTGCTAGAGTAGTCTTCAACTTCAAATAACATCTGTTGGAATTCAGTTGAGTCATGAGAGAGGAGAGCAACATCATCTGCATAGGTTACATAGGGAATGCGTATTTGTCCAATCTTGGCTCCACTGTATCTCATTTCCAGATTCAGCAGGAGAGCATTGTTATCGCTGAGAGTACTCCTCCCTGACGAACACCCTGGTTGATAATAATGGGTCCCGATGTATGTCCATTTCATTTTACCTTTGATTTCATATTTTGGTAGAGATGATTAAGTATTATTCACTCATCGCCATCAATATTGTCAAGGAACAACTTTCTCATAAGAGCAGAATGTGGAACAACAACAAATGCCTTCTGAGCATCGAGAGTGCCCAGGAAAAGCGGTGTTTTCATTTCTTTAGATTCTGTAATTGCCTCTGATATGATTAGAGCTGCATTTGAAGCTAGCTGAAAGACCCTTTCTGAATCCTGTCTGCAGTTTGGATGGAGTTGTCATAATCAGGATTTTCTCAATTATTTTCAAAACTATTGGTGTGACTGTAATTCCTCTATATTTTGTTGTTCTTCTTATGAAATCCCAGCGTTAATTTTTCGCTGCATCCTTTGAGAACCCCACATCACCAGAATCATCTCAGGTATATTTCGTTGGACTGAAGCTGCAATTCGCGTCTTACACCCGTTTTATTCCGGTAGTTGCACGATTCAATGCGCTTGTACAGTCACTCCTCGGTCTCCCTGTATTCCTAATCTGACCGAATCTGACTTCAAATACCGAATCTGTCTTCAAATAAATTAATTATACGTTTTTTTCCAAATGGAATTATCGGTTTTGAGTGGGCGTAGAGGGTATATAATTATTTTAAAATAAAACTGTCTCATTAAATGTCCATCAATTTCATGTAACGGTATTTATTGGTGAAACGGCACAAGTTCAGTTTTCGAACATCACCTAATTTTCTCAGGAACAGGATGTGGAACAAGAACGGGTACCTAATTTCAGGAATGAAAGAAGGGAGAGAAAGCGCATCGATCCACGCAAGTGAATAAACTTTATTCAAATGTTTGCCCACCATAACAACACACTACCTTTTAACCCTTTGTGCCTCTCGTCTATATAATTTGTAAAATGTGTCTTTTTCTCGCCTTGATCAATTTTCTTTGAATTTACAGGAACAGTTACCACCGGAGGGGAGTAAATTTCAGCAGCCAGATATTTCTGCTCGACAGATTTTATTTATTTATTAAACATTCACCAGATTAGTACCGATTACAACCTGTTGTTTAATGTTGTTTCAGTGAACTATTAATACACAAGATGTAGTTTATTGTTACATGATTCCATATCAAGTGATTTTTGAAAGATAATAATTCAAACAATTTGCTTTAACGTGTTATTTTCTATAAAATTCAACATTAAGTGGGTGGGGTTGATGCTGTCACTGCGCATCGTGCTATCGGGTGGGGACGTAAAATGGCTGGCTTCTGTGCAGGGAGAGACACACCCTGTGCAGGCTAAAGATCTCTCTGTGGCAGCCTAGAGCACAGCTGCAGATATTCGTCCCACAAGCCTAGCTGACAAAAACCGAAACAGTGAAATATCGCTAACGGGGGTCGCAAGGGGCGCACAGTACCACTTCGTTCCCCGCAGGCATACAGCCGTAAAAAAACTTTCTCTGCTAGGCGGGGGGGGGGGGGGGGGGGGGGGGGATGACTGACTGACTGATCATCATTAGCTCAACTTTGGCGAAGCCAAATTTGAGGTATTGCCATGGCCTGTCGTCCGTCTGGCCGTCCATCGCGCCGTACACGCGGCTCGGGCTAGAGGCCGTATTTATGAACGGATCTTTACGAAACTTCTTGGGTACCTTTGTTATCATTTGTTATCATTGTGAGACGAGAACGAGTGTTTTTAGGTCCGGTCCGAAATTCAAGACGGCCGCTGGCAGCCATTTTGTACAAAATTAGGTGCAATCCGATTTTTGCGTAGAACTTCCATACGAAAGCTCTGATTTGAATAATTTTTTGTATGAATGTTTAGTACCCTGGAATACATCACATATAATACGGGTTTTTTCTCGTGCGTAAATTATGCCAATTAGACTAACTTTGATTTATTTAGTGTTACATTCAGCACTGTAACTGCAAATGCCAATACGGCTCGGGCTAGAGGCCGTATTTATGAACCGATCTTTACGAAACTTCTTGGGTACCTTTGTTATCACCGAGGGACGAGAACGAGTGTTTTGGGGTCCGGTCTGAAATTCAAGATGGCCGCTGGCAGCCATTTTGTACAAAATTAGGTGCAATCAGATTTTTGCGCAGAACTTCCATATGAAAGGGCTGATTTGAATAATTTTTTGTGTGAATGTTTAGTACCAAGGGATACATCACATATAATACGGGGTTTTTCTCGTTCATAAATGATGCCAATTAGACTAACTTTGATCTATGATGTTACTTTCAGCACTGTAACTGCAAATGCCAATACGGCTCGGGCTCGAGGCCGTATTTATGAACCGATCTTTACGAAACTTCTTGGGTACCTTTGTTATCACCGTGGGATGAGAACGAGTGTTTTTGAGTGCGGTCCGAAATTCAAGATGGCTGCCGGCGGCCATGAAAGTTCTGATTTGAATAAATTTCTGTATGAATGTTTAGTAACATGGAATACATCACATATAATACGTTTTTTTTTTCTCGAGCAGAAATTATGCAAATTAGGTGAACTTTGATTTATTCAGTGCTACTTATACACGGTAAGTGCATGTGTCAATACGGCTTGGGCTAGAGGCTGTATTTATGAACCGATCTTCACAAAACTTCTTGGGTACATTTGTTATCACCTTGGGATGAGAACGAGTGTTTCTGGGTGCGGTCCAAAATTCAATATGGCTGCCAGTGGCCATTTTGTACTGAAATTAGGTCCAATCAGTTTTTGTCCACAACTTCTATACGGCTCAGGCTAGAGGCCGCATTTATGAACCGATCTTTACGAAACTTCTTGGGTACCTGTGTTATCACTGTTGGACGAGAACGAGTGTTTTGGTGGTGCGGTCCAAAATTCAAGATCGCCGCCAGCAGCCTTTTTGTACCAAAATTAGTGCAATCAGTTTTTTGTACAGAACTTCTGTATGAAAGTTCTGATTTGAATAAATTTTTGTAGGAATGTTTAGTAACATGGAATACATCACCTGTAATACAGGTTTTTTTCTCGTACAGAAATTATGCAAATTAGATGAACTTTGATTTGTTTAGTGCTACCTATAAACAGTAAGTGCACATGTCAATACGGCTCGGGCTAGAGTCTGTATTTATGGACTGATCTTCACGAAACTTCTTAGGGTACCTTTGTTATCACCTTGTGACAGGAACGAGCGTGTTTTAATTTTGGGTGCCTTTGTTATCACTGTGCTATGAGAACAAATATTTTGGGGTTCAGTCAGACCCACTCTGGGACTCAAAGATTTCTTTTCTAGTTTAGCATCTAACTGTCACCCCACTTTTACAATACTTTACCTGTATATTTGTTACAGGCTTTGGTCAGCATTTATGTACAGACCGTTACAATACTTTACATGTACCTTTGTTATCGGGTCATTACCTAAATGTTGTCATTGCTGTGTCACACACTATACATGTACATGTCTTAAACAAGTTGAGCTACAGTGTCATTGACACTTTCATTTTTTTTCGGAACGGTGGGGGGAGGGTATTTTGGAATTCTAGGACAACCAGATAGGCGTACCACATTTTTTTTTAACACACGACATCCTATCTCATCCTATCCTACCCTGGAAAACGCATCTAAACACATCAATTTAAAAAAATCGGGGGCCATCAAAGCTTTTGCGCCTACGGCATTCACGTGTCAGGATTCCACTATCCAACGTTCGGGCAAGTCAATCCATCTGTCCCCTTAACCAAAGTGTCCCCATACACCTATGGGCTATCCTTTCACAAAACCTGAATTGAAGAAAATTCAAGAATTTAAACAAATACAAGGAAATTTGCAGTGACGTTAAAAAATTCTGTTTCTGGCCAAGAGGCCTGTCTTGACACCATTTCGGTATTTGATGAATTCAAATCCTGCAGCAGTGATAAATTTTTACCCCCCCCCCCCCCCTCGCCCCCCCCCCCCCCCCAAAAAAAAAGAGAAAAATTAAGCGGTAGTGAATAACTTGGGGATTCTCCAAAAAGATGCGGGGCTGTAGATAAATTTGCCAATTGAGTATCGCAGCTGCGTCGGGAGCAGTAGGAGGCGAGCGTGTGGTTGATGCCGGTTAAAAATAAAATAGATGTGGGAAAACTATACTGCCACAATTACCCGGTACCTCGGATATCTATCACGTTTAATCATGCGTGGGACGATTCATGTGGGATGAGTAACACCGCGTTACACCGGTGATGCGTTAATGGAAAATTCAAATTTCCAAAGATGCATGAATTCTGAATTTTCTGTTGTTTGTCAGCTATAATGTTTTTCATGCCAGAAGTACGTCCTTCCATGCTGTGTCAACAAATTACAACAGTCAGTGCATGTAATCATAATCTGTGAGATTCCCTTCATGGAGAATAAAAATGTCAATTTTTAAAAATATATTTTTAGTTTAAACATAAAAATGAGAAGCGCGAATAAGATGCCTATAGCGATTTATAGGTGTAATATGATATATTTTGAAATAAAGCAATATTTCATCAAACAATATATAATGTCATGACATGCCGCGAACCATTTTTTCCTGCAATACAATAATATCCCAAGTTGTCCAGATGGCATTCGTCCAGATGATTTTTGGCAAATGACATCTCTAAAACTAGTAGAAGAAGAAAAAATGTATAAAAAATCGCGAAATCAGTTTTTTGGTATCATTTGTTTGAAATCGTTCTAGTCTCAAAATGTATTCAAAAATATACGTCATACCAAAACCCAAGCCTGTTAAGTACCCTTGTGGGGTTTGCAGCCGAGGGTGCGGAACCAGTTCAATAGAATGTTCAGGTTGTGCGAACTGAATATATCGAAGATGTATTCCAACAACAGATCTCGACATTTTGGAAAAATGGTCTGCTTGTCGAGAGCTAACATTCGGTCAGATCTGGTATATAGGGAGACCCTGTGGAGGCCCCTTAAAACTCCATAATTTCAGTGACGTCCTTCGACGGAGCCGGGCCGCTGGCGATAATGGTATAAATAGCCATTAGCGGCCCGCGGCCTAGCTATTTTTAGATTCCATGGTCTAATGAATTACTCCCATTCGGATGACGTCCCTTTGTATTTCCGAAAAGAAATCGAACGCACGATCGAAACAGAAATATCGAACCGACTTTAATGAGTATTTCTTCCAGAAATTCCCTCGTGCGGTTAGCTGTAACAGGGAGTGGTAATAATAGTAATAACATGATTGTTGTCAGGCATCTTGATTCATTAGCGGCCCGTTAGCAATGATGAACAGCCCTTGGGCTTATTAACGGCCCTCGACGAATTTAATAAACACTCGGGCTGTTCGTCATTGCTGCAGGGCCGCTAATGAACCATAATGCCCTCCAAAACCATGTTATTGTTATAATGATTATAATGATGGAATACTGAACGTGATGGAAGGAAATGTTTGTGATGTGTTAAGTTTGTAAGTTTCCCCTATGTCCCCTGTAACTCTGAACAGAGCCAAAGAGCAGCGATAGGTCTGAACTTCGTGGCTCCCCCTTTCTCACGCAGTCTTGGGCTGTCTGCTGTTGAGAATGGTGCGGCAACTATGTCTTTCGTACATCTGATCAGTGTGCAGTGTGTCGCACAGGGACTCCGCACAAGTTGAGAAGTCGAAAGAAAAATTATATCTGATAGCATTTTTGAATCGATGCTGACGTGCTCCCATAATGGTAAAAAATACCATTAGGGAGGCACGTCAGCATCGATTAAAAAATTTAAATTTATCTACTGTCGCAGGCGAATCTAACCACAAAAACACTCGGAACGACATTCCAAGTAAATTTACATTTGCTTTTCATATAGATGATTGTTATTTGTTCATGTTTGTGCTGTATCTCTATATCTTTGTGCTATGCTATATCTATTATGTCCTGTATTTATCCAATAAAACACTGAAAATTAAATTAATCGTTTTTTTTCATCCGCACTCCACTAATCTCCTCATAATCATAAAAAGAACCAGGAAAATCAGCCCCCTCGCTGTGTCAACACAGCGAAAGCAAATTAATTAGCTAACACGGCGCCGAGTCGGCTACACTTTTTAGTGTGTTTGAAAGATAAAACGTCTTCTAACATCCTAAAATAACATCGTACAAACTTCTCGTTTGGCATATATATTTCGTATAGTCCCCTGAGTATACTTTCCAAATTTCATAGAAGACAACCTACAAATAAATGAGAAAATGATAATTTAATTCTCGACTACACTTTTTCTCCGTCACGGACACGGACTACACTTTTTAGTGTGTCCCAGCTGTTATTTGTTAATACATTATTCATGCTTAAACAAATCTAGATTATAACATTACTTGAATTTATAAAATGTTTCACATTTTTTTAGAGATTCTAACTGGCGTCATTTCTGTGTTCTAATTTCAATGCAAACTAGATGAAGTGATTGTGCCTGCACAATACACAGGATTTTCCTCCTATTTTTTGTCCCAAAATTGAGAAGAACGCAGAAAAACGGATTTTTGATGAGCCTATTAACACATTTACGGTAGACGATGTTTATATTTATTTATTTACTGGTGTTTAAGGTCACATATTTCTGCACAATGGCTAATCATGACCACGACAGTTTTACGGGTGGAGGAAGCAGGAGTACCCGGATAGGACCACCGAGCAACGGGGAGCAACTGTCAGCTCCCCAACATACTAACTCCACACAAGCAGGGTTGGCATTGGTTGAAGACAGGTGCACCATCGACGTTCAGTACGACTTAGTGCACAGCGCCACCGTGCCCCCACGTGGGCAATGGGGGTGGAGTGTCTCGCCCAAGGACACAACGCGGTTGCCGCAGGTGGGATTCGAACCGAGGACCTCTCGGCCTGCACCTCTACCTACTGAGCCACCGGTAGACGATATAATGTCAAGATTTTTTTTTTTACAGAAACCCTGTTGTTAGATGTAAATCACTGAGGACTTCTCGTTTGATCGGCAGCTATTGTTCAGGAGAGAAATGTGATAACAGTTCATAACTACCATGATATTTGGAAGGTTGTTGTCGGGTTTCGGAGTTAGGGCAGAGAAATTTGCGGAGGGGGTAATGTCCAGAGGGTCATAGACTCCTAGTAAGGGCAAAGCCTTCCCGAGAATATTTTGCAAAGTTCAGTACTCTTAAGATTCAATCTGAGCAGTTGTAGCATGTGCTGCCCTATATTGGAGAGCATTTGTGGGTGCTCTAAGTTGTATGAAATTGCATTGGGTCAGTTTTTTTTTTTTGGGGGGGGGGGGGGTAAACATTTAGGGGACTTGCTCCCCCACCCCCCCCCCCCCTTAATTCCGTGGCTTCACTACTGAATCAAAACAGCAGCAATGTCGGAAGGACCTCTATGCAGTATGCCAGCTCCCAGAGGTCGCATCTCATGAAATTCTGTGCTGACCGCCAAAGCTCCATACATTGGAACAACCATAGCCATTTCAAACTGCGCATTATTACTATGTGGACCTCATTAAATGTCAACGAGCGTCGAGTGGACGACATTTGGGAGTAAATCCATGCCAGTTGTAATTCCCATTCGGAAGGCCTTCGTGGTGCTGTATTAATTTTGGCTTCCATGTTAGAATGTTAGGAAGCAAATGGGGTTTTGCAGGTAGGTAACTGTCCGGATATTTCCTGTAATCAGACACCCCAAAGTTTCAATGATTTTTCACTCAAATCGTAAAATGACACTGAACGCCTATCCTATATAATCTAAAAGCGCATATTTTTCTGAATATAACTGTTCTCTGTTATAAATGCATGTATTTAGATCCGAGTGCCAGCATGTCGCAATGTGACAGACACAAATTCTGTCATAACGCCGTGTTCAGAGGCTTCTAAACCACGTGAAGTGAATGACAATGCGTTTTTGAAACAGATGGCTTTGGCAAGAGAATTGTGTTGAGTACTCTCCCTTGATGTGCAGAGCTTTGTTTTGAGCATCGGATTCCAAGTTTCCTTTCATGCTCCTTTCTTGCTTTCACACTTGCATTTTTTTAAACGTTTTGTTTTCGAAATAACAGCATACCCAAATATTTTCTTTACTGAGTAACAATTCTTCCAATATATTTACCACTATGTATTATTCTTTGGGGTTTTTTTCACCAAATTTCTTGCCGGTACCCAAGGTAAACAGTTTGATATTTGTGGAACATCACTGGTCACTGGATTGGGAAGACTCAACTAACTTCGTGTCAACTCAAGAATAGGCCCGACCCCAGTCGCCCGCCTTTGATGAATTAAGGTGGACCAAAAATGGCACCCTAGACCCATTTTAGGCGGAATATTATGGCCCTCCTGCCATTCTGATAATGACAAGACTGGATTTGTATGACCACAAAAAGTATAGGCCTAAAGTCAAGATTAATCAATCATGTATATTGTTGTCACTGTAGAGAAATTCCACCAGGCATTGGTCATATTGCCCCAATCCTTCCAGTTGCTTCTTATCTACATGTACGTCGCAGGGTCATCGGGTAGATGAACTAGAACTATCACTGAAGGTGATTAATACCCCCGCTTTGGGTTTTTAGAGGAATGCACTTCTGATCATGTAGGCGAAGGCCATAAGGAAATGTATACATAAAGATCATTTTTTGTTGTTGAAATTTGTATTTGCATGTGGCCTTCCACAGAACAGCACTGAATACTTAACGAGCCCACACATATATGGTTTACATTTGAAAAACACATTTACAATGTGCAACATGTGTTCAAAATCGGTTCATTAATGTAGGAGGAGTTGCACACACAAGAATCCCATTTGAAAACCCATAATAAATCCAAGTTAAAGGGAGATAACCTGGTTAAAATTGTCGCAGATCAAAAATTTGGGAATATGCGTATGTTCACTTAGTTGTGGTAATGTTTGAAAGGTTTCGTCAAAATTGATTGATAAATGTAGGAGGAGTTGCACGCACAAGAATTTCATGTAGAAACCCATAATAAATCTAAGTTAAAGGGAGATAACCTAGTTAAAATAGCTACAACTAAAAAATTTTGGAATATTCGCATGTTCACTTAGTAGTGATGATGTCTGTAAACTTTCGTCCAAATTGATTGATAAATGTACGAGGAGTTGCGCACACAAGAATTTCATGCAGAAACCCATATTAAATCAAAGTTCAAGAGAGATAACCTGGTTAAAATTGTCGCAGATCAAAAAGTTTGGAATATGCACATGTTCACTTAGTAGAGATGATGTTTGAAAGGTTTCATCAAAATCGGTTCATTAATGTAGGAGGAGTTGCGCACACAAGAATTTGTTCGAACGGAAAGACATAATAAATCTAAGTCAAAGGGAGATAACCTGGTTAAAATTGTCGCAGATCAAAAATCTTGGAATATGCGCATGTTCACTTAGTAGTGATGATGTCTGAAAAGTTTTGTCCAAATTGATTGATAAATGTAGGAGGAGTTGCACGCACAAGAATTTCATGCAGAAACCCATAATAAATCTAAGTTAAAGGGAGATAACCTAGTTAAAATTGCCACAGCTCAAAAATTTTGGAATATGCGCATGTTCACTTAGTAGTGATGATGTCTGTAAACTTTCGTCCAAATTGATTGATAAATGTAGGAGGAGTTGCGCACACAAGAATTTCATGCAGAAACCCATATTAAATCAAAGTTCAAGAGAGATAACCTGGTTAAAATTGCCGCAGATCAAAAAATTTGGAATATGCACATGTTCACTTAGTAGAGATGATGTTTGAAAGGTTTCATCAAAATCGGTTCATTAATGTAGGAGGAGTTGCGCACACAAGAATTTGTTCGAACGGAAAGACATAATAAATCTAAGTCAAAGGGAGATAACCTGGTTAAAATTGTCGCAGATCAAAAATCTTGGAATATGCGCATGTTCACTTAGTAGTGATGATGTCTGAAAAGTTTTGTCCAAATTGATTGATAAATGTAGGAGGAGTTGCGCACACAAGAATTTCATGTCCGGAAAGACGTATGGACGGACGTACGGACGGACGGACGGACGGACGGACGTACATGGCGATTCCTATATAGCCCCCACTTCTTCGAAGCGGGGGTATAATAATTCTCAGTTATTTATCTATGCCGTGAGCTCTTAAGGTGAAAGCCTGAAATTGAAACGCGGTACCAGAAGGCAACTTCTCAGAAACGAAGTCAGCAGTATTTAAAAACTCGACATGCGTGTGGGGACAAAGGGAAGGGGGGGGGGGGGGGGGGTGGCATTTGTATACCTAACTAAGGCTAATTGAAACTTGGACAAAAGTCCGTAATATATTAGGCATGCCCAAAGTGCACAGCCCCGAGGCGGGAGAGGGTATTGGAGGAGGTCCACCCTTCCCGATTTTTTTAAAATAAGAGGCTCTGAGAACAATTCTAGAGCCTCCTAATACCTCATTTGAGGCTTGTCATGGCTCTGCGTTTAGTCAGTGGGTAGCAATGCCGTGTGAGTGTAACATTTCTAAATCTCGCTCTTTCCGGTCTCGGTTCTGGTCTGGTGATTGGAAATCTCTCTGCGGACTTGAATAATGAGTTCTTTAACAATCATGATATTCTAACAGTTATGTAGGAGGTCATCGGAAATTTGTTAGCTTCTGTCAGCTGCTGGCTCTAAGTCATTGCCTTACTGGTCAGAAATTATTTTCCGACAGAATGTGGAAATTTTTCGACAGAGATGTTCATTGAGGGCACGGTTCGCCACTGCCGCACAGCCACCTGACTCGGGTCTGCACCTTCCGCAGCTATTAGAAGCCAAATGAAATTGGGGGGGGGGGGGGGGAGTGGGGGGTCCCAGTCCCCAATCTGACTACAGCTGTCCGAATATTTCCTGTAATTAGACACCCCAAAATTTTCAATGACCTTCAAAACGTGAAATGACACTGAACGCCTACCCTATATAATCTAAAAGCACAAAGTAATATCCTCTGCTCTGGGATTACTTATAAATAATTGGTACCTTGTATTGATAGTTTGGCAGTAACTTCAGTAAGGTGTGATCAAACTATCCACTGATAAATTACGTTGATTGCATTCGTTAAAATTATGTAGGTATATTTTAGTGATAGCAACATTTTAGGCACACCGTCTTTGCATGAAAGTGTCTATTTGCCACCCGGGTGGCAAATAGCTATTCCTCTTTATTTTAGCTATTTGCCACCCGGGTGGCAAATAGCGATTTCAGTAACGGGCAAGATTTAGTTTCGGGTTGCGTTAAGACAACATTACTGGAGGGGAGCGTGGTGGCTCAGTATTATATACTATATTTATGCACAATGGCTAATCATGACCGTGACAGTTTTACGGGTGGAGGAAGCCGGAGTACCCGGAGAGGACCACCGAGCAACGACGAGCAGCTGCCAGCTCCCCAACATCGTAACTCCGCACTGCAGCACAGGCAGGGTTAGATTGGTTGAAGACAAGCGTACCATCGACGTGCAGTACGCCTTAGTACACGGCGTCATCGTGCCCCCACATGGGCAATGGGGGTGAAGTGTCTTGCCCAAGGACACAACGCGGTTGCCGCAGGTGGGATTCTAACCGAGGACCTCTCGGCTTGCAGCCTGCACCTCTACCTACTGAGCCACCGCGCCCCCAGGGGTGGCAAATAAAGATAATACTTAAAAGGGGGTGGCCCATTACTATAATAATCAAAAGTGGTGCCAAATAATGGTAATAATCAAAAGGAGATGACAAATAAAGATTATATTCAAAGGGGGATGGCAAATAATGATAGCAATGAAAAGGGGGTGGCAAATAAACATAATACTGAAAAGGGGCTGACAAGTAACAATAAAAAATGGCAATAATCAAAGGAGATTATTTGACAAATAAAGATTATAGTAAAATAGGTGCCAAATGATGGTAATAATCAAAAAATGACAAATAAATATTATAGTCAAAAGGGGGTGGCAAATAATGATAACAATTAAAAGAGGGTGGCAAGAAAAGTTAATACTGAAAGGGGATGGCAAATAAGTATAATAATCAGAATGGGTGCCAAATAATGGTATTAATCAAACGATGACAAACAAAGATTATATCCAAAGGGGGATGGCAAATAATGATAACGATGAAAAGGGGATGGTAAATAAAAATTGTACTGAAATAGGGGTGGCAAATAGCAATACTAAACAAACGCGGTGCCAAATAATGCTAATAATCTAAAGGAGATGATGAAAGGAGGTTTTTATCAAAGGGGAATGGCAAATAATGATAGCAATGAAAGGGGGGGGGGGGGGGGGGTCAAATAAACAAAATACTGAAAAGGGGTGACAAATAACAATAATAAACAAAAGTTGTGCCAAATAATGGTAATAATCTAAAGGAGATTATGAAAAGAGATTTTTATCAAAGGGGGATGGCAAATAATGACAGCAATGAAAAGGGGGTGGCAAATAAACAAAATACTGAAAAGAGGGTGACAAATAACAATAATAAACAAAAGTTGTGCCAATAATGGTAATAATCAAAAAGAGATGACAAATAAAGATTGTAGTCAACGGAATGGCAAATAATGATAGCAATGAAAAGGGGGTGGCAAATAAACATAACACTAAAAAGGGGGTGACAAATAACAATAAAAAACAAAAGTTGTGCCAATTAATGGTAATAATCAAAAAGGACATGACAAAACAAGATTGTAGTCAAAGGGGGACGGCAAATAATGATAACAATGAAAAGGGATTGCAAGATAAGGTAGTACTGAAAAGGGGTTGGCAAATAACTAAAATAATCAAAACGGGAGCCATTGTAGTCAAAGAGGGTGGCAAATAATAATAACAGTTAAAAGGGGGTGGCAAATAAGATAATGCAGAAAAGGGGATGGCAAATAAGATAATACAGAAAAGAGGGTGGCAAATAACTCTGATAATCAAAAGTGGTGCCGGATAATGGAAATAATCAAAAGGAGATGACAAATAAAGATTATAGTCAAAGGGGATGGCAAATAATAACAATTAAAAGGGGTGGCAAGTAAAGAGAATACTGAAAGGGGATTGGGAAATAACTATAATAATCAAAATAGGTGCCAAATGATGGTATTAATCAAAAAATGAAAAATAAAGATGATAGTCAAAGGGAGTGACAAATAATGATAACAATGAAAACGGGCTGGCAATATAAGGTAATACTGAGAAGGGATTGGCAAATGACTATAGTAATCAAAACGGGAGCCATTATAGTCAAAGGGGATGGCAAATAATAATAACAGTTAAAAGGAGTGGCAAATAAGATAACACTGAAAAGCGGGTGGCAAATAAGTATAATAATCAAAAGTGGTGGCAAATAATGGTAAAAATCGAAAGGAGATGACAAATAAAGATTACAGTCAAAGGGGATGGCAAATAATGAGAACATTTAAAAGGGGTGGCAAATAAAGAGAAAGCTGAAACGGGGTTGGGAAATAACTATAATAATCAGAATGGGTGCCAAATAATTGTAATAATCAAAAGATGACAAATAAAGATTATAATATATGGGGGATGGCAAATAATGATACCAATTAAAAGAGACTGGCACGAAAAGGTAATACTGAAAGGGGGGTGGCAAATAACTTTAATAATCAGGATGGGTGCCAAATAATGATAACAATGGAAAGGGGATGGCAAATAAAGATTATACTGAAAAAGGTGTGGCGAATAACAATACTAAACAAAAGGGTTGCCAAACAATGGTAATAATCAAAAGGAGATTTTTGTCAAAGGGGGATGGCAAATAATGCTAGCAATGAAAAGCGGGTGGCAAATAAACATAATAGTGAAAAGGGGGTGACAAATAACAAAATAAACAAAAGTGGTGCCAAATAATGATAATAATCAAAAGGAGATGACAAATAAGGATTACATTCAAAGGAGGGTGGCAAATAATGATAGCAATGAAAAGGGGGTGGCAAATAAACATAATACTGAGAAGGTGGTGACAAATAACAATAATAAACCAAAGGTGTGCCAAATAATGGCAATAATCAAAAGGAGAAGACAAATAAAGATTGTAGCCAATGGGGGATGGCAAATAATGATAACAATGAAAAGGGGTGGCAAGATAAGGTAATACTGAAAAGGGGTTGGCAAATAACTTTTATAATCAAAACGGGAGCCATTTTAGTCAAAGAGGATGGCAAATAATAATAATAGTTAAAATGGGGGTGGCGGATAAGATAATGCAGAAAAGGGGGTGGCAAATAAGATAATACTGAAAACGGGGGTGGCAAATAACTATAATAATCAAAAGTGGTGCCAGATAATAGAAATATTCAAAAGGAGATGACAAATAAAGATTAGAGTCAAAGGGGATGGCAAATAATGATAACAATTAAAAGGTGTGACAAGTAAAGACAATACTGAAAAGGGGTTGGTAAATAACTATAATAATCAGAATAGGTGCCAAATAATGGTAATAATCAAAAGATGACAAATAAAGTCAAAGGGGGATGGCATTTAATGATAACAATGTAAAGTGGATGGCAAATAAAGATTATACTGAAAAGGGGGTGGAGAATAACAATACTATACAAAAGTGGTGCCAAATAATGGTAATAATCAAAAGGAGATGACAAATAAAGATTATATTCAAAGGGGGGGGGGGGGGGAGTGGCAAATAATGATAGCAATCCAAAGGGGTTGGCAAATAAACATAATAGTGAAAAGGGGGTGACAAATAACAATAATATACACAAGTGGTGCCAAATAATGGTATTAGTCAAAAGAAGCTGACAAATAAAGATTATAGTCAAAGGGGGATGGCAAATAATGATAGCAATGAAAAAGGGGTGGCAAATAAACATAATTCTGAAAAGGGGGTGACAAATAATAATAATAAACAAAGTGGTGCCAAATAATAATAATATAAAGGAGATGACAAATAAAGATTATAGTCAAAGGGGGATGGCAAATAATGATAGCAATTAAAAGGGGGAGGCAAATAACATAATACTGAAAAAGGGGGTGACAAATAACAATAATAAACAGAAGTGGTGTGAAATAATAGTAATAAACAAAAGGAGGTGACAAATAAAGATTACAGATTGCAATGGAAAGGGGTGGAAAATAAGGATAATAATGAAAAGGGGTGGCAAATAAAGATAATATTGAAAAGGGGTGGCACATGACTATAATGATCAAAAGGGGTCCTAAAGAATGGCAATAATCAAAGGGAGGTGACAAATAAAGGTTATATTCAAAGGATGATGGCAAATAATAATAACAATGAAATTGGAGTGGCAAATAAAGATAACACTAAAATGCGTGGCAAATAACTAGTATAATCAGAATGGGTGCCAAATAATGGGTGACTCTTGACTATAATAATCAAAAGGGGTGCCAAATAATGTTATAATCAAAAGGAGGTGACAAATAAAGATTATAGTTTCCATATCCCCGTGGGAACCCCAGGAACTTAAAATATCAATATTTTGAAATGCCAATATTTCCCAGATCAGAAATCTGCTATTTGAAGAACTTTACCAGCTGAGCGCCTCAGGCCCCATGGGGGTTCTTGTTGGTTCACCTGACTGAAATTTAGTGGGAGCTAATGCCGTCGCTTGGCATCTGTCGTCCATCATGGGTCGTGTGTCATCCTTTAACTTTTGAAATATATTTTTTTCAAAACCACTGGGCCAAATTCAAGCATATATGGCACCGACCATCTTTGGAGTATACCATTTCTACTTGTTCAAGTGAAGCTTCTGCAATGTTTGGGCTGTGGTTTAATGCCCAAAAGCCTAAAAAACATTAAAAACCTAGTGCAAGCTCATTCCAAACAAATGCGAAATGGGCAATTGTAATTAAGGGCCCTTCCCAAGGACACAATGCAGATACCCCTGACGGGGATTGAACCATGCACCTCTCGGTTTGAAGTCCAATGCCGTAACCACTGAGCCACCAGGCTTCCAGCTTTTGTTAGCATGATCAACATATAAAAGGTTTACTAATTACCTGATTATATACAACAATAACAAGAGGAAAATGTTGAAAAACATGCAGACCTTATCTAACACACATGTATGATGCACCAGACAAATTTGAATTCTAACAGTTGTATCTGGAGCCTTGAGTTGAACGAAGTCACATGATGTGTTCTGCCCAATAGACATCCTGAATCCACCATAAGTAATTTGGCTTCTGTGATTTCTGCTGCGAGCTCGCACAAGCTTACACCATGAGCTTGCCCGAAATTACAAGCTCACGCAAGCTTGCAACAAGCTCGCACAAGCTCACTGGTAGAAAATATTTTTATAAGGGTTCAAGGGAAGTCTGTAGGTCAATATTTGGCTGTCTGTGGGGGTATGCCTATTTTGGGCTCCACCCAAACTTTTCATTTCAAGAACCGATGGGTTGGTTTGAACCAAATTCGTCACCTAATATAATTAGGTTATGAGTACTTGATTGATTTCCAAAGGTGCTAAAAATAGGAAAAAAATCAAACGCCCACATTTCTGAAATGGCACAGACCAGAATATTGTTTTTAGCTCACCTGACTTAGCCATGTTGTCCATCTGGCCTGAACTTTGCATTATCGACTCCACTCATAAACCACTGGGTCGAATTGAACCAAATTTCATGTGCGTGTTCCCTATGATATGCCAATTAAAATGTGTTCGAATAACCTTGCCACGCCCATAGGGGAAACCACAAGAGGCAATATTCTGATAGCACCCATAAATTGTTTTTCAAAATAAAAAAAGAACCATCAATTCGAATCTTTTGATATTTGCTATATTATATATATGGGTGGGGGGGGGGGGGGGGGGGTGGGAGTGGTGCAGATTCAAGTTTGTTCAAATTGAGTCCTTGGGTTAATAATTGGGGTCCCTGTAGGAGCCCGAATTTTAACTTAGTGCAGTATGAAGGCATCTCTTTAAAAATCCTCTTCAGATTTACCAGTCAGAATCCTTTCATATTTAGTGTACAACATCCCTAGGTGGGTCAGACTCACATTTGCTTAAATCGCACATCATTGGCTTAATATTTGGGTTCCCTTTGGGATCCCATATTCAACTTGGTGCAATATGAGAAAATCTCTTTAAAAATCTTTTTGTTCAAATCCACCAGACAGAATGCTTTAATATTTGGTATAAATCACCTCTGGGGGATTCAAATTAAATTGTGTTCGAGTCGGGTCCCTGGGTTAGTGTTTGGTCTCTCTATTGGAGCCTAAAGTTTAACTTAGTGCAATATGATGAAATTTCATTAAACATCTTCTTCAGATCCACCAGTCAGAATCCTTTCATATTTGATATACACCATCTCCAGGAGGGCCAGATTTCAGGGTTTTTTTTCAAATCGAGTTCCTGGGTTAATGTTTGGGGTGCCTATGGGAGCCCAGATGTTAATTTAGTAAGATATGAGGGAATTTCTTTAAAAATCTTCTTCTCCAGAATGATCTATCAGAATCTTTTGATATTGACTACTCAATAAATACCACAACACTTGAGTAACATGCAAAATGTCTTTTGATGCTGACAGACCGGCAGTTTATTGAAGCAATCCAAAAAACACAAAAAAAAAACAATTATTTGCCACCCCCTGTGACTGTAATCTTTATTTGTCACCTCCTTTTGATTATTATCATTATTTTGCTCCCCTTTTGATTATTATAGTCAGGTGCCACCCCTTTCAGTAGTATATTCATTTGCCATCTCCTTTTCCTTGTTATCATTATTTGCCACCCCCTTTGACAATAATCTTTATTTGTCATCTCCTTTTTATTATTACCATTATTTGGCACCACTTTTGTTTATTATTGTTATTTGCCACCCCCTTTTCAGTATTATGTTTATTAGCCACCCCCTTTTTATTGCTATCATTATTTGTCACCACATTTGACTATAATCTTTATTTGGCATCTCTTTTTGATTATTACCATTATTTGGCACCACTTTTGAGTATTATAGTTATTTGCCACCCCTTTTCATTATTATCTTTACTTGCCACCCCCCTTTAATTGTTATCATTATTTGCCAACCCTTTTGACTAAAATCTGTACTCGTCATCTCCTTCTGATTATTACCATTATTTGACACCACTTTTGGTTATCATAGTTATTTGCCACCTCAGTTCATTATTATCTTATTTTCCACCTTTTCCCATTGCTATTATTATTTGTCATCCCCTTTGACAAAAATCTCTTTTCTTCATCTCCTTTTGATTATTATCATTATTTGGCATCACTTTTGATTATTATTTGCCACCCCCTTTTCAGTATTATCCTATTTGCCATCCCATTTTCAGTATTATCTTATTTGCCACCCCCTTTTAATTCTTTTTCTTACTTGCCATCCCCTTTGACTCTAATGGCTCCTGTTTTGATCATTATAGTTATTTGTCACCCCCCTTTCAGTATTACTCTATCTTGCCACACCCTTTTCATTGCTATCTGTATTTGCCATCTCCCTTTGACTACAATCTCTGTTCATCATCTCCTTTTGATTGTTACCATTATTTGGCGCCACTTTTGTTTAGTATTGTCATTTGCCACCCCCTTTTCAGTATTATGTTTATTTGCCATCCCCTTTTCAATGTGATCATTATTTGCCTTCCCGCTTTGACTATAATCTTTATTTGTCTTCTTTTCATTATTACCATTATTTGGCACCCATTCTGATTATTACAGTTATTTTCCACCCCTTTTTCAGTATTGTCTTCACTTGCCATCCCTTTCAATTGTTACCATTATTTGCCCCCCCCCCCCCCAACACACATACTTGACAATTATCGTTATTTGTCATCTCCTTTTGATTATTACCATTATTTGGCTCCATGTTTGATTATTATACTTTTTTGCCACCCCTTTTTTCAGTATTAACTTATTTTCCATCCCTTTTTGAGTATTATTTAATTTTCCAATCCCTATGAATTGATATTCTTATTTGCCATCCCCTTTGACTATTATGGTTCCCACTTTGATCATTATAGTTATTTGCCACCCCCTTTTCAGTATTACCTTATCTTGCCAGCCCCTTTGCATTGTTATCATTATTTTCCACCCCCTTTGACTATAATGTATATTTGTCATCTCCTTTTGAATATTACCATTATTTGGCACCACGTTTGTTCATTATTGTTATTTGTCACCCCCTTTTCAGTATTATATTTATTTGCCACCCCCCTTTTCATTGCTATCATTACTTGCCATCCCCCTTTGACAAAAATTTCTTTTCATCATCTCCTATTGATTATTTTGCACTTCTTTTGATTATTATACTTATTTGCCACCCCCTTTTCAGTATAATCTTATTTGCTGCCCCCTTTTCAGTATTATCTTATTTGCCACCATCTTTTAATTGTTATTCTTATTTGCCATCCCCTTTGACTATAATGGCAACCATTTTGATTATTTTAGTTATTTGACACCCCTTTTTAGTATTACCTTATCTTGCAACCCCCTTTCCATTGTTATCATTATTTGCCATCCCCCTTTGACTATAATCTTTATTTGTCATCTCCTTGTGATTATTTCCATCATTTGGCACCACTTTTGTTTATTATTGTTATTTGTCACCCCCTTTTCCGTATTATGTTTATTTGCCACCCCCCTTTCATTGCTATCATTATTTGCCATCCCCCTTTGACTAAAATCTCTTTTCATCATTTCCTTTTGATTATTACCATTATTTGGCACTACTTTTGTTTAGTATTGTTATTTGCCACCCCCTTTTCAGAATTATCTTTATTTGCCATCCATTTTTCATTGTTATCATTATTTGACACCCCCTTTGACTATAATCTTTATTTGTCTTCTTTTGATTATTACCATTATTTGCTACCCATTCTGATTATTATAGTTATTTCCCACCCGTTTTTCTGTATTGTCTTCACTTGCCACTACTTATAATTGTTATCATTATTTGCCGGTATTCAGTATTATCTTATTTTCCACACCCTTTTGAGTATTATTTTATTTTCCACTCCCTTTTAACTGATATTCTTATTTGCCATCCCCTTTGACTATAATGGCTCCCACTTTGATTATTAGTCATTTGCCACACTTTTTTCAGTATTACCTTACTTTGCCAGCCCCTTTTCATTGTTATCATTATTTGCCCCCACCGTGCCCCCCCTCTTTGACTATAATCTTTATTTGTCATCTCCTTTTCATCATTACCATTATTTGGCAGCACTTTTGTTTATTATTGTTATTTGTCACCACCTTCTCAGTAATATGTTTACCTGTCACTCCCTTTTCATTGCTACCATCATTTGCCATCCCCTTTGACTATAATCTTTATTTGTCATCTCCTTTTGATTATTGCCATTATTTGGCATCATGTTTGTTCATTATTGTTATTTGTCACACCCTTCTCAGTATTAAGTTTATTTACCACCCCCATTTCATTGCTATCATTATTTGCCATCCTCCTTTGACAAAAATCTTTTTTCATCATCTCCTTTTGATTATTACCATTATTTGGCACTGCTTTTGATTATTATACTTATTTGCCACCCCCCTTTCAGTATTATCTTATTTGCCACCCCCTTTTCAGTATTATCTTCTTTGCCACCCCCCTTTTAATTGTTACTCTTATTTGCCATCCTCTTTGACTATAATGGTTCCCATTTTGATTATTATAGTTATTTGCCACCCCCTTTTCTGTATTACCTTATCTTGTCACCCCCTTTTCATTGCTATCATTATTTGCATTCCTTCTTGACTATAATCTTTATTTGTCATCTCCTTTTGATTATTGCCATTATTTGGCACCACCTTTGTTTATGATTGCTATTTGTCACCCCCTTTTCGGTGTTATGTTTATTTGCCACCCCTTTTTTATTGCTATCATTATTTGCCGTCCCCCTTTGACAAAAATCTCTTTTCATCATCTCCTTTTGATTAGTACCATTATTTGGCACCACTTTCGTTTAGTATTGTTATTTGCCACCCCTTTTCAGCATTATCTTTATTTGCCATCCCCTTTTCATTGTTTTCATTATTTGCCATCCTCCTTTGTTTGCCATCTTTATTTGTCATCTTTTGATTATTACATTTCCTTGGCACCCATTCTGATTAATAGAGTTATTTGCCACCCCCTTTCAGTATTACCTTTTTTCTTGCCACCCGCTTTTAATTGTTTTTATTATTTGCAATCCCACTTTGACTATAATCTTTATTTCTCATCTTTTGATTATTACCATTATTTGGCACCCATTCTGATTATTACAGTTATTTCCCACCCTTTTTTCAGTATTGTGTTTACTTGCCACCCCATTATTTGTTATCATTATTTGCCACCACCCTTTCACTATAATCATTATATGTCATCCCCTTTGATTATTACCATTATTTGGCATCACTTTTGATTATTATACTTATTTGGCACCCCCTTTTGAGTATTATCTTCTTTACCACCCCCTTTTGAGTATTATCTAATTGTTCACCCCCTTTTAATTGTTATTCTTATTTGCCAACCCCTTTCACTATAATGACTGCCATTTTGATTATTATAGTTATTTGCCACCCCTTTTCAGTATTACCTTATCTTGCCTGCCCTTTTCATTGTTATCATTATTTGCCATCCCCTTTGACTCTAATCCTTATTTGTCATCTCATTTTGATTATTACCATTATTTGGCTCCACTTTTGTTTGTTATTGTTATTTGTCACCCCTTTTTCAGTATTATGTTTATTTTCCACCCCTTTTCATTGCTATAATTATTTGCCAACTCTCTTTGACTATAATCTTTATTTGTAATCTCCTTTTGATTTCTGCTATTATTTGGTACCATGTTTGTTTATTATTGTTATTTGTCACCCCCTTTTCAGTATTATGTTTATTTGCCACCCCCTTTTCATTGCTACCATTACTTGCCATCCCCCTTTGACAAAAATTTCTTTTCATCATCTCCTTTTGATTATTACCATTATTTTGCACCTCTTTTGATCATTATACTTTTGCCCCCCCTCCCCTTTTCAGTATTATCTTATTTGCCACTCCCTTTTCAGTATTATCTTATTTGCCACCCCCTTTTAATTGTTATTCTTATTTGCCATCCCCTTTGACTATAATGGTTCCAATCTTGATTATTATAGTTATTTGCCACCCCCTTTTCAGTATTAACTTATCTTGCCACCCCCTTTTCATTGCTACCATTATTTGCCATCCCCCTTGACTATATTCTTTATTTGTCATCTCCTTTTGATTATTGCCATTATTTGGCACCACTTTTGTTTATTATTGCTATTTGTCACCCCCTTTTCAGTGTTATGTTTACTTGCCACCCCATTAATTGTTATCATTATTTGCCACCACCCTTTCACTATAATCATTATATGTCATCCCCCTTTGGTTATTGCCATTATTTGGCATCACTTTTGATTATTATACTTATTTGCCACCCCCTTTTGAGTATTATCTTCTTTACCACCCCCTTTTGAGTATTATCTAATTTTTCACCCCCTTTTAATTGTTATTCTTATTTGCCACCCCCTTTCACTATAATGGCTCCCGTTTTGATTATAATAGTTATTTGCCACCCCCTTTTCAGTATTACCTTATCTTGCCTGCCCTTTTCATTGTTATCATTATTTGCCATCCCCTTTGACTCTAATCCTTATTTGTCATCTCATTTTGATTATTACCATTATTTGGCTCCACTTTTGTTTGTTATTGTTATTTGTCACCCCCTTTTCAGTATTATGTTTATTTCCCACCCCCTTTTCATTGCTATAATTATTTGCCAACCCTCTTTGACTATAATCTTTATTTGTAATCTCCTTTTGATTTCTGCTATTATTTGGCACCATGTTTGTTTATTATTGTTATTTGTCACCCCCTTTTCAGTATTATGTTTATTTGCCACCCCCTTTTCATTGCTACCATTACTTGCCATCCCCTTTGACAAAAAAATCTTTTCATCATCTCCTTTTGATTATTACTATTATTTTGCACCTCTTTTGATTATTATACTTTTTGCCACCCCCTTTTCAGTATTATCTTATTTGCCACCCCCTTTTCAGTATTATCTTATTTGTCACCCCCTTTTAATTGTTATTCTTATTTGCCATCCCCTTTGACTATAATGGTTCCAATTTTGATTATTATAGTTATTTGCCACCCCCTTTTCAGTATTACCTTATCTTGCCACCACCTTTTCATTGCTATCATTATTTGCCATCCCCCTTGACTATATTCTTTATTTGTCATCTCCTTTTGATTATTGCCATTATTTGGCACCACTTTTGTTTATTATTGCTATTTGTCACCCCATTTTTGGTGTTATGTTTATATTCCACCCCCTTTTCATTGCTATCATTATTTGCCACCCCCCTTTAACAAAAATCTCTTTTCATCATCTCTCTTTGATTAGTACCATTATTTGGCACCACTTTTGTTTAGTATTGTTTTTTGCCACCCCTTTTCAGAATTATCTTTATTTGCCATCCCCTTTTCAGTGTTTTCATTATTTGCCATCCCCTTTGTTTGCCATCTTTATTTGTCATCTTTTGATTATTACATTTGTTTGGCGCCCATTCTGATTAATAGAGTTATTTGCCATCCCCTTTCAGTATTACCTTTTCTTACCACCCGCTTTTAATTGTTTTCATTATTTGCCATCCCCCTTTGACTGTAATCATTATTTCTCATCTTTTGATTATTACCATTATTTGGCACCCATTCTGACTATTATAGTTATTTCCCACCCCTTTTTCAGTACTGTGTTTACTTGCCACCCCATTTAATTGTTATCATTATTTGCCACCCCTTTTGACTATAATCTTTATTTGTCACCTCCCTTTGATTATTACCATTATTTGGCATCACTTTTGATTATTGTACTTATTTGCCACCCCCTTTTGTGTATTATCTTATTTGCCAGCCACTTTTTGAGTATTATCTTATTTGCCACCCCCTTTTAATTGTTATTTTTATTTGCCATCACCTTTGACTATAATGGCTCCTGTTTTGATTATTATAGTTATTTGCCGCCCCCTTTTCAATATTACCTTATCTTGCCTGCCCCTTTTCATTGTTATCATTATTTGCGATCCCCCTTTGACTATAATCCTTATTTGTCAACTCCTTTTGATTATTACCATTATTTGGCAACACTTTTTTATTATTATTTTTTGCCACCCCCTTTTCAGTATTATGTTTATTTGCCACCCCCGTTTGATTGTTAGCATTATTTGCAATCCCCTTTGTCTATAATCTTTATTTTCCACCTCCTTTTGATTGTTTCCATAATTTGGTGCACTTTTTGTTTATTAGAGTTATTTGCCACCCCATTTTCAGTATTATCTTTATTTTCCACTCCCTTTCTGTTGCTATCAATATTTGCCACCCACCCCCCTTTGACTATATTCTGTTTTCGTTGTCTCCGTTTGAGTATTACCATTATTTGGCACCACACTTTTTATAATTGTTATTTGCCACCCCTTTTCAGTATTATCTTTATTTGTCACCCCCATTTCATTGTTATCATTATTCGCCGTCTCCTTTTGAATATAATCTTTATTTCTCATCTCCTTTTGATTATTACCATTATTTGACACCCCTTTTGATTATTATAGTTATTTTGTGCCCCCTTTTCCGTAGTATCTTTATTTGCCACCCTCTTCCCATTGCTATCATTATTTGCCACTCCCTCTGAATTTAATCTTTGTTTGTCATCTCCTTTTGATTATTACCATTTTGACACCCCTTTTGATTATTATTATTTGCCACCCCCTTTTCAGTAGTATCTTTATTTACCATTCCCTCCCCCTTTCATTGTTATCATTATTTGCAATCTGCCTTTGATTAATTTGTCATCTCCTTTTGATTGTTTCCATTATTTGACACCCATTTTGATTATTGCCACCCCTTTTTCATTATTAATTGCATTTGTTATCCCCTTTTGACTTGCCACCCCTTTTATTACTACACTTATTTTTTATTTGTCCTAATTGATTGCTTTTATTATTTGCTATTTGTTTTGATTATTATCACTTTGCTATCCCCTTTTCATTTTTAGGTACATTTGCTAACCCCTTTTGATTTTATCATAGTTTACCACCCCTTTCTATTACTATTGTTGTTGTGTTCATTATTGTTATTTGCCACCCCCCTCTGACTGAAATCACTATTTGCCATCGTGGTGGTAATTAGCTTAAATAATGAGAAATAGTTATTTGCCACCCAGGTGCCAAATAGGTTAAATAATGAGAAATGGGTATTTGCCACCAGGGAGGTAAATAGTTTAAATTATGAGATATAGATATTTGCCACGGGGGTGGTAAATAGTTTAAATAATGAGAAATAGTTATTTGCCACCCAGGTGGCAAATAGCTTAAATAATGAGAAATAGTTATTTGCACCGAGGTGGTAAATAGCTTAAATGATGAAAAATAGTTATTTGCCACCCGGATGGTAAAAAGCTTAAATAATGAGAAATAGCTGTTTGCCACCCCGGCGGTAGATAGCTTAAATAATGAGAAATAGTTATTTGCCACCCGGGTGGTAAATAGCTTAAATAATGAGAAATAGTTATTTTCCACCCAGGTGGTAAATAGCTCCTGCCAAAAAAACTTATTGCTTGAGAAAACTGTTAAAGCATTTTATTAGGTTTTTACAACAATACTGAATATTTCACAAGATTTTCTAAGTATTTTCTGGGTCTATAAAATTCAGTTAACTATTTGTGTATTTTTGTTGGGAATTCCCAGAAAAAACTGAGTTCAAGGACGGTACTTCAATTCCTTGTGGATTTTCTCTCTTATTTGTTGCATGACCCCATGTTTTCTGGCCAGAGAAAGTTGTGTGAAGGTCTGTACTTTATGTAGGTATTTAAATATTTAATCTAAAGTGATGCAATCATATTTTTCTCCACATAAGTGTTATAATGGTCGCCTATGGGAAAATATTTAGTTCTGTGAGACCTATAGAAATGCTGTTTTTCTGCATTTCCTTGGTGATTGTTGCTAACAGAATATAGATGCACGTGCATTATTGTCTATTTTCATGAATGACATCAATTTTTGACAAGCTCAAAGAAAGAATTATGTTTAGATCATCAAGGGAGGGGGTGGACATGCTTGTTTGTTGTGGAGGGGGGCAAAAGCAGCCGAGGATATGGCTTAATTAGAGTAACACGGGGAGATTCTAATAATTCACTGGAATATGTACACAGAACCATGTACATGGCTGCCAATGCACTGATGAAGGATGAAATGCCACATTTTGGTGCAAATGGACAGCAGCTAGATGTTAGCCACTTGTGTCATCAGAAGCTTTGTGTTGAGCCTGGGCACCTAGTTTTGGAGAGCCATTCTACCAATGAATATAGGAAATTGTGTCTCCAAAATGGTATTTGTTCGAATGAACATACCCCTGCATGTATTTTATAGGTTATTACATACATTTATAAATAATTATTAATAGATGGCCAATTTCAGCAGCTAGGGCTATAGCTTCAGAAAAAGTGTGAATTCTATGGCAAATTTCATGGCCGATTGACTATCCATTTGAAAAAAAAGTATTCAGACTGGCAAAATTAATCCAGGCTACTCATTTAGTTCAGTTAATACTTGTTAAACTATTTCATTTTGTTTTAAAGTGTCACACTATGTTCCAAGTGGACAGGATAGGAAGAGTGTGGGTGGGGGGGGGGGGGGGGGGGTCTGGCGGCGGCAGGCAGGCAAGTGCAAGAATGAAATCTTACCAGAAAATTATTGCTTGTGATATCTGTGGCGATCTTTCTTATTTTTTACTTTTGCTATGGCCCTTTGAGCTTTGGTTTCTTCCTTGTCTAAGGCTTTTCTGAAAATTTCATCTTCTTGGTGTTCTATATATAATTTATACATTTTTGTGCGTTTTTCACACCGCTGAAGTTTGAATTCTATTGATTTCTGTCTCTTTTTATCTGAATCATTTTTGCTCTGCAGCTGCTTCAGCTGTTTTGCTTCTTGAGAACCAGATGCCACTGGGCACTCACACTTTTTACAGAGTTTCACAATAGATTCTCCTGGGCCATTTTTCACTGAACGTATAGCACTGTGGGCTCTTCCCGGAAAGTTCCTTGCAAAGGTGATATTACGTGCCAAAGACCTCCGTAGACAACGATTCACTGCCTCAACTTTTTGGGTATTGCTATGAAGTTTGGTCTTCAGTATATTGCACCTGGACAGTCGTATATTAGCACATTTTCGTAACCTTTGACTTGCCATTGGTGATAGAGGAATTTTAAATGAATCTGACAAATATGCACTCTTGGAAAGCCAAGTTTTCTTGATGGAACAAACATATGAATATCGCTTGCACAATTTATGATTTCCTTGATAACAATCGACAATTGCATCTACAGCATATGACATGGCATTTATAACTTTATTTATATTTCCAAAATGTTTCTTGTGACAAGCTGACAGTTCAGCTGCTATATCCAATGCAAAGCGGTTACAGTGTGTTTGTCTTTCAGTCTTTGTCTTCCCAGGCATTATTGCAACAATACTCTTGTCATTCTTTATTTTTCTTTCTGTGATTTGCAGATAAGTGCCTTGTATCCAGTAAATGTTCAGGGCGTATTGAACTCCTTTTATTCTTGTAAATGTTCTCAGCTGCTTTAAAGGCTTTAGAATCAGAACCAGTTGTCATGTACTGGCCCTCCAAGTCATCTGATTTTAGTTGTTCTTGGCAAGAAGTATTCCATGCCTTTTCATTGCCAATACTTTCTTTCATATTCAATGTTACTGTACACTCTGGATTTTCCGGCCCACAGGGCTGTTGGTTAATGTGTTTTCCTCTCCTGGAACATAGTTTATTCTTGTTACAAACTGAAATCACTTGTTTTTTTGCTGGTAACATTCTCTGCATGAATATAAGTACACTGAGTAGCAGGTTGGAATGGTGTTTTCCCTATACTTGAATACAGTGGATTATTGTACACTGCATCACATTCAACACTTATAATATTTCGCTTCACACTTCTCAAAGTGTTGATTTCTTTGAGTTCTTCTCGTCTGGCCTTCATTTCATTCTCATTAGTTTTCTCTATTTGTGAACATACCACATTCCCTGTCTTCTGCATCCCTTTTTCAGAAGGGGTAGGTGAATTTAGTGTCATGCACAACCTGCGAAAACTTGCATTACCTATACTAGTCTGTGAGAGCCCAACTTGAAGTGCTCTGTTTGTGCATGCTGATCTGCGACCCTGTTTTGGGCTGGAAATTTCCTCATATAAAGAGAATCGAGTAGAAACATAGGAGCAGGTATTGCAGGTGACTCGCTCCCTCCAAACAAGTCCACGCCTTTCCTCCCCATTCGGATCAAAAGAAAGGTATCCATCACATTCGGGATTTAGTTGCCTGTGTTTTTTGAAAACAGTATCCCACATCTCAGCCATTTTACCCACATGTACCAGTCTGTAACTATCTTCTTCAGGCCTGAAATTTGAAGAAAATTGCTCAGATATGAATGAATGAATGAATGAATGAATGAATGAATGAATGAATGAATGAATGAATGAATGAATGAATGAATGAAATGAAATGAAATGAATTGGATGGATGGATGGATGGATGGATGGATGGATGGATGGATGGAATGAAATGAAATGAAATGAATTGGATGGATGGATGGATGGATGGATGAGTTATGTTTCTTTCTGAGCAATTTTTTCCAAATTTGTATCTTTATACTAACTAACAATAATCAGGTGGATCTGCAGGCAGGCAGGCTGGCTGGCTGGCTGGCTGGCTGGCTGGCAGGCAGGCAGGCAGGCAGGCAGGATGCCTACCCATCTCCGTCCGTCCGTCCGTCCGTCCGTCCGTCCGTCCGTCTGTCCGTCCGTCCGTCGTGTACTAAGGCGTACAGCACGTCGATGGTGCACTTGTCTTCAACCAATGGGGAGCTGACAGTTGCTAGGTGGTTCTCTCTAACCCTGATTGTATGAGTTATGCCCCTTTGGATTAGAATTTTTCAGGAAAGTGAGTATGTGACAAAAAGTTGTCATGGGCTACTTTCAACAATTGCCAACGGTTTCAAATATTTTCGGTGTATGGTCTCACGATCTGTTCAAGTGAAACGAGTTCGCTTATCCGCTTCGTCCACCTAGTTTTCCAGGAGTTATGCGCCTTCCTCTTAGACTTATTCACGTAAGTCAGCATATTACCAAACGTTGTCCGGGGATTATTTCAACAAGTACCGACCAATTTGAAATATTTGGGGCATGTGGGCTCATACGATGTTTACGCGGAACAAGTTTGCATCCCAGCTTCGCCCACTCAGTTTTTTAAGTGTTTTTATGTTCCTCGATTTACCAACAGATTTCACATATTTTCAGTATATGGGCTCACGATGTGTTTAAGTGAAACGAGTTGGCTTATCAGCTTCGCTTACCCTGTTTTTGTGTGTTCCTAAGGTGAGAATCAAGTTTGTTCAACTCAAGAAACCCCCTTTGGGAGCCCGACTTTTAAAGTAGTTCAGTATGAGAATAATCTTTAAACAACTTCTTCTTGAGATCCTTCAGATTCAGAATATTTTTATATGGAGTATACACAATGCTTAGGGGTAGGGCAGATTCAAATTTATAAAAATTACATCCCTGGGTTAATATTTGGGCTCCCTATTGGAGCCCGAATTTTAAGTTAGTCCATTCTGAGGAAAAATCTTCATTTAAACATTTTCCTCTCCAGAACCGCTAGTCAGAATATTTTGATATATGGTATTCAGAATCCTTACAGTGGTCAGATTCAAATCTGTTTAAATAAAATCACCCGGTTAATATTTGTGCTTTCTATGGAAGCCTGAATTTTAACATAGTGCAATATGGGGAGTAATCTTTAAAAAAAAAATTTCGTCAGATCTACCAGACAGAATTGTTTGATATTTGGGAAACAACATCGTTACGGAGGTTAGATTCAAGTTTGCTCAAATCAGGAACTTCGGGTAATATATATAACTTTTTAACTCAGTGCAATATGAGGAATAATCTTTATAAATCTTCTTCTTCCGATCCATCACTCAGAATCTTGTGATACTTGGAATATAGCATCCTCGGAAAAGTCAGATTCAGTTTTGTTTAAATCAAGCCCCTGGATTGATATTGGGGCTCTCTGTGGGATCCTGAATTTTAACTTTTTAAAAATTTCTTCTGATCTACCAGTCAAAATCTTTTGATATTTGAAATACAGCATCTAAGAGAGGTTAGATTCAAGTTTGTTCAAATCAAGCCCTTAGGTTGATATTTGGGCTTCCAGTGGGAGCCTGAATTTTAACTTAGTGCAAGATGTGGAATATTCTTTAAAAATCTTCTCCAGAACCACACTTCTGAAAATTTTAGTATGTGGTAGCCTGAATTTAGTACTTTGTGCAAAAATGGGTAATAATCTTTAAAAATCTTCTTCAGCTCCACCAATCAGAATCTGTTGATATATGGTATACAACATCCTTGGGAAGATCATATTCAAGTCATGTCCCTGGGTTGACATTTGAGGCCCCTATGGGAGCCTGGGTGTGAACTTAGTGCAATATTCTTTATAAATCTTTTTCTCCAGAACCACCAGACCGATTGTTTTTGGTTTTGGTATACAGCATCCCTAGGGGGTATTCAAATCAAGTCCATCAATTAATATTTGGGCTCCCTGTGTGCGCACAAATTTTAACTTAGTGCAGTATTATGAAGAATCTTTAAAAACCTTCTTTCTGATTCACCAGACAAAATATTTTGATATTTGGTTTTGAGCACCGTTAAGGAGGTCAGATTCCAGTTTGTTCAAATCAAGTCACGGAGTTGATGCCTGTGCACAAGTTTCAGTGGAATGTGGGGGAATTTTCTAAACATTTTCTTCTCCAAAACCACCAATCAGATTTTTTTTCATCCCCCGCCACACGACCATCCGTCCGTCCGTCCATCCATCCGTCCGTCCGCCCGGCCTGCCTGCTTGCCTGCTTGCCTGCCTGCCTGCCGGCAGGCTTTGTATGTCTTGATAACTGTCCATATGAATATTTACCATTTTTCATCTATTTTCTCATTGCAGATGTCGAGCTCAGATTTTAATATTGACAATGGGCGTAAGAGTTTGAAGCTCTTTCCAGGCTCTTCTATTGCTGCTGTCACTGGAAGTGGACTTGAAGTAACCATATCCGGCTTTTCTTGTGTGAGTCTTACATATTTTACTACATTTTCAGGTTCTGCACTTGTAGCAGCCACACACTTGGAAATATTGCAAGGCGGATGATTTTTCTGAAATGCAAATTTTCTCAGATGTGTCCTGTGATTAAATTTTAATTTTCTTGCACTCATTTCGAGAAAGAATTGAAAAAATATGCTTAATAAATTCTAAAAATCAGGTAGACTTCTCAGGAATTGTATCACTCAAGAACTGTTACACATAATAGTTGTGTTTCAAGTGTGATTTGGTAGCTTGAACTCAGCATGTGATTTTCTGTGAAACATCCTCACATCTATTGGGACATTAATCACCAACCCATCGGGTGGTATACCTTTCTATTTTAGTAAATGGATAAAGTATACATAAATTATGATATTTGGAAGGTTTTTAGATGAAAATTGTTCTTTTGAACAGCTTTTTTATGAATGATACCTGTGTAAATGTTCTCTCTCGGACATAAATTTACTGCTATTTGACACATAAATCACCATTTTTTTTTCTCGAATTGAGTTCTTCTATGCCGATTTTGGACATTTATCAGGTAAACTGGCTTAATTTCAGTAAAAAAACATCAATTGGTGAACTGCTCTGTCAAATAGATTGGCAATAGAATCAAGATAACTAACGAAAGCGGTATACTGAAATTTCCAAATTTTTTGGCCTTTTTATCAAAAAAAAAAATTAGGGCATGGATGAGGAGTATTATAGGTCTCGCGGAACTAAATATTTAGGTTAGAGTGATCTGCCTTGAAATGTTGTCGGATATTGCATCATAGTCTAAAATAAGACTCCTAAAAAAAAAATTATTGTTTTAGAAAACTGTTAAAGCATTTTATTAGGTTTTTACAACAATACTGAATATTTCACAAGAAAAAAAGAGATTTTCTAAGTATTTTCTGGGTGTATAAAATTCAGTTAACTATTTGTGTATTTTTGTTGGGAATTCCCAGAAAAAAACTGAGTTCAAGGACGGTACTTCAATTCCTGGTGGATTGTCTCTCTTATTTGTTGCATGACCCCATGTTTTCTGGCCAGAGAAAGTTGTGTGAAGGTCTGTACTTTATGTAGGTATTTAAATATTTAATTTAAAGTGATGCGATCATATTTTTCTCCACATAAGTATTATAATGGTCGCCTACGGGAAAATATTTAGTTCTGTGAGAACTGTAACACATAAGCAATTCATAAAATACAACATGTGGCATTTGCATGCCATTTATGCAAATTAGCAGTTGTCCTTTGTTGAACTGTTGAACATTATCCTCCATTTATAAAAATAGCTACCCGCAGAAAAGCTTTGTCTGACCGTTTATTCTCAAATGAATCTGGTGGGATCTCAGGGGAGTGACACAGCGTGTTGTTTGTTCACTCAGGTGAACAGGATGGTTGGTGGGTTGGTACCGGCGCCGACAAGCTGGGTGGCTTGTCCGCATAATGTAGTATTATGGGTAAGAATGATTGTCAAAACGTTTGTTTAAACTTTCCTTCTTGCGACTACATGGCTATAGACAATGGCGTGGCCAACCCAAAGCTTTGGGGGGGGGGGGGGGGGGGGTTATTGGTGAATTATTTTATTTTTATATTTCGAATATACTTCGGCCATAACCATGAAGGTTTACAGATTGTAATTGATCACATTATTTTATATTGAGTATTGTTGTGAGTAGAAATGCTACTGACTTGTAGCGGTAACAGTATTTGTAGCTATGTAGCTACAACTGTACAGCCGATGTAGCTATATAGCTACAAACACTATTACCGCTACAACTGTTCATTTCAACTTATTGTGCATTATCCGTTTGAGAGCTCGATTCGGTCTCCCGCGTTGTGTCCGTGGGCAAGGCACTTACCCCCGATTGTCCACATGACGCCGTGTACTAAGGAGTAATGCAAGTCGATGGTGCGCATGTCTTCAACCAATCTAAACCAGTGCGGAGTTACGATGTTGGGGAGCTGGCAGCTGCTCGTCGTTGTTCGGTGGTTCTGTCCAGGTAGTCCGGTTCCTCCACTCATAAAACTGTCACAGTCATGATTAGCCATTGTACATAAGTGTGTGACCTTAAATACCAATAAATAAATAAATAATATTGTACATTATGAACAGTGACTAGTTTTTCCAAGGAAACATGTGATAAACGTGAGGCATCAGCCCTATCAGCCAGGTTCGTTTAAAATGTTTATTGCTGCTGTTTCGACGCTACAAATTCAACAATTTGAATAGTTTCAAGCAATACCAAGTGTATTGGTTTATATCTCATTTTATAGTGTGGGAAGTGGTAAGGCGAAAAATGCACTACTCTACATAAATGTGTTTCTTTGAATAATCGGGGTTGTTATTTTTGAAAAAAAAACTTGATGAGGTATCCATTCACTGTGGTTAAATTCGAAGTAATATTTTTTTTTTGCCGGAGGGGGGCGGGGGGGGGGGGGGTGGGGGCAGTGGGTCACAACGCTCCCAGAAGGTTACAACCCCGATCTTTTCCCAATAGTAATTTTATTTCCATTAGGATGAAACAGGGCTTGGTGAACAGGCTCAGCCTATACAACACCCATCATTCTGATCTTTGGAAGAGGACGGGTGAGATTGCTGCATATCTTCACCCAATCTAGAAACTTTTAGGGCTTATTTTTCTTTTCATCAGACTAAATGACGATAACGAGATGATAAACTCAGGCTGAAGTTGAATTCATGCAGCTCCCCCCCCCCCCCCCCACCCCACTCCCAATCCTTCAAGACAACAGCTCAGAAACAAGAAAGATACAGATTATGACGTGTAGGCAAAGGCAGTACCATGCAAGCGAGTTGCAATCATTGCTGCGTGTAACGGCCAGTGTTTTCGGCTTAGACCAAACCAAATCTGAATAGTGAAATCTGAAGTGCTCGTATGAAATTTGAAGTAAATATTGTTAATTTAGTAGCTGCAATGTCGGACTTGTGCATCCCTTATATAGTGTATTTGTGTTAGTTGCGAGTTTTTATGTCTATTTGTACATACCGTGCAACCAACAGAACAGAATAATTCATTATGAGTTTTCAGACTTCCAAAGTAGCAGTCGGAAATGACGAACAGACACCCAGGAATAGAAAATTATTTCTGTTTGGAAAACTACTGACGTATTTTATTTAGATGACATTATGCCGTCAATTCATCTAGCAATAAAATAACCGATTGGATAGATCCACTGCAATGGCTTGAATGGGCTGAATAGCTTGAAAGGGCCGATTGAAATTGCCCGAAATATTTGCGTATATTTTGTGGAAAAACCTAAAAACATTTCATCGTCAGCGCCGGGTTGCGCAGAACGGGGCACAATATACCCCTGCCACACCCTTCTCGAAATCTGTTACTGGCACCAAGACATATTCTGCATCTCTGTTCATGGAGGTCAATTGGCGAAAGAGGAGGGGATATTCTTCTTGAGCTCAAATTAAAATGAGGACATTTTCGCTTGCATTTGTGAAAAACTGGTATTGTCTAATTTGCATTACAGTATTTCTAATGCCGTTTTGGAATGAAATAGTAATGTTGGTAAAGTGCTTGCAGGCTTTGTCCGAAAAATACCAACCACTCCACCTCCCGAAAAAAAGAACTCAACCGAAATATATCTTACATTGTTTTAATTACTTTGTGTCTTCGGAACTGAGCCTTTTACACATACCCTCATTTTCTCGCGCGAAATTTTGTCGGGGGAAGAAATTTTTGTGTGATGGACAGTGGGTAATAACAGCTTCTATCAAATAATGACAAAAAAGTATACGTGTGATGTAAGCTGCGGATGAATTGTAAGTAACAAACTTCGTTAATGCCAGGAGTAGTTAGTTAATCTCTGAGGGTGAGATGAAACCCATATCCATATCAATAAACTTTTACTTTATTACACATTCTGTCTGTACACTTTTATCGAGTCAGTAAGTAACATTTTGTGGAGGAAGGATACAGTTGGATCGCTTCAAAATCTTTCAAGGTCAATAAAAAGACCCTTTTAAGCAAAGTTGGTACAAACTCTCCTGTTGGTCACATTACAGAGAACGTTTTGTTGTCCAGTATGTGTTGGGTTTTGGGGAGTTTTCATTAAATGAATGCGTTTTAAAATTGATGTGCGCAACAAACTGTTCAGTTATTAGAACCAGAATATCGTCAAACTCTCAGAGGTGAAATACAAATAGAAAATCATTGTCACTGTAACACATAAGCAATTCATAAAATACAACATGAGGCATTTGCATGCCATTTATGCAAATTAGCAGTTGTCCTTTGTTGAACAGTATCCTCCATTTATAAAAATAGCTACCCACAGAAAAGCTTTGACCGTTTATACTCAAATGAATCTGGTGGGAACTCGGGGGAGTGACACAGACTGTTGTTGGTTCGCTCAGGTGAACAGGATGGTTGGTGGGTTGCTTGTCCGCATAATGTAGCATTATGGGTATGAATGATTGTCAAAACGTTTGTTTAAACTGTTCTTCTTGCGACTACATGGCTATAGACAATGGCGTGGCCAACCCAAAGCTTAGGGGTGGGGGGGGGGGGGGGTTATTGGTGAATTTTTTTATTTTTATATTTCGAATATACTTCGGCCATAACCATGAACTTTTACAGATTGTAATTGATCACATTATTTTATATTGAGTATTGTTCTGAGTAGAAATGCTACTGACTTGTAGCGATAACAGCACTTGTAGCTATGTAGCTACAACTGTACAGCCGATGTAGCTATATAGCTACAAACACTATTACCGCTACAACTGTTCATTTCAACTTATTGTGCATTATCCGTCTGAGAGCTCGATTCGGTCTCCCGCGTTGTGTCCGTGGGCAAGGCACTTACCCCCGATTGTCCACATGACGCCGTGTACTAAGGAGTAATGCAAGTCGATGGTGCGCATGTCTTCAACCAATCTAAACCAGTGCGGAGTTACGATGTTGGGGAGCTAGCAGCTGCTCGTCGTTGTTCGGTGGTTCTGTCCAGGTAGTCAGGTTCCTGCACCCATAAAACTGTCACGGTCATGATTAGCCATTGTACATAAGTATGTGACCTTAAATACCAATAAATAAATAAATAATATTGTACATTATGAACAGTGACCAGTTTTTTCCAAGGAAACATGTGATAAACGTGAGGCATCAGCCCTATCAGCCAGGTTCGATTAAAATGTTTATTGCTGCTGTTTCGACGCTACAAATTCAACAATTTGAATAGTTTCAAGCAATACCAAGTATATTGGTTTATATCTCAATTTATAGTGTGGAAAGTGCTGAGGCGAAAAATGCACTGCTCTACATAAATGTGTGTCTTTGAATAATCTGGGTTGTTATTTTTGAAAAAAAACTTGATGAGGTATCCATTCACTGTGGTTAAATTCGAAGTAATATTTCGAAATTCGATTCGTTTTCACCAATTTGATTCGAACATAATCGACAATTCGCCGGTCTCTAATTTATTTAAATCTTCTTTTTTTTGGTGGGGGGGGGGGGGGGGGGGGGGTGGGGGGGGTGGGGGCAGTGGGTCACACCGCTCCCCGAAGGTTGCAACCCCGATCTTTTCCCAATAGTAATTTTTTTTTCCGGATGAAATAGGGCTTGGTGAACAGGCTCAGCCTATACAACACCCATCATTCTGATCTTTGGAAGAAGACGGGTGAGATTGCTGCATATCTTCACCCAATCTAGAAACTTTTAGGGCTTATTTTTCTTTTCATCAGACTAAATGACGACAACGAGATGATAAACTCAGGTTGAAGTTGAATTCATGCAGCCCCCCCCCCCCCACCCCACTCCCAATCCTTCTAGACAACAGCTCAGAAATAAGAAAGATACAGATTATGACGTGTAGGCAAAGGCAGTACCATGCAAGCGAGTTGCAATCATTGCTACGTGTAACGGCCAGAGTTTTTGGCTTAGACCAGACCAAATCTGAATAGTGAAATCTGAAGTGCTCGTATGAAATTTGAAGTAAATATTGTTAATTTAGTAGCTGCACTGTCGGACTTGTGCATCCCTTATGTAGTGTATTTGTGTTAGTTGCCAGTGGTTATGTCTATTTGTACATATGGTGCAACCAACAGAACAGAATAATTCATTATGAGTTTTCAGACTTCCAAAGTAGCAGTAGGAAATGACGAACAGACACTCAGGAATGAGAAAATTATTTCTGTTTGACATTATAGTAGGTGATAAAGGCCGATTTACGACCACTTGTACATGTACGTGTACAACATACGCACACGATGCGTTCACCAACGTGGAATTCAGTGTTAAATCACACGCTTGTTCACAAAAACTGTACATGATCTTGAATCGGCTCATGTACAGTCAGTGACTCCTAGATCGCGCTTTTAGCATTCAAATACTCGTGGTGAACGCATCATGTGCGTGTGTTGTACATCTTCAGTTGTATCGTATACGTGATTTTTGGTCTACGTTCGCATCGCAGATCAGACCCATCGATCCATCGTCGGCGAACGCGATCGAAAGCAAAAGATTCTGAGTCATCATCAAAAAACAACAATTGCGGTTCAAGACCAGCGGTCCAGAATCGGCAATTGCGTTGGTACAGATGGTTCAGAACTCTCCCTCGTTTTTGAGGCGGTTACGTTTTTGATTGATATAAATATAGGGGAGAAAAAAAATATAAATAAATAGTTATTTAGAAAATTAAATATATCAAATCGAATAGATAATAAAATAAAAAATATGTAAATCATGAGCGATTCTCAGACTATTAGAGCGAGGTTTCTTTTAAACATGCTGATGAGAGCATACGCAATCTGCGTGAACGAACAACTACGTCCCATCTTGTTAGAACGATGCGTCGGATGTCGGGATCATCTAGACTTCGATCACGAGGATCATTCGTGTCTAACGATGGAAAGGGAAGATTTGGTCGTCATGTATTTCGAACCGGCGTTCGAACGCGTTAAATTCGACGATGTGATCACGTTTTGGAAGAGATTAGTCTACTGTAAGAATCGAGACAGGCCCACAGATTCGGAAGAACTGAAATTGGCGCGTAGAAGTTTGACTTTAGAAGACAAGGGATGCATCAAGAAATTATTGCTGAACGAAGCATATGTCTAAGTTTTGTTTTTCGTTGATATAAAAATAAGGGAGAGTAGAAAATAAAAAAAAATAAATACACACATAAATTTTTTATCTAATATTAGAAAGAAAAAACACAAAAAAAATGAGAACCAGAAATAAATTGTATCCGACGTTAGTGGACGACGAGGACGAGAAGCCGAACGGTGTTTTGCCGACGGCGCCGTCGCTAGAAGAAAGAGAAAAAGGAGAGAGGTATCGCATCGATCAAATCAATAGAATCCAAGAGTATCTGACTCGAGAGAGAGATTCTCGTCGTTCCCTCAAGAAGAAGTATTCGTGTTTCGTGAAATTCGTCAACGGGATCGACACGACACTCATCACGATTTCCATGGGTTTACACGCGGTCGCCATTCCGATCGTGTTGACCGTGGAAGGAATGGCCCTCGCCGCCAGATTGTTCAGCACAGTCGGAAACTTTTTGAGTAGGAAATTATATCTGAAGGCTAGGAAACACGACAAGATTCGTGTCTTGGCCGACTCCAAGATCGACACGATACCTGAAATGATCTCTATGGTGTTGAAAGACGGTAGGATATCGGACGGAGAATACTCGCGATATTGAGCGAGAAAATGAAATACGATGCCATGAAAGAAGCCGTGAGAATCAAGACTCGTCAGATCATCAAAGAAGAGTTGAAAGATTCTCTCATGGAAAAGGGTAAGAAAGAGGCCAGGGAGGAATTCAGTAAGATGATAGAACTTAAGGGCAGCGATTGAAAAAAAAAAATATATATATATAATAAGAACAGAATTTAAAAAAAAAAAAAAAATTAAATTCATATATAAAATAAAAAAAAAACGACATTAATTTAAATTAACTCTTAAAAAATGTATTGCGTAAAGTGTAAGAGAGTTACCGAGACGTGTAATTCTCGAGAAGTGCGAACTAAAAACGACAGACGGATGCTTCGCGGAATTTGCGACATGTGTGGTTCTATCAAGACTCGATTCGTCAAACAAAAGAACTCGAGCAAAGGTAAAGGCATCGTGAATAAAATGATCAACAATCTACCTTTCGAAATGCATCTGCCCGGTCACAGTTTCACGGGACCAGGAACGAAATTGAACAAGAGACTCAACGCCGATCTGACACCCAAATCTTGGCGCAAACCCGTGAATAGGGTGGATGCGGCCGCGCAGGATCATGATCTGTGCTATGCCGGACATCCCAACACCAAGACTCGCAACGACGTCTGCGACAAAAACATGTTGGCGAGATTGAGAGGCATATTGAATCCGACCAGGAGAGAGAAGATGGAACATTCGCTGGTCGGCAATCTGATCAGTGCGAAACGTCGATTCGGATGGGGCGTTCAAAAAAAAAAGTGCATCTGAAAAAGAGAAGAAGAAGAAACAATTATTGACGAGCGAATTGGCCGAGGAGTTACACAAACCCATAGTGCGCAAATTTCGAAAGAGAAGGGTGTTCGTGAAGGGTCTGGACGACATTTGGTCCGCCGACTTGGTCGACATGAGATCGTTTTCGAGGTGGAACGAGGGCATCAAATATCTATTGACGGTCATCGACGTGTTTTCCAAATACGGTTGGATCAGAGCTTTGAAGAATAAATCGGGACCTTGCGTTGCCGAGGCTCTGAAGAGCATGTTCGACTCGTCTTCTCGAAAACCGAGTAAATTGTGGGTGGACAAGGGAAAGGAATTCTACAACAAGGACGTTCGTCGATTGGTAGACCTCTACTCAATCGAAAACGAAGAGAAAGCCAGCGTGGTGGAACATTGGAATCGAACGATGAAGGAGAAGATGCACAGATACTTCACGGCGAATTCGACCAAGAAATACATATACACTCTGAATGGTCTGGTGAAAGATTACAACGACACGCGACACAGATCGATCAAGATGACTCCTGTGGAAGCTAGCGATCCTCTAAACGAAAAACGGGTCTACGCGAATCTATATCCCGAGAGATCTAAGATTGGGAAGAAGTCTAGAATGCCGAAATTTGCAGTCGGCGATCGAGTGAGAATCTACGCTTATAAGAAGCACTTCGAAAAGGGTTATACTCCTCGATGGACCTCGGAAATCTTCGTGATCATCAAAATATTTCACACCGATCCGGTGACTTACGAAATCGAAGCTGTGGATGGAGAAAAGATCATCGGAAAGTTATACGAACAACAATTACAGAAGATGAAGTTTTGATGAAGAACGCAAAAAAATTTTTTTTTATTTACTCTCTTTGACATTTTCTTGTTTACACACACATATATATAAGAGAGAAAAAAAAAAAATAATAATAAAAAATAATTAAAAACTATTTTTTCAGATAAAGAAAAGCAAGTGAATTAATAAACAAAAAGAAAACTAAAAATCCTTTAAAATGACAAATATACTAGATATAGCACAAAGCATAGTGAAAGATGTAAGCATTCAAGAATATGAGGTTCACGAATATGAACCGGTAACCGGAACGAGTTTGAATAATGCGGGAGAGATAAGAATCAACGTCAAAACTCAAGATCTATTCGTACATCCTAGTGAGAGTTACATAGTGGTGCAGGGACGTCTCACCAAGGAAGATGGGGGCGACTACGCCGTCGACGACATGGTTACTCTTGCAAATAATGGCATCATGCATCTATTCAGTAACATAAAATACATGCTATCCGGACAAGAGATAGAATCTGTTTTTCATCCCAGTCAGGCCACCACAATGTTTGGACTCTTGACATATCCTGAAGATTTTTCGAAATCCAGAGGACTTAATCAGTTGTGGGTGAAAGACACCATCCAGACGTCCAGACCTAAAAGAACGTTTTCGTTCAGGATACCTTTGAAACACATCTTTGGATTCGCGGACGATTACAACAAGATCATGTATGGATTCAAACACAATCTGACGTTGATTCGAAAAGGAAACGACGACGCAATAGTGAGACTCACCACGACCGATGCGGGTAAGATAACTCTACACAAGATATCGTGGTTCGTTCCGCACGTGGAGCCTACGACGGATGAGAAAACGCATCTCTAGAAGATCATACAATCCAAGAGTAAATTACCTGTGGGATTTAGAATGAGACAGTGCGACATGGCTAGCATTCCTCCCTCCACGAATCACTTCGATTGGAGATTGACGGTGAAATCCGCTTCCAAGAGACCGCGTTTCATCGTGGTCGCGTTTCAGACCGATAGAGACGGGTCTCAGGAAAAGAATGCGTCGCTGTTCGATCACTGCAATTTGAGAAACATGCAAGTGTTTCTGAACGCCACGAGATATCCGGCAATCAATTACAATGCGTCATTCGACAAGAACGATTTCTGCAGGCTGTACGGCGACGCCGCCGATTTTAGAAAGAAGTATCACGGTCTAGACGAACTGATGAGCAATCCCAACATATCTCCCGGCGAATACAAGTCGATGTATCCCATGTTCGTGTTCGACGTCAGTAAACAGAGTGAACGACTCAAGAGTAGCGTGTTAGACATTCAGATCAAGATGCAATTTGATAGGAACGTGCTGAGAAAAACCGAAGCCTTCACCCTGGTCCTGTCAGACAGAGAATTACAATTCGAATCGGACGGAAATAAGATGTCGATCATTCGATGAGAGACGAGTGTGTGAAAAAAAAAAAAAATAAAAAACAAAAAAAAAATGAAAAGTAATGTGTGATTATTAAAAACAAATCAAAAAAAAAAAATAAATAAAGTAATGTGATATAGAGAGATTGAACATCTCTCTATATCTCATTACTTTTTTTTTTTGTTGTTTTTTTTTGTTTTCAATAATCACACATTATTTTTTTTTAATTCATTATTTTTCCACGCATTCACTGTTTGTTCAAAGGATCCAGTTCGATCAGTAGACTCACCACGGAAGTGGCGGCTTCGGGATTATTGGTTTTCGTGACGAAATTAATCCTGTCTCCGGCGTTCACTTTGAGAGGCGTGCCGAACGTACTAACATTCACGTGTTGATTCTCAGTCTTTTCGACGCTGTATCTCTTATCGCTCTCCACACCATTCACCATGAGATTGACGACCGCTCTGTTATTCAAATCCGAGGAAGCCAGACTCATTCGAAGGATTTCACCTCCCAGCGGCATGGGATATCCCACCTGACCATGTTTCGATCCGCTACCTCCATTTTCGAAAGACCACTCGGCTTTTCCCTCCTCTAAGGCGTCGGACTCTTCGGCCCACACGGTGATCAATTGTCTGGCATATTTGACTTTCTCCACCACCGAAATCAGGGTGCAGGCGCCCGTCATGTGCATGGGTTCTGGTAGATTCGTGAGCGCGTGTCCGCCCATGTCTAGTTTACCTTCCATGATGTCGCCCTTTCTCCAGACCGAGTTGTTGTCCACGTACTTCCTGCTTACCGCACTGGAATCAAATTCGGGATCGTGATCGAGACCGAATAAATTGTGACCGTTCATGTTGATGCCACCCTCCATGGTTCCGCCAGATTCTTTGTTCAGGTAGAGATCGTCCACTTGCGATTCTAGGTATTCTTGCGATTGTAACACTGAAGAATCCACGTAGCCCTTGTTGACCGTGGTTGAGTCCGCGCCCGTGTTGTCGATCTTCAACAGATTCAATATCTTGTGGAATCCCGCATTCAGATCCGATTTCATTTCACGTCCGTCAGACTTTCTCCGTTCCTGATCTACGTAGTGTTTGGTCGCCACATCCTTGGGATTCGTGGGAGTGGCCACGTTCGTTATCTTGTAAGAATTGGCGTTCAATTCCGAGTGCATCGTTTTCGTGACATATCTATTTCTCAGGTGTTCGCTGAATCTCGCATGAGAGTCGTCCGCATATTTCTTGGTGGCGGCATCGGTGGGATCTACGGGATTCGCCACGTTCACCAAACGTTTGGATTTCAGATCGAGATCGTCGGTCATTGTTTTATCCACTTCACGTAATTATCCAGCAGGATTCATTCGAAATCGGAGTTCCACCTGTTGACGTATTTTTTAGTCGCGGCATCTGCGAGATCTATCAGCTCGGGAAGATTGTAGAGCTTCTTATCGTTCATGTTCAGAGGTTCTTCTCGAGGTTCGTATCTCCAAACGTAACGCTCATCCAAGTTGGATACTTCGTAACCGTCGTCGACATCCAACATCTTCCTCTTCTTTCGCGGGTTGACTTTTTCGTCGTCACTTCTACCAAATTTATCGACTGTCATGTAAGGATTTTTTTTTTTTTTTGTTGTTGTTTAGAAAAAAATGTGTTCAAAACGCAGTTTATTAAAAAATGAACTATGTTATTTTATTTTTCGTTTTTTATTCGATTAAAATTTTTTTAAAATAATTTTTTATCTTTATATATATACTATAAAAAAAAAAAAATCTCTCTCTAATGTAAGTCATTGAGAATGTCTTGAAATTCATCTCCTTCAGACCATCTCTTGAGAATGTAGAGACACAGGTGACCGCAAAACACTTGATCTGGTGATTGCACTTGATCCGTGTTGTAAAGAACCATTGATTTGTTGAAATAGTTCTTTATTTCTTTCGGCGGCGAGATTCCGTAGCTGTCAAAATAATAATTCTTCTTCTTCTTCCCGTTCTTGAACCATGCCACCCAGTGAGTGCCTTAACCCGATGAATCATCTAGATTTAAAATTCCGCATTCCGATTGTCGAGGTCTTCTCGTCGGCAAGGCATCTCTAGAAAACACTCCTAGAAAATCTTCGATTTTCAAATCTTTTGCTGCATTCAACAGATCGATGTTGGATAGGGGTTCGTTGGGTAAGACGACACCTTCTACGGATATCTTTATTTTCTTATTCATAAATAAGTATATATTTTTTTTTATTTATTTTATTATAATTCACTAAAAGTGACGTTATTTTTTTTCTATTTTTTTTCTTTTTCTTTTTAAACTAACTCTATCGACTTCCACAATCTTGAATCCGTCGAATTCCTTGACTTCTATAATCTTAGATTCATCTAATTCTTCTTGATTTTCTGGAATCCTACTAACTTTCTCGATGTCACTATCGATTTCCATAATTTTATGTTCATCTAATTCCTCTTGATTTTCTGGAATCCTATCATCCACAATCGTATCTGGAATCTTATCATCCGCAAGCACATCTGGAATCCAATCATCCCCATTCATATCGTCTAAAATTAGATGCAAACTCCAATGTCCGAGTGCCAAAGTGCTTATTTTATCATCTAACACGAATCTCTTGTCGTCGTCGGCCGTCAGCGAAATCTTGTTAACTATTTCGGTATACAGGTCGTGATTTTCGCTTCGAATCGATTTCATAGTCTTATACACCGGACCACTTCCTAACAGACAGTCTTTATACTCTTGGAAAGAGATGTATTTCTTCACCATGCACGCTTTAACTCCTTTGCACTTCTTGATCTCTTCATCATCTTCTAGACAATAAGCATAGAGATTGGGTCTCAAGCCCACGAATTCGACGATCTGTTTACCGCCGCTCTCGTCCTTAAATTTACCCAACACCTTCTTGTTGTTGTTCGATTGAATGTTGGACGAGTGATCGACGGGATAATTGCTCGTGTCAAACCACTCGGACACGTCCGGAGATATGTCTCAGTAGATGACTTTCGTCTCTATCTCGTAAACTAAACTGTCCGTGTCGGTGAACAGTAGTTTGGCTTTGTCGCCAAATTTTCGTTTGACGTAATCGTAGTGAAACTCGTACATCAATCGCTTGCTGACATCTAAGATGATCGGTCCGAGATAATATGGTTTGTGGAACTTCAGGTGCGTCTTTTGCATGTGAACGGCCACTAGATTTTCGCCGAATATGGTTCGGTGTTTGTAATTGGGTTTCGCCACTAATTTTTTAGCTCTTTTCTCAGACGTGACGAGTCGAACATCGGTTCTCTTCCTGATGTTTTCCATCGATTTGCCGTACACGCAGTTGTTCATGAGTTTGAAGAAATCTTTTTCAAAATCGTTCTCGGCTCGAGTTCTGAGATTCGTGTTGAGATCGATGTATTTTTTCATCCAAGGCTCTTCGTCAAACCGAATGATGCGATGTATGTCGACTAATTTCATCCCGTAATCGACGTACTGTTTCAAATTCTCGCTGTAGACGATGTAGTTACGTTTGTTAAATAAATTGGGAATGAGTTTTTCCTCGTCTCCTTCGTTCGGTTCCATTCGTTCGGGAGCCAGCAGATAATCGTTGTGCGGATCGTGTAATTCTTCCAGATAGTTCAAATCATCTTCTGAAATGCAAGGATAGTCTCTCCATTTTTGCATCTCTTCCGGTTCCTTCACCCATTCGAAATTTCCAATCGGTAAAGGATGACTCATAGCCCAACCGTACAGATTATTAGCGTCCCAATACTGTATGTATTTAGTCGACCGTTTCGAATCGAAACCTTCTTTCATGTAGGGATTGTTAGCCTCAGAATGTCTGTGAGAGATCATCGAGACGCCACCTCTCGCAGCCCTTTCGAACATGAGCAACATGTCCACGTTGGATAATAATTCCAATTGAACTTCGGTGGTCTTCAACAGAGCATCCCACGCCAGACCGGGTGCGGTGAAATACCAAGCGGGATCCAGATCGTAATTTCGACGACAGACGTCTCGAAAATTTTCGAACACGTCTGCCAAGAGCGAAACGTCGGTCTTCAGATAGAGATCATGATAATCTCTCATGGTTTTCATATCGAATGATTTCCACACGTTTTTGGCGTGTTCGTAATTCTCGTCGGAAATGTCGGATTCGTATAATATCGAATAAAAATCATCTTTCGAAGGTAGTGCGGTGTCTTCAAATCTCTTTAGATCGTTCATGTAATCGTAAGGATAGACTCCTTTCCTCAACATGACGTCTACTCGTTCTCCGAAATGTTCGCTCGTGATTTTAAATTTATCCTTGCTCATGTTATCGACTAATTTTTCCAGAGCGGTTGACATGAATTTAAAAGTGTCGATGAAACATATGCCTCTACGAATGGATTTCGTTTTTTCTTTCAACGTATTTTCGTCGATTACTCTTTTCCTCTCCATGAGCTTCCATTTCGTGAAGGAAATGTATCTTTCTTTGCTGTTCGCGATGCAATTTAATTCTTCGTGCGAGGTGCCGAGATTTTTCACGAACAGATGACTGTCGTAACCCGAGAGATTGTGAAACATCACCGGATAGAAAGTGGCATCTCGATATTTTAAATTACACTTGCTGTGCGCCAGACCGCGATACAGACCCATGTAATGATCGTGGTCTCTGACCTTCTTATTTTCCTCCGAATTCTCATCGAACGATTGTCTGCATATGTGACATTTGGTGGCTCTGTTATTTTCGTCCTGCTGCTCTCGCGTGATGATCATTTTCGCCGGAGTTTTGAATTTGTCGTATAACATTTGAATTTTCGATTCTAACTCTTCCACGAACCTTTGAGCCACGTCGTCGTCTTCGCGCTGTTTCGTGTAGGTGAAGGGGCCCATGTCGTGTTGTGAGTCGAAAGCGCATTTCACATAAATGCAATAGCCCAAAGGTATGTGTTTTTGATATCTTTCGACGTAACTTTGAAGAGCGTTGGGTTGACAGGAACTCATTTTCGTGGTGAAACATTCGAAATCGGCGTAAACGACGAATGGTACTTTTAACCTTCTGTTGTGATTTTCAAACTTCACGATGGTGTTGGGTTTGGGCATTTCGACGGCGACACCTTGATTTTCGTTGCAATATTCCTGATGTTTCGCTAATGATTTTTTGCTCTTAAACATGTTCATGCAGTTGCAACATAAAGATATCTTATGTCTATGATTATTATTTTGTCTCGACAGTAATCGGCTCGGATGTTTAACCCAACAATAATGACGATTGTCACCATTCGAAATCGATAATAAAATAATCGTCTTTTCTCTTCCGCGATACAAAGTCCGTCTGAGAGGATAGATCTTTCGATTTTCGTCGTCGTATCCCAAGACGTTCACCGCTACGGTGGGATTTTGAACCTCGAAATGTTCAATGTGTTTTAACTGCGTTGGAAAAGTCACTCCGGTCCAATCAAGATTTTTAGAAGTTTCCTCGTAACGAGAAACTCTATCGGCGTGTATTTCGACAGGGTATAAAGCAGAGGTGACTGCCCATTTAAAACACTGATCATCTTTATTTCCCACGTTGACCACGGCGTGTTTCTTAGTCAAGAAATACGGTAATTCCAAGTAGGAAGATCCTTTCAACGGTTTGTTTTTAGTCATGTGAATTTCGAGTTTCAACACCTCACCGAATGTCCAATTACTACCTTCATTTTGATAATTCGCGAGAGACGTCAACATCTTGTCTTTCATCTTTTCGAAAACGTCCGATAGATCTGAACCTCGAAATACGGGTTCGACGTTAGATCTGAAATATGCATTTTTCACGATGCTTTCGCCGGACTTCACGTCGATTTTATTCATTATGCAATGGAGTATCATCTTAATTTTTAATCCCAAGTTCGTGTATTTGCAAAACAAATCCAATACTTTTTTCTTCACCCGTTCCATGAACAATTTCGGATCGACTTTCTTCGACGAGGGAAACACGTCAAAAGTTTTAAAAATGTCTACGATCGCCCTCTCCCGTTCTACGGGTTTCGATTGGAATAGTTCCGCAACGAGTCGTGTTACATATTCTTCTCCTTTCTCTTCGCCGATTACTCATTGAATTTCACTCAGTATATCTCGTTTGTCTTGAATCTGAAGTGCATCACTCGTTTTCGTTTTAGTTTTTCTTTTCTTTTCTTTGGAAACTTGATGTTTTTCAACGGCTTTTCGTTTAGTCATCTTCTTATTTTTCACAACCGATGCATCTTTTGACGTCATTGCTATCGACATTTCGTTTGCCTTTCTAGCGTTTCGCAAATATTCTTGTATGACTTCAATTTTTTTTGATTTAGTTCTATGCTTTCTGAAATCTGAAATTTGTAATAGATTACAAATCTCGTTTAACTGAGGTATGGTTTTCTCATTTAAATTTACCATTGTTTTATCTGTTTTTTTCATTTGTAAGAATATTTTTTCTTTTGGGAATTTTGTATTAAATAATTTGTTAAAAAAGTTTTGCTTTTTTACTCTATATATATAATAGAAAAAAAAAAAGTTAAATTTTAAAATTCAATTTTTTTAATACAAAATTTAAAATAAACATTATTTGTAAGAATTCATAAAAAAACAAATAATCGATCATGACAACAACACCTAAAAGATGCAGATTAAATTGAAACGAGATGAAAGGTATGAGAAATCCAGTTTTAATATCTATACATTACAACCACACGATCCCATCGAATTGAATGAGGTCGAGATGGTGGACTTAGAGCGCTACTACCACAAATATCGAATGTGTTTGAAAGTGGATGAAGCCGCGCTCGATTTGTTTTACGAGTACCAAAGTGAACTGTTGATTAATATCATCGTCGCCGAAGACAGAGAATTCGACAGGGGTGATTTATTGTTGTCCTATGGAGGTTACATATATCCAATAATCTCACCCGAACTCGTGAAGAAATCGGGTGGGGAGAGCGCATTCGCCTATGAAAAAAAACTCAAAAGAGTAAAGATGAACATTCACACCATTTTCGTATGTGGAAAAATGACGAATGTCAACTTGCTAATAACGGACTTGGAAATATAAACAATAGAGAGATTGAAATTAAAAAAATTTAAACTTTTTATATATATATAAAGAGAAAAAAACTTTTACTAAAAAAATTTTTACATTAAAGAAAATTAAAAATTAAAAAAACAATTTTTTTATATATATATATAAAAAGCCAAAAAAATAACAAACTTTTTTTTTAACAAATTATTATTTAAATACAAAATTTAAAATATACATTATTGCAAGAATTCGTAAAAACAAAAAAACCAAATAATCGATCATGAAGACAACAACACCTAAAAGATGCGAATTGAAATTGAAACGAGTCGAAACGTATAAGAAATTCGGTCATAAAATCTATAGATTACAACGACACGATCCTATCGAATTGAACGATGTCGAGACGAAGGGCTTAGAGCACAAATACGAGAAATATAAGATGCCTCTGAAATTGAACGAAGCCGCGCTCGATTTGATTTACGAGTACCAACGCGATCTGCAGAACATCGTCATCGCTGAAGATAGAGAATTCGACAAGGACGATTTGTCGTTGCCCTATGGAAATTACATATTTTCAAACATCTCATTCGAACTCGTGAAGAAATTGGATGGTGAGAGCGAGTTGACTGATGTAAAAAAACCCAAAAGAGTAAAGATAAACATTCAACACGTTTTCGAAAAAGGAGTAGACACGAGCGTCAACATGCTAATAACGGACTTGGAAATATAAACAATAGAGCGATAGATTTTTAGCGAAGAAAAAATGAAAAAAAAAAAAAAGTAATGAGATCTCATTTACTTTTTTTTTTTTTGTTTTCCTTCTTCTTCACTATCATCATAATATATTATAATAACGTTTCCTTTTCTCTCAAATTTCTGCGTCGATTCTTCTTTTTCTTTTTTTTTTCTTTTTCTTTGTGATGTGATACATTCATGATAACATTTTTGTTTATCCGAATCATAATTATGAACGAATGTTGTGCATCTCTTGGTAACACTCACTTCAGAAGGTAGTGGTGACCGTGGAAAGCATCGTCTCATTCCCAACCGTATATCCCGCGCTTTATCTATCTCTTTCCTTAGATATCCATCATTAGCGTCTAACCATTTTTTTATTTCTTCGCTCTCTGGCTCGCGATGTTCGTCATTATCGTCAAATTCATCCAGGTGATAAATTTGTTTCTCCACCTCTTCACCCATTTTAAATATATTATTTTATACTTTCTATGATTTTATATATTTTTATATAATTTTATATTTATAATAACATATTCAAAATTGGTATGTTCTTAAATGGCGAATTGTCACTGAGCAACAAACCCTTGCCGAATCGCTTGACGTTCCGTCCACTCTTCAGATAGAGACCGTTTCCTCTCAGAGAGTTGCCACCTCTAACGGGTTCTAGATACAATCCTTTACCGCTGTCTTCTACGTGAACATGACACACGGCTCCTCCCTTCTTCAAAAACAGTCCGCTGCCACCCATTAATTTCTCAACTCCCGAACTAGCGAGTCCCGTGAGAGCTCCCACGCCGAGAGTCTTTCCGAGAAAGGGTAGCACCTTTGCGGTGAAGGGTAATGCTTTTGCGGCGATTCCTGCCAATAGCGGTAGGAAACCGCCTTTCATTCTCAAATTGTATCTCAATTGAGCGCGACTCAATCTCACCGCCAACCCTCTTCCATCGCAAATCGCTTTCTCCATCCTTTTGATTTGACTTCTGGTCCAGGCGATCGAATCCTGTCCGCCTCTCGTCAGATCTTCGTGAGTGAATTTGAATTTCACCGCCTCGCCTCGAGTTGTTAAAGCTCTCTTAAGTTTCTTCCTCTGTCCTGCGGATATGTTCACGTTTTTAACCACGTATTGTGTCATAATTCTGTTTTGTTTGTTTTTTTTTTAAATATATTTACTTCAATTGTTTCTTGTTTAATAATTATATTAAAATAATTTTGTAAAAATTAATATTACCGTTTATTTTATTTTTGTTATCTATATATATAATATTTTTTTTTTGCTTTTATATTTCTCTTATGTGAAATCGTATAGTCACTCTCTCTCCGTGAAGATCTAACAGTTCACCATTTTGATCCGTCACATGGTTTTGAGACTATACAACGTGTCTAAAATCACTGGTAGATAAACTAAATTTCGAGGTCATTCCACGATCTTATAACCCGGCGACACGTTTGGAAAGAAGGAATAGATCGTCGGCTGAGCGCTACCATTCACGTAGCTTCCGGCAATCACATCCACGTTCACCAGAATGCTATTGACAGCGAGAATGTCGACAGTATTTTCAGATGCCGTGTGGCCTCGATACATCTTTCGATCGAATCCCAACATCTTGCCTATAGAATCATCCGTGTTGAAATCCACACGAAAATTATCTTCCAAAACCAACATCGTCTGTAAGGTATTAGGATTGGGAGCGAGTCTGATCTTGTTGCTTCCCTTTCCATCCGTCTTCATTCGCGTCTGAATGTAATGGTTCAAATCGTCTATGTCGTAACTCCCTTTGGGAATTCGAATCTCCAACCAATCCACTCCGTCGGAATACTTGAACGAGTTATTCTTTTCGGTGACATTGGGAAAGGAATAATAAGTCTCCAGATTCACCAACGCCATCTCGTAACTTTTCTCTCTGTTCAATTCAACGGAAGGTTCGAATTTCGTAGCGAATCGAGTCGAATCGCCACTCACCACAATTTGAATGGATTGTATTCTCGGCTATCCGTTCTAACAATTCTCCATGTTGGAACATTATATCTTAATTTTATTTATTTTTTTTTTTTTTTTGTTCAAAACTAATTATTTGAAGATTTATTTATTTTTCTAATTTTTTTTATTTTTCACGCTCTATCTTATTATTATCATCAACATCGGGAACATAAAACTTGTCGAATCCGCACCGATATTTTCCACGATTAAATTCACTCGTCAAATCGATCACGACGAAATTGTAAAGTCCACCATCCCAAACCCTCTTGCAGAATCTCCTGAATTCGACAGCGCTCATGTCGTTTTCGACGTGATCGCCGTAGATGTGATTGAGATTCTTGAGATCTTGGCGAAAGAGACATAGAAAATTAGCGTTCTCCCTTATCATCTGTCTGGGCAATCGAAAATAATTCTGCGACAGGTAGAAACAGTCCACGTTGCTGTGTCGACCCCTAACGTAATACGATTCGCATCGGTTCTGTCTCTCCAAAAGCAGATCGTCGAAAATCATGAGATTCTTATCTTCCGATTTCAGTTCCCTAGGATCCGGAACGTCGCTAGCGTTCTCATAAAATCGACACTCGACGTTCGAAGATGCATTTCTCTTCATCAGCTTCGTCGCCACGCCGACTAAAATGGTCAAGAGCAGAGCTCCACTCTTGTCGAATTCCTCCCTACTGTCCAAGATTCTGGCTATGACGTACTTGGGCAATCTGCAATCCATGCACTCTTGAAGCAATCTGTATTCGGGTTGAAACAAGCTCTTGTCAAAGACGAACAATCTGTCGTAATCCAACCAGTCGGGTCGGGACAACAGATTCATCAACAGATTGGTCTTTCCACAATTCGATTTTCCCACTATCAAGCCTCTTATGCTCTTGGGAAAGTACTCGTTATTCAACCTCTTGGTCACGGCGTCGTTCCAAGACATATCTTTAATGTTCATCTTTTTGTTTTATTTTTTTTTTGTCTGTTATTTTAGATTCTTTTCAAACACAAATTTTTTTATGTTTTTTTTTCAAACTCTGTTTTTAATGTTGTTATTATTATTATTTTGTTTATATCGCACCGTCGCGAGTTCTCTTCAATCCGGATCCACTCATCATTTTGGCTAAATCTTGTATGGGCACCACGACATCCTCAAAATCTTTCCAACTTTTCGACGTTCGCTCTAACGCAGCTCGCTTCGCCGGCGGACTGATCAACTTGTCGATCAATGCGTTGGCTGCCCTCTTGCCAGCCACAGAAGCTATCCTACCACTGGCTTCAGAAGCGGCTTTCTTACCAGCATCCAAAGCCATCTTCTTACCGACCTCAAACACGGTCGATGCGAGTTTTCTACCCGCATTGCTCGTGAACGCTCGCATTATAGAATCGACGATGCCAGAACCACCTTGAACGTAAGTCCTGACATATCCCCTGTTCTTTATCACCAACATATTTTATTTTTTATGATATATTTTGTGTTTTTTTTTTCACTGGTAAATCGTTTTGTCGTTTTTTAAATACTTTTATTATTATTCTAGTGTAAGAATTTACTGTTTTATTTTTGTTTGTTTGTTTTGTTTGTTTGTTTGTTTCTCTCTCTCTACTTATTATTATATTCACATCAATCCTTCAATTCGTTCATCAGCCTTTTATACTGTTTTTTATTCAAAACCTTCTGTCTCAACAATTCGTCAGATATGGCAACTATCTGATTATCTAATCCCATGTTACCAGCCCGTCTGCTCCCCATCAACAAACTCAATCTCTGAGACAGAGCGTCGGGATCGCTCGGAAGAAAAGTGGTGGTTTTCACCCCTTTGCCGGTCATCGATTCGACGAACTTCTTGTTCGCATTCCATATGGGCTTCACTATTTCGTCCACTTGTAACCTCTGTTGGCTTTGGGTCTCGTCTCTCTGGCATCATTATTTCTATTCATGGCGTGGGTCTGGACTAGAATGTCGCCGTAATTGTGGAAATCCTGTTCCGTGTAATCTCCGCGCTTATCGAAAAGGAGCAATCTCTGCAGACCATCGGTTACTTTATACTTATTCGAACCCACGATCAATTCATCATCGTCCATTTCCACTTCAGTGTCGCCCACGAATTTCCTACCGATCGAATCCTCGCGAATTCCATACAACAGATCTCTCTTACCGCCGCCATCATCATCGGACGATGCGATGCTATCAGTGGTGATAGTCGAAGCCATATCATCGCTCTCACTCACGTCGGTTTCGATTCTCGTGGGAACGTAATCTGGTGTAGATTGAACGGAATACCGATTTCCAAAACTAGAAGGCAACGAACCCATTCTCAAAGAACTCTCCTTTATGGGTCTCAATTCTTCGACTATCTCCTTCCTGCTTCGCTCTTGACCCTCCGTCATGGGTTTAAATATTTTTGTGGCTTCGCGTGTGAGTTCCATCTCACCGAGACGTCTGCTCCTATCAGCAGCCTGAATCGCCTTCTTAGCACTTAAATACTCGGCTAAAATTCGATCTCGGCGTCTAGGATCCAGCTGGAAAAACATCTTTTGTTTTAATTGTTTTTATTTATTTTTCAAAATTAAATGTTTAATTATATTTTTTTTATATTTTATGTTTTAAGTATTAAAATCTCTTTCCGTCTTAATATAATATCTGAAAAATATTCACATCTCAAACTCGCTGTGTTAATTGAAGTTAAAAAAAAAAATACGTTTTAAACAGTACATGACAAACTGGTTTCTGATGTAACGCATTTTGACAGTGGTGTTTAAATTTTTGTCAAAAGATCATCATTCATTCACACATCAATTCATTGAGTGTCGAATTAAGAGAAAATCCTTTTTTTGATGACTGTTAGACAGTTTCAACACACAATGGAAAACTGATTTTAACAAATCTCTCTCTCCGATTGCTATCGTGAATATATTAAAAAACACTCTCCTGTTGGTCACATTACAGAGAACGTTTTGTTGTCCAGTATGTGTTGGGTTTTGGGGAGTTTTCATTAAATGAATGCGTTTTAAAATTGATGTGCGCAACAAACTGTTCAGTTATTAGAACCAGAATATCGTCAAACTCTCAGAGATGAAATACAAATAGAAAATCAGTGTCACTGTAACACGTAAGCAATTCATGAAATACAACATGTGGCATTTGCATGCCATTTATGCAAAGTAGCAGTTGTCCTTTGTTGAACAGTATCCTCCCTTTATAGAAAAGCTTTATCTGCCTGTGTATTCTCAAATGAATCTGGTGGGAACTCAGGGGAGTGACACAGACTGTTATTTGTTCGCTCAGGTGAACAGGATGGTTGGTGGGTTGGTCCCGGCGCCGACAAGCTGGGTTGCTTGTCCGCATAATGTAGTATTATGGGTATGAATGATTGTCAAATCATTTGTTTAAACTTTCCTTCTTGCGACTACATGGCTATAGACAATGGCGTGGCCAACCCAAAGCTTGGGGGAGGGGGGGGGGGGTTATTGGTGATTTTTTTTTATTTTTATATTTCGAATATACTTCGGCCATAACCATGAATGTTTGCAGACTGTAATTGATCACATTATTTTATATTGAGTATTGTTCTGAGTAGAAATGTTAGTGACTTGTATTGGTGATAGTATTTGTAGCTATGTAGCTGCAACTGTACAGCCGATGTAGATATATAGATACAAAAACTATTACCGCTACAACTGTTCATTTCAACTTATTGTGCATTATCCGTCTGAGAGCTCGAATCGGACTCCCGCGTTGTGTCCGTGGGCAAGGCACTTACCCCCGATTGTCCACATGACGCCGTGTACTAAGGAGTAATGCAAGTCGATGGTGCGCATGTCTTCAACCAGTCTAAACCAGTGCGGAGTTACGATGTTGGGGAGCTGGCAGCTGCTCGTCGTTGTTCGGTGGTTCTGTCCAGGTAGTCAGGTTCCTGCACCCATAAACTGTCACGGTCATGATTAGCCATTGTACATAAGTATGTGACCTTAAATACCAATAAATAAATAAATAATATTGTACATTATGAACAGTGACCAGTTTTTTCCAAGGAAACGTGTGATAAACGTGAGGCATCAGCCCTATCAGCCAGGTTCGATTGAAATGTTTATTGCTGCTGTTTCGACGCTACAAATTCAACAATTTGAATACTTTCAAGAAATACCAAGTATATTGGTTTATATCTCAATTTATAGTGTGGGAAGTGGTAAGGCGAAAAATGCACTACTCTACATAAATGTGTGTGTTTGAATAATCGGGGTTGTTATTTTTGAAAAACAACTTGATAAGGTATCCATTCACTGTGGTTAAATTCGAAGTAATATTCAAAATTCGATTCGTTTTCACCAGTTTGATTCGAACGTAATCGGCAATTCGCCGGTCTCTAATTTATTTAAATCTTTTTTTTTTTTTTGGAGGAGGGGGGGGGGGGTGGGTGGTGGCAGTGGGTCACACCGCTCCCCGAAGGTTACAACCCCGATCTTTTCCCAATAGTAATTTTATTTCCATTAGGATGAAATAGGGCTTGGTGAACAGGCTCAGCCTATACAACACCCATCATTCTGATCTTTGGAAGAGGACGGGTGAGATTGCTGCATATCTTCACCCAATCTAGAAACTTTTAGGGCTTATTTTTCTTTTCATCAGACTAAATGACGATAACGAGATGATAAACTCAGACTGAAGTTGAATTCATGCAGCCCCCCCCCCCCCCCCCACCCACCCACTCGCAATCCTTCTAGACAACAGCTCAGAAACACGAAAGATACAGGTTATGACGTGTACGCAAAGGCAGTACCATGCAAGCGAGTTGCAATCATTGCTGCGTGTAACGGCCAGAGTTTCCGGCTCAGACCAGACCAAATCTGAATAGTGAAATCTGAAGTGCTCGTATGAAATTTGAAGTAAATATTGTTAATTTAGTAGCTGCAATGTCGGACTTGTGCATCCCTTATATAGTGTATTTGTGTTAGTTGCGAGTGTTTATGTCTATTTGTGCATACGGTGCAACCAACAGGAACAGAATAATTCATTATGAGTTTTCCGACTTCCAAAGTAGCAGTCGGAAATGACGAACAGACACCCAGGAGTGAGAAAATTATTTCTGTTTGGAAAACTACTGACGTATTTTATTTAGATGACATTATGCCGTCAATTCATCTAGCAATAAAATAACCGATTGGATAGATCCCCTGCAATGGCTTGAATTGGCTGAATAGCTTGAAAGGGCAGATTGAAATTGCCCGAAATATTTGCGTATATTTTGTGGAAAAACCTAAAAACATTTCATCGTTAGCGATGGGTTGCGCAGAACGGGGTACAATATACCCCTTCCATACCCTTCTCGAAATCTGTTACTGGTACCAAGACATATTCTGCATCTCTGTTCGTGGAGGTCATTTGGCGAAAGGGGAGGGGATATTCTTCTTGAGCTCAAATTAAAATGAGCACATTTTTGCTTGCATTTGGGGGGTGGTGGGGGTTATTGGTAATTATTTTTATTTTTATATTTCGAATATACTTCGGCCATAACCATGAATGTTTACAGATTGTTATTGATGACATTATTTTATATTGAGTATTGTTCTGAGTAGAAATGTTACTGACTTGTAGCGGTAACAGTATTTGTAGCTATGTAGCTACAACTGTACAGCCGATGTAGCTATGTAGCTACAAACACTATTACCGCTACAACTGTTCATTTCAACTTATTGTACATTATCCGTCTGAGAGCTCGATTCGGTCTCCCGCGTTGTGTCCGTGGACAAGGCACTTACCCCCGATTGTCCACATGACGCCGTGTACTAAAGAGTAATGCATGTCGATGGTGCGCGTGTCTTCAACCAATCTAAACTAGTGCGGCGTTACGATGTTGGGGAGCTGGCAGCTGCTCGTTGTTGTTCGGTGGTTCGGTCCGGGTAGTCCGGTTCCTCCACCCATAAAACTGTCACGGTCATGATTAGCCATTGTACATAAGTATGTGACCTTAAATACCAATAAATAAATAAATAAATAAATAAATAAATAAATAAATAAATAAATAAATAAATAAATAAATAAATAAATAAATAATATTGTACATTATGAACAGTGACCAGTTTTTCCCAAGGAAACATGTGATAAACGTGAGGCATCAGCCCTATCAGCCAGGTTCGTTTAAAATGTTTATTGCTGCTGTTTCGACGCTACAAATTCAACAATTTGAATAGTTTCAAGCAATACCAAGTATATTGGTTTATATCTCAATTTATAGTGTGGGAAGGGGTAAGGCGGAAAATGTACTACTCTACATAAATGTGTGTCTTTGAATAATCGGGGTTGTTATTTTTGAAAAAAACTTGATGAGGTATCCATTCACTATGGTTAAATTCGAAGTAATATTCGAAATTCGATTCGTTTTCGCAAGTTTGATTCGAACATAATCGGCAATTCTCCGGTCTCTAATTTATTTAAATCTTTTTTTTTGGCGGGGGGGGGGGGGGGGCAGTGGGTCACACCGCTCCCCGAAGGTTACATCCCCGATCTTTTCCCAATAGTAATTTTATTTCCATTAGGATGAAATAGGGCTTGGTGAACAGACTCAGCGTATACAACACCCATCAGTCTGATCTTTGGAAGAGGACGGGTGAGATTGGTGCATATCTTCACCGAATCTAGAAACTTTTAGGGCTTATTTTTCTTTTCATCAGACTAAATGACGATAACGAGATGATAAACTCAGACTGAAGTTGAATTCATGCAGCCCCCCCCCCCCCACCCCACTCCCAATCCTTCTAGACAACAGCTCAGAAACAAGAAAGATACATATTATGACGTGTAGGCAAAGGCAGTACCATGCAAGCGAGTTGCAATCATTGCTGCGTGTAACGGCCAGAGTTTTCCGCTGAGACCAGACCAAATCTGAATAGTGAAATCTGAAGTGCTCGTATGGAATTTGAACTAAATATTTTTAATTTAGTAGCTGCAATGTCGGACTTGTGCATCCCTTATATAGTGTATTTGTGTTAGTTGCGAGTGTTTATGTCTATTTGTACATACGGTGCAAGCAACAGAACAGAATAATTCATTATGAGATTTCCGACTTCCAAAGTACCAGTCGGAAATGACGAACAGACACCCAGGAGTGAGAAAATTATTTCTGTTTGGAAAACTGCTGACGTATTTTATTTAGATGACATTATGCCGTCAATTCATCTACAATAAAATAACCGACTGGATAGATCCCCTGCAATGGCTTGAATTCGCTGAATAGCTTGAAAGGGCAGATTGAAATTGCCCGAAATATTTGCGTATATTTTGTGGAAAAACCTAAAAACATTTCATCGTTAGCGCCGGGTTGCGCAGAACGGGGTACAATATACCCCTGCCATACCCTTCTCGAAATCTGTTACTGGCACCAAGACATAGTCTGCATCTCTGTTCATGGAGGTCAATTGGCGAAAGGGGAGGGGATATTTTTCTTGAGCTCAAATTAAAATGAGCACATTTTCGCTTGCATTTGTGAAAAACTGGTATTGTCTAATTTGCATTACAGTATTTCTAATGCCTTTTTGGAATGAAATAGTGATGTTGGTAAAGTGCTTGCAGGCTTTGTCAGAAAAATACCAACCACTCCACCTCCCGAAAAAAAGAAGTCAACCGAAATATATCTTACATTGTCTTAATTACTTTGTGTGTTCGGAACTGAGACATCTACGCATACCCCCATTTTCTCGCGGCATATTTTATCGGGGGAAGAAATTTTTGTGTGATGGACGGGGGTAATAACAGCTTCTATCAAATAATGACAAAAATGTATATGTGGGATGTAAGCTGCAGATGCATTGTAAGTAATAAACTTCTTTAATGCCAGGAGCAGTTAGTTAATTTGTGAGGGTGAGATGAAACCCATATCCATATCAATAAACTTTTACTTTATTACACATTCTGTCTGTACACTTTTATCGAGTCAGTAAGTAACATTCTGTTTTGGAAGGATACAGTGGGATCGCTTCGGACTCTTTCAAGGACAATAAAAACACTCTCTTAAGCAAAGTTTGTACACACTCTCCTGCTGGTCACATTACAGAGAACGTTTTGTTGTCCAGTATGTGTTGGGTTTTGGGGAGTTTTCATTAAATGAATGCGTTTTAAAATTGATGTGCGCAACAAACTGTTCTATTATTAGAACCAGAATATCGTCAAACTCTCAGAGATGAAATACAAATAGAAAATCAGTGTCACAGTAACACATAATCAATTCATAAAATACAACATGTGGCATTTGCATATCATTTATGCAAATTAGCAGTTGTCCTTTGTTGAACAGTATCCTCCATTTATAAACATAGCTACCTACAGAAAAGCTTAGTCTGACCGTTTATTCTCAAATGAATCTGGTGGGAACTCAGGGGAGTGACACAGACTGTTGTTTGTTCGCTCAGATGAACAGGTTGGTAATGGAGACGACAAGCTGGGTTGCTTGTACGCATAATGTAGTATTATGGGTATGAATGATTGTCAAAACGTTTGTTTAAACTTTCCTTCTTGCGACTACATGGCAATTGACAATGGTGTAGCCAACCCAAAGTAGAAGGGGGGGGGGGGGGGGTGGTGGGGGTTATTGGTATTTTTTTTTATTTTTATATTTCGAATATACTTCGGCCATAACCATGAATGTTTACAAATTGTAATTGATCACATTATTTTATATTGAGTATTGTTCTGAGTAGAAATGTTACTGACTTGTAGCGGTAACAGTATTTGTAGCTATGTAGCTACAACTGTACAGCCGATGTAGCTATGTAGCTACAAACACTATTACCGCTACAATTGTTCATTTCAACTTATTGTACATTTTCCGCCTGAGAGCTCGATTCGTTCTCCCGCGTTGTGTCCGTGGGCAAGGCACTTACCCCCGTTTGTCCACATGACGCCGTGTACTAAGGAGTAATGCATGTCGATGGTGCGGATGTCTTCAACCAATCGAAACCTAGTGCGGCGTTACAATGTTGGGTAGCTGGCTCATCGTTGTTCGGTGGTTCGGTCCGGGTAGTCCGGTTCCTCCACCCATAAAACGGTCACGGTCATGATTAGCCATTGTACATAAGTATGTGACCTTAAATACCAATAAGTAAATAAATAAATAATATTGTACATTATGAACAGTGGCCAGTTTTTCCCAAGGAAACATGTGATAAACGTGAGGCATCAGCCCTATCAGCCAGGTTCGATTAAAATGTTTATTGCTGCTGTTTCCACGCTACAAATTCAACAATTTGAATAGTTTCAAGCAATACCAAGTATATTGGTTTATATCTCAATTTATAGTGTGGGAAATGGTAAGGCGGAAAATGCACTACTCTACATAAATGTGTGTCTTTGAATAATCGGGGTTGTTATTTTTGAAAAAAAAACTTGATGAGGTATCCATTCACTGTGGTTAAATTCGAAGTAATATTCGAAATTCGATTCGTTTTCACAAGTTTGATTCGAACATAATCGGCAATTCTCCGGTCTCTAATTTATTTAAATCTTTTTTTTTGGCGGGGGGGGGGGGGGGGGGCAGTGGGTCACACCGCTCCCCGAAGGTTACATCCCCGATCTTTTCCCAATAGTAATTTTATTTCCATTAGGATGAAATAGGGCTTGGTGAACAGGCTCAGCGTATACAACACCCATCAGTCTGATCTTTGGAAGAGGACGGGTGAGATTGGTGCATATCTTCACCGAATCTAGAAACTTTTAGGGCTTATTTTTCTTTTCATCAGACTAAATGACGATAACGAGATGATAAACTCAGACTGAAGTTGAATTCATGCAGCCCCCCCCCCCCCCCACCCCACTCCCAATCCTTCTAGACAACAGCTCAGAAACAAGAAAGATACATATTATGACGTGTAGGCAAAGGCAGTACCATGCAAGCGAGTTGCAATCATTGCTGCGTGTAACGGCCAGAGTTTTCCGCTGAGTCCAGACCAAATCTGAATAGTGAAATCTGAAGTGCTCGTATGAAATTTGAACTAAATATTTTTAATTTAGTAGCTGCAATGTCGGACTTGTGCATCCCTTATATAGTGTATTTGTGTTAGTTGCGAGTGTTTATGTCTATTTGTACATACGGTGCAAGCAAAAGAACAGAATAATTCATTATGAGTTTTCCGACTTCCAAAGTAGTTGTCGGAAATGACGAACAGACACACAGGAGTGAGAAAATTATTTCTGTTTGGAAAACTACTGATGTATTTTATTGAGATGACATTATGCCGTCAATTCATCTAGCAATAAAATAACCGATTGGATAGATCCCCTGCAATGGCTTCAATTGGCTGAATAGCTTGAAAGGGCAGATTGAAATTGCCCGAAATATTTGCGTATATTTTGTGGAAAAACCTAAAAACATTTCATCGTTAGCGCCGGGTTGCGCAGAACGGGGTACAATATACCCCTGCCATACCCTTCTCGAAATCTGTTACTGGCACCAAGACATATTCTGCATCTCTGTTCGTGGAGGTCAATTGGCGAAAGGGGAGGGGATATTCTTCTTGAGCTCAAATTAAAATGAGCACATTTTCGCTTGCATTTGTGAAAAACTGGTATTGCCTAATTTGCATTACAGTATTTCTAATGCCGTGATGGAATGAAATAGTGATGTTGGTAAAGTGCTTGCAGGCTTTGTCAGAAAAATACCAACCACTCCACCTCCCGAAAAAAAGAACTCAACCGAAATATATCTTACATTGTTTTAATACTTTGTGTGTTCGGAACTGAGCCTTTTACACATACCCCCATTTTCTCGCGGCAAATTTTATCGGGGGAAGAAATTTTTGTGTGATCGACGGGGGTAATAACAGCTTCTATCAAATAATGACAAAAATGTATATGTGGGATGTAAACTGCGGATGCATTGTAAGTAATAAACTTCGTTAATGCGAGGAGCAGTTAGTTAATCTGTGAGGGTGAGATGAAACCCATATCCATATCAATAAACTTTTACTTTATTAGTCTGTGTGAAACACACAGACTTTTGTTTTTGCACGGTTTCTTTTTCTTTTTTTTTTCTTTTTTTTCTTCTTCTTTTTCTTCTTCTTCTTCTTCTTCTTCTTCTTCTTCTTCTTCTTCTTCTTCTTCTTCTTCTTCTCCTGTCTTCTGTCTTCTCATCACTTTTTTGTCCGCAAGATAACTCGAAAACGAATTGCCCTATCTCGTTGATTTTTGGCATGCTGATAGACAGCCACAAGTTCTCGGCCACACATGTTTTTCAGATTCCTGGGGTATCAGGGGTGTCTTAAGGGGTGTTTTGAAAGTGGGTCACGCCCATATCTCAGGGTAGTATGACCTACAGACCTGGGACCAACACCAAATGAGTCGACATTCGACGGAGGTTCAAAATATGGGTCAAGGTCACGGAGGTCATCTAGGGGTCATTGAGTGCATTTTTCATAATTGCTGGAAATCACATTTTTTGACCCCTAAAGTATTCCTGACGTACACACATGCATTTTGACGTAAAAAAGTGGGCATGGCCAAAATTTTTGAAAGTGGGTCACGCTCATATCTCAAGCATGGTATGACGTATGGACCTGGGACCAACACCAAATGAGTCGACACTCGATGGAGATTCAAAATATGGGTCAAGGTCACGGAGGTCACCTAGGGGTCTTTAAGTGCATTTTTCATAATTGCTAGAAATCACATTTTTTGACCCCCTAAAGCATTCCTAACATACACACATGCATTTTGACATAAAAAAAGTGGGCGTGGCCAAAATTTTTGAAAGTGGGTCACGCTCATATCTCAAGCATGGTATGACGTGTGGACCTGGGACCAACACCAAATGAGTCGACACTCGATGGAGATTCAAAATATGGGTCAAGGTCACGGAGGTCACTTAGGGTCATTAAGTGCATTTTTCATAATTGCTAGAAATCACATTTTGTACCCTCTAAAGCATTCCTGACGTACACACATGTATTTTGAAGTAAAAAAAGTGGGCGTGGCCAAAATTTTTGAATGTGGGTCACGCTCATATCTCAAGCATGGTATGACATATGGACCTGGGACCAAGACCAAATGAGTCGAGACTCGATGGAGATTCAAAATTTGGGTCAAGGTCACGGAGGTCACTTGGGGTCATTAAGTGCATTTTTCATAATTGCTAGAAATCACATTTTTTACCCTCTAAAGCATTCCTGACGTACACACATGTTTTTTGAAGTAAAAAAAGTGGGCGTGGCCAAAATTTTTGAAAGTGGGTCACGCTCATATCTCAAGCATGGTATGATGTACGGACCTGGGATCAGCGCCAAATGAGTCGACACTCGATGGAGATTCAGAATATGGGTCAAGGTCATGGAAGTCACCTAGGGGTCATTAAGTGCATTTTTTATAATTGCTATAAATCACATTTTTTGACACCCTAAAGCATTCCTGACATTCACACATGCATTTTGACGTAAAAAAGTGGGCGTGGCAAAAATTTCTGAAAGTGGGTCACGCTCATATCTCAAGCATGGTATGACGTATGGACCTGGGACCAAGACCAAATGAGTCGACGCTCGATGGAGATTCAAAATGTGGGTCAAGGTCACCGAGGTCACTCAGGGGTCAATGAGTGCATTTTTCATAATTGCTGGAAGTCACATTTTTTGACCTCCAAATGCTTCCCCAAAAATTCAGATGTGCATTTTTTCATGAAAAAAGTGGGCGTGGCCAAACTTTTTGAAAGTGGGTCACGCTCATATCTCAAGCATGGTGTGATGCATGGAACTGGACCCAACACTAAATAAGTTGACACTTGATGGAGGTTCAAAAATGTGGGTCAAGGTTACGGAGGTCACATGTGGTCATTGAGTGCATTTTTTCAGAATTGCTGGAAATCACATTTTTTGACTCTCTAAAGCATTCCTGAAGTCCATACATCCATTTTTACATGTATGATGTATGGACCTGGGACCAATACCAAACGAGTCGACACTCGATGGAGATTCAAAATTTGGGCCAAGGTCGAACAGGAATCACGAGGACTATTACCAGAATTGCTAGAAATCATATTTTTGAACCTCCTTGTGCATTCCCTTGATTGGTCCCTTTGAATACTGTGAAGATATATACCTTATCTGGTTTCTTGGAAAAAATTAACTGATTTTTGAATGAATATCTATAAATACTGTCATTGAAAACCTATTTTTTATTTCTTTAAAACTATTTTATCCCCAAAATAAGCCTCTAAAGTATTCCCATTACATTCATAGAGGGGCACGGTGGCTAAGCAGTTAGAGGTGCAGGCTGCAAGCCGAGAGGTTCTCAGTTCGAATCCTATCTGCGGCAATTGTCTTGTGTCTTTGGGCAAAAACACTTCACCCCCATTGCCCACATAATGGCATAGTGATGTTGTGTACAAAGACATACTGCATGCCGATGATACACTTGCACTGACCCTGCTTGTGTGGAGTTAGCATGTTGGGGATCCAGACAGTTGCTTGTTGTTTGGTGGTTCTCTGTGTTCTCTGGTTTCCTCCATCCGTAAAAACTGTACGACACGAGGCAGGCCTAGCTGTTGAAGTGTCGTTAAACCCAAATAAATTAATAACATTCATAGAATGTCTTCTATGCACTGTTTGTCAACATGATAACCCAAATACAATCAATCCTATCTCAATGTTTTTGGTATACTGATAGAGTGCCTGCCATTGGTACTTGGTCATCTATGATTTGGAGGCATGTGGGGCCTTCGGGCTGTAGATGTTAAAAATACAGAAAGCTGAGATAGAATTCTTTGTTACATTGAACAGCACTGTATATTTATGTTGTATCATGTTACAAAACTTCAGTCTCAGTCATTGAAGAGAGAGAGAAACCTTCACTTTTCAAAGCATTTTTTTTTAAAAATCTATTTATTCTCAATCATAACTGAAGATTGAGAGGTTTTGGGATGGAGTGGTGTGTGGCTTTCTCGAAACACCTATCACAGTTACAAAGTAATAAAACGGAATATTTGAATGGTCAGATTTTAACCCTCTTAATACTTCGATGTGAGTAAAAAAATATCTTTAATATAACTCATGGCTACAGAATGTTTTTCACTCTCTTTTCTGAAACATTTAATTCTATGTGGAATGGGACACCTTTTCAGTGTGCTTTCCAAACTAAGGGATTCTTAACCCTTTAGCCAACATAACGGCAAAAACCGGTCAGCTTTATACACAGAAATGTCTATTCAGTTTTAATTACTTTTTCATTTTTGCTTGAAAAACATAGCTTATGACCCTTCATTGGAATGAGCTCATTTTTTAAAGGATTATTTATTTATTGGTGTTTAATGTCACATATTTCTGCACAGTGGTTTACCATGACCAGGACAGTTTTACTGGCGGAGAAAGCCAGAGTACCTGGGGAGAACCTCCGGGCAACAGCGATCAACTATCAGATTCCCCACATACTAACTCCACACAAGCAGGGTTAGCATGGGTTGAATACAGGTGCACCATCGATGTGCAGTACGCTTTAGTACACATCGCCACCATGCACCCACGTGGGCTATGGGGTGAAGTGTCTTGCCCAAGGACAGAGTGAGGACCGCTCGACTTGCAGCCTGCACCTCTGCCAACTCAGCCACTGCGCCCCCATTTAACCCTTTACCCAACGGAGACGATAGCAAAATTTATTATTTCAAATATCATTTTTTTCAAATTTTCCAAACAATTTCAACAAAACCATATCATGGGACCCCTCGTTGGAACTAATATTTTTCAACTTCTCAATTTGCATATTACGCGGGCGGATGCGGCCGATTCGTTGGGCAAAGGTTTTTTTTATTTTTAATGGCGTTTTTAGGTCACATATTTCTGCACAATGGCTAACCATGACCGTGACAGTTTTACGGGTGGAGGAAGCCGGAGTACCCGGAGAGAACCACCGAGCAACGGCGAGCAACTGTCAGCTCCCCAACATACCAACTCCACACAAGCAGAGTTAGCATTGGTTGAAGACAGGTGCACCATCGGCGTACAGTACGCCTTAGTACACATCGTCATCGTGCCCCACGTGGGCAATGGGGGTGAAGTGTCTTGCCCAAGGACACAACGCAGTTGCCGCAGGTGGGATTCGAACCGAGGACCTCTCGGCTTGCAGCCTGCACCTCTACCATCTGGGTAAAGGGTTAAAGGATTAAAATGGAATATTTAAAGCGAATATTTTAATCCTCTGAAAATCTTAATATGGGGGCACGGTGGCGCTGTGTACTAAAGCGTACTGCACTTCGATGGTACACCTCTCTTCGAAAAAGTCATTGAGAATAATGAAAACCATTTCCATTCTCACAGTGTTGTTCTAAACACACATGGATATAGATGGGACCTCGGTATTTTGACAATGCCAATAAGTCTTCAGACAGGCTCTTGGGGGTCTTCAAGGCCTTTCAACGTCTACATTCCAACATTACTGAACCTTTTTACTTGCAATATATTTTCCAGAGGTACCATGCATGCACTTCATCATTGCCTTGCTAATATGGACATTTGCCATCATCTACAAATATGGCAAATCCGGAGTTGGTGGAGTCAGTATTTATAAAGTAGTTTGTGCTCATACTTCAGGTTTAGTATGACCTATAGTAATGGTACCTACACCAAATGAGTTGAAACTTGCTGGAGGTTCAAAATGTGGTCCACCTCCATGCGGTCAAGAGAGGTCATTAAATGCATACTTTTTCTTCCTATTGGGAATTTCATTTTATACCAATTAATGCAGTTCTGAAGATTATACATGTATCTCATCATTCAAATAAATGGTAGCGGCAGTAATGTCCATTTCTGATTCCTTGATCGAACCCTATATATGGTGTGCACATATATGCCTTTTCGGGTTTCTTAGAAAAATTGTTCTGATTCCTGTATGAATATTTTCTCCATGAAAGAATTTCACAAAAAGCAGTGGTAAGAAAGCTGTGACTGTCACATACAATAACATGATCTATTTATTTAATCTCATTGTACAGAATTAATTCCCAAACCAAGTTAATATAAAACAAACAACTTGATAATGAAGAATTCCAGTGTACATGTAATTGTAAAACTACACTGGAGATTTGTTATTTAAACCTATCACAATACTGTCAGGATGCCGGTAAAAGATGCAATACTGACTTAGTTGAATGTTCTGTTAATTGTGTTAGTGCTATAACTGTTTAAAATTAATTTATTAGAGAAGTTCTAGTTTTATGTATGCCTTGTTTAGGTCACTGGATGCTATTTTAAGAGCAGGCTTTCAAATGAGCTCTTGGGGTTTTTAAGGTTTTTATGACAATATCTCCGACATAGAGTCTATGCACCCTTTGTCAGCGCGACAACTCAAATACGGACCGTCCTATCTCTATGCATTTTGGCATGCTGGTTAACAATAACCAGTTTGCACTCATCTATGTTTTTTTTACCCGTTCGATCTGAATGTCAGATGACAGATCTGAAGTTGGTGGAGCTATTATTTCAAAGTGGGTTGCGCTCATTCTTCAATGTGGATGTGGACATGGGACTACACCGACTGAGTTAAACATTGCTGGAGATTCAATATATGGTCCACCTGAATGAGGTCATCAAGTGCATATTATTCAGAAAGACTGGGAAATGCATTTACACCTTAATGTATTTCTAAAGTTTATGAATGTATTTCATCACTGAAATTCGTGGGCAGAGCCAAAATTGTCCATTTCTGATTCGTGTATCGAACCCTTTAAATGCTGGTCACATATATGCCTTTTCTGGTTTCTTATAAAAATTGTTCTGATTCCTGTATGAATATCTGTAAATACTGTTAACGAAAAACCCATTTCTGATTTGTTAAAAAATATTTTACACCAGAAGATAAGCCTCCATAAATTCTCTTTCTGTAGAGTTTATTCCTGATACTTTAACCCTTTTCACTCACACATGAATATACTGGATGCAGTAAATTCTGTTTCTCTAGTTACACATTCTGTCTGTACACTTTTAACGAGTCAGTAAGTAACATTCTGTTTAGGAAGGACAGAGTGGGATCGCTTCGGACTCTTTCAAGGACAATAAAAACACTCTCTTAATCAAAGTTTGTACACACTCTCCTGCTGGTCACATTACAGAGAACGTTTTGTTGTCCAGTATGTGTTGGGTTTTGGGGAGTTTTCATTAAATGAATGCGTTTTAAAATTGACGTGCGCAACAAACTGTTCAGTTATTAGAACCAGAATATCGTCAAACTCTCAGAGATGAAATACAAATAGAAAATCAGTGTCACAGTAACACATAAGCAATTCATAAAATACAACATGTGGCATTTGCATATCATTTATGCAAATTAGCAGTTGTCCTTTGTTGAACAGTATCCTCCATTTATAAACATAGCTACCCACAGAAAAACTTAGTCTGACCGTTTATTCTCAAATGAATCTGGTGGGAACTCAGGGGAGTGACACAGACTGTCGTTTGTTCGCTCAGATGAACAGGTTGGTTGGTGGGTTGGTAATGGAGACGACAAGCTGGGCTGCTTGTACGCATAATGTTGTATTATGGGTATGAATGATTGTCAAAACGTTTGTTTGAACTTTCCTTCTTGCGACTACATGGCAATAAACAATGGCGTGGCCAACCCAAAGCAGGAGGGGGGGGGGGGGGCGGGTGGGGGGGGGGGGGGGTTATTGGTAATTTTTTTTATATTTCGAATATACTTCGGCCATAACCATGAATGTTTACAGATTGTAATTGATCACATTATTTTATATTGAGTATTGTTCTGAGTAGAAATGTTACTGACTTGTAGCGGTAACAGTATTTGTAGCTATGTAGCTACAACTGTACAGCCGATGTAGCTATGTAGCTACAAACACTATTACCGCTACAACTGTTCATTTCAACTTATTGTACATTATCCGTCTGAGAGCTCGATTCGGTCTCTCGCGTTGTGTCCGTGGGCAAGGCACTTACCCCCGATTGTCCACATGACGCCGTGTACTAAGGAGTAATGCATGTCGATGGTGCGCATGTCTTCAACCAATCTAAACTAGTGCGGCGTTACGATGTTGGGGAGCTGGCAGCTGCTCGTCGTTGTTCGGTGGTTCGGTCCGGGTAGTCCGGTTCCTCCACCCATAAAACTGTCACGGTCATGATTAGCCATTGTACATAAGTATGTGACCTTAAATACCAATAAATAAATAATATTCTACATTATGAACAGCAACCAGTTTTTCCCAAGGAAACATGTGATAAACGTGAGGCATCAGCCTTATCAGCCAGGTTCGATTAAAATGTTTATTGCTGCTGTTTCGACGCTACAAATTCAACAATTTGAATAGTTTCAGGCAATACCAAGTATATTGGTTTATATCTCAATTTATAGCGTGGGAAGTGGTAAGGCGGAAAATGCACTACTCTACATAAATGTGTGTCTTTGAATAATCGGGGTTGTTATTTTTGAAAAAAACTTGATGAGGTATCCATTCACTGTAGTTAAATTCGAAGTAAGATTCGAAATTCGATTCGTTTTCACAAGTTTGATTCGAACATAATCGGCAATTCTCCGGTCTCTAATTTATTTAAATCTTTTTTTTTTTTGGCGGGGGGTGGGGAGGGGGGGGGGGCAGTGGGTCACACCGCTCCCCGAAGGTTACATCCCCGATCGTTTCCCAATAGTAATTTTATTTCCATTAGGATGAAATAGGGCTTGGTGAACAGGCTCAGCGTATACAACACCCATCATTCTGATCTTTGGAAGAGGACGGGTGAGATTGCTGCATATGTTCACCGAATCTAGAAACTTTTAGGGCTTATTTTTCTTTTCATCAGACTAAATGACGATAACGAGATGATAAACTCAGACTGAAGTTGAATTCATGCAATACCCCCACCCCCCCCCCCCTCCCACCCCACTCCCAATCCTTCTAGAGAACAGCTCAGAAACACGAAAGATACAGATCATGACGTGTAGGCAAAGGCATGTTACAACCGATAATGTTACAACGCCGCATAATGTTACACCAACGTATAATGTTACAAAAAATGTAGTAAACAACCGATAATGTTACAAACTCCGCATAATGTTATAACTTTTTTCAACCCGTTATGTTATAAAAAACGACGCATAATGTTATAACTTTTTTCAACCCGTTATGTTACAACAAATTAACCGATAATGTTATAACTAATGTATACTAATTCCAGTTACTGCTTTTGTAGATGGACTTTACCACTTACCATTTATTGCCACATAAAGGTATGTAATATTTATACTAAAGGTTTCTGCTCTGGTTAAGGCGAGGAGACCCCCCCCCCCCCCCCAACTCCTGGGGATTTATCATATAATGACCTAGTCACATTACATAGACGCGGATTATCCTGGTAACTCAATCGTGTGACGTCATTACCATGATCATCCAGTGCCCAACATGGTGAAGGCGGGGGTGGTGGAGGAGGGGTGCTATTTTATCCGATTGGTACGTTTACCAACATGCGTAATCTCCGCTTCCAGAAATGTAGTGTACCATAGTCCCCCGACGCCTTTAGGGATGGACAAATGCCTCTGTTTCTGCTTATTTTGGGCATCTAAAACTCATTTGTCGCATATTTCTTAGTCATAAGAATATCTTATTGTTCATTAATTTGACATTTTAACAACTAACAGTGAACAAAAATGAGGCGGAGTTAAAAGAGGTCAAAAAGTTGGATGGGGCGAGGCACATATGGTGGATGTGGCAGGTTGGTAGTGTCGCACGGAAGCCAAAGAATAAGATGCGAGACTGGGTTGGAAGAGGAATGGGGTTTAGGAGGATTGAAAGGGGTGGGCGGGGTTTAGATTGAGAAAGAGAGGAGGTCGTGGATTAGTACATCAGGGTGATTGTGCAGAGAAGGCTATCGGAGAATACTATAATAGAGTAGTGCTAGACGTATGATAATATAGATGGTGGAGATGTTGGAAGAAGTGGAATTGATGAATTTGGGATTACAGTTTCTGGATAAGGCGGAATCACTAGAACAGGCAGTATAGGGAGAAGGAGGAGATTGTGGAGGATGAGTTGTGTTGATGTTGTGGCGGTGTTGGTGATGATGTTGAGTAGTTATGCATGTTGAAAATGAGCCATTTTGTAGGACCCCGGGGCAGGACCCCGGAAGTGACGTCATGCCACGTGACTGGGCGGTCATGTTGGGTTGCCATGATAGTGCACGTGGGTGGCCATGTTGTGATGTCATTATCATGAAAAAGGTGGTAGGAGTGCGTATGCGCAGCGCGTGTTGTTATAGGGACACGTGCTCCGTCTCATCCCTAACAACCCGACAATAGATATCGAATTAATCCAAACAACCCGACAGTCTTCAGGAAACTGTCCAATATGCGACAAATGAGTTTCAGATGCCCAAAACAAGCAGAAACAGGGGCATTAGCCCACCCCAAAAGGCGTCAGGGGACTATGGTACACTACATTTCTGGAAGCGGAGACTACGCATGTTGGTAAACGTGCCAACCGGATAAAAAAGCTCCCCTCCTCCACCACCCCCGCCTTCACCATGTTGGGCACTGGATGATCATGGTAATGAAAAACAATTGAGGACCCACCCCAATTTATAAAATCTGTTTAACGAAGTATTTAAATTACCTGACGGCTAAATCAAAAAAAAAAAAAAATGGTAATGACGTCACACGATTGAGTTACCAGGATAATCCGCGTCTATGTAACGTGACTAGGTCATTCTATGATAATTCCCCGGGAGTTGGGGGGGGGGGGTGGTGTCTCCTCGCCTTAACCAGAGCAGAAACCTTTAGTATAAATATTACATACCTTTATACGGCAATACATGGTAAGTGGTAAAGTCCATCTACAATAGCTGTAACTGGAATTAGTATACAGAAGTTAAAACATTATCGGTTAATTTGTTGTAACATAACGGGTTGAAAAAAGTTATAACATTATGCGTCGATTTTTATAACATAACGGGTTGAAAAAAGTTATAACATTATGCGGAGTTTATAACATTATCGGTTGTTTACTACATTTTTTGTAACGTTATGCGTTAGGTGTAACATTATGCGGCGTTGTAACATTATCGGTTGTAACAAGGCAGTACCATGCAAGCGAGTTGCAATCATTGCTGCGTGTAACGGCCAGAGTTTTCCGCTGAGACCAGACCAAATCTGAATAGGGAAATCTGAAGTGCTCGTATGAAATTTGAACTAAATATTGTTAATTTAGTAGCTGCAATGTCGGACTTGTGCATCCCTTATATAGTGTATTTGTGTTAGTTGCGAGTGTTTATGTCTATTTGTACATACGGTACAACCAACAGAGCAGAATAATTCATTATGAGTTTTCAGACTTCCAAAGTAGCAGTCGGAAATGACGAACAGACACCCAGGAGTGAGAAAATTATTTCTGTTTGGAAAACTACTGACGTATTTTATTTAGATGACATTATGCCGTCAATTCATCTAGCAATAAAATAACCGATTGGATAGATCCCCTGCAATGGCTTGAATTGGCTGAATAGCTTGAAAGGGCAGATTGAAATTGCCCGAAATATTTGCGTATATTTTGTGGAAAAACCTAAAAACATTTCATCGTTAGCGTCGGGTTGCGCAGAACGGGGTACAATATACCCCTGCCATACCCTTCTCGAAATCTGTTACTGGCACCAAGACATATTCTGCATCTCTGTTCATGGAGGTCAATTGGCGAAAGGGGAGGGGATATTCTTCTTGAGAATCAAATTAAAATGAGCACATTTTCGCTTGCATTTGTGAAAAACTGGTATTGTCTAATTTACATTACAGTATTTCTAATGCCGTTATGGAATGAAATAATGATGTTGGTAAAGTGCTTGCAGGCTTTGTCAGAAAAATACCAACCACTCCACCTCCCGAAATAAAGAACTCAACCGAAATATATCTTAATGTGACAAAAGTCACTGTGTTCTACAACCACAACCGAAAAAAAAAAAAAAAAAATCTAAAGTGTTTTGGGTAATTATTGTGATGGGTAAGTTACTCACATCGAGCCATTTTTCATTTTTTGCAGACACTCCTACTTCATCACATGTATTCAGCATGATGCCATATCATATAACTCACTAACTAGTTCCATCTAGAACCCTATTAGGTTCACTGACTTTCATTATTTCACGTTTCCTTTCGAACAACATATCAAAGCTTTTCATCATGGATGCTGAATCTATGTGACGTCATAATGTAAACAAGGTCCCAACTTCGCTAATTTCACAACCGTTTAACGTTAAATAAATTATTAGAAGCATATATATATAAGAAAAAGTATTTGAAATCCATTAATTATTATCCTAATCTAAGTATAGAAATTCATTTGCTGTTTTAACAATGCGTTATGTGTTAAATGAGCATTTGAAACTGCGAAGTGGGGGGAAAAATTCCTAAAGTTCACAAGTTCACCTTTGGCTGAATCAACCGATTCAGCGAGCATTCAGTCGCGTTGGTTGAATATTCTCTATAAAAACCGTTGACGTTTCGCCTGCGGGAGTTTTCGGCGTCTGAAAGGAACAGAGAACTTGGAAACCAGGTTGACCTGTAAGTAATTACTTACTAAACCTATTTTATTTTTTTTATATTGGTTTAGCTAGCCTGAAAGGGCACATTTTATAACCTGAAGTGGTTTATATTCACAAGAGTGAGATTTAATTTTGTTTTGTTTGGTTAGTAAATTTATTTTGGTGCTGGCATTTGGCTGCCAAAGAGCTCAAAACTCTAGGAGCTCATCAAAATTGTTTTTATTTATTTTTTTTTACATCAGATCGAAAGAATCTGCAGCGGCTGAAAAGGCTGATTTATTAAATGACTCAACAGAGCTCATTATATATTTTTTTTTATAACAGATTAAATGTATCTGTAGCCATAGGAGCTGAATGAGCTCATATTTTTACTGAACTGCCCAACAGTTTTAGCTATGGTTTAAGCTGAACTTAGCTAAAGGGGTTAATGTATAGAGGAGTGAGGAAGCAGAAATGCTTTTATGCTCCTAAAAACATCTAAGTGTTTAAATAAAAAGGTATAAGCTTAGATTAACCAATGATAAAAATATTATTTGAGTAATAATAAAAAAATAGAGAAAGAATCATTTACTTTCACCTGCCAAATGATGGTGACAGCATTTTTATTTAACTGTAGAAAATATTCAAATCTTTAACGTTCAGCCATTGCTATGATTTGGCAGGAGACGGTACAATTCTAGACTTACAATTATAATCAACAATCATACAAATTTTCATAGTAATGAAAGTGAATGAGTCACGTTCCCAATCTGGACTGTGTACATGTGGCATGGACTTAGGCTTTGGTCCGTAAATAAAGCATGAAATAATATTTCTTTGGCTTTCATTTAATACAGAGGTAATAATTCCTGTATTTAAATGAAGTAAGGAAGTTTGACTTAGGCTTTAGTCAATAAATAAAAGCAAAGACTTAGGCTTTGGTCGTAAAATAAAAAGCATATGGCTTAGGCTTTGGCCACTAATAAAAAGCAACATGTGTGAGAATGAGCTAGGATGTGAGTTAAATAAAAATCAATTTAATATAAAAGAAATTTCTTCTTCATGCCTCATCTAAATTAAAACTTCCAATTCATAATCATCTAATAATTACATCACCCAACAAGTTCATTTTCATTCCTATAGGGAGGGGGTAAAGGTGTATTTGTGACACAATAAGTGCATTTGTTCATCCCATCGATCATCTTAGTATAATATCAACAACGAGTTTGTCCAAAGTCATAAAACGCTAGGTTTAAATATAGGAAATTGTATCTTGCAGAGTCAGCTCTAGGAGCCGATTCCTATGATGTAAAAATCCTTTATTTTCATTACCTATGTGTGGTAACTCAATGTGTAGTTACTGTATTCTAGGTGATACCAGGTAATTTAACCTGGTTATTTATTCCCACCTAGAAATTAATTCATTAAATAGAAGCTATGGGAGCTTAATCACTGCAAAAGCTCTGGGAGCTTAGTTGTGAATATTTAATCAACTGATTGATGTTGCGATAATCTAAAAGAAATTACATGCGGTAAACATTTAAAAACAATCCTGAAACACAGGATATTATACATTCTGATGTGAGCTCTCAGAGATCATATCAGAAATTATAGATATCCTCAGTTTCCATATTTATCCTAATGTGACCGATGGATGTTGTCATGACGAGGGGCTATTTGTTGACACGTGGTGTCGATAGTACAGTCTCATCAACTGTTAAGTATTGTCATTGTGTGTTTGTTTTGTACCTAAAAATGGACTTGTATCAATAAAACAAATTCTATTTTTTTACTCTAAATAAATCATTAGCTTTAGTATGTGGTTTTTCTTTCATAAAATTGTAGTTAAACAATCTACTGGTGTCGGTCTCCTGACAAGTTCACATTTTCTGGTGTACTCGGTAATTTGTATTTGCAAATTCAGGTTTGTTTACCTACAAAGGGATAGTATTGGCCTTCCACCTTGATCAATAAAGTAGGGAATCCTGCTACAAGGTCGACCGCTGATATGCTTCCTGATTTGTTGGCTGAATAATTAAATAAATCTAAACTTGAAATTACCACCACCAGAAGATGTTAACTCTTTGTTGCAAGTGTTTTGATGGATGTCGGTTCCAATGAAGGTCAGGAATGAGAACTGGAACAAATTGCTTGAGGGGTATACTCAACAGAGTTGTTTCCCTTAATTTGTTCCAACACTCATTTTGACTGGAGTTATTTCCCTTGATCTGATTTGACATTCATCAGTTTGTAAGAATTCTTTTAGGAATGTCTCAGTCCCCTCAGGGTTTAGCTATAGGAAATTGGAGATGTTCTTTATAAGTTATCTGCTAATCGTTAATTGATGGTTCGGTTCAGGGACGTAAAGGACGATAGTCATTTACCTGTCTGTCTGAACCACCAGTTTGCCATTGCATAAAAATTAGTAGTGTCTTACATGTATAATGGTTAATTGGTGATCCAGTTCAAGGAGGTAAGGGGCAATAGTCAATTATCTGTCCGTCTGAACCACTAGTTTTCCGTTACATAAAAATGGTGTCCTGGAAGTGGGATTCTTCTTACATTTAAGTTGAATCCAGTGATAAGAGTCCATGTCTTGATTAATGTTTTGTGATGCTGCATATAGTGTTGTGTTGTCAAGGGATAGTTTATTGTTTCAGAAATATTTTTAAAACTGATGAAAATTTTATATAGATGTAATTGTAAATAAATAACTGATGACTAGAAAGAGTGGGAGTTTGATGGAAAAAAAATGGCGGCCAAAACCAATAGACAGAATGAATTTAATGAAATAATGGAAGATGAGTTAACCATTAGGGATGATAATAATAATTCTCCAGATTTGGAGAGTGAAAATGAAGTAGGAAATATCATAAAATTTGAATACTACTAAAGGTAAAAACCTGAGTGATGCGAACGCAAATAGAGGCCCAATAACTAAGCCACTAATAGATGGGGCAGAATATGAGTAAATCAATCTGTATGACGAAACTGATTGTTTTAAAAATTCCCAAGGTGATTCAAATAGATGTGATCAGAAAAATATAACACACGGAGTAAATAAGGCCTTAGAGGGCGTTTTAAAAGAGATGACGACAACGTTTTCTGAGAATGTTCAGAATATGTTCAAAACCTTGAATGACTGTTTGGGGAAACATGAGTAAACTGTCTGAGCCTAAGGTGTTGCCCAGGCAGAATTCTGATAGTGTTCAAGCAGAGAGAGATAGAAGTAAGGTATCTCATACACCACATAATTTTAGGAGAATGTTAGCTGATAACATGTCCGATGTTGAGAGTGAAGAAATGAGTGAGAGCAAGTTTTGCTCCCCACATAGAAGCTCACAGTCATTTAGTAATAAAATAGGGGTTAAACGCCCAATATTTACGGGGAGAGAACAATGGAAGGTCTGGTATAATCGTTTTAGTGCTGTAGCCAAAAGACTTAACTGGTCTGAGAGCGAAAAATTAGATGAGCTCCTCCCAAGGTTACAAGGGGTGGCAGGCGATTTTGTATTTAGTCAACTATCCCAAGCTGTTACCAGTGACTATAGGGCACCAATCGTTGAACTGGATAGTAGGTATTGCACAGTTGAAACCACTAAAACATATGCAGCTCAATTTAGAAAGAGGAATCAACAGCCAGGTGAAACAGTGGAAGAGTTTGCCGCTGAACTGAAATGCCTTTATGATAAGGCATACCCCAACAGAAGTTGAGAGACTAGAAATGAAGACTTGATGAGAAGGTTCTTAGATGGCCTTCTCGATGACAAGGCCCGATTTCAAGTAGAGTTTGTGATAGAACCAAACAACATAAATGAGGCAGTTAGCTATGTGGTGAATTTTATGGAAACAATTAATAAATTCGCAATGAATGACCAGTCCTTCACCCCATACTTTGAAAGAAAGTATAAAAAGCCCACAAGGCAATGTAAAGAGGATGATTATAAAAATCGTGCCTTTCGTGTTCCCACGGTACATGTAGAAGGGGCAAGTGGGTCATCACCTGAAAAGGGTGAAGATAAGGAGACACCCAAACGCAAGGCCAAATCAGAGGTCAAAAATGGGAGTACTCCCATGAAATATGATGATATTAGCCCAGACGTTTTCAATGCACTTATCGATCGTATCAGTAAACTTGAGGCTGAATGTGCCAAAGGCGAGCTAATGAGACATGAGAAAAATTTCTCTCAGCTTCAGCTACCCCAAAATCAGAAGGATGGACTTTGCTTCAACTGTAAAATCGAAGGTCACTGGGCAAGATATTGTCCTGAATTGAAGCACAGCAGAGGTCAATTCCCTAACGGCCAGGTGTCTGACAATAGAAATGAGGGTAGAAATAGTAACTTCATGCAAAGAAACAAAAATGTTGCTAGTAACAGTCGCATTTCGAGATCCAGTACAAAAAATGGAAATGGTCATTCAAACTCCCAGCAACTGACCCAAAGGAGCTATGGTCAGTTTGGCAATCCAAGGCTCCAATAACTGATATCTTGGACCATCTAAAAGCAGAAAATCAGCCAGAAAAATTTAAAATACAGGGCCAGTTACCCAAATATGATGGAGTTTACATAAAAGGGGCAGTACAGAATGTTGAAATATATTTTACTGCAGACACTGGGGCTGCGAGAACAATAGTATCAAAAAAAGTTTTTGATAAAATTCCAGTAGATAATAGACCACAATTGAGCAAATCAGCTACATTAGCAGGAGCTAGTGGTAAGCGATTAAAAGAGTTTGGCAAGGGAATATTCACCATACAGTTGGGGTCGCTTATACTTAGCAAAGAAATAATAGTGGCTGAAATTGAGGATGAAGGACTGCTAGGAGTTGATATTTTACAAAATGAGGAAGATGGACCAGCAGATCTTTTATTAAGTAAAGGGCTCCTCTATCTGAAGGAAACCCCTATACCATGCACCCAAGTAGGGATCTCTGAAAAAACAAGAAGGGTCAGGGCTGCAGATCATTATCACCTCCCACCCTACACAGAATGTTTAATCGATGTGTTTGTTGAAAATGACCATATTGAAGTCAATAATACAGCAGATGCGATCATAGAACCAGCAGACAGTTTTATTTAAAAATACCCAGTTTTGATGGCAGGTAGCCTAGGGTGCTTAAAGAGCAATACTTACCAGCAAAGTCAGAATTATGAACCCTACTTCTGACGAAATTTCTATAACTCAAGATACGATAGTGGGCACGGCAGAGAATGTAGAAAAGGGTTATTTTGAAATATGTCCTAGTGAGGATGAGACCCAAAGTGAAAACTTAAATTCAGTTAGAAGAATAAGATGTATGCAAGTCAACACAACTTGTGAGATACAGCATACCTCAACCAACCACACTGTGACAGATAAGATACTTTATCATTTGAAAGATCTCTATGAGAACGCAGTGAAAAATAGAAGTAAGGAGGAGTCAAGTCTCTTTGAAATTTGCTGTGTGAATTTAGTGAAGTGTTTTCAAAGCACGAAGATGACATTGGCTATACTGAACTGGTTGAACATGAAATAGACACAGGGGATTCACGGCCGATCAAACAATTACCCAGGCGAGTACCCATGGCATATGCTGAGGAATTGGAAAAGACAATCACCAAATTGTTAGAACAAAACATCATTCGGAAGTCCACCTCACCCTGGTCTTCTTCAATAGTGTTAGTTCCGAAGAAAAATGGCAGACTGAGGCTATGTGTGGACTACAGGAAAGTTAATTCAGTAACAAAGAAAGATGCTTTTCCCCTCCCCCGAATAAGGGACTGTTTAGACGCAGTTGCTGGGTCCGTTTTATTTTCAACTTTTGATCTAACATCTGGGTACATCAAATCCCTGTGAAAAAGGAGGATATACCCAAGACGGCATTTGTGACGAAATATGGGTTATTTGAGTATCAGATGATGCCTTTCGGATTATCGAACTCATCCTCAAAGGGCAATGGAACTGGCATTGCAAGGGTTACAATGGGTGACCTGTTTGATTTATATAGACGACTTTGTTGTTAATGCTAAAAACTTTGAAGAGCACATGAACAGAGTGAGAGAAGTGTTATCACACCTGAAAGAGGCGGGTCTAAGCCCGAAAAATGTAACCTGCTACAAGATAAAGTAACTTTACTGGGCCATGTTGTTTCCAAAGAAGGCGTAATGCCAAATCCTGATAATATGGCGAAGATTATACGATGGCCAATACCAAAGAATGTGAAGCAGGTTCGACAAATTGTAGGGATGGGAAATTATTACCGCTGTTTCGTAAAGGGTTTTGCTGACCTAGTTAGACCCCTTATTGACCTAACCAAAAAGGGTCATAAATTTAAATGGACAGACAAGTGTCAACAATCATTTGATGAGCTGAAAAGAGTACTAGTAGGTGCTGATATTATGGCATACCCCTCAGATGAAGGGAAATTCATCCTTGACACAGATGCTAGCGATAATGGTATAGGCGGTGTTTTGAGTCAGATGCAAGAAGGACAGGAAAAAGTCATAGCATACGGAAGTCGAACTTTGAACAAAGCAGAAAGAAACTACTGTGTAACTGATAAAGAACTATTAGCCATCAGGTATTTTGTGGAATACTATAGGCAATATTTGCTGGGTCGATCATTTGAAGTCCATAGTGATCATCAGGCCCTTGTATGGCTATTCAGTCTAAAAGAGTTGAAAGGTTGAGTGGCAAGATGGATTGAAATATTATCAAGCTATGACTTCTCAATTGCTTATAGGAAGGGTAAAAAACACAATAATGCTGACTCGATATCACGATGTCCAAACCCATGGAACTGTCAATGTGCAGATATTGATCTACAAGATATGTTAAAATGTGGGCCTTGTAATAAATGCAAAAGGAGAACTGAAGAGATGTATAATATAATAGCAGAAGCTAAGAATGAGGCACCTCCCAAAGATGAAGGGGGACTGACAGACACTATAACTAGAATGGTAAGGACCAGGCTAGCAGGCAAGCAGTCTCTAGAAATAGTTCCAAAAGAGGTATTGATTGGAAACATAGCAGCTGATGCAGAAATGTGCTATATGGCATACAATGGGCATTATTCAGTAAATCAGATGAGAAACATGCAGGAAAATTATGAGGATATTAACCCTATTTTAGTAGCCATGAGAAAAGGTGAAAGACCCACACACACTGAGGTAATATCACTGAGCCCAGCCAGCCGACATTATTGGCACATATGGGACACCCTAGAACTGAAGGAGGGGATTTTATTTAAGAAGTTCTTCAAACATGATGGCACCAATTCACATCTACAAATGATAGTCCCAAGGAAGTTGAGAAAGGAAATTTTATATCAGATGCATAATACTATGCTATCAGGCCATCTGGGAATTAAAAAGACAACTGATAAGACATTTCAGTGTTTTTATTGGTATGAGATGAGAATAGACATCAGAAATTGGGTGATAGGATGTGATAAGTGTGCATCAATAAAACCACCAAATAAAACACCTAAGGCTCCTTTGGGTAACATGATGGTTGGCGCTCCATTAGACCAACTCGCAACTGATATCCTGGGACATCTACCAAGAATTCCTAGGGGAAACAAGTATATCCTACTGGTAACAGATCATTTTTCAAAATGGGTAGAAATATTACCTGTCCCTGATCAATCAGCAATAACTTGTGCTGAGAAAATACTGGATGAGGTAATATGTGGTTTTGGATGCCCATTGAGCATACACTCAGATCAGGGTAGAAATTACGAGAGTAATGTTTTTAAAGAGCTGTGTCATCTTCTAGAGATACGAAAAACCAGAACAACCGCTAGAAATCCTAAATGTAATGGTCAGGCTGAACGGTTCAATAGAACTTTGCTCAGGATGATCAAGGCCTTTCTAAAGGGAGAGCAAACTGACTGGGATCTACATCTGGGTTGTTTGGCAGCAGCTTTTAGGGCCACACCAAATGAAAGCACAGGAATAACTCCAAATTTATTAATGCTTGGAAGAGAGGTCAGACTTCCCTCGGAATTGCTGTTCAATTTTAATAGAATAAAAAATGAGGAACATTTCTCATCCTATGGAAAGTATGTGGAATATCTGAGAGAGAGGTTACACCATGCACATTGTGTAGCTAGAGAAAATCTGAGTCAGTCAGTCAATAGACAAAAAGAAATGTATGATGTGAAAGTACACTTAGATAAGTATGTTTTGGGAGATGTTGTGTGGTTTTTACATGAAAGTCATGCGATTGATGTGGCACCTAAATTACAACCACTTTATAAAGGTCCATGTGTGATTTTGAAAAAGATATCAGATTTGAATTATCTGATACATATAGATGAAAGAGGTAAACGAAAAGTGGTGAGCCATAACAAACTGAAACCATATGTTGGAAAAAATCCACCCCATGGTGTAAAAAAGCAGTAAAAATATTTATACGCAAAAACAGCAATTGATAAAGAAACAAATGTCTATATGAAGTGTTAATTTCAGCCATAAAATACATGTCTTTGTGTTATGTGTCACTTTGCATGTATATAGATGTAAATAGATGTTGGAAATTAGTTTTTAAAAGACATTTTCGTATATTCATTATAGGTTAACCTAGTGAAAATGGAAAGAGGCCACTCCAGAGGGAGGTTATTTGAATGTAAAAGGTGTGACTTCAAAGGAGAAAAAGAGAAAGTAGATGCACACTATTTTAGGCAACATGTGTCGTTACAAGAAGTCCCATACTATTGTAATTTGTGTGGATTCAGAGCCACAAGATGGAAAGACCTACAGAAACATACAAAAGATTTCACTAAACATATGGAAAAATTAGAACATTTCAGGAAATTGAACATTACTCTGGATGAGAGGAGTTATCTGAAAACAAATTCCAACCCATACAAAATAAAGGAAGGCATAGATGTAATGAGACACGAAAAGTGGGACTCCGAATAGTACTGGATAAAAAAAGAACTAAAACAACTGAAACAAAAACAGATATTGATATGGAATATTCAAATAAACAAGACAACATGGACATTGTAAAACAAGCAATAGATTCACCTTTAACAATAGAAGCCATCAGTCTGGGAGATGAAGCAGAAGCAGATTAATTTATAAGAAAGATCCTGGGAGAAAATGACAATTCTGAACCACCCATAAACACCAATGTAAATGAATTACCAGTGCAAGAGGTCAAGTTTGTACAAAATACAGAAGTTAATAACTGTAAATTTAATTCAGAAATGAGCAGAAAGTGTGACATAATAATAGATTCTCAGAAGAACATCCATAAACAATTAGAAATCATAACGGAATCAATGATGTTAATGTCAAACATTATTTCAAAACAAGGTGAAAAGATCGAACAACTGCACAATTTACTTAAGGACAACTCAGAGTCTAAGGAAAATGTTAAACCAAAAAAATTACAAAGAGTGAAAAGGTGTATCATAGACAGTGATGATGAAGAAGATTCCTCAAACAAAAGTGTCAATAAAAAATTTAAGAATGTAGGTCCAGTTGTGCCATGGAAGAAACTTTTTCAAAAGAAGAAGACAAACAACAAAAGAACATTAAAATTGATGCACATCAGATAAACTATATTGCCAGTGTGTGACAAAGAGTGACTTATGTTGTGTAGATAAATATCAAAATCATTTTGTGTGTGTATTTGGGATATTGTGGGGAAATGGTGTTAATCATTAGGGCTAACTGGTAAGCTTATATCACTGTACACAGTGTGTTTTATTTCAAAGTTGAATAATTTGAGGGACACAAAATATATAAGGAGGGGGTAATGTGACAAAAGTCACTGTGTTCTACAACCACAACCAAAAAAAAAAAAAAAAAAAAAAAAAAATATAAAGTGTTTTGGGTAATTATTGTGATGGGTAAGTTACTCACATCGAGCCATTTTTCATTTTTTGCAGACACTCCTACTTCATCACATGTATTCAGCATGATGCCATATCATATAACTCACTAACTAGTTCCATCTAGAACCCTATTAGGTTCACTGACTTTCATAATCTCACGTTTACTTTCGAGCAACATATCAAAGCTTTTCATCATGGATGCTGAAGCTATGTGACGTCATAATGTAAACAAGGTCCCAACTTCTCTAATTTCACAACTGTTTAACGTTAAATAAATTATTAGAAGCATATATATATAAGAAAAAGTATTTGAAATTCATTAATTATTATCCTAATCTAAGTATAGAAATAATTCATTTGCTGTTTTAACAATGCGTTATGTGTTAAAAGAGCATTTGAAACTGCGAAGTGGGGGGAAAAAATTCCTAAAGTTCACAAGTTGACCTTTGGCTGAATCAACTGATTCAGTGAACATTCAGTCGCGTTGGCTGAATATTCTCTATAAAAACCGTTGACGTTTCGCCTGCGGGAGTTTTCGGCGTCTGAAAGGAACAGAGAACTCGGAAACCAGGTTGACCTGTAAGTAAATACTTACTAAACCTATTTTATTTTTTTTTATTGGTTTAGCTAGCCTGAAAGGGCACATTTTATAACCTGAAGTGGTTTATATTCACAAGAGTGAGATTTATTTTTGTTTTCTTTGGTTAGTAAATTTATTTTGGTGCTGGCATTTGGCTGCCAAAGAGCTTAGAACTCTAGGAGCTCATCAAAATTTTTTTTATTTATTTTTTCTTACATCAGATCGAAAGAATCTGCAGCGGCTGAAAAGGCTGATTTATTAAATGACTCAACAGAGCTCATTATATATTTTTTTTTATAACAGATTAAATGTATTTGTAACCATAGGAGCTGAATGAGCTCATATTTTTACTAAAATGCCCAACAGTTTTAGCTATGGTTTAAGCTGAACTTAGCTAAAGGGGTTAATGTATAGAGGAGTGAGGAAGCAGAAATGCTTTTATGCTCCTAAAAACATCTAAGTGTTCAAATAAAAAGGTATAAGCTTAGATTAACCAATGATAAAAATATTATTTGAGTAATAATAAAAAAACATTTAGAAAGAATCATTTACTTTCACCTGCCAATGGTGACAGCATTTTTATTTAACTGTAGAAAATATTCAAATCTTTAACGTTCAGCCATTGCTATGATTTGGCAGGAGACGGTACAATTCTAGACTTACAATTATAATCAACAATCATACAAATTTTCATAGTAATGAAAGTGAATGAGTCACGTTCCCAATCTGGACTGTGTACATGTGGCATGGACTTAGGCTTTGGTCCGTAAATAAAGCATGAAATAATATTTCTTTGGCTTTCATTTAATACAGAGGTAATAATTCCTGTATTTAAATGAAGTAAGGAAGTTTGACTTAGGCTTTAGTCAATAAATAAAAGCAAAGACTTAGGCTTTGGTCGTAAAATAAAAAGCATATGGCTTAGGCTTTGGCCACTAATAAAAAGCAACATGTGTGAGAATGAGCTAGGATGTGAGTTAAATAAAAATCAATTTAATATAAAAGAAATTTCTTCTTCATGCCTCATCTAAATTAAAACTTCCAATTCATAATCATCTAATAATTACATCACACAACAAGTTCATTTTCATTCCTATAGGGAGGGGGTAAAGGTGCATTTGTGACACAATACGTGCATTTGTTCATCCCATCGATCACCTTAGTATATTATCAACAACGAGTTTGTCCAAAGTCATAAAACGCTAGGTTTAAATATAGGAAATTGTATCTTGCAGAGTCACCTCTAGGAGCCGATTCCTATGATGTAAAATCCTTTATTTTCATTACCTATGTGTGGTAACTCAGTGTGTAGTTACTGTATTCTAGGTGATACCAAGTAATTTAACTTGGTTATTTATTCCCACCTAGAAATTAATTCATTAAATAGAAGCTATGGAAGCTTAATCACTGCGAAAGCTCTGGGAGCTTAGTTGTGAATATTTAATCAACTGATTGATGCTGCGATAATCTAAAAGAAATTACATGCGGTAAACATTTAAAAACAATCCTGAAACACAGGATATTATACATTCTGATGTGAGCTCTCAGAGATCATATCAGAAATTATAGATATCCTCTGTTTCCATATTTATCCTAATGTGACGGATGGATGTTGTCATGACGAGGGGCTATTTGTTGACACGTGGTGTCGATAGTACAGTATCATTAACTGTTAAGTATTGTCATTGTGTGTTTGTTTTGTACCTAAAAATGGACTTGTATCAATAAAACAAATTCTATTTTTTTACTCTAAATAAATCATTAGCTTTAGTATGTGTTTTTTCTTTCATAAAATTGTAGATAAACAATCTACTGGTGTCGGTCTCCTGACAAGTTCACATTTTCTGGTGTACTCGGTAATTTGTATTTGCAAATTCAGGTTTGTCTACCTACAAAGGGATAGTATTGGCCTTCCACCTTGATCAATAAAGTAGGGAATCCTGCTACAAGGTCGACCGCTGATATGCTTCCTGATTTGTTGGCTGAATAATTAAATAAATCTAAACTTGAAATTACCACCACCAGAAGATGTTAACTCTTTGTTGCATGTGTTTTGATGGATGTCGGTTCCAATGAAGGTCAGGAATGAGAACTGGAACAAATTGCTTGAGGGGTGTACTCAACAGATTTGGTGATCCAGTTCAAGGAGGTAAGGGGCAATAGTCAATTATCTGTCTGTCTGAACCACTAGTTTTCCGTTACATTACATTGTTTTAATTACTTTGTGTGTTCGGGACTGAGCCTTTTACACATACCCCCATTTTCATGCGGCAAATTTTATCGGGGGAAGAAATTTTTGTGTGATGGACGGGGGTAATAACAGCTTCTATCAAATAATGACAAAAATGTATATGTGGGATGTAAGCTGCGAATGCATTGTAAGTAATAAACTTCGTTAATTCCAGGAGCAGTTAGTTAATCTGTGAGGATGAAACCCATATCCATATCAATAAACTTTTACTTTATTACACATTCTGTCTGTACACTTTTATCGAGTCAGTAAGTAACATTCTGTTTAGGAAGGATACAGTGGGATCGCTTCCGACTCTTTCAAGGACAATAAAAACACTCTCTTAAGCAAAGTTTGTACACACTCTCCTGCTGGTCACATTACAGAGAACGTTTTGTTGTCCAGTATGTGTTGGGTGTTGGGGAGTTTTCATTAAATGAATGCGTTTTAAAATTGATGTGCGCAACAAACTGTTCAGTTATTAGAACTAGAATATCGTCAAACTCTCAGAGATGAAATACAAATAGCAAATCAGTGTCACAGTAACACATAAGCAATTTATAAAATACAACATGTGGCATTTGCATATCATTCATGCAAATTAGCAGTTGTCCTTTGTTGAACAGTATCCTCCATTTATAAACATAGCTACCCACAGAAAAGCTTAGTCTGACCGTTTATTCTCAAATGAATGTGGTGGGAACTCAGGGGAGTGACACAGACTGTTGTTTGTTCGCTCAGATACACAGGTTGGTTGGTGGGTTGGTAATGGAGCCGACAAGCTGGGTTGCTTGTACGCATAATGTAGTATTATGGGTATGAATGATTGTCAAAACGTTTGTTTAAACTTTCCTTCTTGCGACTACATGGCTATAGACAATGGCGTAGCCAACCCAAAGTAGAAGGGGGGGGGGGGGGGGGGTGGTGGGGGTTATTGGTATTTTTTTTTATTTTTATATTTCGAATATACATCGACCATAACCATGAATGTCTACAGATTATAATTGATCACATTATTTTATATTGAGTATTGTTCTGAGTAGAAATGTTACTGACTTGTAGCGGTAACAGTATTTGTAGCTATGTAGCTACAACTGTACAGCCGATGTAGCAATGTAGCTACAAACACTATTACCGCTACAACTGTTCATTTCAATTTATTGTGCATTATCCGTCTGAGAGCTCGATTCGGTCGCCCGCGTTGTGTCCGTGGGCAAGGCACTTACCCCCGATTGTCCACATGACGCCGTGTACTAAGGAGTAATGCATGTCGATGGTGCGCATGTCTTCAACCAATCTAAACCAGTGCGGAGGTACGATGTTGGGGAGCTGGCAGCTGCTCGTCGTTGTTCGGTGGTTCTGTCCGGGTAGTTCGGTTCTTCCACCCATAAAACTGTCACGGTCATGATTAGCCATTGTACATAAGTATGTGTCCTTTAATACCAATAAATAAATAAATAAATAATATTGTACATTATGAACAGTGACCAGTTTTTCCCAAGGAAACATGTGATAAACGTGAGGCATCAGCCCTATCAGCCAGGTTCGATTAAAATGTTTATTGCTGCTGTTTCGACGCTACAAATTCAACAATTTGAATAGTTTCAAGCAATACCAAGTACATTGGTTTATATCTCAATTTATAGTGTGGGAAGTGGTAAGTCGAAAAATGCACTACTCTACATAAATGTGTGTCTTTGAATAATCGGGGTTGTTATTTTTAAAAAAAAACTTGATGAGGTATCCATTCACTGTGGTTAAATTCGAAGTAATATTCGAAATTCGATTCGTTTTCACAGGTTTGATTCGATCATAATCGGCAATTCGCCGGTCTCTAATTTATTTAAATCTTTTCATTCGGATCTTTGGAAGAGGACGAGTGAGATTGCTGCATATCTTCACCCAATCTAGAAACTTTTAGGTCTTATTTTTTTCTTTTCATCCGACTAAATGACGATAACGAGATGATAAACTCAGGCTGCAGTTGAATTCATGCAGCCCCCCCCCCCCCCCCCCACCCCACTCCCAAACCTTCTAGACCACAGCTGAGAAACAAGAAAGATACAGATTATGGCGTGAAGGCAAAGGCAGTACCATGCAAGCGAGTTGCAATCATTGCTGCGTGTAACGGCCAGAGTTTTCGGCTAAGACCAGACCAAATCTGAATAGTGAAATCAGAAGTGCTCGTATGAAATTTGAAGTAAATACTGTTAATTTAGTAGCTGCACTGTCGGACTTGTGCATCCCTTATATAGTGTATTTGTGTTAGTTGCGAGTGTTTATGTCTATTTGTACATACGGTGCAACCAACAGAACAGAATAATTCATTATGAGTTATCCAACTTCAAAAGTAGCAGTCGGAAATGACGAACAGACACCCAGGAGTGAGAAAATTATTTCTGTTTGGAAAACTACTGACGTATTTTATTTTGATAACATTATGCCGTCAATTAATCTAGCAATAAAATAACCGATTGGATAGATCCCCTGCAATGGCTTGAATTGGCTGAATAGCTTGAAAGGGCCGATTGAAATTGCCCGAAATATTTGCGTATATTTTGTGGAAAAACATTTCATCGTTAGCGCCGGGTTGCGCAGAACGGGGTACAATATACCCCTGCCATACTCTTCTCGAAATCTGTTACTGGCACGAAGACATATTCTGCATCTCTGTTCATGGAGGTCCATTGGCGAAAGGGGAGGGGATATGTTTCTTGAGCACAAATTAAAATGAGCACATTTTCACTTGCATTTGTGAAAAACTGGTATTGTCTAATTTGCATTACAGTATTTCTAATGCCGTTATGGAATGAAATAGTGATGTTTGTGAAAAAAAGCAGAAAACATGGCGGTTACAGGCTGACTATCTTTTTTCTCTCTGTCAAAGGGAAGGGATTTTCGTTGATTTCTTGGACTAATGGAACTCTCAGTATGTGAAGTTTGACGAATATGATTATGGTGATTTGGTGGCCATTGGTGAGAATTCTATTTACATTTCATGGAGCTGTAATACGACTGTTTCTGAAAAAAACTTGCTTTATTAAGATGATCGAACGACCAGTTCACGCTCGGTATTGCCATTGTATCTCTTCTTCATATAACTGAAGCGAGGAAAATTGTTAAGGTCTTAAGTTTTACCTTCTATTGTTCAACTTCAATTCCGATTCTTGAGAACTTGTTGCGCAACGCAAAACTAAGAAACTTTCAAATATATATATTCCTGATCTTTATCTTTATTCATTTGAAATTCATTCGGTATAAGAACTTCATTTTGACTATGGCTGTATTAAAAACGCAGTGTAAGATCCAGCTTGTTTCGCTATTGTAGTAGAATTGATGTCCAATCCAGTGCAAAAAACAGTGCAAAAAAACAACTGTGTGACACCCTGTGTGACACAATAGTTACTATAGTAACAACTGTGGGTATTGCTGTCTGCTCTGTCTGTCTGTCCAGTGACTGTGATTGTTCTCTGGTCCTATTTGAGAATTGCAACTAACTCATCGCCACTCGTCGTAATACAACAGATCTTAAACCACTCCCTGTTATATTAACATTCTGTATTAATATTCTATTATCTCCGTCCTTTCATGGGAAGAAGAAAGCAAGCAAATCCCGACAAACGTCGTCGCGAATCTGACGGCACTAACCCAGTAACACCGAGCGGTAAAAAGCCAAAGCAAAAACTGTCGAGTGGATCGTCGCCAACCCTTACTGGTACACAGGCACAGGCCTGTCAAGACAAGAACTCTGAATCTCCGTCGGAAACCGAAACTCAACTCAGGACTAAAAAAACTCCTTCACACAAAAAGATGCATACCGACGAAACTTGTGTTCAACCAGCATCCTCATGTTCAAGTGCAATTGTAGAGTATATCGCAATGGAAACTGCAAAACAAGACGTTTCACAGTCTGCTCACGATCCCATCAATGACTTCCTACAAGCCTTAAATGACCCGGCCGTCCAATCTCTTTTTGAAACAATCGTCAACAAAGCCATTGATAAATCCTTAAACAAACGATTCGAAGATTTGGAATCTCGGATCGATGAACTTGAAAATGACGTACGTGTAAAGGATGCGACTATTGTTCGCATAACGGAGGAACAAGATGATCTACAACAATATGGACGACGAAATAACCTGAAAATCACGGGTATACCTGAATCTGATAGTGAAGACACTGTTCTGAAGACGAAGAAACATGCGAAACTGATCATTTCACGACGATAAACATGATTTATTTTCCGACATTTTTATATAGAACACACACATGGTACCCTCGATAATACATTCTACATACGATTCGCTAAGGATAGTTAGACTGGGTACTGAAAGAATTATACGATTTGCGACACAAGGGAGCTTACTCCAAAATACTTTTCGAAGAATTAAGACGAACTTGAATGCTAAGTTAGCAGACACATTTTCTTCTGAACATACTCCCTCTCCTCGATATGCTTGCTTATCGACCAATTAAAGGAAGTGAAAAACTAACAATTACTAGATGTAACACAATCAATATGAAACAAATTTTGAAATAAAATTCTCGAAATTTTGAAATCTGTTTAAAGAATTTAAAACAATATCTGACAATTCAGATAAAGTGCATGAGATGACAATTGACAAGTTAACCCTTGATATGCTGATCATCAATCAGATCTTCAGCACGCTCTAAGGGACATAACTTGTTAATTGCACGAACATACACTGATTTTCCAACCTGCACGGAAACAACACGAACTCGACCATCTTTGCCAGGATGTGTTTCAGTTATCCTACCAAGAGGCCATTTTCCTCGTGGGGTATCAGGGGAAATAACCAAAAGAATGTCACCAATTTTAAAGTCTGTGTGGGGGTGAGTCCACTTTTTTCTCGCGTTTAGGCCGGGTAACCATTCTTGCAGCCAACGGTGCCAGAAATGTTTAACAAGTATTTGCACTCTGCGCCACCGTTTTCTTGGATTAAACGGAGTCGAGTCAACTGATTCAGGGGCAAATTTTCCACCGACTTGTCCATGCAAAAAATGATTCGGAGTTAAAGGAGTGTCATCATTAGGGTTAGTGGTTTGATATGTAAGAGGTCTAGAGTTCAGTAATGATTCGGCTCCAGTAAATGTAGTCACTAACTCTTCGTCACCGATATCGGCATTTTTCAAAATTGCATATATGGCCCGTTTAGCAGCCTTTATCATGATTTCATGAACACCACCAAAATGAGGTGCTAGAGGTGGATTGAAGTACCATTTTACCTTTTCAGTTGCATTTTCAATTTTGTTTTTGTCCAAAAGTTCCACCAAACTTTTCAACTCATTGTCAGCACCAACAAAGTTACTGCCATTATCAGAGTTCATAACCTGGGGCAAAAATCGTCTGTTTACCATCCGATAAAATGCATTTAAAAAACTGTCTGTATCAAGGTTATAGGCCATTTCTAAATGGACTGCACGTGTTGCTAAACAAGTGAAAAGACACTAGTAACGTTTAGCACGAGGCTTTCCGCGTCCTTGAACGGTGAGAAATGGTCCGGCATAATCCACTGCAGAATGGGCAAATGCTCTTAGTGAAAACCCTAAACGAGTTTTTGGGAGGGGTGCCATCACTTGCTGTCCAGCTTTTGTTTTGTTGCGATTACATTTAGCGCACTCACGTTCCCACTCTCTAACTGCTTCCCTCGCACATATTATCCAGTATCTGGTGGACAATTCTGACAAGGTGTGATTTGTTCCCATAGCATGGAAACCTAGTTCATGATAATGTTTAACAATAAGTTTTGTCACATGATGCTTTCTCGGTAATATAATTGGGTATCTAGAGTCATATGATATAAATTCTGCATATTTTAATCGGCCGTCCATTCTCATAACCCCATCATCATCCAGTTTGGGAAGCAGCTGAAGTAATTTACTGTTCTTTGGTAATGGTCGTTTTGTCTCAAGTGATTTGTATTCATCAGCAAAAACTTCACGTTGAACATTTTTCAAAATATGAATCTCAGCATCCAAAATCTCTTCTGTAGAAAGAATTCCTGTTCGTCGGAGTTCTTTTCGCGATCGACAATTTTCCAGAAAGCGAAATACGTAGGCATACTGACGCTTAAATGCCAACCAATCAGAAAACCGAGTAGGTTCCAAACAACATTGATTTGAAGAATGAAGAACAGATTTTGTCTGCTTTTGTTTGACGAGTTCATTGATTGAAACATAGGTGCAAGCCTTATTTTTCTTTTTCTCTTTTTCATTGTTAACAGTTTCAATTAGGTTTCTTGGCCACTCCGCTTGTGACATTTTGAGAAAATCTGGACCTTCCCACCAATGACTGTTGCCTACTAATTTTTGCACAGATGATCCCCTCGAAGCTAAATCTGCTGGATTCTTATCAGTTCTAATATGCTTCCACTGATCTGGATTTGTTTCCGTTTGAATAACACTTACACGATTTGACACAAATGTCTTGTATGACCTACTTCGACCACGAATCCACCACAATACATCCATGCTATCCGACCAAAAAGTTGAGTTTTTTCTCGAAATGTCTAGTGCATTTGATACATAATATGAAAGTTTAACACCAAGAACAGCAGCCATGAGTTCAAGCCTTGGAATACTAGTTGCAGCAAGGGGAGCAACTCGAGTTTTCGAAACAATCAGTCGGCATGAAATTTCTCCAGTTTGATAAACTGTTCGCAAATAAGTGACACAGCCATATGCATCTTCTGACGAATCGACAAATGTATGCAAATCCGAAGAGATTATGTGCGTGAAGTTTTTCAAATTTAAACATCTTGGTATTTCAATTTTGTTTAAGTCAGTTAGTTCATTGAACCATTTTTCCACTTTTTCAACCAAACTGTCATTTAACTGCTGATCCCAGTCATATCCACCTTCCCACATATGTTGAAGAAGTATTTTTGCTCGTATAATATACGGTGCAAGAAAACCGAGCGGATCAAATATAGTTGCAACCCTTTTAAGTACTTTTCTTTTTGTGAACTGAAAGTCACTGTCATTTGAATCTGATGTGAAACCAAACATATCTGTTTTTGATTTCCACAAAACTCCTAAAGTTTTAACAGAAGGTAACATTCCTGTCTCAAGATTAATTTGACTCTATCTTCTGGTGGAATGTGATCAAGCACTTGTGGAGAATTTGATAGCCATTTTCTTGCATACATGTTAGCTTTTCCCCACAACTGCGATAATTGATAATAAAGTTCAATAGCATCTTGGTCACATTTGACTGAGTCCATACTATCATCCATGAATGTTGACTTTTGTACTGTTTCAGCAGCCCTCGTAAACTGACTTTGAAATCTTTTTGAGTTTTCTTGCGCAACATATTGTGCCAAGAAGGGGCTTGAGTTGACACCAAATACTACTCGTGAAAATTCAAATTCTTCTGGCTCTTTGGTTTGATCTAAATTCCGCCATAAGAAACGATGAAACGGTCTATCATTTGGGTTAAGTTCAATGTTCAAATACATTTCTGCAATGTCACAAACTAATGCTATAGAATGTTTTCGAAACCGAAGCAAAACATTGACTAAATCCTGTTGTAGTTTAGGTCCAGGGTATATTGTATCATTTAGTGAAATCCCATTTAATCGAGCAGCTGCATCAAATACTATGCGAACCTTGGTTGTAGATTTATCATTGCGAATAACTGCAAAATGTGGAAGATACCACTTTTTGTTTGGCTGCAATTCAGCTTTTGAAACTTTTCGAATGTAGCCTTTTTCTAAATATTTATCAATTGTTTCAGAATATGATTTCGCAAGAAGCGAATCTTTCAACAGCCTTTTCTCTGTGTTGATTAGACGATTTTTTGCTAAATCAAAATTGTTAGGGGTTAATTCAGGACCATCAGGTTTCCATGGTATTGATACCCGATAACGACCACCCGCATACTGTAGTGATTCACTGACTGTTTTCAATGCAGCTTTATCTTCGACTGAATGATTTTCTGAACTCCCAATACAACTGTCTTCAATTTCCCAAAATTTTCTAAATGTACTGTTAATTTCTTCTAAATCATTTTGATTTCTCGAATGATATATTCGAACAAAATTTGTTTGAAACTGTTCAATATTTCCATATGGATTTCCAATACATGTCCACCCCAGGGGTGTTAATCTCGCAACAGGTTCTTTGGGATTTCCAACTATTTCTTCCAGCGATACATGCAGATCAGCGTAATCAATACCGATGAGAATGTCTACTATGGGTCTCTTTCCTAGACAGGGAAAATTTATTCCGCGCAAATGGTTCCACCTATGCGAAAACTTATTCCAATCAATTGTTTGCATGTCACCAGTCACACGTTCCGCAGTGAAAGAGTTAATTTGAATGTGAACATTAGAATCTATACTTTCTAAACGGAAAGTCACAGGCATTGTTTCAAATGTATTTACCTGTCCATTTAAAACACCAACATTCACTCGAGTAAATAAACCATGAAGTCCAAGCTCTGCAGCAGTATCAGAATTGATGTACGTTTTTGTACTGCCGTCATCCAAAAGTGCATTAACTCGTAATTTGCGGTTACCATTTTTCAATATTACTGGTACAGTGCGTAACGTTAAAAAATCTAGAACCGGACGATTGGACACCAACATAGTATGCGGTACGTTTTGCCGAATTTGCTCCCTCTCCATGACAGGTGAAGGTTTAGAAATGTCAGTCATAGCTGGAGACTTGGTTGTGTGAGGGGTTTTAGAATTGCCATGTAAGAGTCTACTGTGGTTTTCCTTACAACCGTTTATACCACAAATCCGGCTACGGAAACATTTTTTCCCACTATGGTTGTCCCCCAAACATCTGAAACATAACCCAAACCGTTTTGCAAAATCCCAACGCTGTTCAATGTTATAGTTTTTGAACTCCTCACACTTCCAAATGCCATGAAATTTGTCACACACACGACAAGACTTTAGCTTATTTTCGGAATTTGCAGTAAAAAGTGTTTGAGGGTTAAATGTTTTATTTGCTTTTGCTTGAGACAACCCTGAAATAGTCTCATGAGCAATTGTTTGAAATTCTGATTCTTGATTTAACCACTGACAGAGTGCCTCTACCGACTCATTTCCATGAGTTTCGAACACCCAACGATGATACCTAGCAAGCATTGATTCAGTTAATTTTGTTTGCAGTTTAATATACAATGACCCGTTTTGTAGCTCGTCTGTACGGCCAGCTTCTTTTAAATTAACAACTGCGATATCAAGAAGATCAGCAAACTGTTCAATGTCACGCGCGTTATCGGGGCGTACAGGTCGAAATCGCTCAAGTTGTTCAAGATGATTTGCTATTTGTCTTCGACGGCCACCATACTTCCGATCAAGTCGCTGTTTAGCGGCCTCATATGCGACAGCAGAATGTCCCAAACCCTCTATCGCTCGAAGGGCTTCCCCAGACAAATAGCGTCTTAACTGAAGGAGTTTGTATTCGGGTGTGGCTGGGGCTTTGTCAACACATGCCATAAAAGCTGCTTTCCAGCTTTCATAATTTCGCTTATCACCACTGTAAACAGGAATTGATACACGCTCAAGTTGTTTCCAAAGATCTCTCTCTATCGAAACATGACTCGATTCCCAATTGTGAGAAGGCATTTGTTGTGATGATTGTTTGAAATTGTTTGATGCACTTTTTAGACGAGTTTTGTCTGTAACTGTATCAAAATTAATAGTATCAAAATCAATATTCGGTCTATGCGATTCTAGAATTGGGTCTTCATTGTGGGGTGCCTCGTCTGAGGGAAAGACAGTTCTATTTTTATTTGCTGTGGTCGATTTTAGAATTGCGCCTGCACTAGAATGAGTTTGTTGAATTTCAGTATTTTTTTCAAAATTCGATTCACAACCTGAACTGACACTAGAAGCTTCGTCTTTTCTGGAATCCAGATAGTCTTGGGCACGTTGCCTTGCTTCGGTATAATCACGCTCGAGAGTTTCCAGTTCTCTGTTTACATTTTCAGCGTTGAGATGTTCTTTGATTTCACAATAGCGTTTCCATAGTTCGGTCATCAAATTCATCGCGGTTTCTTGCGCATCGTCTAATTTTGTACACGCCTGTCGCACCTCACGACGACTCGGAAGATCTTCTTCTTCCACTAATTCTAATAATTTGTGGCGAGATCGGGTGAAAGAACACTTTACTTTAGTTTTTTCAACTTTTAGTTGCGAGACCGACCGCATGGCTTTTTCGCCTATCTCGGTCACATTGTCATTGTTTTGATTTGAATCACCGCTGACGCCAGCCAACTGTTCATCACTTTGCACACTAACATCGCGATCCTCACATGTTTCCTCCGATTGCATATTCGAATGTTTATTTCACAACCTCGCTCTGCTACCAAAAATGTTCTGAAGACGAAGAAACATGCGAAACTGATCATTTCACGACGATAAATATGATTTATTTTCCGACATTCTTACATAGAACACACACATGGTACCCTCGATAATACATTCTACATACGATTCGCTAAGGATAGTTAGACTGGGTACTGAAAGAATCATACGATTTGCTACACAAGGGAGCTTACTCCAAAATACTTTTCGAAGAATTAAGACGAACTTGAATGCTAAGTTAGCAGCAGACACATTTTCATCTGAACAGACACTAATTCCATTATTCTTGAGGTGGCAAATGAGATCGGATTTCCTCCAAACCTGCAGGATATTTCCCGCAGTCACCGACTAGGTCCCAAGACTGCCTCGCCATATCACCGTCCAATTATTTTCCGCTTGGTCAGTTATAGAACCAGAAACGGTCTTTTCAAATCTAAATCCAAACTCAAGGCACTCGACACATCTAAACTTTCCTTCCTCAAGACCAAGCAATCACATGCTCCAAGCAAATTATATCTGAATGAAGACCTGACAAAGCGCCGTGTCCAAATCGCAGCAAGAGCACGTAAGCTCCTAAAGGACGCCAAAATTCTGGGAACCTGGACTGCAGACGGGATAATTTTCGTGAAAACAAAAGATGAGTTGGTCCATCGTGTAGTGACACCTGGTGAAATGCGAGTAATAGAAGACAAACTCATGTCCCGATCACCTGCGTAAAATTCCGAATGTCATTTACCAGCATGGATGTGTCAATTACACTCACTACCTCATAATAATGTCAGTTCCACATTTTATATCATTCTAAACGTTAAGTTGCTATTACCTTGTCCTGACCTATAGTCACCCCTCACCACAATGGGTATGTATGTTCGTTTTATGCCAGATAACCTCGAGTTCTTTGACGTCCATGTCTGCACCCTATAACTATTTCCAATTCTTCCATTTTTTGCCTCTACGACACGGAGTGTGACTCCTCGTTGAATGAATGTGACCCGCTCGTGCCAGCGGGAATTCTTATTCTTTGTTTTGCAAGCAGAGAAGTGAAGTATTTATGCGAGTGTCTTTCCCTGCGGGTGTCGGCGGCTGCTGGGGCCGGGCGGGGCGCTGGGTGGTGGAACCTGTTGAATGAAGCCGTGTAAATCGGTAAATTTCCAAATCGGCCTCCCGCCTGGCGCTGGTGGATGGCGCCATTCGTGGGAGGGATTCTCGTATACCCAACAATTTGAACTCTTTGTATTTGTTGTGTCAATTCGACACGCCCTTGTTCTGTTATGTCCTGTTTGGATCTTTTGGCGACTGCCTCTAGTAATACGACCAGTATTGCTAGAGGTAGTCGCCAATAGAGCTAAACAGGACATGAGTTATTGAGCCCCTCCTCTTTTCAATTGCGCCCACGCGAAAATTAGAATGGACGTTGTGCACTAAATAATAAGATTCTCGCATACCCAACAATTTACACTCTCTGTATTGGTTGTGTCAAATCGACACGCCCTTGTTCTGTTATGTCATGTTTGAATCTTTTGGCGACTGTCTCTAGTAATACGACCAGTATTTCTAGAGGTAGTCGCCAATAGAGCTAAACAGGACATGAGTTATTGAGCCCCTCCTCTTTTCAATTGCGCCCACGCAAAAATTAGAATGGACGTTGTGCACTAAATAATAAGATTCTCGTATACCCATCAATTTACACTCTTTGTATTGGTTCCTTTCTCAGCTCTGTGTTACGCTGTTAACGTCATGTTCTGAATGCTATTGAACGACCGTCTTTTACCGCATCATACGGAAGCTCTTAACTGCACCTACAACTATCAATTTGTTCTAGGACGGGCCCTGGGCCCTGCTCAGTCTGACACATTTTATCCCTTCCCTTGACATTTACTTTCAACTCAACCTTGACGTTCAAATCGTCATATTTATTGTATTATGCTTGTATATATGTTTCTGTATTTTGTATTTGTTATGAACATTTATATTTCTTTATTTCCCCACCTCTCACTCTTGAATACCCATGGTTATTCCCTTCCCTTACAGCTTTAGCTTCAGCCTTCCCACTGACATGTCCTCTCTTATGACAAATCTATATGAACCAAGGAAGAGACTCCCGAGTGTGACCCGCTGTACCAGTGAAAAGATTCGTATGGTAATAACACACGTAATCCAACGGCAACTCAATGTATGATATAGTTAGTTATCGAATCCGTGTGGGCCTTTTTGCTGGTACTGCTATGAGTGGTGTGCGGCGCAAGAAGCAAATAGATCCCCAAACATGTTTCCTCGCAATCTTACTACTCAACTATGGAGTGAAAGCACTTTGTATTATGCTGTCTCTAACGCTCACTAATGGGTGGCAACAAACTGTCCTAGCTATATTGCTAAATACTACTAATAATTACCGGATCTATTCCATGGACAAGGATCATACAATTTATCACTACGAACATCGTCCATTGCCTACAATGCAAAGGACGGTGGCCCTGGACATACACCAGCTTTCAACCACTCTCCGCGCAAACCAATATGCTGCCCTATGCTTGATAACCATTGGCACCGCCACATGACTCCGAATTCTGTGTATTATCTCTGGCGATATAGAAACAAATCCTGGTCCTGAACATATATCACGGACGCACTGTCTAGACACATCGACCGCCTCCTCCGTTTCCTTGCAAAGTTCTAAATGTCAGAAGGGATTTTCATTTCTACATCTCAATGCTCAAAGTCTAAAACCAAAAATCGACGTTCTTAGTTGTGAAGTCAACCCCTTCGATGTCTGTGCCTTCACTGAGACATGGCTAGACAGTGAGGACCTAGACACGGATATTGAATTACCGGACTTCTATCCTCCACTGAGAAAGGATCGTGGTACTAGAGGTGGGGGAGTGGCAATATACCTTAAAAATAACTTATGCTTCAAGCAACGCCACGACCTGAATATTAATAATCTTGAAAGTCTATGGGTACAAATCTTTACTGATAATACCTCCATTCTTTTTGGTGTTATATATCGACCACCCCACTCAACCGGCGAAGTCTGGGACCTAATTTCTGTGTCATTCGAAAAAGCATTAGATACCAACATAACAAACATAATTATAACTGGAGACTTTAATGACAATCAACAAGTAAATCGAGTCGGAACACTGCAACAAATTCTTTACCAGTACAACCTCACTCAACTAGTTGATGAACCAACGCACTTCACCGAAAATTCAAACTCATTGATCGACCTCATAATCGTCAATGATCAAACACTAAATAACACCTGTCGCGTGGAAGTGATGGACACATTTTTTGAAGAACTAATTAGATATCACTGTCCCGTTGTACTAACCCTTAACATTCCCCAAAAGAAATCGAAAATTTTCAAAATGAAAATTTGGTCGTACAGCTCCGGTGCTTATGACGAACTCAACAGGGAACTAATAAACCTCAACATGAATAATATCTGGCTTGAAACACCACTTCCCGAATGTGTCGCAAAACTTACTAACATCTTAGATCAGCTCGCCATGAAATTTATTCCCAACAAAATGATTATCTGTAGAGCTAATCAGCCACCCTGGATGCACAACAACATTAGGAAACTTATCCGACAAAGAAAACGCTTGTACCGCAAGGCAAAAAAATTTAAAACTCCAATCTCATGGGAAAATTATCGTCTCAAACGGAATGAAACTGTCTCGGAAATTCGGAAATCAAAGATAAACTATTATTCCAAAATAGACGAAAAGCTCAGCTCACCGTCAATAAATCCTTCCCAATGGTGGAAGACATTCAAACAACTCATCTCCGGCACCAACAAATCTATCCCCGCTTTGGAAATTGACAATAAACCCATAACGTCAGACCGCGAAAAAGCGGAACTCTTCAATAACCACTTCTGTAGCATTGCAACAGTCGATGATATCTCTCGCAACCTCCCACCGATTAGTAAACATTCACAGCAAGATGAACTTAGCAATATTAGTATCACTCCTGAAGACACGCTGGAAGCTCTGCAGTCCCTCAAGGTGTCTAAAGCTTGTGGACCAGATAATATTAGCCCATACCTCCTTAAAAGATGTTCCACTAGTTTATGTGATCCCCTAGCGTCTCTGTTCAATTTGATGTTGAACGAATCATTTTTCCCTGGAGAATGGAAATGCGGTAATGTTACCCCTGTATACAAAAACGGTGACATCCATTTGATACAAAACTATCGGCCTATTACCTTGTTGAGCTGCCTTAGTAAAGTTTTCGAGAAATGTATCTTCAAAAAAGTCCTTCAATTTCTAAAAGATCACATGATACTCACTCCACTTCACTCCGGATTTCTCCCATTTGACTCAACTGTACTGCAACTGACTGATATTTACAATTCGTTTAGCTCGGCGCTTGATGAAGGTAAAGAAATACGGGTGGTATTCTGTGATATCAGCAAAGCCTTCGACAAAGTCTGGCACAGAGGCTTACTTTTTGAACTTGAACAAATTGGCATCACCGGTCCCCTCCTAAAATGGTTTGAATCATATCTAAACGGTAGACATCAGCGTGTCGTTCTTAACGCATCATCATCGTCTTTGAGACAGGTTTTTGCTGGAGTGCCCCAAGGATCTATCCTAGGCCACCTACTATTCTTGATATACATTAGCGATATTGTGGAGAATATCACAAGTACCATACGTCTATTTGCTGACGACACGACACTATACCTAATTGTAGAAGATCCCAGCAGAGCATTCGAAATAATGGAAACCGATCTTAAACTATTGGAGGAATGGTCCGACAAATGGCTTGTCAAATTTAATCCCACCAAAACTGAAAGTCTATTAATTACCAGAAAAACCAACCAATCTAACCACCCGCCTCTAAAAATGTTCGATACTCCGATTAAAGAGGTACCCAACCACAAACATCTTGGACTGACATTTGACAGCCGTGGAACATGGGCTGTCCATATCGCTGAGATAACAAAAAAGGTCTGGAAGCGTATCGACACTCTGCGTCGTTTCAAGTATAGACTGGACCGAAAAAGCCTTGAACAAATTTATTACGCCTATGTCCGCCCGGTACTCGAATACGCAGACACTGTCTGGGACAACTGTACTGCAAGCGAGACCGAGGAAATTGAGAAAATCCAAGTGGAAGCAGCACGGTTGATCACAGGGGGTACCAAAAGTACTCGCAAAGGACGTCTATACGTCGAAACTGGATGGGAAACCCTCGAAACTAGACGGCAGAATCATAAGCTTATTCAATATTTCAAAATGTACCATAGACTGCTCCCTGCCTATATCACTAACCTAATCCCCCCATCGACTTCTGACACACACAGTTATAATTTTCGCCACGACAATTTGACAGCTCCCTCGTGTCGAACCAATGTCTACTATACTTCTTTTCTCCCATCTACCACGCGTCTGTGGAATAGTATTCCCCCGGAAATAAGATGCAATCCCTCGCTATCCTCCTTTAAGAGTTACTTGAACCGCAACAGCCAACGGGTGCCTATCTTCTATTATCACCACTTCACACGCCTTTCCCAAATACTGCACACGCGCTTGCATCTAAATTGTAGCAATTTAAACGATGATTTGTACAACAATCATCTCTCTGACATGCCTCCGTGCAGCTGTGGTGATCAAGAAACATCGGACCATTTTTTCTTCCACTGCCCTATGTATACACAAATTAGACTGCAAATGCTATCTTCTATTCCCCACCCTTTAACGACTGACATTCTGCTATACGGCTGTGAATATTATAGCATAGCAATTAATAAGTTTATTTTCGACAAAGTCCAGCAATTTATAACCCAAAGCAAAGGCTTCTCTTAGTCATGTAAATGTGCTAGGCAACTTCTATATTATCTATAATCTAATTGCGCTACCCAACCCTCTGACTGACCTCTTCCTTGGTTGATCCGCCCCTCCTCCCCAACTTTACCACCCCACTTTCTCTGCAAGTTAGTTTACCTTATTACGTTTCCATTTCTCTGAAACAAATATGTGTAAATATTTGAAAGAAAGAACAAATAGTTCATCTGTATCAGCCATCTTAAATCGTTTTTACAATGATGTCCGGAGACAGCCTCGTATAAGCTTTAAGCTTACTGCTGAATCCCTTTCAGTTCTGATTTATTAATGTCTTACTGCTTTGATTATTCCTTGTAATATTTTTGTAAAATTTGTTCTGAAATAAATACTGTTTAAACTAAATAGTGATGTTGGTAAAGTGCTTGCAGGCTTTGTCAGAAAAATACCAACCACTCCACCTCCCGAAAAAAAGAACTCAACCGAAATATATCTTACATTGTTTTAATTACTTTGTGTGCTCGGAACTGAGCCTTTTACAGATACCCTCATTTTCTCGCGGCAAATTTTATCGGGGGAAGAAATTTTTGTGTGATGGACGGGGGTAATAACAGCTTCTATCAAATAATGACAAAAATCTATACATGGGATGTAAGGTACGGATGCATTGTAAGTAACAAACTTTGTTAATGCCAGGAGTAGTTAGTTAATCTGTGAGGGTGAGATGAAACCCATATCCATATCAATAAACTTCTACTTTATTACACAGGTGTACTTTCTGGTGTCCTCCACATAGTACTACACTCCTAGCAGGTGGCGTACTTACTGCAGTCCTACACATAACACTACACTCCCAACAGGTGTACTTACTGGCGTCCTACATATAGTACTAAACTCCCAACATGGGCACTTACTGGTGCCCTACCAATAGGACTACACTCCCAATAGGTGTACTTTATGGCGTCCTGCACATTGTACTAAACTCCCAACATGTGAACTTACTGCGTCCTACACGTAGCCCTACACTCCCACCAGGTCTTCTTACTGGCGTTCTGCAAATAGCACTACACTCGCAACAGGTGTACCTACCTGTGTTCTAAACATAGCACTACACTCCCAACAGGTGTACTTACTGGCGTCCCGCACATAGCACTACACTCGCAACAAGTGTACATACTGGCGCCCTACACATAGCACTACACTTTTAAAAGGTGTACTTTCTGGCGTCCTACACACATAACTACACTCCCAACAGATATACTTACTGGGGTCCTACACATAGCACTACACTCCTAACAGGTGTGGTTGCTGGCGTCATACACATATCACTACACTGCCATCAGGTGTACTTACTGGCTGCCAACAAATAGCACTACACTCCCAACAGGTGTACTTACTGGCGACCTACACATAGCACTACACCCCTAACATGTGTACTTAATGGCGTCCAACACATAGCACTAAGCTCTCAACAGGTTTACTTAGTGGTATCCTACAAATAGCACTACACTCCCAACAGGTGTACTTACTGGTGTCTACAGATAGCACTACACTCCCAGCAGGTGTACTTACTGCCGTCTTACACATAGTGCTGCACTCCCAACATGTGTACTTACTGGCGTCCTACACATAGTGCAAAACTCCCAACATGGATACTTACTGGTGTCCTACACATAGCACTACACTCCCAACAGGCGTACTTCATGTCGTCCTACACATAGTACTACACTCCCAACAGGTGAACTTACTGGCGTCCAACACATAGCACTTCACTCCCAACAGGTATACTTACTGAGGACCCAAACTTAGCACTACACTCGCAACAGGTGTACTTACTAGCGTCCTATACATAGCACTACACCTTTAAAATGTGTTCTTGCTGGCGTGCTACACATAGCACTACACTCCCTACAGGTATACTTACTGGCGTCCGACACATAGTACTCAACTTCCAACATGGGTACGTACTGGGGCCCTACACATAGCACTACACTCCCAACAGCTTTACTTCATGACGTCCTACACATATCACTACACTTCCAACAGGTGTACTTACTGGCGTCCCGCACAAAGCACTACACTCGAAACAAGTGTACGTACTGGCGTCCTACTAATAGCACTACACTTTTAAAAGGTGTAATTTTTGGCGTCCTACACATAGAACTACACTCCCAACAGGTATACCTACCGGCGACCTACACATAGCACTACACTCCTAACAGGTGTACTTACTGGTGTCCTACTCATAGCACTACACTCCAAACAGGTGTACTTACTGGTGTCCTACACATAGCTCTGCACTCCTAAAATGTGTACTTACTGGGGACCTACACATAGCACTACACTACTAACAGGTGTACTTCCTGTCGTCCTACATATATCACTACACTCCCAACCGGTGTACTTACTGGAGTCCTACACATAGCACTACACTCCCAAACGGTTGTACTTGCTGGCCTCTTACACATAGCACTACACTCCAAACAGGTGTACTTACTGGCGTCCTACACATAACACTACACTCCTAACAGGTGTATTTACTCACGTCCCACACATAGAACTACACTACCAACAGGTGTACTAACTGGTGTCCTACACATAGCACTACACTCGCAATAGTTGTACTGGCGACATAGTCATAGCACTACACTCCCAACAGGTGTACTTACTGGTGTCCTACACATAGAATTACGCTCCAAACAGTTGTATTTACTGAAGTCCAACACATAACACTACACTCCCAACAGGTGTACTTACTGGCGTCCTACACTTAAAACTTCACACCCATCAGATGTACTTACTGAGAACCTACACATAGCACTGCACTCCCAACAGGTGTACGTTGTGGCGTCCTACACATACCACTACATTCCTTACAGGTGTCCTTACTGGCGCCTTACACATAGCACTGCACTCCCAACAGGTGTACTTACTGGTGTCCTCCAAATAGTACTACTCTCCTAGCAGGTGTACTTACTGCAGTCCAACACATAACACTACATTCCCAACAGGTGTACTTACTGGCGTCCTACATATAGTACTAAACTCACAACATGGGTACTTACTGGTGCCCTACACATAGCACTACACTCCCTACAGGTGTTCTTTATACCGTCCTGCACATTGTACTAAACTCCCAACAGGTGAACTTACTGGCGTCCTACACGTAGCACTACACTTTTACCAGGTCTTCTTACTGGCGTTCTGCAAATAGCACTACACTCCCAACAGGTGTACTTACTAGTGTTCTAAACATAGCACTGCACTCCCAACAGGTGTAATTACAGGCGTCCCGCACATAGCTCTACACTCGCAACAAGTGTACTTACTTGCGCCCTACACATAGGACTACACTTTTAAAAGGTGTACTTTCTGGCGTCCTACACATAGCACTACACTCCCAACAGGTATACTTACTGGGGTCCTACACATAGCACTACACTCCTAACAGGTGTGCTTACTGGTGTCCTACGCAAATCACTACACTCCCACCAGGTGTACTTAAAGGCTGCCTACAAACAGCACTACACTCCCAACAGGTGTACTTACTGATGTCCTACACATAGCACTACACCCCTAACAGGTGTACTTACGGGCGTCCAACACATAGCACTAAGCTCCCACCAGGTGTACTTAGTGGTATCCAACAAATAGCACTACACTCCCAACAGGTGAACTTACTGGCGTCCTACATATAGCACTACACTCCCAACGGGTGTACTTACTGGCCTCCTACACATACACTGCACTCCAGACAGGTGTACTTACAGGCGTCCCGCACATAGCACTACACTTCCAACAGGTGTAATTACTCACGTCCTACACATAGCACTAAACACCCAACAGGTGTACTTACTGGCGTCCAACACATAGCACTACACTCCTAAGAGGCGTACTTTCTGGTGTCCTAACATAGCACTACCCTCGCAACATGTGTACTTACTGGCGTCCTAGACATAGCAAAACACTCCCAACAATCGTACTTAGTGGTGTCCTAAACATAGAATTACGCTCCAAACAGGTGCACTTACTGGTGTCCTGCAGATAGCACTACACTCCCAGCAGGTGTATGTACTGCCGTCCTACACATAGCACTACACTCCCAACAGGTGTACTTCATGCCGTCCTACACATAGTACTACACTCCCAACAGGTGAACTTACTGGCGTCCTACACATAGCACTACATTCGGGACAGGTGCACTTACTGGCGTTCCACACATAGCACTACACTCGCAACATGTATACTTACTGGCGTCCTACACATAGCACTACACTTTTAAAAGGTGTAATTTCTGGCGTCCTACACATAGCACTACACTCCCAACAGGTATACTTGCCGGCGATCTACACATAGCACTACACTCCTATCAGGTGGACTTACTGGTGTCCTACACATAGCACTGCATTCCCATCAGGTGTACTTACTGGCTTCCTATAAATAGCACTACACTCCCAACAGATGCACTAACTGGCGTCCTACACCGAGCACTACACTCCCAACAGGTGTACTTACTGGCGTCCAACACATAGCACTAAGCTCCCAACAGGTTCTACTTAGCGGTATCCTACAAATAGCACTACACTCCCAACAGGCGTACTTACAGGCGTCCTACACATAGTACTACTCTCCCAACAGGTGTACTTACTGGCGTCCAACACATAGCACTAAGCTCCAAACAGGTGTACTTACTGGTGTCCTGCAGATAGCACTACACTCCCAGCAGGTGTACTTACTGCCGTCCTACATATAGAAGTACACTCCCAACAGGTGTACTTCATGCCGTCCTACACATAGTACTACACTCCCAACAGGTGAACTTACTGGCGTCCTACACATAGCACTACACTCCGGACAGGTGTACTTACTGGCGTCCAACACATAGCACTAAGCTCCCAACAGGTTCTACTTAGCGGTATCCTACAAATAGCACTACACTCCCAACAGGCGTACTTACTGGCGTCCTACACATAGTACTACTCTCCCAACAGGTGTACTTAATGGCGTCCAACACATAGCACTAAACTCCAAACAGGTGTACTTACTGGTGTCCTGCAGATAGCACTACACTCCCAGCAGGTGTACTTACTGCCGTCCTACATATAGAACTACACTCCCAACAGGTGTACTTCATGCCATCCTACACATAGTACTACACTCCCAACAGGTGAACTTACTGGCGTCCTACACATAGCACTACACTCCGGACAGGTGTACTTACTGGCGTCCCACACATAGTACTACTCTCCCAACAGGTGTACTTACTGGCGTCCAACACATAGCACTAAGCTCCCAACAGGTGTACTTACTGCCTTCCAAAACATAGCACTACTCTCCCAACAGGTGCACCTACTGACGTACAACACGTCGCACTACGCTCCAAACAGGTGTATTTACTGAAGTCCTACACATAGTACTACACTCCCAACAAGTGTACTTAGTAGTGTCCTACACATAGCACTACACTCCAAACAGGTGTATTTACATACGTCCTGCACAGAGCACTACATTCTAAACATGTGTACTTACTTTCGTCCTACACGTAGCAATACACTCCGAACAGGTGTACTTACTGACGTCCTACACATAGCACTACGCTCCCAACATGTGTACTTACGCCCGTCCAACACATAGCTCTCCACCCCCAACTGGTGTACTTACTGACGTCCTACACATAGCAAAACACTCCATCAGGTGTACTTACAGGCGTTTTACACATAGCACTCACTACTAACATGTGATTTGCTGATGTCCTACACATAGCACTACACTCCTAACAGGGGTACTTACTGGCGTCCTACACATAGCACTACACTCCCAACAGGTGTACTTACAGGCGTCCAACACATAGCAATACACTCCCAACAAGTGTACTTGCTGGCGTCCAACACATAACACTACTATCCAAACAGGTGTACCTACTGGCGTACTACACATCGTTCTTACTGAAGCCCTACACATAGCACTACACTCCCAACAGGTGTACTTAGTGGGGTCCTACACATAGTACTACACCCCAAACAGGTGAACATACTGGCGTCCTACAAAGAGCACTACGTTCCCAGCATGTGTACTTACTGGCGTCCTACAAATAGCACTACTCTCCCAACATGTGTACTTACGCTCGTCCTACACATAGCACTACACTCCCAACAGGTGTACTTACTGACGTCCAATACATAACATTACACTCCCACCCGGTGTACTTACTGGTGTCCTACAAATAGCTCTACACTACTAACAGGTGTACTTACTGATGTCCTACACATAGCATTACAATCTCAACAAGTGTTCTTACTGCCGTCCTACACATTGCAGTACATTCCCAACAAGTGAACTGACTGGCTTCCTGCACATAGCAGTACACTCCCAACATTAGTACTTACTGCCGTCCAACATATAGCACTACACTCAGAACAGGTGTACTTAGTTGTATCCTACACATAGCACTACATTCATATCAAGCGTACTTTCTGCGGCCTTCCACATAGCATTGCCCTCACAACAGATGTACTTACTGGTGTCCTGCTCATAGCACTACACTCCCAACAGGTGTGCTTACTGGTGTACTACACATCGCTCTACGCTCCCAACAGGTGTACTTACTGAAGTCCTTCACATAGCACTACACTCCCAACAGGTGTACTTACTGGTGTGCTGCGCATACCACTACATGCCCAAAAGGTGTACTTACTGGCTTCCTACACATAGCATTACACTTTCAAAAGGTGTACTTACTGGCGTCCTACACTTAGCACTACACTACTGACAGGTGTACTTACTGGCATCCTACAAAAAGCACTGCACTCCCAACAGGTGTACTTACTGGCCTCCTACCCATAGCACTACACTCCTAGCAGGGGTACTTACTGGCGTCCTACACTAGATCACAACAGGTGTATTACTGGCTTCCTACACATAGCACAACTCCCCCAACAGGTGTACCTACTGGCGACCTGCTCATCGCACCACGCTCCCAGCAGGTGTACTTACTGAAGCCCTACACATAGCACTACACTCCGAACAGGTGTTCTTACTGGCGTCCTACACATAGCACTGCACTCCTATCAGGTGTACTCACTGGTGTCCTACTCACGGCACTACATTTCCAACAGATGTACTTACTGGCGTCCTACACATAGCACTACACTCCTAACAAGTGTACTTACTGGCTTCCTATTGGAATCCTATACATGGCACTACACTCTCAACAGGTGTATTTACTGGAGTCCGACACATAGCACTACACTCCCAACAGGTGTACTTACTGGCGCCCTACACATAGCACTACGCCTCCAACTGGTGCACGTACTGGCGTCCGACACATAGCACTATACTCCCAACAGGTGTACTTGCTGGCTTCCTACACATAGCACTACCCTCCAACAGGTGTACTTTAGCGTACTACACATAGCACTACGCTACCAACAGGTGCACTTACTGACGTCCTGCACATAGCACTACACTCCCAAGAGGTGTACGTACTGCCGTCCTACATATTGCACTACACTCCAATCAGGTGTACCTACTGACGTCCTACATATAGCTCTGCACTCTCAACAGGTGTACGTTCTGGCGTCCAACACATAGTACTACACTCTTAACAGGTGTACTAACTGGCGCCATACACATAGCACTTCATTCCCAGCAGGTGTACTTACTGGTGCCCTGCACATAGCACTACGCTCCGAGCACGTGTACTTACTGCCCTCCTGCGCATATCACTACTCTCCCAAAAGGTGTACTTACTGGTGCCCTACACATAGCACTACACTCCCAATAGGTGTACGTACTGGCGTCCCACACATAGCACTACACTCGCAACAAGTGTACATACTGGCGTCCTACATATAGCACTACAGTTCAAAAATGTGTACTTTCTGACGTCCTACACATAGCACTACACTCCCAATAGGTGTACTTTCTGGCGTTCTACATATAGTTCTAACCTTCCAACATGGGTACTTACTGTTGCCCTACACATAGCACTACACTCCCAACAGGAGTACTTACTGGCGTCCTACACATAGCACTGCACTCCAAACAGGTGTACTTACTGTCGTTCTGCACAGAGCACTACATTCCCAACATGTGTACGTACTGGTGTCCTACGCATAGCACTACACTCCCAACAGGTGCACTTACTGGCGTCCTATACATAGCACTACACTCCGAACAGGTGTACTTAGTTGTATCCTACACATAGCACTACATTCCTAACAAGCGTCCTTACAGCGGCCTCAGACATAGCACTGCACTCACAACAGGTGTACTTACTGGGGTCCCACTCATAGCACTATACTCCCAACAGGTGCACTTATTGGCGTCCTACACATAGCACTACACACCTAACAGGTGCACTTACTGGCGTCCTACACATAACACTGCACTCCAAACAGGTGTACTCACTGCAATCCTACACATAGCACAACACTCCCAACAGGTGTACTTACTGTGGTCCTACACATAGCACTATACTCCCAACAGGTTTACTCACTGGCCCCATCCACATAGCTTTACGCTTCCAGCAGGTGCACTTACTGGCGTCCTACACGTAGCACTACACTCCCAACAGGTGTACTTACTGGCTTCCGACACATATCACATCACTACCCTCCAACAGGTGTACTTACTAGCGTACTACACATAGCACTACGCTCTTCAACATGTGTTCTTACCGACGTCGTACACATAGCACTACACTACCAACAGGTGTACCTACTGGTGTCCTACACACAGCACTACACACCAATCAGTTGTACTCACTGACGTCCTACACATAGTACTATACGCCCAGCAGGTGTACTTACAGGCGCCCTACACGTAGCGATACACTCCGAACAGGTGTACTTACTGCCGTCCTACGCATAGCACTACACTCCAATGAGGTGAACTTACTGATGTCATACACATAGCACTGCACTCCCAACAGGTATACGTTCTGGCGTCCTACACATAGCACTACACTCCCAACAGGTGTACTTACTGTTGTCCTGCACATAGCACTACACTCCCAGCAGTTGAACTTAATGTCCTATTACACGTAGCACTACACTCCCAACAGGTGTACTTACTGTTGTCCTGCCCCTCGCACGACACTTCCAGCAGGTTAACTTACTGCCCTCCAACACGTAGCACTACACACCCAACAGGTGTACTTACTGACGTCCTACACAGAGCAATACACTCCCAACAGATGTACTTCCTGCTGTCCTACACATAGTACTACACTCCCAACAGGTGAACGTACTGGCGTCGTTCCCAACAGGAGCACTTACTGGTGTCCGACACATAGCACTACACTTCCAACAGGTGTACTTACTGGCGTCCAACACATAGAACTACACTCCAAACAGGTGTACTTACTGGCGTCCTACACATAGCATTACATTCCTAACAGGTGTACTGAGTGGCGTCCTGCACATAGCACTACGATCTAATCAGGTGTTCTTACTGACGTCCTACACATAGCACTAAGCTGTCAACAGGTGTACGTACTGGATTCCTACACATAGCACTACTCTCCCAACAGGTGTACGTACTGGCCTACTACACATCGCACTACGCTCCCTACAGGTGTACATACTGAAGTCCTACACATAGCACTACATTCCCAACAGGTGTACTTAGTGATGTCCTACACATAGCACGACACTCCAAACAGGTCTACTTACTGGCGTCCTACACATAGCACTACGTTCCCAACATGTGTACTTACTGGCGTCCTACATATAGCAATACTCTCCGAACAGCTGTACTTACTGGCGTCCTACACATATCACTACGCTCCCAACAGGTGTACTTACGCCCGTTCTAAACATAGCACTACACTCCCAACAGGTGTACTTACTGACGCCCAACACATACCACTGCACTCCCACCCTTTGTACTTACTGGTTTCCTACACATAGCACTACACTACTAACAGGTGTACTTACTGATGCCCTACACATAGCATTACACTCCCAACAAGTGTACTTACTGCCGTCCTACACATAGCAGAACACTCCCAACAGGTGTACTTACTGGCGTACTACACATAGCACTACACTCCCAACAGGAGTACTTACTGCCGTCCAACACATAGCACTACTCTCAGCAAGTGTACTTACTAGCGTCCTGCACATAGCACTACACTCCCAACAGGTGTACTTAGTGGTATCCTACACATAGCACTACATTACTAACAGGCGTACTTACTGCGGCCTTATACATAGCACTGCACAAACAACAGGTGTACTTACTGGTGTCCTACTCATAGCACTACACTCCCAACAGTTGTACTTACTGGCCTCCTGCATATAGCACTACGCTTCCAACAGATGCACTTACTGGCGTCCTACACAAAACACAATATTCCCAACAGGTGTACTTGCTGGCTTCCTACACATAGCACTACCCTCCAACAGGTGTACTTACTGGAATCCTATACATAGCACTACACTCTCAACAGGTGTACTTACTGGAGTCCGACACATAGCAGTACACTCCCGACAGGTGTACTTACTGGCGTCCGACACATAGCACCATACGCCCAACAGGTGTTCTTGCTCGCTTTCTACAGATAACACTACCCTCTAACAGGTGTACGTACAAGCGTACTACACATAGCACTACGCTCCCAACAGGTGTACTTACTAACGTCCTGCACATAGCACTACACTCCCAACAGGTGTACTTACTGCCGTCCTACATATTGCATTACACTCCAATCAAGTGTACTTACTGACGTCCTACATATAGCACTGCTCTCCGAACAGGTTAACGTTCTGGCGTCCTACACATATCACAACACTACTGACAGGTGTACTTACTAGCGTCCTACACGTAGCACTACACTTCTAAAAGGTGTATTTTTTGGCGTCCTGCACAGAGCACTATAATCCAATCAGGTGTACTTACTGACGTCCAACACATAGCACTACACTCCCAACAGGTGTACTTACTGGTGAACTGCACATAGCACTACACTCCCAACAGGTTTACTTACTGGCGTCCCGAAAATAGCACTACACTCGCAACAAGTGTTCTTACTGGCGTCCTACACATAACACTACACTTATAAAAGGTGTACTTTCTGGTGTCCTACACGAAGCACTACACTCCCAACAGGTTACATACTGGAATCCTACACATAGCACTACACTACCAACATGTGGACTTACTGGAGTCCGACACATAGCACTACACTCCCAACAGGTGTACTTACTGGCGTCCTACACATAATACTACGCTTCCAACAGGTGCACTTACTGGCGTCCTACACATAGCACTACACTCCCAACAGGTGTACTTGCTGGCTTCCTACACATGGCACTACCCTCCAACAGGTGTACTTACAAGCGTACTACACATAGCCCTACGCTCCCAACAGGTGTACTTACTGACGTCCATCACATAGCAGTTCACTCCCACCACGAGTAATTACTGGTGTCCTACACATAACACTACACTTCTAAAAGGTGTACTTTCTGGAGTCCTACACATAACACTACACTCCAAGCAGGTGTACTTACTGGCGTCCTACACATACCACTACACCGTAAACAGGTGTACTTACTGGTGTCCTAAACGTAGCACTACACTCAAATCAGGTCTACTTACTGGATTCCTACACATAACATTACACTTTTAAAAGGTGTACATACTGGCGTCCTACACTTAGCACTACACTACTAACAGGTGTACTTACTGGCATCCTACAAATAGCACTACACTCCCAACAGGTGTACTTACTGGCCTTCTACCCATAGCACTACACTCCCAGCAGGGGTACTTACTGGCGTCTTACACTAGCTCCCAACAGGTGCACTTGCTGGCTTCCTACACATAGCACAACTCTCCCAACAAGTGTACCTACTGTCGAACTACAAATCGCACCACGCTCCCAACAGGTGTACTTACTGAAGCCCTACACATAGCATTTCTCTCCCAGCAGGTGTACTTACTGGCGTCCTACACATAGCACTACACTCCTAACAGGTGCACTTACTGGCGTCATCCACATAGCTTTACGCTTCCAGCAGGTGCACTTATTGGCGTCATACACATAGCACTACACTCCCAACAGGTGTACTTACTGGCTTCCGACACATATCACTTCACTCCCTCCAACAGGTGTACTTACTAGCGTACTACACATAGCACTACGCTCTTCAACAGGTGTTCTTACTGACGTCGTACACATAACACTGCACTCCAAACAGGTGTACTTACTGCAATCCTACACATTGCACTACATTCCCAACAGGTGTACTTACTGTAGTCATACACATAGCACTACACTCCCAACAGGTTTACTTACTGGCGTCATCCACATAGCTTTACGCTTCCAGCAGGTGCACTTATTGGCGTCCTACACATAGCACTACACTCCCAACAGGTGTACTTACTGGCTTCCGACACATATCACTTCACTACCCTCCAACAGGTGTACTTACTAGCGTACTACACATAGCACTACGCTCTTCAACAGGTGTTCTTACTGACGTCGTACACATAACACTACACTACCAACAGGTGTATCTACTGGTGTCCTACACACAGCACTACACACCAATCAGTTGAACTCACTGACGTCCTACACATAGTACTACACGCCCAACAGGTGTACTTACAGGCGTCCTACATATAGCAATACACTCCGAACAGGTGTACTTACTGCCGTCCTACACATAGCACTACACTCCAATCAGGTGAACTTAATGATGCCCTACACATAGCACTGCACTCCCAACAGGTATATGTTCTGGCGTCCTACACATAGCACTACACTCCTAACAGGAGTACTTACTGTTATCCTGCACATAGCACTACACTCCCAGCAGGTGAACTTACTCTCCTATTACACGTAGCACTACACCCCCAACAGGTGTACTTACTGTTGTCCTGCACCTCGCACTACACTCCCAGCAGGTGAACTTACTGCCTTCCAACACGTAGCACTACACACCCAACAGGTGTACTTACTGGCGTCCTACACATAGCAATACACTCCCAACAGGTGTACTTCCTGCTGTCCTACACAGAGTACTACACTCCCGACAGTTGAACTTACTGGCGTCGTTCACATAGCACTACACTCCCAACAGGAGCACTTACTGGTGTCCGACACATAGCACTACACTCCCAACAGGTGTGCTTACTGGCGTCCAACACATAGAACTACACTCCGAACAGGTGTACTGAGTGCCGTCCTGCACTTAGCACTACAATCTAATCTGGTGTACTTACTGACGTCCTACACATAGCACTAAGCTGGCAACGGGTGTACTTACTGGTTTCCTAGACATAGAACTACTCTCCCAACAGGTGTATGTACTGGCGTACTACACATCGCACTACGCTCCCAACAGGTGTACTTACTGAAGTCCTACACATAGCACTACACTCCCAACAGGTGTACTTAGTGGTGTCCTACACATAGCACTACACACCAAACAGGTCTACTTACTGGCGTCCTACACATAGCACTACGTTCCCAACATGTGTACTTACTGGCGTCCTACGTATAGCAATACTCTCTGAACAGCTGTACTTACTGGCGTCCTACACATAGCACAACGCTCCCAACATGTGTACTCACGCCCGTCCAACACATAGCACTACACTCCCAACAGGTGTACTTACTGACGTCCAACACATACCACTGCACTCACACCCTTTGTACTTATTGGCGTCCTACACATAGCACTACGCTACTAACAGGTGTACTTACTGATGTCTTACACATAGCATTACACTCCCAACAAGTGCACTTACTGCCGTCCTACACATAGCAGTACACTCCCCACAGGTGTACTTACTGGCATCCTACACATATCAATACACTCCCAACAGGTGTACCTAGTTGTATCCTACACATAGCACTACATTCCTAACAAGCGTACTTACTTTGGCCTCATATATAGCACTGCACTCACAACAGGTGTACTTACTGGTGTCCTACTCATAGCACTATACTCCCAACAGGTGTACTTACTGGCGTCCTACACATAGCACTACACTCTTAACAGGTGCACTTACTGGCGTCCTACACATAACACTGCACTCCAAACAGGAGTACTTACTGCAGTCCTACACATAGCAGTACACTCCCAACAGGTGTACTTACTGGCGTCCTACACATAGCAATACACTCCCAACAGGTGTACCTAGTTGTATCCTACACATAGCACTACATTCCTAACAAGCGTACTTACTTTGGCCTCAGATATAGCACTGCACTCACAACAGGTGTACTTACTGGTGTCCTACTCATAGCACTACGCTCCCAGCAGGTGTCTTTTCTGCCCTCCTACACATAGCACTACACTCCAGAAAGGGGTACTTGCCGCTATCCTGCACATAGCACTACACTCCCAAAAGGTGGACTTACTGGCGTCCCACACATAGCACTACACTCGCAAAGAGGGTACATACTGGCGTCCTACATATAGCACTACACTTCTAAAAGGTGTACTTTCTGGCGTCATACACATAGCACTACACTCCGAAAAGGTGTACTAACTGGTGTCCTACACATAGCACTACACTCCCAGCAGGTGTACTTACTGCCGTCATACACATAGCACTACACTCCCAACAGGTGTACATTCTGGCGTTCTACATATGGTACTAAACTCCCAACATGGGTACTTACTGGTGCCCTACACATAGCACTACAGTCCCAACAGGTGTACTTCATGCCGTCCTACACATAGTATTACACTCCCAACAGGTAAACTCACTGGCGTCCTTCACATAGCACTACACTCCCAACAGGTGTACTTACTGCCGTTCTGCACATAGCACTACACTCCCAGCCTGTGCACTTACTGGTGGGCTACACATAGCACTACACTCCCAACAGGTGTACTTACTGGCGACCCACACAGAGCATTACACTCGCAACAAGTGTACTTACTGGCGTCCTACACATAACACTGCACTCCAAACAGGTGTACTCACTGCAATCCTACACATAGCACAACACTCCCAACAGGTGTACTTACTGTGGTCCTACACATAGCACTATACTCCCAACAGGTTTACTCACTGGCCTCATCCACATAGCTTTACGCTTCCAGCAGGTGCACTTACTGGCGTCCTACACGTAGCACTACACTCCCAACAGGTGTACTTACTGGCTTCCGACACATATCACATCACTACCCTCCAACAGGTGTACTTACTAGCGTACTACACATAGCACTACGCTCTCCAACAGGTGTTCTTAGCGACGTCGTACACATAGCACTACACTACCAACAGGTGTACCTACTGGTGTCCTACACACAGCACTACACACCAATCAGTTGTACTCACTGGCGTCCTACACATAGTACTACACGCCCAGCAGGTGTACTTACAGGCGCCCTACACGTAGCGATACACTCCGAACAGGTGTACTTACTGCCGTCCTACACATAGCACTACACTCCAATGAGGTGAACTTACTGATGTCCTACACATAGCACTGCACTCCCAACAGGTATACGTTCTGGCGTCCTACACATAGCACAAACCTCCCAACAGGTGTACTTACTGTTGTCCTGCACATAGCACTACACTCCCAGCAGTTGAACTTAATGTCCTATTACACGTAGCACTACACTCCCAACAGGTGTACTTACTGTTGTCCTGCCCCTCGCACGACACTCCCAGCAGGTTACCTTACTGCCCTCCAACACGTAGCACTACACACCCAACAGGTGTACTTACTGACGTCCTACACAGAGCAATACACTCCCAACAGATGTACTTCCTGCTGTCCTACACATAGTACTACACTCCCAACAGGTGAACGTACTGGCGTCGTTCCCAACAGGAGCACTTACGGGTGTCCGACACATAGCACTACACTCCCAACAGGTGTACTTACTGGCGTCCAACACATAGAACTACACTCCAAACAGGTGTACTTACTGGCGTCCTACACATAGCATTACATTCCTAACAGGTGTACTGAGTGGCGTCCTGCACATAGCACTACGATCTAATCAGGTGTTCTTACTGACGTCCTACACATAGCACTAAGCTGTCAACATGTGTACATACTGGATTCCTACACATAGCACTACTCTCCCAACAGGTGTACGTACTGGCCTACTACACATCGCACTACGCTCCCTACAGGTGTACATACTAAAGTCCTACACATAGCACTACATTCCCAACAGGTGTACTTAGTGATGTCCTACACATAGCACTACACTCCAAACAGGTCTACTTACTGGCGTCCTACACATAGCACTACGTTCCCAACATGTGTACTTACTGGCGTCCTACATATAGCAATACTCTCCGAACAGCTGTACTTACTGGCGTCCTACACATATCACTACGCTCCCAACAGGTGTACTTACGCCCGTTCTAAACATAGCACTACACTCCCAACAAGTGTACTTACTGACGCCCAACACATACCACTGCACTCCCACCCTTTGTACTTACTGGTTTCCTACACAGAGCACTACACTACTAACAGGTGTACTTACTGATGCCCTACACATAGCATTACACTCCCAACAAGTGTACTTACTGCCGTCCTACACATAGCAGAACACTCCCAACAGGTGTACTTACTGGCGTACTACACATAGCACTACACTCCCAACAGGAGTACTTACTGCCGTCCAACACATAGCACTACTCTCAGCAAGTGTACTTACTAGCGTCCTGCACATAGCACTACACTCCCAACAGGTGTACTTAGTGGTATCCTACACATAGCACTACATTACTAACAGGCGTACTTACTGCGGCCTTACACATAGCACTGCACACACAACAGGTGTACTTACTGGTGTCCTACTCATAGCACTACACTCCCAACAGTTGTACTTACTGGCCTCCTGCATATAGTACTACGCTTCCAACAGGTGCACTTACTGGCGTCCTACACAAAACACAATATTCCCAACAGGTGTACTTGCTGGCTTCCTACACATAGCACTACCCTCCAACAGGTGTACTTACTGGAATCCTATACATAGCACTACACTCTCAACAGGTGTACTTACTGGAGTCCGACACATAGCAGTACACTCCCGACAGGTGTACTTACTGGCGTCCGACACATAGCACCATACGCCCAACAGGTGTTCTTGCTCGCTTTCTACAGATAACACTACCCTCTAACAGGTGTACGTACAAGCGTACTACACATAGCACTACGCTCCCAACAGGTGTACTTACTAACGTCCTGCACATAGCACTACACTCCCAACAGGTGTACTTACTGCCGTCCTACATATTGCATTACACTCCAATCAAGTGTACTTACTGACGTCCTACATATAGCACTGCTCTCCGAACAGGTTAACGTTCTGGCGTCCTACACATATCACAACACTACTGACAGGTGTACTTACTAGCGTCCTACACGTAGCACTACACTTCTAAAAGGTGTATTTTTTGGCGTCCTGCACAGAGCACTATAATCCAATCAGGTGTACTTACTGACGTCCAACACATAGCACTACACTCCCAACAGGTGTACTTACTGGTGAACTGCACATAGCACTACACTCCCAACAGGTTTACTTACTGGCGTCCCGAAAATAGCACTACACTCGCAACAAGTGTTCTTACTGGCGTCCTACACATAACACTACACTTATAAAAGGTGTACTTTCTGGTGTCCTACACGAAGCACTACACTCCCAACAGGTTACATACTGGAATCCTACACATAGCACTACACTACCAACATGTGGACTTACTGGAGTCCGACACATAGCACTACACTCCCAACAGGTGTACTTACTGGCGTCCTACACATAATACTACGCTTCCAACAGGTGCACTTACTGGCGTCCTACACATAGCACTACACTCCCAACAGGTGTACTTGCTGGCTTCCTACACATGGCACTACCCTCCAACAGGTGTACTTACAAGCGTACTACACATAGCCCTACGCTCCCAACAGGTGTACTTACTGACGTCCATCACATAGCAGTTCACTCCCACCACGAGTAATTACTGGTGTCCTACACATAACACTACACTTCTAAAAGGTGTACTTTCTGGAGTCCTACACATAACACTACACTCCAAGCAGGTGTACTTACTGGCGTCCTACACATACCACTACACCGTAAACAGGTGTACTTACTGGTGTCCTAAACGTAGCACTACACTCAAATCAGGTCTACTTACTGGATTCCTACACATAACATTACACTTTTAAAAGGTGTACATACTGGCGTCCTACACTTAGCACTACACTACTAACAGGTGTACTTACTGGCATCCTACAAATAGCACTACACTCCCAACAGGTGTACTTACTGGCCTTCTACCCATAGCACTACACTCCCAGCAGGGGTACTTACTGGCGTCTTACACTAGCTCCCAACAGGTGCACTTGCTGGCTTCCTACACATAGCACAACTCTCCCAACAAGTGTACCTACTGTCGAACTACAAATCGCACCACGCTCCCAACAGGTGTACTTACTGAAGCCCTACACATAGCATTTCTCTCCCAGCAGGTGTACTTACTGGCGTCCTACACATAGCACTACACTCCTAACAGGTGCACTTACTGGCGTCATCCACATAGCTTTACGCTTCCAGCAGGTGCACTTATTGGCGTCATACACATAGCACTACACTCCCAACAGGTGTACTTACTGGCTTCCGACACATATCACTTCACTCCCTCCAACAGGTGTACTTACTAGCGTACTACACATAGCACTACGCTCTTCAACAGGTGTTCTTACTGACGTCGTACACATAACACTGCACTCCAAACAGGTGTACTTACTGCAATCCTACACATTGCACTACATTCCCAACAGGTGTACTTACTGTAGTCATACACATAGCACTACACTCCCAACAGGTTTACTTACTGGCGTCATCCACATAGCTTTACGCTTCCAGCAGGTGCACTTATTGGCGTCCTACACATAGCACTACACTCCCAACAGGTGTACTTACTGGCTTCCGACACATATCACTTCACTACCCTCCAACAGGTGTACTTACTAGCGTACTACACATAGCACTACGCTCTTCAACAGGTGTTCTTACTGACGTCGTACACATAACACTACACTACCAACAGGTGTATCTACTGGTGTCCTACACACAGCACTACACACCAATCAGTTGAACTCACTGACGTCCTACACATAGTACTACACGCCCAACAGGTGTACTTACAGGCGTCCTACATATAGCAATACACTCCGAACAGGTGTACTTACTGCCGTCCTACACATAGCACTACACTCCAATCAGGTGAACTTAATGATGCCCTACACATAGCACTGCACTCCCAACAGGTATATGTTCTGGCGTCCTACACATAGCACTACACTCCTAACAGGAGTACTTACTGTTATCCTGCACATAGCACTACACTCCCAGCAGGTGAACTTACTCTCCTATTACACGTAGCACTACACCCCCAACAGGTGTACTTACTGTTGTCCTGCACCTCGCACTACACTCCCAGCAGGTGAACTTACTGCCTTCCAACACGTAGCACTACACACCCAACAGGTGTACTTACTGGCGTCCTACACATAGCAATACACTCCCAACAGGTGTACTTCCTGCTGTCCTACACAGAGTACTACACTCCCGACAGTTGAACTTACTGGCGTCGTTCACATAGCACTACACTCCCAACAGGAGCACTTACTGGTGTCCGACACATAGCACTACACTCCCAACAGGTGTGCTTACTGGCGTCCAACACATAGAACTACACTCCGAACAGGTGTACTGAGTGCCGTCCTGCACTTAGCACTACAATCTAATCTGGTGTACTTACTGACGTCCTACACATAGCACTAAGCTGGCAACGGGTGTACTTACTGGTTTCCTAGACATAGAACTACTCTCCCAACAGGTGTATGTACTGGCGTACTACACATCGCACTACGCTCCCAACAGGTGTACTTACTGAAGTCCTACACATAGCACTACACTCCCAACAGGTGTACTTAGTGGTGTCCTACACATAGCACTACACACCAAACAGGTCTACTTACTGGCGTCCTACACATAGCACTACGTTCCCAACATGTGTACTTACTGGCGTCCTACGTATAGCAATACTCTCTGAACAGCTGTACTTACTGGCGTCCTACACATAGCACAACGCTCCCAACATGTGTACTCACGCCCGTCCAACACATAGCACTACACTCCCAACAGGTGTACTTACTGACGTCCAACACATACCACTGCACTCACACCCTTTGTACTTATTGGCGTCCTACACATAGCACTACGCTACTAACAGGTGTACTTACTGATGTCTTACACATAGCATTACACTCCCAACAAGTGCACTTACTGCCGTCCTACACATAGCAGTACACTCCCCACAGGTGTACTTACTGGCATCCTACACATATCAATACACTCCCAACAGGTGTACCTAGTTGTATCCTACACATAGCACTACATTCCTAACAAGCGTACTTACTTTGGCCTCATATATAGCACTGCACTCACAACAGGTGTACTTACTGGTGTCCTACTCATAGCACTATACTCCCAACAGGTGTACTTACTGGCGTCCTACACATAGCACTACACTCTTAACAGGTGCACTTACTGGCGTCCTACACATAACACTGCACTCCAAACAGGAGTACTTACTGCAGTCCTACACATAGCAGTACACTCCCAACAGGTGTACTTACTGGCGTCCTACACATAGCAATACACTCCCAACAGGTGTACCTAGTTGTATCCTACACATAGCACTACATTCCTAACAAGCGTACTTACTTTGGCCTCAGATATAGCACTGCACTCACAACAGGTGTACTTACTGGTGTCCTACTCATAGCACTACGCTCCCAGCAGGTGTCTTTTCTGCCCTCCTACACATAGCACTACACTCCAGAAAGGGGTACTTGCCGCTATCCTGCACATAGCACTACACTCCCAAAAGGTGGACTTACTGGCGTCCCACACATAGCACTACACTCGCAAAGAGGGTACATACTGGCGTCCTACATATAGCACTACACTTCTAAAAGGTGTACTTTCTGGCGTCATACACATAGCACTACACTCCGAAAAGGTGTACTAACTGGTGTCCTACACATAGCACTACACTCCCAGCAGGTGTACTTACTGCCGTCATACACATAGCACTACACTCCCAACAGGTGTACATTCTGGCGTTCTACATATGGTACTAAACTCCCAACATGGGTACTTACTGGTGCCCTACACATAGCACTACAGTCCCAACAGGTGTACTTCATGCCGTCCTACACATAGTATTACACTCCCAACAGGTAAACTCACTGGCGTCCTTCACATAGCACTACACTCCCAACAGGTGTACTTACTGCCGTTCTGCACATAGCACTACACTCCCAGCCTGTGCACTTACTGGTGGGCTACACATAGCACTACACTCCCAACAGGTGTACTTACTGGCGACCCACACAGAGCATTACTACACATAACACTGCACTCCAAACAGGTGTACTCACTGCAATCCTACACATAGCACAACACTCCCAACAGGTGTACTTACTGTGGTCCTACACATAGCACTATACTCCCAACAGGTTTACTCACTGGCCTCATCCACATAGCTTTACGCTTCCAGCAGGTGCACTTACTGGCGTCCTACACGTAGCACTACACTCCCAACAGGTGTACTTACTGGCTTCCGACACATATCACATCACTACCCTCCAACAGGTGTACTTACTAGCGTACTACACATAGCACTACGCTCTCCAACAGGTGTTCTTAGCGACGTCGTACACATAGCACTACACTACCAACAGGTGTACCTACTGGTGTCCTACACACAGCACTACACACCAATCAGTTGTACTCACTGGCGTCCTACACATAGTACTACACGCCCAGCAGGTGTACTTACAGGCGCCCTACACGTAGCGATACACTCCGAACAGGTGTACTTACTGCCGTCCTACACATAGCACTACACTCCAATGAGGTGAACTTACTGATGTCCTACACATAGCACTGCACTCGCAACAGGTATACGTTCTGGCGTCCTACACATAGCACAAACCTCCCAACAGGTGTACTTACTGTTGTCCTGCACATAGCACTACACTCCCAGCAGTTGAACTTAATGTCCTATTACACGTAGCACTACACTCCCAACAGGTGTACTTACTGTTGTCCTGCCCCTCGCACGACACTCCCAGCAGGTTACCTTACTGCCCTCCAACACGTAGCACTACACACCCAACAGGTGTACTTACTGACGTCCTACACAGAGCAATACACTCCCAACAGATGTACTTCCTGCTGTCCTACACATAGTACTACACTCCCAACAGGTGAACGTACTGGCGTCGTTCCCAACAGGAGCACTTACGGGTGTCCGACACATAGCACTACACTCCCAACAGGTGTACTTACTGGCGTCCAACACATAGAACTACACTCCAAACAGGTGTACTTACTGGCGTCCTACACATAGCATTACATTCCTAACAGGTGTACTGAGTGGCGTCCTGCACATAGCACTACGATCTAATCAGGTGTTCTTACTGACGTCCTACACATAGCACTAAGCTGTCAACATGTGTACGTACTGGATTCCTACACATAGCACTACTCTCCCAACAGGTGTACGTACTGGCCTACTACACATCGCACTACGCTCCCTACAGGTGTACATACTAAAGTCCTACACATAGCACTACATTCCCAACAGGTGTACTTAGTGATGTCCTACACATAGCACTACACTCCAAACAGGTCTACTTACTGGCGTCCTACACATAGCACTACGTTCCCAACATGTGTACTTACTGGCGTCCTACATATAGCAATACTCTCCGAACAGCTGTACTTACTGGCGTCCTACACATATCACTACGCTCCCAACAGGTGTACTTACGCCCGTTCTAAACATAGCACTACACTCCCAACAAGTGTACTTACTGACGCCCAACACATACCACTGCACTCCCACCCTTTGTACTTACTGGTTTCCTACACATAGCACTACACTACTAACAGGTGTACTTACTGATGCCCTACACATAGCATTACACTCCCAACAAGTGTACTTACTGCCGTCCTACACATAGCAGAACACTCCCAACAGGTGTACTTACTGGCGTACTACACATAGCACTACACTCCCAACAGGAGTACTTACTGCCGTCCAACACATAGCACTACTCTCAGCAAGTGTACTTACTAGCGTCCTGCACATAGCACTACACTCCCAACAGGTGTACTTAGTGGTATCCTACACATAGCACTACATTACTAACAGGCGTACTTACTGCGGCCTTACACATAGCACTGCACACACAACAGGTGTACTTACTGGTGTCCTACTCATAGCACTACACTCCCAACAGTTGTACTTACTGGCCTCCTGCATATAGCACTACACTTCCAACAGGTGCACTTACTGGCGTCCTACACAAAACACAATATTCCCAACAGGTGTACTTGCTGGCTTCCTACACATAGCACTACCAAAAACAGGTGTACTTACTGGAATCCTATACATAGCACTACACTCTCAACAGGTGTACTTACTGGAGTCCGACACATAGCAGTACACTCCCGACAGGTGTACTTACTGGCGTCCGACACATAGCACCATACGCCCAACAGGTGTTCTTGCTCGCTTTCTACAGATAACACTACCCTCTAACAGGTGTACGTACAAGCGTACTACACATAGCACTACGCTCCCAACAGGTGTACTTACTAACGTCCTGCACATAGCACTACACTCCCAACAGGTGTACTTACTGCCGTCCTACATATTGCATTACACTCCAATCAAGTGTACTTACTGACGTCCTACATATAGCACTGCTCTCCGAACAGGTTAACGTTCTGGCGTACTACACATATCACAACACTACTGACAGGTGTACTTACTGGCGTCCTACACGTAGCACTACACTTCTAAAAGGTGTATTTTTTGGCGTCCTGCACATAGCACTATAATCCAATCAGGTGTACTTACTGACGTCAACACATAGCACTACACTCCCAACAGGTGTACTTACTGGTGACCTGCACATAGCACTACACTCCCAACAGGTGTACTTACTGGCGTCCCGAAAATAGCACTACACGCGCAACAAGTGTTCTTACTGGCGTCCTACACATAACACTACACTTATAAAAGGTGTACTTTCTGGTGTCCTACACGAAGCACTACACTCCCAACAGGTTACATACTGGAATCCTACACATAGCACTACACTACCAACATGTGGACTTACTGGAGTCCGACACATAGCACTACACTCCCAACAGGTGTACTTACTGGCGTCCTACACATAATACTACGCTTCCAACAGGTGCACTTACTGGCGTCCTACACATAGCACTACACTCCCAACAGGTGTACTTGCTGGCTTCCTACACATGGCACTACCCTCCAACAGGTGTACTTACAAGCGTACTACACATAGCCCTACGCTCCCAACAGGTGTACTTACTGACGTCCATCACATAGCAGTTCACTCCCACCACGAGTAATTACTGGTGTCCTACACATAACACTACACTTCTAAAAGGTGTACTTTCTGGAGTCCTACACATAACACTACACTCCAAACAGGTGTACTTACTGGCGTCCTACACATACCACTACACCGTAAACAGGTGTACTTACTGGTGTCCTAAACGTAGCACTACACTCAAATCAGGTGTACTTACTGGATTCCTACACATAGCATTACACTTTTAAAAGGTGTACATACTGGCGTCCTACACTTAGCACTACACTACTAACAGGTGTACTTACTGGCATCCTACAAATAGCACTACACTCCCAACAGGTGTACTTACTGGCCTTCTACCCTTAGCACTACACTCCCAGCAGGGGTACTTACTGGCGTCTTACACTAGCTCCCAACAGGTGCACTTGCTGGCTTCCTACACATAGCACAACTCTCCCAACAAGTGTACCTACTGTCGAACTACAAATCGCACCACGCTCCCAACAGGTGTACTTACTGAAGCCCTACACATAGCATTTCTCTCCCAGCAGGTGTACTTACTGGCGTCCTACACATAGCACTACACTCCTAACAGGTGCACTTACTGGCGTCATCCACATAGCTTTACGCTTCCAGCAGGTGCACTTATTGGCGTCATACACATAGCACTACACTCCCAACAGGTGTACTTACTGGCTTCCGACACATATCACTTCACTGCCCTCCAACAGGTGTACTTACTAGCGTACTACACATAGCACTACGCTCTTCAACAGGTGTTCTTACTGACGTCGTACACATAACACTGCACTCCAAACAGGTGTACTTACTGCAATCCTACACATTGCACTACATTCCCAACAGGTGTACTTACTGTAGTCATACACATAGCACTACACTCCCAACAGGTTTACTTACTGGCGTCATCCACATAGCTTTACGCTTCCAGCAAGTGCACTAATTGGCGTCCTACACATAGCACTACACTCCCAACAGGTGTACTTACTGGCTTCCGACACATATCACTTCACTACCCTCCAACAGGTGTACTTACTAGCGTACTACACATAGCACTACGCTCTTCAACAGGTGTTCTTACTGACGTCGTACACATAACACTACACTACCAACAGGTGTATCTACTGGTGTCCTACACACAGCACTACACACCAATCAGTTGAACTCACTGACGTCCTACACATAGTACTACACGCCCAACAGGTGTACTTACAGGCGTCCTACAATATAGCAATACACTCCGAACAGGTGTACGTACTGCCGTCCTACACATAGCACTACACTCCAATCAGGTGAACTTAATGATGCCCTACACATAGCACTGCACTCCCAACAGGTATATTTTCTGGCGTCCTATACATAGCACTACACTCCTAACAGGTGTACTTACTGTTATCCTGCACATAGCACTACACTCCCAGCAGGTGAACTTACTCTCCTATTACACGTAGCACTACACCCCCAACAGGTGTACTTACTGTTGTCCTGCACCTCGCACTACACTCCCAGCAGGTGAACTTACTGCCTTCCAACACGTAGCACTACACACCCAACAGGTGTACTTACTGGCATCCTACACATAGCAATACACTCCCAACAGGTGTACTTCCTGCTGTCCTACACAGAGTACTACACTCCCGACAGTTGAACTTACTGGCGTCGTTCACATAGCACTACACTCCCAACAGGAGCACTTACTGGTGTCCGACACATAGCACTACACTCCCAACAGGTGTACTTACTGGCGTCCAACACATAGAACTACACTCCGAACAGGTGTACAGAGTGCCGTCCTGCACTTAGCACTACAATCTAATCTGGTGTATTTACTGACGTCCTACACATAGCACTAAGCAGGCAACGGGTGTACTTACTGGTTTCCTACACATAGCACTACACTCCCAAAAGGTGTACTTACTGGCGTCCCACAAATAGCACTACACTCGCAAAGAGGGTACATACTGGCGTCCTACATATAGCACTACACTTCTAAAAGGTGTACTTTCTGGCGTCATACACATAGCACTACACTCCGAAAAGGTGTACTAACTGGTGTCCTACACATAGCACTACACTCCCAGCAGGTGTACTTACTGCCGTCATACACATAGCACTTCACTCCCAACAGGTGTACATTCTGGCGTTCTACATATGGTACTAAACTCCCAACATGGGTACTTACTGGTGCCCTACACATAGCTCTACAGTCCCAACAGGTGTACTTCATGCCGTCCTACACATAGTATTACACTCCCAACAAGTAAACTCACTGGCGTCCTTCACATAGCACTACACTCCCAACAGGTGTACTTACTGCCGTTCTGCACATAGCACTACACTCCCAGCCTGTGCACTTACTGGTGGGCTACACATAGCACTACACTCCCAACAGGTGTACTTACTGGCGACCCACACAGAGCATTACACTCGCAACAAGTGTACTTACTGGCGTCCTACACGTAGCACTACATTTCTAAAAGCTGTACTTTCTGGAGACCTACACATAGCACTGAACTCCCAACAGGTGTACTTGCTGGCGTCCTACACATGGCACTACACTCCCAACAGGTGGACTTACTGGTGTCCTACACAAAGCACTACACTCCCATCGGGTGTACTTACTGGCTTCCAGAACAGAGCACTACACTCCTAAAAGGTGTACTTACTGGCGTCCTACACATAGCACTACACTACTAGCAGGTGTACTTAATGACATCCTACAAATATCACTACACTCGCAACAGGTGTGTACTTACTGTCGTCCAACACATAGCACTACACTCCCAACAGGTGTACTTACTGGCGTCCTACACATCGCACTACGCTCCCAACAGTTGTACTTACTGAAGTCCTACACATAGCACTGCACTCCCAACAGGTGTACTTACTGCCGTTCTGCACATAGTACTACACTCCCAACATGTGTACTTACTGGTGTCCTGCACATAGCACTATACTCACAAAAGGTGTACTCCTGGGGTTCCACTCAGAGCATTACACTCGCAACAAGTGTACTTACTGGCGTACTACACATAGCACTACACTTCTAAAAGTTGTACTTTCTGGCGTCCTACACATAGCACTACACGCCCAAATGGTGTACTTACTGGCGACCTACACATGGCACTACTCTCCCAACAGGTGTACTTACTGGTGTCCTACACAAAGCACTACACTCCCATCTGGTGTACTTACTGGCATCCAGCACATAGCACTACACTACTAGCAGGTGTACTTACAGGCATCCTACAAATAGCACTAGACTACCAACAGGTGTACTTACTGGCGTCCAACACATAGCACTACACTCCCAACAGGTGTACTTACTGCCGTCCTACACATCGCACTACGCTCCCAACAGGTGTACTTACTGAAGTCCTACACATAGCACTGCACTCCCAACCAGTGTACTTGGTGGTGTCCTACACATAGCTCTACACTCCAGAGAGGTGGACTTACTGGCGTCCCCAACATAGCACTACATTTCCAACATGTTTACTTACGGCCCCCTACACATAGCACTACACTCCCGACAGGTGTACTTACTGGCGTCCTACACATAGTACTAACCTACCAACATGGGTACTTATTGGCGCCCAACACATAGCACTACACTCCGAACAGGTGTACTTCATGCCGTCTTACACATAGTACTACACTCCCAAAAGGTGAACTTACTGACGTCCTACACATAGCACTACACTCCCAACATGTGTACTTACTGGTGTACTGCACATAGCACTACTCTCTCAACAGGTGTACTTGCTGGTGTCCTGCACATAGCACTGCACTCCCAACGGGTGTACTTACTGGCGTCCTACACACAGCATTACGTTTCCAACAGGTACACTTACTGGCGTCCTACACATAGCAGTACACTCCCAACAGGTGTACTTACTGGCTTCCTACACATATCACTACCCCCCAACAGGTGTACTTACTAGCGTACTACACTTAGCACTACGCTTCCAACTGGTGCACTTACTGGCGTTCTACACATAGCACTATACTCCCAACAGGTGTACTCAATTGTGTCCCACACATAGCACTACACTCGCAACAAGTTCACTTACTGGCGTCCTACACATAGCACTACACTTCGAAAAGGTGTACTTGCTGGTGTCCTCCACATAGCACTACACTCCCAACAGGTGTACTTACTGGCGTCCTACGCATACCACTACACACCAAACAGGTGTACTTACTGGTGTCCTACACGTAGCACTACACTCACAGCAGGTGTACTTACTGGCGTCCTACATATACTACTACACACCAAACAGGTGTACTTACTGGTGTCCTACACGTAGCACTACACTCCCATCAGATGTACTTACTGGCTTCCTACACATAGCATTACACGTTTGAAAGGTGTACTTACTGGAGTATTATACTTATCACTACACTACTAACAGGTGTACTTATTGGCATCCTACAAATGGCACTACACTCCCAACAGGTGTACTTACTGGTCTCGTACCCATAGCACTACACTACCAGTATGGGTACTTGCTGGCGTCCTACACATAGCATTAAGCTCCCAACAGGTGAACTTACTGGCTTCCTACACATAGCACAACTCACCCAACAGGTGTACCTACTGGCGAACTACATATCGCACCACGCTCCCAACAGGTGTACTTACTGAAACCCTACACATAGCACTACAATCCTCACAGTTGTACTCACTTATGTCCTACACATAGCACTACACTTCCAACAGATGTACTTACTGACGTCCTACACATAGCACTACACTCCTAACAAGTGTACTTACTGGCGTCCTACACATAGCACTGCACTCCAAACAGGTTTACTTACTGGAATCCTCCACATAGCACTAGGCTTCCAACATGTGTACTGACGCCCGTCCTTCACATAACACTACCCTCCCAAAAGGTGTACTTATTGACGACCTATACATAGCACTACATACACCCCCACCAGGTGTACTTACTGGCGTCCTACACAAATCACTACACTCCTAACAGGTGTACTTACTGATGTCCTACGCATAGCATTACACTTCCAACAGGTGTACCTATTGCCGTCATACACATAGCACCACACTCCCAACAGGTGCTCTTGCTGGAGTCCTACACAGAGCTCCACACTCCCAACAGGTGCTCTTACTGCAGTCCAACTCATAGCACTACACTCCCAACAGGTGTACTTACTAGCGTCCTACACATAGCACTACACTCTCGACAGGTGTGCTTTGTGGTATTCTACAGAAAGCACTACATTCCTTACAGGCGTACTTACTGCGGCCTTACACGAAGCCCTGCACTCACAACAGGTGTACTTACTGTTTTCTTAATCATAGCACTACGCTCCCAACAGGTGTACTTACTGGAGTCCTACACATAGCACTACACTCTTAACAGGTGTACTTACTGGCGTCCTACACGTAGCACTGCACTCCAAAGAGGTGTACTTACTTGAATCCTACACATAGCACTACACTCCCAACAGGTTTACCTACTGGAGTTCTGCATATAGCACTACAATCCCAACAGGTGTACTTACTGGCGTCCTACACATTGCATTACGCTTCCAACAGGTGCACTTACTGGCGTCCTACACATAGCACTACACTCCCAACAGGTGTACTTACTGGCTTCCTACACATATCACTACCCTCCAACAGGTGTACGTACTAGTGTACTACTCATAGCACTACGCTCCCAACAGGTGCACTTACTGACGTCCTACACATAGCACTACACTCCCAAAAGGTGTACCTACTGGAGTTCTACACATAGCACAATACTCCCAACAAGTGTACTTACTGGCGTCCTACACATTTCATTACGCTTCCATCGTGTGCATTTACTGACGTCCTACACATCGCACTACACTCCCAACAGGTGTGCTTACTGGCGTCCTACACATAGCACTACGCTTCCAACTGGTGCACTTACTGGCGTCCTATACACAGCACTATACTCCCAACAGGTGTACTTGCGGGCTTTCTACACATAGCACTACCCTCCAACAGGTGTGCTTACTAGCGTACTACGCATAGCACTACGCTCCCAACAGGTGTACTTACTGTCTTCCTACACGTAGCACAACCCTCCCAACAGGTGTACCTACTGGCGAACTACACATCGCACCACGCTCCCAACAGGTGTACTAACTGAAGTCCTACATATAGCACTGCACTAACAACAGGTGCACGTTCTGGCGCCCTACACATGGCACTGCACTCCTAAGATGTGTACTTACTGGCGCCTTACAGATAGCACTTCACTCCCAACAGGTGTACTTACTGGTTCCCTGCACATAGCACTACGCTCCGAGCAGCTGTACTTACAGACCTCCTACACATAGGACTACACTCCGAAAAGGTGTACTTACTGGTGTCCTACACATAGCACTACACTCCCAATAGGTGTATTTACTGGCGTCCCACACATAGTACTACACTCGCAACAAGTGCACTTACTGCCGTCCTACACATAGCAAGCACTGCACTCGTTACATGTGTACGTTGTGGCGTCCTACTCATACCACTACATTCCTAACAGGTGTCCTTACCGGCGCTTTACACATAGCACTGCACTCCCAACAGTTGTACTTACTGGTGTCCTCCACATAGTACTACACTCCTAGCAGATGTACTTACTGGTGCCCTACACATAGCACTAGACTCCCAACAGGTGTACTTTATGGCGTCCTGCACATTGTACTAAATTCCCAACAGGCGAATTTACTGGCGTCCTACACGTAGCACTACACTCCCGCCAGGTCTTCTTACTGGCGTTCTGCCAATAGCACTACACTCCCAACAGGTGTACTTACTGGTGTTCTCAACATAGCACTACACTCCCAACAGGTGTACTTACTGCCGTCCCGCACATAGCACTACACTCGCAACAAGTGAACATACTGGCGCCCTACACACAGCACTACACTTTTAAAAGGCGTACGTTCTGGCGTCCTACACATAGCACTACACTCCCAGCAGGTATACTTACTGGGGTCCTACACATGGCCCTACACTCCCAACATGGATACTTACTGGTGTCCTACACATAGCACTACACTCCCACCAGGCGTACTTCATGTCGTCCTACACATAGTACTACACTCCCAACAGGTGAACTTACTGGCGTCCAACACATAGCACTTCATTCCCAACAGGTATACTTACTGAGGACCCAAACTTAGCACTACACTCGCAACAGGTTACTTACTAGCGTCCTATACATAGCACTACACCTTTAAAAGGTGTACTTGCTGGCGTGCTACACATAGCACTACACTCCCTACAGGTATACTTACTGGCGTCCGACACATAGTACTCAACTTCCAACATGGGTACGTACTGGTGCCCTACACATAGCACTACACTCCCAACAGCTTTACTTCATGACGTCCTAAACATATCACTGCACTCCCAACAGGTGTACTTACTGGCGTCCCGCACAAAGCACTACACTCGAAACAAGTGTACGTGCTGGCGTCCTACTAATAGCACTACACTTTTAAAAGGTGTAATTTTTGGCGTCCTACACATAGAACTACACTCCCAACAGGTATACTTACCGTCGTCCTACACATAGCACTACACTCCTAACAGGTGTACTTACTGGTGTCCTACTCATAGCACTACACTCCGAACAGGTGTACTTACAGGTGTCCTACACATAGCTCTGCACTCCTAAAATGTGTACTTACTGGGGTCCTACACATAGCACTACACTACTAACAGGTGTACTTCCTGTCGTCCTACATATATCACTACACTCCCAACCGGTGTACTTACTGGAGTCCTACACATAGCACTACACTCCCAACGGTTGTACTTACTGGCCTCTTACACATAGCACTACACTCCAAACAGGTGTACTTACTGGCGTCCTACACATAACACTACACTCCTAACAAGTGTATTTACTCACGTCCTATACATAGAACTACACTACCAACAGGTGTACTAACTGGTGTCCTACACATAGCACTACACTCGCAATAGTTGTACTGGCGACATAGTCATAGCACTACACTCCCAACAGGTGTACTTACTGGTGTCCTACACATAGAATTACGCTCCAAACAGTTGTGTTTACTGAAGTCCAACACATAACACTACACACCCAACAGGTGTACTTACTGGCGTCCTACACTTAAAACTTCACACCCATCAGATGTACTTACTGGGAACCTACACATAGCACTGCACTCCCAACAGGTGTACGTTGTGGCGTCCTACACATACCACTACATTCCTTACAGGTGTCCTTACTGGCGCCTTACACATAGCACAGCACTCCCAACAGGTGTACTTACTGGTGTCCTCCACATAGTACTACTCTCCTAGCAGGTGTACTTACTGCAGTCCTACTCATAACACTATATTCCCAACAGGTGTACTTACTGGCGTCCTACATATAGTACTAAACTCACAACATGGGTACTTACTGCTGCCCTACACATAGCACTACACTCCCTACAGGTGTTCTTTATACCATCCTGCACATTGTACTAAACTCCTAACAGGTGAACTTACTGGCGTCCTACACGTAGCACTACACTTTTACCAGGTCTTCTTACTGGCGTTCTGCAAATAGCACTACACTCCCAACAGGTGTACTTACTAGTGTTCTAAACATAGCACTACACTCCCAACAGGTGTACTTACAGGCGTCCCGCACATAGCTCTACACTCGCAACAAGTGTACTTACTGGCGCCCTACACATAGGACTACACTTTTAAAAGGTGTACTTTCTGGCGTCCTACACATAGCACTACACTCCCAACAGGTATACTTACTGGGGTCCTACACATAGCACTACACTCCTAACAGGTGTGCTTACTGGTGTCCTACGCAAATCACTACACTCGCACCAGGTGTACTTACAGGCTGCCTACAAACAGCACTACACTCCCAACAGGTGTACTTACTGACGTCCTACACATAGCACTACACCACTAACAGGTGTACTTACTGGCGTCCAACACATAGCACTAAGCTCCCAACAGGTGTACTTACTGCCTTCCTAAACATAGCACTACTCTCCCAACAGGTGTACCTACTGACGTACAACACGTCGCACTGCGCTCCAAACAGGTGTACTTACTGAAGTCCTACACATAGTACTACACTCCCAACAAGTGTACTTAGTGGTGTCCTACACATAGCACTACACTCCAAACAGGTGTATTTACATACGTCCTACACATAGCACTACATTCTCAACATGTATACTTACTTTCGTCCTACACGTAGCAATACACTCCGAACAGGTGTACTTACTGACGTCCTACACATAGCACTACGCTCCCAACATGTGTACTTACGCCCGTCCAACACATAGCTCTACACCCCCAACAGGTGTACTTACTGACGTCCTACACATAACAAAACACTCCACCAGGTGTACTTACAGGCGTTTTACACATAGCACTCACTACTAACATGTGAATTTGCTGATGTCCTACACATAGCACTACACTCCTAACAGGGGTACTTACTGGCGTCCTACACATAGCACTACACACCCAACAGGTGTACTTACTGCCGTCCAACACATAACTCTACACTCCAAACAGGTGTACTTACAGGCGTATTACATATAGCACTACACTCCAAACAGGTGTACTTAGTGGTATCCTACACATAGCACTACATTCTTAACAGGCGTACTTACTACGGCCTTACACATAGCATGGCATTCACAACAGGTGAACTTACTTGTGTCCTACTCATAGGACTACACTCCCAACAGGTGTACTTACTGCCGTCCTACACATAGCAGTACACTCCCAAAATGTGTACTTACTAGCACTACACTCCCTACAAGTGCACTTACTGACGTCCTACATATAGCACAACACTCCCAAAAGGTGTACTCACAGGCGTCCTAAGCATAACACTATACACCAAACAGATGAACTTACTGGCGTCCAACACATAGCACTACACTCCCAACAGGTGTAAACAACAGTTGTACTTACTGCCGTCCAAGACATACCAGTACACTCCCATCAGGTGTACTTACTGGTGTCCTACACATGGCACTACGCTCCTAACAGGTGTACTTACTTGTGTACTACACATAGCACTACCCTCGCAACAGGTGTACGTTCTGGCGTCCTACACATAGCACTACACTTCCAGCAAGTGTACTTCCTGGTCTCCTCCCCATAGCACTACGCTCCCAACAGGTGTAATTACTCACGTCCCACACATGGTACTAAACTCCCAACAGGTGTACGTACTGGTGTCCTACACATAGCACTACACTCCTAACTGGTGTACTTACTGGTGACCTACACATAGCACTACCCTCGCAACAGGCGTACTTACTGGAGTCCTACACATAGCACTACACTGCCAACAGGTGTACTTACTGGCGTCCTACGCTTAAAAGTTCACTCCCATCAGGTGTAGTTACTGGCGACCTACACATAGCACTGCACACCCAACAGGTGTACGTTCTGGCGTCCTATACATAGCACTACACTCCCAACAGGTGTACTTACTGGCGCCTTACACATAGCACTGCACTCCCCACAGGTGTACTTACTGGTGTCCTACAGATAGCACGACACACCGAGCAGGTGTACTTACTGCCGTCCTACACATAGCACCGCACTACCAACAGGTGCACTTACTGGCGTCCTACACATAGTACTAAATTCCCAACATGTGTACTTACTGGTTTCCTACGCATAGCACTACACTCCCAACAGGTGTACTTCATGCCGTCCTACACATAGTACCACACTCCCAACAGTTGATCTTACTGGCGTCCTACACATAGCACTACACTTCCAACATGTGTACTTACTGTCGTCCTGGCCATAGCACCAAGCTCCCAACAGGTGTTCTTACTTGCGTCCTACACGTAGCTCCACATTCTCAACAGGTGCTCTTACTGCCGTCCAACACATAGCACTACACTCCCAACAGGTGTACTTACTAGCGTCCTACACATAGCACTACACTCTCGACAGGTGTGCTTTGTGGTATTCTACACATAGCACTACATTCCTTACCGGCGTACTTACTGCGGCCTTACACGTAGCACTGCACTCAAAGAGGTGGACTTACTTGAATCCTACACATAGCACTACACTCCCAGCAGGTGTACCTACTGGAGTTCTGCATATAGCACTACAATCCCAACAGGTGTACTTACTGGCGTCCTACACATAGCATTACGCTTCCAACAGGTGCACTTACTGGCGTCCTACACATAGCACTACACTCCCAACAGGTGTACTTACTGGCTTCCTACACATATCACTACCCTCCAGCAGGTGTACGTACTAGCGTACTACACAAAGCACTACGCTCCCAACAGGTGCACTTTCTGAAGTCCTACACATAGCAATACACTCCCAAAAGGTGTACCTGCTGGAGTTCTACACATAGCACTATTCTCCCAACAGGTGAACTTACTGGCGTCCTGCACATATCATTACGCTTCCAACGGGTGCATTTACTGGCGTCCTACACATCGCACTATACTCCCAACAGGTGTGCTTACTGGCGTCCTACACATAGCACTACGCTTCCAACGTGTGCACTTACTGGCGACCTACACACAGCACTATACTCCCAACAGGTGTACTTGCAGGCTTCCTACACATAGCACTACCCTCCAACAGGTGTGCTTACTAGCGTACTACGCATAGCACTGCGCTCCCAACAGGTGGACTTACTGACGTCCTGAACATAGCACTACACTCCCAACAGGTGTACTTACTGGCGTCCTACATATAGGACTGCACACCCAACAGGTGCACGTTCTGGCGTCCTACACATGGCACTGCACTCCTAGCATGTGAACTTACTGGCGTCTTCACTCCCAACAGGTGTACTTACTGGTGCCCTGCACATAGCACTACTCTCCGAGCAGGTGTACTTACAGCCCTCCTACACATAGCACTACACTCCGAAAAGGTGTACTTACTGGTGTCCTACACATAGCACTACACTCCCAACAGGTGTCCTTACTGGCGTCCCACACATAGCACTACACTCGCAACAAGTGTACTTCCTGCCGTCCTACACATAGCACTGCACTCGTTACAGGTGTACGTTGTGGCGTCCTACACGTACCACTACATTCCTAACAGGTGTCCTTACCGGCGCTTTACGCATAACACTGCACTCCCAACAGGTGTACTTACTGGTGTCCTCCACATAGTACTACACTCCTAACATGTGTACTTACTGCAGTCCTACACATAAAACTACACCCCCAACAGGTGTACTTACTGGCGTCCTACATATAATACTAAACTCCCAACATGGGTACTTCCTGGTGCCCTACACATAGCACTACACTCCCAACGGGTGTACTTAATGCCGTCCTGCACATTGTACTAAACTCCCAGGAGGTGAACTTACTGGCGTCCTACCCGTAGCACTACACTCCCGCCAGGTCTTCTTACTGGCGTTCAGCAAATAGCACTACACTCCCAACAGGTGTACTTACTGGTGTTTCTAAACATAGCACTACACTCCCAACAGGTGTACTTACTGCCGTCCCGCACATAGCACTACACTCGCAACAAGTGAACATACTGGCGTCCTACACATAGCACTACACTCCCAACAGGTATACTTAGTGGGGTCCTACACATAGCACTACACTCCTAACAGGTGTGCTTACTGGTGTCCTACACATATCAATACACTCCCATCAGGTGTACTTACTGGCTGCCTACAAATAGCACTACACTCCCAACAGGTATACTTACTGGCGTCCTACACATAGCACTAAACTCCTAACAGGTGTACTTACTGGCGTCCAACACATAGCACTAAGCTCCCAACAGGTGTACTTTGTGGTATCCTACAAATAGCACTACACTCCCAACAGGTGTACTTGCTGGTGTCCTACATATAGCACTACACTCCCAGCAGGTGTACTTACTGCCGTCCTACACATAGCGCTGCACTCCAAACATGTGCACTTACTGGCGTCCTACACATAGTGCTAAACTCCCAACATGGGTACTTACTGGTGTCCTACACATAGCACAACACTCCCAACAGGTGAACTTCATGCCGTCCTACACATAGTACTACACTCCCAACAAGTGAACTTACTGGCGACCAACACATAGCACTTCACTCCCAACAGGTATACTTACTGGCGACCCAAACATAGCACTACACTCGCAACAGGTGTACTTACAGGCGTCCTAAACATAGCACTACACCTTTAAAAGGTGTAATTGCTGGCGTCCTACACATAGCACAACACTACCGACAGGAATACTTACTGCCGTCGTACACATAGTACTAAACTTCCAACATGGGTACGTACTCGTGCCCTACACATAGCACTACACTCCCAACAGCTTTACTGCATGCCGTCCTACACATAGTACTACACTCCCAACAGGTATACAAGTGTACTTACTGGCGTCCAACTAATAGCACTACACTTTTAAAAGGTGTAATTTTTGGCGTCCTACACATAAAACTACACTCCGAACAGGTATACTTACCGGCGTCCTACACATAGCACTACACTCCTAACAGGTGTAGTTACTGGTGTCCTACACATAGCACTACACTCCCAACAGGTGTACTTACTGGTGTCCTACACATAGCTCTGCACTCCCAACGGGTGTACTTACTGGCCTCCTACACATAGCACTACCCTCCAAACAGGTGTACTTTCTGGCGTCCTACACTTAACACAACACTCCCAGCAGGGGTACTTACTTACTGGCGTCCTGCACATAGCACTACACTCCCACCAGAACAGGTGTATTTACTCACGTCCTTCACATAGTACTACACTACCAACAGATGTAATAACTGGTGTCCTACACATATCACTACACTCGCAATAGGTGTACTTTCTGGCGACATAGTCATAGCACTACCCTCCCAACAGGTGTGCTTACTGGTGTCCTACACATAGAATTACGCTCCAAACAGGTGTACTTACTGGAGTCCAACACATAACACTACACTCCCAACATGCGTACTTACTGGCGTCCTACACTTCAAACTTCACTCCCATCAGATGTACTTTCTGGCAAGCTACACATAGCACTGCACTCCCAACAGGTGTCCGTTGTGGCGTCCTACACATACCACTACATTCCTAACAGGTGTCCTTACTGGCGCCTTACATATAGCACTGCACTCCCAACAGATGTACTTATTGGTGTCCTCCACATGGTACTACACTCCTAGCAGGTGTACTTACTGCAGTCCTACACATAACAGTACACTCCCAAAAGGTGTACTTAATGGCGTCCTACATATAGTACTAAACTCCTAACAGGTGTCCGTTGTGGCGTCCTACACATACCACTACATTCCTTACTGGCGCCTTACATATAGCACTGCACGCCCAACAGATGTACTTACTGGTGCCCTACACACAGGACTACACTCCCAACAGGTGTACTTTATGCCGTCCTGCACATTGTACTAAACTCCCAACGGGTGAACTTACTGGCGTCCTACACGTAGCACTACACTCCCGCCAGCTCTTCTTACTGGCGTTCTGCAAATAGCACAACACTCCCAACAGGTGTACTTACCGGTGTTCTAAACATAGCACTACACTCCCAACAGGTGTACTTACTGGCGTCCCGCACATAGCACTACACTCGCAACAAGTGTACATACTGGCGCCCTACACATAGCACTACACTTTTGAAAGGTGTACTTTCTGTCGTCCTACACATAGCACTAAACTCCCAACAGGTATACTTACTGCGGCCCTACACATAGCACTACACTCCTAACAGGTGTGGTTACTGGTGTCCTACACTACACTCCCATCAGGTGTACTTAGTGGTTGCGAACAAAAAGCACTACACTCTCAACAGGTGTACTTTCTGGCGTCCTATACGTAGCACTACACCCCTAACAGGCGTACTTACTGGCGTCCAACACATAGCACTAAGCTCTCAACAGGTTTACTTAGTGGTATCCTACAAATAGCACAACACTCCAAACAGGTGTACTTACTGTTGTCCTATAGATAGCACTACACTCCCAGCAGGTGTTCTTACTGCCGTCCTACACATAGTGCTAAACTCCCAACACGGATACTTACTGGTGTTCTACACATAGCACTACACTCCCAACAGGCGTAGTTCATGCCGCCCTACACATAGTACTACATTCCCAACAGGTGAACTTTCTGGCGTCCAACACATTGCACTTCACTCCCAACAGGTATACATATTGGCGACCCAAACTTAGCGCTACACTCGCAACAGGTGTACTTACTAGCGTCCTACACAGAGCACTACACCTTTAATAAAAGGTGTACTTGCTGGCGTGCAACACATAGTACTCAACTTCCAACATGGGTACGTACTGGTGCCCTACACATAACACTACACTCCCGACAGGTATAGTTACTGGCGTCCTACACATAGTACTCAACTTCCAACATGGGTACGTACTGGTGCCCTACACATAACACTACACACCCAACAGCTTTACCTCATGTCGTCCTACCCATAGACCTACACTCCCAACAAGTATACTTACTGTCGATCTGCACATCGCACTATACTCCCAACTGGTGTACTTACTAGTGTCCTAGACATATCCCTACACTCCCAACAGGTGTACTTACTGGCGTCCCGTACAAAGCACTACACTCGAAACAAGTGTACGTACTGGCGTCCTACTAATAACACTACACTTTTAAATGGTGTAATTTTTGGCGTCCTACACATAGAACTACACTCCCAACAGGTGTACTTACTGGTGTCCTCCTCATAGCACTACACTCGGAACAGGTGTACTTACTGGGGTCCTACACATAGCACTACACTATGTGTAGGACCCCAGTAAGTACACCTGTTTGGTACTACAAATATCACTACACCCCCAACCGGTGTACTTACTGGAGTCCTACACATAGCACTACACTCCCAACGGGTGTACTTACTGGCCTCCTAAACATAGCACGACACTCCAAAGAGGTGTACTTACTGGCGTCCTACAAATAGCACTACACTCCCAACAGGTGTACTTGCAGGCGTCCTGCACATAGCACTACACTCCCAACAGGTGTATTTACTCACGTCCAACACATAGAACTACACTACCAACAGGTGTACTAACTGTTGTCCTACACATAGCACTACACTCGCAATATGTGTACTGGCGACATAGTCATAGAACTACACTCCCAACAGGTGTGCTTACTGGTGTCCTACACATAGAATTACGCTCCAAACAGGTGTACTTACTGGAGTCCAACACATAACACTACACTCCCAACAGGTGTACTTACTGGCGTCCTACACTTAAAACTTCAATCCCATCACATGTACTTACGGGCAACCTGCACATACAACTGCACTCCCAACAGGTGTACGTTGTGGCGTCCTACACATACCACTACATTCCTTACAGGTGTCCTTACTGGTGCCTTACACATAGCACTGCACTCCCAACAGGTGTACTTACTGGTGTCCTCCACATAGTACTACACTCCTAGCAGGTGTACTTACTGCAGTCCTACACATAACACTACACTTCCAAGAGGTGTACTTTCTGGCGTCCTACATATAGTACTAAACTCCCAACATGGGTACTTACTGGTGCCCTACACATAGCACTACACTCCCTACAGGTGTACTTTATACCGTCCTGCTCATTGTACTAAACTCCCAACAGGTGAACTTACTGGCGTCCTACACGTAGCACTACATTCCAACCAGGTTTTCTTACTGGCTTTCGGCAAATAGCACTACACTCCCAACAGGTGTACTTACTGGTGTTCTAAACATAACGCTACACTCCCAACATGTGTACTTACTGACGTCCCGCACATAGCTCTACACTCGCAACAAGTGTACATACTGGCGCCTTACCCATAGGACTACACTTTTAAAAGGTGTACTTTCTGGCGTCCTACACATAGCCCAACACTCCCAACAGGTATACTTACTGGGGTCCTACACATAGCACTACACTCCTAAGAGGTGTGCTTACTGGTGTCCTATACATATCACTACACTCCCATCAGGTGTACTTACTGGCTGCCTACAAACAGCACTACACTCCCAACAGGTGTACTTACTGACTTCCTGCACATAGCACTACACCCCTAACAGGTGTACTTATGGGCGTCCAACACATAGCACTAAGCTCCCACCAGGTGTACGTAGTGGTATCCTACAAATAGCAAGACACTCCCAACAGGTGAACTTACTGGCATCCTACATATAGCACTACACTCCCAACGGGTGTACTTACTGGCCTCCTACACATAGCACTGCACTCCAGACAGGTGTACTTACCGGCGTCCCGCACATAGCACTACACTTCCAACAGGTGTAATTACTCACGTACTACACATAGCACTAAACACCCAACAGGTGTACTTACTGGCGTCCAACACATAGCACTACACTCCTAACAGGCGTACTTACCGGTGTCCTACACATAGCACTACCCTCGCAACAGGTGTACTTACTGGCGTCCTAGACATAGCACTACACTCCCAACAGTTGTACTTAGTGGTGTCCTACACATAGCATTACGCTCCAAACTGGTTTGCTTACTGGTGTCCTGCAGATAGCACTACACTCCCAGCTGGTGTACTTACTGCCGTCCTACACATAGCACCGCACTCCCAACAGGTGTACTTACTGGCGTCCTACACAAAGTACTAAACTCCCAACATGGGTACTTACTGGTGTCCTACACATAGCACTACACCCCCAACAGGTGTACTTCATGCCGTCCTACACATAGTACTACACTCCCAACAGGTGAACTTACTGGCGTCCTAATCATAGCACTACACTCGCAAAAGGTGTACTTACTGGCGTCCTACACATAGCACTACACTTTTAAAAGGTGTACTTTCTGACGTCCTAAACATAGCACCGCACTCCCAACAGGTGTACTTACTGGCGTCCTACACATAGTACTAAACATCCAACATGGGTACATACTGGTGCCCTACACATATCACTACACTCCCAACAGCTTTACTTCATGCCGTCCTACACATAGTACTACACTCCCAACCGGTATACTTACCGGCGTTCTGCACATAGCACTACACTTTCAAAAGGTGTAATTTCTGGCGTCCTACTCATAGCACTACACTCCCAACAGGTATACTTACCGGCGTCCTACACATAGAACTACACTCCTATCAGGTGTACTTACTGGTGTTCTACACATAGCACTACACTCCCACCAAGTGTACTTACTGGCTTCCTACAAATAGCACTACACTCCCAACAGGTGTACTTACTGGCGTCCAACACATCGCACTACGCTCCCAACAGGTGTACTCAGTGGTATCCGACAAATAGCACTACACTCCCAACAGGCGTACTTACTGGCGTCCTACACATAGTACTACACTCCCAACAGGTGTACTTACTGGCGTCCAACACATCGCACTACGCTCCCAACAGGTGTACTTACTGAAGTCCTACACATACCACTACATTCTCAACATGTGTACTTACTGTCGTCCTACAGATAGCAATACAGTCCGAACAGGTGTACTTACTGGCGTCTTACACATTGCACTACGCTCCCAACATGTGTACTTACGACCGTCCAACACATAGCTCTACACCCCCAACAGGTGTACTTACTGATGTCCTACACATAGCACTACACTCCCACCAAGTGCACTTAGTGGTGTCCTACACATAGCACTACACTCCAAACAGGTGTATTGACCTACGTCCTACACATACCACTACATTCTCAACATGTGTATTTACTGTCGTCCTACAGATAGCAATGCAGTCCGAACAGGTGTACTTTCTGGCGTCTTACACATTGCACTACGCTCCCAACATGTGTACTTACGACCGTCCAACACATAGCTCTACACCCCCAACAGGTGTACTTACTGACGTCCTACACATAGCAATACACTCCCCCAGGCGTACTTACAGGCGTTCTACACATAGCACTACATTACTAACATGTGAATTTGCTGATGTCCTACACATAGCACTACACTCCTAACAGAGGTACTTACTGGCTTCCTACACATAGCACTACACCCCCAACAGGTGTACTTACTGCTTTCCAACACATAGAACTACACTCCCAACAGGTGTACTTACATGCGTCCTGCATATAGCAATAAACTCCCATCAGGTTTACTTAGAGGTATCCTATACATAGCACTTCATTCCTAACAGGCGTAGTTACTGCGGCCTTACACATAGCACGGCATTCACAACAGGTGAACTTACTCGTGCACTACTCATAGCACTACACTCCCAACAGGTGTACTTACTGCCGTCCTACACATAGCAGTACACTCCCAAAAGGTGTACTTGCTAGCACTACACTCCCTACAAGTGCACTTACTGGCGTCCTACACATAGCCCTACACTCCCAACGGGTGTACTTACTGCCGTCATACACATAGCACAACACTCCCAAAAGGTGTACTTACAGGCGTCCTAAGCATAACACTATACACCAAACAGATGAACTTACTGGTGTCCAACACATAGCACTACACTCCCAACAGGTGTAAGCAACAGTTTTACTTACTGGCGTCCAAGACATAGCAGTACACTCCCAACATGAGGACTTACTTGTCTCCTACACATAGCACTACGCTCCTAACAGGTGTACTTACTGGTGTCCTACACATAGCTCTACCCTCGCAACAGGTGTACTTATTGGCGTCCTGGACATAGCACTACACTCCCAACAGGTGTACTTCCAGGTCTCCTACCCATAGCACTACGCTCACAACAGGTGTAATTACTCACGTCCTACACATGGCACTAAACTCCCAACAGTTGTACTTACTGGCGTGCTACACATAGAACTACACTCCTAACAGGTGTACTTACTGGTGTCCTACACATAGCACTACCCTCGCAACAGGCGTACTTACTGGTGTCCTACACATAGCATTACGTTCCAAACAGGTGTACTTACTGGAGTCCTACACATAGCACTACACTCCCAACAGGTGTACTTACTGGCGTCCTACACTTAAAAGTTCACTCCCATCAGGTGTACTTACTGGCGACCTACACATAGCACTGCACACCCAACAGGTGTACGTTCTGGCGTCCTATACACAGCACTACACTTCCAACAGGTGTACTTACTGGCGCCTTACACATAGCACTGCACTACTCACAGGTGTACTTACTGGTGTCCTACAGATACCACTACACTCCGAGCAGGAGTACTTACTGCCGTCCTGCATATAGCACCGCACTACCAGCAGGTGTACTTACTGGCGTCCTACACATAGTACTAAATTCCTAACATGTGTACTTACTGGTGTCCTACGCATAGCACTGCACTCCCAACAGGTGTACTTCATGCCGTCCTACACATAGTACCACACTCCCAACTGCTGAACTTACTGGCGTCCTACACATGGCTCTACACTCCGAACAGTTGTACTTACTGGCGTCCCACACATAGCACTACATTCGCAACAGGTGTACTTACTGGCGCCCTACACATAGCACTACACTTTTAAAAGGTGTACTTTCTGGCGTCCTACACATAGCACTACACTCCAAACAGGTATACATACTGGCGTCCTACACATACTACTAAACGTCCAACATGGGTACATACTGGTTCCCTACAAATAGCACTACACTCCCAACAGCTTTACTACATGCCGTCCTACAGATAGTACTACACTTCCAACAGGTACACTTTCTGGCGTTCTGCACATAGCACTACACTTTTAAACTCCGAACATGTGTACTTACTGGTGTCCTACCCATCGCACTAAACTCCCAACAGGTTGACTTCCTGCCGTCCTACACATAGTACTACACTCCCAACTGGTGAACTTTCTGGTGCGCTACACATAGCACTACTATCCCAACAGGTGTTCTTACTGGCGTTCTGCACATAACACTACACTCCCAATATGTGCACGTTCTGGCGTCCTACACATAACACTACACTCCTAACAGGGGTACTTACAGGCGCCATACACATAGCACTGCACTCCCAACAGGTGTACTTATTGGTGTCCAGCACATAGCACTACACTCCCAGCAGGTGTACTTACTGCCCTCCTACACATAACACTACACTCCCAGCAGGTGTACTTACTGCACTCCTACACATAACACAACACTCCCAACACGTGAACTTACTGGCGCCCTACACATAGCACTAAACTCCCAGTATGTGTGCTTAATGGTGCCCTACACAATGCACTACACTACCAACATGTGTACTTCCTGCCATCCTACAGATAGTACTACACTCCCAACATGTGAACTTACTTGGGTCCAACACATAGCACTACACTCCCAACAGGTGTACTTACTGGCGTTCTACACATAGCACTACACTCCCAACAGGTGTACTTACTGGTGTCCTACACATATCACTACACTCCCAACAGCTTTACTTCATGCCGTCCTACACATAGTACTACACTCCCAACAGGTTAACTTTCTGGCGTCCAACACATTGCACTTCACTCCCAACAGGTATACATACTGGCGACCCAAACTTAGCACTACACTCGCAACAGGTGTCCAACACATAACTCCAAACAGGTGTACTTACAGGCGTATTACATATAGCACTACACTCCAAACAGGTGTACTTAGTGGTATCCTACACATAGCACTACATTCTTAACAGGCGTACTTACTACGGCCTTACAAATAGCATGGCATTCACAACTGGTGAACTTACTTGTGTCCTACTCATAGGACTACACTCCCAACAGGCGTACTTACTGCCGTCCTACACATAGCAGTACACTCCCAAAATGTGTACTTACTAGCACTACACTCCCTACAAGTGCACTTACTGACGTCCTACATATAGCACAACACTCCCAAAAGGTGTACTTACAGGCGTCCTAAGCATAACACTATACACCAAACAGATGAACTTACTGGCGTCCAACACATAGCACTACACTCCCAACAGGTGTAAACAACAGTTGTACGTACTGCCGTCCAAGACATACCAGTACACTCCCATCAGGTGTACTTAGTGGTGTCCTACACATGGCACTACGCTCCTAACAGGTGTACTTACTTGTGTCCTAAACATAGCACTACCCTCGCAACTGGTGTACGTTCTGGCGTCCTACACATAGCACTACACTCCCAGCAAGTGTACTTCCTGGTCTCCTCCCCATAGCACTACGCTCCCAACAGGTGTAATTACTCACGTCCTACACATGGTACTAAACTCCCAACAGGTGTACGTACTGGTGTCCTACACATAGCACTACACTCCTAACTGGTGTACTTACTGGTGTCCTACACATAGCACTACCCTCGCAACAGGCGTACTTACTGGAGTCCTACACATAGCACTACACTGCCAACAGGTGTACTTACTGGCGTCCTACGCTTAAAAGTTCACTCCCATCACGTGTAGTTACTGGCGACCTGCACATAGCACTGCACACCCAACAGGTGTACGTTCTGGCGTCCTATACATAGCACTACACTCCCAACAGGTGTACTTACTGGCGCCTTACACATAGCACTGCACTCCCCACAGGTGTACTTACTGGTGTCCTACAGATAGCACTACACACCGAGCAGGTGTACTTACTGCCGTCCTACACATAGCACCGCACTACCAACAGGTGCACTTACTGGCGTCCTACACATAGTACTAAATTCCCAACATGTGTACTTACTGGTTTCCTACGCATAGCACTACACTCCCAACAGGTGTACTTCATGCCGTCCTACACATAGTACCACACTCCCAACAGTTGATCTTACTGGCGTCCTACACATAGCACTACACTTCCAACATGTGTACTTACTGTCGTCCTGGCCATAGCACCACGCTCCCAACAGGTGTTCTTACTGGCGTCCTACACGTAGCTCCACATTCTCAACAGGTGCTCTTACTGCCGTCCAACACATAGCACTACACTCCCAACAGGTGTACTTACTAGCGTCCTACACATAGCACTACACTCTCGACAGGTGTGCTTTGTGGTATTCTACACATAGCACTACATTCCTTACCGGCGTACTTACTGCGGCCTTACACGTAGCACTGCACTCAAAGAGGTGGACTTACTTGAATCCTACACATAGTACTACACTCCCAACAGGTGTACCTACTGGAGTTCTGCATATAGCACTACAATCCCAACAGGTGTACTTACTGGCGTCCTACACATAGCATTACGCATCCAACAGGTGCACTTACTGGCGTCCTACACATAGCACTACACTCCCAACAGGTGTACTTACTGGCTTCCTACACATATCACTACCCTCCAGCAGGTGTACGTACTAGCGTACTACACAAAGCACTACGCTCCCAACAGGTGCACTTTCTGAAGTCCTACACACAGCAATACACTCCCAAAAGGTGTACCTGCTGGAGTTCTACACATAGCACTATTCTCCCAACAGGTGAACTTACTGGCGTCCTACACATATCATTACGCTTCCAACGGGTGCATTTACTGGCGTCCTACACATCGCACTATACTCCCAACAGGTGTGCTTACTGGCGTCCTACACATAGCACTACGCTTCCAACGTGTGCACTTACTGGCGTCCTACACACAGCACTATACTCCCAACAGGTGTACTTGCAGGCTTCCTACACATAGCACTACCCTCCAACAGGTGTGCTTACTAGCGTACTACGCATAGCACTGCGCTCCCAACAGGTGGACTTACTGACGTCCTGAACATAGCACTACACTCCCAACAGGTGTACTTACTGGCGTCCTACATATAGGACTGCACTCCCAACAGGTGCACGTTCTGGCGTCCTACACATGGCACTGCACTCCTAGCATGTGAACATACTGGCGTCTTCACTCCCAACAGGTGTACTTACTGGTGCCCTGCACATAGCACTACTCTCCGAGCAGGTGTACTTACAGCCCTCCTACACATAGCACTACACTCCGAAAAGGTGTACTTACTGATGTCCTACACATAGCACTACACTCCCAACAGGTGTCCTTACTGGCGTCCCACACATAGCACTACACTCGCAACAAGTGTACTTCCTGCCGTCCTACACATAGCACTGCACTCGTTACAGGTGTACGTTGTGGCGTCCTACACATACCACTACACTCCTAACAGGTGTCCTTACCGGCGCTTTACGCATAACACTGCACTCCCAACAGGTGTACTTACTGGTGCCCTCCACATAGTACTACACTCCTAACATGTGTACTTACTGCAGTCCTACACATAACACTACACCCCCAACAGGTGTACTTACTGGCGTCCTACATATAATACTAAACTCCCAACATGGGTACTTCCTGGTGCCCTACACAGAGCACTACACTCCCAACGGGTGTACTTAATGCCGTCCTGCACATTGTACTAAACTCCCAGCAGGTGAACTTACTGGCGTCCTACCCGTAGCACTACACTCCCGCCAGGTCTTCTTACTGGCGTTCAGCAAATAGCACTACACTCCCAACAGGTGTACTTACTGGTGTTTCTAAACATAGCACTACACTCCCAACAGGTGTACTTACTGCCGTCCCGCACATAGCACTACACTCGCAACAAGTGAACATACTGGCGTCCTACACATAGCACTACACTCCCAACAGGTATACTTAGTGGGGTCCTACACATAGCACTACACTCCTAACAGGTGTGCTGACTGGTGTCCTACACATATCAATACACTCCCATCAGGTGTACTTACTGGCTGCCTACAAATAGCACTACACTCCCAACAGGTATACTTACTGGCGTCCTACACATAGCACTAAACCCCTAACAGGTGTACTTACTGGCGTCCAACACATAGCACTAAGCTCCCAACAGGTGTACTTTGTGGTATCCTACAAATAGCACTACACTCCCAACAGGTGTACTTGCTGGTGTCCTACATATAGCACTACACTCCCAGCAGGTGTACTTACTGCCGTCCTACACATAGCGCTGCACTCCAAACATGTGCACTTACTGGCGTCCTACACATAGTGCTAAACTCCCAACATGGGTACTTACTGGTGTCCTACACATAGCACAACACTCCCAACAGGTGAACTTCATGCCGTCCTACACATAGTACTACACTCCCAACAAGTGAACTTACTGGCGACCAACACATAGCACTTCACTCCCAACAGGTATACTTACTGGCGAGCCAAACATAGCACTACACTCGCAACAGGTGTACTTACAGGCGTCCTAAACATAGCACTACACCTTTAAAAGGTGTAATTGCTGGCGTCCTACACATAGCACAACACTACCGACAGGAATACTTACTGGCGTCGTACACATAGTACTAAACTTCCAACATGGGTACGTACTGGTGCCCTACACATAGCACTACACTCCCAACAGCTTTACTGCATGCCGTCCTACACATAGTACTACACTCCCAACAGGTATACAAGTGTACTTACTGGCGTCCTACTAATAGCACTACACTTTTAAAAGGTGTAATTTTTGGCGTCCTACACATAAAACTACACTCCGAACAGGTATACTTACCGGCGTCCTACACATAGCACTACACTCCTAACAGGTGTAGTTACTGGTGTCCTACACATAGCACTACACTCCCAATAGGTGTACTTACTGGTGTCCTACACATAGCTCTGCACTCCCAACGGGTGTACTTACTGGCCTCCTACACATAGCACTACCCTTCAAACAGGTGTACTTTCTGGCGTCCTACACTTAGCACAACACTCCCAACAGGGGTACTTACTTACTGGCGTCCTGCACATAGCACTACACTCCCAACAGGTGTATTTACTCACGTCCTTCACATAGTACTACACTACCAACAGATGTAATAACTGGTGTCCTACACATATCACTACACTCGCAATAGCTCTACACCCCCAACAGGTGTACTTACTGACGTCCTACACATAGCAATACACTCCCCCAGGCGTACTTACAGGCGTTCTACACATAGCACTACATTACTAACATGTGAATTTGCTGATGTCCTACACATAGCACTACACTCCTAACAGAGGTACTTACTGGCTTCCTACACATAGCACTACACCCCCAACAGGTGTACTTACTGCTTTCCAACACATAGAACTACACTCCCAACAGGTGTACTTACATGCGTCCTACGTATAGCAATAAACTCCCATTAGGTTTACTTAGAGGTATCCTACACATAGCACTTCATTCCTAACAGGCGTACTTACAGCGGCCTTACACATAGCACGGCATTCACAACAGGTGAACTTACTCGTGCACTACTCATAGCACTACACTCCCAACAGGTGTACTTACTGCCGTCCTACACATAGCAGAACACTCCCAAAAGGTGTACTCGCTAGCACTACACTCCCTACAAGTGCACTTACTGGCGTCCTACACATAGCCCTACACTCCCAACGGGTGTACTTACTGCGTCATACTCATAGCACAACACTCCCAAAAGGTGTACTTTCAGGCGTCCAAAGCATAACACTATACACCAAACAGATGAACTTACTGGCGTCCAACACATAGCACTACACTCCCAACAGGTGTAAGCAACAGTTTTACTTACTGGCGTCCAAGACATAGCAGTACGCTCCCAACATGAGTACTTACTTGTCTCCTACACATAGCACTACGCTCCTAACAGGTGTACTTACTGGTGTCCTACACATAGCACTACCCTCGCAACAGGTGTACTTATTGGCGTCCTGGACATAGCACTACACTCCCAACAGGTGTACTTCCTGGTTTCCTACCCATAGCACTACGCTCCCAACAGGTGTAATTACTCACGTCCTACACATGGCACTAAACTCCCAACAGGTGTACTTACTGGCGTCCTACACATAGCACTACACTCCTAACAGGTGTACTTACTGGTGTGCTACACATAGCACTACCCTCGCAACAGGCGTACTTACTGGTGTCCTACACATAGCATTACGCTCCAAACAGGTGTACTGGCGCCTTACACATAGCACTGCACTTTTCACAGGTGTACTTACTGGTGTCCTACAGATATCACTACACTCCGAGCAGGCGTACTTACTGCCGTCCTGCACATAGCACCGCACTACCAGCAGGTGTACTTACTGGCGTCCTACACATAGTATTAAATTCCCAACATGTGTACTTACTGGTGTCCTACGCATAGCACTACACTCCCAACAGGTGTACTTCATGCCGTCCTACACATAGTTCCACACTCCCAACTGCTGAACTTACTGGCATCCTACACATGGCTCTACACTCCGAACAGTTGTACACTCCGAACAGGTGTACTTACTGGCGTCCTACACATAGCACTACACTTTTAAAAGGTGTACTTTCTGGCGTCCTACACATAGCACTACACTCCAAACAGGTATACATACTGGCGTCCAACACATACTACTAAACGTCCAACATGGGTACATACTGGTTCCCTACAAATAGCACTACACTCCCAACAGCTTTACTTCATGCCGTCCTACAGATAGTACTACACTTCCAACAGGTACACTTTCTGGCGTTCTGCACATAGCACTACACTTTTAAACTCCGAACATGTGTACTTACTGGTGTCCTACCCATTGCACTAAACTCCCAACAGGTTGACTTCCTGCCGTCCTACACATAGTACTACACTCCCAACTGGTGAACTTTCAGGTGTGCTACACATAGCACTACTATCCCAACAGGTGTACTTACTGGCGTTCTGCACATAACACTACACTCCCAATAGGTGCACGTTCTGGCGTCCTACACATAACACTACACTCCTAACAGGGGTACTTACTGGCGCAATACACATAGCACTGCACTCCCAACAGGTGTACTTACTGGTGTCCAGCACATAGCACTACACTCCCAGCAGGTGTACTTACTGCCCTCCTACACATAACACTACACTCCCAGCAGGTGTACTTACTGCACTCCTACACATAACACTACACTCCCAACACGTGAACTTACTGGCTTCCTACACATAGCACTAAACTCCCAGTATGTGTGCTTTATGGTGCCCTACACATTGCACTACACTACCAACAGGTGTACTTCCTGCCACCCTACACATAGTACTACACTCCCAACATGTGAACTTACTTGGGTCCAACACATAGCACTACACTCCCAACAGGTGTACTTACTGGCGTTCTACACATAGCACTACACTCCCAACAGGTGTACTTACTGGTGTCCTACACATATCACTACACTCCCAACAGCTTTACTTCATGCCGTCGTACACATAGTACTACACTCCCAACAGGTACACTTACTGGCGTTCTGCACATAGCACTACAATTTTAAAAGGTGTAATTTCTGGCGTCCTACACATAGCACTACACTCCCAACAGGTATACTTACCGGCGTCCTACACATAGCACTACACTCCTATCAGGTGCACTTACTGGTGTCCTACACATAGCACTCCACTCCCATCAGGTGTACTTACTGGCTTCCTACAAATAGCACTACACTCCCAACAGGTGTACTTCCTGCTGTCCTACACATAGTACTACACTCCCAACATGTGAACTTACTTGGGTCCAACACATAGCACTACACTCCCAACAGGTGTACTTACTGGCGTTCTACACATAACACAACATTCCCTAGAGGTGTACTTACTGGTGTCCTACACATAGCACTACATTCCCAACTGGTGTACTTACTGGCGTCCCACACCTATCTCTACACTCGTAACAAGTGTACTTACTTGCGTCCTACACATAGCACTACACTTCTAAAAGGTGTACTTTCTGGCGTCCTACAAATAGCACTACACTCCCTACAGGGGGACTTACTTTTGTCCTACACATAGCACTACACTGACAGCAGGTGTACTTAGTGGCGTCCCACACATAGCACTACACTCGCAACACTTACTGGCGTCCTACACGTAGCACTACACATCTAAAATGTGAACTTTCTGGCGTCCCACACATAGCACTACACTCCCAACAACTATACTTACTGGCGCCATACACATAGCACTAAACTCCTATCAGGTGTACTTACTGGTGTCCTACACATAGCACTACACGCCCATCAGGTGTACTTACTGGCTTCCTACACATAACACTACACTCCTAATAGGTGTACTTACTGGCGTCCTACACATAACACTACACTACTAACAGGTGTACTTACTGGCATCCTACAAATAGCACTACACTCCCAACAGGTGTACTTACTGGCGTACTACACATAGCACTACACTCCGAACAGGTGTACTTACTAGCGTACTACATATAGCACTAAGCTTCCAACAGGTGTACTTACTGGCTTCCTACACATAGCACTAGACTCCCAACATGTGTTCTTAGTGGTGTCCTACACATAGCACTACCCTCCAAACAGGTGTACTTACTGGCGTCCTCCACATAGCACTGCATTCCCAACATGTGAAATTACTGGCGTCCTACACATAGCAATACACTCCGAACAGATGTACTTACTAGCGTCCTGCGCATAGCACTACGCTTCCAACATGTGTACTCACTCCCGTTCTACACATAGCACTACACTCCCAACAGGTATACTTACTGGCGTCCTACACATAGTACTAAACATCCAACATGGGTACATACTGGTGCCCTACACATATCACTACCCTCCCAACAGCTTTACTTCATGCCGTCCTACACATAGTACTACACTGCCAACAGGTATACTTACTGGCGCTCTGCACATAACACTACACTTTTAAAAGGTGTAATTTCTGGCGTCCTACACATAGCACTACACTCCTAACAGGTATACTTACCGGCGTTCTACACATAGTACTACACTACTATCAGGTGTACTTACTGGTGTCCTACACATCGCACTACACTCCCATCAGGTGTACTTACTGGCTTCCTACAAATAACATTACACTGACAACAGGTGTACTTACTGGCGTCCTACACCGAGCACTACACTCCCAACAGGTGTACTTACTGGCGTCCAACACATAGCACTAAGCTCCCAACAGGTGTACTTAGTGGTATCCTACAAATAGCACTACACTCTCAACAGGCGTACTTACTGGCGTCCTACACATAGTACTACACTCCCAACAGGTGTACTTACTGGTGTCCAACACATAGCACTAAGCCCCCAACAGGTGTACTTACTGCCTTCCTACACATAGCACTACTCTCCCAACAGGTGTACCTACTGACGTACTACACGTCGAACTACGCTCCCAACAGGTGTACTTACTGAAGTCCTACACATAGCACTACACTCCCAACAAGTGTACTTAGTGGTGTCGTACAAATAGCACTACACTCCAAACAGGTGTATTTACCTACGTCCTACACATTGCACTACATTCTCAACATGTGTACATACTGTCGTCCTACACATAGCAATACACTCCGAACATGTGTACTTACTGGCGTCCTACACATAGCACAACGCTCCCAACATGTGTACTTACGCCCGTCCAACACATAGCTCTACACCCCCAACAGGTCTACTTACTGACGTCCTACGCATAGCAATACACTCCACCAGGCGTACTTACAGGCGTTCTACACATAGCACTACACTACTAACATGTGAATTTGCTGATGTCCTACACATAGCACTACATTCCTAACAGGGGTACTTACTGGCGTCCTACACATAGCCCTACACCCCCAACAGGTGTACTTACTGCCGTCCAACACATAGCACTACACACCCAACAGATGTACTTACAGGCCTCCTACATATAGCACTACACTCATAACAGGTGTACTTAGTGGTATCCTACACATAGCACTACATTCCTAACAGGCGTACTTACTGCGGCCTTACACATAGCACGGCATTCACAACAGGTGAACTTACTGGTGTCCTACTCATCGCACTACAGTCCCAACAGGTGTACTTACTGCCGTCCTACACATAGCAGTACACTCCCAAAAGGTGTACTTACTAGCACTACACCCCCTACAAGTACACTTACTGGCGTCCTACAGACAGCCCTACATTCCCAACGGGTGTACCTACTGCCGTCCTACACATAGCACAACACTCCCAAAATGTGTACTTACAGACGTCCTAAGCATAACACTATACACCAAACAGATGTACTTACTGGCGTCCAACACATAGCACTACACTCCCAACAGGTGTAAGCAACAGTTGTACTAACTGGCGTCCTAGACATAGCAGTACACTCCCAACAGGTGTACTTACTGGTGTCCTACGCATAGCACTACGCTCCTAACATGTGTACTTACTGGTGTCCTACACATAGCACTACCCTCGCAACAGGTGTACTTACTGGCGTCCTAGACATAGCACTACACTCCAAACAGGTGTACTTCCTGTTCTCCTACCAATAGCACTACGCTCCCAACAGGTGTAATTACTCAGGTCCTACACATGGCACTAAACCCACAACAGGTGTACTTACTGGCGTCCTACATATAGCACTACACTCCTAACAGGTGTACTTACTGGTGTCCTACACATAGCACTACCCTCGCAACAGGCGTACTTACTGGTGTCCTACACATATCATTACGCTCCAAACAGGTGTACTTACTGGAGTCCTACACATAGAACTACACTCCCAACAAGTGTACTTACTGGCGTCCTACACATAGCACTGCACACCCAACAGGTGTACGTTCTGGCGTCCTATACATAGCACTGCACTCCCAACAGGTGTACTTACTGGCGACTTACACATAGCACTGCACTCCCCACAGGTGTACTTACTGGTGTCCTAAAGATAGCACTACACTCCGAGCAGGCGTACTTACTGCCGTCCTACACATAGCACCGCACTACCACCAGGTGTACTTACTGGCGTCCTACACATAGTACTATATTCCCAACATGTGTACTTACTGGTGCCCAACGAATAGCACTACACTCCCAACAGGTGTACTTCATGCCGCCCTACACAATGTACCGCACTCCCAACAGCTGAACTTACTGGCGTCCTACACATAGCACTACGCTCCGAACAGTTGTACTTACTGGCGTCCCACACATAGCAATACGCTCGCAACAGGTGTACTTACTGGCGTCCTACACATAACACTACACTTTTAAAAGGTGTACTTTCTGGCGTCCTACACGTAGCACTACACTCCCAACAGGTATACTTTCTGGCGTCCTACACATAGTACTAAACGTCCAACATCGGTACATACTGGTTCCCTACACATAGCACTACACTCCCAACAGCTTTACTTCATGCCGTCCTACACATAGCACTACACTTCCAACAGGTACACTTACTGGCGTTCTGCACATAGCACTACACTTTTAAACTCCGAACATGTGTACTTACTGGTGCCCTATCCATTGCACAAAACTCCCAACAGGTTGACTTCCTGCCGTCCTACACATAGTACTACACTCCCAACTGGTGAACTTTCAGGTGTGCTACACATAGCACTACTATCCCAACAGGTGTACTTACTGGCGTTCTGCACATAACACTACACTCCCAATAGGTGCACGTTCTGTCGTCCTACACATAACACTACACTCCTAACAGGTGTACTTATTGGCGCCATACACATAGCACTGCACTCCCAACAGGTGTACTTACTGGTCTCCAGCACATAGCACTACACTCCCAGCAGCTGTACTTACTGCCCTCCTACACATAACACTACACTCCCAACACGTGAACTTACTGGCGCCCTACACATAGCACTGAACTCCTAGTATGTGTGCTTAATGGTGCCCTACACATTGCACTACACTCCCAACAGGTGTACTTCCTGCCGTTCTACACATAGTACTACACTCCCAACATGTGAACTTACTTGGGTCCAACACATAGCACTACACTCCCAACAGGTGTACTTACTGGCATTCTACACATAGCACTACACTCCCAACAGGTGTACTTACTGGTGTCCTACACATAGCACTACATTCCCAACAGGTGTACTTACTGGCGTCCAACACCCATCTCTACACTCGCAACAAGTGCACTTACTTGCGTCCTACACATAGCACTACACTTCTAAAAGGTGTACTTTCTGGCGTCCTACAAATAGCACTACACTCCCTACAGGGGGACTTACTTTTGTCCTACACATAGCACTACACTCACAGCAGGTGTACTTACTGGCGTCCATCACCTAGCACTACACTCGCAACACATACTGGCGTCCTACACGTAGCACTACACTTCTAAAATGTGAACTTTCTGGCGATCCACACATAGCACTACACTCCCAACAGCTGTACTTACTGGCGTCATACACATAGCACTACATTCCTATCAGGTGTACTTACTGGCGTCCTACAAATAACACTACACTACTTACAGGTGTACTTACTGGTGCCTTACACGTAGCACTACACTCCCAACAGGTGCACTTACTGGCGTCCTACACATAAACCTTCACTCCCATCAGGTACGTACTGGCGACCTACACATAACACTTCGCTTCCATCAGGTGTACTTACTGCCGAAATTCACATAGCACTGCACTCCGAACAGGTGTACTTACTAGCGTCCTACACATATCACACAGCGCTCCCAACAGGTGTATTTACTGGCGTTATACACATAGCACTACCCCCCAACAGGTGTACCTACTAGCGTACTACACATAGCACTAAGCTCCCAACAGGTGTACTTACTGGTGTCCTACGCATAGCACTACACTCCCAACAGGTGTACTTCATGCCGTCCTACACATAGTTCCACACTCCCAACTGCTGAACTTACTGGCATCCTACACATGGCTCTACACTCCGAACAGTTGTACACTCCGAACAGGTGTACTTACTGGCGTCCTACACATAGCACTACACTTTTAAAAGGTGTACTTTCTGGCGTCCTACACATAGCACTACACTCCAAACAGGTATACATACTGGCGTCCAACACATACTACTAAACGTCCAACATGGGTGCATACTGGTTCCCTACAAATAGCACTACACTCCCAACAGCTTTACTTCATGCCGTCCTACAGATAGTACTACACTTCCAACAGGTACACTTTCTGGCGTTCTGCACATAGCACTACACTTTTAAACTCCGAACATGTGTACTTACTGGTGTCCTACCCATTGCACTAAACTCCCAACAGGTTGACTTCCTGCCGTCCTACACATAGTACTACACTCCCAACTGGTGAACTTTCAGGTGTGCTACACATAGCACTACTATCCCAACAGGTGTACTTACTGGCGTTCTGCACATAACACTACACTCCCAATAGGTGCACGTTCTGGCGTCCTACACATAACACTACACTCCTAACAGGGGTACTTACTGGCGCAATACACATAGCACTGCACTCCCAACAGGTGTACTTACTGGTGTCCAGCACATAGCACTACACTCCCAGCAGGTGTACTTACTGCCCTCCTACACATAACACTACACTCCCAGCAGGTGTACTTACTGCACTCCTACACATAACACTACACTCCCAACACGTGAACTTACTGGCTTCCTACACATAGCACTAAACACCCAGTATGTGTGCTTTATGGTGCCCTACACATTGCACTACACTACCAACAGGTGTACTTCCTGCCACCCTACACATAGTACTACACTCCCAACATGTGAACTTACTTGGGTCCAACACATAGCACTACACTCCCAACAGGTGTACTTACTGGCGTTCTACACATAGCACTACACTCCCAACAGGTGTACTTACTGGTGTCCTACACATATCACTACAATCCCAACAGCTTTACTTCATGCCGTCGTACACATAGTACTACACTCCCAACAGGTATACTTACTGGCGTTCTGCACATAGCACTACAATTTTAAAAGGTGTAATTTCTGGCGTCCTACACATAGCACTACACTCCCAACAGGTATACTTACCGGCGTCCTACACATAGCACTACACTCCTATCAGGTGCACTTACTGGTGTCCTACACATAGCACTCCACTCCCATCAGGTGTACTTACTGGCTTCCTACAAATAGCACTACACTCCCAACAGGTGTACTTCCTGCTGTCCTACACATAGTACTACACTCCCAACATGTGAACTTACTTGGGTCCAACACATAGCACTACACTCCCAACAGGTGTACTTACTGGCGTTCTACACATAACACTACATTCCCTAGAGGTGTACTTACTGGTGTCCTACACATAGCACTACATTCCCAACAGGTGTACTTACTGGCGTCCCTCACCTATCTCTACACTCGCAACAAGTGTACTTACTTGCGTCCTACACATAGCACTACACTTCTAAAAGGTATACTTACTGGCGTCCTACACATAGTACTAAACATCCAACATGGGTACATACTGGTGCCCTACACATATCACTACCCTCCCAACAGCTTTACTTCATGCCGTCCTACACATAGTACTACACTGCCAACAGGTATACTTACTGGCGCTCTGCACATAACACTACACTTTTAAAAGGTGTAATTTCTGGCGTCCTACACATAGCACTACACTCCTAACAGGTATACTTACCGGCGTTCTACACATAGCACTACACTACTATTAGGTGTACTTACTGGTGTCCTACACATCGCACTACAGTCCCATCAGGTGTACTTACTGGCTTCCTACAAATAGCATTACACTGACAACAGGTGTACTTACTGGCGTCCTACACCGAGCACTACACTCCCAACAGGTGTACTTACTGGCGTCCAACACATAGCACTAAGCTCCCAACAGGTGTACTTAGTGGTATCCTACAAATAGCACTACACTCTCAACAGGCGTACTTACTGGCGTCCTACACATAGTACTACACTCCCAACAGGTGTACTTACTGGTGTCCAACACATAGCACTAAGCTCCCAACAGGTGTACTTACTGCCTTCCTACACATAGCACTACTCTCCCAACAGGTGTACCTACTGACGTACTACACGTCGAACTACGCTCCCAACAGGTGTACTTACTGAAGTCCTACACATAGCACTACACTCCCAACAAGTGTACTTAGAGGTGTCCTACAAATAGCACTACACTCCAAACAGGTGTATTTACCTACGTACTACACATTGCACTACATTCTCAACATGTGTACATACTGTCGTCCTACACATAGCAATACACTCCGAACATGTGTACTTACTGGCGTCCTACACATAGCACAACGCTCCCAACATGTGTACTTACGCCCGTCCAACACATAGCTCTACACCCCCAACAGGTCTACTTACTGACGTCCTACGCATAGCAATACACTCCACCAGGCGTACTTACAGGCGTTCTACACATAGCACTACACTACTAACATGTGAATTTGCTGATGTCCTACACATAGCACTACATTCCTAACAGGGGTACTTACTGGCGTCCTACACATAGCCCTACACCCCCAACAGGTGTACTTACTGCCGTCCAACACATAGCACTACACACCCAACAGATGTACTTACAGGCCTCCTACATATAGCACTACACTCATAACAGGTGTACTTAGTGGTATCCTACACATAGCACTACATTCCTAACAGGCGTACTTACTGCGGCCTTACACATAGCACGGCATTCACAACAGGTGAACTTACTGGTGTCCTACTCATCGCACTACAGTCCCAACAGGTGTACTTACTGCCGTCCTACACATAGCAGTACACTCCCAAAAGGTGTACTTACTAGCACTACACTCCCTACAAGTGCACTTACTGGCGTCCTACAGATTGCCCTACATTCCCAACGGGTGTACCTACTGCCGTCCTACACATAGCACAACACTCCCAAAATGTGTACTTACAGACGTCCTAAGCATAACACTATACACCAAACAAATGTACTTACTGGCGTCCAACACATAGCACTACACTCCCAACAGGTGTAAGCAACAGTTGTACTAACTGGCGTCCTAGACATAGCAGTACACTCCCAACAGGTGTACTTACTGGTGTCCTACGCATAGCACTACGCTCTTAACATGTGTACTTACTGGTGTCCTACACATAGCACTACCCTCGCAACAGGTGTACTTACTGGCATCCTAGACATAGCACTACACTCCAAACAGGTGTACTTCCTTTTCTCCTACCAATAGCACTACGCTCCCAACAGGTGTAATTACTCAGGTCCTACACATGGCACTAAACCCACAACAGGTGTACTTACTGGCGTCCTACATATAGCACTACACTCCTAACAGGTGTACTTACTGATGTCCTACACATAGCACTACCCTCGCAACAGGCGTACTTACTGGTGTCCTACACATAGCATTACGCTCCAAACAGGTGTACTTACTGGAGTCCTACACATAGAACTACACTCCCAACAAGTGTACTTACCGGCGTCCTACACATAGCACTGCACACCCAACAGGTGTACGTTCTGGCGTCCTATACATAGCACTGCACTCCCAACAGGTGTACTTACTGGCGACTTACACATAGCACTGCACTCCCCACAGGTGTACTTACTGGTGTCCTAAAGATAGCACTACACTCCGAGCAGGCGTACTTACTGCCGTCCTACACATAGCACCGCACTACCAGCAGGTGTACTTACTGGCGTCCTACACATAGTACTATATTCCCAACATGTGTACTTACTGGTGCCCAACGAATAGCACTACACTCCCAACAGGTGTACTTCATGCCGTCCTACACAATGTACCGCACTCCCAACAGCTGAACTTACTGGCGTCCTACACATAGCACTACGCTCCGAACAGTTGTACTTACTGGCGTCCCACACATAGCAATACGCTCGCAACAGGTGTACTTACTGGCGTCCTACACATAACACTACACTTTTAAAAGGTGTACTTTCTGGCGTCCTACACATAGCACTACACTCCCAACAGGTATACTTACTGGCGTCCTACACATAGTACTAAACGTCCAACATGGGTACATACTGGTTTCCTACACATAGCACTACACTCCCAACAGCTTTACTTCATGCCGTCCTACACATAGCACTACACTTCCAACAGGTACACTTACTGGCGTTCTGCACATAGCACTACACTTTTAAACTCCGAACATGTGTACTTACTGGTGCCCTATCCATTGCACAAAACTCCCAACAGGTTGACTTCCTGCCGTCCTACACATAGTACTACACTCCCAACTGGTGAACTTTCAGGTGTGCTACACATAGCACTACTATCCCAACAGGTGTACTTACTGGCGTTCTGCACATAACACTACACTCCCAATAGGTGCACGTTCTGTCGTCCTACACATAACACTACACTCCTAACAGGTGTACTTATTGGCGCCATACACATAGCACTGCACTCCCAACAGGTGTACTTACTGGTCTCCAGCACATAGCACTACACTCCCAGCAGCTGTACTTACTGCCCTCCTACACATAACACTACACTCCCAACACGTGAACTTACTGGCGCCCTACACATAGCACTGAACTCCTAGTATGTGTGCTTAATGGTGCCCTACACATTGCACTACACTCCCAACAGGTGTACTTCCTGCCGTTCTACACATAGTACTACACTCCCAACGTGTGAACTTACTTGGGTCCAACACATAGCACTACACTCCCAACAGATGTACTTACTGGCATTCTACACATGGCACTACACTCCCAACAGGTGTACTTATTGGTGTCCTACACATAGCACTACATTCCCAACAGGTGTTCTTACTGGCGTCCAACACCCATCTCTACACTCGCAACAAGTGCACTTACTTGCGTCCTACACATAGCACTACACTTCTAAAAGGTGTACTTTCTGGCGTCCTACAAATAGCACTACACTCCCTACAGGGGGACTTACTTTTGTCCTACACATAGCACTACACTCACAGCAGGTGTACTTACTGGCGTCCATCACCTAGCACTACACTCGCAACACATACTGGCGTCCTACACGTAGCACTACACTTCTAAAATGTGAACTTTCTGGCGATCCACACATAGCACTACACTCCCAACAGCTGTACTTACTGGCGTCATACACATAGCACTACATTCCTATCAGGTGTACTTACTGGCGTCCTACAAATAACACTACACTACTTACAGGTGTACTTACTGGTGCCTTACACGTAGCACTACACTCCCAACAGGTGCACTTACTGGCGTCCTACACATAAACCTTCACTCCCATCAGGTACGTACTGGCGACCTACACATAACACTTCGCTTCCATCAGGTGTACTTACTGCCGAAATTCACATAGCACTGCACTCCGAACAGGTGTACTTACTAGCGTCCTACACATATCACACAGCGCTCCCAACAGGTGTATTTACTGGCGTTATACACATATCACTACCCCCCAACAGGTGTACCTACTAGCGTACTACACATAGCACTAAGCTCCCAACAGGTGTACTTACTGGTGTCCTACGCATAGCACTACACTCCCAACAGGTGTACTTCATGCCGTCCTACACATAGTTCCACACTCCCAACTGCTGAACTTACTGGCATCCTACACATGGCTCTACACTCCGAACAGTTGTACACTCCGAACAGGTGTACTTACTGGCGTCCTACACATAGCACTACACTTTTAAAAGGTGTACTTTCTGGCGTCCTACACATAGCACTACACTCCAAACAGGTATACATACTGGCGTCCAACACATACTACTAAACGTCCAACATGGGTGCATACTGGTTCCCTACAAATAGCACTACACTCCCAACAGCTTTACTTCATGCCGTCCTACAGATAGTACTACACTTCCAACAGGTACACTTTCTGGCGTTCTGCACATAGCACTACACTTTTAAACTCCGAACATGTGTACTTACTGGTGTCCTACCCATTGCACTAAACTCCCAACAGGTGGACTTCCTGCCGTCCTACACATAGTACTACACTCCCAACTGGTGAACTTTCAGGTGTGCTACACATAGCACTACTATCCCAACAGGTGTACTTACTGGCGTTCTGCACATAACACTACACTCCCAATAGGTGCACGTTCTGGCGTCCTACACATAACACTACACTCCTAACAGGGGTACTTACTGGCGCAATACACATAGCACTGCACTCCCAACAGGTGTACTTACTGGTGTCCAGCACATAGCACTACACTCCCAGCAGGTGTACTTACTGCCCTCCTACACATAACACTACACTCCCAGCAGGTGTACTTACTGCACTCCTACACATAACACTACACTCCCAACACGTGAACTTACTGGCTTCCTACACATAGCACTAAACACCCAGTATGTGTGCTTTATGGTGCCCTACACATTGCACTACACTACCAACAGGTGTACTTCCTGCCACCCTACACATAGTACTACACTCCCAACATGTGAACTTACTTGGGTCCAACACATAGCACTACACTCCCAACAGGTGTACTTACTGGCGTTCTACACATAGCACTACACTCCCAACAGGTGTACTTACTGGTGTCCTACACATATCACTACACTCCCAACAGCTTTACTTCATGCCGTCGTACACATAGTACTACACTCCCAACAGGTATACTTACTGGCGTTCTGCACATAGCACTACAATTTTAAAAGGTGTAATTTCTGGCGTCCTACACATAGCACTACACTCCCAACAGGTATACTTACCGGCGTCCTACACATAGCACTACACTCCTATCAGGTGCACTTACTGGTGTCCTACACATAGCACTCCACTCCCATCAGGTGTACTTACTGGCTTCCTACAAATAGCACTACACTCCCAACAGGTGTACTTCCTGCTGTCCTACACATAGTACTACACTCCCAACATGTGAACTTACTTGGGTCCAACACATAGCACTACACTCCCAACAGGTGTACTTACTGGCGTTCTACACATAACACTACATTCCCTAGAGGTGTACTTACTGGTGTCCTACACATAGCACTACATTCCCAACAGGTGTACTTACTGGCGTCCCACACCTATCTCTACACTCGCAACAAGTGTACTTACTTGCGTCCTACACATAGCACTACACTTCTAAAAGGTATACTTACTGGCGTCCTACACATAGTACTAAACATCCAACATGGGTACATACTGGTGCCCTACACATATCACTACCCTCCCAACAGCTTTACTTCATGCCGTCCTACACATAGTACTACACTGCCAACAGGTATACTTACTGGCGCTCTGCACATAACACTACACTTTTAAAAGGTGTAATTTCTGGCGTCCTACACATAGCACTACACTCCTAACAGGTATACTTACCGGCGTTCTACACATAGCACTACACTACTATTAGGTGTACTTACTGGTGTTCTACACATCGCACTACAGTCCCATCAGGTGTACTTACTGGCTTCCTACAAATAGCATTACACTGACAACAGGTGTACTTACTGGCGTCCTACACCGAGCACTACACTCCCAACAGGTGTACTTACTGGCGTCCAACACATAGCACTAAGCTCCCAACAGGTGTACTTAGTGGTATCCTACAAATAGCACTACACTCTCAACAGGCGTACTTACTGGCGTCCTACACATAGTACTACACTCCCAACAGGTGTACTTACTGGTGTCCAACACATAGCACTAAGCTCCCAACAGGTGTACTTACTGCCTTCCTACACATAGCACTACTCTCCCAACAGGTGTACCTACTGACGTACTACACGTCGAACTACGCTCCCAACAGGTGTACTTACTGAAGTCCTACACATAGCACTACACTCCCAACAAGTGTACTTAGTGGTGTCCTACAAATAGCACTACACTCCAAACAGGTGTATTTACCTACGTACTACACATTGCACTACATTCTCAACATGTGTACATACTGTCGTCCTACACATAGCAATACACTCCGAACATGTGTACTTACTGGCGTCCTACACATAGCACAACGCTCCCAACATGTGTACTTACGCCCGTCCAACACATAGCTCTACACCCCCAACAGGTCTACTTACTGACGTCCTACGCATAGCAATACACTCCACCAGACGTACTTACAGGCGTTCTACACATAGCACTACACTACTAACATGTGAATTTGCTGATGTCCTACACATAGCACTACATTCCTAACAGGGGTACTTACTGGCGTCCTACACATAGCCCTACACCCCCAACAGGTGTACTTACTGCCGTCCAACACATAGCACTACACACCCAACAGATGTACTTACAGGCCTCCTACATATAGCACTACACTCATAACAGGTGTACTTAGTGGTATCCTACACATAGCACTACATTCCTAACAGGCGTACTTACTGCGGCCTTACACATAGCACGGCATTCACAACAGGTGAACTTACTGGTGTCCTACTCATCGCACTACAGTCCCAACAGGTGTACTTACTGCCGTCCTACACATAGCAGTACACTCCCAAAAGGTGTACTTACTAGCACTACACTCCCTACAAGTGCACTTACTGGCGTCCTACAGATAGCCCTACATTCCCAACGGGTGTACCTACTGCCGTCCTACACATAGCACAACACTCCCAAAATGTGTACTTACAGACGTCCTAAGCATAACACTATACACCAAACAAATGTACTTACTGGCGTCCAACACATAGCACTACACTCCCAACAGGTGTAAGCAACAGTTGTACTAACTGGCGTCCTAGACATAGCAGTACACTCCCAACAGGTGTACTTACTGGTGTCCTACGCATAGCACTACGCTCTTAACATGTGTACTTACTGGTGTCCTACACATAGCACTACCCTCGCAACAGGTGTACTTACTGGCATCCTAGACATAGCACTACACTCCAAACAGGTGTACTTCCTTTTCTCCTACCAATAGCACTACGCTCCCAACAGGTGTAATTACTCAGGTCCTACACATGGCACTAAACCCACAACAGGCGTCCTACATATAGCACTACACTCCTAACAGGTGTACTTACTGATGTCCTACACATAGCACTACCCTCGCAACAGGCGTACTTACTGGTGTCCTACACATAGCATTACGCTCCAAACAGGTGTACTTACTGGAGTCCTACACATAGAACTACACTCCCAACAAGTGTACTTACCGGCGTCCTACACATAGCACTGCACACCCAACAGGTGTACGTTCTGGCGTCCTATACATAGCACTGCACTCCCAACAGGTGTACTTACTGGCGACTTACACATAGCACTGCACTCCCCACAGGTGTACTTACTGGTGTCCTAAAGATAGCACTACACTCCGAGCAGGCGTACTTACTGCCGTCCTACACATAGCACCGCACTACCAGCAGGTGTACTTACTGGCGTCCTACACATAGTACTATATTCCCAACATGTGTACTTACTGGTGCCCAACGAATAGCACTACACTCCCAACAGGTGTACTTCATGCCGTCCTACACAATGTACCGCACTCCCAACAGCTGAACTTACTGGCGTCCTACACATAGCACTACGCTCCGAACAGTTGTACTTACTGGCGTCCCACACATAGCAATACGCTCGCAACAGGTGTACTTACTGGCGTCCTACACATAACACTACACTTTTAAAAGGTGTACTTTCTGGCGTCCTACACATAGCACTACACTCCCAACAGGTATACTTACTGGCGTCCTACACATAGTACTAAACGTCCAACATGGGTACATACTGGTTTCCTACACATAGCACTACACTCCCAACAGCTTTACTTCATGCCGTCCTACACATAGCACTACACTTCCAACAGGTACACTTACTGGCGTTCTGCACATAGCACTACACTTTTAAACTCCGAACATGTGTACTTACTGGTGCCCTATCCATTGCACAAAACTCCCAACAGGTTGACTTCCTGCCGTCCTACACATAGTACTACACTCCCAACTGGTGAACTTTCAGGTGTGCTACACATAGCACTACTATCCCAACAGGTGTACTTACTGGCGTTCTGCACATAACACTACACTCCCAATAGGTGCACGTTCTGTCGTCCTACACATAACACTACACTCCTAACAGGTGTACTTATTGGCGCCATACACATAGCACTGCACTCCCAACAGGTGTACTTACTGGTCTCCAGCACATAGCACTACACTCCCAGCAGCTGTACTTACTGCCCTCCTACACATAACACTACACTCCCAACACGTGAACTTACTGGCGCCCTACACATAGCACTGAACTCCTAGTATGTGTGCTTAATGGTGCCTTACACATTGTACTACACTCCCAACAGGTGTACTTCCTGCCGTTCTACACATAGTACTACACTCCCAACGTGTGAACTTACTTGGGTCCAACACATAGCACTACACTCCCAACAGATGTACTTACTGGCATTCTACACATGGCACTACACTCCCAACAGGTGTACTTATTGGTGTCCTACACATAGCACTACATTCCCAACAGGTGTTCTTACTGGCGTCCAACACCCATCTCTACACTCGCAACAAGTGCACTTACTTGCGTCCTACACATAGCACTACACTTCTAAAAGGTGTACTTTCTGGCGTCCTACAAATAGCACTACACTCCCTACAGGGGGACTTACTTTTGTCCTACACATAGCACTACACTCACAGCAGGTGTACTTACTGGCGTCCATCACCTAGCACTACACTCGCAACACATACTGGCGTCCTACACGTAGCACTACACTTCTAAAATGTGAACCTTCTGGCGTCCCACACATAGCACTACACTCCCAACAGCTGTACTTACTGGCATCATACACATAGCACTACATTCCTATCAGGTGTACTTACTGGCGTCCTACAAATAACACTACACTACTTACAGGTGTACTTACTGGCGCCTTACACGTAGCACTACACTCCCAACAGGTGCACTTACTGGCGTCCTACACATAAACCTTCACTCCCATCAGGTACGTACTGGCGACCTACACATAACACTTCGCTTCCATCAGGTGTACTTACTGCCGAAATTCACATAGCACTGCACTCCGAACAGGTGTACTTACTAGCGTCCTACACATATCACACAGCGCTCCCAACAGGTGTATTTACTGGCGTTATACACATAGCACTACCCCCCCCCCCCCCCAACAGGTGTACCTACTAGCGTACTACATATAGCACTACGCTCCCAACAGGTGCACTTACAGACGTACTACACATAGCACTACTCTCCCAACAGGTGTACTTACTGATGTCCTACACATAGCACTACACTCCCAACAGGTGTACTTCCTGCCGTCCTACACAGAGTACTACAATCCCAAAAGGTGAACTTACTGGCGTCCTACATATATCATTATACTCCCAACAGGTGCACTAAGTGGTGTACTACACATAGCATTACACTCCAACCAGTTGTACTTACAGGCGTCCTGCACATAGCACTACACTCCCAAATGGTGTACTTACAGGCGTCCTACACATAGAAATACACGCAGAACAGGTGTACTTACAGACGTCCTACACATAGCACTACACTCGCACCAGGTGGACGTAATGACGACCTACACATAGCACTGCACTCCTAACAGGTGTACTTCCTGGCGTCCGACACATAGCCCTACATTCCGAACAGGCTTACTTACTGGCGTCCTTCACACAGCACTACACGTCTAACAGGTGTACGTACTGATGTCCTACACATTGCACTACACTCCCAACGTGTGTACTTACTGGCGTCCTACACAGAGGACTACACTCCTAAAAGGTGTACCTACTGGCGTCCTACACATAGCACTACATTACTAACAGGTGTACATCCTGTCGTCATACAAATTGCACTTAACTCCCAACAGGTGTACTTACGGGCTTCCTACACATAGCACTACACTCCTAAAAGGTGTACTTACTGGTGTCCGGCACATAGCACTACACTCCCAGCAGTTGTACTTACTACCCTCCTACACATGGCACTACACTCCCAACAGGTGTTCTAATTGGTGCCCAACAGATTGCATTACACTCCCAACATGTGTACTTCCTGCCGTCCTACACATAGTACTACACTCCCAACAGGTGAACTTACTGGCGTGCTGCACATAGCACTACATTCCAAACAGGTGTACTTACTGGCGACCTACACACAGCACAACACTCTATTCAGGTGTACTTACTGTCGTCGTACACTTGGCACTGCACTCCCAACAGGTGTACGTTCTGGCGTCCTACACACAGCACTACACACCAAACATGTGTACTTACTGGCGCCTTACACATAGCACTACACTCCCAACAGGTGTACTTGCTGGCGTACTACACATACAACTTCACTCCCATCAGGTGTACTTACTGGCGACCTACACATAACACTTCGCTTCCATCAGGTGTACTTACTGCCGAAATTCACATAGCACTGCACTCCGAACAGGTGTACTTACTAGCGTCCTACACATATCACACAGCGCTCCCAACAGGTGTATTTACTGGCGTTATACACATAGCACTACCCCCCAACAGGTGTACCTACTAGCGTACTAAACATAGCACTAAGCTCCCAACAGGTGCACTTACTGACGTACTACACATAGCACTACACTCCCAACAGGTGTACTTACTGATGTCCTACACATAGCACTACACTCCCAACAGGTGTACTTCCTGCCGTCCTACACAGAGTACTACAATCCCAAAAGGTGAACTTACTGGCGTCCTACATATATCATTATCCTCCCAACAGGTGCACTAAGTGGTGTACTACACATAGCATTACACTCCATCCAGTTGTACTTACAGGCGTCCTGCACATAGCACTACACTCCCAAAAGGTGTACTTACAGGCGTACTACACATTGAAATACACTCAGAACAGGTGTACTTACTGACGTCCTACACATAGCACTACGCTCGCACTAGGTGGACGTAATGACGACCTACACATAGCACTGCACTCCTAACAGGTGTACTTACCGTGGCCTTGCACATAGCACTGCACTCCCAACAGGTGTACTTACTGGTGTCCTACTCATAGCACAACTCTCCCAACAGGTGTACTTACTGCCGTCCTACTCATAGCACTACACTCTCAACAGGTGAACTTACTGGTGTCCTACAAATAGCTGAACACTCCCAACAGGTGTACTTACTGCCGTCCTACACATAGCACTACACTCCCTACAGGTGTACTTACTGGCGTCCTACACATTGCACTAAACTCCCAACGGGGGTACTTTCTTGCGTCCTACCCATATCACAACACTCCCAAGGGGTGTACTTACTGGCGTGCTACACAAAGCACTACACTCCCAACAGGTGTACTTACTGGCGTCGTACACACAGCACTACACTCCCATCAGGTGTACTTACTGGCTTCCCACACAAAGCACTACACTCCTGAAAGGTGCACTACACATAGCACTACACTACTAACAGGTGTGCTTTCTGGAACCCTACAAACAGCACTGCACTCCCAACAGGTGTGCTTACTGGGGTCATACACGTAGCACTACTCCCCCAACAGGTGTACTTACTGGCGCCCTACATATAGCATTTCACTCCCAGCAGGTGTACTTACTGGCGTCCTACAAATAGCACTACACTCCTAAAAGGTGTTCTTTCTGGAGTCCTACACGTAGCACTACACTCCCAACAGGTGTACTTACTGGCGTCCTACACATAGCACTACACTCCTAACAGGTGCACTTACTGGCTTGCTGCACATAGCACTACACTCCAAGCAGGTGTATTTACTGCCCTCCTACACATAGCACTACACTCCTAACTGGTGTACTTACTGGCGTCCTACACATAGCACTAAACTCACAACATGTGTATTTACTGGTGCCCTACACATTGAACTGCACTCACAACAGGTGTACTTCCTCTCGTCTTTCACATAGTACTACACTCCCAACAGGTGATCTTACTGGCGTCCTACACATAGAATTACACTCCCAACAGTTGTACTTACTGGCGTTCTGCACATAGCACTACACTCCGAACAGGTGTACTTCCTGCCGTCCTACACATAGTACTACACTTCCAACCGGTGTACTTACTGGTGTCCTACACATAGCACCACATTGCCAACAAGTGTACTTACTGGCGTCCCACACCTAGCACTACACTCGCAACAAGTGTACGTACTGGCGTCCAACACATAGCACTACACTTCTAAAAGCTGTACTTTCTGGCGTCCTACATATTGCACAACACTCCCAACACGTGGACTTACTGGTGTCCTAAACATAGCACTGCACTCCCAACAGGTGTACTTACTGGCGTTCCGCACATAGCACTACACTCGCAACAATTGTACTTATTGGCGTCCTACACATAGCTCTACACTTCTAAAAATGAACTTTCTGGCCTCCTACACATAGCGCTACATTCCCAAAAGGTGTACTTTCTGGCGTCCTATACAGAGCACTACACTCCTACCAGGTGTACTAACTTCTGTCGTACACATACCACTACACTCCAAACAGGTGTACTTACTGGCGTTATACACATACCACTACACTCCCAACAGGTGTACTTACTAGCGCCCTACACATAACACTACACTTCCAACAAGTGTACGTACTCACGCCCTACACATAGCACTTCATTTCCAACAGGTGTACTTACTGGCGAGCTACACATACGAGTACACACCAAACGGGTAAACTTACAGGCGTCCTACACATAGCACTACACTCCTAACAGGTGTACTTCCTGGCGTTCTGCACATAGCACTACACTCCCAAGAGGTGTATTTATTGGTGTGCTACACGTAGCACTACACTCCAAACAGGTGTACTTACCGGTGTCCTACACATAGCACTTCACTCCCATCAGGTGTACTTACTGGCGATCTACGCATGGCACATCACTACCCTCCAACATATGTACTTACCTGAGTACTACACATAGCACTACGCTCTTCAACAGGTGTACTTACTGACGTCCTACATATAGCACTACACTCCCAAGAGGTGTACCTACTGGTGACCTACACATAGCACTACGCTTCCAACAGGTGTCCTTACTGGCGTCCTACACATATCACATCACTACCCTCCAACAGGTGTACTGTCCTGAGTACTACACATAGGACTACCCACCCAACAGGTGTACTTACCGATGTCGTTCACATAGCACTACACTCCCAACAGGTGTACTTACTGGCGTCATACACAGAGCACTACACTACCAACAGGTGTACTTACTGGTGTCATACACATAGCACTACACTCCGAACAGTTGTACTTACTGGCGTCCAACACATAGCACTACACTCCCAACTGGTGCACTTGCGGGCGTCCTACACATGCCACTATACTCCAAATAGGTATACTTACTGGTGCCTTACACATGGCGCTACAAGACTACACTCCCAACAGGTGTACTTACTGGCGTCCTACACATAGCACTACGCCCCCCCCCCCCCCCACAGGTGTTCTTACTGCCGTCCTACACATAGCACTACACTCCTAACAGGTGTACTTACTGGCGTCCTACATATAGCACTACACTCCCAACATGTGTACTTACTGGCGTACTACACATTGCACTACACTCCAACAGGTGCACTGACTGGTGTGCTACACATAGCACTACACACCAAGCAGGTGTACTTACTGGCGTCCTACACATAGCACTACACTCCAATCAGGTGTACTTACTGGCGTCCCACACATAGCACTGCACTCAAAACAGGTGTACGTTCTGGCGTCCTACACATAGCACTACACTCCTAACAGGTGTACTTACTTCAGCCTTACACATCGCACTGCAATCCCCACAGAAGTACTTACTGGTGTCCAACACATAGAACTACACTCCCAACAGGTGTACTTACTGGCGTCCGACACATTGCAATGCACTCCGAACTTACTGGTGCCCTGTACATAGCACTACACTCTTAACAGGTGTACTTACTGGAGCCTTACACGTCGCCCTGCAATACACAAAGGTGTACTTACTGGTGTCCTGCACATAGCACTACACTCCCAACAGGTGTACTTACTGGCGTCCTACACATAGCACTAAACTTCCAACATGTTTACTTACTGGTGCCCTACACATTGCACTACACTCCCAACAGGTATACATCCGTCCGTCCTACAGATAGTACTACACTCCCAAAGAGGTGAACTTACTGGTGTGCTACACATAGCACTATATTCCAAACAGGTGTACTTATTGGCGTCCTAGACATAGCACACCACTCCAATCAGGCGTAATTACTGTCGTCCTACACATAGCACTGCACTCCCAACAGGTGTACGTTCTGGCGTCCTACACATAGCACTGTACTCCTAACAAGTGTACTTACTGGCGCCATACACAATGCAATGCACGCCCAAAAGGTGTGCTTACTGTTGTCTTGCACCTAGCTCTAAACTCCCAACAGGTGTGCTTACTGGCGTCATACACATAGCACTACACTACCAACAGGTGAACTTACTGGTGTCATACACATAGCACTACACTTCGAACAGTTGTACTTACTGGCGTCCTACACATAGCACTACACTCCCAACAGAACAGGTGCACTTGCGGGCATCCTACACATGCCACTACACTCGGAATAGGTGTACTTACTGGTGCCCTACACATGGCGCTACAAGACTACACTCCCAACAGGTGTACTTACTGGCGTCCTACACATAGCACTACACCCCCCCCCCCCACAGGTATACTTACTGCCGTCCTACACATAGCACTACACTCCTAACAGGTGTACGTACTGGCGTCCTACATATAGCACTACACTCCCAACATGTGTACTTACTGGCGTACTGCACATAGCACTACACTCCCAGCAGGTGTGCTTACTGTCCTCCTACACATAGCACTAATCTCCTAAGAGGTGTACACACTGATGTCCTACACATAGCAGTACACTCCCAGCAGGTGTACTTACTGGCGTCCTACACGTAGCACTGCACTCCTAAAAGTGTACTTACTGGGGTCCTACGCATAGCACTACACTACTAGCAGGCGAACTTCCTGTCGTCCTACAAATACCACTGCACTCCCAACAGGTGTACTTACTGGCGTCCTTCACATAGCACTACATTCACAACAGGTGTACTTACTGGCGTCCTACACATAGCACTACACTCCAAACAGGTGTACTTACTGGCGTCCTACACATAGCACTACACTCCCAACAGGAGTACTTACTGGAGTCCTACACATAGCACTACACTCCTAAAAATGTGTACTTAGTAGCTTCCTACACATACCACTACACTCCAAACAGGTGTACTTACTGGTGCCCTACACATAGCACTACAACACTACACCCCCAACATGTGTAATTACTGGTGCCCAACACATAGAACTACACTCCCAACAGGCGTACTTACTGGCGTTCGACACATTGCAATGCACTCCGAACAGGTGCACTTACTGGCGTCTGCACATAGAACAACACTCACAACAGGTGTACTTACTGGCGTCCTTCGCCTAGCAATACACTCCGAACAGGTGTACTTACTGGCGTCCTACACGTAGCACTACACTCCTAACACGTGTACTCACTGGCGTCCTACACATAGCATTACAGTCCCAACAGGTGCACTTACTGGCATCCTACACATAGCACTACACTCACAACAGGTGTACTTACTAGCGTACAACACATAGCTCTATGCTCCCAAAAGGTTTACTTAATGACGTGCTACACATAGCACTACACTCCGAACAGGTGCACTTACTGTCGTCCTGTACATAGCACTGCACCCACAACAGGTGTATTTACCGGCTTCCTTCACCTAGCAATACACTCTGAACAGGTGTACTTACTGGCGTCCTACACATAGCACTACTCTCCCAACAGGTATACTTACTGGCGTCCTACACATAGGACTACCATCCCAAGAGGAGTACTAACTGACGTCGTACACATAGCACTACACTCCCAATAGGTGTACTTACTGGCGCCATACACATAGCACTACACTCCCAATAAGTGTACTTACTGGCGCCATACACATAGCACTGCAGTCCCAACAGGTGCACTTACCTGCGTCCTACACATAGCACTACACTCCCACCACGTGTACTTACTGGTCTCCTACACACAGCTCTACACTCCCACCACGTGTACTTACTGGTGTCCTACACATAGCACTACACTCCAATCAGGTGTACTTACTAGCGTCCTACACATAGCACTACACTACTAGCAGGCGTACTTCCTGTCGTCCTTCAAATACCACTACACTCCCAACAGGTGTACTTACTGGCGTCCTACACATAGCACTACACTCCCAAAAGGTGTACTTACTGGCGGCCTACACATAGCACTACACTCCAAACAGGTGTACTTACTGGCGTTATACCCATAACACTACACTCCCAACAGGTGTACTTACTAGCGCCCTACACATAGCACCTCACTCCCAACAGGTGTACTTACTCACGGCCTACACATAGCACTTCACTCCCAACAGGTGTACTTACTGGCGTGCTACACATACGACTACACTCCAAACGGGTGTACTTACTGACGTCCTACACATAGCACTACATTCCTAACAGGTGTACTTCCTGGCGTTCTGCACACAGCACTACACTCCCAACAGGTGTATTTATTGGTGTGCTACACATAGCACTACACTCCAAACAGGTGTACTTACCTGAGTACTACACATAGCACTACGCTCTTCAACAGGTGTACTTACCGACGTCCTACACATAGCACTGCACTCCCAACAGGTGTACCTACTGGTGACCTACACATAGCACTACGCTTGCAACAGGTGTACTTACTGACGTCCTACACATATCACATCACTACCCTCCAACAGGTGTACTTTCCCGAGTACTACACATAGCACTACGCTCTTCAACAGGTGTACTTACTGACGTCCTACACTTAGCACTACACTCCCAACAGGTGTACCTGCTGGTGACCTATACATAGCACTACGCTTCAAACAGGTGTACTTACTGGCGTTCTACACATAGCACATCACTACCCTCCAACAGGTGTACTTACGTGCGTACTACACATAGCACTACGCTCTTCAACAGGTGTACTTACTGACGTTATACACATAGCACTACACTCGAAACAGGTGTACGTCCTGCAGTCCTACACATAGTACTACACTCGAAACAGGTGAAGTTACTGGCGTCCTACACAGAGCACTACAGTCTCAACAGGTGTACTTCCTGGCGTCCTTCACATAGCACTACACTCGCAACAGGTGTACTTACTGGCGTCCTACAAATAGCACTACCCTCCCAAAGGTGTACTTACTGGAGTCCTACACATAGCAATACACTCCCAACAAGGGTACTTACTGGCGTCCTACACATAGCACTACACTCCTAACAGGTGTACTTACTGGTGTCCTATACATAGCACTACACTCACATCAGGTGTATTTACAGGCGTCCTACCTATAGCACTACCCTCCTAAAAGGTGTACTTATTGGCGTCCTACACATAGCACTACACTACTAAGAGGTGTACTTACTGGCATCCTACAAATAGCATTACACTCCCAACAGGTGTACTTACTGGGGTCCTACACATAGCACTGCACCCCCAACAGGTGTACTTACTGGCGTCCCACATATAGCACAAAGCTCCCAACAGGTGTACGTATTGGCTTCCTACACATTGCACTACTCTCCCAACAGGTGTACCTACCAGCGTACTACCATAGCACTACGCTCCCAACAGGTGAACTTACTGAAGTCCTACTCATAGTCCTACACTCCCAACAGGTGTAGTTAGTGGCGTCCTATACATAGCACTACAATCCAAAGAGGTGTACTTACTAGCGTCCTACACATAGCACTCCACTCCCAACATGTGTACTTACTGGCGTCCTACACATAGCAGTAGATGGATGGATGGATGGATGGATGGATGGATGGATGGATGGATGGATGGATGGATGGATGGATGGATGGATGGATGGATGGATGGATGGATGGATGGATGGATAATGATGGATGGATGGATGGATGGATGGATGGATGGATGGATTTAGGTAGATATGCACTAGCACAGAGTGAATGAATTAATTCACTTTCTTGACTAAACCTGTTTACGAGACTTGCTTTTGTTTTATTGGCCCGATATTGATTGGGTGAAAAAAGATTAGTGATCGATACCTTCCGGTCCGAGACTGGCCGTCCATCAGAGCGTGTCACCTTCAGACAGGCGACGTCGCATGTGGTTTCAAAAGAACCACACACGGCGTCGCATGTCGGAAGTAAAGCGCGCTGATAGACTGCATTCAACATCGACCTACCCACCATTAAAAAAATAAAAATAGAAGAAAAAATAAAAAAAAAAACAATAATAAAACAAAAACATAGTAAACACCCAAATAAATAACTAGGAAATAAATAAATAAATAAAGTTCCGCTCAGTTCCCAAGAAGCAGGCACAAAACAACCATCGGAAGCCGGGCACGCAGAGGTCCCCGTGCAAATCACATCACCAAAGCATTCTTTGCCCCGATAACGCAGTCTACACCGAAACTCGCGACGCACCACACCCCCAATGGATATGCCCCTCTCGGACATTCAATCATCGCAGAACCCCCCTAAAAATAATAATAATAAATAAATAATATGAAATAAAAAATACATAAAAAAAAAAAAAATATATATTTATATATTAAAAAAAATAATAAATAAAAAAAATAAAAAATAAAATAAAAAAATAAATAAATAAAAAATGAATTAATAAATAAATAAATAAATAAATAAATAAATAAATAATAAATAAATAAATAAATAAATAGATAGATAAATAAATAAATAAATAAATCAATAAATGAGTGCCAAAATTTGGTTCAAGCATATAAATGTTTATCTGATGCTGCTGAATAACTTAGTCCATAAATTTGCAAAAAAAAAGAACGAAAGTCCATCTTCATGCAAATTGATGGAATACATATTCACACCTTCGGCACCGAAAATGATAAGATTTTAAACTGAAAAATCACATCCCCTGTATAAATAGCCAGAGTAATAATAATAATAATAATAATAATAATAATAATAAATAATCACATTAAAAATAAATAAAACAAAATAAAATAAAACAAAACAAAACAAAAAAAATAAATAAATAAAATAAAAAAATAAATGAATGAATAAATAAATAAATAAATAAATAAATAAGAAGCGATTAAAAAAGTGGATAGAATAAATGATGAATAAAGGCCTGGATGTGTACATGGCGACTACCCCACGCCCCAACCCCCCCCCACCCCCCCATCCCCAAGCAGCACTCCCACCTAACTCCCTCCCAAAACGTACGATCATTGAAGCAAAAGAATGACGGGAAAACTGAAGGGGATGTGTTACCTGTGATTATCTTATGTCAGTTTGTACCCAATGGTTTTAATTTTGAACTGACTAGAATATCTTTTAAACTGCGGTTTTTAGAATATGCAATTAGAGGGCGCGCATGAATGGGTGATTTTAATCTGGAGTTTAGGTTTTTGAACTCTTCCTTGAACATGCGCCCGATTTGAACCGATAGACGATTATATTGAAACACAAAGGGAAGAAACTGTTTTGTACCTTGATAGCCTGGGATTTCATTAATTCCGAGCGGTGCCAAAGTCTGAAGCTCTTTTATCCAGAAACCCTCGCGTGTTTTGCGAAACTCATTTGGGGATTCCTCATTTTCCTGGGGTGGTATTTTCTCGATGGGGAATATTCTAAAGTGTTGCCTAATGTTGTGCCCTGGCGTGTTGAAGTGTTCTGAGACTGGTGTTCCCTTCTCATGGATAATGTCCGATACATGCTGAGTAGCCCTTGTTCTTAAAGGACGGCTGGTTTCTCCCACATACTGAGAATTGCACCGTGCACAAGTTATAAGATAAATAATATTGTTTGAATCACAGTTAAAATTGTCACATAGTTTGTATTTATTTTTGGTCCGATGGCTAAGAAAATGGTCAGATTCTTTGAACAAGTAACTTTGTCTACACCGCGTCTTGTCGCAGGGGACAGCCTTCCCTTCGCCTATGACTGGGCGGTTGTGCTGTATCTTGGTCGGTTGGTGGTCAATAAATGTTTCCAAGTTAGTACTTTCTATCTGTTTAACTGTTTCCGATTTAATGGAACGCAATAATCTTTCGCTGTATCCTCGTTCCCTGAGAGCCCGGAATAAAATTGAGCAAGCCGAATTAAAATTATTCTTGCTACTCGAGTTTCTATGGAATCGGATAATCTGCGATTTTATTATAACCCTGAATGTATGTTTTGGGTGGAAAGAATCCTTGTGGAGTAATTGGTGGGAATCAGTTGGTTTAAAATATGTCCTGTAATCCAAAGATCCCGTGGCATGAAATTTTTCACCTTTTTTGACGGTGACGTCAAGAAAATCAACTGATTGCTCCGAAATGGTTGCTTTCAGCTTAATATTCTGATCGCGATCATTTAAAAAGTCTAAAAAAATTTGAAAATCTTTTTTCGAATGTTTCCAAACCAGATAGATATCGTTCAGGTACCTCAAAAATACTGACGGCTTTTTTCAGCTGCTTCGAGCGCTGCTTCTTCCCAATCTGCCATGAAAATAGACGCAAAAGAGGGACTGTAAGTTTTTCCCATAGGCGTGCCTTTAATTTGTTGATAGATCTTACCGTTAAACTCAAAATCATTACCATTTAAACTAATTTCCAACAGCTTAAGTATTTGCTTGTCGGGTCGTTGTGGGTCTGGGAATTTTTCAAAGGCCTTTTTGATTGAATTGAGGCACGATTCGATGTCGATGTTTGTGTACATTGCATCGACGTCAAGTGTAGCCAAAAAAGCATTTTCTTAGATTTTGAGATAAGAAATTTTAGCCAAAAAGTCTTCAGTGTTTTTTAGATAGCTTGCACAGCGGTTTGCGATGGGTTTAAGATAGTGATCTATGTATTGTGCAATATGATACGATTCCGACCCACAATCTGATACGATAGGCCTACCTTTAGGCATTAATGGATTAGTCCAGGTGTCGACTGGCTTATGCGTTTTAGGAAGAATATAAAAAGTCCGAGGTTTAACTTTATCCCGAGAAGGTGCCAAATATTCGAGTTGTTTTTTTGAAAGACAGTTATTATCTGCAAGTTCCTTCAATACTTCATTAAATTTTGATATATTTTCCGGCCACAAGGGTTGGTCAATTTTCCTGTAGTGTTCGGCATTATTGAGCTGCCTGGTGGCCTCCTCAATAGATAGATACTTTATTCAGCAGCATTTGTATAATACAGAGTAATACGTTTGATATAAAGAAAAACATATAATATGTGCTGCTGGGAGATGGCATAGCCAGATTGGCTGTCTACCTGCCATCACCATAAAAACAAGAACTAAGTTACATTAAATTTAATTCAATTCATACCAGGCTTCGTCTTCCCTTTGAACCCTCAAAACTTAAGACTGAAGTACAGCAAATTGAAAATAAAGTAGGCGACTGTGAACTGGTAAGAGAAGTGTTTTAAAAAAAACCTGGCAAACCCTACCAACTAAACGAGAATTTCACAATAATAATAGGTCAATTTCACTGATATCTGCAGATAAGAGCTGAGCAACGAAGTAATTAATTTTGAGTACAACAATGATTTGAACGGCGCTATGTACCATAGGCCGACAGATTTTGACAATCATGGCACCAGCTCCAGTTTATGAGGGGCAACTCAAGATGGAAGCCATTGTTGGTGTTCCTATTTCTCAAATTGGAAAGACTTTCTCATTTGAGAAATCTGAAAGTTGGGACACATGTCGTTAGCACAAATATGCACCGCCTTTATAGAAGGGTTAGTATAAAAGGAGTTCGTTACAAATAGAAATGGTTTATTATCTAATCACCTTCGAATTTACGAATATAAAAAGGGCAGTGAAGCCAAGTTAGACGAGATACCAGACAAAGGCAAAAACGACACTCAACTTAAGGTTCAGGTACGGCAGACATTAAATAGGCAACAATTATTTTTGACTAAGTCACACAAGCGGTTTCCTTGATCAGGTATGTCAAAGAACCGCCCATTGATTTATAATTACAGAGAGCAGTCTGGACAGTAAGGGTTGCTACATTCAACGCAGTCAGAATATGAAACTAAGAGCTTGAAAGCCAAATTTTTTTTAACAAATTTCTATTATCGAACTGACGAAGTTTCGTATCTAATTCGTTCCACAATTTTGGGTACGAGTACAATGGAAACATCTCTAGTGATCGAGATCTAGTTCTACTTACGTGTAGAAGCGTAGACTGTCTCGTATTTCTGTGCGTATGACTGTCAACGTACGTGAAGTAATCATCAAATGAGGCTGGAAGGTTTAATGTTTTCCAGTCGTAGATGAACAATGCAGCATGAAGTGTAAATAAATCACTAACCTTGAGGATACGGTCCCTAAAAAACAGAGGGTCGGTGTGGGCATTGAATCTTTTATTATTAATTATTCGTATGGATCTTTTTTGCATTAAGAATAATTTATTGATGGCTTTTGAGTTACCCCAAACATGAATTCCGTAGATCAAGTGACTGTGAACAAGGGCAAAGTAAAGAGTTCTCAAGGCATCATGTGGAAGAATGGATTTGACCTTACTTAGGGCATAATTTGTTCGCGCGATCTTTGAGCATATTTGAGATATATGGACTTTATATGATAGCTTATCATCAATGTTGACCCCAAGAAATTTCACAGATTTTTCGATTTGTTCAACACCCACTCTTGTTATTTTCTCACTGTCAATACAGACGTTTTCTCGCAAAGTTTCTATTTTCTTCATAGTCGGGTTAAATACAATATATTTTGTTTTGTTAGCATTTATAACTAGACGATTAGTGGAACACCACTCGGATAATTTACGTAATTCCCTGTTCATATAACTTGTCAAGTTATTCACGTTGGGGCCTGATGAATACGCAGTAGTGCCGTCTGCAAATGAAAGGAGTTTTAGGGAAGTGGAATTACAAATGTCGTTAATGTATAATAAAAATAAAATGGGACCTAATATCGAGCCTTGTGGGACTCCACACGTTATTTGCGCCAGATCAGATTTATTTTCACCAAAAGCAACAAATTGTCTTCTATTTGATAAGTAACTTTTGAACCAGGCATTGGTGACTCCCCTCACCCCATAATAATCTAATTTCTTAATTAAAATTTCGTGGGTTATAGTATCAAATGCCTTTGTTAAATCCAGGAAACCCGCTAATGTGAGGTCTTTGGTGTGTTTGTTATTTTCCTCAGCGACTTGTTTTAGAAGTTGAAGAACTGGATGGACTGTAGAATGTTTTTTTCTAAATCCATATTGATGTTGGTATATGATTTCAAATATGTCTAGGAAACTAATGATTCTGACCCCCATAAGTTTTTCTAGAACTTTGGAAAATGTTGGCAGGACATTAATTGGTCTGTTGTTCGTGAATTTATGTACGTCCCCAGATTTATAAATGGGGGTCACTTTAGCAATTTTCATTTTGTCGGGCACTATGCCATCAGTGAAAGAGTTATTGATTATGTGTGTCAAGGGGGTCGCAATGATATTTACTGTTTGTTTCAGAAGATCCGAGCTGATATTATCGCAGTCAGGGCTTGTTTTGGATTTCATTGATTTTACAACGTTAATAATTTCAAACGTTGAGGTCGGTTCTAGAAATAAATTATTCTGGAATTGTCGATTCATGTAATCCGAAGTCGAGGTATTGCTTGTTTTTAATTGTTCACAGGTGATAACTCCTATATTTATAAAAAAAAAACATTAAGTTCCCTTGCGATTTCGCATGGGTCAGATATTTCTTTGTTATTTTGGACAAAGAAGGAAGGAAGTTTAGACACATGTCTTACCTTATTTATAGTTTCGTTGAGGATTTTCCAAGTTTTACGCATATCATTTTTGTTTTCTGCAAGGATCTTTTTATAATACATTGCTTTACAGTGTTTCTTGGCACGGTTGAATATTCTGCAGTAATTTTTTTAATTTTGGATATTTTGATCTGTGGGAGATTTCAGCTTCTTGTGGTAAAATTTTCTTTTATTTTTTGACGAAATAAGGAGACCCTTAGACATCCATGGCTTATGTTCAAGTTTATTATTGTTCGGGATAGTTTTTGTCCTAGGAAAAGCTGCGTCGAATGCACTCTGATAAATATCCATGAATGTGTTATAGGCTTCGTTTGGACAACGCAACTCCATTACGGAAGAGAAATCACATTCCGACAGCAGTGATTTGAAATGTTCAATGTTTTCTGGATTAATTATTCTTCGATATTTCGGGGTTGGAATAACTTTATTTTCTTTGTTTTCTATATAAAAGATACCAAAGTGATCAGCTACGTCAGTCAGGACTATGCCAGATGATGATGTGGATAAGATATTATTTGAGTAAATGTGATCAATGATGGTCACCATCTTGTTACTCTGGTCGGTTTAGTTATAAGTGGGAGAAATCCTTGACTGAACATTGAATTTATAAATTCTTCGGTTTTTTTATGAGATTCGATTTTCAATACGTCAATATTAAAATCACCCATAATATATGAAAGTTTATTTTCGTTATTTAATATATCAGTTATTAGGTTTATTTTTGTCATAAAGATATCCATGTCCGCCTTTGGTGGGGTATTCGGTCTATAAATAATTCCAATGACCTTTACAGTCTTATCGACCCTGACTTCGATGAATAGAGATTCGAAGACATGGGCGATGAACACTGATAAATCGTCACGAATTCTGAAGTCAATACCTTCTTTAACAAAGATGCCGACTCCACCTCGACCATCGTCTCCAGAAGGGCGACATTTGCTGAGAAGTGGTTGATATCCATTTATCGTATAAGACGTAGCTGGGTGGACTTGAAAAATCTCAGTTAAACCAATAATATCAAAACTATGGCCAGATTCCTGCATGTTGAGCATAAGTTCATTCAGTGAGCCCCAATGAGCGCAAATACTTTGACAATTGATATGGAAGACGGAGAATGTATTATTCATACCTGCACACTGAGGGCGGAGGTTATCCGGTGAATAATATTCACACTCCCCTCTAAGGTATTGGAAGGGGGTGTCTTCGACGTCTCCGGTTGATATTCTGCTGTTGAACTGATTAATAAAATCATATTCTGCCCCCGTCTGGATCTCGTCCAAGGTTATGCTACCCGCTATTTTTTATGGAGAACTTACCCAGTATCACAGTCGCAGAAATTGCTGTACATGGTACAATATAAGCAGATTTTATAAGAGTGAAGGATAAAGACTCATACACTGAGCTTGGAAACTCATTCTTATTGGTGCTGGTATGAATGAATTCTGGAAATGACAGAAGTGGGACAGAAAGTATACTTACTAGTATTATGTGAAAAGGTTTCATTGTACTTTGGTCATGGTAACGTTTGGTATATACAAGTCGAATTAACGCTATGAGCAACAATGGCAAAAACAGGGTATTGAATTTCATGGCAGTATAACACATTCCTTATTTTCTCCGAGAACGAAAGTGGTATTTTTTATGTATTCAAAATGTGTTTGTTTAAAGACAGAAAATCAAACCACGGGGATTTTAGGGGAGAAAATAATAGTGCAAGGTGCTATGTAAGTAATGGAAATCTGGCCCGAAAACCAGGCAACAGACTACCCTCGATACCGTCCAAGATCAACACAAAATCAGGCGACAGGCTACCCTCGATGCCGTCCAAGATCAACACAAATAATAAACTACGACTTTGTACATCTATATTTATGAACAATTCTTGGACATTTTGAACCAATAAGAATGAAAAAATCCAATATAGTGCAAATCCTTGACGGCATAGAAAACGGCATGCCACCCATCCCGAAGCCAAACATCTTAATTAATGCGCAAAGGTGAATGACGGACGGTGCAGACCATTCAAACCGAAGAGGATGGTTTTTTTTTGGTTTTTTTTTGTTTTTTTTTCATTAAACTGTTGACATAAGTAAATTGATACTACAATGAATTTTTAAGGTTGGTGTGTTCTGTGGCACAGGGTACGTATTCAAATCTATCTTGTTCACCGAGACAAACATTTTGAATACAACTGTATATCTTACCTCATCGATGCACACCATTTCACTTGACCATGCGGCCTCCTCGTGTGTATCAAGAAAATATTTATTGAGACAGTGACCTATTTACCATCATATTATGGGACGGTATCAACATGTTTTGATACGAGACTGATTCACCAACCGAAAGATATAGTATACAGAGAAAGGTATATTTATAGCCCTCGAAAAGTACAGCCCCTATAGTTTTCAATCTAGAGAGACGTAAAGTCCCGTGTCTGCTAATAATATGTTATCCAATTTTTTACTTTGAATCTGCGAATCGGAACGTAATTTGATCCCATTTATTGAATAGGAGCAAGCTGAGTCAGGTAGTAGTATAAAATACAGGCAAGTCACGAGAATGTGTCCCCGAAGTAATGAGAAAAAATGTGAGCTTTGTGAGGCAAATGATGTGCGTCACGAACACAGGATAATAAATGTTTTCCGTTTTTTCACTAACTTTTGTCTAGTTCCTTGGAATAAATAAAATGCTACATGAAATGCTTTTGAAATGAGTCACCAATACATTTTTTTTTCGTTATTAATAAACTTATGTATAGTTCCTTGGGTGAAATCCAATAATACATGGATTGTTTTTAAAATGTGTCAACAATAACAGTAAGTTTGAATCCATAACAACATAAAGCAGATTTAGCCTGAAGCAGCATTCTGGGGGCAAAAGTGAACGACCTGTTACAAATAAACCACACGTTGTTGGTGAGTGAGGGCCTAATTAAGCAATTCACCAGGTATGATAGGGCAGGTTTGTATCATACTGGTCAATTCTGGTTTTACTGCTTCAAACCAATAAATTATATTATCACCCGTCCGTTACAGAAATGCCACATAACCGCATAAGTGAAACAATTCACAGTGCATCATATGACAGGTTGAATTCATTCTGACCATAAGGCTTCACCAAGTGATCACATTATTTCAATCCAACTAGTTGTCCATTACAAATACACATATTCTGTACGTGGTTGAGGGGAAGGGGGGGGGGGGGGGAGGGGGTACTAAGTAATTATTTCCCTAACTTTGATAACATAGGTTTGTATCATTTATTGATCAGGGGGACAAGAAGGTAATTCAGTAGCTTGCTTTCTGTACAAATAAACCACACATTGTGGGTGGGTGGGGTCATTATTTAGCAATTCATCAAGTATATTAGCACAGGTTTAAATCAGTTTAATCACATGGCTTCGCCAAGTGATCACACTGCTTCGAACCACATGATTGGCAGCTCTTACTTTGATGACATAGGTTTATATCATTCATTGATCAGGGGGACAAGAAGGTAATTCAGTAGCTTGCTTTCTGTGCAAATAAGCCACACATTGTGGGTGGGTGGGGTCATTATTTAGCAATTCATCAAGTATATTAGCACAGGTTTAAATCAGTTTTATCACAGGGCTTCGCCAAGTGATCACACTGCTTCAAACCACATGATTGGCAGCTCTTACAAGTATATCACACCTTATAGGTGGGTGGGGGCATAAGTAAGTAGTTTACTAGGTTTGTTTATACAGGTTTGAATAATTATGATCGTGTGGCTTCACCAAGTGACCACTCTGACTCAAAGCAGTTGATTATCATCTCTTACAGATAAATCATACAAGGCTGTTGGACGTGGGGGTATAAGTAAGCAATTCACTAAATATTTGGGTGGGTGGGGTCATTATTTAGTAATTCATCAAGTATATTAGCACAGGTTTAAATCAGCTTCATCACATGGCTTCGCCAATTAATCACACTACTTTAAACCACATGATTGGCAGCTCTTATAAGTAAATCACACCTTATAGGTGGGTGTGGGCATCAGTAAGTAGTTTACTAGGTTTGTTTATACTGATTGCCATTTGTTACAAGTAGTACGTGGTGGAGAATAAGTAAGGAAATCACTAGCTTAATTAGCATTTCCATCATCAAGTTACTGCCATGCTTCAAATGTGTCATCGGTTACAAATGAATCACAACTTGTTGGTGGGGGAGGGGGGGTGAATCTTTCAGAGCATAAGGCTTCAACAAATGATCATTAAGCTTCAACCCAACTAATTGCCATTTGTTAAAAATAAGTCTTGTTGGGTGGTTGGGTAGGGGCATAAGTATGCAATTTATCAAGTATGTAAGCACAGCTATAACTCACTCTGATCATCTGTTACAAATAGACCACACCTTGTGGGTGACTGGGTTGGGGCATAAGTAAGCAATTTATCAAGTATGTAAGCACAGGTACAACTCAATCTGTTACAAATAGACCACACCTTGTGGGTGCTTGGGTAGGGACATGAGTAAGCAACTTATCAAGTATGTAAGCACAGGTATAGCTCACTCTGATCATCTGTTACAAAAAGATCACACTATGTGGATGGTTGGGTAGGGGCATAAGTAAGCAATTTATCAAGAATGTAAGCACAGGTATAGCTCACTCTGATCATCTGTTACAAATAGACCACACTATGTGGGTGGTTGGGTAAGGGCATAAGTAAGCAATTTATCAAGTATGTAAGCACAGGTATAACTCACTCTGATCATCTGTTATAAATAGACTACACCTTGTGAGTGGTAGGGAGCAGAAGTAAGCTATTCATCAAGTATGTAAGCGCAGATATAACTCACTCTGATCTTCTGCTATTCATCAAGTATGTAAGCACAGTTATACACTCCGGACAGGTGTGCTTACTGGCGTCCTACACATAGCACTACGCTCCCAACATGTGTACTTACTCCCGTTCTACACATAGCACTACACTCACAACAGGTGTACTTACTGGCGTCCTACACATAGGACTACCCACCCAACAGGAGTACATACTGCCGTACTACACATAGCACTACACTCACATCAGGTGTACTTACTGGCGCCCTACACATAGCACTAAACACCTAACAGGTGTACTTACTGGTGTTCAACACATAGCATTACACTCCCAACAGGTGTACTTACTTTCGGCCTACACATAGCACTACACTCCCAACAGGTGTACTTACTGGCGTCCAACACATAGTAATACACTCCGAGCAGGTGTACTTACTGGCGTCCTACACATAGCACTACACTCCGAACAGGTGTACTTACTGGAGTCCTACACATAGCACTACACTCCTAAAAATGTGTACTTATTGGCGTCCTACACATACCACTACACTCCAAACAGGTGTACTTACTGGTGTTCTACACATAGCACTACACTTCAATCAGGTGTACTTACTGGCGACCTACACATAGCACTACACTCCCAACATGTGTACTTACTGGCGACCTACACATAGCACTACACTCCTAACAGGTGTACTTACTGGCGTCCTGCACATAGCACTACACTCCCAACGGGTGTACTTACTGCCGTCCAACACATACCACTACACCCACAACAGGTGTACTTACTGACGTCCTACACATAGGACTACCCTCCCAACGGGTGTACTTACTGGCGTCCGACACATTGCACACCAACACTACACCCCCAACAGGTGCACTTACTGGTGTCCAACACATAGAACTACACTCCGAACAGGTGTACTTACCGGGCGTCCGACTCATTGCAATGCACTCCGAACAGGTGCACTTACTGGCGTCCTACACATAGGACTACCATCCCAACAGGAGTACTAACTGACGTCGTACACATAGCACTACATTCCCAATAGGTGCACTTACTGGTGCCATACACATAGCACTACACTCCTAACAGGTGTACTTACCGGCGTCCTGCACATAGCACTACACTCCCAACGGGTGTACATACTGCCGTCCAACACATAGCACTATACACACAAGAGGTGCACTTACTGGCGTCCTACACATAGCACAACACTCACAACAGGTGCCCTTACTGGCTTCCTACACATAACACTACCCTCCAAGAGGTGTACTTACTAGCGGACAAGACATAGCACTATGCTCATAAAAGGTGTACTTAATGACGTCCTACACATAGCACTACACTCCCACCACGTGTACTTACTGGTGTCCTACACATAGCACTACACTCCCACCACGTGTACTTACTGGTGTTCTACACATAACACTACACTCCAATCAGGTGTCCTTAATGGCGTCCTACACATAGCACTTCACTACCAACAGATGTACTTACTGGTGTCCTACACATAGGACTATCCTCCCAATAGGAGTACTAACTGACGTCGTACACAGCGCACTACACTACCAACAGGTGTACTTACTGGCGCCATACACATAGCACTACACTCCCAACAGGTGTACTTACTGGTGTCATACACATAGAACTACACTCCCAACAGGTGTACTTACTGGCGTCCTACGCATAGCACTACAATCCCAACAGGTGTACATATTGGCGTCCTACCACTACACTCCAAACAGGTTTACCTACTGGTGCCCTACACATAGCATTACAGCACTACACTCCCAGCAGATGTACTTTCTGGCGTCCCACACATAGCGCTACACTCCCAACAGGTGTATCTACTGCCGCCCTACACATAGCACTAAACTACTAACAGCTGTACTTACTCGCATCCTACACATAGCACTACACTCCCAACAGGTGTACTTACTGGCGTCCTACACATTACACTACACTCCCAACAGGTGTACGTACTGTCGTGCTACACATAGCACTACACTCCAAACATGTGTACTTACTGGCGTCCTACACTTAGCGTTACACTCCTAACAGGTGTACGTACTGGCGTTCTGCACACAGCACTACACTCCCAACAGGTGTCTTACTGGCGTGCTACACATAGCACTACACTCCAAACATGTGTACTTACCGGTGTCCTACACATAGCACTTCACTCTCATCAGGTGTACTTACTGGCGACCTACACATAGCACTGCGCTTCCGACAGGTGCACTTACTGACGTCCTACACATAGCACTGCGCTCCCAACAGGTGTACTTACTGGTGTCCTACACATAGCACTACACTCCCAACAGGTGTACTTCCTGCAGTCCTACATATAGTACAACACTCCCAACAGGTGAACTTACTGGCGTCCTACACATTGCACTACACTCCCAACAGGTGTACTTTCGGTCGTGCTACACATAGCACTAGACTCCAAACAGGTGTACTTACTGATGTCCTACACATAGGACTACCCTCCCAACGGGTGTACTTACTGGCGTCCGACACATTGCACACCAACACTACACCCCCAACAGGTGCACTTACTGGTGTCCAACACATAGAACTACACTCCAAACAGGTGTACTTACCGGGCGTCCGACACATTGCAATGCACTCCGAACAGGTGCACTTACTGGCGTCCTACACATAGGACCACCATCCCAACGGGAGTACTAACTGACGTCGTACACATAGCACTACATTCCCAATAGGTGCACTTACTGGTGCCATACACATAGCACTACACTTCTAACAGATGTACTTTCTGGCGTCCTGCACATAGCACTACACTCCCAACGGGTGTACATACTGCCGTCCAACACATAGCACTATACACACAACAGGTGTACTTACTGGCGTCCTACACATAGCACAACACTCACAACAGGTGCCCTTACTGGCTTCCTACACATAGCACTACCCTCCAAGAGGTGTACTTACTAGTGTACAAGACATAGCACTATGCTCATAAAAGGTGTACTTAATGACGTCTTACACATAGCACTACACTCCCACCACGTGTACTTACTGGTGTCCTACACATAGCACTACACTCCCACCACGTGTACTTACTGTTGTTCTACACATAGCACTACACTCCAATCAGGTGTCCATAATGGCGTCCTACACATAGCACTTCACTACCAACAGGTGTACTTACTGGTGTCCTAAACATAGGACTATCCTCCCAATAGGAGTACTAACTGACGTCGTACACAGCGCACTACACTCCAAACAGGTGTACTTACTGGCGCCATACACATAGCACTACACTCCCAACAGGTGTACTTATTGGCGTCCTACCACTACACTACAAACAGGTCTACCTACTGGTGCCCTACACATAGCACTACAACACTACACTCCCAGCAGATGTACTTTCTGGCGTCCCACACATAGCACTACACTCCCAACAGGTGTATCTACTGCCGTCCTACACATAGCACTAAACTACTAACAGGTGTAGTTACTGGCGTCCTACACATAGCACTACCCTCCCAACAGGTGTACCTACTGGCGTCCTACACATTACACTACACTCCCAAAGAGGTGTACTTACTGCCTTGCTACACATAGCACTACACTCCAAACAGGTGTACTTACTGGCCTCCTACAATTAGCGCTACACTCCCAACCGGTGTACGTACTGGCGTTCTGCACACAGCACTACACTCCCAACAGGTGTCTTACTGGCGTGCTACACATAGCACTACACTCCAAACATGTGTACTTACCGGTGTCTTACACATAGCACTTCACTCTCATCAGGTGTACTTACTGGCGACCTACACATAGCACTGCGCTTCCAGCAGGTGCACTTACTAACGTTCTACACATAGCACTACGCTCCCAACAGGTGTACTTACTGGTGTCCTACACATAGCACTACACTCCCAACAGGTGTACTTCCTGTAGTCCTACATATAGTACTACACTCCCAACAGGTGAACTTACTGGCGTCCTACACATTGCACTACACTCCCAACAGGTGTACTTACTGTCGTGCTACACATAGCACCACACTCCAAACAGGTGTACTTACTGGCGTCCTACACATAGCGCTACACTCATAACAGGTGTACTTACCGACGTTCTTCACATAGCACTACACTCGCAACAAGTTTTCGTACTGGAGTCCTACAAATAGCGCTACATTCCACATAGGTGTGCTTCCTGGAGTCCTACACATAGCACTACACTCCCAACAGGTGAACTTACTGGTGTGCTACACATAGCTCTATATTCCAAACAGGTGTACTTACTGGCGTCCTACACATAGCACACCACCCCAATCAGGTGTACTTACTGACTCCCTACACATAGCACTGCACTCCCAACAGATGTACGTTCTGGCATCCTACACATAGCACTATACTCCTATCAAGTGTACTTACAGGCGCCATACACATAGCAATGCACTCCCAGCAGGTGTACTTCCTGTTGTCCTGCACATAGGCACTACACTCCAGGCAGGTGTACTTACTGTCCTCCTACACATAGCACTACTCTTCTAAAAGGTGTACTCACTGATGTCCTACACATAGCACAACACTCCTAAAAAGTGTACTTACTGGCGTCCTACACCTAGCACTACACTACTATAGCAATGCACTCCCAGCAGGCGTACTTCCTGTCGTCCTACAAATACCACTACACCCTCAACAGGTGCACTTACTGGCGTGCTACACATAGCACTTCACTCCCAACAGGTGTACTAACTGGCGTTATACACATAGCACTACACTCCCAACAGGTGTACTTACTAGCGCCCTACACATAGCACTACAGTCCCAACAGGTGTACTTACTCACGGCCTACACATAGCACTTCACTCCCAACAGATGTACTTACTGGCGTGCTACACATGCGACTACACGCCAAAAGGGTGTACTTACAGGCGTCCTACACATAGCACTACACTCCAAACAGGTGTACTTCCTGGCGTTCTGCACATAGCACTACACTCCCAACAGGTGTATTTATTGGTGTGCTACACATAGCACTACACTCCCATCAGGTGTACTTACTGGCGACCTACACATAGCACTACGCTTCCAACAGGTATACTTACTGACTTCCTACACATTGCACCTCACTACCCTCCTACATGTGTACTTACCTGAGCACTAGACATGGCAGTACGCTCTTCAACAGGTGTACTTACTGACGTCCTACATATAGCACTACACTCACAACAGTTGTACCAACTGGTGACCTACACATAGCACTACGCTTCCAACAGGTGTACTTACTGGCGTCCTACACATAGCACACCACTACCCTCCAACAGGTTTTGAGTACTACACATAGCACTACGCTCTTCAACAGGTGTACTTACTGACGTTCTACACATAGTACTACACTCCAAACAGGTGAACTTACTGGCGTGCTACACATAGCACTACAGTCTCAACAGGTGTACTTCCTGGCGTCCGTCACATAACACTACACTCGTAACAGGTGTACTCACTGGCGTCCTACAAATAGCACTACCCTCCCAAAGGTGTACTTACTGGAGTCCTACACATAGCAATACACTCCCAACAAGTGTACTTACTGGCGTCCTACACATAGCACTACACTCCTAACAGATGTACTTACTGGTGTCCTAAACATAGCACTACACTCACATCAGGTGTATTTACTGGCGTCCTGTACATATCAGTACACTCCTAGAAGGTGTACTTATTGGCGTCCTACACATAGCACTACACTACTAAGAGGTGTACTTACTGGCACCCTACAAATAGCACTACACTCCCAAGAGGAGTACTTACTGGGGTCCTACACATAGCACTACACCCCCAACAGGTGTAATTACTGGCGCCCTACACATTGCACTACTCTCCCAACCGGTGTACCTACCAGCGTACTACACATAGCTCTACGCTCCCAACAGGTGAACTTACTGAAGTCCTACTCATAGCACTACACTACCAACAGGTGTAGTTAGTGGCGTCCAACACATAGCACTACACTCCAAAGGGGTGTACTTACTAGCGTCCTACACATAGCACTCCACTCCTAACATGTGTACTTACTGGCGTCCTACACATAGCAGTACACTGCGAACAGGTGTGCTTACTAGCGTCCTACACATAGCACTACGCTCCCAACATGTGTACTTACTCCCGTACTACACAGAGCACTACATTCACAACAGGTGTACTTACTGGCGTCCTACACATAGGACTACCCTCCCAACAGGTGTACTTACAGCAGTCCTACACATAGCACAACATTCCCTTCAGGTGTACTTACTGGCGTCCTACACATAGCACTAAACTCCTAACAGGTGTACTTACTGGTGTTCAACATATAGCATTACACTCCCAACAGGTGTGCTTACTTTCGGCCTACACATAGCACTACACTCCGAACAGGTGTTCTGACTGGCGTCCTAAACATAGCAATACACTCCGAGCAGGTGTACTTACTGGCGTCCTACACATAGCACTACACTCCGAACAGGTGTACTTACTGGAGTCCTACACATAGCACCTCACTCCTAAAAATGTGTACTTTTTGGCGTCCTACACATACCACTACACTCCAAACAGGTGTACTTACTGGAGCCCTACAAATTGCACTACAGCCCTACACCCCCAACAGGTGTATTTACTGGTGTCCAACACATAGAACTACACTCCCAACAGGTGTACTTACTGGCGTCCGACACATTGCAATGCACTCCGAACAGGTGCACTTACTGGCGTCCTACACATAGGACTACCATCCCAACAGGAGTACTAACTGACGTCGTACACATAGCACTACACTCCCAATAGGTGTACTTACTGGCGCCATACACATAGCACCACTCTCCAAACAGGTGCACTTACTGGCGTCCTACACATAGCACTACACCCGCAACAGGTGCCATTACTGGCTTCCTACACATAGCACTACCCTCCAAGATGTTACATACTAGCGTACAACACATATCACTATGCTCATAAAAGTTGTACTTAATGACGTTCTACACATAGCACTACACTCTAACCACGTGTACTTACTGGTCTCCTACACATAGCACTACACTCCCACCACGTGTACTTATTGGTGTTCTACACATAGCATTACACTCCAATCAGGTGTACTTACTGGCGTCCTACACATAACACTACATTCCCAACAGGTGTACTTACTGGCGACCTACACATAGCATTACACTTCTAACAGGTGTACTTACTGGCGTCCTGCACATAGCACTAAACTCTCAACGGGTGTGCTACTGCCGTCCAACACATAGCACTACACCCACAACAGGTGTGCTTACTGGCGTCCTACACATAGCACTACACTACCAACAGGTGTACTTACTGGTGTCCTACACATAGGACTACCCTCCCAACAGGAGTACTAACTGACGTCGTACACAGAGCACTACACTCCCAGCAGGTGTACTTACTGGCGCCATAAACATAGCACCACACTTCCAACAGGTCTACTTACTGGTGTCATACACATAGCACAACACTCGCAAAAGGTGTACTTACTGGCGTCCAGCGCATAGCACTACACTCCCAACAGGTGTACTTATTGGCGTCCTACCACTACACTCCAAACAGGTGTACTTACTGGCGTCCTACACATAGCACTACACTCCTAACAGATGTACTTACTGGTGTCCTATACATAGCACTACACTCACATCAGGTGTATTTACTGGCGTCCTGTACATAGCACTACACTCCTAGAAGGTGTACTTATTGGCGTCCTACACATAGCACTACACTACTAAGAGGTGTACTTACTGGCATCCTACAAATAGCACTACACTCCCAAGAGGAGTACTTACTGGGGACCTACACATAGCACTGCACCCCCAACAGGTGTACTTACTGGCGTCCTACACATTGCACTACTCTCCCAACAGGTGTACCTACCAGCGTACTAAACATAGCTCTACGCTCCCAACAGGTGAACTTACTGAAGTCCTACACATAGCACTACACTACCAACAGGTGTAGTTAGTGGCGTCCAGGACATAGCACTACACTCCAAAGGGGTGTACTTACTAGCGTCCTACACATAGCACTCCACTCCTAACATGTGTACTTACTGGCGTCCTACACATAGCAGTACACTGCGAACAGGTGTGCTTACTAGCGTCCTACACATAGCACTACGCTCCCAACATGTGTACTTACTCCCGTACTACACAGAGCACTACATTCACAACAGGTGTACTTACTGGCGTCCTACACATAGGACTACCCTCCCAACAGGTGTACTTACAGCAGCCCTACACATAGCACAACACTCCCTTCAGGTGTACTTACTGGGGTCCTACACATAGCACTAAACTCCTAACAGGTTTACTTACTGGTGTTCAACACATAGCATTACACTCCCAACAGGTGTGCTTACTTTCGGCCTACACATAGCACTACACTCCGAACAGGTGTTCTGACTGGCGTCCTACACATAGCAATACACTCCGAGCAGGTGTACTTACTGACGTCCTACACATAGCACTACACTCCGAACAGGTGTACTTATTGGAGTCCTACACATAGCACCTCACTCCTAAAAATGTGTACTTATTGGCGTCCTACACATACCACTACACTCCAAACAGGTGTACTTACTGGAGCCCTACCAATTGCACTACAGCCCTACACCCCCAACAGGTGTATTTACTGGTGTCCATCACATAGAACTACACTCCCAACAGGTGTACTTACTGGCGTCCGACACATTGCAATGCACTCCGAACAGGTGCACTTACTGGCGTCCTACACATAGGACTACCATCCCAAAAGGAGTACTAACTGACGTCGAACACATAGCACTGCACTCCCAATAGGTGTACTTACTGGCTCCATACACATAGCACTACTCTCCCAACAGGTGCACTTACTGGCGTCCTACACATAGCACTACACCCACAACAGGTGTCCTTACTGGCTTCCTATACATAGCACTACCCTCCAAGAAGTTACATACTAGCGTAGAACACATATCACTATGCTCATAAAAGGTGTACTTAATGATGTCCTACACATAGCACTACACTCCAACCACGTGTACTTACTGGTGTCCTACACATAGCACTACACTCCCACCACGTGTACTTACTGGTGTTTTACACATAGCATTACACTCCAATCAGGTGTACTTACTGGCGTCCTACACATAGCACTACATTCCCAACAGGTGTACTTACTGGCGACCTACACAGAGCACTACACTTCTAACAGGTGTACTTACTGACGTCCTGCACATAGCACTAAACTCTCAACGGGTGTACTACTGCCGTCCAACACATAGCACTGCACCCACAACAGGTGTGCTTACTGCCGTCCTACACATAGCACTACACTACCAACAGGTGTACTTACTGGTGTCCTACACATAGGACTTCCCTCCCAACAGGAGTACTAACTGACGTCGTACACAGAGCACTACACTCCCAGCAGGTGTACTTACTGGCGCCATACACACATCACTACACTCCCAACAGGTGTATCTACTGCAGTCCAACACATAGCACTACACTCCCAACAGGTGTACTTACTGGCGTCCTACACATTGCACTACACTCCCAACAGGTGTACTTACTGTCGTGCTACACATAGCACTACACTCCAAAACAGGTGTACTTACTGACGTCCTACACATAGCGCTACACTCCTAACAGGTGTACTTACTGGCATTCTGCACACAGCACTACACTCCCAACAGGTATCTTGCTGGCGTGCTACACATAGCACTACACTCCAAAAATGTGTACTTACCGGAGTCCTACACATAGAACTTCACTCTCATCAGGTGTACTTACTGGCGACGTACACATAGCACTGCGCTTCCAACAGTTGCACTGACTGACGTTCTACACATAGTACTACACTCCCAACAGGTATACTTCCTGCAGTCCTACATATAGTACTACACTCCCAACAAGTGAACTTACTGGCGTCCTACACATTGCACTACACTCCCAACATGTGTACAAACTGTCGTGCTACACATACACTCCACTCCTAACAGGTGTACTTACTGGCGTCCCACACATAGCGCTACACTCCTAACAGGTGTACTTCCCGACGTTCTTCACATAGCACTACACTCGCAGCAAGTGTTCTTACTGGCGTCCTGCAAATAGCACTACACACCAAAAAGGTGTACTTCCTGGAGTCCAACACATAGCACTACACTCCCAACAGGTGAACTTGCTGGTGTGCTACACATAGCGCAATATTCCAAACAAGTGTACTTACTGGCGTCCTACACAAAGCACACCACTCCAGTCAGGTGTACTTACTGTCGTCCTACACATAGCACTGCACTCCCAACAGATGTTCGTTCTGGCGTCCTACACATAGCACTATACTCCTAACAAGTGTACTTACTGGCGCCATACACATTTCGCATTGTACTCCCAACAGGTGTACTTCCTGTTGTCCTGCACATAGCACTACACTCCCAGCAGGTGTCCTTACTGTCCTCCTACACATAACACTACTCTCCTAAGACGTGTACTCACTGATGTCCTACACATAGCACAACAGTCCTAAAAAGTGTACTTACTGGCGTCCTACACATGGCACTACATTACAAGCTGGCGTGCTACCTGTCGTCCTACAAATACCACCACACCCCTAACAGGTGCACTTAATGGCGTTCTACACATAGCACAACGCTCCCAACAGGTGTACTTACTGGCGTTATACACATAGCACTACACTCCCAACAGGTGTACTTACTAGCGCCCTACACATAGCACTACAGTCCCAACAGGTGTACTTACTCACGGCCTACACATAACACTTCACTCCCAACAGGTGTACTTACTTGCGTGCTACACATGCGACTACACGCCAAACGGGTGTACTTACAGGCGTCCTACACATAGCACTACACTCCTAAAAGGTGTACTTCCTGGCGTTCTGCACATAGCACTACACTCCCAACAGGTGTATTTATTGCTGTGCTACACATAGCACTACACTCCAAACAGGTGTACTTACTGGTGTCCTACACATATCACTTCACTCCCATCAGGTGTTCTTACTGGCGACCTACACATAGCACTACGCTTCCAACACGTGTACTTACTGGCGTCCTACACATAGCACATCACTACTCTCAAACAGGTGTACTTACTTGAGTACTACACATAGCACTACGCTCTTCAACAGGTGTACTTACTGACGTTCTACACATAGCAGTACACTCGAAATAGGTGTACTTCCTGCAGTCCTACACATAGTACTACACTCCAAACAGGTGAACTTACTGGCGTCCTACACAAAGCACTAGAGTCTCAACAGGTGTACTTCCTGGCGTCCGTCACATAACACTACACTCGCAACAGGTGTACTTACTGGCGTCGTACAAATAGTACTACCCTCCCAAAGGTGTACTTACTGGAGTCCTACACATAGCAATACACTCCCAACAAGTGTACTTACTGGCGTCCTACACATAGCACTACACTCCTAACAGATGTACTTACTGGTGTCCTATACATAGCACTACAATCACATCAGGTGTATTTACTGGCGTCCTGTAAATAGCACTACACTCCTAGAAGGTGTACTTATTGGCGTCCCACACATGGCACTACACTACTAAGAGGTGTACTTACTGGCATCCTACAAATAGCACTACACTCTCAACAGGTGAACTTACTGGGGTCCTAAACATAGCACTACACCCCCAACAGGTGTACTTGCTGGCGTCCTACACATAGCACTAAGCTCCCAACACGTGTACTTATTGGCTTCCTACAGATTGCACTACTCTCCCAACAGGTGTACCTACCAGCGTACTACACATAGCTCTACGCTCCCAACAGGTGGACTTACTGAAGTCCTACTCATAGCACTACACTACCAACAGGTGTAGTTAGTGGCGTCGAACACATAGCACTACACTCCAAAGGGGTGTACTTACTAGCGTCCTACACATAGCACTCCATTCCTAACATGTGTACTTACTGGCGTCCTACACATAGTAGTACACTCCGAACAGGTGTGCTTACTGGCGTCCTACACAGAGCACTACGCTCCCAACATTTGTACTTACTCCCGTCCTACACATAGCACTACATTCACAACAGGTGTACTTACTGGCGTCCTACACATAGGACTACCCTCCCAACAGGTGTACTTACTGCAGTCCTACACATAGCACAACACTCCCTTCAATTGTACTTACTGGCGCCCTACACATAGAATTAAACTCCTAACAGTTGTACTTACTGGTGTTCAACACATAGCATTACACTCCCAACAGGTGTGCTTACTTTCGGCCTACGCATAGAACTACACTCCGAACACGTGTTCTGACTGGCGTCCTACACAGCAATACACTCCGAGCAGGTGTACTTACTGGCGTCCTACACATAGCACTACACTCCGAACAGGTGTACTTACTGGAGTCCTATACATAGCGCCTCACTCCTAAAAATGTGTACTTATTGGCGTCCTACACATACCACTACACTCCAAACAGGTGTACTTACTGGAGCCCTACACATAGCACGACAGCCCTATACCCCAGCAGGTGTATTTACTGGTGTCCAATACATAGAACTACACTCCCAACAGGTGTACTTACTGGCGTCCGACACATTGCAATGCACTCCGAACAGGTGCACTTACTGGCGTCCTACACATAGGACTACCATCCCAACAGGAGTACTAACTGACGTCGTACACATAGCACTACACTCCCAATAGGTGTACTTACTGGCGCCATACACATAGCGCTACTATCCCAACAGGTGCACTTACTGGCGTCCTACACATAGCACTACACCCACAACAGATGCCCTTACTGGCTTCCTACACATAGCACAACCCTCCAAGTGGTGCACTTACTAGCGTCCAACACATATCACTATGCTCAAAAAAGGTGTACTTAGTGACGTCCTACACATAGCACTACACTCCAACCACGTGTACTTACTGGTGTCCTACACATAGCACAACACTCCCACCACGTGTACTTACTGGTGTTCTACACATAGCAATACACTCCAATCAGGTGTACTTACTGGCGACCTACACATAGCACTACACTCCTAACAGGTGTACTTACTGGCGTCCTGCACATAGCTCTAAACTCTCAACGGGTGTACTACTGCCGTCCAACACATAGCACTACACCCACAACAGGTGTACTTACTGGCGTCCTACACATAGCCCTACACTACCAACAGGTGTACTTACTGGTGTCCTATACATAGGATTACCCTCCCAACAGGAGTACAAACTGACGTCGTACACAGAGCACTACACTCCCAGCAGGTGTACTTACTGGCGCCATACACATAGCACTACACTCCCAACAGGTTTACTTACTGGTGTCATACACATAGAACTACACTCCCAGCAGGTGTACTTACTGGCGTCCTGCGCAGAGCATTACACTCCCAACAGGTGTACTTATTGGCGTCCTACCACTACACTCCAAACAGGTGTACTTACTGGTGACCTACACATAGTACTACAACACTACACTCCCAACAGATGTACTTTCTGGCGTCCCACACATATCACTACACTCCCAACAGGTGTATCTACTGCCGTCGTACACATAGCACTACACTCCCAACAGGTGTACCTACTGGCGCCCTACACATTGCACTACACTCCGAACAGGTGTACTTACTGTCGAGCTACACATAGCACTACACTCCAAACAGGTGTACTTACTGGCGTCCTACACATAGAGCTACACTCCTAACAGGTGTACTTACTGGCATTCTGCACACAGCACTACACTCCCAACAGGTGTCTTACTGGCGTGCAACACATAGCACTACACTCCAACCATGTGTACTTACCGGATTCCTACACATAGCACTTCACTCTCATCAGATGTACTTACTGGCGACCTGTACATAGCACTGCGCTTCCAACAGTTGCACTTACGGACGTTCTACACATAGCACTACACTCCCAAAAAGTGTACTTACTGGTGTCCTACACATAGTACTACACTCACAACAGGTGTACTTCCTGCAGTCCTACATATAGTAATACACTCCCAACAAGTGAACTTACTGGCGTCCTACACATTGCACTACACTCCCAACAGGTGTACTTACTGTGGTGCTACGCATAGCACTACACTCCTAACAGGTGTACTTACTGGCTTCCTACACATAGCGCTTCACTCCTAACAGGTGTACTTCCCGACGTTCTTCACATAGCACTACACTCGCAGCAAGTGTTCTTACTGGCGTCCTACAAATAGCACTACACTCCAAAAAGGTGTACTTCCTGGAGTCCTACACATAGCACTACACCCCCAACAGGTGAACTTGCTGGTGTGCTACACATAGCTCTATATTCCAAACAAGTGTACTTACTGGCGCCCTACACAAAGCACACCACTCCAATCAGGTGTACTTACTGTCGTCCTACATATAGCACTGCACTCCCAACAGATGTTCGTTCTGGCGTCCTACAGATAGCACAATACTCCTAACAAGTGTACTTACTGGCGCCATACACATTTCGCACTGTACTCTCAACAGGTGTACTTCCTGTTGCCCTGCACATAGCACTACACTCCCAGCAGGTGTACTTGCTGTCCTCCTACACATAGCACTACACTCCTAAGAGGTGTACTCACTGTTGTCCTACACATTGCACAACACTCCTAAAAAGTGTACTTACTGGCGTCCTGTACATAGCACTACAGTACTAGCAGGCGTACTTCCTGTCGTCCTACAAATACCACTACACTCCGAACAGGTGCACTTACTGGCGTAGTACACATAGCACTACACTCCCAACAAGTGTTCTTACTGGCGTCCTACACATAGCAGTACACTCCAAACAGGTGTACTTACTGGTGTCCCACACATAGCACTACACTCCCAACAGGTGTACTTACCTGCGCCCTACACATAGCACTTCACTCCCAACAGGTGTACTTACTGGCGTGCTACACAGGCGACTACACCCACAACAGGTGTACCTACTGGCGTCCTACACATAGGACTACCCTCACAACAGGAGAACTAACTAACGTCGTACACAGAGCACTACACTCCCAGCAGGTGTACTTACTGGCGCAATACACATAGCACTACCCTCCCAACAGGTGTACTTACTGGTGTAATACACATAGAACTACACTCCCAGCAGGTGTACTTACTGCCGTCCTACGCATAGCACTACACTCCCAACAGGTGTACTCATTGGCGTCCTACCACTACACTCCAAACAGGTGTACTTACTGGTGCCCTACACATAGCACTACAGCACTACACTCCCAACAGATGTGCTTTCTGGCGCCCCACACATAGCACTACACTCCCAACAGGTGTATCCACTGCCCTCCTACACATAGCACTACACTTCTAACAGGTGTTCTTACTGGCGCCCTACACATAGCACTGCACTCCCAACAGGTGTACTTACTGGCGACCTATACATTGCACTACACTCCCAACTGGTGTACTTACTGTCGTGCTACACATAGCACTACACACCAAACAGGTGTACTTACTGGCGTCCTACACATAACGCTACACTCCTAACAGGTGTACTTACTGGCGTTCTGTACACAGCACTACACTCCCAACAAGTGTCCTTCAGGCGTGCTACACATAGCAGTACACTCCAAACATGTGTACTTACCGGTGTCCTACACATAGCACTTCACTCTCATCAGGTGTACTTACTGGCAACAAGTGTTCGTACTGGCGTCCTACAAATAACATTACACTCCAAAAAGGTGTGCTTCCTGGAGTCCTACACATAGCACTACACTCCGAACAGATGTACTTACTGTCCTCCCACACATAGCACTTCACTCCCAACAGATGTACGTTCTGGAGTCCTACACATAGCACTATACTCCTAACAAGTGTACTTACTGGCGCCATACACATAGCAGTGCACTCCCAACATGTGTACTTCCTGTTGTCTTGCACATAGCACTACACTCCCTGCAGGTGTACTTACTGTCCTCCTACACATAGCACTACTCTCCTAAGAGGTGTACTCACTGATGTCCTACACATAGCACAACACTCCTAAAAAGTGTACTTACTGGCGTCCTACACATAGCACTACACTACTTGCAGGCGTACTTCCTGTCGTCCTACAAATACCACTACACTCCCAACAGGTGCACTTACTGGCGTACTACACATAGCACTAAACTCCCAACAGGTGGACTTACTGGCGTCCTACACAGAGCACTACACTCCCAACAGGTGTACTTACTAGCGCCCTACACATAGCACTACACTCCCAACAGGTGTACTTACTAACGGCCTACACATAGCACTTCACTCCCAACAGGTGCACTTACTTGCGTGCTACGGATACGACTACACTCCAAACAGGTGTACTTACTGGCGTCCTACACATTGCACCTCACTCCTAACAGGTGTACTTACTGGCGTTCTTCACATAGCACTACAATCCCAACATGTGTATTTATTGGTGTGCTACACATAGTACTACACTACAAACAGGTGAACTTACTGGAGTCCTACACAGAGCACTACAGTCTCAACAGGTGTACTTCCTGGCGTCCTACACATAGCACTACACTCCTAACAGGTGTACTTACTGGCGTTCTGCACATTGCACTACACTCCCAACAGGTGTATTTATTGTGGTGCTACACATAGCACTACACTCCAAACAGGTGTACTTACTGGTGTTCAACACATAGCATTACACTCCCAACAGGTGTACTTACTTTCGGCCTACACATAGCACTACACTCCCAACAGGTGTAATTACTGGCGTCCTACATATAGCACTCCCCTCCGAAAGGTGTACTTACTGGAGTCCTACACATAGCAATACACTACCAACATGTGTACTCACAGGCGTCCTACATATAGCACTGCCCTCCGAAAGGTGTACTTACTGGAGTCCTACACATAGCAATACACTCCCAACATGTGTACTCACAGGCGTCCTACACATAGCACTACTCTCCGAACAGGCGTACTTACTGGTGTCCTATACATAGCACTACACTCACATCAGGTGTATTTTCTGGAGTCCTGCACATAGCACTACACTCCTAAAATGTGTTCTTATTGGCGTCCTACACATACTACACTACTAAGAGGTGTACTTACTGGCATCCTACAAATAGCACTACACTCCCAGCAGGTGTACTTACTGGGGTCGTACACATAGCACTACACCCCCAACAGGTGTACTTTCTGGCGTCCTGCACATAGCACTAAGCTCCCAACAGGTCTACTTATTGGCTTCCTACACATTGCACTACTCTCCCAACAGGGGTACCTAGCAGTGTACTACACACAGCACTGCGCTACCAGAAGGTGAACTTACTGAAGTCCTACTCATAGCACTACACTCCCAGCAGGTGTAGTTAGTAGCGTCCTACACAAAGCACTAGACTCAAAAAAGGTGTACTTCCTGGAGTCCTACACATAGCACTCCACTCCCAACATGTGTACTTACTGGGGTCCTACACATAGCAGTACACTCCGAACAGGTGTGCTTACTGGCGTCCTACACATAGCACTACGCGCACAACATGTGGACTTACTCCCGTCCTACACATAGCACTACAATCACAACAGGTGTACTTACTGGCGTCCTACACATAGGACTACCGTCCCAACAGGTGTACTTTCTGCCGTCCTACATATAGCACAACACTCCCATCAGGTGTACTTACTGGCGTCCTACACATAGCACTAAACTCCTAACAGGTGTACTTACTGGTGTTCAACACATAGCATTACACTCCCAACTGGTGTACTTACTTTCGGCCTACACATAGCACTACACTCCCAACAGGTGTTCTTACTGGCGTCCTACACATAGCAATACGCTCCGAGCAGGTGTACTTACTGGCGTCCTACACATAGCACTGCACTCCCAATACGTGTACTTACTGGGGTCCTACACATAGCACTACACTCCTAAAAAGGTGTGTCATACACATAACAATGCAATCCCAACAGGTGTACTTACTGGTGTCCTGCACATAGCACTACACTACCAGCAGGTGTACTTACTGTCCTCCTACATATAGCACTACACCCCTAAGAGGTGTACTCACTGATGTCCTACACATAGCACTACACTCACAACAGGTGTACTTACCGGCGTCCTACACATAGCACTGCACTACTAAAAGGTGTACTTACTGGCGTCCTACACATAGCACTAAGCGCCCAACAGGTGTTCTTATTGTCTTCCTACACATTAGACTACTCTCCCAACAGGTGTACCTACCAGCGTACTACACATAGCACTACACTCCCAACAGTTGTAGTTAGTGGCGTCCTACCCATAGCACTACACTAAAAAGAGGCTTACTTACTAGCCTCCTATACATAGCACTACACTCCAAACAGGTGTACTTACTGGCGTACTACACATAGCGCTACACTCCCAACAGGTGTACTTACTAGCGCCCTACACATAGCACTACACTCCCAACAGGAGTACTTACTCACGGCCAACACATAGCACTTCACTCCCAACAGGTGTACTTACTGGCGTGCTACACATACGACTACACTCCAAACAGGTGTACTTACTGGCGTCCTACACATAGCACTACACTCCTAACAGGTGTACTTACTGGCGTTCTGCACATAGCACTACACTCCCAACAGGTGTATTTATTGTGGTGCTATACATAGCACTACACTCCAAACAGGTGTACTTTCCGATGTCCTACACATAGCACTTTACTCCCAGCAGGCGAACTAACTGGCGACCTACACATAGCACTACGCTTCCAACAAGTGCACTTACTGACGTTCTACACAAAGCACTACACACAGAACAGGTGTACTTCCTGCAGTCCTACACATAGTGCTTCACTACTAACAGGTGAACTTACTACACAGAGCACTACAGTTTCAACAGGTGTACTTCCTGGCGTCCTTCACATAGCACTACGCTCGCAACAGGTGTACTTACTGGCGTCCTACATATAGCACTACCCTCCGAAAGGTGTACTTACTGGAGTCCTACACATAGCACTACACTCCTAACCGGCGTACTTACTGGTGTCCTATACATAGCACTACACTCACATCAGGTGTATTTACTGGCGTCCTACACATAGCACTACACTCCTAAATTGTGTACTTATTGGCGTCCTACACATAGCACTACACTACTAAGAGGTGTACTTACTGACATCCTACAATTAGCACTGCACTACCACAAGGTGTACTTACAGGGGTCCTACACATAGCACTACACCCACAACAGGTGTACTTACTGGCGTCCGACACATAGCACTAAGCTCACAACAGGTGTTCTTATTGGCTTCCTACACAATAGACTACTCTCCCAACAGGTGTACTTACCAGCGTTCTATACATAGCACTACACACCCAACATGTGTAGTTAGTGGCGAACTACACATATCACTACACTAAAAACAGGTGTACTTACTAGCCTCCTACACATTGCACTACACTCCAAACAGGTGTACTTACTGGCGTACTACACATAGCGCTACACTCCCAACAGGTGTACTTACTAGCGCCCTACACATAGCACTACACTCCCAACAGGTTTACCTACTCACGGCCTACACATAGCACTTCACTCCCAACAAGTGCACTTACTGGTGTGCTACACATACGACTACACTCCAAACAGGTGTACTTACTGGCGTCCTACACATAGCACTACACTCCTAACAGGTGTACTTACTGGCGTTCTGCACATAGCACTACACTCCCAAAAGGTGTATTTATTGGTGTGCTACGCATAGCTCTACACTCCAAACAGGTGTACTTATCGGTGTCCTACACATAGCACTTTACTCCCATCAGGTGTACTTACTGGCGACCTACACATAGCACTACGCTTCCAACAAGTGCACTTATTGTCGTTCTACACAAAGCACTACACTCGAAACAGGTGTACTTCCTGCAGTCCTACACATAGTACTACACTACCAACAGGTGAACTTACTGGACTCCTGCAGAGAGCACTACAGGCTCAACAGGTGTACTTCCTGGCGTCCTTCACATAGCACTACACTCCCAACATGTGTACTTCCTGTTGTCTTGCACATAGCACTACACTCCCTGCAGGTGTACTTACTGTCCTCCTACACATAGCACTACTCTCCTAAGAGGTGTACTCACTGATGTCCTACACATAGCACAACACTCCTAAAAAGTGTACTTACTGGCGTCCTACACATAGCACTACACTACTTGCAGGCGTACTTCCTGTCGTCCTACAAATACCACTACACTCCCAACAGGTGCACTTACTGGCGTACTACACATAGCACTAAACTCCCAACAGGTGTACTTACTGGCGTCCTACACAGAGCACTACACTCCCAACAGGTGTGCTTACTAGCGCCCTACACATAGCACTACACTTCCAACAGGTGTACTTACTAAGGGCCTACACATAGCACTTAACTCCCAACAGGTGTACTTACTTGCGTGCTACGCATACGACTACACTCCAAACAGGTGTACTTACTGGCGTCCTACACATTGCACTACACTCCTAACAGGTGTACTTACTGGCGTTCTACACATAGCACTACAATCCCAACATGTGTATTTATTGGTGTGCTACACATAGCACTACACTACAAACAGGTGAACTTACTGGAGTCCTACACAGAGCACTACAGTCTCAACAGGTGTACTTCCTGGCGTCCTACACATAGCACTACACTCCTAACAGGTGTACTTACTGGCGTTCTGCACATTGCACTACACTCCCAACAGGTGTATTTATTGTGGTGCTACACATAGCACTACACTCCAAACAGGTGTACTTACTGGTGTTCAACACATAGCATTACACTCCCAACAGATGTACTTACTTTCGGCCTTCACATAGCACTACACTCCCAACAGGTGTACTTACTGGCGTCCTACATATAGCACTGCCATCCGAAAGGTGTACTTACTGGAGTCCTACACATAGCAATACACTCCCAACATGTGTTCTCACAGGCGTCCTACACATAGCACTACACTCCTAACAGGCGTACTTACTGGTGTCCTATACATAGGTGTATTTACTGGCGTCCTGCACATAGCACTACACTCCTAAAATGTGTTCTTATTGGCGTCCTACACATACTACACTACCAAGAGGTGTACTTACTGGCATCCTACAAATAGCACTACACTCCCAACAGGTGTACTTACTGGGGTCGTACACATAGCACTACACCCCCAACAGGTGTACTTACTGGCGTCCTGCACATAGCACTAAGCTCCCAACAGGTCTACTTATTGGCTTCCTACACATTGCACTACTCTCCCAACAGGGGTACCTAGCAGTGTACTACACACAGCACTGCGCTACCAGAAGGTGAACTTACTGAAGTCCTACTCATAGCACTACACTCCCAGCAGGTGTAGTTAGTAGCGTCCTACACAAAGCACTAGACTCCAAAAAGGTGTACTTCCTGGAGTCCTACACATAGCACTCCACTCCCAACATGTGTACTTACTGGGGTCATACACATAGCAGTACACTCCGAACAGGTGTGCTTACTGGCGCCCTACACATAGAACTACGCGCCCAACATGTGGACTTACTCCCGTCCTACACAGAGCACTACAATCACAACAGGTGTACTTACTGGCGTCCTACACACAGGACTACCGTCCCAACAGGTGTACTTTCTGCCGTCCTACATATAGCACAACACTCCGATCAGGTGTACTTACTGGCGTCCTACACATAGCACTAAACTCCTAACAGGTGTACTTACTGGTGTTCAACACATAGCATTACACTCCCAACAGGTGTACTTACTTTCGGCCTACACATAGCACTACACTCCCAACAGGTGTTCTTACTGGCGTCCTACAGATAGCAATACGCTCCGAGCAGGTGTACTTACTGGCGTCCTACACATAGCACTACACTCCCAATACGTGTACTTACTGGGGACCTACACATAGCAATAAACTCCTAACAGGTGTACTTACTGGTGTTAAACACATAGCATTACACTCCATACAGGTGAACTTACTTTCGGCCTACACAGCACCACATTCCCAACAGGTGTTCTTACTGGCGTACTACACATAGCAATACACTCCGAGCAGGTGTACTTACTGGCGTCCTACACACAGCACTACACTCCCAATACATGCACTTACTGGGGTCCTACACATAGCACTACACTCCTAAAAAGGTGTGCCATACACATAACAATGCAATCCCAACATGTGTACTTACTGGTGTCCTGCACATAGAACTACACTACCAGCAGGTGTACTTACTGTCCTCCTACATATAGCACTACACCCCTAAGAGATGTACTCACTGATGTCCTACACATAGCACTACACTCACAACAGGTGTACTTACTGGCGTCCTACACATAGCACTGCACTCCTAAAAGGTGTCCTTACTGGCGTCCTACACATAGCACTAAGCGCCCAACAGGTGTTCTTATTGGCTTCCTACACATTAGACTACTCTCCCAACAGGTGTACCTACCAGCGTACTACACATAGCACTACACTCCCAACAGTTGTAGTTAGTGGCGTCCTACCCATAGCACTACACTAAAAAGAGGCTTGCTTACTAGCCTCGTATACATAGCACTACACTCCAAACAGGTGTACTTACTGCGGTACTACACATAGCGCTACACTCCCAACAGGTGTACTTACTAGCGCCCTACACATAGCACTACACTCCCAACAGGAGTACTTACTCACGGCCAACACATAGCACTTCACTCCCAACAGGTGTACTTACTGGCGTGCAACACATACGACTACACTCCAAACAGGTGTACTTACTGGCGTCCTACACATAGCACTACACTCCTAACAGGTGTACTTACTGGCGTTCTGCAAATAGCACTACACTCCCAACAGGTGTATTTATTTTTGTGCTATACATAGCACTACACTCCAAACAGGTGTACTTTCCGATGTCCTACACATAGCACTTTACTCCCATCAGGCGAACTTACTGGCGACCTACACATAGCACTACGCTTCCAACAAGTACACTTACTGACATTCTCCACAAAGCACTACACACAGACCAGGTGTACTTCCTGCAGTCCTACACATAGTGCTTCACTACTAACAGGTGAACTTACTACACAGAGCACTACAGTCTCAACAGGTGTACTTCCTGGCGTCCTTCACATAGCACTACGCTCGCAACAGGTGTACTTACTGGCGTCCTACATATAGCACTACCCTCCGAAAGGTGTACTTACTGGAGTCCTACACATAGCACTACACTCCTAACCGGCGTACTTACTGGTGTCCTATACATAGCACTACACTCACATCAGGTGTATTTACTGGCGTCCTGCACATAGCACTACACTCCTAAAAGGTGTACTTATTGGCGTCCTACACATAGCACTACACTACTAAGAGGTGTACTTACTGGCATCCTACAAATAGCACTATACTCCCAACAGGTGTACTTACTGGGGTCCTACACATAGCACTACACCCCCAACGGGAGTACTTACTGGCGTCCTACACATAGCACTAAGCTCCCAACAGGTCTACTTATTGGCTTCCTACACATTGCACTACTCTCCCAACAGGTGTACCTAGCAGTGTACTACACACAGAATTGCGCTACCAGCAGGTGAACTTACTGAAATCCTACTCATAGCAAAACACTCCCAACATGTGTAGTTAGTGGCGTCCAACACATAGCACTAGACTCCAAAAAGGTGTACTTCCTGGAGTCCTACACGTAGCACTCTACTCCCAACATGTGTACTTACTGGCGTCCTACACATAGCAGTACACTCCGAACAGGTGTGCTTACTGGCGTCCTACACATAGCACTACGCTCCCAACATGTGTACTTACTCCCGTCCTACACAGAGCACTACATTCACAACAGGTGTACTTACTGGCGTCCTACACATAGGACTACCCTCCCAACAGGTGTACTTACAGCAGTCCTACACAAAGCCCAACACTCCCTTCAGGTGTACTTACTGGCGTCCTACACATAGCACTAAACTCCTAACAGGTGTACTTACTGGTGTTCAACACATAGCATTACACTCCCAACAGGTGTGCTTACTTCTGGCCTACACATAGCACTACACTCCGAACAGGTGTTCTGACTGGCGTCCTACACGTAGCAATACACTCCGAGCAAGTGTACTTACTGGCGTCCTACACATAGCACTACACTCCGAACAGGTGTACTTACTGGAGTCCTACACATAGCACCTCACTCCTAAAAATGTGTACTTATTGGCGTCCTACACATACCACTACACGCCAAACAGGTGTACTTACTGGAGCCCTACAAATTGCACTACAGCCCTACACCCCCAACAGGTGTATTTACTGGTGTCCATCACATAGAACTACACTCCCAACAGGTGTACTTACTGGCGTCCGTCACATTGCAATGCACTCCGAACAGGTGCACTTACTGCCGTCCTACACATAGGACTACCATCCCAACAGGAGTACTAACTGACGTCGTACACATAGCACTACACTCCCAATAGGTGTACTTACTGGCTCCATACACATAGCATTACTCTCCCAACAGGTGCACTTACTGGCGTCCTAAACATAGCACTACACCCACAACAGGTGCCCTTACTGGCTTCCTACACATAGCACTACCCTCCAAGAGGTTACATACTAGCGTACAACACATATCACTATGCTCATAAAAGGTGTACTTAATGACGTTCTACACATAGCACTACACTCCAACCACGTGTACTTACTGGTGTCCTACACATAGCACTACACTCCCACCACGTGTACTTACTGGTGTTCTACACATAGCATTACACTCCAATCAGGTGTACTTACTGGCGTCCTACACATAGCACTACATTCCCAACAGGTGTACATACTGGCGACCTACACATAGCACTACACTTCTAACAGGTGTACTTACTGGCGTCCTGCACATAGCACTAAACTCTCAACGGGTGTACTACTGCCGTCCAACACGTAGCACTACACCCACAACAGGTTTGCTTACTGGCGTCCTACACATAGCACCACACTACCAAAAGGTGTACTTACTGCTGTCCTACACATAGGACTACCTTCCCAACAGGAGTACTAACTGACGTCGTACACAGAGCACTACACTCCCAGCAGGTTTCCTTACTGGCGCCATACACATAGCACTACACTTCCAACAGGTCTACTTACTGGTGTCATACACATAGAACAACACTCCCAACAGGTGTACTTACTGGCGTCCTGCGCATAGCACTACACTCCCAACAGGTGTACGTATTGGCGTCCTACCACTACACTCCAAACAGGTGTATCTTCTGGTGACCTACGCATAGCACTACAGCACTACACTCCCAACAGATGTACTTTCTGGCGTCCCACACATATCACTACACTCCCAACGGGTGTATCTACTGCCGTCCTACACATAGCACTACACTCCCAAAAGGTGTACTTACTGGCGTCCTACACATTGCACTACACTCCCAACAGATGTACTTACTGTCGTGCTACACATAGCACTACACTCCAAAACAGGTGTACTTACTGGCGTCCTGCACATAGCGCTATACTCCTAACAGGTGTACTTGCTTGCATTCTGCACACAGCACTACACTCCCAACAGGTGTCTTGCTGGCGTGCTACACATAGCACTACACTCCAAACATGTGTACTTACCGGAGTCCTACACATAGCACTTCACTCTCATCAGGTGTACTTACTTCCGACGTACTGCGCTTCCAACAGTTGCACTGACTGACGTTCTACACATAGTACTACACTCCCAACAGGTATACTTCCTGCAGTCCTACATATAGTACTACACTCCTAACAGGTGTACTTACTGGCGTCCCACACATAGCGCTACACTCCTAACAGGTGTACTTCCCGACGTTCTTCACATAGCACTACACTCGCAGCAAGTGTTCTTACTGGCGTCCTACAGATAGCACTACACTCCAAAAAGGTGTACTTCCTGTAGTCCTACACATAGCACTACACTCCAAACAGGTGAACTTGCTGGTGTGCTACACATAGCGCTATATTCCAAACAAGTGTACTTACTGGCGTCCTACACAAAGCACACCACTCCAATCAGGTGTACTTACTGTCGTCCTACACATAGCAATGCACTCCCAACAGATGTTCGTTCTGGCGTCCTACACATAGCACTGTACTCCAAACAAGTGTACTTACTGGCGCCATAAACATTTCGCACTGTACTCCCAACAGGTGTACTTCCTCTTGTCCTGCACATAGCACTACACTCCCAGCAGGTGTACTTACTGTCCTCCTACACATAACACTACTCTCCTAAGACGTGTACTCACTGATGTCCTACACATAGCACAACACTCCTAAAAAGTGTACTTACTGGCGTCCTACACATAGCACTACATTACAAGCTGGCGTACTACCTGTCGTCCTACAAATACCACCACACCCCTAACAGGTGCACTTACTGGCGTGCTACCCATAGCACAACACTCCCAACAGGTGTACTTATTGGCGTTATACACATAGCACTACACTCCCAACAGGTGTACTTACTAGCGCCTTACACATAGCACTACAGTCCCAACAGGTGTACTTACTCACGGCCTACACATAGCACTTCACTCCCAACAGGTGTACTTACTGGCGTGCTACACATGCGACTACACGCCAAACGGGTTTACTTACAGGCGTCCTACACATAGCACTACACTCCTAACAGGTGTACTTCCTGGCGTTCTGCACATAGCACTACACTCCCAACAGGTGTATTTATTGCTGTGCTACACATAGCACTACACTCCAAACAGGTGTACTTACTGGTGTCCTACACATATCACTTCACTCCCATCAGGTGTTCTTACAGGCGACCTACACATAGCACTACGCTTCCAGCACGTGTACTTACTGGCCTCCTACACATAGCACATCACTACTCTCAAACAGGTGTACTTACTTGAGTACTACACAGAGCACTACGCTCGTCAACAGGTGTACTTACTGACGTTCTACACATAGCACTACACTCGAAATAGGTGTACTTTCTGCAGTCCTACACATAGTACTACACTCCAAACAGGTGAACTTACTGGCGTCCTACACAAAGCACTACAGTCTCAACAGGTGTACTTCCTGGCGTCCGTCACATAACACTACACTCGCAACAGGTGTACTTACTGGCGTCGTAAAAATAGTACTACCCTCCCAAAGGTGTACTTACTGGAGTCCTACACATAGCAATACACTCCCAACAAGTGTACTTACTGGCGTCCTACACATAGCACTACACTCCTAACGGATGTACTTACAGGTGTCCTATACAATGCACTACAATCACATCAGGTGTATTTACTGGCGTCCTGTAAATAGCACTACACTCCTAGAAGGTGCGCTTATTGGCGTCCCACACATAGCACTACACTACTAAGAGGTGTACTTACTGGCATCCTACAAATAGCACTACACTCTCAACAGGTGTACTTACTGGGGTCCTACACATAGCACTACACCCCCAACAGGTGTACTTACTGGCGTCCTACACATAGCACTAAGCTCCCAACACGTGTACTTATTGGCTTCCTACAGATTGCACTACTCTCCCAACAGGTGTACCTACCAGCGTACTACACATAGCTCTACGCTCCCAACAGGTGAACTTACTGAAGTCCTACTCAAGGCACTACACTACCAACAGGTGTAATTAGTGGCGTCCAACACATAGCACTACACTCCAAAGGGGTGTACTTACTAGCGTCCTACACATAGCACTCCATTCCTAACATGTGTACTTACTGGCGTCCTACACATAGCAGCACACTCCGAACAGGTGTGCTTACTGGCGTCCTACACAGAGCACTACAACACGAGACACTCCCAACAGATGTACCTTCTGGCGTCCCACACATATCACTACACTCTCAACAGGTGTATCTATTGCCGTCGTACACATAGCACTACACTCCCAACAGGTGTACTTACTGGCGTCCTGCACATTGCACTACACTCCCAACAGGTGTACTTACTGTCGAGCTACACATAGCACTACACTCCAAACAGGTGTACTTACTGGCGTCCTACACATAACTCTACACTCCTAACAGGTGTACTTACTGGCATTCCGCACACAACACTACACTCCCAACAGGTGTCTTACTGGCGTGCAACACATAGCACTACACTCCAAACATGTGTACTTACCGGATTCCTACACATAGCACTTCACTCTCATCAGGTGTACTTACTGGCGACCTGCACATAGCACTGCGCTTCCAACAGTTGCACTTACTGACGTTCTACACATAGCACTACACTCCCAAAAGGTGTACTTACTGCTGTCATACACATAGTACTACACTCACAACAGGTGTACTTCCTGAAGTCCTACATATAGTAATACACCCCCAACAAGTGAACATACTGGCGTCCTACACATTGCACTACACTCCCAACAGGTGTACTTACTGTGGTGCTACACATAGCACTACACTCCTAACAGGTGTACTTACTGGCTTCCTGCACATAGCGCTTCACTCCTAACATGTGTACTTCCCGACGTTCTTCACATAGCACTACACTCGCAGCAAGTGTTCTTACTGGCGTCCTACAAATAGCACTACACTCCAAAAAGGTGTACTTCCTGGAGTCCTACACATAGCACTACACTCCCAACAGGTGAACTTGCTGGTGTGCTACACATAGCGCAATATTCCAAACAAGTGTACTTACTGGGTGTACATTCTGGCGTCCTACACATAGCACTACACTCCTAACAGGTGTACTTACTGGCGTCTTACACATAGCACTGCACCCCCAACAGGTGAACTTGCTGGTGTGCTACACATAGCTCTATATTCCAAACAAGTGTACTTACTGGCGCCCTACACATAGCACACCACTCCAATCAGGTGTACTTACTGTCGTCCTACATATAGCATTGCACTCCCAACAGATGTTCGTTCTGGCGTCCTACACATAGCACTATACTCCTAACAAGTGTACATACTGGCGCCATACACATTTCGCACAGTACTCCCAACAGGTGTACTTACCAGTGCCCTACACATAGCACTTCACTCCCAACAGGTGTACTTACTGGCGTGCTACACATGCGACTACACCCACAACAAGTGTACTTACTGGCGTCCTACACATAGGACTACCCTCACAACAGGAGTACTAACTAACGTCGTACACAGAGCACTACACTCCCAGCAGGTGTACCTACTGGCGCAATACACATAGCACTACCCTCCCAACAGGTGTACTTACTGGTGTCATACACATAGAACTACACTCCCAACAGGTGTACTTACTACCGTCCTACGCATAGCACTACACTCCCAACAGGTGTACTCATTGGCGTCCTACCACTACACTCCAAACAGGTGTACTTACTGGTGCCCTACACATAGCACTACAGCACTACACTCCCAACAGATGTGCTTTCTGGCGCCCCACACGTAGCACTACACTCCCAACAGGTGTATCCACTGCCGTCCTACACATAGCACTACACTTCTAACAGGTGTTCTTACTGGCGCCCTACACATAGCACTGCACTCCCAACAGGTGTACTTACTGGCGACCTATACATTGCACTACACTCCCAACTGGTGTACTTACTGTCGTGCTACACATAGCACTACACACCAAACAGGTGTACTTACTGGCGTCCTACACATAACGCTACACTCCTAACAGGTGTACTTACTGGCGTTCTGTACACAGCACTACACTCCCAACAAGTGTCCTTCAGGCGTGCTACACATAGCACTACACTCCAAACATGTGTACTTACCGGTGTCCTACACATAGCACTTCACTCTCATCAGGTGTACTTACTGGCAACAAGTGTTCGTACTGGCGTCCTACAAATAGCATTACACTCCAAAAAGGTGTGCTTCCTGGAGCCTACACATAGCACTACACTCCGAACAGATGTACTTACTGTCCTCCTACACATAGCACTTCACTCCCAACAGATGTACGTTCTGGCGTCCTACACATAGCACTATACTCCTAACAAGTGTACTTACTGGCGCCATACACATAGCAGTGCACTCCCAACATGTGTACTTCCTGTTGTCTTGCACATAGCACTACACTCCCTGCAGGTGTACTTACTGTCCTCCTACACATAGCACTACTCTCCTAAGAGGTGTACTCACTGATGTCCTACACATAGCACAACACTCCTAAAAAGTGTACTTACTGGCGTCCTACACATAGCACTACACTACTTGCAGGCGTACTTCCTGTCGTCCTACAAATACCACTACACTCCCAACAGGTGCACTTACTGGCGTACTACACATAGCACTAAACTCCCAACAGGTGTACTTACTGGCGTCCTACACAGAGCACTACACTCCCAACAGGTGTACTTACTAGCGCCCTACACATAGCACTACACTCCCAACATGTGTACTTACTAACGGCCTACACATAGCACTTCACTCCCAACAGGTGTACTTACTTGCGTGCAACACATACGACTACACTCCAAACAGGCGTACTTACTGGCGTCCTACACATTGCACTACACTCCTAACACGTGTACTTACTGGCGTTCTTCACATAGCACTACAATCCCAACAGGTGTATTTATTGGTGTACTACACATAGTACTACACTACAAACAGGTGAACTTACTGGAGTCCTACCCAGAGCACTACAGTCTCAACAGGTGTACTTCCTGGCGTCCTTCACATAGCACTACACTCGCAACAGGTGTACTTACTGGCGTCCTACATATAGCACTGCCCTCCGAAAGGTGTACTTACTGGAGTCCTACACATAGCAATGCACTCCCAACATGTGTACTCACAGGCGTCCAACACATAGCTCTACACTCCTAACAGGCGCACTTACTGGTGTCCTATACATAGCACTACACTCACATCAGGTGTATTTACTGGCGTCCTGCACATAGCACTGCATTCCTAAATGTGTTCTTATTGGCGTCCTACACTTAGCACTACACTACTAAGAGGTGTACTTACTGGCATCCTACAAATAGCACTACACTCCCAACAGGTGTACTTACTGGGGTGGTACACATAACACTACACCCCTAACAGGTGTACTTACTGGCGTCCTGCACATAGCACTAAGCTCCCAACAGGTCTACTTATTGGTTTCCTACACATTGCACTACTCTCCCAACAGGTGTTCCTAGCAGTGTACTACACACAGCACTGCGCTACCAGAAGGTGAACTTACTGAAGTCCTACTCATAGCACTACACTCCCAGCAGGTGTAGTTAGTAGCGTCCTACACAAAGCACTAGACTCCAAAAAGGTGTACTTCCTGGAGTCCTACACATAGCATTCCACTCCCTACATGTGTACTTACTGGGGTCCTACACATAGCAGTACACTCCGAACAGGTGTGCTAACTGGCGTGCTACACATAGCACTACGCTCCCAACATGTGGACTTACTCCCGTCCTACACATAGCACTACAATCACAACAGGTGTACTTACTGGCGTCCTACACATAGGACTACCGTCCCAACAGGTGTACTTTCTGCCGTCCTACATATAGCACAACACTCCCATCAGGTGTACTTACTGGCGTCCTACACATAGCACTAAACTCCTAACAGGTGTACTTACTGGTGTTCAACACATAGCATTACACTCCCAACAGGTGTTCTTACTTTCGGCCTACACATAGCACTACACTCCCAACAGGTGTTCTTGCTGGCGACCTACACATAGCAATACGCTCCGAGCAGGTGTACTTACTGGCGTCCTACACATAGCACTACACTCCTAAAAAGGTGTGCCACACACATAGCAATGCAATCCCAACAGGTGTACTTACTGGTGTCCTGCACATAGCACTACACTACCAGCAGGTGTGCTTACTGTCCTCCTACATATAGCACTACACCCCTAAGAGGTGTACTCACTGATGGCCTACACATAGCACTACACTCACAACAGGTGTACTTACTGGCGTCCTACACATAGCACTGCACTCCTAAAAGGTGTGCTTACTGGCGTCCTACACATAGCACTAAGCGCCCAACAGGTGTTCTTATTGGCTTCCTACACATTAGACTACTCTCCCAACAGGTGTACCTACCAGCGTACTACACATAGCACTACACTCCCAACAGTTGTAGTTATTGGCGTCCTACCCATAGCACTACGCTAAAAAGAGGCTTACTTACTAGCCTCCTATACATAGCACTACAGTCCAAACAGGTGTACTTACTGGCGAACTACACATAGCGCTACACTCCCAACAGGTGTACTTACTACCGCCCTACACATAGCACTACACTCCGAACAGGAGTACTTACTCACGGCCAACACATAGCACTTCACTCCCAACAGGTGTACTTACTGGCGTGCTACACATACGACTACACTCCAAACAGGTGTACTTACTGGCGTCCTACACATAGCACTACACTCCTAACAGGTGTACTTACTGGCGTTCTGCACATAGCACTACACTCCCAACAGGTGTATTTATTGTGGTGCTACACATAGCACTACACTGCAAACAGGTGTACTTACCGATGTACTACACATAGCACTTTACTCCCATCAGGCGAACTTACTGGCGACCTACACATAGCACTACGCTTCCAACAAGTGCACTTACTGACGTTCTACACAAAGCACTACACACAGAACAGGTGTACTTCCTGCAGTACTACACATAGTGCTTCACTACTAGCAGGTGAACTTACTACACAGAGCACTACAGTCTCAACAGGTGTACTTCCTGGCGTCCTTCACATAGCACTACGCCCGCAACAGGTGAACTTACAGGCGTCCTACATATAGCACTACCCTCCGAAAGGTGTACTTACTGGAGTCCTACACATAGCGCTACACTCCTAACCGGCGTACTTACTGGTGTCCTATACATAGCACTACACTCACATCAGGTGTATTTACTGGCGACCTGCACATAGCACTACACTCCTAAAAGGTGTACTTATTGACGTCCTACACATAACACTACACTACTAAGAGGTGTACTTACTGGCATCCTACAAATAGCACTACACTCCCAACAGGTGTACTTACTGGGGTCCTACACATAGCACTACACCCCCAACAGGTGTACTTACTGGCGTCCTACACATAGCACTAAGCTCCCAACAGGTCTACTTATTGGCTTCCTACACATTGCACTACTCTCCCAACAGGTGTATCTAGCAGTGTACTAAACACAGAACTGCGCTACCAACAGGTGAACTTACTGAAATCCTACTCATGGTAAAACACTCCCAACATGTGTAGTTAGTGGCGTCCTATACATAGCACTAGACTCCAAAAAGGTGTACTTCCTGGAGTCCTACACTTAGCACTCCACTCCCAATATGTGTACTTACTGGCGTCCTACACATAGCAGTACACTCCGAACTGGTGTGCTTACTGGCGTCCTATACATAGCACTACGCTCCCAACGTATGGACTTCCTCCCGTCCTATACATAGCACTACACTCACAACAGGTGTACTTACTGGCGTGCTACACATAGTACTAGCCTCTCAACAGGTGTACTTACTGCCGTCCTACATATAGCACAACGCTCCCATCAGGTGTACTTACTGGCGTCCTACACATAGCAATAAACTCCTAACAGGTGTACTTACTGGTGTTAAACACATAGCATTACACTCCATACAGGTGAACTTACTTTCGGCCTACACAGCACTACACTCCCAACAGGTGTTCTTACTGGCGTACTACACATAGCAATACACTCCGAGCAGGTGTACTTACTGGCGTCCTACACATAGCACTACACTCCCAATAGGTGCACTTACGGGGGTCCTACACATAGCACTACACTCCTAAAAATGTGTGCCATACACATAGCAATGCAATCCCAACAGGTGTACTTACTGGTGTCCTGCACATAGCACTACCCTACCAGCAGGTGTACTTACTGTCCTCCTACATATAGCACAACACCCCTAAGAGGTGCACTCTCTGATGTCCTACCCATAGCACTACACTCCCAACATGTGTACTTACTGGCGTCCTACACATAGCACTGCACTCCTAAAAAGTGTAATTACTGGCGTCCTACACATAGCACTGCACTCCTAAAAAGTGTACTTTCTGGCGTCCAACAAGTAGCACTACCCTCCCAAAGGTGTACTTACTGGAGTCCTACACGTAGCAATAAACTCCCAACGAGTGTACTTACTGGCGTCCTACACATAGCACTACACTCCTTACAGGTGTACTTACTGGTGTCCTATATATAGCAATACCCTCACATCAGGTGTATTTACTGGTGTCCTACACATAGCACTACACTCCTAAATTGTGTACTTATTGGCGTCCTACACATAGCACTACACTACTAAGAGGTGTACTTACTGACATCCTACAATTAGCACTACACTACCACAAGGTGCACTTACAGGGGTCCTACACATAGCACTACACCCACAACAGGTGAACTTACTGGCGTCCGACACATAGCACTAAGCTCCCAACAGGTGTTCTTATTGGTTTCCTACACAATAGACTACTCTCCCAACAGGTGTACTTACCAGCGCTCTATACATAGCACTACACTCCCAACATGTGTAGTTAGTGGCGAACTACACATAGCACTACACTAAAAAGAGGTGTACTTACCAGCCTCCTACACATAGCACTACACTCCAAATAGGTGTACTTACTGGCGTACTACACATAGCGCTACACTCCCAACAGGTGTACTTACTAGCGCCCTACACATAGCACTACACTCCCAACAGGTGTACCTACTCACGGCCTACACATAGCACTTCACTCCCAACAAGTGCACTTACTGGTGTGCTACACATACGACTACACTCCAAACAGGTGTACTTAATGGCGTCCTACACATAGCACTACACTCCTAACAGGTGTACTTACTGGCGTTCTGCACATAGCACTACTCTCCCAACAGGTGTATTTATTGGTGTGCTACGCATAGCACTACACTCCAAACAGGTGTACTTACCGATGTCCTACACATAGCACTTTACTCCAATCAGGTGTACTTACTGGCGACCTGCACATAGCACTACGCTTCCGACAAGTGCACTTATTGTCGTTCTACACAAAGCACTACACTCGAAACAGGTGTACTTCCTGCAGTCCTACACATAGTACTACACTACTAACAGGTGAACTTACTGGACTCCTGCAGAGAGCACTACAGGCTCAACAGGTGTACTTCCTGGCGTCCTTCCAATAGCTCTACACTCGCAACAGGTGTACTTACTGGCGTCCTACATATAGCACTACCCTCCGAAAGGTGAACTTACTGGAGTCCTACACATAGCAATATATTCCCAACAAGTGTACTTACTGCCGTCCTACACATAGCACTACACTCCTAACAGGCGTAGTAACTGGTGTCCTATACATAGCACTACACTCACATCAGGTGTATTTACTGGCGTCCTACACATAGCACTACATTCCTAAAAGGTGTACTTATTGGCATCCTACAGATAGCATTACACTCCCAACAGGTGCACTTACTGGGTTCTACACATAGCACAACAACCCCAACAGGTGTACTTACTGGCGTCCTACACATAGCACTAAGCTTACTTACTGGCGTCCTACAAACAGCACTACCCTCCCAAAGGTGTACTTACTGGAGTCCTACACAAAGCAATACACTCCCAACAGGTGTACTTTCTGGTGTCCTATACATAGCACTACACTCACATCGGGTGTATTTACTGGCTTCCTACACATAGCACTACTCTCCTAATAGGTGTACTTATTGGCGTCCTACACATAGCACTACACAACTAAGAGGTGTACTTACTGGCATCCTACAAATAGCACTACACACTCAACAGGTGTACTTACTGGGGTCCTACCCATAGCACTACACCCCCAACAGGTGTAATTACTGACGTCCTACACATGGCACTAAGCTCCCAACAGGTTACTTTCTGGCTTCCTACACATTGCACTACTCTCCCAACATGTGAACCTACCAGCGTACTACACATAGCACTACGCTCTCAACAGCTGAACTTACTGAAGTCCTACACATAGCACTCCACTCCCAACATGTGAACTTACTGGCGTCCTACACACACCAGTACACTCCGAACAATTCTGCTTACTGGCGTCCTACACATAGCACTACGCTGCCAACATGTGTACTTACTCCCCTCCTACACATAGCACTACACTCCCAACAGGTGTACTTACTGCCGCCCTACACATAGCACAACACACCCATCAGGTGTACTTACTGGCGTCCTACACATAGCACAACACTCCCATCAGGTGTACATACTGGCATCCTACACATAGCACTAAACTCCTAACAGGTGTACTTACTGGTGTTCAACACATAGGATTACACACCTAAAAATTTGTACTTATTGGCGTCCTAGACATACCACTACACTCCAAACATGTGTACTTACTGGAGCCCTACACTTAGCACTACAGCACTACACCCCCAACAGGTGTACTTACAGGTGTCCAACACATAGAACTACACTCCCAACTGGTGTACTTACTGGCGTCCGACACATTGCAATGCACTCCGAACAGGTGCACTTACAGGCGTCCTACACAGAGGACTACCTTCCCAAAAGGAGTACTAACTGACGTCGTACACATAGCACTACACTCCCAATAGGTGTACTTACTGGCGCCATACACATAGCACTACACTCCCAACAGGTGCATTTACTGGCGCCCTACACATAGCACTACACTCACAACAGGTGCCCTTACTGGCTTCCTACACATAGCACTACCCTCCAAGAGGTGTACTTACTGGTGTTCAACACATAGTACTACACTCCAATCAGGTGTACTTACTGGCGTCCTACACATAGCACTACACTCCCAACAGGTGTACTTACTGGCGGCCTACACATAGCACTACACTCCTAACAGGTGTACTTACTGGCGTCCTGCACATAGTACTACACTCCCAACGGGTGGACTACTGCCGTCCAACACGTAGCACTGCACCCACAACAGGTGTACTTACTGGCGTCCTACACATAGCACTACACTACCAACAGGTGTACTTACTGGTGTCCTACACATAGGACTACCCTCCCAACAGGAGTACTAACTGACGTCGTGTACAGAGCACAACACTCCCAACAGGTGTACTTACTGGCGCCATACACATAGCACTACACTCCCAACAGGTGTACTTACTGGTGTCATACACATAGAACAACACTCCCAACAGGTGTACTTACTGACGTCCTACGCATAGCACTACACTCCCAACAGGTGTACTTATTGGCGTCCTACCACTACACTCCAAACAGGGGTACTTACTGGCACCCTACACATATCACTACAGCACTACACTCCCAACTGATGTACTTTCTGGCGTCTCACACATAGCCCTTCCCTCCCAAAAGGTGTATCTACTGCCGTCCTACACATATCACTTCACTTCTAACAGGTGTACTTACTGGCGTCCAACACATAGCACTACACTCCCAACAGGCGTACTTACTGGCGTCCTACACATTGCGCTACACTCCCAACAGGTCTACTTACTGTCGTGCTACACATAGCACTACACTCCAAACAGGTGTACTTACTGGCGTCCTACACATAGCGCTACATTCCTAACAGGTGGACTTACTGGCGTTCTGCACACAGCACTACACTCCCAACAGGTGTCTTACTGGCGTGCTACACATAGCACTACTCTCCAAACATGTGTACTTACCGGTGTCCTACACATAGCACTTCACTCTCATCAGGTGTACTTTCTGGCGACCTACACATAGCACTGCGCTTCCAACAGGTGCACTTACTGACGTTCTACACATAGCACTACACTCCCAACAGAGGTACTTACTGGTGTCCTACACATAGCACAACACTCCCAACTGGTGTACTTCCTGCAGTCCTACATATAGTACTACACTCCCAATAGGTGAACTTACTGGCGTCCTACACATTGTACTACTTACAGTAAATCCTACACATAGCACTACACTCCCAACAGGTGTACTTACTAGCGCCCTACATATAGCACTACACTCCCAACAGGTGCACTTACTCACGGCCTGCACATAGCACTTTACTCCCAACAGGTGTACTTACTGGGGTGCTACACATACGACTACACTCCAAACAGGTGTACTTACTGGCGTCCTACACATAGCACTACACTCCTAACAGGTATACTTACTGGCGTTCTGCACATAGCACTACACTCCCAACAGGTGTATTTATTGGTGTGCTACACATAGCACTACACTCCAAACAGGTGTACTTACCGGTGTCCTACACATAGCACTTTACTCCCATCAGGTGTACTTACTGGCGACCTACACATAGCACTACGCTTCCAACAGGTGCACTTACTGATGTTCTACACATAGCACTACACTCGAAAGAGTTGTACTTCCTGCAGTCCTACACATAGTACTACAATACAAACAGGTGAACTTACTGGAGTCCTACACAGAGCACCTCAGTCTCAACAGGTGTACTTCCTGGCGTCCTTCACATAGCACTGCACTCGCAACAGGTGTTCTTACTGGCGTCCTACATATAGCACTACCCTCCGACAGGTGTACTTACTGGAGACCTACAAATAGCAATACACTCCCAACAAGTGTACTTACTGGCGTCCTACACATAGCACTACACTCCTAACAGGCGTACTTACTGGTGTCCTATACATAACACTACACTCACATCAGGTGTATTTACTGGCGTTCTACACAGAGCACTACACTCCTAAAAGGTGTACTAATTGGCGTCCTACTCATAGCACTACACTACTAAGAGGTGTACTTACTGGCATCCTACAAATAGTACTACATTCCCAACAGGTGTACTTTCTGGGGTCCTACACATAGCACTACACCCCCAACAGGTGTACTTACTGGCGTCCAACACATAGCACTAAGCTCCCAACAGGTGTACTTATTGGCTCCCTACACATTGCACTATTCTCCCAGCAGGTGTACCTACCAGGGTACTATACATAGTACTGCGCTCCCAACAGGTGAACACACTGAAGTCCTACACATAGCACTGCACTCCCAACAGGTGTAGATAGTGGCGTCCTACACATAGCACTACACTCCAAAAAGGTGTACTTCCTGGAGTCCTACACATAGCACTCCACTCCCAACATGTGTACTTACTGGCGTCCTACACATAGCAGACACTCCGGACTGGTGAGCTTACTGGCGTCCTACACAGAGCACAACGCTCCCAACATGTGGACTTACTCCCGTTCTACACATTGCACTACACTCACAACAGGTGTACTTACTGGCGTCCTACACATAGGACTACCCTCCCAACAGGTGTACTTACTGCCGTCCTACATATAGCGCAACAATCCCATCAGGTGTACTTACTGGCGTCCTACACATAGCACTAAACTCCTAACAGGTGTACTTACTGGTGTTCAACACATAGTATTACATTCGCAGCAGGTGTACTTACTTTCGGCCTACACATAGCACTACACTCCCAACAGGTGTACTTACTGGAGTGCTACACATAGCAATACACTCCGAGCAGGTGTACTTACTGGCGTCCTACACATAGCACTACCCTGCCGACAGGTGTACTTACTGGGGTCCTACACATAGCACTACACTCCTAAAAAGGTGTGTCATACACATAGCAATGCACTCCCAACAGGTGTACTTACTTTTGTCCTGCACATAGCACTACACTACCAGCAGGTGTACTTACTGTCCTCCTACACATAGCACTACACTCCTAAGAGGTGTACTCATTGAGGTCCTACACATAGCACTACCCTCCCAACAGGTGTACTTACTGGCCTCCTACACATAGCACTGCACTCCTAAAAAGTGTACTTACTGGCGTCCGACACATAGCACTACACTGCTAGCAGGCGTACTTCCTGTCGTCCTTCAAATACCACTACACTCCCAACAAGTGTACTTACCTGCGTCCTACACATAGCACTACACTTCCAACAGGTGTACTTACTGGCGTCCTACACATAGCATTACACTCCTAACAGGTGTACTTATTGGCGTTCTGCACATAGCTCTACGCTCCCAACAGGTGTATTTATGGGTGTGCCACACATAGCACTACACTCCAACCTGGTGTACTTACCGTTGTCCTACACATAGCACTTCACTCCCATCAGGTGTACTTACTGGCGACCTACACAGAGCACTACGCTTCCAACAGGTGCACTTACTGACGTTCTACACATGGCACTACACTCGAAACAGGTGTACCTCCTGCAGTCCTACACATAGTACTACACTCCAAACAGGGGAACTTACTGGCGCTGATGTCAGTAAGTGCACCTGTTGGGAGTTTAGTGCTATATGTAGTACGCTAGTAGGTTCACCTGGTGAGAGGTTATTGCTATGTGTATAACGCCAGTAAATACACTTGTTGGGAGCGCCGTGATATGTGTAGGATGCTAGTAAGTACACCTGTTCGGAGTGCAGTGCTATGTGAATCTCGGCAATAAGTACACCTGATGGAAGCGAAATGCTATGTGTAGGTCGCCAGTAAGTACACCTGATGGGAGTGAAGTTTTATGTGTAAGGCGCCAGTAAGTACACATGTTAGGTGAATAGTGCTATGTGTAGGACGCCAGAACGTACACCTGTTGGGAATGCTGTGCCATGTGTAGGACGACAGTAAGAACACCTGATTGGAGTGTAGAGCTATGTGTAGCACGCCAGTAAGTGTACCTGTTGGGAGTGTAGTACTATGTGTAGGACGGCAGGAAGTACACCTGTTGGGTGTGTAGTGCAATGTGTAGGGCACCAAAAAATACACCTGTTGGGAGTGTAGTGCCATGTGTAGGAAGGCAGTAAGTACACCTGCTGGGAGTTTAGTTCAATGTGCAGGATACCAGTAAGTACACCTGTAGGGAGTGTATTGCGATGTGTAAGGCTGCAGTAAGTACACCTGTTAGGAGTGTAGTGCTATGTGTAGGACCCCAGAATGTACACCTGTTGGGAGTGCAGTGCTATGTGTGGGACGTAAGTAAGTACACCTGATTGGAGTGTAGTGCGATGTGCAGGCCACCAGTAAGTACGACTGTTTGGAGTGTAGTGCTATGTGTAGGAAACCAGTAAGTACACCTGTTGGGAGTGTAGTGCTATTTGTATGACGTCAGTAAGTACACCTGTTGGAAGTGTAGTGCTATGTGTAGGACACCAGTAAGTACACCTGTTGGGGGAGTAGTGCAATGTGTAGGACACCAGTAAGTGCACCTGTTAGGGGTGTAGAGCTATATGTAGGGCGCCAGAAAGTACACCTGCTGGGAGTGCAGTTTATGTGTAGGACTCCAGTAAGCACACCTTATAGGAGTGTAGTGCTATTCGTAGGTCGGCAGTAAGTACATCAGTTGCGAGTGCAGTGCTTTGTGAAGGACGCCAGTAAGTTCACCTGTTGGGAGAGTAGTACTATTTGTAGGACTGCAGGAAGTACTCCTGTTTCGAGTGTAGTGCTATGCGTAGGACACCAGTAAGTACACCTGTTGGGAGTGTAGTGCTATATGTAGAACGTCAGTGAGTGCACCTGTTGGAAGCGTAGAGTTATGTGTAGGTCGCCAGTAAGTACACCTGATGGGAGTGAAGTACTGTGTGTAGGACACCGGTAAGTACACCTGTTTGGAGTGTAGTTTTATGTGCAGCACGCCAGTAAGTACACCTGTTGGAAGTGTAGTGCTATGTTCAGAACGCCAGTGAGTACACCTGTTTGGAGTGTAGTGGTATGTGCAGCACGCCTGTAAGTACACCTGTTGGGAGTGTTGTGCAATGTGTAGGACGCCAGTAAGTACACCTGTTGAGAGTGTAGTGCAATGTGTAGGACGTGAGTAAGTACACCTGTTGGAAGTGTAGTGCTACGTGTAGTACACCAGTAAGTACACCCCTCCGTAGTGTAGTGCTATGTGTAGGACGGCAGCAAGTACACCTGTTGGGGGTGTAGTTCTATGTGTAGGAAACCAGTAAGTTCACCTGTTAGGAGTTTAATGCTGTGTATTGGACGCCAGAAGGTACACCTGTTGGGAGTGTAGTGCTATGTGTAGGAGGGCAGTAAGTTCACCTGTTGGGAGTTTAGTGCTATGAGTAGGACACCAGTAAGTACACCTGTTGGGTGTGCAGTGCTATGTGCAAGGCCACTGTAAGTACACCTGTTAGGAGTGTAGTGCAATGTGTAGGTCGCCATTACGTCCTCCTGGTGGGAGTATAGTGCTATGTTTAGGTCGTCAGTAAGTACACCTGTTCGGAATGTAGTGCTATGTGTAGGACGGGAGTAAGTACACATGTTGGGAGCGTTGTGCTATGTGTAGGACGCCAGTAAGAGCACCTGTTCGGAGTGTATTTCTATGTGTAGGACGACTGTAATTACACATTTTGGGAGTGTAGTGCTACGTGCAGGACGCCAGTAAGTACACCTGGTTGGAGTGTAATGCTATGTGTAGTACACCACTAAGTGCACCTGTTGGGAGTGTAGTGATATATGTAGGACGCCAGTAAGTTCACCTGATGGGAGTGTAGTACTATGTGTAGGATGGCAGGAAGTACACCTGTTCGGAGTGTAGTGCTAAGTGCAGGACACCAGTAAGTGCACCTGTTGGGATTGTAATGCTATGTGTAGAACGTCAGTAAGTGCACCTGTTGGGAGCTTAGTTCTATGTGTAGTACGCTAGTAGATTCATCTGTTGAGAGGTTATTGCTATGTGTATAACGCCAGTAAATACACCTGTTTGGGGGCGCCGTGATATGTGTAGGGCGCTAGTAAGTACACCTGTTCGCAGTGCAGTGCTGTGTGAATCTCGGCAATAAGTACACCTGATGGATGCAAAGTGCTATGTGTAGGTCGGCAGTAAGTACACCTGCTGGGAGCTTAGTGCTATGTGTAGGACATCACTAAGTACACCTGTTGGGAGGGTACTCCTATGTGTAGGACGCCACTAAGTACACCTGTTGGGAGTGTAGTGCTATGTGTAGGACACCAGTAAGTACACCTGTTGGGGAGTAGTGCTATGTGTATGACGCCAGTTAGTACAGCTGTTGGGAGTGTAATGCTATGTGTACGACATCAGAAAGTACACCTCTTGGGAGGGTACTCCTATGTGTAGGACGCCACTAAGTACACCTGTTGGGAGTGTAGTGCTATGTGTAGGACACCAGTAAGTACACCTGTTGGGGAGTAGTGCTACGTGTAGGACCCCAGTAAGCACACCTGCTGGGAGTGCAGTGCTGTTTGCAGGATGCCACTAAGTGCACCTGTTAGTAGTGTAGTTCTATGTGCAGGACGCCAATAAGTGCACCTTTCAGTACAGAGTACAGTGCTTTATGTAGGAAGCCAGTAAGTACACCTGTTGGTGGAGTAGTGCTATTTATAGGACACCAGTAAGTACACCTGCTGGGAGTGTAGTGCTATGTGTAGGACTTCAGTAAGAACGCCTTATACGAGTGTAGTGCTATTTGTAGGTGGCCAGTAAGTACATCCGTTGCGAGTGCAGTGCTATGTGAAGGACGCCAGTAAGTTCACCTGTTGGGAGAGTAGTGCTATGTGTAGGACTGTAGGAAGTACACCTGTTTCGAGTGAAGTACTATGTGTAAGACACCGGTTTGAAGTGTAGTGCTAGGTGTAGCACGCCAGTAAGTACACCTGTTGGAAGTGTAGTTCTATGTGTTGGACGCCAGTAAGTACACCTGTTGGGAGTGTAGTGCTATGTGTAGGACTCCAGTGAGTGCACTTGTTGCGAGTGTAGTGCTATGCGTAGGATTCCAGTAAGTACACTTGTTTGGAGTGCAGTGCTATGTGTAGGACGCCAGTAAGTACACCTGTTGGGTGTGTAGTGCTATGTGTAGCACGCCCGTAAGTACACCTGATTGGAGTGTTGTGCTATGTGTAGGACACCAGTAAGTACACGTGGTGGGAGTGTAGTGCTATGTGTAGGACGTTAGTAAGTACACCTGTTTGGAGCGTAGTGCTATGTGTAGGAAGCCAGTAAGTACACCCGTTGGGAGTGTAGTGCTATGTGTAGGACTCCAGTAAGTACACCTGTTGGAAGTGTAGTAATATGTGTTGGATTCCCGTAAGTACACCTGTTTGTAGTGCAGTTCTGTGTGTAGAACGCAAGTAAGTACCCCTGTTAGGAGTGTAGGGCTATGCGAAAGACGCCAGTAAGTACACTTGTTGGGAGTGTAGTGCGATGTGTAGGACACCAGTGAGTACACCTGTTGGGAGTGTAGTAATATGTGTAGGACGCCAGTAAATTCACCTATTGGGAGTGTACTACTATATGTAGGACTTCATGAAGTACACCTGATGGGAGTGTAGTGCTATGTGTAGGTCACCAGTATGTACCCATTATGGGAGTTTAGTACTATGTGTAGGACGCCTGTAAGCACACCTGTTGGGAGTGTAGTGCTATGTGTAGGACGCCAGTAAGTACACCTGTTGGGAGTGTAGTGCTATGTGTAGGACGCCAGTAAGTACTCATGTTGGGAGTGTAGTGCTAAGTGTAGGGTCCCAGTAAGAACACCTGCTTGGAGTGCAGTGTTTTGTGTAGAACGCCAGTAAGTGCACCTGTTAGGAGTGTAGTGCTATGTGTAGCAGGACAGTAAGTACACACTGTTGCGAGTGTAGGGCTATTTGTAAAATGCCAGAAAGTACACCTGTTAGTAGCGTAGTGCTATGTGTAGGACGCCAATAAGTACACCTTTTAGGAGTGTAGTGTTATGTGTGGGACGCCAGTAAGTACACCTGATGGGAGTTCAGTGCTATATGTATTACACCAGTAAGTACACCTGTAAGGAGTGTAGTGTTATATGTATGACGCCAGTAAGTACACCTGTTGGAAGTGTAGGACTCCAGTAAGTACCCCTTTTAGGAGTGTAGTGCTATTTTTAGGACGCCTGTAAATACGCCTGTTGCGAGTGCAGTGCTACGTGAAGGACGCCAGTAAGTACACATGTTGGTTGTGTAGTGCTATGTGTTGGACGCCAGTAAGTTCACGTGTTGGGAGTGTAGTACTATGTGTAGGACGGCAGGAAGTACACCTGTTGGGAGTGTAGTGCTATGTGTAGGACACCAGTAAGTGCATCTGTTGGAAGCGTAGTGCTATGTGTAGGTCGCCAGTAAGTACACCTGATGGGAGTGAAGTCCTATGCGTAGGCCACCAGAAAGTACACCTGTTTGGAGTGTTTGGCTATGTGTAGCACACCAGTAAGTACACCTGTTGGGAGAGTAGTGTTATGTGCATAACGCCAGTAAGTAATGCTATGTGTAGAACACCAGTAAGTTCACCTGTTAGGAGTTTAGTGCTATGTGTAGGACTCTAGTATGTACACCTGTTGGGAGTGTAGTGCTATGTGTAGGATTGAAAAAAGTACACCTGTTGGGAGTGTAGTGCTACGAGTAGGGCTCAAGTAAGTACAGCTGTTGGGAGTGCAGTGCTGTGTGTAAGGCCACAGTAAGTACACCTGTCAGGAGTGTAGTGCTATGTGTAGGTCGCCAGAACGTACACCTGGTGGGAGTGTTTTGCTATGTGTAGGACGTCAGTAAGTACATCTGTTGGGAGTGTATTTCTATGTGTAGGACGGGAGTAAGTACACATGTTGTGAGCGTAGTGCTATGGGTAGGACGCCAGTAAGTACACCTGCTCGGAGTGTATTGCTATGGGTAGGACGCCTGTAAGTACGCATGTTGGGAGTGTAGTGCTATGGTGTGGACGCCAGTAAGTTCACCTCTTTGGAGTGTAGAGCTATGTGTAGGACACCACTAAGTGCACCTATTGGGAGTATGCTGATATGTGTTCGACCCCAGTAAATTCACCTGTTGGGAGTGTAATGCTATGTGTAGGACGGCTGGAAGTACACCTGTTGGGAGTGTAGTGCTAGGTGTAGGACACCTGTTGGGAGTGTAGTGCTATGCGTAGAACGTCAGTAAGTGCACCTGTTGGGAGTGCAGTGCTATGTGTAGTACGCAAGTAGGTACACCTGTACAGAGGGTAGTGATATGTGTATGACGCCAGTAAAAACACCTGTTGGGAGCGCAGGGATATGTGTAGAGCGCTAGTAAGTACACCTGTTGGGAGTGCAGCGCTATGTGTATCTCGATAGTGAGCACAGCTGTTGAAAGCGTAGTGCAATATGTAGGTCGCCAGTAAGTACACCTGACGGGAGTGAAGTTCTGCGTGTAGGACGCCAGCAAGTACACATGTTGGGAGTGTAGTGCTATGTGTAGGACTCTAGTAAGTACGTCTGTTTGGAGCGTAGTGCTATGTGTAGGACACCAGAAAGTACACCTGTTGGAAGTGTAGTGCTATGACTAGGACGCCGGTAAGTACACCTGTTGCGAGTGTAGTGCTATGTGTATGACACCAGTAAGTACACCTGTTCGGAATGTAGTCCTATGTGTAGGACGCCGGTAAGTACACCTGTTGCGAGTGTAGTGCTATGTGTAGGACACCAGTAAGTGCACCTGTTCGGAATGTAGTGCTATGTGTAGGACGCCAGTAAGTACACCTGTTTGAAGTGTAGTGCTATGTGTAGAACGCCAGGAAGTACAGACGTTGGGAGTGTTGTGCTTTGTGTAGAACGCTAGAAAGTACACCTGTTGGGAGTGTCGTGCTATGTGTAAGTCGCCAGTAAGTATTCCAGTTTGGAGTGTAGTGCTATGTGTAGGACGCCAGTAAGTACACCTGTTGGGTGTGTAGTGCTATGTGTAGGACGTCAGTAAGTACACTTGTTGGGAATGTAGAGCTATTTGTAAGACGACCGAAAGTACACCTGTTAGTAGTGTAGTGCTATGTGTAGGACGCTAGTAAATACACCTTTTAGAAGTGTAGTGCTATGTGTAGGACGCCGGTAAGTACACCAGTTGGGAGTGTAGTGCTATGTGTTGGACATCAGTAAGTACACCTGCTGTTAGCAGTGTAGTGCTATGTGTAGGACAAAAGTAAGAACACCTGCTTGGAGTGTATTGCTACGTATCGGACGCCAGTAAGTACACCTGGTAGGAGTGTAGTGTTATGTGTTGGACGCTACTAAGTTCACCTGTCGGGAGTGTTGTGCTATGTGCAGGACACCAGAAAGTACACTGGTTGGGAGTGTAGTGCTATGTGTAGGATGCCAGTAAGTACACCTGTTTGGAGTGTAGTGCTATGCGTAGGACGCCAGTAAGTACACGTTTTTGGAGTGCAGTGCTATGAGTAGGACGGCATTAAGTACACCTGTTGGGAGTCTACTGCTATGTGTAGGACACCACTAAGTACATCGGTCAGGAGAGTAGTGCTATTTGCAGAACGCGTGTAAGTACACCTGTTGGGAGTGTAGTGCTATGTGTAGGACGGCAGTAAGAACACCTTTTGGGAGTTTATTGCTCTGTGTAGGACACCAGAAAGTACACGTGTTGGGAGTGTAGTGCTATGTGTAGGACGGTAGTAAGTACACATGTTGGGAGTATAATGCGGTGTGCAGGACACCAGTAAGTACACCTGTTAGGAGTTTAGTGCTATGGGTAGGACGCCAGTAAGTACACATGTTGGGAGTCTAGTGCTATGAGTACTACACCAGTAAGTACACCTGTTGTGAGTCCAGTGCTATGTGTAAGGCCGCAGTATCTACGCCTGTTAGGAGTGTAGTGCTATGTATGGGATAGCACTTAGTACACTTGTTGGAAGTGTAGTGCTCTGTGTAGGACGCCAGTAAGTACACCTGTTGGGAGTGTATTGCTATGTGTAGGACGACAGTAAGTACACCTGTCGAGAGTAAAGTGCTAATTGTAGGAAGCCAGTAAGTGCACCTGTTGGGAGTGTAGAACTATGCGTAGGACGGCAGTAAGTACACCTGTTGGGAGTGTAATGCTATGTCTAGGACATCAGTAAGTACACCAGTTAGGAGTGTAGTGTTATGTGTAGGATGTCAGTAAGTACACCTGTTGGGAGTGTAGGGCTATGTGTAGGACGGCAGAAAGTACACCTGCTGGAACTGTTGTGCTATGTGTACGACCCCAGTCAGTACACCTGTTGGGAGTGCAATGCTATATGCAAGGCTCCAGTAAGTGCACATGTTAGGGGTGTAGTGCTATGTACAGGACGCCAACACGTACACCTGTTGGGAGTGCAGTACTATGTGTATGACGTCAGTAAGAACACCAGATTGGATTGTAGTGCTATGTGTAGGACGTCAGCAAGTACCCCTGTTTGGAGTATAGTGCTATGTTTTGGACGCCAGAAAATACACCTTTTAGTAGTGTAGTGCTATATGTAGGACGCCAGTAAGTACACTTGTTGTGAGTGTATTGCTATGTGTGGGACGCCAGTAAGTACACCTGTTAGGAGTGCAGTGCTATGTGTAGGACACCACTAAGTACACCTGTTGGGAGAGTATTGCTATGTGTAGGACACCATTAAGTACACCTGTTGTGAGTGTAGTGATATGTGCATGACGCCAGTAATTGCACCTGTTGGAAGCGAAGTGCTATGTGTAGGATGCACATCTGTTTGGAGTGCAGTGCTATGTGCAGGACGGTAGTAAGTACACCTGCTAGGAATGTAGTGCTATGTGTAGGACGCCAGTAAGTACACCTGTTGGGAGTATAGTACCTATGTGTAGGACGCCAGTATGTGCACCTGGTGGGAGTGTTGTGCTATGTGTATGACGCCAGTAATTGCACCTGCTGGGAGTGTTGGGAGTGTAGTGCTATGTGCAGAACGCGTGTACGTACACCTGCTGAAAGTGTAGTGTGTAGGACGACAGAATTTTTACCTGTTGTGAGTGTAGTACTATACGTAGGACGGCAGGAAGCACACCTGTTGGAGTGTAGTGCAATGTGTAGGGTACCAGTAAGTCCACATATTGGGAGTTTAGTGCTGTGTGTAGGAGGCCAGTAAGTACACCTGCTGGAAGTGTAGTGCTATGTGCAGGACACCAGGAAGTACACCTGTTGGGAGTGCAATGCTATGTATAAGGCGCGAGTAAGTACACCTGGCAGAAGTGTAGTGTTATGTGTAGGGTGCCAGAACATAAACCTGTTGGGAGTGCAGTGATATGAGTATGACGTCAGTAAGTATACCTGATTGGAGTGTAGTGCTATGAGTAGGACGGCAGTAAGTACACCTGTTGGCTTGTGTTGCTATGAGTAGGACGCCTGTAAGTACACCTGCTGGGAGTGTAGTGCTATGTGTAGGACGCCAGTCAGTACACCTGATTGGAGTTTAGTGCTATGTGTAGGACACCAGTAAGAACACATGGTAGGAGTGTTGTACTATGTGTAGGACGTCAGTAAGTACACCTGTTGGGAGCGCAGTGCTATGTGTAGTACGCTAGTAAGTACACGTGTTGGAGGGTAGTGATATGTGTAGGAAGCCAGTAAGTACCCTGCTGGGGTTGTAATGCTATGTGTAGGACGCCAGTAAGTGCACCTGTTGGAAGCGTAGTGCTATGTATAGGACGCCAGTATGTACACCTGTTGGGAGTGTAGTGCAAAGTGTTGGACTCCAGAAAGTACACCTGTTGGGAGTCTAGTATTATTTGTAGGACCCCAGTAAGCACACCTGTTTGGAGTGCAGTGCAATGAGTAGGACGCCAGTAAGTACACGCACGTGTTAGGAGTGTAGCGCTATGTGTAGGAAGCGAGTAAGTACACCTGTTGGGAGTGTTGGGAGTGTAGTGTTATGTGCAGAACGCGTGTACGTAAACTTGTTGGGAGAGTAGTGTGTAGGACGCCTGAAAGTTCGCCTGTTGTGAGTGTAGTACTCTGTGTAAGACGGCAGGAAGTATACCTGTTGGGAGTGTAGTGCAATGTGTAGGGCACCAGTAAGTACACATGTTTGGAGTTTAGTGCTATGTGTAGGATTCCAGTAAGTACAACTGTTTGGAGTGCAGTGCTATGTGTTAGACGGCAAGAAGTACACCTGTTGGGAGTGTAGTGCAATGTGTAGGACGCCATTAAGTGCACCTGTTGGGAATGTAGTGCTATGTGTAGGACGGCACTGAGTACACCTGTTGGGAGTATAATGCTATGTGTAGGACATCAGTGAGTACACCTGTTAGGAGTGTAATGCTATATGTAGGACGCCAGAAAGTACACCTGGTGGGAGTGTGGTGCTATGTGTAGGACGTCAGTAAGTACACCCGTTGGGAGGGTAGTGCTATGTGTAGGACGGGAGTAAGTACACATGTTGGGAGCGTAGTGCTATGTGTAGGACGCCAGTAAGTACACCTGTTCGGAGTGTATTGCTATGTGTAGTACGCCTGTAAGTACACCTGTTGGGAGTGTAGTGCTATGTGTTGGACGCCAGAGAGCACACTTGATTGGAGTGTAGTGCTGTGTGTAGGACAGCAGTAAGTGCACGTAGTGGGAGTGTAGTGCTATGTGTAGGACGTCAGTAAGTAAACCTGTTGGTAGCGAAGTGCTCTGGGCAGTACGCTAGTAAGTACACCTGTTTGAGGGTAGTGCTATGTGTAGGAAGCCAGCAAGTACACATGTTCGGAGTGTATTGCTATGTCTAGGACGCCAGTAAATACACATATTGGGAATGTAGTGCTTTGTGTAGGACGCCAGTAAGTACACCTGTTTGGTGTGTAGTGATATGTGTAGGACACTACTAAGTACACCTGTTGGGAGAGTAGTGCTATGTGTAGGACTTCAGTTAGTACACCTGTTGGGAGCCTAGTGCGATGTGTAGTACGCCAGTAGGTACAGCACCTGTTGGGAGAGTAGTGCTATGTGTTGGACGCCATTAAGTACACCTGTTGGGAGTGTAGTGTTGTGTGTAAGACGCCAATAAGTGCACCTGTTGGGAGTGTAGTGCTATTTGTTCGATACCAGTAAGTACACCGGGTGGGAGCTTAGTGCAATGTGTTGGACGCCAGTAAGTACACCTGTTGGGAGTGTAGTGCTATGTGTAGGACGCCAGTAAGTACACCTGTTGGGAGTGTAGTGCTATTTGTAGGAAGCCAGTAAGTACATTTGTTGTGAGTGTACTGCTATGTGTTGGATGCCAGTAAGTACGCCTGTTGGGAGTGTAGTTCTATGTATAGGACACCAGGAAGTACACCTGTTGGGAGTGTAGTGCTCTGTGTAAGGCGCCAGTAAGTACACCTGTTAGGAGTGTAGTGATATGTGTTGGACGCCAGAACGTACACCTGTTGGGAGTGCAGTGACATGTGTAGGACGTCAGTAAGTACACCTGATTGGATTGTAGTGTTATGTGCTGGACGGCAGTAAGTTTACCTGTTAGGAGTGTAGTGCTATGTGTGGGACGCCTGTAAGTACACATGTTGGTAGTGTAGTGCTATGTGTTGGACACCTGAAAATACACATTTTCGAGGTGTAGTGCTATGTGTAGGACGCCAGTATGTACACTTGCTGCGAGTGTAGTGCTATGTGTGGGACGCTAGTAAGTACACCTGTTTGGAGTGTAGTACTAAGTGTTGGACACCAGTAAGTACACCTGTTGGGAGTGTAGTGCTCTGGGCAGGACGCCAGTAAGTACACCTGTTGGGAGTGTAGTGCTATGTGTAGGACGCCAGTAAGTTCACCGGTTGGGCGTGTAGTACTATGTGCAGGACGACAGGAAGAACGCCTTTTGGGAGTGTAGTGCAATTTGTAGAGCACTAGTAAGTACACATGTTGGGAGTTTAGTGCTCTGTGTAGGACGCCAGTAAGTACACCTCTTGGGAGTGTAGTGCTATGTGCAGGAGGGCAGTAAGTACACCTGCTGGGAGTGTAGTGTTATGTGCAGGACACCAGTAAGGACACCTGTTGTGAGTGTAGTGCTATGTGTAAGGCGCCAGTAAGTGCGCCTGTTGGGAGTGTAGTGCTATGTGTACTACGCCAGTAAGTTCCCCTGTTGGGAGTTCAGTACTATATGTAGGACGGCAGGAAGTACACTTGTTGGGAGTGAAGTGCAAAGTGTAGGGCACCAGTATGTCCACATGTTGGTAGTTTAGTGCTAAGTGTATTGCGCCAGTAAGTACACCTGTTGGGAGAGTAGTGCTATGTGTAGCAGGGCAGTAAGTATAGTGCTATGTGTAGAACGCTAGTAAGTACACCTGTTGGAGGGTGGTGCTATGTGTAGGAAGCCAGTAAGTACACCTGTTGGTAGTGTAGTGCGATGTGTTGCACGCCAGTAAGTGCACCTGTTGGAAGCGTAGTGCAATGTGTAGGATGCCAGTAAGTACACCTGTGGGGAGTGTAGAGATTGGTGTTGGACTCCAGTAAGTACACCTGTTGGGAGTGTAGTGCTATGTGTAGGATTCCAGTAACTACACCTGTTGGGAGTGTAGTGCTGTGTGTAGGATTCCAGTAACTACACCTGTTTGGAGTGCAGTGCTATGTGTTGGAGGGCAGTAAGTACACCTGATGGGATTGTAGTGCTATGTGTAGGACGCCAGTAAGTACACCTTTGGGAGTGCAGTGCTATGTGTAGGACGGCAGTAAGTACACCTGTTGGGAGTGTAAAGCTATGTGTAGGCCATCAGTAAGTACACCTGTTAGAAGTGTAGTGCTTTGTGTAGAACGCCAGTAACCACACCTGTTCGGAGTGTAGTGCTGTGTGTAGGACGTCAATAAGTACCCCTGTTGGTGTAGTGCTATGTGAAGGACGGGAATAAGTACACATGTTGGGAGCGTAGTGCTAAGTGTAGGACGCCAGTAAGTACACATATTGGGTATGTAGTGCTATCTGTAGGACGCCAGGAAGTACACATCTTGGGAATGTAGTGCTACTTGTAGGACGCCAGTAAGTACACTTGTTTGGATTGTAGTGATATGTGCAGGACACCACTAAGTACATCTGTTGGGAGTGTAGTGCTATGTGTACAAAGCCAGTAAGTACACCTGTTGGGAGCTTTGTGCTATGTGTAGGACGCCAGTAAGTACACCTGTTGGGAGTGTAGTGCTATGTGTAGGACGCCAGTAAGTACACCTGTTGTGAGTGCAGTTCTATGTGAAGGATGCCAGTAAGTACACCTGTTAGGAGTGTAGCGCTATGTGTAGGACGCCACTAAGTACACATTTTAAGAGTGTAGTGCTATGTGTTGGAATTCAGTAAGTACACCTGATGGGAGTGTAGTGCTATGTGTAGGACACCAGAAAGTACACCTGTTGGGTGTGCAGTGCTATGTATAGGACGCCAGTAAATACCCCTCTTGGGAGTGTAGTGCTATGTGTAGGACACCAGAAAATACAGCTTTTAGAAGTGTAGTGCTATGTGTAGTACGGCAGTAAGTACACTTGTTCCGAGTGTAGTGCTATGTGCGGGACGCCAGTAAGTACACCTGTTGGGAGTGTAGTGCTATGTGTAGGACACCAGTAAGCACACCTGCTGGGAGTGTATTGCTATGTGCAGAACGCCAGAAGGTACATCTGTTTGGAGTATAGTGCTATGTGTAGGACGCCAGTAAGTTCACTTGTTGGGAGTGTAGTACTATGTGTAGGACGACATGAAGTACACCTGTTGGGAGTGTAGTACTATGTGTAGGGCACCAGTAAGTACCCATGTTGGGAGTTTAGTACTATGTGTAGGACGCCAGTAAGCACACCTGTTGGGAGTGTCGTGCTATGTGAAGGTCGGCAGTAAGTATACCTGCTTGGAGTGTAGTGCTAGGTTTTGGACGCCAGTAAGTACACCTGTTAGTAGTGTAGTGCTATGTGTAGGACACCAGGATGTACACCTTTTCGAAGCGTAGCGCTATGTGTGGGACGCCAGTAAGTGCACTTTCTGTGAGTCTAGAGCTATGTGTGGGACGCCAGTAATTACAGCTGTTGGGAGTATAGTGCTATGTGTAGGACACCAGTAACTACGTATACACCTGGAGTGTAGTGCTATGTGTAGGAGGGCCGTAAGTTCACCTGCTGGGGGCGTAGTGCTATGTGCAGGGCACCTCTAAGTACACCTGTTGGGAGTGCAGTGCTATGCGTGAGGCTCCAGTAAGTGCACCTGTTAGGAGCTTAGTGCTATGTGTAGGACGCAAGAACGTACACCTGTTGGGAGTGCAGTGCTATGTGTAGGACGTCAGTAAGTACACCTGATTGGCGATTAGTGCTATTTGTAGGACGGCAGTAAATACATCTGTTTGGAGTATATTGCTATGTGTAGGACGCATGCATGTACACCTGTTGGGAGTGTAGTGCTATGTGTAGGACGCCAGTGCGTACACCTGATTGGAGTGTAGTGCTATGTGTAGGACACCAGTAAGTACACGTGGTGGGAGTGTAGTGCTATGTGTAGGACGTCAGTAAGTACACCTGTTGGGAGCGAAGTGCTATATGTAGTACGCTAGTAAGTACACCTGTTGAAGGGTAGTGTTATGGGTAGGAAGCCAGCAAGTACACCTGTTGGGGCGATTGTGCTATGTGTAAGAGGCCAGAAAGTACACATTATAGAAGTGTAGAGCTATGTGTAGGGCGCCAGTACGCACACTTGTTGCGAGTGTAGTGCTATGTTTGGGACGCCAGTAAGTACTCCTGTTGGGTGTGTAGTGCTATGTGTAGGACACCAGTAAGTACTCCTGTTTGGAGAGTAGTGCTATGTGTAGGAGGGCAGTAAGTACACCTGCTGGGAGCGTAGTGCTATGTGCAGGACACCAGTAAGTACACCTGTTGGGAGTGCAGCGCAATGCCTAAGGCGCAAGTAAGTACACCTGTTAGGAGCGTAGTGCTATGCGTAGCACACCAGAACGTACACCTGTTGGGAGCGCAGTGCTATGTGTAGGACGTCAGTAAGTACACCTGATTGGAGTGTAGTGCTATGTGTAGGAAGGAAGTAAGTACACCTGTTCGAAGTGTATTGCCATGTGTTGGACGCCTCTAAGTACACCTGTTGCGAGTGTTCTGCTATGTGAAGGACGCCAGTAAGCACGGCTGATTGGAGTGTAGTGCTATGTGTAGAAGACCAGTAAGTACACGTGGTGGTTGTGTAGTGCTATGTGTAGGACGTCAGTAAGTACACCTGTTGGGGGCGAAGTGCTCTATATAGTACGTTAGTAAGTACACCTGTTGGAGGGTAATGCTATGTGTAGGAAGCCAGAAAGTACACCTGATGGGGCTATAGTGCTATGTGTTGGACGCCAGGAAGTACACCTGTTGGGAGTGTAGTGCTATGTGTAGGACACCAGTGAGTACACCTGGTAGGAGTGTAGTGCTATGTGTAGTACGCCAGTAAGTACACCTGTTGGGAGTGTAGTGCTATGTGTAGGACTTCAGTAAGTACACCTGTTGGGAGCGTAGTGCGATGTGCAGTGCGCCAGTAGGTACAACTGTTGGGAGAGCAGTGCTATGTGTAGGAAGCCAGTAAGAACACCTGTTGGGATCTTAATGCTATGTGTTGGACGCCAGAAAGTACACCTGTTGGGAGTGTAGTGCTATGTGTAGGACGCCTGTAAGTACACCTGTTAGGAGTATAGTGCTATGTGTAGGACGCCAGGACGTAAACCTGTTGGGACTGCTGTGCTATGTGTAGGACGTCAGTAAGTACATCTGATTGGAGTGTAGTTATATGTGAAGGACGGCAGTAAGTACACCTGATCGGATTGTATTGCTATGTGTAGGACACCTGTAAGTACACCTATTGGGAATGTAGTGCTATGCGTAGGACGCCAGTAAGTACACCTGTTGGGAGTGTACTGCTGTGTGTAGGATTCCAGTAAGTACACCTTTTGGGAGTGTTCTGCTATGTGCAGGAAGCCAGTAAGTACACCTGTTGGGCGTGTAGTGCTATGTGTAGGACGCTAGTAAGAGCACCTGTTGGAAGTGTAGTGCTATGTGTAAGACACCAGTAAATACACCTGTTGGGAATGTAGTGCTATTTGTAGGTCTCCAGTAAGTACATATGTTGGGGGTTTAGTGCTATGCCTTCGATTCCAGTTAGTGCACCTGTTTGGAGTGCAGTCCAATGTGTCGGACGGCAATAAGTACACCTGTTGGGAGTGTCGTGCTATATATAGGGCGCTATAAGTACCCCTGTTGGGGGTGTAGTGCTATGTGTTGGACGGCAGTAAGTACACCTGTTGGGAGTGTAATGATATGTGTAGGACATCAGTAAGTACACCTGTTAGGACTGCAGTGCTATGTGTAGGACGCCAGTAAGTACAGCTGGTGGGATTGTAGTACTATGTGTAGGACGTCAGTAAGTACACCTGTTGGGAGTGTAGAGCTATGTGTAGGACGGGAGTAAGTACACATGTTCCGAGCGTAGTGCTATGTGTAGGACGCCAGTAACGACACCTTGTAGGAGTGTATTGCTATGTGTAGGACGCCAGTAAGTACACATGTTGGGAAAGTAGTGCTATGTGAAGGACTCCACTAAATACACCTGTTTGGAGTGTAGTGCTATGTGTAGTACACCTCGAAGTAGACCTGTTTGGAGTGTTCTGCTTTGTGTAGGACGCCAGTTAGTACACCTGATTGGAGTGTAGTGCTATGTGTAGGACACCAGTAAGTACACGTGGTCGGTGTGTAGTGCTATATGAAGGACGTCAGTAAGTACACCTGTTGGGGTCGAAATGCTCTATGTAGTACGCTAGTAAGTACACCTGTTGGAGGGTAATGCTTTGTGTAGGAAGCCAGAAAGTACACCTGATGGGACTATAGTGCTATGTGTAGGACGCCTGTAAGTACATCTGTTGGGAGTGTATTGCTATGCGTAGGACGCCAGTAAGTACACCTGTTGGGAGTGTACTGCTATGAGTAGGATTCCAGTAAGTTCACCTCTTTTGTGTGTAGTGCTATGTGTAGGAAGCAATTAAGTAAACCTGTTGGGAGTGTAGTGTTTATGTTTAGGACGCCAGAAGGTGCTCCTGTTGGAAGCGTTGTGCTATGTGTAAGACGCCAGAAAGTACACCTGTTTGGAGTGTAGTGCTATGCGTAGGACACCAGTAAGTGCACCTGTTGGGAGTGTAGTGCTATGTGTAGGACGCCAGAAAGTCCACCATTTAAAAGTGTAGTGCTATGTGTAGGACGCCGGTAAGTGGGCTTGTTGCGAGTGTAGTGCTATGTGTGGGACGCCAGTAAGTACACCCGTTGGGAGTGTAGTGCTATGTGTAGGACACCAGCTAGTACTCCTGTTGCGATTGTAGTGCTATGTGCAGAACGCCAGTAAGTACACTTGTTTGGAGTGTAGTGCTATGTATTTGACGCCAGTGAGTACACCTGATTGGAGTGTAGTGCTATGTGTAGGACACCAGTAAGTACACGTGGGGGGAGAGTAGTGCTATTTGTAGGAAGCCAGTCAGTACACCTGTTGGGAGCTTACTGCTATGTGTTGGACGCCAGTAAGTACACCTGTTGGGAGTGTAGTGCTATGTGTAGGGCGGCATGAAGTACACCTGTTGGGAGTGTAGTCCTATATATAGGGCACCGGTAAGTACCAATGTTGGAAGTTTAGTACTATGTGTAGGACGCCAGTAAGTACACCTGTTGGGAATGTAGTGCTATGTGTAGGACGGCAGTAAGTACACCTGTTGGGAGTGTAGTGCTATGTGTAGGACACCATTAAGTACACCTGTTGGGAGTGCAGTGCTATTTGTAAGGCGCAGTAAGTACACCTGTTAGAAGTGTAGTGCTATGTGTAGGACGCCAGAACGTTCACCTTTTAGAGGTGTAGTGCTATGTGTAGTTCGCCAATAAGTACACTTGTTGCGAGTGTAGTGCTATGTGTAGGGCGACAGTATGTACACCTGTTGGGAATGCTGTGATATGTGTAGGACACCAATAAGTACACCTGTTTGGAATGTAGTGCTATGTTTAAGGCGTCAGTAAGTACACCTGTTAGGAGTGTTGTGCTATGTGTAGGACGCCAGAACCTACACCTGTTCGGAGTGCAGTGCTATATGCAGGACGTCAGTAAGTACACCTGATTCGGGTGGAGTATTATGTGTAGGACGCAGAAAGTACACCTGTTCGGAGTGTATTGCTATATGTCCGACGCCTGTAAGTACACCTGTTGGGTGTGTAGTGCTATGTGTAGGACGCTCGTGAGTACACCAGACTGGAGTGTAGTGCTATGTGTAGGACACCAGTATGTACACGTGGTGAAAGTGTATTGTTATGTGTAGGACGTCAGTAAGTACACCTGTTGGGAGCGTAGTGATATGTGTAGTACGCAAGTAAGTACACCTATTGGAGGGTAATGTTATGTGTAGGAAGCCAGCAATTACACCTGTTGGGAGTATAGTGTTGTGTGCAGGACGCCAGAAAGTTCACCTGTTGGAACCGTAGTGCAATGTGTAAGACGCCCGTATGTACACCTGTTGGGGGTGTAGTGCTATGTGTAGGACTCCAGTAAGTTCAACTGTTGGGAGTGTAGTGCTATGTGTAGGATTCCAGTAAGTACACCTGTTAGAAGTGTAGTGCTATGTGTAGGACGCCAGTAAGTACACTTGTTGCGAGTGTAGTGCTATGTGTAGGACGCCAGTACGTACACCTGTTGGGAATGCAGTGTTATGTGTAGGACACCAATAAGCACATCTGTTTGGAGTGTAGAGCTATGTGTAGAGGGGCAGTAAGTACAATTGCTGGGAGCGTAGTGCTATGTGCAGGGCACCAGTAAGCACACCTGTTGTGAGTGCAGTGCTATGTTTAAGAAGCCAGTAAGTACACCTGTTAGGAGTGTAGTGCTATGTGTAGGACGCCAGAACGTAGAGTAGTGCTACGGGTAGTGCTACGTGTAGGAGGCCAGCAAGTACATCTGTTGGGAGTATAGTGTTGTGTGCAGGACGGCTGTAAGTGCACCTGTTGGAACCGTAGTGCTATGTGTAGGACGCCAGTAAGTACACCTGTTGGGAGTGCAGTGCTATTTGTAGGACTCCTGTAAGTACACTCCTGTTAGGGATGTAGTGCAATGTGTAGGACACCAGTGAGTACACCCCTGTTAGGGATGTAGTGCAATGTGTAGGACACCAGTAAGTACACCTGTTGGGAGTGTAGTGCTGTGTACAGAACGCCAGTAAGTACACCCGTTGTTAGTGTAGTGCTATGTGTAGAACGCCAGTAAATTCACCTGTTGGGAGTGTACAACTATGTGTAGGACGGTATGACGTACACCTGGTGGGAGTGTAGTGCTATGTTTAGGACTTCAGTAAGTACACCTCTTGGGTGTGTAGTGCTATGTGTAGTACGCTAGTAAGTACACCTGTTGGAGGGTAGTGCTATGTGTAGGAAGATAGCAAGTACACATGTTGTGAGTATAGTGCTATCTGCAGGACGCCAGTAAGTGCACCTGTTGCACGCGTAGTGCTATGTGTAGGTCGCCAGAAATTACACCTGTTGGGATCATAGTTCTAAGTGTAGGACTCCAGTAAGTACACCTGTTGGAAGCGCCGTGCTATGTGTAGGACGCAAGTAAGTACACATGTTGGGAGTGCATTGCTATGTGTAGGACTCCAGTAGGTACACCTGTTGGGAGTGTAGTGCTATGTGTAGGATTCCAGTAAGTACACCTGTTTGGAATGCAGGGCTATGTGTAGGACGCCAGTAAGTACACCTGTTGGGAGTGTAGTGCTATATGTAGGACATCAGTAAGTACACCTGTTGGGAGTGTAGTGCTATTTGTAGGATGCCAGTAAGTACACCTGTTGGGAGTGTAGTGCTATGTGTAGGGCGGCATGAAGTACACCTGTTGGGAGTGTAGTCCTATATATAGGGCACCGGTAAGTACCAATGTTGGAAGTTTAGTACTATGTGTAGGACGCCAGTAAGTACACCTGTTGGGAGTGTAGTGCTATGTGTAGGACGGCAGTAAGTACACCTGTTGGGAGTGTAGTGCTATGTGTAGGACACCATTAAGTACACCTGTTGGGAGTGCAGTGCTATTTGTAAGGCGCAGTAAGTACACCTGTTAGAAGTGTAGTGCTATGTGTAGGACGCCAGAACGTTCACCTTTTAGAGGTGTAGTGCTATGTGTAGTTCGCCAATAAGTACACTTGTTGCGAGTGTAGTGCTATGTGTAGGGCGACAGTATGTACACCTGTTGGGAATGCTGTGATATGTGTAGGACACCAATAAGTACACCTGTTTGGAATGTAGTGCTATGTTTAAGGCGTCAGTAAGTACACCTGTTAGGAGTGTTGTGCTATGTGTAGGACGCCAGAACCTACACCTGTTCGGAGTGCAGTGCTATATGCAGGACGTCAGTAAGTACACCTGATTCGGGTGGAGTATTATGTGTAGGACGCAGAAAGTACACCTGTTCGGAGTGTATTGCTATATGTCCGACGCCTGTAAGTACACCTGTTGGGTGTGTAGTGCTATGTGTAGGACGCTCGTGAGTACACCAGACTGGAGTGTAGTGCTATGTGTAGGACACCAGTATGTACACGTGGTGAAAGTGTATTGTTATGTGTAGGACGTCAGTAAGTACACCTGTTGGGAGCGTAGTGATATGTGTAGTACGCAAGTAAGTACACCTATTGGAGGGTAATGTTATGTGTAGGAAGCCAGCAATTACACCTGTTGGGAGTATAGTGTTGTGTGCAGGACGCCAGAAAGTTCACCTGTTGGAACCGTAGTGCAATGTGTAAGACGCCCGTATGTACACCTGTTGGGGGTGTAGTGCTATGTGTAGGACTCCAGTAAGTTCAACTGTTGGGAGTGTAGTGCTATGTGTAGGATTCCAGTAAGTACACCTGTTAGAAGTGTAGTGCTATGTGTAGGACGCCAGTAAGTACACTTGTTGCGAGTGTAGTGCTATGTGTAGGACGCCAGTACGTACACCTGTTGGGAATGCAGTGTTATGTGTAGGACACCAATAAGCACATCTGTTTGGAGTGTAGAGCTATGTGTAGAGGGGCAGTAAGTACAATTGCTGGGAGCGTAGTGCTATGTGCAGGGCACCAGTAAGCACACCTGTTGTGAGTGCAGTGCTATGTTTAAGAAGCCAGTAAGTACACCTGTTAGGAGTGTAGTGCTATGTGTAGGACGCCAGAACGTAGAGTAGTGCTACGGGTAGTGCTACGTGTAGGAGGCCAGCAAGTACATCTGTTGGGAGTATAGTGTTGTGTGCAGGACGGCTGTAAGTGCACCTGTTGGAACCGTAGTGCTATGTGTAGGACGCCAGTAAGTACACCTGTTGGGAGTGCAGTGCTATTTGTAGGACTCCTGTAAGTACACTCCTGTTAGGGATGTAGTGCAATGTGTAGGACACCAGTGAGTACACCCCTGTTAGGGATGTAGTGCAATGTGTAGGACACCAGTAAGTACACCTGTTGGGAGTGTAGTGCTGTGTACAGAACGCCAGTAAGTACACCCGTTGTTAGTGTAGTGCTATGTGTAGAACGCCAGTAAATTCACCTGTTGGGAGTGTACAACTATGTGTAGGACGGTATGACGTACACCTGGTGGGAGTGTAGTGCTATGTTTAGGACTTCAGTAAGTACACCTCTTGGGTGTGTAGTGCTATGTGTAGTACGCTAGTAAGTACACCTGTTGGAGGGTAGTGCTATGTGTAGGAAGATAGCAAGTACACATGTTGTGAGTATAGTGCTATCTGCAGGACGCCAGTAAGTGCACCTGTTGCACGCGTAGTGCTATGTGTAGGTCGCCAGAAATTACACCTGTTGGGATCATAGTTCTAAGTGTAGGACTCCAGTAAGTACACCTGTTGGAAGCGCCGTGCTATGTGTAGGACGCAAGTAAGTACACATGTTGGGAGTGCATTGCTATGTGTAGGACTCCAGTAGGTACACCTGTTGGGAGTGTAGTGCTATGTGTAGGATTCCAGTAAGTACACCTGTTTGGAATGCAGGGCTATGTGTAGGACGCCAGTAAGTACACCTGTTGGGAGTGTAGTGCTATATGTAGGACATCAGTAAGTACACCTGTTGGGAGTGTAGTGCTATTTGTAGGATGCCAGTAAGTACACCTGTTGGGAGTGTAGTGCTATGTGTAGGGCGGCATGAAGTACACCTGTTGGGAGTGTAGTCCTATATATAGGGCACCGGTAAGTACCAATGTTGGAAGTTTAGTACTATGTGTAGGACGCCAGTAAGTACACCTGTTGGGAGTGTAGTGCTATGTGTAGGACGGCAGTAAGTACACCTGTTGGGAGTGTAGTGCTATGTGTAGGACACCATTAAGTACACCTGTTGGGAGTGCAGTGCTATTTGTAAGGCGCAGTAAGTACACCTGTTAGAAGTGTAGTGCTATGTGTAGGACGCCAGAACGTTCACCTTTTAGAGGTGTAGTGCTATGTGTAGTTCGCCAATAAGTACACTTGTTGCGAGTGTAGTGCTATGTGTAGGGCGACAGTATGTACACCTGTTGGGAATGCTGTGATATGTGTAGGACACCAATAAGTACACCTGTTTGGAATGTAGTGCTATGTTTAAGGCGTCAGTAAGTACACCTGTTAGGAGTGTTGTGCTATGTGTAGGACGCCAGAACCTACACCTGCTCGGAGTGCAGTGCTATATGCAGGACGTCAGTAAGTACACCTGATTCGGGTGGAGTATTATGTGTAGGACGCAGAAAGTACACCTGTTCGGAGTGTATTGCTATATGTCCGACGCCTGTAAGTACACCTGTTGGGTGTGTAGTGCTATGTGTAGGACGCTCGTGAGTACACCAGACTGGAGTGTAGTGCTATGTGTAGGACACCAGTATGTACACGTGGTGAAAGTGTATTGTTATGTGTAGGACGTCAGTAAGTACACCTGTTGGGAGCGTAGTGATATGTGTAGTACGCAAGTAAGTACACCTATTGGAGGGTAATGTTATGTGTAGGAAGCCAGCAATTACACCTGTTGGGAGTATAGTGTTGTGTGCAGGACGCCAGAAAGTTCACCTGTTGGAACCGTAGTGCAATGTGTAAGACGCCCGTATGTACACCTGTTGGGGGTGTAGTGCTATGTGTAGGACTCCAGTAAGTTCAACTGTTGGGAGTGTAGTGCTATGTGTAGGATTCCAGTAAGTACACCTGTTAGAAGTGTAGTGCTATGTGTAGGACGCCAGTAAGTACACTTGTTGCGAGTGTAGTGCTATGTGTAGGACGCCAGTACGTACACCTGTTGGGAATGCAGTGTTATGTGTAGGACACCAATAAGCACATCTGTTTGGAGTGTAGAGCTATGTGTAGAGGGGCAGTAAGTACAATTGCTGGGAGCGTAGTGCTATGTGCAGGGCACCAGTAAGCACACCTGTTGTGAGTGCAGTGCTATGTTTAAGAAGCCAGTAAGTACACCTGTTAGGAGTGTAGTGCTATGTGTAGGACGCCAGAACGTAGAGTAGTGCTACGGGTAGTGCTACGTGTAGGAGGCCAGCAAGTACATCTGTTGGGAGTATAGTGTTGTGTGCAGGACGGCTGTAAGTGCACCTGTTGGAACCGTAGTGCTATGTGTAGGACGCCAGTAAGTACACCTGTTGGGAGTGCAGTGCTATTTGTAGGACTCCTGTAAGTACACTCCTGTTAGGGATGTAGTGCAATGTGTAGGACACCAGTGAGTACACCCCTGTTAGGGATGTAGTGCAATGTGTAGGACACCAGTAAGTACACCTGTTGGGAGTGTAGTGCTGTGTACAGAACGCCAGTAAGTACACCCGTTGTTAGTGTAGTGCTATGTGTAGAACGCCAGTAAATTCACCTGTTGGGAGTGTACAACTATGTGTAGGGCGGTATGACGTACACCTGGTGGGAGTGTAGTGCTATGTTTAGGACTTCAGTAAGTACACCTCTTGGGTGTGTAGTGCTATGTGTAGTACGCTAGTAAGTACACCTGTTGGAGGGTAGTGCTATGTGTAGGAAGATAGCAAGTACACATGTTGTGAGTATAGTGCTATCTGCAGGACGCCAGTAAGTGCACCTGTTGCACGCGTAGTGCTATGTGTAGGTCGCCAGAAATTACACCTGTTGGGATCATAGTTCTAAGTGTAGGACTCCAGTAAGTACACCTGTTGGAAGCGCCGTGCTATGTGTAGGACGCAAGTAAGTACACATGTTGGGAGTGCATTGCTATGTGTAGGACTCCAGTAGGTACACCTGTTGGGAGTGTAGTGCTATGTGTAGGATTCCAGTAAGTACACCTGTTTGGAATGCAGGGCTATGTGTAGGACGCCAGTAAGTACACCTGTTGGGAGTGTAGTGCTATATGTAGGACATCAGTAAGTACACCTGTTGGGAGTGTAGTGCTATTTGTAGGATGCCAGTAAGTACATCTGTTAGTAGTGTAGTGCTATGTGTAGGACGCCAGTAAGTACACCTTTTAGGAGTGTAGCGCTATGTGTTGGAACCCAGTAAGTACACCTGTTGGGAGTGTAGTGCTATGTGTAGGACGCCAGAAAGTACACCTGATTGGAGTGTAGTGCTATGTGTAGGACACCAGTAAGTACATGTGGTGGGTGTGTAGTGCTATCTGTAGGACGTTAGTAAGAACACCTGTTGGAGCGTAGTGCTATGTAGCACGCTAGTAAGTGCACTTATTGGAGGGTGGTGTTATGTGGTGCAAGCCAGTAAGTACACCGGTTGGGAGTGTAGTGCGATGTGTTGGACGGCAGTAAGTGCACCTGTTGGAAACGTAGTGCTATGTGTAGGACGCCAGTAAGTACACCTGTTGGGAGTGCAGTGCTATGTGTAGGTCGCCAGTACGTACAACTGTTCGAAGCGTAGAGCTATGTGTAGGACGCCATTAAGTACACCTGTTTGGAGTGAAGTGCTATATGTAGGTCACCAGTAAGTGAACCTGTTGGGAGTGTAGAGCTATTTGTAGGATGCCATTAAGTACACCTGTTAGTAGTGTAGTGCTTTGTGTAGGCCGGCAGTAAGTACACATTTTAAGAGTGTAGAGCTATGTCTTGGAAGCCAGTAAGTACACCTGATTGGAGTGTAGTGCTATGTGTAGGACACCAGTAAGTACACCTGTTGGGTGCATAGTGCTATGTGTAGGACGCCAGTAAGTACATCTGTTGGGTGTGTAGTGCTATGTGTAGGATGCCGGAAAGTACACCTTTTAGAAATGTAGTGCTATGTGCGGAACGCCAGTAAGTACACTTGTTGCGAGTGAAGTGCTATGTGTCTGACGCCAGGATGTACACCTGTTGGGAGTGTAATGCTATGTGTAGGACACCAGTAAGTACACCTGTTGGGGTGTTGTGCTATCTGCAGAACGCCAGTAAGCACACCTGTTGGGAGTGTAGTGCTATGTGTAGGACGCCAGTAAATTCACCTGTTGGGTGTGTACTACTATGTGTAGGACGGCATGAAGTACACCTGATGGGAGTGTAATGCTATGTGCAGGTCCCCGGTAAGTACCCATGATGGGTGTTTAGTACTATGTGTAGGACGCCAGTAAGCACACCTGTTGGGAGTGTAGTGCTATGTGTAGGGCGCCAGTAAGTTCACATGTTGGGTGTGTAGTTCTGTGTGCAGGACGTTCAGGAAGTTACCTGTTGGGAGTATAGTGCAAAGTGTAGGGCACCAGGAAGTTTAGTGCTAAGTGTAGAACGTCAGTAAGTACACCTTATTGGAGTGTAGTGCTATGTGTAGGACGGCAGTAAGTACACATTTTCAGGGTGTATTGCTATGTGTAGGACGCCTGTAAGTACACCGGTTCGGAGTGTAGTGCTATGTGTAGGACGCCAGTGAGTACACATGACAGAAGTGTAGTGCGATGTGTAAGTACACCTGTTGGAGGGTACTGATATGTGTAGGAAGCCAGTAAGTACACCTGTTGTGGGTGTAGTGCGATGTGTTGGACGCCAGTTAGTGCACCTGTTGGAAGCGTAGTGCTATGTGTAGGACGCTTGTAAGTACTCCTGTTGGGAGTGTAGTGCTATGTGTAGGACTCTTGTAAGTACACCTGTTTTGAGTGTAGTGCTATATGCAGGATTATAGTAAGCACACCTGTTTGGAGTGCAGTGCTATGTGTAGGACGCCAGTAAGTACACCTGTTAGGAATGTAGTGCTATGTGTAGGACGCCAGTAAGTACACCTGTTGGGAGTGCAGTGCTATGTGTAGGATGCCAGTAAGTACTCCTGATTGGAGTGTAGTGCTAAGTGTAGGACACCAGTAAGTACACGTGGTGGGAGTGTAGTGCTAAATGTAGGACGTTAGTAAGAACACCTGTTGGAGCGTAGTGCTATGTGTAGTACGCTAGTAAGTACATCTATTGGAGAGTTGTGTTATGTGTAGCAAGCCAGTAGGTGCACCTGTTGGGGGTGTAGTGGTATGTGTTGGACGCCAGTAAGCACACCTGATGGGAGTGTAGTGCTATGTGTAGGACGCCAGTAAGTACACCTATTTTTTGAGTGTAGTGCTATGTGTATGGCATCAGTAAGTACACATGTTGGGAGTGTAGTGCTATGTGTAGGACGGGAGTAAGTACACATGTTGGGAGCGTAGTGCGAAGTGTAGGACGCCAGTGAGTACACTTGTTTGGAGTGTAGTGATATGTGCAGGACACCACTAAGTACATCTGTTGGGTGTGTAGTGCTATGTGTAGGACTTCTGTAAGTGCACCTGTTGGGGGCGTAGTGCGATGTGTAGTACGCCAGTATGTACACCACCTGTTGGGAGAGTAGTGCTATGTGCAAGAATCCATCATGTACACCTGTTGGGAGCTTAGTGCTATGTGTAGGACGCCAGTAAGTACACCTGTTGGGAGTGTAGTGCTATGTGTAGGACGCAAGTAAGTACACCTGTTGGGAGTGCCGTTCTATTTGTAGGATGCCAGTAAGTACACCTGTTAGTAGTGTAGTGGTGCAGTGCTATGTGTAGGACGCCAGTAAGTCCACCTTTTAAGAGTGTATTGCCATGTGTTGGAATCCAGTAAGTACACCTGATGGGAGTGTAGTGCAATGTGTAGGACACCAGCAAGTACACCTGTTGGGAGTGTAGTGTTATGTGTAGGACCGCAGAAAATACACCTTTTAGAAGTGAGTGCTATGTGTAGGACGTCAGTAAGTACACTTGTTGCGAGTGTAGTGCTATGTGTGAGACGCCAGTAAGTACACCTGTTGTGAGTGTAGTGCTATGTGTAGGACACCAGCAGACACACCTGTTGGGAGTGTAGTGCTATGTGCAGATCGCCAGGAAGTACATCTGTTGGGAGTGTAGTGCTATGTGTAGGACGCCAGTAAGTTCGCCTATTGGGAGCGTAGTACTATGTGTAGTACACCAGAAAGTACACCTGCAGGGAGTGTAGTGCCATGTGTAGGACACCAGTAAGTACCCATGTTGGAAGTTTTGTACTATGTGTAGGTGTTGGACGCCAGTAAGTTCACCTCTTGGGAGTGTAGTGCTATGTGTAGAACACCAGAAAGTACACCTTTTAGAAGTGTAGTTCTAGGTGTAGGACGACAGTAAGTACACTTGTTGCAAGTGTAGTGCTATGTGTGGGACGCCAGTAAGTACACCTGCTGGGAGTGTAGTGCTATGTGTAGGACACCAGTAAGTACACCTGTTAGGAGCGTAGAGCTATGTGTACGACGCCAGAACGTACACCTGTTGGGAGTGCAGTGCCATGTGTAGGTTGCCAGTAAGTACACCTGTTCGGAGTGTAGTGCTATGTGTAGGACGCAAGTATGTACACCTGTTGGGAGTGCAGTTCTATTTGTAGGATGCCAGTATGTACACCTGTTAATAGTGTAGTGCTATGTGTAGGACGCCAGTAAGTACACCTTTTAGGAGTGTAGTGCTATGTGTACGAATCCATTAAGTACACCTGATGGGAGTGTAGTGCGATGTGTAGTACACCAGCAAGTACACCTGTTGGGAGGGAGTGCTATGTGTAGCACGCCATTAAGTACATCTGTTGGGAGTGTAGTGTTATGTGTAGGACGCCAGAAAATACACCTTTTAGAAGTTTGTGATATGTGTAGGACGCCAGTAAGTACACTTGTTGCGAGTGTAGTGCTATGTGTGAGACGCCAGTAAGTACACCTGTAGGGAGTGTAGTGCTATGTGTAGGACCCCAGTAGGCACACCTGTTGGGAGTGTAGTGCTATGTGCAGATCGCCAGTAAGTACATCTGTTGGGAGTGTAGTGCTATGTGTAGGACGCCAGTAAGTTCACCTTTTGGGAGCGTAGTAATATGTGTAGGACAGCAGAAAGTACACTTGTTGGGAGTGTAGTGCTATGTGTAGGACACCAGTAAGTACCCATGTTGGAAGTTTAGTACTATGTGTAGGACGCCAGTAAGTACACCTGTTGGGAGTGTCGGGCTATGTGAAGGACGGCAGTAAGTACACCCGCGGTGAGTGTAGTGCGAGGTGTTGGACGCCAGTAAGTTCACCTTTTGGGAGTGTAGTGCTATGTGGAGGACACCAGAAAGTACACCTTTTAGAATTGCTGTGCTATGTGTAGGACGCCAGTAAGTCCACTTGTTGCAAGTGTAGTGCTATTTGTGGGACGCCAGTAAGTACAACTGTTGGGAGTGCAGTGCTATGTGTAGGACACCAGTAAGTACACCTGTTTGGAGTGTAGTGCTATGCTTCGTAGGGCAGTGAGTACACCTGCTGGGAGTGTAGTGCTATGTGCAGGACACCAGTATGTACACCTGTTTGGAGTGCAGTGCTATCTGTAAGACTCCAGTAAGTGCACCTGTTAGGAGCGTAGTGCTATGTGTGGGCCGCCAGAACGTACACCTGTTGGGAGAGCAGTGCTATGTGTAGGACGTCAGTAAGTACACCTGATCGTAGTGCAGTGCTATGTGCAGGACGTCGGTAGGTACACCTGATTTGAATGTAGTGCTATGTGTATGGCGCCAGTAAGCACACTTGTTAGGAGTGTAGAGCTATGTGTAGGACGCCAGTAAGTTTACCTGCTGGGTGTGTAGTACTCTATGTCGGACGGCAGGAAGTACACCTGTTGGAAATGTAGTGCAATGTGTAGGGCACCAGTAAGTACACATGTTGGGAGTTTAGTGGTGTGTAGGACGTCAGTAAGTACACCTTATTGGAGTGTAGTGCTAAGTGTAGGACGGCAGTAATTACACATGTTCAGAGTGTATTGCTATGTGTAGGACGCCTGTAAGTACACCTGTTGGGGGTGTAGTGCTATGTGTAGGACGCCAGAGAGTACACCCGACTGAAGTGTAGTGTGATGTGTCGGACACCAGTGAGAACACGTGGTGGGGTGTAGTGCTATATGTAGGACGTCAGTAAGTTCACCTGTTGGGAGAGTAGTGCTATGTGTAGTACGCTAGAAAGTACACGTGTTGGAGGGTAGTGCTATGCGTAGATCCCCAGAACGTTCACCTTTTGGGAGTGAAGTGCTATGTGTAGGACATCAGTAAGTACACCTGACCGAAGTGTAGTGCTATGTGTCGGACGGCAGTAAGTACACATGTTCGGAGTGTATTGCAATGTGTAGGACTCCTGTAAGTACACCTGTTGCGAGTGTTCTTCTATGTATAGGACACCAGTAAGAGCACCTGTTCGGAATGCAGTGCTATGTGTAGGACGCCAGTAAGTACACCTGTTTGAAGTGCAGTGCTATGTGCAGGACACCAGAAAGTACACCTGTTGGGAGTGCAATGTTATGTATAAGGCGCCAGTAAGTACACCTGGTAGAAGTGTAGTGTTAAGTGTAGGAAGCCAGAACGTAAACCTGTTGGGAGTGCAGTGCTATGTGTAGGATGTCGGTAAGTACACCTGATTGGAGTGTAGTGCTATGTGTAGGACGGCAGTAAGTACACATGTTGGGGTGTATTGCTATGTGTAAGACGCCTGTTAGTGCACGTGTTGGGAGTGTAGTGCTATGTGAAGGATGCCACTGAGTACACCTGATTGGAGTGTAGTGCAATGTGTAGGAAACCAGTAAGTACACGTGGTAGGAGTGTAGTACTATGTGTAGGACGTCAGTAAGTACACCTGTTGGGAGCGTAGTACTATGTGTAGTACGCTAGTAAGTACACGTTTTGGAGGGTAGTGATATATGTAGGAATCCAGTAAATACCCTGTTGGGATTGTTGTGCTATGTGCAGGACGCCAGTAAGTGCACCTGTTGGAAGCGTAGTGCTATATATAGGACGACAGTATGTACACCTGTTTTGATTGTAGTGCTATGTGTAGGACCCCAATAAGCACACCTGTTTGGAGTGCAGTGCTATGTGCAGGACGCCAGTAAGTACACCTGTTAGGAGTGTAGCGCTATGTGTAGGACGCCAGTAAGTACACCTGTTGGGAGTGTAGTGCAATGTGTAGGGCACCAGTAAGTACACATGTGGGGCGTTTAGTGCTATGTGTAGGATTCCAGTAAGTACACTTGGTTGGAGTGCAGTGCTATGTGTTAGACGGCAATAAGTACACCTGTGGGGAGAGTAGCGCTGTGTGTAGGATACCAGGAAGTACACGTGGTGGGAGTGTAGTGCTATGTGTCGTACGCCAGTAAGTACACATGTTGGGAGTGTTGGGAGTGCAGTGCTATGTGCAGAACGCGTGTACGTACACCTGTTGGAATTGTAGTGTGTAGGACGCCAGAAAGTTCACCTGTTGTGAGTGTAGTACTATGTGTAGGACGACAGGAAGTACACCTGTTGGGAGCGTAGCGCAATGTGTAGGGCACCAGTAAGTACACATGTGGGGCGTTTAGTGCTATGTGTAGGATTCCAGTAAGTACACTTGTTTGGAGTGCAGTGCTATGTGTTAGACGGCAATAAGTACACCTGTGGGGAGTGTAGTGCTATGTGTAGGACGGCACTAAGTACACCTGTTGGGAGTGTAGTGCTACGTGTAGGACGGGAGTAAGTGTATGTTGGGAGCGTAGTGCTATTTGTAGGACGCCAGTAAGTACACCTGTTCGGAGTGTATTGCTATGCGTAGGACGCCAGTAGCTACACATATTGGGAATGTAGTGCTTTGTGTAGAACGCCAATATGTACCCCTGTTTGGAGTGTAGTGATATGTGTAGGACATCACTAAGTACACCTGTTGGGAGTGTAGTGCAATGTGTAGGACTTCAGTAAGTACACCTGTTGGGAGCGTAGTGCGATGTGTAGTACTCCAGTAGGTACAGCATCTGTTGGGAGAGTAGTGCTATGTGTTGGATTCCAGTAAGTACAGCTGTTAGGAGCGTAGTGCTATTTGTTCGATACCAGTAAGTACACCGGGCGGGTGCTTAGTGCTATGTGTTGGACGCCAGAAAGTACACCTGTTGGGAGTGTAGTGCTATGTGTAGGACGCCCGTACGTACACCTGTTGTGAGTGCAGTGCTATTTGTAGGAAGCCAGTAAGTACACTTGTTGCGAGTGTAGTGCTATGTGTTGGACGCCAGTAAGTACGTCTGTTTGGAGTGTAGTTCTATGTATAGGACACCAGGAAGTACACCTGTTGGGAGTGTAGTGCTATGTGTAAGGCGCCTGTAAGTACACCTGTTAGGAGTGTAGTGATATGTGTAGGACGCAGAACGTACACCTCTTGGGAGTGTAGTGTAGGAGGGCAGTAAGTACTCCCGCTAGGAGTGTAGTGTTAGGTGCAGGTCACCTGGAAGTACACCTGTTATGAGTGTACTGATATGTGTAGGAAGCCAGTAAGTACACCTGTTGGGGGTGTAGTGCGATGTGTTGGACGCCAGTTAGTGCACCTGTTGGAAGCGTAGTGTTATGTGTAGGACGCTAGTAAGTACTCTTGTAGGGAGTGTAGTGCAATGTGTAGGACTCTTGTAAGTACACCTGTTTTGAGTGTAGTGCTATATGTAGGATTATAGTAAGCACACCTGTTTGGAGTGCAGAGCTATGTGTAGGACGCCAGTAAGTACACCTATTAGGAATGTAGTGCTATGTGTAGGACGCCAGAAGTACACATATTGGGAGTGCATTGCTATGTGTAGGATTCCAGCAAGTACTCCTGATTGGAGTGTAGTGCTAAGTGTAGGACACCAGTAAGTACACGTGGTGGGAGTGTAGTGCTATATGTAGGACGTTAGTAAGAACACCTGTTGGAGGGTAGTGCTATGTGTAGTACGCTAGTAAGTACATCTATTGGAGAGTGGTGCTATGTGTAGGAAGCCAGTCAGTGCACCTGTTGGGGGTGTAGTGCGATGTGTTGGACGCCAGTAAGTACACCTGATGGGAGTGTAGTGCTATGTGTAGGATGCCAGTGAGTACACCTGTCGGGAGGGTAGTGTTATGTGTATGGCAGCAGTAAGTACACATGTTGGGAGTGTAGTGCTATGTGTAGGACGGGAGTAAGTACACATGTTCGGAGCGTAGAGCGAAGTGTAGGACGCCAGTAAGTACACTTGTTTGGAGTGTTGTGATATGTGCAAATCGCCAGTAAGTACATCTGTTGGGAGTGTAGTGCTATGTGTAGGACGCCAGTAAGTTCACCTATTGGGAGCGTAGTACTATGTGTAGGACACCAGAAAGTACACCAGTTGGGAGTGTAGTGCTATGTGTAGGACACCAGTAAGTACCCATGTTGGAAGTTTAGTACTATGTGTAGGACGCCAGTAAGTACACCTGTTGGGAGTGTCGGGCTATGTGAAGGACGGCAGTAAGTACACCTGCGGTGAGTGTAGTGCTAGGTGTTGGACGCCAGTAACTTAACCTCTTGGGAGTGTAGTGCTATGTGTTGGACACCAGAAAGTACACCTTTTAGAAGTGTAGTGCTATGTGTAGGACGCCAGTAAGTACACTTGTTGCAAGTGTAGTGCTACGTGTGGGATGCCAGTAAGCACACCTGTTGGGAGTGTAGTGCTATGTGTAGGACACCAGTAAGTACACCTGTTGGGAGTGCAGTGCTATGTGTAAGACGCAGTAAGTACACCTGTTAGGAGTGTAGTGCAATGTGTAGGACGCCAGTATGTACACCTTTTAGAAGTGTAGTGCTATGTGTAGGACGCCAGTAAGTACACTTGTTGCGAATGTAGTGCTATGTGTAGGACGCAAGTATGTACACCTGTTGGGAATGCAGTGCTATGTGTAGGATACCAATAAATACACCTGTTTGGAATTTAGTGCTATCGAGGAGGGCAGTAAGTATACCTGCTGGGAGCGTAGTGCTATGTGCAGGCCACCAGTAAGTACACATGTTGGGAGTGCAGTGCTATGTTTAAGGCGCCTGTAAGTACACTTGTTAGGAGTGTAGTGCTATGTGTAGGACGCCAGAACGTACACCTGTTGGGAGTGCAGTGCTATGTGTAGGACGCCAGTAAGTACACCTGATTGGGGTGTAGTGTTATGTGTAGGACGGCAGAAAATACACGTGTTCGGAGTGTATTGCTATATGTCCGACGCCTGTAAGTACACCTGTTGGATGTGTAATGCTCTGTGTAGGACGCTGGTGAGTACACCTGACTGGAGTGTAGTGTTATGTGTAGGACAACAGTAAGTACACGTGGTGAGAGTGCAGTGTTATGTGTAGGACGTCAGTAAGAACACCTTTTAGGAGCGTAGTGCTACGTGCAGTACGCTAGTAAGTACACCTGTTGGAGGGTAATGCTATGTGTAGGACGTCAGTAAGTACACTTTCTGGGAGCGTAGTGCTATATGTAGTACGCTACTAAGTACAGCTGTTGGAGGGTAATGCTATGTGTAGGAACCCAACAAGTACACCTGTTGGGAGTATAGTCTTGTGTGCAGGACGCCAGTAAGTGCACCTGTTGGTACCGTAGTGCTATGTGTAGGACGCCAGTAAGTACACCTGTTGGGAGTGTAGTGTTATGTGTAGGACTCCAGTAAGTACAACGGTTGGGAGTGTAGTGCTATGTGTAGGATTCCAGTAAGTACACTTGTTAGGAGTGTAGTGCAATGTGTAGGACGCCAGTATGTACACCTTTTAGAAGTGTCGTGCTATGTGTAGGACGCCAGTAAGTACACTTGTTGCGAATGTAGTGTTATGTGTAGGACGCCAGTATGTACACCTCTTGGGAATGCAGTGCTATGTGTAGGATACCAATAAGTACACCTGTTTGGAATTTAGTGCTATGTGTAGGAGGGCAGTAAGTACACCTGCTGGGAGCGTAGTGCTATGTGCAGGCCACCAGTAAGTACACATGTTGGGAGTGCAGTGCTATGTTTAAAGCGCCAGTAAGTACACTTGTTAGGAGTGTAGTGCTATGTGTAGGACGCCAGAACGTACACCTGTTGGGAGTGCAGTGCTATGTGTAGGACGCCAGTAAGTACACCTGATTGGGGTGTAGTGTTATGTGTAGGACAGCAGAAAATACACCTGTTCGGAGTGTATTGCTATATGTCCGACGCCTGTAAGTACACCTGTTGGATGTGTAATACTCTGTGTAGGACGCTCGTGAGTACACCTGATTGGAGTGTAGTGTTATGTGTAGGACAACAGTAAGTACACGTGGTGAGAGTGCAGTGTTATGTGTAGGACGTCAGTAAGAACACCTTTTAGGAGCGTAGTGCTACGTGTAGTACGCTAGTAAGTACACCTGTTGGAGGGTAATGCTATGTGTAGGACGTCAGTAAGTTCACTTTCTGGGAGCGTAGTGCTATATGTAGTACGCTACTAAGTGCATCTGCTGGAGGGTAATGCTATGTAGGAACCCAACAAGTACACCTGTTGGGAGTATAGTGTTGTGTGCAGGACGCCAGTAAGTGCACCTGTTGGTACCGTAGTGCTATGTGTAGGACGCCAGTAAGTACACCTGTTGGGAGTGTAGTGTTATGTGTAGGACACCAGTAAGTACACCTGTTGGGAGTGCAGTGCTATGTGTAAAACGCAGTAAGTACACCTGTTAGGAGTGTAGTGCAATGTGTAGGACGCCAGTATGTACCCCTTTTAGAAGTGTAGTGCTATGTGTAGGACGCCAGTAAGTACACTTGTTGCGAATGTAGTGCTATGTGTAGGACGCCAGTATGTACACCTGTTGGGAATGCAGTGCTATGTGTAGGATACCAATAAGTACACCTGTTTGGAATTTAGTGCTATGTGTAGGAGGGCAGTTAGTACACCTGCTGGGAGCGTAATGCTATGTGCAGGCCACCAGTAAGTACACATGTTGGGAGTGCAGTGCTATGTTTAACGCGCCAGTAAGTACACTTGTTAGGAGAGTAGTGCTATATGTAGGACGCCAGAACGTACACCTGTTGGGAGTGCAGTGCTATGTGTAGGACGCCAGTAAGTACACCTGATTGGGGTGTAGTGTTATGTGTAGGACGGCAGAAAGTACACCTGTTCGGAGTGTATTGCTATATGTCCGACGCCTGTAAGTACACCTGTTGGATGTGTAATGCTCTGTGTAGGACGCTGGTGAGTACACCTGACTGGAGTGTAGTGTTATGTGTAGGACAACAGTAAGTACACGTGGTGAGAGTGCAGTGTTATGTGTAGGACGTCAGTAAGAACACCTTTTAGGAGCGTAGTGCTACGTGTAGTACGCTAGTAAGTACACCTGTTGGAGGGTAATGCTATGTGTAGGACGTCAGTAGGTACACTTTCTGGGAGCGTAGTGCTATATGTAGTGTGCTACTAAGTACTCCTGTTGGAGGTTAATGCTATGTGTAGGAACCCAACAAGTACACCTGTTGGGAGGATAGTGTTATGTGCAGGACGCCAGTAAGTGCACCTGTTGGTACCGTAGTGCTATGTGTAGGACGCCAGTAAGTACACCTGTTGGGAGTGTAGTGTTATGTGTAGGACTCCAGTAAGTACAACTGTTGGGAGTGTAGTGCTATGTGTAGGATTCCAGTAAGTACACTTGTTGCGAATGTAGTGCTATGTGTAGGACGCCAGTATATACACCTGTTGGGAATGCAGTGCTATGTGTAGGACACCAATAAGTACACCTGTTTGGAGTGTAGTGCTATGTGTAGGACGGCAGTAAGTACACATGTTGGGAGTGTAGTGCTATGTGCAGGACGCCAGTAAGTACACCTGCTGGGAGTGTAGTGCTGTAGTGCTATGTGTAGGTCAACAGTAAGTACACCTGTTTGGAGTGTAGTGGTATGTGTAGGACGCCAGTAAGTACACCTGTTGGGAGTGTAGTGCTATGAGTAGAACGCCAGGAAATACACCTGCTGGGAGCGTAGTGCTATGTGCAGGGCACCAGTAAGTACACCTGTTGGGAGTGCAGTGCTATGTTTAAAGAGCCAGTAAGTACCCCTGTTAGGAGTGTAGTGCTATGTGTAGGGCGCCAGAACGTTCACCTGTTGGGAGTGCAGTGCTATGTGTAGGACGTCAGTAAGTACACCTGATTGGGGTGTAGTGTTATGTGTAGGACGGCAGTAAGTACACATGTTCGGAGTGTATTGCTATATGTACGACGCCTATAAGTACACCTGTTGGGTGTGTAGTGCTATGTGTATGACGCTCGCGAGTACACTTGACTGGAGTGTAGTGCTATGTGTAGGACACCAGTAAGTGCACGTGGTGAGAGTGTAGTGTTATGAGTAGGACGTCAGTAAGTCCACCTGTTGTGAGCGTAGTGCTATGTGTAGTACGCTAGAAGAACACCTGTTGGAGGGTAGTGCTACGTGTAGGAGGCCAGCAAGTACACCTGTTGGGAGTATAGTGTTTTGTGCAGGACGGCAGTAAGTGCACCTGTTGGAACCGTAGTGCTTTGTGTATGACGCCAATAAGTACACCTATTGGGAGTTTAGTGCTATGTGTAGGACTCCTGTAAGTACAACTGTTGGGAGAGTAGTGCTATGTGAGGGATTCCAGTAAGTACACCTGTTAGGATTGCAGTGCTATGTGTAGAACGCCAGTAAGTACACGTGGTGAGAGTGTATTGTTATGTGTAGGACACCAGTGAGTACACCTGTTAGGAGTGTTGTGCAATGTGTTGGACGCCAGTAAGTACACCTGTTGGGCGTGTAGTGCTATGTTTAGGACTTCAGCAAGTACACCGCATGGGAGTGTAGTGCTATGTGCAGTACGCTAGTAAGTACACCTGTTGGAGGGTGCTGCTATGTGTAGGAAGCCAGCAAGTACACCTGTTGTGAGTATAGTGCTATGTGTAGGACGCCAGTAAGTGCTCCTGTTGGACGCGTAGTGCTATGTGTAGGTCGCCAGTAATTACACCTGTTGGGATTATAGTTCTATGTGTAGGACTCCAGTAAGTACACCTGTTGGAAGCGTAGTGCTATGTGTAGGACGCAAGTAAGTACACATGTTGGGGGTGCATTGCTATGTGTAGGACTCCAGTAGGTACACCTGTTGGGAGTGTAGTGCTATGTGTATGATTCCAGTAAGTACACCTGTTTGGACTGCAGGGCTATGTGCAGGACGCCAGTAAGTACACCTGTTGGGAGTGTAGTGCTATATGTAGGACATCAGTAAGTACACCTGTTGGGAGTGTAGTGCTATTTGTAGGATGCTAGTAAGTACACCTGTTAGTAGTGTAGTGCTATGTGTAGGACGCCAGTAAGTACACATTTTAGGAGTGTAGCGCTATGTGTTGAAACCCAGTAAGTACACCTGTTGGGAGTGTAGTGCTATGTGTAGGACGCCAGAAAGTACACCTGATTGGAGTGTAGTGCTATGTGTAGGACACCAGTAAGTACATGTGGTGGGAGTGTAGTGCTATCTGTAGGACGTTAGTAAGAACACCTGTTGGAGCGTAGTGCTATGTGTAGCACGCTAGTAAGTGCACTTATTGGAGGGTGGTGTTATGTGTAGGAAGCCAGTAAGTACACCGGTTGGGAGTGTAGTGCGATGTGTTGGACGCCAGTAAGTGCACCTGTTGGAAACGTAGTGCTATGTGTAGGACGCCAGTAAGTACACCTGTTGGGAGTGCAGTGCTATGTGTAGGTCGCCAGTAAGTACAACTGTTCGAAGCGTAGAGCTATGTGTAGGACGCCATTAAGTACACCTGTTTGGAGTGAAGTGCTAAATGTAGGACACCAGTAAGTGAACCTGTTGGGAGTGTAGAGCTATTTGTAGGATGCCAGTAAGTACACCTGTTAGTAGTGTAGTGCTATGTGTAGGCCCGCAGTAAGTGCACATTTTAAGAGTGTAGAGCTATGTCCTGGAAGCCAGTAAGTACACCTGATTGGAGTGTAGTGCTATGTGTAGGACACCAGTAAGTACACCTGTTGGGTGCATAGTGCTATGTGTAGGGCGGCATGAAGTACACCTGTTGGGAGTGTAGTCCTATATATAGGGCACCGGTAAGTACCAATGTTGGAAGTTTAGTACTATGTGTAGGACGCCAGTAAGTACACCTGTGGGGAGCGTAGTGATATGTGTAGTACGCAAGTAAGTACACCTATTGGAGGGTAATGTTATGTGTAGGAAGCCAGCAATTACACCTGTTGGGAGTATAGTGTTGTGTGCAGGACGCCAGTTAGTTCACCTGTTGGAACCGGAGTGCAATGTGTAAGACGCCCGTAAGTACACCTGTTGGGGGTGTAGTGCTATGTGTAGGACTCCAGTAAGTTCAACTGTTGGGAGTGTAGTGCTATGTGTAGGATTCCAGTAAGTGCACCTGTTAGAAGTGTAGTGCTATGTGTAGGACGCCAGTAAGTACACTTGTTGCGAGTGTAGTGCTATGTGTAGGACGCCAGTACGTACACCTGTTGGGAATGCAGTGTTATGTGTAGGACACCGATAAGCACACCTGTTTGGAGTGTAGAGCTATGTGTAGAGGGGCAGTAAGTACAATTGCTGGGAGCGTAGTGCTATGTGCAGGGCACCAGTAAGCACACCTGTTGTGAGTGCAGTGCTATGTTTAAGAAGCCAGTAAGTACACCTGTTAGGAGTGTAGTGCTATGTGTAGGACGCTTGAACGTAGAGTAGTGCTACGGGTAGTGCTACGGGTAGGAGGCCAGCAAGTACATCTGTTGGGAGTATAGTGTTGTGTGCAGGACGGCTGTAAGTGCACCTGTTGGAACCGTAGTGCTATGTGTAGGACGCCAGTAAGTACACCTGTTGGGAGTGCAGTGCTATTTGTAGGACTCCTGTAAGTACACTCCTGTTAGGGATGTAGTGCAATGTGTAGGACACCAGTGAGTACACCCCTGTTAGGGATGTAGTGGAATGTGTAGGACACCAGTAAGTACACCTGTTGGGAGTGTAGTGCTGTGTACAGAACGCCAGTAAGTACACCCGTTGTTAGTGTAGTGCTATGTGTAGAACGCCAGTAAATTCACCTGTTGGGAGTGTACAACTATGTGTAGGACGGTATGACGTACACCTGGTGGGAGTGTAGTGCTATGTTTAGGACTTCAGTAAGTACACCTCTTGGGAGTGTAGTGCTATGTGTAGTACGCTAGTAAATACACCTGTTGGAAGGTAGTGCTATGTGTAGGAAGATAGCAAGTACACATGTTGTGAGTATAGTGCTATCTGCAGGACGCCAGTAAGTGCACCTGTTGCACGCGTAGTGCTATGTGTAGGTCGCCAGTAATTACACCTGTGGGGATCATAGTTCTATGTGTAGGACTCCAGTAAGTACACCTGTTGGAAGCGTAGTGCTATGTGTAGGACGCAAGTAAGTACACATGTTGGGAGTGCCTTGCTATGTGTAGGACTCCAGTAGGTACACCTGTTGGGAGTGTAGTGCTATTTGTAGGATTCCAGTAAGTACACCTGTTTGGAATGCAGGGCTATGTGTAGGACGCCAGTAAGTACACCTGTTGGGAGTGTAGTGCTATATGTAGGACATCAGTAAGGACACCTGTTGGGAGTGTAGTGCTATTTGCAGGATGCCAGTAAGTACACCTGTTAGTAGTGTAGTGCTATGTGTAGGACGCCAGTAAGTACACCTTTTAGGAGTGTAGCGCTATGTGTTGAAACCCAGTAAGTACACATGTTGGGAGTGTAGTGCTATGTGTAGGACGCCAGAAAGTACACCTGATTGGAGTGTAGTGCTATGTGTAGGACACCAGTAAGTACATGTGGTGGGAGTGTAGTGCTATCTGTAGGACGTTAGTAAGAACACCTGTTGGAGCGTAGTGCTATGTGTAGCACGCTAGTAAGTGCACTTATTGGAGGGTGGTGTTATGTGGTGGAAGGCAGTAAGTACACCGGTTGGGAGTGTAGTGCGATGTGTTGGACGCCAGTAAGTGCACCTGTTGGAAACGTAGTGCTATATGTTTTGACGCCAGTAAGTACACCTGTTGGGAGTGCAGTGCTATGTGTAGGTCGCCAGTAAGTACAACTGTTCGAAGCGTAGAGCTATGTGTAGGACGCCATTAAGTACACCTGTTTGGAGTGAAGTGCTATATGTAGGACACCAGTAAGTGAACCTGTTGGGAGTGTAGAGCTATTTGTAGGATGCCAGTAAGTACACCTGTTAGTAGTGTAGTGCTTTGTGTAGGCCGGCAGTAAGTACACATTTTAAGAGTGTAGAGCTATGTCTTGGAAGCCAGTAAGTACACCTGATAGGAGTGTAGTGCTATGTGTAGGACACCAGTAAGTACACCTGTTGGGTGCATAGTGCTATGTGTAGGACGCCAGTAAGTACATCTGTTGGGAGTGTAGTGCTATGTGTAGGATGCGGGAAAGTACACCTTTTAGAAATGTAGTGCTATGTGAGGAACGCCAGTAAGTTCACTTGTTGCGAGTGTAGTGCTATGTGTCTGACGCCAGGATGTACACCTGTTGTGAGTGTAATGCTATGTGTAGGACACCAGTAAGTACACCTGTTGGGAGTGTTGTGCTATCTGCAGAACGCCAGTAAGTACACCTGTTGGGAGTGTAGTGCTATGTGTAGGACGCCAGTAAATTCACCTGTTGGGAGTGTACTACTATGTGTAGGACGGCATGAAGTACACCTGATGGGAGTGTAATGCTATGTGCAGGTCCCCGGTAAGTACCCATGATGGGTGTTTAGTAGTATGTGTAGGACGTCAGTAAGCACACCTGTTGGGAGTGTAGTGCGATGTGTAGGGCGCCAGTAAGTTCACATGTTGGGTGTGTAGATCTGTGTGCAGGACGTTCAGGAAGTTACCTGTTGGGAGTGTAGTGCAATGTGTAGGGCACCAGGAAGTTTAGTGCTAAGTGTAGGACGTCAGTAAGTACACCTTATTGGAGTGTAGTGCTATGTGTAGGACGGCAGTAAGTACACATGTTCAGGGTGTATTGCTATGTGTAGGACGCCTGTAAGTACACCGGTTCGGAGTGTAGTGCTATGTGTAGGACGCCAGTGAGTACACCTGACAGAAGTGTAGTGCGATGTGTAAGTACACCTGTTGGAGGGTACTGATATGTGTAGGAAGCCAGTAAGTACACCTGTTGTGGGTGTAGTGCGATGTGTTGGACGCCAGTTAGTGCACCTGTTGGAAGCGTAGTGCTATGTGCAGGACGCTAGTAAGTACTCCTGTTGGGAGTGTGGTGCTATGTGTAGTACTCTTGTAAGTACATCTGTTTTGAGTGTAGTGCTATATGTAGGATTATAGTAAGCACACCTGTTTGGAGTGCAGTGCTATGTGTAGGACGCCAGTAAGTACACCTGTTAGGAATGTAGTGCTATGTGTAGGACGCCAGTTAGTACACCTGTTGGGAGTGCAGTGCTATGTGTAGGATGCCAGTAAGTACTCCTGATTGGAGTGTAGTGCTAAGTGTAGGACACCAGTAAGTACACGTGGTGGGCGTGTAGTGCTAAATGTAGGACGTTAGTAAGAACACCTGTTGGAGCGTAGTGCTATGTGTAGTACGCTAGTGAGTACATCTATTGGAGAGTGGTGTAATGTGTGGGAAGCCAGTAGGTGCACCTGTTGGGGGTGTAGTCCGATGTGTTGGACGCCAGTAAGTACTCCTGATGGGAGTGTAGTGCTATGTGTAGGACGCCAGTAAGTACACCTGTTGGGAGTGTAGTGCTATGTGTATGGCAGCAGTAAGTACACATGTTGGGAGTGTAGTGCTATGTGTAGGACGGGAGTAAGTACACATGTTGGGAGCGTAGTGCGAAGTGTAGGGCGCCAGTGAGTACACTTGTTTGGAGTGTAGTGATATGTGCAGGACACCACTAAGTACATCTGTTGGGTGTGTAGTGCTATGTGTAGGACTTCTCTAAGTACACCTGTTGGGGGCGTAGTGCGATGTGTAGTACGCCAGTATGTACACCACCTGTTGGGAGAGTAGTGCTATGTGTAGGAATCCATTATGTACACCTGTTGGGAGTTTAGTGCTATGTGTAGGACGCCAGTAAGTACACCTGTTGGGAGTGTAGTGCTATGTGTAGGACGCAAGTAAGTACACCTGTTGGGTGTGCCGTTCTATTTGTAGGATGCCTGTAAGTACACCTGTTAGTAGTGTAGTGGTGCAGTGCTATGTGTAGGACGCCAGTAAGTCCACCTTTTAGGAGTGTATTGCTATGTGTTGGAATCCAGTAAGTACACCTGATGGGAGTGTTGTGCAATGTGTAGGACACCAGCAAGTACACCTGTTGGGAGTGTAGTGTTATGTGTAGGACCGCAGAAAATACACCTTTTAGAAGTGAGTGCTATGTGTAGGACGCCAGTAAGTACACTTGTTGCGAGTGTAGTGGTATGTGTGAGACGCCAGTAAGTACACCTGTTGTGAGTGTAGTGCTATGTGTAGGACACCAGCAGACACACCTGTTGGGAGTGTAGTGCTATGTGCAGATCGGCAGTAAGTACATCTGTTGGGAGTGTAGTGCTATGTGTAGGACACCAGTAAGTTCGCCTATAGGGAGCGTAGTACTATGTGTAGGACACCAGAAAGTACACCTGTTGGGAGTGTAGTGCTATGTGTAGGACACCAGTAAGTACCCATGTTGGAAGTTTTGTACTGTGTGTAGGGCGCCAGTATGTACACCTGTTGGAAGTGTCGGGCTATGTGAAGGACGGAAGTAAGTACACCTGCGGTGAGTGTAGTGCTAGGTGTTGGACGCCAGTAAGTTCACCCCTTGAGAGTGTAGTGCTATGTGTAGAACACCAGAAAGTACACCTTTTAGAAGTGTAGTTCTATGTGTAGGACGCCAGTACGTACACTTGTTGCAAGTGTAGTGCTATGTGTGGGACGCCAGTAAGTACACCTGCTGGGAGTGTAGTGCTATGTGTAGGACACCAGTAAGTACACCTGTTTGGAGTGTAGTGCTATGTGTAAGGCTCCAGTAAGTACACCTGTTAGGAGCGTAGAGCTATGTGTACGACGCCAGAACGTACACCTGTTGGGAGTGCAGTGCCATGTGTAGGACGCCAGTAAGTACACCTGTTCGGAGTGTAGTGCTATGTGTAGGACGCAAGTATGTACACCTGTTGGGAGTGCAGTTCTATTTGTAGGATGCCAGTATGCACACCTGTTAGTAGTGTAGTGCTATGTGTAGGACGCCAGTAAGTACACCTTTTAGGAGTGTAGTGCTATGTGTACGAATCCAGTAAGTACACCTGATGGGAGTGTAGTGCGATGTGTAGTACACCAGCAAGTACACCTGTTGGGAGGGAGTGCTATGTGTAGCACGCCAGTAAGTACATCTGTTGGGAGTGTAGTGTTATGTGTAGGACGCCAGAAAATACACCTTTTAGAAGTTTGTGCTATGTGTAGGGCGCCAGTAAGTACACCTGCTGCGAGTGTAGTGCTATGTGTGAGACGCCAGTAAGTACACCTGTTGGGAGTGTAGTGCTATGTCTAGGACACCAGTAGGCTCACCTGTTGGGAGTGTAGTGCTATGTGCAGATCGCCAGTAAGTACATCTGTTGGGAGTGTAGTGCTATGTGTAGGACGCCGGTAAGTTCACCTTTTGGGAGCGTAGTACTATGTGTAGGACACCAGAAAGTACACCTGTTGGGAGTGTAGTGCTATGTGTAGGACACCAGAAAGTACACCTTTTAGAATTGTTGTGCTATGTGTAGGACGCCAGTAAGTACACTTGTTGCAAGTGTAGTGCTATGTGTGGGACGCCAGTAAGTACAACTGTTGGGAGTGCAGTGCTATGTGTAGGACGCCAGAGAGTACACCCGACTGAAGTGTAGTGTGATGTGTAGGACACCAGTAAGAACACGTGGTGGGGTGTAGTGCTATATGTAGGAAGTCAGTAAGTACACCTGTTGGGAGAGTAGTGCTATGTGTAGTACGCTAGAAAGTACACGTGTTGGAGGGTAGTGCTATGTGTAGAACCCCAGAACGTACACCTGTTGGGAGTGAAGTGCTATGTGTAGGACATCAGTAAGTACACCTGACCGAAGGGTAGTGCTATGTGTCGGACGGCAGTAAGTACACATGTTCGGAGTGTATTGCAATGTGTAGGACTCCTGTAAGTACACCTGTTGCGAGTGTTCTTCTATGTATAGGACACCCGTAAGAGCACCTGTTCGGAATGCAGTGTTATGTGTAGGACGCCAGTAAGTACACCTGTTTGAAGTGCAGTGCTATGTGCAGGACACCAGAAAGTACACCTGTTGGGAATGCAATGTTATGTATAAGGCGCCAGTAAGTACACCTGGTAGAAGTGTAGTGTTAAGTGTAGGAAGCCAGAACGTAAACCTGTTGGGAGTGCAGTGCTATGTGTAGGATGTCGTTAAGTACACCTGATTGGAGTATAGTGCTATGTGTAGGACGGCAGTAAGTACACATGTTGGGGTGTATTGCTATGTGTAAGACGCCTGTTACTGCACGTGTTTGGAGTGTAGTGCTATGTGAAGGATGCCACTGAGTACACCTGATTGGAGTGTAGTGCAATGTGTAGGAAACCAGTAAGTACACGTGGTAGGAGTGTAGTACTATGTGTAGGACGTCAGTAAGTACACCTGTTGGGAGCGTAGTACTATGTGTAGTACGCTAGTAAGTACACGTTTTGGAGGGTAGTGATATATGTAGGAATCCAGTAAATACCCTGTTGGGATTGTAGTGCTATGTGTAGGACGCCAGTAAGTGCACCTGTTGAAAGCGTAGTGCTATATATAGGACGACAGTATGTACACCTGTTTTGATTGTAGTGCCATGTGTAGGACCCCAATAAGAACACCTGTTTGGAGTGCAGTGCTATGTGCAGGACGCCAGTAAGTACACCTGTTAGGAGTGTATCGCTATGTGTAGGACGACAGTAAGTACACCTGTTAGGAGAGTAGCGCTGTGTGTAGGATACCAGACAGGACACGTGGTGGGAGTGTAGTGGTATGTGTCGTACGCCAGTAAGTACACATGTTGGGAGTGTTGGGAGTGCAGTGCTATGTGCAGAACGCGTGTACGTACACCTGTTGGTATTCTAGTGTGTAGGACGCCAGAAAGTTCACCTGTTGTGAGTGTAGTACTATGTGTAGGACGACAGGAAGTACACCTGTTGGGAGTGTAGTGCCATGTGTAGGGCACCAGTAAGTACACATGTGGGGCGTTTAGTGCTATGTGTAGGATTCCAGTAAGTACACTTGTTTGGAGTGCAGTGCTATGTGTTAGACGGCAATAAGTACACCTGTGGGGAGTGTAGTGCTATGTGTAGGACGGCACTAAGTACACCTGTTGGGAGTGTAGTGCTATGTGTAGGACGGGAGTAAGTGTATGTTGGGAGCGTAGTGCTATTTGTAGGACGCCAGTAAGTACACCTGTTCGGAGTGTATTGCTATGTGTAGGACGCCAGTAGCTACACATATTGGGACTGTAGTGCTTTGTGTAGGACGCCAATAAGTACCCCTGTTTGGAGTGTAGTGATATGTGTAGGACACCACTAAGTACACCTGTTGGGAGTGTAGTGCAATGTGTAGGACTTCAGTAAGTACACCTGTTGGGAGCGTAGGGCGATGTGTAGTACTCCAGTAGGTACAGCATCTGTTGGGAGAGTAGTGCTATGTGTTGGACTCCAGTAAGTACACGTGTTGGGAGTGTAGTCTATGTGTAGGACGCCAATAAGTGCAGCTGTTGGGAGCGTAGTGCTATTTGTTCGATACCAGTAAGTACACCGGGCGGGAGCTTAGTGCTATGTGTTGGACGCCAGAAAGTACACCTGTTGGGAGTGTAGTGCTATGTGTAGGACGCCCGTAAGCACACCTGTTGTGAGTGTAGTGCTATTTGTAGTAAGCCAGTAAGTACACTTGATGCGAGTGTAGTGCTATGTGTTGGACGCCAGTAAGTACGCCTGTTTGGAGTGTAGTTCTATGTATAGGACACCAGGAAGTACACCTGTTGGGAGTGTAGTGCTATGTGTAAGGCGCCTGTAAGTACACCTGTTAGGAGTGTAGTGATATGTGTAGGACGCCAGAACGTACACCTCTTGGGAGTGTAGTGTAGGAGGGCAGTAAGTACACCCGCTAGGAGTGTAGTGTTAGGTGCAAGTCACCTGGAAGTACACCTGTTATGAGTGTACTGATATGTGTAGGAAGCCAGTAAGTACACCTGTTGGGGGTGTAGTGCGATGTGTTGGACGCCAGTTAGTGCACCTGTTGGAAGCGTAGTGTTTTGTGTAGGACGCTAGTAAGTAATCTTGTTGGGAGTGTAGTGCAATGTGTAGGACTCTTGTAAGTACACCTGCTTTGAGTGTAGTGCTATATGTAGGATTATAGTAAGCACGCCTGTTTGGAGTGCAGAGCTATGTGTAGGACGCCAGTAAGTACACCTATTAGGAATGTAGTGCTATTTGTAGGACGCCAGTAAGTACACATGTTGGGAGTGCAGTACTATGTGTAGTATTCCAGTAAGTACTCCTGATTGGAGTGTAGTGCTAAGTGTAGGACACCAGTAAGTACACGTGGTGGGAGTGTAGTGCTATATGTAGGACGTTAGTAAGAACACCTGTTGGAGGGTAGTGCTATGTGTAGGAAGCCAGTCAGTGCACCTGTTGGGGGTGTAGTGCGATGTGTTGGACGCCAGTAAGTACACCTGATGGGAGTGTAGTGCTATGTGTAGGATGCCAGTGAGTACACCTGTTGGGAGGGTAGTGCTATGTGTATGGCAGCAGTAAGTACACATGTTGGGAGTGTAGTGCTATGTGTAGGACGGGAGTAAGTACACATGTTCGGAGCGTAGAGCGAAGTGTAGGACGCCAGTAAGTACACTTGTTTGGCGTGTAGTCATATTTGCAGATCGCCAGTAAGTACATCTGTTGGGAGTGTAGTGCTATGTGTAGGACGCCAGTAAGTTCACATATTGGGAGCGTAGTACTATGTGTAGGACACCAGAAAGTACACCTGTTGGGAGTGTAGTGCTATGTGTAGGACACCAGTAAGTACCCATGTTGGAAGTTTAGTACTATGGGTAGGACGCCAGTAAGTACACCTGTTGGGAGTGTCGGGCTATGTGAAGGACGGCAGTAAGTACACCTGCGGTTAGTGTAGTGCTAGGTGTTGGATTCCAGTAACTTAACCTCTTGGGAGTGTAGTGCTATGTGTTGGACACCAGAAAGTACACCTTTTAGAAGTGTAGTGCTATGTGTAGGACGCCAGTAAGTACACTTGTTGCAAGTGTAGTGCTACGTGTGGGATGCCAGTAAGCACACCTGTTGGGAGTGTAGTGCTATGTGTAGGACACCAGTAAGTACACCTGTTGGGAGTGCAGTGCTATGTGTAAGACGCAGTAAGTACACCTGTTAGGAGTGTAGTGCAATGTGTAGGACGCCAGTATGTACACCTTTTAGAAGTGTAGTGCTATGTGTACGACGCCAGCAAGTACACTTGTTGCGAATGTAGTGCTATCTGTAGGACGCCAGTATGTACACCTGTTGGGAATGCAGTGCTATGTGTAGGATACCAATAGGTACACCTGTTTGGAATTTAGTGCTATGTATAGGAGGGCAGTAAGTACACCTGCTGGGAGCGTAGTGCTATGTGCAGGCCACCAGTAGGTACACATGTTGGGAGTGCAGTGCTATGTTTAAGGCGCCAGTAAGTACACTTGTTAGGAGTGTAGTGCTATGTGTAGGACGCCAGAACGTACACCTGTTGGGAGTGCAGTGCTATGTGTAGGACGCCAGTAAGTACACCTGATTGGGGTGTAGTGTTATGTGTAGGACGGCAGAAAGTACACCTGTTCGGAGTGTATTGCTATATGTCCGACGCCTGTAAGTACACCTGTTGGATGTGTAATGCTCTGTGTAGGACGCTCGTGAGTACACCTGACTGGAGTGTAGTGTTATGTGTAGGACAACAGTAAGTACACGTGGTGAGAGTGCAGTGTTATGTGTAGGACGTCAGTAAGAACACCTTTTAGGAGCGTAGTGCTACGTGTAGTACGCTAGTAAGTACACCTGTTGGAGGGTAATGCTATGTGTAGGACGTCAGTAAGTACACTTTCTGGGAGCGTAGTGCTATATGTAGTACGCTACTAAGTACACCTGTTGGAGGGTAATGCTATGTGTACGAACCCAACAAGTACACCTGTTGGGAGTATAGTGTTGTGTGCAGGACGCCAGTAAGTGCACCTGTTGGCACCGTAGTGCTATGTGTAGGACGCCAGTAAGTACACCTGTTGGGAGTGTAGTGTTATGTGTAGGACTCCAGTAAGTACAACTGTTGGGAGTGTAGTGCTATGTGTAGGATTCCAGTAAGTACACGTGTTGCGAATGTAGTGCTATGTGTAGGACGCCAGTATATACACCTGTTGGGAATGCAGTGCTATGTGTAGGACACCAATAAGTACACCTGTTTGGAGTGTAGTGCTATGTGTAGGACGGCAGTAAGTACACATGTTGGGAGTGTGGTGCTATGTGTAGGACGCCAGTAAGTACACCTGCGGGGAGTGTAGTGCTGTAGTGCTATGTGTAGGGCACCAGTAAGTACACCTGTTTGGAGTGTAGTGGTATGTGTAGGACGCCAGTAAGTACACCTGTTGGGAGTGTAGTGCTATGAGTAGAACGCCAGGAAATACACCTGCTGGGAGCGTAGTGCTATGTGCAGGGCACCAGTAAGTGCACCTGTTGGGAGTGCAGTGCTATGTTTAAAGAGCCAGTAAGTACCCCTGTTAGGAGTGTAGTGCTATGTGTAGGACGCCAGAACGTACACCTGTTCGGAGTGCAGTGCTATGTGTAGGACGTCAGTAAGTACACCTGATTGGGGTGTAGTGTTATGTGTAGGACGGCAGTAAGTACACCTGTTCGGAGTGTATTGCTATATGTACGACGCCTATATGTACACCTGTTGGGTGTGTAGTGCTATGTGTATGACGCTCGCGAGTACACTTGACTGGAGTGTAGTGCTATGTGTAGGACACCAGTAAGTGCACTTGGTGAGAGTGTAGTGTTATGAGTAGGACGTCAGTAAGTCCACCTGTTGTGAGCGTAGTGCTATGTGTAGTACGCTAGAAGAACACCTGTTGGAGGGTAGTGCTACGTGTAGGAGGCCAGCAAAACACCTGTTGGGAGTATAGTGTTTTGTGCAGGACGGCTGTAAGTGCACCTGTTGGAACCGTAGTGCTTTGTGTATGACGCCAGTAAGTACACCTATTGGGAGTTTAGTGCTATGTGTAGGACTCCTGGAAGTACAACTGTTGGGAGAGTAGTGCTATGTGTGGGATTCCAGTAAGTACACCTGCTAGGATTGCAGTGCTATGTGTAGAACGCCAGTAAGTACACGTGGTGAGAGTGTATTGTTATGTATAGGACACCAGTGAGTACACCTGTTAGGAGTGTTGTGCAATGTGTTGGAAGCCAGTAAGTACACCTGTTGGGCGTGTAGTGCTATGTTTAGGACTTCAGCAAGTACACCGCATGGGAGTGTAGTGCTATGTGCAGTACGCTAGTAAGTACACCTGTTGGAGGGTACTGCTATGTGTAGGAAGCCAGCAAGTACACCTGTTGTGAGTATAGTGCTATGTGTAGGATGCCAGTAAGTGCTCCTGTTGGACGCGTAGCGGTATGTGTAGGTCGCCAGTAATTACACCTGTTGGGATTACAGTTCTATGTGTAGGACTCCAGTAAGTACACCTGTTGGAAGCGTAGTGCTATGTGTAGGACGCAAGTAAGTACACATGTTGGGAGTGCATTGCTATGTGTAGGACTCCAGTAGGTACACCTGTTGGGAGTGTAGTGCTATGTATAGGATTCCAGTAAGTACACCTGTTTGGAATGCAGGGCTATGTGTAGGACGCCAGTAAGAACACCTGTCGGGAGTGTAGTGCTATATGTAGGACATCAGTAAGTACACCTGTTGGGAGTGTAGTGCTATTTGTAGGATGCCAGTAAGTACACCTGTTAGTAGTGTAGTGCTATTTGTAGGACGCCAGTAAGTACACCTTTTAGGAGTGTAGCGCTATGTGTTGAAACCCAGTAAGTACACCTGTTGGGAGTGTAGTGCTATGTGTAGGACGCCAGAAAGTACACCTGATTGGCGTGTAGTGCTATGTGTAGGACACCAGTAAGTACATGTGGTGGGAGTGTAGTGCTATCTGTAGGACGTTACTGAGAACACCTGTTGGAGCGTAGTGCTATGTGTAGCACGCTAGTAAGTGCACTTATTGGAGGGTGGTGTTATGTGTAGGAAGCCAGTAAGTACACCGGTTGGGAGTGTAGTGCGATGTGTTGGACGCCAGTAAGTGCACCTGTTGGAAACGTAGTGCTATGTGGAGGACGCCAGTAAGTACACCTGTTGGGAGTGCAGTGCTATGTGTAGGTCGCCAGTAAGTACAACTGTTCGAGGACGCCATTAAGTACACCTGTTTGGAGTGAAGTGCTATATGTAGGACACCAGTAAGTGAACCTGTTGGGAGTGTAGAGCTATTTGTAGGATGCCAGTAAGTACACCTGTTAGTAGTGTAGTGCTATGTGTAGGCCCGCAGTAAGTACACATTTTAGGAGTGTAGAGCTATGTCTTGGAAGCCAGTAAGTACACCTGATTGGAGTGTAGTGCTATGTGTAGGACACCAGTAAGTACACCTGTTGGGTGCATAGTGCTATGTGTAGGACGCCAGTAAGTACATCTGTTGGGAGTGTAGTGCTATGTGTAGGATGCCGGAAAGTACACCTTTTAGAAGTGTAGTGCTATGTGCGGAACGCCAGTAAGTACACTTGTTGCGAGTGTAGTGCTATGTGTCTGACGCCAGGATGTACACCTATTGGGAGTGTAATGCTATGTGTAGGACACCAGTAAGTACACCTGTTGGGAGTGTTGTGCTATCTGCAGAACGCCAGTAAGTACACCTGTTGGGAGTGTAGTGCTATGTGTAGGACGCCAGTAAATTCACCTGTTGGGAGTGTACTACTATGTGTAGGACGGCATGAAGTACACCTGATGGAGTGTAATGCTATGTGCAGGTCCCCGGTAAGTACCCATGATGGGTGTTTAGTACTATGTGTAGGACGCTAGTAAGCACACCTGTTGGGAGTGTAGTGCTATGTGTAGGGCGCCAGTAAGTTCACATGTTGGGTGTGTAGTTCTGTGTGTAGGACGTTCAGGAAGTAACCTGTTGGGAGTGTAGTGCAATGTGTAGGGCACCAGAAAATTTAGTGCTAAGTGTAGGACGTCAGTAGGTACACCTTATTGGAGTGTAGTGCTATGTGTAGGACGGCAGTAAGTACACATGTTCAGGGTGAATTGCTATGTGTAGGACGCCTGTAAGTACACCGGTTCGGAGTGCAGTGCTATGTGTAGGACGCCAGTGAGTACACCTGACAGAAGTGTAGTGCGATGTGTAAGTACACCTGTTGGAAGGTACTGATATGTGTAGGAAGCCAGTAAGTACACCTGTTGGGGGTGTAGTGCGATGTGTTGGACGCCAGTTAGTGCACCTGTTGGAAGCGTAGTGCTATGTGTAGGAAGCTTGTAAGTACTCCTGTTGGGAGTGTAGTGCTATGTGTAGGACTCTTGTAAGTACACCTGTTTTGAGTGTAGTGCTATGTGTAGGACGCCAGTAAGTACACCTGTTAGTAATGTAGTGCTATGTGTAGGACGCCAGTAAGTACACCTGTTGGGAGTGCAGTGCTATGTGTAGGATGCCAGTAAGTACTCTTGATTGGAGTGTAGTGCTAAGTGTAGGACACCAGTAAGTACACGTTGTGGGAGTGTAGTGCTAAATGTAGGACGTTAGTAAGAACACCTGTTGGAGCGTAGTGCTATGTGTAGTACGCTAGTAAGTACATCTATTGGAGAGTGGTGTTATGCGTAGGAAGCCAGTAGGTGCACCTGTTGGGGGTGTAGTGCGATGTGTTGGACGTCAGTAAGTACACCTGTTGGGAGTGTAGTGCTATGTGTATGGCAGCAGTAAGTACACATGTTGGGAGTGTAGTGCTATGTGTAGGACGGGAGTAAGTACACATGTTGAGAGCGTAGTGCGAAGTGTAGGACGCCAGTGAGTACACTTGTTTGGAGTGTAGTGATATGTGCAGGACACCACTAAGTACATCTGTTGGTTGTGTAGTGCTATGTGTAGGACTTCTGTAAGTACACTGTTGGGGGCGTAGTGCGATGTGTAGTACGCCAGTATGTACACCACCTGTTGGGAGAGTAGTGCTATGTGTAGGAATCCATTATGTACACCTGTTGGGAGCTTAGTGCTATGTGTAAGACGCCAGTAAGTACACCTGTTGGGAGTGTAGTGCTATGTGTAGGACGCAAGTAAGTACACCTGTTGGGAGTGCAGTTCTATTTGTAGGATGCCAGTAAGTACACCTGTTAGTAGTGTAGTGGTGCAGTGCTATGTGTAGGACGCCAGCAAGTACACCTTTAGGAGTGTAGTGCTATGTGTTGGAATCCAGTAAGTACACCTGATGGGAGTGTAGTGCAATGTGTAGGACACCAGCAAGAACACCTGTTGGGAGTGTAGTGTTATGTGTAGGACCGCAGAAAATACTCCTTTTAGAAGAGAGTGCTATGTGTAGGATGCCAGTAAGTACACTTGTTGCGAGTGTAGTGCTATGTGTGAGACGCCAGTAAGTACACCTGTTCGGAGTGTAGTGCTATGTGTAGGACACCAGCAGACACACCTGTTGGGAGTGTAGTGCTATGTGCAGATCGCCAGTAAGTACATTTGTTGGGAGTGTAGTGCTATGTGTAGGACGTCAGTAAGTTCGCCTATTGGGAGCGTAGTACTATGTGTAGGACACCAGAAAGTACACCTGTTGGGAGAGTAGTGCTATGTGTAGGACACCAGTAAGTACCCATGTTGGAAGTGTCGGGCTATGTGAAGGACGGCAGTAAGTACACCTGCGGTGAGTGTAGTGCTATGTGTTGGACGCCAGTAAGTACACCTGTTGGGAGTGTAGTGCTATGTGTAGGGCGGCATGAAGTACACCTGTTGGGAGTGTAGTCCTATATATAGGGCACCGGTAAGTACCAATGTTGGATGTTTAGTACTATGTGTAGGACGCCAGTAAGTACACCTGTGGGGAGTGTAGTGATATGTGTAGTACGCAAGTAAGTACACCTATTGGAGGGTAATGTTATGTGTAGGAAGCCAGCAATTACACCTGTTGGGAGTATAGTGTTGTGTGCAGGACGCCAGTTAGTTCACCTGTTGGAACCGTAGTGCAATGTGTAAGACGCCCGTAAGTACACCTGTTGGGGGTGTAGTGCTATGTGTAGGACTCCAGTAAGTTCAACTGTTGGGAGTGTAGTGCTATGTGTTGGATTCCAGTAAGTACACCTGTTAGAAGTGTAGTGCTATGTGTAGGACGCCAGTAAGTACACTTGTTGCGAGTGTAGTGCTATGTGTAGGACGCCAGTACGTGCACCTGTTGGGAATGCAGTGTTATGTGTAGGACACCGATAAGCACACCTGTTTGGAGTGTAGAGCTATGTGTAGAGGGGCAGTAAGTACAATTGCTGGGAGCGTAGTGCTATGTGCAGGGCACCAGTAAGCACACCTGTTGTGAGTGCAGTGCTATGTTTAAGAAGCCACTAAGTACACCTGTTAGGAGTGTAGTGCTATGTGTAGGACGCTTGAACGTAGAGTAGTGCTACGGGTAGTGCTACGTGTAGGAGGCCAGCAAGTACATCTGTTGGGAGTATAGTGTTGTGTGCAGGACGGCTGTAAGTGCACCTGTTGGAACCGTAGTGCTATGTGTAGGACGCCAGTAAGTACACCTGTTGGGAGTGCAGTGCTATTTGTAGGACTCCTGTAAGTACACTCCTGTTAGGGATGTAGTGCAATGTGTAGGACACCAGTGAGTACACCCCTGTTAGGGATGTAGTGGAATGTGTAGGACACCAGTAAGTACACCTGTTGGGAGTGTAGTGATGTGTACAGAACGCCAGTAAGTACACCCGTTGTTAGTGTAGTGCTATGTGTAGAACGCCAGTAAATTCACCTGTTGGGAGTGTACAACTATGTGTAGGACGGTATGACGTACACCTGGTGGGAGTGTAGTGCTATGTTTAGGACTTCAGTAAGTACACCACATGGGAGTGTAGTGCTATGTGTAGTACGCTAGTAAATACACCTGTTGGAAGGTAGTGCTATGTGTAGGAAGATAGCAAGTACATATGTTGTGAGTATAGTGCTATGTGCAGGACGCCAGTAAGTGCACCTGTTGCACGCGTAGTGCTATGTGTAGGTCGCCACTAATTACACCTGTTGGGATCATAGTTCTATGTGTAGGACTCCAGTAAGTACACCTGTTGGATGCGTAGTGCTATGTGTAGGACGCAAGTAAGTACACATGTTGGGAGTGCCTTGCTATGTGTAGGACTCCAGTAGGTACACCTGTTGGGAGTGTAGTGCTATTTGTAGGATTCCAGTAAGTACACCTGTTTGGAATGCAGGGCTATGTGTATGACGCCAGTAAGTACACCTGTTGGGAGTGTAGTGCTATATGTAGGACATCAGTAAGTACACCTGTTGGGAGTGTAGTGCTATATGCAGGATGCCAGTAAGTACACCTGTTAGTAGTGTAGTGCTATGTGTAGGACGCCAGTAAGTACACCTTTTAGGAGTGTAGCGCTATGTGTTGAAACCCAGTAAGTACACATGTTGGGAGTGTAGTGCTATGTGTAGGACGCCAGAAAGTACACCTGATTGGAGTGTAGTGCTATGTGTAGGACACCAGTAAGTACATGTGGTGGGAGTGTAGTGCTATCTGTAGGACGTTAGTAAGAACACCTGTTGGAGCGTAGTGCTATGTGTAGCACGCTAGTAAGTGCACTTATTGGAGGGTGGTGTTATGTGGTGGAAGCCAGTAAGTACACCGGTTGGGAGTGTAGTGCGATGTGTTGGACGCCAGTAAGTGCACCTGTTGGAAACGTAGTGCTCTATGTTTTGACGCCAGTAAGTACACCTGTTGGGAGTGCAGTGCTATGTGTAGGTCGCCAGTAAGTACAACTGTTCGAAGCGTAGAGCTATGTGTAGGACGCCATTAAGTACACCTGTTTGGAGTGAAGTGCTATATGTAGGACACCAGTAAGTGAACCTGTTGGGAGTGTAGAGCTATTTGTAGGATGCCAGTAAGTACACCTGTTAGTAGTGTAGTGCTTTGTGTAGGCCGGCAGTAAGTACACATTTTAAGAGTGTAGAGCTATGTCTTGGAAGCCAGTAAGTACACCTGATTGGAGTGTAGTGCTATGTGTAGGACACCAGTAAGTACACCTGTTGGGTGCATAGTGCTATGTGTAGGACGCCAGTAAGTACATCTGTTGGGAGTGTAGTGCTATGTGTAGGATGCGGGAAAGTACACCTTTTAGAAATGTAGTGCTATGTGAGGAACGCCAGTAAGTTCACTTGTTGCGAGTGTAGTGCTATGTGTCTGACGCCGGGATGTACACCTGTTGTGAGTGTAATGCTATGTGTAGGACACCAGTAAGTACACCTGTTGGGAGTGTTGTGCTATCTGCAGAACGCCAGTAAGTACACCTGTTGGGAGTGTAGTGCTATGTGTAGGACGCCAGTAAATTCACCTGTTGGGAGTGTACTACTATGTGTAGGACGGCATGAAGTACACCTGATGGGAGTGTAATGCTATGTGCAGGTCCCCGGTAAGTACCCATGATGGGTGTTTAGTACTATGTGTAGGACGCCAGTAAGCACACCTGTTGGGAGTGTAGTGCGATGTGTAGGGCGCCAGTAAGTTCACATGTTGGGTGTGTAGATCTGTGTGCAGGACGTTCAGGAAGTTACCTGTTGGGAGTGTAGTGCAATGTGTAGGGCACCAGGAAGTTTAGTGCTAAGTGTAGGACGTCAGTAAGTACACCTTATTGGAGTGTAGTGCTATGTGTAGGACGGCAGTAAGTACACATGTTCAGGGTGTATTGCTATGTGTAGGACGCCTGTAAGTACACCGGTTCGGAGTGTAGTGCTATGTGTAGGACGCCAGTGAGCACACATGACAGAAGTGTAGTGTGATGTGTAAGTACACCTGTTGGAGGGTACTGATATGTGTAGGAAGCCAGTAAGTACACCTGTTGTGGGTGTAGTGCGATGTGTTGGACGCCAGTTAGTGCACCTGTTGGAAGCGTAGTGCTATGTGCAGGACGCTTGTAAGTACTCCTGTTGGGAGTGTAGTGCTATGTGTAGGACTCTTGTAAGTACATCTGTTTTGAGTGTAGTGCTATATGTAGGATTATAGTAAGCACACCTGTTTGGAGTGCAGTGCTATGTGTAGGACGCCAGTAAGTACACCTGTTAGGAATGTAGTGCTATGTGTAGGACGCCAGTTAGTACACCTGTTGGGAGTGCAGTGCTATGTGTAGGATGCCAGTAAGTACTCCTGATTGGAGTGTAGTGCTAAGTGTAGGACACCAGTAAGTACACGTGGTGGGCGTGTAGTGCTAAATGTAGGACGTTAGTAAGAACACCTGTTGGAGCGTAGTGCTATGTGTAGTACGCTAGTGAGTACATCTATTGGAGAGTGGTGTAATGTGTGGGAAGCCAGTAGGTGCACCTGTTGGGGGTGTAGTGCGATGTGTTGGACGCCAGTAAGTACTCCTGATGGGAGTGTAGTGCTATGTGTAGGACGCCAGTAAGTACACCTGTTGGGAGTGTAGTGCTATGTGTATGGCAGCAGTAAGTACACATGTTGGGAGTGTAGTGCTATGTGTAGGACGGGAGTTAGTACACATGTTGGGAGCGTAGTGCGAAGTGTAGGACGCCAGTGAGTACACTTGTTTGGAGTGTAGTGATATGTGCAGGACACCACTAAGTACATCTGTTGGGTGTGTAGTGCTATGTGTAGGACTTCTCTAAGTACACCTGTTGGGGGCGTAGTGCGATGTGTAGTACGCCAGTATGTACACCACCTGTTGGGAGAGTAGTGCTATGTGTAGGAATCCATTATGTACACCTGTTGGGAGCTTAGTGCTATGTGTAGGACGCCAGTAAGTACACCTGTTGGGAGTGTAGTGCTATGTGTAGGACGCAAGTAAGTACACCTGTTGGGTGTGCCGTTCTATTTGTAGGATGCCAGTAAGTACACCTGTTAGTAGTGTAGTGGTGCAGTGCTATGTGTAGGACGCCAGTAAGTCCACCTTTTAGGAGTGTATTGCTATGTGTTGGAATCCAGTAAGTACACCTGATGGGAGTGTTGTGCAATGTGTAGGACACCAGCAAGTACACCTGTTGGGAGTGTAGTGTTATGTGTAGGACCGCAGAAAATACACCTTTTAGAAGTGAGTGCTATGTGTAGGACGCCAGTAAGTACACTTGTTGCGAGTGTAGTGGTATGTGTGAGACGCCAGTAAGTACACCTGTTGTGAGTGTAGTGCTATGTGTAGGACACCAGCAGACACACCTGTTGGGAGTGTAGTGCTATGTGCAGATCGGCAGTAAGTACATCTGTTGGGAGTGTAGTGCTATGTGTAGGACACCAGTAAGTTCGCCTATAGGGAGCGTAGTACTATGTGTAGGACACCAGAAAGTACACCTGTTGGGAGTGTAGTGCTATGTGTAGGACACCAGTAAGTACCCATGTTGGAAGTTTTGTACTATGTGTAGGGCGCCAGTATGTACACCTGTTGGAAGTGTCGGGCTATGTGAAGGACGGCAGTAAGTACACCTGCGGTGAGTGTAGTGCTAGGTGTTGGACGCCAGTAAGTTCACCTCTTGGGAGTGTAGTGCTATGTGTAGAACACCAGAAAGTACACCTTTTAGAAGTGTAGTTCTATGTGTAGGACGCCAGTACGTACACTTGTTGCAAGTGTAGTGCTATGTGTGGGACGCCAGTAAGTACACCTGCTGGGAGTGTAGTGCTATGTGTAGGACACCAGTAAGTACACCTGTTTGGAGTGTAGTGCTATGTGTAAGGCTCCAGTAAGTACACCTGTTAGGAGCGTAGAGCTATGTGTACGACGCCAGAACGTACACCTGTTGGGAGTGCAGTGCCATGTGTAGGACGCCAGTAAGTACACCTGTTCGGAGTGTAGTGCTATGTGTAGGACGCAAGTATGTACACCTGTTGGGAGTGCAGTTCTATTTGTAGGATGCCAGTATGCACACCTGTTAGTAGTGTAGTGCTATGTGTAGGACGCCAGTAAGTACACCTTTTAGGAGTGTAGTGCTATGTGTACGAATCCAGTAAGTACACCTGATGGGAGTGTAGTGCGATGTGTAGTACACCAGCAAGTACACCTGTTGGGAGGGAGTGCTATGTGTAGCACGCCAGTAAGTACATCTGTTGGGAGTGTAGTGTTATGTGTAGGACGCCAGAAAATACACCTTTTAGAAGTTTGTGCTATGTGTAGGGCGCCAGTAAGTACACTTGCTGCGTGTGTAGTGCTATGTGTGAGACGCCAGTAAGTACACCTGTTGGGAGTGTAGTGCTACGTCTAGGACACCAGTAGGCTCACCTGTTGGGGGTGTAGTGCTATGTGCAGATCGCCAGTAAGTACATCTGTTGGGAGTGTAGTGCTATGTGTAGGACACCAGTAAGTTCGCCTATAGGGAGCGTAGTACTATGTGTAGGACACCAGAAAGTACACCTGTTGGGAGTGTAGTGCTATGTGTAGGACACCAGTAAGTACCCATGTTGGAAGTTTTGTACTATGTGTAGGGCGCCAGTATGTACACCTGTTGGAAGTGTCGGGCTATGTGAAGGACGGCAGTAAGTACACCTGCGGTGAGTGTAGTGCTAGGTGTTGGACGCCAGTAAGTTCACCTCTTGGGAGTGTAGTGCTATGTGTAGAACACCAGAAAGTACACCTTTTAGAAGTGTAGTTCTATGTGTAGGACGCCAGTACGTACACTTGTTGCAAGTGTAGTGCTATGTGTGGGACGCCAGTAAGTACAACTGCTGGGAGTGTAGTGCTATGTGTAGGACACCAGTAAGTACACCTGTTTGGAGTGTAGTGCTATGTGTAAGGCTCCAGTAAGTACACCTGTTAGGAGCGTAGAGCTATGTGTACGACGCCAGAACGTACACCTGTTGGGAGTGCAGTGCCATGTGTAGGACGCCAGTAAGTACACCTGTTCGGAGTGTAGTGCTATGTGTAGGACGCAAGTATGTACACCTGTTGGGAGTGCAGTTCTATTTGTAGGATGCCAGTATGCACACCTGTTAGTAGTGTAGTGCTATGTGTAGGACGCCAGTAAGTACACCTTTTAGGAGTGTAGTGCTATGTGTACGAATCCAGTAAGTACACCTGATGGGAGTGTAGTGCGATGTGTAGTACACCAGCAAGTACACCTGTTGGGAGGGAGTGCTATGTGTAGCACGCCAGTAAGTACATCTGTTGGGAGTGTAGTGTTATGTGTAGGACGCCAGAAAATACACCTTTTAGAAGTTTGTGCTATGTGTAGGGCGCCAGTATGTACACTTGCTGCGAGTGTAGTGCTATGTGTGAGACGCCAGTAAGTACACCTGTTGGGAGTGTAGTGCTACGTCTAGGACACCAGTAGGCTCACCTGTTGGGAGTGTAGTGCTATGTGCAGATCGCCAGTAAGTACATCTGTTGGGAGTGTAGTGCTATGTGTAGGACGCCGGTAAGTTCACCTTTTGGGAGCGTAGTACTATGTGTAGGACACCAGAAAGTACACCTGTTGGGAGTGTAGTGCTATGTGTAGGACACCAGTAAGTACCCATGTTGGAAGTTTAGTACTATGTGTAGGACGCCAGTAAGTACACCTGTTGGGAGTGTCGGGCTATGTGAAGGACGGCAGTAAGTACACCTGCGGTGAGTGTAGTGCTAGGTGTTGGACGCCAGTAAGTTCACCTTTTGGGAGTGTAGTGCTATGTGGAGGACACCAGAAAGGTTTAGTGCTATATGTAGGACGTCAGTAAGTACACCTGTTGGGAGAGTAGTGCTATGTGTAGTACGCTAGAAAGTACACGTGTTGGAGGGTAGTGCTATGTGTAGAACCCCAGAACGTACACCTGTTGGGAGTGAAGTGCTATGTGTAGGACATCAGTAAGTACACCTGACCGAAGCGTAGTGCTATGTGTCGGACGGCAGTAAGTACACATGTTCGGAGTGTATTCCAATGTGTAGGACTCCTGTAAGTACACCTGTTGCGAGTGTTCTTCTATGTATAGGACACCCGTAAGAGCACCTGTTCGGAATGCAGTGCTATGTGTAGGACGCCAGTAAGTACACCTGTTTGAAGTGCAGTGCTATGTGCAGGACACCAGAAAGTACACCTGTTGGGAGTGCAATGTTATGTATAAGGCGCCAGTAAGTACACCTGGTAGAAGTGTAGTGTTAAGTGTAGGAAGCCAGAACGTAAACCTGTTGGGAGTGCAGTGCTATGTGTAGGATGTCGTTAAGTACACCTGATTGGAGTGTAGTGCTATGTGTAGGACGGCAGTAAGTACACATGTTGGGGTGTATTGCTATGTGTAAGACGCCTGTTACTGCACGTGTTTGGAGTGTAGTGCTATGTGAAGGATGCCACTGAGTACACCTGATTGGAGTGTAGTGCAATGTGTAGGAAACCAGTAAGTACACGTGGTAGGAGTGTAGTACTATGTGTAGGACGTCAGTAAGTACACCTGTTGGGAGCGTAGTACTATGTGTAGTACGCTAGTAAGTACACGTTTTGGAGGGTAGTGATATATGTAGGAATCCAGTAAATACCCTGTTGGGATTGTAGTGCTATGTGTAGGACGCCAGAAAGTGCACCTGTTGAAAGCGTAGTGCTATATATAGGACGACAGTATGTACACCTGTTTTGATTGTAGTGCCATGTGTAGGACCCCAATAAGCACACCTGTTTGGAGTGCAGTGCTATGTGCAGGACGCCAGTAAGTACACCTGTTAGGAGTGTATCGCTATGTGTAGGACGACAGTAAGTACACCTGTTAGGAGAGTAGCGCTGTGTGTAGGATACCAGAAAGGACATGTGGTGGGAGTGTAGTGCTATGTGTCGTACGCCAGTAAGTACACATGTTGGGAGTGTTGGGAGTGCAGTGCTATGTGCAGAACGCGGGTACGTACACCTGTTGGTATTCTAGAGTGTAGGACGCCAGAAAGTTCACCTGTTGTGAGTGTAGTACTATGTGTAGGACGACAGGAAGTACACCTGTTGGGAGTGTAGTGCAATGTGTAGGGCACCAGTAAGTACACATGTGGGGCGTTTAGTGCTATGTGTAGGATTCCAGTAAGTACACTTGTTTGGAGTGCAGTGCTATGTGTTAGACGGCAATAAGTACACCTGTGGGGAGTGTAGTGCTATGTGTAGGACGGCACTAAGTACACCTGTTGGGAGTGTAGTGCTATGTGTAGGACGGGAGTAAGTGTATGTTGGGAGCGTAGTGCTATTTGTAGGACGCCAGTAAGTACACCTGTTCGGAGTGTATTGCTATGTGTAGGACGCCAGTAGCTACACTTATTGGGACTGTAGTGCTTTGTGTAGGACGCCAATAAGTACCCCTGTTTGGAGTGTAGTGATATGTGTAGGACACCACTAAGTACACCCGTTGGGAGTGTAGTGCAATGTGTAGGACTTCAGTAAGTACACCTGTTGGGACCGTAGTGCGATGTGTAGTACTCCAGTAGGTACAGCATCTGTTGGGAGAGTAGTGCTATGTGTTGGACTCCAGTAAGTACACCTGTTGGGAGTGTAGTCTATGTGTAGGACGCCAATAAGTGCAGCTGTTGGGAGCGTAGTGCTATTTGGTCGATACCAGTAAGTACACCGGGCGGGAGCTTAGTGCTATGTGTTGGACGCCAGAAAGTACACCTGTTGGGAGTGTAGTGCTATGTGTAGGACGCCCGTAAGTACACCCGTTGTGAGTGTAGTGCTATTTGTAGGAAGCTAGTAAGTACACTTGATGCGAGTGTAGTGCTATGTGTTGGACGCCAGTAAGTACGCCTGTTTGGAGTGTAGTTCTATGTATAGGACACCAGGAAGTACACCTGTTGGGAGTGTAGTGCTATGTGTAAGGCGCCTGTAAGTACACCTGTTAGGAGTGTTGTGATATGTGTAGGACGCCAGAACGTACACCTCTTGGGAGTGTAGTGTAGGAGGGCAGTAAGTACACCCGCTAGGAGTGTAGTGTTAGGTGCAAGTCACCTGGAAGTACACCTGTTATGAGTGTACTGATATGTGTAGGAAGCCAGTAAGTACACCTGTTGGGGGTGTAGTGCGATGTGTTGGACGCCAGTTAGTGCACCTGTTGGAAGCGTAGTGTTTTGTGTAGGACGCTAGTAAGTACTCTTGTTGGGAGTGTAGTGCAATGTGTAGGACTCTTGTAAGTACACCTGTTTTGAGTGTAGTGCTATATGTAGGATTATAGTAAGCACACCTGTTTGGAGTGCAAAGCTATGTGTAGGACGCCAGTAAGTACACCTATTAGGAATGTAGTGCTATTTGTAGGACGCCAGTAAGTACACATGTTGGGAGTGCAGTACTATGTGTAGCATTCCAGTAAGTACTCCTGATTGGAGTGTAGTGCTAAGTGTAGGACACCAGTAAGTACACGTGGTGGGAGTGTAGTGCTATATGTAGGACGTTAGTAAGAACACCTGTTGGAGGGTAGTGCTATGTGTAGTACGCTAGTAAGTACATCTATTGGAGAGTGGTGCTATGTGTAGGAAGCCAGTCAGTGCACCTGTTGGGGGTGTAGTGCGATGTGTTGGACGCCAGTAAGTACACCTGATGGGAGTGTAGTGCTATGTGTAGGATGCCAGTGAGTACACCTGTTGGGAGGGTAGTGCTATGTGTATGGCAGCAGTAAGTACACATGTTGGGAGTGTAGTGCTATGTGTAGGACGGGAGTAAGTACACATGTTCGGAGCGTAGAGCGAAGTGTAGGACGCCAGTAAGTACACTTGTTTGGAGTGTAGTGATATTTGCAGATCGCCAGTAAGTACATCTGTTGGGAGTGTAGTGCTATGTGTAGGACGCCAGTAAGTTCACATATTGGGAGCGTAGTACTATGTGTAGGACACCAGAAAGTACACCTGTTGGGAGTGTAGTGCTATGTGTAGGACACCAGTAAGTACCCATGTTGGAAGTTTAGTACTATGTGTAGGACGCCAGTAAGTACACCTGTTGGGAGTGTCGGGCTATGTGAAGGACGGCAGTAAGTACACCTGCGGTGAGTGTAGTGCTAGGTGTTGGATGCCAGTAACTTAACCTCTTGGGAGTGTAGTGCTATGTGTTGGACACCAGAAAGTACACCTTTTAGAAGTGTTGTGCTATGTGTAGGACGCCAGTAAGTACACTTGTTGCAAGTGTAGTGCTACGTGTGGGATGCCAGTAAGCACACCTGTTGGGAGTGTAGTGCTATGTGTAGGACACCAGTAAGTACACCTGTTGGGAGTGCAGTGCTATGTGTAAGACGCAGTAAGTACACCTGTTAGGAGTGTAGTGCAATGTGTAGGACGCCAGTATGTACACCTTTTAGAAGTGTAGTGCTATGTGTACGACGCCAGCAAGTACACTTGTTGCCAATGTAGTGCTATCTGTAGGACGCCAGTATGTACACCTGTTGGGAATGCAGTGCTATGTGTAGGATACCAATAAGTACACCTGTTTGGAATTTAGTGCTATGTGTAGGAGGGCAGTAAGTACACCTGCTGGGAGCGTAGTGCTATGTGCAGGCCACCAGTAAGTACACATGTTGGGAGTGCAGTGCTATGTTTAAGGCGCCAGTAAGTACACTTGTTAGGAGTGTAGTGCTATGTGTAGGACGCCAGAACGTACACCTGTTGGGAATGCAGTGCTATGTGTAGGACGCCAGTAAGTACACCTGATTGGGGTGTAGTTTTATGTGTAGGACGGCAGAAAGTACACCTGTTCGGAGTGTATTGCTATATGTCCGACGCCTGTAAGTACACCTGTTGGATGTGTAATGCTCTGTGTAGGACGCTCGTGAGTACACCTGACTGGAGTGTAGTGTTATGTGTAGGACAACAGTAAGTACACGTGGTGAGAGTGCAGTGTTATGTGTAGGACGTCAGTAAGAACACCTTTTAGGAGCGTAGTGCTACGTGTAGTACGCTAGTAAGTACACCTGTTGGAGGGTAATGCTATGTGTAGGACGTCATTAAGTACACTTTCTGAGAGCGCAGTGCTATATGTAGTACGCTACTAAGTACACCTGTTGGAGGGTAATGCTATGTGTACGAACCCAACAAGTACACCTGTTGGGAGTATAGTGTTGTGTGCAGGACGCCAGTAAGTGCACCTGTTGGCACCGTAGTGCTATGTGTAGGACGCCAGTAAGTACACCTGTTGGGAGTGTAGTGTTATGTGTAGGACTCCAGTAAGTACAACTGTTGGGAGTGTAGTGCTATGTGTAGGATTCCAGTAAGTACACGTGTTGCGAATGTAGTGCTATGTGTAGGACGCCAGTATATACACCTGTTGGGAATGCAGTGCTATGTGTAGGACACCAATAAGTACACCTGTTTGGAGTGTAGTGCTATGTGTAGGACGGCAGTAAGTACACATGTTGGGAGTGTGGTGCTATGTGTAGGACGCCAGTAAGTACACCTGCTGGGAGTGTAGTGCTGTAGTGCTATGTGTAGGGCACCAGTAAGTACACCTGTTTGGAGTGTAGTGGTATGTGTAGGACGCCAGTAAGTACACCTGTTGGGAGTGTAGTGCTATGAGTAGAACGCCAGGAAATACACCTGCTGGGAGCGTAGTGCTATGTGCAGGGCACCAGTAAGTGCACCTGTTGGGAGTGCAGTGCTATGTTTAAAGAGCCAGTAAGTAACCCTGTTAGGAGTGTAGTGCTATGTGTAGGACGCCAGAACGTACACCTGTTCGGAGTGCAGTGCTATGTGTAGGACGTCAGTAAGTACACCTGATTGGGGTGTAGTGTTATGTGTAGGACGGCAGTAAGTACACCTGTTCGGAGTGTATTGCTATATGTACGACGCCTATTTGTACACCTGTTGGGTGTGTAGTGCTATGTGTATGACGCTCGCGAGTACACTTGACTGGAGTGTAGTGCTATGTGTAGGACACCAGTAAGTGCACGTGGTGAGAGTGTAGTGTTATGAGTAGGACGTCAGTAAGTCCACCTGTTGTGAGCGTAGTGCTATGTGTAGTACGCTAGAAGAACACCTGTTGGAGGGTAGTGCTACGTGTAGGAGGCCAGCAAGTACACCTGTTGGGAGTATAGTGTTTTGTGCAGGACGGCAGTAAGTGCACATGTTGGAACCGTAGTGCTTTGTGTATGACGCCAGTAAGTACACCTATTGGGAGTTTAGTGCTATGTGTAGGACTCCTGGAAGTACAACTGTTGGGAGAGTAGTGCTATGTGTGGGATTCCAGTAAGTACACCTGTTAGGATTGCAGTGCTATGTGTAGAACTCCAGTAAGTACACGTGGTGAGAGTGTATTGTTATGTGTAGGACACCAGTGAGTACACCTGTTAGGAGTGTTGTGCAATGTGTTGGACGCCAGTAAGTACACCTGTTGGGCGTGTAGTGCTATGTTTAGGACTTCAGCAAGTACACCGCATGGGAGTGTAGTGCTATGTGTAGTACGCTAGTAAGTACACCTGTTGGAGGGTACTGCTATGTGTAGGAAGCCAGCAAGTACACCTGTTGTGAGTATAGTGCTATGTGTAGGACGCCAGTAACTGCTCCTGTTGGACGCGTAGTGGTATGTGTAGGTCGCCAGTAATTACACCTGTTGGGATTATAGTTCTATGTGTAGGACTCCAGTAAGTACACCTGTTGGAAGCGTAGTGCTATGTGTAGGACGCAAGTAAGTACACATGTTGGGAGTGCATTGCTATGTGTAGGACTCCAGTAGGTACACCTGTTGAGAGTGTAGTGCTATGTGTAGGATTCCAGTAAGTACACCTGTTTGGAATGCAGGGCTATGTGTAGGACGCCAGTAAGAACACCTGTTGGGAGTGTAGTGCTATATGTAGGACATCAGTAAGTACACCTGTTGGGAGTGTAGTGCTATTTGTAGGATGCCAGTAAGTACACCTGTTAGTAGTGTAGTGCTATGTGTAGGACGCCAGTAAGTACACCTTTTAGGAGTGTAGCGCTATGTGTTGAAACCCAGTAAGTACACCTGTTGGGAGTGTAGTGCTATGTGTAGGACGCCAGAAAGTACACCTGATTGGAGTGTAGTGCTATGTGTAGGACACCAGTAAGTACATGTGGTGGGAGTGTAGTGCTATCTGTAGGACGTTAGTGAGAACACCTGTTGGAGCGTAGTGCTATGTGTAGCATGCTAGTAAGTGCACTTATTGGAGGGTGGTGTTATGTGTAGGAAGCCAGTAAGTACACCGGTTGGGAGTGTAGTGCGATGTGTTGGACGCCAGTAAGTGCACCTGTTGGAAACGTAGTGCTATGTGTAGGACGCCAGTAAGTACACCTGTTGGGAGTGCAGTGCTATGTGTAGGTCGCCAGTAAGTACAACTGTTCGAGGACGCCATTAAGTACACCTGTTTGGAGTGAAGTGCTATATGTAGGACACCAGTAAGTAACCTGTTGGGAGTGTAGAGCTATTTGTAGGATGCCAGTAAGTACACCTGTTAGTAGTGTAGTGCTATGTGTAGGCCCGCAGTAAGTACACATTTTAAGAGTGTAGAGCTATGTCTTGGAAGCCAGTAAGTACACCTGATTGGAGTGTAGTGCTATGTGTAGGACACCAGTAAGTACACCTGTTGGGTGCATAGTGCTATGTGTAGGACGCCAGTAAGTACATCTGTTGGGAGTGTAGTGCTATGTGTAGGATGCCGGAAAGTACACCTTTTAGAAGTGTAGTGCTATGTGCGGAACGCCAGTAAGTACACTTGTTGCGAGTGTAGTGCTATGTGTCTGACACCAGTAAGTACACCTGTTGGGAGTGTTGTGCTATCTGCAGAACGCCAGTAAGTACACCTGTTGGGAGTGTAGTGCTATGTGCAGGACGCCAGTAAATTCACCTGTTGGGAGTGTACTACTATGTGTAGGACGGCATGAAGTACACCTGATGGAGTGTAATGCTATGTGCAGGTCCCCGGTAAGTACCCATGATGGGTGTTTAGTACTATGTGTAGGACGCCAGTAAGCACACCTGTTGGGAGTGTAGTGCTATGTGTAGGGCGCCAGTAAGTTCACATGTTGGGTGTGTAGTTCTGTGTGTAGGACGTTCAGGAAGTAACCTGTTGGGAGTGTAGTGCAATGTGTAGGGCGCCAGAAAGTTTAGTGCTAAGTGTAGGACGTCAGTAGGTACACCTTATTGGAGTGTAGTGCTATGTGTAGGACGGCAGTAAGTACACATGTTCAGGGTGAATTGCTATGTGTAGGACGCCTGTAAGTACACCGGTTCGGAGTGTAGTGCTATGTGTAGGACGCCAGTGAGTACACCTGACAGAAGTGTAGTGCGATGTGTAAGTACACCTGTTGGAGGGTACTGATATGTGTAGGAAGCCAGTGAGTACACCTGTTGGGGGTGTAGTGCGATGTGTTGGACGCCAGTTAGTGCACCTGTTGGAAGCGTAGTGCTATGTGTAGGACGCTTGTAAGTACTCCTGTTGGGAGTGTAGTGCTATGTGTAGGACTCTTGTAAGTACACCTGTTTTGAGTATAGTGCTATATGTAGGATTATAGTAAGCACACCTGTTTGGAGTGCAGTGCTATGTGTAGGACGCCAGTAAGTACACCTGTTAGTAATGTAGTGCTATGTGTAGGACGCCAGTAAGTACACCTGTTGGGAGTGCAGTGCTATGTGTAGGATGCCAGTAAGTACTCCTGATTGGAGTGTAGTGCTAAGTGTAGGACACCAGTAAGTACACGTGGTGGGAGTGTAGTGCTAAATGTAGAACGTTAGTAAGAACACCTGTTGGAGCGTAGTGCTATGTGTAGTACGCTAGTAAGTACATCTATTGGAGAGTGGTGTTAATCGTAGGAAGCCAGTAGGTGCACCTGTTGGGGGTGTAGTGCGATGTGTTGGACGCCAGTAAGTACACCTGATGGGAGTGTAGTGCTATGTGTAGGACGCCAGTGAGTACACCTGTTGGGAGGGTAGTGCTATGTGTTTGGCAGCAGTAAGTACACATGTTGGGAGTGTAGTGCTATGTGTAGGACGGGAGTAAGTACATATGTTCGGAGCGTAGAGCGAAGTGTAGGACGCCAGTAAGTACACTTTTTTTGGAGTGTAGTGATATGCGCAGATCCCCAGTAAGTACATCTGTTGGGAGTGTAGTGCTATGTGTAGGACGCCAGTAAGTTCACCTATTGGGAGCGTAGTACTATGTGTAGGACACCAGAAAGTACACCTGTTGGGAGTGTAGTCCTATGTGTAGGACACCAGTAAGTACACCTGTTGGGAGTGTAGTGCTATGTGTAGGACGCAAGTAAGTACACCTGTTGGGAGTGCAGTTCTATTTGTAGGATGCCAGTAAGTACACCTGTTAGTAGTGTAGTGCTATATGTAGGACGCCAGTAAGTACACCTTTTAGGAGTGTAGTGCGATGAGTTGGAATCCAGAAAGTACACCTGATGGGAGTGTAGTGCAATGTGTAGGACACCAGCAAGTACACCTGTTGGGAGGGTAGTGCTATGTGTAGCACGCCAGTAAGTACACCTGTTGGGAGTGTTGTTATGTGTAGGACGCCAGAAAATACACCTTTTAGAAGTGAATGCTATTTGTAGGACGCCAGTAAGTACACTTGTGGCGAGTGTAGTGCAATGTGTGAGACGCCAGTAAGTACACCTTTTGGGAGTGTAGTGCTATGTGTAGGACACCAGTATGCACACCTGTTGGGAGTGTAGTGCTATCTGCAGATCGTCAGTAAGTACATCTGTTGGGAGTGTAGTGCTATGTGTTGGACGCCAGTAAGTTCACCTTTTGGGAGCGTAGTACAATGTGTAGGACACCAGAAAGTACACCTTTTGGGAGTGTAGTGCTATGTGTAGGACACCAGTAAGTACCCATGTTGGAAGTTTAGTACTATGTGTAGGACGTCAGTAAGTACACCTGTTGGGAGTTTAGTGCTATCTGCAGATCGTCAGTAAGTACATCTGTTGGGAGTGTAGTGCTATGTGTTGGACGCCAGTAAGTTCACCTTTTGGGAGCGTAGTACAATGTGTAGGACACCAGAAAGTACACCTTTTGGGAGTGTAGTGCTATGTGTAGGACACCAGTAAGTACCCATGTTGGAAGTTTAGTACTATGTGTAGGACGTCAGTAAGTACACCTGTTGGGAGTTTCGGGCTATGTGAAGGACGGCAGTAAGTACACCTGCGGAGAGTGTAGTACTACGTGTTGGACGCCAGTAAGTTCACCTCTTGGGAGTGTAGTGCTATGTGTAGGACAACAGAGAGTACACCTTTTAGAAGTGTAGTGCTATGTGTAGGACGCCAGTAAGTACACTTGTTGCAAGTGTAGTGCGATGTGTGGGACGCCAGTAAGTACACCTGTTGGGAGTGCAGTGCTATGTGTAGGACACCAGTAAGTACACCTGTTTGGAGTGTAGTGCTATGTGTAAGACTCCAGTAAGTACACCTGTTAGGAGCGTAGTGCTATGTGTAGGACGCCAGAACGTACACCTGTTGGGAGTGCAGTGCTATGTGTAGGACGTCAGTAAGTACACCTGATTGGAGTGCAGTGCTATGTGCAGGACGTCAGTAAGTACACCTGATTTGAATGTAGTGATATGTGTTTGACGCCAGTAAGCACACCTGCTGGGAGTGTAGTGCAATGTGTAGGACGCCAGTAAGTTTACCTGCTGGGTGTGTAGTACTATATGTCGGACTGCAGGAAGTACACCTGTTGGGAGTATAGTACAATGTGTAGGGCACCAGCAAGTACACATGTTGGGAGTTTAGTGGTGTGTAGGACGTCAGTAAGTACACCTTATTGGAGTGTAGTGCTATGTGTAGGACGGCAATAAGTACACATGTTCAGAGTGTATTGCTATGTGTAGGACGCATGTAAGTACACCTGTTGGGGGTGTAGTGCTATGTGTAGGACGCCAGTGAGTACACCTGACTGAAGTGTAGTGTGATGTGTAGGAAACCAGTAAGAACACGTGGTGGGGTGTAGTGCTATGTGTAGGACGCCAGTAAGTACACTTGTTGCGAGTGTAGTGCTATGTGTGAGACGCCAGTACGTACACCTGTTGGGAGTGTAGTGCTATGTGTAGGACACCAGTAGGCACACTTGTTGGGAGTGTAGTGCTATGTGCAGATCGCCAGTAAGTACATCTGTTGTGAGTGTAGTGCTATGTGTTGGACGCCAGTAAGTTCACCTATTGGGAGCGTAGTACTATGTGTAGGACACCAGAAAGTACACCTGTTGGGAGTTTGGTGCTATGTGTTGGACACCAGTAAGTACCCATGTTGGAAGTTTAGTACTATGTGTAGGACGCCAGTAAGAACACCTGTTGGGAGTGTCGGGCTATGTGAAAGACGGCAGTAAGTACACCTGCGTTGAGTGTAGTGCTAGGTGTTCAGCGCCAGTAATTTCACCTCTTGGGAGTGTAGTGCTACGTGTAGGACATCTGAAAGTATTCCTTTTAGAAGTGTAGTGCTATATGTAGGACGCCAGTAAGTACACTTGTTGCAAGTGTAGTGCTATGTGTGGGACGCCAGTAAGTACACATGTTGGGAGTGTAGTGCCATGTGTAGGACACCTGTAAGTAGACCTGTTTGGAGTGTAGTGCTATGTTTAGGAGGGCTGTGAGTACACCTGCTGGGAGCGTAGTGCTATGCGCAGGACACCATTAAGTACACCTGTTTGGAGTGCAGTGCTATTTGTATGGCTCCAGTAAGTACACCTGTTAGGAGCGTAGTGCTATGTGTAGGACGCCAGAACGGACACCTGTTGGGAGTGCAGCGCTGTGTGTAGGACTCCAGTAAGTACACCTGTTGGGAGTGTAGTGCTATGTGTAGGACGCAAGTAAGTTCACCTGTTGGGAGAGCAGTTCTATTTGTAGGATTCCAGTAAGTACACCTGTTAGTAGTGTAGTGCTATATGTAGGACGCCAGTAAGTACACCTTTTAGGAGTGTAGTGCTCCGAGTTGGAATCCAGAAAGTACACCTGATGGGAGTGTAGTGCAATGTGTAGGACACCAGCAAGTACACCTGTTAGGAGGGTAGTGCTATGTGTAGCACGCCAGTAAGTACACCTGTTGGGAGTGTTGTGTTTTGTGTAGGACGCCAGAAAAAAACACCTTTTAGAAGTGAATGCTATGTGTAGGACGCCAGTAAGTACACTTGTTGCGAGTGTAGTGCAATGTGTGAGACGCCAGTAAGTACACCTTTTGGGAGTGTAGTGCTATGTGTAGGACACCAGTAGGCACACCTGTTGGGAGTGTAGTGCTATGTGCAGATCGCCAGTAAGTACATCTGTTGGGAGTTTAGTGCTATGCGTTGGACGCCAGTAAGTTCACCTTTTGAGAGCATAGTACTATGTGTAGGACACCAGAAAGTACACCTTTTGGGAGTGTAGTGCTATGTGTAGGACACCAGTAAGTACCCATGTTGGAAGTTTAGTACTATGTGTAGGACGCCAGTAAGTACACCTGTTGGGAGAGTCGGGCAGTAAGTACACGTGCGGTGAGTGTAGTGCTACGTGTTGGACGCCAGTAAGTTCACCTCTTGGGAGTGTAGTGCTATGTGTAGGACGCCAGTAAGTACACCTGTTTGGTGTGCAGTGCTATGTGTAAGACTCCAGTAAGTACACCTGTTAGGAGCGTAGTGCTATGTGTAGGAAGCCAGAACGTACACCTGTTGGGAGTGCAGTGCTAAGTTTAGGACGTCAATAAGTACACCTGTTAGGATTGCAGTGCTATGTGTAGAACGCCAGTAAGTACACGTGGTGAGAGTGTATTGTTATGTGTAGGACACCAGAAAGTACACCTTTCAGAAGTGTAGTGCTATGTGTAGGACGCCAGTAAGTACACCTGTTTGGTGTGTAGTGCTATGTGTAAGACTCCAGTAAGTACACCTGTTAGGAGCGTAGTGCTATGTGTAGGACGCCAGAACGTACACCTGTTGGGAGTGCAGTGCTATGTGTAGGACACCAGTAAGTACACCTGTTTGGTGTGTAGTGCTATGTGTAAGACTCCAGTAAGTACACCTGTTAGGAGCGTAGTGCTATGTGTAGGACGCCAGAACGTACACCTGTTGGGAGTGCAGTGCTATGTGTAGGACGTCAGTAAGTACACCTGATTGGAGTGTTCTTCTATGTATAGGACACAGTAAGAACACCTGTTCGGAATGTAGTGCTATGTGTAGGACGCCAGTAAGTACACCTGTTTGAAGTGTAGTACTATGTGTAGGACGGCAGGAAGTACACCTGTTGGGAGTGTAGTGCAATGTGTTGAGCACCAGTAAGTACACATGTGGGGCGTTTAGTGCTATGTGTAGGATTCCAGTAAGTACACTTGTTTGGAGTGCAGTGCTATGTGTTAGACGGCAATAAGTACACCTGTTGGGAGTGTAGTGCTGTGTGTAGGACGCCATTAAGTACACCTGTGGGGAGTGTAGTGCTATGTGTAGGACGGCACTAAGTACACATGTTGGGAGTGTAGTGCTATGTGTAGGACGGGAGTAAGTACACGTGTTGGGAGCGTAGTGCTATTTGTAGGACGCCAGTAAGTACACCTGTTCGGAGTGTATTGCTATGTGTAGGACGCCAGTAGATACTCATATTTGGAATGTTGTGCCTTGTGTAGGACGCCAATAGGTGCACCTGTTTGGAGTGTAGTGATATGTGTAGGACACCACTAAGTACACCTGTTGGGAGTGTAGTGCTATGTGTAGGACTTCAGTAAGTACACCTGTTGGGAGCGTAGTGCGATGTGTATTACTCCAGTAGGTACAGCACCTGTTGGGAGAGTAGTGCTATGTGTTGGACTCCAGTAAGTACACCTGTTGGGAGTGTAGTGCTATGTGTAGGATGCCAATAAGTGCACCTGTTGGGAGCGTAGTGCTATTTGTTCGATACCAGTAAGTACACCCGGCCGTAGCTTAGTGCTATGTGTTGGACGCCAGTAAGTACACCTGTTGGGAGTGTAGTGCTATTTGTAGGAAGCCAGTAAGTACACTTGTTGCGGGTGTAGTGCTATGTGTTGAACGCCAGTAAGTACGCCTGTTTGGAGTGTAGTTCTATGTATAGGACACCAGGAAGTACATCTGTTGGGAGTGTAGTGCTATGTGTAAGAGGCCTGTAAGTACACTTGTTAGGAGTGTAGTGATATGTGTACGACGCCAGTAAGTACACCTGTTGGTAGTGCAGTGCTATGTGCAGGACACCAGTAAGTACACCTGTTGGTAGTGCAGTGCTGTGTAAGACGCAAGTAAGCACACCTGTTAGGAGGGTAGTGCTATCTGTAACACCCCAGACCGTACACCTGTTGGGTGTGCAGTGCTATGTGTAGGGCGTCAGTAAGTACACCAGTTTGAAGTCTAGTGCCATGTGTAGGACGGCAGTAAGTGCTCCTGTTCGAAGTGTATTGCCATGTGTAGGACGCCTGTAAGTACACCTGTTGCGAGTGTTCTGCTATGTGTAAGCCGACAGTGAGTACACCTGATTGGAGTGTAGTGCTATGTGTTGGACACCAGTAAGTACACGTGGTGGGAGTGTAGTGCTGTGTGTAGGACGTCAGTAAGTACACCTGTTGGGGGCGAAGTGCTCTATGTAGAACGCTGGTAAGTACACCTGTTGGAGGGTAATGCTATGTGTAGGAAGCCTGAAAGTACACCTGCTGGGACTATAGTGCTATGTGTTGGACGCCAGTAAGTACACCTGTTGGGAGTGTAGCGCTATGTGTAGGACACCAGTGAGTACACCTGATAGGAGTGCAGTGCTATGTGTAGGACGCCTGTAAGTACACCTGTTGGAATTGTAGTGCTATGTGTTGGACTTAAGTACGTACACCTGTTGGGAGCGTAGTGCGATGTGCAGTGCGCCAGTAGGTACACCTGTTGGGAGTGCAGTGCTATGTGTAGGAAGTCAGTAAGTACACCTGTTGGGGTCTTATTGCTATGCGTTGGACGCCAGTAAGTGCACCTGTTGGGACTGTAGTGCTATGTGTAGGACGCCTGTAAGTACATCTGTTAGGAGTGTAGTGCTATGTGTAGGACGCTAGAACGTAAACCTGTTGGGACTGCAGTGCTATGTGTAGGACGTCAGTATGTACACCTGATTGCAGGGTAGTTCTATGTGTAGGACGGCAGTAAGTACACCTGTTCGGGGTGTACTGCTATGTGTAGCATTCCAGTAAGTACACCTGTTGGGAGTGTAGTGCCATGTGTAGGACGCCAGGAAGTGCACCTGTTGGAAGCGTAATGCTATGTGTAAGACGCCAGTAACTACACCTGTTGGGAGTGTTGTGCTATGCGTAGGACTGCAGTAAGTACATTTGTTGGGAGTGTAGTGCTATATCTTCGATTCCAGTAAGTACACCTGTTTGGAGTGCAGTGCAATGTGTTGGACGGCAATAAGTACACCTGTTGGGAGTGTAGTGCTATGCGTAGGACGCTAGTAAGTACACCTGTTTGGAGTGTAGTGCTATGTGTAGGACGTCAGTAAGTACACCTGTTGGGAGTGTAGTGCTATGTATAGGACGGGATCATGTACACATGTTGGGAGCGTAGTGCTATGTGTAGGACGCCAGTAATTACACCTGGTCGGAGTGTATTGCTATGTGTAGGACGCCAGTAAGTACACATGTTGGGAATGTAGTGCTATGTGTAGGACGCCAGTAAATACACCTGTTTGGAGTGTAGGACACCACGAAGTACACCTGTTTGGAGTGTAGTGCTATGTGGAGGACCTCAATAAGTACACATGTTGGGAGCGTAGTGCGATGTGTAGTACGCCATTAGGTACACCACCTGTTGGGTGTGTAGTGCTATATGTAGGACGCAAGTAAGTACAGATGTTGGGAGTGTAGTGCTATTTGTAGGATGCCAGTAAGTACGCCTGTTAGTATTGTAGTGTTATGTGTATTACGCCAGTAAGTACACCTATTATGAGTGTAGTGCTATGTGTTGGAAGCCAAAAAGTACACCTGATGGGAGTGTAGGGCTATGTGGAGGACACCAGTAAGTACACATGTTGGGAGTGTAGTCCTATGTGTAGGACGCCAGTAAATACACCTGTTGGGAGTGTAGTGCAATGTGCAGGACGCCAGAAAGTATACCTTTTAGAAGTGTAGTGCTATGTGTAGGACGCCGGTAAGTAGAGTTGTTGCGAGTGTAGTGTTATGTGTGGGACGCCAGTAAGTACACCTGTTGGGAGTGTAGTGCTATGTGTAGGACACCAGTAAGTACTCCTGTTGGGATTGTAGTGCTATGTGCAGAACGTCAGTAAGTACACCTGTTGGGAGTGTAGTGCTATGTGTAGGACGCCAGTAAGTACACCTATTAGGAGTGTAGTACTATGTGCAGGGCGGCATCAAGTACACCTGTTTGGAGTGTAGTCCTATGTGTAGGGGACCAGTAAGAACCCATGTTTGGAATTTAGTACTATTTAGGACGCCAGTAATTACACCTGTTGGGAGCGTAGTGCGATGTGTAATACTCCAGTAGGTACAGCACCTGTTGGGAGAGTAGTGCTATGTGTTGGACTCCAGTAAGTACACCTGTTGGGAGTGTAGTGCTACGTGTAGGATGCCAATAAGTGCACCTGTTGGGAGCGTAGTGCTATTTGTTCGATACCAGTAAGTACACCCGGCCGTAGCTTAGTGCTATGTGTTGGACGCCAGTAAGTACACCTGTTGGGAGTGTAGTGCTATTTGTAGGAAGCCAGTAAGTACACTTGTTGCGGGTGTAGTGCTATGTGTTGAACGCCAGTAACTACGCCTGTTTGGAGTGTAGTTCTATGTATAGGACACCAGGAAGTACATCTGTTGGGAGTGTAGTGCTATGTGTAAGAGGCCTGTAAGTACACTTGTTAGGAGTGTAGTGATATGTGTACGACACCAGTAAGTACACCTGTTGGTAGTGCAGTGCTATGTGCAGGACACCAGTAAGTACAACTGTTGGTAGTGCAGTGCTGTGTAAGACGCAAGTAAGCACACCTGTTAGGAGGGTAGTGCTATCTGTAACACCCCAGACCGTACACCTGTTGGGTGTGCAGTGCTATGTGAAGGGCGTCAGTAAGTACACCAGTTTGAAGTCTAGTGCCATGTGTAGGACGGCAGTAAGTGCTCCTGTTCGAAGTGTATTGCCATGTGTAGGACGCCTGTAAGTACACCTGTTGCGAGTGTTCTGCTATGTGTAAGCCGACAGTGAGTACACCTGATTGGAGTGTAGTGCTATGTGTTGGACACCAGTAAGTACACGTGGTGGGAGTGTAGTGCTGTGTGTAGGACGTCAGTAAGTACACCTGTTGGGGGCGAAGTGCTCTATGTAGAACGCTGGTAAGTACACCTGTTGGAGGGTAATGCTATGTGTAGGAAGCCTGAAAGTACACCTGCTGGGACTATAGTGCTATGTGTTGGACGCCAGTAAGTACACCTGTTGGGAGTGTAGCGCTATGTGTAGGACACCAGTGAGTACACCTGATAGGAGTGCAGTGCTATGTGTAGGACGCCTGTAAGTACACCTGTTGGAATTGTAGTGCTATGTGTTGGACTTAAGTACGTACACCTGTTGGGAGCGTAGTGCGATGTGCAGTGCGCCAGTAGGTACACCTGTTGGGAGTGCAGTGCTATGTGTAGGAAGTCAGTAAGTACACCTGTTGGGGTCTTATTGCTATGCGTTGGACGCCAGTAAGTGCACCTGTTGGGACTGTAGTGCTATGTGTAGGACGCCTGTAAGTACATCTGTTAGGAGTGTAGTGCTATGTGTAGGACGCTAGAACGTAAACCTGTTGGGACTGCAGTGCTATGTGTAGGACGTCAGTATGTACACCTGATTGCAGGGTAGTTCTATGTGTAGGACGGCAGTAAGTACACCTGTTCGGGGTGTACTGCTATGTGTAGCATTCCAGTAAGTACACCTGTTGGGAGTGTAGTGCCATGTGTAGGACGCCAGGAAGTGCACCTGTTGGAAGCGTAATGCTATGTGTAAGACGCCAGTAACTACACCTGTTGGGAGTGTTGTGCGATGCGTAGGACTGCAGTAAGTACATTTGTTGGGAGTGTAGTGCTATATCTTCGATTCCAGTAAGTACACCTGTTTGGAGTGCAGTGCAATGTGTTGGACGGCAATAAGTACACCTGTTGGGAGTGTAGTGCTATGCGTAGGACGCTAGTAAGTACACCTGTTTGGAGTGTAGTGCTATGTGTAGGACGTCAGTAAGTACACCTGTTGGGAGTGTAGTGCTATGTATAGGACGGGATCAAGTACACATGTTGGGAGCGTAGTGCTATGTGTAGGACGCCAGTAATTACACCTGGTCGGAGTGTATTGCTATGTGTAGGACGCCAGTAAGTACACATGTTGGGAATGTAGTGCTATGTGTAGGACGCCAGTAAATACACCTGTTTGGAGTGTAGGACACCACTAAGTACACCTGTTTGGAGTGTAGTGCTATGTGGAGGACCTCAATAAGTACACATGTTGGGAGCGTAGTGCGATGTGTAGTACGCCATTAGGTACACCACCTGTTGGGTGTGTAGTGCTATATGTAGGACGCAAGTAAGTACAGATGTTGGGAGTGTAGTGCTATTTGTAGGATGCCAGTAAGTACGCCTGTTAGTATTGTAGTGCTATGTGTATTACGCCAGTAAGTACACCTATTATGAGTGTAGTGCTATGTGTTGGAAGCCAAAAAGTACACCTGATGGGAGTGTAGGGCTATGTGGAGGACACCAGTAAGTACACATGTTGGGAGTGTAGTCCTATGTGTAGGACGCCAGTAAGTACACCTGTTGGGAGTGTAGTGCAATGTGCAGGACGCCAGAAAGTATACCTTTTAGAAGTGTAGTGCTATGTGTAGGACGCCGGTAAGTAGAGTTGTTGCGAGTGTAGTGCTATGTGTGGGACGCCAGTAAGTACACCCGTTGGGAGTGTAGTGCTATGTGTAGGACACCAGTAAGTACTCCTGTTGGGATTGTAGTGCTATGTGCAGAACGCCAGTAAGTACACCTGTTGGGAGTGTAGTGCTATGTGTAGGACGCCAGTAAGTACACCTATTAGGAGTGTAGTACTATGTGCAGGGCGGCATCAAGTACACCTGTTTGGAGTGTAGTCCTATGTGTAGGGGACCAGTAAGAACCCATGTTTGGAATTTAGTACTATTTAGGACGCCAGTAAGTACACCTGTTGGGAGTGTAGTGATAGGTGTAGGACGGCAGTAAGTACACCTGTTGGGAGTGTAGTGATATGTGTAGGACACCAGTAAGTACACCTGTTGGGAGTGCAGTGCTATGTGTAAGGCGCAGTAAGTACACCTGTTAGGAGTGTAGTGCTATGTGAAGGACGCCAGTAAGTACACCTGTTGGGAGAGTAGTGCTATGCGTAGGGCTTCAGTAAGTACACCTGTTGGAATCGTGGCGCGATATGTAGTTCGCCAGTAGGTACACCTGTTGGCAGAGTTGTGTTATGTGTAGGAAGCCAGTAAGTACACCTGTTGGGAGTATAGTGTTGTGTGCAGTACGCCAGTAAGTGCAACTGTTGGTACCGTAGTGCTATGTGTAGGACGCCAGTAAGTACACCTGTTTGGAGTGTAGTGATATGTGTAGGACTCCAGTAAGTACAACTGTTGTGAATGTAGTGCTATGTGTAGGATTCCAGTAAGTACACCTGTTAGGAGTGTAGTGCTATGTGTAGGACGCCAGTAAGTACAGTTGTTGCGAATGTAGTGCTATGTCTAGGATGCCAGCATATCCACCTGTTGGGAATGCAGTGCTATGTGTAGGATACCAATAAGTACACCTGTTTGGAGTGTAGTGCTATGTGTAGGAGGGCAGTAAGTACACCTGCTGCGAGCGTAGTGCTATGTGCAGGGCACCAGTAAGTACACCTGTTGGGAGTGCAGTGCTATGTTTAAGGAGCCAGTAAGTACCCCTGTTAGGAGTGTAGTGCTCTGTGTAGGACGCCAGAACGTACACCTGTTGGGGGTGCAGTGCTATGTGTAGGACGTCAGTAAGTACACCTGATTGGGGTGTAGTGTTATGTGTAGGACGGCAGTAAGTACACCTGTTCGGAGTGAATTGCTATATGTACGACGCCTATAAGTACACCTGTTGGGTGTGTAGTGCTATGTGTTGTACGCTCTTGAGTACATCTGACTGGAGTGTAGTGCTATGTATAGGACACCAGTAAGTGCACGTGGTGAGAGTGTAGTGTTTTGTGTAGGACGTCAGTAAGTCCACCTGTTGGGAGCGTAGTGCTATGTGTAGTACACTAGTAAGTACACCTGTTGGAGGGTAGTGCTACGTGTAGGAGACCAGCAAGTACACCTGTTGGGAGTATAGTGTTGTGTGCAGGACGCCAGTTAGTGCACCTGTTCGAACCGTAGTGCTATGTGTATGACGTCAGTAAGTACACCTATTGGGAGTGTAGTGCTATGTGTAGGACTCCTGTAAGTACAACTGTTGGGAGAGTACTGCTATGTGTAGGATTCGAGTAAGTACACCTGCTAGGAGTGAAGTGCTATGTGTAGGACGCCAGTAAGTACAGGTGTTACGAATGTAGTGCTATGTCTAGGATGCCAGCATATCCACCTGTTGGGAATGCAGTGCTATGTGTAGGACACCAATAAGTACACCTGTTTGGAGTGTAGTGCTATGTGTAGGAGGGCAGTAAGTACACCTGCTGCGAGCGTAGTGCTATGTGCAGGGCACCAGTAAGTACACCTGTTGGGAGTGCAGTGCTATGTTTAAGGAGCCAGTAAGTACCCCTGTTAGGAGTGTAGTGCTCTGTGTAGGACGCCAGAACGTACACCTGTTGGGAGTGCAGTGCTATGTGTAGGACGTCAGTAAGTACACCTGATTGGGGTGTAGTGTTATGTGTAGGACGGCAGTAAGTTCATCTGTTCGGAGTGAATTGCTATATGTACGACGCCTATAAGTACACCTGTTGGGTGTGTAGTGCTATGTGTTGTACGCTCTTGAGTACACCTGACTGGAGTGTAGTGCTATGTATAGGACACCAGTAAGTGCACGTGGTGAGAGTGTAGTGTTATGTGTAGGACGTCAGTAAGTCCACCTGTTGGGAGCGTAGTGCTATGTGTAGTACACTAGTAAGTACACCTGTTGGAGGGTAGTGCTACGTGTAGGAGACCAGCAAGTACACCTGTTGGGAGTATAGGGTTGTGTGCAGGACGCCAGTAAGTGCACCTGTTCGAACCGTAGTGCTATGTGTATGACGTCAGTAAGTACACCTATTGGGAGTGTAGTGCTATGTGTAGGACTCCTGTAAGTACAACTGTTGGGAGAGTACTGCTATGTGTAGGATTCTAGTAAGTACACCTGCTAGGAGTGAAGTGCTATGTGTAGTACGCCACTAAGTACACGTGGTGAGAGTGTAGTGTTATGTGTAGGACACCAGTGAGTTCACCTGTTAGGAGTGTTGTGCAATGTTTAGGAAACCAGTAAGTACACATGTTGGGCGTGTAGTGCTATGTATAGGACTTCAGTAAGTACAACTCTTGGGAGTGTAGTGCTATGTGTAGTACGCTAGTAAGTGCACCTGTTGGAGGGTACTGCTATGTGTAGGAAGCCAGCAAGTACACCTGTTGCGAGTATAGTGCTATGTGTAGGACGCCAGTAAGTGCACCTGTTGGACGCGTAGTGCTATATGTAGGACACCAGTAAGTACACCTGTTGGGAGTGTAGTGCTATTTGTAGGATGCCAGTAAGTACACCTGTTAGTAGTGTAGTGCTATGTGTAGGGCGCCAGGAAGTACACCTTTTAGGAGTGTAGCGCTATGTGTTGAAACCCAGTAAGTACACCTGTTGGGAGTGTAGTGCTAGGTGTAGGACGCCAGTAAGTACACCTGATTGGAGTGTAGTGCTATGTGTAGGACACCAGTAAGTACATGTGGTGGGAGAGTTTTGCTATCTGTAGGACGTTAGTAAGAACACCTGTTGGAGCGTAGTGCTATGTGTAGCACGCTAGTAAGTGCACCTATTGGAGGGTGGTGATATGTGTAGGAAGCCAGTAAGTACACCGGTTGGGAGTGTAGTGCGATGTGTTGGACGTCAGAAAGTGCACCTGTTGGAAACGTAGTGCTATTTGTAGGATGCCAGTAAGTACACCTGTCAGTAGTGTAGTGCTATGTGTAGGCCGCCAGTAAGTACACATTTTAGGAGTGTAGTGCTATGTCTTGGAAGCCAGTAAGTACACCTGATAGGAGTGTAGTGCTATGTGTAGGACACCACTAAGTACACCTGCTGAGAGCATAGTGCTATGTGTAGGACGCCAGTAAGTACACCTGTTGGGAGTGTAGTGCTATGTGTAGGATGCCGGAAAGTACACCTTTTGGAAGTGTACTGCTATGTGTAGAACGCTAGTAAGTACACTTCTTGTGAGTGTAGTGCTATGTGTCTGACGCCAGGATGTACACCTGTTGGGAGTGTAATGCTATGTGCAGGACACCAGTAAGTACATCTATTGGGAGTGTTGTCCTATGTGCAGAACGCCAGAAAGTTATTATTATTTATTTATTGGTGTTTAAGGTCACATACTTATGCACAATGGCTAATCGTGACCTTGACAGTTTTACGGGTGGAGGAAGCCGGAATACCCGGAGAGAACCACCGAGCAACGACGAGCAGCTGTCAGCTCCCCAACATCGTAACTCTGAACTCTGCACCGCAGCACAGGCAGGGTTAGATTGGTTGAAGACATGCGCACCATCGACGTGCAGTACGCCTCAGTACACAGCGTCATCTTGCCCCCATGTAGGCAATCGGGGTGAAGTGTCTTGCCCAAGGACACAACGCGGTTGCCGCAGGTGGGATTCGAACCGAGGACCAAACGCCAGAAAGTACACCCGTTGGGAGTGCCGTGATATGTGTAGGAAGCCAGTAAATTCACCTGTTGAGAGTGTACTACTATGTGTAGGACGGCATGAAGTACACCTGGTGGGAGTGTAGTGCTATGTGTAGGTCACCAGTAAGTATCCATGATGGGTGTTTAGTACTATGTGTAGGACGCCCAGTAAGCACACCTGCAGGGAGTGTAGTGCTGTGTGCAGGACGCCAGTAAGTTCACATGTTGGGTGTGTAGTACTGTGTGCAGGACGTTCAGGAAGTAACTTGTTGGGTGTGTAGTGCAATGTGTAGGGCACCAGTAAGTTTAGGGCTATGTGTAGGACGTCAGTAAGTATACCTTATTGGAGTGTAGTGCTATGTGTTAGACGGCAGAGAGTACACATCTTCAGGGTGTATTGCTATGTGTAGGACGCCTGTAAGTACACCTGTTCGGAGTGTAGTGCTATGTGTAGGACGCCAGTGTGTACACCTGACAGAAGTGTAGTGCGATGTGTAGAACACCAGTAAGTACACGTGGTGGGGTGTAGTGCAATATGCAGGACGTCAGTAAGTACACCTGTTCGGAGCGTAGTGTTATGTGTAGTACGATAAAAAGTACACACTGTTGGAGGGTACTGATATGTGTAGAAAGCCAATAAGTACACCGGTTGGGGGTGTAGTGCGATGTGTTGGACGCCAGTAAGTGCACCTGTTGGAAGCGTAGTGCTATGTGCAGAACGCTAGTAAGTACTCCTGTTGGGAGTGTAGTGCTACGTGTAGGACTCCAGTAAGTACACCTGTTTTGCGTGTACTGCTATATGTAGGATTATAGTAAGCACACCTGTTTGGAGTGCAGTGCTATGTGTAGGACGCCAGTAAGTACACCTGTTAGGAATGTAGTGCTTTCTGTAGTGCGCCAGTAAGTACACCTGTTGGGAGTGTAGTGCTATGTGTAGGATGCCAGTAAGTACTCCTGAATGGAGTGTAGTGCTAAGTGTAGGACACCAGTAAGTACACGTGGTGGGAGTTTAGCGCTATATGTAGGACGTTAGTAAGAACACCTGTTGGAGCGTAGTGCTATGTGTAGTACGCTAGTAAGTACATCTATTGGAGAGTGGTGCTATGTGTGGGAAGCCAGTAAGTACACATGTTGGGGTGTAGTGCGATGTGTTGGACGCCAGTAAGTACACCTGATGGGAGTGTAGTGCTATGTGTAGGATGCCAGTAAGTACACATGTTGGGAATGTAGTGCTATGTGTATGACAGCAGTAAGTACACCTGTTGGGAGTGTAATGCTTTGTGTAGGACATCAGTAAGTAGACCTGTTAGGAGTGTAGTGCTTTGTGTAGAACGCCAGTAAGTACACCAGGCGGGAGTGTAGTGCTATGTGTAGGTCGACAGTAAGTACACCTGTTGGGAGTGTAGTGCTATGTGTAGGAAGGGCGTAAGTACACATGTTGGGAGCGTAGTGCGAAGTGTAGGACGCCAGTAAGTACACTTATTTGGAGTGTAGTGATATGTGCAGGACATCACTAAGTACATCTGTTGGGAGTGTCGTGCAATGTGTAGGACTTCTGTAAGTACACCTGTTGGGGGCGTAGTACGATGTGTAGTGCGCCAGTATGTACACTACCTGTTGGGAGTGTAGTGTAATGTGTAGGAATCCAGTACGTTCACCTGTTGGGAGCTTAGTGCTATGTGTAGCACGCCAGTAGGTACACCTGTTGGGAGTGTAGTGCTATGTGTAGGACGCAAGTAAGTACACCTGTTGGGAGTGCAGTTCTATTTGTAGGATGCCAGTAAGTACACCTGTTAGTAGTGTAGTGGTGTAGTGCTATGTGTAGGACGCCAGTAAGTACGCCTTTTAGGAGTGTAGTGCCATGTGTTGGAATCCAGTAAGTACACCTGATGGGAGTGTAGTGCAATGTGTAGGACACCAGCAAGTACACCTGTTGGGAGGGTAGTGCTATGTGTAGCACGCCAGTAAGTACACCTGTTGGGAGTGTAGTGTTATGCGTAGGACGCCCGAAAATGCACCTTTTAGAAGTGAGTGCTATGTGTAGGACGCCAGTAAGAACACTTGTTGCGAGTGTAGTGCTATGTGTCAGACGCCAGTAAGTGCACCTGTTGGGAGTGTAGTGCTATGTGTAGGATACCAGTAGGCACACCTGTTGGGAGTGTAGTGCTATGTGCAGATCGCCGGAAAGTGCATCTGCTGGGAGTGTAGTGCTGTGTGTCGGGCGCCAGTAAGTTCACCTATTGGGAGCGTAGTACTATGTGTAGGACACCAGAAAGTACACCTGTTGGGAGTGTAGTGCTATGTGTAGGACACCAGTAAGTACCCATGTTGGAAGTTTAGTACTATGTGTAGGACGCCAGTAAGTACACCTGTTGGGAGTGTCGGGCTACGTGAAGGACGGCAGTAAGTACACCTGCGGTGAGTGTAGTGGTAGCTGTTGGACGCCAGTAACTTCACCTCTTGGGAGTGTAGTGCTATGTGTAGTACACCAGAAAGTACACCTTTTAGAAGTGTAGTGCTATGTGTAGGACGCCAGTAAGTACACTTGTTGCAAGTGTAGTGCTACGTGTGGGATGCCAGTAAGCACACCTGTTGGGAGTGTAGTGCTATGTGTAGGACACCAGTAAGTACACCTGTTTGGAGTGTAATGCTATGTTTAGGAGGGCAGTGAGTACACCTGCTGGGAGCGTAGTGCTATGTGCAGGACACCAGTAAGTACACCTGTTTGGAGTGCAGTGCTATGTGTAAGGCTCCAGTAAGTAAACCTGTTAGGAGCGTAGTGCTATGTGTAGGACGCCTGTAAGTACACTTGTTTGGAGTGCGGTGCTATGTGTAGGACGCAAGTAAGTACACCTGTCGGGAGTGGAGTTCTATTTGTTGGTTGCCAGTAAGTACACCTGTTAGTAGTGTAGTGCTATGTGTAGGACGCCAGTAAGTACACCTTTTAGGAGTGTCGTGCTATGTGTAGGAATCCAGTAAGTACACCTGATGGGAGTGTAGTGCAGTGTGTAGAACACCAGCAAGTACACCTGTTGGGAGGGTAGTGCAAAGTGTAGCACGCCAGTAAGTACACCTCTTGGGAGTGCAGTGTTATGTGTAGGACGCCAGAAAATACACCTTTTAGAAGTGAGTGCTATGTGTAGGACGCCAGTAAGAACACTTGTTGCGAGTGTAGTACTATGTGTGAGCCGCCAGTAAGTACACCTGTTGGGAGTGTAGTGCTATTTGTAGGACACCAGTGGGCACACCTGTTGGGAGTGTAGTGCTATGTGCAGATCGCCAGTAAGTACATCTGTTGGGAGTGTAGTGCTACGTGTAGGACGCCAGTAAGTTTACCTGTTGGGAGCGTAGTACAATATGTAGAAAACCAGAAAGTACACCTGTTGGGAGTGTAGTGCTCTGTGTAGGACACCAGTAAGAACCCATGTTGGAAGTTTAGTACCATGTGTAGGACGCCAGTAAGTACACCTGTTGGGAATGTCGGGCTATGTGAAGGAAGGCAGTAAGTACACCTGCGGTGAGTGTAGTGCTAGGTGTTCTACGCCAGTAAGTTCACCTCTTGGAAGTGCAGTGATATGTGTAGGACACCTGAAAGTACACCTTTTACAAATGTAGTGCTATGTGTAGGACGCCAGTAAGTACACTTGTTGCAAGTGTGGTGCAATGTGGGGTCGCCAGTTAGTACACCTGTTGGGAGTGTAGTGCTATGTGTAGGACACCAGTAAGTACATCTGTTTGGAGTGTAGTGCTATGTTTAGGGGGCAGTGAGTACACCTGCTGGGAGCATAGTGCTATGCGCAGGACACCAGTAAGTACATCTGTTTGGAGTGCAGTGCTATGTGTATGGCTCCAGTAAGTACACCTGTTAGGAGCGTAGTGCTATGTGTAGGACGCCAGAACGTACACCTGTTGGAAGTGCAATGCTATGTATAGGACGCAAGTAAGCTCACCTGTTGGGAGTGTAGTGCTATGTGTAGGACGCAAGTAAGTAAACCTGTTGAGAGTGCAGTTCTATTTGTAGGATGCCAGTAAGTACACCTGTTAGTAGTGCAGTGCTATGTGTATGGCTCCAGTAAGTACACCTGTTAGGAGCGTAGTGCTATGTGTAGGACGCAAGTAAGTACATCTTTTAGGAGTTAGTGCTATGTGTAGGCCGCCGGTAAGTTCACCTATTGGGAGCGTAGTACTATGTGTAGGACACCAGAAAGTACACCTTTCGGGAGTGTAGTGCTATGTGTAGGACACCAGTAAGTACCCATGTTGGAAGTTTAGTACTATGTGTAGGACGCCAGTAAGTACACCTGTTGGGAGTGTCGGGCTATGTGAAGGACGGCCGTAAGTACACCTGCGGTGAGTGAAGTGCTAGGTGTTGGACGCCAGTAAGTTCACCACTTGGGAGTGTAGTGCTATGTGTAGGACACCGAAAAGTAAACATTTTAGAAGTGTAGTGCTATGTGTAGGACGCCAGTATGTACAGTTGTTGCAGGTGTAGTGCTATGTGTGGGACGCCAGTAAGTACGCCTGTTGGGAGTGTAATGCTATGTGTAGGACACCAGTAAGTACACCTGTTTGGAGTGTAGTGCTATGTTTAGGAGGGCAGTGAGTACACCTGCTAGGAGCGAAGTGCTATGTCCAGGACACCAGTAAGTACACCTGTTTGGAGTGCAGTGCTATGTGTAAGGCTCCATTAAGTACACCTGTTAGGAGCGTAGTGCTATGTGTAGGACGCCAGAACGTACACATGTTGGGAGTGCAGTGCAATGTGTAGGACTCCTGTAAGTACACCTGTTGCGTGTGTCATTCTATGTATAGGACACCAGTAAGTACACGTGTTCGGAATGTAGTGCTATGTGTAGAACGCCAATAAGTACACCTGTTTGATGTGTAGTGCTATGCGTAGGACGCCAGTAAGTACAGATGTTGGGAGTGTTGTGCTATGTGTAGAACGCCAGTAAGTACACCTGTTGGGAGTGTAGTGCTACGTGTAGGTCGCCAGTAAGTACACCTGTTCGGAGTGTAGTGCTATTTGTAAGACGACCGAAAGTACACCTGTTAGTAGTGTAATGTTTTATGTAGGACGCCAGTTAGTACACATTTTAGGAGTGTAGTTCTATGCGTTGGACGCCAGTAAGTACACCTGTTGGGAGTGTAGTGCTATGTGTTGGGTATCAGTAAGTACACCTGCTGTTAGGAGTGTAGTGCTATGTGTGGGACAAAAGTAAGAACACCAGTTTGGAGTGTAGTGCTATGTGTCGGACGTCAGTAAGTACACCTGTTAGGAGTGTAGTGTTATGTGTTGGACGCTACTAAGTTCACCTGTCGGGAGTGTTGTGCTATGTGCAGGACACCAGAAAGTACACTGGTTGGAGGTGTAGTGCTATGTGTAGGATGCCAGTAAGTACACCTGTTTGGAGTGTAGTGCTATGCGTAGCAGGCCAGTAAGTACACCTTTCGGGAGTGTAGTGCTATGCGTAGGACGGCATTAAGTACACCTGTTGGTAGTGTAGTGTTATGTGTAGGACAACACTAAGTATACCGGTTAGGAGAGTAGTGCTATGTGAAGAACGCCTGTAAGTACACCTTTTGGGAGTGTAGTGCTATGTGCAGATCGCCAGTAAGTACATCTGTTGGGAGTGTAGTGCTAAGTGTAGGACGCCAGTAAGTTCACCTATTGGGAGCGTAGTACTATGTGTAGGACACCAGAAAGTACACCTGTTGGGAGTGTAGTGCTATGTGTAGGACACCAGTAAGTACCCATGTTGGAAGTTTTGTGCTATGTGTAGGACGCCAGTAAGTACACCTGTTGGGAGTGTATGGCTATGTGACGGACGGCAGTAAGTACACCTGCGGTGAGTGTAGTGCTAGGTGTTCACGCCAGTAAGTTCACCTGTTGGGAGTGTAGTGCTATGTGTAGGACACCAGAAAGTACACCTTTTAGAAGTATAGTGCTATGTGTAGGACCGCAGTATGTACTCTTGTTGCAAGTGTAGTGCTATGTGTGGGGCGCCAGTAAGTACACCTGTTGGGAGTGTAGTGCTATGTGCAGCACAGCAGGAGGTACACATGTTTGGAGTGTAGTGCTATGTTTAGGAGGGCAGTGAGTACACCTGCTGGGAGCGAAGTGCTATGTGCAGGACGCCAGTAAGTACACCTGCTTGGAGTGCAGTGCTATGTGTAAGGCTCCAGGAAGTACACCTGTTAGGAGCGTAGTGCTATGTGTAGGACGCCAAAACGTACACCTGTTTGGAGTGCAGTGCTATGTGTAGGACGTCAGTAAGTACACAGGATTGGAGTGCAGTGCTATGTGTAGGACGTCAGTAAGTACACCTGACATGAATGTAGTGCTATGTGTATGACGCCAGTACGCACACCTGTTGGGAGTGTAGTGCTATGTTTAGGACGCCAGTATGTTTACCTGTCGGGTGTGTAGTACTATATGTAGGACGGCAGGAAGTACACCTGTTGGGAGTGTAGTGCAATGTGTAGGACACAAGTAAGTACACGTGAGGGGAGTTTAGTGGTGTGTAGGACGTCAGTAAGTACACCTTATTGGAGTGTTGTGCTATGTGTAGGACGGCAGTAAGTACACATGTTCAGCGTGTATTGCTATGTGTAGGACGCCTGTAAGTACACCTGCTGGGAGTGTAGTGCTATGTGTAGGGCGCCAGTGAGTTCACATGACTGAAGTGTGGAGTGATGTGTAGAACACCAGTAAGAACACGTGGTGGGGTGCAGTGCTATATGTAGGACGTCAATAAGTACACCTGTTGGTAGCGTAGTGCTATGTGTAGTACGCTAGAAAGTACACCTATTGGAGGGTAGTGCTATGTAGCACCCCTGAACGTACACCTGTTGGGAGTGCAGTGCTATGTGTATGGCATCAGTAAGTAACCTGATTGAAGTGTAGTGCTATGTGTAGGACGGCAGTAAGTACACCTGTTCGGAGTGTATTGCAACGTGTAGGACTCCTGTAAGTACACCTGTTGCGAGTGTTCCTCTATGTATAGGACACCAGTAAGTACACCTGTTCGGAGTGTAGTGCTATGTGTAGGACGCCAGTAAGTACACCTGTTTGAAGTGTAGTGCTATGTGTAGGACGCCAGTAAGTACAGATGTTGGGAGTGTTGTGCTATGTGTAGAACGCCAGCAAGTACACCTGTTGGGAGTGTAGTGCTATGTATTGGTCGCCAGTAAGTACTCCTGTTTGGAGTGTACTGCTATGTGTAGGACGCCAGTAAGTACACCAGTTGGGAGTGTAGTGCTTTGTGTAGGACGCCAGTAAGTACACCTGTTGGGAGTATAGTGCTATGTGTAGGACACCAGTAAGTTCACCTGTTGGGAGTGTAGTGCTATGTGTAGAACGTCAGCAAGTGCACCTGTTGGAAGGGTAGTGCTATGTATAGGTCGCCAGTAAGTACCCCTGATGGGAGTGAAGTCCTATGCGTAGGACACCAGAAAGTACACCTGTTTGGAGTGTAGTGCTATGTGTAGCACGCCAGTAAGTACACCTGTTGTGAGTGTAATGCTATGTGTAGGACACCAGTAAGTTCCCCTGTTAGGAGTTTAGTGCTATGTGTAGGTCGCTGGGGATCGCGGTGGCTCAGTAGGCAGAGGTGCACGCTGCAAGCCGAGTGGTCCTCGATTCGAATCCCACCTGCGGCAACCGCGTTGTGTCCTTGGGCAAGACACTTTATCTCCATTGCCCGCGTGGGGGCACGATGACGCCGTGTTCTAAGGCGTACTGCACGTCGATGGTACGCATGTCTTCAACCAATCTAACCCTGCCTGTGCTGCAGTGCGGAGTTACGATGTTAGGGAGCTGGCAGCTGCTCGTCGTTGCTCGGTGTACTCTCCGGGTACTCCGGCTTCCTATACCCGTAAAACTGTCACGATCACGATTAGCCATTGTGCATAAGTATATGACCTTAAACACCAATAAATAAATATAAATAATAAGTATGGAGCGTAGTACTATGTGTAGGACGGCAGTAAGTACACCTATTGGGTGTGTAGTGCTATGAGTAGGACGCCTGTAAGTACACCTGTCGGGGGGAGTAGTGCTACGTGTAAGACCCCGGTAAGTACACCTGTTGGGAGTGTAGTGCTATTTATAGGATGCCAGTAAGTACACCTGTTAGCAATGTAGTGCAATGTGTATGACGCCAATAAGTACACCTTTCAGGAGCGTAGTGCTTTGTGTAGGACGCCAGTAAGTACACCTGATGGGAGTGTAGTGCTGTGTGTCGGACACCAGTAAGTATACCTGTTGGGAGTGTAGTACTACGTGTAAGACGCCAGTAAGTACATCTTTCTCGAGTGTAGTGCTATGTGTAGGACACCAGTAAGTACACCAGTTGGAAGTGTAGTGCTATATGTAGAACGCCAGCAAGTACACCTGTTAGAAGCGTAGTGCTATGTGTAGGTCGCCAGGAAGTACACCTGATGGGAATGAAGTGCTATGTGTAGGACACCGATAAGTACACCTGTTTGGAGTGTAGTACTATGTGTAGCACGCCAGTAAGTACACATGTTGGGAATGTAGTGTTATGTGTAGCGCGCCAGTAAGTACACCTGTTGGGAGTGTAGTGCTATGTGTAGGACGTGAGTAAGTACACCTGTTGGGAGTGTAGTGCTATGTGTAGGACGCCAGTAAGTACAACCGTTGGGAGTGTGTTGCTATGTGTAGGACACCAGTAAGTACACCTGTTGGGAGTGTAGTGCTATGCGTAGGACGGCAGCAAGTACACCTGTTGGGAGTGTAGTGTTATGTGTAGGACACCAGTAAGTTCACCTGTTAGGAGTTTAGTGCTATGTGTTGGACGCCAGAAAGTACACCTGTTGGGAGTGTAGTGCTATGTGTAGGGCGGTAGTAAGTACACGTGTTGGGAGTGCAGTGCTATGTGCAAGGCCACAGTAAGTACACATGTTAAGAGTGTAGTGCTATGTGTAGGTCGCCAGTACGCCCACTTGGTGGGAGTGTAGTGCTATGTGTAAGTCGTCAGTAATTACAGCTGTTGGGAATGTAGAGCTATGTGTAGGACGGGAGTAAGTACACATGTTGAGAGCGAAGTGCTATGCGTAGGACGGCAGTAAGTACACCTGTTTGGAGTGTATTGCCATGTGTAGGACGCCTTTAAGTGCATGTTGTGGGGGTGTAGTGCTATGTGTAGGATGCCAGTAAGTACACCTGTTTGGAGTATAATGCTATGTGTACTACATCACTAAGTGCACATGTTGGGTCTGTAGTGATATGTGTAGGACGCCAGTAAGTTCACCTGTTGGGAGTGTAGTACTATGTGTAGGACGGCAGGAAGTACACCTGTTGGGAGTGTCGTGCTATGTGTAGGACACCAGTTAGTACTCCAGTTGGGAGTGTTGTGGTATGTGTAGAAAGTCAGCAATTGCACCTGTTGGGAGAGTAGTGCTATGTGTAATACGCTAGTAGGTTCACCTGTTGGGAGGGTAGTGCTATGTGTAGGACGCCAGTAAGTACACCTGTTGGGAGTGTAGTACTATGTGTAGGATTTCAGTAAGTTTACCTGTTGGGAGCGTACTGGAATCCAACACATAACTCTTCTCTCCTTACAGGTGAAATTACTGGCGTCCTACACATATCACTACACTCCCAACAGGTTTACTTAGTGGTGTACTACACATAGCATTATACTCCAAACATGTGTACTTACTGGCGTCCTACAAAGAGCACTACTCTCCCAAAATGTGTACTTACAGGCGTCCTACACATAGCAATACACTCCAAACAGGTGTACTTACTGGTGACCTACACATAGCACTGCACTCCCAACAGGTGTAATTACTGACGTTCTGTACATAGAACTACACCCCCAACAGGTGTACTTACTGGTGCTCTACACATAGCACTAGACTACCAACAGGTGTACTTAATGGCGTCCCGCACATAGCACTACACTCGCAACAAGTTTACTTACTGGCGTCCCACACATAGCACTACACTCGCACAAGTGCACTTACTGGCGTCCTACACATAGGAATACACTTCTAAAAGGTGTACTTTCTGGCGTCCTACACATAGCACTACTCTCCCAACAGATGTACTTACTGGCGTCCTACGCATAGCACTACACTACTAACTGGTGCACTTACTTCTATCCTACACGTAGCACTGCACTCCCATCAGGTGTACTTATTGGCTTTCTACACATAGCACTACACTCCTAAAATGCGTACTTACTGACGTCCTACACATAGCACTACACTACTAACAGGTGTACTTTCTGCCGTCCTACACATACCACTACACTCCCAACAGGTGTACTTACTGGCGTACTACACATAGCACTAAGCTCCCAACTGGTGTACTTACTGGCTTCGTACACATAGCACTACACTCCCAACGTGTGTACTTAGCGGCGTCCTACACATAGCACTACACTCAAAACAGGTGTACTTACTGGCGTCCTCCACATAGCACTGCATGCCCAACATGTGTACTTACTGGCGCCCTACACATAGTAATACACTCCGAACAGGTGTACTTACTGGAGTCCTACGCATAGCACTGCGCTAACAACATGTGTACTCACTCCCGTTCTACACATACCACTACACTCCCACCAGGTGTACTTACTGGCGTCCTACACTTAGCACAACACTCCCAACAGGTTTACTTACTGGCGTCCTACACATAGCACTACACTCCTAACAGGTGTACTTACTGATGTCCTACACATAGTATTACACTCCCAACAGGTGCACTTACTGCCGTCCAACACATAACACTACTCTACCAACAGGTTACCTACTGGCGTACTACACTTCGCAGTACGCTCCCAACAGGTGTACGTACTGAAGTCCTAAACTAAGCACTACACTCCCAACATGTGTACTTAGTGGTGTCCTTCACATAGCTCTACATTCCAAACAGGTATACTTACTGGCGTTCTCCACATAGCACTACATTCCCAACATTTTACTTACTGGCGTCAAACGCATAGCAATACACTCCGAACAGGTGTACTTACTGGCGTCCTACACATAACACTACGCTCCCAACATGTGTACTCACTCCCGTTCTACACATAGCAATACACCCACAACAGGTGTTCTTACTGGCGTCCTACACATAGCACAACACTCCCAACAGGTGTACTTACTGGCGTCCTACACATAGCACTACACTCCTAACAGGTGTACCTACTGATGTCCTACACACAGTTTTACACTCCCAACAGGTGCACTTACTGCCGTCCTACACATAGCACTACATTCCCAACAGGTGCACTTACTGGCGTCCTACACATAGCACTACATTCCCGACAGGTGTACGTACTGGCGTCCTACACATAGCACTACACTCCCAACAGGTGTACTTTGTTTTATCCTACACATACCGCTACATTCCTAACAGGCGTACTTACTGCGGCCTTACACAATAGCACTGTACTCACAACGGGTGTTCTTTCTGGTGTCCTACTCATAGCACTACACTCCCAACATGTGTACTTACTGGCGTCATACACATAGCACTACACTCCCAACATGTGTACTTACTGCCGTCCAACACATAGCACTACACTCCCAAAAGGTGTACTTACTGGGGTCCTAGGCATAGCGCTACACTTCAAACAGGTGTACTTACTGGCGTCCTACACATGCCACTAAACTCCTATCAGGTGTACTTACTGGTGTCCTACTCATAGCATTACATCCCCAACAGGTGTACTTACTGTCGTCCTGCACATAGCACTACATTCCCAACAAGTGTACTTAGTGGCGTCCTGCACATAGCACTGCACTCCCAACATGTGTACTTACTGCTGTCCTACACATAGCCCTACACTCCTAAAAGTTGTACTTCCTCCCGTCCTACATATAGCACTACACTACTAGCAGGAGTACTTCCTGTCGTCCTACGAATAGCACAACACTCCCAACAGGTGTACTTACAGGCATCCGACACATAGTATTACACACCCACCACGTTTTCCTAAAGGACTCCTACACATAACACTACACTCCAAGCAGGTGCAGTTGCTGGCGTCCTACACAGAGGACTACACTCCCTACAGGTGTATTTACTGGCGTCCTACACATAGCACTACGCTCCCAACAGGTGTATTAACTCACGTCCTACACACAGCACTACACTCCCAACAGGTGTACTTACTGGCGTCCTACACATAGCACTACACTCCCAACAGGTGTACTTACTGGCGTCCTACACATTGCAATACACTCCCAACAGGTATACTTACTGTCGTGCTACACATAGCACTACAATCCAAACAGGTGTACTAACTGGCGTCCTACACATACGACTACACTCCTAACAGGTGTACTTACTGGCGTTCTGCACATAGCACTACACTCCCAACAGGTGTCTTACAGGCGTGCTACACATAGCACTACACTCCAAACATGTGTACTTACCGGTGTCCTACACATAGCACTTCACTCTCATCAGGTTTACTTATTGGCGATCTACACATAGCACTGCGCTTCCAACATCTGCACTTACTGACGTACTACATATAGCACTACACTCCCAACAGGTGTACTTAGTGGTGTCCTACACATAGCACTACACTCCCAACAGGTGTATTAACTCACGCCCTACACACAGCACTACACTCCGAACATGTGTACTTACTGGCGTCTTACACATAGCACTACACTACTAGCAGGAGTACTTACTGGCATCCTACAAATGACACTACACTCCCAACAGGTGAACTTACTGGGGTCCTACAGACAGCACTACACCCCCAACAGGTGTACTTACTGGCGTCCTACACATAGCACTAAGCTCCAAACAGGTGTACTTAATGGCTTCTACACATAGCACTGCACTCCAAACGGGTGTACGTACTAGAATCCTACGCATGGCACTACACTCCCAACAGGTGTACTTACTGGAGTTCTGCACATAGCACAACACTCCCAAATTGTGTACTTACTGGCGTCCTACACATAGCACTACGCTTCCAACAGGTGCACTTACTGGCGTCCTGCACATTGCACTACACTCACAACAGGTGTCCTTACCGGCTTCCTACACATAGCACTAAGCTCCAAACAGTTGTACTTAATGGCTTCTACACATAGCACTACACTCCTAACAGGTGTACTTACTGGCGTACTACACATAGCACTGCACTCCAAACAGGTGTACGTACTGGAATCCCACGTATGGCACTACACTCACGACAGGTGTACTTACTGGAGGCCTGCACATAGCACTACGCTTCCATCAGGTGCACTTACTGGCGTCTTACACATACCACTACACTCACAACAGGTGTCCTTCCTGGCTTCCAACACATAACACTACACTCACAACAGGTGTGCTTCCTGGCTTCCAACACATAGCACTACCCTCCAACAGGTGTACTTACTAGCGTACTACACATAGAACTATGCTCCCAACGGGTGTACTTACTGACGTCCTACACATAGCACTACACTCCCACCACGTGTATTTACTGGTGCCCTACACATAGCACTACACTCCAATCAGTTGTACTTACTGGCGACCTAAACATAGCACTCCACTCCCAACAGGTGTACATACTGGCGTCCTACACATAGCACTACACTCCTAACAGGGGTACTTACTGGCATCCTACAAGTGGCACTACACTCCAAACAGGTGAACTTACTGGGGTCATACAGACAGCACTACAGCCACAACGGGTGTCCTTACTGGCATCCTACACATAGCACTAAGCTCCAAACAGTTGTACTTAATGGCTTCTACACATTGCACTACACTCCTAACAGGTGTACTTACTCGCGTCCTAAACATAGCACTCCACTCCCAACAGGTGTACTTACTGGCGTCCTGAACATAGCACTACACTCCCAACAGGTGTACTTACTGCCGCCCAACACATAGCACTACACCCCCAGAGGTGTACTTACTGGTGTCCTACCCATAGAACTACGCTCCCAACAGGTGTACTTAGTGGTATCCTACACATAGCACTACATTCCTAACATGCGTACTTTCTGCGGCCTTACAAATAGCACTGTTCTCACAACAGGCGTATTTACTGGTGTTCTGCTTATAGCACTATACTCCCAACAGGTGAACTTACTGGCGTCCTACACATACCACTAATCTACTAACAGGTGTACTTACTGGTGTCCTGCACATAGCATTACACCACCAACAGGTGTACTTTTTTCCGTCCTACACATAGGACTACACTTTCAACAAGTGTACTTTCTGGCGCCCTACACATCTCACTACACTCCCAGCAGATGTACTGACTGCCGTTCTACAAATATCACTACACTCCCAACAGGTGCACTTAGTGGTGTCCTACACATATCACTACACCCCCAACAGGTGTACTTACTGGCATATTTCACATAGCGCTAACTCACAACATGTGTACTCACAGGCGTCCTACACATAGCAATACACTCCGAACAGGTGTACTTACTGGCGACCTGCACAAAGGACTAACCTCCCAACAGGTGTTCTTACTGCCGTCTTACAAATAGCACTACCCTCCCAACAGCTGCACTTAATGGCGTCCTACACATAGCACTAAACTCCGAACATTTGTACTTACTGGTGTCCTACACATAGCATTACACTCCGAACAGGTGTACTTACTGCCTGCCTACACATAGCACTACACTTCCAACAGGTGTACTTACTGCCGGCCTACACATAGCACTACACTCCCAAAAGGTGTACTTGCTGGCGTCCTACACATAGCAATACACTCCGAACAAGTGTACTTACTGGGGTCCTGCACATAGCACTTCACTCCCATCAGGTGTACTTAGTGATGTACTACCCATAGCGTTATACTCCAAACAGGTGTACTTACTGGCGCCCTTCACATAGCACTACACTCCCAAAATATGCACTTAAAGGCGTCCTACACACGGAAATACACTCCGAACAGGTGTACTTACTGGCGTCCTGCACATAGCACTACGCTCTCAACATTTCTAAATACTCCCGTCCTACACATAGCTCTACATTCCCAACAGCTGTAATTACTAATGACCTACATATATCACTACACTACCACCATGTGGGCATACTGGCGACCTACACATAGCACTACACTCTTAACAGGTGTACTTACTGTGGCCTTCCACATAGCACTGCACTCCCAACAGGTGTACTTTCTGGCGTCCAACACATAGCACTAAACTCTTAACAGGTGAACTTACTGGTGTCCTACACATAACACTACACTCCCAACAGGTGTACTTGCTGCCGTCCTACGCTTAGCACTACACTCCCAACAGGTGTACTTACGGGCGTCCTTCACATAGCACCACACTCCCAACGGGTGTACTTACTGGCGTCCTACACAGATCACTACACTCCCAACAGGTGTTCTTGCTCACGTCCTACACATAGCACTACACTCCCAACGCCTGTACTTACAGGCGTCTTACACATTGCACTACACTTCCAACAGGTGTACTTACTGGCGCGCAACACATAACACTACACTCCAAACAGGTGTACTTATGGAGTCCTACACATAGCACTACACTCCTAACAGGTGTACTGATTGGCGTTCTGCACATAGCACTACACTCCCAACATGTGTACTTACTGGCGTGCTACACATGGCACTACACTCCAAACAGGTGTACTTACCGGTGCCCTACACATAGCACTTCACTCCCATCAGGTGTACTTACTGGCGACCTGCACATAGCTCTACGCTTCCAACAGGTGCAATTACTGGCGTTCTACATATAGCACTACACTCCCAACAGGTGTACTTACTGGTGTCCTACACATAGCACTACACTCGAAACTGATGTACTTACTGGCGTCCTACACATAGTACTACACTCCCAACAGATGTACTTACTGGTGTCCGACACACAGCACTACACTCCCATCAGGTGTACTTACTAGTGTCCTACACAACGCACTACACTCCTGAAAGGTGTACTTATTGGAGTCATACACATAGCACTACACTACTAACAGGAGTACTTACTGGCACCCTATAAAGAGCACTCCACTCCCAAGAGGTGTACTTACTGGGGTCCTATACGCAGCGCTACTCCCCCAACAGGTGTACTTACTCTAGTCCTACACATAGCTCTACACGCCCTACAGGTGTACTTACTGCCGTCCTACACATAGTACTACACTCCCTACAGGTGAACTTACTGGCGTCCTATACATATCACTACACTCCCAACAGGTGCACTTAGTGGTGTACTACACATAGCATTACTCTCCAAACAGGTGTACTTACTGGCGTCCTACACATAGCACTACACTCCCAAAATGTGTACTTACAGGCGTCCTACACATAGCAATACACTCCAAACAGGAGTACTTACTGGTGTCCTACACATAGCACTACATTCCCAACAGGTGTACTTACTGGCGTCCCACGCCTAGCACTGCACACGCAACAAGTGTGCTTGCTGCCGTCCAACACATAGCACTACACTTCTAAAAGGTGTACTTTCTGGAGTCCTATACCTAGCACTACACTCCCAACAGGTGTACCTACTGGCGTGCCACACATAGCACAACCCTCGCACAAGTGCACTTACTGGCGTCCTACTCATAGGAATACTCTTCTAAAAGGCGTACTTTCTGGTTTCCTACACAGAGCACTACTCTCCCAGCAGATGTACTTACTGGCGCCCTACGCATAGCACTACACTACTAACAGGTGTACTTTCTGCCGTCCTACACATACAAATATACTCCAAACAGGTGTACTTTCTGGCGTACTACACATAGGGCAAAGCTCCCAACTGGTGTACTTACTGGCTTCCTACACATAGCACTACACTCCCAACCTGTGTACGTAGCGGTGTCCGACACATAGCAATACACTCAAAACAGGTGTACTTACTGGCGTCCTCCACATAGCTCTGCATTCCCAACATGTGTACTTACTGGCGTCCTACACATAGCAATACACTCCGAAGAGGTGTACTTACTGGTGTCCTGCAAATAGCACTTCACTCCCATCAGGTGTACTTAGTGATGTACTACACATAGCGTTATACTCCAAACAGGTGTACATACTGGCGTCCTACACATAGCACTACATTCCCAGCAGCTATAATTACTGTGGGCGTACTGGCGACCTACGCATAGCACTACACTCTTAGCATGTGTACTTACTGTGGACTTACACATAGCACTGCACTCCCAACAGGTGTACTTACTGCCGCCCTATACCTAGCACTACACTCCCAACAGGTGTAGTTTCTGGCGTCCTACCACTACACTCCAAACTGGTGTACTTACTGGTGCCCTACACATAGCACTACAACACTACACTCCCAACAAATGTACTTACTGGCGTCCCTCACATAGCACTACACTCCCAACAGGTGGACTTCATGCAGACCAACATATAGTACTACACTCTCAACAGGTGAACTTACTAGCGTCCTAAACATAGCACTACAAACCCAACAGGTGCACTTGCCGGCGTCTTTCACATAGCACTACACGAGCAACATGTGTACTTACTGACGTCCTACAAATAGCACTACACTCCAAAATGGTTTCAATACTGTAGTCCTGCACATAGCACTACACTCCCAACAGGTGTACTTACTGCCGTCCTACACATAGCACTACACCCCTAACAGGTGTACTTACAGCTGTCCTACACATAGCATTACATTCCCATCAGGTGTACTTATCGCCGTCCTACATATAGCACTACACTACTAACAGGGGTACTTACTGCCATCCTACAAGTGGCACTACACTCCAAACAGGTAAACTTACTGGGGTCCTACATACAGCACTACACCCACAACAGGTGTACTTACTGGCGTCCTACACATGGCACTAAGCTCCAAACAGTTGTACTTAATGGCTTCTACACATAGCACTACACTCCTAACAGGTGTACTTACTGGCGTCCTACACATAGCACAACACTCCCAACAGGTGTACTTACTGGCGTCCCACACGAAGCACTACACTCGCACAAGTGCACTTACTGGCGTCCTACAATTGGAAATACACTTCTAAATGGTGTATTTTCCGGTGTTCTACACATAGCACTACTCTCCCAACGGATGAAGTTACTGGCGTGCTACGCATAGCACTACACTCCTAACAGGTGTACGTACTTGTGTCCTACACGTTGCACTGCACTCCCATCAGGTGTACTTATTGGCTTTCTACACATAGCACTACACTACTAACAGGTGTACTTTCTGCCGTCCTACACATACCACTACACTCAACAGGTGCACTTACTGGCGTACTACACATAGCACTAAGTTCCCAACTGGTGTAGTTACTGGCTTCCTACACATAGCACTACACTCCCAACGTTTGTACTTGCGGTGTCCAACACATAGCACTACACTCGAAACAGGTGTACTTTCTGGCGTCCACCACATAGCACTGCATGCCCAACAGGTGTACTTACTGGCGTCCTACACATAGCAATACACGCAGAACAGGTGTACTTACTGGAGTCCTACACATAGCACTGCGCTAACAACATGTGTACTCACTCCCGTTCTACACATAGACTACACTCCCAACGGGTGTACTTAAAGGCGTCTTACACATTGCACTACACTCCCAACAGGTTAACTTACTGGCGCGCTACACATAACACTACACTCCAAACAGGTGTACTTATGGAGTCCTACACATAGCACTACACTCCTAACAGGTGTACTGACTGGCGTTCTGCACATAGCACTACACTCCCAACATGTGTACTTACTGGCGTGTTACACATAGCACTACACTCCAAACAGGTGTACTTACCGGTGCCCTACACATAGCACTTCACTCCCATCAGGTGTACTTACTGGCGACCTGCAAATAGCACAACGCTTCCAACAGGTGCACTTACTGGCGTTCTACATATAGCCCTAAACTCCCAACAGGTGTACTTACTGGTGTCCTACACATAGCACTACACTCGAAACAGATGTACTTACTTGCGCCCTACACATAGTACTACACTCCTAACAGGTGTACTTACTGGTGTCCGACACAATGCACTACACTCCCATCGGCTGTACTTACTAGTGTCCTACACAACGCACTACACTCCTGAAAGGTGTACTTATTGGCGTCATACACATAGCACTACACTACTAACAGGTGTACTTACTAGCATCCTATAAAGAGCACTACACTCCCAAGAGGTGTACTTACTGGGGTCCTATACGCAACACTACTCCCCCAACAGGTGTACTTACTGGCGTCCTACACATAGCACTACTCGACCTACAGGTGTACTTACTGCCGTCCTACACATAGTACTACACTACTAACAGGTGTACTTTCTGCCGTCCTGCACATACCACTACACTCCCAACAGGTGTACTTACTGGCGTACTACACATAGCACTAAGCTCCCAACTGGTGTACTTACTGGATTCCTACACATAGCACTACACTCCCAACGATCCTACACATAACACTACACTCCCTACAGGTGTACTTGTTGCCGTCCTTCGCATAGCTCTACACTCACAACAGGTGTACTTACTGGCGTCCTACACATAGCACCACACTCCCAGCGGGTGAACTTACTGGCGTCCTACACATATCACTACACTCCCAACAGGTCACTTAGTGGTGTACTACACATAGCATTATACTCCAAACATGTGTGCTTACTGGCGTCTTACACAGAGCACTAATCTACTAACAGGTGTACTTACTGGTGTCCTGCACATAGCATTACACTCCCAATAGGTGTACCTACTGCCGTCCTACACATAGGACTACACTCCTAACAAGTGCACTTACTGGCGTCCTACACATCTCACTACTCCCAACAGATGTACTTACTGCCGTCCTACAAATATCACTACACTCCCAACAGGTGCACTTAGTGGTGTCCTACACATACCCCTACACCCCCAACAGGTGTACTTACTGGCATCTTACACATAGTACTGCACTCCCAACATGTGTACTTACAGGCGTCCTACACATAGCACTAAACTCCGAACATGTGCACGTACTGGTGTCCTACACATAGCAATACACTCCGAACAGGTGTACTTACTTGCGTCCTGCACGTAGGGCTAACCTCTCAACAGGTGTTCTTACTGCCGTCTTACAAATAGCACTAACCTCCCAACAGCTGCACTTACTGGCGTCCTACACATAGCACTAAACTCCGAACATGTGTACTTACTGGTGTCCTACACATAGCATTACACACCGAACAGGTGTACTTACTGTCGGCCTACACACAGCACTACACTTCCAACAGGTGTACTTACTGCCGGCCTACACATAGCACTACACTCCCAAAAGGTGTCCTCACTGGCGTCCTACACATAGCAATACACTCCGAACAAGTGTACTTACTGGTGTCCTGCACATAGCACTTCACTCCCATCAGGTGTACACAGTGATGTTCTACACATAGCGTTATACTCCAAACAGGTGTACTTACTGACGTCCTGCACATAGCACTACTCTGCCAAAATATGCACTTAAAGGCGTCCTACACATGGCAATACACTCCAAACAGGTGTACTTACTGGCGTCCTACACATAGCACTACACTTTCAACATTTGTGCTTACTCCCGTCCTACACAAAGCTCTACATTCCCAACAGCTGTAATTACTGATGACCTACACATATCACTACACTCCCACCATGTGGGCGTAAAGGCGACCTAAAGATAACACTACACTCTTAACAGGTGTACTTACTGTGGCCTTTCACATAGCACTGCACTCCCAACAGGTGTACTTACTGGCGTACTACACGTAGCACTAAGCTCTCAACATGTGTACTTTCTGGTGTCCTACACATATCACTACACTCCCAACAGGTGTATTTACAGACGTTCTGCACACAGAACTACACTCGCAACAAGTATACTTATTGGTTTCCTACCCATAGCACTACATTCCCAACAGGTGTACTCACTGGCGTACCACACCGAACACTACACTCGCAACAAGTGTACTTACTGGCGTCCTACAAATAGCACTACGCTTCTAAAAGGTGTACTTCCTTGCGTCCAACAAATAGCACTACACTCCCAACAGGTGGACTTAATGGAGCCCACACATAGCACAACACTCCCACCAGGTGTACTTAAAGGCGTCCCACACATAACACTACACTCGTAACAAGTGTACTTATTGTCGTCCTGCACATAGCACTACGGTTCAAAAAGGTGTACTTTCTGGCGTCCTACAAATAGCACTACAGTCCCAACAGGTGGACTTAATGGTGCCCACATATAGCACTACGCTCCCAACAGGTGTACTTAATGGCGTGCCACACATAGCACTGCACTAGCATCAAGTGAACTTACTGTCGTCCTACTCATAGCACTACACTTCTAAAAGGTGTACTTACTGGCGTCGTACAGATAGCACTACACTCCTAACAGGTGTACTTACTGGTGTCCTACACATAGCACTATTCTCCCATCAGGTGTACTTACTGGCTTCCTCCACATAGCACTACACTCCTAAAAGGAGTACTTACTGCGTCCTACACATAGCACTACACTACTGACAGGTGTACTTACTGGCATCCTACAAATGGAACTACACTCTCAACAGGTGTACTTACTGGCGTCCGACACACAGCACTACACGCCCAACAGGTGTACATACTGGCGTACTACACGTAGCACTAAGCTGGCAACAGGTGTACTTACCGGTTTCCTACACAAAGCACTACACTCCCAACATGTGTACTTAGTGGGGTCCAACGCACAACACTACACTCCAAACAGGTGTATTTACAGGCGTCCTCCAAATAGCTCTGCATTCCCAACATGTGTAGTTACTGGCGTCGTACACATAGCAATACACTCCCAACAGGTGTACTTACTGGCGTCCTATACATATCACTACATTCCCAACAGGTGTACTTAGTTGTATCCTACACATAGCACTACATTCCTAACAGGCGTACTTACTGCAGCCTTACACATAGCACTGCACTCACAACAGGTGTACTTTCTGCTGTCCTACTCATAGCACTACACACCCAACAGATGTACTTACTGGCGTCCTACACATACCACTAAATTCCTAACAGGTGTACTTACCGGTGTCCTACACATAGCATTACACTCCCAACAGGTGTACTTACTGTCGTCCTACACATAGCACTACACTCTCAACAAGTGTACTCACTGGCGTCCTACGCATAGCTCTACACTCCCAACATGTTGACTTACTGCCGTCCTACACATAGCACTGCACTCCCAAAGGTGTACTTACTGGCGTCCTGCGCATAGCACTACACTCCAAACAGGTGTACTTACTGGCGTCCTACAAATAGCACTACACTCCCAACAGGTGTACTTTCTGGTGTCCTGCACATAGCACTACACTCCCAATAGGTGTACTTACTGGCGTCCTACATATAGCACTACACTCCTAAAAGGTGTATTTGCTGGAGTCCGACACATAGCACCACACTCCGAACAGGTGTACTTACTGGCGCCCTACACATAGCACTACACTCCTAACAGGTGTACTTACTGATGTGCTACACATAACACTACACTCCCAACAGGTGTACTTAATGGCGTCCTACACATAGCACTACAGACCTAAAAGGTGTACTTACTGGCATCCTACACATAGCCCTACACAGCTAACAGTTGTACTTCCTGTCGTCCTATGAATTGCACTACACTCCCAACAGGTGTACTTATGGGCGTCCTACACATAGCGCTACGATCCAAACAGGTGTACTTACTGGCGTCCTACACATAGCTCTACACTCCCAGCAGGTGTACTTACTGGCGTCCAACACATAGCACTACACTCCGAACAGGTGTATTTACTCATGCCCTACACATAGCACTACACGCCCAGCAGGTGTACTTACTGGCGCCCTACACATAGCACTACACTCCAAACAGGTGTACTTACTGGCGACCTACACATAGCACTACACTCCTAACAGGTGTACTTACCGGTTTCTTACACTCGCAACAGGTGTACTTGCTGGCGTCCTAGACATAGCACTACACTCCCAACAGGTGTATTTACTGGTGTCCTACACATAGCACTACTCTCCCAACAGGTGTACTTACCGGCGGCCTACACATAAAACTTCACTCCCATCATATGTACTTACTGGCGACCTACACATAGCACTTCGTTTCCAACAGGTGTACTTACTGCCGAGATTCGCACAGCACTGCACTCTGAACAGGTGTTCTTGCTAGCGCCCTACACATATCACTGCGCTCCCAACAGGTGTATTTACTGGCATCGTACACGTAGCACTAGACTCCCAACAGGTGCACTTCCTGCAGTCCTACACACAGTACTACATTCCCAACAGGTGAACTTACTGGTGCCCTACACACAGCACTGCACTGCAAACAGGTGTTCTTACTGGCGTCCTAAAGATAGCACTACGCTCCCAAAATGTTTACTTACAGGCGTCCTACACATAGAAATACTCTCCGAACAGGCGTACTTACTGGCTTCCTACACATAACACTACTCTCCCAACAGGTGTACGTACTGACGTCCTAAACTTAGCACTACACTCCCAACATGTGTACTTAGAGGTGTCCTTCACATAGCAGTACTCAGACAGGTGTACTTACTGGCGTTCTCCACATAGAACTACATTCCCAACATTTGTACTTACTGGCGTCAAACGCATAGCAATACACTCCGAACAGGTGTACTTACTGGCGTCCTACACATAGCACTACGCTCCCAACATGTGTACTCGCTCCCGTTCTACAGATAGCACTACACCCCCAAAAGGTGTTCTTACTGGCGTCCTACACATAGCACAACACTCCCAACAGGTGTACTTACTGTCGTCCTACACATAGCACAACACTCCTAACAGGTGCACTTACTGATGTCCAACACATAGCATTACACTCCCAACAGGTGCACTTACTGCCGTCCTACACATAGCACTACATTCCCAACAGGTGTACGTACTGGCGTCCTACACATAGCACTGCACTCCCAACAGGTGTACTTTGTTTTAACCTACACATAGCACTACCTTCCCAACAGGTGTACTTACTGGCGGCCTACACATAAAACTTCACTCCCACCATGTGTACTTTCTGGCGACCTACACATAGCACTTCGCTTTCAACAGGTGTACTTACTGCCGAGATTCACACAGCACTGCACTCCGAACAGGTGTTCTTACTAGCGCCCTACACATATCACTGCGCTCCCAACAGGTGTATTTCCTGGAATCATACACGTAGCACTAGACTTTCAACAGGTGTACTTCCTGCAGTCCTACACACAGTACTACATTTCCAACAGGTGAACTTACTGGCTCCCTACACATAGCACTGCACTGCAAACAGGGGTTCTTACTGGCGTCCTAAAGATAGCACTACGATCCAAAAACAGGTGTACTTACAGGCGTCCTACACATAGAAATACTCTCCGAACAAGCGTACTTACTGGCTTCCTACACATGACACTAACAGGTGTACGTGCTGATGTACTAAACTTAGCACTACACTCCCAACATGTGTACTTAGAGGTGTCCTCCACATAGCACTACACTCCAAACAGGTGTACTTACTGGCGTTCTCCACATAGAACTACATCCCAACATTTGTTTTTTCTGGCGCCAAACGCATAGCAATACACTCCGAACAGGTGTACTTACTGGCGTCCTACACATAGCACTAAGCTCCCAACATGTGTACTCACTCCCGTTCTACACATAGCACTACACCCCCAAAAGGTGTTCTTACTGGCGTCCTACACATAGCACAACACTCCCAACAGGTGTACTTTGTTTTAATCTACACATAGCACTACATTCCTAACAGGCGTACTTACTGCGGCCTTACAAATAGCACTGCCTTCACAACAGGTGTACTTTCTGGTGCCCTACTCATAGCACTACACTTCCAACATGTTTACTTACTGGCGTCCTAAACATAGCACTACACTCCCAACATGTGTACATACTTAAGTCCTACACATAGCACCACACTCCCAAAAGGTGTACTTACTGGGGTCCTACGCATAGCACTACACTCCAAACATGTGTGCTTACTGGCGTCCTACACATACCAGTAAACTCCTCTAAGGTGTACTTACTGGTGTCCTACTCAAAGCATTACACTCCCAACAGGTGTACTTACTGCCGTCCTGCACATAGCACTACCTTCCCAACAAGTGTACTTACTGGCGTCCTACACATAGCACGACACTCCCAACAGGTGTTCCTAATGGACTCCTACACATAGCACTACACTCCAAGCAGGAGTAGTTGGTCGCGTCCTACACAGAGGACTGCACATCCTAAAGGTGTACTTACTGGCATCCTACACATAACACTACACTCCTAACAGTTGTATTAACTCACGTCCTACACATTGCACTACACTCCCAACAGGTGTACTTACTGGCGTCCAACACATAGGACTACACTCCTAACAGGTGTACTTACTGGCGTCCTACACATTGCACAACACTCCCAACAGGTATACTTACTGTCGTGCTACACATAGCACTACACTCCAAACAGGTTAACTTACGGGCGTCATACACGTAGCACTACACTCCTAACAGGTGTACTTCCTGGCGGTCTGTACATAGCCCTACACTCCAAACAGGTGTCTTACTGGCGTGCTACACATAGCACTACACTCCAAACATGTGCACTTACCGGTGCCCTACACATAGCACTTCACTGTCATTAGGTGTACTTACTGGCGACTTACACATAGCACTGCACTTCCAACAGCTGCACTTACTGACGTACTACACATAGCACTATACTCCCAACTGGTGTACTTACTGGTGTTCAAAACATAGAACTACACTCCCAACAGGTGTACTTCCTGCAGTCCTACATATAGTACTACACTCTCAACAGGTGAACTTACTGGCGTCCTACACATAGCGCTACAAACCCAACAGGTGTATTTACCGACGTTCTTCACATAGCTCTACACTCAAAACATGTGTACATACTGGCGTCATACAAATAGAACTGCACTCCAAAAAGGTGTACTTCCTGGAGTCCAACACATAGCACTACACTCCCAACAGGTCTACTTACTGGCGCCCTACACATATCACTACACTTCTAACAGGTGTACTTACCGATGTCCTACACATAGCACTACACTCCCATCAGGTGTACTTACTGGCGTCCAACACATAGCACTACACTCCTAAAAGGTGCACATATTGGCGTCTTACAAATAGCACAACACTACTAGTAGGTGAACTTACTGGCATCCTACAAATGACACTACACTCCCAACAGGTGAACTTACTGGGGTCCTACAGACAGCACTACACCCCCAACAGGTGTACTTACTGGCGTCCTACACATAGCACTAAGCTTCAAACAGGTGTACTTAATGGCTTCTACACATAGCACTGCACTCAAACAGGTGTACGTACTGGAATCCTACGCATGGCACTACACTCCCAACAAGTGTACTTACTGGAGTCCTGCACATAGCACTACACTCCCAAATGGTGTACTTTCTGGCGTCCTACACATAGCACTACGTTTCCAACAGGTGCTCTTACTGGCGTCCTACAGATAGCACTACACTCGCAACAGGTTTCCTTACTGCCTTCCTACACATATCAATACCCTCCAACAGGTGTACTTACTAGTGTACTACACATAGAACTGTGTTCTCAACAGGTGTACTTGAAGACGTCCTACACATAGCACTACACTTCCACCACGTGTATTTACTAGTGTCCTACACATAGCACTACACTCCAATCAGATGTACTTATTGGCGTGCTACACATAGCACTAAACTCCCAACAGATGTACTTACTGGCGTCCTACAGATAGCACTACACTCCTAACGGGTGTACTTACTGGCGTCCTGCACATAGCACTACACTCCCAACAGGTGTACTTACTGCCGTCCAACACATAGCACTACACCTCCAACAGGTGTACTTACTGGCGTCCTTCACATAGCACAGCACTCACAACAGGTGTACTTAGTGGTATCCTATACATAGCACTACATTCCTAACAGGCTTAATTACTGTGGCCTTACACAATAGCACAGTACTCTCAACAGGCGTACTTTCTGGTGTTCTACTCATAGCACTACAATCCCAAAATGTGTACTTACTGGCGTCCTACACACAGCACTAAACTCCAAACAGGTGTACTTAATGGCTTCTACACATAGCACTACACTCCTAACAGGTGTACTTACTGGCGTCCTACACATTGCACTGCACTTTAAACAGGTGTACTTACTGGAATCCTACGCATAGCACTACACTCCCAACAGGTGTACTTACTGGAGTCCTACACATAGCACTACACTCCCACCAGGTGTACTTACTGGCGTCCAACACATATCACTACCCTCCAACAGGTGTACTTACTAGCGTACTACACATAGCACTACACCCACAACAGGTGTCCTTACTGGTTTCCTACACATGGCACTACCCTCCAACAGGTGTACTTACAAGCGTACTACACATAGCACTGCACTCACAACAGGTGTCCTTACTGGCTTCCTACACATATCACTACCCTCCAACAGGTATACCTTCTAGCGTACTATACATAGCACTATGCTCCCAACAGGTGTTCTTACTGACGTCCTACACATAGCACTACACTCCCACCGCGTGTACTTACTGGTGTCCTACACATAGCACTGCACTCCCACCGCCTGTACTTACAGGTGTTCTACACATAGCACTACACTCCAATCAGGTGTACTTACTGGCGTCCTTCACATAGCACTACTCTCTCAACAGGTGTACTTACTGGAGACCTACACATAGCACTACACTCCTAACAGGTGTGCTTACTGGCGTCCTGCACATAGCACTACACTCCTAACGGATGTACTTACTGCCGTCCAACACATAGCACTACATCCCGAACAGGTGTACTTACTGGCGTCCTACACATAGCACTACACTGCCAACAGGTGTGCTTACTGGCGTCCTATACACACGACTACCCTCCCAACAGGAGTACTAACTGACGTCGTACACATAGCAGTACACTCCCAACAGGTGTACTTTCTGGTGTCCTACACGTAGCACTACACTCCCAAAAGGTGTACTTACTGGCGCCCTACGCATATCACTACACTTCCAACAGGTGTACTTACTTGCGTCCTACACATTGCACTACACAACCAACAGGTGTACTTACTGTCGTGCTACACATAGCACTACACTCCAAACAGGTGTACTTACTGCCGCTCTGCAAATAGTACTACACTCCCAACAGGTGTACTTACCGGCGTGCAACACGTAGCACTACACTCCAAACATCTGTACTTACCGGTGTCCTACACATAGCACTTCACTCCCATCAGGTGTACTTTCTGGCGACCTACACATAGCACTACGCTTCCAACAGGTGCACTTACTGACGTTCTACTCATAGCACTACACTCCCAACAGGTGTACTTACTGGTGTCCTACACATAGCACTACACTCCCAACAGGTGTACTTCCTGCAGTCCTACATATAGTACTACACTCCCACCAGGGGAACTTACTGGGGTCCCAAACATAGCACTACAAACCCAACAGGTGGACTTACCGGCGTCCTTCACATAGCACTACACTCGCAACATGTGTACTTACTGGCGTCCTACAAATAGCACTACACTCCTAAATGGTTTAAATCCAGGAGTCCTACACATAGCACTACACTCCCAACAGGTGTACTTACTGGCGTCCTACACATAGCACTACATCCCTAACAGGTGTACTTACTGCTGTCCTACACATAGCATTACATTTCCATCAGGTGTACTTACTGGCGTCCTACACATAGCACTACACTCCTAAAAGTTGTACTTATCGCCGTCCTTCAGACAGCACTACACCCGCAACAGGTGTACATACTCGCGTCCTACATATAGCACTACACTCCAAACAGGTGTACGTACTGAAATCCCACGCATTGCACTACACTCCCAACAGGTGTACTTACTGGAAGCCTGCACATAGCACTACACTCCCAACAGGTGTACTTACTGGCGTCCTACACACAGCACTACACTCCTAACAGGTGTATGTACTGGCGTCCTGCACACAGCACTACACTCCCAACAGGTGTACTTACTGCCGTCCAACACATAGCACTACACCCCCAGAGATGTACTTACTGGAGTCCTACACATTACACTACACTCCTAACAGGTGTACTTACTGGCGTCCTGCACATAGCACTACACTCCCAACATGTGTACATACTTAAGTCCTACACATAGCACTACACTCCCAAAAGGTGTACTTACTGGGGTCCTACTCATAGCACTACACTCCAAACATGTGTGCTTACTGGCGTCCTACACATACCAGTAAACTCCTCTAAGGTGTACTTACTGGTGTCCTACTCAAAGCATTACACTCCCAACAGGTGTACTTACTGCCGTCCTGCACATAGCACTACCTTCCCAACAAGTGTACTTACTGGCGTCCTACACATAGCACGACACTCCCAACAGGTGTTCCTAATGGACTCCTACACATAGCACTACACTCCAAGCAGGAGTAGTTGGTCGCGTGCTACACAGAGGACTGCACATCCTAAAGGTGTACTTACTGGCATCCTACATATAACACTACACTCCCAACAGTTGTATTAACTCACGTCCTACACATTGCACTACACTCCCAACAGGTGTACTTACTGGCGTCCAACGCATAGGACTACACTCCTAACAGGTGTACTTACTGGCGTCCTACACATTGCACAACACTCCCAACAGGTATACTTACTGTCGTGCTACACATAGCACTACACTCCAAACAGGTTAACTTACTGGCGTCATACACGTAGCACTACACTCCTAACAGGTGTACTTCCTGGCGGTCTGTACATAGCCCTACACTCCCAACAGGTGTCTTACTGGCGTGCTACACATAGCACTACACTCCAAACATGTGCACTTACCGGTGCCCTACACATAGCACTCCACTGTCATCAGGTGTACTTACTGGCGACCTACACATAGCACTGCACTTCCAACAGCTGCACTTACTGACGTACTACACATAGCACTATACTCCCAACAGGTGTACTTACTGGTGTTCAAAACATAGAACTACACTCCCAACAGGTGTACTTCCTGCAGTCCTACATATAGTACTACACTCTCAACAGGTGAACTTACTGGCGTCCTACACATAGCGCTACAAACCCAACAGGTGTATTTACCGACGTTCTCCACATAGCTCTACACTCACAGCATGTGTACATACTGGCGTCATACAAATAGAACTGCACTCCAAAAAAGGTGTACTTCCTGGAGTCCAACACATAGCACTACACTCCCAACAGGTCTACTTACTGGCGCCCTACACATATCACTACACTTCTAACAGGTGTACTTACCGATGTCCTACACATAGCACTACACTCCCATCAGGTGTACTTACTGGCGTCCAACACATAGCACTACACTCCTAAAAGGTGCACATATTGGCGTCTTACAAATAGCACAACACTACTAGCAGGTGAACTTACTGGCATCCTACAAATGGCACTACACTCCCAACAGGTGAACTTACTGGGGTCCTACAGACAGCACTACACCCCCAACAGGTGTACTTACTGGCGTCCTACACATAGCACTAAGCTTCAAACAGGTGTACTTAATGGCTTCTACACATAGCACTGCACTCAAACAGGTGTACGTACTGGAATCCTACGCATGGCACTACACTCCCAACAAGTGTACTTACTGGAGTCCTGCACATAGCACTACACTCCCAAATGGTGTACTTTCTGGCGTCCTACACATAGCACTACGTTTCCAACAGGTGCTCTTACTGGCGTCCTACAGATAGCACTACACTCGCGACAGGTTTCCTTACTGCCTTCCTACACATATCAGTACCCTCCAACAGGTGTACTTACTAGTGTACTACACATAGAACTGTGTTCTCAACAGGTGTACTTGAAGACGTCCTACACATAGCACTACACTTCCACCACGTGTATTTACTAGTGTCCTACACATAGCACTACACTCCAATCAGATGTACTTATTGGCGTGCTACACATAGCACTAAACTCCCAACAGATGTACTTACTGGCGTCCTACAGATAGCACTACACTCCTAACGGGTGTACTTACTGGCGCCCTGCACATAGCACTACACTCCCAACAGGTGTACTTCCAGCGGTCCAACACATAGCACTACACCTCCAACAGGTGTACTTACTGGCGTCCTACACATAGCACTTCACTCACAACAGGTGTACTTAGTGGTATCCTATACATAGCACTACATTCCTAACAGGCTTAATTACTGTGGCCTTACACAATAGCACAGTACTCTCAACAGGCGTACTTACTGGTGTTCTACTCATAGCACTACAATTCCAAAATGTGTACTTACTGGCGTCCTACACACAGCACTAAACTCCAAACAGGTGTACTTAATGGCTTCTACACATAGAACTACACTCCTAACAGGTGTACTTACTGGCGTCCTACATATTGCACTGCACTTTAAACAGGTGTACTTACTGGAATCCTACGCATAGCACTACACTCCCAACAGGTGTACTTACTGGAGTCCTACACATAGCACTACACTCCCACCAGGTGTACTTACTGGCGTCCAACACATATCACTACCCTCCAACAGGTGTACTTACTAGCGTACTACACATAGCACTACACCCACAACAGGTGTCCTTACTGGCTTCCTACACATGGCACTACCCTCCAACAGGTGTACTTACAAGCGTACTACACATAGCACTGCACTCACAACAGGTGTCCTTACTGGCTTCCTACACATATCACTACCCTCCAACAGGTATACCTACTAGCGTACTATACATAGCACTATGCTCCCAACAGGTGTTCTTACTGACGTCCTACACATAGCACTACACTCCCACCGCGTGTACTTACTGGTGTCCTACACATAGCACTGCACTCCCACCGCCTGTACTTACAGGTTTTCTGCACATAGCACTACACTCCAATCAGGTGTACATACTGGCGTCCTTCACATAGCACTACTCTCTCAACAGGTGTACATACTCGCGTCCTACATATAGCACTACACTCCAAACAGGTGTACGTACTGAAATCCCACGCATTGCACTACACTCCCAACAGGTGTACTTACTGGAAGCCTGCACATAGCACTACACTCCCAACAGGTGTACTTACTGGCGTCCTACACACAGTACTACACTCCTAACAGGTGTACGTACTGGCGTCCTGCACACAGCACTACACTCCCAACAGGTGTACTTACTGCCGTCCAACACATAGCACTACACCCCCAGAGATGTACTTACTGGAGTCCTACACATTACACTACACTCCTAACAGGTGTACTTACTGGCGTCCTGCACATAGAACTACACTCCCAACATGTGTACATACTTAAGTCCTACACATAGCACTACACTCCCAAAAGGTGTACTTACTGGGGTCCTACGCATAGCACTACACTCCAAACAGGCGTGCTTACTGGCGTCCTACACATACCAGTAAACTCCTCTAAGGTGTACTTACTGGTGTCCTACTCAAAGCATTACACTCCCAACAGGTGTATTTACTGCCGTCCTGCACATAGCACTGCCTTCCCAACAAGTGTACTTACTGGCGTCCTACACATAGCACGACACTCCCAACAGGTGTTCCTAATGGACTCCTACACATAGCACTACACTCCAAGCAGGAGTAGTTGGTCGCGTCCTACACAGAGGACTGCACATCCTAAAGGTGTACTTACTGGCATCCTACACATAACACTACACTCCCAAAAGTTGTATTAACTCACGTCCTACACATTGCACTACACTCCCAACAGGTGTACTTACTGGCGTCCAACGCATAGGACTACACTCCAATCAGGTGTACTTACTGGCGTCCTTCACATAGCACTACTCTCTCAACAGGTGTACTTACTGGAGACCTACACATAGCACTACACTCCTAACAGGTGTGCTTACTGGCGTCCTGCACATAGCACTACACTCCTAACGGATGTACTTACTGCCGTCCAACACATAGCACTACACCCCGAACAGGTGTACTTACTGGCGTCCTACACATAGCACTACACTGCCAACAGGTGTGCTTACTGGCGTCCTATACACACGACTACCCTCCCAACAGGAGTACTAACTGACGTCGTACACATAGCAGTACACTCCCAACAGGTGTACTTTCTGGTGTCCTACACATAGCACTACACTCCCAACAGGTGTACTTACTGGCGCCCTACGCATATCACTACACTTCCAACAGGTGTACTTACTTGCGTCCTACACATTGCACTACACAACCAACAGGTGTACTTACTGTCGTGCTACACATAGCACTACACTCCAAACAGGTGTACTTACTGCCGCTCTGCAAATAGTACTACACTCCCAACAGGTGTACTTACCGGCGTGCAACACATAGCACTACACCCCAAACATCTGTACTTACCGGTGTCCTACACATAGCACTTCACTCCCATCAGGTGTACTTTCTGGCGACCTACACATAGCACTACGCTTCCAACAGGTGCACTTACTGACGTTCTACTCATAGCACTACACTCCCAACAGGTGTACTTACTGGTGTCCTACACATAGCACTACACTCCCAACAGGTGTACTTCCTGCAGTCCTACATATAGTACTACACTCCCACCAGGTGAACTTACTGGGGTCCCAAACATAGCACTACAAACCCAACAGGTGGACTTACCGGCGTCCTTCACATAGCACTACACTCGCAACATGTGTACTTACTGGCGTCCTACAAATAGCACTACACTCCTAAATGGTTTAAATCCAGGAGTCCTACACATAGCACTACACTCCCAACAGGTGTACTTACTGGCGTCCTACACATAGCACTACATCCCTAACAGGTGTACTTACTGCTGTCCTACACATAGCATTACATTTCCATCAGGTGTACTTACTGGCGTCCTACACATAGCACTACACTCCTAAAAGTTGTACTTATCGCCGTCCTACAGACAGCACTACACCCGCAACAGGTGTACATACTCGCGTCCTACATATAGCACTACACTCCAAACAGGTGTACGTACTGAAATCCCACGCATTGCACTAAACTCCCAACAGGTGTACTTATTGGAAGCCTGCACATAGCACTACACTCCCAACAGGTGTACTTACTGGCGTCCTACACACAGCACTACACTCCTAACAGGTGTACGTACTGGCGTCCTGCACACAGCACTACACTCCCAACAGGTGTACTTACTGCCGTCCAAAACATAGCACTACACCCCCAGAGATGTACTTACTGGAGTCCTACACATTACACTACACTCCTAACAGGTGTACTTACTGGCGTCCTGCACATAGCACTACACTCCCAACATGTGTACATACTTAAGTCCTACACATAGCACTACACTCCCAAAAGGTGTACTTACTGGGGTCCTACTCATAGCACTACACTCCAAACAGGTGTGCTTACTGGCGTCCTACACATACTAGTAAACTCCTCTAAGGTGTACTTACTGGTGTCCTACTCAAAGCATTACACTCCCAACAGGTGTACTTACTGCCGTCCTGCACATAGCACTACCTTCCCAACAAGTGTACTTACTGGCGTCCTACACATAGCACGACACTCCCAACAGGTGTTCCTAATGGACTCCTACACATAGCACTACACTCCAAGCAGGAGTAGTTGGTCGCGTCCTACACAGAGGACTGCACATCCTAAAGGTGTACTTACTGGCATCCTACACATAACACTACACTCCCAACAGTTGTATTAACTCACGTCCTACACATTGCACTACACTCCCAACAGGTGTACTTACTGGCGTCCAACGCATAGGACTACACTCCTAACAGGTGTACTTACTGGCGTCCTACACATTGCACAACACTCCCAACAGGTATACTTACTGTCGTGCTACACATAGCACTACACTCCAAACAGGTTAACTTACTGGCGTCATACACGTAGCACTACACTCCTAACAGGTGTACTTCTTGTACATAGCCCTACACTCCCAACAGGTGTCTTACTGGCGTGCTACACATAGCACTACACTCCAAACATGTGCACTTACCGGTGCCCTACACATAGCACTCCACTGTCATCAGGTGTACTTACTGGCGACCTACACATAGCACTGCACTTCCAACAGCTGCACTTACTGACGTACTACACATAGCACTATACTCCCAACAGGTGTACTTACTGGTGTTCAAAACATAGAACTACACTCCCAACAGGTGTACTTCCTGCAGTCCTACATATAGTACTACACTCTCAACAGGTGAACATACTGGCGTCCTACACATAGCGCTACAAACCCAACAGGTGTATTTACCGACGTTCTCCACATAGCTCTACACTCACAACATGTGTACATACTGGCGTCATACAAATAGAACTGCACTCCAAAAAAGGTGTACTTCCTGGAGTCCAACACATAGCACTACACGCCCAACAGGTCTACTTACTGGCGCCCTACACATATCACTACACTTCTAACAGGTGTACTTACCGATGTCCTACACATAGCACTACACTCCCATCAGGTGTACTTACTGGCGTCCAACACATAGCACTACACTCCTAAAAGGTGCACATATTGGCGTCTTACAAATAGCACAACACTACTAGCAGGTGAACTTACTGGCATCCTACAAATGGCACTACACTCCCAACAGGTGAACTTACTGGGGTCCTACAGACAGCACTACACCCCCAACAGGTGTACTTACTGGCGTCCTACACATAGCACTAAGCTTCAAACAGGTGTACTTAATGGCTTCTACACATAGCACTGCACTCAAACAGGTGTACGTACTGGAATCCTACGCATGGCACTACACTCCCAACAAGTGTACTTACTGGAGTCCTGCACATAGCACTACACTCCCAAATGGTGTACTTTCTGGCGTCCTACACATAGCACTACGTTTCCAACAGGTGCTCTTACTGGCGTCCTACAGATAGCACTACACTCGCGACAGGTTTCCTTACTGCCTTCCTACACATATCAATACCCTCCAACAGGTGTACTTACTAGTGTACTACACATAGAACTGTGTTCTCAACAGGTGTACTTGAAGACGTCCTACACATAGCACTACACTTCCACCACGTGTATTTACTAGTGTCCTACACATAGCACTACACTCCAATCAGATGTACTTATTGGCGTGCTACACATAGCACTAAACTCCCAACAGATGTACTTACTGGCGTCCTACAGATAGCACTACACTCCTAACGGGTGTACTTACTGGCGTCCTGCACATAGCACTACACTCCCAACAGGTGTACTTCCTGCGGTCCAACACATAGCACTACACCTCCAACAGGTGTACTTACTGGCGTCCTACACATAGCACTGCACTCACAACAGGTGTACTTAGTGGTATCCTATACATAGCACTACATTCCTAACAGGCTTAATTACTGTGGCCTTACACAATAGCACAGTACTCTCAACAGGCGTACTTACTGGTGTTCTACTCATAGCACTACAATCCCAAAATGTGTACTTAATGGCGTCCTACACACAGCACTAAACTCCAAACAGGTGTACTTAATGGCTTCTACACATAGCACTACACTCCTAACAGGTGTATTTACTGGCGTCCTACACATTGCACTGCACTTTAAACAGGTGTACTTACTGGAATCCTACGCATAGCACTACACTCCCAACAGGTGTACTTACTGGAGTCCTACACATAGCACTACACTCCCACCAGGTGTACTTACTGGCGTCCAACACATATCACTACCCTCCAACAGGTGTACTTACTAGCGTACTACACATAGCATTACACCCACAACAGGTGTCCTTACTGGCTTCCTACAAATGGCACTACCCTCCAACAGGTGTACTTACAAGCGTACTACACATAGCACTGCACTCACAACAGGTGTCCTTACTGGCTTCCTACACATATCACTACCCTCCAACAGGTATACCTACTAGCGTACTATACATAGCACTATCCTCCCAACAGGTGTTCTTACTGACGTCCTACACATAGCACTACACTCCCACCGCGTGTACTTACTGGTGTCCTACACATAGCACTGCACTCCCAAGGCCTGTACTTACAGGTGTTCTACACATAGCACTACACTCCAATCAGGTGTACTTACTGGCGTCCTTCACATAGCACTACTCTCTCAACAGGTGTACTTACTGGAGACCTACACATAGCACTACACTCCTAACAGGTGTGCTTACTGGCGTCCTGCACATAGCACTACACTCCTAACGGATGTACTTACTGCCGTCCAACACATAGCACTACACCCCGAACTGGTGTACTTACTGGCGTCCTACACATAGCACTACACTGCCAACAGGTGTGCTTACTGGCGTCCTATACACACGACTACCCTCCCAACAGGAGTACTAACTGACGTCGTACACATAGCAGTACACTCCCAACAGGTGAACTTTCTGGTGTCCTACACATAGCACTACACTCCCAACAGGTGTACTTACTGGCGCCCTACGCATATCACTACACTTCCAACAGGTGTACTTACTTGCGTCCTACGCATTGCACTACACAACCAACAGGTGTACTTACTGTCGTGCTACACATAGCACTACACTCCAAACAGGTGTACTTACTGCCGCTCTGCAAATAGTACTACACTCCCAACAGGTGTACTTACTGGCGTGCAACACATAGCACTACACTCCAAACATCTGTACTTACCGGTGTCCTACACATAGCACTTCACTCCCATCAGGTGTACTTTCTGGCGACCTACACATAGCACTACGCTTCCAACAGGTGCACTTACTGACGTTCTACTCATAGCACTACACTCCCAACAGGTGTACTTACTGGTGCCCTACACAGAGCACTACACTCCCAACAGGTGTACTTCCTGCAGTCCTACATATAGTACTACACTCCCACCAGGTGAACTTACTGGGGTCCCAAACATAGCACTACAAACCCAACAGGTGGACTTACCGGCGTCCTTCACATAGCACTACACTCGCAACATGTGTACTTACTGGCGTCCTACAAATAGCACTACACTCCTAAATGGTTTAAATCCAGGAGTCCTACACATAGCACTACACTCCCAACAGGTGTACTTACTGGCGTCCTACACATAGCACTACATCCCTAACAGGTGTACTTACTGCTGTCCTACACATAGCATTACATTTCCATCAGGTGTACTTACTGGCGTCCTACACATGGCACTACACTCCTAAAAGTTGTACTTATCGCCGTCCTACAGACAGCACTACACCCGCAACAGGTGTACTTACTCGCGTCCTACATATAGCACTACACTCCAAACAGGTGTACGTACTGAAATCCCACGCATTGCACTACACTCCCAACAGGTGTACTTACTGGAAGCCTGCACATAGCACTACACTCCCAACAGGTGTACTTACTGGCGTCCTACACACAGCACTACACTCCTAACAGGTGTACGTACTGGCGTCCTGCACACAGCACTACACTCCCAACAGGTGTACTTACTGCCGTCCAACACATAGCACTACACCCCCAGAGATGTACTTACTGGAGTCCTACACATTACACTACACTCCTAACAGGTGTACTTACTGGCGTCCTGCACATAGAACTATACTCCCAACATGTGTACATACTTAAGTCCTACACATAGCACTACACTCCCAAAAGGTGTACTTACTGGGGTCCTACGCATAGCACTACACTCCAAACAGGTGTGCTTACTGGCGTCCTACACATACCAGTAAACTCCTCTAAGGTGTACTTACTGGTGTCCTACTCAAAGCATTACACTCCCAACAGGTGTATTTACTGCCGTCCTGCACATAGCACTACCTTCCCAACAAGTGTACTTACTGGCGTCCTACACATAGCACGACACTCCCAACAGGTGTTCCTAATGGACTCCTACACATAGCACTACACTCCAAGCAGGAGTAGTTGGTCGCGTCCTACACAGAGGACTGCACATCCTAAAGGTGTACTTACTGGCATCCTACACATAACACTACACTCCCAACAGTTGTATTAACTCACGTCCTACACATTGCATTACACTCCCAACAGGTGTACTTACTGGCGTCCAACGCATAGGACTACACTCCTAACAAGTGTACTTACTGGCGTCCTACACATTGCACAACACTCCCAACAGGTATACTTACTGTCGTGCTATACATAGCACTACACTCCAAACAGGTTAACTTACTGGCGTCATACACGTAGCACTACACTCCTAACAGGTGTACTTCCTGGCGGTCTGTACATAGCCCTACACTCCCAACAGGTGTCTTACTGGCGTGCTACACATAGCACTACACTCCAAACATGTGCACTTACCGGTGGCCTACACATAGCACTCCACTGTCATCAGGTGTACTTACTGGCGACCTACACATAGCACTGCACTTCCAACAGCTGCACTTACTGACGTACTACACATAGCACTATACTCCCAACAGGTGTACTTACTGGTGTTCAAAACATAGAACTACACTCCCAACAGGTGTACTTCCTGCAGTCCTACATATAGTACTACACTCTCAACAGGTGAACTTACTGGCGTCCTACACATAGCGCTACAAACCCAACAGGTGTATTTACCGACGTTCTTCACATAGCTCTACACTCACAACATGTGTACATACTGGCGTCATACAAATAGAACTGCACTCCAAAAAGGTGTACTTCCTGGAGTCCAACACATAGCACTACACTCCCAACAGGTCTACTTACTGGCGCCCTACACATATCACTACACTTCTAACAGGTGTACTTACCGATGTCCTACACATAGCACTACACTCCCATCAGGTGTACTTACTGGCGTCCAACACATAGCACTACACTCCTAAAAGGTGCACATATTGGCGTCTTACAAATAGCACAACACTACTAGCAGGTGAACTTACTGGCATCCTACAAATGGCACTACACTCCCAACAGGTGAACTTACTGGGGTCCTACAGACAGCACTACACCCCCAACAGGTGTACTTACTGGCGTCCTATACATAGCACTAAGCTTCAAACAGGTGTACTTAATGGCTTCTACACATAGCACTGCACTCAAACAGGTGTACGTACTGGAATCCTACGCATGGCACTACACTCCCAACAAGTGTACTTACTGGCGTCCTGCACATAGCACTACACTCCCAAATGGTGTACTTTCTGGCGTCCTACACATAGCACTACGTTTCCAACAGGTGCTCTTACTGGCGTCCTACAGATAGCACTACACTCGCGACAGGTTTCCTTACTGCCTTCCTACACATATCAATACCCTCCAACAGGTGTACTTACTAGTGTACTACACATAGAACTGTGTTCTCAACAGGTGTACTTGAAGACGTCCTACACATAGCACTACACTTCCACCACGTGTATTTACTAGTGTCCTACACATAGCACTACACTCCAATCAGATGTACTTATTGGCGTGCTACACATAGCACTAAACTCCCAACAGATGTACTTACTGGCGTCCTACAGATAGCACTACACTCCTAACGGGTGTACTTACTGGCGTCCTGCACATAGCACTACACTCCCAACAGGTGTACTTACTGCCGTCCAACACATAGCACTACACCTCCAACAGGTGTACTTACTGGCGTCCTACACATAGCACTGCTCTCACAACAGGTGTACTTAGTGGTATCCTATACATAGCACTACATTCCTAACAGGCTTAATTACTGTGGCCTTACACAATAGCACAGTACTCTCAACAGGCGTACTTACTGGTGTTCTACTCATAGCACTACAATCCCAAAATGTGTACTTACTGGCGTCCTACACACAGCACTAAACTCCAAACAGGTGTACTTAATGGCTTCTACACATAGCACTACACTCCTAACAGGTGTATTTACTGGCGTCCTACACATTGCACTGCATTTTAAACAGGTGTACTTACTGGAATCCTACGCATAGCACTACACTGCCAACAGGTGTACTTACTGGAGTCCTACACATAGCACTACACTCCCACCAGGTGTACTTACTGGCGTCCAACACATATCACTACCCTCCAACAGGTGTACTTACTAGCGTACTACACATAGCATTACACCCACAACAGGTGTCCTTACTGGCTTCCTACAAATGGCACTACCCTCCAACAGGTGTACTTACAAGCGTACTACACATAGCACTGCACTCACAACAGGTGTCCTTACTGGCTTCCTACACATATCACTACCCTCCAACAGGTATACCTACTAGCGTACTATACATAGCACTATCCTCCCAACAGGTGTTCTTACTGACGTCCTACACATAGCACTACACTCCCACCGCGTGTACTTACTGGTGTCCTACACATAGCACTGCACTCCCAAGGCCTGTACTTACAGGTGTTCTACACATAGCACTACACTCCAATCAGGTGTACTTACTGGCGTCCTTCACATAGCACTACTCTCTCAACAGGTGTACTTACTGGAGACCTACACATAGCACTACACTCCTAACAGGTGTGCTTACTGGCGTCCTGCACATAGCACTACACTCCTAACGGATGTACTTACTGCCGTCCAACACATAGCACTACACCCCGAACAGGTGTACTTACTGGCGTCCTACACATAGCACTACACTGCCAACAGGTGTGCTTACTGGCGTCCTATACACACGACTACCCTCCCAACAGGAGTACTAACTGACGTCGTACACATAGCAGTACACTCCCAACAGGTGAACTTTCTGGTGTCCTACACATAGCACTACACTCCCAACAGGTGTACTTACTGGCGCCCTACGCATATCACTACACTTCCAACAGGTGTACTTACTTGCGTCCTACGCATTGCACTACACAACCAACAGGTGTACTTACTGTCGTGCTACACATAGCACTACACTCCAAACAGGTGTACTTACTGCCGCTCTGCAAATAGTACTACACTCCCAACAGGTGTACTTACTGGCGTGCAACACATAGCACTACACTCCAAACATCTGTACTTACCGGTGTCCTACACATAGCACTTCACTCCCATCAGGTGTACTTTCTGGCGACCTACACATAGCACTACGCTTCCAACAGGTGCACTTACTGACGTTCTACTCATAGCACTACACTCCCAACAGGTGTACTTACTGGTGCCCTACACATAGCACTACACTCCCAACAGGTGTACTTCCTGCAGTCCTACATATAGTACTACACTCCCACCAGGTGAACTTACTGGGGTCCCAAACATAGCACTACAAACCCAACAGGTGGACTTACCGGCGTCCTTCACATAGCACTACACTCGCAACATGTGTACTTACTGGCGTCCTACAAATAGCACTACACTCCTAAATGGTTTAAATCCAGGAGTCCTACACATAGCACTACACTCCCAACAGGTGTACTTACTGGCGTCCTACACATAGCACTACATCCCTAACAGGTGTACTTACTGCTGTCCTACACATAGCATTACATTTCCATCAGGTGTACTTACTGGCGTCCTACACATAGCACTACACTCCTAAAAGTTGTACTTATCGCCGTCCTACAGACAGCACTACACCCGCAACAGGTGTACTTACTCGCGTCCTACATATAGCACTACACTCCAAACAGGTGTACGTACTGAAATCCCACGCATTGCACTACACTCCCAACAGGTGTACTTACTGGAAGCCTGCACATAGCACTACACTCCCAACAGGTGTACTTACTGGCGTCCTACACACAGCACTACACTCCTAACAGGTGTACGTACTGGCGTCCTGCACACAGCACTACACTCCCAACAGGTGTACTTACTGCCGTCCAACACATAGCACTACACCCCCAGAGATGTACTTACTGGAGTCCTACACATTACACTACACTCCTAACAGGTGTACTTACTGGCGTCCTGCACATAGAACTATACTCCCAACATGTGTACATACTTAAGTCCTACACATAGCACTACACTCCCAAAAGGTGTACTTACTGGGGTCCTACGCATAGCACTACACTCCAAACAGGTGTGCTTACTGGCGTCCTACACATACCAGTAAACTCCTCTAAGGTGTACTTACTGGTGTCCTACTCAAAGCATTACACTCCCAACAGGTGTATTTACTGCCGTCCTGCACATAGCACTACCTTCCCAACAAGTGTACTTACTGGCGTCCTACACATAGCACGACACTCCCAACAGGTGTTCCTAATGGACTCCTACACATAGCACTACACTCCAAGCAGGAGTAGTTGGTCGCGTCCTACACAGAGGACTGCACATCCTAAAGGTGTACTTACTGGCATCCTACACATAACACTACACTCCCAACAGTTGTATTAACTCACGTCCTACACATTGCACTACACTCCCAACAGGTGTACTTACTGGCGTCCAACGCATAGGACTACACTCCTAACAAGTGTACTTACTGGCGTCCTACACATTGCACAACACTCCCAACAGGTATACTTACTGTCGTGCTATACATAGCACTACACTCCAAACAGGTTAACTTACTGGCGTCATACACGTAGCACTACACTCCTAACAGGTGTACTTCCTGGCGGTCTGTACATAGCCCTACACTCCCAACAGGTGTCTTACTGGCGTGCTACACATAGCACTACACTCCAAACATGTGCACTTACCGGTGCCCTACACATAGCACTCCACTGTCATCAGGTGTACTTACTGGCGACCTACACATAGCACTGCACTTCCAACAGCTGCACTTACTGACGTACTACACATAGCACTATACTCCCAACAGGTGTACTTACTGGTGTTCAAAACATAGAACTACACTCCCAACAGGTGTACTTCCTGCAGTCCTACATATAGTACTACACTCTCAACAGGTGAACTTACTGGCGTCCTACACATAGCGCTACAAACCCAACAGGTGTATTTACCGACGTTCTTCACATAGCTCTACACTCACAACATGTGTACATACTGGCGTCATACAAATAGAACTGCACTCCAAAAAGGTGTACTTCCTGGAGTCCAACACATAGCACTACACTCCCAACAGGTCTACTTACTGGCGCCCTACACATATCACTACACTTCTAACAGGTGTACTTACCGATGTCCTACACATAGCACTGCACTCCCATCAGGTGTACTTACTGGCGTCCAACACATAGCACTACACTCCTAAAAGGTGCACATATTGGCGTCTTACAAATAGCACAACACTACTAGCAGGTGAACTTACTGGCATCCTACAAATGGCACTACACTCCCAACAGGTGAACATACTGGGGTCCTACAGACAGCACTACACCCCCAACAGGTGTACTTACTGGCGTCCTATACATAGCACTAAGCTTCAAACAGGTGTACTTAATGGCTTCTACACATAGCACTGCACTCAAACAGGTGTACGTACTGGAATCCTACGCATGGCACTACACTCCCAACAAGTGTACTTACTGGAGTCCTGCACATAGCACTACACTCCCAAATGGTGTACTTTCTGGCGTCCTACACATAGCACTACGTTTCCAACAGGTGCTCTTACTGGCGTCCTACAGATAGCACTACACTCGCGACAGGTTTCCTTACTGCCTTCCTACACATATCAATACCCTCCAACAGGTGTACTTACTAGTGTACTACACATAGAACTGTGTTCTCAACAGGTGTACTTGAAGACGTCCTACACATAGCACTACACTTCCACCACGTGTATTTACTAGTGTCCTACACATAGCACTACACTCCAATCAGATGTACTTATTGGCGTGCTACACATAGCACTAAACTCCCAACAGATGTACTTACTGGCGTCCTACAGATAGCACTACACTCCTAACGGGTGTACTTACTGGCGTCCTGCACATAGCACTACACTCCCAACAGGTGTACTTACTGCCGTCCAACACATAGCACTACACCTCCAACAGGTGTACTTACTGGCGTCCTACACATAGCACTGCACTCACAACAGGTGTACTTAGTGGTATCCTATACATAGCACTACATTCCTAACAGGCTTACTTACTGTGGCCTTACACAATAGCACAGTACTCTCAACAGGCGTACTTACTGGTGTTCTACTCATAGCATTACAATCCCAAAATGTGTACTTACTGGCATCCTACACACAGCACTAAACTCCAAACAGGTGTACTTAATGGCTTCTACACATAGCACTACACTCCTAACAGGTGTACTTACTGGCGTCCTACACATAGCACTGCACTTTAAACAGCTGTACTTACTGGAATCCTACGCATAGCACTACACTCCCAACAGGTGTACTTACTGGAGTCCTACACATAGCACTACACTCCCACCAGGTGTACTTACTGGCGTCCAACACATATCACTACCCTCCAACAGGTGTACTTACTAGCGTACTACACATAGCACTACACCCACAACAGGTGTCCTTACTGGCTTCCTACACATTGCACTACCCTCCAACAGGTGTACTTACTAGCGTACTACACATAGCACTGCACTCACAACAGGTGTCCTTACTGGCTTCCTACACATATCACTACCCTCCAACAGGTATACCTACTAGCGTACTATACATAGCACTATGCTCCCAACAGGTGTTCTTACTGACGTCCTACACATAGCACTACACTCCCACCGCGTGTACTTACTGGTGTCCTACACATAGCACTGCACTCCCACCGCCTGTACTTACAGGTGTTCTACACATAGCGCTACACTCCAATCAGGTGTACTTACTGGCGTCCTTCACATAGCACTACTCTCTCAACAGGTGTACTTACTGGAGACCTACACATAGCACTACACTCCTAACAGGTGTGCTTACTAGCGTCCTGCACATAGCACTACACTCCTAACGGGTGTACTTACTGCCGTCCAACACATAGCACTACACCCCGAACAGGTGTACTTACTGGCGTCCTACACATAGCACTACACTGCCAACAGGTGTGCTTACTGGCGTCCTATACACACGACTACCCTCCCAACAGGAGTACTAACTGACGTCGTACACATAGCAGTACACTCCCAACAGGTGTACTTTCTGGTGTCCTACACATAGCACTACACTCCCAACAGGTGTACTTACTGGCGCCCTAGGCATATCACTACACTTCCAACAGGTGTACTTACTTGCGTCCTACACATTGCACTACACAACCAACAGGTGTACTTACTGTCGTGCTACACATAGCACTACACTCCAAACAGGTGTACTTACTGCCGCTCTGCAAATAGTACTACACTCCCAACAGGTGTACTTACCGGCGTGCAACACATAGCACTACACTCCAAACATCTGTACTTACCGGTGTCCTACACATAGCACTTCACTCCCATCAGGTGTACTTACTGGCGACCTACACATAGCACTACGCTTCCAACAGGTGCACTTACTGACGTTCTACTCATAGCACTACACTCCCAACAGTTGTACTTACTGGTGTCCTACACATAGCACTACACTCCCAACAGGTGTACTTCCTGCAGTCCTACATATAGTACTACACTCCCACCAGGTGAACTTACTGGGGTCCCAAACATAGCACTACAAACCCAACAGGTGGACTTACCGGCGTCCTTCACATAGCACTACACTCGCAACATGTGTACTTACTGGCGTCCTACAAACAGCACTACACTCCTAAATAGTTTAAATCCAGGAGTCCTACACATAGCACTACACTCCCAACAGGTGTACTTACTGGCGTCCTACACATAGCACTACATCCCTAACAGGTGTACTTACTGCTGTCCTACACATATCATTACATTTCCATCAGGTGTACTTACTGGCGTCCTACACATAGCACTACACTCCTAAAAGTAGTACTTATCGCCGTCCTACAGACAGCACTACACCCGCAACAGGTGTACTTACTCGCGTCCTACATATAGCACTACACTCCAAACAGGTGTACGTACTGAAATCCCACGCATTGCACTACACTCCCAACAGGTGTACTTACTGGAAGCCTGCACATAGCACTACCCTCCCAACAGGTGTACTTACTGGCGTCCTACACACAGCACTACACTCCTAACAGGTGTACGTACTGGCGTCCTGTACACAGCACTACACTCCCAACAGGTGTACTTACTGCCGTCCAACACATAGCACTACACCCCCAGAGATGTACTTACTGGAGTCCTACACATTACACTACACTCCTAACAGGTGTACTTACTGGCGTCCTGCACATAGCACTACACTCCCAACATGTGTACATACTTAAGTCCTACACATAGCACTACACTCCCAAAAGGTGTACTTACCGGGGTCCTACGCATAGCACTACACTCCAAACAGGTGTGCTTACTCCTCTAAGGTGTACTTACTGGTGTCCTACTCAAAGCATTACACTCCCAACAGGTGTACTTACTCCCGTCCCGCACATAGCACTACCTTCCCAACAAGTGTACTTACTGGCGTCCTACACATAGCACGACACTCCCAACAGGTGTTCCTAATGGACTCCTACACATAGCACTACACTCCAAGCAGGAGTAGTTGGTCACGTCCTACACAGAGCACTGCACATCCTAAAGGTGTACTTACTGGCATCCTACACATAACACTACACTCCCAACAGTTGTATTAACTCACGTCCTACACATTGCACTACACTCCCAACAGGTGTACTTACTGGCGTCCAACACATAGGACTACACTCCTAACAGGTGTACTTACTGGCGTCCTACACATTGCACAACACTCCCAACAGGTATACTTACTGTCGTGCTACACATAGCACTACACTCCAAACAGGTTAACTTACTGGCGTCATACACGTAGCACTACACTCCTAACAGGTGTACTTCCTGGCGGTCTGTACATAGCCCTACACTCCCAACAGGTGTCTTACTGGCGTGCTACACATAGCACTACACTCCAAACATGTGCACTTACCGGTGCCCTACACATAGCACTTCACTGTCATCAGGTGTACTTACTGGCGACCTACACATAGCACTGCACTTCCAACAGCTGCACTTGCTGACGTACTACACATAGCATTATACTCCCAACAAGTGTACTTACTGGTGTTCAAAACATAGAACTACACTCCCAACAGGTGTACTTCCTGCAGTCCTACATATAGTACTACACTCTCAACAGGTGAACTTACTGGCGTCCTACACATAGCGCTACACTTCTAACAGGTGTACTTACCGATGTCCTACACATAGCACTACACTCCCATCAGGTGTACTTACTGGCGTCCAACACGTAGCACTACACTCCTAAAAGGTGCACATATTGGCGTCTTACAAATGGCACAACACTACTAGCAGGTGAACTTACTGGCATCCTACAAATGGCACTACACTCCCAACAGGTGAACTTACTGGGGTCCCACAGACAGCACTACACCCCCAACAGGTGTACTTACTGGCGTCCTACGCATAGCACTAAGCTTCAAACAGGTGTACTTAATGGCTTCTACACATAGCACTGCACTCAAACAGGTGTACGTACTGGAATCCTACGCATGGCACTACACTCCCAACAAGTGTACTTACTGGAGTCCTGCACATAGCACTACACTCCTAAATGGTGTACTTTCTGGCGTCCTACACAGAGCACTACGTTTCCAACAGGTGCTCTTACTGGCGTCCTACAGATAGCACTACACTCGCAACAACAGGTTTCCATACTGCCTTCCTACACATATCAATACCCTCCAACAGGTGTACTTACTAGTGTACTACACATAGAACTGTGTTCTCAACAGGTTTACTTGAAGACGTCCTACACATAGCACTACACTTCCACCACGTGTATTTACTAGTGTCCTACACATAGCACTACACTCCAATCAGATGTACTTATTGGCGTGCTACACATAGCACTAAACTCCCAACAGATGTACTTACTGGCGTCCTACAGATAGCACTACACTCCTAACGGGTGTACTTACTGGCGTCCTGCACATAGCACTACACTCCCAACAGGTGTACTTACTGCCGTCCAACACATAGCACTACACCTCCAACAGGTGTACTTACTGGCGTCCTACACATAGCACTGCACTCACAACAGGTGTACTTAGTGGTATCCTATACATAGCACTACATTCCTAACAGGCTTACTTATTGTGGCCTTACACAATAGCACAGTACTCTCAACAGGCGTACTTACTGGTGTTCTACTCATAGCACTACAATCCCAAAATGTGTACTTACTGGCGTCCTACACACAGCACTAAACTCCAAACAGGTGTACTTAATGGCTTCTACACATAGCACTACACTCCTAACAGGTGTACTTACTGGCGTCCTACACATAGCACTGCACTTTAAACAGGTGTACTTACTGGAATCCTACGCATAGCACTACACTCCCAACAGGTGTACTTACTGGATTCCTACACATAGCACTACACTCCCACCAGGTGTACTTACTGGCGTCCAACACATATCACTACCCTCCAACAGGTGTACTTACTAGCGCACTACACATAGCACTACACCCACAACAGGTGTCCTTACTGGCATCCTACACATTGCACTACCCTCCAACAGGTGTACTTACTAGTACTACACATAGCACTGCACTCACAACAGGTGTACTTACTGGCTTCCTACAGATATCACTACCCTCCAACAGGTATACCTACTAGCGTACTATACATAGCACTATGCTCCCAACAGGTGTTCTTACTGACGTCCTACACATAGCACTACACTCCCACCGCGTGTACTTACTGGTGTCCTACACATAGCACTGCACTCCCACCGCCTGTACTTACAGGTGTTCTACACATAGCACTACACTCCAATCAGGTGTACTTACTGGCGTCCTTCACATAGCACTACTCTCTCAACAGGTGTATTTACTGGAGACCTACACATAGCATTACAATCCTAACAGGTGTGCTTACTGGCGTCCTGCACATAGCACTACACTCCTAACGGGTGTACTTACTGCCGTCCAACACATAGCACTACACCCCGAACAGGTGTACTTACTGGCGTCCTACACATAGCACTACACTGCCAACAGGTGTGCTTACTGGCGTCCTATACACACGACTACCCTCCCAACAGGAGTTCTAACTGACGTCGTACACATAGCAGTACACTCCCAACAGGTGTACTTTCTGGTGTCCTACACATAGCACTACACTCCCAACAGGTGTACTTACTGGCGCCCTACGCATATCACTACACTTCCAACAGGTGTACTTACTTGCGTCCTACACATTGCACTACACAACCAACAGGTGTACTTACTGTCGTGCTACACATAGCACTACACTCCAAACAGGTGTACTTACTGCCGCTCTGCAAATAGTACTACACTCCCAACAGGTGTACTTACTGGCGTGCAACACATAGCACTACACTCCAAACATCTGTACTTACCGGTGTCCTACACATAGCACTTCACTCCCATCAGGTGTACTTACTGGCGACCTACACATAGCGCTTCCAACAGGTGCACTTACTGACGTTCTACTCATAGCACTCCACTCCCAACAGGTGTACTTACTGGTGTCCTACACATAGCACTACACTCCCAACAGGTGTACTTCCTGCAGTCCTATATATAGTACTACACTCCCACCAGGTGAACTTACTGGGGTCCCAAACATAGCACTACAAACCCAACAGGTGGACTTACCGGCGTCCTTCACATAGCACTACACTCGCAACATGTGTACTTACTGGCGTCCTACAAATATCACTACACTCCTAAATGGTTTAAATCCAGGAGTCCTACACATAGCACTACACTCCCAACAGGTGTACTTAATGGCGTCCTACACATAGCACTACATCCCTAACAGGTGTACTTACTGCTGTCCTACACATAGCATTACATTTCCATCAGGTGTACTTACTGGCGTCCTACACATAGCACTACACTCCTAAAAGTTGTACTTATCGCCGTCTTACAGACAGCACTACACCCGCAACAGGTGTACTTACTCGCGTCCTACATATAGCACTACACTACAAACAGGTGTACGTATGAAATCCCACGCATTGCACTACACTCCCAACAGGTGTACTTACTGGAAGCCTGCACATAGCACTACACTCCCAACAGGTGTACTTACTGGCGTCCGACACACAGCACTACACTCCTAACAGGTGTACGTACTGGCGTCCTGCACACAGCACTACACTCCCAACAGGTGTACTTACTGCCGTCCAACACATAGCACTACAACCCCAGAGATGTACTTACTGGAGTCCTACACATTACACTACACTCCTAACAGGTGTACTTACTGGCGTCCTGCACATAGCACTACACTCCCAACAGGAGTACTTACTGCTGCCCAACACATAGCACTACACCCCCAACAGGTGTACTTACTGGCGTCCTACACATATCACTACACTCCCAACAGGTGTACTTAGTGGTATCCTACACATAGCACTACATTCCTAACAGGCTTACTTACTGCGGCCTTACACATAGCCCTGCACTCACAACAGGCGTACTTACTGGTGTTCTACTCATAGCACTACAATCCCAAAATGTGTACTTACTAGCGTCCTACACACAACACTAAGCTCCAAACATGTGTACTCAATGGCTTCTACACATAGCACTACACTCCTAACAGATGTACTTGCTGGCGTCCTACACATAGCACTGCACTTTAAACATGTGTACTTACTGGAATCCAACGCATAGCACTACACTCCCAACAGGTGTACTTACTGGAGTCCTACACATAGCACTACAATCCCATCAGGTGTACTTACTGGCGTCCATCACATATCACTACCTTCCAACAGGTGTACTTACTAGCGTACTACACATAGCACTACACTCACAACAGGTGTCCTTCCTGGCTTCCTACGCATATCACTACCCTCCAACAGGTTTACTTACTAGCGTACTACGCATAGCTTTATGCTCCCAACAGGTGTAGCACTACACTCCCACCACGTGTGCTTACTGGTGTCCTACACATAGCACTACAATCCCACTACGTGTACTTATTGGAGACCTACACATAGCACTACACTGCCAACAGGTGTGCATACTGACATACTACACCTAGCACTACACTGCAAACAGGTGTACTTACTGGCGACCTATACACAGGACTACCCTCCCAATAGGAGTACTAACTGACGTCGCACACATAACACTACACTACCAACAGCTGTACTTACTGGCGCCCTACGCATAGCACTAAACTCCCAACAGGTGAACTTCCTGGCGTCCTACCACTACACTCCAAACTGGTGTACTTACTGGTGCCCTACACATAGCACTACAACACTGCACTCGCAACAGGTGTACTTACTGGCGTCCCACGCATAGCACTACACTCCCAACAGGTGTACTTCCTGCAGTCCTACATATAGTACTACACTCCCAACAGGTGAACTTACTGTTTCTTACTGGCATCCTACAAGTGGCACTACACTAAAAACAGGTGAACTTACTGGGGTCCTACGGACTGCACTACACCCACAACAGGTGTACTTACTGGCGTCCTACACATAGCACTAAGCTCCAACCAGTTGTACTTAATGGCTTCTACACATAGCACTACACTCCTAACAGGTGTACTTACTGGCGTACTACACATAGCACTGCACTCAGAAAAGGTGTACGTACTGGAATCCCACGCATGGCACTTAGCACTACACTCCCAGCAGGTGTACTTACTGGCGTCCTACACATAGCACTTCGCTTCCAACAGGTGCACTTACTGGCGTCATACACATATCACTACACTCACAACAGGTGTACTTAGTGGTATCCTACACATAGCACTGCACTCCGAAAAGGTGTCCTTCCAGGCCTCCTAAACATAGCACTCCACTCCCAACATGTGTACTTACTGGCGACCTACACATAGCACTACACTCCTAACAGGTGTACTTACTGGCGTCCTGCACATAGCACTACACTCCCAACAGGTGTACTTACTGCCGTCCAACACATAGCACTACACCCCCAGAGGTGTACTTACTGGCGTCCTAGACATAGCACTACACTCCCAACAGGTGTACTTAGTGGTATCCTACACATAGCACTGCACTCCGAAAAGGTGTACGTACTGGAATCCCACGCATGGCACTACACACCCAACAGGTGTACGTACTGGAGGCCTGCACATAGCACTACACTCCCAGCAGGTGTACTTACTGGCGTCCTACACATAGCACTTCGCTTCCAACAGGTGCACTTACTGGCGTCATACACATATCAGTACACTCACAACAGGTGTCCTTCCAGGCCTCCTTAACATAGCACTCCACTCCCAACAGGTGTACTTACTGGCGTCCTACACATAGCACTACACTCCTAACAGGTGTACTTACTGGTGCCCTGCACATAGCATTACAATCCCAACAGGTGTACCTACTGCCGTCCTACACGTAGGACTACACTCCCAACAAGTGTACTTACTGGCGTCCTACACATCTCACTACATTCCCAACAGATGTACTTACTGCCGTCCTACAAATATCACTACACTCCCAACAGGTGCACTTAGTGGTGTCCTACACATACCACTACACCCCCAACAGGTGTACTTACTGGCGTCGTACACATAGCAATACATTCCGAACAGGTGTACTTACTGACGTCCTGCACATAGGACTAACCTCCCAACAGGTGTTCTTACTGCCGTCTTACAAATAGCACTACCCTCCCAACAGCTGCACTTACTGGTGTCCTACACATAGCACTAAACTCCGAACATGTGTACTTACTGGTGTCCTATACATAGCATTACACTCCGAACAGGTGTACTTACTGTCGGCCTACACATAGCACTACACTTCCAACAGGTGTACTTACTGCCAGCCTACAAATAGCACTACACTCCCAAAAGGTGTCCTTACTGGCGTTCTACACATAGCAATACAGTCCGAACAAGTGTACTTACTGGTGTCCTGCACATAGCACTTCACTCCCATCAGGTGTACTTAGTGATGTTCTACACATAGCGTTATACTCCAAACAGGTGTACTTACTGGCGTCCTACACATAGCACTACACTCCCAAAATATGCACTTAAAGGCGTCCTACACATGGCAATCCACACCAAACAGGTGTACTTACTGGCGTCCTACACATAGCACTACGCTCTCAACATTTGTGCTTACTCCCGTCCTACACAAAGCTCTACATTCCCAACGGCTGTAATTACTGATGACCTACACATATCACTACACTCCCACCATGTGGGCGTACTGGCGACCTACACATAGCACTACACTCTTAACATGTGTACTTACTGTGGCCTTTCACATAGCACTGCACTCCGAACAGGTGTACTTACTGCCGCCCTACACACAGCACTACACTCCCAGCAGGTGTACTTTCTGGCGTCCAACACATAGCACTAAACTCCTAACAGGTGAACTTACCGGTGTCCTACACATAACATTACACTCCCTACAGGTGTACTTGTTGCCGTCCTTCGCATGGCACTACACTCCCAACAGGTGTAGTTACTGGCGTCCTACACATAGCACCACACTCCCAGCGGGTGTACTTACTGGCGTCCTACACATAGCACTACACTCCCAAAAGGTGTACTTACTCACGTCCTACACATAGCACTACACTCCCAACGGGTGTACTTACAGGCGTCTTACACATTGCACTACACTCCCAACATGTGTACTTACTGGCGCGCTACACATAACACTACACTCCAAACAGGTGTACTTATGGCGTCCTACACATAGTACTACACTCCTAACAGGTGTACGTGTTGGCGTTCTGCACATTGCACTACACTCCCAACATGTGTACTTACGGGCGTGCTACACATAGCACTACACTCCAAACAGGTGTACTTACCGGTGTCCTACACATAGCACTTCACTCCCATCAGGTGTACATACTGACGACCTACACATAGCACTACGCTTCCAACATGTGCACTTACTGGCGTTCTACAGGTAGCAATACACTCCCAACAGGTGTGCTTACTGGTGTCCTACACATAGCACTACACTCGAAACAAATGTACTTACTGGCGTCCTACACATAGTACTACACTCCCAGCAGGTGTACTTACTGGTCTCCGACGCAGAGCACTACACTCCCATCAGGTGTACTTACTGGTGTCCTACACAAAGCACTACACTCCTGAAAGGTGTACTTATTCGCGTCATACACATAGCACTACACTACTAACAGGTGTACTTACTTGCATCCTATAAATTGCACTACACCCCCAAGAGGTGTACTTACTGGGGTCCTACACGTAGCACTACTCCCCCAACAGGTGTACTTACTGGCGTCATACACATAGCACTACACGCCCTACAGGTGTACTTACTGCCGCCCTGTACATAGTACTACACTCCCTACAGGTGAACTTACTGGCGTCCTACACATATCACTACACTCCCAACAGGTCACTTAGTGGTGTACTACACATAGCATTATACTCCAAACATGTGTGCTTACTGGCGTCCTACACATAGCACTAATCTACTAACAGGTGTACTTACTGGTGTCCTGCACATAGCATTACACTCCCAATAGGTGTACCTACTGCCGTCCTACACATAGGACTACACTCCCAACAAGTGTACTTACTGGCGTCCTACACATCTCACTACACTCCCAACAGATGTACTTACTGCCGTCCTACAAATATCACTACACTCCCAACAGCTGCACTTAGTGGTGTCCTACACATACCACTACACCCCCAACAGGTGTACTTACTGGCATCTTACACATAGTACTTCACTCCCAACATGTGTACTTATAGGCGTCCTACACATAGAACTAAACTCCGAACATGTGTACTTACTGGTGTCCTACTCATAGCAATACACTCCGAACAGGTGTACTTACTGGCGTCCTGCACATAGGGCTAACCTCTCAACAGGTGTTCCTACTGCCGTCTTACAAATAGCACTACCCTCCCAACAGCTGCACTTACTGGCATTCTACACATAGCACTAAACTCCGAACATGTGTACTTACTGGTGTCCTACACATAGCATTACACTCCGAACAGGTGTACTTACTGTCGGCCTACACATAGCGCTACACTTCCAACAGGTGTACTTACTGCCGGCCTACACATAGCACTACACTCCCAAAAGGTGTCCTCACTGGCATCCTACACATAGCAATACACTCCGAACAAGTGTACTTACTGGTTTCCTGCACATAGCACTTCACTCCCATCAGGTGTACTTAGTGATGTTCTACACATAGCGTTATACTCCAAACAGGTGTACTTACTGGCGTCCTACACATAGCACTACTCTCCCAAAATATGGACTTAAAGGCGTCCTTCACATGGCAATACACTCCAAACAGGTGTACTTACTGGCGTCCTACACATAGCACTACGCTTTCAACATTTGTGCTTACTTCCGTCCTACACAAAGCTCTACATTCCCAACAGCTGTAATTACAGATGACCTACACATATCACTACACTCCCACCATGTGGGCGTAATGGCGACCTACAGATAACACTACACTCTTAACAGGTGTACTTACTGTGGCCTTTCACATAGCATTGCACTCCCAACAGGTGTGCTTACTGGCGTACTACACGTAGCACTAAGCACGCAACAGGTGTACTTACTGGTGTCCTACACATAGCACTACACTCCCAACAGGTGTATTTACAGACGTTGTGCACATAGAACTACACTCGCAACAAGTATACTTACTGGTTTCCTACCCATAGCACTACATTCCCGACAGGTTTTACTTACTGGCGTACCACACCGAGCACTACACTCGCAACAAGTGTACTTACTGGCGTCCTACACATAGCACTACGCTTCTGAAAGGTGTACTTCCTGGCGTCCAACAAGTAGCACTACACTCCAAACAGGTGGACTTAATGGTGCCCACATATAGCACTACGCTCCCAACAGGTGTACTTAATGGCGTCCCACACATAGCACTGCACTCGCATCAAGTGAACTTACTGTCGTCCTACACATAGCACTACACTACTGATAGGTGTACTTAAAGGCGTCCCACACATAACACTACACTCGCAACAAGTGTACTTACTGTCGTCCTACACATAGCACTACGGTTCAAAAAGGTGTACTTCCTGGCGTCCTTAATGGAGCCCACACATAGCACTACACTCCCAACAGGTGTACTTAAAGGCGTCCCACACATAACACTACACTCGCAACAAGTGTACTTACTGTCGTCCTACACATAGCACTACGGTTCAAAAAGGTGTACTTTCCGGCGTCCTACAAATAGCACTACAGTCCCAAAAGGTGGACTTAATGGTGCCCACATATAGCACTACGCTCCCAACAGGTGTACTTAACGGCGTTCCACACATAGCACTGCACTCGCATCAGGTGTACATACTGACGACCTACACATAGCACTACGCTACTGACAGGTGTACTTACTGGCATCCTACAAATGGCACTACACTCCCAACAGGTGTACTTACTGGCGACCTACACACAGCACTACACGCCCTACAGGTGTATTTACTGGCGTACTACACGTAGCACTAAGCTCGCAACAGGTGTACTTACCGGTTTCCTACACAAAGCACTACACTCCCAACATGTGTACTTAGTGGGGTCCAACGCACAACACTACACTCCAAACAGGTGTATTTACTGGCGTCCTCCACATAGCTCTGCATTCCCAACATGTGTAGTTACTGGCGTCGTACACATAGCAATACACTCCCATCAGGTGTACTTACTGGCGTCCTACACATATCACTACATTCCCAACAGGTGTACTTAGTTGTATCCGAACACATAGCACTACATTCCTAACAGGCGTACTTACTGCGGTCTTACACATAGCACTGCACTCACAACAGGTGTACTTTCTGCTGTACTACTCATAGCACTACACACCCAACAGATGTACTTACTGGTGTCCTACACATACCACTAAATTCCTAACAGGTGTACTTACCGGTGTCCTACACATAGCATTACACTCCCAACAGGTGTACTTACTATCGTCCTACACAGAGCACTACACTCCCAACAAGTGTACTCACTGGTGTCCTACACATAGCTCTACACTCTCAACAGGTTGACTTACTGCCGTCCTACACATAGCACTACACTCCCAAAGGTGTACTTACTGGCGTCCTGCGCATAGCACTACACTCCAAACAGGTGTACTTACTGGCGTCCTACAATTAGCACTACACTCCCAACAGGTGTACTTTCTGGTGTCCTGCACATAGCACTACACTCCCAACAGGTGTACTTACTGGCGTCCTACACATAGCACTACACTCCTAAAAGGTGCACTTGCTGGAGTCCGACACATAGCACTACACTCCGAACAGGTGTACTTACTGGCGTCCTACACATAGCACTACACTCCTAACAGGTGAACTTACTGATGTCCTACACATAGCACTACACTCCCAACAGGTGTACTTACTGGCGTCCTACACATAGCACTACACTCCTAAAAGGTGTACTTACTGGCATCCTACACATAGCCCTATACTACTAACAGGTGTACTTCCTGTCATCCTATAAATTGCACTACACTCCCAACAGGTGTACTTATGGGCGTCCTACACATAGTGCTACGCTCCAAACAGGTGTACTTACTGGCGTCCTACACATAGCTCTACACTCCCAGCAGGTGTATTTACTGGCGTCCAACACATAGCACTACACTCCCAACAGGTGCATTTACTCATGCCCTACACACAGCACTACACGCCCAGCAGGTGTACTTACTGGCGCCCTACACATAGCACTACACTCCAAACAGGTGTACTTACTGGCGACCTACACATAGCACTACACTCCTATCAGGTGTTCTTACCGGTTTCCTCCACATAGCACTACACTCGCAACAGGTGTACTTGCTAGCGTCCTAGACATAGCACTACACTCCCAACAGGTGTATTTACTGGTGTCCTACACATAGCACTACTCTCCCAACAGGTGTACTTACCGGCGGCCTACACATAAAACTTCACTCCCATCAAATGTACTTACTGGCGACCTACACATAGCTCTTCGCTTCCAACAGATGTACTTACTGCCGAGATTCACACAGCACTGCACTCTGAACAGGTGTTCTTGCTAGCGCCCTACACATATCACTGCGCTCCCAACAGGTGTATTTAGTGGAATCATACACGTAGCACTAGACTCCCAACAGGTGCACTTCCTGCAGTCCTACACACAGTACTACATTCCCAACAGGTAAACTTACTGGCGACCTACACATAGCACTGCACTGCAAACAGGTGTTCTAACTGGCGTCCTAAAAATAGCACTACGCTCCCAAAATGTGTACTTACAGGCGTCCTACACATAGAAATACTCTCCGAACAGGCGTACTTACTGGCTTCCTACACATAACACTACTCTCCCAACAGGTGTACGTACTGAGGTCCTAAACTTAGCACTACACTCCCAACATGTGTACTTAGAGGTGTCCTTCACATAGCACTACACTCAAAACAGGTATACTTACTGGCGTTCTCCACATAGAACTACATTCCCAACATTTGTACTTACTGGCGTCAAACGCATAGCAATACACTCCGAACAGGTGTACTTACTGGCGTCCTACACATAGCACTACGCTCCCAACATGTGTACTCACTCCCGTTCTACAGATAGCACTACACCCCCAAAAGGTGTTCTTACTGGCGTCCTACACATAGCACAACACTCCCAACAGGTGTACATACTGTCGTCCTGCACATGGCACTACACTCCTAACAGGTGTACTTACTGATGTCCTACACATAGCATTACACTCCCAACAGGTGCACTTACTGCCGTCCTACACATAGCACCACTACATTCCCAACAGGTGCACTTACTGGCGTCCTACACAGAGCACTACATTCCCAACAGGTGTACGTACTGGCGTCCTACACATAGCACTACACTCCCAACAGGTGTACTTTGTTTTAACCTACACATAGCACTACATTCCCAACAGGTGTACTTACTGGCGGCCTACACATAAAACTTTACACCCATCATGTGTACTTACTGGCGACCTACACATAGCACTTCGCTTCCAACAGGTGTACTTACTGCCGAGATTCACACAACACTGCACTCCGAACAGGTGTTCTTACTAGGGCCCTACACATATCACTGAGCTCCCAACAGGTGTATTTCCTGGCATCATACACGTAGCACTAGACTCCCAACAGATGTACTTCCTGCAGTCCTACTCACAGTACTGCATTCCCAACAGGTGAACTTACTGGCGCCCTACACATAGCACTGCACTGCAAACAGGTGTTCTTACTGGCATCCTAAAGATAGCACGACGATCCCAAAATGTGTACTTACAGGCGTCCTACACATAGAAATACTCTCCGAACAGGCGTACTTACTGGCTTCCTACACATGACACTACTCTCCCAACAGGTGTACGTACTGACGTCCTACACATAGCACTACACTCCTAAAAGGTGTACTTACTGGCATCCTACACATAGCCCTATACTACTAACAGGTGTACTTCCTGTCATCCTATAAATTGCACTACACTCCCAACAGGTGTACTTATGGGCGTCCTACACATAGTGCTACGCTCCAAACAGGTGTACTTACTGGCGTCCTACACATAGCTCTACACTCCCAGCAGGTGTATTTACTGGCGTCCAACACATAGCACTACACTCCCAACAGGTGCATTTACTCATGCCCTACACACAGCACTACACGCCCAGCAGGTGTACTTACTGGCGCCCTACACATAGCACTACACTCCAAACAGGTGTACTTACTGGCGACCTACACATAGCACTACACTCCTATCAGGTGTTCTTACCGGTTTCCTCCACATAGCACTACACTCGCAACAGGTGTACTTGCTAGCGTCCTAGACATAGCACTACACTCCCAACAGGTGTATTTACTGGTGTCCTACACATAGCACTACTCTCCCAACAGGTGTACTTACCGGCGGCCTACACATAAAACTTCACTCCCATCAAATGTACTTACTGGCGACCTACACATAGCTCTTCGCTTCCAACAGATGTACTTACTGCCGAGATTCACACAGCACTGCACTCTGAACAGGTGTTCTTGCTAGCGCCCTACACATATCACTGCGCTCCCAACAGGTGTATTTAGTGGAATCATACACGTAGCACTAGACTCCCAACAGGTGCACTTCCTGCAGTCCTACACACAGTACTACATTCCCAACAGGTAAACTTACTGGCGCCCTACACATAGCACTGCACTGCAAACAGGTGTTCTAACTGGCGTCCTAAAAATAGCACTACGCTCCCAAAATGTGTACTTACAGGCGTCCTACACATAGAAATACTCTCCGAACAGGCGTACTTACTGGCTTCCTACACATAACACTACTCTCCCAACAGGTGTACGTACTGAGGTCCTAAACTTAGCACTACACTCCCAACATGTGTACTTAGAGGTGTCCTTCACATAGCACTACACTCAAAACAGGTATACTTACTGGCGTTCTCCACATAGAACTACATTCCCAACATTTGTACTTACTGGCGTCAAACGCATAGCAATACACTCCGAACAGGTGTACTTACTGGCGTCCTACACATAGCACTACGCTCCCAACATGTGTACTCACTCCCGTTCTACAGATAGCACTACACCCCCAAAAGGTGTTCTTACTGGCGTCCTACACATAGCACAACACTCCCAACAGGTGTACATACTGTCGTCCTGCACATGGCACTACACTCCTAACAAGTGTACTTACTGATGTCCTACACATAGCATTACACTCCCAACAGGTGCACTTACTGCCGTCCTACACATAGCACCACTACATTCCCAACAGGTGCACTTACTGGCGTCCTACACAGAGCACTACATTCCCAACAGGTGTACGTACTGGCGTCCTACACATAGCACTACACTCCCAACAGGTGTACTTTGTTTTAACCTACACATAGCACTACATTCCCAACAGGTGTACTTACTGGCGGCCTACACATAAAACTTTACACCCATCATGTGTACTTACTGGCGACCTACACATAGCACTTCGCTTCCAACAGGTGTACTTACTGCCGAGATTCACACAACACTGCACTCCGAACAGGTGTTCTTACTAGGGCCCTACACATATCACTGAGCTCCCAACAGGTGTATTTCCTGGCATCATACACGTAGCACTAGACTCCCAACAGATGTACTTCCTGCAGTCCTACTCACAGTACTGCATTCCCAACAGGTGAACTTACTGGCGCCCTACACATAGCACTGCACTGCAAACAGGTGTTCTTACTGGCATCCTAAAGATAGCACGACGATCCCAAAATGTGTACTTACAGGCGTCCTACACATAGAAATACTCTCCGAACAGGCGTACTTACTGGCTTCCTACACATGACACTACTCTCCCAACAGGTGTACGTACTGACGTCCTAAACTTAGCACTACACTCCCAACATGTGTACTTAGAGGTGTCCTTCACATAGCACTACACTCCAAACAGGTGTACTTACTGGCGTTCTCCACATAGAACTACATTCCCAACATTTGTACTTACTGGAGTCATACGCATATCAATACACTCCGAACAGGTGTACTTACTTGGTCCTACACATAGCACTACGCACCCAACATGTGTACTCACTCCCGTTCTACAAATAGCACTACACCCCCAAAAGGTATTCTTACTGGCGTCCTACACATAGCACAACACTCCCAACAGGTGTACTTTGTTTTAACCTACACATAGCACTACATTTCTAACAGGCATACTTACTGCGGCCTTACAAATAGCACTGCCCTCACAACAGGTGTACTTTCTGGTGTCCTACTCATAGCACTACACTTCCAACATGCGTACTTACTGGCGTCCTACACATAGCACTACACTCCCAACATGTGTACATACTGAAGTCCTACACATAGCCCTACACACCCAAAAGGTGTACTTACTGGGGTCCTACGCATAGCACTACACTCCAAACAGGTGTGCTTACTGGCGTCTTACACATGCCACTAAACTCCTATAAGGTGTACTTACTGGTGTCCTACTCAAAGCATTACACTCCCAACAGGTGTACTTACTGCCGTCCTGCACATAGCACTACCTTCCCAACAAGTGTACTTACTGGCGTCCTACATATAGCACTACACTCCCAACATGTGTTCTTACTGCCGTCCTACACATAGCTCTACACTCCTAAAAGTTGTACTTACTGGCGTCCTACACATAGCACTACTCTCCCAACAGGTGTTCCTAATGGACTCCTACACATAGCACTACACTCCAAGCAGGAGTAGTTGGTCGCGTCCTACACAGAGGACTACACATCCTAAAGGTGTACTTACTGGCACCCTACACATAACACTACACTCCCAACAGTTGTATTAACTCACGTCCTACACATAGCACTACACTCCCAACAGGTGTACTTACTGGCGTTCTACACATAGCACTACACTCCTAACAGGTGTACTTACTGGCGTCCTACACATTGCACAACACTCCCAACAGGTGTACTTACTGTCGGGCTACACATAGCACTACACTCCAAACGGGTGAACTTACTGGCGTCATACACGTAGCACTACACTCCTAACAGGTGTACTTCCTGGCGGTCTGTACATGACCCTACACTCCCAACAGGTGTCTTACTGGCGTGCTACACATAGCACTACACTCCAAACATGTGCACTTACCGGTGCCCTACACATAGCACTTCACTCTCATCAGGTGTACTTACAGGCGACCTACACAAAGCACTGCACTTCCAACATCTACACTTACTGACGTACTACACATAGCACTATACTCCCAACAGGTGTACAAATAGAACTGCACTGCACAAGGCGTACTTCCTGGAGTCCAGCACATAGCATTACACTCCCAACAGGTCTACTTACTGGTGCCCTACACATATCACTACACTACTAACAGGTGTACTTACCGATGTCCTACACATAGCACTACACTTCCATCATGTGTACTTACTGGCGTCCAACACATAGCAATACACTCCTAAAAGGTGCACTTATTGGCGTCTTACACATAGCACTACACTGCTAGCAGGTGAACTTACTGGCATCCTACAAATGGCACTACACTCCCAACAGGTGAACTTACTGGGGTCCTACAGACAGCACTACACCCCCAACAGGTGTACTTACTGGCGTCCTACACATAGCACTAAGCTTCACACAGGTGTACTTAATGGCATCTACACATAGCACTGCACTCCAAACAGGTGTACGTACTGGAATCCTACGCATGGCACTACACTCCCAACAAGTGTACTTACTGGAGTCCTGCACATAGCACTACACTCCCAAATGCTGTACTTTCTGGCGTCCTACACATAGCACTACGCTTGCAACAGGTGCACTTACTGGCGTGCTACAGATAGCACTACACTCGCAACAGGTTTCCTTACTGCCTTCCTACACATATCAATACCCTTCAACAGGTGTACTTACTAGTGTACTACACATAGAACTATGCTCTCAACAGGTGTACATGAAGACGTCCTACACATAGCACTACACTTCCACCACGTGTATTTGCTGGTGTCCTACACATAGCACTACACTCCAATCAGATGTACTTATTGGCGTCCTACACATAGCACTAAACTCCCAACAGGTGCACTTACTGGCGTCCTGCACATAGCACTACACTCCCAACAGGTGTACTTACTGCCGTCCAACACATAGCACTACACCTCCAACAGGTGTACTTACTGGCGCCCTACACATAGCACTACACTCACAACAGGTGTACTTAGTGGTATCCTATGCATACCACTACATTCCTAACAGGCTTATTTACTGTGGCCTTACACAATAGCACAGTACTCACAACAGGCGTACTTACTGGTGTTCTACTCATAGCACTACAATCCCAAAATGTGTACTTACTGGCGTCCTACACACAGCACTAAGCTCCAAACAGGTGTACTTAATGGCTTCTACACATAGCACTACACTCCTAACAGGTGTACTTACTGGCGTCCTACACATAGCACTGCACTTTAAACAGGTGCACAAACTGGAATCCTACGCATAGCACTACACTCCCAACAGGTGTACTTACTGGAGTCCTACACATAGCACTACACTCCCACCAGGTGTACTTACTGGCGTCCAACACATATCACTACCCTCCAACAGGTGTACTTACTAGCGTACTACACATAGCACTACACTCACAACAGGTGTCCTTACTGGCTTCCTACACATTGCACTACCCTCCAACAGGTGTACTTACTAGCGTACTACACATAGCACTGCACTCACAACAGGTGTCCTTACTGGCTTCCTACACATATCACTACCCTCCAATAGGTATACCTACTAGCGTACTATACATAGCACTATGCTCCCAACAGGTGTTCTTACTGACGTCCTACACATAGCACTACACTCCCACCACGTGCACTTACTGGTGTCCTACACATAGCACTGCACTCCCACCACGTGTACTTACTGGTGTCCTACACATAGCACTACACTCCAATCAGGTGTACTTACCTGCGTCCTACACATAGCATTACTCTCTCAACAGGTGTACTTACTGGAGACCTACACATAGCACTACACTCCTAACAGGTGTGCTTACTGGCGTCCTGCACATAGCACTACACTCCTAACGGGTGTACTTACTGCCGTCCAACACATAGCACTACACCCCCAACAGGTGTACTTACTGGCGTCCTACACATAGCACTACACTGCCAACAGGTGTACTTACTGGCGTCCTATACACACGACTACCCTCCCAACAGGGGTATTAACTGACGTCGTACACATAGCAGTACACTCCCAACAGGTGTACGTTCTGGTGTCCTACACATAGCACTACACTCCCAACAGGTGCACTTACTGGCGCCCTTCGCATATCACTACACTCCCAACAGGTGTACTTACTTGCGTCCTACACATTGCACTACACAACCAACAGGTGTACTTACTGTCGTGCTGCACATAGCACTTCACTCCAAACAGGTGTACTTACTAGCTTCCTACACAGAGCACTACACTCCTAACAGGTGTACTTACTGCCGTTCTGCAAATAGTACTACACTCCCAGCAGGTGTACTTACTGGCGTGCAACACATAGCACTACACTCCAAACATCTGTACTTACCGGTGTCCTACACATAGCACTTCACTCCCATCAGGTGTACTTACTGGCGGCCTACACATAGCACTTCGCTTCCAACACGTGCACTTACTGACGTTCTACTCATAGCACTACACTCCCAACAGGTGTACTTACTGGTGTCCTACACATAGCACTACACTCCCAACAGGTGTACTTCCTGCAGTCCTACATATAGTACTACACTCCCAACAGGTGAACTTACAGGGGTCCCAAACATAGCACAACAAACCCAACAGGTGTACTTACCGGCGTCCTTCACATAGCACTACACTCGCAACATGTGTACTTACTGGCGTCCTACAAATAGCACTACACTCCTAAATGGTTTAAATCCTGGAGTCCTACACATAGCACTACACTCCCAACAGGTGTACTTACTGGCGTCCTACACATAGCACTACATCCCTAACAGGTGTACTTACTGCTGTCCTACACATAGCATTACATTCCCATCAGGTGTACTTACTGGCGTCCAACACATATCACAACACTCCTAAAAGTTGTACTTATCGCCGTCCTACAGACAGCACTACACCCGCAACAGGTGTACTTACTCGCGTCCTACACATAGCACTGCACTCCAAACAGGTGTACGTACTGAAATCCCACGCATTGCACTACACTCCCAACAGGTGTACTTACTGGCGTCCTACACATACCACTAATCTCCTAACATGTGTACTTCCTGGTGTCCTACACATAGCATTACACTCCCAAAAGGTGTACTTACTGCCGTCCTACACATAGGACAACACTCCCAACAGGTGTGCTTTCTGGCGTCCTACACATCTCACTACACTCCCAACATATGTACTTACTGCCGTTTAACAAATATCAATATACTCCCAACAGGTGCACTTAGTGGTGTCCAACACATAGCACTACACCCCAACAGGTCTTCTTTCTGACGTCCTACACATAGCACTACACTCGCAACATGTGTACTTACAGGCGTCCTACACATAGCAATACACACCGAACAGGTGTACTTACTGGTGTCCTGAACATAGGAGAAACCTCCCAACAGGTCTACTTACTGCCGTCTTTCAAATAGCACTACCCTCCCAACAGCTGCATTACTGGCGTCCTACACATAGCCCTAATCTCCGAACAATTGTACTTACTGGTGTCCTACACATAGCATTACACCCCGAACAGGTGTACTTACTGCCGGCCTACACATAGCACTACACTTCCAACAGGTGTACTTACTGCCGGCCTACACATAGCACTACACTCCCAAAACGTGTACTTACTGGCGTCCTAGCAATACACTCCCAAGAGGTGTACTTACTGGCGTCCTACACATAGCTTTACACTCCCAACCGCTGCACTTACTGGCGTCCTACACACAGCACTACACTCACAATAGGTGTCCTTCCTGGCTTCCTACACATAGCACTACCCTCCAACAGGTGTACTTACTGGCGTACTACACATAGAAGTATGCTCCAATCAGGTGTACTTACCGGCGTCCTAAACATAGCACTACACTCCCAACAGGTGTACTTACTGGCGTCCCACACATAGCACTACACTCCTAACAGGGGTACTTACTGGCGTCCTGCACATAGCCCTACACTCCCAACAGGTGTACCTACTGCCGTCCAACACATAGCTATACACCACCAGAGGTGTACTTACTGGCGTCCTACAGATAGCACTACCCTCCCAACAGGTGTACTTAGTGGTATCCTACACATAGCACTACATTCCTAACATGCGTACTTCCTGGCGTCTTACACATAGCACTACACTCACAACATGTGTACTTACAGGCTTCCTACAAATAGCAATACACTCCGAACAGGTGTACTTACTGCCGTCCTACACATACCACTACACTCCAATCAGCGGTGCTTACTGACGTCCTACAAATTGCACTACACTCCCACCAGGTGTACGTTCAGGCGTCCTACACGTATCACTACACTCCTAACAAGTGTACTTACTGGCGCCTTACACATAGCACCGCACCTCCAACAGGTGTACTTACTGGTGTCCTGCACATAGCACTAAGCTCAAAGCAGGTGTACTTACTGCCCTCCTACACACAGCACTACACTCCTAACATCTGTACTTACTGGTGTCCTGCATAGAGCACTACACTCGCATCAGGTGAACTTACTGCCTTCCTACAAATAGCACTGCACTCCCAACAGGTGTACTTACTGCCCCCCTACACATAGCACTACACCCCAACAGGTATACTTACTGGTGTCCTACACATAGCACTACACTCCCGACAGGTGCACTCACTGACGTCCCAGACATAGCACTACACTCGCGACAAGTGTATTTACTGGCGTCCTACACATAGCACTACACTTCTAAAAGGTGTATTTTCTGGCGTCCAAAACATAGCACTACAGAACCAACAGGTGTACTTACTGGCGTCCCGCGCATGGCACTACACTCCTAACAGGTGAACTTACTGCCGTCCTACAAATAGCACTACAATCCAATCAGGTGTACTTACTGACGTCCTACATATAGCACTGCACTCCCAACAGGTGAACGTTCTGGCGTCCTACACAGAGCACTACACTCCTAACAGGTGTACTTACTGGCGCCTTTCACATAGCACTGCATTGTCAACAGGTGAATTAATGATGTCCGACACATAGCACTACACTCCAGCAGGTGTACTTACTGCCGTCCTACACATAGCACTACACTCCCAGCAGTTGCACTTACTGGCGTCCTACACATAGTAGTAAACTCCAAACATGGGTACTTACCGGTGCCCTACACATAGGACTATACACCCAACATGTGTACTTACTAGCGTCCAACACATAGCAATGCACTCCAAACAGGTGTACTTACTGGCGTCCTACACATAGCACTACACTCTCAACAGGTGTACTTACTCACGTCCTACACACAGCACTACATTCCCAACAGGTGTACTTACTGGCGTGCTACAGATAGCACTACACTCCAAACAGGTGTACTTACTGGCGTCTTACCCATTTCACTACACTCCTAACAGGTGTACTGACTGGCTTCCTACACATAGCAGTACTCTCCCAGCAGGTGTACCTACCAGCGTACCACACATAGCCCTACGATCCCAACAGGTGTACTTACGGAAGTCCTACACATAGCACTACACTCGAAACAGGTGTACTTACTGGCGTCCTACACGTAGCACTCCATTCCCAAAATGTGTAAATACTGGCGTCCTGCACATACCAATACATTCCGAACAGGTGTACATTCAGGCGTCCTACATATAGCACTACCCTCCCAACATGTGTACTTACTCCCGTCCTACACATAGCCCTACCCTCACAGCAGGTGTACTTACTGGCGTCCTGCACATAGGACTACCTTCCCAACAGGCGAATTTTCTGCCGTCTGACAAATAGCACTAACATCCCCATAGCTGCACTTACTGGCGTCCTACACATAGCACTAAACTGCGAACATGTGTACTTACTGGTGTCCTACACATAGCATGACACTCCGAACAGGTGTACTTACTGCCGGCCTACACATAGCACTACTCTCCCAAAAGGTGTACTTACTGCCGGCCTACACATAGCACTACACTCCCAAAAGGTGTACTTACTGGCGTCCTACACATAGCAATGCACTCCGACCAGGTGCACTTACTGCCGTCCTACACATAGCACTACACTCCCAAGAGGTGTACTTACTTGCGTCCTACACATAGCTTTACACTCCCAACAAGAGAACTTACTGGCGCCCTACACGTTGCACTACTCTCTCAACAGGTGTACTTACTGGTGTGCTTTACATAGCACTACACCCCAAACAAGTGTACTTACTGGCGTCCTACATATAGCACTGAACTCCTAACAGGTGCACTTACTGGTGTCCTGCACTTAGCATTACACACCCAATAGGTGTACTTACTGCCTTCCTACACATAGCACGACACTCCCACAAGTGTACTTTCTGGCGTCTTACACATAGCACTACATTCCCAACATGTGTACATACTGGCGTCCTATACATTGCAATGCACTCCCAACAGGTGAACTTACTGTGGACTTACATATAGCACTGCACTCCCAACAGGTGCACTTACTGGTGCCCTACTCATAGCACTACACTCCCAACAAGTGACTTTCTGGCGTTCTACACAGAGCACAACACTCCCAACGGGTTTACTTACTGCCGTCCTACACATAGCACAACTCTCACAAAAAAGGTGTACTTACTGGCGTTCTGCGCATAACACTACAATCGAAACAGGTGTACTTACTGGCGTCCAACACATAGCACAACACTCCCAACAGGTGCACTTCCTGGTGTCCAGCACATAGCACTACACTCCCAACAGGTGTACTCACTGGCGCTCTACACATAGCACTACACTCCCAACAGGTGTACTTACTGGCGCCCTACACTTAGCACTACACTCCCAACAGGTGTACTTACTCACACCCTACACATAGCACTACACACCAACAGGTGTACTTACTGGCGCCCTACACACAGCGCTACACTCCCAATAGGTGTTCTTACTGGCGTCTTACACATAGAACTACACTCCCATCATGTTTATTTACTAGCGACCTACACATAACATTACATTCCCAACAGGTGTACTTACCGGCGACATACACATAGGACTACTCTGTCAACAGATGTACTAACTGGCGTCCTACACATCGCTCTACACTCCCAACAGGTGTACATACTGGCGTCCTACACATAGCACTACACTCCCAAGAGGTGTACTTACTGGCGTCCTACACATAGCATTACATTCCCAACAGATGTACTTACCGGAAACCTACACATAGGAGAAAACTCCCAAAGATGTACTTTCTGGAGCCCTACACAGAGCACTACACTCTCAACAGGTGTACTTACTGGCGTCCTGCACATAGCACTACACTCCCAACAGGTGTACTTACTGATGTCCTACACATAGCACTACACTCCCAACATGTGTGCTTACTAGCGTCCTACACATAGCACTACTCTTGTGTACCTACCAGCGTACCACACATAGATCTACGCGCCCAACAGGTGAACTTACGCAATTCCTACACATACCACTACACTCCAATTAGGTGGCCATACTGGCGTCCTACACATAACACTCTTCTCCCAAAATGTGTACTTCCCGGCGTCATACACATAGCCATACGCTCCCAATATGTGTACTTACCCCCGTCCTACACATAGCACTACACTCCCAGCAGGTGTACTTACTGGCGTCCTACACATAGAACTACCCTCCAAACAGGTGTACTTACTGCCGTCCTTCAAATATCACTACGCTCCCAACAGCTGTACTTACTGGCGTCCTACACATAGCACTACACTCCCAACAGGTGTACTTACTGGCGTCCTACACATAGCACTACACTGACAAAAGGTGTACTTACTTCCATCCTACACATAGCAATACACTCGGAACAGGTGCACTTACTGGCGTCCTACACATAACACTACACTCCCAGGAGGTGTACTTACTGGTGTCCTACACATAGCACCACACTCACAACAAGTGCACTTACTGGCGTCCTACACATAGCACTACACTCCCAACAGGTGTACTTACTGGCGTCCTACACATTGCACTACACTCCCAACACGTGTACTTACTGGCGTCCCGCACATGGCACTACACTCGCAACAAGTGTGCTGACTGGCGTCCTACACATAGCATTACCCTCCTATCAGGTGTACTTACTGGCGTTCTACACATAGCACTGCACTCCCAACAGGTGTACGTTCTGGCGTCCTACACATAGCCCTACCCTCCTAACATGTCTACTTGATGGCGCCTTGCACAGAGCACTGCACTCCTAACAGGTGTACTTACTGGTGTCCTTCACTGAGCACTACACTTCCAGCAGGTGAACTTACTGCCCCTACAGATAGCACTACACTCCCAACAGGTGTACTTACTGGCATTCTACACATAGCACTAAACTCCCAATATGTGTACTTACTGGTGCCCTACATATTGCACCGCACTCCCAGCAGGTGTCCTTCCCGCCGACCTACACATAGTACTACACTCCCAACAGGTAAACTTACTGGTGGGTTACACATAGCACAACACTCCAAACATGAGTTCTTACTGGAGTCCTTCACATAGCACTACACTCCAATCAGGTGTACTTACTGACGTCCTACACATAGCCCTGCACTCCCAATAGAGTGTAAGTTCTGGCGTCCTACACATAGCCCTACACTCCTAACAGGTGTACCTACTGGCGTCCTACACATAGCACTAAACTCCTACCCGGTGTACTTACTGACGTTCTACACATAGCACTGCACTCCCAACAGGTGTACCTTCTGGTGTCCTACACATAGCCCTACCTTCCTAACATGTGTACTTGATGGCGCCTTACACATAGCACTGCACTCCGAACACATAGGTCTACCCTCCCAACAGGTGTACTTAGTGACGTCGTACACATAGCACTACACTCCCAACAGGTGTAATTACTGGCGCCATACACATAGCACTACACTCCCAACAGGTGTACTTACTGGTGTCGTCCACATAGCACTACACTCCCAACAGGTGTACTTACTGCCGTCCTACACATAGCACTACACTCCCAACAGGTGCACTTCCTGGTGTCCAGCACATAGTACTACACTCCCAACAGGTGTACTTACTGGCGCTCTACATATAGCACTACATTCCCAACAGGTGTACTTACTGGCGCCCTACACATAGCACTACACTCCCAACAGGTGTACTTACTCACGTCCTACACATTGCACTACACACCAACAGGTGTACTTACTGGCGCCCTACACATAGCACTACACTCCCAACAGGTGTACTTACTCACGTCCTACACATAGCACTACACTCCCAACATGTGTACTTACTGGTGTCCTACATATAGCAATACGCTCCAAACAGGTGTACTTACTGGAGTCCTACAGATAGCACTACACTCCCAATAGGTGTTCTTACTGGCGTCTTACACATAGAACTACACTCCCATCAGGTTTATTTACTAGCGACCTACACATAGCATTACATTCCCAACAGGTGTACTTACCGGTGACCTACACATAGGACTACTCTGTCAACAGATGTACTAACCGGCGTCCTACACATCGCTCTACACTCCCAACAGATGTACTTACTGGCGTCCTACACATAGCACTACACTCCCAACAGGGGTACTTACTGGCGTCCTACACATAGCATTACATTCCCAACAGATGTACTTACCGGAAACCTACACATAGGAGAAAACTCCCAAAGATGTACTTTCTGGAGCCCTACACATAGCACTACACTCTCAACAGGTGTACTTACTGGCGTCCTGCACATAGCACTACACTCCCAACAGGTGTACTTACTGGTGTCCTACACATAGCACTACACTCCCAACATGTGTGCTTACTAGCGTCCTACACATAGCACTACTCTTGTGTACCTACCAGCGTACCACACATAGATCTACGCGCCCAACAGGTGAACTTACGCAATTCCTACACATAGCACAACAAACTCAACATGTGTACTTAACGGTGTCCTACACATACCACTACACTCCAAACAGGTGGCCATACTGGCGTCCTACACATAACACTCTTCTAACAAAATGTGTACTTCCTGGCGTCCTACACATAGCCATACGCTCCCAATATGTGTACTTACCCCCGTCCTACACATAGCACTACACTCCCAGCAGGTGTACTTACTGGCGTCCTACACATAGAACTACCCTCCAAACAGGTGTACTTACTGCCGTCCTACAAATATCACTACGCTCCCAACGGCTGTACTTACTGGCGTCCTACACATAGCACTACACTCCCAACAGGTGTACTTACTGGCGTCCTGCACATAGCACTACACTTCCAAAAGGTGTACTTACTTCCGTCCTACACATAGCAATACACTCGGAACAGGTGCACTTACTGGCGTCCTACACATAACACTACACTCCCAGGAGGTGTACTTACTGGTGTCCTACACATATCACCACACTCACAACAAGTGCACTTGCTGGCGTCCTACACATAGCACTACGCTCCCAACAGGTGTACTTACTGGCGTCCTACACATTGCACTACACTCCCAACAGGTGTACTTACTGGCGTCCCGCACATGGCACTACACTCGCAACAAGTGTGCTTACTGGCGTCCTACACATAGCAATACACTCCTATCAGGTGTACTTACTGGCGTTCTACACATAGCACTGCACTCCCAACAGGTGTACGTTCTGGCGTCCTACACATAGCCCTACCCTCCTAACATGTCTACTTGAGGGCGCCTTGCACAGAGCACTGCACTCCGAACGGGTGTACTTACTGGTGTCCTTCACTGAGCACTACACTTCCAGCAGGTGAACTTACTGCCCCTACAGATAGCACTACACTCCCAACAGGTGTACTTACTGGCATCCTACACATAGCACTAAACTCCCAATATGTGTACTTACTGGTGCCCTACATATTGCACCGCACTCCCAGCAGGTGTCCTTCCCGCCGACCTACACATAGTACTACACTCCCAACAGGTAAACTTACTGGTGGGCTACACATAGCACAACACTCCAAACATGAGTTCTTACTGGAGTCCTTCACATAGCACTACACTCCAATCAGGTGTACTTACTGACATCCTACACATAGCCCTGCACACCCAATAGAGTGTACGTTCTGGCGTCCTACACATAGCCCTACACTCCTAACAGGTGTACCTACTGGCGTCCTACACATAGCACTAAACTCCTACCCGGTGTACTTACTGACGTTCTACACATAGCACTGCACTCCCAACAGGTGTACCTTCTGGTGTCGTACACATAGCCCTACCTTCCTAACATGTGTACTTGATGGCGCCTTACACATAGCACTGCACTCCGAACACATAGGTCTACCCTCCCAACAGGTGTACTTAGTGACGTCGTACACATAGCACTACACTCCCAACAGGTGTAATTACTGGCGCCATACACATAGCACTACACTCCCAACAGGTGTACTTACTGGTGTCGTCCACATAGCACTACACTCCCAACAGGTGTACTTACTGGCGTCCTACACATAGCACTACACTCCCAACAGGTGCACTTCCTGGTGTCCAGCACATAGCACTACACTCCCAACAGGTGTACTTACTCGCGCTCTACACATAGCACTACATTCCCAACAGGTGTACTTACTGGCGCCCTACACATAGCACTACACTCCCAACAGGTGTACTTACTCACGTCCTACACATTGCACTACAAACCAACAGGTGTACTTACTGGCGCCCTACACATAGCACTACACTCCCAACACGTGTACTTACTCACGTCCTACACATAGCACTACACTCCCAAAATGTGTACTTACTGGTGTCCTACATATAGCAAAACGCTCCAAACAGGTGTACTTACTGGAGTCCTACAGATAGCACTACACTCCCAATAGGTGTTCTTACTGGCGTCTTACACATAGAACTACACTCCCATCAGGTTTATTCACTAGCGACCTACACATAGAATTACATTCCCAACAGGTGTACTTACCGGCGACCTACACATAGGACTACTCTGTCAACAGATGTACTAACTGGCGTCCTACACATCGCTCTACACTTCCAACAGATGTACTTACTGGCGTCCTACACATAGCACTACACTCCCAACAGGGGTACTTACTGGCGTCCTACACATAGCATTACATTCCCAACAGGTGTACTTACCAGAAACCTACACATAGGAGAAAGCTCCCAACAGATGTACTTTCTGGCGTCATACACATAGCACTACACTCCCAACACGTGTACTTACTGGCGTCCTACACATAGCACTACACTCCCAACAGGGGTACTTACTGCCGTCCTACACATAGCATTACATTCCCAACAGGTGTACTTACCAGAAACCTACACATAGGAGAAAGCTCCCAACAGATGTACTTTCTGGTGTCCTACACATAGCACTACACTCCCAAAATGTGTGCTTACTAGCGTCCTACACCTAGCACTACTCTCCAGGCAGGTGTACCTACCAGCGTACCACACATAGATCTACGCGCCCAACAGGTGAACTTACGCAATTCCTACACATAGCACTACAAACTCAACATGTGTACTTAACGGTGTCCTACACATATCACTACACTCCAAACAGGTGCCCATACCGGCGTACTGCACATAGCACTCTTTTCCCAAAATGTGTACTTCCTGGGGTCCTACACATAGCCATACGCTCCCAATATGTGTACTTACTCCCGTCGTACACATAGCACTACACTCCCAGCAGGTGTACTTACTGGCGTCCTACACATAGAACTACCCCCCCAACAGGTGTACTTACTGCCGTCCTACAAATAGCACTACGCTCCCAACAGCTGTACTTACTGGCCTCCTACACATAGCACTACACTCCCAACAAGTGTACTTACTGGCGTCCTACACAGAGCGCTACACTGCCAAAAGGTGTACTTACTGCCGTCCTACACATAGCAATACACTCGGAACAGGTGCACTTACTGGCGTTCTACACATAGCACTACACTCCCAGGAGGTGTACTTACTGGTGTCCTACACATAGCTCCACAAACACAACAAGTGCACTTACTGGCGTCCTACACATAGCACTACACTCCCAACAGGTGTACTTACTGGCGTCCTACACATTGCACTACACTCCCAACAGGTGTACTTACTGGCGTCCCACACATGGCACTACACTCGCAACAAGTGTGCTTACTGGCGTCCTACACATAGCATTACACTCCTATCAGGTGTACTTACTGGCGTTCTACACATAGCACTGCAATCCCAGCAGGTGTACGTTCTGGCGTCCTACACATAGCCCTACCCTCCTAACATGTCTACTTGATGGCGCCTTGCACAGAGCACTGCACTCCGAACAGGTGTACTTACTGGTGTCCTTCACAGAGCACGACACTCCCAGCAGGTGAACTTACTGCCCCCTACGGATAGCACTACACTCCCAACAGGTGTACTTACTGGCATCCTACACATAGCACTAAACTCCCAACATGCGTACTCACTTGCGTCCTACGCATTGCACTACACTCCTAACAGGAGTATTTCCCGCAGACCTACACAGAGCACTACACTCCTAACAGGTGTACTCACTGGCGCCTTACACATTGCACAACACTCCAAACATGTGTTCTTATTGGAGTCCTACACATAGCACTACACTCCAATCAGGTGTACTTACTGGCGCCTTACACATAGCACTGCACTCCCACCAGGAATACTTACTTAGGTCCTGCACACAGCACTACACTCCTAACAGGTGTACTTACTGATGTCCTACACACAGCATTACACTCCCAACAGGTGTTCTTACTGCCGTCCTACACATAGCAATAAACTCCCAACATGTGTACTTACGGGTGCCCTACACATAGCACTACTCTCCTAACACGTGTACTTAGTTGCGTCCTACACATAGCACTACACTCCCAACATGTGCACTTCCATTGCACTAAACTCCCAACAGGTGTACTTCCTGCCGTCCTACACATAGTACTACCCTCAGAACAGGTGAACTTACTGGTGTCCTACACATAGCGCTACACCCCAAACATGTGTACTTACTGACGTCCTACACATAGCACTACACTCCTAACAGGTGTACTTATTGACGCCTTACACATAGCTCTGCACTCCCAGCAGGTGTACTCACTGCTGTCCAGCACATAGCACTTCACTTCCAGCAGGTGTATTTACTGCCCTCCTACATATAGCACTAGACTCCAAACATGTGTACTTACTGGCGTCCTTCACTACCGTCCTACACATAGTACTACACGCCCAGCAGGAGAACGTACTTGCGTCCTACACATAACACTACACTCCCAACATGTGCACTTACTGGTGTCCTACCCATAGCACTACATTCCCAACAGGTGTACTTACTGGCGTACCACACCTAGCACTACGCTCGCAACAGGTGTAACTTACTGGCGTCCTACACAAAGCACTAAACCTCTAAAAGGTGTACTTTCTGGCTTCCTACAAATAGCGCTACACTCCCAACAGGTGGACTTAATGGTGTCCTACACATAGCACTACACCCCCAACAGGTGTACTTAATGGCGTCCCGCACATAGCACTACACTCGCAACAAGTTTACTTACTGGCGTCCTACACATAGCACTACACTTCTAAAAGGTGTACTTTCTGGCGTCCTACACATAGCACTACACTCCCAACAGGTGTACTAACTGGCGTCCTACATATAGCACTACTCTCCTAACAGGTGTACTTACTGGTATCCTACACATTGCACTACTCCCCCATCAGGTGTGCTTACTGACTTCCTATACATAGCTCTACACTCCTTAAAGGAGTACTTACTGCGTCCTACACATAGCACTACACTACTAACAGGTGTACTTACTGGCATGCTACAAATGACACTACACTCCCAACAGGTGTACTTACTGGCGTACTACACACAGCACGACACGTCCAACAGGTGTACTTACTGGCGTACTACACGTAGCACTAAGCTCCCAGCAGGTGTACTTACTGCCCCCTACACACAGCACTACACTCCCAACAGGTGTACTTACTGGCATCATACGCATAGCATTAACCTCCCAACATGCGTACTTACTGGCGTCCTACACATTGCACTACACTCCTAACAGGAGTACTTCCCGCCGACCTACACATAGCACTACACTTCTAACAGGTGTACTTACTGGCGCCTTACACATAGCACAACACGCCAAACATGTATTCTTGCCGGAGTCCTACACATAGCACTACACTCCAATCAGGTGTACTTACTGGCGCCTTACACATAGCACTACACTCCCACCAGGAGTACTTACCGGCGCCCTACACATAGCACTACACTCCTAACAGGTGTACTAACTGATGTCCTACATACAGCATTGCACTCCCAACAGGTGTTCTTACTGCCGTCCTACACATAGCACTAAACTCCCAGCATGTGCACTTGCTGGTGTTCTACACATAGCACTACACTCCTAACACGTGTACTTAGTTGCGTCCTACACATAGCACTACACTCCCAACATGTGTACGTCTATTGCACTAAACTCCCAACAGGTCACTTCCTGTCGTCTTACACATAGTACTACACTCAGAACAGGTGAACTTTCTGGTGTGCTACACATAGCACTACCCCCAATCATGTGTACTTACTGGCGTCCTACACATAGCACTACACTCCTAACAGATGTACTTATTGGCGCCATACACATAGCTCTGCACTCCAAGCATGTGTTCTTACTGGAGTCCTAACCATAGCACTACACTCCAATCAGGTGTACTTACTGGCGCCTTGCACATAGCACTACACTCCCACCAGGAGTACTTACTGGCGTCCTACACATAGCACTACACTCCTAACAGGTGTACTTATTGGCGCCTTACACATAGTTCTGCATTCCCAGCAGGTGTACTTACTGCCCTCCTACACATAGCACGACACTCCCAACAGGTGTACTTACGGGCGTCCTTAACATAGCACTAAACTTCCAACATGTGTACTTACGTGTGACCTACACATTGCACTACACCCCCAACAGGTGTACTTCCTACCGTCCTACACATAGTACTACGCGCCCAACATGAGAACTTACTTGCGTCCTACACATAACACTACACTCCCAACAGGTGTACTTACTGGAAAGCGTTCTGCACAGAGCATTACACTCCGAACAGGTGTACTTACTGATGTCCTACACATAGCACTACACTCCCAACAGGTGTAATTACTGGCGTCCTACACGTAGCACTACACTCCTAAAAGGTGTACTTACTGGCGTCCTACACATAGCACTACACTACTAACAGGTGTACTTTCTGTCGTCCTACAAATTGCACTACACTCCCAACAGGTGTACTTACGGGCGTCCTACACATAGCACTACACTCCAGACAGTTGTACTTACTGGCCTTCTACACATAGCGCTACGCTCCAAACAGGTGTACTTACTGGCGTCCTGCACATAGCACTACACTCCCAACAGGTGTAGTTACTGGCGTCCTACACATAGCACTACACTCCCAACAGGAGTATTTACTCATGTCCTACACATAGCACTACACGCCCAGCAGTTGTACTTTCTGGCGACCTACACATAGCACTACACTCCCAACAGGTGTACTTACGGGCGTCCTTAACATAGCACTAACCTTCCAACATGTGTACTTACGGTTGACCTACACATTGCACTACACCCCCAACAGGTGTACTTTCTACCGTCCTACACATAGTACTACGCGCCCAACATGAGGACTTACTTGCGTCCTACACATAACACTGCACTCCCAACAGGTGTACTTACTGGAATGTATTCTGCACAGAGCACTACACTCCCAACAGGTGTACTTACTGGTGTCCTACCCATAGCATTACATTCCCAACTGGCGTCCCACACCTATCACTACACTCGCAACAAGTGTACTTACTGGCGTCCTACACATAGCACTACACTTCTAAAAGGTGTACTTTCTGGCGTCCTACACATAGCACTATACTCCCAACAGGTATACTTACTGGCGTCCTACAGATAACACTACACTTCTAACAGGTGCACTTTCTGGTATCCTACACATAGCACTACGCCCCCATCAGGTTCGCTTACTGGCTTCCTACACATAGCACTACACTCCTAAAAGGAGTACTTACTGCGTCCTACACATAGCACTACACTACTGACAGGTGTACTTACTGGCATCCTACAAATGGCACTACACTCCCAACAGGTGTACTTACTGGCGTCCTACGCACAGCACAACACGTCCAACAGGGATACTTACTGGCGTACTACACGTAGCACTAAGCTCGCAACAGGTGTACTTACTGGCGTACTACACGTAGCACTAAGCTCGCAACATGTGTACTTACTGACTTCCTACACATAGCACTACACTCCCAACATGTGTTCTTAGTGGTGTCCTACGGACAGCACTACACTCCAAACAGCTGTATTTACTGGCATCCTCCACATAGCACTGCATTCCCAACATGTGTACGTACTGGCGTCGTACACATAGCAGTACACTCCCAGCAGGTGTACTTCCTGGCGTCCTACAAATATCACTGCCCCCCAACAGGTGTACTTAGTTGTATCCTACACATAGCACTACATTTCTAACAGGCGTACTTACTGTGGCCTTACACATAGCACTGCACTCACAACAGGTGTACTTTCTGGTGTTCTACTCATAGCACTACACACCCAACAGATGTACTCAATGGCGTCCTACACATCGCACTACACTCCTAAAATGTGTACTTGCCGGCGTCCGACACATAGCACTACACTCCGAACAGGTGTACTTACTGATGTCCTACACATAGCACTTCACGCCCAACAGGTGTACTTACTGGCGTCCTACACATAGCACTACACTCCTAAAAGGTGTACTTACTGGCATCCTACACATAGCACTACACTACTAACAGGTGTACTTCCTGTCGTCCTACAAATTGCACTACACTCCAAACAGGTGTACTTACGGGCGTCCTACACATAGCACTACACTCCAGACAGGTGTACTTACTGGCCTTCTACACATAGCGCTACGCTCCAAACAGGTGTACTTACTGGCGTACTGCACATAGCACTACACTCCCAACAGGTGTAGTTACTGGCGTCCTACACATAGCACTACACTCCCAGCAATAATATTTACTCATGTCCTACACATAGCACTACACGCCCAGCAGGTGTCCTTACTGGCGTCCTACACATAGCACTGCACTCCAAGCAGGTGTACTTTCTGGCGACCTACACATAGCACTACACTCCTAACAGATGTACTTACCGGTGTTCTACACATAGCTCTACACTTGCAACAGGTGTACTTACTTGCGTCCGACACATAAAACTTCATTCCCATCATGTGTACTTACTGGTGACCTACACATAGCACTTCGCTTCCAGGTGTACTTACTGCCGAGATTCACACAGCACTGCACTCCGAACAGGTGTTCTTTCTAGCGTCCTACAAATATCACTGCGCTCCCAACAGGTGTGTTTACTGGCGTCATACACATAACACTAGACGCCCAACAGGTGTACTTCCTGCAGTCCTACACATAGTACTTCATTCCCAACAGGTGAACTTACTGGCTTCCGACACATAGCACTGCACTCCAAAAAGGTGTTCTTACTGGAGTCCTACACATAGCACTACACTCCAAACAGGTGTACTTACTGGCGCCTTACACATAGCCATACACTCCGAACAGATGTACTTACTGGTTTCCTGCACATAGCACTTCTCTCCCAACAGGTGTACCTACTGGCGTACTACACTTCGCAGTACGCTCCCAACAGGTGTACGTACTGAAGTCCTACACATAGCACTACACTCCCAACATTTGTACTTAGTGGTGTCCTACACATAGAACTACACTCCAAACATGTGTACTTACTGGCGTTCTCCACATAGCACTACATTCCCAACATTTGTACTTACTGGAATCTATGCATAGCAATGCAGTCCGAATAGGTGTACTTACTGGCGTCCTACACATAGCACTACGCTCCCAACATGTGTACTCACTCCCGTTCTACACATAGCACTACACCCCCAACAGGTGTACTTACTGATGTCCTACACATAGCACAACACTCCCAACAGGTGTACTTACTGGCGTCCTACACATAGCACTACACCCCTAACAGGTATACTTACTGATGTCCTACACATAGCATTACACTCCCTACAGGTGTAATTACTGTCGTCCTACACATAGCACTACACTCCCAACAGATGCACTTACTGGCGTCCTGCACATAGCACTACATTCCCAACAGGTGTACGTACTGGCGTCCTACACATAGCACTACACTCCCAACAGGTGTACTTTTTTTATCCTACACATAGCACTACATTCCTAACAGACGTACTTACTGCGGCCTTACACATAGCACTACACTACTGACAGGTGTACTTACTGGCATCCTACAAATGGCACTACGCTCCCAACAGGTGTACTTACTGGCGTCCTACGCACAGCACAACACGTCAAACAGGGGTACTTACTGGCGTACTACACGTAGCACTAAGCTCGCAATAGGTGTACTTACTGGCGTACTACACGTAGCACTAAGCTCACAACATATGTACTTACTGACTTCCTACATCTAGCACTACACTCCCAACAGGTGTACTTCCCGCCGACCTATACATAGTACTACACTCCCAACAGGTGAACTTACTGGTGTGCTACACATAGCACAACACTCAAAACATGTGTTCTTACTGGAGTCCCGCACATAGCACTACACTCCAACCAGGTGTACTTACTGACGTCCTACACATAGCCCTGCACTCCCAATAGGTGTGCGTACTGGCTTCCTACACGTAGCCCTACCGTCCTAACATTTGTACTTGATGGCGCCTTGCACATAGCACTGCACTCCGAAGAGGTGTACTTACTGCTGTCCTGCACGTAGCACTACACTCCCAGCAGGTGTACTTACTGCCCCCTCCACATAGCTCTACACTCCCAACAGGTGTGCTTACTCGCATCCTACACATAACACTAAACTCCCAACATGCGGACTTACTGGCGTCCTACACATTGCACTACACTTCTAACAGGAGTACTTCCCGCCAACATACACATAGCCCTACACTTCTAACAGGTGTACTTACTGGCGCCTTACACATAGCACAACACTCCAAGCATGTGTTCTTACTGGAGTCCTACACATAGCGCTACACTCCAATCAGGTGTACTTACTGGCGCCTTACACATAGCACTACACTCCCACCAGGAGTACTTACTGGCGTCCTACACATAGCACTACACTCCTAACAGGTGTACTTATTGGCGCCATACACATAGCTCTGCACTTCCAGCAGGTGTACTTACTGGTGTCCAGCACATAGCACTTCACTCCCAGCAGGTGTGTTTACTGCCCTCCTACACATAGCACAACACTCCCAACAGGTGTAATTACTGGCGTCCTTCACATAGCACTAAACTTCCAACATGTGTACTTACGGATGCCCTTCACATTGCACTACACCCCCAACAGGTGTACTTCCTACCGTCCTACACATATTACTACGGGCCCAACGTGAGAACTTACTTGCGTTCTACACATAACACTACACTCCCAACAGGTGTACTTACTGGAATGCGTTCTGCACAGAGCACTACACTCCCAAACAGGTGTACTTACTGGTGTCCTACCCATAGCACTACATTCCCAACAGGTGTACTTACTGGCGAACCACACCTATCACTACACTAGCAACAAGTGTTCTTACTGGCGTCCTACAAATAGCACTACACTTCTAAAAGGTGTACTTTCTGGCGTCCTACAAATAGCACTACACTCCCTACAGGTGGACTTAATGGTGTCCTACACATAGCATTACACTCCCAACAAGTGTACTTAATGGCATCCCACACATAGCACTACACTCGCAACAAGTGTAATTACTGGCTTCCTACACATAGCACTACACTTCTAAAAGGTGTACTTTCTGGCGTCCTACACATAGCACTATACTCCAAACAGGTGTACTTACTGGCGTCCTACAGATAACACAACACTCCTAACAGGTGTACTTACTGGTATCCTACACATAGCACTACTCCCCCATCAGGTGTGCTTACTGGCTTCCTACACATAGCACTACACTCCTAAAAGGAGTACTTACTGCGTCCTACACATAGCACTACACTACTGACAGGTGTACTTACTGGCATCCTACAAATGGCACTACACTCCCAACAGGTGTACTTACTGGCATCCTACACACAGCACTACACGTACAACAGGTGTACTTACTGGCGTAGTACACGTAGCACTAGGCTCGCAACAGGTGTACTTACTGGCGTTCAACACATAGCACTAAGCTCGCAACAGGTGTACTTACTGACTTCCTACACATAGCACCACACTCCCAACATGTGTACTTAGTGGTGTCCTACGCACAGCACTACTCTCCAAACAGCTGTATTTACTGGCGTCCTCCTCATAGCACTGCATTCCCAACATGTGTACTTACTGGCGTCGTACACATAGCAATACACTCCCAACAGGTGTACTTACCGGTGTCCTAAAAATATCACTAAACCCCCAAAAGGTGTACTTAGTTGCATCCTACACGTAGCACTACATTCCTAACAGGCGTACTTACTGTGGCCTTACACATAGCACTGCACTCACAACAGGTGTACTTTCTGGTGTCCTACTCATAGCACTACACACCCAACAGATGTACTTACTGGCGTCCTACAGATCGCACTACACTCCAAAAAGGTGTACTTGCCGGCGTCCGACACATAGCACTACACTCCGAACAGGTGTACTTACTGGCATCATACACATAGCACTACACTCCTAACAGGTGTACTTACTGATGTCCTACACATAGCACTACACTCCCAACAGATGTACTTACTGGCGTCCTACACATAGCACTACACTCCTAAAAGGTGTACTTACTGGCGTCCTACACATGGCACTACACTACTAACAGGTGTACTTCCTGTCGTCCTACAAATTGCACCACACTCCCAACAGGTGTACTTACGGTCGTCCTACACATAGCACTACACTCCAGACATGTGTACTTACTGGCCTTCTACACATAGCGCTACGCTCCAAACAGGTGTACTTACTGGCGTCCTGCACATAGCACTACACTCCCAACAGGTGTAGTTACTGGCGTCCTACACATAGCACTACACTCCCAACAGGAGTATTTACTCATGTCCTACACATAGCACTACACGCCCAACAGGTGTCCTTACTGGCGTCCTACACATAGCACTTAACTCCAAGCAGGTGTACTTTCTGGCGACCTACACATAGCACTACACTCCTAACAGGTGTACTTACCGGTGTTCTACACAAAGCACTACACTTGCAACAGGTGTACTTACTGGCGTCCGACACATAAAACTTCATTCCCGTCATGTGTACTTACTGGTGACCTGCACATAGCACTTCGCTTCCAGGTGTACTTACTGTCGAGATTTACACAGCACTGCACTCCGAACAGGTGTTCTTTCTAGCGTCCTACACATATCACTGCGCTCCCAACAGGTGTGTTTACTGGCGTCATACACATAACACTAGACGCCCAACAGGTGTACTGCCTGCAGTCCTACACATAGTACTTCATTCCCAACAGGTGAACTTACTGGCTTCCGACACATAGCACTGCACTCCAAAAAGGTGTTCTTACTGGAGTCCTACACATAGCACTACACTCCAATCAGGTGTACTTACTGGCCCCTTACACATAGCCATACACTCCGAACAGATATACTTACTGGCTTCCTACACATAGCACTTCTCTACCAACAGGTGTACCTACTGGCGTACTACACTTCGCAGTACGCTCTCAACAGGTGTACGTACTGAAGTCCTACACATAGCACTACACTCCCAACATTTGTACTTAGTGGTGTCCTACACATAGAACTACACTCCAAACATGTGTACTTACTGGCGTTCTCCACATAGCACTACATTCCCAACATTTGTACTTACTGGAGTCCTACGCATAGCAATGCAGTCCGAATAGGTGTACTAACTGGCGTCCTACACATAGCATACGCTCCCAACATGTGTACTCACTCCCTTTCTACACATTGCACTACACCCCCAACAGGTGTACTTACTGACGTCCTACACATAGCACAACACTCCCAACAGATGTACTTACTGGCGTCATACACATAGCACTACACTCCTAACAAGTGTACTTACTGATGTCCTACACATAGCATTACACTCCCTACAGGTGTAATTACTGCCGTCCTACACATAGCACTACACTCTTAACAGACGCACTTACTGGCGTCCTACACATAGCACTACATTCCCGACAGGTGTACGTACTGTCGTCCTACACATAGCACTACACTCCTAACAGGTGTACTTACTGGCGCCTTACACGTAGCACTACACTCCCAACAGGTGCACATACTGGCGTCCTACACATAAAACTTCACTCCCAACAGGTACTTACTGGCTACCTACACATAGCACTTCGCTTCCAACAGGTGTACTTACTGCCGAGATTCACATAGCACTGCACTCCGAACAGGCGTCCTACACATATCACAGGGCTCCCAACAGGTGTATTTAATGGTGTCTTACACATAGCACTACCCTCCCAACAGGTGAAGGTACTAGCGTACTACACTTAGCACTATGCTCCCAGCAGGTGCACTTACTGACTTTCTACACATAGCACTACACTCCCAACAGATGTACTTACTGGTGTCCTACACATAGCACGACACTCCCAACAGGTGTACTTCCTGCCGTCCTACACATAGTACTACATTCCCAACAGGTGAACTTACTGGCGTACTACACGTATCACTACACTCCCAACATGTGCACTTAGTGATGTACTACACATAGCATTATACTCCAAACAGGTGTGCTTAATGGCGTCCTACACATAGCACTACACTCCCAAAATATTACTTAAAGGCGTCCTACACATAGCACTACGCTCTCAACATGTGTACGTACACCCGTCCTCCACATAGCTTACCATTCCCAACAGCTGTAATAACTGACGACCTACACAATGCACTACACTCCCACCATGTGGGCGTACTGGCGACCTACACATGTCACTACATTCTTAACAGGTGTACTTAATGCCGCCCTACACATAGCACAACACTCCCAACAGGTGTACTTTCTGGCGTCCAACACATAGCACTAAACTCGGTGAACTTACTGGTGTCCTACACATAACACTACACTCCCAACAGGTGTACTTGCTGCCGTCCTACGCATAGCGCTACACTCCCAAAAAGTCTACTTACTGGCGTCCTACACATAGCACCACACTCCCAACGGGTGTACTTACAGGCCACCCACACATAGCACTACACTCCCAACAGGTGTACTTACTGTCGCGCTACACATAACACTACACTCCAAATAGGTGTACTTATGGCGTCCTACACATAGCACTGCACTCCTAACAGGTGTACTTACTGGCGTGGTACACATAGCAGTACACTCCAAACAGGTGTACTTACCATTGTTCTACACATAGCACTTCACTCCCACCAGGTGTACTTACTGGCGACCTGCACATAGCACTACGCTTCCAAGAGGTGCACTTACTGGCGTTCTACATATAGCACTACACTCCCAACAGGTGTACTTACTGGTGTCCTACACATAGCACTACACTCGAAACAGATGTACTTACTGGCGTCGTACACATAGTACTACACTCCCATCAGGTGTACTTACTGGTGTCCGACACACAGCACTACACTCCCATCAGGTGTACTTACTGGCGTCCTACGCAAAGCACTACACTCCTGAAAGGTGTACCTTTTGGCGTCATACACATAGCACTACACTACTAACAGGTGTACTTACTGGCATCCTATAAATAGCACTACACTCCCAACAGATGTACTTACTGGGTCCTACACGTAGCACCACTCCCCCAACAGGTGTACTTACTAGCGTCCTACACATAGCATTACACGCCCAACAGGTGTACTTACTGACGTCCTACACATAGTACTACACTCCCTACAGGTGAACTTTCTGGGGTCCTACACATATCACTACACTCCCAACAGGTGTACTTAGTGGTGTACTGCACATAGCATTATTCTCCAAACAGGTGTACTTACTGGCGTCCTACACATAGCACTACACTCCCAAAATGTGTACTTACAGGCGTCCTACACATAGTAATACACTCCAAACAGGTGTACTTACCGGTGACCTACACACAGCACTACACTCCCAGCAGGTGTATTTACTGACATTCTGCACATAGCACTACACCCCCAAGAGGTGTACTTACTGGTGCTCTACACATAGCATTACATTCCCAACACGTGTACTTACTGGGGTCCCACTCCTACCACTGCACGCGCAACCAGTGTGCGTGCTGCCGTCCAACACATAGCACTACACTTTTAAAAGGTGTACTTTCTGGCGTCCTACACATAGCACTACACTCCAACAGGTGTACTTTCCTGGGTCCCACACATAGCACTACACTCGCACAAGTGCACTTACTGGCGTCCTACTCATAGGAATACACTTCTAAAAGGTGTACTTTCTGGCGTCCTACACATAGCACTACCCTCCCAACAGATGTACTTACTGGCGTCGTACGCATAGCACTACACTCCTAACAGGTGTACTTACTTATGTCCTATACGTAGCACTGCACTCCCATCAGGTTTACCTATTGGCTTTCTACACATAGCACAACACTCATAAAATGTGTACTTTCTGACGTCCTACACATAGCACTACACTACTAACAGGTGTACTTTCTGCCCTCCTACACATACCACTACACTCCCAACAGGTGTACTTACTGGCGTCCTTCACATAGCACTAAACATCCATCATGTGTACTTACTGGTGCCCTACACATTGCACTACACTCCCAAAAGGTGTACCTCCTGCCGTCCTACACATAGTACTACACTACCAACAGGAGAACTTACTTGCGTCCTACACATAACACTACACACCCAAAAGGTGTGCTCAGAGGCGTGCGTTCTGCACAGAACACTACACTCCCAACAGGTGTACTTATTGGTTTCCTACCCATAGCACTACATTCCCAATAGGTGTACTTACTGGCGTACCACACCTAGCACTACACTCGCAACAATTGTACTTACTGGCGTCCTACACATAGCAATACACTCCCAAAAGCTGTACTTACTGGCGTCCTACACATATCACTACATCCTCAACAGGTGTACTTAGTTGTATCCGACGCATAGCACTACATTCCTAACAGGCGTACTTACTGCGGCCTTACACATAGCACTGCACTCACAACAGGTGTACTTTCTGGAGTCCTACTCATAGCACTACACGCCCAACATATGTACTTACTGGCGTCCTACTCATACCACTAAATTGCTAACAGGTGCACTTACCGGTGTCCTGCACATAGCATTACACTCCCAACAGGTGTATTTACTGTCGTCCTACACATAGCACTACACTCCCAACTAGTGTACTCATTGGCGTCCTACACATAGTACTACACTCCCAACAGGTGTACTTACTGCAGTCCTACGCATAACACTACACTCCCAAAGGTGTACTTACTGGCGTCCTGCGCATACCTCTACACTCCAAACAGGTGTAATTACTGGCATCCTATACATAGCACTAAACTCCCAACAGGTGTACTTTCTGGTGTCCTGCACATAGCACTACAGTCCCAACAGGTGTACTTACTGGCGTCCTACAAATAACAGTACACTCCTAAAAGGTGTACTTGCTGGCGTCCGTCACATAGCACTACACTCCGAACAGGTGTACTTACTGGCGTCCTGCACATAGCACTACACTCCTAACAGGTGTACTTACTGATGTCCTACACATAGCACTACACTCCCAACAGGTGTACTTACTGGCGTCCTACACATAGCACTACACTCCAAAAGGGTGTACTTACTGGCGTCCTACACATAGCACTACACTACTAACCGGTGTACTTCCTGTCGTCCTACAAATTGCACTACACTCTCAACAGGTGTACTTATGGGCTTCCTACTCATAGCGCTACGCTCCAAACAGGTGTACTTACTGGCGTCCTACACACAGCACTACACTCCCAACAGGTTATTTACTCATGTCCTACACATAGCCCTACACGCCAGACAGGTGTGCTTACTGGGGTTCTACACATAGCACTGCACTCCCAACAGGTGTACTTACTGCCGTCCTACACATAACACTACACTCCTAACACGTGTACTTAGTGGCGTCCTACAACTAAAACTACACTCCCAACATGTGTACTTCCTGGCGTCCTACAAATTGCACTACACTCCCAACATGTGTACTTACTGCTGTGCAACACATATCACTACATTCCAAACAGGTGTACTTACTGGCGTCCTACACATAGCACAACACTCCAATCAGGTGTACTTACTCTCGACCTAAACATAGCACTGCACTCCCAACAGGTGTACGTTCAAGCGTCCTACACATAGCACTATACTCCTAACAGGTGTACTTACTGGAGCCTTAAACGTAGCACTACACTCCCAACAGGTGCACTTACTGGCGTCCTACACATAACACTTCACTCCCATCAGGTACTTACTGGCTACCTACACATAGCACTTCGCTTCCAACTGGTGTACTTACTGCCGAGATTCACATAGCACTGCACTCCGAAAAGGTGTACTTACTAGCGTCCTACACATATCACTGGGCTCCCAACAGGTGTATTTAATGGTGTCTTACACATAGCACTACCCTGCCAACAGGTGAACCTACTTGCGTACTACACTTAGCACTACGCTCCCAACAGGTGCACTTACTGACTTTCTATACATAGCACGACACTCCCAACAGGTGTACTTCCTGCCGTCCTACACATAGTATTACATTCCCAACAGGTGAACTTACTGGCGTCCTACACGTATCACTACACTCCCAACAGGTGCACTTAGGGATGTACTACACATAGCATTATACTCCAAACAGGTGTGCTTACTGGCGTCCTACACATAGCACTAAACTCCCAAAATATGTACTTAAAGGCGGCCTACACATAGCACTACGCTCTCAACATGTGTACGTACTCACGTCCTCCACATAGCTCAACATTCCCAACAGCTGCAATTACTGACGACCTACACATAGCACTACACTCCCACCATGTGGGCGTACTGGCGACCTACACATAGCAATACACTCTTAACAGGTGTACTTACTGTGGCCTTACACATAGCACCGCACTCCCAACAGGTGTACTTACTGCCGCCCTACATATAGCACTACACTCCCAACAGGTGAACTTACTGGTGTCCGACACAGAGCGCTAAACTCCCAACAGGTGAACTTACTGACATCCTACACAAAGCACGACACTCCCAAGAGGTGTACTTACTGGCGCCCTAGACATAGCAATATACTCCCAACAGGTGTACTTACACACGTCCTACACATAACGCAACACTCCCAACGGGTGTACTTACAGGCGTCCTGCGCATTGCATTACACTCCCAACAGGTGTACTTACTGGCGTTCTGCACATAGTACTACACTCCCAACAAGTGCACTTACTGGGGTGCAACACATAGCACTACACTCCAAACAGGGGTACTTACAGGTGTCCTTCACATAGTACTTAACTCGAATCAGGTGTTCCTACTGGCGACCTACATAGAGCACTACGCTTCGAACATTTGCACTTACTGACGTTCTACATATAGCACTACACTCCCAACAGGGGTATTTACTTGCGTCCTACACACAGCACTACACTCGGAACAGGTGTACTTCCTGCAGTCCTACACATAGTACTACACTTCCAACAGGTGAACTTACTGGCGTCCTACACATAGCACTACACTCCCAACGGGTGTACTTACTGGCGTCCTTCACATAGCACTGAATTCGTTACAGATGTACTTACTGGCGTCCTACAAATAGCACTACACTCCTAAAAGGTGTACTTACTGGAGTCCTACACATAGCACTACACTCCCAACAGGTGTACTTACTGGCGTGATTCACATAGCAATACATTCCTTACAGTTCTACTTACTGGTGTCCTACACACAGCACTACACTTCCATCAGGTGTACTTACAGGCGTCCTACACAAAGCACTACACTCCTGAAAGGTGTACTTATTGGCATCATACACATAGCACTACACTACTAACAGGTGTACTTACTGGCATCCTATCAATAGCACTGCACTCCCCACAGGTGTACTTACTGGGGTCTTACACGTAGCACTACTCCCCCAACAGGTGTACTTACTGGCGTCTTACACACAGCACTACACTGCCAACAAACGTACGTTTTGGCGTTCTACACATAGGACTACCCTCCCACCAGGTGTACTTACTGATGTGGTACACATAGCACTACACTCCCAGCAGGTGTACTTACTGGCGTCATACACATTGCACTACACTCCCAACAGGAGTACTTACTGGTGTCCCACGCATAGCACTACACTCCGAACAGATTTACTTACTGGCGTCCTACACATAGCACTTCACTCAAAACAGGTGTACTTACGGGCGCCCAACACATGCCACTACACTCCAAACAGGTGTACTTACTGGTGCACAACACATAGCGTTGCAGCACTACACTCCCAATAGGTGTACTTACTGGCGTCCTACACATACCACTACACTCCCGGCAGGTAGGTCTACTTACTGCCGTCGTACACATAGCACTACACTCCTAACAGGTTTACTTACTGGCGTCCTACAAACAGCTCTGCGCTGCCAACATGTGTACTTACTGGCGTCCTACATATTGCACTACACTCCCAACAGGTGCACTTACTGGTGTGCCACACATAGCATAGCACTACACTCCAACAGGTGTACTTGCTGGCGTCCTACACATAGCACTACACTCCAATCCGGTGTACTTACTGACGTCCCACACAGAGCACTGCACTCCCAACAGGTGAACGTTCTGGAGCCTTACACATCGCACTGCACTCCATAGAGGTGTACTTACTGGTGTCCTGCACATAGCACTAGACTAGCAGCAGGTTTACTTTCTGCCCTCCGACACATGGCTCTACACTCCCATCAGGTGTACTTACTGGCGTCCTACACATAGCACTAAACTCCCATCAGGTGTACTTACTGGCGACCTACACATAGCACTTCGCTTCCAACAGGTGTACTTACTGCCGAGATTCACATAGCACTGCACTCCGAACAGGTGAACTGCCTAGCGACCTACACATAACACTGCGCTCCCAACAGTTGTATTTACTGGCGTCATACACCTCCCAACAGGTAAACCTACAAGCGTACCACACATAACACTACGCTCCCAACAGGTGCACTTTCTGACGTTCTACACATAGCACTACACTCCCAACATGTGTACTTACTGGTGTCCTACACATAGCACTACACTCCCAACAGGTGTACTTCCTGTCGTCCTACACAGTGCATTACACTCCAAACAGGTGTACTTACTGGCGTCCTACACATAGCACTACACTCCCAAACTGTGTGCTTACAGGCGTCCTACTCATAGCAATACACTCCAAACATGTGTACTTACTGGCGTCCTACACATAGCACTACGCTCCCAACATGTGTACTTACTCCCGTCCTACACATTGCAGTACATTCCCAACAGGTGTACTTACTGACGACCTACACATAGCACTACACTCCCACCAGGTGGACGTACTGGAGACCTACACATAGCACTACACTCCTAACAGGTGTACTTACTGTGGTCTTACACATAGCACTACACTCCAAACAGGTGTACTTCCTGTCGTCCTACACATAGCACTACACTCCCAACAGGTGTACATTCTGGCGTCCAACACATAACACTAAACTCCTAACAGGAGAACTTACTGGTAACCTACACATAGAACTACACTCCCAACATGTGTACTTGCTGCCGTCCAACGCATAGCACTACACTCCCAACAGGTGTACTTACTGGCGTCCTACACATAGCACTACACTACCAACGGGTGTACTTACTGGCGTCCCACACATAGCACTACACTCCCAACAGGTGTACTTACTCACGTCCTACACATAGCACTAGACTCCCAACGGGTGTACTTAATGGCGTCCTACACATAGCACTACGCTCCCAACAGGTGTATTTACTCATGTCCTACACATAGCACTAGACTCCCAACAGGTGTACTTATTGGCGCCTTACACATAGCACTGCACTCCTAACAGGTGTACTTACTGGAGTGCTGCACGTAGCACTGCACTCCCAGCAGGTTTACTTACTGTCCTCCTACACATGGAACTACATTCCCAACAGCTGTACTTATTTGCGTCCTACACATGGCACTAAACTCCCAACATATGTACTTCCTGCCGTCCTACACATAGTACTACACTCCCAAGGGGTGGACTTACTGGCGTCGTACACATAGCACTACACTCCAAACAGGTGTACTTACTGGCGTTCTGCAAATAGCACTACACACTCAACAGGTGCACTTACTGGTGTCCTACACATAGCACTACACACACAACAGGTGTACTTACTTGCGTCCCAAACATTGCACTAACCTAGCAACAAGTGTTCTTACTGGCGTCCTTCACACTACACTACACTTCTAAAAGTTGTACTTTTTGGCGTCCTACACAGAGCACTACACTCCCAACAGGTGTACTTAATGGTGTCCTACACATAACACTACACTTCCAACAGGAGTACTTACTGGCGTACCACACTGAGCACTACACTCGCAACAAGTGTGCTTACTGGCGTCCAACACACATCACTACAGTTCTAAAAGGTGTACTTTCTGTAGTCCTACACATAGCACTACACTCCCAACAGGTGTACTTACTGGCGTCCTACACATAGCACTACACTCCTAACAGGCGTACTTACTGGGGTCCAACACATAGCACTACACTTCCATCAGGTGTACTCACTGGCTTCCTACAAATAGCATTATACCCCCAACGGGTGTACTTGGTGGCGTCCAACACATAGCGCTACATTCCCAACATGTGTACTTACTGGAGTCCTACACATTGCCCTACCCTCTCAACATGTGTACTTCCTGCCGTCCTACACATAGCACTAGACTCCCAACGGGTGTACTTACAGGCGTCTTACACCTTGCACTACTCTCCAAACCGGTGTACTTACTTGCGTGCTACACATAACACTACACTCCAAGCAGGTGTACTTACTGGCGTTATGCACAAAGCATACAAACCCAATATGTGTACTTACTGGCGTGCTACACATAGCACTACACTCCAAACAGGTGTACATGCCGGTGTCCTACACATAGCACTTCACTCCAATCAGGTGTACTTACTGGCGACCTACACATAGCACTACGCTTCCAACAGGTGCACTTACTGACGTTCTACATATAGCACTGCACTCCCAACAGGTGTACTTCCTGCAGTCCTACACATAGTACTACACTCCCAACAGATGAACTTACTGGCGTCCTACACATAGCACTACACTCCCAACATGTGTACTTACTGGCGTCCTTCACATAGCACTGCACTCGCAACAGATGTACTTACTGCCGTCCTACAAATAGCACTACTGTCCTAAAAGGTGTACTTACTGGATTCCTTCACATTGCACTACACTTCCAACATGTGTACTTACAGGCGTGCTACACATAGTTAAACACTCCTTACAGGTGTGCTTACTGGTGACCTACGCACAGCACTACAATCCCATCAGGCGTACTTACTGGCGCCCTAAACAAAGCACTACACCCCTGAAAGGTGTACTTATTGACGTCCTACACAAAGATCTACACTACTAACAGGTGTACTTACTGGCATCCTAAAAATAGCACTACACTCCCAACAGGTTTAGTTACTGTCGTCCTACACATAGCACTACACTACGAACAGGTGTACTTACGGGCGTCCTACACATGTCACTACACTCCAAACAGGTGTAATTACTGGTGACCTACACATAGCGCTACAGCACTACACTCCCAACAGGTGTACTTACTGCCGTCTTACACATAGCACTACACTCCCAACAGGTGTACTTACTGGCGACCTACACATAGCACTACGCTTCCATCAGGTGCACCTACTGACGTTCTACATATAGCACTACACTCCCAACAGGTGTACTTATTGGTGTCCTACACGTAACACTACACTCGAAACAGGTGTACTTCCTACAGTCCTACACATAGTACTGCACTCCCAACAGATGAATTTACTGGCGTCCTACACATAGCACTACATTCCCAACAGATGTACTTACTGGGGTCCTTCACATAGCACTGCACTCGCAACAAATCTACTTACTGCCGTACTACAAATAGCACTACTCTCCTAAAAGGTGTACTTACTGGATTCCTTCACATTGCACTACACTCCCAACATGTGTACTTACAGGCGTGCTACACATAGTAAAACACTCCTTACAGGTGTACTTACAGGTGTCCTACGCACAGCACTACAATCCCATCAGGTGTACTTACTGGCGTCCTAAACAAAGCACTACACCCCTGAAAGGTGTACTTATTGACGTCCTACACAAAGAACTACACTACCAACAGGTGTATTTACTGGCATCCAACAAATAGCACTGCACTCCCAACATGGTACTTACTGGCGTCCCACAGGTAGCACTACTCAACCAACACATGTATTTACTGGCGTCAGGCACATAACACTACACTCCCAACAGGTGTAATTACTGTCGTCATACACATAGCACTACACTCCCAACAGGTTTACTTACTGGCGTCCTACATATAGGTCTATACTCCCAACATGTGTACTTACTGGCGTCCTACAGATTGCACTACACTCCCAACAGTTGCACTTACAGGTGTGCTACACATAGCACTACTCTTTAAACAGGTGTACATACTGGCGTCCTACACATAGCACTACACTCCAATCAGGTGTACTTACTTACGTCCCAAACATAGCACTGCACTCCCAACAGGTGTACGTTCTGGCGTCCTACACACAGCACTACACTCCTAACAGGTGTACTTACAGGGGCCTCACACATCGCACTGCACTCCATACTGGTGTACTTACACATAACACTACATTCTACACTACCAACAGCTGCACTTACGGGCGTCCTACACATGTCACTACACTCCAAACAGGTGCAATTAATGGTGCCCTACACATAGCGCGACAGCACTACACTCCCAACAGGTGTACTTACTGGCGTCCTACACATAGCCCTACACTCCCAACAGGTGTACTTACTGCCGTCCTACACATAGCACTACACTACTAACGGATGTACTTAGTGGCGTCCTACATATAGCTCTATACTCCCAACATGTGTACTTACTGGCGTCCTACACACTGCACTATACTCCCAACAGTTGCACTTACTGGTGTGCTACACATAGCACTACACTTCAAACAGGTGTACATACTGGCGTCCTACACATAGCACTACACTCCAATCAGGTGTACTTACTCACGTCCCAAACATAGCACTGCACTCCCAACAGGTGTACGTTCTGGCGTCCTACACATAGCACTACACTCCTAACAGGTGTACTTACAGGGGCCTTACACGTCGCACTGCACTCCATACTGGTGTACTTACTGGTGTCCTGCACATAGCCCTCCACTACCAGCAGGTGTATTTTCTGCCCTCCTACACATCGCACTACACTCCCAACAGGTGTTCTTCCTGCCGTCCTACACATAGTACTACACTCTCAACAGGCGAACTTACTGGCGTCCTACACAGAGCACTATGCTCCCAGGATGTGTACTTACTCCCGTCCTTCACATAGCACTACATTCCCAACAGGTGTACTTACTGACGACATACACATAGCACTATACTCCCACCAGGTGGACGTACGGCGACCTACATATAGCATTACACTCCTAACAGATGTACTTACTGCGGCCTTACAAATAGCACTGCACTGCCAAAAGGTGTACTTGCTGGTGTCCTGCACATAGCACTACACTCCCAGCAGGTGTACTTACTGTCCTCCTACACATAGAACTATACTCGCAACAGATGAACTTACTGGTGTGCTACGCATAGCACTATATTCCAAATAGGTGTACTTACTGGCTTCCTACAGATAGCCGAAGACTCCAATCTGGTGTACATACTGTCGTCCAACACATAGCACTGCACTCCCAACAGGTGTTCGTTCTGGCAACAGGTGTACTTATTGGCTTCCTACACATAGCACTATACTCCTAACAGGTGTACTTACTGGCGCCTTACACATGGCACTGCATTCCCAACAGGTGTACTTACTGGTGTCCTGCACATAGCACTACACTCCCAGCAGGTGTACTTACTGTCCTCCTAAACAAAGAACTACACTCCCAACAGCTGTACTTACTGGCGTCCTACACATAGCACTAAACTCCCAACATGAGTACTTACTGGTCCCCTACACATTGCCCTACCCTCTCAACAGGTGTACTTCCTGCCGTCCTACACATAGTACTACACTCCCAAGGGGTGAACTTACTGGCGTCCTACACATAGCACTACACTCCAAACAGGTGTACTAACTGGCGTTCTGCACATAGCACTACACGCTCAACAGGTGTACTTACTGGTGTCCTACACATAGCACTACACACACAACAGGTGTACTTACTGTCGTCCCAAACATTGCACTAACCTAGCAACAAGTGTTCTTACTGGTGTCCTTCACACTACACTACTCTTCTAAAAGGTGTACTTTCTGGCGTCCTACACTGAGCACTACACTCCCAACAGGTGTACTTAATGGTGTCCTACACATAGCACTACACTTCTAACAGGAGTACTTACTGACGTACCACACTGAGCTCTACACTCGCAACAAGTGTACTTACTGGCGTCCAACACATAGCACTACAGTTCTAAAAGGTGTACTTTCTGAAGTCCTACACATAGCACTACACTCCAAACAGATGTACTTACTGGCGTCCTACACATAACACTACATTCCTAACAGGCGCACTACACTTCCATCAGGTGAACTCACTGGCTTCCTACAAATAGCACTGCACCCCCAACAGGTGTACTTAGTGGCGTCCAACACATAGCACTACATTCAAAAGATGTGTACTTACTGGCGTTCTACACATAGCAATACACTACGAACAGGTGTACTTACAGGGGTCCTACACATAGCATTACGCTCCCTACATGTGTACTCACTCCCGTCCTACACATAGCACTGCACTCCAAAAACGCGTACTTACTGGCGACCTACACGTAGCACTACACTCCTAACAGGTGTACTAACTTGGGTCCTACACAAAGCCTTACATTCCCAACAGGTGTACTACTGGCGTCCTACACATAGCAGTAAGATCACAACAGGTGTACTTAGTGGCGTCCAACACATAGCACTACATTCCCAACATGTGTACCTACTGTCGTCCTACACATAACAATACACTCCGAACAGGTGTACTTACTGGCGTCCAACACATAGCATTACGCTCCCAACATGTGCACTCACTCTCGTCCTACACATAGTACTGCACTCCCAACAGGTGTTCTTCCTGACGTCCTACACATAGCTCGACAATCCCAACAGGTGTACTTACTGGCGTCCTACGCATAGAACTACACTCCAAAGAGGTGTACTTGCTGATGTCCTACACATAGCATTACACTCCTAACAGGTGTACTTACTGCCGTCCTACACATAGCACTACACTCCCAAGAGTTGTACTTACTGGCGTCCTACACATAGCACTACACTCACAACATGTGTACTTACTGGCGTCCTACACATAACAATACACTCCGAACAGGTGTACTTACTGGCGTCCTACACAAAACATTACACTCCCAACAGGTGTACTTACTGGCGTCCTACACATAGGACTACCATCCCAACAGGAGTACTTTCTGACCTCGTGCAAAGAGCACTACACTCCCCACAGGCGTACTTACTGGCTCCATACACATAGCACTACACTCCCAACATTGGTACTTACTGGTGTCCCAACAGGTGCATTTACTGGCGTCCTACACATAGCCCTACGCTCCCAAAAGGTGTACTTACAGGCGTCCTAGCACTACTCTCCAAACAGGTGTACTTACTGGTGCCCTACACATAGCACTACAACACTACACTCCCAACAGGAGTACTTACTGGCGTCCTACACATAGCACTACAATCGCACCAGGTGTACTTACTGTCGTCCTACACACAACTCTACACTCCTAACAGGTGTACTTACTGGCGTCCTACACATAGCACTACACCACCAACAGGTCTACTTACTTGCGTTCTGCACATAGCACTACACTCCCAACAGTTGTACTTACTGGTGTCCTACACATAGAACTAAACTCCCAACATGTGTACTTACTAACGTCCTACATTCTGACGTCCTACACATAGCACTACAGTCCTAACAGGTTTACTTAAAGGCGCCTTATACATAGCACTGCCCTCCCAACAGGTGTAGTTACTGCTGTCCTACACATAGCACTACACTCCCAGCAGGTGTACTTACTGAAGTCCTACACATGGCACTACACTCCCAACGGGTGTACTTACTGGCGCCCTACACATAGAACTAAACTCCCAACATGTGTACTTACTGGTGCCCTACACATAGCACTACACTATAAGCAGGTGAACTTACGAGCGTCCTAAAATTAACAGTATCCTCCCAACATGTTCTGCAGATAGCACTACACTCTCAACAGGTGTACTTACTGGAGTCCCACACATAGCACTATAGACCCAACAGGTGTACTTACTCGCGTCCCATACATAGCACTACACTTTCAACAAGTGTACTTACTGGCGTCCTACACATAGAATACATTTCTAAAAGGTGTACTTTCTGGCGTCCCACACATAGCACTAATCTCCCAACAGGTGCACTTGCTGGCTTCCTACACATAGCACTATTCTCCCAACAGGTATACCTACTGGCGTGCTACACGTAGCACTACATTCCCAACAGGTGTACTTACTGACGTCCTGCAGATAGCAATACACTCGGAACAGATGTACTTACTGGTGTAATACAAATATCACTACGCTCCCAACATGTGTACTTACTCCCGTCCTACACATACCACTACACTCGCAACAGGTGTACTTACTGTTGTCCAACACATAACACTACATTCCCACCAGGTGTACTTACTGGCGTCCTACACATAGCACTACACTCCTAACAGGTGTACTTACTGATGCCGTACACATAGCATTACACTACCAACAGGTGTACTTACTGCCGTCCTACACATAGCACGACACTCCCAACAGGTGTACTTACTGGCGTCCTCCACATACCACTATACTCCCAACAGGTGTACTTACTGCCGTCCAACACATAGCACTACACTCCCAACAGGTGTACTTACTGGCGTCCTACACATAGCACTACTCTCCCAACAGGTGTACATACTGGTGTCCTACACATAGCATTACACTCCCAACAGGTGTACTTACTGGCGTCCTTCACATAGCACTAGACTCCTAACAGGAGTACATACTGGTGTCCTACACATAGCATTACACTCCCAACAGGTGTACTTACTGCCGTCCTACACGTAGCAGTACACTCCCAACAAGTGTACTTACTGGCGTCCTAAACATACCATTACACTCTCAACAGGAGTAGTTTCTGCCGTCCTACACCTAGCACTACACTCCCAACAGGTGTACTTACTGGCGTTCTACACATAGCACTACACTACCAACAGGTGTACATACTGCTGTCTTCCGCATAGCACTACAATCCCTAAATGTCTACCTCCTGCAGTCCTACATACAACAATACACTCCCAACAGGTGTACTTACTGACCTCCTACACATAGCACTACACCCCAACAGGTGTACTTACTGACGTCCTACACATAGCAATAAACTCCCACCATGTGTACTTAGTGGTGCCCTACACGTTGCCCTACACTAACAACAGGTGTACATCCTGCCGTCCTACACATAATACTACACACAAACAGGTGAACTTACTAGCGTCCTACATATAGCACTACACTCCCAACAGGTGTACTTACTGCACAAAGCACTACACTCCAAACAGGTGTACTTACTGGTGTCCTACACATAGCACTACACTCCCAACAGGTGTACTTACTGGCTTCCCACACATAGCACTATACTGGCAACAAGAGAACTCACTGGCGTCCTACACATAGCACTACACTTCTAAATGTGTGCTTTCTGGCGTCCTACGCATAGCACTACACTCCCAACAGGTGTAGTTACTGGCGTCCTACACATAGCCCTACACTCCTAACAGGTGTACTTACTGCCGTCCCACCCATAACACTACAATCCAATCAGGTGTACTCACGGACGTCCTGCACATTGCACTCCTCTCCCAACATGTGTACGTTCTGACGTCCTGCACAGAGGACTACAGTCCTAATAGGTTTTTTTACTGGCGCCTTACAAATAGCACTGCACTCCCAATAGGTGTACTTACTGGTGTCCTACGCATAGCACTACACTATCAGCAGGTGTGCTTACTGCCGTCCTACACATAGCACCACACTCCGAAAAGGTGTACTTACTGGCGTCCTACACATAGAACTAAACTCCCAATATGTGTACTTACTAACGTCCTACGTTCAGACGTCCTACACATAGCACTACAGTCCTAACAGGCTTACTTACTGGCGCCTTACACATAGCACTGCTTTCCCAACAGGTGTAGTTACTGGTGTCCTACCCATAGCACTACAATCCAATCAGGGGTACTTACGGACGTCCTACACATTGCACTCCACTCCCAACAGGTGTACGTTCTGACGTCCTGCACAGAGCACTACAGTCCTAACAGTTTTTTTACTGGCGCCTTACACATAGCACTGCACTCCCAACAGGTGTACTTACTGGTGTCCTACACATAGCTCTACACTCCCAGCAGGTGTACTTATTGAAGTCCTACACATGGCACTACACTCCCAACGGGTGTACTTACTGGCGCTCTACACATAGTACTAAACTCCCAACATGTGTACTTACTGGTGCCCTACACATAACACTACACTATAAACAGGTGTACCGACTGCCGTCCTACACATAGTACTACACTCAAAACAGGTGAACTTACGGGCGTTCAAAAATTAACACTATCCTCCCAATATGTTCTGCAGATAGCATTACACTCTCAACAGGTGTACTTTCTGGTGTCCCACACATAGCACTGCAGACCCAACAGGTGTACTTACTGGCGTCCCATACATAGCACTATTCTTGCAACAAGTGTACTTACTGGCGTCCTGCCCATAGAATACACTTCTAAAAGGTGTACTTTCTGGCGTCCCACACATAGCACTACACTCCCAACAGATGTACTTACTGGCATCCTGCACATAGCACTACACTACTAACAGGTGTACTTACTGGCGTCATACAAATAGCACTACACTCCCAACAGGTGTACTTACTGGCTTCCTACACGTAGCAATACACTCCCAACAGGTGTACTTACTGGCGTCCTACACATAGCACTAATCTCCCATCAGGTGCACTTGCTGGCTTCCTACACATAGCACTATTCTCTCAACAGGTGTACCTACTGGCGTGCTACACGTAGCACTACATTCCCAACAGGTGTACTTACTGGCGTCCTACAGATAGCAGTACACTCCGAACAGATGTACTTACTGGTGTCCTACATATATCACTACGCTCCCAACATGTGTACTTACTCCCTTCCTACACATACCACTACACTCGCAACAGGTGTACTTACTGTTGTCCAACACATAGCACTACACTCCCACCAGGTGTACTTACTGGCGTCCTACACATAGCACTACACTCCAAACAGGTGTACTGCCTGTGCTGCAGTGCATAATTACGATGTTGGGGAGCTGGCAGCTGCTCGTCGTTGCTCGGTGCTTCTCTCCGGGTACTCCGGCTTCCTCCACCCGTAAAACTGTCACGGTCATGATTAGCCATTGTGCATAAATATGTGACCTTAAACATCAATAAATAATAAATAAATAAATAAATAAATAACTAACAGGTGTACATATTGATGCCGTACATATAGCATTCCACTCCCAACAGATGTACGTACTGCCGTCCTACACATAGCACGACTCTCCCAACAGGTGTACATACTGGCGTCCTCCACATACCACTATACTCCCAACAGATGTACTTACTGCCGTCCAACACATAGCACTACACTCCCAACAGGTGTACTTACTGGCGTCCTACACATAGCACTACACTCCCAACAGGTGCACCTTGTGGTATCCTACACATAGCACTACATTCTTAACAGGCGTACTTTCTGCGGCCTTACACATAGCACGGCACTTACAACAGGTGTAGTACTGGTGTCCTACTCATAGCACTACACTCCCAACAGGTGTACTTACTGGCGTCCTTCACATAGCACTAGACTCCTAACAGGTGTACATACTGGTGTCCAACACATAGCATTACACTCCCAACAGGTGTACTTAATGCCGTCCCACACGTAGCATTACACTCCCAACAAGTGTACTTACTTGCTTCCTACACATAGCACTACACTCCCAACAGGTGTACTTTCTGCCGTCCTACAGCTAGCACTAAACTCCCAACAGGTGTACTTACTGGCGTTCTATACATAGCACTACACGCCCAACCGGTATACTTAGTAGTGTCCTACACATAGCACTACACTACCAACAGGTGTACATACTGCCGTCATGCGCATAGCACTACAATCCCAAAATGTGTACTTACTGGAGTCCTACGCGTAGCACTACACTCCAAACAGGTGTACTTACTGGCGTCCTACACATAGCACTACACTCCCAACCAGTGTACTTTCCGGTGCCCTGCACATTGCACTACACTCCCAACAGGTGAACTTACTGGCATCCTACACGTAGCACTACACTACTAAAAGGTGTACTTACTGGCGTCCGACACATTGCACTACACTCCCAACAGGTGAACTTACTGGCATCCTACACGTAGCACTACACTACTAAAAGGTGTACTTACTGGCGTCCGACACATTGCACTACACTCCGATCAGGTGTACTGACTGGCGTCCTACACATAGCACAACACTTCTAACAGGTGTACTTACTGATGCCCTACACATAGCACTACGCTCACAACAGGTGTACTTACTGGCGTCCTACACATAGCACTACACTACTAAAAGTTGCACTTACTGGCTTCCGACACATTGCACTACACTCCGATCAGGTGTACTTACTGGCGTCCTACACATAGCACAACACTCCTAACAGGTGTACTTACTGATGTCCTACACATAGCATTATAATCACTGCAGGTGTACTGACTGGCGTCCTACACATAGCAGTACACTCCCAACAGGTGTACTTACTGCCGTCCAACACATAGCACTACACTCCCAACAGGTGTACTTACTGGCGTCCTACACACATCACTACACTCCCAACAGGTGAGCTTCGTGCTATCCTACACATTGCACTACATTCATAACATGCGTACCTACTGCGGCCTTCCACATAGCACTGCACTCGCAACACGTGTACTTACTGGTGTCCTACTCATAGCACTACACTCCCAACAGGTGTACTTGCCGGCGTCCTACACATAGCACTAAACTCCTAACAGGTGTACTTTCTAGTGTCCTAAAGGTAGCATTACACTCCCAACATGTCTTCTTATTGCCCTCCTACGCATAGCACTACACTCACAGCAGGCGCACTTACTGCCGCCCTACACATAGCACTACTCTCCCAACCAGTGTACATTCTGGAGTCCTGCACATAGCACTGCCCTCCCAACAGGTGTACTTACTGATGTCCTACACATAGCACTACACTCCCAACAGGCGTACTTACTGCTGTCCTACACATAGCACTACACTCGCATCAGTTGTACTTACTGGCGTCCCACACATAGCACTACACTACCAACAGGTGTCCTTACTGGCGTGCCACATAGAGCTACACTTCAAACAGGTGTACTTACTGGCGTCCTACACATAGCTCTACACTCCCAACAGGTGCACTTACTGGCGTGCTAGTCATAGCACTACACTCGCAACAGGTGTACTTGCTGGTTTCCTACACATACCTCTACGCTCCCAACAGGTGTACTTCCTGGAGTCCTACACATAGTATTACACTCCCAACAGATGAACTTACTGTTGTCCTACACATAGCACTACATTCCCAACAGGTGTACTTACTGTTGTCCTACACATAGCACTACATTCCCAACAGCTGTACTTCCCGCCGTCCTACACATAGTACTACACTCCAAACAGGTGAACTTACTGGCGTCCCACACATATCACTACACTCCCAACAGGTGCACTTAGTGGTGTCCTACACATAGCAATACACTCCCAACAGGTGTACTTAGTGTTGTCCTACGCATAGTACTACATTCCCAACATGTGCGGTTACTGGAGTCCTACACATGGCAATACACTCCGAACAGGTGTATTCACTCCCGTCCTACACATAGCACTACAATCCCAACAGGTGTACTTACTGACGTCATACACATTGCACTACACTCCTTACAGGTGTACTTACTGATGTCCTACACATCGCATTACATTTCCAACAGGAGTAATTACTGCTGTCCTACGCATAGCATTACACTCCCAACAAGTGTACTTACTGGCGTCCTACACATAGCACTACACTCCCAACAGGTGTACTTACTGCCGTCCAACGCATAGCACTACACTCCCAGCAGGTGTACATACATGCGTCCTACATATAGCACTACACTCCCAATAGGTGTACTTAGTCCTATCCTACACATAGCAGTACATTCCTAACAGGCGTGCTTACTGCGGCCTTACACATAGCACTGCACTCACAACACGGGTACTTACTGATATCCTACTCGTAGCATTACACTCCCAACATGTGTACTTACTGGCGTCGTAGGCATACCACTAAACTCCTAACAGGTGTACTTACTGGTGTCCTACACCTAGCATTACACTACCGACAGGTGTACTTACTGGCATCCTACACATAGCACTACACTCCAAACACTTGTACTTACTGGCGTCCTGCACATAGTACTACACTCCTAACAGGTGTATTTTCTGGTGTCCTACACATAGCTCTACACTCCCAACAGGTGTACTTTCTGGCGTCCAAGACACAGCACAACACCCCCAACAGGGGTACGTACTGGTGTCCTACACATACCACTACGGTCCAAACAGGTGTACTTACTGGAGTCCTATACATAGCACTACACTCCGAACAGGTGTACCTACACATAGAACTTCACTCCCATCAGGTACATAGCACTACACTCCCAACAGGTGAACTTACTGGCATCCTACACGTAGCACTACACTACTAAAAGGTGTACTTACTGGCGTCCGACACATTGCACTACACTCCGATCAGGTGTACTGACTGGCGTCCTACACATAGCACTACACTCCTAACAGGTGTACTTACTGATGTCCTACACATAGCACTACGCTCACAACAGGTGTACTTACTGGCGTCCTACACATAGCACTACACTACTAAAAGTTGCACTTACTGGCTTCCGACACATTGCACTACACTCCGATCAGGTGTTCTTACTGGCGTCCTACACATAGCACAACACTCCTAACAGGTGTACTTACTGATGTCCTACACATAGCACTATAATCACAGCAGGTGTACTGACTGGCGTCCTACACATAGCACTACACTCCCAACAGGTGTACTTACTGCCGTCCAACACATAGCACTACACTCCCAACAGGTGTACTTACTGGCGTCCTACACACATCACTACACTCCCAACAGGTGAGCTTCGTGCTATCCTACACATTGCACTACATTCATAACATGCGTACCTACTGAGGCCTTCCACATAGCACTGCACTCGCAACACGTGTACTTACTGGTGTCCTACTCATAGCACTACACTCCCAACAAGTGTACTTGCCGGCGTCCTACACATAGCACTAAACTCCTAACAGGTGTACTTTCTAGTGTCCTAAAGGTAGCATTACACTCCCAACATGTCTTCTTATTGCCCTCCTACGCATAGCACTACACTCACAGCAGGCGCACTTACTGCCGCCCTACACATAGCACTACTCTCCCAACCAGTGTACATTCTGGAGTCCTGCACATAGCACTGCCCTCCCAACAGGTGTACTTACTGATGTCCTACACATAGCACTACACTCCCAACAGGCGTACTTACTGCTGTCCTACACATAGCACTACACTCGCATCAGTTATACTTACTGGCGTCCCACACATAGCACTACACTACCAACAGGTGTCCTTACTGGCGTGCTACATAGAGCTACACTTCAAACAGGTGTACTTACTGGCGTCCTACACATAGCTCTACACTCCCAACAGGTGCACTTACTGGCGTGCTAGTCATAGCACTACACTCGCAACAGGTGTACTTGCTGGTTTCCTACACATACCTCTACGCTCCCAACAGGTGTACTTCCTGGAGTCCTACACATAGTATTACACTCCCAACAGATGAACTTACTGTTGTCACTCCCATCAGGTGTACTTATTGCCGATCTACACGTAGCACTTCGCTTCCAAAAGGTGTACTAACTAGCGCCCTACACATATCACTGCGCTCCCAACAGGGGTATTTACTGACGTCATACACATAGCACTACCGTCCCAACAGGTGTACCCAACTGGCGACCTACACATAGGACTAGCCTCCTAACAGGTGTACTTACTGTGGCCTTACCCATAGCACTGCACTCCCAACAGGTGTACTTACTAGTGTCCTACTCATAGCACTACTCTCTCAACAGGTGTACATACTGTTGTCCTACACATAGCACTACACTCTAAACAGGTTTACTTACTGGCGTCTTACACATAGCACTAAACACCTGACAGGTAAACTTACGGGTGTCCTACACATAGCATTATACTCCCAACAGGTGTACTTACTGCCGTCCTACGCATAGCACTACACTCCCAACGGGTGTACTTACTGGCGTCCTACATATAGCACTACACTCCCAACAGGTTTTCTTACTCATGTCCTACACATAGGAATACACGCCCAAGAGGTGTACTTACTGGCGTACTACACATTGCACTACTCTCCTCTTTACAGGTGTACTTACTGGCCTTCTGCACCTATCACTACACTAACAACAGGTGCACTTACTGGCGTGCTACACATAGCAGTGCACTCCAAACAGGTGTACCTACTGGTGTCCTACACATAGCACTTCACTCCCATCAGGTGTACTTACAGGCGACCTACACATAGCACTACGCTTGCAACAGGTTCACTTACTGACGTTCTACACATAGCTCTACACTCGCAACAGGTGAACTTGCTGGTGTCCTAAACATAGCACTACACTCCTAACAGGAAAACTTTCTGCAGTCCTACACATAGTATTACACTCCCAACAGGTGAACTTACTGGCGTCCTTCACATAGCACTACACTCCAAACGGGAGTACTTACTGGCATCCTACACATAGAACTACACTCCCATCATGTGTACTTTCAGGTGTCCTGAGCATAGCACTACACTCCCAACTGGTGAACTTACTGGCGTCCTGCACATAGCACTACACTCCTAAAAGATGTACTTACTGGCGTCCGACACATAGCACTACACTCCGAACAGGTGTACTTACCGCGTCCTAGACATATCACTACACTCCTAACAGGTGTACTTACTGGCGATCTTCATATAGCACTTCGCTTCCAAAAGGTGTACTTACTAGCACCCTGCACATATCACTGCGTTCCCAACAGGTGCATTTACTGACGTCATACACATAGCACTACCGTCCCAACAGGTGTACCCAACTGGCGACCTACACATAGCACTAGCCTCCTAACAGGTGTACTTACTGTGGCCTTACCCATAGCACTGAACTCCCAACACGTGTAATTACTGCCGGCATACACATAGCACTACATGCCCAAAAGGTGTACTTACTGGCATCCTACGCATAGCACTACACTCCAAACAGGAGTACTTACTGGCATCCTACACATAGAACTACACTCCCAACATGTGTACTTTCAGGTGTCCTGCACATAGCACTACACTCCCAACTGGTGTACATACTGGCGTCCTGCACATAGCACTTCACTCCTAAAAGGTGTACTTATTGGCCTCGACATATAGCACTACACTCCGAACAGGTGTACTTACCGGCGTCCTAGACATAGCACTACACTCCTAACAGGTGTACTTACTGATGTCCGACACTTAGAACTACACTCACAACAGGTGTACTTACTGGCGTCGTACATATAGCTCTACGCTTCCAAAAGGTGGACTTACTGGCGACCTACACATCGCATTGCAATCCCAACAGGTTTACTTACTGGTGTCCTACTCATAGCACTACTCTCGCAACAGGTGTACTTACTGGCGTCAAAAACATAGCACTACACTCCTAACAGGTGTACTTACTGCTGTCCTACACATAACACTACACTCCGAACAGGTGAACTTTCTGCTGTACTACACATAGCACGACACTCTTAACAGGTGTACTTACTGGCGTCCAAAACATAGCACTACACTCCTAACAGGCGTTCTTACTGGTGTCCTACACATAGCCCTACACACCTAACCGGTGGTCTAACTTACTGGCGACTACACAGCTAACAGGTGTACTTACTGGCGTTCTACACACAGTACTACACGCCCAACAGGTGTACATACTGGTGTGCTACACATAGCACTACAATCCCAACATGTGTACTTACTGGTTGTCTACACATAGCACTACACTCCGAACAGGTGTACTTAGTGGCGTCCTACACATAGCAAAACACCACGAACAGGTGAACTTTCTGGCGTCCTACACATAGCACTACGATCCAAACATGTGTACTCACTCCCGTCCTACACATAGCACTACACTCCCAACAGGTGTCCTTACTGATATCCTACACATAGCACTACACTCCTAAAAGGTGTACTTACTGGCGTCCTACACATAGCATTACAAAACTAACAGGTGTACTTTCTGTCATCCTACAAATGTCACTACACTCCCAGCAGGTGTACTTACTGGCCTCATACACATAGCAGTACACTCCGAACAGGTGTACTTACTGGCGTCCTACACATATCGCTAAGCTCCCAACATTTGTACTTACTGGCTTCCTACACATAGCTCTACACTCGCAACAGGTGTACTTTCTGGCGCCCTACACACAGCACTACACCCCCAACAGGTTTACTTACTGGTGTCCTACACATAGCACTACGGTCCAAACAGGTGTACTCACTGGAGTCCTATACATAGCACTACACTCCGAACAGGTGTACTTACTGGCGGCCTACACATAGAACTTCACTCCCATCAGGTGTACTTATTGCCGATCTACACATAGCACTTCGCTTCCAAAAGGTGTACTAACTAGCGCCGTACTCATATCACTGCGCTCCCAACAGGGGTATTTACTGACGTCATACACATAGCACTGCCGTCCCAACAGGTGTACCCAACTGGCGACCTACACATAGGACTAGTCTCCTAACAGGTGTACTTACTGTGGCCTTACCCATAGCACTGAACTCCCAACACGTGTAATTACTGCCGGCATACACATAGCACTACATGCCCAAAAGGTGTACTTACTGGCGTCCTACGCATAGCACTACACTCCAAACAGGAGTACTTACTGGCATCCCACACATAGAACTACTCTCCCAACATGTGTACTTTTAGGTGTCCTGCACATAGTGTAACGAAATGCCCTCCACGGAGCCCCTCCACGGAGCGCGTCGGGTTAACCTCCGTGGGGTGCGTCGGAGTCTTATGATTGCACTCGAGAATCTTGGTTCCCGAAGTGTTAATGTGTTAATCAGAGTGGCCAAGTCCTACTTGGTAATAATTCTCTGTTGTATAAACTTTAATAAGTAAACGCTGTTTTCAAGCCCAAGTTATGTAATTTTATTCAATTCTTCGTATATTTGCATTGCATAATAACAGTGCAAACTGACCTACAGAAGTACTTTATGCACTTACTGTAAAAAGGTGTTTTTGACAGTATTTGCAATTATGATTGGCATATGAGCTAGTAAAAGCCTAACCTATAATAACCCCATCAGAATGCTTTTGACAGATTTTAGCATTGTATACTGACCTGACCTAACCTCAACACACCCAGTATCAGTTTCAGCTCTGAGAATTGTGCAATCTTGCACGTTCACAAGATGGCCGACTGGTTTTGCGGTTATACACCTATTAATTGCCAGCATCCTTTTAAATGCGAGAACGCATACTCTTAGCATAGGATACCCACCGGATGCCCCACTATTCCAGGATGGAAGTAAGGGGTTAAGAAATACCTCTCCGCCATCTTGGGGTATATGTGGTGTTTTGTGGTGTTTTATGACGTAAATTCTGCCGAGCAGACACGATTCAATTCGTATTTAAGCCAACGGAATCACCCGAGACGGGACTTCTCTCTGGTCTTCCGTACATACAAGAAGTCACTCTCCTATTCTCGTGGAAGGACGCCGCCGAACGCTGCCAGGCCAGATAACATTTCCAGACACAGGACGCGATGAGAGCGATGCGATAATTTCGACTTAGTCTCATTTCGTATCTGATATTTTCAAACATTTACCAGAGAGAGAATTTGTTTCAAGTTTAACTTGTAGGAACTTTACTTAGGGTTTTAATAAAAGTGTAGAAAACTGTAAGTACATTTTATGTGTTTTTGACTTCACCCTTTCGCTGCGGCTGCAGTATCAAGAATTGTTGCAGACTCTACAGAACTGGTTGCCTCTTAAGATTGAACACTTAAATTGTCCTGTGGCCATTTTTGCCACGATTATAGTCCGAACGAAAAACCACTAGACGATCAATTATCCGGGGTACTTAACCCTGCTATGCCACAGGCCAGTTTATATGGTGCCGCTCGTCAGGATGTAGACTCTGACTTTTAACTCTCTTGAAACGATCGGGTGAACATTCTAGAAACATTTATTAACCCTAACAGACCCAGTGAAGCCGAAATTGACTTAGAACGTTGCCGCTGGGGAGCACAGTGAACTTGTGAGAACTTTTTTGCTAACTATTTATGAGGGACAGACATCCCTTAATTTTACTGGTAAATTGAACGCCTGGCAGCTAAAATTTGTAAGGCAGCAGACGCAGACAGCGCCCTCTGAATCTAAAATTGGTACAACTCCATGGTGGAACTGGTTGCATGTCCAACGTGCCATTATTTACACTGACGCCGACCTCCAATTGCTATCACATCCAAACTACGCTCGACTGGTCGCACCGAGCGTTGCTCATCAGATATATCGAACTTTTGACTGAACATCAGAGAAAAACGGAAACTCAGGAAACTGTGAAAAATCTCGAGGAATTCCAGGAAATTCTGAAACGACAGCCGCGTGTGTTTCAACAGTTATAGTGCTAGCAAGGTAGGTGCAATTTTCTTCATTTTACGTTCGTTAACAGCAGAAAAATCCAATAGTAATTATTTCATAAAACTCATTAAAAATGGCCACGCCAGCAGAAAGAGAGCAACGGTTCATTGATGAAATTACTCAACTAAAACAGGAAAGGGAAGGTCTTGTGGGTCAGTATGAGCGCCAAATTACTGAACTGAGCTCTCAAGCTCATAGCTTGACGCAGCAGCATACTGCCTCACAACAAACCCTCTACCAAACGCAAGCAGCCCTCGACCAGGTTAAAGCAGAATTAGTACAGCAGAAAGCTGATTTGGAACTACAGTTAGCTACTGACAAAGTCGGTGCCGAAGCAAAATTACTAAAAGTACAACAAAAATTGGCAGAAGCTGAAAGGAAGGCGAAGGATCCCACATCTTCTGCCATAATTGACCTGCATAAAACCGTGCGCCAAAGTGAAAAGAGTAATGCAAAGACAGCTAACGCCACTCAGGCGCAATCCATTCAATCCCATATTAAAAAATTTGACGGGAACCCCCTGAATTTTCGGGGTTGGATAAAATCTCTTGACCTTTTTTGTGAGACAAATGATGTGGAAGAGAAGCGACGACCTAAAATCGCCGCCCAAACCAGTGACTTTGTAGTTGCTGATTTTATTTTACGATCAATGAAGAAAAATCCTGAAATGCCCTGGTCCGAACTGTATGGCGAACTAAAAAGTCGTTATAGCGCCACAATGGATAACTCCATGGCCACCAATCAGTTGCGCCATATGCGACAAGGGAAAAATCAAACTCTTGTCTCATATGCTGAGCAACTGCTTGATCTAGCAAAAGATGCCTTTGATCAGGAAATAGATAACCCCACCATTCAGAAAAACCTCTCAGATTACTTTTGTGACGGGTTGTATGACAACGATGTTCGGATGAAACTGATCCGACGCATGCCCAAGACGCTAGAAAACGCTGTTAGTCAGGCATTATTTGAAAATGCCGCGAAAATCAAATTTCGCGCTCGCTCTGAAGCCGCCAAAGGAAAAGCGCCCTTTGGGAAGGCATTTGACCGACAATACGAAGAATATGAGCGCTATCGGGACCCTGTATTTCGCGACTCCATCGACGAACAGGAAGAACAGGTAGATCTCCCTCTGGAGACAAGGGACGAGGCTCCCATGGACGTAGGCGTGGCACGCCGACGCCATAAGGTGAATATTTTTACGAAAAATTACACTGGAGGTTATGCGCGACCTCCATATCAGAATCAGAATAAAAATCAGTACAATAGTCAATACAGAAATAGGGGAGGACAAAATTACAACAGATATCAGAAACCGACACGATTTTCACGACCGGTTTGCAATCGTTGTAACCGCGTTGGCCACGTGAAACGCGATTGCCGCGTTAACTTGACCAAGCAAGTGAGAACACTAGATATTCAGCCAGCAGGTGAAAGGTCACCAGGGGCGACCTTTTGCTGCTTTCGCTGTGGGAAGCCAAACCACTTCGCTCGCGATTGCCGAGTTAATTTAAACGAAGTGAACTCTGCCCATATGGGGCAATGAGCAGAGTTAATGAGAAGTCACATGCTCCCAACAGAAGTGAAACTGGAAATCACCAGGGAGAAGTGTTAATTAATGTAAATAATGTACCAAATAAATGCATGAATAATTGTAAAAATAAAATTGTAAATAATAAGACAGGTGGACATACGGGTAATAAAACATGTAATATAATGCCAAGTATTCAGTCTCAAACAAGGAGAACCGAAAATGGTTCTCCTCCAGTGAAAAGTAAAACCATTCAATGCACAAAGTGTGGTCAGACCACACATAATAGGAAAAATTGTACAGTAAAATTCACAACCATTCCTCTGACTGGTAGGCCTAGGCCTAAGAAACCGAAGGCCAACTCACAAAATGGCTGCCCTGCAAGGGACAGTCAGCAAGAAAAATTTACTTCACAAAATTGTTTCAGCTATCGGACCACCAGTGGTCTGGAAATAAAAGTATACAGGACTGGAATAACTCAGGTAGCTACTGACGCTATGGTAAATGCGGCTAATAGCCAATTAACCCATGGCGGAGGTATTGCTAGAGCTATAGCTCTTGGAGCTGGTCCAGCCCTTGAACAAGAATGTCAACAATATATTCAACAGCATGGAAATCTTCCAGTAGGTGAGAATATGACTACCACTTGTGGAATGTTGCCATGTTTAAAAGTGATACATGCTGTGGGACCATGCTGGAATGATTACAGTGATAAAAATAAATGTCTCAATGTTTTATACAGTACTGTACAAAAAGTATTACAGGTATGTGACAAGGAAAATTTTGGAAACATAGCTATCCCACTCATCAGTAGCGGGATATATGGTGTACCTAAACAGAAGTGTGCAGATGTTTATGTGAGAGTTCTACAAAACTTTACTCCTAAACAATTAAAAGAGATACACATTGTAGATGTAGACCCTGATATTATGATTTATATGAAAAATGCTTATGAAAATCAAATTATAAATCAACCAGGTAAGCAGGGTTGTGTTGAAATAAATCAACAGAAACAGACAGTAAGTGAATCAGGAAATAGGAATCCCAGAATAAGGAGCCAAGAGAAATCACTTGGGAAAAACCCAAAACTACAAAACAGGAAAAACCCAAGGGGAAGTAATTGGAAAAACCCATGTCAACAGGAAGTGAAACACTCTATGGAAACCAAGGGAAATAACTTAGTAAACAATGATGATTACCCAAATGAGGAACAACAGCAACAAAAACTTAGACATTCTCAACCGGAAACAGTAACCATAAATTATGGGGCTGCTTCTTTGAATAGTGTCTTAGTGAACATCAAAGGACAACGAGTACGTGCCTTATTAGATACAGGGGCACAGACTAGTTGCATTAGTACAAAATTTTGGAAAAATCTGAAACACCGACCGAAACTAGTTGGTGATAAAAATTCTTTGCCTCGCATTGCAGGTATTACTGGGAATGACACCCTCCCTCGAGGAAAAGTTAGACTTGAATTTTATATTCAAGGAATTTATCAGGTGCATGAGTTCTTAGTAATAAATGAATTGAATCGAAGTATGTTGTTAGGAATGGATTGGATTAGGGGCAATCGAGTTAATTTATATTGGGAATTTCATAAATTGAGATTAGATGGTCACTATATACCCATTGTTCAAGATATACAGGTGAGTTGTCTTACTCGACTGATCAATCAGGTGGAACTTAAACCACAATCCACTTGTTTGTGTACAGCAAAAGCTTCCGGTGCAAAATCTGTCTTTAACACAAAATACTTAGAACATCATGGACTGACTAAAGGTCATGTGGCTGAACAGCCTGGCCTCTTAGTTAGTAACAGTATAGTCACTAATGGAAATGAAACTATACCTGTACTGTTGGTGAACAGTACCAACAAACACTACACCTTAAAAAGGGGTTGTTTGATTGGAAAACTTGAACCAATAGAACAGGAAGAAAAAGTCTTAGAAATTAATCAGATCTTAACTCAAAATACACCTGAAGACCAGATCACCGATGCTGACATACAGGTGCCTGAAGACAAACGGCACCTGTTGATGCCAGTCATCAATAATAATAAAGACTTGTTTGCAAAAACTGATAAAGAATTAACTCAGACAGATACAGTGAAAATGCGCATCGACACAGGTGATGCGCCACCAATCAAAAGTAGAGCATATAGAGTTCCATTACTGAAGAGAAAAATTATGGATGAGGCACTTGAAGAAATGCTTCAATCCGGAATTATCCGAAGGTCAAATAGTGCATGGAGTTTTCCGTGCCTACTCGTGGACAAGAAAGACGGCTCGAAACACTTCTGCGTTGATTTCCGCAAGCTCAATGAAGTCACGAAAGTTACGAACTGGCCGCTTCCATTGATTGACGACATCTTTACTTTATTGAATGGATGTCAATACTTCACCACTCTTGACATGAAGTCGGGTTACTGGCAAGTCAAGATGGATGAAGAAGACAGACCAAAAACGGCCTTTGTTTGTCATAAGGGCCTTTATGAGTTCAATGTGATGGCTTTCGGACTCGTGAATGCGCCCTCGGTGTATCAATCCCTCATGACAAGCGTCTTGGAGGGCCTAGGGGATTTTTTTCTGGCCTACCTTGACGATATTTTGATTTTCAGCCGTGACATAAAATCTCATATCGACCACATTAAACAAGTGTTTGGTCGCCTAAGAAAACATAAACTGAAGCTAAAAGCTAAGAAGTGTTCCTTCTTTCAATCTGAAACATCTTATCTTGGTTTTGTAATTAGTAAAGATGGAATTAAACCTGAGACTTCGAAGGTCGAGGTCATTCGAAAATTAAATCCGCCGAAAACGGTAACAGAAGTGAGATCTTTTATGGGCATGACCTCATACTACCGTAGATTTATTCCTCGGTTCAGTGAAATTGCTCAACCACTCTTAGAACTGACAAAGAAATATGCAAGATTTCATTGGCGAGAAACACATCAAAAAGCCTTTCAAGAGTTGAAAGATCGTTTAACTCAAGTTGCTCATTTGTCATATCCAAATCCCAGAAAGCCTTACGTGCTTTACACTGATGCCAGTGGCCGCTGTGTCGGAGCGGTTTTGGCACAACCATGTGATGATGAAACAGGTCAACTACCTGGAGTACCTGATGAAAAACCCATTGTCTTCCTCTCTCATAAATTGGGTGAAACCCAACAGAAATGGTCGACATTTGAGAAAGAAGCTTTCGCTATCTCATACGCATTGGATAAATTCAATAACTACCTGCAGGGAGCAGAGTTTGTTATTAAGACAGACCATGCCCCCTTGCAGTACTTGTTGAAAAGTCCGCAAAACAATGCCAAAGTACAACGTTGGGCATTAAAGATAGCTAGCTACAATTGTAAGATTGAATATTTACCAGGTAGAAAGAATACATGTGCTGACCTACTCTCTCGTTTACCTGAAGGAATTGCAAACGCTGACCCCGGGTACGAGATGGATAATGTGGAAAATCAGAAAGCATTACAAATTGGAATTATAAATAGTAACAAATTTGATCCTCAAAGATATGTACATGTCATCCCAGATGAACCTCAGGTTCCGCCCGAACCACAAGCAATTAATTACAAAGATTTGGACATGAAGGTAGAGCAACAGAAAGATGAAAAGATTGTTGAAATCATTAAGAAGTATCAAGGTAACAATACCCCTGCACACATTAGTAGTAGATACCTCATGATTAAGGGAGTATTATATTACATCAGTACAGTTGACGATAACCCACGGGTACGCTTGTGCATACCAGAACAATTACATGCAGATGTGTTGAAACAATACCATGACGAATTAGGTCACCTTGGCATAGACAAAGTGTACAATAATATCAGTAGAAAATATTATTGGAAAGATTTATATAAACATATTTATAAACATGTAGAAAATTGTCTTGTGTGTCGAGCTCGTAACACCAGAGCTCACACTTTGCCATTGCAAGAGACTGACAGACCTCCATATCCTTTTGCTAAAATAGCATTGGATATGAGTGGTCCACACCCTGAAACTTTATCAGGAAATAAATACATTGTGACCTTCATAGATATTTATTCTGGCTGGCCTGAAGCGTTTCCAGTGCCTGATAAAAAGGCGGAAACAATTGCTAATTTGATAATAGATCAAATTTTTCCAAGATTTGGATGTCCTTTAGAAATATTAACAGACAATGGATCTGAAAATGTAAATGCAGTGATGAAATATTTAACTGATTATTTCAAGATACATCATGTGACCACTTCCTACTTCCATCCACAATCTAATGGGAAGGTGGAGAGGCTACATAGAACTCTGAATGACATCTTAGCAAAACTAGCTCGAGAAGAATTAGAAACTTGGGATTTATTCCTAAACCAAGCTATGGCAGCCATCAGGTTTAATGGTAGTGAATCCTCTGGATTCTCGCCATTTTATCTGGTGTATGGCAGAGATGTGGTTTTACCACTCGACAATATACTTAAACCTCGAGAAAAATATGTAGGTGAAGAACCTCATAAGATAGCCATTCAGGAACAACATAAAGCATTTCGAAAACAACAAGCTGCACAAAAGAAACGAGTATTAAAACAACAAAGATTACATGATATTACAGCAAAGGATATCACCTTTGAAGTAGGTGATCCTGTTTTATACTCCTCAGGAAAATCTAAAGGAAAATTAGAATCGAAATGGGACTACCCATTTCGAGTCATTGAAAGAACAGGTCCAGTGAGTTACAAGATACAAGATCAATTAACTCGCAGAATAATTAAATGTCATGGAGAAAGACTTAGTAAAGCGCCTCAAGAATGGGAGGTGCCTCAACCTGTCCAACCTGTTAGAGCGCGACGAATACAACGTTACGCTGCCCCACCAGAACAGTCGACTACTGAATACAGTAGCAGTAGTGACAGTAATGAAAGTGACGATATGCAAGGGATTCAAGAAAAACACCCCTTAACGTCAATCATTAAGAATAAAAGACAAAGACGAGAACATTCTTCTTCAGAAGAAGATGGTGTTCCATTAGCAGAATTAAGACAACAAGTACAACAGGTATGAGATTACAAGAGACGAATGAGGGAGCTACAAGCTCCTTCCGCTGATCAACTACCATCACGGTTCATTGCTAACGATCAAAATGATCGAGTAAGTGATTCAACGATGGAAGTTGACCAATTGCAAATAACTGAAGAAAAAGGCCAAAGTAGTGAGCCTCAACCAAAACAGTCAAGTAAAGATATAACTGAGATGATCTCTTGTATACAAGCTGTGTTACGAGATCATAATAAGATTAAAGAACCAGGTGAGAAATTAGAATTAGGAACAATTATGGTACCCTCTGCCTGGAGTACTAGTGATTAAATATTACCACAGGACTAATGATACCTAAAACGTAACACCTATGGTGCCACTCCTTAAGTTTGAGAGAGACGAGAGAAAGTGTAAATGAGTAACAAAATTGTATTGACTTATGATTTGTTTGGAACGAAACTATGAGTCTTGTCAGCCTCGCGAACTGACTGAGACTTCATGTAGTTAGAATAACTTTCTGACCTTTTACACCCGGGAAGTGAATCGTCAGAGTGAAAGTAATTGAATCGCGTATTACTCATTGCGCTAACTCTTGCTTCCTTTCTCATTGTAGGAGCAAGATGTTGCGTTGGATGTTATTAGTTGGTCTTTTGACTACGACTACAATAATAGATGGACATACTATTATTAGAAACAATGTGATTTTTAAGAAAGTGAAAGAAGTAAATATGGTAACTAGTGATTGGAGTACAATGTTTGTGTATGAGCTCCAACCTTTTATACAATATGTGCGTAGACTTGATCGAAGTATGCAATATACCACTGGTTTGTATAATGCTACAACCATAGCTTTTCGACGAACTTTTGTCGAAGTAAATGGTGAAAACTCTACTCTTGCCATTGCGATACAATCGATCATAACGGATATACACCAGGAGATCAGATACCTACATAATCGTGTTAAACGAGTAAAAGAGGATCTGAACGATTATCGCAGATTACATGGCCATACAATAAACTCGTCTCGGAAGAAACGAGGTCTGTTCGACTTTGTAGGTGAAGGATTGAGTTTTCTCTTTGGAACTGTATCCCAGTCAGATTTAGATGGGATAACAGAAAATTTAAGACGTGTCAGTACTAATCAAGCAATGATTCAACATATTCAAAAACAAAGTTTAACCTTCATTAAGATGAATCATGAAGCAATTCGGACAAATAGAGAATTTATGTTAAATATGTCACGCGAATTGATGTTATTTCAAGGTCGAGTAAATCAAGTAGTTCAGAATCATTCAGATCGAATATTATATCTTGAACATTTCACTCATGCTTATCATCAGCTTGAGTTTGTAATGAGTCGATTAGAATCAATGATAATCGCTCTGCGGGGATTACATGATCAAATGGATATCTTAGCCGATAGGAAGTTATCACCGAAAATAGTGGATCCTTCACTATTGACCTCGATATTAATCAGTATTAAAGTTCAATTAGATGATAAGTCCATGTTGCCACTAGATCTGACGACAGAATTATGGCAATATTATCATTTGCTTACGACGGCTGCCATTTACGATGACGATAAATTGGTGATCTTTATGAAGATCCCCTTACGTAATTCGAACTTGCAATTTGAAGTGTTCAAGGTGCAGGCTTTGCCTGTACCCTTTGTCAATGTAACTAAGAATGCGTCGCGAGTTGCAAACAAATTAGTAGCAATATATACTCTTGAATCTGACATACTAATTATTAATAAAGAAAGGACGAAGTATGTCCCAGAAATAGGACATGATCAATGTGTAGATAACAATAAGTTGTTTTGTCCTTTAGTAGGTGCCGTACGAACGATACATACAACGACAAGTTGTATGTTAGCTTTGTTTTTAAACATGAAATTAGAAATTCCGAACTTATGTCAAACGGAAGTTCGATTGAATATCGACCTCCCGTTCAGTACTAGAATCGATGAAGGAATGTGGTACATCACGACAGATGTCCCACTACGATTCTCAATTACGTGTCCGAAACGAAGACATCCGAAACCGAAACGGATTCTTCCGCCAATTGGAATTTTGGAATTAAAACCGTTATGTATGGCATCGAGCGGTCAATTAATGTTACCGAGTTATTTCCATAAAAGGGATAATTCTACTTTTCGGATACTTACCAGGACAGTGTTACCAAATTTCTCGTTGTTACAACGACAGATGTGGAAACCTGTCATAGAGAGGGTGAACATATCGACGTTTACGATACCGAAAGGAATAGATCACTTGGATGACTTACCCATGGATGACTTAATTCATGAACTTGACTCGCTAAATTTACAAATGACGGACTCATTTGAAGTCCCTAAGTGGGCTTATGCTATCGCGACCGTTGCATTAATAATAGGATTATATCTGCTTTGGAAGTGCTATCGAGCCGATAGACACAAACAGATATACAAGTGGTTAAGAAACCGTAAAAGTAAACCGACTTTTTCTGCTGTTGATGATAGTGAAATGTCTAATTTTGCATTTGCCGATGATGAAATCTATACTAGTATGGGACCTAGACCACACCCTTCAGCTCCTGCTGATCCAACTGGAGCACAACAACAACAACCTCCTAAGAGTATTAGAGACATGATGAGAAAAGCTGTTCAAAACTTTAGACCTTCTCCTCAACCTAATAGGAAATCAATATATCCCCGTGTACAACATGACGTGGATTCTGCCAATGTCCACATAACTATGTTTGATATAGACAAAGAAACTGAAAAACAGTAGTTCACACACTGTGTGTTTTTGTTTCAGTGACCAGTGTACAAATGGCAGAATCTGATTCTAGTGTTGACAGTGGGCTCGATGATTTCCCTGATTACCAGAGTTATTATAATGATCGTGACACTTTATATGATGATGAAACTTCAAGTACAGTTAGTACTGGAACTGACAGTAATAGTACTGTTTCACGAGAACTTTTTCAAGACACTAATTCATCTAGTATAAACGTAAATATAAATAGCAATTCATCTGAGAATAGTGTATCTGTATTGGCATCAATAGAAGAATCACCATCACCTTCTATAGCATCTTCCGACCTTTTGTCGACCCCTCCAAGTAGTGTTCAAACTCCTACTGACTCCATTTTACTATCTACACCGGAACGACTTCAATGACTTCCACCTTATTCGCCTACGGATACAGTGGAAACGTTAGTCCTTCCTCCAAGATTACCTGTTAGAACCCATGATGCAATTATTCATCGGGACCCCGAGAGCCAAGATGGACTCGGTGGATTTGTTTATGATATAACAATGAGATCACATACTTCTTCCAGTATGACCACACCTACAAGTGATTCTTTGCCTAGTGATTCTACCACTGTTCTGGACACTGATGTTGCAGAGTCAGGTATCAGTGTGATACAAAATGAACTTGCACGAGCTGATCTTGGATTAGACGTACACACCCCTCCTTTAAGTGATGTAGAAGCAAGACAAATTGCTCCATTATCTACTGATATTGTCTCAGAACCTATCATCGATATTCGACCGAGACCGTGGGAGTGGGCAAGGAGCGAGTTTTTCAGAACACCTCGCCCGTTGGCCTCTCCTCATGAATTCGATCGAGATATCATACGGCCCAAATACTGTGTATCGGCATTATCAGTTGCCAACACAGAATGAAAACCTTCAGAGTGAAGATTGAGAAGTGTAAACTTTAATAAGTAACAACAAACAGAAAAGTCTACGTAGACTACTACATATATATAAGATTTTCATGAATCTGGTTTCCCAATTTATGTATAATCCTTCATTGGAAACCTGATCCATGACGATAACGGGTCGTCTGTGTTTGTCTTGTTTACTAGTGAAAAATTTCCCAAAGTTAGTAATTCTGCACTGCAGTGTAACAATTTTTATAAAATCGGAGTTCCTGGAGTGTATTAGATAAGTTACACACAGGACTCCAGTATCAAGACAAACAAATTTGAAAGTTGGTGGAAAGAGTGTTGATTGAGTGCACCAAGTTACAGACGAACCCAGGGGAGCGTATTATACGTGTAAATTTTAGTGTATAAACATAATACTATTAGTAACATAGTGGTTTCTTTTAAATATAGTTATATTCTATTTTATATTTGATTAAATTTACTTGTTGGTATGGCTTCAGCAACTACTTTGGAATTCGACGAATTTGCCGAAGAACAGGCCATGTACGATTTACATCAACGCGAAGCCTACCAACATGCTGTGACTCCTTGCCATACTTATGAGGAACGGGCAAGATTTGAAGAACATAAACGCGCAGGCTTTCATAAAGCAGCGGCTCCCTGTCATGGTCATTCTCTATATTTTCCGAAAGATTTATGACGACGTCGCCGTTTAAGGTATATTCGTATTTGGAACACGAGACATTATAATCCTGCCAATGGCCAGACAGAGATAATGCAACACCAACTTGGTTATCGTTTTTATCTCTCTGAGGAAAGAAAAGTAATATTTCCCCATCTCTTGTATCTTCCAGAGTTTCCCACCGAAGGTGAACCCCATGACGTCACTGGTCCCGGTCCTGACGAGGTCATTCATTGTGTCACTGACCCCTGTTGGAATGGCCGATATTATGACCATGGGCAAAATCAATTGGATGCTGAACTGGACCTAATAGCCAATCCTGGCTTGGTCCGTCCATTCAGGAGTCATGAGGTCTTCCCTGGTAGTACATATCCCGCCAGTGAAGATGCTGATGATTCATATGGATTTTATCAGCACCAAATGCACCCTGCACGATTCTTTCCTCCTGGCAATGTACAGAAAACTTATGAATTGGAGAAACAGCAAAAGCAGTATCGGCTCCTTCGTGAAGCTTTAATCCGACACGAGGGAAGACGATTACAACGTTTTAGTTTACGCAGCCAAATTATTAAATATAATGAGACGCAGGAGGTACAAACTCATTATAAGGGTCTTGGGGACCCTTGCTGCATCTGCTTAGCAGAAATTTCAAAAACTTGGCAGGATTTATTTGAATGTGGCCAATGTAAACAACAAATCCACTACTCTTGTGGTATTGCATGGGCCAGATCAAAAGCCGGTGCTCCTGAGCCAGCTTCTTGCCCGCACTGCCGTACACCCATGAGGTGGGGTATCGGTAACGAGTCGAAGCTTCCAGTACCAGCTGAAATGGATCCATATCAGTTTTAAGTTGCGTATGACATGACAGAAGTTAAAAAGGCGACCTCTACAGCTGCGTGCCGTCGGGCACTGTTGTCATCTTTAGACATTATTGTATAATATTTTTCTTGCGCAAACAACAAAGTACCTACGTAAAGTAAACGAAAAAGTTCTTTTCAAAATTATATAGTGACATTCTAGACGTGACTCCTAGTCTTGTCACTATCGACAACAGATTAAAAACTAACGAAGAACCGTTAACGGGGAAAGTAGAATTGTTCATACGGCACAGCTGTAGCATAGTGTAAAATAGTTTTTAAGGTTTGAAATTATTTCTTATTTTCCAGTTTTAGAGTATAGTCAGTCACATTTAATTTGATAATTTGGTTATTGCACTTGATATTTAATTGTTGTAGTTAGTTTCTTTTATCTTAGATAAGTTGAAACACGTTTTTAGTTAGTTTATAAGTAATATTGAATCCGTGAAAAATGGCCACGGCATATGCCTACCGTAAAGTTAACCCAACTTCGGAAGATTTTCTTCCGGAGCAACTAGAGTATTGGACACAGAGATTTCGTATACCTGTACCTATGATCTTTCACAACGGAGCTTCCGCTTTTCAGCGCAAAATCCGTGTGTGGGATATGGTCCAGTTAAACGAAGTCACCGGTCACTTAGAATTGATTCGAACTCAAGTTTTATACCGGTATTGTCTTCATACAACGGAAGTAGGACGCGAACTGGTGATGCCTCACATAGTGGTAATCGAACATGAGGCTCGATTAGCAACCCCTTGGGAGGCAGCACGATCAAGCCGTGTAAGTGTTATTCGCTATTGGAATGACCCACGGTGGGACGGAACTTATTATGATCAACGAATTCCTTATCAATCGGAGAATGGGATCGATCTATTCATCACATCGACTCCGGTCCGTCCATTTCGCCCAAGTGAATATAGTCAAATCTCCATACCCGATTTACCCCGCGAATATCGCATGATAATTGGTGAAACGTTCCATCATGTGCAGGTGGAACATACATATGAATGGGAAAATGCACAATACAGACATCAAGTCTTGCAATACTCGCTTGAAATGTATGCAAGCCTTCGAATCTTTCAAGCCAGACAAAATATAGTTGATGGAGATGGGAGACAATGTGCGATATGCTTGTTGGACATTGTTGGGCCCCGAGAAGCATATCGTTGTCCTCAATGTACTCAGCTAGTACACCTCTACTGTGGGTTAACTTGGATGCAGCAAAAACAAAGTTGTCCTCTGTGTCGTTTTGACCTTCTATGGGGAACTCCTTTGAAGAAGCATAGCTTCGATTTTACGATCCGTAATTATCAGTTTTTCCCCGCTAATAGAATCAGGTAGAATTTATTGTTATCTTTATTACTTTCAGGAATTAAGAATGTAAGAATGTAATGCCTTAGGAGAAAAGGTGATTCCTGTTGTCTGGTGGCGTTCCGATACTATTAGTCCGTAATAAATACTCCCTGTAGTGCATTTCTTCTCCCTAAAAACCGGTGGTGACTGATCCTGGTCATGGATTCCCGTCACTGTGTTGACCGTGATGCTGACAGCATCTTGGTCACCGCGGGTGATTGGTCATCCTGTTTCCCTGGATCCGGTCAGCCGGTGATCCTGATGATCCTGGTCACTATCCTGATCACTATTGATTAATTCTGGAATTCATCTGATCCAGACTCGAGCTCCGCTAAAAGTTTACCGGACCTCGCGTCTTGGTTGGGAGGATTGTAACGAAATGCCCTCCACGGAGCCCCTCCACGGAGCGCGTCGGGTTAACCTCCGTGGGGTGCGTCGGAGTCTTATGATTGCACTCGAGAATCTTGGTTCCCGAAGTGCTAATGTGTTAATCAGAGTGGCCAAGTCCTACTTGGTAATAATTCTCTGTTGTATAAACTTTAATAAGTAAACGCTGTTTTCAAGCCCAAGTTATGTAATTTTATTCAATTCTTCGTATATTTGCATTGCATAATAACAGTGCAAACTGACCTACAGAAGTACTTTATGCACTTACTGTAAAAAGGTGTTTTTGACAGTATTTGCAATTATGATTGGCATATGAGCTAGTAAAAGCCTAACCTATAATAACCCCATCAGAATGCTTTTGACAGATTTTAGCATTGTATACTGACCCGACCTAACCTCAACACACCCAGTATCAGTTTCAGCTCTGAGAATTGTGCAATCTTGCACGTTCACAAGATGGCCGACTGGTTTTGCGGTTATACACCTATTAATTGCCAGCATCCTTTTAAATGCGAGAACGCATACTCTTAGCATAGGATACCCACCGGATGCCCTACTATTCCAGGATGGAAGTAAGGGGTTAAGAAATACCTCTCCGCCATCTTGGGGTATATGTGGTGTTTTGTGGTGTTTTATGACGTAAATTCTGCCGAGTAGACACGATTCAATTCGTATTTAAGCCAACGGAATCACCCGAGACGGGACTTTTCTCTGGTCTTCCGTACATACAAGAAGTCACTCTCCTATTCTCGTGGAAGGACGCCGCCGAACGCTGCCAGGCCAGACAACATTTCCAGACACAGGACGCGATGAGAGCGATGCGATAATTTCGACTTAGTCTCATTTCGTATCTGATATTTTCAAACATTTACCAGAGAGAGAATTTGTTTCAAGTTTAACTTGTAGGAACTTTACTTAGGGTTTTAATAAAAGTGTAGAAAACTGTAAGTACATTTTATGTGTTTTTGACTTCACCCTTTCGCTGCGGCTGCAGTATCAAGAATTGTTGCAGACTCTACAGAACTGGTTGCCTCTTAAGATTGAACACTTAAATTGTCCTGTGGCCATTTTTGCCACGATTATAGTCCGAACGAAAAACCACTAGACGATCAATTATCCGGGGTACTTAACCCTGCTATGCCACAATAGCACTACACTCCCAACTGGTGTACATACTGGCGTCCTGCACATAGCACTTCACTCCTAAAAGGTGTACTTATTGGCCTCCGACACATAGCACTACACTCCGAACAGGTGTACTTACCGGCGTCCTAGACATAGCACTACACTCCTAACAGGTTTACTTACTGATGTCCGACACATAGAACTACACTCACAACAGGTGTACTTACTGGCGTCGTACATATAGCTCTACGCTTCCAACAGGTGGACTTACTGGCGACCTACACATCGCATTGCAATCCCAACAGGTTTACTTACTGGTGTCCTACTCATAGCACTACTCTCCCAACAGGTGTACTTACTGGCGTCCAAAACATAGCACTACACTCCTAACAGGTGTACTTACTGCTGTCCTACACATAGCACTACACTACTAACAGGTGTACTTACTGGCGTCAAAAACATAGCACTACACTCCAAACAGGTGTACTTCTGGCGCCCTACACATAGCACTACTCTCATAACAGGTGTACTTACTGGCTTTCTACACATAGCACTACAGTCAAAACAGGTGTACTTACTGGCGTCCTGCTCATAGCACTACATCCCCAACAGGTGTACTTACTGGCGTGCTACACATAGCACTACGCTCCCAACATGTGAACTTACCTGCGTCCTACACATAGCACTACACTCCCAAGAGAGGTACTTACTGGCGTCCAACACATACCACCACGTTCCTAACAGGTGTACTTACTTGCGTAATGCGCATAGCACTACGTTGCCAACATGTGTTCTTACTGGCGTCCTACACATAGCACTACACTCCTAACAGGCGTACTTACTGGTGTCCTACAAATAGCCCTACACTTCTAACCGGTGGTCTAACTTTCTGGCGACCAACACATAGGACTACACCACTAACAGGTGTACTTACTGGCGTTCTACACACAGCACTACACGCCCAACAGGTGTACTTACTGGTGTGCTACACATAGCACTACACTCCCAACAGGTGTACTTACTGGTGGTCTACACATAGCACTACACTCCGAACAGGTGTACTTAGTGGCGTCCTACACATAGCAAAACACCACGAACAGGTGTACTTCCTGGCGTCCTACACATAGCACTACGATCCAAACATGTGTACTCACTCCCGTCCTACACATAGCACTACGCTCCCAACAGGTGTACTTACTGACATCCTACACATAGCACTACACTTCTAAAAGGTGTACTTACTGGCGTCCTACACATAGCATTACACTACTAACAGGTGTACTTTCTGTCATCCTACAAATGTCACTACACTCCCAGCAGGTGTACTTACTGGCGTCCTACACATAGCAGTACACTCCGAACAGGTGTACTTACTGGCGTCCTACGCATATCGCTAAGCTCCCAACAGGTGTACTTACTGGCTTCCTACACATAGCACTACTCTACCAACACGTGTACTTTCTGCCCTCCCACACAACGCACTACACTCCCAACAGGTGTTCTTCCTGACGTCCTACACATAGTACTACACTCTCAACAGGTGAACTTATTGGCGTCCTACACAGAGCACTATACTCCTAGGATGTGTACTTACTCCCATCCTTCACATAGCACTACATTCCCAACAGGTGTACTTACTGACGACCTACACATAGCTCTATACTCCCACCAGGTGGACGTACAGGCGACCTACATATAGCATTACACTCCTAACAGGTGTTCTTACTGCGGCCTTACACATAGCACTGCACTGCCAAAAGGTGTACTTGCTGGTCACCTGCATATAGCACTACACTCCCAACAGGCGTACTTACTGTCCTCCTACACATAGAAATATACTCGCAACAGATGAACTTACTGGTGTGCTACACATAGCACTATATTCCAAACAGGTGTACTTACTGGCTTCCTACACATAGCCCAACACTCCAATCAGGTGTACATACTGTCGTCCTACACATAGCACTGCACTCCCAACAGGTGTACGTTCTGGCATCCAACACATAGCACTATACTCCTAACAGGGGTACTTACTGGCGCCTTACACAGAGCACTGCACTCCCAACAGGTGTACTTACTGGTGTCCTGCACATAGCACTACACTCCCAGCAGGTGTACTTACTGTCCTCCTAAACATAGAACTACACTCTCAACAGCTGTACTTACTGGCGTCCTACACATAGCACTAAACTCCCAACATGTGTACTTACTGGTCCCCTACACATTGCCCTACCCTCTCAACAGGTGTACTTCCTGCCGTCCTACACATAGTACTACACTCCCAAGGGGTGAACTTACTGGCGTCCTACACATAGCACTACACTCCAAACAGGTGTACTTACTGGCGTTCTGCACATAGCACTACACGCTCAACAGGTGTACTTACTGGTGTCCTACACATAGCACTACACACACAACAGGTGTATTTACTGTCGTCCCAAACATTGCACTAACCTAGCAACAAGTGTTCTTACTGGCGTCCTTCACACTACACTACACTTCCAAAAGGTGTACTTTCTGGCGTCCTACACTGAGCACTACACTCCCAACAGGTGTACTTAATGATGTCCTACACATAGCACTACACTTCTAACAGGAGTACTTACTGGCGTACCACACTGAGCTCTACACTGGCAACAAGTGTACTTACTGGCGTCCAACACGTAGCACTACAGTTCTAAAAGGTGTACTTTCTGTAGTCCTACACATAGCACTACACTCCAAACAGATGTACTTACTGGCGTCCTACACATAACACTACACTCCTAACAGGCGTACTTACTGGTGTCCTACACATAGCACTACACTTCCATCAGGTGAACACACTGGCTTCCTACAAATAGCACTGCACCCCCAACAGGTGTACTTAGTGGCGTCCAACACATAGCACAACATTCCCAACATGTGTACTTACGGGCGTCCTACACATAGCAATACACTACGAACAGGTGTACTTACAGGGGTCCTACGCATAGCATTACGCTCCCAACATGTGTACTCACTCCCGTCCTACACATAGCACTGCACTCCAAATACGCGTACTTACTGGCGTGCTACACATAGCACTACACTCCAAACAGGTGTACTAACTGGGGTCCTACACAAAGCATTACATACCCAACAGGTGTACTACTGGCGTCGTACACATAGCACGAAGATCCCAACAGGTGTACTTAGTGGCGTTCAACACATAGCACTACATTCCCAACATATGTACCTACTAGCGTCCTACACATAGCAATACACTACGAACAGGTGTACTTACAGACGTCCAACACATAGCATTACGCTCCCAACATGTGCACTCACTCCCGTCCTACACATAGCACTGCACTCCCAACAGGTGTTCTTCCTGACGTCCTACACATAGCACGACAATCCCAACAGGTGTACTTACTGGCGTCCTACACATATAACTACACTCCAAAGAGGTGTACTTGCTGATGTCCTACACATAGCATTACACTCCTAACAGGTGTACTTACTGCCGTCCTACACATAGCACTACACTCCCAACAGGTGTACTTACATGCGTCCTGCACAAAGCACTACACTACCAACAGGTGTACATACTGCCGTCCAACACATAGCACTACACTCCCAAGAGTTGTACTTACTGGCGTCCTACACATAGCACTACACTCACAACATGTGTACTTACTGGCGTCCTACACATAACAATACACTCCGAACAGGTGTACTTACTAGCGTCCTACACAAAACATTACACTCCCAACAGGTGTACTTACTGGCGTCCTACACATAGGACTACCCTCCCAACAGGAGTACTAACTGACCTCGTGCACACAGCACTACACTCCTCACAGGTGTACTTACTGGCGCCATACACATAGCACTACACTCCCAACAGGTGTACTTACTGGCGTGCCACACATAGCACTACACTCCAAACAGGTGTACTTAGCGGTGTTCTACACATCACATATCACTCCCATCAGATTTACTTTCTAGCGACCTACGCATAGCACTGCGCTTCCAGCAGCTACACTTACCGACGTTCTACACATAGCACAACACTCCCAACGAGTGTACTTACTGTTGTCCTACACATAGCTCTACACTCCCAACAGGTCTACCTCCTGCAGTTCTACATACAACGATACACTCCCAACAGGTGTACTTACGGCCCTCCTACACATAGCACTACACTCCAACAGGTGTACTTACTGGCGTCCTACACATAGCACTGAACTCCCAACATTTGTACTTAGTGGTGCCCTACACATTGCACTACACTAACAACAGGTGTACATCCTGCCGTCCTACACATAATACTACACTCCAAACAGGTGAACTTACTAGCGTCCTACACATAGCACTACACTCCCAACAGGTGTACTTACTGGCTTTCTGCACAAAGCACTACACTCCCAACAGGTGTACTTACTGGTGTCCTACACATAGCACTACACTCCCAACAGGAGTACTTACTGGCTTCCCACACATAGCACTATACTGGCAACAAGTGAACCTACTGGCGTCCTACACATAGCACTACACTTCTAAAGGTGTACTTGCTGGCGTCCTACACATAGCACTACACTCCCAACAGGTGTACTTACTGGCGTCCTACACATAGCCCTACACTCCTAACAGGTGTACTTACTGCCGTCCCACCCATAGCACTACAATCCAATCAGGTGTACTCACGGACGTCCTACACATTGCACTCCACTCCCAATAGGTGTACGTTCTGACGTCCTGCACAGTGCACTACAGTCCTAACAGGTTTATTTACTGGCGCCTTACACATAGCACTGCACTCCCAACAGGTGTACTTACTGGTGTCCTACGCATAGCACTACACTATCAGCAGGTGTACTTACTGCCGTCCTACACATAGCACCACACCCCGAAAAGGTGTACTTAATGGCGTCCTACACATAGAACTAAACTCCCAACATGTGTACTTACTAAAGTCCTAAGTTCAGACGTCCTACACATAGCACTACAGTCCTAACAGGTTTACTTACTGGCGCCATACACATAGCACTGCTCTCCCAACAGGTGTAGTTACTGGTGTCCTACCCATAGCACTACAATCCAATCAGGTGTACTTACGGACGTCCTACACATTGCACTCCACTCCCAACAGGTGTACGTTCTGATGTCCTGCACAGAGCACTACAGTCCTAACAGGTTTTTTTACTGGCGCCTTACACATAGCACTGCACTCCCAGCAGGTGTACTTATTGAAGTCCTACACAAGGCACTACACTCCCAACGGGTGTACTTACTGGCGCCCTACACATAGTACTAAACTCCCAACATGTGTACTTACTGGTGCCCTACACACAGCACTACACTGTAAACAGGTGTACCGACTGCCGTCCTACACATAGTACTAAACTCAAAACTGGTGAACTTACGGGCGTCCTAAAATTAACACTATCCTCCCAACATGTTCTGCAGATAGCACTACACTTTCAACAGGTGTACTTACTGGTGTCCCACACATAGCACTACAGACCCAACAGGTGTACTTACTGGCGTCCCATACATAGCACTACACTTGCAACAAGTGTACTTACTGGCGTCCTACACACAGAATACACTTCTAAAAGGTGTACTTTCTGCGTTCCACACATAGCACTACACTCCCAACAGATGTACTTACTGGCATCCTGCACATAGCACTACACTACTAACAGGTGTACTTACTGGTGTCATACAAATAGCACTACACTCCCAACAAGTGTACTTACTGGCTCCCTACACGTAGCAATACACTCCCAACAGGTGTACTTACTGGCGTCCTACACATTGCACTAATTTCCCAACAGGTGCACTTGCTGGCTTCCTATACATATCACTATTCTCCCAACAGGTATACCTACTGGTGTGCTACACGTAGCACTACATTCCCAACAGGTGTACTTACTGGCGTCCTACAGATAGCAATACACTCCGAACAGATGTACTTACTGATGTCCTACATATATCACTACGCTCCCAACATGTGTACTTACTCCCGTCCTACACATACCACAACACTCGCAACAGGTGTACTTACTGTTGTCCAACACATAGCACTACACTCACACCAGGTGTACTTACTGGTGTCCTACACATAGCACTACACTCCTAACAGGTGTACTTACTAATGCCGTACACATAGCATTACACTCCCAACAGGTGTACTTACTGCCGTCCTACACATAGCACGACACTCCCAACAGGTGTACTTACTGGCGTCCTCCACATACCACTATACTCCCAACAGGTGTACTTACTGCCGTCCAACACATAGCACTACACTCCCGACAGGTGTACTTACTGGCGTCCTACACATAGCACCACACTCCCAACAGGTGTGCCTAGTGGCATCCTACACATAGCAGTACATTCTTAAGAGGCGTACTTACTGCGGCCTTACATATAGCACGGCACTTACAGCAGGTGTAGGTACTGGTGTCCTAGTCATAGCACTACACTCCCAACAGGTGTACTTACTGGCGTCCTTCACATAACACTAGACTCCTAACAGGTGTACATACTGGTGTCCTACACATAGCATTACACTCCCAACAGGTGTACTTAATGCCGTCCTACACGTAGGAGTACACTCCCAACAAGTGCACTTACTGGCGTCCTACACATAGCACTACACTCCCAACAGGAGTACTTTCTACCCTCCTACACCTAGCACTACACTCCCAACAGGTGTACTTACTGGCGTTCTACACATAGCACTACACGCCCAACCGGTGGACTTAGTAGTGTTCTACACATAGCACTACACTACCAACAGGTGTACATACTGCTGTCCTGCGCATAGTACTACAATCCCAAAATGTGTACTTACTGGAGTCCTACGCATAGCACTACAATCTAAACAGATGTACTTACTGGCGTCCTACACATAGCACTACACTCCAAACCAGTGTACTTTCCGGTGCCCTGCACATAGCACTACACTCACAACAGGTGAACTTACTGGCGTCCTACACGTAGCACTACACTACTAAAAGGTGTACTTACTGGCGTCCGACACATTGCACTACACTCCGATCAGGTGTACTGACTGGCGTCCTACACATAGCTCTACACTCCTAACAGGTGTACTTACTGATGTCCTACACATAGCACTACACTCACAACAGGTGTACTTACTGGCGTCCTACACATAGCACTACACTTCTAAAAGTTGTACTTACTGGCTTCCGACACATTGCACTACACTCCGATCAGGTGTACTGACTGGCGTCCTACACATAGCACTACACTCCTAACAGGTGTACTTACTGATGTCCTACACTTAGCACAACAATCACAACAGGTGTACTGACTGGCGGCCTACACATAGCACTACACTTCAAACATATGTACTTACTGGCGTCCTACACTTCGCACTACACTCCCAACAGGTGTACTTACTGGCGTGCTACACATAGCACTACACACCAAATAGGTGTACTTACTGGCGCTCTACATATAGCACTACACTCCTAACAGGTGTACTTACTGGCGCTCTGCACATAGCACTACACTCCCAACAGGTGTACTTACTGGCGTGCCACACATAGCACTACACTCCAAACAGGTGTACTTAGCGGTGTTCTACACATCACACTTCACTCCCATCAGATTTACTTTCTAGCGACCTACGCATAGCACTGCGCTTCCAGCAGCTACACTTACCGACGTTCTACACATAGCACAACACTCCCAACGAGTGTACTTACTGTTGTCCTACACATAGCTCTACACTCCCAACAGGTCTACCTCCTGCAGTTCTACATACAACGATACACTACCAACAGGTGTACTTACTGCCCTCCTACACATAGCACTACACTCCAACAGGTGTACTTTCTGGCGTCCTACACATAGCACTGAACTCCCAACATTTGTACTTAGTGGTGCCCTACACATTGCACTACAATAACAACAGGTGTACATCCTGCCGTCCTACACATAATACTACACTCCAAACAGGTGAACTTACTAGCGTCCTACACATAGCACTACACTCCCAACAGGTGTACTTACTGGCTTTCTGCACAAAGCACTACACTCCCAACAGGTGTACTTACTGGTGTCCTACACATAGCACTACACTCCCAACAGGTGTACTTACTGGCTTCCCACACACAGCACTATACTGGCAACAATTGAACTTACTGGCGTCCTACACATACCACTACACTTCTAAAGGTGTACTTTCTGGCGTCCTACACATAGAACTGCACTCCCAACAGGTGTACTTACTGGCGTCCTACACATAGCCCTACACTCCTAACAGGTGTACTTACTGCCGTCCCACCCATAGCACTACAATCCAATCAGGTTTACTCACGGACGTCCTACACATTGCACTCCACTCCCAATAGGTGTACGTTCTGACAGAGCACTACTCTCCTAACAGGTTTATTTACTGGCGCCTTACACATAGCACTGCACTCCCAACAGGTGTACTTACTGGTGTCCTACGCAGAGCACTACACTATCAGCAGGTGTTCTTACTGCCGTCCTACACATAGCACCACACTCCGAAAAGGTGTACTTAATGGCGTCCTACACATAGAACTAAACTCCCAACATGTGTACTTACTAAAGTCCTACATTCAGACGTCCTACACATAGCACTAGAGTCCTAACAGGTTTACTTACTGGCGCCATACACATAGCACTGCTCTCCCAACAGGTGTAGTTACTGGTGTCCTACCCATAGCACTACAATCCAATCAGGTGTACTTACGGACGCCCTACACATTGCACTCCACTCCCAACAGGTGTACGTTCTGTTGTCCTGCACAGAGCACTACAGTCCTAACAGGTTTTTTTTTCTGGCGCCTTACACATAGCACTGCACTCCCAACAGGTGTACTTACGTGTGTCCTACACATAGCACTACACTCCCAGCAGGTGTACTTATTGAAGTCCTACACAAGGCACTACACTCCCAACGGGTGTACTTACTGGCGCCCTACACATAGTACTAAACTCCCAACATGTGTACTTACTGGTGCCCTACACACAGCACTACACTGTAAACAGGTGTACCGACTGCCGTCCTACACATAGTACTAAACTCAATACTGGTGAACTTACGGGCGTCATAAAATTAATACTATCCTCCCAACATGTTCTGCAGATAGCACTACACTCTCAACAGGTGTACTTTCCGGTGTCCCACACATAGCACTGCAGACCCAACAGGTGTACTTACTGGCGTCCCATACATAGCACTACACTTCTAACAAGTGTACTTACTGGCGTCATACAAATAGCACTACACACCCAACAGGTGTACTTACTGGCTTCCTACACGTAGCAATACACTCCCAACAGGTGTACTTACTGGCGACCTACACATAACACTAATCTCCTAACAGGTGCACTTGCTGGGTTCCTACACATAGCACAATTCTCCCAACAGGCATACCGACTGGCGTGCTACACGTAGCACTACATTCCCAACAGGTGTACTTACTGGCGTCCTACAGATAGCAATACACTCCGAACAGATGTACTTACTGGTGTCCTACATATATCACTATGCTCCCAACATGTGTACTTACTCCCGTCCTACACGTACCAGTACACTCGCAACAGGTGTACTTTCTGTTGTTCAAAACATACCACTACACTCCCACCAGGTGTACTTCCTGGCGTCCTACACATAGCACTACACTCCTAACAGGTGTACTTACTGATGCCGTACACATAGCATTACACACCCAACAGGTGTACTTACTGCCGTCCTACACATAGCACGACACTCCCAACAGGTGTACTTACTGGCGTCATCCACATACCACTATACTCCCAACAGGTGTACTTACTGCCGTCCAACACATAGCCCTACACTCCCAACAGGTGTACTTACAGGCGTCCTGCACATAGCACAACACTCCCAACAGGTTTTCCTAGTGGTATTCTACACATAGCACTACATTCTTAACAGGCGTTTTTACTGCGGCCTTACACATAGCACGGCACTTACAACAGTTGTAGTTACTGGTGTCCTACTCATAGCACTACACTCCCAACAGGTGTACTTACTGGCGTCCTTCACATAGCACAAGACTCCTAACAGGTGTACATACTGGTGTCCTACACATAGCATTACACTCCCAACAGGTGTGCTTAATGCAGTCCTACACGTAGCACTACACTCCCAACAAGTGTTCTTACTGGCGTCCTACACATAGCACTACACTCCCAACAGGTGTACTTTCTGCCGTCCTACACCTAGCACTACACTCCCAACAGGTGTACATACTGGCGTTGTACACATAGCACTACACGCCCAACCGGTGTACTTAGTAGTGTCCTACACATAGCACTACACTACCAACAGGTGTACATACTGCTGTCTGGGCATAGCACTACAATCCCAAAATGTGTACTTACTGGAGTCCTACGCATAGCACTACACTCCAAACAGATGTACTTACTGGCGTCCTACACATAGCACTACACTCCCAACCAGTGTACTTTCCGGTGCCCTGCAAAGAGCACTACACTCCCAACAGGTGGACTTACTGGCGTCCTACACGTAGCACTACACTACTAAACGATGTACTTACTGGCGTCCGACACATTGCACTACACTCCGATCAGGTGTACTGACTGGCGTCCAACACATAGCACTACACTCCTAACAGGTGTACTTACTGAGGTCCTGCACATAGCACTACACTCACAACGGGTGTACTTACTGGCGTCCTACACATAGCACTACACTATAAAAGTTGTACTTACTGGCTTCCGACACCTTTCACTACACTCCGATCAGGTGTACTGATTGGCGTCCTACACATAGCACTACACTCCTAACAGGTGTACTTACTGAGGTCCTAAACATAGCACTACAATCACAACAGGTGTACTGACTGGCGTCCTACACATAGCACTACACTTCAAACATGTGTACTCACTAGCGTCCTACACTTAGCACTACACTCCCAACAGGTGTACTTACTGGCGTCCTACACATAGCACTACACTTCCAACAGGTGTACTTACTGCCGTCGAACACATAGCACTACACTCTCAACAGATGTACTTACTGGCGTCCTACACACACCACTACACTCCCAACAGGTGAGCTTCGTGCTATCCTACACATTGCACTACATTCCTAACATGCGTACCTACTGCGGCCTTCCACATTGCACTGCACTCACAACACATGTACTTACTGGTGTCCTACTCATAGCACTACACTCCTAACAGGAGTACTTACTGCCGTCCTACCCATAGCACTACAATCCAATCAGGTGTACTTACGGACGTCCTACACATTGCACTCCACTCCCAACAGGTGTACGTTCTGACGTCCTGCACAGAGCACTACAGTCCTAACAGGTTTATTTACTGGCGTCTTACACATAGCACTGCACTCCCAACAGGTGTACTTACTGGTGTCCTACACATAGCACTACACTATCAGCAGGTGTACTTACTGCCGTCCTACACATAGCACTACACTCCCAACAGGTGTACTTACTGGCGTCCTACATATAGAACTAAACTCCCAACATGTGTACTTACTAACGTCCTACGTTCTGACGTCCTACACATAGCACTACAGTCCTAAAAGGTTTACTTACTGGCGCCTTACACATAGCACTGCTCTCCCAACAGGTGTAGTTACTGGTGTCCTACACATAGAACTACACTCACAGCAGGTGTACTTACAGAAGTCCTACACATGGCACTACACTCCCAACGGGTGTACATACTGGCGCCCTACACATAGTACTAAACTCCCAACATGTGTACTTACTGGTGCCCTGCACATAACACTACACTATAAACAGGTGTACCGACTGCCGTCCTACACATAGTACTACATTCAAAACAGGTGAATGTTACGGGCGTCCTAAAATTAACACTATCCTCCCAACATGTTCTGCAGATAGCACTACACTCTCAACAGGTGTACTTACTGGTGTCGCACACATAGCACTACAGACTCAACAGGTGTACTTACTGGCGTCGCATGCATAGCACTACACTTGCAACAAGTGTACTTACTGGCGTCCTACACATAGAATACACTCCTAAAAGGTGCACTTTCTGGCGTCCCACACATAGCACTACACTCCCAACAGATGTACTTACTGGCACCCTGCACATAGCACTACACTACTAACAGGTGTACTCACTGCCGTGATACAAATAGCACTACACTCCCAACAGGTGTACTTACTGGCTTCTTACACGAAGCAATGCACTCCCAACAGGTGTACTTACTGGCGTCCTACACATAGAACTAATCTCCCAACAGGTGCACTTGCTGGCTTCCTACACATAGCACTATTCTCCCAACAGGTATACCTACTGGCGTGCTACACGTAGCACTACATTCCCAACAGGTGTACTAACTGGCGTCCTACACATAGCAATACACTCCGAACAGATGTACTTACTGGTGTCCTACATATAGCACTACGCTCCCAACATGTGTACTTACTCCCGTCCTACACATACCACTGCACTCGCACCAGGTGTACTTAGTGTTGTCCAACACATAGCACTACACTCCCTCCAGGTGTACTTACTGGCGTCCTACACATAGCACTACACTCCTAACAGGTGTACTTACTGATGCCGTACACATAGCATTACACTCCCAACAGGTGTACTTACTGCCGTCCTACACATAGCACGACACTCCCAACAGGTGTACTTACTGGCGTCCTCCACATACCACTATACTCCCAAGAGGTGTACTTATTGCCGTCCAACACATAGCACTACACTCCCAACAGGTGTACTTACTGGCGTCCTACTCATAGCACTACACTCCCAACAGGTGTACCTAGTGGTATCATACACAGAGCACTACTTTCTTAACAGGCGTACTTTCTGCGGCCTTACACATAGCACGGCACATACAACAGGTGTAGTTACTGGTGTCCTACTCATAGCACTACACTCCCAACAGGTGTACTTACTGCCGTCGTACACATAGCATTACACTCCCAACAGGTGTACTTAATGCCGTCCTACACGAAGCAGTACACGCCCAACAAGTGTACTTACTGGCGTCCTACACATAGCACTACACTCCCAACAGGAGTACTTTCTGCCTTTCTACACCTAGCACTACACTCCCAACAGGTGTACTTACTGGCGTTCTACACATAGCACTACACGCCCAACCGGTGGACTTAGTAGTGTCCTACACATATCACTACACTACCAACAGCTGTACATACTGTTGTCTTGCGCATACCACTACAATCCCAAAATGTGTACTTACTGGAGTCCTACGCATAGCACTACAATCCAAACAGATGTACTTACTGTCGTCCTACACATAGCACTACACTCCCAACCAGTGTACATTCCGGTGCCTTGCACATAGCACTACACTCACAACAGGTGAACTTACTGGCGTCCTACACGTAGCACTACACTACTATAAGGTATACTTACTGGCGTCCGACACATTGCACTACATTCCGATCAGGTGTACTGGCTGGCGTCCTACACATAGCACTACGCTCCTAACAGGTGTACTTACTGATGTCCTACACATAGCACTACACTCACAACAACAGGTCTACTTACTGGCGTCCTACACATAGCACTACACTACTAAAAGTTGTACTTACTGGCTTCCGACACATTGCACTACACTCCGATCAGGTGTACTGACTGGCGTCCTACAAATAGCACTACACTCCTAACAGGTGTACTTACTGATGTCCTACACAGAGCACTACAATCACAACAGGTGTACTGACTGGCGTCCTACACATAGCACTACACTTCAAACATGTGTACTTACTGGCGTCCTACACTTAGCACTACACTCCCAACAGGTGTACTTACAGGCGTGCTACACATAGCACTACACTCCAAATAGGTTTACTTACTGGCGCCCTACACATAGCACTACACTCCTAACAGTTATACTTACAAGGGTTCTGCACATAGCACTACACTCCCAACAGGTATACTTACTGGCGTGCCACACATAGCACCACACTCCAAACTGGTGTACTTAGCGGCGTTCTACACATAACACTTCACTCCCATCAGGTTTACTTACTAGCGACCTACGCATAGCACTGCGCTTCCAGCAGCTACACTTACTGACGTTCTACACATAGCACAACACTCCCAACAGGTGTACTTACTGGCATCCTACAGATAGCAGTACACTCCGAACAGATGTACTTACTGGTGTCCTACATATATCACTACGCTCCCAACATGTGTACTTACTCTCATCCTACACATACCACTACACTCGCAACAGGTGTACTTACTGTTGTCCAACACATAGCACTACACTCCCACCAGGTGTACTTACGCGCGTCCTACACATAGCACTACACTGCTAACAGGTGTACTTACTGATGCCGTACACATAGCATTACACTCCCAACAGGTGTACTTATTGCCGCCCTACACATAGCACGACACTCCCAACAGGTGTACTTACTGGCGTCATCCACATACCACTATATTCCCAACAGGTGAACTTACTGCCGTCCAACTCATAGCACTACCCTCCCAACAGGTGTACTTACTGGCATTCTACACATAGCTCTACACTCCCAACAGGTGTACCTAGTGGTATCCTACACATAGCACTACATTATTAACAGGCGTACTTCCTGCGGCCTTACACATAGCACGGCACTTACAACAGGTGTAGTTACGGGTGTCCTACTCATAGCACCATTCTCCCAACAGGTTTACTTACTGGCGTCCATCACATCGCACTAGACTCCTAACAGGTGAACATACTGGTGTCCTACACATAGCATTACACTCCCAACAGGTGTACTTAATGCCGTCCTACACGTAGCACTACGCTCCCAACAAGTGTACTTACTGGCGTCCTACACATAGCACTACACTCCCAACAGGTGTACTTTCTGCAGTTCTACACCTAGCACTGCACTCCCAACAGGTGTTCTTACTGGCGTTCTACACATAGCACTACACGCACAACCGGTGTACTTAGTAGTGTCCTAAACATAGCACTACACTACCAACAGGTGTACATACTGCTGTTTTGCGCATAGCACTAAAATCCCAAATTGTGTACTTACTGGAGTCCTACGCATAGCACTCCACTCCAAACAGATGTACTTACTGGCGTCCTACACATAACACTACACCCCCAACAGGTGTACTCTCTGGTGTCCTGCACATAGCACGACACTCCCAACAGGTGTACCTACTGGCGTCCTTCACATCGCACTACACTCCTAAAAGCTGTACTTACTGGCGTCCTACACATAGCACTACACTCCGACCAGGTGCACTTTCTGACGTACTACAAATAGCACTACACTCCTCACAGGTGTACTTACTGATGTCCTACACATATCACTACACTCCCTACAGGTGTACTTCCTGGCCTCCTACACATAGCACTACACTCCTAAAAGATGTACCTACTGGCGTCCTACCAATATCACTACACTACTAGCGGGTGTACATCCTGTCGTCCTACAAACAGCAGTTCACTCCCAACAGGTGTACTTACTGGCGCCCTACGAATAGCACTACACTCCCAACAGGTGTACTTACTGGCGTTCAACACATAGCACTACACTCCAAACAGGTGTACTTACTGGCGTACTATACATAGCACTAAATTCCCAACAGGTGCACTTACTGGCGTCCTACACATAGCTCTACACTCCCAACAGGTGCACTTACTCACGTCCTACACATAGCACTACACTCCCAACATGTGTAATTCCTGGCGTCGTAGACATAGTACTACACTCCAAGGAGGTGTACCTACAGGCGTCCTACACAGAGCACTACACTCATAACAGGTGTACTTACTGGTGTCCTACACATAGCACTTCACTCGCAACAGGTGTACTTACTTGCGTCAAAGACACAGAACTACGCTCCCAACAGGGGTACTTACCGGTGTCCTGCAGATAGCACTAAGCTCTTAACAGGTGTACTTACTGGAGTCCTACACATAGGACTACACTCCCAACAGATGTACTTACTGAGGTCCTACACATAGAACTTCACACCCATCAGGTGTACTTACTGGCGGCCTACACATAGCACTACACTCCTAACAGGTGTACTTACTGATGCCGTACACATAGCATTACAATCCCAACAGGTGTACTTACTGCCGTCCTACACATAGCACGACACTCCCAACAGGTGTACTTACTGGCGTCATCCACATACCACTATACTCCCAACAGGTGTACTTACTGCTGTCCAACACATAGCACTACACTCCCAACAGGTGTACTTACTGGCGTCCTGCACATAGCACTACACTCCCAACAGGTGTGCCTAGTGGTATCCTACACATAGCACTACATTCTAAACAGGCGTAGTTACTGCGGCCTTACACATAGCACGGCACTTACAACAGGTGTAGTTACTGGTGTCCTACTCATAGCACTACACTCCCAACAGGTGTACTTACTGGCGTCCTGCACATAGCACTACACTCCCAACAGGTGTGCCTAGTGGTATCCTACGCATAGCACTACATTCTTAACAGGCGTAGTTACTGCGGCCTTACACATAGCACGGCACTTACAACAGGTGTAGTTACTGGTGTCCTACTCATAGCACTACACTCCCAACAGGTGTACTTACTGGCGTCCTTCACATAGCACTAGACTCCTACCAGGTGTACATACTGGTGTCCTACACATAGCATTACACTCCCAACAGGTGTGCGTAATGCCGACCTACACGTAGCACTACACTCCCAACAAGTGTACTTACTGGCGTCCTACACATAGCACTACACTCCCAACATGTGTACTTTCTGCCGTCCTACACCTAGCACTACACTTCCAACAGGTGTACATACTGGCGTTCTAGACATAGCACTACACGCCCAACCGGTGTACTTAGTAGTGTCCTACACATAGCACTACACTACCAACAGGTGTACATACTGCTGTCTGGGCATAGCACTACAATCCCAAAATGTGCACTTACTGGAGTCCTACACATAGCACTACACTCCAAACAGATGTACTTACTGGCGTCCTACACATAGCACTACACACCCTACCAGTGTACTTTCCGGTTCCCTGCACATAGCACTACACTCCCAACAGGTGGACTTACTGGCGTCCTACACGTAGCTCTACACTACTAAAAGGTGTACTTACTGGCATCCGACACATTGCACTACACTCCGATCAGGTGTACTGACTGGCGTCCTACACATAGCACTACTCTCCTAACAGGTGTACTTACTGAGGTCGTACACATAGCACTACACTCACAACGGGTTTACTTACTGGCGTCCTACACATAGCACTACACTATAAAAGTTGTACTTACTGGCTTCAGACACCTTGCACTACACTCCGATCCGGTGTACTGACTGGCGTCCTACACATAGCACTACACTCCTAACAGGTGTACTTAGTGATGTCCTACACATAGCACGACAATCACAACAGGTGTACTGACTGGCGTCCTACACATAGCACTACACTTAAAACATGTGTACTTACTTACTGGCGTCCTACATTTAGCACTACACTCCCAACAGGTGTACTTACTGGCGTCCTACACATAGCACTACACTTCCAACATGTGTACTTACTGCCGTCCAACACATAGCACTACACTCCCAACAGGTGTACTTACTGGCGTCCTACACACACCACTACACTCCCAACAGGTGAGCTTCGTGCTATCCTACACATTGCACTACATTCCTAAGATGCATACCTACTGCGGCCTTCCACATTGCATTGCACTCACAACACGTGTACTTACTGGTGTCCTACTCAGAGCACTACACTCCTAACAGGAGTACTTGCTGCATTCCTACCCATAGCACTACAATCCAATCAGGTGTTCTTACCGCCGTCCTACACATAGCACTACACTCCCAACAGGTGTACTTACTGGCGTCCTACACATAGAATTAAACTCGCAACATGTGTACTTACTGACGTCCTACGTTCTGACGTCCTACACATAGCACTACAGTCCTAAAAGGTTTACTTACTGGCGCCTTACACATAGCACTGCTCTCCCAACAGGTGTAGTTACTTGTGTCCTACACATAGCACTACACTACAAGCAGGTGTACTTACTGAAGTCCTACACATGGCACTACACTCCCAACGGGTGTACTTACTGGCGCCCTACACATAGTACTAAACTCCCAACATGTGTACTTACTGGTGCCCTACACATAACACTACACTATAAACAGGTGTACCGACTGCCGTCCTACAAATAGTACTACACTCAAAACAGGTGAACTTGCGGGCGTCCTAAAATTAACACTATCCTCCCAACATGTTCTGCAGATAGCACTACTCCCTCAACAGGTATACTTACTGGTGTCCCACACATAGCACAACAGACCCAACAGGTGTACTTACTGGCGTCCCATACATAGCACTACACTTGCAACAAGTGTACTTACTGGCGTCCTACACATAGAATACACTTCTAAAAGGTGTACTTTCTGGCGTACCACACAAACCTCTACACTCCCAACAGATGTACTTACTGGCATCCTGCACATAGCACTACACTACTAACAGGTGTACTTACTGGCGTCATACAAATAGCACTATACTCCTAACAGGTGTATTTATTGGTTTCCTACACGTAGCACTACACTCCCAACAGGTGTACTTACTGGCGTCCTACACATAGCACTAATCTCCCAACAGGTGCACTTGCTGGCTTCCTACACATAGCACTATTCTCCCAACAGGTATACCTACCGGCGTGCTACACGTAGCACTACATTCCCAACAGGTGTACATACTGGCGCCCTACAGATAGCAATACACTCCGAACAGATGTACATACTGGTGTCCTACATATATCCCTACGCTCCCAACATGTGTACTTACTCCCGTCCTACACATACTAGTGCACTCGCACCAGGTGTACTTGCTGTTGTCCAACACATAGCACTACACTCCCACCAGGTGTACTTACTGGCGTCCTACACATAGCACTACACTCCTAACAGGTGTGCTTACTGATGCCGTACACATAGCATTACACTCCCAACAGGTGGACTTACTGCCGTCCTACACATAGCACGACACTCCCAACAGGTGTACTTACTGGCGTCATCCACATACCACTATACTCCCAACAGGTGCACTTACTGCCGTCCAACACATAGCACTACACTCCCAACAGGTGTACTTACTAGCATTCTACACATAGCACTACACTCCCAACAGGTGTACCTAGTGGTATCCTACACATAGCACTACATTCTTAACAGGCGTACTTACTGCGACCTTACACATAGCACGGCACTTACAACAGGTGCAGTTACTGAGGTCCTACTCATAGCACTACACTCCCAACAGGTGTACTTACCGGCGTCCTACACATAGCACTAGACTCCTAACAGGTGTACATACAGGTGTCCTACACATAGCATTACACTCCCAACAGGTGTACTTAATGCCGTCCTACACGTAGCACTACGCTCCCAACAAGTGTACTTACTGGCGTCCTACACGTAGCACTGCACTCCCAACAGGTGTACTTTCTGCCGTCCTACACCTAGCACTGCACTCCCAACAGGTGTACTTACTGGCGTTCTACATTTAGCACTACACGCCCGACCGGTGTACTTAGTAGTGTCCTACACACAGCACTACACTACAAACAGGTGTACATACTGCTGTCTTGCGCATAGCACTACAATCCCAAATTGTGTACTTACTGGAGTACGACGCATAGCACTACACTCCAAACAGATGTACTTACTGGCGTCCTACACATAACACTACACTCCCAACAGGTGTACCTACTGGCGTCCTACACATAGCAATACACTCCGACCAGGTGCACTTACTGACGTCCTACAAATAGCACTACACTCCTCACAGGTGTACTTACTGATGTCCTACACATAGCACTACACTCCCTACAGGTGTACTTCCTGGCCTCCTATACATAGCACTACACTCCTAAAAGATGTACTTCCTGGCGTCCTACACATAGCACTACATTCCCAACACGTGTACTTAATGGCGTCCTACACGTAGCAATACACTCCCAACAGGTGTACTTACTGGCGTCCTACACATAGCACAAATCTCCCAACAGGTGCACTTGCTGGCTTCCTACACATAGCACTATTCTCCCAACAGGTATACCTACTGGCGTGCTACACGTACCACTACATTCCCAACAGGTGTACTTACTGGCGTCCTACAGATAGCAATACACTCCGAACAGATGTACTTACTGGTGTCCTTCAATATCATTACGCTCCCAACATGTGTACTTACTCTCGTCCTACACATACCACTACACTCGCAACAGGTGTACTTACTGTTGTCCAACACATAGCACTACACTCCCACCAGGTGTACTTACTGGCGTCCTACACATAGCACCACACTACCAAAAGGTGTACTTACTGCCGCCCTACATATAGCACTACACGCCCAACAGGTGTACTTACTAGAGTCCTACACATAGCACCAAACTCCAAACAAGTGTACTTACTGGCGTCTTACACATAGCACTACACTCCCAACAGGTGCACTTACTGGCGTCCTACACATAACTCTACACTCCTAGCAGGTGTACTTACTGGTGTCCTACACATACCACTGCACTCCCAGCATGTATACCTACTGGCCTCCTACACATAGCACAACACTCCTAAAAAGTGTAATTATTGGCGCCCTACACATAGCACTGCACTAATAGCAGGTGAACTTACAGAAGTCCTACACAGAGCACTACACTCCCAACAGGTGTACTTAGTGGTGTCCTACACATACCACTACACTCCCAACAGGTGTACTTACTCACGTCCTACACATAGCACTACGCTCCCAACAAGAGTATCTACTGGCGTCCTACACATAGCAATGCACACCAAACAGTTGTACTTACTGGCGTCCTACACATATCACTACACTCCTAACAGATGTACTTACTGGTGTCCTACACATAGCACTACACTCGGAACAGGTGCACTTACTGGCGTGTTACACATAACACTACGCTCCAAACAGGTGTACTTACTGGCGTCCTACACATAGCACTACAGCACTAATAGCACTACGCTTCCAACAGGTGCACTCACTGATGTTCTAAACATAGCACTACACTCGAAACAGGTGTACTTCCTGAAGTCCTACACATAGTACTACACTCCCAACAGGTGAACCTACTGGCGTCCTACTCATAGCACTACACTCCCAAGAGGTGCACTAACTGGCGTCCTTCACATACCACCACACTCGCAACAGTTGAAATTAATGACGTCCTACAAATAGCACTACACTCCTAAATGGTGTAACTACTGGAGTCCTACACATAGCACTACACTCCCAACAGGTGTACTTACTGGCGTCCTACACATAGCACTACACTCCTAGCAGGTGTACTTACTGGTGTCCTACACATAGCACTACACTCCCAGCATGTGTACCTACTGGCGTCCGACACATAGCACAACACTCCTAAAAAGTGTACTTATTGGCGTCCTACACATAGCACTACACTCCGAACAGGTGTACATACTGGCGTCCTACACATAGCACTCCACTTCCAACATGTGTACTTACTGGCGTGCTACACATAGCAATGCACTCCGAACACGTGTACTTACTCACGTCCTACACATAGCACTACGCTCCCAACAGGAGTACCTACTGGCGTCCTACACATAGCAATGCACTCCAAACAGTTGTACTTACTGGCGTCCTACACATATCACAACACTCCTAACAGATGCACTTACTGGTGTCCTACACCTAGCACTACACTCGCAACAGGTGCACTTACTGGCATGTTACAAATAACACTACGCTCCAAACAGGTGTACTTACTGGCGTCCTACACATACCACTACACCACTAATAGGTGTACTTACTGACGGTCTGCACATAGCACTACACTCCCATCAGGTGTACTTACTGTCGACCTACACATAGCACTACGCTTCCAACAGGTGCACTTACTGACGTTCTAAACATAGCACTACACTCGAAACAGGTGTACTTCCTGAAGTCCTACACATAGTACTACACTCTCAACAGGTGAACCTACTGGCGTCCTACTCATAGCACTACACTCCCAAGAGGTGCACTTACTGGCGTCCTTCACATACCATCACACTCGCAACAGTTCAACTTAATGACGTCCTACAAATAGCACTACACTCCTAAATGATGTAACCACCGGAATCCTACACATAGCACTACACTCCCAACAGGTGTACTTACTGGCGTCCTACACATAACACTACACTCCTAGCAGGTGTACTTACTGGTGTCCTACACATACCACTGCACTCCCAGCATGTATACCTACTGGCCTCCTACACATAGCACAACACTCCTAAAAAGTGTAATTATTGGCGCCCTACACATAGCACTGCACTAATAGCAGGTGAACTTACAGAAGTCCTACACAGAGCACTACACTCCCAACAGGTGTACTTAGTGGTGTCCTACACATAGCACTACACTCCAAACAGGTGTACTTACTGGCGTCCTACACATAGCACTCCACTTCCAACATGCGTACTTACTGGTGTCCTGTACATTGCACTACAGTCCCAACAGGTGTACTTACTGATGTACTACACATAGCACTACACTACCAACAGGTGTACTTATTGGATTCCTACACCTAGCACTACACTCCAAACAGCTGTACATACTGGCGCCCTACACATAGCACTACACTCCTAACAGGTGTACTTACTGGTGTCCTACACATAGCACTACACTCGCAACAGGTGTACTTTCTGGCGCCCAAGACATAGCACTACACTCCCAACAGGTGTACTTACTGGTGTACTACACGTAGCACTACTCTCCAAACAGGTGTACTTACTAGAGTCCTATACATAGCACTGCATTTCCAACAGGTGTACTTACTGGCGTCCTACACATAGCACTACACTCCGAACAGGTGTACTTACTGGCGTCCTACACATATCGCTAAGCTCCCAACAAGTGTACTTACTGGCTTCCTACACATAGCACTACTCTCCCAACACGTGTACCTACTGCCGTACTACACATCGCACTGCGCTCCCAACATGTGAACTTACTGAACTGCTTCACATTGCACTCCACTCCCAACAGATGTACGTTCTGACGTACTGCACAGAGTACTACAGTCCTAACAGGTTTATTTACTGGCGCCTTAAACACAGCACTGCACTCCCAATAGGTGTACTTACTGGTGTCCTACGCATAGCGCTACACTCCCAACAGGTGTACTTACTGGCGTCCTACACATAGAACTAAACTCCCAACATGTGTACTTACTAACGTCCTACGTTCTGACGTCCTACACATAGCACTACAGTCCTAACAGGTTTACTTACTGGCGCCTTACACATAGCACTGCTCTCCCAACAGGTGTAGCTACTGGTGTCCTACACATAGCACTACACTCCCCGCAGGTGTACTTACTGAAGTCCTACACATGGCACTACACTCCCAACGGGTTTAATTACTGGCGCCCTACACATCGTATTAAACTCCCAACATGTGTACTTACTGGTGCCCTACACATAGCACTACACTATAAACAGGTGTACCGACTGCCGTCCTACACATAGTACTACACTCAAAACTGGTGAACTTACGGGCGTCCTAAAATTAACACTATCCTCCCATCATGTTCTGCAGATAGCAAGACACTCTCAACAGGTGTACTTACTGGTGTCCCATACATAGCACTACAGACCCAACAGGTGTACTTACTGACGACCCATACATAGCACTACACTAGCAACAAGTGTACTTACTGGCGTCCTACACATAGAATACACATCTAAAAGGTGTACTTTCTGGCGTCCCACACATAGCACTACACTCCCAACAGATGTACTTACTGGCATCCAGCACATAGCACTACACTACTAACAGGTGTACTTACTGGCGTCATACAAATAGCACTACACTCCCAACATGTGTACTTACTGGCTTGCTACACGTAGCAATACACTCCCAACAGGTGTACTTACTGGCGTCCCACACATAGCACTAATCTCCCAACAGGTGCACTTGCTGGCTTCCTACACATAGCACTATTCTCCCAACAGGTATACCTACTGGCGTGCTAGACGTACCACTACATTCCCAACAGGTGTACTTACTGGCGTCCAACAGATAGCAATACACTCCGAACAGATGTACTTACTGGTGTCCTGCAATATCACTACGCTCCCAACATGTGTACTTACTCTCGTCCTACACATACCACTACACTCGCAACAGGTGTACTTACTGTTGTCCAACACATATCACTACACTCCCACCAGGTGTACTTACTGGCGTCCTACACATAGCACTACACTCCTAACAGGTGTACTGCCTGGGCTGCTGTGCGTAATTACGATGTTGGGGAGCTGGCAGCTGCTCGTCGTTGCTCGGTGGTTCTGTCCGGGTACTCCGGCTTCCTCCACCCCAAAAACTGCCACTGTCATGATTAGCCATTGAGCATAAATATGTGACCTTAAACATCAATAAAAAATAAATAAATAAATAAATAACAGGTGTACTTACTGATGCCGTACATATAGCATTCCACTCCCAACAGGTGTACGTACTGCCGTCCTACACATAGCACGACACTCCCAACAGGCGTACTTACTGCGGCCTTACACATAGCACGGCACTTACAACATGTGTAGTTACTGGTGTCCTACTCATAGCACTACACTCCCAACAGGTGTACTTACTGGCGTCCTTCACATAGCACTAGACTCCTAACAGGTGTACATACTGGTGTCCTACACATAGCATTACACTCCCAACAGATGTACTTAATGCCGTCCTACACGTAGCACAACACTCCCCACAAGTGTACTTACTGGCTTCCTACACATAGCACTAAACTCCCAACAGGTGTACTCTCTGCAGTCCTACACCTAGCACTACACTCCCAACAGCTGTACTTTCTGCCGTCCTACACCTAGCACTACACTCCCAACAGGTGTACTTACTGGCGTTCTATACATAGCACTACACGCCCAACCGGTATATTTAGTAGTGTCCTACACATAGCACTATACTACCAACAGGTGTACATACTGCTGTCTTGCGCATAGCACTACAATCCCAAAATGTGTACTTACTGGAGTCCTACGCATAGCACTACACTCCAAACAGGTGTACTTACTGGCGTCCTACACATAGCACTACACCCCCAACCAGTGTACTTTCCGGTGCCCTGCACATAGCACTACTCTCCCAACAGGTGAACTTACTAGCGTCCAACACGTAGCACTATACTACTAAAAGTTGTACTTACTGGCTTCCGACACATTGCACTACACTCCGATCAGGTGTACTTACTGGCGTCCTACACATAGCACTACACTCCTAACAGGTGTACTTACTGATGTTCTACACATAGCACTACAATCACAGCAGGTGTACTGACTGGCGTCCTACACATAGCACTACACTCCCAACAGGTGTACTTTCTGCCGTCCAACACATAGCACTACACTCCCAACAGGTGTACGTACTGGCGTCCTACACACAGCACTACACTCCCAACAGGTGAGCTTCGTGCTATCCTACACATTGCACTACATTCATAACATGCGTACCTACTGCCGCCTTCCACATAGCACTGCACTCACAACACGTGTACTTACTGGTGTCCTACTCATAGCACTACACTCCCAATAGGTGTACTTTCCGGCGTCCTACACGTAGTACTAAACTCCTAACAGGTGTACTTTCTGGTGTCCTAAAGGTAGCATTACACTCCCAACATGTTTTCTTACTGCCCTCCTACGCATAGAACTACACTCACAGCAGGCGCACTTACTGCCGCCCTACACATAGCACCACACTCCCAACCAGTGTACATTCTGGAGTCCTGCACATAGCACTGCACTCCCAACAGGTGTACTTACTGATGTCCTACACATAGCACTACACTCCCAACAGGCGTACTTACTGCTGTCCAACACATAGCACTACACTAGCATCAGTTGTACTTACTGGCGTCCCACACATTGCACTACACTCCCAACAGGTGTACTTACTGGCGTGCGACATAGCGCTACACTTCAAACAGGTGTACTTACTGGCGTCCTACACATAGCTCTACACTCCCAACAGGTGCACTTACTGGCGTGCTAGTCATAGCACTACACTCGCAACAGGTGTACTTGCTGGTTTCCTACACATACCACTACGCTCCCGACAGGTGTACTTCCTGGAGTCCTACACATAGTACTACACTCCCAACAGGTGAACTTACTGTCGTCCTACACATAACACTACACTCCTCCCTACAGGTGTACTTACTGGCGTCCTTAACATAGATCTACACTCCCAACAGGTGTCCTTACTGGCGTCCTACAAATAGCAGTACACCCATAAAAGGTGTACTTACTGGAGTCCTACACATAGCACTACACTCCCACCTTGTGTAAACACCGGTGACCGACACATAGCACTACACTCCAAAAAGGTGTACATACTGGCTTCCTACACATTGCACTACACTACTAACAGGTGTATTTCCTGTCGTCCTACAAATAGCACTACACTCCCAACAGGTGTACTTACTGGCGTCCTACACATAGCACTACACTCCCAACAGGTGCACTTACTGGCTTCCTACACATTGCACTACACTCCAAATAGGTGCAGTTACTGGCGTCCTACACATAGCACTACACAACCAACAGGTGTACTTACTAGCGTCCTACACATAGCTCAACACTCCCACCATGTGTGCTTACTCACGTCCTACACGTAGCACTACACTCCCAGCAGGTGCACTTACTGGCGACCTAGCCATAGCACTACACTCCCAACAGGTGTACTTACTGGTGTCCTACATATAGCACCACGCTCCAGACAGGTGCACTTACTGTCGACCAACACATAGCACATCTCTTCCAACAGGTGTACTTACTGCCGAGATTCACATAGCACTGCATTCCCAACAGGTGTACTTACTAGCGCCCTACTCATATCACTGCGCTCCCAACAGGTGTATTTACTGGCGTCGTACACACAACACTACCCTCCCCACAGGTGTACCTACTAACTTACTACACATAGCACTATGCTCCCAACAGGTGCACTTACAGACGTTCTACACATAGCACCACACTCCCAACAGGTGCACTTAATGGCGTCCTCCACATAGCACTACACTCCTAACAGGTGTACTCCCTGGAGTCCTACACATAGCACTGCACTCCTAACAGGTGTACTCACTGGTGCCCTACACATAGCACTACACTCCCATCAGGTGTACTTACTGTTGTCCTACACATAGCACTACACTCCCAAAAGGTGTACTTATTTGCGCCCTACACATAGCACTACACTACTAACAGGTATACCTATCGGCACCCTACAAGTAGCACTACACTCCTAACAGGTGTACTTACAGGAGTACTACGCAGAGCACTACACCCCCAACAGGTGTACTTTCTAACGTCCTACACATAGCACTACGTTCCCGACAGAACTTACTTAAGTCAGAAACATAACACTACGCTCCCAACAGGTGTACTTAGTGGTGACCTACGCATAGCACTACACTCCAAACAGGCACACTTACCGGCGTCCTACACATAGCACTCCACTCCCAACATGTGCACTTACTGGAGTCCTACACATAGCAATTCACTCCGGAAAGGTGTACTTACTTGCGTCCTACACATAGCACTACGCTGACAACATTTGAACTTACTCCCGTCCTACACATAGCACTTCACTCCCAAAAGGTGTACTTACTGCCGTTCTACAGATAGCACTACACTCCCAATAGGTGTTCTTACTGGCGCCCTACTCATAGCACTAAACTCCTAACAGGTGTACTTACTGGTGTCCTACACATAGCATTACTCTCCCAACAGATGTACTTACTGAAGCCTGCACATAACACTACACTCCCAACATCCGTACTTACTGGCGTCCTACACATAGCAATACACTGCGAACAGATGCACGTCCTCGCGTCCTGCAATTAGCACCACACTCACAACAGGTGTACTTTCTGGCGTCTTGCACATAGCAATACACTCCGAACAGTTGTACTTACTGGCGCCATACACATAGCACTACACTTCTAAAAGGTGTACGTTCTGGCGTCCTACACATAACAATACACCCAACGGGTGTACCTACTGGTGTCGTACACATAGCAAAACACTCCCAACAGGAGTACTTACTGGCGTCACACACATAGCACTACACTTCTAAATGGTGTATTTTCTGTCGTGAAACACATAGCACTACAGTCCCGACAGGTGTACTTACTGGCGTCCTACACATAGCACTACACTCCTTAAAGGTGTAATTACTGGCGTCCTACACACAGCACTAAGCTCCCAACAGGTGTACGTACTGGCGTACTACACATCGCACTACGCCCCCAACAGGTGAACTTACTGATGTGCTACACATAGCACAACCCTCCCAACAGGTGTCCTTAGTGTTGTCCTACGCATAGCACTACGTTACCAACATGTGTACTTACTGGCGTCCTACACATAGCAATATACTCCGAACAGGTGTGCTTACTGGCGTCCTACACATAGCACTACGCTCCAAACATGTGTACTCACTTCCGTTCGATATATAGCAATACACTCCCAACAGGTGTACTTTCTGGCGTCCTACACATAGCACAACACTCCTAACAGGTTTACTTACTGATGTCCTACACTTAGCACTACACTCCCAACAGGTGTACTTAGTGGTATCCTACACATGGCACTACATTCCTAACAGGCGTATTTACTGCGGCCTTATACATAGCACTACACTCCCAACATGTGTAATTTCTGGTGACCTCCACATAGCACGATACTCCCAACAGGTGTACTTACTGGCGTCCAACACATAGCACTACACTCCTAAAAGGTGCACTTACTGGCGTCCGACACATAGCACTACACTCCGAACAGGTGTACTTACTGGCGTCCTACACATTGCACTACACTCCTAACAGGTTTACTTACTGATGTCCTACACTTAGCACTACACTCCCAACAGGTGTACTTACTGGCGTCCTACACATAGCACTACACTCCTAGAAGGTGTACTTACTGGCGTCCTACACATAGCACTACACTACTAACAGACGTCCTTCCTGTCGTCCTGCAAATAGCTCTACATTCCCAACAGGTGTAGTTATTGGTGTCCTACACACAGCACTACATTCCCAACAGGTGTACATACTGGCCTCCTACACAAAGCACCACACTCCAAACAGGGCGGCTTAGACATAGCACTACACTCCCAATAGGTGTACTTACTGGTCTCCTGTACACAGCACTACGCTTCAAACAGGTGTACTTGCTGGAGTCCTACACACAGAACTTCTCTCCCAACAGGCGTACTTACTGGCGTCCAACACAAAGCACCACACTCCAAACAGGGCGGCTAAGACACAGCACTACACTCCCAACAGGTGTACATACTGGCCTCCTACACAAAGCACCACACTCCAAACAGGGCGGCTTAGACATAGCACTACACTCCCACCAGGTGTACTTAGTGGCGATCTACACATAGATCTTCGCTTCCAACAGGTGTACCAATTACCGAGATTCACATAACACTACACTCCGAACAGTTGACCTACACATATCACTGCCCTCCCAACAGGTGTATTTACTGGCGTCATACACTTAACACTATCCTCCCAACAGGTGTACCTACTAGCGTACTACACATAGCACTACGCTCCGAACAGGCGCACTTACTGATGTTCTACACATAGAACTACACTCCCAACAGGTGTAGTTACTGTTGTCCTACACATAGCACTACATTCCCAACAGCTGTACTTCCCGCCGTCTTACACATAGTACTACACTCCAAACAGATGAACTTACTGGCGTCCCATACATATCACTACACTCCCAACAGGTGCACTTAGTGGTGTCCTACACATAGCACTACACTCCCAACAGGTGTACTTAGTGTTGTCCTACGCATAGCACTACATTCCCAACATGTGCGGTTACAGGAGTCCAACACATGGCAATACACTCCGAACAGGTGCACTCACTCCCGTCCTACACATAGCACTACAATCCCAACAGGAGTACTGACTGACGTCATACACATTGCACTACACTCCTTACAGGTGTACTTACTGATGTCCTACACATCGCAGTACACTTCCAACAGGTGTAATTACTGCTCTCCTACGCATAGCATTACACTCCCAAAAAGTGTACTTATTGGCGTCCTACACATAGCACTACATTCCCAACATGTGTTCTTACTGCCGTTCAACACATAGCACTACACTCCTAGCAGGTGTGCATACAGGCGTCCTACACATAGCACTACACTCCCAATAGGTGTACTTAGTCGTATCCTACACATAGCAGTACATTCCTAACAGGCGTACTTACTGCGGCCTTACACATAGCACTGCACTCACAACACGGGTACTTACTGATATCCTACTCGTAGCATTACACTCCCAACATGTGTACTTACTGGCGTCCTAAACATACCACTAAACTCCTAACAGGTGTACTTACTGGTGTCCTACACCTAGCATTACACTACCAACACGTGTACTTACTGGCATCCTACACTTAGCACTACACTCCAAACACTTGTACTTACTGGCGTCCTGCACATAGTACTACACTCCTAACAGGTTATTTTCTGGTGTCCTACACATAGCACTACACTCGCAACAGGTGTACTTTCTGGCGTCCTAGACACAGCACTACACCCCCAACAGGTGTACTTACTGGTGTCCTACACATAGCACTACGGTCCAAACAGGTGTACTTACTGGAGTCCTATACATAGCACTACACTCCGAACAGGTGTACTTACTGGCGGCCTACACATAGAACTTCACTCCCATCAGGTGTACTTATTGGCGATCTACACATAGCACTTCGCTTCCAAAAGGTGTACTAACTAGCGCCCTACACATATCACTGCGCTCCCAACAGGTGTATTTACTGACGTCATACACATAGCACTACCGTCCCAACAGGTGTACCCAACTGGCGACCAACACATAGGACTAGCTTCCTAACAGGTGTACTTACTGTGGCCTTACCCATTGCACTGCACTCCCAACGGGTGTACTTACTAGTGTCCTACTCATAGCACTACTCTCTCAACAGGTGCACATACTGTTGTCCTACACAGAGCACTACACTCTAAACAGGTGTACTTACTGGCGTCCTACACATAGCACTAAACTCCTGACAGGTGAACTTACGGGTGTCCTACACATAGGATTATACTCCCAACAGGTGTACTTACTGCCGTCCTACGCATAGCACTACACTCGCAACGGGTGTACTTACTGGCGTCCTACACATAGCACTACACTCCCAACAGGTGTTCTTACGCATGTCCTACAAATAGGAATACACGCCCAAGAGGTGTACTTACTGGCGCCCTACTCATTGCACTACACTCCTCTTAACAGGTGTACTTACTGGCGTTCTGCACCTATCACTACACTAACAACAGGTGCACTTACAGGCGTGCTACACATAGCACTACACTCCAAACAGCTGTACCTACTGGTGTCCTACACATAGCACTTCATTCCCATCAGGTGTACTTACTGGCGACCTACACATAGCACTACGCTTGCAACAGGTTCACTTACTGACGTTCTACACATAGCTCTACACTCGCAACAGGTGAACTTGCTGGTGTCCTAAACATAGCACTACACTCCTAGCAGGTAAACTTTCTGCAGTCCTACACATAGTATTACACTACCTACAGGTGAACTTACTGGCGTCCTACACATAGCACTATACTCCAAACGGGAGTACTTACTGGCATCCTACACATAGAACTACACTCCCATCATGTGTACTTTCAGGTGTCCTGAGCATAGCACTACACTCACAACTGGTGAACTTACTGGCGTCCTGCACATAGCACTACACTCCTAAAAGATGTACTTACTGGCGTCCGACACATAGCACTACACTCCGAACAGGTGTACTTACCGCGTCCTAGACATATCACTACACTCCTAACAGGTGTACTTACTGGCGATCTACATATAGCACTTCGCTTCAAAAACGTGTTCTTACTAGCGCCCTACACATATCACTGCGCTCCCAACAGGTGTATTTACTGACGTCATACACATAGCACTACCGTCCCAACAGGTGTACCCAACTGGCGACCTACACATAGCACTAGCCTCCTAACAGGTGTACTTACTGTGGCCTTACCCATAGCACTGCACTCCCAACACGTGTATTTACTGCCGGCATACACATAGCACTACACGCCCAAAAGGTGTACTTACTGGCGTCCTACGCATAGCACTACACTCCAAACAGAAGTACTTACTGGCATCCTACACATAGAACTACACTCCCAACATGTGTACTTTCAGGTGTCCTGCACATAGCACTACACACCCAACTGGTGAACTTACTGGCGTCCTGCACATAGCACTTCACTCCTAAAAGGTGTACTTACGGGTCTCCGACACATAGCACTACACTACGAACAGGTCTACTTACCGGCGTCCTAGACATAGCACTACACTCCTAACAGGGGTACTTACTGATGTCCGACACTTAGAACTACACTCACAACAGGTGAACTTACTGGCGTCGCACATATAGCCCTACGCTTCCGCCAGGTGAACTTACTGGCGACCTACACATCGCATTGCAATCCCAACAGGTTTACTTACTGGTGTCCTACTCATAGCACCACTCTCCCAACAGCTGTACTTACTGGCGTCCAAAACATAGCACTGCACTCCAAACAGGTGTACTTACTGGCGCCCTATACATAGCACTACTCTCATAACAGGTGTACTTACTGGCTTTCTACACATAGCACTGCAGTCCCAACTGGTGTACTTACTGGCGTCCTGCTCATAGCACTACATCCCCAACAGGTGTACTTGCTGGCGTGCTACACATTGCACTACGCTCCCAACATGTGTTCTTACCTGCGTCCTACACATAGCACTACACTCCCAAGAGAGGTACTTACTGGCGTCCTACACATAGCACCACGTTCACAACAAGTGTACTTACTTGCGTGATGCGCATAGCACTACGTTGCCAACATGTGTTCTTACTGGCGTCCTACACATAGCACTACACTCCTAACAGGCGTACTTACTGGTGTCCTACACATAGCCCTACACTCCTAACCGGTGTTCTAACTTACTGGCGACCAACACATAGGACTACACCGCTAACAGGTGTACTTACTGGCGTTCTACACACAGCACTACACTCCGAACAGGTGTACTTACTGGTGTGCTACACATAGCACTACACTCCCAACAGGTGTACTTACTGGTGGTCTACACATAGCACTACACTCCGAACAGGAGTACTTACTGGCGTCCTACACATAGCAAAACGCCACGAACAGGTGTACTTTCTGGCGTCCTACACATAGCACTACGATCCAAACATGTGTACTCACTCCCGTCCTACACGTAGCACTACACTCCCAACAGGTGTACTTACTGACATCCTACACATAGCACTACACTCCGAAAAGGTGTATTTACTGGCGTCTTACATATAGCACTACACTACTAACAGGTGTACTTTCTGTCATCCTACAAATGTCACTACACTCCCAGCAGGTGTACTTACTGGCGTCCTACACATAGCACTACACTCCGAACAGGTGTACTTACTGGCGTCATACACATATCGCTAAGCTCCCAACAGGTGTACTTAGTGTTGTCCTACGCATAGCACTACATTCTCACCATGTGCGGTTACTGGAGTCCTACACATGGCAATACACTCCGAACAGGTGTACTCACTCCCGTCCTACACATAGCACTACAATCCCAACAGGTGTACTTGCTGACGTCATACACATTGCACTACACTCCTTACAGGTGTACTTACTGATGTCCTACACATCGCATTACACTTCCAACAGGTGCAATTACTGCTGTCCTACGCATAGCATTACACTCCCAACAAGTGTACTTACTGGCGTCCTACACATAGCACTACACTCCCAACAGGTGTACTTACTGCCGTCCAACACATAGCACTACACTCCATGCAGGTGTACATACAGGCGTCCTACACATAGCACTACACTCCCAATAGGTGTTCTTAGTCGTATCCTACACATACCAGTACATTCCTAACAGGCGTACTTACTGCGGCCTTAAACATAGCACATCACTCACAACACTGGTACTTACTGATATCCTACTCGTAGCATTACACTCCCAACATGTGTACTTACTGGCGTACTAAACATACCACTAAACTCCTAACAGGTGCACTTACTGGTGTCGTACACCTAGCGTTACACTACCAACAGGTGTACTTACTGGCATCCTACACATAGCACTACACTCCAAACACTTGTACTTACTGGCGTTCTGCACATAGTACTACACTCCTAACAGGTGTATTTTCTGGTGTCCTACACATAGCACTACACTCTAAACAGGTGTACTTACTGGCGTCCTACACATAGCACTAAACTCCTGACAGGCGAACTTACGGGTGTCCTACACATAGGATTATACTCCCAACAGGTGTACTTACTGCCGTCCTACGCATAGCACTACACTCGCAACGGGTGTACTTACTGGCGTCCTACACATAGCACTACACTCCCAACAGGTGTTCTTACTCATGTCCTACAAATAGGAATACACGCCCAAGAGGTGTACTTACTGGCGCCCTACACATTGCACTACACTCCTCTTAACAGGTGTACTTACTGGCGTTCTGCACCTATCACTACACTAACAACAGGTGCACTTACAGGCGTGCTACACATAGCACTACACTCCAAACAGCTGTACCTACTGGTGTCCTACACATAGCACTTCATTCCCACCAGGTGTACTTACTGGCGACCTACACATAGCACTACGCTTGCAACAGGTTCACTTACTGACGTTCTACACATAGCTCTACACTCGCAACAGGTGAACTTGCTGGTGTCCTAAACATAGCACTACACTCCTAGCAGGTAAACTTTCTGCAGTCCTACACATAGTATTACACTCCCTACAGGTGAACTTACTGGCGTCCTACACATAGCACTACACTCCAAACGGGAGTACTTACTGGCATCCTACACATAGAACTACACTCCCATCATGTGTACTTTCAGGTGTCCTGAGCATAGCACTACACTCACAACTGGTGAACTTACTGGCGTCCTGCACATAGCACTACACTCCTAAAAGATGTACTTACTGGCGTCCGACACATAGCACTACACTCCGAACAGGTGTACTTACCGCGTCCTAGACATATCACTACACTCCTAACAGGTGTACTTACTGGCGATCTACATATAGCACTTCGCTTCAAAAACGTGTTCTTACTTGCGCCCTACACATATCACTGCGCTCCCAACAGGTGTATTTACTGACGTCATACACATAGCACTACCGTCCCAACAGGTGTACCCAACTGGCGACCTACACATAGCACTAGCCTCCTAACAGGTGTACTTACGGTGGCCTTACCCATAGCACTGCACTCCCAACACGTGTATTTACTGCCGGCATACACATAGCACTACACGCCCAAAAGGTGTACTTACTGGCGTCCTACGCATAGCACTACACTCCAAACAGGAGTACTTACTGGCATCCTACACATAGAACTACGCTCCCAACATGTGTACTTTCAGGTGTCCTGCACATAGCACTACACTCCCAACTGGTGAACTTACTGGCGTCCTGCACATAGCACTTCACTCCTAAAAGGTGTACTTACGGGTCTCCGACACATAGCACTACACTACGAACAGGTGTACTTACCGGCGTCCTAGACATAGCACTACACTCCTAACAGGGGTACTTACTGATGTCCGATACTTAGAACTACACTCACAACAGGTGAACTTACTGGCGTCGTACATATAGCTCTACGCTTCCGCCAGGTGAACTTACTGGCGACCTACACATCGCATTGCAATCCCAACAGGTTTACTTACTGGTGTCCTACTCATAGCACTACTCTCCCAACAGCTGTACTTACTGGCGTCCAAAACATAGCACTGCACTCCAAACAGGTGTACTTACTGGCGCCCTATACATAGCACTACTCTCATAACAGGTGTACTTACTGGCTTTCTACACATAGCACTGCAGTCCCAACTGGTGTACTTACTGGCGTCCTGCTCATAGCACTACATCCCCAACAGGTGTACTTGCTGGCGTGCTACACATTGCACTACGCTCCCAACATGTGTTCTTACCTGCGTCCTACACATAGCACTACACTCCCAAGAGAGGTACTTACTGGCGTCCTACACATAGCACCACGTTCACAACAAGTGTACTTACTTGCGTGGTGCGCATAGCACTACGTTGCCAACATGTGTTCTTACTGGCGTCCTACACATAGCACTACACTCCTAACAGGCGTACTTACTGGTGTCCTACACATAGCCCTACACTCCTAACCGGTGTTCTAACTTACTGGCGACCAACACATAGGACTACACCGCTAACAGGTGTACTTACTGGCGTTCTACACACAGCACTACACTCCGAACAGGTGCACTTACTGGTGTGCTACACATAGCACTACACTCCCAACAGGTGTACTTACTGGTGGTCTACACAGAGCACTACACTCCGAACAGGAGTACTTACTGGCGTCCTACACATAGCAAAACGCCACGAACAGGTGTACTTTCTGGCGTCCTACACATAGCACTACGATCCAAATATGTGAACTCACTCCCGTCCTACACGGAGCACTACACTCCCAACAGGTGTACTTACTGACATCCTACACATAGCAGTACACTCCGAAAAGGTGTATTTACTGGCGTCTTACATATAGCACTACACTACTAACAGGTGTACTTTCTGTCATCCTACAAATGTCACTACACTCCCAGCAGGTGTACTTACTGGCGTCCTACACATAGTACTACACTCCGAACAGGTGTACTTACTGGCGTCATACACATATCGCTAAGCTCCCAACAGGTGTACTTAGTGTTGTCCTACGCATAGCACTACATTCCCACCATGTGCGGTTACTGGAGTCCTACACATGGCAATACACTCCGAACAGGTGAACTCACTCCCGTCCTACACATAGCACTACAATCCCAACAGGTGCACTTGCTGGCGTCATACACATTGCACTACACTCCTTACAGGTGTACTTACTGATGTCCTACACATCGCATTACACTTCCAACAGGTGTAATTACTGCTGTCCTACGCATAGCATTACACTCCCAACAAGTGTACTTACTGGCGTCCTACACATAGCACTACACTCCCAACAGGTGTACTTACTGCCGTCCAACACATAGCACTACACTCCCTGCAGGTGTACATACAGGCGTCCTACACATAGCACTGCACTCCCAATAGGGGTTCTTAGTCGTATCCTACACATAGCAGTACATTCCTAACAGGCGTACTTACTGCGGCCTTACACATAGCACATCACTCACAACACTGGTACTTACTGATATCCTACTCGTAGCATTACACTCCCAACATGTGTACTTACTGGCGTACTAAACATACCACTAAACTCCTAACAGGTGCACTTACTGGTGTCGTACACCTAGCGTTACACTACCAACAGGTGTACTTACTGGCATCCTACACATAGCACTACACTCCAAACACTTGTACTTACTGGCGTTCTGCACATAGTACTACACTCCTAACAGGTGTATTTTCTGGTGTCCTACACATAGCACTACACTCTAAACAGGTGTACTTACTGGCGTCCTACACATAGCACTAAACTCCTAACAGGCGAACTTACGGGTGTCCTACACATAGGATTATACTCCCAACAGGTGTACTTACTGCCGTCCTACGCATAGCACTACACTCGCAACGGGTGTACTTACTGGCGTCCTACACATAGCACTACACTCCCAACAGGTGTTCTTACTCATGTCCTACAAATAGGAATACACGCCCAAGAGGTGTACTTACTGGCGCCCTACACATTGCACTACACTCCTCTTAACAGGTGTACTTACTGGCGTTCTGCACCTATCACTACACTAACAACAGGTGCACTTACAGGCGTGCTACACATAGCACTACACTCCAAACAGCTGTACCTACTGGTGTCCTACACATAGCACTTCATTCCCATCAGGTGTACTTACTGGCGACCTACACATAGCACTACGCTTGCAGCAGGTTCACTTACTGACGTTCTACACATAGCTCTACACTGGCAACAGGTGAAGTTGCTGGTGTCCTAAACATAGCACTACACTCCTAGCAGGTAAACTTTCTGCAGTCCTACACATAGTATTACACTCCCTACAGGTGAACTTACTGGCGTCCTACACATAGCACTACACTCCAAACGGGAGTACTTACTGGCATCCTACACATAGAACTACACTCCCATCATGTGTACTTTCAGGTGTCCTGAGCATAGCACTACACTCACAACTGGTGAACTTACTGACGTCCTGCACATAGCACTACACTCCTAAAAGATGTACTTACTGGCGTCCGACACATAGCACTACACTCCGAACAGGTGTACTTACCGCGTCCTAGACATATCACTACACTCCTAACAGGTGTACTTACTGGCGATCTACATATAGCACTTCGCTTCAAAAACGTGTTCTTACTAGCGCCCTACACATATCACTGCGCTCCCAACAGGTGTATTTACTGACGTCATACACATAGCACTACCGTCCCAACAGGTGTACCCAACTGGCGACCTACACATAGCACTAGCCTCCTAACAGGTGTACTTACTGTGGCCTTACCCATAGCACTGCACTCCCAACACGTGTATTTACTGCCGGCATACACATAGCACTACACGCCCAAAAGGTGTACTTACTGGCGTCCTACGCATAGCACTACACTCCAAACAGGAGTACTTACTGGCATCCTACACATAGAACTACACTCCCAACATGTGTACTTTCAGGTGTCCTGCACATAGCACTACACTCCCAACTGGTGAACTTACTGGCGTCCTGCACATAGCACTTCACTCCTAAAAGGTGTACTTACGGGTCTCCGACACATAGCACTACACTACGAACAGGTGCACTTACCGGCGTCCTAGACATAGCACTACACTCCTAACAGGGGTACTTACTGATGTCCGACACTTAGAACTACACTCACAACAGGTGAACTTACTGGCGTCGTACATATAGCTCTACGCTTCCGCCAGGTGAACTTACTGGCGACCTACACATCGCATTGCAATCCCAACAGGTTTACTTACTGGTGTACTACTCATAGCACTGCTCTCCCAACAGCTGTACTTACTGGCGTCCAAAACATAGCACTGCACTCCAAACAGGTGTACTTACTGGCGCCCTATACATAGCACTACTCTCATAACAGGTGTACTTACTGGCTTTCTACACATAGCACTGCAGACCCAACTGGTGTACTTACTGGCGTCCTGCTCATAGCACTACATCCCCAACAGGTGTACTTGCTGGCGTGCTACACATTGCACTACGCTCCCAACATGTGTTCTTACCTGCGTCCTACACATAGCACTACACTCCCAAGAGAGGTACTTACTGGCGTCCTACACATAGCACCACGTTCACAACAAGTGTACTTACTTGCGTGATGCGCATAGCACTACGTTGCCAACATGTGTTCTTACTGGCGTCCTACACATAGCACTACACTCCTAACAGGCGTACTTACTGGTGTCCTACACATAGCCCTACACTCCTAACCGGTGTTCTAACTTACTGGCGACCAACACATAGGACTACACCGCTAACAGGTGTACTTACTGGCGTTCTACACACAGCACTACACTCCGAACAGGTGTACTTACTGGTGTGCTACACATAGCACTACACTCCCAACAGGTGTACTTACTGGTGGTCTACACATAGCACTACACTCTGAACAGGAGTACTTACTGGCGTCCTACACATAGCAAAACACCACGAACAGGTGTACTTTCTGGCGTCCTATACATAGCACTACGATCCAAACATGTGTACTCACTCCCGTCCTACACGTAGCACTACACTCCCAACAGGTGTACTTACTGACATCCTACACATAGCACTACACTCCGAAAAGGTGTATTTACTGGCGTCTTACATATAGCACTACACTACTAACAGGTGTACTTTCTGTCATCCTACAAATGTCACTACACTCCCAGCAGGTGTACTTACTGGCGTCCTACACATAGCACTACACTCCGAACAGGTGTACTTACTGGCGTCATACACATATCGCTAAGCTCCCAACAGGTGTACTTAGTGTTGTCCTACGCATAGCACTACATTCCCACCATGTGCGGTTACTGGAGTCCTGCACATGGCAATACATACACTCCGAACAGGTGTACTCACTCCCGTCCTACACATAGCACTACAATCCCAACAGGTGTACTTGCTGACGTCATACACATTGCACTACACTCCTTACAGGTGTACTTACTGATGTCCTACACATCGCATTACACTTCCAACAGGTGTAATTACTGCTGTCCTACGCATAGCATTACACTCCCAACAAGTGTACTTACTGGCGTCCTACACATAGCACTACACTCCCAACAGGTGTACTTACTGCCGTCCAACACATAGCACTACACTCCCTGCAGGTGTACATACAGGCGTCCTACACATAGCACTACACTCCCAATAGGTGTTCTTAGTCGTATCCTACACATAGCAGTCCATTCCTAACAGGCGTACTTACTGCGGCCTTACACATAGCACATCACTCACAACACTGGTACTTACTGATATCCTACTCGTAGCATTACACTCCCAACATGTGTACTTACTGGCGTACTAAACATACCTCTAAACTCCTAACAGGTGCACTTACTGGTGTCGTACACCTAGCGTTACACTACCAACAGGTGTACTTACTGGCATCCTACACATAGCACTACACTCCAAACACTTGTAATTACTGGCGTTCTGCACATAGTACTACACTCCTAACAGGTGTATTTTCTGGTGTCCTACACATAGCACTACACTCGCAACAGGTGTACTTTCTGGCGTCCTAGACACAGCACTACACCCCCAACAGGTGTACTTACTGGTGTCCTACACATAGCACTACGGTCCAAACAGGTGTACTTACTGGAGTCTTATACATAGCACTACACTCCGAACAGGTGTACTTACTGGCTGCCTACACATAGAACTTCACTCCCATCAGGTGTACTTATTGGCGATCTACACATAGCACTTCGCTTCCAAAAGGTGTAATAACTAGCGCCCTACACATATCACTGCGCTCCCAACAGGTGTATTTACTGACGTCATACACATAGCACTACCGTCCCAACAGGTGAACCCAACTGGCGACCTACACATAGAACTAGCCTCCTAACAGGTGTACTTACTGTGGCTTTACCAATATCACTGCACTCCCAACAGGTGTACTTACCAGTGTCCTACTCATAGCACTACTCTCTCAACAGGTTTACATACTGTTGTCCTACACATAGCACTACACTCTAAACAGGTGTACTTACTGGCGTCCTACACATAGCACTAAACTCCTGGCAGGTGAACTTACGGGTGTCCTACACATAGCATTATACTCCCAACAGGTGTACTTACTGCCGTCCTACGCATAGCACTACACTCCCAACGGGTGTACTTACTGGCGTCCTACACATAGCACTACAGTCCCAACCGGTGTTCTTACTCATGTCCTACATATAGGAATACACGCCCAAAAGGTGTACTTACTGGCGTCCTACACATTGCACTACACTCCTCTTAACAGGTGTACTTACTGGCGTTCTGCACCTATCACTACACTAACAACATGTGCACTTACTGGCGTGCTACACATAGCACTTCACTCCCATCGGGTGTACTTACTGACGACCTGCAAATAGCACTACGCTTGCAACAGGTTCACTTACTGACGTTCTGCACATAGCTCTACACTCGCAACAGGTGAACTTGCTGGTGTCCTAAACATAGCACTACACTCCTAGCAGGTAAACTTTCTGCAGTCCTACACATAGTATTACACTCCCTACAGGTGAACTTACTGGCGTCCTACACATAGCACTACACTCCAAACGGGAGTACTTACTGGCATCCTACACATAGAACTACACTCCCATCATGTGTACTTTCAGGTGTCCTGAGCATAGCACTACACTCCCAACTGGTGAACTTACTGGCGTCCTGCACATAGCACTACACTCCTAAAAGATGTACTTATTGGCGTCCGACACATAGCACTACACTCCGAACAGGTGTACTTACCGCGTCCTAGACATATCACTACACTCCTAACAGGTGTACTTACTGGCGATCTACATATAGCACTTCGCTTCAAAAACGTGTTCTTACTTGCGCCCTACACATATCACTGCGCTCCCAACAGGTGTATTTACTGACGTCATACACATAGCACTACCGTCCCAACAGGTGTACCCAACTGGCGACCTACACATAGCACTAGCCTCCTAACAGGTGTACTTACGGTGGCCTTACCCATAGCACTGCACTCCCAACACGTGTATTTACTGCCGGCATACACATAGCACTACACGCCCAAAAGGTGTACTTACTGGCGTCCTACGCATAGCACTACACTCCAAACAGGAGTACTTACTGGCATCCTACACATAGAACTACGCTCCCAACATGTGTACTTTCAGGAGTCCTGCACATAGCACTACACTCCCAACTGGTGAACTTACTGGCGTCCTGCACATAGCACTTCACTCCTAAAAGGTGTACTTACGGGTCTCCGACACATAGCACTACACTACGAACAGGTGTACTTACCGGCGTCCTAGACATAGCACTACACTCCTAACAGGGGTACTTACTGATGTCCGACACTTAGAACTACACTCACAACAGGTGAACTTACTGGCGTCGTACATATAGCTCTACGCTTCCGCCAGGTGAACTTACTGGCGACCTACACATCGCATTGCAATCCCAACAGGTTTACTTACTGGTGTCCTACTCATAGCACTACTCTCCCAACAGCTGTACTTACTGGCGTCCAAAACATAGCACTGCACTCCAAACAGGTGTACTTACTGGCGCCCTATACATAGCACTACTCTCATAACAGGTGTACTTACTGGCTTTCTACACATAGCACTGCAGTCCCAACTGGTGTACTTACTGGCGTCCTGCTCATAGCACTACATCCCCAACAGGTGTACTTGCTGGCGTGCTACACATTGCACTACGCTCCCAACATGTGTTCTTACCTGCGTCCTACACATAGCACTACACTCCCAAGAGAAGTACTTACTGGCGTCCTACACATAGCACCACGTTCACAACAAGTGTACTTACTTGCGTGGTGCGCATAGCACTACGTTGCCAACATGTGTTCTTACTGGCGTCCTACACATAGCACTACACTCCTAACAGGCGTACTTACTGGTGTCCTACACATAGCCCTACACTCCTAACCGGTGTTCTAACTTACTGGCGACCAACACATAGGACTACACCGCTAACAGGTGTACTTACTGGCGTTCTACACACAGCACTACACTCCGAACAGGTGTACTTACTGGTGTGCTACACATAGCACTACACTCCCAACAGGTGTACTTACTGGTGGTCTACACAGAGCACTACACTCCGAACAGGAGTACTTACTGGCGTCCTACACATAGCAAAACGCCACGAACAGGTGTACTTTCTGGCGTCCTACACATAGCACTACGATCCAAATATGTGAACTCACTCCCGTCCTACACGTAGCACTACACTCCCAACAGGTGTACTTACTGACATCCTACACATAGCAGTACACTCCGAAAAGGTGTATTTACTGGCGTCTTACATATAGCACTACACTACTAACAGGTGTACTTTCTGTCATCCTACAAATGTCACTACACTCCCAGCAGGTGTACTTACTGGCGTCCTACACATAGTACTACACTCCGAACAGGTGTACTTACTGGCGTCATACACATATCGCTAAGCTCCCAACAGGTGTACTTAGTGTTGTCCTACGCATAGCACTACATTCCCACCATGTGCGGTTACTGGAGTCCTACACATGGCAATACACTCCGAACAGGTGAACTCACTCCCGTCCTACACATAGCACTACAATCCCAACAGGTGTACTTGCTGACGTCATACACATTGCACTACACTCCTTACAGGTGTACTTACTGATGTCCTACACATCGCATTACACTTCCAACAGGTGTAATTACTGCTGTCCTACGCATAGCATTACACTCCCAACAAGTGTACTTACTGGCGTCCTACACATAGCACTACACTCCCAACAGGTGTACTTACTGCCGTCCAACACATAGCACTACACTCCCTGCAGGTGTACATACAGGCGTCCTACACATAGCACTGCACTCCCAATAGGGGTTCTTAGTCGTATCCTACACATAGCAGTACATTCCTAACAGGCGTACTTACTGCGGCCTTACACATAGCACATCACTCACAACACTGGTACTTACTGATATCCTACTCGTAGCATTACACTCCCAACATGTGTACTTACTGGCGTACTAAACATACCACTAAACTCCTAACAGGTGCACTTACTGGTGTCGTACACCTAGCGTTACACTACCAACAGGTGTACTTACTGGCATCCTACACATAGCACTACACTCCAAACACTTGTACTTACTGGCGTTCTGCACATAGTACTACACTCCTAACAGGTGTATTTTCTGGTGTCCTACACATAGCACTACACTCTAAACAGGTGTACTTACTGGCGTCCTACACATAGCACTAAACTCCTAACAGGCGAACTTACGGGTGTCCTACACATAGGATTATACTCCCAACAGGTGTACTTACTGCCGTCCTACGCATAGCACTACACTCGCAACGGGTGTACTTACTGGCGTCCTACACATAGCACTACACTCCCAACAGGTGTTCTTACTCATGTCCTACAAATAGGAATACACGCCCAAGAGGTGTACTTACTGGCGCCCTACACATTGCACTACACTCCTCTTAACAGGTGTACTTACTGGCGTTCTGCACCTATCACTACACTAACAACAGGTGCACTTACAGGCGTGCTACACATAGCACTACACTCCAAACAGCTGTACCTACTGGTGTCCTACACATGGCACTTCATTCCCATCAGGTGTACTTACTGGCGACCTACACATAGCACTACGCTTGCAGCAGGTTCACTTACTGACGTTCTACACATAGCTCTACACTGGCAACAGGTGAAGTTGCTGGTGTCCTAAACATAGCACTACACTCCTAGCAGGTAAACTTTCTGCAGTCCTACACATAGTATTACACTCCCTACAGGTGAACTTACTGGCGTCCTACACATAGCACTACACTCCAAACGGGAGTACTTACTGGCATCCTACACATAGAACTACACTCCCATCATGTGTACTTTCAGGTGTCCTGAGCATAGCACTACACTCACAACTGGTGAACTTACTGACGTCCTGCACATAGCACTACACTCCTAAAAGATGTACTTACTGGCGTCCGACACATAGCACTACACTCCGAACAGGTGTACTTACCGCGTCCTAGACATATCACTACACTCCTAACAGGTGTACTTACTGGCGATCTACATATAGCACTTCGCTTCAAAAACGTGTTCTTACTAGCGCCCTACACATATCACTGCGCTCCCAACAGGTGTATTTACTGACGTCTTACACATAGCACTACCGTCCCAACAGGTGTACCCAACTGGCGACCTACACATAGCACTAGCCTCCTAACAGGTGTACTTACTGTGGCCTTACCCATAGCACTGCACTCCCAACACGTGTATTTACTGCCGGCATACACATAGCACTACACGCCCAAAAGGTGTACTTACTGGCGTCCTACGCATAGCACTACACTCCAAACAGGAGTACTTACTGGCATCCTACACATAGAACTACACTCCCAACATGTGTACTTTCAGGTGTCCTGCACATAGCACTACACTCCCAACTGGTGAACTTACTGGCGTCCTGCACATAGCACTTCACTCCTAAAAGGTGTACTTACGGGTCTCCGACACATAGCACTACACTACGAACAGGTGTACTTACCGGCGTCCTAGACATAGCACTACACTCCTAACAGGGGTACTTACTGATGTCCGACACTTAGAACTACACTCACAACAGGTGAACTTACTGGCGTCGTACATATAGCTCTACGCTTCCGCCAGGTGAACTTACTGGCGACCTACACATCGCATTGCAATCCCAACAGGTTTACTTACTGGTGTCCTACTCATAGCACTGCTCTCCCAACAGCTGTACTTACTGGCGTCCAAAACATAGCACTGCACTCCAAACAGGTGTACTTACTGGCGCCCTATACATAGCACTACTCTCATAACAGGTGTACTTACTGGCTTTCTACACATAGCACTGCAGTCCCAACTGGTGTACTTACTGGCGTCCTGCTCATAGCACTACATCCCCAACAGGTGTACTTGCTGGCGTGCTACACATTGCACTACGCTCCCAACATGTGTTCTTACCTGCGTCCTACACATAGCACTACACTCCCAAGAGAGGTACTTACTGGCGTCCTACACATAGCACCACGTTCACAACAAGTGTACTTACTTGCGTGATGTGCATAGCACTACGTTGCCAACATGTGTTCTTACTGGCGTCCTACACATAGCACTACACTCCTAACAGGCGTACTTACTGGTGTCCTACACATAGCCCTACACTCCTAACCGGTGTTCTAACTTACTGGCGACCAACACATAGGACTACACCGCTAACAGGTGTACTTACTGGCGTTCTACACACAGCACTACACTCCGAACAGGTGTACTTACTGGTGTGCTACACATAGCACTACACTCCCAACAGGTGTACTTACTGGTGGTCTACACATAGCACTACACTCTGAACAGGAGTACTTACTGGCGTCCTACACATAGCAAAACACCACGAACAGGTGTACTTTCTGGCGTCCTATACATAGCACTACGATCCAAACATGTGTACTCACTCCCGTCCTACACGTAGCACTACACTCCCAACAGGTGTACTTACTGACATCCTACACATAGCACTACACTCCGAAAAGGTGTATTTACTGGCGTCTTACATATAGCACTACACTACTAACAGGTGTACTTTCTGTCATCCTACAAATGTCACTAGACTCCCAGCAGGTGTACTTACTGGCGTCCTACACATAGCACTACACTCCGAACAGGTGTACTTACTGGCGTCATACACATATCGCTAAGCTCCCAACAGGTGTACTTAGTGTTGTCCTACGCATAGCACTACATTCCCACCATGTGCGGTTACTGGAGTCCTGCACATGGCAATACATACACTCCGAACAGGTGTACTCACTCCCGTCCTACACATAGCACTACAATCCCAACAGGTGTACTTGCTGACGTCATACACATTGCACTACACTCCTTACAGGTGTACTTACTGATGTCCTACACATCGCATTACACTTCCAACAGGTGTAATTACTGCTGTCCTACGCATAGCATTACACTCCCAACAAGTGTACTTACTGGCGTCCTACACATAGCACTACACTCCCAACAGGTGTACTTACTGCCGTCCAACACATAGCACTACACTCCCTGCAGGTGTACATACAGGCGTCCTACACATAGCACTACACTCCCAATAGGTGTTCTTAGTCGTATCCTACACATAGCAGTCCATTCCTAACAGGCGTACTTACTGCGGCCTTACACATAGCACATCACTCACAACACTGGTACTTACTGATATCCTACTCGTAGCATTACACTCCCAACATGTGTACTTACTGGCGTACTAAACATACCTCTAAACTCCTAACAGGTGCACTTACTGGTGTCGTACACCTAGCGTTACACTACCAACAGGTGTACTTACTGGCATCCTACACATAGCACTACACTCCAAACACTTGTAATTACTGGCGTTCTGCACATAGTACTACACTCCTAACAGGTGTATTTTCTGGTGTCCTACACATAGCACTACACTCGCAACAGGTGTACTTTCTGGCGTCCTAGACACAGCACTACACCCCCAACAGGTGTACTTACTGGTGTCCTACACATAGCACTACGGTCCAAACAGGTGTACTTACTGGAGTCTTATACATAGCACTACACTCCGAACAGGTGTACTTACTGGCTGCCTACACATAGAACTTCACTCCCATCAGGTGTACTTATTGGCGATCTACACATAGCACTTCGCTTCCAAAAGGTGTAATAACTAGCGCCCTACACATATCACTGCGCTCCCAACAGGTGTATTTACTGACGTCATACACATAGCACTACCGTCCCAACAGGTGAACCCAACTGGCGACCTACACATAGAACTAGCCTCCTAACAGGTGTACTTACTGTGGCTTTACCAATATCACTGCACTCCCAACAGGTGTACTTACCAGTGTCCTACTCATAGCACTACTCTCTCAACAGGTTTACATACTGTTGTCCTACACATAGCACTACACTCTAAACAGGTGTACTTACTGGCGTCCTACACATAGCACTAAACTCCTGGCAGGTGAACTTACGGGTGTCCTACACATAGCATTAGACTTCCAACAGGTGTACTTACTGCCGTCCTACGCATAGCACTACACTCCCAACGGGTGTACTTACTGGCGTCCTACACATAGCACTACAGTCCCAACCGGTGTTCTTACTCATGTCCTACATATAGGAATACACGCCCAAAAGGTGTACTTACTGGCGTCCTACACATTGCACTACACTCCTCTTAACAGGTGTACTTACTGGCGTTCTGCACCTATCACTACACTAACAACAGGTGCACTTACTGGCGTGCTACACATAGCACTTCACTCCCATCGGGTGTACTTACTGACGACCTGCAAATAGCACTACGCTTGCAACAGGTTCACTTACTGACGTTCTGCACATAGCTCTACACTCGCAACAGGTGAACTTGCTGGTGTCCTAAACATAGCACTACACTCCTAGCAGGTAAACTTTCTGCAGTCCTACACATAGTATTACACTCCCTACAGGTGAACTTACTGGCGTCCTACACATAGCACTACACTCCAAACGGGAGTACTTACTGGCATCCTACACATAGAACTACACTCCCATCATGCGTACTTTCAGGTGTCCTGAGCATAGCACTACACTCCCAACTGGTGAACTTACTGGCGTCCTGCACATAGCACTACACTCCTAAAAGATGTACTTATTGGCGTCCGACACATAGCACTACACTCCGAACAGGTGTACTTACCGCGTCCTAGACATATCACTACACTCCTAACAGGTGTACTTACTGGCGATCTACATATAGCACTTCGCCTCAAAAACGTGTTCTTACTAGCGCCCTACACATATCACTGCGCTCCCAACAGGTGTATTTACTGACGTCATACACATAGCACTACCGTCGCAACAGGTGTACCCAACTGGCGACCTACACATAGCACTAGCGTCCTAACAGGTGTACTTACTGTGGCCTTACCCATAGCACTGCACTCCCAACACGTGTATTTACTGCCGGCATACACATAGCACTACACGCCCAAAAGGTGTACTTACTGGCGTCCTACACATAGCACTACACTCCAAACAGGAGTACTTACTGGCATCCTACACATAGAACTGCACTCCCAACATGTGTACTTTCAGATGTCCTGCACATAGCACTACACTCCCAACTGGTGAACTTACTGGCGTCCTGCACATAGCACTTCACTCCTAAAAGGTGTACTTACGGGTCTCCGACACATAGCACTACACTACGAACAGGTGTACTTACCGGCGTCCTAGACATAGCACTACACTCCTAACAGGGGTACTTACTGATGTCCGACACTTAGAACTACACCCACAACAGGTGAACTTACTGGCGTCGTACATATAGCTCTACGCTTCCGCCACGTGAACTTACTGGCGACCTACACATCGCATTGCAATCCCAACAGGTTTACTTACTGGTGTCCTACTCATAGCACTACTCTCCCAACAGCTGTACTTACTGGCGTCCAAAACATAGCACTACACTCCTAACAGGTGTACTTACTGCTGTCCTACACATAGCACTACACTCCTAACAGGTGAACTTTCTGCTGTACTACACATAGCACTACACTCCCAACACGTTTACTTACTGGCGTCCAAAACATAGCACTGCACACCAAACAGGTGTACTTACTGGCGCCCTATACATAGCACTACTCTCATAACAGGTGTACTTACTGGCTTTCTACACATAGCACTGCAGTCCCAACTGGTGTACTTACTGGCGTCCTGCTCATAGCACTACATCCCCAACAGGTGTACTTACTGGCGTGCTACACATAGCACTACGCTCCCAACATGTGTTCTTACCTGCGTCCTACACATAGCACTACACTCCCAAGAGAGGTACTTACTGGCGTCCTACACATAGCACCACGTTCACAACAGGTGTACTTACTTGCGTGATGCGCATAGCACTACGTTGCCAACATGTGTTCTTACTGGCGTCCTACACATAGCACTACACTCCTAACAGGCGTACTTACTGGTGTCCTACACATAGCCCTACACTCCTAACCGGTGTTCTAACTTACTAGCGACCAACACATAGGACTACACCGCTAACAGGTGTACTTACTGGCGTTCTACACACAGCACTACACTCCGAACAGGTGTACTTACTGGTGTGCTACACATAGCACTACACTCCAAACAGGTGTACTTACTGGTGGTCTACACATAGCACTACACTCCGAACAGGAGTACTTACTGGCGTCCTACACATAGCAAAACACCACGAACAGGTGTACTTTCTGGCGTCATACACATAGCACTACGATCCAAACATGTGTACTCACTCCCGTCCTACACGTAGCACTACACTCCCAACAGGTGTACTTACTGACATCCTACACATAGCACTACACTCCGAAAAGGTGTATTTACTGGCGTCTTACATATAGCACTACACTACTAACAGGTGTACTTTCTGTCATCCTACAAATGTCACTAGACTCCCAGCAGGTGTACTTACTGGCGTCCTACACATAGCACTACACTCCGAACAGGTGTACTTACTGGCGTCATACACATATCGCCTAGCTCCCAACAGGTGAACTTAGTGTTGTCCTGCGCATAGCACTACATTCCCAACATGTGCGGTTACTGGAGTCCTACACATGGCAATACACTCCGAACAGGTGTACTCACTCCCGTCCTACACATAGCACTACAATCCCAACAGGTGTACTTGCTGACGTCATACACATTGCAGTACACTCCTTACAGGTGTACTTACTGATGTCCTACACATCGCATTACACTTCCAACAGGTGTAATTACTGCTGTCCTACGCATTGCATTACACTCCCAACAAGTGTACTTACTGGCGTCCTACACATAGCACTACACTCCCAACAGGTGTCCTTACTGCCGTCCAACACATAGCACTACACTCCCTGCAGGTGTACATACAGGCGTCCTACACATAGCACTACACTCCCAATAGGTGTTCTTAGTCGTATCCTACACATAGCAGTACATTCCTAACAGGCGTACTTACTGCGGCCTTACACATAGCACATCACTCACAACACTGGTACTTACTGATATCCTACTCGTAGCATTACACTCCCAACATGTGTACTTACTGGCGTACTAAACATACCACTAAACTCCTAACAGGTGCACTTACTGGTGTCGTACACCTAGCATTACACTACCAACAGGTGTACTTACTGGCATCCTACACATAGCACTACACTCCAAACACTTGTACTTACTGGCGTTCTGCACATAGTACTACACTCCTAACAGGTGTATTTTCTGGTGTCCTACACATAGCACTACACTCGCAACATGTGTACTTTCTGGCGTCCTAGACACAGCACTACACCCCCAACAGGTGTACTTACTGGTGTCGTACACCTAGCATTACACTACCAACAGGTGTACTTACTGGCATCCTACACACTACCAACAGGTGTACTTACTGGCATCCAGTAAGTACACCTGTTCGGAGTAAGTACACTCCGAACAGGTGTACTTACTGGCGGCCTACACATAGAAATTCACTCCCATCAGGTGTACTTATTGGCGATCTACACATAGCACTTCGCTTCCAAAAGGTGTAATAACTAGCGCCCTACACATATCACTGCGCTCCCAACAGGTGTATTTACTGACGTCATACACATGGCACTACCGTCCCAACAGGTGAACCCAACTGGCGACCTACACATAGAACTAGCCTCCTAACAGGTGTACTTACTGTGGCTTTACCAATATCACTGCACTCCCAACAGGTGTACTTACCAGTGTCCTACTCATAGCACTACTCTCTCAACAGGTTTACATACTGTTGTCCTACACATAGCACTACACTCTAAACAGGTGTACTTACTGGCGTCCTACACATAGCACTAAACTCCTGGCAGGTGAACTTACGGGTGTCCTACACATAGCATTATACTCCCAACAGGTGTACTTACTGCCGTCCTACGCATAGCACTACACTCCCAACGGGTGTACTTACTGGCGTCCTACACATAGCACTACAGTCCCAACCGGTGTTCTTACTCATGTCCTACATATAGGAATACACGCCCAAAAGGTGTACTTACTGGCGTCCTACACATTGCACTACACTCCTCTTAACAGGTGTACTTACTGGCGTTCTGCACCTATCACTACACTAACAACAGGTGCACTTACTGGCGTGCTACACATAGCACTTCACTCCCATCGGGTGTACTTACTGACGACCTGCAAATAGCACTACGCTTGCAACAGGTTCACTTACTGACGTTCTGCACATAGCTCTACACTCGCAACAGGTGAACTTGCTGGTGTCCTAAACATAGCACTACACTCCTAGCAGGTAAACTTTCTGCAGTCCTACACATAGTATTACACTCCCTACAGGTGAACTTACTGGCGTCCTACACATAGCACTACACTCCAAACGGGAGTACTTACTGGCATCCTACACATAGAACTACACTCCCATCATGTGTACTTTCAGGTGTCCTGAGCATAGCACTACACTCCCAACTGGTGAACTTACTGGCGTCCTGCACATAGCACTACACTCCTAAAAGATGTACTTATTGGCGTCCGACACATAGCACTACACTCCGAACAGGTGTACTTACCGCGTCCTAGACATATCACTACACTCCTAACAGGTGTACTTACTGGCGATCTACATATAGCACTTCGCCTCAAAAACGTGTTCTTACTAGCGCCCTACACATATCACTGCGCTCCCAACAGGTGTATTTACTGACGTCATACACATAGCACTACCGTCGCAACAGGTGTACCCAACTGGCGACCTACACATAGCACTAGCGTCCTAACAATTGTACTTACTGTGGCCTTACCCATAGCACTGCACTCCCAACACGTGTATTTACTGCCGGCATACACATAGCACTACACGCCCAAAAGGTGTACTTACTGGCGTCCTACGCATAGCACTACACTCCAAACAGGAGTACTTACTGGCATCCTACACATAGAACTGCACTCCCAACATGTGTACTTTCAGATGTCCTGCACATAGCACTACACTCCCAACTGGTGAACTTACTGGCGTCCTGCACATAGCACTTCACTCCTAAAAGGTGTACTTACGGGTCTCCGACACATAGCACTACACTACGAACAGGTGTACTTACCGGCGTCCTAGACATAGCACTACACTCCTAACAGGGGTACTTACTGATGTCCGACACTTAGAACTACACCCACAACAGGTGAACTTACTGGCGTCGTACATATAGCTCTACGCTTCCGCCACGTTAACTTACTGGCGACCTACACATCGCATTGCAATCCCAACAGGTTTACTTACTGGTGTCCTACTCATAGCACTACTCTCCCAACAGCTGTACTTACTGGCGTCCAAAACATAGCACTACACTCCTAACAGGTGTACTTACTGCTGTCCTACACATAGCACTACACTCCTAACAGGTGAACTTTCTGCTGTACTACACATAGCACTACACTCCCAACACGTTTACTTACTGGCGTCCAAAACATAGCACTGCACACCAAACAGGTGTACTTACTGGCGCCCTATACATAGCACTACTCTCATAACAGGTGTACTTACTGGCTTTCTACACATAGCACTGCAGTCCCAACTGGTGTACTTACTGGCGTCCTGCTCATAGCACTACATCCCCAACAGGTGTACTTACTGGCGTGCTACAAATAGCACTACGCTCCCAACATGTGTTCTTACCTGCGTCCTACACATAGCACTAAACTCCCAAGAGAGGTACTTACTGGCGTCCTACACATAGCACCACGTTCACAACAGGTGTACTTACTTGCGTGATGCGCATAGCACTACGTTGCCAACATGTGTTCTTACTGGCGTCCTACACATAGCACTACACTCCTAACAGGCGTACTTACTGGTGTCCTACACATAGCCCTACACTCCTAACCGGTGTTCTAACTTACTGGCGACCAACACATAGGACTACACCGCTAACAGGTGTACTTACTGGCGTTCTACACACAGCACTACACTCCGAACAGGTGTACTTACTGGTGTGCTACACATAGCACTACACTCCAAACAGGTGTACTTACTGGTGGTCTACACATAGCACTACACTCCGAACAGGAGTACTTACTGGCGTCCTACACATAGCAAAACACCACGAACAGGTGTACTTTCTGGCGTCATACACATAGCACTACGATCCAAACATGTGTACTCACTCCCGTCCTACACGTAGCACTACACTCCCAACAGGTGTACTTACTGACATCCTACACATAGCACTACACTCCGAAAAGGTGTATTTACTGGCGTCTTACATATAGCACTACACTACTAACAGGTGTACTTTCTGTCATCCTACAAATGTCACTACACTCCCAGCAGGTGTACTTACTGGCGTCCTACACATAGCACTACACTCCGAACAGGTGTACTTACTGGCGTCATACACATATCGCCTAGCTCCCAACAGGTGAACTTAGTGTTGTCCTGCGCATAGCACTACATTCCCAACATGTGCGGTTACTGGAGTCCTACACATGGCAATACACTCCGAACAGGTGTACTCACTCCCGTCCTACACATAGCACTACAATCCCAACAGGTGTACTTGCTGACGTCATACACATTGCACTACACTCCTTACAGGTGTACTTACTGATGTCCTACACATCGCATTACACTTCCAACAGGTGTAATTACTGCTGTCCTACGCATTGCATTACACTCCCAACAAGTGTACTTACTGGCGTCCTACACATAGCACTACACTCCCAACAGGTGTACTTACTGCCGTCCAACACATAGCACTACACTCCCTGCAGGTGTACATACAGGCGTCCTACACATAGCACTACACTCCCAATAGGTGTTCTTAGTCGTATCCTACACATAGCAGTACATTCCTAACAGGCGTACTTACTGCGGCCTTACACATAGCACATCACTCACAACACTGGTACTTACTGATATCCTACTCGTAGCATTACACTCCCAACATGTGTACTTACTGGCGTACTAAACATACCACTAAACTCCTAACAGGTGCACTTACTGGTGTCGTACACCTAGCATTACACTACCAACAGGTGTACTTACTGGCATCCTACACATAGCACTACACTCCAAACACTTGTACTTACTGGCGTTCTGCACATAGTACTACACTCCTAACAGGTGTATTTTCTGGTGTCCTACACATAGCACTACACTCGCAACATGTGTACTTTCTGGCGTCCTAGACACAGCACTACACCCCCAACAGGTGTACTTACTGGTGTCCTACACATAGCACTACGGTCCAAACAGGTGTATTTACTGGAATCTTATACATAGCACTACACTCCGAACAGGTGTACTTACTGGCGGCCGACACATAGAACTTCACTCCCATCAGGTGTACTTATTGGCGATCTACACATAGCACTTCGCTTCCAAAAGGTGTACTAACTAGCGCCCTACACATATCACTGCGCTCCCAACAGGAGTATTTACTGACGTCATACACATAGCACTACCGTCCCAACAGGTGAACCCAACTGGCGACCTACACATAGAACTAGCCTCCTAACAGGTGTACTTACTGTGGCCTTACCCATATCACTGCACTCCCAACAGGTGTACTTACCAGTGTCCTACTCATAGCACTACTCTCTCAACAGGTTTACATACTGTTGTCCTACACATAGCACTACACTCTAAACAGGTGTACTTACTGGCGTCCTACATATAGCACTAAACTCCTGGCAGGTGAACTTACGGGTGTCCTACACATAGCATTATACTCCCAACAGGTGTACTTACTGCCGTCCTACGCATAGCACTACACTCCCAGCGGGTGTACTTACTGGCGTCCTACACATAGCACTACAGTCCCAACCGGTGTTCTTACTCATGTCCTACATATAGGAATACACGCCCAAAAGGTGTACTTACTGGCGTCCTACACATTGCACTACACTCCTCTTAACAGGTGTACTTACTGGCGTTCTACACCTATCACTACACTAACAACAGGTGCACTTACTGGCGTGCTACACATAGCACTACACTCCAAACAGGTGTACCTACTGGTGTCCTACACATAGCACTTCACTCCCACCAGGTGTACTTACTGACGACCTGCACATAGCACTACGCTTGCAACAGGTTCACTTACTGACGTTCTACACATAGCACTACACTCGCAACAGGTGAAGTTGCTGGTGTCCTAAACATAGCACTACACTCCTAACAGGTAAACGTTCAGCAGTCCTACACATAGTATTACACTCCCTACAGGTGAACTTACTGGCGTCCTACTCATAGCACTACACTCGAAACGGGAGTACTTACTGGCATCCTACACATAGAACTACACTCCCATCATGTGTACTTTCAGGTGTCCTGAGCATAGCACTGCACTCCCAACTGGTGGACATACTGGCGTCCTGCACATAGCACTACACTCCTAAAAAATGTACTTACTGGCGTCCGACACATAGCACTACACTCCGAACAGGTGTACTTACCGCGTCCTAGACATATCACTACACTCCTAACAGGTGTAATTACTGGCGGTCTACATATAGCACTTCGCTTCCAAAAGGTGTACTTACTAGCGCCCTACACATATCACTGCGCTCCCTACAGGTGCATTTACTGACGTCATACACATAGCACTACCGTCCCAACAGGTGTACCCAACTGGCGACCTACACATAGCACTAGCCTCCTAACAGGTGTACTTACTGTGGCCTTGCCCATAGCACTGCACTCCCAACACGTGTAATTACTGCCGGCATACACATAGCACTACACGCCCAAAAGGTGTACTTACTGGCGTCCTACGCATAGCACTAAACTCCAAACAGGAGTACTTACAGGCATCCTACACATAGAACTACACTCCCAACATGTGTACTTTCAGGTGTCCTGCACATAGCTCTACACTCCCAACTGGTGAACTTACTGGCGTCCTGCACATAGCACTTCACTCCGAAAAGGTGTACTTACGGGCCTCCGACACATAGCACTACACTACGAACAGGTGAACTTATCGGCGTCCTAGACATAGCACTACAATCCTAACAGGTGTACTTACTGATGTCCGACACTTAGAACTACACTCACAACAGGTGTACTTACTGGCCTCGTTCATCTAGCTCTACGCTTCCAACAGGTGAACTTACTGGCGACCTACACATCGCATTGCAATCCCAACACTGGTGTCCTATTCATAGCACTACTCTCCCAACAGGTGTACGTACTGGCGTCCAAAACATAGCACTACACTCCTAACATATGTACTTACTGCTGTACTACACATAGCACTACACTCCCAACAGGTGTTCTTACTGGCGTCCAAAACATAGCACTACACTCCAAACAGGTGTACTTACTGGCGCCCTACACATAGCACTACTCTCATAACAGGTGTACTTACTGGCTTTCTACACATAGCACCACGTTCCCAACAGGTGTACTTACTTGCGTGATGCGCATAGCACTACGTTGCCAACATGTGTTCTTACTGGCGTCCTACACATAGCACTACACCCCTAACAGGCGTACTTACTGGTGTCCTACAGATAGCCCTACACTCCTAACCGGTGTTCTAACTTACTGGCGACCAACACATAGGACTACACCGCTAACAGGTATACTTACTGGCGTAGCACTACACTACTAGCAGGTGTACATCCTGTAGTCCTACAAATAGCAGTACACTCCCAGCAGGTGTACTTACTGCCGTCCTACACATAACACTACACTCCGAACAGGTGTACTTACTGGCGTCCTACACATATCGCTAAGCTCCCAACAGGTGTACTTACCGGCTTCCTACACATAGCACTATTCTCCCAACACGTCTACCTACTGCCGCACTACACATCGCACTGCGCTCCCAACAGGTGAACTTACTGAACTGCTTCACATAGCACTACACTCCCAACAGGTGTGCTCAGTGTTGTCCTACGCATAGCACTACATTCCCAACATGTGTTCTTACTGGCGTTCTACACATAGCAACACACCACGAACAGGTGTACTTACTGGCGTCCTACACATAGCACTACGATCCATGCATGTGTACTCACTCCCGTCCTACACATAGCAGTACACTCCCAACAGGTGTACTCACTGACGTCCTACACATAGCACTACATTCCTAACATGTGTACTTACTGATGTCCTGCACATAGCATTACACTCCCAACAGGTGTACTTACTGCCGTCTTACACATAGCACTACACTCCCAACAAGTGTACTTTCTGGCGTCCTACACATAGCATTACACTCCCAACAGGTGTACTTACTGCCGTCCTATGCATAGCACTACACCCCCAACAAGTGAACCTACTGGAGTCCTACACATAGCACAACACTCCCAACAGGTGTACTTGCTGCAGTCCAACACATAGCACTACACTCCCAACAGGTGTACTTACTGGCGTCCTACACATAGCACTGCACTCCCAACAGGTGTACTTAGTGGTATCCTACACATAGCACTACATTCCTAACAGGCGTACCTAATGCGGCCTTATACATAGCACTGCACTCACAACAGGTGTACTTACTGATGCTCTACTCATAGCATTACACTCCCAACAGGTGTACTTACTGGCGTCCTACACATACCACTAAATTCCTAACAGGTGTACTTGCTGGTGTCCTACACATAACATTACACTCCCAACAGGTGTACATACTGGCGTCCTACACATAGCACTACAGTCCCAACATGTGTGCGTACTGCCGTCCTACACATAGCAGCAAACTCCCAAAATGTGTACTTACAGACGTCCTACGCATAGCACTACACGCCAAACAGATGTACTTACTGACGTCCTACACATAGCACTACACTCCCAAAAGGTGTACTTTCTGGTGTCCAGCACATAGTAGTACATTCCCAACAGGTGTACCTAATGGCGTCCAACACATTGCACTACCCTCCTAAAAGCTGTACTTACTGGCGTCCTGCACATAGCACTACACTCCAACCAGGTCTACTTACTGGCGTCCTACACATAGCACAACACTCCTAACAGGTATACTTACTGATGTCCTACACATAGCACTACACTACCTACAGGTGTACATCCTGGAGTCCTACCCATAGCACTACACTCCTAATAGATGTACCTACTGGCGTCCTACACGTAGCACTACACTACTAGCAGGTGTACATCCTGTCGTCCTACAAATAGCAGTACACTCCCAACAGGTGTATTTACTGGCGTCCTACGCATAGCACTACACTCCCAAACAGGTGTACTAACAGGCGTCCTACACATATCGCTACTCTCCAAACAGGTGTACTTACTGGCGTACTACACATAGCACTACACTCCCAACAGGTGCACTTACTGGCGTCGTACACATTGCTCTACACTCCCAACAGGTGTCCTCTCATAACAGGTGTACTTACTGGAGTCCTACACATAACATTACACTCCCAACAGGTGTTTTTACTGCCGTCCTACACATAGAACTACACTCCCAACAAGTGTACTTACAGGCGTCCTACACATAGCACTACACTCCCACATAGCAGCACACTCCCAAAATGTGTACTTACTGGCGTCCTACGCATAGCACTACACTCCAAACAGGGGTACTTACTGGCGTCCTACACATAGCACTACACTCCCAACAGGTGTACTCTCTGGTGTCCTGCACATAGCACGACACTCCCAACAGGTGTACCTACTGACGTCCTACACATGGCACTACACTCCTAAAAGCTGTACTTACTGGCGTCCTACACATAGTACTACACTCCGACCAGGTGCACTTACTGACGTCCTACAAATAGCACTACACTCCTCACAGGTGTACTTACTGATGTCCTACACATAGCACTACGCTCCCTACAGGTGTACTTCCTGGCGTCCTACACATAGCACTACACTCCTAAAGGATGTACCTACTGGCGTCCTACACATAGCACTACACTACTAGCAGGTGTACATCCTGTCGTCCTACAAATAGCAGTACACTCCCAACAGGTGTACTTACTGGCGTCCTACGAATAGCACTACACTTCCAACAGGTGTACTTACTGGCGTCCTACACATAGCACTGCACTCCAAACAGGTGTACTTACTGGCGAACTACACATAGCACTACACTCCCAACAGGTGCACTTACTGGCGTCCTACACATAGCTCTACACTCCCAACAGGTGAACTTAATCGCGTCCTACACATAGCACTACATTCCCAACAGGTGTAATTCCTGGTGTCGTAGACATAGTACTACACTCCAAGAAGGTGTACTTACAGGCGTCCTACACAGAGCACTACACTCATAACAGGTGTACTTATTGGTGTCCTACACATAGCACTACACTCGCAACAGGTGTACTTACTTGCGTCCAAGACACAGAACTACGCTTCCAAAAGGGGTACTTACCGGTGTCCTACAGATAGCACTAAGCTCCTAACAGGTGTACTTACTGGAGTCCTACACATAGGACTACACTCCCAACAGATGTACTTACTGAGGTCCTACACATAGAACTTCACTCCCATCAGCTGTACTTACTGGCGACCTACACATAGCACTTCGTTTCCAACAGGTGTACATACTGCCGAGATTCACATAGCACGGCACTTTCATCAGGTGTACTTACTTGCGTCCTAGACAGAGAACTACGCTCCCAACAGGGGTACTTACCGGTGTCCTGCAGATAGCACTAAGCTCCTAACAGGTGTACCTACTGGTGTCCTACACATAGGACTACACTCCCAACAGACGTACTTACTTAGGTCCTACACATAGAACTTCATTTCCATCAGGTGTACTTACTGGCGACCTACACATAGCACTTCGTTTCCAACAGGTGTACATACTACCGAGATTCACATAGCACTTCGCTCCCAACAAGTGTATTTACTGGCGTCATACAAGTAGCACTGCCCTCCCAACAGGTGAACCTACTAGCGTACTACACATAGCACGACGCCCCCAACAGGTGCACTTACTGACATTCTGAACATAGCACTACACTCCCAACAGGTGTTCTTGCTGGTGTCATACACATAGCACTGCACTCCCAACAGGTGTACTTCCTGCCGTCCTACACATAATACTACACTCCAAACAGGTGAACTTACTGGCGTCCTACATATATCACTACACTCCCAACATGTGCACTTTGTGGAGTCCTACACATAGCACTACACTCCAAACTGGTGTACTTGCTGGCGTCCAATACTTAGCACTAAACACCCAACACGTGTACTTACAGGAGTCCTTCACATAGCAATACACTCCGACCAGGTATAATCACTGGCGTCGTACTCATAGCACTACGCCCCCAACATGTGTATTTACTCCCGTCCTACAGATAGCACTACACACTCAACATGTGTACTTACTGATGTCCTATACATAGCACTACACTCCCACCAGATGTACGTACAGGCGACCTACACATAGCACTACACTCCTAACAGGTGTACTTACTGGGGCCTAACACATAGCACTACACTCCCAAAATGTGTACTTAATGCCGTCCTACACATAGCACTACACCCCCAACAAGTGTACTTACTGGCGTCCTACACATAGCACCAAACTCCAAACAAGTGTACTTACTGGCGTCTTACACATAGCACTACACTCCCAACAGGTGCACTTACTGGCGTCCTACACATACCACTACACTCCCAACAGGTGTACTTACTCACGTTCTACACATAGCACAACGCTCCCAAAAGGAGTACCTACTGGCGTCCTACACATAGCAATGCACCCCAAACAGTTGTACTTACTGGCGTCCTACACATATCACTACACTCCTAACAGATGTACTTACTGGAGTCCTACACACAACACTACACTCGCAACAGGTGCACTTACTGGCGTGTTACACATAAAACTACGCTCCAAACAGGTGTACTTACTCGCGTCCTACACATAGCACTACACCACTAATAGGTGCGCTTACTGACGTTCTGCACATAGTACTACACTCCCATCAGGTGTACTTACTCTCGACCTACACATAGCACTACGCTTCCAACAGGTGCACTTACTGACGTTCTACACATAGCACTCCACTCGAAACAGGTGTACTTCCTGAAGTCCTACACATAGTACTTCACTCCCAACAGGCGAACCTACTGGCGTCCTACTCATAGCACTACACTTCCAACAGGTGCACTTACTGGCGTCCTTCACATACCACCACACTCGCAACAGGTGAACTTAATGACGTCTTACAAATAGCACTACACTCCTAAATGGTGTAATTACTGGAGTCCTACACATAGCACTACACACCCAACAGGTGTACTTACTGGCGACCTACACATAGCACTACACTCCTAACAGGTGTACTTACTGGTGTCCTATACATAGCACTACACTCCCATCATGTGTACCTACTGGCGTCCTACACATAGCACAACACTCCTAAAAAGTGCACTTATTGGCGTCCTACACATAGCACTGCACTACTAACAGGTGTACTTACTAGGGTGATACACATAGCACTACAACCCCAACAATTGCACTTACTGGCGTCCTACACATAGCACTAAGCTCCCAACAGGTGTACTTATTGGCTTCCTACACATAGCACTCCCAACAGGTGTACCTACCAGCGGCTACACATAGCACTACGCTACCAACAGGTGAACTTACAGAAGACCTACACAGAGCACAACACTCACAACAGGTGTACTTAGTGGTGACCTACACATAGCACTACACTCTAAACCTGTGTTCTTACTGGCGTCCTACACATAGCACTCCACTCCCAACATGTGTACTTACTGGCGTCCTACTCATAGCAATGCACTCCGAACACGTGTACTTACTGGCGTCCTACACGGAGCATTATGCTCCCAACATGTGTACTTACTCCCGTCCTACACATAGCACTACACTCGCAACAGGTGTACTTACTGGTGTCCTACACGTAGCACTACTCTCCAAACAGGTGTACTTACTGGAGACCTATACATAGCACAGCATTCCCAACAGGTTTACTTACTGGCTCCCTACACATAGCACTACACTCCGAACAGGTGTACTTACTGGCGTCCTACACATATCGCTAAGCTCCCAACAGGTGTACTTACTGGCTTCCTACACATGAGCACTACACTCGCAACCAGTGTACTTCCTGGTGTCCTGCACATAGCACTACAGTCCCAACAGGTGTACTTACTGATGTACTACAGGTGTACTTACTGGTGTCCTTACTGGTGTCCTACACATAACATTACACTCCCAACAGGTGTACTTACTGCCATCCTACACACCTGTTAGGAGTGTAGTGCTATGTGTAGGACGCCAGAACGTACACCTGCTGGGAGTGCAGTGCTATGTTTAGGACGTCAGTATGAACACCTGATTGGATTGTAGTGCTATATGCAGGACGGCAGTAAGTTCACCTGTTAGGAGTGTAGTGATATGTGTAGGACGCCAGTAAGTACACCTGTTGGGAGTGTAGTGCTATGTGTTGGACGCCAGAAAATACACCTTTTAGAAGTGTAGTGCTATTTATAGGACGCCAGTAAGTGCACTTGTTGCGAGTGTTGTGCTATGTGTGGGCCGCCAGTGAGTACACCTGTTGGAAATGTAGTGCTATATGTAGGACACCAGTAAGTACCCCTGTTTGGGACTGTAGTGCTATGCGCCGAACGACAGTAAGTTCAAATGTTGGGAGTGTAGTACTATGTGTAGGACGACTGAAAGTACACCCGTTGGGAGTGTAGTGCATTGTGTAGGCCACCAGAAGTACACATGTTGGGAGTTTAGTGCTATGTGTAGGATGTCAGTAAGTACACCTGCAGGGAGTGTAGTGCTATGTGTAGGGCGGCAGTAAGTACACCTGCTCGGAGTGTAGTGCCATGTGTAGTACACCAGTAAGTGCACCTGTTGGGAATGCAGTGCTATTTTAAAAGGCGCCAGTAAGTACACCTGTTAGGAGTGTAATGCTATGTGAAGGACGTCAGAACGTGCAACTCTTGGGAGTGCAGTGCTATGTGTAGGACGTCAATAAGTACACCTGATTGGATTGTAATGCTAAGTGCAGGACGGCAGTAAGTACACCTGTTTGAAATGTAGTGCTATGCGTAGGACACCAGCAAATACACCTGTTGGGAGTGTAGTGCTATGTGCAGAACGCCAGTAAGTACACCTGTTTTGTGTGCTGTGCTATGTGTACGACGCCAATAAGTTCACCTGTTGGGAGTGTAGTGCAATGTGTAGGGCACCAGTAAGTACACATGTTGGCAGTTTAGTGCCATGTGTAGGACGCCAGTAAGTACACCTGTTGGGAGTGTAGTGTTATTTGTAGGAGGGCAGTAAGTACACCTGTTGTGAGTGTTGTGCTACGTGCAGGACCTGTTGTGAGTGCAGTGCTATGTGTAAGGCGCCAGTAAGTACACATGTTGGTTGCGTAGTGCTCTATGTAGTACGCTAATAAGTACACATTTTGGAGGGTAGTGCTATGTGTAGGAAGCCATCAAGGACACCTGTTGGGAGTGTAGTGCTATGTGTAGGACGCCAGTAAATGCACCTGTTGGAAGCGTAGGGCTATGTGTAGGACGCCAGTAAGTGCATCTGTTGGGTGTGTAGTGCTATGTGTAGGATTCCAGTAAGTACCCCTGTTTGCAGATCAGTGCTATGTGTAGGACGTCAGTACGTACACCTGTTGGGAGTGCATTGTTATGTGTAGGACTTCAGTAAGGACACCTGCTGCGAGGGTTGTACGATGTGTAGTAGGCCAGTAGGTACACCTGTTGGGAGAGTAGTGCTATGTGTAGGAAGGCAGTAAGTACACCTGTTGGGAGCTTAATGCTATGTGTTGGACACCAGTAAGTACAACTGTTGGGAGTGTTGTGCTACCTGCAGGACGCCAGTATGTACACCTGTTGGGAGTGTAGTGCTATTTGTAGGATGCCAGTAAGTACACCTGTTAGTAGTGTAGTGCTATGTGTCGGACGCCAGTAAGTACACCTTTTAAAATGTAATGCTATGAGTAGGTAGCCAGTAAGTACACCTGATGGGCGGGTAGTGGTACGTGTAGGACACCAGTCCAGTAAGTACACCTGCTAGGTGTGTAGTGCTATGTGTAGGACGCCAGTAAGTAGACCTGTTAAGAGTGTAGTGCTATGTGTAGGACACCAGAACATACACCTTTTAGAAGTGCAGTGCTATGTGTTGGGCGCCAGTAAGTACACTTGTTGAATGTGTAGTGTTATGTGTTGGACGCCAAGAAGTACAACTGTTGGGAGTGTAGTGCTATGTGCAGGACACAGGTAAGTACACCTGTTGGAAGTGTAGTGCTATGTTCAGAACGCCAGTAAGTACACTTGTTCGGAGTGTAGTTCTATGTGTACGACGCCAGTAAGTTCACCTGTTGGGAGTGTAGTACTTTGTGTAGGACGGCAAGAGGAACGCCTGTTTTGAGTGCAGTGCTATGTGCAGGCAACCAATAAGTAACCATGTTGTGAGTTTAGTACTAAGTGTAGGACGCCAGAAAGAACACCTGTTGCGAGTGTAGTGTTATGTGTAGGACGTCAGTAAGTGCACCTGTTGGAAGCGTAGTGCTAAGTGTAGTACGCTAGTAAGTACACCTGTTGGAGTGTAGTGATATGTGTAAGACGCCAGTAAGTGCACATGTTGGAAGCGTAATGTAATGTGCAGGACGCCAGTAAGTACACCTGTTGGGAGTGTAGTGCTATGTGTAGACCTCCAGTAAGTACCCTTGTTGGGAATGTTGTGGTATGTGTAGGATTCCAGTAAGTACTCCTGTTTGGAGATTAGTGATATGTGTAGGACGCCAGTAAGTACACCTTTTAGGAGTGTAGTGCTCTGTGTAGGACGACAGTAAGTGGACCTGTTGGGGGGGGGGGGTGCTATGTGTAGGACACCATTAAGTACACTTGCTGGGAGCGTAGTGCTATATGCAAAACGCCAGAAAGGTACACCTGTCTGTTGGGAGTGTAGTGTTATGTGTAGGACACCAGTAAGCTCAAATACACCTGTTGGGTGTGTAGTGCAATGTGTAGGCCACCAGAAGTACACATGTTGGGACTTTAGTGCTATGTGTAGGACGCCAGTAAGTACACCTGCTGGGAGTGTAGTGCTATGTGTAGGACGCCAGTAAGTACACCTGTTGGGAGTGTAGTCTTATTTGTAGGAGGGCAGTAAGTACACCTGCTGTTAGTGTTGTGCTACGTGCAGGACCTGTTGTGAGTGCAGTGCTATGTGTAAGGCGCCAGTAAGTACACATGTTGGTTGCGTAGTGCTCTATGTAGTACGCTAATAAGTACACATTTTGGAGGGTAGTGCTATGTGTAGGAAGCCATCAAGGACACCTGTTGGGAGTGTAGTGCTATGTGTAGGACGCCAGTAAGTGCACCTGTTGGAAGCGTAGGGCTATGTGTAGGACGCCAGTAAGTGCATCTGTTGGGTGTGTAGTGCTATGTGCAGGATTCCAGTAAGTACCCCTGTTTGCAGATCAGTGCTATGTGTAGGACGTCAGTACGTACACCTGTTGGGAGTGCATTGTTATGTGTAGGACTTCAGTAAGGACACCTGCTGCGAGGGTTGTACGATGTGTAGTAGGCCAGTAGGTACACCTGTTGGGAGAGTAGTGCTATGTGTAGGAAGGCAGTAAGTACACCTGTTGGGAGCTTAATGCTATGTGTTGGACACCAGTAAGTACAACTGTTGGGAGTGTTGTGCTACCTGCAGGACGCCAGTATGTACACCTGTTGGGAGTGTAGTGCTATTTGTAGGATGTCAGTAAGTACACCTGTTAGTAGTGTAGTGCTATGTGTCGGACGCCAGTAAGTACACCTTTTAAAATGTAATGCTATGAGTAGGTAGCCAGTAAGTACACCTGATGGGCGGGTAGTGGTACGTGTAGGACACCAGTCCAGTAAGTACACCTGCTAGGTGTGTAGTGCTATGTGTAGGACGCCCGTAAGTAGACCTGTTAAGAGTGTAGTGCTATGTGTAGGACACCAGAACATACACCTTTTAGAAGTGCAGTGCTATGTGTTGGGCGCCAGTAAGTACACTTGTTGAATGTGTAGTGTTATGTGTTGGACGCCAAGAAGTACAACTGTTGGGAGTGTAGTGCTATGTGCAGGACACAGGTAAGTACACCTGTTGGAAGTGTAGTGCTATGTTCAGAACGCCAGTAAGTACACTTGTTCGGAGTGTAGTTCTATGTGTACGACGCCAGTAAGTTCACCTGTTGGGAGTGTAGTACTTTGTGTAGGACGGCAAGAGGAACGCCTGTTCTGAGTGCAGTGCTATGTGCAGGCAACCAATAAGTACCCATGTTGTGAGTTTAGTACTAAGTGTAGGACGCCAGAAAGAACACCTGTTGCGAGTGTAGTGTTATGTGTAGGACGTCAGTAAGTGCACCTGTTGGAAGCGTAGTGCTAAGTGTAGTACGCTAGTAAGTACACCTGTTGGAGTGTAGTGATATGTGTAAGATGCCAGTAAGTGCACCTGTTGGAAGCGTAATGTAATGTGCAGGACGCCAGTAAGTACACCTGTTGGGAGTGTAGTGCTATGTGTAGACCTCCAGTAAGTACCCTTGTTGGGAATGTTGTGGTATGTGTATGATTCCAGTAAGTACTCCTGTTTGGAGATTAGTGATATGTGTAGGACGCCAGTAAGTACACCTTTTAGGAGTGTAGTGCTCTGTGTAGGACGACAGTAAGTGGACCTGTTGGGGGGGGGGGGGGGAGTGCTATGTGTAGGACACCATTAAGTACACTTTCTGGGAGCGTAGTGCTATATGCAAAACGCCAGAAAGGTACACCTGTCTGTTGGGAGTGTAGTGTTATGTGTAGGACACCAGTAAGTTCAAATACACCTGTTGGGTGTGTAGTGCAATGTGTAGGCCACCAGAAGTACACATGTTGGGACTTTAGTGCTATGTGTAGGACGCCAGTAAGTACACCTGCTGGGAGTGTAGTGCTATGTGTAGGAAGGCAGTAAGTACACCTGCTGGGAGTGTAGTGCTATGTGTAGGACACTAGAACGTACACCTGTTGGAAGTGCAGTGCTATGTGTAATGCGCCAGTAAGTACACCTGTTAGGAGTGTAGTGCTAAGTGCTATGTGTAGGACACCCGAACGAAAATCTGTTGGGAATGCAGTGCTATGTGTAGGACGTCAGTAAGTACACCTGATTGGAGTTTAGTGCTATGTGTAGGACGGCAGTAAGTATACCTGTTCGGAGTGTATTGCTACGTGTAGGACGCCTGTAAGTACACCTGTTGGGAGTGTAGTGCTATGTGTAGGACGCCAGTGAGTAGACCTGATTGGAATGCAGTGCTATGTGTAGGACACCAGTAAGTACATGTGGTGGGAGTGTAGTGCTATGTGTATGACGTCAGTAAGTACACGTGTTGGGAGGGTAGTGCTAGGTGTAGTACGCTAGTAAGTAAACGTGTTCGAGGGTAGTGATATGTGTAGGAAGCCAGTGAGTACACCTGTTGGGAGTGTAGTGCTATGTGTAGGACGCCAGCAATTGCACCTGTTGGAAGCGTATGGCTATGTGTAGGACACCAGTAAGTACACCTGTTTGGGGTTGTAGTGCTATGCCCCGAACGACAGTAAGTACACATGTTGGGAGTTTAGTGCTATGTGTAGGACGCCAGTAAGTACACAAGCTGGGAGTGTAGTGCTATGTGTAGGGCGGCAGTAAGTACACCTGCTGGGAGTGTAGTGCCATGTGTAGTACACCAGTAATTGCACCTGTTGGGAGTGCAGTGCTATGTGAAAGGCGCCAGTAAGTACACCTGTTAGGAGTGTATTGCTATGTGAAGGACGTCAAATCGTGCAACTCTTGGGAGTGCAGTGCTATGCGTAGGACGTCAATAAGTACACCTGATTAGATTGTAATGCTAAGTGCAGGACGGCAGTAAGTACACCTGTTTGAAATGTAGTGCTATGTGTAGGACACCAGCAAATACACCTGTTGGGAGTGTAGTGCAATGTGCAGAACGCCAGTAAGTACACCTGTTTTGTGTGCAGTGCTATGTGTAAGACGCCAATAAGTTCACCTGTTGGGAGTGTAGTGCAAGGTGTAGGGCACCAGTAAGTACACATGTTGGCAGTTTAGTGCTATGTGTAGGACTCCAGTAAGTACACCTGTTGGGAGTGTGGTGTTATGTGTAGGAGGGCAGTAAGTACACCTGCTGTGAGTGTTGTGCTACGGGCAGGACCTGTTGTGAGTGCAGTGCTATGCGTAAGGCGCCAGTAAGTACACATGTTGGTTGCGTAGTGCTCTATGAAGTACGCTAATAAGTACACCTGTTGGAGGGTAGTGCTAAGTGTAGGAAGCCACCAAGGACACCTGTTGGGAGTATAGTGCTATGTGTAGGACTCCAGTATGTACACCTGTTGTGAGTGTAGTGCTATGTGTTGGATTCCAGTAAGTACAGCCGTTTGCAGATCAGTGCTATGTGTAGGACGTCGGTACGTACACCTGTTGGGAGTGCATTGTTATGTGTAGGTCTTCAGTAAGGACACCTGCTGCGAGCGTTGTGCGATGTGTAGTAGGCCAGTAGGTACACCTGTTGGGAGAGTAGTGCTATGTGTAGGAAGGCAGTAAGTACACCTGTTGGGAGCTTAATGCTATGTCTTGGACACCAGTAAGTACAACTTTTTGGAGTGTTGTGCTACGTGCAGGACGCCAGTAAGTACACCTGTTGGGAGTGTAGTGCTATTTGTAGGATGCCAGTAAGTACACCTGTTAGTAGTGTAGTGATATGTGTCGGACGCCAGTAAGTACACCTTTTAAAAGTGTAATGCTATGTGTAGGTAGCCAGTAAGTTCACCTGATGGGAGGGTAGTGGTACGTGTAGGACACCAGTCCAGTAAGCACACCTGCTAGGAGTGTAGTGCTATGTGTATGACGCCAGTAAGTAGACCTGCTGGGAGTGTAGTGCTATGTGTAGGACACCAGAACATACACCTTTTAGAAGTGCAGTGCTATGTGTTGGACGCCAGTAAGTACACATGTTGAAAGGGTAGTGTTATGTGTGGGACGCCAAGAAGTACAACTGTTGGGAGTGTAGTGCTATGTGCAGGACACAGGTAAGTACTCCTGTTGGGAGTGTAGTGCTATGTTCAGAACGCCAGTAAGTACACTTGTTCGGAGTGTAGTGCTATGTGTACGACGCCAGTAAGTTCACCTGTTGGGAGTGTAGTACTTTGTGTAGGACGGCAAGAGGAACGCCTGTTTTGAGTGCAGTGCTATGTGCAGGCAACCAATAAGTACCCATGTTGTGAGTTTAGTACTATGTGTAGGACGCCAGAAAGAACACCTGTTGCGAGTGTAGTGTTATGTGTAGGACGTCAGTAAGTGCACCTGTTGGGAGCGTAGTGCAAAGTGTAGTACGCTAGTAAGTACACCTGTTGGAGTGTAGTGATATGTGTAGGACGCCAGTAAGTGCACCTGTTGGAAGCGTAATGCAATGTGTAGGACGTCAGTAAGTACACCTGTTGGGAGTGTAGTGCTATGTGTAGAACTCCAGTAAGTAACCCTTTTTGGGAATGTTGTGGTATGTGTAGGATTCCAGTAAGTACTCCTGTTTGGAGTTTAGTGATATGTGTAGGACGCCAGTAAGTACACCTTTTAGGAGTGTAGTGAAATGTGTAGGGCGCCAGTAGGTGGACCTGTTGGGGGGGGGGGGCGTAGTGCTATGTGTAGGACACCATTAAGTACACTTGTAGGGAGCGTAGTGATGTATGCAAAACGCCAGAAAGGTACACCTGTCTGTTGGGAGTGTCGTGTTATGTGTAGGACACCAGTAAGTTCAAATACACCTGTTGGGAGTGTAGTGCAATGTGTAGGCCACCAGAAGTACACATGTTGGGACTTTAGTGCTATGTGTAGGACGCCAGTAAGTAACCTGCTGGGATTGTAGTGCTATGTGCAGGAAGGCAGTAAGTACACCTGCTGGGAGTGTAGTGCTATTTGTAGGACACTAGAACGTACACCTGTTGGGAATGCAGTGCTATGTGTAATGCGCCAGTAAGTACACCTGTTAGGAGTGTAGTGCTATGTGTAGGACACCAGAACGTGAATCTGTTGGGAATGCAGTGCTATGTGTAGGACGTCAGTAAGTACACCTGATTGGAGTTTAGTGCTATGTGTAGGACGGCAGTAAGTATACCTACTCGGAGTGTATTGCTACGTGTAGGACGCCTGTAAGTCCACCTGTTGGGAGTGTAGTTCTATGTGTAGGACGCCAGTGAGTAGACCTGATTGGAATGCAGTGCTATGTGTAGGACACCAGTAAGTACATGTGGTGGGAGTGTAGTGCTATGTGTATGGCGACAGTAAGTACACGTGTTGGGAGGGTAGTGCTAGGTGTAGTACGCTAGTAAGTACACGTGTTCGAGGGTAGTGATATGTGTAGGAAGCCAGTAAGTACACCTGTTGGGAGTGTAGTGCTATGTGTGGGACGCCAGTAATTGCACCTGTTGGAAGCGTATGGCTATGTGTAGGACGCCAGTAATTACATCTGTTGGGAGTGTCGTGCTATGTTTTTGGGTTCTAGTAAGTACACCTGTTGGGAGTGTAGTGCTATGTGTAGCATTCCAGTAGGCACACTAGTTTGGAGTGCTGTGCTATATGTAGGACGCCAATAAGTGCACCCGTTAGGAGCGTCGTCCTATTTGTAGTACGCTAGTAACTACACCTGTTTGGAGTGCAGTGCTATGTGTAGGATGCCAGTAAGTACAGCTGTTAGGCGTGTAGGGCTATGTATAGTACGCCAGTAAGTACACTTGTTGGGAGTGTAGAGCTATGAGTAGGGCACCAGTAAGTACACCTGTTGTGAGTGCAGTGTTATATGTAAGGCCGCAATAAGTTCGCCTGTAAGGAATGAAGTGCTGTGTGTAGGATACCACTAAGCACACCCGTAGGAGTGTAGTGGTATGTGTAGAACGCTAGTAAGTACACCTGTTGGGAGTGTAGTGCTATGTGGTGTACGGCTGTAAGTACACCTGTTGGGAGTGTAGTGCTATGTGTAGGACGCCAGTAAGAACACCTGCTGGGAGTGTAGTGATATGTGTAGGACGGCAGTAGGTACACCTGTTGGGAGTGTAATCATATGTGTAGGACATCAGTAAGTACACATGTTAGAATGTTAGACGGGTAGTGCTATGTGTAGGACGCCAGTAAGTGCACCTGGTGGGAGTGTAGTGCTATGTGTGGGACGTCAGTAAGTACACCTGTTGGGCGTGTAGTGCTATGTGTAGGACGGGCGTAAGTACACATGTTGGAACGTAGAGCTATGTGTAGGACGCCAGCAAGTACACCTTTGCGGAGTGTATTGCTATGTGTATGACGCCAGTAAGTACACATGTTGGGAATGTAGTGGTATGTGTAGGTCGCCAGTAAGTACACCTGATTGGAGTGTAGAGCTATGTGTAGGACACCGCAAAGTACACCTGTTGGGATTGAAGTGCTATGCGTAGGAGTTCAGAAAGTACACCTGTTTTGAGCGTAGTGCGATGTGTAGTACGATATTAGGTACACCACCTGTTGGGAGAGTAGTGCTCTGTGTAGGAAGCCAGTAAGTACGCCTGTTGGGAGCTTAGTGCCTTGTGTAGGACGCCAGTAAGTACTCCTGTTGGGAGTGTAGTGCTATGTGTAGGTCGCCAGTAAGTGCACCTGTTGGGAGTGTAGTGCTATTTATAGGATGCCAGAAAGTTCACCTGTTAGTAGTGTAGTGCTATGTGTAGGACGCCATTAAGTACACCTTTTAGGAGTGTAGTGCTATGTGTTGGAAGCCAGTAAGTACACCTGATGGGAGGGTAGTGCTATGTGTAGGACACCAGTAAGTACACCATTTGGGAGTGCACTCCTATGTGTAGGACGCCAGAAAGTACATCTTTTGGAAGTGTAGTGCTATGTGTAGGACGCCAGTAAGTACACTTGCTGCAAGTGTAGTGCGATATGTGGGACGCCAGTAAGTACACCTGTTGGGAGTTTAGTGCTATGTGTACGACACCACTAAGTGCCCATGTTGGGAGTTTAGTACTATATGTTGGACGCCAGTTAGTACACCTGTTGGGAGTGTAGTGCTCTGTGTAGGATGACAGTAAGTACACCTGCTGGGAGTGTAGTGCTATGTGCTGGTCGTCAGAACGTACACCTGTTGGGAGTGCAGTGCAATGTGTAGAACGTCAGTAAGTACACCTGATTGGATTGTAGTGCTATATGTAGGACGGCAGTCAGTACACCTGTTAGGAGTGCAATGCTATGTGCAGGACGCCAGTAAGTACAGCTGTTGGGAGTGTAGTGCTATGTGTAGGACGCCAGAAAGTACACCTTTTAGAAATGTAGTGTTATGTGTAGGACTTTACACTTGTTGCGGGTGTAGTACTCCGTGTGGGACTCCAGTAAGTACACCTGTTGGGAGTGCAGTGGTATGTGTAGGATACCAGTAAGTACACCTGTTGGGAGTTTAGTACTATGTGTAGGACGTCAGTAAGTACACTTCATGCGAGTGTAGTGCTCTGTGTAAGACGCCAGTAAGTACACCTGTTTGGAGTGTAGTGCAATATGTAGGAAGCCAGCAACTACACCTGTTTGGAGTATAGTGCTATGTGTAGGATGCCAGTAAGTACGCACCTGTTGGGAGTGTAGTGCTATGTGTCGGACTCCAGTAAGTACACCTGTTGGGAGTGTAGTGCTTGGTGTAGGATTCCAGTAAGTACACCTGTTTGGGGTGCCGTGCAATGTGTAGGAAGCCAGTAAGTACACTTGTTAGGAGCGTAGTGCTATGTGTAGGACGCCAATAAGTACACCTTTGGAATTGTAGTGCTATGTGTAGGACACCAGTGAGTACACCTGTTAGGAGTGTAGTGCTATGTGTTGGACTTCAGTTAGTACACCTGATGGGAGCATGGTGCGACGTGTCATTCGCCAGGAGGTACACCTGTTGGGAGAGTTGTGCTACGTGTAGGAAGCCAGTAAGTACACCTGTTGGGAGCCTAATGCTATGTGTAGGACGCCAGTAAGTATAGCTGCTGGGAGTGTAGTGCTATGGGTAGGGGGCCAGGAAGTACACCTGTTCGGAGTGTAGTGCTATTTGTAGGTTGCCAGTAAGTACACCTGTTAGTAGTGTAGTGCTATGTGTAGGGCGCCAGTAAGTACTCATTTTAAAAGTGTAATTCTATGTGTAGGATGTGTAGGGCGCCAGTAAGTACTCATTTTAAAAGTGTAGTTCTATGTGTAGGAAGCCAGAAAGTACACCTGATGTGAGTGTAGTGCTACGAGTATTACACCAGTAAGTACACCTGTTTGGAGTGTAGTGGTATGTGTAGGACGAGAGTAAGTACACCTGTTGGGAGTGTAGTGCTATGTGTAGGACACCAGAAAGTACATCTATTAGAAGTGTAGTGCTATGTGTAGGTCGCCAGTAAGTACACCTGTTGGGAGTGTATTGCTATATGCTGGACACCTGTAAGTACACCAGTTGAGAATGTAGCGCTATGTGCAGAACACCAGTAAGTACACCTGTTGGGATTGAAGTGCTATGCGTAGGAGTTCAGAAAGTACACCTGTTTTGAGCGTAGTGCGATGTGTAGTACGATATTAGGTACACCACCTGTTGGGAGAGTAGTGCTCTGTGTAGGAAGCCAGTAAGTACGCCTGTTGGGAGCTTAGTGCCTTGTGTAGGACGCCAGTAAGTACTCCTGTTGGGAGTGTAGTGCTATGTGTAGGTCGCCAGTAAGTGCACCTGTTGGGAGTGTAGTGCTATTTATAGGATGCCAGAAAGTTCACCTGTTAGTAGTGTAGTGCTATGTGTAGGACGCCATTAAGTACACCTTTTAGGAGTGTAGTGCTATGTGTTGGAAGCCAGTAAGTACACCTGATGGGAGGGTAGTGCTATGTGTAGGACACCAGTAAGTACACCATTTGGGAGTGCACTCCTATGTGTAGGACGCCAGAAAGTACATCTTTTGGAAGTGTAGTGCTATGTGTAGGACGCCAGTAAGTACACTTGCTGCAAGTGTAGTGCGATATGTGGGACGCCAGTAAGTACACCTGTTGGGAGTTTAGTGCTATGTGTACGACACCACTAAGTGCCCATGTTGGGAGTTTAGTACTATATGTTGGACGCCAGTTAGTACACCTGTTGGGAGTGTAGTGCTCTGTGTAGGATGACAGTAAGTACACCTGCTGGGAGTGTAGTGCTATGTGCTGGTCGTCAGAACGTACACCTGTTGGGAGTGCAGTGCAATGTGTAGAACGTCAGTAAGTACACCTGATTGGATTGTAGTGCTATATGTAGGACGGCAGTCAGTACACCTGTTAGGAGTGCAATGCTATGTGCAGGACGCCAGTAAGTACAGCTGTTGGGAGTGTAGTGCTATGTGTAGGACGCCAGAAAGTACACCTTTTAGAAATGTAGTGTTATGTGTAGGACTTTACACTTGTTGCGGGTGTAGTACTCCGTGTGGGACTCCAGTAAGTACACCTGTTGGGAGTGCAGTGGTATGTGTAGGATACCAGTAAGTACACCTGTTGGGAGTTTAGTACTATGTGTAGGACGTCAGTAAGTACACTTCATGCGAGTGTAGTGCTCTGTGTAAGACGCCAGTAAGTACACCTGTTTGGAGTGTAGTGCAATATGTAGGAAGCCAGCAACTACACCTGTTTGGAGTATAGTGCTATGTGTAGGATGCCAGTAAGTACGCACCTGTTGGGAGTGTAGTGCTATGTGTCGGACTCCAGTAAGTACACCTGTTGGGAGTGTAGTGCTTGGTGTAGGATTCCAGTAAGTACACCTGTTTGGGGTGCCGTGCAATGTGTAGGAAGCCAGTAAGTACACTTGTTAGGAGCGTAGTGCTATGTGTAGGACGCCAATAAGTACACCTTTGGAATTGTAGTGCTATGTGTAGGACACCAGTGAGTACACCTGTTAGGAGTGTAGTGCTATGTGTTGGACTTCAGTTAGTACACCTGATGGGAGCATGGTGCGACGTGTCATTCGCCAGGAGGTACACCTGTTGGGAGAGTTGTGCTACGTGTAGGAAGCCAGTAAGTACACCTGTTGGGAGCCTAATGCTATGTGTAGGACGCCAGTAAGTATAGCTGCTGGGAGTGTAGTGCTATGGGTAGGGGGCCAGGAAGTACACCTGTTCGGAGTGTAGTGCTATTTGTAGGTTGCCAGTAAGTACACCTGTTAGTAGTGTAGTGCTATGTGTAGGGCGCCAGTAAGTACTCATTTTAAAAGTGTAATTCTATGTGTAGGATGTGTAGGGCGCCAGTAAGTACTCATTTTAAAAGTGTAGTTCTATGTGTAGGAAGCCAGAAAGTACACCTGATGTGAGTGTAGTGCTACGAGTATTACACCAGTAAGTACACCTGTTTGGAGTGTAGTGGTATGTGTAGGACGAGAGTAAGTACACCTGTTGGGAGTGTAGTGCTATGTGTAGGACACCAGAAAGTACATCTATTAGAAGTGTAGTGCTATGTGTAGGTCGCCAGTAAGTACACCTGTTGGGAGTGTATTGCTATATGCTGGACACCTGTAAGTACACCAGTTGAGAATGTAGCGCTATGTGCAGAACACCAGTAAGTACACCTGTTGGGAGTGTAGTGCTATGTGTAGGAGGGCAGTAAGTATGCAGTGTAGTGCCATGTGCAGGACACCAGTAAGTACACCTGTTGAGAGTGTAGTGCCAAGTGCAGAACACCTATAAGTACACCTGTTGGGAGTGAAGTGCTATGTGTAGAGGGCAGTAAGTACACTTGCTGGGAGCGTAGTGCTATGTGCAGGGCACCAGCAAGTACATCTGTTGGGAGTGCAGTGCTATGTGTAAGGCGCCAGTAAGTACATCTGTTAGGAGTGTAGTGTAGGACTCCAGATCGTACACCTGTTGGGAGTGCAGTGCTAAATGTAGGACGTCAGTAAGTTCACCTGATTGGAGTGTAGTGCAATATGTAGGACGGCAGTAAGTACACCTGTTCGGAGTGTATTGCTATGTGTCGGACGCCTGTAAGTACACCTTTTGGGACTGTAGTGCTATGTGTAGGACGCCAGTGAGTACACCTGATTGGAGTGTAGTGCTATGAGTAGGACACCAGTAAGTACACGTGGTGGGAGTGTACTGCTATGTGTAGGACGTCAGTAAGTACACCTGTTGGGTGTGTAGTGCTATGTGTAGTGCGCAAGTAAGTACACCTGTTGGAGGGTAGTGCTATGTGTAGGAAGCCAGCAAGTACACCTGTTGGGAGTATAGTGCTATGTTTAGGACGCCAGTAAGTGCACATGTTGGAAGCGTAGTGATATGTGTAGGACGCCAGTAAGTACACCTGTTTGGAGTGTAGTGCTGTGTGTCGGACTCCAGTAAGTGAACCTGATGGGAGTGTAGTGCTATGTTTAGGATTCCAGTAAGTACACCTGTTGGAGGTTAGTGCTATGTGTAGGAAGCCAGCAAGTACATCTGTTGGGAGTATAGTGCTATGTGTTGGACGCCAGTAAGAACACCTGTTAGAAGTGTAATGCTATGTGTAGGACGCCAGTAAGTGCACCTGTTGGAAGCGTAGTGCTATGTGTAGGACGCCAGTAAGTACACCTGTTGGGAGTGTAGTGCTATGTGTCGGACTCCAGTAAGTACACCTGTTGGGAGTGTAGTGGTATGTGTAGGATTCCAGTAAGTACACCTGTTTGGAGTGCAGTGCTATGTGTAGGACGCCAGTAAGTACACTTGTTAGGAGTGTAGTGCTATGTGTAGGACGCCAGTAAGTACCACTGTTGGAATTGTAGTGCTATGTGTAGGACACCAGTGAGTACACCGGTTAGGAGTGTAGTGCTCTGTTTTGGACTTCAGTAAGTACACCTGTTGGGAGCGTGGTGCGTTGTGTAGTTCGCCAGTAGGTCCACCTGTTGGGAGAGTTGTGCTATGTGTAGGAAGCCAGGAAGTACACATGTTGGGAGCTTAATGCTATGTGTAGGACGCCAGAAAGTACAGCTGCTGGGAGTGTAGTGCTTTGGATAGGAGGCCAGTAAGTACACCTGTTGGGAGTGTAGTGCTATTTGTAGGTTGCCAGTAAGTACACCTGTTAGTAGTGTTGTGCTATGGGTAGGACACCAGTAAGTACACCTGTTCGGAGTGTAGTGCTATGTGTAGGAGGGCAGTAAGTACAACTGCTGGGAGCGTAGTGGTATGTGCAAGGCACCAGTAAGTGCACCTGTTTGGAGTGTAGTGCAATATGTAGGAAGCCAGCAAGTACTCCTGTTAGAAGTATAGTGCTATGTGTAGGACGCCAGTAAGTGCATCTGTTGGAAGCGTAGTGCTATGTGTAGGACGCCAGTAAGTACACCTGTTGGGAGTGTATTGCTATGTGTCGGACTCCAGTAAGTACACCTGTTGGGAGTGTAGTGCTATGTGCAGGATTCCAGTAACTACACCTGTTTGGAGTGCAGTGCTATCTGTAGGACGCCAGTAAATAGACTTGTTAGGAGTGTAGTGCTATGTGTAGGACGCCAGTAAGTACACCTGTTGGAACTGTAGTGCTATGTGTAGGACACCAGTAAGTACACCTGTTAGGAGTGTAGTGCTCTGTTTTGGACTTCAGTACGTTCACCTGTTGGCTGGTACACCTGTTGGGAGAGTTGTGCTATGTGTAGAAAGACAGGAAGTACACATGTTGGGAGCTTAATGCTATGTGTAGGACGCCAGAAAGTACAGCTGCTGGGAGTGTAGTGCTATGGATAGGAGGCCAGTAAGTACACCTGTTGGGAGTGTAGTGCTATTTGTAGGTTGCCAGTAAGTACGCCTGTTAGTAGTGTAGTGCTATGTGTAGGACGCCAGTAAGTACACATTTTAGAAGTGTAATTCTATGTGTAGGAAGCCAGTAAGTACACCTGATGGGAATGTAGTACTACGAGTATTACACCAGTAAGTACACCTGTTTGGAGTGTAGTGGTGTGTGTAGGACGAGAGTAAGTACCCCTGGTGGGAGTGTAGTGCTATGTGTAGGACACCAAAAAGTACACCTTTTAGAAGTGTAGTGCTATGTGTAGGACGCCAGTAAGTACACCTGTTGGGAGTGTAGTGCTATATGCAGGACACCAGCAAGTACACCTGTTGAGAGTGTAGTGCCATGTGCAGAACACCAGTAACTACACCTGTTGGGAGTGTAGTGCTATGTGTAGGAGGGCAGTAAGTACACCTGCTAGGAGCGTAGTGCTATGTGCAGGGCACCAGTAAGTACACCTGTTTGGAGTGCAATGCTATGTGTAAGGCGCCAGTAAGTAAACCTGTTATGAGTGTAGTGCTATATGTAGGACGCCAGAAAGTACACCTGTTGGGGGTGCAGTGCTAAATGTAGGACGTCAATAAGTACAGCTGTTTGGAGTGTAGTGCAATATGTAGGACGGCAGTAAGTACACCTGTTCGGAGTGCATTGCTATGTGTAGGACGCCTGTAAGTGCAGCTGTTGGAGCTGTAGTGGTATGTGTAGGACGCAAGTGAGTACACCTGATTGGAGTGTAGTGCTATGAGTAGGACACCAGTAAGTACATGTGGTGGGAGTGTACTGCTATGTGCTGGACGTCAGTAAGAACACCTCTTGAAGCGTAGTGCTATGTGTAATGCGCTAGTAAGTACACCTGTTGGAGGGTAGTCCTATGTGTAGGAAGCCAGCAAGTACACCTGTTGGGAGTGTAGTGCTATGTGTCGGACTCCAGTAAGTCCACCTGTTGGGAGTGTAGTGCTATGTTTAGGATTCCAGTAAGTACACCTGTTAGAGGGTAGTGCTATGTGTAGGAAACCAGCAAGTACACCTGTTTGGAGTATAGTGCTATGTGTTGGACGCCAGTAAGTACACCTGTTGGAAGTGCAGTGCTATTTATAGGACAACAGTGAGTACACCTGTTAGGAGAGTTGTGCTATGTGTTGGACTTCAGTAAGTACACCTGTTGGGAACGTGGTGCGATGTGTAGTTCGCCAGTAGGTAAACCTGTTGGGAGAGTTGTCCTATGTGTAGGTAGCCAGTAAGTACACCTGTTGGGAGTTTATGCTATGTGTAGGACGCCAGGAAGTACAACTGTTATTAGTTTAGTGCTATGTGTAGGAAGCCAGTAAGCACACCTGATGAGAGTGTAGTGCTACGTGTTGGACACCAGTAAGTACACCTCTTTGGAGTGTAGTGGTATGTGTAGGACGCCAATAAGTACACCTGTTGGGAGCGTAGTGCTATCAGCAGGACACCATTAAACACATCTGTTGAGAGTGTTGTGCTATATGCAGAACACCAGTTAGTACACCTGTTGGGAGTGTAGTGCTCTGTGTAGGACGCCAGTAAGTACACCTGTTGGGAGTGTAGTGCTATATGCAGGACACCAGGTAGTACACATGTTTAGAGTGTAGTGCCGTGTGCAGAACACCAGTAAGTACACCTGTTGGGAGTGTAGTGATATGTGTAGGAGGGCAGTAAGTAGGGAGTGTAGTGCTATGTGCAGGACACCAGTAAGTACACCTGTTGAGAGTGTAGTGCCACGTGCAGAACACCAGTAAGTACACCTGTTGGGAGTGAAATGCTATGTGTAGAGGGCAGTAAGTACACCTGCTGGGAGCGTAGTGCTATGTGCAGGGCACCAGTAAGTACATCTGTTGGGAGTGCAGTGCTATGTGTAAGGCGCCAGTAAGTACACCTGTTAGGAGTGTAGTGTAGGACTCCAGAACGTACACCTGTTGGGAGTGCAGTGCTAAATGTAGGGCGCCAGTAAGTTCACCTGATTGGAGTGTAGTGCAATATGTAGGACGGCGGTAAGTACACCTGTTCGGAGTGTACTGCTATGAGTCGGACGCCTGTAAGTACACCTTTTGGGACTGTAGTGCTATGTGTAGGACGCCAGTGAGTACACCTGATTGGAGTGTAGTGCTATGAGTAGGAGACCAGTAAGTACACGTGGTGGGAGTGTACTGCTATGTGTAGGACGCCAGTAAGTACACCTGTTGGGAGTGTAGTGCTATGTGTAGTGCGCTAATAAGTACACCTGTTGGAGGGTAGTGCTATGTGTAGGAAGCCAGCAAGTACACCTGTTGGGAGTATAGTGCTATGTGTAGGACGCCAGTAAGTGCACCTGTTGGAAGCGTAGTGATATGTGTAGGACGCCAGTAAGTACACCTGTTGGGAGTGTAGTGCTGTGTGTCGGACTCCAGTAAGTCCACCTGATGGGAGTGTAGTGCTATGTTTAGGATTCCAGTAAGTACACCTGTTGGAGGTTAGTGCTATGTGTAGGAAGCCAACAAGTACGCCTGTTGGGAGTATAGTGCTATGTGTTGGACGCCAGAAAGTACACCTGTTGGAAGTGTAATGCTATGTGTAGGACGCCAGTAAGTGCACCTGTTGGAAGCGTAGTGCTATGTGTAGGACGCCAGTAAGTACACCTGTTGGGAGTGTAGCGGTATGTGTAGGACTCCAGTAAGTACACCTGTTGGGAGTGTAGTGGTATGTGTAGGATTCCAGAAAGTACACCTGTTTGGAGTGCAGTGCTATGTGTAGAACGCCAGTAAGTACACTTGTTAGGAGTGTAGTGCTATGTGTAGGACGCCAGTAAGTACAACTGTTGGAATTGTAGAGCTATGTGTAGGACACCAGTGAGTACACCTGTTAGGAGTGTAGTGCTCTGTTTTGGACTTCAGTAAGTACACCTGTTGGCTGCGTGGTGCGTTGTGTAGTTCGCCAGTAGGTACACCTGTTGGGAGAGTTGTGCTATGTGTAGGAAGCCAGGAAGTACACATGTTGGGAGCTTAATGCTATGTGTAGGACGCCAGAAAGTACAGCTGCTGGGAGTGTAGTTCTTTGGATAGGAGGCCAGTAAGTACACTTGTTGGGAGTGTAGTGCTATTTGTAGGTTGCCAGTAAGTACACCTGTTAGTAGTGTAGTGCTATGTGTAGGACCTCAGTAAGTACACCTGTTGGGAGTGTAGTGCTATGTGTAGGACACCAGAAAGTACACCTTTTAGAAGTGTAGTGCTATGTGTAGGACGCCAGTAAGTACACCTGTTGGGAGTGTAGTGCTATATGCAGGACACCAGTAAGTACACTTGTGGATAGTGTAGTGCCATGTGCAGAACACCAGTAAGTACACCTGTTGGGAGTGTAGTGCTATGTGTAGGAGGGCAGTAAGTACACCTGCTAGGAGCGTAGTGCTATGTGCAGGGCATCAGTAAGTACACCTGTTGGGAGTGCAATGCTATGTGTAAGGCGCCAGTAAGTAAACCTGTTATGAGTGTAGTGCTATCTGTAGGACGCCAGAAAGTACACCTGTTGGGAGTGCAGTGCTAAATGTAGGACGTCAGTAAGTACACCAGTTTGGAGTGTAGTGCAATATGTAGGACGGCAGTAAGTACACCTGTTCGGAGTGCATTGCTATGTGTAGGACGCCTGTAAGTGCACCTGTTGGAGCTGTAGTGCTATGTGTAGGACGCCATTGAGTACACCTGATTGAAGTGTAGTCCTATGAGTAGGACACCAGTAAGTACATGTGGTGGGAGTGTACTGCTATGTGTAGGACGTCAGTAAGTACACCTCTTGAAGCGTAGTGCTATGTGTAGTGCGCTAGTAAGTACACCTGCTGGAGGGTAGTGCTATGTGCAGGGCACCAGTAAGTACACCTGTTGGGAGTGCAATGCTATGTGTAAGGCGCCAGTAAGTAAACCTGTTATGAGTGTAGTGCTATCTGTAGGACGCCAGAAAGTACACCTGTTGGGAGTGCAGTGCTAAATGTAGGACGTCAGTAAGTACACCTGTTTGGAGTGTAGTCCAATATGTAGGACGTCAGTAAGTACACCTCTTGAAGCGTAGTGCTATGTGTAGTGCGCTAGTAAGTACACCTGTTGGAGGGTAGTGCTATGTGTAGGAAGCCAGCAAGTACACCTGTTGGGAGTGTAGTGCTATGTGTCGGACTCCAGTAAGTCCACCTGTTGGGAGTGTAGTGCTATGTTTAGGATTCCAGTAAGTACACCTGTTAGAGGGTAGTGCTATGTGTAGGAAGCCAGCAAGTACACCCGTTGGGAGTATAGTGCTATGTGTTGGACGCCAGTAAGTACACCTGTCGGAAGTGCAGTGCTATTTGTAGGACAACTGCGAGTACACCTGTTAGGTGTGTTGTGCTATGTGTTGGACTTCAGTAAGTACACCTGTTGGGAACGTGGTGCGATGTGTAGTTCGCCAGTAGGTACACCTGTTGGGAGAGTTGTCCTATGTGTAGAAAGCCAGTAAGTACACCTGTTGGGAGTATATGCTATGTGTAGGACGCCAGGAAGTACAACTGTTATTAGTTTAGTGGTATGTGTAGGAAGCCAGTAAGCACACCTGATGAGAGTGTAGTGCTACGTGTTGGACACCAGCAAGTACACCTGTTTGGAGTGTAGTGGTATGTGTAGGACGCCAGTAAGTACACCTGTTGGGAGCGTAGTGCTATGTGCAGGACACCATTAAATACATCTGTTGAGAGTGTAGTGCTATATGCAGAACACCAGTTAGTACACCTGTTGGGAGTGTAGTGCTCTGTGTAGGACGCCAGTAATTTCACCTGTTGGGAGTGTAGTACTATGTGTAGGACGGCATGAAGTACACAAGTTCGGAGTGTAGTGCTATGTGTAGGACGCCAGTAAGTACACCTTTTAGGAGTGTAGTGCTATGTGTTGGAAGCCAGTAAGTACACCTGATGGGAGGGTAGTGCTATGTGCAGGACACCAGTAAGCACACCTGTTGGGAGTGTAGTGCCATGTGTAGGTCTCCAGGAAGTACATCTGTTGGGAATGTACTCCTATGTGTAGGACGCCAGAAAGTACACCTTTTAGAAGTGTAGTGCTATGTGTAGGACGCCAGGAAGTACACTTGCTGCGAGTGTAGTGCGATATGTGGGACGCCAGTAAGCACACCTGTTGGCAGTGTAGTGCTATATGTAGGATACCACTAAGTACCCATTTTGGGAGTTTAGTACTATATGTTGGGCGCCAGTAAGTACACCTGTTGGGACTGTAGTGCTATGTGTAGGATGGCAGTAAGTACGCTTGCTGGGAGTGTAGTGTTATGTGTTGGACACCAGTAAGCACACCTGTTGGGAGTGCAGTGCCATGTGTAAAGCGTCAGAAAATTCACCTGTTAGGTGTGTAGTGCTTTGTGTAGGTCGCCAGAACGTACACCTGTTGGGAGTGCAGTGCTATGTGTAGGATATCAGTAAGTACACCTGATTGGATTGTAGTGCTATACGTAGGACGACAGTCAGTACACCTGTTAGGAGTGCAGTGCTATGTGTAGGACGCCAGTAAGTACACCTGTAGGGAGTGTAGTGCTATATGCAGGACACTGGTAAGTATACCTGCTGAGAGTGTAATGCCATGTGCAGAACACCAGTAAGTACACCTGTTGGGAGTGTAGTGCTATGTGTAGGAGGGCAGTAAGTAGGGAGTGTAGTGCTATGTGCAGGACACCAGTAAGTACACCTGTTGAGAGTGAAGTGCCAAGTGCAGAACCCCAGTAAGTACACCTGTTGGGAGTGAAATGCTATGTGTAGAGGGCAGTAAGTACACCTGCTGGGAGCGTAGTGCTATGTGCCGGGCACCAGTAAGTACATCTGTTGGGAGTGCAGTGCTATGTGTAAGGCGCCAGTAAGTACACCTTTTAGGAGTGTAGTGTAGGACGCCAGAACGTACACCTGTTGGGAGTGCAGTGCTAAATGTAGGACGTCAGTAAATTCACCTGACTAGAGTGTATTGCAATATGTAGGACGGCAGTAAGTACACCTGTTCGGAGTGTATTGCTATGTGTAGGTCGCCTGTAAGTACACCTTTTGGACTGTAGTGCTATGTGTAGGACGCCAGTGAGTACACCTGATTGGAGTGTAGTGCTATGAGTAGGACGTCAGAAAGTACACCTGTTGGGAGTGTAGTGCTATGTGTAGTGCGCTATTAAGTACACCTGTTGGAGGGTAGTGCTATGTGTAGGACGCCAGTAAGTGCACCTGTTGGAAGCGTTGTGATATGTGTTGGACGCCAGTAAATACACCTGTTGGGAGTGTAGTGCTATGTGTCGGTCTCAAGTCAGTCCACCTGATGGGAGTGTAGTGCTTATGTTTAGGATTCCAGTAAGTACACCTGTTGGAGGGTAGTGCTATGTGTAGGAAGCCAGCAAGTACACCTTTTTGGGAGTATAGTGCTATGTGTTGGACCCCAGTATGTACACCCGTTGGAAGTGTAGTGCTATGTGTAGGACGCCAGTACGTGCACCTGTTGGAAGCGTAGTGCTATGTGTTGGACGCCAGTAAGTACACCTGTTGGGAGTGTAGTGCTATGTGTCGGACTCCAGTAAGTACACCTGTTGGGTGTGTAGTGGTATGTGTAGGATTCCAGTAAGTACACCTGTTTGGAGTGCAGTGCTATGTGTAGGACGCCAGTAAGTACACCTGTTGGAATTGTAGTGCTATCTGTAGGACACCAGTGAGTACACCTGTTAGGAGTGTAGTGCTATGTTTTGGACTTCAGTAAGTACACCTGTTGGGAGCGTGGTGCGTTGTGTAGTTCGCCAGCAGGTACACCTGTTGGGAGAGTTGTCCTATGTGTAGGAAGCCAGTAAGTACACATGTTGGAAGCTTAATGCTATGTGTAGGACGCCAGAAAGTACAGCTGCTGGGAGTGTAGTGCTATGGATAGGAGGCCAGTAAGTAGAACTGTTGGGAGTGTAGTGCTATTTGTAGGTTGCCAGTAAGTACACCTGTTAGTAGTGTAGTGCTATGTGTAGGACGCCAGTAAGTACACATTTTAGAAGTGTAATTCTATGTGTAGGAAGCCAGTAAGTACACCTGATGGGAGTGTAGTGCTACGAGTATTACACCAGTAAGTACACCTGTCTCGAGTGTAGTGGTGTGCGTAGGACGAGAGTAAGTCCACCTGTTGGGAGTGTAGTGCTATGTTTAGGATTCCAGTAAGTACACCTGTTAGAGGGTAGTGCAATGTGTAGGAAGCCAGCAAGTACACGTGGTGGGAGTATAGTGATATGTGTTGGACGCCAGTAAGTACACCTGTTGGAAGTGCAGTGCTATTTATAGGAGAACAGTGAGTATACCTGTTAGAAGTGTTGTGCTATATGTTGGACTTCAGTAAGTACACCTGTTGGGAACGTGGTGCGATGTGTAGTTCGCCAGTAGGTACACCTGTTGGGAGAGTTGTCCTATGTGTAGGAAGCCAGTAAGTACACCTGTTGGGAGTTTATGCTATGTGTAGGACGCCAGGAAGTACAACTGTTATTAGTTTAGTGCTATGTGTAGGAAACCAGTAAGCACACCTGATGAGAGTGTAGTGCTACGTGTTGGACACCAGTAAGTACACCTGTTTGGAGTGTAGTGGTATGTGTAGGACGCCAGTAAGTACACCTTTTGGGAGCGTAGTGCTATGTGCAGGACACCATTAAATACATCTGTTGAGAGTGTAGTGCTATATGCAGAACACCAGTTAGTACATCTGTTGGGAGTGTAGTGCTCTGTGTAGGACGCCAGTAAGTTCACCTGTTGGGAGTATAGTACTATGTGTAGGACGGCATGAAGTACACCAGTTCGGAGTGTAGTGCTATGTGTAGGACGCCAGTAAGTACACCTTTTAGGAGTGTAGTGCTATGTGTTGGAAGCCGGTAAGTACACCTGATAGGAGGGTAGTGCTATGTGTAGGACACCAGTAAGCACACCTGTTGGGAGTGTAGTGCCATGTGTAGGACTCCAGGAAGTACATCTGTTGGGAGTGTACTCCTATGTGTAGGACGCCAGAAAGTACACCTTTTAGAAGTGTAGTGCTATGTGTAGGACGCCAGTAGGTACACTTGTTGCGAGTGTAGTGCGATATGTGGGACGCCAGTAAGTACACCTGTTGGCAGTGTAGTGCTATATGTAGGATACCACTAAGTACCCATTTTGGGAGTTTAGTACTATATGTTGGGCGCCAGTAAGTACACCTGTTGGGACTGTAGTGCTATGTGTAAAATGGCAGTAAGTACGCTTGCTGGGAGTGTAGTGTTATGTGTTGGACACCAGTAAGTACACCTGTTGGGAGTGCAGTGCCATGTGTAAAGCGTCAGAAAATTCACCTGTTAGTTGTGTAGTGCTTTGTGTAGGTCGCCAGAACGTACACCTGTTGGGAGTGCAGTGCTATGTGTAGGATATCAGTAAGTACACCTGATTGGATTGTCGTGCTATACGTAGGACGACAGTCAGTACACCTGTTAGGAGTGCAGTGCTATGTGTAGGACGCCAGTAAGTACACCTGTAGGGAGTGCAGTGCTATATGCAGGACACTAGTAAGTATACCTGCTGAGAGTGTAATGCCATGTGCAGAACACCAGTAAGTACACCTGTTGGGAGTGTAGTGCTATGTGTAGGAGGGCAGTAAGTAGGGAGTGTAGTGCTATGTGCAGGACACCAGTAAGTACACCTGTTGAGAGTGAAGTGCCAAGTGCAGAACACCAGTAAGTACACCTGTTGGGAGTGAAATGCTATGTGTAGAGGGCAGTAAGTACACCTGCTGGGAGCGTAGTGCTATGTGCAGGGCACCAGTAAGTACATCTGTTGGGAGTGCAGTGCTATGTGTAAGGCGCCAGTAAGTACACCTTTTAGGAGTGTAGTGTAGGACGCCAGAACGTACACCTGTTGGGAGTGCAGTGCTAAATGTAGGACGTCAGTAAATTCATCTGACTGGAGTGTATTGCAATATGTAGGACGGCAGTAAGTACACCTGTTCGGAGTGTATTGCTATGTGTAGGACGCCTGTAAGTACACCTTTTGGGACTGTAGTGCTATGTGTAGGACGCCAGTGAGTACACCTGATTGGAGTGTAGTGCTATGAATAGGACGTCAGAAAGTACACCTCCTGTTGGGAGTGTAGTGCTATGTGTAGTGCGCTAGTAAGAACACCTGTTGGAGGGTAGTGCTATGTGTAGGAAGCCAGCAAGTACACCTGTTGGGAGTATAGTGGTATGTGTAGGACGCCAGTAAGTGCACCTGTTGGAAGCGTTGTGATATGTGTTGGACGCCAGTAAGTACACCTGTTGGGAGTGTAGTGCTATGTGTCGGTCTCAAGTAAGTCCACCTGATGGGAGTGTAGTGCTTATGTTTAGGATTCCAGTAAGTACACCTGTTGGAGGGTAGTGCTATGTGTAGGAAGCCAGCAAGTACACCTTTTGGGAGTATAGTGCTATGTGTTGGACGCCAGTATGTACACCCGTTGGAAGTGTAGTGCTATGTGTAGGACGCCAGTACGTGCACCTGTTGGAAGCGTATTGCTATGTGTTGGACGCCAGGAAGTACACCTGTTGGGAGTGTAGTGCTATGCGTCGGACTCCAGTAAGTACACCTGTTGGATGTGTAGTGGTATGTGTAGGATTCCAGTAAGTACACCTGTTTGGAGTGCAGTGCTATGTGTAGGACGCCAGTAAGTACATCTGTTGGAATTGTAGTGCTATCTGTAGGACACCAGTGAGTACACCTGTTAGGAGTGTAGTGCTATGTTTTGGACTTCAGTAAGTACACCTGTTGGGAGCGTGGTGCGTTCTGTAGTTCGCCAGCAGGTACACCTGTTGGGAGAGTTGTGCTATGTGTAGGAAGCCAGTAAGTACACATGTTGGAAGCTTAATGCTATGTGTAGGACGCCAGAAAGTACTGCTGCCGGGAGTGTAGTGCTATGGATAGGAGGCCAGTAAGTACAACTGTTGGGAGTGTAGTGCTATTTGTAGGTTGCCAGTAAGTACACCTGTTAGTAGTGTAGTGCTATGTGTAGGACGCCAGTAAGTACACATTTTAGAAGGGTAATTCTATGTGTAGGAAGCCAGTAAGTACACCTGATGGGAGTGTAGTGCTACGATTATTACACCAGTAAGTACACCTGTCTCGAGTGTAGTGGTGTGTGTAGGACGAGAGTAAGTCCACCTGTTGGGAGTGTAGTGCTATGTTTAGGATTCCAGTAAGTACACCTGTTAGAGGGTAGTGCAATGTGTAGGAAGCCAGCAAGTACACGTGTTGGGAGTATAGTGATATGTGTTGGACGCCAGTAAGTACACCTGTTGGAAGTGCAGTGCTATTTATAGGAGAACAGTGAGTACACCTGTTAGGAGTGTTGTGCTATGTGTTGGACTTCAATAAGTACACCTGTTGGGAACGTGGTGCGATGTGTAGTTCGCCAGTAGGTACACCTGTTGGGAGAGTTGTCCTATGTGTAGGAAGCCAGTAAGTACACCTGTTGGGAGTTTATGCTATGTGTAGGACGCCAGGAAGTACAACTGTTATTAGTTTAGTGCTATGTGTAGGAAACCAGTAAGCACACCTGATGAGAGTGTAGTGCTACGTGTTGGACACCAATAAGTACACCTGTTTGGAGTGTAGTGCTATGTGTAGGACGCCAGTAAGTACACCTTTTGGGAGCGTAGTTCTATGTGCAGGACACCATTAAATACATCTGTTGAGAGTGTAGTGCTATATGCAGAACACCAGTTAGTACACCTGTTGGGAGTGTAGTGCTCTGTGTAGGACGCCAGTAAGTTCACCTGTTGGGAGTATAGTACTATGTGTAGGACGGCATGAAGTACACCAGTTCGGAGTGTAGTGCTATGTGTAGGACGCCAGTAAGTACACCTTTTAGGAGTGTAGTGCTATGTGTTGGAAGCCGGTAAGTACACCTGATAGGAGGGTAGTGCTATGTGTAGGACACCAGTAAGCACACCTGTTGGGAGTGTAGTGCCATGTGTAGGACTCCAGGAAGTACATCTGTTGGGAGTGTACTCCTATGTGTAGGACTCCAGAAAGTACACCTTTTAGAAGTGTAGTGCTATGTGTAGGACGCCAGTAGGTACACTTGTTGCGAGTGTAGTGCGATATGTGGGACGCCAGTAAGTACACCTGTTGGCAGTGTAGTGCTATATGTAGGATACCACTAAGAATCCTTTTTGGGAGTTTAGTACTATATGTTGGGCGCCAGTATGTACACCTGTTGGGAGTGTAGTGCTATGTGTAGGATGGCAGTAAGTACGCCTGCTGGGAGTGTAGTGTTATGTGTTGGACACCAGTAAGTACGCCTGTTGGGAGTGCAGTGCTATGTGTAAGGCGTCAGAAAATTCACCTGTTAGGAGTGTAGTGCTTTGTGTAGGTCGCCAGAACGTACAACTGTTGGGAGTGCAGTGCTATGTGTAGGATATCAGTAAGTACACCTGATTGGATTGTAGTGCTATATGTAGGACGACAGTCAGTACACCTGTTAGCAGTGCAGTGCTATGTGCAGGACGCCAGTAAGTACACCTGTAGGGAGTGTAGTGCTATATGCAGGACACCAGTAAGTATACCTGCTGAGAGTGTAATGCCATGTGCAGAACACCAGTAAGTACACCTTTTGGGAGTGTCGTGCTATGTGTAGGAGGGCAGTAAGTAGGGAGTGTAGTGCTATGTGCAGGACACCAGTAAGTACACCTGTTGAGAGTGAAGTGCCAAGTGCAGAACACCAGTAAGCACACCTGTTGGGAGTGAAATGCTATGTGTAGAGGGCAGAAAGTACACCTGCTGGGAGCGTAGTGCTATGTGCAGGGCACCAGTAAGTACATCTGTTGGGAATGCAGTGCTATGTGTAAGGCGCCAGTAAGTACACCTGTTTGGAGTGTAGTGTAGGACGCCAGGACGTACACCTGTTGGGAGTGCAGTGCTAAATGCAGGACGTCAATAAATTCACCTGATTGTAGTGTAGTGCAATATGTAGGACGGCAGTAAGTACACCTGTTCGGAGTGTATTGCTATGTGTAGGACGCCTGTAAGTACACCTTTTGGGACTGTAGTGCTATGTGTAGGACGCCAGTGAGTACACTTGATTGGAGTGTAGTGCTATGAGTAGGACACCAGTAAGTACACGTGGTGGGAGTGTACTGCTATGTGCAGGACGTCAGTAAGTACACCTGTTGGGAGTGTAGTGCTCTGGGTAGTGCGCTAGTAAGTTCACCTGGTGGAGGGTAGTGCTATGTGTAGGAAGCCAGCAAGTACACCTGTTGGGAGTATAGTGCTATGTGTAGGACGCCAGTAAGTGCACCTGTTGGAAGCGTAGTGATATGTGTTGGACGCCAGTAAGTACACCTGTCGGGAGTGTAGTGCTATGTGTCGGTCTCAAGTAAGTCCATCTGATGGGAGTGTAGTGCTTATGTTTAGGATTCCAGTACGTACACCTGTTGGAGGGTAGTGCTATGTGTAGGAAGCCAGCAAGTACACCTGTTGGGAGTATAGTGCTATGTGTTGGACACCAGTATGTACAACCGTTGGAAGTGTAGTGCTATGTGTAGGACGCCAGTACGTGCACCTGTTGGAAGCGTAGTGCTATGTGTTGGACGCCAGTATGTACACCTGTTGGGAGTGTAGTGCTATGTGTCGGACTCCAGTAAGTACACCTGTTGGGTGTGAAGTGGTATGTGTAGGATTCCAGTAAGTACACCTGTTTGGAGTGCAGTGCTATGTGTAGGACGCCAGTAAGTACACCTGTTGGAATTGTAGTGCTATCTGTAGGACACCAGTGAGTACACCTGTTAGGAGTGTAGTGGTATGTTTTGGGCTTCAGTAAGTACACCTGTTGGGAGCGTGGTGCGTTGTGTAGTTCGCCAGCAGGTACACCTGTTGGGAGAGTTGTGCTATGTGTAGGAAGCCAGTAAGTACACATGTTGGAAGCTTAATGCTATGCGTAGGACGCCAGAAAGTACAGCTGCTGGGAGTGTAGTGCTATGGATAGGAGGCCAGTAAGTACAACTGTTGGGAGTGTAGTGCTATTTGTAGGTTGCCAGTAAGTACACCTGTTAGTAGTGTAGTGCTATGTGTAGGGCGCCAGTAAGTACACATTTTAGAAGTGTAATTCTATGTGTAGGAAGCCAGTAAGTACACGTGATGGGAGTGTAGTGCTACGAGTATTACACCAGTAAGTACACCTGTTTGGAGTGTAGTGGTGTGTGCAGGACGAGGGTAAGTACACCTGGTGGGAGTGTAGTGCTATGTGTAGGACAACAGAAAGTACACCTTTTAGAAGTGTTGTGCTATGTGTAGGACGCCAGTAAGTACAACTGTTGGGAGTGTAGTGCTATATGCAGGACACCAGTAAGTACACCTGTTGAGAGTGCAGTGCCATGTGCAGAACACCAGTAAGTACACCTGTTGGGTGTGCAGTGCTATGTGTAGGAGGGCACTAAGTACACCTGCTGGAGCGTAATGCTATGTGCAGGGCACCAGTAAGTACACCTGTTGGGAGTGCAATGCTATGTGTAAGGCGCCAGTAAGTAAACCTGTTTGGAGTGTAGTGCTATTTGTAGGACGCCAGAAAGTACACCTGTTGGGATTGCAGTGCTAAATGTAGGACGTCAGTAAGTACACCTGCTTGGAGTGTAGTGCAATTTGTAGGACGGCAGTAAGTACACCTGTTCGGAGTGCATTGCTATGTGTAAGGCGCCAGTAAGTACACCTGTTAGGAGTGTAGTGTAGGACGCCAGAACGTACACCTGTTGGGAGTGCAGTACTAAATGTAGGACGTCAGTAAGTTCACCTGATTGGAGTGTAGTGCAATATGTAGGACTGCAGTAAGTACACCTGTTCGGAGTGTTTTGCTATGTGCCGGACGCCTGTAAGTACACCTTTTGGGACTGTAGTGCTATGTGTAGGACGCCAGTGAATACACCTGATTGGAGTGTAGTGCTATGAGTAGGACACCTGTAAGTACACGTGGTGGGAGTGTACTGCTATGTGTAGGACGTCAGTAAGTACATCTGTTGGGAGTGTAGTGCTATGTGTCGGACTCCAGTAAGTCCACCTGTTGGGAGTGTAGTGCTATGTTTAGGATTCCAGAAAGTACACCTGTTAGAGGGTAGTGCTATGTGTAGGAAGCCAGCAAGTACACCTGTTGGGAGTATAGTGCTATGTGTTGGACGCCAGTAAGTATACCTGTTGGAAGTGCAGTGCTATTTATAGGAGAACAGTGAGTACACCTTTTAGGAGTGTTGTGCTATGTGTTGGACTTCAGTAAGTACACCTGTTGGGAACGTGGTGCGATGTGTAGTTCGCCAGTAGGTACACCTGTTGGAGAGTTGTCCTATGTGTAGGAAGCCAGTAAGTACACCTGTTGGGAGTTTATGCTATGTGTAGGACGCGAGGAAGTACAACTGTTATTAGTTTAGTGCTATGCGTAGGAAGCCAGTAAGCACACCTGATGAGAGTGTAGTGCTACGTGTTGGACACCAGTAAGTACTCCTGTTTGGAGTGTAGTGGTATGCGTAGGACGCCAATAAGTACACCTGTTGGGAGCGTAGTGCTATGTGCAGGACACCATTAAATACATCTGTTGAGAGTGTAGTGATATATGCAGAACACCAGTTAGTACACCTGTTGGGAGTGTAGTGCTCTGTGTAGGACGCCAGTAGGTTCACCTGTTGGGCGTGTAGTGCTATGTGTATTTATAGGACAACAGTGAGTACACCTGTTAGGAGTGTTGTGCTATGTGTTGGACTTCAGTAAGTACACCTGTTGGGAACGTGGTGCGTTGTGTAGTTCGCCAGTAGGTACACCTGTTGGGATAGTTGTCCTATGTGTAGGTAGCCAGTAAGCACACCTGTTGGGAGTTTATGCTATGTGTAGGACGCCAGGAAGTACAAATGTTATTAGTTTAGTGCTATGTGTAGGAAGCCAGTAAGCACACCTGATGAGAGTTTAGTGCTACGTGTTGGACACCAGTAAGTACACATGTTTGGAGTGTAGTGGTATGTGCAAGACACCATTAAATACATCTGTTGAGAGTGTAGTGCTATATGCAGAACACCAGTTAGTACACCTGTTGGGAGTGTAGTGCTCTGTGTAGGACGCCAGTAAGTACACCTGTTGGGAGTGTAGTGCTATATGCAGGACACCAGTAAGTACACCTGTTGAGAGTGTAGTGCCATGTGCAGAACACCAGTAAGTACAATTGTTGGGAGTGTAGTGCTATGTGTAGGAGGGCAGTAAGTACACCTGCTAGGAGCGTAGTGCTATGTGCAGGGCACCAGTAAGTACACCTGTTGGGAGTGCAATGCTATGTGTAAGGCGCCAGTAAGTAAACCTGTTATGAGTGTAGTGCTATCTGTAGGGCGCCAGAAAGTACACCTGTTGGGAGTGCAGTGCTAAATGTAGGACGTCAGTAAGTACACCTGTTTGGAGTGTAGTCCAGTATGTAGGACGGCAGTAAGTACACCTGTTCGGAGTGCATTGCTATGTGTAGGACGCCTGTAAGTGCACCTGTTGGAGCTGTAGTGCTATGTGTAGGACGCCAGTGAGTACACCTGATTGGAGTGTAGTGCTATGAGTAGGACACCAGTAAGTACATGTGGTGTGAGTGTACTGCTATGTGTAGGACGTCAGTAAGTACACCTCTTGAAGCGTAGTGCTATGTGTAGTGCGCTAGTAAGTACACCTGTTGGAGGGTAGTGCTATGTGTAGGAAGCCAGCAAGTACACCTGTTGGGAGTGTAGTGCTATGTGTCGGACTCCAGTAAGTCCACCTGTTGGGAGTGTAGTGCTATGTTTAGGATTCCAGTAAGTACACCTGTTAGAGGGTAGTGCTATGTGTAGGAAGCCAGCAAGTACACCTGTTGGGAGTATAGTGCGATGTGTTGGACGCCAGTAAGTACACCTGTTGGAAGTGCAGTGCTATTTATAGGACAACAGTGAGTACACCTGTTAGGTGCGGTGTGCTATGTGTTGGACTTCAGTAAGTACACCTGTTGGGAACGTGGTGCGATGTGTAGTTCGCCAGTAGGTACACCTGTTGGGAGAGTTGTCCTATGTGTAGGAAGCCAGTAAGTACCTGTTGGGAGTTTATGCTATGTGTAGGACGCCAGGAAGTACAACTATTATTAGTTTAGTGGTATGTGTAGGAAGCCAGTAAGCACACCTGATGAGAGTGTAGTGCTATGTGTTGGACACCAGCAAGTACACCTGTTTGGAGTGTAGTGGTATGTGTAGGACGCCAGTAAGTACACCTGTTGGGAGCGTAGTGCTATGTGGAGGACACCATTAAATACATCTGTTGAGAGTGTAGTGCTATTTGCAGAACACCAGTTAGTACACCTGTTGGGAGTGTAGTGCTCTGTGTAGGACGCCAGTAAGTTAACCTGTTGGGAGTGTAGTACTACGTGTAGGACGGCATGAAGTACACCAGTTCGGAGTGTATTGCTATGTGTAGGACGCCAGTAAGTACACCTTTTAGGAGTGTAGTGCTATGTGTTGGAAGCCAGTAAGTACACCTGATGGGAGGGTAGTGCTATGTGTAGGACACCAGTAAGCACATCTGTTGGGAGTGTAGTGCCATGTGTAGGACTCCAGGAAGTACATCTGTTGGGAGTGTACTCCTATGTGTAGGACGCCAGAAAGTACACCTTTTAGAAGTGTAGTGCTATGTGTAGGACGCCAGTAAGTACACTTGTTGCGAGTGTAGTGCGATATGTGGGACGCCAGTAAGTACACCTGTTGGCAGTGTAGTGCTATATGTAGGATACCACTAAGTACCCATTTTGGGAGTTTAGTACTATATGTTGGGCGCCAGTAAGTACACCTGTTGGGATTGTAGTGCTATGTGTAGGATGGCAGTAAGTACGCCTGCTGGGAGTGTAGAGTTATGTGTTGGACACCAGTAAGTACACCTGTTGGGAGTGCAGTGCTATGTGTAAAGCGTCAGAAAATTCACCTCTTAGGAGTGTAGTGCTTTGTGTAGTTCGCCAGAACGCACACCTGTTGGGAGTGCAGTGTTATGTGTAGGATATCACTAAGTACACCTGATTGGATTGTAGTGCTATATGTAGGACGACAGTCAGTACACCTGTTAGGAGTGCAGTGCTATGTGTAGGACGCCAGTAAGTACACCTGTAGGGAGTGTAGTGATATATGCAGGACACTAGTAAGTATACCTGCTGAGAGTGTAATGCCATGTGCAGAACACCAGTAAGTACACCTGTTGGGAGTGTAGTGCTATGTGTAGGAGGGCAGTAAGTAGGGAGTGTAGTGCTATGAGCAGGACACCAGTAAGTACACCTGTTGAGAGTGAAGTGCCAAGTGCAGAACACCAGTAAGTACACCTGTTGGGAGTGAAATGCTATGTGTAGAGGGCGGTAAGTACACCTGCTGGGAGCGTAGTGCTATGTGCAGGGCACCAGTAAGTACATCTGTTGGGAGTGCAGTGCTATGTGTAAGGCGCCAGTAAGTACACCTTTTAGGAGTTTAGTGTAGGACGCCAGAACGTACACCTGTTGGGAGTGCAGTGCTAAATGTAGGACGTCAGTAAATTCACCTGACTGGAGTGTAGTGCAATATGTAGGACGGCAGTAAGTACACCTGTTCGGAGTGTATTGCTATGTGTAGGACGCCTGTAAGTACACCTTTTGGGACTGTAGTGCTATGTGTAGGACGCCAGTGAGTACACCTGATTGGAGTGTAGTGCTATGAATAGGACACCAGTAAGTACACGTGGTGGGAGTGTACTGCTATGTGTAGGACGTCAGTAAGTACACCTGTTGGGAGTGTAGTGCTATGTGTCGGTCTCAAGTAAGTCCCCCTGATGGGAGTGTAGTGCTTATTTTTAGGATTCCAGTGAGTACACCTGTTGGAGGGTAGTGCTATGTGTAGGAAGCCAGCAAGTACACCTTTTGGGAGTATAGTGCTATGTGTTGGACACCAGTATGTACACCCGTTGGAAGTGTAGTGCTATGTGTAGGACGCCAGTACGTGCACCTGTTGGAAGCGTAGTGCTATGTGTTGGACGCCAGTAAGTACACCTGTTGGGAGTGTAGTGCTATGCGTCGGACTCCAGTAAGTACACCTGTTGGGTGTGTAGTGGTATGAGTAGGATTCCAGTAAGTACACCTGTTTGGAGTGCAGTGCTATGTGTAGGACGCCAGTAAGTACACCTGTTGGAATTATAGTGCTATCTGTAGGACACCTGTGAGTACACCTGTTAGGAGTGTAGTGCTATGTTTTGGACTTCAGTAAGTTCACCTGTTGAGAGCGTGGTGCGTTGTGTAGTTCGCCAGCAGGTACATCTGTTGGGAGAGTTGTGCTATGTGTAGGAAGCCAGTAAGTACACATGTTGGAAGCTTAATGCTATGTGTAGGACGCCAGAAAGTACAGCTGCTGGGAGTGTAGTGCTATGGATAGGATGCCAGTTAGTACAACTGTTGGGAGTGTAGTGCTATTTGTAGGTTGCCAGTAAGTACTCCTGTTAGTAGTGTAGTGCTATGTGTAGGACGCCAGTAAGTACACATTTTAGAAGTGTAATTCTATGTGTAGGAAGCCAGTAAGTACACCTGATGGGAGTGTAGTGCTACGAGTATTACACCAGTAAGTACACCTGTTTCGAGTGTAGTGGTGTGTGTAGGACGAGAGTAAGTCCACCTGTTGGGAGTGTAGTGCTATGTTTAGGATTCCATTAAGTACACCTGTTAGAGGGTAGTGCTATGTGTAGGAAGCCAGCAAGTACACCTGTTGGGAGTATAGTGATAGGTGTTGGACGCCAGTAAGTACACCTGTTGGAAGTGCAGTGCTATTTATAGGACAACAGTGAGTACACCTGTTAGGAGTGTTGTGCTATGTGTTGGACTTCAGTAAGTACGCCTGTTGGGAAGTGGTGCGATGTGTAGTTCGCCAGTAGGTACACCTGTTGGGAGAGTTGTCCTATGTGTAGGAAGCCAGTAATGTACACCTGTTGGGAGTTTATGCTATGTGTAGGACGCCAGGAAGTACAACTGTTATTAGTTTAGTGCTATGTGTAGGAAACCAGTAAGCACACCAGATGAGAGCGTAGTGCTACATGTTGGACACCAGTAAGTACACCTGTTTGGAGTGTAGTGGTATGTGTAGGACGCCAGTAAGTACACCTGTTGGGAGCGTAGTGCTATGTGCAGGACACCATTAAATACATCTGTTGAGAGTGTAGTGCTATATGCAGAACACCAGTTAGTACACCTGTTGGGAGTGTAGTGCTCTGTGTAGAACGCCAGTAAGTTCACCTGTTGGGAGTGTAGTACTATGTGTAGGACGGCATGAAGTACACCAGTTCGGAGTGTAGTGCTATGTGTAGGACGCCAGTAAGTACACCTTTTAGGAGTGTAGTGCTATGTGCTGGAAGCCAGTAAGTACACCTGATAGGAGGGTAGTGCTATGTGTAGGACACCAGTAAGCACACCTGTTGGGAGTGTAGTGCCATGTGTAGGACTCCAGGAAGTACATCTGTTGGGAGTGTACTCCTATGTGTAGGTCGCCAGAAAGTACACCTTTTTGAAGTGTAGTGCTATGCGTAGGACGCCAGTAAGTACACTTGTTGCGAGTGTAGTGCGATATGTGGGACGCCAGTAAGTACACCTGTTGGCAGTGTAGTGCTATATGTAGGATACCACTAAGTACCCATTTTGGGAGTTTAGTACTATATGTTGGGCGCCAGTAAGTACACCTGCTGGGAGTGTAGTGCTATGTGTAGGATGGCAGAAAGTACGCCTGCTGGGAGTGTAGTGTTATGTGTTGGACACCAGTAAGTACGCCTGTTGGGAGTGCAGTGCTATGTGTAAGGCGTCAGAAAATTCACCTGTTAGGAGTGTAGTGCTGTGTGTAGGTCGCCAGAACGTACACCTGTTGGGAGTGCAGTGGTATGTGTAGGATATCAGTAAGTACACCTGATTGAATTGTAGTGCTATATGTAGGACGACCGTCAGTACACCTGTTAGGAGTGCAGTTTTATGTGTAGGACGACAGTAAGTACACCTGTAGGGAGTGTAGTGCTATATGCAGGACACCAGTAAGTATACCTGCTGAGAGTGTAATGCCAAGTGCAGAACACCAGTAAGTATACCTTTTGGGAGTGTAGTGCTATGTGTAGGAGGGCAGTAAGTAGGGAGTGTAGTGCTATGTGCAGGACACCAGTAAGTACACCTGTTGAGAGGGAAGTGCCAAGTGCAGAACACCAGTAAGTACACCTGTTGGGAGTGAAATGCTATGTGTAGAGGGCAGTAAGTACACCTGCTGGGAGCGTAGTGCTATGTGCAGGGCACCAGTAAGTACATCTGTTGGGAGTGCAGTGCTATGTGTAAGGCGCCAGTAAGTACACCTGTTAGGAGTGTAGTGTAGGACGCCAGAACGTACACCTGTTGGGAGTGCAGTGCTAAATGTAGGACGTCAATAAATTCACCTGATTGTAGTGTAGTGCAATATGTAGGACGGCAGTAAGTACACCTGTTCGGAGTGTATTGCTATTTGTAGGGCGCCTGTAAGTACACCTTTTGGGACTGTAGTGCTATGTGTAGGAGGCCAGTGAGTACACCTGATTGGAGTGTAGTGCTATGAGTAGGACACCAGTAAGTACACGTGGTGGGAGTGTACTGCTATGTGTAGGACGTCAGTAAGTACACCTGTTGGGAGTGTAGTGCTATGTGTAGTGCGCTAGTAAGTACACCTGGTGGAGGGTAGTGCTATGTGTAGGAAGCCAGGAAGTACACCTGTTGGGAGTATAGGGCTATGTGTAGGACGCCAGTAAGTGCACCTGTTGGAAGCGTAGTGATATGTGTTGGACGCCAGTAAGTCCACCTGTTGGGAGTGTAGTGCTATGTGTCGGTCTCAAGTATGTCCACCTGATGGGAGTGTAGTGCTTATGTTTAGGATTCCAGTAAGTACACCTGTTGGAGGGTAGTGCTATGTGTAGGAAGCCAGCAAGTACACCTGTTGGGAGTATAGTGCTATGTGTTGGACGCCAGTATGTACAACCGTTGGAAGTGTAGTGCTATGTGTAGGACGCCAGTACGTGCACCTGTTGGAAGCGTAGTGCTATGTGTTGGACGCCAGTATGTACACCTGTTGGGAGTGTAGTGCTATGTGTCGGACTCCAGTAAGTACACCTGTTGGGTGTGAAGTGGTATGTGTAGGATTCCAGTAAGTACACCTGTTTGGAGTGCAGTGCTATGTGTAGGACGCCAGTAAGTACACCTGTTGGAATTGTAGTGCTATCTGTAGGACACCAGGGAGTACACCTGTTAGAAGTGTAGTGCTATGTTTTGGACTTCAGTAAGTACACCTGTTGGGAGCGTGTTGCGTTGTGTAGTTCGCCAGCAGGTACACCTGTTGGGAGAGTTGTTCTATGTGTAGGAAGCCAGTAAGTACACATGTTGGAAGCTTAATGCTATGTTTAGGACGCCAGAAAGTACAGCTGCTGGGAGTGTAGTGCTATGGATAGGAGGCCAGTAAGTACAATGGTTGGGAGTGTAGTGCTATTTGTAGGTTGCCAGTAAGTACACCTGTTAGTAGTGTAGTGCTATGTGTAGGGCGCCAGTAAGTACACATTTTAGAAGTGTAATTCTATGTGTAGGAAGCCAGTAAGTACACCTGATGGGAGTGTAGTGCTACGAGTATTACACCAGTAAGTACACCTGTTTGGAGCTTAGTGGTGTGTGTAGGACGAGGGTAAGTACACCTGGTTGGAGTGTAGTGCTATGTGTAGGACAACAGAAAGTACACCTTTTAGAAGTGTTGTGCTATGTGTAGGACGCCAGTAAGTTCAACTGTTGGGATTGTAGTGCTATATGCAGGACACCAGTAAGTGCACCTGTTGAGAGCGCAGTGCCATGTGCAGAACACCAGTAAGTACACCTGTTGGGTGTGTAGTGCTATTTGTAGGAGGGCAGTAAGTACACCTGCTGGAGCGTAGTGCTATGTGCAGGGCACCAGTAAGTACACCTGTTGGGAGTGCAATGCTATGTGTAAGGCGCCAGTAAGTAAACCTGTTTGGAGTGTAGTGCTATCTGTAGGACGCCAGAAAGTACACCTGTTGGGATTGCAGTGCTAAATGTAGGACGTCAGTAAGTACACCTGCTTGGAGTGTAGAGCAATATGTAGGACGGCAGTAAGTACACCTGTTCGGAGTGCATTGCTATGTGTAAGGCGCCAGTAAGTACACCTGCTAGGAGTGTAGTGTAGGACGCCAGAACGTACACCTGTTGGGAGTGCAGTACTAAATGTAGGACGTCAGTAAGTTCACCTGATTGGAGTGTAGTGCAATATGTAGGACGGCAGTAAGTACACCTGTTCGGAGTGTTTTGCTATGTGTCGGACGCCTGTAAGTACACCCTTTGGGACTGTAGTGCTATGTGTAGGACGCCAGTGAGTACACCTGATTGGAGTGTAGTGCTTTGAGTAGGACACCTGTAAGTACACGTGGCGGGAGTGTACTGCTATGTGTAGGACGTCAGTAAGTACATCGGTTGGGAGTGTAGTGCTATGTGTAGTGCGCTAGTAAGTACACCTGTTGGAGGGTAGTGCTATGTGTAGGAAGCCAGCAAGTACACCTCTTGGTAGTATAGTGCTATGTGTAGGACGCCAGTAAGTGCACCTGTTGGAAGCATAGTGACATGTGTAGTGCGCTAGTAAGTACACCTGTTGGAGGGTAGTGCTATGTGTAGGAAGCCAGCAAGTACACCTGTTGGGAGTATAGTGCTATGTGTTGGACGCCAGTAAGTACACCCGTTGGAAGTGTAGTGCTATGTGTAGGACGCCAGTAAGTACACCTGTGAAAGCGTAGTGCTATTTGTAGGACGCCAGTAAGTACACCTGTTGGGAGTGTAGTGGTATGTGTAGGATTCCAGTAAGTACACCTGTTTGGAGTGCAGTGCTATGTGTAGGACGCCAGTAAGTACACTTGTTAGGAGTGTAGTGCTATGTGTAGTACGCCAGTAAGTACACCTGTTGGAATTGTAGTGCTATGTGTAGGACACCAGTGAGTGCACCTGTTAGGAGTGTAGTGCTATGTTTTGGACTTCAGTAAGTACACCTGTTGGGAGCGTGGTGCGTTGTATAGTTCGCCAGTAGGTACACCTGTTGGGAGAGTTGTGCTATGTGTAGGAAGCCAGTAAGTACACATGTTGGGTGCATAATGCTATGTGTAGGACGCCAGAAAGTACAGCTGCTGGGAGTGTAGTGCTATGGATAGGAGGCCAGTAAGTACACCTGTTGGGAGTGTAGTGCTATTTGTTGGTTGCCAGTAAGTACACCTGTTAGTAGTGTAGTGCTATGTGTAGGACGCCAGTAAGTACACATTTTAGAAGTGTAATTCTATGTGTAGGAAGCCAGTAAGTACACCTGATGGGAGTGTAGTGCTACGAGTATTACACCAGTAAGGACACCTGTTTGGAGTGTAGTGGTGTGTGTAGGACGAGAGTAAGTACACCTTGTGGGAGTGTAGTGCTATGTGTAGACCACCAGAAAGTACACCTTTTAGAAGTGTTGTGCTCTGTGTAGGACGCAAGTAAGTACACCTGTTGGGAGTGTAGTGCTATATCCAGGACACCAGTAAGTACACCTGTTGAGAGTGTAGTGCCATGTGCAGAACACCAGTAAGTACACCTGTTGGGAGTGTAGTGCAATGTGTAGAAGAGCAGTAAGTACACCTGCTGGGAGCGTAGCGCTATGTGCAGGGCACCAGTAAGTACACCTGTTGGGAGTGCAATGCTATGTGTAAGGCGCCAGTAAGTAAACCTGTTATGAGTGTAGGGCTATCTGTAGGACGCCAAAAAGTACACCTGTTGGGAGTGCAGTGCTAAATGTAGGACGTCAGTAAGTACACCTGTTTGGAGTGTAGTGCAATATGTAGGACGGCAGTAAGTACACCTATTCTGAGTGCATTGCTATGTGTAGGACGCCTGTAAGTACACCTGTTGGGGCTGTAGTGCTATATGTAGGACGCCAGTGAGTACACCTGATTGGAGAGTAGTGCTATGCGTAGGACACCAGTAAGTACATGTGGTGGATTGTACTGCTATGTGTAGGACGTCAGTAAGTACACCTCTTGAAGCGTAGTGCTATGTGTAGCGCGCTAATAAGTACACCTGTTGGAGGGTAGTGCTATGTGTAGGAAGGCAGCAAGTGCACCTGTTGGGAGTGTAGTGCTCTGTGTCGGACTCCAGTAAGTCCACCTGTTGGGAGTGTAGTGCTATGTTTAGGATTCCAGTAAGTACACCTGTTGGAGGGTAGTGCTATGTGTAGGAAGCCAGCAAGTACACCTGTTGGGAGAATAGTGCTATGTGTTGGACGCCAGTAAGTACACCTGTTGGAAGTGCAGTGCTATGTATAGGAAAACAATGCGTACACCTGTTAGGAGTGTTGTGCTATGTGTAGGAAGCCAGTAAGTACACATGTTGGAAGCTTAATGCTATGTGTAGGACGCCAGAAAGTACAGCTGCTGGGAGTGTAGTGCTATGGATAGGGGGCCAGTAAGTACACCTGTTGGGAGTGTAGTGCTATTCGTAGGTTGCCAGTAAGTACACCTGTTAGTAGTGTAGTGCTATGTGTAGGACGCCAGTAAGTACACATTTTAAAAGTGTAATTCTATGTGTAGGAAGCCAGTAAGTACACCTGATGGGAGAGTAGTGCTACGAGTATTACACCAGTAAGTACACCTGTTTGGAGTGTAGTGGTGTGCGTAGGACGAGGGTAAGTACACCTGGTGGGAGTGTAGTGCTATGTGTAGGACAACAGAAAGTACACCTTTTAGAAGTGTTGTGCTATGTGTAGGACGCCAGTAAGTTCAACTGTTGGGAGTGTAGCGCAATATGTAGGACGGCAGTAAGTACACCTGTTCGGAGTGCATTGCTATGTGTAAGGCGCCAGTAAGTACACCTGTTAGGAGTGTAGTGTAGGACGCCAGAACGTACACCTGTTGTGAGTGCAGTGCTAAATGTAGGACGTCAGTAAGTTCACCTGATTGGAGTGTAGTGCAATATGTAGGACGGCAGTAAGTACACCTGTTCGGAGTGTTTTGCTATGTGTCGGACGCCTGTAAGTACACCTTTTGGGACTGTAGTGCTATGTGTAGGACGCCAGTGAGTACACCTGATTGGAGTGTAGTGCTATGAGTAGGACACCTGTAAGTACACGTGGTGGGAGTGTACTGCTATGTGTAGGACGTCAGTAAGTTCAGCTGTTGGGAGTGTAGTGCTATGTGTAGTGCGCTAGTAAGTACACCTGTTGAAGTGTAGTGCTATGTGTAGGAAGCCAGCAAGTACACCTGTTGGTAGTATAGTGCTATGTGTAGGACGCCAGTAAGTGCACCTGTTGGAAGCGTAGTGACATGTGTAGGACGCCAGTAAGTACACCTGTTGGGAGTGTAGTACTCTGTGTAGGACTCCAGTACGTCCACTTGATGGGAATGTAGTGCTATGTTTAGGATTCCAGTACGTACACCTGTTGGAGGGAAGTGCTTTGTGTAGGAAGCCAGCAAGTACACCTGTTGGGAGTATAGTGCTATGTGTTGGACGCCAGTAAGTTCACCCGTTGGAAGTGTAGTGCTATGTGTAGGACGCCAGTAAGTGCACCTGTTGGAAGCGTAGTGCTATTTGTAGGACGCCAGTAAGTACACCTGTTGGGAGTGTAGAGGTATGTGTAGGATTCCAGTAAGTACACCTGTTTGGAGTGCAGTGCTATGTGTAGGACGCCAGTAAGTGCACCTGTTGGAATCGTAGTGCTATGTGTCGGACTCCAGTAAGTACACCTTTTGGGAGTGTAGTGGTATGTGTAGGATTCCAGTAAGTACACCTGTTTGGAGTGCAGTGCTATGTGTAGGACGCCAGTAAGTACACTTGTTAGGAGTGTAGTGCTATGTGTAGGACGGCAGTAAGTACACCTGTTCGGAGTGTTTTGCTATGTGTCGGACGCCTGTAAGTACACCTTTTGGGACTGTAGTGCTATGTGTAGGACGCCAGTGAGTACACCTGATTGGAGTGTAGTGCTATGAGAAAGATACCAGTAAGTACACGTGGTGGGAGTGTACTGCTATGTGTAGGACGTCAGTAAGTACACCTGTTGGGAGTGTAGTGCTATGTGTAGTGCGCTAGTAAGTACACCTGTTGGAGGGTAGTGCTATGTGTAGGAAGCCAGCAAGTACACCTGTTGGGAGTATAGTGCTATGTGTAGGACGCCGGTAAGGGCACCTGTTGGAAGCGTAGTGATATGTGTAGGACGCCAGTAAGTACACCTGTTGGGAGTGTAGTGCTATGTGTCGGACTCCAGTAAGTCCACCTGATGGGAGTGTAGTGCTATGTTTAGGATTCCAGTAAGTACACCTGTCGGAGGGTAGTGCTATGTGTTGGACGCCAGTAAGTACACCCGTTGAAAGTGTAGTGCTATGAGTAGGACGCCAGTAAGTGCACCTGTTGGAAGCGTAGTGCTATGTGTAGGACGCCAGAAAGTACACCTGTTGGGAGTGTAGTGCTATGTGTCGGACTCCAGTAAGTACACCTGTTCGGAGTGTAGTGGTATGTGTAGGATTCCAGTAAGTACACCTGTTTGGAGTGCAGTGCTATGTGTAGGACGCCAGTAAGTACACTTGTTAGGAGTGTAGTGCTATGTGTAGGACGGCAGTAAGTACACCTGTTGGAATTGTAGTGCTATGTGTAGGACACCAGTGAGTGCACCTGTTAGGAGTGTAGTGCTATGTTTAGGGCTTCAGTAAGTAAACCTTTTGGGAGCGTGGTGCGGTGTGTAGTTCGCCAGTAGGTACACCTGTTGGGAGAGTTGTGCTATGTGTAGGAAGCCAGTAAGTACACATGTTGGGAGCTTAATGCTATGTGTAGGACGCCAGAAAGTACAGCTGCTGGGAGTGTAGTGCTTTGGATAGGCGGCCAGTAAGTACACCTGTTGGGAGTGTAGTGCTATTTGTAGGTTGCCAGTAAGTACACCTGTTAGTAGTGTAGTGCTATGTGTAGGACGCCAGTAAGTACACATTTTAGAAGTGTAATTCTATGTGTAGGAAGCCAGTAAGTACTCCTGATGGGAGTGTAGTGCTACGAGTATTACACCAGTAAGGACACCTGTTTGGAGTGTAGTGGTGTCTGTAGGACGAGAGTAAGTACACCTGGTGGGAGTGTAGAGCTATGTGTAGACCACCAGAAAGTACACCTTTTAGACGTGTTGTGCTATGTGTAGGACGCAAGTAACTACACCTGTTGGGAGTGTAGTGCTATATGCAGGACACCAATAAGTACACCTGTTGAGAGTGTAGTGCCATGTGCAGAACACCAGTAAGTACACCTGTTGGGAGTGTAGTGCAATGTGTAGAAGGGCAGTAAGTACACCTGCTGGGAGCGTAGCGCTATGTGCAGGGCACCACTAAGTACACCTGTTGGAAGTGCAATGCTATGTGTAAGGCGCCAGTAAGTAAACCTGTTATGAGTGTAGGGCTATCTGTAGGACGCCAGAAAGTACACCTATTGGGAGTGCAGTGCTAAATGTAGGACGTCAGTAAGTACACCTGTTTGGAGTGTAGTGCAATATGTAGGACGGCAGTAAGTACACCTATTCTGAGTGCATTGCTATGTGTAGGACGCCTGTCAGTACACCTGTTGGGGCTGTAGTGCTATGTGTTGGACGCCAGTGAGTACACCTGATTGAAGTGTAGTGCTATGAGTGGGACACCAGTAAGTACATGTGGTGGGAGTGTACTGCTATGTGTAGGACGTCAGTAATTACACCTCTTGAAGCGTAGTGCAATGTGTAGTGCGCTAGTAAGTACACCTGTTGGAGGATAGTGCTATGTGTAGGAAGCCAGCAAGTACACCAGTTGGCAGTGTAGTGCTATGTATCGGACTCCAGTAAGTCCACCTGTTGGGAGTGTAGTGCTATGTTTAGGATTCCAATAAGTACACCTGTTGGAGGGTAGTGCTATGTGTAGGAAGCCAGCAAGTACACCTGTTGGGAGAATAGTGCTATGTGTTGGACGCCAGTAAGTACACCTGTTGGAAGTGCAGTGCTGTGTATAGGACAACAATGCGTACACCTGTTAGGAGTGTTGTGCTATGTGTTAGACTTCAGTAAGTACACCTGTTGGGAACGTGGTGCGATGTGTAGTTCGCCAGTAGGTACACCTGTTGGGAGAGTTGTCCTATGTGAAGGAAGCCAGTAAGTACACATGTTGGGAGCTTATGCTATGTGTAGGACGCCAGTAAGTACAACTGTTATTAGTTTAGTGCTATGTGTAGGAAGCCAGTAAGTACACCTGATGAGAGTGTAGTGCTACGTGTTGGACACCAGTAAGTACACCTGTTTGGAGTGTAGTGGTATGTGTAGGACGCCAGTAAGTACATCTGTTGGGAGCGTAGTGCTATGTGCAGGACACCATTAAATACATCTGTTGAGAGTGTAGTGCTATATGCAGAACACCAGTAAGTACACCTGTTGGGAGTGTAGTGCTCTGTGTAGGACGCCAGGAAGTTCACCTGTTGGGAGTGTAGTACTATGTGTAGGACGGCATGAAGTACACCAGTTCGGAGTGTAGTGCTATGTGTAGGACGCCAGTAAGTACATCTTTTAGGAGTGTAGTGCTATGTGTTGGAAGCCAGTAAGTACACCTGATGGGAGGGTAGTGCTATGTGTAGGACACCAGTAAGCACACCTGTTGGGAGTGTAGTGCCATGTGTAGGACTCCAGGAAGTACACCTGTTGGGAGTGTACTCCTATTTGTAGGACGCCAGAAAGGACACTTTTTAGAAGTGTAGTGCTATGTGTAGGACGCCAGTAAGTACACTTGTTGCGAGTGTAGTGCGATATGTGGGACGCCAGTAAGTACACCTGTTGGCAGTGTAGTGCTATATGTAGGATACCACTAAGCACCCATTTTGGGAGTTTAGTACTATATGTTGGGCGCCAGTAAGTACACCTGTTGGGAGTGTAGTGCTATGTGTAGGATGGCAGTAAGTACGCCTGCTGGCAGTGTAGTGTTATCTGTTGGACACCAGTAAGTACACCTGTTGGGAGTGCAGTGCTATGTGTAAGGCGTCAGAAAGTTCACCTGTTAGGAGTGTAGTGCTTTGTGTAGGTCGCCAGAACGTACACCTGTTGGGAGTGCAGTGCTAGGTGTAGGACGTCAGTAATTACACCTGATTGGATTGTAGTGCTATATGTAGGACGCAGTCAGTACACATGTTAGGAGCGCAGTGCTATGTGTAGGACGACAGTAAGTACACCTGTTTGGAGTGTAGTGCTATGTGTAGGACGCAAGAAAGTACACCATTTAGAAATGTAGTGCTATGTGTAGGACGTCCGTAAGTACACTTGTTGCTAGTGTAGTGGTATGTGTGGGACGCCAGTAAGTACACCTGTTGGGAGTGTAGTGCTGTACGTTGGACACCCGTAAGTACACCTGTTGGGGGAGTAGTGCTATGTGTAGGAGGGCAGTAAGTACGCCCACTGGGAGCGTAGTGGCATGTGCAGGGCACTAGTAAGTACACCTGTTTGAAGTGTAGTGCAATATGTAGGAAGCCAGCAAGTACACCTGTTCGAGTATAGTGCTATGTGTGGGACGCCAGTGAGTGCACCTGTTGGAAGCGTAGTTCTATGTGTAGGACGGCAATAAGTACACATGTTGGCAGTGTAGTGCTGTGTTGGACTCCAGAAAGTACACCTCTTGGGAGTGTAGTGCTATGTGTAGGATTCCAGTAAGTACACCTGTTTGGAGTGCAGTGGTATGTGTAGGACGCCAGTAAATACACAAGTTAGGAGCGCTGTGCTATGTGTAGGACGCCAGTAAGTACACCTATTGCAATTGTAGTGCTATGTGTAGGACACCAGTGAGTACACATGTTACGAGTGTAGTGCTATGTGTTGGACTTCAGTAAGTACACCTGTTGGGAGCGTGGTGCGATGTGTAGTTCGCCAGTAGGTACAACTGTTGGGAGAGTTGTGCTATGTGTAGGAAGCCAGTAAGTACACCTGTTGGGAGCTTAATGCTATGTGTAGGACGCCAGTAAGTACAGCTGCCATGAGTGTAGTGCTATGGGTAGGAAGCTAGTAAGTACACCTGTTGGCAGTGCAGTGCTATTTGTAGGTTGCCAGTAAGTACACCTGTTAGTAGTGTAGTGCTATGTGTTGGACGCCAGTAAGTGCACCTTTAAAAAGTGTAAGCTATGTGTAGGAAGCCAATAAGTACACCTGATGGGAGTTTAATGCTACGTGTATTACACCACTAAGTACACCTGTTTGGAGTGTAGTGGTATGTGTAGGACGGGAGTAAGTACACCTGTGCGGAGTGTAGTGCTATGTGTAGGAATCCAGAAAGTACACCTTTTAGAAGTGTTGTGCTATGTGTATGACGCCAGTAAGTACCCTTGTTGCGAGTGTAGTGCTATGTGTGGGACGCCAGTAAGTACACCTGTTGGGAGTGTAGTGCTATGTGCAGGACACCAGTAAGTACACATGCTGAGAGTGTAGTGCCATGTGCAGAACACCAGTAAGTACACCTGTTGGGAGTGTAGTGCTATGTGTAGGAGGGCAGTAAGTACACCTGCTGGGAGCGTAGTGCTATGTGCAGGGCACCAGTAAGAACACCTGTTGGGAGTGCAGTGCTATGTGTAAGGCGCCAGTATGTACACCTGTTAGGAGTGTAGTGCTATGAGTCGGACGCCAGAACGTACACCTGTTGGGAGTGCAGTGCTAAATGTGGGACGTCAGTAAGTACACCTGATTGGAGTGTAGTGCAATATGTAGGACGGCAGTAAGTACACCTGTTCGGAGTGTATTGCTATGTGTAGGACGCCTGTAAGTACACCTGTTGGGAGTGTAGGGCTATGTTTAAGACGCCAGTTAGTACACCTTATTGGAGTGTAGTGTTATGTGTAGGACACCAGTAAGTACACGTGGTTGGATTGTACTGCGATGTGTAAGACGTCAGTAAGTACCAATGTTGGGAGCGTTGTGCTATGTGTAGTACGCTAGTAAGTACACCTGTTGGAGGGTAGTGCTGTGTGTAGGAAGCCAGCAAGTACATCTGTTGGGAGTATAGTGCTATGTGTAGGACGCCAGTAAGTGTACCTGTTGGAAGTGTAGTGCAATGTTTTGGACGCCAGTAAGTACACCAGTTGGGAGTGTAGTGCTATTTGTCGGACTCCAGTAAGTCCACCTGTTGGGAGTGTAGTGCAATGTGTAGGATTCCAGTAAGTACACCTGTTCGAGGGTAGTGCTGTGTGTACGAAGCCAGTAAGTACACCTGCTGGGAGTATACTGCTATGTGTAGGTCGCCAGTAAGTACACCTGTTGGAAGTGTAGTGCTATATGTAGGACAACAGTCAGTACACCTGTTAGGAGTGTAGTGCTATGTGTGGGACGCCAGCAAATGCACCCGTTGGAAGCGTAATGCTAGAAAGTACACCCTTTAGAAATGTAGTGCTATGTGTAGGACGCCAGTAAGTACACTTGTTGCAAATGTAGTGCTATGTGTGCGACGCCAGTAAGTAGACCTGTTGGGGTGTAGTGCTATGTGCAGGATACCATTTAGTACACCTGTTGAGAGTGTAGTGCTATGTGCAGAACACCAGTAAGTACACCTGTTGGGAGTGAAGTGCTCTATGTAGGACGCCAGTAATAACACCTGTTAGGAGTGTAGTGCTATGTGTAAGACGCCAGTAAATACACCTGTTAGGAGTGTAGTGCTATGAGTAGGACGCCTGTAAGTACACCAGTTTGGAGTATAGTGCTATGTGTAGGACGCCAGTAAGTACACCTGTTGGGAGTGTAGTGCTATGTGTAGGTCGCAAGTAAGTACACCTGTTGGGATTATAGAGCTATGAGTAGGACGGCGGCGGTAGGTACACCTGCTGGGAGTGTAGTGCTATGTGTAGGGCACAAGTAAGCACACCTGTTGGGCGTACAGTGCTATCTTTAAGACGCCAGTAAGTTCACCTGTTAGGAGTGTAGTGCTATGTGAAGGACGCCAGAACGTACACCTGTTGGGAGTGTAGTACTATGTGTAGGACGGCAGTAAGTACACCTGTTCAAAGCGTATTGGTATGTGTAGGACGCCTGAAAGCACACCTGTTGGGGGTATAGTGCTGTGTGTAGGACGCCAATAAGTACACATGTTGGGAGTGTAGTGCTATGTGTAGGACGCCAGCAAATGCACCCGTTGGAAGCGTAATGCTATGCGTAGGACGCCAGTAAGTACACCTGTTGGGAGTGTAGTGCTATGTTTAGAACCAAGTAGGTACACCTGTTGGGAGTGTAGTGCTATGTGTAAAACGTCAGCAAGTGCACCTGTTGGGTGCGTAGTGCTATGTGTAGTAGGCTAATTAGTACACCTGTTTGACGGTAGTGATATGTGTAGGAAGCCAGTAAGTACACCTGTTGGGAGTGTAGTGCTAGGTGTAGGACGCAAGTAAGTGCACCTGTTGGAAGCGTAATGCTATATGTATGATTCCAGTAAGTACACCTCTTTGGAGTGCAGTGCTATGTGTAGGACGCCAGTAAGTACACCTGTTAGGAGTGTTGTGGTATGTGTAGAACGCCAGTAAGTACACCTCTTGGGAGTGTAGTGCTATGAGTAGGACAACAGTAAGTGCACCTGTTTTGAGTGCAGTGCTACGTGTAAGGCCGCAGTAAGTACGCCTGTAAGAAAAGTAGTGCTATGTGTAGAATACCACTAAGCACACCTGTTGGGAGTGCAGTGCTAGGTGTGGGGCGCTAGTAAGTACACCTGTTGGGAGTGTAGTGCTATGTGTTGGACTGCAGTAAGTGCACCTGTTGGGAGAGTGGTGCTAGGTGTAAGACGCCAGTAGGAACTCCTGTTGGGAGTGTGGTGCTATGTGTATGACGGCAATAGGTACACCTGTTGGGAGTGTAATGCTATGTGTAGGACATCACTAAGAACACCTGTTAGGAGTGTAGGGCTATGTGTAGGACGCCAGTAAGTACACCTGATGGGAGTGTAGTGCTATGTGTAGGACGTCATTAAGTACACCTGTTGAGAGTGTAGTGCTACGTCTAGGACGAGCGTACGTGCGCATGTTTTGAGCGTAGTGCTATGTGTAGGTCGCCAGTAAGTACACCTGTTCGGAGTGTATTGCTATGTGTAGGAGGCCAGTAAGTACACATGTTGGAAATGTAGTGCTATGTGGAGGACGCCAGTAAGGACACCTGTTTGGAGAGTAGAGCTATGTGTAGGACACCACTAAGTACACCGGTTGGGAGTGCAGTGCTATGTGTAGGACTTCAGGATGTACATCTGTTGGGAGCGTAGTGCGATATGTATGACGCCGGTAAGTACACCTGTTGGGAGTGTAATGCTATGTGTTGGACGCCAGTAAGTACACCTGTTGGGAGTGTAGTACTCTTTGTAGAATGCCAGTAAGTACACCTGTTAGTAGTGTAGTGCTATGTGTAGGACGCCTGTAAGAACACCTTTTAGGATTGTACTGCTATATGCTGGAATCCAGTAAGTACACCTGATGGGTGTGTAGTGCTTTGTGCAGGACACCAGTAAGTACACCTGTTGGGAGTGTAGTGCCATGTGTAGGACGCCGGTAAGTACACCTGTTGGGAGTCTAGTGCGGTGTGTAGGACGCTGGAAAGTACAAATTTTAGAAGTGTAGTGCTATGTGTAGGACGTCAGTAAGCACACTTGTTGCGAGTTCTGCACATAGCACTACACGCCCATCAGGTCTACTTACTATGTGTGGGACGCCAGTAAGTACACCTGTCGGGAGTGTAGTGCTCTGTGTAGGACACCAGTAAGTACACATGTTGGGAGTGTAGTGCTATGTGCAGAACGGCAGTAAGTACACCTGTTGGGAGTGTCGTGCTATGTGTAGGACGCCTGTGAGTTCACCTGTTGGGAGTGTAATACTATGTGTAGGACGGCATGAAGTACACCTGTTGGGAGTGTAGTGCTATGTGTAGGGCACCAGTACGTACCCGTGTTGGGAGTTTAGTGCTATGTGTAGAAAGGCAGAAAGTACACCTGTTGGGAGTGTAGTGCTATGTGTATGACCGCAGTAAGTACACCTGCTGGGAGTGTAGTGCTATGTGTAGGACACCAGTAAGAACGCCTGTTGGGAGTGCAGTGCTATGTGTAAAGCACCAGTAAGTACACCTGCTAGGAGTGTAGTGCTATGTGTAGGTCGCCCGAAGGTACACCTGTAACGAGTGCAGTGCTATGAGTAGGACGCCAGTAAGTACACCTGTTGGGAGTATAGTGCTATGTGTAGGACACCAGTAAGTACACCTTTTCGGAGTGTAGTGCTATGTGTAGGAGGGCAGTAAGTACACCTGCTGGGAGCGTAGTGCTATGTGCAGGGCACCAGTAAGTACACCTGTTGGGAGTGAAGTGCTATGTGTAAGGCGGCAGTAAGTACACCTGTTAGGAGTGTAGTGCTATGTGTTGGACGCCAGAACGTGCACCTGTTGGGAGTGCAGTGCTATATGTAGGACGTCAGTAAGTACACCTGATTTGAGGGTAGTGCAACATGTAGGACGGCAGTAAGCACACCTGTTGGGAGTGTAGTGCTATGTGTAGGACGTCAGTAAGTAGACCTGTTGGGAGCTTAGTGCTATGTGTAGTAAGCTAGTAAGTACACCTGTTGGATGGTAGTGTTATGTGTAGGACACCAGTAAGCACACCAGTTTGGGGTGTAGTGGTATGTGTAGGACGCCAGTAAGTACACCCGTTGGGAGTGTAGTGCTATGTGTAGGACACCAGAAAGTACATCTTTTAGAAGTGTAGTGCTATGTGTAGGTCGCCAGTAAGTACTCTTGTTGCGAGTGTAGTGCTATGTGTGGGACGCCAGTAAGTACACCTGTTGGGAGCTTAGTGCTATATGTAGTAAGCTAGTACGTACACCTGTTGGATGGTAGTGCTATGTGCAGGAAGCCTGCAAGTACACTGGTTGGGAGTATAGTGCTATGTGTAGGACGCCAGTGAGTGCCCCAGTTGGAAGCGTAGTGCTATATGTAGGACGCCAGTAAGTACACCTGTTGGGAATGTAGTGCTATGCGGAGGATTCCAGTAAGTACACCTGCTCGGAGTGCAGTGATATGTGCAGGACGCCAGTAAGTACACTTGTTAGGAGTGTAGTGCTATGTGTAGGACGCCAGTAAGTACATATGTTGGAAGTGTAGTGCTATGTGTAGGACACCAGTGAGTACACCTGTGATGAGTGTAGGGCTATGTGTAGGACGCTAGTAAGTACACCTGTTGGGAGTGTAGTGCTATGTGTAGGGCTCCAGTATGTACACCTGTTGGTAGCGTGGTGCGATGTGTAGTTCGCCAGTAGGTACACCTGTTGGGAGAGTTGTGCTATGTGTTGGACGCCAGTAAGTACACCTGTTGGGAGTGTAGTGCTATGTGTAGGACACCCGTAAGTACACCTGTTGGGGTCTGTAGTGCTATTTGTATGATGCCAGTAAGTGCACCTTTTAGTACTGTAGTGCTAAGTGTAATACGCTAGTAAGTACACCTTTTAAAAGTGTAGTGCTATGTGTAGGAAGCCAAAAAGTACACCTGATGGGAGTGTAGTGCTACGTGTAGGACACCAGTAAGCACACCAGTTTGGGGTGTTGTGGTATGTGTAGGACGACAGTAAGTACACCCGTTGGGAGTGTAGTGCTATGTGTAGGACACCAGAAAGTACATCTTTTAGAAGTGTAGTGCTATGTTTAGGTCGCCAGTAAGTACACTTGTTGCGAGTGTAGTGCTATGTGTGGGACGCCAGTAAGTATACCTGTTGGGAGTGTAGTGCTATGTGTAGGATTCCAGCAAGTACACCTGTTGGAGGGTAGTGCTATGTGTAGGAAGCAGCAAGTACACCTGTTGGGAGTATAGTGCTATGTGTAAGACGCCAGTAATTACACCTGTTAGGAGTGTTGTGCTATGTGTTGGACTTCAGTAAGTACACCTGTTGGTAGTGTGGTGCGATGTGTAGTTCGCCAGTAGGTACACCTGTTGGGAGAGTTGACCTATGTGTAGGAAGCCAGTAAGTACACCTGTTGGGAGCTTAATGCTATGTGTAGGACGCTAGTAGGTACAACTGTTATTATTGTAGTGCTATGTGTAGGACGCCAGTAAGTACACCTTTTAAAAGTGTAATGCTATGTGTAGGAAGCCAGTAAGTACACCTGATGGCAGTGTAGTGCTATGTGTAGGACACCAGTAAGTACACATGTTTGGAGTGTAGTGGTATGTATAGGACGCCAGTAAGTACACCTGCTGGGAGTGTAGTGCTATGTATAGGACACCAGAAAGTACACATTTTAGAAGTATACTGCTATGTGTAGGACGTCAGTAAGTACACGTGTTGCAAGTGTAGTGCAATGTGTGGGACGCCAGTAAGTACACATGTTGGGAGTGTAGTGCTATGTGTAGGACACCATTAAGTACACCTGTTGAGAGTGTAGAGCTATGTGCAGAACACCAGTAAGTACACCTGTTGGGAGTGTAGTGCTCTGTGTAGGACGCCATTAAGTTCACCTGCTGGGAGTGTAGTACTATGTGTAGGACGGCATGAAGTACACCTGTTTGGAGTGTAGTGATATGTGTAGGGCACCAAAAAGTATCCATGTTGGGAGTTTAGTACTATGTGTAGGACGCCAGTAAGTACGACTGTTGGAAGTGTATTGCTATGTGTAGGACGACTGTAAGTACACCTGTTGGGAGTATAGTGCTATGTGTAGGACGCCAGTAAGTACACCTGTTGGGAGTGTAGTTCTATGTGTAGGACGCCAGGAAATGCACGCGTTGGAAGCGTAATGCTATGTGTAGGACGTCAGTAAGTACACCTGTTGGGTGTGTAGTGCTATGTGCAGAACCCAGCAGGTACACCTGTTGTTAGTGTAGTGCTATGTGTAGGATGTCAGTAAATGCACCTGTTGGGAGCGTATTGCTATTTGTAGTACGCTAGTAAGTACACCTGTTGGAGGGTAGTGATTTGTGTAGGAAGCCAGTAAGTACATCTGTTGGGAGTGTAATGCTATGTGCAGGACGCCAGTAAGTGCACCTGTTGGCAGGTTAGTGCTATGTGTAGAACTCCAGTAGGTACACCTGTTGGGAGTGTAGTGCTATGTGCAGGATTCCAGTAAGTACACCTCTTTGGAGTGCAGTGCTATGTGTAGGACGCCAGTAAGTACACCTGTTTGGAGTGAAGTGCTATGTGTAGGACGCCAGTAAGTACACCTGTTGGGAATGTAGTTCTATGAGTAGGACAACAGTAAGTACACCTGTTTTGAGTGCAGTGCTACGTGTAAGGCCGCAGAAAGGACGCATGCAAGGAATGTAGTGCTATGTGTAGAATACCACTAATCACACCTGTTGGGAGTGTAGTGCTATGCGTAGGACGCTAGTAAGTACACCTGTTGGTAGTGTAGTGCTATGTGTAGAACCCAGAAGGTACACCTGTTTGGAGTGTAGTGTTATATGTATGACGTCAGTAAGTGCACCTGTTGGCAGCGTAGTGCTATGTGTAGTACGCTAGTAAGTACACCTGTGGGAGGGAAGTGATATTGTAGGAAGCCAGTAAGTACACCTGTGTAGTGCTATGTGTAGGACGCCAGTTAGTGCGCCTGTTGGAAGCGTAATGCTATGCGTAGGGCGCCAGTAAGTACACCTGTTGGGAGTGTAGTGCTCTGTGTAGAACTCCCGTAGGTACACCTGTTGGCAGCGTAGTGATATGTGAGGATTGCAGTAAGTACACCTCTTTGGAGTGCAGTGCTACGTGTAGGACGCCAGTAAGTACACCTCTTTGGACTGCAGTGCTATGTGTAGGAAGCATGCAAGTATACCTGTTGGGAGTATAGTGCTATGCGCAGGACGCAAGTAAGTGCACCAGTTGGAAGCGGAGTGCTATGTGTAGGATGCCGGTAAGTCTGTTGGAAGTGTAGTGTTGTGTGTCGGACTACAGTAAGTGCACCTGTAGAGAGTGTAGTGCTATGTGGAGGATTCCAGTAAGTACACCTGTTTGGAGTGCAAAGCTATGGGTAAGACTCCAGTAAGTACACTTGTTACGAGTGTGGGGCTATGTGTTGGACGCCAGTAAGTACATCTGTTGGAAGTGTAGTGCTATGTGTAGGACGCCAGTAAGTACACCTGTTGGGAGTGTAGTGCTATGGGTAGGGCTTCAGTAAGTACACCTGTCGTGGCGCGATGTGTAGTTCGCCAGTAGGTACACCTGTTGGGAGCTTAATGCTATGTGTAGGACGCCAGTAAGTACCCCTGCTGGGAGTGTAGTGGTATGGGTACGAGGCCAGTAAGTACACCTGTTGGGATTGTAGTGCTATTTGTAGGATGCCAGTAAGTACACCTGTTAGTAGTGTAGTGCTAAGTGTAATACGCCAGTAAGTACACCTGTTAGGAGTGTAGTGCTATGTGTAGAACATCAGTAAGTACACCTGATTGGAGTGTAGTGCAATATGTAGGACGGCAGTAAGTACACATGTTGGGAGCTTATTGCTATGTGTAGGACCCCAGTAAGTACACCTGTTGGGAGTGTAGTGCTATGTATAGGAGGCCAGTAAGTACACCTGTTAGTAGTGTAGTGCTATATGTAGGACGCCAGTAAGTACACCATTTAAACGTGTAATGCTATGTGTAGGAAGCCAGTAAGTACACCTGATGGGAGTATAGTGCTACGTGAAGGGCACCAGTAAGTACAACTGTATGGGTTGTAGTGGTATGTGTAGTACGCCAGTACGTACACCTGTTGGGAGTGTAGTGCTATGTGTAGGACACCAGAAAGTACTCCTGTTGCGAATGTAGTGCTATGTGTAGGACGAAAGTAAGTACACCGGGTGGGAGTGAAGTGCTATGTGTAAGGCGCCAGTAAGTACACCTGTTAGGAGTGTAGTGCTATGTGTAGGACGCCAGAACGTACACCTGTTGGGAGTGCAGTCCTATATGTAGGACGTCAGTAAGTACACCTGATTGGAGTGTAGTGCAATATGTAGGACGGCAGAAAGTACACATGTTGGAAGTGTAGTGCTATGTGTAGGACGTCAGTAAGTACACCTGTTGGGAGCGTAGTGTTATGTGTAGTACGCTAGTAAGTACACCTGTTGGATTTTAGTGCTATATGTAGGAAGCCAGCAAGTACACCTGTTGGGAGTATAGTGCTATGTGTCGGACGGCAGTAAGTGCACCAGTTGGAAGCGTAGTGCTATGTGTAGGACGCCAGTAAGTACACCTGTTGGGAGTGTAGTGCTATCTGACGGACTCCAGTAAGTACACCTGTTGAGAGTGTAGTGCTATCTGTCGGACTCCAGTAAGTACACCTGTTTGGAGTGCAGTGCTATGCGTGGGAAGCCTGGAAGTACACTTGTTAGGAGTGTAGTGCTATGTGTAGGACGCCAGAAAGTACATCTGTAGGAAGTGTAGTGCTATGTGTAAGACACCAGTGAGTACACCTGTTAGCAGCGCAGTGCTATGTGTAGGACGCCAGTAAGTATAATTGTTTGGAGAGAAATGCTATGTTTAGGGCTTCAGAAGGTACAGCTGTTGGGAGCGTGATGCGATGCGTAGTTCGCCAGTAGGTACACGTGTTGGGACAGTTGTGCTATGTGTAGGAGGCCAGTAAGTACACCTGCTGGGAGCTAGTGTAGGACGCCACTAAGTACCCCTGCTGGGAGTGTAGTGCTATGGGTAGGAGGCCAGTAAGTACACCTGTTGGGAGTGTAGTGCTATTTGTAGGATGCCAGTAAGTACACCTGTTAGTAGTGTAGTGCTAAGTGTAGGACGCCAGCAAGTACACCTTTTAAAAGTGTGATGCTATGTGTAGGAATCCAGTAAGTACACCTGATGGGAGTGTAGTGCTACGTGTAGGACACCAGTAAGTACACCTGTTTACGGTGTAGTGGTATGTGTAGGACGCCAGTAATTACACCTGCTGGGAGTGTAGTGCTATGTGTAGGACACCAGAAAGTACACGTTTTAGAAATGTATTGTTATGTGTAGAACGACAGTAAGTACACTTGTTGCGAGTGTAGTGCTATGTGTGGGACGCCAGTAAGTACACCTGTTGGGAGTGTAGTGCTATGTGTATGACTTCGGTAAGTACACCTGTTTGGGAGCGTAGTGCGATGTGTAGTACGCCAGTAGGTACACTTGTTGGGAGAGTAGTGCTCTGTGCAGGTAGCCAGTAAGTGCACCTGTTGGGAGCTTACTGATATGTGTAGGAAGCCAGTAAGTACACCTGTTGGCAGCTCAGTGCTATGTGTAGGACGTCAGTAAGTACACCTGATTAGGTTCTAGTGCTATGTGCAGGACGGCACTAAGTACACCGGTTAGGAATGTAGTGCTATGTGTAGGACGCCAGTAAGTACACCTGTTTGGAGTGTAGTGCTATGTGTTAGACACCAGAAAATACACCTTTTAGAAGTGTAGTGCTTTGTGTAGGTCGCTAGTAAGTACACTTGTTGCGAGTGTAGTGCTATGTGTGGGAAGCCAGTAAGTACACCTGTTGGGAGTGTAGTGCTATGTGTAGGACACCAGAAAGCGCTCCGGTTGGGAGTGTAATGCTATGTGAACGACGCAAGTAAGCACACCTGTTGGGAGTGTAGTGCTCTGTGTAGGAAGCCAGTAAATACACCTGTTGGGAGTGTACTGCTATGTGTAGGAGAGCAGTAAGTTCACCTGCAGGGAGTGTAGTGCTATGTGCAGGACAATAGAAAGTACACATGTTGGGAGTGCAGTGCTATGTGTATGGCGCCAGTAAGTACACCTGTTAGGAGTGTAGTGCTATGTGTAGGACGCCAGAACGTATACCTGTTGGAGTGCAGTGCTATGTGTAGGACGCCTGTAAGTACACCTCTTGGGAGGGTAGTGCTATGTGTAGGACGCCAGTGAGTACACCTGCTTGGTGTGTAGTGATGTGTGTAGGACCCCAGTAGGTACACCTGTTGGGAGTGTAGTGCTATGTGTAGGACGTCAGTAAGTACACCTGTTGAAGAGCGTAGTGCTATGTGTAGTTCGCTAGTAAGTACACCTGTCGGAGGGTATTGATGTAATATGTGTCGGATGCCAGTAAGTACACCTTTTGGGAGTGTAGTGCTATGTGTAGGACGCCAGTAAGTGCACCTGCTGGAAGCGTAAATCAAAGTGTAGGACGCCAGTAAGTAAACCTGTTGGGAGTGTAGTGCTATGTGTAGGATTGCAGTAAGTACACCTGTCGGGAGTGTAGTGCTATGTGTAGGATTGCAGTAAGTACACCTGTTTGGAGTGCAGTGTTATGTGTAGGACACTAGTACGCACACTTGTTAGGAGTGTAGTGCTATGTGTAGGACGCCAGAAAGTACATCTGCTGGAAGTGTAGTGCTATGTGTAAGACACCAGTGAGTACACATGTTAGCAGCGCAGTGCTATGTGTAGGACGCCAGTAAGTACACCTGTTTGGAGAGAAATGCTATGTGTAGGGCTTCAGTAGGTACAGCTGTTGGGAGCGTGATGCGATGCGTAGTTCGCCAGTAGGTACACCTGTTGGGAGAGTTGTGCTATGTGTAGGAAGCCAGTAAGTACACCTGTTGGGAGCTACTGTAGGACGCCACTAAGTACCCCTGCTGGGAGTGTAGTGTTATGGGTAGGAGGCCAGTAAGTACACCTGTTGGGAATGTAGTGCTATTTGTAGGATGCCAGTAAGTACACCTGTTAGTAGTGTAGTGCTAAGTGTAGGACGCCAGCAAGTACACCTTTTAAAAGTGTGATGCTATGTGTAGGAATCCAGTAAGTACACCTGATGGGAGTGTAGTCGTACGTGTAGGACACCAGTAAGTACATCTGTTTGCGGTGTAGTGGTATGTGTAGGACGCCAGTAATTACACCTGCTGGGAGTGTAGTGCTATGTGTAGGACACCAGAAAGTACACGTTTTAGAAGTGTATTGTTATGTGTAGGACGACAGTAAGTACACTTGTTGCGAGTGTAGTGATATGTGTGGGACGCCAGTAAGTACACCTGTTGGGAGTGTAGTGCTATGTGTATGACTTCGGTAAGTACACCTGTTTGGGAGCGTAGTGCGATGTGTAGTACGCCAGTAGGTACACTTGTTGGGAGAGTAGTGCTATGTGCAGGTAGCCAGTAAGTGCACCTGTTGGGAGCTTACTGATATGTGTAGGAAGCCAGTAAGAACACATGTTGGCAGCTTAGTGCTATGTGTAGGACGTCAGTAAGTACACCTGATTAGATTGTAGTGCTATGTGCAGGACGGCACTAAGTACACCGGTTAGGAATGTAGTGGTATGTGTAGGACGCCAGTAAGTACACCTGTTTGGAGTGTAGTGCTATGTGTTGGACACCAGAAAATACACCTTTTAGATGTGTAGTGCTTTGTGTAGGTCGCTAGTAAGTACACTTGTTGCGAGTGTAGTGCTATGTGTGGGAAGCCAGTAAGTACACCTGTTGGGAGTGTAGTGCTATGTGTAGGACACCAGAAAGCGCTCCGGTTGGGAGTGTAATGCTATGTGAACGACGCAAGTAAGCACACCTGTTGGGAGTGTAGTGCTCTGTGTAGGAAGCCAGTAAATACACCTGTTGGGAGTGTACTGCTATGTGTAGGAGAGCAGTAAGTTCACCTGCTGGGAGTGTAGTGCTATGTGTAGGACAATAGAAAGTACACATGTTGGGAGTGCAGTGCTATGTGTATGGCGCCAGTAAGTACACCTGTTAGGAGTGTAGTGCTATGTGTAGGACGCCAGAACGTATACCTGTTGGAGTGCAGTGCTATGTGTAGGACGCCAGTGAGTACACCTGCTTGGTGTGTAGTGAAGTGTGTAGGACACCAGTAGGTACACCTGTTGGGAGTGTAGTGCTATGTGTAGGACGTCAGTAAGTACACCTGTTGAAGAGCGTAGTGCTATGTGTAGTTCGCTAGTAAGTACACCTGTCGGAGGGTATTGATGTGATATGTGTCGGATGCCAGTAAGTACACCTTTTGGCAGTGTAGTGCTATGTGTAGGACGCCAGTAAGTGCACCTGCTGGAAGCGTAAATCAAAGTGTAGGACGCCAGTAAGTAAACCTGTTGGGAGTGTAGTGCTATGTGTAGGATTGCAGTAAGTACACCTGTCGGAAGTGTAGTGCTATGTGTAGGATTGCAGTAGGTACACCTGTTTGGAGTGCAGTGTTATGTGTAGGACGCTAGTAAGCACACATGTTAGCAGTGAGGTGTTATGTGAAGGACGCCAGTAAGTACACATGTTGGGAGTGTAGTGCTATGAGTAGGACACCAGTGAGTGCATCTGTTGTGAATGCAGTGCTATGTGTAAGGCCGCAGTAAGTACGCTTCTTAGGAATGTAGTGTTATGTGCCGGACACAACTAAATACACCTGTTGGGAGTGTAGTGCTACGTGTAGGACGCCAGTAAGTACACCTATTGGGAGTGTAGTGCTATGTGTTGGACGGCTGTAAGTACTAATGTTGGGAGTGTAGTGCTATGTGTAGGACGCCGTTAAGTACACCTGTTGGGAGTGTACTGCTATGTGTAGGACGGCAGTAAGTACACTTGTTGAGAGTGTAATGCTATGTGTAGGACATCAGTAAGTACACCTGTTAGTAGTGTAGAGCTATTTGTTGGACGCCAGTAAGTACAGCGGGTGGGAGTGTAGTGTTATGTATTGGACGTCAGTAAGTACACCTGTTGGAAATGTAGAGCTATGTGTAGCACGGGCGTAAGTTCACATGTTGGGAGCGTAGTGCTATGTGTAGGACGCCAGTAAGTTCACATGTTTGGAGTGTAGTGCTATGTGTAGGACCTCACTAAGTACACCTGTCGGGAGTGTAGTGCTATGTGTAGGACGTCAGTAAGTACACCTGTCGGAGGGTATTGATGTGATATGTGTCGGATGCCAGTAAGTACACCTTTTGGGAGTGTAGTGCTATGTGTAGGACGCCAGTAAGTGCACCTGCTGGAAGCGTAAATCAAAGTGTAGGACGCCAGTAAGTAAACCTGTTGGGAGTGTAGTGCTATGTGTAGGATTGCAGTAAGTACACCTGTCGGGAGTGTAGTGCTATGTGTAGGATTGCAGTAAGTACACCTGTTTGGAGTGCAGTGTTATGTGTAGGACGCTAGTAAGCACACTTGTTAGGAGTGTAGTGCTATGTGTAGGGCGCCAGAAAGTACATCTGTTGGAAGTGTAGTGCTATGTGTAAGACACCAGTGAGTACACCTGTTAGCAGCGCAGTGCTATGTGTAGGACGCCAGTAAGTACACCTGTTTGGAGAGAAATGCTATGTGTAGGGCTTCAGTAGGTACAGCTGTTGGGAGCGTGATGCGATGCGTAGTTCGCCAGTAGGTACACATGTTGGGAGAGTTGTGCTATGTGTAGGAAGCCAGTAAGTACACCAGTTGGGAGCTACTGTAGGACGCCACTACGTACCCCTGCTGGGAGTGTAGTGCTATGGGTAGGAGGCCAGTAAGTACACCTGTTGGGAGTGTAGTGCTATTTGTAGGATGCCAGTAAGTACACCTGTTAGTAGTGTAGTGCTAAGTGTAGGACGCCAGCAAGTACACCTTTTAAAAGTGTGATGCTATGTGTAGGAATCCAGTAAGTACACCTGATGGGAGTGTAGTGCTACGTGTAGGACACAAGTAAGTACACCTGTTTGCGGTGTAGTGGTATGTGTAGGAAGCCAGTAATTACACCTGCTGGTAGTGTAGTGCTATGTGTAGGACACCAGAAAGAACACGTTTTAGAAGTGTATTGTTATGTGTAGGACGACAGTAAGTACACTTGTTGCGAGTGTAGTGATATGTGTGGGACGCCTGTAAGTACACCTGTTGGGAGTGTAGTGCTATGTGTATGACTTCGGTAAGTACACCTGTTTGGGAGCGTAGTGCGATGTGTAGTACGCCAGTAGGTACACTTGTTGAGAGAGTAGTGCTATGTGCAGGTAGCCAGTAAGTGCACCTGTTGGGAGCTTACTGATATGTGTAGGAAGCCAGTAAGAACACATGTTGGCAGCTTAGTGCTATGTGTAGGACGTCAGTAAGTACACCTGATTAGATTGTAGTGCTATGTGCAGGACGGCACTAAGTACACCGGTTAGGAATGTAGTGCTATGTGTAGGACGCCAGTAAGTACACCTGTTTGGAGTGTAGTGCTATGTATTGGACACCAGAAAATACACCTTTTAGATGTGTAGTGCTTTGTGTAGGTCGCTAGTAAGTACACTTGTTGCGAGTGTAGTGCTATGTGTGGGAAGCCATTAAGTACACCTGTTGGGAGTGTAGTGCTATGTGTAGGACACCAGAAAGCGCTCCGGTTGGGAGTGTAATGCAATGTGAACGACGCAAGTAAGCACACCTGTTGGGAGTGTAGTGCTCTGTGTAGGAAGCCAGTAAATACACCTGTTGGGAGTGTACTGCTATGTGTAGGAGAGCAGTAAGTTCACCTGCTGGGAGTGTAGTGCTATGTGCAGGACAATAGAAAGTACACATGTTGGGAGTGCAGTGCTATGTGTATGGCGCCAGTAAGTACACCTGTTAGGAGTGTAGTGCTATGTGTAGGACGCCAGAAGGTATACCTGTTGGAGTGCAGTGCTATGTGTAGGACGCCTGTAAGTACACCTCTTGGGAGGGTAGTGCTATGTGTAGGACGCCAGTGAGTACACCTGCTTGGTGTGTAGTGAAGTGTGTAGGACACCAGTAGGTACACCTGTTGGGAGTGTAGTGCTATGTGTAGGACGTCAGTAAGTACACCTGTTGAAGAGCGTAGTGTTATGTGTAGTTCGCTAGTAAGTACACCTGTCGGAGGGTATTGATGTGATATGTGTCGGATGCCAGTAAGTACACCTTTTGGGAGTGTAGTGCTATGTGTAGGACGCCAGTAAGTGCACCTGCTGGAAGCGTAAATCAAAGTGTAGGACGCCAGTAAGTAAACCTGTTGGGAGTGTAGTGCTATGTGTAGGATTGCAGTAAGTACACCTGTTTGGAGTGCAGTGTTATGTGTAGGACGCTAGTAAGCACACATGTTAGCAGTGAGGTGTTATGTGAAGGACGCCAGTAAGTACACATGTTGGGAGTGTAGTGCTATGAGTAGGACACCAGTGAGTGCATCTGTTGTGAATGCAGTGCTATGTGTAAGGCCGCAGTAAGTACCCTTCTTAGGAATGTAGTGTTATGTGCCGGACACAACTAAATACACCTGTTGGGAGTGTAGTGCTACGTGTAGGACGCCAGTAAGTACACCTATTGGGAGTGTAGTGCTATGTGTTGGACGGCTGTAAGTACTAATGTTGGGAGTGTAGTGCTATGTGTAGGACGCCGTTAAGTACACCTGTTGGGAGTGTACTGCTATGTGTAGGACGGCAGTAAGTACACTTGTTGAGAGAGTAATGCTATGTGTAGGACATCAGTAAGTACACCTGTTAGTAGTGTAGAGCTATTTGTTGGACGCCAGTAAGTACAGCGGGTGGGAGTGTAGTGTTATGTATTGGACGTCAGTAAGTACACCTGTTGGAAATGTAGAGCTATGTGTAGCACGGGCGTAAGTACACATGTTGGGAGCGTAGTGCTATGTGTAGGACGCCAGTAAGTTCACCTGTTTGGAATGTAGTGCTATGTGTAGGACCTCACTAAGTACACCTGTCGGGAGTGTAGTGCTATGTGTAGGACTTCAGTAAGTACACCTGTTGGGAGCGTAGAGCGAAGTGTAGTACGCCAGTAGGTGCACTTGTTGAGATAGTAGTGCTATGTGAAGGAAGCCGCTAAGTACACCTGTTGGGAGCTTAGTGTTATGTGCTGGACGCCAGCAAGTACACCTGTTGGGAGTGTAGTGCTATGTGTAGCGCGCATGCAAGTACACCTGTTGGGAGTGTAGTGCAATTTGTAGGATACCAGTAAGTACACCGGCTGGGAGCTTAGTGCTATGTGTTGGACGCCAATAAGTACATTTGCTGGGAGTGTAGTGCTATGTGTAGGACGCCAGTAAGTACTCCTTTTGAGAGTGTAGTGCTATTTGTAGGAAGCCAGTATGTACACCTGATGGGAGTGTTGTGCTATGTTTAGGACACCAGTAAGTACATCTGTTAGTAGTGTAGTGCTATGTGTAGGACGCCAGTAAGTACACCTGTTGGGAGTGTAGTGCTATGTGTCGGACTCCAGTAAATACACGTGTTGGGAGTGTAGTGCTATGTCTAGGATTCCTGTAAGTACGCCTGTGTGGAGCGTTGTGAGATGTGTAGTTCGCAAATAGGTACACTTGTTGGGAGTGTAGTGCTATGTGTAGGATTCCTGTAAGTACACCTGTTTGTAGTGCAGTGCTATGTGTAGGACGTCATTAAGTAAACCTGTTAGGAGTATAGTGCTATATGTAGGACGCCAGTAAGTACACCTGTTGGAAGTGTAGTGCTATGTGCAGGAAGCCAGTAAGTACACCTGTTGGAAGCTGAATGCTATGTGTATGACCCCAGTAAGTACACCTGTTGGGAGTGTAGGGCTATGTGTGGGAGGCCAGTAAGTGCACCTGTTAGTAGTGTAGTGCTATGTGTAGGATGCCAGTAAGTACACCTTTTAAACGTGTAATGCTATGTGTAGGAAGCCAGAAAGTACACCTGTTGGGAGAGTAGTGCTACGTGTGTGACGGCAGTATTAACACCTGCTGGGAGTGTAGTGGTATGTGTAGAACACCAGTATGTACACCTGTTTTGAGTGCAGTGCTATGTGCAAGGCGTCAGTAAGTTCACCTGTTAGGAGGGTAGTGCTATGTGTAGGACGTCAGAACGTACACCTGTTGGGGGTGCAGTGCTATGTGTAGGACGTCAGTAAGTAAACCTGATTGGATTGTAGGGCTATGTGCTGGACGCCACATAATACACCTTTTAGAAGTGTAGTGCTACGTGTAGGACGCCAGTAAGTACACCTGTCAGTAATGTAGTGCTATGTGTAGGACGCCAGTAATTACACCTTTTAGGAGTGTAGTGCTATGTGCTGGAAGCCAGTAAGTACACCTGACGGGATTGTAGTGCTATGTGTAGGACACCAGTAAGTACACATGTTGGGAGTGTAGTGCTATTTGCAGAACGGCAGTACGTACACCTGTTGGGAGTGAAGTGCTATGTGTAGGTCGCCAGTGAGTTCACTTGTTGGGAGTGTAATACAATGGGTAAGACGGCATGAAGTACACCTGTTGGGAGTGTAGTGCTATGTGTATGACACCAATAAGTGCACATGTTAGAGTGTAGTGCTATGTGCAGAACGGAGGTAAGTACACCTGCTGGGAGTGTAGTGCTATGTGGAGGACGCCAGTGAGTTCACCTGTTGGGAGTGTAATAGAATGTGTAGGACTGCTTGATGTACACCTGTTGTAAGTGTAGTGCTATGTGTAGGGCACCGGTAAGTACCCATGTTGGGAGTTCAGTACTATATGCAGAACGCCAGAAAGTACACCTGTTGGGAGTGTAGTGCTATGTGTATGGCGACAGTAAGTACACCTGCTGGGAGTGTAGTGTTATGTGTACGACACCAGTAAGTACAGCTGTTGGGAGTGCAGTGCTATGTGTAAGGCGCCAGTAAGTACACCTGCTAGGAGTGTAGTGCTTTGTGTAGGTCGCCAGGACGTACACCTGTAACGAGTGCAGTGCTATGTGTAGGACGCCCGTAAGTACACCTGTTGGGAATGTAGTGCTATGTGTAGGACGCCAGAAAGTTTACCTTTTAGAAGTGTAGTGCTATGTGTAGTACGCCAGTATGTACACGTGTTTCGAGTGCAGTGCTATGTGTGGGGCGCCAGTAAGTACACCTGTTGTGATTGTAGTGCTATGTGTAGGACTCAAGTAAGTACACCTTTTGGGAGTGTAGTGTTATGTGTAGGAAGGCAGTAAGTACACCTGGTGGGGGCGCAGTGCGATGTGCAGAACACCAGTAAGTACACCTGTTGGGAGTGAAGTGCTATGTGTAAGGCGCCAGTAAGTACACCTGTTCGGAGTGTAGTGCTATGTGTAGGACGCCATAACGTACACCTGTTGGGAGTGCAGTGCTATATGTAGGACGTCAGTAAGTACACCTGATTTGAGTGTAGTGCAATATGTAGGACTGCAGTAAGTACACCTGTTGGGAGCTTATTGCTATGTGTAGGACCCCAGTAAGTACACCTGTTGGGAGTGTAGTGCTATGTATAGGAGGCCAGTAAGTACACCTGTTAGTAGTGTAGTGCTATGTGTAGGACGCCAGTAAGTACACCTTTTAAACGTGTAATGCTATGTGTAGGAAGCCAGTAAGTACACCTGTTGGGAGAGTAGTGCTATGTGTAGGACACCAGTATGTACACCTGTGGGGAATGCAGTGCTATGTGCAAGGAGACAGTAAGTACACCTGTTAGGAGTGTAGTGCTATGTGTAGGACGTCAGAACGTACACCTGTTGGGAGTGCAGTGCTATGTGTAGGACGTCAGTAAGTACAACTGTCAGTAGCGTAGAGCTATGTGTAGGACGCCAGTAAGTACAGATTTTAGGAGTGCAGTGCTATGTGCTGGAAGCCAGTAAGTACACCTGATGGGAGTGTAGTGCTGTGTGTAGGACACCAGTAAGTACACATGTTGGGAGTGTAGTGCTAAGTGCAGAACGGCAGTAAGTACACCTGTTGGGAGTGTAGTCCTATGTGTTGGACGCCAGAGAGTTCACCTGTTGGGAGTGTAATACTATGTGTAGGACGGCATGAAGTACACCTGTTGGGAGTGTAGTTCTATGTGTAGGGCACCAGTAAGTACCCATGTTGGAAGTTTAGTACTATATGCAGAACGCCAGAAAGTACACCTGTTGGCAGAGTAGTGCTATGTGTATGACGGCAGTAAGTACACCTGCTGGGAGTGTAGTGCTATGTGTAGGACACCAGTAAGTACACCTGTTAGGAGTGCAGTGCTATGTGTAAGGCGCCAGTAAGTACACCTGCTGGGAGTGTAGTGCTTTGTGTAGGTCGCCAGAACGTACACCTGTAACGAGTGCAGTGCTATGTGTAGGACGCCTGTAAGTACACCTGTTGGGAGTGTAGTGCGATGTGTAGGACGCCAGAAAGTACACCTTTTTGAAGTGTAGTGCTATGTGTAGGACGCCAGGATGTACACTTGTTGCGAGTGTAGTACTATGTGTAGGACGCTAGTATGTACACCTGCTGGGACTGTAGTGCTATGTGTAGGACACAAGTAAGTGCACCTTTTGGAAGTGTTGTGTTATGTGTAGGAAGGCAGTAAGTACACCTGGTGGGGGCGCAGTGCTATGTGCAGGGCATCAGTAAGTACACCTGTTGGGAGTGCAGTGCTATATGTAGGAAGTCAGTAAGTACACCTGATTGGAGTGCAGTGGTATGTGTAGCACGCCAGTAAGTACACCTGCTGGGAGTGTAGTGCTATGTATAGGACACCAGGAAGTACACGTTTTAGAAGTGTAGTGCTATGTGTAGGACGCCAGTAAGTGCACTTGTTGCAAGTGTAGTGCTATGTGTGGGACGCCAGTAAGTACACCTGTTGGGAGTGTAGTGCTACGTGCAGGACACCATTAAGTACACCTGTTGAGAGTGTAGTGCTCTGTGTAGGACGCCAGTAAGTTTACCTGTTGGGAGAGCAGTACTATGTGTAGGACGGCATGAAGTACACCTTTTCGGAGTGTAGTGATATGTGTAGGGCACCAATAAGTTCCCATGTTGGGAGGTTAGTACTATGTGTAGGACGCCAGTAAGAACACCGGTTCGGAGTGTTGTGCTATGAGTAGGACGGCAGTAAGTACACCTGTTGGGAGTGTAGTGCTATGTGTAGGGCGGCAGTAAGTACACCAGTTGGGAGTGCAGTGGTATGTGTAAGACGCCAGTAAGAACACCTGTTAGGGGTGTAGTGCTATGTGTAGGACGGCAGAACGTACACCTGTTGGGAGTGTAGTACTATGTGTAGGACGGCAGTAAGTACACCTGTTCGAAGTGTATTGCTATGTGTAGGACTCCTGTAAGTGCACCTGTTGGGAGTATAGTGCTATGTGTAGGACGCCAGTAAGTACACCTGTTGGGGGTGTAGTGCTATGTGTAGGACGCCAGTAAATGCACACGTTGGAAGAGTAATGCTATGTGTAGGACGGCAGTAAGTTCACCTGTTGGGAGTGTAGTGCTATGTGTAGAACCCAGTAGGTACACCTGTTGGGAGTGTAGTGCTATGTGTAGGACGTCAGTAAATGCACCTGTTGGGAGCGTAGTGCTATGTGTAGTACGCTAGTAAGTACCCCTGTTGGAGGGTAGTGATACGTGTAGGAAGCCAGTAAGTACACCTGTTGGGAGTGTAATGCTATGTGTAGGACGCCAGTAAGTACACCTGTTGGGAGTGTAGTGCTATGAGTAGGACAACAGTAAGTACACCTGTTTTGAGTGCAGTGCTACGCGTAAGGCCGCAGTAAGTACGCCTGCAAGGAATGTAGTGCTATGTGTAGAATACCACTAGGCACACTTGTTGGGAGTGTAGTGCTATGTGTAGGACGCTAGTAAGTACACCTGTTGGGGGTGTAGTGTTATGTGTAGAACCCAGTAGGTACACCTGTTTGGAGTGTAGTGCTATGTGTAGGACGAAAGTAATTGTACCTGTTGGGAGCTTAGTGCTATGAGTAGTAAGCTAGTAAGTACACCTGTTGGAGGGTAGTGATATGTGTAGGAATCCAGTAAGTACACCTGTTGGGAGTGTAGTGCTATGTGTAGGACGCGTGTAAGTGCACCTGTTGAAAGCGTATTGCTATGTGTAGGACGCCAGTAAGTACACCTGTTGGGAATGTAGTGCTATGTGTAGAACTCCAGTAGGTACACCTGTTGGGAGTGTAGTGCTATGTGTAGGATTCCAGTAAGTACACCTCTTTGGAGTGCAGTGCTACGTGTAGGACGCCAGTAATTACACCTGTTAGGAGTGTAGTGCTATGTGTAGGACGCCAGTAAGTGCACCTGTTGGGAGTGTAGTGCTATGAGTAGGACAACAGTAAGTACACCTGTTTTGTGTGCAGTGCTACGTGTAAGGCCGCAGTAAGTACGCCTGTAAGGAATGCAGTGCTCTGTGAATAACACCACTAAGCACACTGTTTAGAGTGTAGTGCTATGTGTAGGACGCTTGTAAGTGCACCTGTTGGGAGTGTAGTGCTATGTGTAGGACTGCAGTAAGTGCACCTGTTGGGAGGGTAGTGCTAGGTGTAGGACGCCAGTATGAACACCTGTTGGGAGAGTGGTGCTACGTGTATGACGACAATAGGTACCCCTGTTGGCAGTGTAATGCTATGTGTAGGACATCAGTAAGTACACCTGTTTGGAGTGTAGTGCTATGTGTAGGACGCCAGTAAGTACACCTGGTGGGAGTGTAATGCTATGTGTAGGACATCAGTAAGTGCACATGTTTGGAGCGTAGTGCTATGTTAGGTCGCCAGTAAGTACACCTATTCGGAGTGTATTGCTATGTGTAGGAGGCCAGTAAATACATATGTTGGAAATGTAGTGCTATGTGGAGGACGCCAGTAAGTACGCCTGTTTGGAGTGTGAGTGTAGAGCGATGTGTAGGACACCACTAAGTACACCGGTTGGGAGGGCAGTGCTGTGTGTAGGACTTCAGTAAGTACACCTGTTGGGAGTGTACTACTATGTGTTGGACGCCAGTAGGTACACCTGTTGGGAGTGTAGTGCTATTTGTAGGACACCAGTAAGTACATCTGTTAGTAGAGTAGTGCTATGTGTAGGACGCCAATAAGTACACCTGCTGGGAGTGTAGTGCTGTGGTCGGACTCCAGTAAGTACACCTGTCGGGAGCGTTGTGCGATGTGTAGTTCGCAAGTAGGTACACTTGTTGGGAGTGTAGTGCTATGTGTACGATTCCAGTAAGTACACCTGTTTGGAGTGCAGTGCTATGTGTAGGACGTCAGTAAGTAAACCTGTTAGGAGTGCAGTGCTATGTGTAGGACGCCAGTAAGTACACCTGTTGGAAGTGTAGTGCTATGAGCAGGAATCCAGTAAGTACACATGTTGGGAGCTGAATGCTATGTGTAGGACCCCAGTAAGTACACCTGTTGGGAGTGTAGTGCTATGTGTAGGAGGCCAGTAACTACACCTGTTAGTAGTGTGGTGCTATGTGTAGGACGCCAGTAAGTACACTTTTAAACGTGGAATGCTATGTGTGGGAAGCCAGAAAGTACACCTGTTGGTAGAGTAGTGCTACGTGTTTGACGGCAGTAAGTACACCTGCTGGGAATGTAGTGCTATGTGTAGGACGCCAGTATGTACACCTGTTGGGAGTGCAGTGCTATGTGCAAGGCGCCAGTAAGTACACCTGTTAGGAGTGTAGTGCTATGTGTGGGACGTCAGAACGTGCACCTGTTGGGAGTGCAGTGCTATGTGTCGGACGTCAGTAAGTAAACCTGATTGGATCGTAGTGCTATGTGCAGGATGCCACAAAATACACCTTTTAGAGGTGTAGTGCTACGTTAAGGACGCCAGTAAGCACATCTGTCAGTAGTGTAGTGCGATGTGTAGGACGCCAGTAAGTACACCTTTTAGGAGTGTAGTGCTATGTGCTGGAAGCCAGTACGTACACCTGATGGGATTGTAGTGCTATGTGTAGGACACCAGTAAGTACACATGTTGGAAGTGTAGTGCTATGTGCAGAACGGCAGTAAGTACACCTGTTGGGAGTGAAGAGCTATGTATAGGACGCCAGTGAGTTCACGTGTTGGGAGTTTAATACAATGGGTAAGACGTCTTGAAGTACACCTGTTAGGAGTGTAGTGCTATGTGTAGGACGCCAGTAAGTGCACATGTTGGGAGTGTAGTGCTATGTGCAGAACGGCAGTAAGTACACCTGTTGGGAGTGTAGTGCTATGTGGAGGACGCCAGTGAGTTCACCTGTTAGGAGTGTAATAGAATGTGTAGGACGGCATGAAGTACACCTGTTGGGAGTGTAGTGCTATGTGTAGGGCACCGGTAAGTACCTATGTTGGGAGTTTTGTACTATATGCAGAATGCCAGAAAGTGCACCTGTTGGGAGTGTAGTGCTATGTGTATGACGACAGTAAGTACACCTGCTGGGAGTGTAGTGTTATGTGTACGACACCAGTAAGTACACCTGTTGGGAGTGCAGTGCTATGTGTCGGGCGCCAGTAAGTACACCTGCTAGGAGTGTAGTGCTGTGTGTAGTTCGCCAGAAAGTACACCTGTAACGAGTGCAGTGCTATGTGTAGGACAACCGTAAGTACACCTGCTGGGAGTGTAGTGCTATGTGTAGGACGCCCGAAAGTTTACCTTTTAGAAGTGTAGTGATATGTGTAGTACGCCACTATGTACACTTGTTTCGAGTGTATTGCTATGTGTGGGACGCCATTAAGTACACCTGTTGTGATTGCAGTGCTATGTGTAGGACTCAAGTAAGTACACCTTTTGGGGGTGTAGTGTTATGTGTAGGAATGCAGTAAGTACACCTGGTGGGAGCGTAGTGCTATGTGCAGGACACCAATAAGTACACCTGTTGGGAGTGAAGTGCTATGTGTAAGGCGCCAGTAAGTACACCTGTTAGGAGTGTAATGCTATGTGTAGGACGCCAGAACGTACACCTGTTTGGAGTGCAGTGATATATGTAGGACGTCAGTAAGTACACCTGATTGGAGTGTAGTGCAATATGTAGTACTGCAGTAAGTACACCTGTTGAGAGTGTAGTGCTATGTATAGTAGGCCAGTAAGTACACCTGTTAGTAGTGTAGTGCTATGTGTAGGAAGCCAGTAAGTACACCTTTTAAATGTGTAATGCTATGTGTAGGAAGCCAGTAAGTACACCTGTTGGGAGAGTAGTGCTACGTCTAGGACGGTGGTAAGTACACCTGCTGGGAGTGTAGTGCTATGTGTAGGACACCAGTATGTACACCTGTTGGAAATGCAGTGCTATGTGTAAGGCGCCTGTAAGTACACCTGTTAGGAGTGTAGTGCTATGTGTAGGGCGTCAGAACGTACACCTGTTCGGAGTGCAGTGCTATGTGTAGGACGTCAGGAAGTACAACTGTCAGTAGCGTAGCGCTATGTGTAGGACCCCACTAAGTACACTTTTTAGGAGTGTAGTGCTATGTGCTGGAAGCCAGTAAGTACACCTGATGGGAGTATAGTGCTATGTGTAGGACACCAGTAAGTACACATGTTGGGAGTGTAGTGCTATGTGCAGAACGGCAGTAAGTATACCTGTTGGGAATGTAGTCCTATGTGTAGGACGCCAGTGAGTTCACCTGTTGGGAGTGTAATACTATGTGTAGGACGGCATGAAGTACACCTGTTGGTAGTGTAGTGCTATGTGTAGGGCACCAGTAAGTACCCATGTTGGGAGTTTAGTACTATATGCAGAACGCCAGAAAGAACACCTGTTGGGAGTGTAGTGCTATGCGTATGACGGCAGTAAGTACACCTGCTGGGAGTGTAGTGTTTTGTGTAGGTCGCCTGAACGTACACCTGTAACGAGTGCAGTGCTATGTGTAGGACGCCTGTAAGTACACCTGTTGGGAGTGTAGTGCTATGTGTAGGAAGCCAGAAAGTACACCTTTTCGAAGTGTAGTGCTATGTGTAGGACACAAGTATGTACACTTGTTGCGAGTGTAGTACTATGTGTGGGAAGCTTGTAAGTACACCTGCTGGTAGTGTAGTGCTATGTGTAGGACACAAGTAAGTACACCTTTTGGGAGTGTTGTGTTATGTGTAGAAAGGCAGTAAGTACACCTGTTGGGGGTGAAGTGCTATGTGTAAGGCGCCATTACGTACACCTGTTAGGAGTGTAGTGCTATGTGTAGGACGCCAGAACGTACACCTGTTGGGAGTGCAGTGCTATATGTAGGACGTCAGTAAGTACACCTGATTGGAGTGTAGTGGTATATGTACGACGCCAGTAAGTACACCTGCTGGGAGTGTAGTGCTATGTATAGGACACCAGAAAGTACACATTTTCGAAGTGTATTGCTATGTGTAGGATGCCAGTAAGTACACTTTTTGCAAGTGTAGTGCTATGTGTGGGACGTCAGTAAGTACACCTGTTGGGATTGTAGTGCTATGTGCAGGACACCACTAAGTACACCTGTTGAGAGTGTAGTGCTATGTGCAGAACACCAGTAAGTACACCTGTTTGGAGTGTAGTGCTCTGTGTAGGACGCCAGTAAGTTTACCTGTTGGGAGTGCAATAGTATGTGTAGGACGGCATGAAGTACACCTGTTCGGAGTGTAGTGATATGTGTAGGGCACCAATAAGTTCCCATGTTGGGAGGTTAGTACTATGTATAGGACGCCAGTAAGAACACCTTTTGGGAGTGTAGTGGTATGAGTAGGACGGCAGTAAGTACACCTGCTGGGAGTGTAGTTCTATGTGTAGGGCGGCAGTAAGTACATCTGTTGGGAGTTCAGTGCAATGTGTAAGACGCCAGTAAGTACACCTGTTAGGAGTGTAGTGCTATGTGCAGGACGGCAGAACGCACACCTGTTGGGAGTTTAGTACTATGTGTAGGACGGCAGTAAGTACACCTGTTCGAAGTGTATTGCTATGTGTAGGACGCCTATAAGTACACCTGTTGGGAGTATAGTGCTATGTGTAGGACGCCAGTAAATGCACGCGTTGGAAGCGTAATGCTATGTGTAGGACGTCAGTAAGTTCACCTGTTAGGAGTGTAGTGCTATGTGTAGAACCCAGTAGGTACACCTGTTGGGAGTGTAGTGCTATGTGTAGGACGTCAGTAAATGCACGCGTTGGAAGCGTAATGCTATGTGTAGGACGTCAGTAAGTTCACCTGTTAGGAGTGTAGTGCTATGTGTAGAACCCAGTAGGTACACCTGTTGGGATCGTAGTGCTATGTGTAGTACGCTAGTAAGTACACCTGTTGGAGGGTAGTGATATGTGTAGGAAACGAATAAGTACACCTGTTGGGAGTGTAATGCTACGTGTAGGATGCCAGTAAGTACACCTGTTTGGAGTGTAGTGCTATGTGTAGAACTCCAGTAGGTACACCTGTTGGGAGTGCAGAGCTATGTGTAGGATTCCAGTAAGTACACCTCTTTGGAGTGCAGTGCTATGTGTAGGACGCCAGTATGTACTCCTGTTAGGAGTGTAGTGCTATGTGTAGGTCGCCAGTAAGTACAAATTTTGGGAGTGTAGTGCTATGAGTAGGACAACAGTAAGTACACCTGTTTTGAGTGCAGTGCTACGCATAAGTCCGCAGTAAGTACGCCTGCAAGGAATGTAGTGCTATGTGTAGAATACCACTAGGCACACCTGTTGGGAGTGCAGTGCTATGTGTAGGACGCTAGTAAGTACACCTGTTGTGAGTGTAGTGTTATGTGTCGAACCCTGTCGGTACACCTGTTTGGAGTGTAGTGCTATGTGTACGACGTCAATAAGTGCACCTGTTGGGAGCGTTGTGCTATGAATAGTACGCTAGTAAGTACACCTGTTGGAGGGTAGTGATATGTGTAGGAAGCCAGTAAGTACGCCTGTTGGGAGTGTAGTGCTATGTGTCGGACGCCAGTAAGTGCACCTGTTGGAAGCGTATAGCTATGTGTAGGACGCCAGTAAGTACACCTGTTGGCAGTGTAGTGCTATGTGTAGAATTCCAGTAAGTACACCTCTTTGGAGTGCAGCGCTACGTGTAGGACGCCCGTAAGTACACCTGTCAGGAGTGTAGTGCTATGTGTAGGACGCCAGTAAGTACACCTGTTGGGAGTGTAGTGCTATGAGTAGGACAGCAGTAAGTACACCTGTTTTGAGTGCAGTGCTACGTGTAAGGCCGCAGTATGTACGCCTGTAAGGAATGTAGTGCCCTGTTTATAACAGAACTAAGCACACCTGTTGGGAGTGTAGTGCTATATGTAGGACGCTTTTAAGTACACCTGTTGGGAGTGTAGTGCTACGTGTTGGACTGCAGTACGTGTACCTGTTGGGAGTGTAGTGCTAGGTGTAGGTGTAGGACGCCAGTAAGAACACCTGCTGGGAATGTGGTGCTATGTGTATGACGGCAATAGGTACCCCTGTTGGGAGTGTAATGCTTTGTGTAGGACATCAGTAAGTACACCTGTTAGGAGTGTAGTGCTATGTGTAGGACGCCAGTAAGTACACCTGGTGGGAGTGTAATGCTATGTGTAGGACATCAGTAAGTACACATGTTGGGGGCGTAGTGCTATGTGTAAATGGCCAGTAAGTACACCTATTCGGAGTGTATTGCTGTGTCTAGGAGGCCAGTAAGTACATATGTTGGAAATGTAGTGCTATGTGGAGGACGCCAGTAAGTACACCTGTTTGGAGTGTAGAGCGATGAGTAGGACACCACTAAGTACACCGGTTGTGAGGGCAGTGCTATGTGTAGGACTTCAGTAAGTACACCTGTTGGGAGTGTGGTACTATTTGTAGGATACCAGTAAGTACACCTGTTAGTAGTGTAGTGCTATGTGTAGGACGCCAGTAAGTACACCTTTAGGAGTGTAGTGCTATGTGCTGGAAGCCAGTAAGTACACCTGATGGGAGTGTAGTGCTTTGTGAAGGACACCAGTAAGTGCACCTGTTGGGAGAATAGTACAGAATAGAATAGAATAGAATAGAATATTTATTTAACAATATACCAATTTACAAGAATAAATTAAAACAATATATTTTTTTGTACAAATTGGAATGGTACATTGTATGGGGACATCATAGCCAGATTGGCTGTCTTCCTGACACCTCCCGAAATACAATTTAAAAAACAACACACTTGGTCGCAGTGGACACTCTATCAATAGCATTACCCTTGCCTTTGGCGAATATGTCAAATGTCTGTGTATCTGGCCTCGTGGCCGTAATTAGAATAGTTACTGATGTCAATATAATTATGCGGCTTTGGATGAGCTAACTTATAATAAGAAGGATGTTTAGTGGGTTTATCCACAAAATTGAGTTGAGGAGCAGTATGTACATTTTTAGAAGTTAATGTCAAGAAGATTGTTTACCGTGTACAGTTGGTAGATATCTAAGGCCGTCTCCCACATCCATGTCCATCGCTGGCCCTCGGAACTTGGAGGTCCGCGGTCCAGACACAGACATAGGTGTGGAAGACGACCTCAACCTGCAATAAGTTAGTAAGTTTACTTACTCCATATGTTGATCAGACGACCCTTGACATATCAAAGACACGACAACAAGCTTTACCGCTGTGGACAAGCATTGCCTCACTTCTTGGACTTCAGCGAGTAAATCAATGACTCGGTCTACAATCTGGGCACATGCGGTACGAACATGCTACACAAGAAGAGTAACTATTTAGATATTTGCGAAAAAGCTGCTTTTTAAAGAGACGTTGAGAGGGTTGGTCTCGGGTGTCGTTTTCAATTTCATTCCAAATCTTTGGGAAGCTGTGTCTGGGAAGTTTGGCTGAGAATTGAGTTCTGGCTTTTTGTATCTCTATCATCCCGGCTTGTAGTGTAACCATTCCGCCAGAGGAGTGAATATTGAAGTAAGTTTCGATTGATTCTGGCAAGTTTATATTTGTCCAATCGTGCATAAACAGAGAAACATTTTATCTGTAAAGGTCGCTAAATTTCAGAATATGGGTGGCTTTAAACAGAGGATCAGTGTGACTGTTGTATTTTTTCGGCAAATAATTCGTATGGCACTCTTCTGTAAAGATTCTATTTTGCTACCAGATGAAGCATGGCCCCAGATTTGGATAGCGTAGTGCTATGTGTAGGACGCCAGTAAGTACACCTGTTGGGAGTGTAGTGTTATGTGTAGGACGCCAGAAAGTGCACATGTTTGGAGCGTAGTGCTATGTTAGGTCGCCAGTAAGTACACCTATTCGGAGTGTATTGCTATGTGTAGGAGGCCAGTAAATACATATGTTGGAAATGTAGTGCTATGTGGAGGACGCCAGTAAGTACGCCTGTTTGGAGTGTGAGTGTAGAGCGATGTGTAGGACACCACTAAGTACACCGGTTGGGAGGGCAGTGCTGTGTGTAGGACTTCAGTAAGTACACCTGTTGGGAGTGTACTACTATGTGTTGGACGCCAGTAGGTACACCTGTTGGGAGTGTAGTGCTATTTGTAGGACACCAGTAAGTACATCTGTTAGTAGAGTAGTGCTATGTGTAGGACGCCAGTAAGTACACCTGGTGGGAGTGTAAAGCTATGTGTAGGACATCAGTAAGTGCACATGTTTGGAGCGTAGTGCTATGTTAGGTCGCCAGTAAGTACACCTATTCGGAGTGTATTGCTATGTGTAGGAGGCCAGTAAATACATATGTTGGAAATGTAGTGCTATGTGGAGGACGCCAGTAAGTACGCCTGTTTGGAGTGTGAGTGTAGAGCGATGTGTAGGACACCACTAAGTACACCGGTTGGGAGGGCAGTGCTGTGTGTAGGACTTCAGTAAGTACACCTGTTGGGAGTGTACTACTATGTGTTGGACGCCAGTAGGTACACCTGTTGGGAGTGTAGTGCTATTTGTAGGACACCAGTAAGTACATCTGTTAGTAGAGTAGTGCTATGTGTAGGACGCCAGTAAGTACACCTGCTGGGAGTGTAGTGCTGTGGTCGGACTCCAGTAAGTACACCTGTCGGGAGCGTTGTGCGATGTGTAGTTCGCAAGTAGGTACACTTGTTGGGAGTGTAGTGCTATGTGTACGATTCCAGTAAGTACACCTGTTTGGAGTGCAGTGCTATGTGTAGGACGTCAGTAAGTAAACCTGTTAGGAGTGCAGTGCTATGTGTAGGACGCCAGTAAGTACACCTGTTGGAAGTGTAGTGCTATGAGCAGGAATCCAGTAAGTACACATGTTGGGAGCTGAATGCTATGTGTAGGACCCCAGTAAGTACACCTGTTGGGAGTGTAGTGCTATGTGTAGGAGGCCAGTAACTACACCTGTTAGTAGTGTGGTGCTATGTGTAGGACGCCAGTAAGTACACTTTTAAACGTGGAATGCTATGTGTGGGAAGCCAGAAAGTACACCTGTTGGTAGAGTAGTGCTACGTGTTTGACGGCAGTAAGTACACCTGCTGGGAATGTAGTGCTATGTGTAGGACGCCAGTATGTACACCTGTTGGGAGTGCAGTGCTATGTGCAAGGCGCCAGTAAGTACACCTGTTAGGAGTGTAGTGCTATGTGTGGGACGTCAGAACGTGCACCTGTTGGGAGTGCAGTGCTATGTGTCGGACGTCAGTAAGTAAACCTGATTGGATCGTAGTGCTATGTGCAGGATGCCACAAAATACACCTTTTAGAGGTGTAGTGCTACGTTAAGGACGCCAGTAAGCACATCTGTCAGTAGTGTAGTGCGATGTGTAGGACGCCAGTAAGTACACCTTTTAGGAGTGTAGTGCTATGTGCTGGAAGCCAGTACGTACACCTGATGGGATTGTAGTGCTATGTGTAGGACACCAGTAAGTACACATGTTGGAAGTGTAGTGCTATGTGCAGAACGGCAGTAAGTACACCTGTTGGGAGTGAAGAGCTATGTATAGGACGCCAGTGAGTTCACGTGTTGGGAGTTTAATACAATGGGTAAGACGTCTTGAAGTACACCTGTTAGGAGTGTAGTGCTATGTGTAGGACGCCAGTAAGTGCACATGTTGGGAGTGTAGTGCTATGTGCAGAACGGCAGTAAGTACACCTGTTGGGAGTGTAGTGCTATGTGGAGGACGCCAGTGAGTTCACCTGTTAGGAGTGTAATAGAATGTGTAGGACGGCATGAAGTACACCTGTTGGGAGTGTAGTGCTATGTGTAGGGCACCGGTAAGTACCTATGTTGGGAGTTTTGTACTATATGCAGAATGCCAGAAAGTGCACCTGTTGGGAGTGTAGTGCTATGTGTATGACGACAGTAAGTACACCTGCTGGGAGTGTAGTGTTATGTGTACGACACCAGTAAGTACACCTGTTGGGAGTGCAGTGCTATGTGTCGGGCGCCAGTAAGTACACCTGCTAGGAGTGTAGTGCTGTGTGTAGTTCGCCAGAAAGTACACCTGTAACGAGTGCAGTGCTATGTGTAGGACAACCGTAAGTACACCTGCTGGGAGTGTAGTGCTATGTGTAGGACGCCCGAAAGTTTACCTTTTAGAAGTGTAGTGATATGTGTAGTACGCCACTATGTACACTTGTTTCGAGTGTATTGCTATGTGTGGGACGCCATTAAGTACACCTGTTGTGATTGCAGTGCTATGTGTAGGACTCAAGTAAGTACACCTTTTGGGGGTGTAGTGTTATGTGTAGGAATGCAGTAAGTACACCTGGTGGGAGCGTAGTGCTATGTGCAGGACACCAATAAGTACACCTGTTGGGAGTGAAGTGCTATGTGTAAGGCGCCAGTAAGTACACCTGTTAGGAGTGTAATGCTATGTGTAGGACGCCAGAACGTACACCTGTTTGGAGTGCAGTGATATATGTAGGACGTCAGTAAGTACACCTGATTGGAGTGTAGTGCAATATGTAGTACTGCAGTAAGTACACCTGTTGAGAGTGTAGTGCTATGTATAGTAGGCCAGTAAGTACACCTGTTAGTAGTGTAGTGCTATGTGTAGGAAGCCAGTAAGTACACCTTTTAAATGTGTAATGCTATGTGTAGGAAGCCAGTAAGTACACCTGTTGGGAGAGTAGTGCTACGTCTAGGACGGTGGTAAGTACACCTGCTGGGAGTGTAGTGCTATGTGTAGGACACCAGTATGTACACCTGTTGGAAATGCAGTGCTATGTGTAGGACGCCAGTAAGTACACCTGTTGGAATTGTAGTGCTATCTGTAGGACACCAGTGAGTACACCTGTTAGGAGTGTAGTGCTATGTTTTGGACTTCAGTAAGTACACCTGTTGGGAGCGTGGTGCGTTGTGTAGTTCGCCAGCAGGTACACCTGTTGGGAGAGTTGTCCTATGTGTAGGAAGCCAGTAAGTACACATGTTGGAAGCTTAATGCTATGTGTAGGACGCCAGAAAGTACAGCTGCTGGGAGTGTAGTGCTATGGATAGGAGGCCAGTAAGTAGAACTGTTGGGAGTGTAGTGCTATTTGTAGGTTGCCAGTAAGTACACCTGTTAGTAGTGTAGTGCTATGTGTAGGACGCCAGTAAGTACACATTTTAGAAGTGTAATTCTATGTGTAGGAAGCCAGTAAGTACACCTGATGGGAGTGTAGTGCTACGAGTATTACACCAGTAAGTACACCTGTCTCGAGTGTAGTGGTGTGCGTAGGACGAGAGTAAGTCCACCTGTTGGGAGTGTAGTGCTATGTTTAGGATTCCAGTAAGTACACCTGTTAGAGGGTAGTGCAATGTGTAGGAAGCCAGCAAGTACACGTGGTGGGAGTATAGTGATATGTGTTGGACGCCAGTAAGTACACCTGTTGGAAGTGCAGTGCTATTTATAGGAGAACAGTGAGTATACCTGTTAGAAGTGTTGTGCTATATGTTGGACTTCAGTAAGTACACCTGTTGGGAACGTGGTGCGATGTGTAGTTCGCCAGTAGGTACACCTGTTGGGAGAGTTGTCCTATGTGTAGGAAGCCAGTAAGTACACCTGTTGGGAGTTTATGCTATGTGTAGGACGCCAGGAAGTACAACTGTTATTAGTTTAGTGCTATGTGTAGGAAACCAGTAAGCACACCTGATGAGAGTGTAGTGCTACGTGTTGGACACCAGTAAGTACACCTGTTTGGAGTGTAGTGGTATGTGTAGGACGCCAGTAAGTACACCTTTTGGGAGCGTAGTGCTATGTGCAGGACACCATTAAATACATCTGTTGAGAGTGTAGTGCTATATGCAGAACACCAGTTAGTACATCTGTTGGGAGTGTAGTGCTCTGTGTAGGACGCCAGTAAGTTCACCTGTTGGGAGTATAGTACTATGTGTAGGACGGCATGAAGTACACCAGTTCGGAGTGTAGTGCTATGTGTAGGACGCCAGTAAGTACACCTTTTAGGAGTGTAGTGCTATGTGTTGGAAGCCGGTAAGTACACCTGATAGGAGGGTAGTGCTATGTGTAGGACACCAGTAAGCACACCTGTTGGGAGTGTAGTGCCATGTGTAGGACTCCAGGAAGTACATCTGTTGGGAGTGTACTCCTATGTGTAGGACGCCAGAAAGTACACCTTTTAGAAGTGTAGTGCTATGTGTAGGACGCCAGTAGGTACACTTGTTGCGAGTGTAGTGCGATATGTGGGACGCCAGTAAGTACACCTGTTGGCAGTGTAGTGCTATATGTAGGATACCACTAAGTACCCATTTTGGGAGTTTAGTACTATATGTTGGGCGCCAGTAAGTACACCTGTTGGGACTGTAGTGCTATGTGTAAAATGGCAGTAAGTACGCTTGCTGGGAGTGTAGTGTTATGTGTTGGACACCAGTAAGTACACCTGTTGGGAGTGCAGTGCCATGTGTAAAGCGTCAGAAAATTCACCTGTTAGTTGTGTAGTGCTTTGTGTAGGTCGCCAGAACGTACACCTGTTGGGAGTGCAGTGCTATGTGTAGGATATCAGTAAGTACACCTGATTGGATTGTCGTGCTATACGTAGGACGACAGTCAGTACACCTGTTAGGAGTGCAGTGCTATGTGTAGGACGCCAGTAAGTACACCTGTAGGGAGTGCAGTGCTATATGCAGGACACTAGTAAGTATACCTGCTGAGAGTGTAATGCCATGTGCAGAACACCAGTAAGTACACCTGTTGGGAGTGTAGTGCTATGTGTAGGAGGGCAGTAAGTAGGGAGTGTAGTGCTATGTGCAGGACACCAGTAAGTACACCTGTTGAGAGTGAAGTGCCAAGTGCAGAACACCAGTAAGTACACCTGTTGGGAGTGAAATGCTATGTGTAGAGGGCAGTAAGTACACCTGCTGGGAGCGTAGTGCTATGTGCAGGGCACCAGTAAGTACATCTGTTGGGAGTGCAGTGCTATGTGTAAGGCGCCAGTAAGTACACCTTTTAGGAGTGTAGTGTAGGACGCCAGAACGTACACCTGTTGGGAGTGCAGTGCTAAATGTAGGACGTCAGTAAATTCATCTGACTGGAGTGTATTGCAATATGTAGGACGGCAGTAAGTACACCTGTTCGGAGTGTATTGCTATGTGTAGGACGCCTGTAAGTACACCTTTTGGGACTGTAGTGCTATGTGTAGGACGCCAGTGAGTACACCTGATTGGAGTGTAGTGCTATGAATAGGACGTCAGAAAGTACACCTCCTGTTGGGAGTGTAGTGCTATGTGTAGTGCGCTAGTAAGAACACCTGTTGGAGGGTAGTGCTATGTGTAGGAAGCCAGCAAGTACACCTGTTGGGAGTATAGTGGTATGTGTAGGACGCCAGTAAGTGCACCTGTTGGAAGCGTTGTGATATGTGTTGGACGCCAGTAAGTACACCTGTTGGGAGTGTAGTGCTATGTGTCGGTCTCAAGTAAGTCCACCTGATGGGAGTGTAGTGCTTATGTTTAGGATTCCAGTAAGTACACCTGTTGGAGGGTAGTGCTATGTGTAGGAAGCCAGCAAGTACACCTTTTGGGAGTATAGTGCTATGTGTTGGACGCCAGTATGTACACCCGTTGGAAGTGTAGTGCTATGTGTAGGACGCCAGTACGTGCACCTGTTGGAAGCGTATTGCTATGTGTTGGACGCCAGGAAGTACACCTGTTGGGAGTGTAGTGCTATGCGTCGGACTCCAGTAAGTACACCTGTTGGATGTGTAGTGGTATGTGTAGGATTCCAGTAAGTACACCTGTTTGGAGTGCAGTGCTATGTGTAGGACGCCAGTAAGTACATCTGTTGGAATTGTAGTGCTATCTGTAGGACACCAGTGAGTACACCTGTTAGGAGTGTAGTGCTATGTTTTGGACTTCAGTAAGTACACCTGTTGGGAGCGTGGTGCGTTCTGTAGTTCGCCAGCAGGTACACCTGTTGGGAGAGTTGTGCTATGTGTAGGAAGCCAGTAAGTACACATGTTGGAAGCTTAATGCTATGTGTAGGACGCCAGAAAGTACTGCTGCCGGGAGTGTAGTGCTATGGATAGGAGGCCAGTAAGTACAACTGTTGGGAGTGTAGTGCTATTTGTAGGTTGCCAGTAAGTACACCTGTTAGTAGTGTAGTGCTATGTGTAGGACGCCAGTAAGTACACATTTTAGAAGGGTAATTCTATGTGTAGGAAGCCAGTAAGTACACCTGATGGGAGTGTAGTGCTACGATTATTACACCAGTAAGTACACCTGTCTCGAGTGTAGTGGTGTGTGTAGGACGAGAGTAAGTCCACCTGTTGGGAGTGTAGTGCTATGTTTAGGATTCCAGTAAGTACACCTGTTAGAGGGTAGTGCAATGTGTAGGAAGCCAGCAAGTACACGTGTTGGGAGTATAGTGATATGTGTTGGACGCCAGTAAGTACACCTGTTGGAAGTGCAGTGCTATTTATAGGAGAACAGTGAGTACACCTGTTAGGAGTGTTGTGCTATGTGTTGGACTTCAATAAGTACACCTGTTGGGAACGTGGTGCGATGTGTAGTTCGCCAGTAGGTACACCTGTTGGGAGAGTTGTCCTATGTGTAGGAAGCCAGTAAGTACACCTGTTGGGAGTTTATGCTATGTGTAGGACGCCAGGAAGTACAACTGTTATTAGTTTAGTGCTATGTGTAGGAAACCAGTAAGCACACCTGATGAGAGTGTAGTGCTACGTGTTGGACACCAATAAGTACACCTGTTTGGAGTGTAGTGCTATGTGTAGGACGCCAGTAAGTACACCTTTTGGGAGCGTAGTTCTATGTGCAGGACACCATTAAATACATCTGTTGAGAGTGTAGTGCTATATGCAGAACACCAGTTAGTACACCTGTTGGGAGTGTAGTGCTCTGTGTAGGACGCCAGTAAGTTCACCTGTTGGGAGTATAGTACTATGTGTAGGACGGCATGAAGTACACCAGTTCGGAGTGTAGTGCTATGTGTAGGACGCCAGTAAGTACACCTTTTAGGAGTGTAGTGCTATGTGTTGGAAGCCGGTAAGTACACCTGATAGGAGGGTAGTGCTATGTGTAGGACACCAGTAAGCACACCTGTTGGGAGTGTAGTGCCATGTGTAGGACTCCAGGAAGTACATCTGTTGGGAGTGTACTCCTATGTGTAGGACTCCAGAAAGTACACCTTTTAGAAGTGTAGTGCTATGTGTAGGACGCCAGTAGGTACACTTGTTGCGAGTGTAGTGCGATATGTGGGACGCCAGTAAGTACACCTGTTGGCAGTGTAGTGCTATATGTAGGATACCACTAAGAATCCTTTTTGGGAGTTTAGTACTATATGTTGGGCGCCAGTATGTACACCTGTTGGGAGTGTAGTGCTATGTGTAGGATGGCAGTAAGTACGCCTGCTGGGAGTGTAGTGTTATGTGTTGGACACCAGTAAGTACGCCTGTTGGGAGTGCAGTGCTATGTGTAAGGCGTCAGAAAATTCACCTGTTAGGAGTGTAGTGCTTTGTGTAGGTCGCCAGAACGTACAACTGTTGGGAGTGCAGTGCTATGTGTAGGATATCAGTAAGTACACCTGATTGGATTGTAGTGCTATATGTAGGACGACAGTCAGTACACCTGTTAGCAGTGCAGTGCTATGTGCAGGACGCCAGTAAGTACACCTGTAGGGAGTGTAGTGCTATATGCAGGACACCAGTAAGTATACCTGCTGAGAGTGTAATGCCATGTGCAGAACACCAGTAAGTACACCTTTTGGGAGTGTCGTGCTATGTGTAGGAGGGCAGTAAGTAGGGAGTGTAGTGCTATGTGCAGGACACCAGTAAGTACACCTGTTGAGAGTGAAGTGCCAAGTGCAGAACACCAGTAAGCACACCTGTTGGGAGTGAAATGCTATGTGTAGAGGGCAGAAAGTACACCTGCTGGGAGCGTAGTGCTATGTGCAGGGCACCAGTAAGTACATCTGTTGGGAATGCAGTGCTATGTGTAAGGCGCCAGTAAGTACACCTGTTTGGAGTGTAGTGTAGGACGCCAGGACGTACACCTGTTGGGAGTGCAGTGCTAAATGCAGGACGTCAATAAATTCACCTGATTGTAGTGTAGTGCAATATGTAGGACGGCAGTAAGTACACCTGTTCGGAGTGTATTGCTATGTGTAGGACGCCTGTAAGTACACCTTTTGGGACTGTAGTGCTATGTGTAGGACGCCAGTGAGTACACTTGATTGGAGTGTAGTGCTATGAGTAGGACACCAGTAAGTACACGTGGTGGGAGTGTACTGCTATGTGCAGGACGTCAGTAAGTACACCTGTTGGGAGTGTAGTGCTCTGGGTAGTGCGCTAGTAAGTTCACCTGGTGGAGGGTAGTGCTATGTGTAGGAAGCCAGCAAGTACACCTGTTGGGAGTATAGTGCTATGTGTAGGACGCCAGTAAGTGCACCTGTTGGAAGCGTAGTGATATGTGTTGGACGCCAGTAAGTACACCTGTCGGGAGTGTAGTGCTATGTGTCGGTCTCAAGTAAGTCCATCTGATGGGAGTGTAGTGCTTATGTTTAGGATTCCAGTACGTACACCTGTTGGAGGGTAGTGCTATGTGTAGGAAGCCAGCAAGTACACCTGTTGGGAGTATAGTGCTATGTGTTGGACACCAGTATGTACAACCGTTGGAAGTGTAGTGCTATGTGTAGGACGCCAGTACGTGCACCTGTTGGAAGCGTAGTGCTATGTGTTGGACGCCAGTATGTACACCTGTTGGGAGTGTAGTGCTATGTGTCGGACTCCAGTAAGTACACCTGTTGGGTGTGAAGTGGTATGTGTAGGATTCCAGTAAGTACACCTGTTTGGAGTGCAGTGCTATGTGTAGGACGCCAGTAAGTACACCTGTTGGAATTGTAGTGCTATCTGTAGGACACCAGTGAGTACACCTGTTAGGAGTGTAGTGGTATGTTTTGGGCTTCAGTAAGTACACCTGTTGGGAGCGTGGTGCGTTGTGTAGTTCGCCAGCAGGTACACCTGTTGGGAGAGTTGTGCTATGTGTAGGAAGCCAGTAAGTACACATGTTGGAAGCTTAATGCTATGCGTAGGACGCCAGAAAGTACAGCTGCTGGGAGTGTAGTGCTATGGATAGGAGGCCAGTAAGTACAACTGTTGGGAGTGTAGTGCTATTTGTAGGTTGCCAGTAAGTACACCTGTTAGTAGTGTAGTGCTATGTGTAGGGCGCCAGTAAGTACACATTTTAGAAGTGTAATTCTATGTGTAGGAAGCCAGTAAGTACACGTGATGGGAGTGTAGTGCTACGAGTATTACACCAGTAAGTACACCTGTTTGGAGTGTAGTGGTGTGTGCAGGACGAGGGTAAGTACACCTGGTGGGAGTGTAGTGCTATGTGTAGGACAACAGAAAGTACACCTTTTAGAAGTGTTGTGCTATGTGTAGGACGCCAGTAAGTACAACTGTTGGGAGTGTAGTGCTATATGCAGGACACCAGTAAGTACACCTGTTGAGAGTGCAGTGCCATGTGCAGAACACCAGTAAGTACACCTGTTGGGTGTGCAGTGCTATGTGTAGGAGGGCACTAAGTACACCTGCTGGAGCGTAATGCTATGTGCAGGGCACCAGTAAGTACACCTGTTGGGAGTGCAATGCTATGTGTAAGGCGCCAGTAAGTAAACCTGTTTGGAGTGTAGTGCTATTTGTAGGACGCCAGAAAGTACACCTGTTGGGATTGCAGTGCTAAATGTAGGACGTCAGTAAGTACACCTGCTTGGAGTGTAGTGCAATTTGTAGGACGGCAGTAAGTACACCTGTTCGGAGTGCATTGCTATGTGTAAGGCGCCAGTAAGTACACCTGTTAGGAGTGTAGTGTAGGACGCCAGAACGTACACCTGTTGGGAGTGCAGTACTAAATGTAGGACGTCAGTAAGTTCACCTGATTGGAGTGTAGTGCAATATGTAGGACTGCAGTAAGTACACCTGTTCGGAGTGTTTTGCTATGTGCCGGACGCCTGTAAGTACACCTTTTGGGACTGTAGTGCTATGTGTAGGACGCCAGTGAATACACCTGATTGGAGTGTAGTGCTATGAGTAGGACACCTGTAAGTACACGTGGTGGGAGTGTACTGCTATGTGTAGGACGTCAGTAAGTACATCTGTTGGGAGTGTAGTGCTATGTGTCGGACTCCAGTAAGTCCACCTGTTGGGAGTGTAGTGCTATGTTTAGGATTCCAGAAAGTACACCTGTTAGAGGGTAGTGCTATGTGTAGGAAGCCAGCAAGTACACCTGTTGGGAGTATAGTGCTATGTGTTGGACGCCAGTAAGTATACCTGTTGGAAGTGCAGTGCTATTTATAGGAGAACAGTGAGTACACCTTTTAGGAGTGTTGTGCTATGTGTTGGACTTCAGTAAGTACACCTGTTGGGAACGTGGTGCGATGTGTAGTTCGCCAGTAGGTACACCTGTTGGAGAGTTGTCCTATGTGTAGGAAGCCAGTAAGTACACCTGTTGGGAGTTTATGCTATGTGTAGGACGCGAGGAAGTACAACTGTTATTAGTTTAGTGCTATGCGTAGGAAGCCAGTAAGCACACCTGATGAGAGTGTAGTGCTACGTGTTGGACACCAGTAAGTACTCCTGTTTGGAGTGTAGTGGTATGCGTAGGACGCCAATAAGTACACCTGTTGGGAGCGTAGTGCTATGTGCAGGACACCATTAAATACATCTGTTGAGAGTGTAGTGATATATGCAGAACACCAGTTAGTACACCTGTTGGGAGTGTAGTGCTCTGTGTAGGACGCCAGTAGGTTCACCTGTTGGGCGTGTAGTGCTATGTGTATTTATAGGACAACAGTGAGTACACCTGTTAGGAGTGTTGTGCTATGTGTTGGACTTCAGTAAGTACACCTGTTGGGAACGTGGTGCGTTGTGTAGTTCGCCAGTAGGTACACCTGTTGGGATAGTTGTCCTATGTGTAGGTAGCCAGTAAGCACACCTGTTGGGAGTTTATGCTATGTGTAGGACGCCAGGAAGTACAAATGTTATTAGTTTAGTGCTATGTGTAGGAAGCCAGTAAGCACACCTGATGAGAGTTTAGTGCTACGTGTTGGACACCAGTAAGTACACATGTTTGGAGTGTAGTGGTATGTGCAAGACACCATTAAATACATCTGTTGAGAGTGTAGTGCTATATGCAGAACACCAGTTAGTACACCTGTTGGGAGTGTAGTGCTCTGTGTAGGACGCCAGTAAGTACACCTGTTGGGAGTGTAGTGCTATATGCAGGACACCAGTAAGTACACCTGTTGAGAGTGTAGTGCCATGTGCAGAACACCAGTAAGTACAATTGTTGGGAGTGTAGTGCTATGTGTAGGAGGGCAGTAAGTACACCTGCTAGGAGCGTAGTGCTATGTGCAGGGCACCAGTAAGTACACCTGTTGGGAGTGCAATGCTATGTGTAAGGCGCCAGTAAGTAAACCTGTTATGAGTGTAGTGCTATCTGTAGGGCGCCAGAAAGTACACCTGTTGGGAGTGCAGTGCTAAATGTAGGACGTCAGTAAGTACACCTGTTTGGAGTGTAGTCCAGTATGTAGGACGGCAGTAAGTACACCTGTTCGGAGTGCATTGCTATGTGTAGGACGCCTGTAAGTGCACCTGTTGGAGCTGTAGTGCTATGTGTAGGACGCCAGTGAGTACACCTGATTGGAGTGTAGTGCTATGAGTAGGACACCAGTAAGTACATGTGGTGTGAGTGTACTGCTATGTGTAGGACGTCAGTAAGTACACCTCTTGAAGCGTAGTGCTATGTGTAGTGCGCTAGTAAGTACACCTGTTGGAGGGTAGTGCTATGTGTAGGAAGCCAGCAAGTACACCTGTTGGGAGTGTAGTGCTATGTGTCGGACTCCAGTAAGTCCACCTGTTGGGAGTGTAGTGCTATGTTTAGGATTCCAGTAAGTACACCTGTTAGAGGGTAGTGCTATGTGTAGGAAGCCAGCAAGTACACCTGTTGGGAGTATAGTGCGATGTGTTGGACGCCAGTAAGTACACCTGTTGGAAGTGCAGTGCTATTTATAGGACAACAGTGAGTACACCTGTTAGGTGCGGTGTGCTATGTGTTGGACTTCAGTAAGTACACCTGTTGGGAACGTGGTGCGATGTGTAGTTCGCCAGTAGGTACACCTGTTGGGAGAGTTGTCCTATGTGTAGGAAGCCAGTAAGTACCTGTTGGGAGTTTATGCTATGTGTAGGACGCCAGGAAGTACAACTATTATTAGTTTAGTGGTATGTGTAGGAAGCCAGTAAGCACACCTGATGAGAGTGTAGTGCTATGTGTTGGACACCAGCAAGTACACCTGTTTGGAGTGTAGTGGTATGTGTAGGACGCCAGTAAGTACACCTGTTGGGAGCGTAGTGCTATGTGGAGGACACCATTAAATACATCTGTTGAGAGTGTAGTGCTATTTGCAGAACACCAGTTAGTACACCTGTTGGGAGTGTAGTGCTCTGTGTAGGACGCCAGTAAGTTAACCTGTTGGGAGTGTAGTACTACGTGTAGGACGGCATGAAGTACACCAGTTCGGAGTGTATTGCTATGTGTAGGACGCCAGTAAGTACACCTTTTAGGAGTGTAGTGCTATGTGTTGGAAGCCAGTAAGTACACCTGATGGGAGGGTAGTGCTATGTGTAGGACACCAGTAAGCACATCTGTTGGGAGTGTAGTGCCATGTGTAGGACTCCAGGAAGTACATCTGTTGGGAGTGTACTCCTATGTGTAGGACGCCAGAAAGTACACCTTTTAGAAGTGTAGTGCTATGTGTAGGACGCCAGTAAGTACACTTGTTGCGAGTGTAGTGCGATATGTGGGACGCCAGTAAGTACACCTGTTGGCAGTGTAGTGCTATATGTAGGATACCACTAAGTACCCATTTTGGGAGTTTAGTACTATATGTTGGGCGCCAGTAAGTACACCTGTTGGGATTGTAGTGCTATGTGTAGGATGGCAGTAAGTACGCCTGCTGGGAGTGTAGAGTTATGTGTTGGACACCAGTAAGTACACCTGTTGGGAGTGCAGTGCTATGTGTAAAGCGTCAGAAAATTCACCTCTTAGGAGTGTAGTGCTTTGTGTAGTTCGCCAGAACGCACACCTGTTGGGAGTGCAGTGTTATGTGTAGGATATCACTAAGTACACCTGATTGGATTGTAGTGCTATATGTAGGACGACAGTCAGTACACCTGTTAGGAGTGCAGTGCTATGTGTAGGACGCCAGTAAGTACACCTGTAGGGAGTGTAGTGATATATGCAGGACACTAGTAAGTATACCTGCTGAGAGTGTAATGCCATGTGCAGAACACCAGTAAGTACACCTGTTGGGAGTGTAGTGCTATGTGTAGGAGGGCAGTAAGTAGGGAGTGTAGTGCTATGAGCAGGACACCAGTAAGTACACCTGTTGAGAGTGAAGTGCCAAGTGCAGAACACCAGTAAGTACACCTGTTGGGAGTGAAATGCTATGTGTAGAGGGCGGTAAGTACACCTGCTGGGAGCGTAGTGCTATGTGCAGGGCACCAGTAAGTACATCTGTTGGGAGTGCAGTGCTATGTGTAAGGCGCCAGTAAGTACACCTTTTAGGAGTTTAGTGTAGGACGCCAGAACGTACACCTGTTGGGAGTGCAGTGCTAAATGTAGGACGTCAGTAAATTCACCTGACTGGAGTGTAGTGCAATATGTAGGACGGCAGTAAGTACACCTGTTCGGAGTGTATTGCTATGTGTAGGACGCCTGTAAGAACACCTTTTGGGACTGTAGTGCTATGTGTAGGACGCCAGTGAGTACACCTGATTGGAGTGTAGTGCTATGAATAGGACACCAGTAAGTACACGTGGTGGGAGTGTACTGCTATGTGTAGGACGTCAGTAAGTACACCTGTTGGGAGTGTAGTGCTATGTGTCGGTCTCAAGTAAGTCCCCCTGATGGGAGTGTAGTGCTTATTTTTAGGATTCCAGTGAGTACACCTGTTGGAGGGTAGTGCTATGTGTAGGAAGCCAGCAAGTACACCTTTTGGGAGTATAGTGCTATGTGTTGGACACCAGTATGTACACCCGTTGGAAGTGTAGTGCTATGTGTAGGACGCCAGTACGTGCACCTGTTGGAAGCGTAGTGCTATGTGTTGGACGCCAGTAAGTACACCTGTTGGGAGTGTAGTGCTATGCGTCGGACTCCAGTAAGTACACCTGTTGGGTGTGTAGTGGTATGAGTAGGATTCCAGTAAGTACACCTGTTTGGAGTGCAGTGCTATGTGTAGGACGCCAGTAAGTACACCTGTTGGAATTATAGTGCTATCTGTAGGACACCTGTGAGTACACCTGTTAGGAGTGTAGTGCTATGTTTTGGACTTCAGTAAGTTCACCTGTTGAGAGCGTGGTGCGTTGTGTAGTTCGCCAGCAGGTACATCTGTTGGGAGAGTTGTGCTATGTGTAGGAAGCCAGTAAGTACACATGTTGGAAGCTTAATGCTATGTGTAGGACGCCAGAAAGTACAGCTGCTGGGAGTGTAGTGCTATGGATAGGATGCCAGTTAGTACAACTGTTGGGAGTGTAGTGCTATTTGTAGGTTGCCAGTAAGTACTCCTGTTAGTAGTGTAGTGCTATGTGTAGGACGCCAGTAAGTACACATTTTAGAAGTGTAATTCTATGTGTAGGAAGCCAGTAAGTACACCTGATGGGAGTGTAGTGCTACGAGTATTACACCAGTAAGTACACCTGTTTCGAGTGTAGTGGTGTGTGTAGGACGAGAGTAAGTCCACCTGTTGGGAGTGTAGTGCTATGTTTAGGATTCCATTAAGTACACCTGTTAGAGGGTAGTGCTATGTGTAGGAAGCCAGCAAGTACACCTGTTGGGAGTATAGTGATAGGTGTTGGACGCCAGTAAGTACACCTGTTGGAAGTGCAGTGCTATTTATAGGACAACAGTGAGTACACCTGTTAGGAGTGTTGTGCTATGTGTTGGACTTCAGTAAGTACGCCTGTTGGGAAGTGGTGCGATGTGTAGTTCGCCAGTAGGTACACCTGTTGGGAGAGTTGTCCTATGTGTAGGAAGCCAGTAATGTACACCTGTTGGGAGTTTATGCTATGTGTAGGACGCCAGGAAGTACAACTGTTATTAGTTTAGTGCTATGTGTAGGAAACCAGTAAGCACACCAGATGAGAGCGTAGTGCTACATGTTGGACACCAGTAAGTACACCTGTTTGGAGTGTAGTGGTATGTGTAGGACGCCAGTAAGTACACCTGTTGGGAGCGTAGTGCTATGTGCAGGACACCATTAAATACATCTGTTGAGAGTGTAGTGCTATATGCAGAACACCAGTTAGTACACCTGTTGGGAGTGTAGTGCTCTGTGTAGAACGCCAGTAAGTTCACCTGTTGGGAGTGTAGTACTATGTGTAGGACGGCATGAAGTACACCAGTTCGGAGTGTAGTGCTATGTGTAGGACGCCAGTAAGTACACCTTTTAGGAGTGTAGTGCTATGTGCTGGAAGCCAGTAAGTACACCTGATAGGAGGGTAGTGCTATGTGTAGGACACCAGTAAGCACACCTGTTGGGAGTGTAGTGCCATGTGTAGGACTCCAGGAAGTACATCTGTTGGGAGTGTACTCCTATGTGTAGGTCGCCAGAAAGTACACCTTTTTGAAGTGTAGTGCTATGCGTAGGACGCCAGTAAGTACACTTGTTGCGAGTGTAGTGCGATATGTGGGACGCCAGTAAGTACACCTGTTGGCAGTGTAGTGCTATATGTAGGATACCACTAAGTACCCATTTTGGGAGTTTAGTACTATATGTTGGGCGCCAGTAAGTACACCTGCTGGGAGTGTAGTGCTATGTGTAGGATGGCAGAAAGTACGCCTGCTGGGAGTGTAGTGTTATGTGTTGGACACCAGTAAGTACGCCTGTTGGGAGTGCAGTGCTATGTGTAAGGCGTCAGAAAATTCACCTGTTAGGAGTGTAGTGCTGTGTGTAGGTCGCCAGAACGTACACCTGTTGGGAGTGCAGTGGTATGTGTAGGATATCAGTAAGTACACCTGATTGAATTGTAGTGCTATATGTAGGACGACCGTCAGTACACCTGTTAGGAGTGCAGTTTTATGTGTAGGACGACAGTAAGTACACCTGTAGGGAGTGTAGTGCTATATGCAGGACACCAGTAAGTATACCTGCTGAGAGTGTAATGCCAAGTGCAGAACACCAGTAAGTATACCTTTTGGGAGTGTAGTGCTATGTGTAGGAGGGCAGTAAGTAGGGAGTGTAGTGCTATGTGCAGGACACCAGTAAGTACACCTGTTGAGAGGGAAGTGCCAAGTGCAGAACACCAGTAAGTACACCTGTTGGGAGTGAAATGCTATGTGTAGAGGGCAGTAAGTACACCTGCTGGGAGCGTAGTGCTATGTGCAGGGCACCAGTAAGTACATCTGTTGGGAGTGCAGTGCTATGTGTAAGGCGCCAGTAAGTACACCTGTTAGGAGTGTAGTGTAGGACGCCAGAACGTACACCTGTTGGGAGTGCAGTGCTAAATGTAGGACGTCAATAAATTCACCTGATTGTAGTGTAGTGCAATATGTAGGACGGCAGTAAGTACACCTGTTCGGAGTGTATTGCTATTTGTAGGGCGCCTGTAAGTACACCTTTTGGGACTGTAGTGCTATGTGTAGGAGGCCAGTGAGTACACCTGATTGGAGTGTAGTGCTATGAGTAGGACACCAGTAAGTACACGTGGTGGGAGTGTACTGCTATGTGTAGGACGTCAGTAAGTACACCTGTTGGGAGTGTAGTGCTATGTGTAGTGCGCTAGTAAGTACACCTGGTGGAGGGTAGTGCTATGTGTAGGAAGCCAGGAAGTACACCTGTTGGGAGTATAGGGCTATGTGTAGGACGCCAGTAAGTGCACCTGTTGGAAGCGTAGTGATATGTGTTGGACGCCAGTAAGTCCACCTGTTGGGAGTGTAGTGCTATGTGTCGGTCTCAAGTATGTCCACCTGATGGGAGTGTAGTGCTTATGTTTAGGATTCCAGTAAGTACACCTGTTGGAGGGTAGTGCTATGTGTAGGAAGCCAGCAAGTACACCTGTTGGGAGTATAGTGCTATGTGTTGGACGCCAGTATGTACAACCGTTGGAAGTGTAGTGCTATGTGTAGGACGCCAGTACGTGCACCTGTTGGAAGCGTAGTGCTATGTGTTGGACGCCAGTATGTACACCTGTTGGGAGTGTAGTGCTATGTGTCGGACTCCAGTAAGTACACCTGTTGGGTGTGAAGTGGTATGTGTAGGATTCCAGTAAGTACACCTGTTTGGAGTGCAGTGCTATGTGTAGGACGCCAGTAAGTACACCTGTTGGAATTGTAGTGCTATCTGTAGGACACCAGGGAGTACACCTGTTAGAAGTGTAGTGCTATGTTTTGGACTTCAGTAAGTACACCTGTTGGGAGCGTGTTGCGTTGTGTAGTTCGCCAGCAGGTACACCTGTTGGGAGAGTTGTTCTATGTGTAGGAAGCCAGTAAGTACACATGTTGGAAGCTTAATGCTATGTTTAGGACGCCAGAAAGTACAGCTGCTGGGAGTGTAGTGCTATGGATAGGAGGCCAGTAAGTACAATGGTTGGGAGTGTAGTGCTATTTGTAGGTTGCCAGTAAGTACACCTGTTAGTAGTGTAGTGCTATGTGTAGGGCGCCAGTAAGTACACATTTTAGAAGTGTAATTCTATGTGTAGGAAGCCAGTAAGTACACCTGATGGGAGTGTAGTGCTACGAGTATTACACCAGTAAGTACACCTGTTTGGAGCTTAGTGGTGTGTGTAGGACGAGGGTAAGTACACCTGGTTGGAGTGTAGTGCTATGTGTAGGACAACAGAAAGTACACCTTTTAGAAGTGTTGTGCTATGTGTAGGACGCCAGTAAGTTCAACTGTTGGGATTGTAGTGCTATATGCAGGACACCAGTAAGTGCACCTGTTGAGAGCGCAGTGCCATGTGCAGAACACCAGTAAGTACACCTGTTGGGTGTGTAGTGCTATTTGTAGGAGGGCAGTAAGTACACCTGCTGGAGCGTAGTGCTATGTGCAGGGCACCAGTAAGTACACCTGTTGGGAGTGCAATGCTATGTGTAAGGCGCCAGTAAGTAAACCTGTTTGGAGTGTAGTGCTATCTGTAGGACGCCAGAAAGTACACCTGTTGGGATTGCAGTGCTAAATGTAGGACGTCAGTAAGTACACCTGCTTGGAGTGTAGAGCAATATGTAGGACGGCAGTAAGTACACCTGTTCGGAGTGCATTGCTATGTGTAAGGCGCCAGTAAGTACACCTGCTAGGAGTGTAGTGTAGGACGCCAGAACGTACACCTGTTGGGAGTGCAGTACTAAATGTAGGACGTCAGTAAGTTCACCTGATTGGAGTGTAGTGCAATATGTAGGACGGCAGTAAGTACACCTGTTCGGAGTGTTTTGCTATGTGTCGGACGCCTGTAAGTACACCCTTTGGGACTGTAGTGCTATGTGTAGGACGCCAGTGAGTACACCTGATTGGAGTGTAGTGCTTTGAGTAGGACACCTGTAAGTACACGTGGCGGGAGTGTACTGCTATGTGTAGGACGTCAGTAAGTACATCGGTTGGGAGTGTAGTGCTATGTGTAGTGCGCTAGTAAGTACACCTGTTGGAGGGTAGTGCTATGTGTAGGAAGCCAGCAAGTACACCTCTTGGTAGTATAGTGCTATGTGTAGGACGCCAGTAAGTGCACCTGTTGGAAGCATAGTGACATGTGTAGTGCGCTAGTAAGTACACCTGTTGGAGGGTAGTGCTATGTGTAGGAAGCCAGCAAGTACACCTGTTGGGAGTATAGTGCTATGTGTTGGACGCCAGTAAGTACACCCGTTGGAAGTGTAGTGCTATGTGTAGGACGCCAGTAAGTACACCTGTGAAAGCGTAGTGCTATTTGTAGGACGCCAGTAAGTACACCTGTTGGGAGTGTAGTGGTATGTGTAGGATTCCAGTAAGTACACCTGTTTGGAGTGCAGTGCTATGTGTAGGACGCCAGTAAGTACACTTGTTAGGAGTGTAGTGCTATGTGTAGTACGCCAGTAAGTACACCTGTTGGAATTGTAGTGCTATGTGTAGGACACCAGTGAGTGCACCTGTTAGGAGTGTAGTGCTATGTTTTGGACTTCAGTAAGTACACCTGTTGGGAGCGTGGTGCGTTGTATAGTTCGCCAGTAGGTACACCTGTTGGGAGAGTTGTGCTATGTGTAGGAAGCCAGTAAGTACACATGTTGGGTGCATAATGCTATGTGTAGGACGCCAGAAAGTACAGCTGCTGGGAGTGTAGTGCTATGGATAGGAGGCCAGTAAGTACACCTGTTGGGAGTGTAGTGCTATTTGTTGGTTGCCAGTAAGTACACCTGTTAGTAGTGTAGTGCTATGTGTAGGACGCCAGTAAGTACACATTTTAGAAGTGTAATTCTATGTGTAGGAAGCCAGTAAGTACACCTGATGGGAGTGTAGTGCTACGAGTATTACACCAGTAAGGACACCTGTTTGGAGTGTAGTGGTGTGTGTAGGACGAGAGTAAGTACACCTTGTGGGAGTGTAGTGCTATGTGTAGACCACCAGAAAGTACACCTTTTAGAAGTGTTGTGCTCTGTGTAGGACGCAAGTAAGTACACCTGTTGGGAGTGTAGTGCTATATCCAGGACACCAGTAAGTACACCTGTTGAGAGTGTAGTGCCATGTGCAGAACACCAGTAAGTACACCTGTTGGGAGTGTAGTGCAATGTGTAGAAGAGCAGTAAGTACACCTGCTGGGAGCGTAGCGCTATGTGCAGGGCACCAGTAAGTACACCTGTTGGGAGTGCAATGCTATGTGTAAGGCGCCAGTAAGTAAACCTGTTATGAGTGTAGGGCTATCTGTAGGACGCCAAAAAGTACACCTGTTGGGAGTGCAGTGCTAAATGTAGGACGTCAGTAAGTACACCTGTTTGGAGTGTAGTGCAATATGTAGGACGGCAGTAAGTACACCTATTCTGAGTGCATTGCTATGTGTAGGACGCCTGTAAGTACACCTGTTGGGGCTGTAGTGCTATATGTAGGACGCCAGTGAGTACACCTGATTGGAGAGTAGTGCTATGCGTAGGACACCAGTAAGTACATGTGGTGGATTGTACTGCTATGTGTAGGACGTCAGTAAGTACACCTCTTGAAGCGTAGTGCTATGTGTAGCGCGCTAATAAGTACACCTGTTGGAGGGTAGTGCTATGTGTAGGAAGGCAGCAAGTGCACCTGTTGGGAGTGTAGTGCTCTGTGTCGGACTCCAGTAAGTCCACCTGTTGGGAGTGTAGTGCTATGTTTAGGATTCCAGTAAGTACACCTGTTGGAGGGTAGTGCTATGTGTAGGAAGCCAGCAAGTACACCTGTTGGGAGAATAGTGCTATGTGTTGGACGCCAGTAAGTACACCTGTTGGAAGTGCAGTGCTATGTATAGGAAAACAATGCGTACACCTGTTAGGAGTGTTGTGCTATGTGTAGGAAGCCAGTAAGTACACATGTTGGAAGCTTAATGCTATGTGTAGGACGCCAGAAAGTACAGCTGCTGGGAGTGTAGTGCTATGGATAGGGGGCCAGTAAGTACACCTGTTGGGAGTGTAGTGCTATTCGTAGGTTGCCAGTAAGTACACCTGTTAGTAGTGTAGTGCTATGTGTAGGACGCCAGTAAGTACACATTTTAAAAGTGTAATTCTATGTGTAGGAAGCCAGTAAGTACACCTGATGGGAGAGTAGTGCTACGAGTATTACACCAGTAAGTACACCTGTTTGGAGTGTAGTGGTGTGCGTAGGACGAGGGTAAGTACACCTGGTGGGAGTGTAGTGCTATGTGTAGGACAACAGAAAGTACACCTTTTAGAAGTGTTGTGCTATGTGTAGGACGCCAGTAAGTTCAACTGTTGGGAGTGTAGCGCAATATGTAGGACGGCAGTAAGTACACCTGTTCGGAGTGCATTGCTATGTGTAAGGCGCCAGTAAGTACACCTGTTAGGAGTGTAGTGTAGGACGCCAGAACGTACACCTGTTGTGAGTGCAGTGCTAAATGTAGGACGTCAGTAAGTTCACCTGATTGGAGTGTAGTGCAATATGTAGGACGGCAGTAAGTACACCTGTTCGGAGTGTTTTGCTATGTGTCGGACGCCTGTAAGTACACCTTTTGGGACTGTAGTGCTATGTGTAGGACGCCAGTGAGTACACCTGATTGGAGTGTAGTGCTATGAGTAGGACACCTGTAAGTACACGTGGTGGGAGTGTACTGCTATGTGTAGGACGTCAGTAAGTTCAGCTGTTGGGAGTGTAGTGCTATGTGTAGTGCGCTAGTAAGTACACCTGTTGAAGTGTAGTGCTATGTGTAGGAAGCCAGCAAGTACACCTGTTGGTAGTATAGTGCTATGTGTAGGACGCCAGTAAGTGCACCTGTTGGAAGCGTAGTGACATGTGTAGGACGCCAGTAAGTACACCTGTTGGGAGTGTAGTACTCTGTGTAGGACTCCAGTACGTCCACTTGATGGGAATGTAGTGCTATGTTTAGGATTCCAGTACGTACACCTGTTGGAGGGAAGTGCTTTGTGTAGGAAGCCAGCAAGTACACCTGTTGGGAGTATAGTGCTATGTGTTGGACGCCAGTAAGTTCACCCGTTGGAAGTGTAGTGCTATGTGTAGGACGCCAGTAAGTGCACCTGTTGGAAGCGTAGTGCTATTTGTAGGACGCCAGTAAGTACACCTGTTGGGAGTGTAGAGGTATGTGTAGGATTCCAGTAAGTACACCTGTTTGGAGTGCAGTGCTATGTGTAGGACGCCAGTAAGTGCACCTGTTGGAATCGTAGTGCTATGTGTCGGACTCCAGTAAGTACACCTTTTGGGAGTGTAGTGGTATGTGTAGGATTCCAGTAAGTACACCTGTTTGGAGTGCAGTGCTATGTGTAGGACGCCAGTAAGTACACTTGTTAGGAGTGTAGTGCTATGTGTAGGACGGCAGTAAGTACACCTGTTCGGAGTGTTTTGCTATGTGTCGGACGCCTGTAAGTACACCTTTTGGGACTGTAGTGCTATGTGTAGGACGCCAGTGAGTACACCTGATTGGAGTGTAGTGCTATGAGAAAGATACCAGTAAGTACACGTGGTGGGAGTGTACTGCTATGTGTAGGACGTCAGTAAGTACACCTGTTGGGAGTGTAGTGCTATGTGTAGTGCGCTAGTAAGTACACCTGTTGGAGGGTAGTGCTATGTGTAGGAAGCCAGCAAGTACACCTGTTGGGAGTATAGTGCTATGTGTAGGACGCCGGTAAGGGCACCTGTTGGAAGCGTAGTGATATGTGTAGGACGCCAGTAAGTACACCTGTTGGGAGTGTAGTGCTATGTGTCGGACTCCAGTAAGTCCACCTGATGGGAGTGTAGTGCTATGTTTAGGATTCCAGTAAGTACACCTGTCGGAGGGTAGTGCTATGTGTTGGACGCCAGTAAGTACACCCGTTGAAAGTGTAGTGCTATGAGTAGGACGCCAGTAAGTGCACCTGTTGGAAGCGTAGTGCTATGTGTAGGACGCCAGAAAGTACACCTGTTGGGAGTGTAGTGCTATGTGTCGGACTCCAGTAAGTACACCTGTTCGGAGTGTAGTGGTATGTGTAGGATTCCAGTAAGTACACCTGTTTGGAGTGCAGTGCTATGTGTAGGACGCCAGTAAGTACACTTGTTAGGAGTGTAGTGCTATGTGTAGGACGGCAGTAAGTACACCTGTTGGAATTGTAGTGCTATGTGTAGGACACCAGTGAGTGCACCTGTTAGGAGTGTAGTGCTATGTTTAGGGCTTCAGTAAGTAAACCTTTTGGGAGCGTGGTGCGGTGTGTAGTTCGCCAGTAGGTACACCTGTTGGGAGAGTTGTGCTATGTGTAGGAAGCCAGTAAGTACACATGTTGGGAGCTTAATGCTATGTGTAGGACGCCAGAAAGTACAGCTGCTGGGAGTGTAGTGCTTTGGATAGGCGGCCAGTAAGTACACCTGTTGGGAGTGTAGTGCTATTTGTAGGTTGCCAGTAAGTACACCTGTTAGTAGTGTAGTGCTATGTGTAGGACGCCAGTAAGTACACATTTTAGAAGTGTAATTCTATGTGTAGGAAGCCAGTAAGTACTCCTGATGGGAGTGTAGTGCTACGAGTATTACACCAGTAAGGACACCTGTTTGGAGTGTAGTGGTGTCTGTAGGACGAGAGTAAGTACACCTGGTGGGAGTGTAGAGCTATGTGTAGACCACCAGAAAGTACACCTTTTAGACGTGTTGTGCTATGTGTAGGACGCAAGTAACTACACCTGTTGGGAGTGTAGTGCTATATGCAGGACACCAATAAGTACACCTGTTGAGAGTGTAGTGCCATGTGCAGAACACCAGTAAGTACACCTGTTGGGAGTGTAGTGCAATGTGTAGAAGGGCAGTAAGTACACCTGCTGGGAGCGTAGCGCTATGTGCAGGGCACCACTAAGTACACCTGTTGGAAGTGCAATGCTATGTGTAAGGCGCCAGTAAGTAAACCTGTTATGAGTGTAGGGCTATCTGTAGGACGCCAGAAAGTACACCTATTGGGAGTGCAGTGCTAAATGTAGGACGTCAGTAAGTACACCTGTTTGGAGTGTAGTGCAATATGTAGGACGGCAGTAAGTACACCTATTCTGAGTGCATTGCTATGTGTAGGACGCCTGTCAGTACACCTGTTGGGGCTGTAGTGCTATGTGTTGGACGCCAGTGAGTACACCTGATTGAAGTGTAGTGCTATGAGTGGGACACCAGTAAGTACATGTGGTGGGAGTGTACTGCTATGTGTAGGACGTCAGTAATTACACCTCTTGAAGCGTAGTGCAATGTGTAGTGCGCTAGTAAGTACACCTGTTGGAGGATAGTGCTATGTGTAGGAAGCCAGCAAGTACACCAGTTGGCAGTGTAGTGCTATGTATCGGACTCCAGTAAGTCCACCTGTTGGGAGTGTAGTGCTATGTTTAGGATTCCAATAAGTACACCTGTTGGAGGGTAGTGCTATGTGTAGGAAGCCAGCAAGTACACCTGTTGGGAGAATAGTGCTATGTGTTGGACGCCAGTAAGTACACCTGTTGGAAGTGCAGTGCTGTGTATAGGACAACAATGCGTACACCTGTTAGGAGTGTTGTGCTATGTGTTAGACTTCAGTAAGTACACCTGTTGGGAACGTGGTGCGATGTGTAGTTCGCCAGTAGGTACACCTGTTGGGAGAGTTGTCCTATGTGAAGGAAGCCAGTAAGTACACATGTTGGGAGCTTATGCTATGTGTAGGACGCCAGTAAGTACAACTGTTATTAGTTTAGTGCTATGTGTAGGAAGCCAGTAAGTACACCTGATGAGAGTGTAGTGCTACGTGTTGGACACCAGTAAGTACACCTGTTTGGAGTGTAGTGGTATGTGTAGGACGCCAGTAAGTACATCTGTTGGGAGCGTAGTGCTATGTGCAGGACACCATTAAATACATCTGTTGAGAGTGTAGTGCTATATGCAGAACACCAGTAAGTACACCTGTTGGGAGTGTAGTGCTCTGTGTAGGACGCCAGGAAGTTCATCTGTTGGGAGTGTAGTACTATGTGTAGGACGGCATGAAGTACACCAGTTCGGAGTGTAGTGCTATGTGTAGGACGCCAGTAAGTACATCTTTTAGGAGTGTAGTGCTATGTGTTGGAAGCCAGTAAGTACACCTGATGGGAGGGTAGTGCTATGTGTAGGACACCAGTAAGCACACCTGTTGGGAGTGTAGTGCCATGTGTAGGACTCCAGGAAGTACACCTGTTGGGAGTGTACTCCTATTTGTAGGACGCCAGAAAGGACACTTTTTAGAAGTGTAGTGCTATGTGTAGGACGCCAGTAAGTACACTTGTTGCGAGTGTAGTGCGATATGTGGGACGCCAGTAAGTACACCTGTTGGCAGTGTAGTGCTATATGTAGGATACCACTAAGCACCCATTTTGGGAGTTTAGTACTATATGTTGGGCGCCAGTAAGTACACCTGTTGGGAGTGTAGTGCTATGTGTAGGATGGCAGTAAGTACGCCTGCTGGCAGTGTAGTGTTATCTGTTGGACACCAGTAAGTACACCTGTTGGGAGTGCAGTGCTATGTGTAAGGCGTCAGAAAGTTCACCTGTTAGGAGTGTAGTGCTTTGTGTAGGTCGCCAGAACGTACACCTGTTGGGAGTGCAGTGCTAGGTGTAGGACGTCAGTAATTACACCTGATTGGATTGTAGTGCTATATGTAGGACGCAGTCAGTACACATGTTAGGAGCGCAGTGCTATGTGTAGGACGACAGTAAGTACACCTGTTTGGAGTGTAGTGCTATGTGTAGGACGCAAGAAAGTACACCATTTAGAAATGTAGTGCTATGTGTAGGACGTCCGTAAGTACACTTGTTGCTAGTGTAGTGGTATGTGTGGGACGCCAGTAAGTACACCTGTTGGGAGTGTAGTGCTGTACGTTGGACACCCGTAAGTACACCTGTTGGGGGAGTAGTGCTATGTGTAGGAGGGCAGTAAGTACGCCCACTGGGAGCGTAGTGGCATGTGCAGGGCACTAGTAAGTACACCTGTTTGAAGTGTAGTGCAATATGTAGGAAGCCAGCAAGTACACCTGTTCGAGTATAGTGCTATGTGTGGGACGCCAGTGAGTGCACCTGTTGGAAGCGTAGTTCTATGTGTAGGACGGCAATAAGTACACATGTTGGCAGTGTAGTGCTGTGTTGGACTCCAGAAAGTACACCTCTTGGGAGTGTAGTGCTATGTGTAGGATTCCAGTAAGTACACCTGTTTGGAGTGCAGTGGTATGTGTAGGACGCCAGTAAATACACAAGTTAGGAGCGCTGTGCTATGTGTAGGACGCCAGTAAGTACACCTATTGCAATTGTAGTGCTATGTGTAGGACACCAGTGAGTACACATGTTACGAGTGTAGTGCTATGTGTTGGACTTCAGTAAGTACACCTGTTGGGAGCGTGGTGCGATGTGTAGTTCGCCAGTAGGTACAACTGTTGGGAGAGTTGTGCTATGTGTAGGAAGCCAGTAAGTACACCTGTTGGGAGCTTAATGCTATGTGTAGGACGCCAGTAAGTACAGCTGCCATGAGTGTAGTGCTATGGGTAGGAAGCTAGTAAGTACACCTGTTGGCAGTGCAGTGCTATTTGTAGGTTGCCAGTAAGTACACCTGTTAGTAGTGTAGTGCTATGTGTTGGACGCCAGTAAGTGCACCTTTAAAAAGTGTAAGCTATGTGTAGGAAGCCAATAAGTACACCTGATGGGAGTTTAATGCTACGTGTATTACACCACTAAGTACACCTGTTTGGAGTGTAGTGGTATGTGTAGGACGGGAGTAAGTACACCTGTGCGGAGTGTAGTGCTATGTGTAGGAATCCAGAAAGTACACCTTTTAGAAGTGTTGTGCTATGTGTATGACGCCAGTAAGTACCCTTGTTGCGAGTGTAGTGCTATGTGTGGGACGCCAGTAAGTACACCTGTTGGGAGTGTAGTGCTATGTGCAGGACACCAGTAAGTACACATGCTGAGAGTGTAGTGCCATGTGCAGAACACCAGTAAGTACACCTGTTGGGAGTGTAGTGCTATGTGTAGGAGGGCAGTAAGTACACCTGCTGGGAGCGTAGTGCTATGTGCAGGGCACCAGTAAGAACACCTGTTGGGAGTGCAGTGCTATGTGTAAGGCGCCAGTATGTACACCTGTTAGGAGTGTAGTGCTATGAGTCGGACGCCAGAACGTACACCTGTTGGGAGTGCAGTGCTAAATGTGGGACGTCAGTAAGTACACCTGATTGGAGTGTAGTGCAATATGTAGGACGGCAGTAAGTACACCTGTTCGGAGTGTATTGCTATGTGTAGGACGCCTGTAAGTACACCTGTTGGGAGTGTAGGGCTATGTTTAAGACGCCAGTTAGTACACTTTATTGGAGTGTAGTGTTATGTGTAGGACACCAGTAAGTACACGTGGTTGGATTGTACTGCGATGTGTAAGACGTCAGTAAGTACCAATGTTGGGAGCGTTGTGCTATGTGTAGTACGCTAGTAAGTACACCTGTTGGAGGGTAGTGCTGTGTGTAGGAAGCCAGCAAGTACATCTGTTGGGAGTATAGTGCTATGTGTAGGACGCCAGTAAGTGTACCTGTTGGAAGTGTAGTGCAATGTTTTGGACGCCAGTAAGTACACCAGTTGGGAGTTTAGTGCTATTTGTCGGACTCCAGTAAGTCCACCTGTTGGGAGTGTAGTGCAATGTGTAGGATTCCAGTAAGTACACCTGTTCGAGGGTAGTGCTGTGTGTACGAAGCCAGTAAGTACACCTGCTGGGAGTATACTGCTATGTGTAGGTCGCCAGTAAGTACACCTGTTGGAAGTGTAGTGCTATATGTAGGACAACAGTCAGTACACCTGTTAGGAGTGTAGTGCTATGTGTGGGACGCCAGCAAATGCACCCGTTGGAAGCGTAATGCTAGAAAGTACACCCTTTAGAAATGTAGTGCTATGTGTAGGACGCCAGTAAGTACACTTGTTGCAAATGTAGTGCTATGTGTGCGACGCCAGTAAGTAGACCTGTTGGGGTGTAGTGCTATGTGCAGGATACCATTTAGTACACCTGTTGAGAGTGTAGTGCTATGTGCAGAACACCAGTAAGTACACCTGTTGGGAGTGAAGTGCTCTATGTAGGACGCCAGTAATAACACCTGTTAGGAGTGTAGTGCTATGTGTAAGACGCCAGTAAATACACCTGTTAGGAGTGTAGTGCTATGAGTAGGACGCCTGTAAGTACACCAGTTTGGAGTATAGTGCTATGTGTAGGACGCCAGTAAGTACACCTGTTGGGAGTGTAGTGCTATGTGTAGGTCGCAAGTAAGTACACCTGTTGGGATTATAGAGCTATGAGTAGGACGGCGGCGGTAGGTACACCTGCTGGGAGTGTAGTGCTATGTGTAGGGCACAAGTAAGCACACCTGTTGGGCGTACAGTGCTATCTTTAAGACGCCAGTAAGTTCACCTGTTAGGAGTGTAGTGCTATGTGAAGGACGCCAGAACGTACACCTGTTGGGAGTGTAGTACTATGTGTAGGACGGCAGTAAGTACACCTGTTCAAAGCGTATTGGTATGTGTAGGACGCCTGAAAGCACACCTGTTGGGGGTATAGTGCTGTGTGTAGGACGCCAATAAGTACACATGTTGGGAGTGTAGTGCTATGTGTAGGACGCCAGCAAATGCACCCGTTGGAAGCGTAATGCTATGCGTAGGACGCCAGTAAGTACACCTGTTGGGAGTGTAGTGCTATGTTTAGAACCAAGTAGGTACACCTGTTGGGAGTGTAGTGCTATGTGTAAAACGTCAGCAAGTGCACCTGTTGGGTGCGTAGTGCTATGTGTAGTAGGCTAATTAGTACACCTGTTTGACGGTAGTGATATGTGTAGGAAGCCAGTAAGTACACCTGTTGGGAGTGTAGTGCTAGGTGTAGGACGCAAGTAAGTGCACCTGTTGGAAGCGTAATGCTATATGTATGATTCCAGTAAGTACACCTCTTTGGAGTGCAGTGCTATGTGTAGGACGCCAGTAAGTACACCTGTTAGGAGTGTTGTGGTATGTGTAGAACGCCAGTAAGTACACCTCTTGGGAGTGTAGTGCTATGAGTAGGACAACAGTAAGTGCACCTGTTTTGAGTGCAGTGCTACGTGTAAGGCCGCAGTAAGTACGCCTGTAAGAAAAGTAGTGCTATGTGTAGAATACCACTAAGCACACCTGTTGGGAGTGCAGTGCTAGGTGTGGGGCGCTAGTAAGTACACCTGTTGGGAGTGTAGTGCTATGTGTTGGACTGCAGTAAGTGCACCTGTTGGGAGAGTGGTGCTAGGTGTAAGACGCCAGTAGGAACTCCTGTTGGGAGTGTGGTGCTATGTGTATGACGGCAATAGGTACACCTGTTGGGAGTGTAATGCTATGTGTAGGACATCACTAAGAACACCTGTTAGGAGTGTAGGGCTATGTGTAGGACGCCAGTAAGTACACCTGATGGGAGTGTAGTGCTATGTGTAGGACGTCATTAAGTACACCTGTTGAGAGTGTAGTGCTACGTCTAGGACGAGCGTACGTGCGCATGTTTTGAGCGTAGTGC